>LR990041.1:5056949-7997406 GCA_905147135.1 Blastobasis lacticolella
ACCTGGTAAGGATCGCAGGTACCAGCTGGATGCGGAAAGCACAGGACCGGTCTTTGTGGAGATCTCTGGGGGAGGCCTATGCCCAGCAGTGGGCGTCTTCTGGCTGATATGATGATGATGATGAGAAGAGATTACTTGTAGCGGTGTGGTCACCTCTATGACAGTTTTTATTTATTTATTAGGCATGCATTTGAGCCATCTCACCTGATGGTAAGCGATGCTGATGGAGCATAATATGCTTCTCAAGGAACAAAGGAAGGAACTTCTCTGACCTTGAAGGAGTCGTCTATCTAAATTCTAAACTTAACGTATTGCGATGTGTGGCGAAATGATACGCAATCCGACGGAATATACCTACTTAGTCTCTATAATTAATGCATCAACTTACACTAGCGTAGAGCTCGTCTAGTCTAAGTTAAGTAACACTACTTAGTTAGTTGATTTCGATGTGTGAGTGCAAATATTAATAACGATACTTCATCTATGTGGGAGCCAATGAACGGCGCGTGCTCCGACGTTTGAATCTCAAAGGCAACTGAATGAGCAATTACAACGGCATTTGTATATGTATTGCGTCCATATTTTAAACTTGCTTGTGTGCGTTAATGCGATAGTGGGGCGCGTCATTTTAAATTAGACGAGCTCTACAGATTTATATGTACTAACGCGGGGTGAGGGGAGGCCACACTACAGTATTAAAACTTGGGAAAGCACAAACACTAATTTTTCATGCGATAAATGAGTCAACTTAAAACATAAACAAGTCAAGTCAAATATTTTAATTCAAGTTAGGTTTACATAAATTTATAGCAAAAACCATGAATGGCCATTGAGTGGACGGTAAAGCAAAATGTGGTGGCAACAATGCCTGTAAATTGTAAGACGAATGACCGGCTGGTCCGTGCTGAGTCATTTCGACCACTTCTACTTGGTCAAGAATATGAAAGAAATGTGTTGGTAACTTTATGCAAATGTGTTTCTGTTTTAGGGACCCGTAGTTCCGTACTTAAAATTTAGTGATTTTTTTTACGTACCTAATCAAAATCATGAAATTCCTTGATGAAGCTGATAATAATCATCTTGGCGTTAATGTCCCGGTTGTGCTCTCGTGGACGAGGGCCCGATGTCCGCCTTGACTATAATCCAGGATTTGGCTGATCAGGTAATTACAGTGGAGCGACTGAAATCTGACCTCCTTGACCCTGCTACCAGGGGAACCTGGGTGAAGACTAACTAAACGGACATAAAGTGAGAACACTCTACCAGCACATATCATATCTACGAGCAGTACGAGCCACATGCTCTTACTAAAATGTGCTTTGAGGACGGGTTGAAGTTTTTCTGCTTATGTCGAGCGGACACTTTGACGTACTCAAGGCACGCAAGTCACGCCACCGTCTCCTGAATATAATTATCATGTCTATAGGTACCTCAAAGGCCGGCACCGCAACCGCTTCCCTTCGGTTGCTGATGTCCTGGACGCCGGTAGTCGCTTTCCATCAGGTGGACCGTCCGTCCGTGTGCCTTCTTAGACAATAAAAAAATTGTTGCACGCCCTGCCGTCGCCTCATCGGAGCCCTTTGCTAGACGACAGCTCACTGCGTGTGGCGGTGGCTCTCCGGCTGGGCTGCAAGATGTGTGAACTTCATACATGCATCTGCGGCTCCATGGTGGAGGCTGATGGCCACCATGCTTTGAGCATGCTGTTACCCATAGCCATTCAACGTGGCAATGCCGCGAGCGTGATGGGCACCTTTGCCCCAGGTACTGTCAGAGGCGGGCTATTTGTCGAGTGATATTTGTAAATCACCTTTAGTTTAGTTTCGTATTTTTCAAACATTAAACATAAAAAAATAACTTATAGGTAGGTATTTGGGTAGATAATAAATATTTTTATTGTTCTACATTTCGGAACCCTATGTTGTACGAGTTGGATTCAAACCTGTACGTTTGTTGAAGTAGACCAATGAAGAAAGTTTGCTCCACTATGGTTAAATATAAATTGGTAGGTACCTAATGGATTAAACGCTATATTTTAGCTAATGCTTTAATTGTGTCTACATGAAAGGTCCTACAGGGCTAATATAAACACCTCTCTCTCTCGTCTGCCACGTCGCACAGCGGTGAATCATTCCAGTTCGCTCACATTTATACACAAGTAAAATATGAATATAAATTAGCGATACGGCGATAGATGTAAACATACCATAGTCTTAGTGATGCTAATGTCAGCAGTGACCACTCTCCATCAGGTGGCCTATGTTTCTATCGTATAACATAAAACAATTTATTGATTTTATCTACTATCTAGTTTTTCTTTTTTCTTCTACTCGTATATGTAACGACACTACTTCATAGGGTTGTGGCATGCTCTGTTTGGCATGAAAGTTTGGAATCTTGCGGCCTCCCAATCGCACAAACTCTCTCATACTAGGTATTACCTAAATGGGTTGAACATTATATAGTTATTAGCAATACGTCCCCGCACTACAAAAACAGAATGGCCGATAGCCTAATTTAGTAACTTTTATAACAATTTTCATTTCTCTATCTTAATAATTGATCGCGCTAGAGATGCGTTATTAAAAGCATTTTAGGTATGTAAGACAAATAAAATATTGTAAGAGCGTCAAATCTCCAACTTTTAACACTCAACTACTTGGATAACATATGATGAATGTTATTGTGACAATGTTGACGTTTCATACAAAAGAATTCAACGCGAGCGACGCCGCCGTTGATGTCTTTTATAGAGAACTAGTAGACCCAACGCACCGTCGTCCGCGTACACCTACTTTACCCCTACCTCCCCTTTTTTTGCTTATAAACCTTCCACGTGAATCACTCTATCTATTGTTGAAAACCGCATTAAAATCCGTTGCGTAGTTTTAAAGATCGAAGTATACATAGATACTTACGTAGACAAATAAGGACAGACGGCAGGAAGCGACTTTGTTTTATATTGAACTACAAAGAATATTACTACTTTGCATTCAGTAGAAACGAAACCACAACGTTGTTATAATAATAAATAATCATCTTGGCGTGGACATCCCGGTTGTGCTCTCCCGCGTGAGCGCCCGTGGTCCGCCATAACCGTACTTATGTATCTATGTACGCTTAGATCTTTTAAACTACGCAATGGATTTTAATGCGGTTTTCAACAATATATAGAGTGATTCAAGAGGAAGGTAGAAAGAAAAAAGGGTAGGTAGGGGAAAGTAGGTGAATGCGGACGAAGTCGCGCCGAGTCCGCTAGTTTCAAATATATTAAGTATCGAAACGGTATTTATTTACTTTTCGTACAGCAAACTGGTAGCGAACAAATCATTAGCCGTTTGCGATACACTGACGAGTGGCGACGTGAGGACGGACCCTTTTTAATCACTCTGCCATTTTTGGGTAAGCATCCCGAAATTTTCACTCCAACATTTCTCATTTGGCCGCAATGCGAATACTTGAGATAACCATCTGTGAAGTTTGAAACACTCTTTAACATGAGCTTGGATTCATTTAAAATATTTAAGGGGGAACATTTTTAGAAGCCTTACCTAAATATATATTTATAAGAGCTGCGGAGGGGTACCCCTATGGTATTATGGTATGATATTCTGTGGCTTTATTTTAATCATTTGTAGGCACCAAGAGTCCGTCTACTGGTCTACCATTTCCTATTTAGATAGACTGTAAGTAATTAAGGTTACCTGGAAGAGATCACTTGTAGAGATGTGGTCACCTATATGACGGTTTTTTTAGCATTTATTAGGCAGGCATTAACACTAATTGTGAATGCAATATAAACAAGTCAACTTAAACGATAAAATTTATAGCAAAAGCCATGAATGGCCATTGAGTGGACGGTAAAGCAAAATGTGGTGGCAACAATGCCTGTAAATTGTAAGACGAATGACCGGCTGGTCTGTGCTGAGTCATTTCGACCCCTTCTAGTTGGTCAAGAATATGATAGAAATGTGTTGGTAACTTTATGCAAATATGTTTCTGTTTTAGTACCCGTAGTACCGTACTTAAAATTTAGAGCATTTTTTTACGTACCTTATCCAAAATCATGAAATTCCATGGTGAAGCTTATAATAATCATCTTGGCGTTAATGTCCCGGTTGTGCTCTCGTGGACGAGGGCCCGGGGTCCGCCTTGAAATTTGACCTTCGTGACCCTCCTACAAAGGAACCTGGGTGAAGACTAACTAAACGGACATAGAGTGACAACACTTTACCAGCACATATCATATCTACGAGCAGTATGAGCCACATGCTCTTACTAAATTATGCTTTGAGGACGGGTTGCAGTTTTTCTGCTTATGTCGAGCGGACACTTTGGCGTACTCGAGGCACACAGGTCACGCCACCGTCTCCTGAATATAATTTTATCATGTCTATAGGTACCTCAAAGGCCGGCACCACAACCGCTTCCCTTAGGTTGCTGATGTCCTGGACGGCAGTAGTCGCATTCCATCAGGTGGACCGTCCATCCGTGTGCCTTCTAAGACAAAAAAAAAATGGTTGCACACCCTGCCGTCGCCTCATCTGGGCACTTTGCTAGACGGCTGATGGCCACCACGCTTTGAGCTGTCGTCGTTGCACGTGGTGGTCTCCGCGGCATCATACTCTTAACGATATAGTTCGGAGAGCCCTAGTGTTATCTGATGTCCCTTGCCTGCTTGAGTCGCCGGGCCTTAATAGATTCGATGGCAGAAGACCGGACGGTATGACTTTGGTGCCGTGGGAAAAAGGTAAGAGCCTCGTATGGGACGCTACTTGCGTCAGCACTGTTGCCCCGAGTCACCTGAGTCATACCGTCCTCTCTCCAGCGGCTGCTGCAGAGGACGCTGCACATAAAAAGCACCAAAAATATGCGGTGTTGGAAGCACAATATTATTTTGTGCCCATCGCTGTGGAGACCACGGGCAGTTGGGGCTCTGAGGCAAAGGCGAATATTGAGGGAGAAATCGGGTGATTCCCGCTCTGGCTCGTACCTGGTGCAAAGGCTACCCATAGCCATTCAACGTAGCAATGCCGCGAGCGTGATGGGCACCTTTGCCCCAGGTACTGTCAGAGCCGGGCTATTTGTCGAGTGATAAGTATTTGTAAATCACCTTTAGTTTAGTTTCGTATTTTTCAAACATTAAACATAAAGAAATAACTTATAGGTAGGTATTTGGGTAGATAATAAATATTTTTATTGTTCAACATTTCGGAACCCTATGTAGTACGAGTTGGATTCAAACCTGTACGTTTGTTGAAGTAGACCAATGAAGAAAGTTTGCTCCACTATGGTTAAATATAAATTTGTAGGTACGTAATGGATTTTGTAGTAAAACGCTATATTTTAGCTAATGCTTTTATTGTGTCTACATGAAAGGTCCTGCAGGGCTAATATAAACACCTCTCTCTCTCGTCTGCCACGTCGCACAGCGGTGAATAATTCCAGTTCGCTCACATTTTAAAGTAAAATATGAATCTAAATTGGCGATACAGCGATAGATATAAACATACCATACCCTTAGTGATGCTAATGTCAGCAGTGACCACTCGCCATCAGGTGGCCTATGTTTCTAGTGTATAACATAAAACAATTTATTGATGTTATGTGGCCTACCTATGTGGTAAATGTGTACTATCTAGTTTTTCTTTTTTCTTCTACTCGTATATGTAACGACACACTACTCCATAGGGTTGTGGCATGCTCAGTTTGGCATGAAAGTTTGGAATCTTGCGGCCTCCAAATCGCACAAACTCTCATACTAGGTATTACCTAAATGGGTTGAACACTATATAGTTATTAGCAATACGTCCCCGCACTACAAAAACAGAATGGCCGATAGCCTAATTTAGTAACTTTTATAACCATTTTCATTTCTCTATCTAAATAATTGATCGCGCTACAGATGCGTTATTAAAAGCATTTTAGACAAATAAAATATTGAAAGAGCGTAAAATCTCCAACTTTTAACACTCAACTACTTGGATAACATATGGTGAAAGTTATTGCTACAATGTTGACTTTTTATACAAAAGAGTTCAACGCGAGCGACGCCGCCGTTGATGTCTTTTATAGAGAACTAGTAGAGCCAACGCACCGTCGTTTGCGTACACCTACTTTACCCCTACCTCCCCTTTTTTGCTTATAAACCTTCCACGTGAATCACTCTATCTATTGTTGAAAACAGCATTAAAATCCGTTGCGTAGTTTTAAAGATCGAAGTATACATACATAGATAAATAAGGACAGACGGCAGGAAGCGACTTTGTTTTATATTGAACTACAAATAATATTACTACTTTGCATTCAGTAGAAACGAAACGAAAAATAATCATCTTGGCGTGAACATCCCGGTTGTGCTCTCCCGCATGAGCGCCCGGGGTCCGCCATAACCGTACTTATGTATCTATGTACGCTTAGATCTTTTAAACTACGAGAGAGGTAGGGCATAGCGGGGTATCTCGTTCGAATTGGAGCCGCCCGACTGGGGAAGTACCTCCACCTTACAGAATATCGCAGCTAAATAATACTCTTTTAAATAGTATTGTGTTTCTGCCGGTGAGTAAGGTTTCCAGTGCTCCATGGGGTGGGGATTTGGGGAACCGTGGCTTTGGCAGTGGAGTGGCATTTGCTTTTTGCTGCCAGAGCAACGTGTTATAGAGGTAGGCAACGCATTAGCGATACTCTTGGTGTTGCTAATGTCTATAGGCAGTGGTGACCACTTTCCATCAGGTGGCCCGCTTGCCTGTTTGTCTACCGTATGACATAAAAAAAAAAAAAACTACGCAATGGATTTTAATGCGGTTTTCAACAATATATAAGGTGATTCAAGAGGAAGGTAGCAAGAAAAAAGGGTAGGTAGGGGAAAGTAGGTGAATGCGGATGAAGTCGCGCCGATACCGCTAGTTTCAAATATATTAAGTATCGAAACGGTATTTATCTACTTTTCGTACATTCAACTGGAAGCGAACAAATCGTTAGCCGTTTGCGATTCACTGACGAGTGGCGACGTGAGGACGGACCCTTTTTAATCACTCTGCCATTTTTGGGTAAGCATCCCGAAATTTTCACTCGAACATTTCTCATTTGGCCGCAATGCGAATACTTGTGATAACCATCTGTAAAGTTTGAAACACTCTTTAACATGAGCTTGGATTCATTTAAAATATTTAAATGGGAAAATTTTTAGAAGCCTTACCTAAATATATATTTGTAAGAGTTGCTGGCTGCGGAGGGCGAAGCGGTAGTGGAAATACGCAAGAAGGCCCTTGAAGCGATGAATCGCTGCGTCAAATTACAGATCGAGAGCCAACGGCTAACTATATAACACCATGCGCGAAGTGGAGACGAAAGAGCCGGAGTAGCCGGAGATGAGTGAAAACGATACCTACGTCGCAGGGTCGCGAGATAGAAGCTTGATGTCCCTCTCATTCCGCATAAAGCATACACGGGAATACAAGCTTCTATTTCGCGTTTGTGACACGTTTCGCAAGCACTGTCTCTTGCTACCTCAGCTGGCAGAAGCCGGGATTGGCGGCTCGCGTGATTTTATAAATTCCATTTATCATCTCAGCAATAAGTATCTATGAGTATGTATTCTAATGATCCTCAGAGGCATAAAAGAGCGGATAACCGAAAAAAGGACAATTTTCGTAAACTTAAGAGGCTGGCGCTGCTGAAACGTTGTCGATAGTCACATAGTTGTTGCAAACTTTGCAGTACTTATTTTCGCTATTAAGATCCATTACATTAAGTTAAATATAGGTAGGAGGTACGAAGTACCTATACTTAGGTTACTGAAGAAGCAATTAACCTCCCCTCCGCTGCTGTAGGTAAAACGCGGCTCATTACCCCCTAACGATCGCCCGGCGAGCAGTACAAGCTGGCACATAATAAGCTTAAATATTCAAATTGTATTCTTCAAGAGACACTGTCTATTTTTACTTCAGTTTTAACAACGTAATCTGCGCTCTAATGGCCTATACGCCATTGAGGACTCGCTGGGTGTGCAGTGACGTCTTCTTACTCCCTTTATAAATACAGTGCCTTCGTCTTGTAGCAGTGTCAGACGACCACGGTGATTCAACTGGCTAAGGTTGGTTGTGTACCGTTGTAGTTCTCGTGTCTTATGCCGCGACCTAGTACTTGTTTTTCGGAACCTGCTTAATTGTGAAAGTGTAAAGTGTTCTGGTTATAAACAAAATAGATATTTACAGACACGTTCAATATTCATACTCGCGTAGGTACAGTCAACAGCTATATCGTCCAACCAAAAAACCAGTATAGAATGAGCTAGCGTCCCTATAGACACGCATAATAACGTTAGCGTATTTTATACTGTTTTTTTGGTAGGTTGATTTATAGTCTTATCTACATGTGCTCGTGTAGCGGGCCCTGGCAGTAGTCGGGGTTCACGGAAAAGGGTGGTAATGGCAGATAAAAGACAACTTTTTAAATAAAGGATGGCCGGTATTTTATGCGCCAAAACTAGTATCAAACAGTTAGTCAAACAGTTATTCATAATTTTTAAAACTTTGTACCTAATAGAGCAGGGGTTGTAAACATTTTTCCAAAGAAAAAAGAAGCCCAAGCTGAACATGGACGGCCCTGTGCCGTAAATTAGAGTATAAAATATGTCTTTTAACCTCTTTCAACTCAATTATTTACCAACTTAAGAGCCTATCTAGCCTGCCACGGTCAAGCTTATGTTCCGTAAAGTTGTAACCAGTACCTAGGTATTTCGTGCATTGCCGTATCTGCTACTTTACTATTTTGTTACTATTTTTTGGTAACCGAGTTAATAGTGTTGTCGGTCACCAATTCTTTCTATTTTTGACGCGGGGATATGCCTTACGCCTTCCCATCCCATGGGGACTAGATGGGATATGTGGGCCTCCTGCTGGGAAATACTTTCCCAGCAGTCTACCACTAAAACCCTCATCGTCCGAGTGTTGTCGGACACCAATCATCTCATCTGTCCCAACATAACAAACCGACAATTCTCAGATGAAAATGGACCACCGCACGACCATAAGCAGCATGCTCCTCCTGGCGCTGGTGTCAGCGTCTGCTGCGGCCGGCTGCAGTTGCAAGTTCAAGTACCACTCGTACAAGGCTGAGCAGATAGATTCCAAGGGTCGCCGGTGCTGGGACAACGTCACCTTCCAGTGCTGCGGTGGTTGCTGCCAATCCTACCAGGTATGACGCTCGCTGTTTTCTATAGTATGTACAATGCAAGTACATAAGTGCTTAACCATATTGAGATTCATATTCCTTTGCTGTGCAGTTTTTAAATGGTTTACATATATATACATATATTTATATATGTTTATTTAGAAGCATATTAGTTTATTTGTTAATTATTATTTTTCGCTACTATTTACTCTTGCACTACTTACTAGTTCTTGTGAAACATTACCTCTTCCCAAAGGTTGTCTGGGAGAGATCGCTTAAAGCGATAAGACCGCCTTTGCGCGCATGTATATTATGCTGATTTTTGTATAATGTCTTATAATATGTGTGCAATAGAGAGTTTTTACTTACTTACTTACTTACTTTTATAGCATTCATGAATTAAATAAGAAATACCATACAACCTTTGCTCACTTTGGGGGTAGATGGCGCTGTGTGAATTTGTCCAAGCACATTTATACCTAGTTAAGTAGGGTAGGTCCTGTAGCAAACTCTGTAAAGGCACCGGCTCGCCGTAGCCGCCATGACAGTCGAGCGATTCATTGATGTTCATTTTCCGATTATATGTGCTGATAAATTCTCTGATATCCCGCTGATTTGATTAAGTGTTCTCCTATCATCGCAGACTGGCCACTGGCAGTTCCCGTACATCGAGACCCACCACACCGTGTGCATTCACGCCGAGCGACGCCACAAGTCGGTGCGGCTGCGCTTCTGCGACGCGGGGGCGGAGCCCGGCACCGACACCTATCATTATGTGGACGCGGCCTCCTGCAAGTGTATGGTTAGTACTATTTATATTTGTATTGAACACAAAAAAAAATTTACAGAAGGTAACTTAAGTACAAAGGCGAGTTTAGCTCTTTGTTTAAGTATTAAGGTGGAATTTCCAAAACTTGCATGAAACTGCACAATATAATTTGTATTTCGACATGCTTTTACCGCAATCTGTCTAGAAGTAATTACCACCTGAGTAGAACTATGATAGTGAGGGTGGGTATACTATGTGGGTAAGGGGTCGATCCGATTACCCACGTTACCACTGGGTGGGTCTGGGTGGTGCAAAAAGACCAGTAGCCGTATTCACAATGATTCGAAACCGTTTCCGAGCGATTCGACGCGAAATTCGTGAGCGGCGAATCCGTGTCGATCGATTCGGAAACCGTTATTCAGAATCCCGATAGAGGTCCTTTATCGATTCCGTATCCGAATCCGATTTCCGTGCCATTGTGAATACGGCTACAGTTCTTTGTCTTTCGGTAGGTAGTAATACTTTGGTCGTGGCTGGTGGTGACACCTACCAGACAAAGCCGTACCGCCAAACGGTTTGCCTTGTTGCCAAAGGCGCCAACTTAACAATGAATTTGTTATTTTTGTTGCAGAAATGCTCATCAGAAAACACAAGTTGCGAATGGATACCACCGTCGGCGACGCATCTCAGTGGCCTCGTTTTCAAAGATAGGCGTGAACTAACAAATGACGAAATGCAAAGACTAGTCTCGGTACCTGATCCCGATTATGCGAACTAAAAATACTTGAACATTGTACTTATATAGGAAAGCGAAGTATGGACCTTATCCCAATGATGTTCTTGTCAAAATGGCGGTGATGAAACAATTTTATGTATTGCAAGTGACACTTTCGTTGATTATAATTAGGTACAAAATTATGGAATAAATAGCTCGACAGACAATTTCTAATGAAGTTTTTTCTTTAAATTACCTACATCTGCTGGTTTAGCTGTTGTTTGCTAAACGCCATCAAAATAATTTACTCACTACAAAACTTGCCTCCAGACCGCAACTCAAAATTTCAATCGTTTGGTGTGGGTAATAAGTATCGCCTAGCTAGCGACTTATGCATTCAATCTATGCGTTAAACTCTTCTGTGAGCAATAGGTAGGTACTGATTATATACGGAGAACGAAGTTAAGAAGGCTATACATAAGTACTTGTATTAAGTAGGTATATGCTTTTACTCTACCAGGGCAGTGGGTGATGGATGGTGGTCTATTATGGTGGTGGTGGTATTTTGGATACATTTTTGAAAGCTCACACACACAGCTTGAATTAGGAATGTTGCTGTTGCTAGCGATGTCTCTCCCTCGGATTCAAAATCGAAGAAAGCCCTTGTACTTCGCCGAATGGCCTTACCGCACCTAACTATACTTATTCGTTTCTGATTCGGTTTTGCCGTCCTAGTAATTCTATACAAACTACAAGCCAAATACGAACAGTCTTCTATGCATGAGTGCACAGACGTCTATAAAATCAGAGCACCTACTTGGCTCTCCTAACTGGCTCTACCTATTTTGTGTAAGGTTCTTGAAAGTATTGCTCATTGTTGTCTCAAAGAGCCGAGGTGAATAATAATAATAAAAGTAACAAATTAATAAAGGAGCAAGTTCGGACTTTGACTTTAAAACGCAGCGTAGGCTGTGTGTACCCGCAAATCCACCACGGACTACATCCAGGCGCAAATTTTGGGTTTTAAAACATGGTGCACAACAACGAAGTCTTAAAAGCTTGAGGTGATCATTGCATGAATGAGCGAGTGGAGCGAGTTCTCAATTTTGACCATTTTTTGTCTTAACAGCAGTGGGTGATCCTGACAATAGTAATTTGAGGGAAATCAAGAAATAAATGAAAGCAACGAGCTAGATTATTGACAATAAAAATATTTGAAACCTATGAATGAGCGAGCGAAACGAGCTCGAAATTCTTGACATTTTGGGTTATAATAGCCTGAGGCGATCATACAATGAATGACCAAGCGGAGCGAGCTCGTAGTTTTTGACATTTTCGATTTAAGCAGAAAAGAGAATTAAGTAACAATTAAGTAACAATTATTGAAAAGTAACTGTAACCTATGAATGATGATCCTGATCTGAATGATCCTATGAACGAAATTTTTGATATTTTGGCTTAGGTACTGTGATGATTGGCCTTTTGGCTCATAAAACCGTGGGCGATTGTGAGTCAAAGTCGGGGCTCAAGGCGCATAACACAATTGCATTCATACAAGCGATAAAAATATTGTGTTTTTTATTACTGAGTACCATGCATGATCCAAAACTTGGTCCTATCCGGTTATTCTGCGCCTGTACAGTACCTGCGCCCTGTGCCTTGGCACCACTGGTACCGCTCTAGTTACGCTACTGGCGGCGAGCCTCAAAAAGGGCAAATACTGTTGGAGGCAGCATTCGAGACTGTGGGCGGGCCCGCGGTGCTCGAATCAGTAGCCGTATTCACAATGATTCGAAACCGTTTCCGAACGATTCGACACGAAATTCGTGAACGGCGAATCCGTATCGTTCGATTCGAAAACTGTCCACGGAAACTCTACTCTCTATAACATATGAATATTTCATCAAAATTAACTGAAACAACATTGTCCTAAGAACTTTTGCGGGGTCCTTTGTCGATTCCGTATCCGAATTCGATTTCCGAGCCATTGTGAATACGGCTACAGCATAAAAAAAACTGTATCTGAAGCCTCGGTTGAGGCATAATTGAAAGGTCGCCTTACAGTATTCCACTTTCTCTTTAAAAAAATGCGACACAAACTGAAAAGACTAAAAGTCAGACAAGTTTGTGGAAATTATGTTTGTGTGAAATTTTATATGTGTCCAGCCCAGAATTTCGTACCGGTACATCTTGGGGTGGGCACGGCCCAGCCGGCCCCCCCTCTTCCTACGCTTATGTAGTTCAGATATAATTGATCTAAGAGCCAATCCTATAGTCTAATATTGTTATAATACGCGTGTTACAGAATGGTATTAATAGGTACAATGATTTATTAGTATATGATCCATTTTCTCCAAGTAGCTGTCAAATTATAGTAATTGGTCTGTGATCGAGACGATAATATTTAGTAATCTGTGGTCGTTATGGTCGCATCGCACGAAATCTTTTGATTTTATAAAAACATTCTTAGGATTTATGAATCATCTGATATAATTTTTTTATTTTTAGAAAATTTCTAAACTTTTAGATTTACACAGTTATCACAAAATGCGTTAACAGTAACAACAAGAGTGGATATTGTTTTGTGGAGTGTGATGGAAAGCATCAGTCATGAAATATTTGTGTGTAATTATTGTGTTTTGCTTTTCACTTAGTGAAAGTCGTACCGCCAACTCAATTAGTTCGGATAAAGTTGATACCCTGTCATCAGCACACACGAACACTACCTCGGAATCGAATGTATGGCAGATAAAACTTGATATTTTATTTACTAAAAATTTACCAGGTCTTGTAGAGAAACCACTAGGTAGCGACGTGAAACTGCGGTGCGAGGCCAATTTAAACTTCAAAAATGTCCAAACATACACAAAAGATAAGAAAGTGGTCACAGTCTCAGAGAAGGCAGTGCCCATCCACATCCTACCAACCCTTAGGAAAAACGTAGCAGCTTATTGGATGAAAGACAAGAAAACTCTCTTGACGAATAGTAAAATTAAAATAGAGACCATCATAAATGAAACTATGGGTAGTGTTATTACAACATTAAGAATAAAGGATATAACCATTGGAGATGAAGGTAATTACTCCTGTGTAGTAAAGCAAGAGAGTCACCAAAAACGACAAACAACGCTATTGAAAGTGGGCCCTGAAGATGGTGTTGAAAATTATGAAATTCCAGTGTACACTCCATTATTTTCCAATTCAGACCATACAGATTTAGAGATAAAGACCACTCCAGATTTAATACCTGAAGGCATGAAGGTGTTGAATACTTCCACTACAAGGTCTCCAAAGTATTTACCTGATAAATTAGAACCAATATGTCAAGAGTACATTGGAGAAGTATGTAAGAAACATTTGAGTGGGCACTATGTGTACATTCCACATGTTACCACACAGACTGAGTTAGAAAGCAAGCTATTGAGAGCCTTTCATGTGACAAAATACTCAAACGATATAAGTACCAATTGTGAAGGCTATGCTGTTCCGAGTTTATGCTACTCCACATTCCCTATTTGTAGAGATCCTCTTGTAACTAACGATAATTTTTTCAAAAAAGCAAAACAAGTGCTTCCAACAATTCCCAGTGAGGACAATAACAATACCCGAATTGTGTTTGAAAACTCGTCTCAGCATAACATTACTATGGAAATGTTGAACTATCGTCATAATTCAACTGTACTGAGGCGTGTGTGTAAACAAGACTGTGAAATATTAGAAAATGAACTTTGTCAAACAGAATACGCAATTGCCAAGAGGCATCCTCATATCGGGCTCACGTTAACCTTAGAGGAGTGTGAAAACTTGCCTGACAATGACCCACAATGCTTGCAGATAGGCATTGGTACAGTGATGGTGTCCGATGACGAATGTTACTGGGAAAATGGGGTTGGCTACTTAGGAAAAGTAAACATAGCTAATGACAACAAACTTTGTATTGAATGGTCAAAACAAACTCATGTTAGAATTTCTGATCATCCAGAGTTGGCTGGCAGGCACAATTACTGCAGAAACCCAGGAGGGCTCAATTTGCAGCCATGGTGTGTCGTTGACCAAGATGGAAAGACAGCCATTCAACTTTGCGATATCCCAAAATGTGCTCACAAAATCTGGATTTACATAGTGATAGTGTTTGTCCTAATAACATTATCAATTGTGGCTTTTATTATTTGTTTATGTTATAGGCACAGAAATAAAAATAATGCAGCCACAATCAGGGACATCAACTTGCCCAACGCTGATAAAAATATATATGGCAATTCAAGATTAAACTCTCCGATTGAAATGAGTGAGCTGCTATCGAATCAAAATTCGATTAACAATCAGCCTCACCTTACTAGAAACACAAGGGGCAATGGTGTACTGCGTATACCTCAATATTCCTTGTCTCAAATTAAGTTTCTTGAGGAATTGGGTGAGGGTGCTTTTGGTAAAGTCTATAAAGGAGCATTGAAGAAGAATGGGGAGACTCTGTATGTGGCAGTAAAGGCTCTGAAAGAGAATGCATCGGCTAAAACCCAGGCAGATTTTAGAAGAGAGATAGATTTGATTTCTGAACTCACTCATGACAACATTGTGTGTATTGTGGGGGTGGCGCTAAGAGAGGAGCCTCTGTGCATGTTGTTTGAGTTCATGGCTCGAGGAGATCTGCACGAATTCCTTATGGGCAGAGCTCCTCCTTCAGGGAAGGGCCTGCCACCTCTGAGATTGCTGAATATAGCACACAATATTGCATGTGGAATGCAGTACTTGGCTTCTCATCATTATGTGCATAGGGACCTTGCAGCAAGAAACTGTTTAGTGTCAGATGATTTTATCGTTAAAATATCAGATTTTGGCCTATCTAGAGATATTTACAGCTCAGATTATTACAGAGTAAGTTTCGGTTTGTTGCATTTCTTTCTTGTTTTTTTTAAATGAAATTATATGACAGAATGACTGAATTGAATTACAGGTAAATAATGAATATCTGTTTTAATTATTTTTCAGGTGCAGTCTAAAAGTCTGTTGCCAGTCAGGTGGATGCCTCCTGAGTCAATTCTATATGGAAAATTTACTACAGAAAGTGACATCTGGTCATATGGTGTTGTCCTCTGGGAAATTTACAGCTATGGATTACAACCTTACTATGGGTAAGTATAATATTTTCAACTATGAAATTGATAATATAAGCACAAAAGTTTGTGATAATGGACAGATTTTCGATTGTTGTTGTTAGACTGTGTTTATGCAAAAACGATATTTCAGGCAAAAATGACTAAATGTTGAAAACAAAACACTACGAAATAATTAGCTTATTTTTAATTTTTTTCAAAGTACCCAAGTATAACAAATAAATAATTCTTTATTACCAGTAAGTATAAGGAAAAGTGTAGGGTACTTCTATTTTCGTAGAATTACACAATTTGTTACAATAACAATACTTGTTGAGTCAGAGCAAAGTGGCAGGTTGGAATTTATAAAATGATATTTATTGCAACAAACTACAAAAAGCTCCTGTACTTCTCGTCTTTCATTCTATATGTTGTTACGTTGTTACCTCTACAAAACTCATCCCCCCTCCAAATGCGTGCAGCATTAAGCGTTATGACATATCTTCAAGCTTGTAAATATACCATGAACACTTCCTGTTAATCCATGTTTCAATGATGGCTAGCTTTTGCCTGCGACTTCGTGGCCACTTAGCGCTAATTGGCGCGTCTTTTTTATCTCAGAGGAACTATGAGCATTTTGTTATACCACTTCTTCTTCGTCAAGTAAATTTTTCGAAAACCCTAGATCTGGCATGCCCAGTTCCTCCCTAGTGCAGGTAGCAGGACAAAGCAGTTATACCACTAAAGATGGCAAATAAGCTGATGATGGTCAGCAGTCACCGCAGCCTATGGACTAGGACTATTGAAGAACTTCATATTGTACTCTTCAGGGAGATCATTTCACTACTTTCGAACGACACGAACGTACCAAGGTGACAGTCACCTACAGTCAGTATGTCAGTGCATAGCCCCAGGCTAAAATGGCAGTGGGCAGGGCACATAGCTCGAAGAACAGATGACCGATGGGGCAGTGAAGTTCTCGAGTGGCGCACCGTGGGTAGGCCTCCCACAAGGTGGCCCGACGACCTGGTAAAGATAGCAGATACCAGCTGGTTGCGGAAGGCACAGGACCAGCCTTTGTGGAAATATATGGGGGAGGCCTATGCCCAGCAGTGGGCGTCTTTCAGCTGATATGATGGTGATGATGATGACGTAGCATTACCTACATTGTTGAGATAAAAGAGAAATTGCTATATTAACTTTTAGATAATTCACTTTGATGCGCTTCGACTATGAATTGATCGTAAAGGTTTTCCCGTCGCCCCCGTAGGTACAGCAACCAGGAGTTGCAGCGATGGTGCGCGTACTGCCAACCTTATCCTAAAGCGTTGGTGCCCCCGTAGGTACAGCAACCAGGACTTGCTCGTACTGCCAACCTTATCCTTAAGCGTTGGTGCCCCCGTAGGTACAGCAACCAGGAGTTGCCCGTACTGCCAACCTTATACTAAAACGTTGGTGCCCCCATAGGTACAGCAACCAGGCGTTGCAACTGACAACGTTACTTAACGTACTGAGTTGTACTGACAACGTTGTCTTAAAGCGTTGGTGCTCTTTAGGTACAGCAACCAGGAGTTGCAGCGATGATGCCCGTAGCCTGTACTGTCAATGTTATCTTAAAGCGTTGGTGCCCCCGTAGGTACAGCAACCAGGAGGTGATAGCGATGGTGCGCGGCGGGGAGCTGCTGGCGGCGCCGGCGGGCTGCCCCGCGCCGCTGCACGCGCTCATGCGCGACTGCTGGCGGCACGTGCCGCAACGGCGGCCCATCTTCGAGGAGATCGTCAATAGGTGAGACATGAAGATTTTTATACGATTATGCAAATATATAAAACTAAGATATAAGATATAAACACATTTTAAAAGTATGTGTGTATGGTACGCGGTAACAAACCCGGAACATACTTTAAATGTGTGACATCACGTTTCATGCCTTTTTGGGCAAAGGAAACATTGAAATTGCCGGCCAGAATTCCTTTTATAATTCCTTACCTTTTTAACTGTGACGCCAAACCTGTACTGGTTAGGTTGTTAATCTATTAAAATAATAATATTTAAGTTACACACAGTTAGCTATTTGTGCACCAAAACTACAATTCTATTTTCTATTAGTTTCCGAGATATTTCGGATTGGATATGGTCCCGCTGGCGTGACAGTTATCGCCCATCAATACTTACGATTCAACCCATTGCTAACCTGTACTATATCCATCCTACAGAATAGGAGAATGGATACAAGCCGGTGGCTGCTCCGAAGTCGCCGAATCCGCCGAGCGAGCGCCTCTGCTGCCCCACTACTCTGCCTCTAGCAGTTCCCTGGCCTCCAACAGCCTTCGCCGGCCGGTGGGACCCGGTAGTACCACCAGTGGTGCTGGTGGGTCCCGGCGCGCTGATGACGCCCGCTCAACCTGTAGCGATGCGCCCCCCCTAGCGCCGAAGCCGTACAAACACAGCGCGGCGTCCCTTTCCGATGCAGAGGCGCTTAGGGAAACCGTGGTGAGGATACCCAATGCTCAGTTCGGCAATGATATTTAGAAAGATGGGGTATTGTAACGCCTCAGGATTTTTTCCCTAGGGAAACACGGTCAGACGGTTCATCTGATGGAAAGCGGCCCCTGTCGTCAAGGACATCTGCAACCTAAGGAGAGCGGATGCAATGCCGACCTTTCGAGAGGTCGAAAGAAATGATTAATTATCAGGTACCATATAGTAGTTGAATATTGACATCCTTGTCCGTATGTACCGTTGTTTAATCATTTCATTTTACAATAATTATTGTTAACAGAAAACTTTATCAACTTATTTAAAGTGTTTCTAATGTGTGTGAAGGTACTCTTGGTATAACATAAGTTGGTTAGACAGCAAGCAAGATTTATCTTTCGAACGACGCGTCTAGCTTCGAAAAATTTAGGTGGTCGCGCCAGAATAAGGCACTTCAAAACATAAAAATGTATCATGAAATGGTTCTCTTTGTCTTGAAAGACACTCAATTATCACACAATTTTATTATTCTCAATCAAGATTGTTTGCAAAATAATACCGGATCATACTTTTAATTAAAAAGGAGAATGGGCGCAAACTCGTATCTCATGCAGGGAAAAAGTTTACATTTTTGTACCCATAGCATTGGGCGGTTTCGTCTTGTGACCTATATCATTTCCAAGGTTATAAAAATATATTTCAATATATGTATGGGCGCGAACAGGGGACAATATATAGGCAATTGTAACTTTGGGCGTTTCGTCCTTGTGACACTTTGTAACCCATATCATATGGAAGGTATCTCATGCAAGGAAGAAGTTGGGGCACTTTTGTACCCATAGCTTTGGGCAGTTTCGTCCCCTTCCTTGTGACTTTTGACCTATCATTTGACAAGTTACTCGAATCTCTTGCAGGAAATAAGTAATGGGCACTCTTAGCATCACATACTCTTAGGACATAGCTATAAACGTTATAATAACTTTTCCCTGGCACTAAGCAATAACAAAATAACAATTTACTGTTTACCGCTAAATTCAATGGAGGCGAACATATCGTAACTTGTTACAAGGGCGGGTACAGCACTCATACAAAAGTGCCCATTGTCTTTTTAATAATAAAGCTATGGAACTTCGAATTTCTTAATACATAATTTTTCGAAGTTCCGTACATCGAGGTGATGAATATTCTCAATTAAGTAATTCGTACTTATATTTCTGAACACAGTATTACACTCTAAATGAAACAACTGGCTGCAGCCTCAGTTACCATCCCAGTGCATGTAAGGGCTCAGTCAGAGACAGTACAAAAGTACTTACATCGATAGCATTTTTATTAAATTAGTAAAAATATTTTGCTCAGTTTTTTCGGTTTCTATTAATTAGATTAGTTTTGTACATATCTAATAGATACTTCAACTTTAGTTAATATTACTGTAATTTGCGTACCTTAGCTGAATCAGAATTATTTGTAGTTAATTGTTTATTTATTTTAAGTATATTTTAGTTTCTAAGTGTAAGAATTGCATTACCAACAATTGTTGATCTAATTTAGATTGCTAATGTCATATGGTTAATTAGGTGAAATATGTTATTAAGTTTATTAGTAGTACAATTTTTAATCCTTGCCAATATTGTGTTAATGTAAGTTTTAAGAATAAGGAGTTTTGGTAAACTAAATCGCTTAACATAAAATTGAGTGATTTAAAGTTTTGGCAAATCACTTTTCCAAGTATTAAAGATTTTTGTATGTGTGGATTTGCACCTACTGTAATTTAGGTAGTATGTGCAGCTAGTGTCAAATAAGAAGAGACTTGGCGGGTCACGTGGTTCGACTTGCGCTGTATACGATTACCTGCGCGAAATCCCCTCCACTGCCGTTTGACAAGTGTCTTCTTTCGTGACGCGGGTTATACGAGTTTTTGGATGTATAAAATTAAAACATATTGAAATGATTGGTGTTAAAACCTGTATTCAAATGAAGTATAAAATTGATCTCAGTCACATTTATTACTTTTGATTGGCCCTCTTTGCCCGCCTGTATTTAGTGCTTAATTATTAGAGTTAACATATCTAGTGTTTAAGTTTTGGCATACCTTTCGCATCAAACAATTTTACGTATTTATTCCTAAATTAAGTTTTTCATACTTTTTATAAAAGTTTGGAAAAACGGTACAGTATCGTACTTGCCAAAGACTTTTTTTCGTATGTGATACATTTACTTTTGTACCTAAAATAGTTGTACTTTATGTATATTAAATAATTTACAAGAAGGTTTCTAATTGACGTAGTTTCATTTCACGTTAACATGCGTGAGCACATTCTAATCGGAACATATGGTATGTGGGGCATAATCATATGCGTAGGAAGGAGGCGGGCCGGGTGGGCCGTGCCCACCCCAGAATGTACCATATGTACATAAAAAACTTCATACAAACATAATTTCAATTAAATACAACCCAGGAATCCTCAGGGGCTAGGCGCCCCTGGAAAATAGCCTTAGATACGCTAATGGGCACAATACTGGAAGTTTCTGGAACTGGTCACACTAAGAGGAATATGTTACCACAAAATATCAGAACATAAAGCCCCGTCGACGGGGTCGTTCAAATTATGTCGTAAATTTTCGTAGTAGAGCTCGTCTAGTCTAAGATGACGCGCCCCACTACTTAGTTAGTTGATTTCGATGTGTGAGTGCAAATATTGATAACGACACTTCATCTGTGTGGGAGCCAATGAACGACGCGTGCTCCTACGCTTGAATCATACCGGCAACTGAATGACCAATTACAACGGCATTTGTATATGTATTGCGTCCATATTTTAAACTTGCTTGTGTGCGTTGATGCGATAGTGGGGCGCGTCATTTTAGATTAGACGAGCTCTACCTATTATAAAATAAAAATAATCATCTTAGTGTTAATGTCCCGGTTGTGCTCTCGAGAACGAGGGCCCGGAATCCACCTTCACCATGATCCAAGATTTGGCGATAAGTTAATTACAGTGGAGCGACTACCATCTGACCTCCGTGACCCTGCTACCAGGGGAACCTGACCAGATTGGATCACGGTTACAAATTCAGTTGCCTGCATTTACAGGTTTCATCACGATGTTTTCCCTCACCGTAAGAGCATCGGTTAGAATTCAACTAATGTACATAACTCAGAAAAGAGTCATTGGTACATATGGCCGCCGCGGGATTCGAACCCACTACCTCTCGCTTACGAGTTAGATGCTCAACCGCCCGGCCACCGACGCGCTTATAGTATTATGGTATATATAAAGAGTTGGTATATATTTAGTACCTAATTGATACCTACCGTAACATGCAACACTTAGATTATTCCAGTACACGACAAAAAAGGTGCACGGTAAATACCAAATAAAAAACAAAGTTCTTATTGGTTCTTGGAATACTAATAAGAACTTTGGTATTTTCCTTGCACCTTCAAATAAATAGTTTTCTAATTTATCGTGTACTGGAATTTGGGTTGGTCTAGGTCAACGTTTAATGGATCCAGTAAACCTAGGTTTCCTCCCTTTTCATGGGAGAGGCCCTAAGTCCTGCCGTGGACTGTAACGGGCTGTGATGATGAAACCTAGGTTAGTTGACCAGGATTGACATTGGTCAACCACTGGTGGTGCCTGGCCGAAAGTACCGACTCTAGAAACCTAAATCTTATAAAATTATGTACAAGATGTTTTTTTATCTGTTTATCTGATCGCGTGACCCAAATAATTTTGCAATACCCACTTTCTAGCTACTTCTCGCAGTTTTAATTGCCCCGAATACGATAGAAACATCCCTCTAACATTGAAACGGAAATTTTCCTCATACGTATTTTCAGATAAGTATTTTAAACAAAATTGCTACATATTGCTGGTTTGTAGTACTGTATTCCGTGGCAGCTGTAGCTGGAACTCAGGGCAAAAAAACTGTGTACAGCATAAAAAAGAGTAGATAACGCACTTGAAAACCTTGTGGCCACCTTCTGGCTCCACTTTGCCACCAGTAGACCGGTGTCCTGAATATCCAGATATGTATGATAGTTACCTTACACGGTTCACATGGGCGTTGGCTCGGCCGGCACACTGTTGCTACGATGTTTGAGTTTATTCCAGTTGTAGAATATTTATATATTTTTTTGTGTTAGATCTGTTAATTAAGTACTTACTATTTTACTTTATTTCTTTGTTTTCTACAGTAAATTAGTGACACTAAAAACTATTAGTCACCTTTTAGGTTAAAGAGTTGTAAATTTTTAGTTACCAGGGACATCTTGAAACTAAACACCACGATTAAAAAAAAAACTCAGTTGTGAACCACATACATATTTGTGTAATTAGTAATTAAACTCTTTTATACAAAACACAACTGGACAGCACCAACGGGTATCAAATAACAAACGTCTAACGCAACAATATTTACCCGACTGCGTTAGGAGTATTGTACACATTAACGACATTAACTAATTAAAACTTTACATTATATGTAATCTGACTTCTTCCTAGCTAATAAGTATATCTTGGCAATTGGTTATTTTTTTTAAATCTATATTATGCTTCCTCTTCAGGTTTAACCCTCTTTACTATCAAGTTATGTATTCCATGCACCTTCATGTGGACTTTTAAGTTGTTGTTGCCGGTGAACCCTTTGTGGCACTCTGGGCATACGTATGGCTTCTCCCCTGAGAAAATAAAAACATACAAACATTCTTCTTATTTCTAAATAATTCAGTCGTTAATCTAAAAATGGGACCAACTCGGAACGGGACGATCTGAGGATGGGACTACATGGGAATGGGACCATTTGTGAACGGGACCACTTGATAATGAGAGCATTTGAGAATGGGAAAATTTGGGTGTCCCACCTCTGAAAATGGGACCCGCTGAGAATGTGACCATTTGAGATTGGGGTCATCTAAAAAAGGATACCCTTTGGGAACGGGCCGATTTGAGAATCATATTTCAAAACTACGTGACAAGTTTGGGAATGGGATCATTTGCCACTAAACTATTTTAAAGAACTGTATCAGCAGAGTAGAATAATTTCCACTGACGGCTGTCGTAGAACACTAATATAAAAGCATTTTTCTGTTGAGTATTTTTAAAGGTCAAGGCTTACTCCGGGGTCTTGCGCGCGAGGGCACAACCGGTATACTGACACCAAGATGATGATTCTTCATTATTTTCAAACACTGTGATGCGATCTCGCACCCGCTTGCCATGTGGAGGAGAGTAAGTCCAGCTGTGTTCCTCCTGCAGTATTCTACTGGTATCGAATGCATATTGGCTAGACCCACTGGATAGGTATCCCATTTACCGGTATGTGTCCGTCGGTGCTTTATCAGAACGTTCTGCGAGTAGAAGGCTCTGGGGTAGTACTGGTGGCAACGCCTCTCCCCGGAAGGCACTCTGGAAGGAATCCCACTCACCGGTATGTGTTCGTCGGTGCTTCATCACCACGTTCTGCAGTAGAAGCGTCAGGAGCAGTACTGGCAGTACTGGCAGCGATGGCAACACCACGCCCCATATGGCACTATGGAAGGCATCCCACTCACCGGTATGTGTCCGTCGGTGCTTTATCAACACGTTTGGTGAGTAGAATGCTCTGGGGCAGTACTGGCAGCGGTAGCGTCGCTCGCCGCCGTGCTTCGCGTCACGATGTACGGCGAGGTTCTGCCGCGTGCGGTAGGCGGCGTCGCATAGTGTGCAGCGGTATGGCTTCTCGGCACTGTGTTTCTTCATGTGCCGATGGAGCTGGGTTGGAGACGTAACTTTTAAACTATTGCAGTTATTATCAGACATTTTTGAGCAGTGTCTTACGGCATCATGATACGGATGGATGATCAAGACCGAGCGAAGTGGAGAAGAAAAAGCAGGAAAGCTGTCACTGGCTTCTGCCGAATTTCTGAGAAGTGACTCTTTGGAGATTATCGCTGTGGATCCTGGGAATGAGTGATGGGGCTTTGCTCTGCCGCCACTCTCCGTTTACGCTGCTGACCCTTAGGCTCTTAATATAAGACATGCAAAACTAAACTCTAATATTATTACTTAAAGCTGCAAGTGGATGCTGGATGCGGGAAACCGAGGACACTGGCGCTCGTTGGGGGAGGCCTATCTCTGACGCTGATCATGATGAGTAAAACTATTATTATTTACCTTTTTACCGCTCGGAATCGTTTCACCGCACACGGGGCAAATGCACTGTCCCTTGCACTTGTGCTTATCGAATTTCTCCTGGTCCATGAACACGCGAGTGCACAGTTTGCAGTACAACTTCGTTGCTGTGTGTTTCCTTATAATGTGGTCCTGCAACCAAACAAAAGGGAGTAATAATCAGAATTTGCTCCAATGAGGAGTTTTCTAGTAGGTATTGATAGTGGGTTTCAAAAAGCATAAATAGATGGCGCTCCTACAATTTTGGTAATCTTTTTATAATCTGTATGATAGTGGCAGTGATTCCATGCAGCCAACTAATACTTAACTTAAAAATAAAATGTTTATTATTATAAACATAACTGTTAAAGGTTAATTAATTAAATTAATTATAAATAATCGTGGACAAATTCACACAGCGCCATCTAGCCCCAAACTAAGCAAAGCTTGTGCTATGGGTCCTAGCTAACTGGCTAGCTAGGTTGAAAGAAGTGTAAAAAGATATATTTATTAAAGTGGCCACTAAGTTCCATTATTATTACAACCTCTAAAAAGGTTGAAAACTATTGACAAAAACAATATCATCCAATACAACGTACCCAGTGTTTATATCCTGTTTGCTAAGAACTTATTTCAAGCGATTATCAATTACCAAAATTGTCGGGGCGCCATCTAGTGAGTGGTTAGGAATGCTTTAGATACCTATTGGAAAACTGCTCATTAGCATTAGTTATTTCAAAAGAGTAGTCAAAAGAAAAAATGAAGAATGACCGGTAAGAACGTCGCCGTTCGATGCGTTCGCACTAATAAAAAAGTAAGTAAATCGTAGTTTATATAGTTTTGTCGTATATTGCTACAGACAGCCCGTTTCGGTCCGTTTTGGTCCGGCAAAGTTGTTGTTACGAATATATTTCATCTGATTTCTGATAATTTGGGCTTTGGGCGAGAATGGTACGGATAGCGACGACTGCTGTATAATTTAATTACAATTATTAAGATAATCCTAGCTTTTAAAAGCCAAAATAATCATAAATTAGTTACTTTTAATGCATTTTAATTTTTAAATGCTCGAGCTCTCTGAGGCCGCTTATTCATTCATTGCAGACAAATCCAAAGGCACTTTAATTTTTTTTATTTTTTTACAATTTGTTTAGAGGCATTTTCTTTTTCGACTGGCCGCAACACTGCAAACCGAAAGACCCGACACACTGAATAAATTTTAATAAAAGAATGAAAACTTTTCATTCATATTTTTACCAGAACGGCTCAAAATGGTCTATCTGGGGTGAGCCTTTAACCTTAAATAGTACAGAAAATGTTCTATACTATATACCTGACTTAGTAGGCCAGTGTGTTGCAAATAATCTTGACAAACTTTTACAAATTTATTGTAGAACACAAATAAATAATACCTCATAGGATATTTATGCTGTATCATAAATAGTACAGATATTAAGTGTATTATGAGATTTAGGGTTCTTGATAATCGGTACTTTTCGTTCACCCTGTGAAACTTTGATTTTTATTTTCCGTGCATCTTCCGGGATAAGTTCGCCTTTGCATCTCTTGTATTTTTTGCAATAAAGAGTTTACATACATACATAGACATACACTCCTTATGATAGCTTTAGGTAATCAATATCCTCACTTTCAGGTTGATACTCAGCTTGCAGGAATACTCGCACGAGGGGCAAGAAAATGTTTTGACGTCGCTGTGTTTAATCTTAATATGGGCTGCGAGACGTCCTTTGGTAGTGAACCTGAAACAAGAACGCAAAACGCATTTGTTTTGTAACTACACACGAAAACGCGTCGTGGTTACCCAGTGATAACCTGACTTCGACGACCTGAGTGGTTCAGTGGTCAACATGCCGGTCTGCCACGCAAGAGGTCCCGGGCTCGATTCCCGGCCGGGCAGAAATTGAAATGATGAATTTTAATTTCTGTTACGGGTCTGGGTGTTCTATGTATAATAAGTATGTATTTAAAAGTATATAAGTAGTTTATCAGTTATCTAGCACCCATAACACAAGCTTTGCTTACTTTGGGGCTAGATGGCGCTGTGTGTGAATTTGTCCACGATTATTTATTTATTTATTTATTTATAAATACAGGGTCACGCACGCTGTATATTAAATAGGATACATTGTTATACAAAGTGTACCTACAGCCAGCGTAATCTATTAGTACTATCGGACTTTTAGAATATGTTTTCATAATACTATGCGATTAAAATAGGAATATGACGGGCTTTTGTCTTACTTCACTCGAATAAGTACAAGAGATGAGTGATAAACACTGTCCGACCTATGGTCAATTTCTGGCCAAAACACAAAATTATGGTAGCAATTTCGGCAGTACCTATCTATGCATTTAAAATATATACCGAGCATTTTTTATCATGATAGGTAAGCTATACGACAATAATTTAGAATAAAAAAACCAGATTTTCAAGTTTTAATGACAACTCTAGTCAGACTTAAACATAGTCATAAAAAAATTACCAGAATAAGGTGTTCTATCAAAATAATTTCCTACTTTTCAGATTTTGGCTGGCACTTGGATTATGCATGAATATTGACAAAGTATCAGAGACAACTCACTCCTTCGAGCAGAAATCGCACATATAACGTTTCTCAGAGTGACTCCACCAATGATGTTTCTGCAGCCTCCTTGGCGACGGATAATTATTGCCACAGACCTTGCAAGTCATTTGAATATTCTGAAACGAATACATCATTAATCATCGTCAGGCTATACTAGTCCTCGATACCTATAGCGTTGGATTTAGAAACGGGTTGCCTGAATTTGAGGAAATTGGACATGTCCCCTCGCTTCCCTGCTTCACCTCAACCTCCAACGAAGGGGGCCAGCTCAGAAAATATGAGGGTAAAGGATGTTAAATTGATGTGAGAATCAGGTTTTAAATGAAGTTACCTACATATTTCCCAGATTAGACTCCCAAGTACAGACCGCGGCACATATCGCGAGCGGTGACCGTTATTGCGCAGAAGCCAAAAATTAGGTGTCGTGGGGGAGAGAGCGGGGCGTGGGGCGGCCGCAGCGTCATGCGTAAGCGCAGATTGGCTGTCATTAGCTCCGTGCGCCGATTGGATTGGAGCGCAACTGTACCCATGCGCACGCAGTCCCCTCCACGTAGCTTCGTTTCTTAATCCATAGTCAAAGAGTGAATAAATCAGAATAGGCAATGAAAAACAATTAAAATTATTTGCAAAGAAGTGGTGGATGAAAAGGGTTCTTAAAAACTAGGACGAAACTTACTTCTTCTTTACAGTGTATTTTCCTGAAGTGAAATTCGTAATACTGTGGTTTCAGAAATCTCTTTGAGCAAATGTGGCACCTTCGGGCCGCACTTTCCAGATGGGTAAATCTATGGGACACTATATCTGGCCAAGAGGTGAAGAGCTCTTGACAAAGCTGGCAGTGAGCATCATCCTTGTGGGATTCTAGATGCATTTGTAACGCCTCTTTTTCATCCTTATTGAACGTCTTTTTGCAAAGACCTAAAACATTAGTCAAAACATTTTTGTATAAAGATTAGTATACCTACCCCCATTTTTCTTAATTTTTTAACCTACCCTACACCGACTACACCTAACTTTAGTCAAAATTTCTAACATTGGAAATTCGCTTATAAATAGGTACACACACTTGCAGATGGTATTCAAACGCATATTGATACAAGAATTTGCATACAGTAAAAAATGTATCTTTTTTACACTTTTTTTTATTACCAGTAAGTACGTTGCACAGGGATGAAATTCCTAATGTTCTCGCACATTTGCATACTGTATTCAAGATTTTTTTAATTTTTTTTTTTAATAAATTAGATTTTTTATTTATTAAATATATTTTTATTTATTTTATATTTGAGATATAGTAATTTAAAATATTAAAAATAATTATATAAAAAACTATATAATTCAATTAATAGGTATTATTTGGGAAATAAAAGAATATTACTTTAGTTATAAAAATGGGGGGACGGGGGCGACATGACCCCTGTATACGCCTATCCTGTGTCCAAGAGCCTGTCCCGGAACTCAGAGAGCACCAACCCTACGCATTTGTCCCCACTGGGAGACCCAGTTTTTAATAGCTTATAGCCGTACCCGATATTTCCGCCTGGCGCCACTGCCACCTTCCGCCTGGCGAGTACATCGGTCAGCGTGCTAAGGTTCCATGAGGCGAGGCGAAGTGTCTATAATCGGGCCCGCTCTGGCCTCCGCGCTAACCGACTTAACACAGGAGTCCTACTGTACGTCGTTTTGCGGCAATGTACTATCTATGTTTGGTGTTCTTGAGTGACTTTCCAACGTTTTGTAAGCGGAGACTGTCTTCAGACCTGCACAACCCAGGGGAGAGTGGGACCACGTACAGGTGAGGTTCGCTTGGGCTGCTTAGATGATGGTGGGACCCCATAACCCCCATGGGGATTTAAATATAAAGATAATATCAGTAAACACATACCACATGTCAACAGGGAACTATCATTAGTAAGATTAGATTTTCCAAATGATAGGATAGGCTCTTTAGATTGTTTAGTTCTTCTAGGCTTGCGTTTCTTTTTTGATGTTTGATCTTTCTTAATTCCTAAAAATTAAACAGTGTTATTAGCTACATCATCTTTCTGTTTTGCAAATGAGATCTTTCAGTCTTTACTCATATTACAACATTTAAAGCTTATAAATACCTTCCACATTAAGATTATTGATAAGTGGTTCTAAGTCTCCAAAATCATAGCCATGAATTATTTCATCATCAAAAATGGTCTCATCCAGAAACTCTTCATCTAGGATCTCTTTCTTTATTTCAGGTTTAATAATTACACCTTGTTTTAATATATTTGAACATTTCTCAAATTCTCTAGATTCTTTTGGAATGGTCACCTCCACTTTTACTTGCTGCAACTAATAAAATGAATATTTTGTGATTAGTGGGTGAGGGAAAACATTGTAATTTTTCCTACAACTTTATTTACATGGAAATACTTTTGATGACAGTTTAGATTTTGCTCATGTTATCATTTTAAATGACCTCTAGTTTGTATGAATGCCAGTACTATGGCGCCAAGCTACCTACCCTAATTAGATGAAACGTGGCTTAGATTGTACCTTGGACTTCAAGCTACTAAACTATCAAAACCAAATTAATATCCATTTAGTAGTTTTTGCGTGATTTGAGAAAGAAATATAGAAATGGATTTGTGATTCAAATTAAACAGTACAACACATTCGGCAGTACATATAGCACAGTAAATAATATGGACACAGGGGAACAATATTTTCCAATGGCAAATATGTTCATTTCAGAGGTGGCTCACTATGGATTTGACATAATTGCTCTAACTTATAGTTCAATAATTGTACATAATATTAATTTGAGGTAGGAAGAATGGATAACAAAGGCCTAATTCTGGAATACTTAATAATATGAAAATGTTGATGAATCTCACCTCATCAATTTGTGTCCTCAACTTCAACTCTGCTATGACAGATTTCTTCCTAAACTCGACGAATAAATTTATCATACTCAAACACGTTTGGCATATCATTTGTGATAGTCCGTCTAACAGGGCCACCTGAATTAAATACAGATAAGGTTATATACCTCATTTTAGCAGGTATATAAACACTGGATCAATAATACGTATCGGCCTACGTATCGTAAGCCGATTGTCGAAATGGGCACATCGAGATCCTGGGCATATCCTTGGCTCCTCTGCACTTTGAGACAAACACTAATATAATAACCCAACCAAATTGAAACTCCTATACAAACAATCGGCCCATTTCGACGATTTGCCCACGACATAGGCATTATTTTGTGCCACTTACATTTAAATTTGTAAGTAAATTGTAGCTTACAATAAGGGATTCGTCCAGTGCTACCAATAACTCGCGTGTGTCGCTACATAGACAAGCTCTACAAACATCCATTTTTGTGTATTCGGTCGATCTTAGAAAAAGGAAAACTTATTTTCACATAATCACAATATTTACAAAGAAAACCAATCAAGCAAGAGCAATTCCATCAAGTTTTCAAAACACAACTCCAAAGAGGATAGAAACACTTCACAACTGACAAACGTCATGTCAGACCAAGCCCCAAGGGCCAATAATCAGAATCTGTTTCGGTGTAACCATACATTGAACAGGAAAGTTTTCGATCTCGAAAGTTAGTGACTTATATAAATATATGTGTAGCGAATTTAATTTTTGAATAAATTATTTACTATTTAGATATAAGTGTAAAACAATTTGCGAATAAAGATGATAGTGTATAGCTTTTTACGATTAGAATTAAAATTGTGAACAGATGAGGCCCAATTATATTTAATATAAGGGAAAATATTCACAGAACAACAGCAGAGTAGGTAAAGAAAGTAAAAACTCGTTAAACCCGTATGAAGAGGGAATTTTTTGGGAAATACAATATATGGGCACAAAATTATCCTTATCGACCGTAACATTTCAGATATAAATAATTTCTTCGTGTATCGATATTGTAACTTTATACCTAACTATAAGATAAAATAATTATAACTATAAAATAACGAATACTGAGAATTTCAAAGCGATAAGCCCATAACCAATTGTTGATTGACGAATGTGTTCTTGATTAAATAAACAATTCTGGAATACCCAGTAATGAGGTCATGATGGTTAATTTCATTTACAATAAGTAATAAAGATATCGGCACTTGTTCACTTCAAATATCGTTGGTACCTACAAATTTGGATCGACAGTGTGCCTATTTTACTATCGGTCAACATTGACCTGTGAACTGGGTTTTTCCCAGAATATCACAATAATATTGCCAACGTTTAAAGAATAGCTATTACAGTATGATATAATATGGACCTATTTTACCTAGAGCTATGGTCACTACAGGAAAAATAAAATTAATTATTCATACAATACCGTTTTCAAACCACGTCCCGAGCCACAACGACCAATTGTGAGTGAGTAATTTGGTCCTAGTAGCCCAAGATAAACTATAATGAACTATAAACTCTCCATTAGCTAAATACTTATCAGCTTTTAGGTTTGTTATCGTCTTCCTACGTCAATTGCTATCAATTCATTTTAATATTTTGAGTTGCAAGGATGATATTAAAAAGTGTGTAGTGTGTAATAAAAAATTATTAATATTTTAATTAAATAACTTTAATTTAAGGTAAAACACTTATAATAATTATAACAATCTCAATACTGAAAAACTAGTCTTAAAAATAAATTACAATATGAATACTTCGCTTTTTTAGAAGCTAATTTAACATATTCTAAAACTGTAAGATAACAAAATACATAATAAGTGGACAAAGATAAGCAGTTGTTTCTTTGCTTGCGGATATCTCTTACTACTTTTGCTAGATCGATCGTCGAACTCTCATTGTATCTCGATATGCTGATGTCTAGAGCGCAGAAAGCTCCTGTGCGATTTAATCCAGCAGAGCAGTGGACCACCATAGGAGGAAAGTTGGAACTCTTGTTATCAAACTCCACATGTGCTTGAGCCTTTCTGACTTTGAGAACAAAGTTAAGAAAGTTTGATCGGCTTTAAGGCACGCTTTTATGAGGCCAATCGGTGTAAGTGAAGTGTGTGAGGTCTAATGAGTCTCCACTGTCGTCAGTCATCCGTAGCTTGGTCACTATATGGTCACAAAATGTCTTTACTTTCTTTGTTTCAATGATGAAGTCACCGAACCACACTGTCCTTTCTTTCTTCGGGCCCCAGTACTGGTAACAGAGTTCCTGTTCTTCTTCGTGTGTTTTTGTCAACATAACGATGACTCTGGATTGATATCCAAACACCATTTTCCAAAAATCTTCGGCTGTTGACTGAAGTGGGCCCTGACAGCACAAATACTTGCCTCGAGTTTTGTACCCGTTGACGTGATTGGCGTTGATATAGTCGCTTTCTCAGGGAAACAGGGTTACATATTAAATCCTTAATTTCATTAGGTGTTTAAAAAAATTTTTTACAAATTCCTTACATAACTTTGGTATCTTTAGTTTATTTATAAAACACTTGATTACACTAGAAATTACATAAATCTTATACTAACTTATCTTATGACTGAATTTATTCTAAAAAAATATTAATAATAATATACATGTAAAAAAATAATAAGCAGCACCAAGAATTTTTCTTCGAAGTATTGACTACCGGGCAATCATCGATAGGCCCAATTGTTGTCCATGGAATGGCAGGTGTGGGAAGAACTGCAACTTTTTGTGCTGCAGATTGCTGCTTGTATCAACTAGTAAAAACAGCAACCATATCAATACCATCAGTCGTGATAAGTATAAGGATGCAGAGAAATTTCAGTTTTTTATCTAAAATCCAATAAGTATCTTTTTCTAAATTATGTTTTACTTAACTTTTTAAGTACTATTCGATCTTACAATGAAATGTTCTTCGAACTACGTTTACATTTTACGGGCAAAGACACATACTTAATGAATCTTCAAATTAAACAAATTTAGTTAATAAAAAAATTCATGTTTTGTTTTTTTTAAGTTTACAATAAATATTTTTTTCTGTTTAGGTTATTTTATTATTTTTTATTTAACTGTCAAACGTGATAGTTCCTCCAAATCACTTAGAGCTAAACACACACATGAGTAATTAAATTTTTCAAGGATTCTTTGTTCGTAAAAAATGCAAATACGCTCAATATTTCATCACTAAATATCAAAAATTTATTTAATACACAACCAGAAGATCACTATTAAAAAAATTTAAATTTTGATTTAAAATACTATAGATAAAGGTCACAAATCAATAGTCATAATTTCCGTGAGCCCTTAGTTCAGGGGCGTAGCTACCGCCGTATCTGCCGTATCAATTATACGGGGCCCCCGGGCCATAGGGGCCCCCAAACGTGTGTAAGCAAAAACTAGTTGTCCATAATTTCAGTTAAACTTTCCCTATTTCCCGATAAGAATAATTATTTTATAGAATTTCAGATCAGGGTCGGAGGCCCCTCCGCAAAAAGACAATTGAAATCAAGTGATACAATCCGTTTTCATTCACCTTTCGTTTAAGAGATATTTATCATATTTAATGAAAAAAAAAACAAGACAACGTAGTGCCCCCCACGCGCACTAATTTATTACTTCATTGAACATTAGGTAAAATGTGCGCGTATCAGATGGCAAAAATGCCAACAATTTTGATCTCATATTGAAAATTTCATATTTTCAGCACTATCGGTAGCACCAAAGGCTTAAGAAACTCCTTACTCCGTTCTTTCTTAAACGGGTCATTTGGACCTGGTTCATAAAATACCTTGGCCCACACGCCCACACGCATAATCGTCTTGGCTCACACGCAATCAATCTTTGAATTTGTCTGTTTTCAAGTTAATAATGGAACGTTTTGATAGCCAATATATCAAGAAATTTCGAGTTCTTACGCTCGCTCATTAACTGTTCGCGAAGTTGATTTTAATATATGATCTTGTAAAAAATTTCGAGATAACCCGGCGCTATCGTCATATTGCTGATTTTACGGAATTTTTTATTTAAATCGCGCAAGGTTTTAATGGATAAATCACAAAAATTTCGAGCTCGCTCATTCAATAATATAAGTTATAATCGCGCAAGGTATTAATATAGCCAAGCCAAAGGCCAATATATCAAAAATTCCTAGCCCTACCTAGCCTCGCGAACCTGACTGTTAGAGACAGACTATTATCACACAAATGTAGAGCTCGCTATGCTACTCCATTTATTGACTTCAGCTGAGACTAGGATTTAAGGTACTCATTAGTACCCCCCCACCTCCCTGTAGTTGGGGGTATCTGCTAGGGGGGCCCCTACACAATAATTGATACGGGGCCCCCGAAGGGCACGCTACGCTACTGCCTTAGTTCAAACATGATATCAATTTTAAAAAACTACAGCAGGAAAAAGACTTCACTAACTTATAAATAGTTCCATTTACAAGATCTTATTAGTGAGCAACCGACTGGAGGCAAAAGAAATAAGATTTGACCTGAGCCTGATCCCAGCATTGAAAAACCCGAATGTTAAATAATAGGAAGATAAAAATATTACTAAGCGGCAAATATCTTGAGGAAAAAAGGTTCCAAAAAGAATCACTTTGTAGGGTTTTGAACGTGCTGAATGACACACAATTTTGCAGTTAAAAAAAAATTTCTTTAAATTTACAAATTTAAGGTTGGTTTGAAATTTTAACTTTCAACATCGAAATTATCCCTGTTGAAACGGGAATTTTCCTCGTATGTATTAGGTTGGGGAAAAAGTCTTTTCGCATAAAGTATGTATAAACTTGTAATAAAACCTCTTTGGCTATACTATTTGTACCTGGCTGGTTTTGGTATCATTCAAAAGTTTTAATTTTAAAGAAGATAATTCTTAATTCAAATTATGAAAATGCGTGAAGATCATTTGTTTTTCTCACCGTCAGATGAGTGAATCTAATGAAGAAATTAGATACATTTTAAAATTTTACTAGAAAAAAGGTAAAAATGCAACGCAAGCCGCAAAAAAAAATTGAGATGTTCATGGACCTAATGCAGTGTCTGTGAGAGTAGCACAAATTTGGTTTAAGCGTTTTCAATTCGGAAATTTTGATGTCAAAGATGCACGTCGCTCTGGTCACCCTGTTACGGATAAAATGGATGCTATTTTTGAAAAAGTGGAGCAAGATCGGCGGTGGAGCAATATCAGAAGTTACGACGTAGCTGAAGAACTGGGAATTGACCACAAAACAATTTTGGCGCATTTGAAAAAAAATGGGTACACAAAAAGCTCGATATTTGGGTACCTCACGAGCTCTCTGAAAGAAACCTAATGAACCGTGTACGCATTTGTGATTCTTTATTATGACGTAATGAAACCGAACCATTTTTGAAGAAATTGATAACTGGTGATGAAAAGTGGATCACGTACGACAAGAACGTGCGAAAAAGGTCATGGTCAAAGGCCTGTCAGGCTTCACAGACTGTGGCGAAACCCGGGCTAACTCGCAACAAGGTGATGCTGTGTGTGTGGGGGATTGGAAGGGCATTATTCCTTATGAGCTGCTACCACCAGGCAGGACCATCGATTTAGAACTCTACTGCGAACAACTGATAAGATTAAGGGCCGATTTTTCAATCCTCAGATAAAGTTTATCGGCCCGATAAAGTAATACCCTGCCAAATTAAAACAAACTATAATCTTTTACAATTATGAAGTCATTATACAATTTTATTTTAGTTGCATAATAACTTATCAGACTGATATGTATTATCTGAGGATTGAACAATCGGCCCTAAAGCAAGTAGTTGAGATTAAGCGGCCGGAATTAAGGAAGGGGTGTGGTTTTTCATCATGATAACGCTAGACCTCACACATGTTTAACCACTCAGCAAAAATTAAGAGAGTTTGGCTGGGAGGTGTTAATGCATCCGCCGTATAGTCCTGACCTTGCACCTTCTGATTTCCACCTGTTTCGGTCTCTTCAGAATTCTTTAGGCAGTGTCAGGTTAACATCACGAGAGGACTGCCAAAACTACTTGACGCAGTTTTTTGATCAGAAGCCCCAAAATTTCTATAGCAATGGGATCATGTCCCTACCTATAAGATGGCAAAAAGTTATCGAACAAAATGGTACCTAAATACTTTAGTTAAATGTAAATAAACTATATTAAAAAATGTTTTGAATTTTCATATAAAATGCGAAGAAACTTTCTCCCCAACCTATTATTTCCGGAAAAGTATTTAAAACAAAATGACTAACAAAGTACCTATTGCCCAGGGCGTAACCAGCATTCTGTGTAAATATGTATAGAATTATGTCATAAAGACAGGAAAGATGACAAGCTGGGTATGACTGAGTGAGCTCGGAAATTCGCCAGTTTTATCTTAAACGTTCGTGATAAACAAATCAAAAATGAGATGAGTAATCTTGAACGCACACTCATGCAGTGCGCTGCGCAGTGCACTGCACGATGTGGCAAAACTTGTTACCCGCCGAGCAATTTGTATGCAAGTACATTGACAGATGGCGGAATGTCCCACTGTGCAGCGCGCCGCGCGGCGCACTGCATGATGGGGCAACACCCGCAATTGAAGCCCGAAATGTCAGTTCTGTATGAATTTTGTCTACGTTTTTCAATTTGGCCCCATCGTGCAGCGTGCGGTGCGATGTCAGTAGATGACAACATGAAACGTCACATCTGACTGTTTCTTTTTACCAACAGTTCGAATCTTTCCTCTTTATGTGACACAGTTCACACACATATATCTGTCTACTTTTTTTAGTACAGATACAACGCGTGTGAATGAAATAGGAAACCGACCTTGTCAAAGAAAGTTTGACCGCTGATGCGTAAGCCCCTCCCCTTTTTCTGATTCTTTAACATTAACGAAGTTGTTTCGCTTTCGTGATCCTGTCGTCATTCTCTTCTCAGTTCATCCCGAATTATAAATAAGGCATGTTTGGTTCTAGAACCCTAGTTTCTAAAAAGAAATGCTGGTACTTGTAGAAATCTACATTTTGATTGGCACCTGTCGAACTTAAAACTGTAATAACTCTGAAACTATTGGTGCTAGAATACTAGTTCCTAAAGAGAAATGATAGTACTCGTCGAGATCTACATTCCGGATGATAGCTGTCAATCTTAAAACTGTAATAACTCTGAAACTATTTGCCTTAAAACGCTTGTTCCAGAACAGTTCGTCGTTTGTTCATTCTTCGTCGTGCCTTGGTTAAGAGTGGTCGCGTACTGTCTGATTTTACAATTACGAGATAACTATAGTAATCGATTGTCATCCAAATTACCATATAGCGAAGATTCATTTTTGTGTGGAGTGCAGTGAAAATTGCAGTTAAAATATTAACCATAACAAGTGTTGCTATCCCTTTTCCACTCACACTGTGGTTGTTGGACGTCGCCCCTCACCTCCCGCGACAAGTGATAGACTCTTATCTATTACTTGCTGTTCCTGTCTCGCATCCTCACGAACGCAATACACAATGGCTTTGCAACGCACACCGCCGCAGCACTCTGCATCGACTCCGGACATACCTAGCGCCGCTGTTGATGAGGACTGCGGTGTTTACACGCGTAAACGTAAGTTTCCAGATGATGGTTTGGAATCCCTCGAGAAGAAATTTGACGAACAGATGATTATATGGAAAAAGACACTAAATGAGGATATTTCCCGTAGTGTTTCGGCAGCAGTTAGCTCCGCCCTTGTCGGTGAAATGTCGAAGATAACGTCCGCACTCGCCAATATTAATACTAACATTCAAAAGTTAAACGCGGATAATGTTAATCTGCACAAATCGCTTACGGAAACGGCTACCCGGCTTACTGACATTGAAAACTCAATCGGTTTCTCAGCTGAGCGTCAGGATTTGTTCGACAAACGATTGGGAGAAATGGAGTCCAAATTGTTATTATCTGAAGATACCCCATCTAAAATACTCACGCTCGAAAGTAAAATTAATGCAATGGAGCAGCAAGCCCGGCAATGCAATGCCGAAATCACCAACTTGCCCGAGAACCGGGGCGAAAATCTACTTGTTATCCTGGAATGCATTAGTATTCTAATCAAATGCCCGATAAAAACAACCGATGTCATCTCCATTCACCGTGTACCACACGCCGAACAAACAAACACACGCCCAAAAAACATTGTTGTCAAGTTTATGACAAGAGTAATGCGCGACAATTTTATCTCTGCATACCGAAGTGCAAAAGGGCTAGATTCGACTAAGCTATCAATAGCTGGGCCGACGTATATAATCTACGTTAACGAACACCTAACATTATGTAATAAAATATTGTTTCGTCAGTGTCGGGAAGCAGCAAAGGATTACCAGTACAAATACGTTTGGGTCAAACATGGTACGATATTGGCCCGAAAAACAGACAAGTCTGCTATCTTTGCTATTCGCATACCTAGCGATATTAGTAAGTTTAAGAAAACTGAACTTGATTAGCGACTGTCACATCACTTTTTGTAATGACATCAGGCTGTTTTTACTGTTATGTCTTGTGCGCGGCCTTGTAGGTAGTATGGCGGATGTGTTATTATTATCGCGACCGCAATACTGCCTAGAAGGCCGGTGTTTGTGTTTGTTATTTGTTTGTATACTCGAGAGGTTGCAAGCTAACGGAGGCTTTACTAATCTACCAATTACGATAACATTTATTCAAAAAGAACAAGTGCATATTGCCTTAAACATAACAAAGATATATTCGCAATGTAAACATTACACATGTAGTGTATGTATCGCAACGCATAGGTATGTATGTGTTAGCGATCGAGTTTTACTACCTTATCTGTACCTTACGAATAGTTTACTGCATTGTAATAACTATAATATTATTTGTAAACCAAGTTTGTGCTCAACGTGGTTGGTAATGTTAGAGATGGTTAGTCAAAATGCTTGCGTGCTAATGGACGTAATATTTATTAGTACGACGAGTGATTGTTGCATTGGATCGAACGTACTCACACTGAACGTTCGATCTAATGTAATAGTTACTCTTTTAAGCAGTAGTCACTGTAGGCATAGACAGACAATTGAAAAGACGAGATACGATCAATCAGTGTTTATCTTATGTTTATGTACCTCCTATGAGCACGTAAGTGATTGCATAATTGCATTAAGTCTAATAAAAATATTCCCTATTATGCAAAAGATTAAAAGTGGATAACTTATCGGTATACTATCAAAATTGTCGAGGACTCCGCACAAAATTACATACAGTTTACATGAATGTATTATCACATAATTACGATATCATTATATTGGCCGAGACGTGGTTGAATGAGAATATTTCTAATAATGAGATCATAGATCCCCGGTACCGCGTATTCCGGTGCGACCGAGACCGCGCGCGCAGCGGGCGACGCGACGGCGGCGGAGTGCTCGTGGCCGTCCGCCGCGAGCTTGTCGTCGCGCCCGTCGCCGGCTCGTGCGCCGTCGGCCCACTTGTCGATTATTTACTCCTGGAACTACGCACCCGTGACTATTGTTGCTTAATTAGTGCGGTTTATATACCACCCAACCTAAATGTTGACACATATTCATCATATTTAGATCTCCTCACAGAGACACTGCAGTCACGAGACACGACGGGCTTTATTTTTGCGGGAGACTACAATCTGCCTACAATAAATTGGAGAGATGCTGGTACACACTTGGAACCTATTGTACACGATAATTATAACCTACCCAACAAATATTTAATCAACTTTTTATCGTTGATAAATGGATTCCAAATTAACAAGTTCAGAAATTCGCACAGCCGTATACTGGATTTATTTATAACTAATAATAATCATTATACGGTTTCTCTAGTATCTGACACACTTGTTCCAGTAGATCAACATCACCCATGCTTCTGTGTACTCATCTCAGTCAACAATCACATTCAAACCATACCAATTAAACCTAGAACATTATATAATTTCAAAAATGCCGACTACGCACAGTTAAACTCGGATATATCTACAGTCAACTGGAGCGAGCTTATCTCTAATAAATCCACAGATGCTGCTGTGGCATCATTCTATGATTGTATTTGTTCCATTATACATAAGAATGTACCTACTAAACTGATCAAATCTTCACAATATCCAGTTTGGTTTTCTCCCGCACTCACACATATTTTTAAGAATAAATGCCGAGCTTGGACTAAATGGAAGAAATATCAAAATGCTGCAGACTATAATATATTTTCTATGTACAGAAAACGTTTCAAAAAAGAATCACAAAAATGTTATAATGATTATCTATTGAGAGTGGAAAACAGTACACGTAAAAACGTGAAATATTTTTGGAAATATGTAAATAGTAATAAAAGTAAAGAAGATATACCGGATTCCATGTCCTATGGAAACTTAATTGCAAATGATCCCAACGAAGTATGTAATATGTTTTCTTCTTATTTCCAATCAGTTTTCGAACCCTCTAGTTTAAATTATAATTCCAATGAACCCAGCGTTGAAAATTCTGACTCTGATCTTAATCTAAATAATATATATATACCTAAACACAAAGTGTTGCATGAGCTGCAGGCGTTGGATGTTTCCAAAGGTCCAGGCATCGACAATATACCAGCTATTTTTCTTAAAAATACAGCATTAACAATATGCGAGCCCTTATATTTAATTTTCAATAAAAGTCTCTCGGAAGGAATTTTTCCGTCCGCATGGAAATCTGCACGTATTGTCCCGGTGCATAAAAGTGGTTCCAGGAATAAAGTCGATAATTATCGACCAATATCTATTTTGCCCACTCTCTCAAAGGTCTTCGAAAAATTAGTACACCAAATCATATATCCTTCACTACATAAAATAGTAATCGAACAACAACATGGATTTGTACAACGGCGATCCACAACTACCAACTTGCTTATCTATACAACTTACCTTTTCGAATGTATGGATGCTAACACACAAACAGACAGCGTATATACTGATTTTCGAAAGGCCTTTGACAGAGTGGATCACAAAATCTTGCTTGAAAAATTGGCTTTTAATGGTATACGAGGCAATCTATGGCGTTGGTTCCAATCCTATATTTCTAATCGTACTCAAAAAGTTGTAATTAACGGCTATGAATCTATTTTCATTCCAGTTAGCTCAGGGGTGCCACAAGGTTCAATTTTAGGGCCGTTATTATTTATAATATTTATAAATGATATACACAACTGTTTTAAATACTGCAACATATTACTATATGCCGATGATTTAAAAATTTTTCACGTGATTAACAACGACGATGACCATGCCAGATTTCAGGAGGACTTAAATCGATTCTCCATATATTGCACCCAAAATAAACTTAGTCTAAATTTAAGTAAATGTAAACGTATTACGTTCACAAAAAAGAGAATTACTCATAATGCCAAGTATGTGCTGTGTGGCAGTTATATCGATGATGTTACATCCATACGAGACCTGGGGGTCATACTCGATAGTAAACTGCATCTTAATCTACATGTTGACCATATTATAACGAAAGCCTATAAGATGTATGGTTTTATAATGCGCTCCTGTAACAAGTTCAAGCAGTATTCAACATTTATCTATATTTATAAATCTCTTGTGCGATCCCAGCTTGATTATGCCGTGCCTATATGGAACCCTTTCTATAAAAAATACATAGATGCACTTGACTTGGTACAAAAGAAATTTTTGCGGAACATATATTACAAATTTTCTCATTCCCGCTTGCCATATCAAGAGCTCCTTAAGAAATATGCACTTACAAAACTTAAATGCAGACGTCTTCAACTCGAAGTTATGTTATTATATGACTTGTGTCATAACAGATATGATTGTATTCCAATCACGAACAAATTATGTTACAGAATCCCCGCTAGAACGCATTGTCGCAATCTATCACAACTATTTGCTATCCCTCGATGTCGTACTAACGCTGGCGAACGCTCGCCACTTTATCGTTTGGTGCACTCCTATAACACCAACTTTAATAATGTAGATATATTTGGAATGAGTCCTGGCATCTTTAGAGGTGCGGTACTAACGAAACTAAAGAGCATTCAATAATTGTCACTTAAATTATCTATAATAAACAGCCTTTAACCTCTCTCAACTAAATAATATTCTTACCTACAAACTAATAAAACACTCTAAACCTAAGTTGTTAGTCTAGTTGCAGATCATATTCTATTATTAGAACATAAATATGTGCCATAATAATGTAAGGGTATTGTACAGACAGCATCAGAGGCAGCTAGATGTGGCGGATGGGCCGGAATGATTTGAACAACTAAGACGTAACAGATGAAATGTTTCTGGCGCTGACTGTACAAGCACCTATGCCTTTTGCTTTATAGATTATGATTAATGGTTTGTTTAACTATTTTATGGAAATTATCAGATACTAAATACAGTTGTATTGAAATTTTCATTACTTAACGGTAATTTAATTTAACGTATATAGGTATTACGACGACCATTCTTTCCCCCAAAGTTTTTTGAAATTATCTGTGGTAAACGGTGCTGGTGGCACATTCATAAATAACTAAGTAAACCCACTGTTTAATTTTAAGACTCAATGTACCACTGTTTGTTTACCCAAATAAATTGAAAAAAAAAAAAAAAAAAAAAAAAAAACAGCAAATACTTATAGATATCGACAGGCACTATCAATCATTTCTTTTTAGGATCTAGTTTTCTAAGAGCAATGGTTTCCGAGTAATTTAAGTTATATACACTCTCTTTATACTTACTACTGATGTTATACTTTGTAGTTATAGTTTTGAATGAGCCACCAGTGTATACACTCAGTTTAAGTAAACATTCGTAAAGGAAAGAAATAACTACGTTTTAAAACATTTTGTTGTAATATTGTCCCAAAATCATGTCTTCAACCAGTTGAGGACAAATTTAAGCAGTGCGGTCTATCCTACAACAGAATCAATCAATGTGAATAAAAATTCCTAACATGACCGAAGATTGACTTCTGAATTTAAAAATTTTGAAGTTTTTATGTTCTTATATCCTCAAGATAATTTAATTGAATGTATTATCGATAAGAACGACATGCGTGCCAACAAACTCACCACCAAGGATACCGAAGACCGAGTGAAGTGGATCAAGAGGAGTAGGAAGGCGGACTCCTGACAACCGAAATTTAACACCAAGACGATGATAATGATGATCTTGGCGTCAAATCCTGTTTGTGCTCTCGCACGCGAGGACCCGGGGTCCGCTTTGACTATGATCCAAGATTTAGCAGATCAGGCAATTACAGTGGAACGACAGCCAACTGACCTCCATACATAAGGTCGACATAAAGACAATAATCATGCAAGTCGTTTAAAATAACGCGCGTAAAAGCGTCGAAAAAGCTCTCGTGCAAACGTTGCCTAACTTACAATCATTCGTAAATCTCTCGTGCGAACGTTGCCTTACTTAAAAACCAGAATAACACCACCGTTTTCTTTGTTGTCACCGTGACGTGGCACTGCATGGTGCGCCGCGCAGTGCACTGCACTGCATGAGTGGAGCTAGTCGCTAAGCGGGTCGAGCTCGAAATTTTTCCAATTTCTACTCAAAAGAACTGGGGTAAACATTATCGTCCTTATTATCATCCGAGCGGTCAATCCCGGCTACTGCCAGGGTCCGCTTTCTGTAGGAATACCACCTGAACACGGCGCCTGTACAGCAAGTCGGCCAGCTCCCGAGACCGGCTAGTCAGAGTGCCGACGTTTAGTGTGGCAAAACGGAATTTCCTGCTAGGCGCTAACTTCTTTAACCCTGCTCGCGCGTGACAGGGTAGCCCTAGCCCACTTATCGCAGGTGTAGGGCGATATGCCTGCGCGTCGTTTGGAGTAAACATAATAAACGTAGCTTAATCCAATGACTGACCTTCCTGCGGCGCCCTTCTTGTCCTGTGCTGGCTACGCCCATTCCTATCGCGGGGTTGTTGAGCTGCATTTTAGTGAAAGTTGCCAGCTGGATCTCATGATTATGAGAGTACGTATTACTTGGTATACCTTTTGGCTTCATCACCAGAGCCTTTCTATCTTCCAGTACTAGGTTTGGTCAAAGCAAACATATGAAAATGAAAATATATTTTTTTGCATAAATAAATAAAAACAATTTAAATTAATTCGACTATTTTTTTTATGTTATACGGCAGACAAACAGGCAAGCGGGCCACCTGATGGAAAGTGGTCACCGCCGCCTATGGACATCAGCAACACCAGGGGAGTCACTGATGCGTTGCCCGCCTCTGAAGAGACCTCTAATATACCTCTTGAACGATCCCATGTCATAGTCCAAAGTAAACACTGTGGCTCATTCCACATCCGAATCGTACGAGCGAGAAACGTTCTTTCGAACCTTCGCGTCGTGACCAACAGAGGGTCTACGTAGTGAGGATGAGTACCCAGCCCACGGCGGGTGGTGCGATGGCGGAATTGCGCTGTGGGCACCAGATCGAAAAGTTCCTCGGAACACTCCTCATTGTACAGCCGATAGAACACACACAGGGAGCCAAAGTCCCTTCGGTTTGCCAGTGGTTCCAACTTGCGTGTTAGTATGGGATCATCGACAATTCGTACGGCGCGTCTCTGTACGGAGTCCAGAGGATTAAGCAGGTCGGCAGTTTCGCCGGCCCAAAGATGGGAACAATACTCCATATGTAGCCGCACTTGTGCCTTGTACAGCAGCAGGCGCTGCCCTGGGGTGAAGTATCGCTTGGACCGGTTAAGCACTCCAAGCTTTTTCGAAGCCAGTTTGCCCTTGCCTTCCAGGTGACTCCGGAATCGCACGCTATCCGATATGTCGACACCGAGGATCCCAATACTTTTTGAGATGGAGTATAATTGTCGACTATAACGAAAAAAGGTATCAACAAAGAATAAAGGACAGCAGTGAGCAACATACTTGTTGAGCTGTACCTACTTGTGTAATTAGTAATTAAACAATTTTATACAAAACATACATTTTATTGATCAGCACCAACACGTATTAAATCACAAACTTTCTAAAGCAACAATATTTACCCGACTGCGCTAGTAGTAAGTATGTGTGACATTTACGTCATTAAATAATTAAAACTGTGTACATCAGGATGGCGGGTTAAAACGCCCGATTTTGATTTTGTGATTTGAATATTTATTAAGTAAATGGTACTATTTAGTACCTCTACAGAAATAATTAGTACCTATAGCGATTCAGTGTTATAGCGAAAATTAAGGTACCAGCCGTTCTGACGTCAGAATGGCGGGTACATTGATGTATCATAGTAACGGCTAGGACTGTCGTTCTGAACCCTATGACAATATTTAGTACCTAATTGGTACCTACAGAAACATGCAAAATCTACATTAACTTTTGATATAACATTGAAACGCTTTAAGCATTAATCATTTATGTAGAGGTACTAAATATAATAAGACCACGCTAAGTCCGAATCGCTTATTAAAGAAAAAAATCTCTGTATGGCAACTTTTACCAAGTCTTTTATCCGTCATAGAAAAAGTCGTAACAAACAATTCGATTTCTGTAGAATTGTTTATTTTCGTGAGTTATGAAATATTATTAAATTATGGGCAAAACAATTAAAAAGGGGAGAGCGTTTTTAGCGTTTTGCGGGAGATAGCTTTCAGCATGATTAATAATTTAGACAAAAGTTCAAGCTAATCGTGACCAAATAACTGAATGTTTACAAGAAGGACTGACAAGGACAGATTATCCCCAGATTATTGCCATATCCACTTTAAAATTTTTACTACTGTCAGTCAATACGGACTTATCGTAGTCCTATTATAGCACCAATTAGGTACGAAATATTAGACTATACTTCATCAAAATCGGGCGTTTTTACTCGCCATCCTGATGTACACTAAAACTTGACATATCTGATTTCTTACTAGCTAGTTATTATTTAAATAATAAGTTTAACTTGGCCTTAAGTTTAAATTAATTGAGTATTTTTTAAATCTATATTATGCTTCATCTTCAGGTTTAACTCTCTTCACTATCAAGTTATGTATTCCGTGCACCTTCATGTGAACTTTTAAGTTGTGGTTAGCGGTGAATCCTTTGTGGCACTCCGGGCATACGTATGGCTTCTCACCTGAGAAATAAAAACAAAAAATAGAAAAGACATTGTGACCTACTGCTAGTCTTATTTCTGAATCATTCAGTCGTTCATCTAGCAATGGGATTATTTGGGAACGGGACGATATGAGAATGGGACCACATGGAAATTTGAAATGGGAAAATTTGGGAATGAGGCCCTCTGAGAATGGGACCCTCTGGAAATAGGTCCCGTTGGGAATGGGACCATTTGAGAATGTAAGCAATGTGAGATTAGGTTCATCCAAAAAAGGGACCATCTGAAAACGAGCCGATCTGAGAATAGAATCATATTTTGAAACTGCATGACAAGTTTGGAAATGGGATCATTTGTCGAAATCATTTTAAAGAACTGTTATTTTGAGTGCATCAAATGTATTCTGCCAGGTTAAGTTAATTTATAAAACAAGCCAAATAAAAGTATAAAAATTATGTAAGAACGGAACATAAAATGCCACTCCCATGAGAGTACCACATTCGTTTTGTTCAAAATCGTACATTTCAGTCAACTTTATCTGAATAGCTAGCTATCGGAGTAGCTCTATTCGAATAGAGAAGTGTGACGTCACTCTATAGGCATAGCTTAAAGATGGCGACGTTCAAATTCGAGTCAGGCGGTACTGGCAGCAGTACCGTCTAGGGTCCTAACCGCTGCCAATGGCAATTCTGAAAGGCATCCCACTCACCGGTATGTGTCCTTCGATGCTTTATCAGCACTTTCAGCGAGTAGAATGCTCTGGGGCAGTACTGACATCGGTGGCGGCGCTCGCCGCCGTGCTTCGAGTCTCGGTGTATGGCGAGGTTCTGCTGAGTGCGGTAGGTGGCGTCACACAGCGTGCAGCGATAAGGCTTCTCATCACTGTGCTTCTTCATGTGGCGTTTAAGCTGGTTTGGATATAGATAGATAGACGATTTTTAAACAGCCGTAGTTTATTATCAAGTACTGAGCGAGCGAAGTGGAGAAGAAAAAGCGGTCCCTGCAAGGCTAGCCGGGCTAGCACAAGTGAGCTCTCGCGCGTCACAAATGAATAAAGGACCAACATAGATACTGCTATCCATGGACTTATCATATTTAACAGGACAGAAAACACTCCAAAATTACAATTGTAAAAAGCAACCTTATGTTTATAAAATAAAAATATGTGGTCACCCTATTAGAAAGAGACATACGGCCTCTGTTCTACACCACTTGCTCGGCTCGTATTTACCCGAAGAGTGCTCAGTCCTGTTAAATATGATAAGTCCATGCTGCTGTCTCTTTCAACTTAGTGTTGAGAGAAGGAAATAAAGGCTCTCTCGTGGCGTGAGCTATGTCGCGGGCACACTTGTGCTAGCCGTCCTGGCAGAAGCCAGGATTGACCACTCTGATGATGATAAATATTATTATTACTTATCATAAGCGAACCAAGGTCACCGACATAACCCTGAGGATTTCCAGGCTAAAGTGGCAGTGGGCAGGGCACATAGCGCGAAGAACAGATGGCCGATGGGGCAGTAAAGTTCTCGAGCGGCGACCACGTACCGGAAGACGCAGCGTGGGTAGGCCTCCTACAAGGTGGACCGATGACCTGGTAAGGATCGCAGGTACCAGCTGGATGCGGGAGGCACAGGACCGGCCTTTGTAGAGATCTCTGGGGGAGGCCTATAAACAGCAGTGGGCATCCTTCGGCTGATATGATGCCTTCCTTACCTGGTTACTGCCCGGGGTCGTTACACCGCATACGGGGCAAATGCACGGTCCCGGGCATTTGTGCTTGTCGATTTTCGCCTGGTCCATGAAAGCGCGTTTGCACTGTTTGCAGATCAGCTTGGTTGCCGTGTGTTTCCTTATAATATGACGCTGCAACCAAACAAAGGGGAGCATTGAATAGAATTTGCTCCAATTAGTACTTTCAATTAAGTTTATTTTCAAGGTGGTGTCGTTTGGATCACAAATTTTACTATGGTACAACTTAGTGTCGATAGAGTTAACTAATGGTTAACGAGCCCGACTCGTAAGCGAGAGTTATCAAGATCAATCTCCAGTGCTGCCGCCATGTATCAATGGGATTTTCCGAGTTATGTACGGTCGCATTTATAAGTGCATGACCACCTTAAAATTCACATTCCTGTGCAGCTGTTAAAAGGTTTTATAGCATGCAGCATTAATACTGTCCGAAAGGAAAAATGAATGTTTACTCGGATTTGGCAAATTTGTCTCGAATCATGTAGCAGATTGCTGATACAGTGTTCCTGTGATTGTTCCTGGTGGAAGTTGTCTATTTTTGTTGGGTAGCAGTCAAATGTAGTTACATTTTCAGTAACCAAAAATGTCTAATGAATTAATCGATTCAACAATGTTGGATCGGTACCTACACTCGGCAAACAGTTTCACACCGAATGAACAATTTTGGCTCATATCATGTAGCAGATTGCTGATATAGTGTTCCTGTGATTGTTTCTGATGAGAGTTGTCTTTTTTTGTTGGCTAGCTGTCAAAAGTAGTTACATTTTCAGTCACACCCTAAGTTATCTCGCTAGCACTATATAGATCTACACTACTTACTACTACCCTACACCCCTTATAGCCTTAGTAATCATGTATGTATTAGTTTACAATGTACCTATAATAATTTGTATGTGTGTACCTCATATGTGGCCTCAGTTGCCTGAAATAAATAAATAAATAAATAAATTGTTCTCACATTTAGGTTAGCACTGAGCTTGCAGGAAAACTCGCACGAGGGACAAGAAAAGGGTTTCGCGTCTCTGTGCAACTTAACATGAATTGCGAGATGTCCTTTGCTATTGAACCTGAAACAAGAATGCAAAATCCTTAAGATTTTCGTGAACTAATCGTGGTTACACAGTGATGAATAAATAAATATGCTTGGACAATTCACACAGCGCCAGTTAGCAGCAGTTTTAAGAGAGGTAGATTTAAGAGAGGTGGGGCATAGCGGGGTATCTCGTTCGAATTAGAGCCGCCCGACTGGGGAAGTACTTCCACCTTACAGAATATCGCAGCTAAACAATACTCTTTTAAATAGTATTGTGTTTCCGCCGGTAAGTAAGGTTTCCAGTGCTCCATGGGGTGGGGATTTTGGGAATCGTGGCTTTGGCAGTGGAGTGGCATTTGCCTTTTTACTGCCAGAGCAACGTGTTATAGAGGTGGGCAACGCATTGGCGATACTCTTGGTGTTGCTAATGTCAATAGGCAGCGGTGACCACTTTCCATCAGGTGGCCCGCTTGCCTGTTTGCCTACCGCGTGACATAAAAAAAAAGTTAAAGTAAGCAAAGCTTGTGTTATATGCCAGAGAGCTGATAATCTTCTTATATATTATTTAATACATACTCATTACACATATAACAGAAATAAAAATTAATCATTCCAATTTTTGCCCGGCCGGGAATCGAACCCGGGACCTCTGCGTGGCAGACCAGCCGGATGTTAACCAACTAATCCACTAGGTCGTCGAAATGATTAGGATGATTAGGCCAATAAACTGACCACCGTGCACCCTCTTATTCATGTTTGCTGTCAATGTATGTCGAACGCGTTTGTGACAAAAATAAATAAACATATCTTCTCGCAAAAGGCGAGTGGAACCAATATTTACATTATATTATATACAAACATGTATAAGAATACTAGGAGAGTATCAGAGACAACTCACGCCTTAGAGCAGAAATCGCAAATAAAACGTTTGTCAGAGTGAGCCCCCCAATGATGTTTCTGCAGCCTCCTTGGCGTCGGATAATCTTTGCCACAGAGCTTGCAGGTCATCCGAACATTCTGAAACGAATACATCATTAATCATCAACAGCCCATACTAGTCCACTGCCGGCTATATCAACCATAGTTCTCCGCCAATGAGCGCCAAAGCAACCTGGTGCATTTCGCAAATGCCATCAGTGACAACTCGGTATGGTCACTACTCTTGCCGAGTTTATTTAGGCGTGGAAAGGTAACAAACATACTCGTACACACACACACTAACTTTCGTGAAGTTACATATTTGAGACTTCCAATTGTCAATACTACTTTTAAATCAAGCTTCGTTTTGATCCAATGTCAGAGTTACTAAAAAGTAGATGAAAAACAATTAAAATTAAAGGTAATAAAAAGTTTAGTTAAAAACTAAAACCCGGTTACGGAACAAATCAATAACGGATCAGGGTATTCAGGATGTTAAGAGAACAATCGTGGATACGTCAGTTACGATCGACCATCCATACAAACATGCATACCAACTTCTACTGTTCGTAATTTCGTTGTTCCTAAACTCCGCTGTAGTAGAGTAAAAATTATTTTCTATGAAGGGGTGGATGAAAAGTTTTCACGATTCCAGATAGCGCTAGTGAGGCGTAAGGTCAATAAAGGTGGACAGAAGCAACTGCTGTAAAATTACGAATCTATTCCAGCCAATGGCTGGGCTTTATTTTGACATCAGACTTAGGTCGCAGTAGCGCCATCTCGCGGATTCTAGAATCGCGAAATCGCTCATTGCATTCGTTTTAAAAACTAGGACGATACTTACTTCTTCTTTACAGTGTATTTTCCTGAAGTGAAATTCGAAATACGGGGGTTTCTGAAATTTCTTCGAGCAAATGTGGCACCTTCGATCCTCTCTTGGCAAATGGTTAAATCTATGGGAAACAATATCTGGCCAAGAAGCGAACAGCTCTTGACAAAGCTCACAATGAGCGTCATCCTTGTGGGATTCCAGATGCGTTTGTAAGGCCTCCTTTTCATTCTTTTTAATTGTTTCTTTGCAAAGACCTAAAATATTTGTTGACAGGGTTTAGAACATTTTTGAATGAAGCTTGGGACACCTACATTTTTCGTAATTTTTGACGTGAAACCGGTTAAAATTCCAATATGCTGCTTAAAGACGGCTTTAGCTTTTACCATAGGATAACATTTCCTGGTAATTATGTCCTCTGTCGATATTGAGTCGCGTATAAATAAAAAAACGCGGAAGTTAAAAGTTTAGGTAGGTATATGATCAAAGTATTTACCTAAATGACGATGCGGATCAGAATTAAATTAAGATACCTATTTGAGATCTTACATAATATCTAAAAAGCTTATACAGGCACACATTGTAGGTACACAAGTCAAATTTTATTGATAGGTACTTATGAATTAAACCACTTTTTGTACACTAGTTCCACTTTAGGTATAGGATAGGTACTTAGGTTGTAAATAGGATATGTATTTGTAATGAGCAGTTTTCTAATAGGTATACTCCTAACCACTCACTAGATGGCGCCCCGACAATTTTGGTAATTGATAATCGCTTGAAATATTAAAAAAATCTAAATTTCTTTATTGATTAGGACATTAAATATCTCTTTCAATCGTCAAAAAGGAGGGGGATAGGAAAGTAGGAAGGAAACACACAGTGACACTCTAACCGCCCTATGGCCTATAAACGTATCCCTCGCCAACCACGACCGAACCGTGCTCGACAATGCCAGGCAGAGCCGGAACGCTATATTATATTATATAGGTATGTCTAGTATAATTAAGAAAAACCACCTAAAACTACAGCAAGAGTAAGCCAGTCCACAGAAAATAGGTTCATAGCAAACAGGATATAAACACTGGGTACGTTGTATTGGATAATATTGTATTTGTCAATAGTTTTCAACCATTTTAGAGGTTGTAATAATAATGGAACATAATGCCAACTTCTATAAATATTTATTTTTACATTTCGTTCAACCTTTAACAGTTATATTTATATTAATAAACATTTAATTTTTAATTTTAGTATTAGATGGCTGCATGATATCACTGCCACCATCATACAGATTAAAAATAGATTATCAAAATTGTAGGAGCGCCATCTATTGATGCTTTTTGATACCAACTATCAATACCTACTGGAAAACTCCTCATTGTCACAATAATAATAAATAAAAATAAATGCGTACCACATGCCAACAGGGCATTATCAGCTGAAATATCTGCTTGAGATTGTTTAGTTCTTTTAGAATTACGTTTATTTATGGGTGTTCCTTCTTTTTTAATTTCTGAAAATAAGTGTTATTATAAAAAATTTCGGTTCTGCAAAATTACAAGAGATTGAGAAAGGTAGAGAGAGAGAGGGGGAGACAGATAGAGAGTAAATAACACTAAATGCATAGGTACCACAAGTCAGCAGGGAACTATCAGTTGGAACATGCGCTTTAGGTTGATTTGTTCTTCCAGACTTCCTTTTCACTTTTGATGTTTGTTCTTTTTTAGTTTCTGGAAATAAAACAGTTATTATGCCTATCATCATTCTGTTGAGCAAAATGACAATATCCGTACAGACCTTTCCATGGGATGTAGGAAATTTCACCTACCATGGTCTTTTCACATTTTATAACTATAGGACGGTTGCAACTACCTACTTAACAACATTCATAGGTAGGTTATAAATACCTTCTACATTATGATTATTGATTAGTGGATCTGAATCTCCGATTTCATCATCAAGAATGGTCTCCCCCGGAAATTCTTCATCTATTGTCTCCTCTTTTTTAATTTCAGGTTTGATGATTGCATCTTCTTGTAATATATTTGAACATTCATCAAATTCTTCAGATTCCTTTGAAATGGGTACCTCCCATTTTACTTGCTGCAACTAATAAAGTCAGTGGTTTGTGATTAATATGTATAAGTCAGGGTGGACGCCCTTAACTTAAAATAAATGGACGAGGGAAAACATTGCGAGGAAACCTGCACATTTAGACGACTGAATGTGTAACCATGATCTAATCTAGGCAGGTTCCTCTGTTGATAGGGTCACGGAGGTCATATAGCAGTCACCTGGGGACTTTTTGTTAAACCGTTCGCAGCCACGCGAGCGCTCGTGTGCACCACCTGTCTCTTTCACATTCGTGATAAGTTACTAGAGATAGAAAAGGAAAGCGTTAGAAGGCGAGCGCTCGAGTGGATGCCTGTGGTTCAAAAATAGGGCCTCAGATCTGGCAATTCCTGGATCATGGACAAGTTAGCCCAATCCAGTTTTACTTGCTGCAACTAATCTTTTTTAAAGTGATTAATATAAGTTAGAGTGGACGGACGCTCTTAACTTATAAAGGGTGAGGGAAAAATCTGTATATACAGGCGACTGGATGTGATACCACGTTAACAGGGCCACGGAGGTTGGGTGGCAGTCACTCAACTGTAATTACCTGATCTACCAAATCCTAGATCATGGTCAAGGCCGAATTCGGATCCTTGCGCGCGCGAGTTATGCCCTGATATTGAGCCGGCGTTGTGCGAGACAGTTTAGTTTAGACTACCAGAGGTAACTTCGGAGCGAATACCGAACGATAACTTGCGAGTGCCTGCAACATATGTATAATAAGTATGTATTTAAAAGTATATAAGTAGTTTATCAGTTATCTAGCACCCATAACACAAGCTTCACTTACTTTGGGGCTAGATGGCGCTGTGTGAATTTGTCCACGTTAAAAAAAATGTTACGACTTCAGCGATAACTACGGATCACGAGAGACCTACAATTGTCAAGCTTGACGTGGAATTAGTGGAAACATTGGAATAGAATACACCTTCCGAACCTTTCATAAGTGTTTCACTCCAAATAACGAATCTTAGCACGTAATAACTGGTGTCGGAAGTGAAATTTGGAGATGCCACTGACTCTGAGGGGAAGGATCTGGACGAAGGTGCGACGACGAAGGGTAACAAATATTATTTGTTCGGCACTACTTGTTACAATGGTCCTACTTCGTACATCTGATCTGTAGCCAACAGTAAAATATGCACATAGTATATCTTATAAGTCTTTAGATAAGTATAATTCTTTTAAAATTAAAACCTATTGTGTGGGGTATCAAATGAAAGTTTCGTGATTCGGTTCCTTTTACACATTTGTTTTCCAAAAATTCAAAAAGTAAGTATTTACACAATATACCGTTTGGGCTTCTTCAGGTAGGAAAACGCAGAATTATTTTTTTAAACCTACGTCACATGACTCAGCATATCATCATATCGTTGTAGCAATAGAGCAAACAGGGCTAGCCCTCTTTGTGACTCGGACCACCTAGAGAGAGAGTTGTCACATGTCCAGCTGGTGTTACGGTTAAACGAGTGCAAGGTGACAAAGAAGCTGGCAAGACGGAAAAAAAGGGTGAAGCTCTCAGAAGTAAGTCGGCAGTCAGCGTTCCTACCGTATGTGAAAGGGGTGACAGATAAGATCGGAGCAGTACTAAGTAGTTACTCGATTCCAACAATATATGTCTTGCACCACAAGGTAGCGAACCTGCTGCATACTCCTAAGGATGTGATCCCATATCAGAAGCCAGGTGTCTATAAGATAGACTGTAGTTGTGGAAGCTCATACATTGGCCAAACTAAACGTTCGATTGCCGAAAGGGTCAAAGATTTTAATTATAATGATTATTAAAATTTTGATTATAATGATTCAATTTTAGTTCATTTTTTTTACTGTTAAAATTGTATTGACATTGTAATTTGTGTTGTAATTGACATTGATATTGACATGGTAATTTGTATTGAATTTGACATTGATATCTTGACATTGTAATTGTTATTTTATTTTGTATTTAATTTGACATTGTACCTAATTTTATAAGTGAACTAGCTGACCCGGCAAACGTTGTTTTGCCATATAAATAAAAAAAAATTTAGGGGTGGACTACCCCTAACATTTAGGCGGATGAAAAATAGATGTTGGCCGATTCTCATAGATACCGGATAAGCACAAAAAATTTCATCAAACTCGGTCAAGCCGTTTCGGAGGAGTATGGCAACGAAAACTGTGACACGAGAATTTTATATATTAGATGTATTAGAGAACTTATTTTATGGGCTACCATGAGCCTGAAATAAATGATTTTTATTATTTATTTATTTTATTTAAAGAGCATATAGCTGCAGTAAAAAATCACCAGATGAATAAATCTGCCATAGCAGACCACCCGCTCAACTCTGGCCCAAACCACTGGATAGAACTGATTGCGCCTAGTGTCCTCTCCATCGACTGGCACTATTATCCGCGTATGGTGCGGGAAGCGATTGAAATTTAAAAGAACAAAACTTTCAATCGGGAAGATAGATATAAGCTTTCGGTGTCGTGGAACCCAGTGGTGTGAAAAAAAAAAGCATTCAGTCTCAAGATGAATCGTTGGATGTATCCGTGGATATAGTGAGTGTTGTGTGCCATGCAGATACGAATCAACAACAAATTGACAATTTTATGTGAGGGTAGAAGTCTACCAGCACATCACCGCAGCTGTCACCTCTCCACGGCAGTTGTCTCGTGACCACGGTGGGTGTACCCCTATTGAAATGTCGGGAAAACAAATAGAAAAGGTTTGTCGCATGTAAGTCCCGTCTAATATAATAATATGTGTAAAGAACGCGAGTTTAGTTTGGAAAAAACAATGACAGATTTGTAGCAATGTTCAATAATTAGAAATACGCAAAATATATAATTTTTTAATTAGATTAACACCTTAAGCGCCAAGGCCATAGTGACTGTCCCACCAAGTTTAGAATTGTTTTTTATGTGTATCTTAATTGATACACGTGGCCCAGGAAATAATTTTAAACAAAAACCTTTTTCCCAGGCCGCGTGTATCAAAAATGATACACTACAAAATTTTATTTGTATAGAAAGTGTGAGCATGAGCGATACACAAAGTCAAAACTAACTAGAGGGCTGTGTATCTAAAATGATACACAAGTGTTGAGACAGTGTGTGCAATAATGATACACATGGCGCTGAGGGTGTTAAGACCATTGGAATCCTGTTAAACAAATTAAAAAAGGGCTGCAGCATAATTGTTAAATCAAATCAATTGTAATCTCTTATTAAATTGATTATAATCTCTCTTACATCAAGAGCTAAAGAGTGAGATGGCCATGTTTAATTTGAGTAAGGCGGTCTCTCTCCAGGTATTATTAGATAGATAGATATTACAAGGCAGGTGATATGAGAGGTGTCCACTCTAATTTATATTTCATTATCATTTGAATTTGATAGTAGGAAGGAGCGTTAGAGGATACCAAAGGGTGCAACTGAAATTTTACAAGTCTTTTTTTCGTCTTTTTTTCCTCAGCGCCCCCTTTGCTACACTCCAACCGAATGGAGGGGTAAACAAGGCCGAATTCTAGAATATTTAATACTACAAAATGTTGACGGATCTTACCTCTTTAACTTGTTCTCTCAACTTCAACTCCGCTTTAACAGATTTATTTCTAAACTCGATGAATAAATTTATTATAACCAAACATTTTTGGCATATTAATTGTGATAGTCCATCTAACAGGGCCACCTGAATTAAATACAGATAAGGACTAAGGTTACATAATTTTTTTAAATTATGTTATAAATTTTGTTGACTTATAGGCATTATTTTGTGACACTTACATTTAAATTAGTAAGTAAATTGTAGCTATCGATAAGGGTTTCATCCAGTGCCACCATAGGCTCGTGTGTGTCGCTAGATAGACAAGCCCTACAAATATCCATTTTTGTGTTTTACGGTTTACTTAAATAATGCAAATCTAAATCTTTACAATATTCACCAAACCACAATATTTGTAAACAAAACAATCACCTTTTTCTTGATCCACGGACTTTAAATCAAACAGAAAAAAACGGGTCACCAACTTATTATAGACATATCATGTCAGACCAAGAACCAGAAACCTGATTATTGGTCCTTGCATCGAACAGCCAGCCAATGACTGTAAAAAAGTACGTAACATTCTGGTATATATCGGCGCCCTAGAGTTTAGATAGCCGACATCATTATAACTGGATCTGTCATCATCATTTTAACATCAGGCCCGACTTTTCCAGCGCGGCGCGTAATGGCCCGCGACACAAACTCACAACCACCTTAGTTTAAAGGCTAAGGTATTGGTATACGTGACTTATATAGCAATTCCTGGTGGGTGCTTGGTTTCTGTGTTAATCAAAACAAGAACATGCGTGCGCGCGCTGCAATTGTTAACTAGCCACCGACCACTATACCTTGTCTAAAATAGGATGATAATTTTGACAGCTCACAAATTGTTGGTCTTTGGCGCACGCCTATGAAGTTTCATGTTTTTTTTTCGGTAAAATGTACTACGGAAAATGTCGTACTTCATAGACAGGCCCCGCCCCTTTAGTGAAGTGTCACGAATAACGAATAACAACAGACAATCGAAAATCGGTATTGATATAATATAATCGAGTATTAAAAATTAATATTTAGGTAACCTTATTATTTTTTGTAACTAAACTCTTATTCCTTGTTTGGATTTCACCCTAAGAGACCTATTACAACAACGAATTCGAGTCGCGCGTATTCTACGTAATAGGATGACTGACCGAATAGTGATACGCACGGGTCGAAATCGTCGTTGTGGAAGGGTTTTTAATGTCGTATTAATAAATTATTATTTCAAAAGAAAATAAATAGTTTATTTTGTATAACATGTACTGAATACCCATGCAACTATCGATTCCAAGTTCTATGAGAATGATAATCGATAATCGAATAGATTCATTAACGATTTTACATTACCCCATCCCTACTGTGAATTGTCAAAATTATCATCCTATTTTAGACAAGGTATAAGCAATACAAGGACCAGCTAAAGAGTATCTATCCGATAGATATCTTATCACGACCAATAACTCGATTATGTTCAATAATGCGTGTAATGCATTGAGAAAACACTGGTATTGCGGCGTGCCGCGTGATACACGCGTACATAGCGTGACATACGACAGCATAAGAACTAGATTTCCTTGGCTCTCGCGCGTGTGGGCCCGGGGTCTGCCTTGACCATGATCCAGGATTTGGTAGATCAGATAATTACAGTGGAGCGAGTGCCATCTGACCTCCGTGACCCTGTTAACAGGGGAACCTGACCAGATTGGATCATGGATTCAGTCGCCAAATTACGGCTGAAGTACAGTAGGCTAATTACGTAACTCTGTTGCAAACAATTCTGATTTCAATAATTGAAATTGTTACTTTTGCGATTGCGTATGATAGATTTTTGAGTTTACTGCAATAGAACTGTCATGAATCTATGCATTGTCTGTGATTTTGATCTGTCAATGTCTCATTGTGAAACTAGATATGTCGTATAAATTATCTAAAGTTTTTAGCTGATTAAAGCCAAGATTCTAAGTTGGTTTTGTCGTTTTATGTATCAATTTAATCAGCTAAAATATGCCTATCGAAAAAGAATCGGCAAAAGCCGAAACTTCGCTATCAAAAAACATCTCTCGTTATCTACGTCCTGAACGGTTCGACACAGAGCCTGAATCCTCGGCTGCAGACCTCAAATGGCAGCATTGGTTGTCAACATTTCAAAATTTCATTTCAGAAGAAAGAAAATTGGATGAAAAGATAAAATTAAAGATCCTGGTAAACCATCTGTCACCAAATATATTTGCTTTTATTCGTGAATGTGACTCATATACAGTGGCTATAGATGTATTGACAAAAATCTACATAAAACCCAGGAACGAAATACATGCGCGCCATGTACTGTCAACGAGGAAACAGCAACCAGGAGAATCCCTTACCGAATATATACAAAACTTGAAGAAACTATCTTTTGATTGTGACTTCAAAAATGTGACTGCAAAAGAATACAAAGACGAATATATACGAGATGCATTTATATCAGGTCTGATATCTTCGAATATACGGCAAAGATTGTTGGAAAACTTTACATTAGACCTGGACAGAGCTTTGAACCAAGCAATTACTCTCGAAACCGCCGAAATAAATAATCAAACTTTCAACACCAGTGGTCATACAACGTCACCGGCGAACCTAGCTGCAGTTCAACCTAAGAACGCGCGTAATTCACGTCGCTGCTTTTTCTGTGGTTCAGAAAACATACACCCACGGTTTAAGTGCCCAGCTCATAACGCGACATGTCAGCTGTGTTCTAGAAAGGGGCATTACGCCAACGTTTGCCGATCGTCTAAGTCAGGAAGCACTGTTAATGCTGTGACCGTAGAACAAGACACTGACGTGAAAACTGAAGACGGTTTTACCGCTTCCATTTCGGCTGCGGTACCCGCCAGCTTACGAAAGGCTACTGTATTAATATTAATCAACGACCTCCGTGCGGAGGCACTTATCGACACAGGGAGTTCAGTAAGTTTCATTGACGAACGCTTAGTAAAGACGATGAACCTAAAAAGCAAGAGAGCCTACCTACCGATTACACTGGCCTCAATGAATAACGTATCTTTTGCGAGTGGCTTATGTCATGTTACTATAAAAATTAATGAACACACTTACAAGCACCAACCTTTACTCGTCGTCCAAAACCTTTGCTCGGACGTAATAATAGGCCATGACCTATTAAAAAAACATAAATCTTTAAATTTTGAATTTGGTGGCGATAAGGATCCTCTACAAGTATGTAGCGTTATGCAATCTACTATACCGCCGGCATCTATCTTTTCGTCCATGACTCCAGATACAAAACCAATTGCAGTCAAGTCTAGGACGTTTTCCGAAGAGGAGAACAAATTTATCAAGACCGAAATCACGAAACTACTAGAAGATGAAGTTATAGAGCCGAGCATTTCGCCGTGGAGAGCTCAGGTGCTAGTGACAGGTGGCACCACGCATCGGAAACGCATGGTGATCGATTATTCTCGCACAGTCAATCGCTACACCGAACTAGACGCGTTTCCTTTACCTAAAATTGAGTCAGTTGTAGCCAAGGTATCTAAATACAATCACTTCAGTCAAATTGATTTACAATCAGCCTATCATCAAGTACCGATTCTTGAAAAAGAGCGAGCTATGACTGCTTTCGAGGCTTGTGGAAATCTCTACCAATTTACACGCATACCGTTTGGTGTCACTAATGGCGTGGCGGCCTTTCAAAGAGCGCTTCACTATGTTATTGAGACCGAGAACCTTAAAGGAACATTCGCTTATTTAGACGACGTCACCGTCTGTGGGAAAACAAAAGAAGAACATGACAATAATCTCCAACGATTCATGGATGCGGTAGAGAAGTACGACTTGACGCTTAACAAAAATAAATGTGTATTTAGTAAAGATAAAATTAATCTTCTTGGCTATACGGTGCATAATAATTGTATCAAACCTGACGAGGATCGCTTACAACCACTTCTATCCCTGCCTTTGCCGGAAGACTCTGCTTCCCTTAAACGAGCTCTTGGCATGTTGGCTTATTACAGCAAGTGGATTCCGAACTTCTCATCCAAAATTCAGCATTTGATAAAGGCAAAATTGCCATTAAATGAAGAAGCTGTGGAATGTTTTCAGTTTTTGAAAACTGAAATTGCTAAGTCGGCCTTAGTGTCAGTGAACGATTCGGATATGCTGACAGTGGAGACAGATGCTTCCGAATATGCAATCGCTGGCAGTTTATCCCAAAATGGTCGACCTATTGCGTACTTCTCTCGTTCACTAAATGATTCGGAAAAGAAACAGTCGTCCATAGAAAAAGAAGCGTGCGCAATAGTCGAATGTGTGCGGAAATGGCGACATTTTTTAATTGGCCGCCAGTTTTTACTTATAACTGATCAAAAGTCTGTCGGTTTTATGTTTGATCAAGTTCATTGCAGTAAAATAAAAAATGAAAAATAGAAAGATGGCGGCTCGAACTCTCTTGTTATAAATACGATATAATGTACAGACCAGGCAAAGAAAACGTTATCGCTGATACTTTATCGAGAATATTAGCTCACATGAACCCTAGCAAACTCTATGAACTCCATGACTTTCTTTGTCACCCAGGAATCGGTAGAATGTATCACTGGGTTAGATCGAAGAATCTGCCTTATACTATTAGTGATGTGAAAGCTATGACAGCATCTTGTTCGGTATGTGCTCAAATTAAGCCACGCTTTTTGAAATTAAATAACCAACTTATAAAGGCCATGAGTCCTTTCCAGCGACTAAGTATCGACTTCAAAGGCCCCTTACCGACAAATACCCAAAACAAATACATACTCACGATCATAGACGAGTATTCCAGATTTCCTTTTGCGTATGCATGCAAAGATCTTACGGCCAAGACTGTAATAAAATGTCTAAAGGATTTATTCTTCACTTTTGGCGCTCCGTCTTACATTCATTCCGACAGAGGGACTGCTTTTATGTCTAATGAAGTCAAAGAATTTCTTACTGCTTTTGGAGTGGCTACCAGCAGAACGACTCCATATAACCCAGAGGGTAATGGGCAAGTTGAGCGCCTCAACGGCACTCTATGGAGAACGATTCAGCTATATGTAAATTCGAGACAACTACAAATTTCTAATTGGGAGAAAGCACTACCCGTAGCTCTACACTCCATTCGTTCATTACTGTGCACCGCTACCGGAGAGACACCCCATGAGCGTTTATTCTCTCATCCTCGGAAATCACCAACGGGTGAATCAATCCCGTCATGGCTAATGTCTCCAGGAACGGTTCTTATGAAGAAAAACGTTAGATCGACTAAGTACGATCCGCTAGTAGAAGAGGTAGAGCTCATACATGGGAATCCGTCGTACTCCTACATAAGATTACCAGACGGCAGAGAGTCGACAGTGTCAAATAAACAGTTAGCTCCGCTTCCGGTCCATGAAACATCTGAATCAGAAGATGAGCCAGAGGAAGAGACTAGAGATTTGGATTCGGCACTACAGTTGCGAAGGACAACTCGAGAGCGTAGACCTCCAGCTCACCTTCGGGATTTCGTGACTGATTAAGGGGGGTTTCTTTAAGCGGGGGAGAATGTCATGAATCTATGCATTGTCTGTGATTTTGATCTGTCAATGTCTCATTGTGAAACTAGATATGTCGTATAAATTATCTAAAGTTTTTAGCTGATTAAAGCCAAGATTCTAAGTTGGTTTTGTCGTTTTATGTATCAAGAACTTTGTTAGCAACTGAACCCATGAAATCGATAATACAGAATCTCAAAAGTGTAAATAAAAATAAGAATATAAGTTTTTTTGAAGGTATCGAAGAGATCTGGGTTCTATTTCTAGTCCGAGCTATCTGAATATTTTTTCGGTTCTTCTAGATTCCCATTGAGAAGATCACCTACGTTTCGGCTTCCTGGTTTCCAAATTTCGAATATGTATTCTATATTGTAGCTACTAAATGGCATTATTTGATTGTTAAAATTGTTTTAGGGATACACGCAGCGCCTATACAAGCAATACCACCTGAAAACGTTACCTGCCCGACCTCCGTACGACAAAAAACCCAAACAATGTTGGTGAACACTGAAACAACACAAGGAATCCTCGAATTAACCATGTCGGGTGGTCAAGAAAATCAGGTTCAGAGTTCCAGGTCTCCTAGAAAGAAGCGAGGGCTTTTTGACTGGTATTTTTGTGAAAAAGCTGATAAGTCATCTTGGGATCCTCGAATATGGTGTATACTAAAATGGTTTAAGAGAGATAATAAACCTTCACAGAGTAGCTCAGCAGCACACTGGGATTACTATTGACTGTCTTATATTTTTAATTATGTTTTTTTTTATGCGCACCAAACTGCCCTGTAATTACTGTAATTTATTTTAATTATCAAATAATAACCCCATTAAACTTAAGTATATTGGGTTTTATCAATGAAGTGATAAATATTACATAGTATTTCGAGTATACGTTGAATTATAATGGTAACAGTTAAGTTCTTAGAGATAAGATAATACGGGTCAGCTTCATTACTTTTTGAGTGTATAGGGTGTTTAATGCTGAGCTGATGCTTTTAATACTTCTTAAATCTTAATAATATCTACAAGATTTAAAAAATGAACCGTATCTAGCAGGTTTGACACCAGCAGCTATCAAGTCTCATAATAGTTCCGTTGCATGAGTGTTGGGTACCTAATAACGCACGACAGGCTTACTAAAATTTTGCTAAATCAAATAATCTTTCACTTAATAAATTGACGTCATTAGTTCTCAGATAACTTTACCTATGTGATAGATATTTATTTTCTATCGGAGGCTTTTGATTTGAAAATTATACGATTTATCGACGTATTATAATATTACTGAAAAGTTATTGATAGGTCTACCATAATGTATTTTGAATAAGGAAAATGTAATGTATTTATTTAATTAAAATTCCTAATAGGGAAATTGAATAATTTAGGCATCGAAACAAAAACGCTTACACCATGGCTTATTTCATCATTTTACTTATATTTGTGCAATTTTACATTATTTGTATTATTATTGGTTATCTATTAATAAATAACAATGAAATTACGCGTTCCGGCTCTGCCTGGCATTGTCGAGCACAGTTCGGTCGTGGTTGGCGTGGGATACGTTTATCTACGGCCATAGGGCGGTCAGCGTGTCACTACGTGTTTCCTTCCTACTTTCCTACCCTGCTCCTTTTTGACGATTGAAAGAGATATTTAATGTCCTAATCAATAAAGAAATTTTGAATTTTAGAATTTTATGTTGTAATGAACAGAAATAAGTGGGTAGAATAATAATCACCAGCTCATCCTAAAAACGAGTAGGTATTCTCAGAGTTCAAAACCTGTTTGCTTACTAAGAAGTGGGTACGAGGTGTATTCAATAAATTTTAATTCCATAAAATCTTGAGATGGTTCAGCTTAGCGAAAGAATGTATAGTAAAAATAAGAGTTTAGTAATTATTAATTTCAAACAACATGTATCATGTCACACGAGTGTCTTATTTGAATACATCAATTGGGAAAATACAGTAATTGAAGTTATATCAGAACACGATAACAAAAATGTATGACCAGAATAGGTATTTAAAATGGAATATAAACAAAGAATTTTAGGTAATTCATATAATTTGAAGTTTGGCCGTGTGGTGTCCGGCAGAGTAGAATAGCACCAATCCCTTCACTCATGGGTGTCGTACAAGGCGACTAATGTTTTCGAGGCAAAAGATCATGAGTCTCCGTAGTCTGGAAAATGGGCAGCAGCATTTTCCATTGTTATATTTAAACACTGCGATCTCCAACCCGCCTGCCAAGCGTGGAGATTATGGCAATAACCCCCCTTTCGTGGGAGAGGCCCTAAGTCCTGCAGTGGACTGTTACGGGCTGTGATGATGTGTGAAGTTTAGCTTCCAAAACAAATTTGTTAAAAATGTTGGAATATATATTTGTTATTTTACCTTAAATCAAGCGCATAGCTGAATCTTTCAAAAACATGGAAATAACATATAAATATTATAAAAAATTGAAGAAATATTGGCTTAGGATGAAAAAAAGAAACGCAATATGGAATTACCGTAAGTAGAGCTTTAAATAACTCATTAAGTGAATTGATTTCCTAAATCTGTATTAAAACTGGAAATTTTTGTTTCAGATTTTAAACGAATGACGCCTATTTAAACGAAATAATCCGAAGTTCATAGCAAAAGATGTAAGTAAGTGATTTAATGTTGCCATGAAATTGTGTTTATTTGAAAGTATGATCTCTGTGCGGATTAAGTTTAAATCTATTTGGAAATCAAAGTTTTATATTTTTAGTTAAAAATTTGTATATTATTTTATTTAAAACAATATTTAATTAATTCCATATAACGCTTTTACACTATCTAGATTTACTTTATTAATTGAATTTTAAATTGTATTATATTTATTGATATTAGTCATGGGAATACTTTTACATTATCTTAAATAGCTACAAACAATGTAATAAATATGTCAAAGGAAAATAGTGGGCAATTATTATGCGGTACCTAAAATAAACTCTTACTGGTTCTGAAAAACCCAACCACCACATGAACACAATTAATTAAATGCCCAAAAGTTCAATGCCCTTGACACTACTTCTTTGGAGTTCCCGTAGGATTATAAAATAATACATTTTTCTTGATTATTGATAGTACTAAGAAGTTTGATAGCATGTAAGTAGAAACTAAGTGTTATTATGGACATATATTTAACCCCAGATGTGTCAGTCTTAAACTAACATGCAGTTTTGCTTGTAAAAAAACGAATTAAAATTAATTAGATTTTTACAAATTCTAAGTTTCGACTTCAAAAGCTCCCCTGGTTTATCATAACCAAACACTTTTGGCATATTAATTGTGATAGTCCATCTAACAGGGCCACCCGAATTAGATACAGAAGGGGCTAATTTAATTTAAAAGAATAATACTTTTTTTTAGTTAGGTATGTTGTAAATTTTGTAGATTTTAAGGCATTACATTTAGACACATTTAAATTTGTAAGAAAATTGTAGCTACCGATAAGTTTTTCATCCAGTGCTACCATAGGCTCGTGTGCTCGCTAGATAGACAACCCCTACAAATATAAATTTTTGTGTATTTACTTAAATAATGCAAATCTTTTAAATATTCATCAAAATACAATATTTGTAAACAAAACAATCATCTTATTTCTTGATCCACTGTCTTCAAATCTAACAGAAAAGAACGGATGATAGACATTATACCTTGTCTAAAATAGGATGATAATTTTGACAATTCACAGTAGGGATGGGGTAATGTAAAATCGTTAATGAATCTATTCGATTATCGATTATCATTCTCATAGAACTTGGAATCGATAGTTGCATGGGTATTCAGTACATGTTATACAAAATAAACTATTTATTTTCTTTTGAAATAATAATTTATTAATACGACATTAAAAACCCTTCCACAACGACGATTTCGACCCGTGCGTATCACTATTCGGTCAGTCATCCTATTACGTAGAATACGCGCGACTCGAATTCGTTGTTGTAATAGGTCTCTTAGGGTGAAATCCAAACAAGGAATAAGAGTTTAGTTACAAAAAATAATAAGGTTACCTAAATATTAATTTTTAATACTCGATTATATTATATCAATACCGATTTTCGATTGTCTGTTGTTATTCGTTATTCGTGACACTTCACTAAAGGGGCGGGGCCTGTCTATGAAGTACGACATTTTCCGTAGTACATTTTACCGAAAAAAAAACATGAAACTTCATAGGCGTGCGCCAAAGACCAACAATTTGTGAGCTGTCAAAATTATCATCCTATTTTAGACAAGGTATAGACATTTCAAGTCAGACCAACAGCCAGGAACCTGATTATTGGTCCTTGCGTCGAACTTCCAGCCAATGACTACAAAGAAGTAGATAACCCCAAGCCCAACTTAATCGCATGTCATTGAAGACATGGCTGTATGTATGTATCATTCTGTATTTATCTCTTCCTTTCAGGTATTATTAAAAAAAAAAAATTAAATGTCAGACGATTCCTATTGATTGCGCGAAGAATTTTCTTTAATTTGCCTCTATTTAACAAACCAACTTCTGCTCATTTATCGAGTGACACTATGTTTCTTTAATTATGTCAGAGTGATAAGGAAAATGAATTAAATCTAGTATTTATGTGGCAGCTTTCATTTGCCTACTGACCTGCGCAGTGTTGTGTTGTGCAGTGTGCCGTGTTATTTTGATCGAATAAATAATAAGCGCGTAATTATGGTGGAAAACGGTGCATCTAGCGGTGGTAGCGAAAGCCCTAGCGCAACATGCGTGCGGTCCGGGTTGCTGGAGACCCTCGTCAGAGGCGTATGGTACCGAGTGCACTGCTCCCTGGATGATGACTATCTAAGCGTTAGTATGGATGAGACATATGATGCGACCACTACACTCAATGGCAGCCTGAACAATAACAACGTCGAAACACCAAATAGCGACCTAACAGAGCCAGTGCCTGAGGCTATAGCCAACCAAAAGCGAATAGTGCGTGTGGCGAAATCAGACAACAATGGCTTAGGGATATCAATAAAAGGTGGAGTCGAGAACAATATGCCGATTCTCATATCGAAAATATTCAAAGGGATGGCTGCTGATTTAACAGAACAACTCTATGTGGGGGATGCAATTTTATCTGTCAATGGAGAGGAGCTAAAAGATGCGACGCACGAGGAGGCAGTGAAAGCGTTGAAAAGAGCAGGCAAAATAGTTGAGTTAGAAGGTAAGTGGTTTTCATCGTCGTCACCAGCCCATCACAATAGTCCACTGCAGGACTTAGGGCCTCTCCTATGAAAGGGGAGGTTATTGCCATAATCTCCACGCTTGGCAGGCGGGTTGGAGATCGCAGTGTTTAAATATAACAATGGAAAATGCTGCTGCCCATTTTCCAGACTACGGATACTCTTGATCTTTTGCCTCGAAAACATTAGTCGCCTTGTACGACACCCATGAGTGTAAGGGGTTGGTGCTATTCTACTCTGCCGGACACCACACGGCCAATGGTTCTCATCACTTGATCATAACATTAGTCACTAACAATAGTAAGCGAGAGTTTAATTAATATGACCTGTTTTCTCTAATTGGCAGATGTGTCATTCACATTATTTGAATAATAAACTCCTACATTCAGACACATTTTTAGCGATGTCGTTTTAGTTGTAAAGGCATTATAATAATTACTCATTTTCTCCCTGATCTTTATATTTTCTTTACATGTTGACAGTTCCGGCATAAGACAAACTGATAGTCCTTGTATCATATGTGAGGCAATTTTTTTATTGGAGAAAAATACTTTAAAAGTCCCTTCTTCTTATCGGGTTGATCGAATAAACTCTGCCTTCCACTTTATTCACCCAGTATTTGGCAATGTAAAAGTCACTGAAAATACCTGAAAAGAATTATTTGATTACATTGTGACATGAAAACGTATGACAAAAATTTATTGCTATACATAATGACATCTGACTTGACATTATTATTATTATTATTTGATTGATATTTTAATATGCAACTAATTGATTAATTTTTTATTTAAGGAAAAAATTAGTACTCTTATTTAAATACTTAAGTTATGACATAATGTAAATAATGCATGCTCTCTCTCTCACTTTGTTTGCAATGCCCTAACAGGGTGTCACATGTTAGTACTATATAATTTTGTGAAATCTTTTGAAATCTGTGAAAACTCAATAAATGAAATGAAATAAATAAAATAAATAAAAAATAGTTAAATATGTGGTTATTTTGTTTGTGCCTTTGCAAGGGTATGCATAAACTAAGTTTAGACAGATTACGTGATTACTTAAACTTACGGAAAATGTGCAACAGCATTTTCCATTTGTACATTTGCAACACTGCGATTATGGAAATAACCTTCCTTTTCGTGGAAGAGGCCGTAAGTCCTGCAGTGGACTGTCATAGGATGTAATGATGATTACGAAGAAAAGGAACAACTCTTACGAATTGCTTCATAATCACACATACACACACACGCACACACAAATACTATTACAACATATTTTTAATTAGAAGAATATATAAATAAATAAATAAATAATAAATCAATAATCGGAAACCGACGGAACCGACGAAACCCCTGATATCCAGGACAGGTCTCTGACCTACTTTGGTTTTAGAAGTTTCAATGTATTTGACCTCAGTACTATGTGTATTATCTGTGCTATCTGTATACCTATTACAAACATTGTATTTTTATCGCCTGTAAATTTTTGAAATAATTTTTTATTTTTATTTTTTTTTATTACAGGAAATATTATTATCCTTTAATGACATTAATGATCAATGAGAATCGAAAAATAGTAACAGCCAATTACAGACGTATGCCAACATGCTAAACATTCTGTTTCCTCAACTGTACATTTTATAAATTCTGTTTAGGTACAGAATGTCCCAAGTTGCAAAATGTCAAAGTTGCAAAATGGCCAAATTACAAAAATCTTGTAGGCACTTGGCCGAAAAATAATCTGTATCTGCACCGTATTTCCAGTGAAATACTTGCGCGAGGTGACCCCGTTCTTCCGCAAGGCGTCGGTCATCTGCGAAGTGGGGTGGGACCTCCAACGCGGGTTCATGACGGAGTCGCCGCCGTCGCCGCCGTCGCCGCGCCGCCGGCGCACCGAGACGCGCTATATACCCCTCCTGATGACGTGCATCGCAAAGAACCTGAGGCTTGTCGATCCAGGTACGTGTCTTGGTCACAGTATACCTATCTCTATTTTTTCTAATTATGTAAACAATCAGTGCGTTTCCATTAAATACAAGTAAACTAATTAGTGATGCGTTTTAAGTGGTTATTTGCATACAAGGAACACCCCTTTCCAATCCAAAAAGTAGCGGGATCCTTGGTGTCGACATATCGGTTAGCGTGCCATAACGGAGTCACCTGGAAGACAAGGCCAAACTGGCTTCGAAAGAGCTTGGAGTGTTTTTTTTTTTTTTTTATGTCATACGGTAGGCAAACAGGCTAGCGGGCCACCTGATGGAAAGTGGTCACCACTGCCTATAGACATTAGCAACACCAAGAGTATCGCTAATGCGTTGCCCACCTCTATAACACGTTGCTCTGGCAGCAAAAAGCAAATGCCACTCCACTGCCAAAGCCACGGTTCCCCAAATCCCCACCCCATGGAGCACTGGAAACCTTACTCACCGGCAGAAACACAATACTATTTAAAAGAGTATTATTTAGCTGCGATATTCTGTAAGGTGGAGGTACTTCCCCAGTCGGGCGGCTCCAATTCGAACGAGATACCCCGCTATGCCCTACCTCTCTTAGATACCCCGCTATGCCCTACCTCGCTTACCCGGTCCAAGCGATGCTTCACCCCAGGGCAGCGTCTGCTGCTGTACAAGGCACAAAGAGGTCGCAGATATGAGGCCGCACTCATATGGTGTATTGTTCCCATCTTTGGGCCTGCGAAACTGCCACCTGCTTAATCCTCTGGACTCCGTACAGAGACGCGCCGTACGAATTGTCGATGATCCCATACAAACAAGCAAGTTGGAACCACTGCAGCACTGGTTAACCGAAGGGACTTTGTCTCCCTGTGTGTGTGTGTTCTATCAGCTGTACAATGGGGAGCTTTCCAAGGAACTTTTCGATCTGGTGACCACAGCACAATTCCGCCATCGCACCACACGCTGTGCAAGGTTCAAAAGAACATTTCTCGCTCGTACGATTCGGATGTGGAATGAGCTCCCAGCCACAGTGTTTCCTTTGGATTATGACATGGGATCGTTCAAGAGGTATATTAGAGTCTCTTCGGGGCGGGCAACGCATTAGTGACTCCCCTGGTGTTGCTGATGTCCATAGGCGGCGGTGACCACTTTCCATCAGGTGGCCCGCTTGCCTGTTTGTCTGCCGTACAACTATACTATACGTATACGAACGAAGTCGCGCTGGGTCCACTAGTTACACTTTTCAGAAGAAATTCTCTAACTGACGGTGAAAACCGCATCAAAATCCGTAGAAGGTAGGGGAAATAAATACAGACACGTTAAGCGACTTTCTTTTACTATGTACAGTCGCCATCAGATATTATATGGTAGCGGCCAAGGTACTCAAATATTTCGGAGCAGCATTAAATTTCAATATATTAGTTACGATAGATAAGGTCTATAATATCGGACCATATAATTCACCATAAATTTGGGAGCAGCGACTTTTCAATTAATTCGTGACATACAATAAGATAAAGATATCGTAACAAACCGGTCGTCAATGGTATCTAAGCAGTGAGGATGATCATAAATATCGGAACATTTATGGAAAAATATACTGTAAATCTGTGTCACATAGTACTATACGATTAAAATCAGTTAACGATTCGGCCAACCTCGGTAATTGTCGTGAATCCCTCATCTCTCACATAGAGTTATCAATTTACAGATATGACCTTTAATTATATTACTCATTGTCTTATTAAATACAATACAAGAACGATATGAGCAACAAAACCTACTTTGTAGCTCAAAACTAACACAACCTTTCTATTGAAATAAGAAAAGTGTCTGCCTTCTTAGTGTCAATAAAAACAGTTTGACGTATATGATACATATATGATACGTATATGTTTATGAACGCTAATTTCATTGGTAAAAATATTCGATTCTATCAAATTTTATCAAAATCTGTCAAGCAGTTTATGAAATATCAACAAAAATCGGTTGAAGTCGGTTTTTAATTTTTTTAATTTGGTGATTATTATCAATTATTAATCTGACGTAATATCGTACTTACATCAAACAGTAAAATATTGACATATATATATTTTTTTGTATATTGTATACAAGTATAGCTTCAATAAATAATGAATGTTCAAATTCATGTCGCTTCAGCATAATACTTAGGTCTACCGGTTAGAAATGTCATGGAGGCAGGTGCTATACATGGTGTTTATGATACTTCAAATTGAATGCTACCTAAAAGAAATCGCGGTAATGTATTTCGTGTCATTTCCGTCTCCGGATTTAGGCGATGATAGATACAAGAGAAAATCCGAATCGTTAACTGATTTTAATAGTATTGTACACATTTGAATTCGTTACTACCTATATTGACCAAGTTGTCAATGTCAAGGATGATTTTGACGACTATTATGGGTGAGCAAGTGAGTTTCTTAGACACATGAGATATTTTTAAGCAGCATTCTCGTAAACTGTATATTGATAGGTATTCATATTAATATGAGTAAGGTAAATAAAAAAATGATTAAGAAGAAAATACTTTTTATTTTAAGATTCAAACACAGACACTTTATTTACTTAAACCATTAAAATAACATTTTAATACGTACTTCACTACTCGTAAACTAAATAAAACTCTAAATATCTTCAGCCTGAAAACGTTAGTATTTCGTGTAACTTCCCTCAGCGTTTAAAACAGCATGCAATCGTCTTCGCATTGAGCCGACCAGATTTTCACACACGTTTCGCCCTCTAAAAGACTCCCAAACGTTGATAGCGTGACGTCTTAAAGCATCTTTGGTGCGACACTGGTTTCCGTCCCACTCTTGCACCATTTTACCCCATAGATTTTCTATGGGGTTGAGATCGGGGCTCTTTGCAGGCATTTTTATGCGAGTCAGCACATCTCTGCGGTCATTAATCCATCCCTGGACCAAGCGAGCATTATGCACCGAGCTGTTGTCTTGCATGAATGTTATACGCTCATTGGGGTAAAATACTTGGACAGTAGGCAAAAACGACTCCTCAAGTATTTCTTTGTAATGCACCGCATTCATACGACCTGTAATTTCTACCAGCTCCCCTGGGCCATCTTTACACATCCAGCCCCAAAATCCAATTGTTATACGCCCACTCTGGCGATCAGGCACTACATTTTGCTCCAGATAACGCGTATTGTCTGGTCTCCATAAACTCATTCGGCCATTATCTGCTGAACAGAACACCTTTTCGTCCATAAAAATCACATTATTAAAATTATGATTCAAATACCTAGCTGCAAATTGCAACCTGTACTCTTTGTGTCTATCAGTTAGTGCCGGTTTCCTTGCTGGCACTCTATTTTGTAAACCACCCTCTTTTAGACGCCGTCGTATGGTACTGCTCGATACTTGGTATTGATTTGAAAACTGGGTGGTATTTATGAATCTTTCTTCACGAGCTTGATTTATGATATCCGTGTCCTGACGCCGTGTCGTAGAACGCGGACGTCCAAAAGATACGTGATTCGTCAATGCTCCTTCTTGCTGCCATCTCTCCAGCCATCGATACACAGTGTTTCTCTGAAATAAATGTTTAATTTATTAAATTATTATCGTAATAAGTGTAATAACCTTTTCATTTAAATTCTGTAAGTATGTATAGTAAACAATACTTACTGCAACTCCAACTTCATTAGCTACGTCTGTTATAGGTAGACCATCATTCCGCAATTGTATAATTTTCTTTTTTATTTCAGTATCTACGCGATAGGGTATCATGGTCGTGGGCAAAACTGTTTAAGATTAAAATAACAATTTTCGCAGTCTACTTTTGATAAAATAGCACGAGGATAACAATTGAAGGAAGTTGTCAACGTCAAGAATATAGAAAACCAAGAAAACAAATATCCAACGCAGTTTGAAGTAGGACTACACGCGTTAAAAGAGTTCGCACGTGAAAGATAATTACCAAGTAGGTTCTTCCGATAAAATATGAAGGAAAATCATTTCTCACTATATCTGTATATATATATCGTCGTCTAGTACCCACAACACAAGACTTAATGTGCTTACCGTGGGACTAGGTCAGTTTGTGTAAAATTGTCCTAGTTATAATATTTATTTATTTATTTATTTATTACTACTACTGTTACTACCTATACCTACCTACTAAAAAAACTTGTAAGTGACTTTCTTCTCTGGGTAGAATAAAATATCTAGTATAATAGCTGCCAGTATAATAATAACAAATAATGCTATTATTATCCATAAAAAGCAAATAAAAATCAATTCACGCACTTGCACCAGATTTGAACCCATGACTTTATGCTTTAATAGTCAAGGGACTATCAATTACGCCATTAAGTACCTGTCATCATTTGACGAAATTAAGCTACTCATTCTACGCCCCGCCCGCCAATTTTTACATTGCGTCGAAACAACGTTTTTATAGGCATTTAGTTTTGTTAAGAATATTTGTCTAATTCGAAATAGACAGAAATATATTTGTCACGATGACAAGTCCACACTCTTTTCGGTGAATATCACAAAAAAATATTTCTCTCTAAATTTAAATTATTGATAACATTGTATTAATGCCTGTTTGAAACCTTATTTTCATGAGTCCAATGTTAACTATTTTAAATTGTATTACACAGACTTAAGGTACATTTTCCATAAATGTTCCGATATTTATGATCAACCTGACTGCTTAGATACCATTGACGACCGGTTTGTTACGATATCTTTATCTTATTGTATGTCACGAATTAATTGAAAAGTCGCTGCTCCCAAATTTATGGCGAATTATATGGTCCGATATTATAGACCTTATCTATCGTAACTAATATATTGAAATTTAATGCTGCTCCGAAATATTTGAGTACCTTGGCCGCTACCATATATCTGATGGCGACTGTACCTATAGACTAGTTTTTGCGCGCAAATTCGTCCGCGTAAAATTCGGTTATGTGTTTACTTTCCGGACCCGAAGTCGGAGTGGGTCGCGTTTTATAACTTGGTATTGGTTTGAGAATTACATCATACCATTCTAAGTTCCTACGCAAGTTTAGGTAAAATAAACATTATGGTCTTACACAGTAAACATGTGTCAGCCTTGATACTGGTTATAATAATATGGCTTCTAATGAATGTTAATTTGTTGTGCGATCTGACCCGTTAAAATATAGCTAAAAATGTGAAGATGAAGCAATGCTTTTATGAAGTGCATCGTTCGGCCTTGTACGTAACTTTGTTTTACGTTTTCAAGATCAAAACATATAAATATCGATCCGTAACCCCCTTCAAATATTAGGTTATAGTAATGAAAGTAACTGTAACTGATAAGCGAGCGTAGCGAACTCGAAATTTTTCTATTTTTGTTAAAAAAAAGATGGAGCAAATTTATTAAAGGAAAGTAATGAACTAGCGAGCTCGGAAATTTTTGTATTTTGGCTGTAAAAATCTGGATTGATCACTCGTATTTGCCTATTATTTCTTTCTTTCATTCTCCAGGATACAACCAGTCTTTTACAAATGTAACATACAATTACAATGCATAAACAGACCTACAGTTCCACAAAATAAAGCAAGGTTTTCAATAACCAGTCGAACAGAAAGAGATCAATGCACTGATCGGATCGATCGGTTATGGGTTTATTATGCAACCAAATTTGTTTCTCTGTTGACAATTAATAATAAGCTCTTGATTTCTTTTATACACTTATGTGGCAGACAAGGTTACGGCGTAATGGTAAACACAGTCTATGGACGTTTGCAATACCAGGGGAATCACTCATTGATAAATTTGCTAGATTGAATTTTGGAGATCATTTTGTGTAATTGGTTGTCTTCGATTCAATCTATTACGACTTCAATAAAGTATTATGAAATTTGGTATAGATCTATACAAATAATATGAAACTAGCTTTCGGTAGATAGTAGTTCGGAGATAGGTCGCCTATGTCCTACCCCAGGTTGTCATAACCAAATCTATCAATCCTTCCCTAATTGTATGCAATCTTTTTAATAGTACGGCCGCCCGTGGACATTAAAATTACTAAAAAGGTTACCGTTTGGCTCTGTCATATCGTTAAAGCTCTCCCCATTTTACGTATTAAAACCGGAGTTTCAAAGACCGTAACTCGCCGTAAAGCCGTTACGTGATACGAAACTTTCCAAATTTAATAATTAATTACAATAGAGGGTACTGCTTCAAATTTACACATATGTTAATGTTATTTTATAAGCAATAAAGTGTTAATCTATCTATCTATTAAGGCCCCATGAGCAAACCATATTCCAATTTTAAGACCGTTTGTGTTGCCGCCGGTTTATTTTCTCCACTGACGTTCTTAAATATGTACATCTGTAAATAGGCCGTCGGAACTAACCATATACCAATTTTAAAACATCTGTAGACGGTTTCGGTTTTAAGGCTCAAGTTTGAGCTAAGTTAGGTACTTTTTGTACATAAACGGTTACATAAAATTTGTACGAAAAACGTAGCATCTCGCCGGCCTCTGCTCACCAACGGAGCCTGGTCAACAACGACCCAACTTTATCCTGACGCCGCCGCCACGGATTCCAGTGATAGTAATTCCGCCAAGATATTACTGGAATCCCAAGAAGAGCAAATTTAAAAAGTTTTAGCATATAAGACTACTTACAACCCTTACATTTAACCATGAGGTCAGGTTCACTTGGTAGCAGGGTTACAAAGGCCAGATGGCAGTCTCTCCACTGTAACTGATCTGCCAAATCCTGGCGGACCCCGGGCCCTCGTGCTCGAGAGTTCAACCGGGACATTAACGCCAAGATGATTTTTTTATCCGCCAGAGGACCGCATAATCGAGCTGTACTCCCCGGACGGGGTGCACTCGATGCCTCTACGCGCGAGCTCCCCAGCCACGGCTGCGAGCTGGCATCGCGCTCTGCACGCGGTGGCTCGGCGGGCCGTACGCGCCGCGCTGGCCCGGGCACAGCCAAGGCTGCAACCCTTGGTTGGCGACGTGAGATACGCCGGCTGGCTGGCCAGGAGGCAGACGCAGGATCAGGAACAGGTCAGTTGCAGATGATAGAATCTATGCATGGTTGCACTAATCTTTTTTTTTTAAATATATTTGACAAGACAGGCATTTGACCGCCATCTAAGTTGTTGGCCGTGTGGGCCGGCAGAGTAGAATAGCACCAATCCCTTACACTCGTGGGTGTCGTAAAAGGCGATCAATATTGCGAGGCAAAAGATCTAGAGTCTCCGTAGGCTGGAAAATGGGCAGCAGCATTTTCCATTGTTATATTTATAATACTGCGATCTCCAACCCGCCTGCCAAGCGTGGAGATTATGGCAATAACCTCTCCTTTCGTGGGAGAGGCCCTATGTCCTGCAGTGGACTGTTATTGGCTGTGATGATGATGATAAGTTGTTGGTAAGTGACTATGCGGCCGAAGATGGAGCATGCCCGTCTTGGAACAGCCTATTCACTCTAGCATTGAAGGCATCCAGATTATATTGATTAAGGAACACACTCGCAGGCAACGCGTTCCATTCCTGAGCCCTACGCATTTTAAAGTGGGAGCCAAAGCGGCTCGTGCGGATAGCTGGCGCCCTAAGATATTCCTAAGAATTTAGGAGTCACAAAATCTGTGTTATTGGGTGACATAAGACACGCGGCTGGCTGTCTGTAGCTGCTAGATAGACTGGTCTACATACGAAGACCCATATTAATAAACTGTGCTTGTGCCTCTAGCTAGGCCGTTGAATACGTTTACCCGTCCATTTATCTTTATTTTTCACAAGGAAAATTGTCCTAAGGTCCACTGCGCACTGAGGCAGTCTGTTCCGGCGATGTGCATCGGTTCTTATAGTAATAGCCTTTAAGAAATTAAATATTTCCTCCCTTACTGGGGGAAAAATCATCGAACCGTAGCGCACAATAAATAATTTATACATTTATTAGCAGGGTGGCGGCGCGTCGGGCGGCTCCGACAGTTCGGACGAAAGCGAGGGATGGCAGCAGGCCTTCGTCGCCATCACGGAACGCGAACTCAGGTATATTGTGCCATAAATTTATCTGTGAAACGGCGAAATTGATCGGTTGAAACGTCATTCGATTGTTAGTGTCTATGGTGTCTTTATTGCATCTGTCGGTATTCCTCAGGATATACGAGGCGGCGCCGTGGTCTGACGAAGCTTGGTGCGCGCCCACCGAGTGCTTCGGGCTGGCCGCCACCCGGCTGGCGTGGTGGCGACGCGGGGCACAGGGTAAGTAGGGAGTCAATCCTAATTTGAGATGAGATCATCATCATCATCATATCAGCCAGAAGACGCCCACTGATGGGCATAGTCCTCTCCCAGAGATCTCCACAAAGGCCGGTCCTGTGCTTTCCGCATCCAGCTGGGACCTGCGATCCTTACTAGGTCGTCGGTCCACCTTGTAGGAGGCCTACCCACGCTGCGTCTTCCGGTACGTAGGGTAATTTACAGATGTCAGCGGTAAATAAATAGGATAAAAAAGAAATAAAAAAGTGTTAATTGTCTGCCTGAAATAAAGTCGCCTATGTGAAGTTTTAGTTTGTCTAAATTATTAATCACGCTGAAAATTATCTCCCGCACTTCCTTTTTAATTGTTTTGCCCATGATTTAATAATATTTTTCATAACTCACGAAAATAAACAATTCAACAGAAATCAAATTGTTTGTTATGACTTTAATGAACGACGTTTAAAAACTGGGCATAAGTTGCCACACAGAGATTTTTTTTTATTAATAAGAGCGGACTTCTCGTGGTCTTATTCTAACAACAACCGTCTGAATAGTTTGAGAAATAACATTATAGATAAATCATGTAATTCAAAGTATTGTGATGATACAAATGATAATAATAATTCAGTTTAATACATAACAAAAACTGTAAGTAATAGTACCTATATTTAAACCAAAGGTGAAGGCAATAAACAGCAAACTTATGTTTAGCAATTGGGCGACAGCGGGAATACAAGTAGAAACAAGTTGCGCTAAAAGCTTAAAAGAGCGAGCTTGCTGCAAATGAGGTATATGCAGAAGGGGCGTATAATAAAAGCGTAGAATTTGCTGACTATTAGCACTAACTAAGCATTACTCGAAGTTATTTAAAACGCGTTTGTGCTACAGCTGAATCGAATTTCTAGAATATAAAAATAGCACAGATGTAGTAAAATCTAATAAATAGTGAAATTGAAAAAGTCAAAACTCGCGATACAAAATACAATTTAAAAATAAATGATAATGTTGTTACCAAAAACTCGGACGTTGCGGAGGCTTACAATGAATTTTTAAATACATTCCAGTGTCAACTACTTTCTTTGTGCACAATAAATGGTTAAATAAATAAATAAAATCATTAAATTCGTCTCCTGCTCTCGCTGAATCTTTGCTAAAACAGAAAGTACCTGAGAGTGTCATCGGTTTTAAGTTACACCTCAAGACATAGTTAAGGCTTTTAAAAGCAAAAATGGGAAAGCGACTGCCGACATTGATGGTATGTCAGGTAAAATTGTTAGCTCTGTAATTTATGTTATTGGTGTCCACTTAGCGAATCTATTTAATTAATGTGTTGATCACATTTATTAAATATATGCGCTAGTTTCGGTGTTACCGGCTTTAAGTAAAATATTTGAGAAAATCATAATACACCAACTAAATGCAATTTTTATATAATTCGGTTTTACTCAGGGTCGATCAACAACGGATGTAGGTGTTGAACTGATTAAACATGCCTTTGGGGTCGGGGAGGAATTACGTGATGCCTTAGGGGTTTTCTGTGATTTGTCTAAAGCCTTCGATTGTATTAATTATGAACCTTTGGCCAGGAAACTGCAACTTTGTGGAATTAAAAGGGCTTAGCTCTAAACTTGTTTAGCTCATATTTAAGTAAGAGAATATAGAAGGTTGATGTGAACGGAGAGAGATCTGCAGGGTCTGTAGTCTCTATGGGGGTCCCACAGGGGTCAATTCTGGGTCCGTTTTTATTTCTTATTACTGCCGTACTTTGATGAAAAAAAAAACTCATGACATTGTAAGGTTCGCTGATTATACATCTTTTGTATTTAACATAAAAAAAGACAACAATTAAAATATGACGACGTGAAGCTATTCCAGAAGTGGTAAACTGGTTTACGGTTAATAATTTATTACTGAATGGCAAAAAGGCAAAATGTTTAAAATTCTCCTTGCCAAATGTTAGATCAGTACCCACAAATATGCAAGACAAGTAAGGGGCGAAAATTTGGATTTTGTTGATTATACACTATTTTTAGGTTTTGCTCTAGATATTAGTCCCCAAATTGATAAATTGGCGAAAAGGCGAACTTCTGCAGCATATGCTGTAGAAGATATGAGGTATTTCTGATGAGGCTACTAGCAAGATTAGTCTACTTTAGTTATTTCCACAGTATTATGACGTATGGCATATAACATACAATCAACGCACGCCGAGTCCAAGAACTGACGGGTGACCATTTCAGACTTTGTGGCTAGTCGAACTTCAGCACCGCTTTGAGTTCATTAGAACCATTGGGCATTAGCCGATGGTGAAGCGAGGTTGACCAAGGTCGCTTGACTCGCTTGAGACCCTAGGACTAGTTGAATAGTTTCAACGTGACAGTTTTTATCAGAATAAGAAACCGTAATTACCACCTAAATCTAGTCGTAAAAGCCTGTCTAATATAAAAAACATCGCTGACCACCTACCTTCCTTCTCCATCATCAGATCAACTGACTAATACCATAATATTGCATTTCTATCAATTTACATGTGTATGAAATTTTCAATTCAATTGATTACCGGGAAGTGGGGCAAATCCCAGGTTAGAGAAAGGTTATTCTCAGGGTCTGATGATGTACTCAGGTGCCGATGATTTTTTAAAAAGGTAATAGTAAATTATTATTACGCTTACTAAAGGCATAATGTCTGAAGCTGGTATGGAAAATATGATACACTTGAACATAATCTGAACAGTTTGGATAGCAACTATGATCACATTATTGCAAGGATTAGATATTGGTCCTTTGCAAGAGACATGTTATTGTGAACGATCTTCAAAATCCTTTCGATCTTTTAAATACTCTTTTCAAAATTCAGAATAAATACAGTAGCAACCCCAGCAAGTTTACGTCATAATTTTCGAAGACGACGGGAGTGACCTTCTGTTAATTCTCAATTTTGTGACTAAGCGGGGAGTTGTTTTTCTCTTTTCCACCATAGATAAAACAGTAGTACATAGTTTTCATATTTAAAGTCGCGTGGTGGTTATCAGGGGAACTACTTTTCATAGATACTAAATGTTGAAACAGCTTCGAGAATAGCAACTTTTTTGACTTTATTTCATTTTGCTGCTGTCAAATTCAGCGTCATGGTACGATCATTCATAAAAAATGTTAGTGAATGGTTTAAGAACTGTATTGTTTTTACAATTTTTACATTACTGTTTTTCACAATTGACAAGCAAATAATGCATTTAGCAGACATTTGGCATGCCTGCTAAATGTTGTTCATGGTGCGAATAAGCAGGGCAGTTCTGTTTAGGTTCTGCTATAAGAGATCATGGTAAGCCCACTGATCATTCGCTTCTTCGAATTTTTTACTGGCGATAGTTCATGGAATACAAGAATCGAATGTAAGGTACTTAACACAAATATATTGTGCGTATTGGTATTAACTTTAAAAGGTTACTTCTGTGTAACCTTTTGAAGTTAATAAAACCATGTGCATCACGTGTATCTTAAAGTTATAAAGCCACGTGCATTGGGGTCTCTGAGACTAGTTAAATAATAAATTTTGTACCGCTCGCCTTCGTACCATTTGACTGAAACAGTTTTCCGTTTTGATTTTTGTTATGACCTGAACATTTTGATGCATGTCGCTGATTTTTCCCTATTCAAATCGTTCTCTTTCGGTGTTGTCAATGTGATTACTAAAGTACAAAATTTCTCATACAGAAAATCAAAATTAAAAATAGCTGTCTCGAGGCGCCTCCTCGTGTCCATCGAGTATATCGTGACGGTATTGTGGTTGCCCACAGTGGGCGGTGTGGCCGGTCTGGGCGGCGCGGGCGCGCTGGGCGTGCGCGCGGGCACCCCGCAGGGGCTGTGCGTGCGCGCGCTGCGGGCCGACACCCCGCACGAGCTGGCCGCCGCCGCCGCCGCGCTCGTCGACGGGGCGCACCACTCCGTGCGCGCGCAGGAGTTCACCTTCCGTGAGTATGGGGGCGGCGGGTCGCTGGGCCGCGGGGCGAGCGAGGCTAACTCATACCGTGTCGGTCGCAGGCTGCCGCTTCCGCGGCGCGGTGTCCCGCGTGTCGCTGGGCGCGGGCGGCGTGGTGGTGTGGGAGGCGGCGGGGTCGCTGGGCCGCGGGGCGAGCGAGGCTAACTCATACCGTGTCGGTCGCAGGCTGCCGCTTCCGCGGCGCGGTGTCCCGCGTGTCGCTGGGCGCGGGCGGCGTGGTGGTGTGGGAGGCGGCGGGGTCGCTGGGCCGCGGGGCGAGCGAGGCTAACTCATACCGTGTCGGTCGCAGGCTGCCGCTTCCGCGGCGCGGTGTCCCGCGTGTCGCTGGGCGCGGGCGGCGTGGTGGTGTGGGAGGCGGCGGGGTGGTGTGGGAGGCGGCGGGGTCGCTGGGCCGCGGGGCGAGCGAGGCTAACTCATACCGTGTCGGTCGCAGGCTGCCGCTTCCGCGGCGCGGTGTCCCGCGTGTCGCTGGGCGCGGGCGGCGTGGTGGTGTGGGAGGCGGCGGGGTCGCTGGGCCGCGGGGCGAGCGAGGCTAACTCATACCGTGTCGGTCGCAGGCTGCCGCTTCCGCGGCGCGGTGTCCCGCGTGTCGCTGGGCGCGGGCGGCGTGGTGGTGTGGGAGGCGGCGGGGTCGCTGGGCCGCGGGGCGAGCGAGGCTAACTCATACCGTGTCGGTCGCAGGCTGCCGCTTCCGCGGCGCGGTGTCCCGCGTGTCGCTGGGCGCGGGCGGCGTGGTGGTGTGGGAGGCGGCGGGGTGGTGTGGGAGGCGGCGGGGTCGCTGGGCCGCGGGGCGAGCGAGGCTAACTCATACCGTGTCGGTCGCAGGCTGCCGCTTCCGCGGCGCGGTGTCCCGCGTGTCGCTGGGCGCGGGCGGCGTGGTGGTGTGGGAGGCGGCGGGGTCGCTGGGCCGCGGGGCGAGCGAGGCTAACTCATACCGTGTCGGTCGCAGGCTGCCGCTTCCGCGGCGCGGTGTCCCGCGTGTCGCTGGGCGCGGGCGGCGTGGTGGTGTGGGAGGCGGCGGGGTGGTGTGGGAGGCGGCGGGGTCGCTGGGCCGCGGGGCGAGCGAGGCTAACTCATACCGTGTCGGTCGCAGGCTGCCGCTTCCGCGGCGCGGTGTCCCGCGTGTCGCTGGGCGCGGGCGGCGTGGTGGTGTGGGAGGCGGCGGGGTCGCTGGGCCGCGGGGCGAGCGAGGCTAACTCATACCGTGTCGGTCGCAGGCTGCCGCTTCCGCGGCGCGGTGTCCCGCGTGTCGCTGGGCGCGGGCGGCGTGGTGGTGTGGGAGGCGGCGGGGTCGCTGGGCCGCGGGGCGAGCGAGGCTAACTCATACCGTGTCGGTCGCAGGCTGCCGCTTCCGCGGCGCGGTGTCCCGCGTGTCGCTGGGCGCGGGCGGCGTGGTGGTGTGGGAGGCGGCGGGGTCGCTGGGCCGCGGGGCGAGCGAGGCTAACTCATACCGTGTCGGTCGCAGGCTGCCGCTTCCGCGGCGCGGTGTCCCGCGTGTCGCTGGGCGCGGGCGGCGTGGTGGTGTGGGAGGCGGCGGGGTCGCTGGGCCGCGGGGCGAGCGAGGCTAACTCATACCGTGTCGGTCGCAGGCTGCCGCTTCCGCGGCGCGGTGTCCCGCGTGTCGCTGGGCGCGGGCGGCGTGGTGGTGTGGGAGGCGGCGGGGTCGCTGGGCCGCGGGGCGAGCGAGGCTAACTCATACCGTGTCGGTCGCAGGCTGCCGCTTCCGCGGCGCGGTGTCCCGCGTGTCGCTGGGCGCGGGCGGCGTGGTGGTGTGGGAGGCGGCGGGGTCGCTGGGCCGCGGGGCGAGCGAGGCTAACTCATACCGTGTCGGTCGCAGGCTGCCGCTTCCGCGGCGCGGTGTCCCGCGTGTCGCTGGGCGCGGGCGGCGTGGTGGTGTGGGAGGCGGCGGGGTCGCTGGGCCGCGGGGCGAGCGAGGCTAACTCATACCGTGTCGGTCGCAGGCTGCCGCTTCCGCGGCGCGGTGTCCCGCGTGTCGCTGGGCGCGGGCGGCGTGGTGGTGTGGGAGGCGGCGGGGTCGCTGGGCCGCGGGGCGAGCGAGGCTAACTCATACCGTGTCGGTCGCAGGCTGCCGCTTCCGCGGCGCGGTGTCCCGCGTGTCGCTGGGCGCGGGCGGCGTGGTGGTGTGGGAGGCGGCGGGGTCGCTGGGCCGCGGGGCGAGCGAGGCTAACTCATACCGTGTCGGTCGCAGGCTGCCGCTTCCGCGGCGCGGTGTCCCGCGTGTCGCTGGGCGCGGGCGGCGTGGTGGTGTGGGAGGCGGCGGGGTCGCTGGGCCGCGGGGCGAGCGAGGCTAACTCATACCGTGTCGGTCGCAGGCTGCCGCTTCCGCGGCGCGGTGTCCCGCGTGTCGCTGGGCGCGGGCGGCGTGGTGGTGTGGGAGGCGGCGGGGTCGCTGGGCCGCGGGGCGAGCGAGGCTAACTCATACCGTGTCGGTCGCAGGCTGCCGCTTCCGCGGCGCGGTGTCCCGCGTGTCGCTGGGCGCGGGCGGCGTGGTGGTGTGGGAGGCGGCGGGGTCGCTGGGCCGCGGGGCGAGCGAGGCTAACTCATACCGTGTCGGTCGCAGGCTGCCGCTTCCGCGGCGCGGTGTCCCGCGTGTCGCTGGGCGCGGGCGGCGTGGTGGTGTGGGAGGCGGCGGGGTCGCTGGGCCGCGGGGCGAGCGAGGCTAACTCATACCGTGTCGGTCGCAGGCTGCCGCTTCCGCGGCGCGGTGTCCCGCGTGTCGCTGGGCGCGGGCGGCGTGGTGGTGTGGGAGGCGGCGGGGTCGCTGGGCCGCGGGGCGAGCGAGGCTAACTCATACCGTGTCGGTCGCAGGCTGCCGCTTCCGCGGCGCGGTGTCCCGCGTGTCGCTGGGCGCGGGCGGCGTGGTGGTGTGGGAGGCGGCGGGGTCGCTGGGCCGCGGGGCGAGCGAGGCTAACTCATACCGTGTCGGTCGCAGGCTGCCGCTTCCGCGGCGCGGTGTCCCGCGTGTCGCTGGGCGCGGGCGGCGTGGTGGTGTGGGAGGCGGCGGGGTCGCTGGGCCGCGGGGCGAGCGAGGCTAACTCATACCGTGTCGGTCGCAGGCTGCCGCTTCCGCGGCGCGGTGTCCCGCGTGTCGCTGGGCGCGGGCGGCGTGGTGGTGTGGGAGGCGGCGGGGTCGCTGGGCCGCGGGGCGAGCGAGGCTAACTCATACCGTGTCGGTCGCAGGCTGCCGCTTCCGCGGCGCGGTGTCCCGCGTGTCGCTGGGCGCGGGCGGCGTGGTGGTGTGGGAGGCGGCGGGGTCGCTGGGCCGCGGGGCGAGCGAGGCTAACTCATACCGTGTCGGTCGCAGGCTGCCGCTTCCGCGGCGCGGTGTCCCGCGTGTCGCTGGGCGCGGGCGGCGTGGTGGTGTGGGAGGCGGCGGGGTCGCTGGGCCGCGGGGCGAGCGAGGCTAACTCATACCGTGTCGGTCGCAGGCTGCCGCTTCCGCGGCGCGGTGTCCCGCGTGTCGCTGGGCGCGGGCGGCGTGGTGGTGTGGGAGGCGGCGGGGTCGCTGGGCCGCGGGGCGAGCGAGGCTAACTCATACCGTGTCGGTCGCAGGCTGCCGCTTCCGCGGCGCGGTGTCCCGCGTGTCGCTGGGCGCGGGCGGCGTGGTGGTGTGGGAGGCGGCGGGGTCGCTGGGCCGCGGGGCGAGCGAGGCTAACTCATACCGTGTCGGTCGCAGGCTGCCGCTTCCGCGGCGCGGTGTCCCGCGTGTCGCTGGGCGCGGGCGGCGTGGTGGTGTGGGAGGCGGCGGGGTCGCTGGGCCGCGGGGCGAGCGAGGCTAACTCATACCGTGTCGGTCGCAGGCTGCCGCTTCCGCGGCGCGGTGTCCCGCGTGTCGCTGGGCGCGGGCGGCGTGGTGGTGTGGGAGGCGGCGGGGTCGCTGGGCCGCGGGGCGAGCGAGGCTAACTCATACCGTGTCGGTCGCAGGCTGCCGCTTCCGCGGCGCGGTGTCCCGCGTGTCGCTGGGCGCGGGCGGCGTGGTGGTGTGGGAGGCGGCGGGGTCGCTGGGCCGCGGGGCGAGCGAGGCTAACTCATACCGTGTCGGTCGCAGGCTGCCGCTTCCGCGGCGCGGTGTCCCGCGTGTCGCTGGGCGCGGGCGGCGTGGTGGTGTGGGAGGCGGCGGGGTCGCTGGGCCGCGGGGCGAGCGAGGCTAACTCATACCGTGTCGGTCGCAGGCTGCCGCTTCCGCGGCGCGGTGTCCCGCGTGTCGCTGGGCGCGGGCGGCGTGGTGGTGTGGGAGGCGGCGGGGTCGCTGGGCCGCGGGGCGAGCGAGGCTAACTCATACCGTGTCGGTCGCAGGCTGCCGCTTCCGCGGCGCGGTGTCCCGCGTGTCGCTGGGCGCGGGCGGCGTGGTGGTGTGGGAGGCGGCGGGGTCGCTGGGCCGCGGGGCGAGCGAGGCTAACTCATACCGTGTCGGTCGCAGGCTGCCGCTTCCGCGGCGCGGTGTCCCGCGTGTCGCTGGGCGCGGGCGGCGTGGTGGTGTGGGAGGCGGCGGGGTCGCTGGGCCGCGGGGCGAGCGAGGCTAACTCATACCGTGTCGGTCGCAGGCTGCCGCTTCCGCGGCGCGGTGTCCCGCGTGTCGCTGGGCGCGGGCGGCGTGGTGGTGTGGGAGGCGGCGGGGTGGTGTGGGAGGCGGCGGGGTCGCTGGGCCGCGGGGCGAGCGAGGCTAACTCATACCGTGTCGGTCGCAGGCTGCCGCTTCCGCGGCGCGGTGTCCCGCGTGTCGCTGGGCGCGGGCGGCGTGGTGGTGTGGGAGGCGGCGGGGTCGCTGGGCCGCGGGGCGAGCGAGGCTAACTCATACCGTGTCGGTCGCAGGCTGCCGCTTCCGCGGCGCGGTGTCCCGCGTGTCGCTGGGCGCGGGCGGCGTGGTGGTGTGGGAGGCGGCGGGGTCGCTGGGCCGCGGCGGCGCGCGCGCGCTGTTCCGGCGGCCGCTGCACGCGCTGCGGGCCTCCGCCGATGACGACCGCGCTGCGCTCTGGCTGCACTTTGCCGACGATGAGACCGTCGTGAGTACACAAACACAACACACACGATACACAGCTAGAAAGGCTATACTGAGTGGGGTTTGTATAAGACTAGCGTGGCTATACTGAGCGGGGTTTATTCAGAGTGGGGGATACAAAGTGCGAGGTATGCAGGGGCATACAAATAGGGGTAAATACAGAGAGGGGGGTATACAGAGAAGGGTACGTATGCAGCACGGGGAGGTATGCAGAGAGCGGAGGTAGTCACTCTGAGGGATATACGAGAGGGAGTATACAGAGTGAGGCTATACAGAGTTGCGGGTAAACAGAGTGGTGTGGGGGTATACAGAGTTGCGGGTAAACAGAGTAATGTAAGGGGGTATACAGAGTTGCGGGTAGACATAGTGGTGTGGGGGGTATACAAGGTTGCGGGTAAACAGTGGTGTGGGAGTATACAGAGTTGCGCGTAAACAGAGTAATGTAAGGGGGTATACAGAGTTGCGGGTAGACATAGTGGTGTGGGGGGTATACAGAGTTGCGGGTAAACATAGTGGTATGGGGGGTATGCGGTGTTGCAGGTAAACATAGTGGTGTGGGGGTATACAGAGTTGCTCGTAAACAGAGTAATGTGGGGTGTATACAGAGTTGCGGGTAAATATAGCGGTGTGGGGGGTATACAGAGTTGCCGGTAACCGTAGTATTGTGGGGGGTATACAGAGTTGCGGGTAAACAGAGTGGTGTGGGGGATATACAGAGAAAGGTGTATACAGATACCGTTCAATTTAATATAAACTAATTACTAATGTGTTTTAAGCGGTTATTTACTTACAAAACTGTAGCAATGCTAGTGACGCATTGTGTGAATTCACAGCTGTTGTTTTGTTTTAGCGGATTGACATTGTAAAATTGGTTTGTTTACGTCTACAAAAAATGGTTCTAAGACATGCAAGCTATATACAGAGTAGAGAGTATGCACCCGGAGTCACCTTAGGTACACATCTTAGGTGCTTGCGTGTCGCATCAGTGGGCCCGGGCAAGATTGCACCTACCAAAAACTAAGCTACAAACCCTTCCCGCCAGGAACTGGACATGGAGGGCAGCCCGAAGCCAGCTGTCTTCATCCTCCACAATCTGCTCTCTGCTCGCGTACACGCTCCACCGGCCGAGCCCGCGCATCAGCTATAACCTTCACCGCCGCGCGGCTACCTGCCGAAGACACGGGCGTAGGCCGGTTGCCATGGTGACCGGGTAGGGGACTGGCCACCTGTGCATACGACTGGGTACTCCGTTTGGGATAACGTTTGTTAAGCGACGCCATTTGTTACTCCAAGGACGTGTGAATCTATGGAGTTCTTCGAGAAATAGGTGGGGTTTTTCACATGAGAGTGAGACTTCGGTATTGCAAACGTTCATAGGCTGCTTTGACACCATTGTGGTATAAACAAACCTACACAGTAAAGCGCTAGAGTTCACAATCTGTCAGCAGTTCGGACAGATTCATGGACTGAACTAATCAAATATTATGAACTCTATGAAGAGTATATGGGGTTCAAAGTTGCTTAGATAGTAACAAGTGGCGATTGGCTTTATTTCTAACGTATGCGTTCATTAGTGTTTGTCGTCCTTAGTTTGTGTCCGAGGCAAATGGGCGCGTACCTACGAAAAAATTTAATGAAGTCTACCGCGCTATTAAGCCATTAATATTATCAAAACATTGGTTTAGTAGCGCTGTGGCAACTCTCTCGCTCATACAATATTATTGTATGAGTGCGAGAGTGAAATATCAATACAAACGTTAAATTAAAAATATTGGTGTGTACGAGTCGTGTGCACGGTGTGTATAGTGCAGTCTTGTCAGGATACTATTATTACGACTAGTGTCAAATAAGCAGAGACTTGGTGGGTCACGTGGTTCGACTTGCGCAGTAGGCGATTACCTGCGCGAAATCCCCTCTACTGCCATATGACAAGCCTCTTCTTTCATGACGCGGATTTTACTAGCAAAGCAAACCAATAGAGTAACATCTGGAATGCGTTTGGGCGCGATTGGTCCAAAATTGCTTTTCGCAGTTGGTCCAATTCGCTATAACTATAGCTCGAATTACGCGTAAGTTGAGAGCAGGCTCGTTAGTCGCCTTAAAAGTAAAAAATAGTGGTTTGGTATCCTGGCAACACTTCACTCTACGAATGTTAAACGACGTGTCTGTGATGGAACGCAATATAGCGTGTTTATACTCATTCCATATCGAGACATTTCGATATCATTACCATATAACAACCCTGTAGCAATTATGAATACATGCGTAGTTTTGAGCGTACTCGTAATACGCCGATGTACCCCCCTTAAAAATAATGTAAGCGTATAATTCTGTAGTGGGATATATTACCTTGTACGCAAGTCTGGTGTTTGTTATATCGTATTTGTAGCTGGGAATGTAATTTTTACAGTTAATTGTGTATGAGTTTACGAATCATTATGTTGTTACACACAAAAACTGCTTTGGCTCTCGATCTATAATTTATTTGGCAGCTGTAACTGTATGGCGTTTATTCTAATAATTTGCCATGGTTTATTTATTATGACAATCTCAGTTTTGGGCAACACTATCTTATTATAACCTATAAATAGACTCTTCGTTTTGTAATATGCAAGAAGACAGAGATTAGGTGTTGAGCCACTTGTCGTTGTTTGTTTTATGTTATTATTAGCTAATTTTACCACTGGGTAGCAATCTCACATTTGAAACTTATTGTGGAAAGGAAATAATGGCAGCTAATGCTCTAAGGATAGCTTGATAGCGGTATACTGTCTACCATGAGTCATGAGGTTACATGCTTTGTCGTTTCCCTGGAAGGTATCATTGACATTTATATAAAATGCTTTCGTGTGTTGTCGGTAAAGGTGTGTCTCATTCATTAGGATACTAATACCTGTAAACTCATGGTAGATCTACTAGTTTCAAGTCTGTTCCCCGAACTAAAACTGACAAGGATTTAGCTTAGACGCTTATAATTACGTTATAGTAATCTCAATTCAATACAAGTTACAAATCACTTCCAAAGATGAATCTCTTTAATGTACGTTAATCTTTATTCATATATTATAGTGGTGTTAATTTATTTAAGTCTTAGTAGACGTGTTAACCATGATGTATTTTCTTGTTGTATATAAGATGTTAAGTAGTTACTGTTTAATATAAACTTCATTCCCAGAATGTTGTAGTAAGCTGATGTTTGCTTTCGAAGTCAATTTGGGCGTACCGTTGTGGAAATTTCTAAAAATGTCATCAGCATCATAAATGTCTAAATACCATGATGTGTCAGTCATGGAACTGTCAAAATTGTAATCATTCTTCATAATTATTGTATGACTAGTATTACTGATGTGTTAGAATCCATTTCAATCTTTATTGTAGGATAATGTACTAATCAGTGTTTAATACATATGATATTTCCGAAACAGTAATCTCATTTTGTAGTCGAATAATTAATATTAAGATGTCTTGTAAACGTATATTGTATTGGGGTTTGGTGGGTCTTTGATCCGAGCGATGTTATGGAATATTTATTTTACATATTTTTACAATGTTGACATTATTTTAGGGTTTTATCTTCGAATATTGACTGCTTATCATGGACATCACAGAATAGGGTTAGGTTGTTTTTTTATTTAATATATCGACAATTATTAACATTATTTACATTTTTATATTTAAGGTCAGTTTATTATTTCATGATATTGGAACGAATTATTTTAAAGTAGCCGTGAAAAGCAGCTCATATGTAGCCTGCGTCAGAGATGTGTCCCATCTCGCTCTTTCTATACGGCGCCTCTGTTTGCCTCTCAGTCATATAGCGGCGCCATTTTGTTTTTCATTAGTTCGGGCGGAAATGTCAATCAATAATATAGTTTCGACTGTTACCATGCTCTTTACAGCCCTTCAAGGGAGTATATATGTCGCAGCTAAATGGTTAAATTAGCCGGTTAATTAAACGGCTAGCTATTTAAGCAGTTATTTAATTGAAAATTGGCCAAATTCATGAACTTTGAAAGTAAAGTCAAATGAACGATATTGCCTCGAGTTTACGGAGCTCTTCCATTCATTGTCATAATGCTAACCGAATAGAAACCTAATGCAAACTATTATTATACTTTGAAGTTATTGTGGGTAGGTTAGCATTGGAACAATGTGTGGAAGAGTTGCGTAAACTCGAGGCAATATCGTTCTTTCAACATCACTTTAAAATCTCATGAAACTGGCGAATTTTCAACTAAATAATTGCTCAAAGAGGAGCTGCGTAAACTCGAGGCAATATCGTTCTTTCAACATCACTTTAAAATCTTATGAAACTGGTGAATTTTCAACTAAATAATTGCTCAAAGAGCTAGCCGTTTAGTTAACCGGCTAATTTAACCATATGGCTGCGACATATATACCATTTAATACAGATCACATTTATCATTCCACTTCAATGCATTCCGCGAAATAACTTTTTAACTTACATGATAATGAGTTTTCGGGTGTAATGGATCTGACAGTTTTCTCTGTGTCTCACTATTTTGCTAGCTTTTAACATGATAATAAAATAAGTGCATAACCAATAGTTACCAACTATGGGATAAAAACTAAAATTAAAGATAGAGTTGCATAATCATCTGCCTACTCCATTTGTGGTTACTTAGGCTCAATATTTATTATAGACAATGTTAAACGGAAATAGATTAGTTTCCTTGTATTTCTCTAGTGACCAGCTGTTGTGTGTTAATTTTCGTTGTGTTGTGCTTATTGTGAGTAGGTACTATTCTAGAATTTTCTAGGCTACTAACGTGACTTCGGATTACACATAATGAAACTTTATTTACCTACTAATAATTCGAAATTGGATCTAAATCCATATCAGATTATCATAAACTATTTCTAAAATAAGTAGCGTTCTGATATTCTAATGTCTTAATAGTTACTGATTACGAATCTTGATATGACGTAGGATTATTATCATTCGGGTATTCTAATAAATATTAATAAACATTAAATTCGGTAAAAACTTGTATGACAAGTGATTTAAAATTTATATAGCATGTTTAGGTAATGTTAAACCAATAACTCGTTTACTCACGTACTATAACTAAATAATTTGTATTCGATGTGTGCGGTAGCTTTTGTGAATCTCATTTACTATTGTATTTACTTAGTGAAGTAACAATGTATTTTACATAAACATTTTTTACATGTCATTATGTTAGTTACAAAATGGAACATGTTTGTTGTAAACGTCGTAGCTCAGTACTAGTAAGTTGTAAACTTGTAAACTTGTAACTCATTAGTCCTTGCAACCCGCCTCAATGTTACTCGTACGTAACCCATTCGGACTAAAATGTGTTTCATTAGTAGTAACATCATTACGGTAGAATGGTCTGTCTGTCATTACGATGCAATAAAAACAACGAAGAAAGACAATTTTCTTGTGTTTTCTTAGACGTACCTCATTATACTTTCAGATTGAATTGATTTGTTCAACTCTGCGTTACAAAATGTGTCTGGGTCTTGAATCTTGAATTGCAGTATATCAGGGACGCTCAGAGTTTTTTTTATAATAGAGGCAAGGCGACCTGAGTGTTAGGTATAGTTGCTTAACATGCCGGTCTGCCACGCAGACGTCCCGGGTTCGATTCCCGGCCGAGCAGAAATTGAAATGATGAGTTTTAATTTCTGTTACGGGTCTGGGTGTAGTATGTATTTAAAAAAAGTATATAAATAGTTAATCAGTTATTTAAATACTCATAACACAAGCTTTGCTTACTTTGAGGGTAGATGGCGCTGTATGAATTTGTCCAAGCATATTTATGTATTATTATTTATTAGTGGTAGGCAAACGAGTATAATAGGACAACGATAAGTCCGTATTGACTGACAGTAGTAAAATAGTAGTTTATGCAACTGTCATATAATACCTAATTATATGCATACACTACTTTATATACACTCATATTTTTATGTTAAAATATCGTACCTATAATTTTCTCAACTTTGCTGGAAGTAAGCTGCGAGTTAGTTCTGTTGTATCTACGCGTCGAGGATATCAAGCGGCGGGAAATTCACTTTACTACTTTCACATTTATCTATTTATTTGCTTAAAATAAGAAAAAACATTCACAAATACAAATTACAACAATTACAAAAAATATTCTGTTTAGCGGAAAAATAATTACACAGAATATAAACAGGAAAATTTAAATTTTGTATTTGAATTTGTTAAAGACATCTAGGTATTCAGCCTACATTACGCCGTGTCCCGGCGTCCGACAAAAAATTAAAAAATAAAGGTGTTGCATAATGATAAAAAAGTTATTTTACGATACAGCTGTAATGAAAATAGTATGGGAAATGCTGTATCGAAAAGAATTTTTTTTAAATTTTATAGACTGGCGTGAAAAAAGTGAACCCTTAAACGACTGTTTTCGAATATGTAATTGGAACATTACGCTTTGAGTATAGATAAAATTATAAAGTGTGGATCACAGAAATGAAACAAAAACAGAATCCATGTCTCGTAAATAATTAAACATACAAATGGCCGCCATTTTATATGTGCGTGATTTGAGGGTTGCCATACACATAATCCATTTTGCCCTCTTTACTAATTTATGTATTAGGTTAGCAACACAACCGTACAATAGGTAATAAATAAATAAAGTTCTTCATTTCAGACTTAATTCTTGAAATATAATTAGCAAGTAGAACGATGTGGTCTCTGCCTATTCCTTTGGGAAAAAGGTGTATTCTTGATTTTTACAAACCTTTTGTAGGTATACAATGCAATGCTCGTGTATTGCAGTGGGTATTAAATTATAGTAGTTTATGCAACCTAATGTGATAATAGTTTGACACGAGTGTTTTGATACCTAATTATATGTAGATGTATACACCTTTATCTACACTCATATTTTCATGTTAAAATTTCGTACCTATAATTTTTTCAACTTTGTTGGAAGTAGCTGCAATTCATTTCTGTTGCCGTGTCAAGGATATCATGCAGCGTAAAATTCACATCACTACTTTCACATTTATCTATTAATTTTCTTCAAACATATAAAAACATTTACAAACAAAAATCACAACAATTAAAAAATATTTTGTTTAGCAGGAAAATAATTCCATTACCCTTAGCGGTATTCAACCAACTCAACGTGCTCAACCAGAAATTAAAAAATAAAAGTGTTGTATAATGATTAAAAACTTTTCACAAAATTCTTTTATAAATTTTATAGACGAGTATGTAATTGGAACATTAAGCTGTGAGTGAGGAGACCCGGAAATTAAAAGACCCAGCCAATTTTAGGCTCGATTACGCACATTGGTGTTCTTCTACGTTCTACGCTCATACCAACTGACCGATGGTGATGGTGATTTCGATGGTTAAAAAAAATTCTTCGGATTCAGTAATTTTGACCACCGTTGAGCAAAGTCGTCCGCCCTACTCCGACAAAAAAATATTATGATGTCTTATTCGGATTCTAGATTCAGATTCCAGATTACGGATTCGAATTCCAGATACGGATTCCGAATTCGGGTTTGGATGCCGGATTCGGATTCCAAATTCAGATCCCGGATTTACTTCAGTCACATAAATTCATCATCATCGTAGCGTTTTTTCCGGTCCGACTTAAACTTCTTCCGTCGTGCTTACAGCTAGTATAAATATTTTTTTTCAGTAAGTTCTTTTGAGATACGGAACCCTAAAAACTTCAGGACCTGATTTGACTGTCGTGAGTCACAAATGCAAGAAATAAAGAATTCCCCAATTTTTTAGGGAAAATTTCCCATAAAATACGCTAGCAACATTTTAGCATCTAGTAATTTTTGTTCGAAATTTACACAAAAGGAAATAAAGTATAATTATGAGAAATTAGCATGAATCATCGTTACTTGTGCGTCGTAGGTAATTTTTGTTTACGTAAATTTTATAACATTTGACCACATATGACGGCATTTATAAATAATTTTCATCAAGGAAAATACGTGTTAACGGTACGAAATGGCGGCGCGTTGTAAGACCTGATGAGTGTATGTCATGTACAACTAAGGATTTTGTCACACCTTGCATGCACCCCATCTCTTTAAGGTACGATGGATTCTGTTTTTATTTCATTTCTTTCAGTCAAAGACATTTAGGTATACAGCCTACATTTCGCCGTGTCTCAGCGCCCGACAAAAATTTAAAAAATGAAAGTGTTGCATAATGATTAAAAAGTTATTTTACGTTACAGCTGTAATGAAATTAGTATGGGAAATGCTGTATCAAATAGTAATTTTTTAAAATTGTATCTACACTCATAGCGTAATGTTCCAATTACATATTCGAAAACAGTCGTTTAAGGGTACACTTTTTTCACGCCAGACTATAAAATTTTAAAAAAATACTTTTCGGTACAGCATTTCCCATACTATTTTCATGACAGCTGTATCGTAAAATAACTTTTTAATCATTATGAAACACTTTTATTTTTTAATTTTTGTCGGGCGCTGGGACACGGCGTAATGTAGGCTGAATACTTAGATGTCTTTAATAAATTCAAATTCAAAATTTAAATTTTCCTGTTTATATTCTGTGTAATTATTTTCCCGCTAAACAGAATATTTTTAATTTTCTCAACTTAGCTGGAAGTAAGCTGCGAGTCAGTTCTGTTGTATCTACGCGTCGAGGATATCAAGCGGCGGGAAATTCACTTTACTACTTTCACATTTATCTATTTATTTGCTTAAAATAAGAAAAAACATTCACAAACACAAATTACAACAATTGCAAAAAATATTCTGTTTAGCGGGAAAATAATTACACAGAATATAAATATGAAAATTTAAATTTTGAATTTGAATTTGTTAAAGACATCTAAGTATTCAGCTTAGGCGACATCTATCGCTCTACTGCTCCAAGAGGGAAGACTCAACGATACTCACATTACGAGTACACGAACACAAGGTTGGCAAGCATCCGCACATAGATGGCGCTAACAATCCTACATCGCGCTAGAGAAATGTCCAACTTCCACGGCATAAATACAACTTCCGACGATCAACTGTCGGGCCCTTGGTCCCCTGGTCACAACACCCGGCCAGGTGGGTAATTACCCTTTTCTACCTTCTCACCATCTTCGCTTGCCAACATTGGCGGCTATCTTACATTACGCCGTGTCCGCCGGACAAAGAATTAAAAAGTAAAAGTGTAGCATAATGATTAAAATAGCAGTTTATGCAACTGTCATATAAAAGGGGGTATTAAAACATGAGTGTCTGTTTGATAATAATTTGACACATGTTTTAATACCTAATTATATGCAGTTGCATACACTACTTTATCTACACTTATATTTTTACGTTAAAATATCGTACCTATAATTTTCTCAATTTAGCTGGAAGTAAGCTGCGAGTCAGTTCTGTTGAATCTTCACGTCGAGGATATCAAGCGGCGGGAAATTCACTTTACTACTTTTACATTTATCTATTTATTTGCTTAAAATAAGAAAAAACATTCACAAACACAAATTACAACAATTACAAAAAATATTCTGTTTAGCGGGAAAATAATTACACAGAATATAAACATAAAAATTTAAATTTTGAATTTGAATTTGTTAAAGACATCTAAGTATTCAGCCTACATTACGCCGTGTTCAAAAAATAAAAGTGTTGCATAATGATTAAAAAGTTATTTTACGATACAGCTGTCATGAAAATAGTATGGGAAATGCTGTATCGAAAAGTAATTTTAAAATTTTATAGTCTGGCGTGAAAAAAGTGTACCCTTAAACGACTGTTTTCGAATATGTAATTGGAACATTACGCTATGAGTACTTACCAAATTACTAATCTAGCTACCTACTTACCAAATTTCATCCAAATCCGTTCATATATTTAGGCGTGAAGCGGTTACAACATACCTAGACCCACATACCATCAACGTCGAAAATAACTACCTACCCACATTTCCAACGTTAGTGCTAGATAATACGCGGTCTCCCATTTATTTCGTCTAGCCTAGGTTTATTGTATGGCGTGGACGAGCCCGTTGTTCGCTGCGGGCTGCGCTCGAGAGGCCGCCGAGGGCCTCCGCCACTCGAATAGTCGGCTTATTAAGCTGGGGCCATTAGTGCGGCTGGTAACCTCTTATCGGGTTCGACAGACCGTTGTTTATATGTCACAATATTTGTGTTAGACTGAGGGCCACGAAACCTTGCTTACAAGTGATGGCGCGCCTGTCCATTTGTTGTTTTTTAATCATTGGCTTTGCGGATGCAGTCTCGCGGCCTGCACTCTAATATAGGTATGTAACGCGGTCTTTAGGTTAATATGGTCCATTGTGTCAAAATGTCCACTGTATCGTAAGGGGTCATCCATAAATTACGTCACACCTTAATAGGGAGGGAGGGTATTACTGAAATGTGACATAATGTGACAAGGGGCAGGGGGGGTGAACCATTTTGTGACATCACATGTTAAAAATTAATAATCAAACGCGACGTTTAGATGTGAATAAAAAATCTTAAAATTTAACGAACTTTATCCATATTTATTAATAATTTCGCATTCTCACTATGAAATTATCTCACTATGAAAAATAACGATAGCTGTTTTCTTTCAATTATTCTAAAATACATGGATAAATTTAAGAAATGTGTGACGTCACATCAGGAGGGGGGGGATTATAAAATTGTGACAACCTGTGACAAGGACGGGGGGTGGGGCTCAAAAGTCCTAAAATTCGTGTGACGTAATTTATGGATGGCCCCTAAGCAGAATAGACATGATTTCTGAAACGCTTCTCAATGTTTAGAACTCTTTCCGTCTTTGTCTACAACTCACCATAGATATATACCAGGAGTCTACCTACTTACTTATATTTAGAAATAGAAGATTTGCCGGTGTTTACTTGGCCGATAGAGAGTAGGTACTTAGGTAGAGCCGACGATAAGTACCTAACTAGATAAGGTTAGCTAACGACGGGATACCTAAGCCCTATTTATACTATGGCCTATCTACATTTTAGTGGAGTTCGTTCGTGTACACCTACTTTACCTCTACCTACCCTTTTTTCTTGCCTATAAACCTTAATTTTGAATCACTCTTTTGTTGAAAACCGCTACCGCAAATCCATTGAGTAGTTTAAAATATCCAATCATACCTTTATGATTGGATATTGTATAGGGATAGACGGCGGGAAGCGACTTTGTTTTATACTATGTATAGATAGATATGTATACAGTGACACTGCTACATACGTATGAGTACGTTGTTAAACTTAATCCCTAATAAAAATAGTACCCGCTCATTTTATGGCTCACGTCTTTCGGGCGCAAAAACTTCAAGCATGTCAACGTGATTTTCGTTGGATAGTCAACTTTATAACTGCCCGGTACAGTCCATTTTCCAACGCTAAACGGCGTTGAATAAGTGTCCAGTCCGCCCATTGTCTTGCTTAGCTTTTGATTGAAAAGTTGGCTTAGAATGTGAACTCGCTTCAGATTCAGTTGTCGTGTGTTTTTAAATAAATGTAGGAAGGGTTGAACTGGCTTTATCTATCTTTTAAATAATCATCTTGGCATCAATATTCCGGTTGTGCGTTCGCGCGCGAGGGCTGGGGTCGAGCTTGAAAATTAATGATCTAAGAATTGGCAGATCAGGTAATTACAGTAAAGCGACTGCCATCTGACCTCCGTAACTCTATTAACTGGAGAACCCGATCAGATTAGATTATTGTTACACATTCAGTCGCCTGAATGTGCACGTTTCGTCACAATGTTTTCCTTCACCGAAAGAGTCCCTCACCCACAGGGTACCGTGGACTGGGGTGTGCACTTACTTTACTGTGTTAAGGGAAATATTGCTCATTCTCGGTATATCCACATATCAGTGTTGTCACATATATGACATGTTTTGTTTTCATGGAAATACAACTTGATTGAAAGATAAATGCAAGTGATCAATGTCTCCTCGCAAATCAAAGAAGAGCTCGTCTAATCTAAAATGACGCGCCCCACTATCGCATTAACGCACACAAGCAAGTTTAAAATATGGACGCAATACATATACAAATGCCGTTGTAATTGGTCATTCAGTTGGCGGTGAGATTCAAACGTCGGAGCACGCGTCGTTCATTGGCTCCCACACAGATGAAGTGTCGTTATTAATATTTGCACTCACACATCGAAATCAACTAACTGCGCGTCATTTTAGACTAGACGAGCTCTACCTGGTTATCGTATCGAAACAGCTGTAAGGAAAAATTTGTTATTCACTATCTATATGAATCTCATTTCGTACCAAGTACTGTGATATGCTATCATTTCTGGTGTCAAAGCTAGGAATATGGTGGCCGTGTGGTGTCTGGCAGAGTAGAATAGCACCAACCCTTTACACTCGTGGGTGTCGTACAAGGCGACTAATGTTTTTGAGACAAAATATCTAGAATCTCCGGCGGTCTAGCATTTTCCATTGTAATATTTATAAGACTACGATCTCTAATCCGCCTGCCAAGCGTGGAGATTATGGCAGCATCCTCCCCTTTCGTGGGAGATGCCCTAGAGAGTCCTTCAGTGGACTGTTATGAGCTGTGATGGTGATGGTGGATATGGTGGCCTGTCCCAGGAGATTGATAGCAGTTTCAACAGCCAAATAGGCGCTCCATATGACTTTAACTCTAGACAAATATGTCCCATATATGACATAAAATTTACAGTATAAAAAACTTACTCATCGAACTTTAATCCAATTCATTTGTTAAAGCATATACCTTCCGGCTTCGTTTGACTCTTCGCAATAAATTGTGGCGGGTGTCAGCCACCGCTGTTCTGATGATAAGCGGCCGTCTGCGTGCGACGCGAACGATTGAACTGAAGTTATTAGCGGATAATTAAATATCGTGCCAAGTGGATGGCTAGCCAGAACCAGTTAGAAATTAAGATAACACAAGTATAAAGTGAAATCGCTACAAGGCTACAAATTTAGCGGACATAGGTCGAAAGCCATAGGTTTAGTAGGTAAATAAAATCAAGGACGTTCATAAGCTTTTATTTATTTACACTGACTGACTAAACTAGAACGCATTGCTCATAGAATATATATGATTGTATCACGGATACGAAATAGTGGTAATTTTGATAGATTTTGCTTGTTGTTGTAACTGTCTCCTAAATAAAAAAATTTTAGTAAAAGATATTAGGCAAAAGTATTGTCGTAACTGTATATCCTGAGATCTAATTAAAACTAATTTGTAAATTGTACCTAGGTGTTGAATTTTTTATCAATACAATAATAATATTTTGAATATGTATTCGGCGATACTTATGATTTAGTCCTTCAACTATCCTCTGTATTTTTTTAGATTGGAATTTCAGGTTTAAAAATCATTCGTTTCCATTAAATGAACGCCACGCCCCCCTTATTTGTAGGTGGGAATGTAGTGGTCATCTTGACGTTAATGTCTTGATACGCACTCGCGCGCGTAGGCCCAGTGTCCGCTTTGACCACGATCCAAAATTTTGTAGATAGGTAATTACAGTGGAGTAACTGCCGTCTAACCTCCGTGATCCGTAACCGAAGAACCTGACCAGATAGGTTCATGGTTACACATTCAGTCGTCTGAATGTGCAGGTCTCATCACGATGTTTTCCCTCACAGTAAAAGCTTCGGTTAGTGTTCAACTAATGTATAAAACCAAGAAAAGAGTAATTGGATCATAGCAGCCACCGATTTATAGTTGCTCCAATTTTTTGTCTTTGGATGTATATTTTTACCTACAAGTACTAACCTATCCCGTATAATATTATTATTATACTCTTTATTGCACAAAACACAATACAAAGTACAAAAGCGAGCTTATCCCTAAAAGTAATACGTGCAATTAAAATACATGAAAATCATTCGTGTCTGATTATGATTTTATGATTTATTCTAAAACACTTTGAAATTCACGAGTGCTTCACTGAATTTTTGATACTTATGGCCTGTGAAAGTTGTTTCATTCATGATAAGGCAGGCGACGCGGCTTACAGCCGAGCTCTTTGAGGGTAGCCCAGTGCCGGATTAGAGCGCTGCGGACGCTGTAGTAAATGCTAACATGCAATGCTTGAGTTGCTTTACATTTTAAATATATGTTTCGGTCTGTTATTGCTTGCTTGATTTAAGTGCCTGATAGATGTATCCGGGCCTTTTCCGCAGTCAGACGAACTGGCGCCTATTCTACGTTGTTGTGATGTACTCACTCATATATACCCTATTTCTCTTGCCATCCTAACACCTCCAGGAAATGTAGCAATCCTTTCAGTTTTACAAACGTCTCCAGAAGGGTTTGTGGTTGTCCGAGATTTGCAGGCATGTCCTGATCCATCTTACAAATTTTTGAAGTGTAGGTAGACGGTCAGCTACTTAATTACCTAACTATAACCGACCTACTTGAGAACTTACCTACTTAAGATCGGTATAATGTACTTATTATGGGAACTAGCTAAACTCTGCTGTAGTGACTAGAATGGAGTAAGGAATGCTTAGTTGGTTTTGTCATGTAGAGAGGATAATTTTTTTTATTAAATCCTCAGATTTAATAAAAAAAATTGATTGATTCTTTGATGAATGAATCTCATAAATTATTTGATGAATTGGATTTTTATTAGGATGAATGAGAGGCGATTAACGAAAACGATTTATATGGCATTGATTATCATAAGGTCGAGGGGTCAACTAATTACTTGTACCTACAGAAATAAATAAATAAATAAAGTACCGTAGTAAGAACATACGAGTACCTCAATCTTTTTTTGTGCCCCAGCCCTCCTACGTGGCTAATCCGGCACTGAGGCCGCCATTCGTCCAGGTACAATTAACCGAGGTCCTTGTCTGGGCGGCAATCTCAGTGGGCGGCATTAGCAGCCCTTCACAGCCCGCTGCTATTAGGCCACTTGGGCACGTCGCATTGCTTCCGAGCGACTTCGATTCCGCGAATGAAAGGCCGGGAAACGAATTGCTCAGCGGAATCAGGCGGTTGGGGCGTTTTCAGGGTAAAGACAGGTGCTAAAGATGTGTGGGGATTGTGTGGTATGGCAATGGTATTGGAACTAAGCAGTGTAAATAGGGAGTTGCAATCTAATTTTTAACTTTTTTTTTTTCGAAACAACCTAGCATCAGTCAAAGCATCATTAAGCTGCCTACGTAACAATTATTACTATTTTTATGTGGTTGTTTGGTGCAGTCTATGATGTGCAAACAAAAACATCAATGTACCTCGTGCCATAAGGTAACAGACTGTACACGGATTAGACGAGTGCTTAAGTTTTATATTTCCTGTTTGTGGACGAGGAACGACGAGTACACAACACATTATCTGGCGAGATTGGTACCCTACAAGTTCGAATTCTGACAGGTTTGGAATCCGGCGTGCTTGGAATCCGACGAGTTTGGAATCCGGCGAATAAGGAACCATTCCTTTTCACGCAGGTGGGATGTCTGTTCGTTTTTTAATGAGTAACAACTTAATCTACAAAATTATAAATCTGATTTGATTTAATTTTATAACTTCAACCTAACCTGCGTCTTCGTCCGCATAAACTTGACTGAAAAGGTAATAATTTTATGAAGGTACCCATTTATTAAAGCCGTGTGGTGTCAGGCAGAGTAGAATAACACCAAGCCCTTACACTCGTGGGTGTCGTACAAGGCGATTAATGGTTTCGAGACACAAAATCTAAAAGTCTCCGTAGGCTGGAAAATGGGCAGCAGCGTTTTTCATTGCTGTATAACACTGCGATCTCCAACTCGAGTGGCCCGAAGTCTGTTATGGGCTGTGATGATGATGACCCACTTATAATATTCTTTGTCAGCAATGGATGTGGTATTTGTTTGGAGATTTTCCGTTTATTCGTATCGATTACTGTGTGAATTGTGATATCGTAGTATCCTTTACTATGTGGAGTAGTAGTCATTTAGGGAAACATATTTATTTATTTAATTTATCAGTTTATTGTACACATCAAAGATTGAGGAAAACTACATAATTATAGATGACACAACAGGCGCTACTTAATTCTCAGCAGAAATCTCTTCCAGCAGGCCTATCAAAAGAGATAAATGTTTGTTGGAGATATCCTCTGGACTGGTAGGCACTAAATCGATTAACCAATGGAGGCTGAAAAATAGCGCTATACAGATCTACACCGAGGCACTGAAACATGTTCTTTTACTACAACTAGTTGGATTGGTTTACTTAGGTATTTATTAAATATTAGTGGACCCGGCGCGACTACGTTCTCGTACACCTACTTTATCCCTACCTACCTTATTTTCTTGCTTATAAAGTTTCCTCTTGAATCACTCTATTACTGAAAACCGCATTAATATCCGTTGCGTAATTTAAAAGATACAAGCGTACGTATTACTAGCGTATACATTAGCGTACATACGTAAGATACATTACATACATCAATACAGACGGCGGAAAGCGACTTTGTTTTATATTATGTAATAATGACTATACTTATATATATATATATATATATATATGCCTTTATAGAGATATATTTAGATAATAGGTAATATTGTGCACGTCCTATCGGCGTCTCATGATCACATCACGCTTCCGAAGGCCTGCTGGAAGAGATTTCTTTTAGAAATAAGTAGCGCCTGTTGTGCCATTTATTACTTTGCCTGTTATTCATTATGTATTTCCTGTGCAAAATAAACTGTTAAAAAAAAAAAAAAGATTATTTCTTGAATAGTTATTTGAGAAAGCAATAAAAATAATCAACTTGGCGTCAATTTTTTGTCGGTAGTGCTCAATCGCGAGGGACTGAGGTCCGCCTTGATCATGATCCAGGATTTCGCAGATCAGGTAATTACAGTAGAGCGACTGCAATTTAACCTTCGTTCCGTAACCCTGTTAACAGGGAACCTGATCAGAATGGATCATGGTTATGGATAGCCACACTATAAATTATCCCGATATTCAATGTGGTTCTCACCTGACCACGGAATAACCAATTATTCCCGGATGAAGTCGCGGGAAAAAGCTAGTTAAAAAAGGAGACTAACATATAGTAGTTTTGCGACTTTTCTAAAGGCGATAGAAAAATGCTCAATGCCACCTCGGCCGGAAAGCTGCCAATAGCCATTTCCAAGCCTTCCGTTCTGACAGTCACACTTTCAAAGAGTGAAAACATTGATGTTTCCAACCGTTATATTTGGGATCACAGAATACTCAAATACAACTTTCCCGCCAATAATGGTTCTTCGAGTTGTAACAATAAACAAATTGACAAGTACAACCGAAAATATGACAGGCAACTTTATAAAACAATATTTGTAATAAACTGTTTTGTAGCAAGATTAAAAAGTAAGATTTCTGTCATTATTAGGTAGGGTAACGCGTGTCTGTAGTCTCTAGAGTCTAGTTACTATAGGGAATATCCGAACTGCGATGGAAGAATGGCTAGTGCTCACTGACTCACTCCCCCGGGTACAGTTAGTTATAAATTAAGTACTTAATAGTATTTATATATTTAGGTGTTAGATAAGAGTATCATGGCTTAATGGCTACCGGGTCGTCCTTAATCGAGACCTACCGAGTTCGATCTCCAGTGCCGTCATGTTGTATTCACTTTTTCTGAGTTATGTACATTATTTGTACACTAACCAATACTATGAAGCTAGCACATGCACTGAATGTGTGTTCCAATCTGGTCAGGTTTCTCTGTTAACTTTGTCAACATCAGATGGCAGTCGCTCTACTATTAATTGATCTGCCAAATCCTGGATCATGGTTAAGTCAGACCCCGGGCTAGAGCACAACCGGGATATTTACGCCAAGATGATATATGTCTCAGGTACTTTACCATGTTTTTCCTTATTGTTACACACACAGAAATGAAACAAAAACAGAATCCATGTCTCCTAAATCACAAATGGCCGCCAATTTATATGTGTGCGTGATTTGAGGGTTGCCATATGCATATTCCATTTTGCCCTCTTTACTAATTTATGTATTAGGCTAGCAACACAACCGTGCAATAATAAATAAATAAACTCTTCATTTCAGACTTTTAATTCTTGAATTATAATAAGCAAGTAGAACGATTTGGTCTCTGCTTATTCCTCTGGGAAAAAGTCGTGTAGTAATTCTTGATTTTTAAAAACCTTTCGTAGTTATAAAATGCAATGCTCGTGTAATGCAGTGGGTATTAAAATATAGTAGTTTATGCAACTTTATGTGATAATAGTTTGACACGAGTGTTTTGATACCTAATTATATGCAGATGCATACACCTTTATCTACACTCATCTTTTCATGGTAAATTTCGTACCTATAATTTTTTCAACTTTGATGGAAGTAGCTGCAATTCATTTCTGTTGCTGTTTCGAGGATATCGTGCAGCGTAAAATTCACATCACTACTTTCACATTTATTTATTAATTAGCTTCAAACATATAATAACATTTACAAACAAAAATCACAACAATTAGAAAAAATATTTAGTTTAGCGGGAAAATAATTCCATACAGCGCAGTTCACTGACCCTTAGCGGTATTCAACCAACTAAACGTGCCCGACCAGAAATTAAAAAATAAAAGTGTTGTATAATGATTAAAAACTTTTCACAAAATACTTTTTTTAATTTTATAGACGACTGTTTACGAGTATGTAATTGGAACATTAAGCTATGAGTGTAGATAATAGTAGTTTATGCAACTGTCATATGAAAGGGGGTATTAGAACATGAGTGTCTGTTGACACGAGTGTTTTAATACCTAATTATATGCAGTTGCATACACTACTTTATCTACACTCATATTTTTATGTTAAAATAGTACCTATAATTTTCTCAACTTAGCTGGAAGTAAGCTGCGAGTCAGTTCTGTTGTATCTACGCGTCAAGGCTATCAAGCGGCGGGAAATTCACTTAACTATTTTCACATTTATCTATTTATTTGCTTAAAATAAGGAAAAACATTCACAAACACAAATTACAACAATTACAAAAAATATTCTGTTTAGCGGGAAAATAATTACACAGAATATAAACAGGAAAATTTAAATTTAGAATTTGAATTTGTTAAAGACATCTAAGTATTCAGCCTACATTACGCCGTGTCCCGGCGACCGACAAATAATTAAAAAATAAAAGTGTTGCATAATGATTAATAAGTTATTTTACGATACAGCTATAATGAAAATAGTATTTGAAAGGCTGTATCGCAAAGTAATTTTTTAAAATTTTATAGTCTGGCGTGAAAAAAGTCTGCCCTTAAACGGCTGTTTTCGAATATGTAATTGGAACATTATGCTATGAGTGTAGATAAATTTAATTAAAGGCGAGGAGACCCGAGAATCAAAAGACCCCGCCAATTTTAGACTCGATCACGCACATTGGCGTTCTTCTACATTCTACGTTCATACCTACTGATCTCTATGTAATTACTGTTTAGTATGGACATTGTATTAACGTTCAATAAGTGTATTTTTGATACCTATGTTGAATACAATTTATTGATTGATTGATTGACCGTCGTAAATGCAAAAACGTGATTTCGATAGTAAAAAAAAATTCTTCGGATTCAGTTATTTTGACCACCGTTGAGCAAAGTCGTGCCTCCGCCCTACTCCGATAAAAAAATATTATGTTGTCTTATTCGGATTCCAGAGTACGGATTCGAATTCCAGATACGGATTCTGAATTCGGGTTTGGATGCCGGATTCGGATTCCGGATTCCGGATTCAGATCCCGGATTTACTTCAGTCACACAAATTCATCATCATCGTCGTTGCGTTTATTCCGGCTTACGCCAGGGTCCGCTTTCCGATTAAATCTTCTTCCGTCCTGCATACAGGTAGTATAGTATATCATTAAAAACTTCGGGACCTGATCTGACTGTCTGAGTCACAAATACAACAAATAAAGAATTCCCCACTTTTTTAGGGAAATTTTCTCATAAAAAATCTAGCAACATCTTAGCACCATTTAGTAATTTTTGTCCGAAATTTACACAAAAGTAAATATAGCATAATTATGAGAAATTAGCATGAATCATCGTTACTTGTGCGTCATAGGTTTTAAATTTTGTTGACGTTAATTTTATAACATTTACGTACATAACCACATATGACGGCATTTATAAATAATTTTCATCAAGGAAAAATAGGTGCTGTAAGACCTGATGAGTGTATGTCATGCACAACAAAGGATTTTGTCACACCTTGCATGCACCCCATCTCTTTAAGGTACGATGGATTCTGTTTTTGTTTAATTTCTGTGGTTCCTCATTCATACTGTGTCTACTTAATTGAAAACAAACTTCATTAGAGGTAGTGCATTATGTGCCAACGCCAACGCTCACAATGTTTAATACTTACAGATACAGGTCATCGTCCTAGTGGCCGATCCCGGCGTCTGTCAGGGTCCGCTACCATTTTCCTGTTTCACTTCGATCTTCAGTATTCTTCTTGCACCGTAAGCCACCGTTGACTCAGCGATTATATCAACCTAAATGTAAGAATCGTAGATGTTATGGATGACAGTTGCCACTTACCATCAGGTGGACTGTCTGCTCGCTTGTCATCATCATCACAGCCCATAACAGTCCACTGCAGGACTTAGGGCCTCTCCCACGAAAGGGGAGGTCTTTGCCATAATCTCCACGCTTGGCAGGCGGGTTGGAGATCGCAGTGCAGTTGATGTAAATCTACCCAGAAAGATGCTGCTGCCCACCTTTCGGATTTGTCCCTTAGTCGCCTCTTACGACACCCACGGGAAGAGATGGGGTGGTGCTATTCTTTGAGGTGGCGGCACCACACACCAGCCGCCACTGCTTGTCAGTGAGTAGCATAATAAAAAAAAGTAAAATATTGCTTCTTGGGCCTCACGCCGGGCCTCTTTCCAGCCACCTTCAGGCGCCGATCGTCAGGTTTAGTAATTCACTTTTATTGCATAATCAAGGACATTGATGGTAGTAGTACAAGATACCCCTAGATAGATGGTAAGGGCACAGCAATATAGAGATGAGATATATAAACATAATTTGTACTTAAGTAGGTATTTGACATTGCACTTATTATTTAAGTATATGTATATATTTATATTATATTATATCAAACGCACATATGATTAAAATTATACACTTTGAAATCTTTTTATATACTAATTATACGTTGGTATTCTAAGTACCTATATTCACATTTTTTGTGGCATATAAAGATACTAATATATTATAGAGGTATATATTGGTAATAATAAAATTGTTTATACATTTAGGCTCAGCATAATAGGAGTCTAGTCTCTACGATCTAGGGGGTAGGCCCTACGATCCGTGTATCCATGAATGAGGACAACGGGAATTTAATAAAATTAGTAAAAAAGTAAGTAAGTAAAAACTCTTTATTGCACACACAAAAAAATATACATAACAAGAAATAAAAAAAAAACAATTTATATGCGCGCAAGCGGCCTTATCGCTTTAAGCGATCTCTTCCAGACAATATTTGGGAAGAGGTAAGTTATCACAGTATCTCATAGTAGTGCATGAGCAAATAAGGCAAATTATTATGTCTTTCATCCATCGTCTCCAAGTTTCATCAGAATCCGTTAAAGTAGTTCATACGGGAATGGAGTACCAACTAAACATCCATCTTTACTAACTTTCGCATTACTATCTACCTGTAGGTACTTAGGTAGACAGCTAGATAGATAAACACTTTACTGCTCATAAAACATAACAATACCAATTAGATACAGTAACAAGGAACACATACGAGCAAAGGCGGCCTTATCGCTATAAGCGATCTCTTCCAGGCAACCTTTACAGAAATCAGAATCTTTAGGGTAATCATCTGTAGGATTACATAACATCGAAAGTGAAATTATCGAACGCCAATGCGGTACCTATAGCTCTACATTATATATTCCCACTTCCTATCACGTATGTACTTACTAACGAGATATAAATTAGCGTGTTTCGGCTACTGACAAACAACATTGGCCACAAATAGTTCATAACGATTTCAGCAGTAGCATACGCATTTGGTGCGCAACAAATACGGTAGAAATTACTCACACAGGAAAAAGACAGAGATAAATGTTGAATTATTCGTAAAATGTGTCATTACAAAACTTCAACACGCTCATCCACAGGAACACGGTCGGAAACTCGACAGTCCTATGCAAACCATCGAGAGTTGATCGCCTGATGGTTGCGTACGAGCGGAAGTGAAGCGTTTAAAAAATTAAATTGGAACGCGTTGACAGTCACTATCATATATTATATCGAGGCGGTTGTGTTGATAGTGCAAGTGACGTCTGAATGGCAGTTGGCAGGAGTGGGCGCGGGAGTAGCTCTGAGCAGCGCCTTTTGGACTCCGGCTGGAGAGGAGATGGGAGTATGGGCTGCGCGAGCTTCACCTGCGCTACTCTGCGCGGCATTGCGCTATTGATTACAGTAAGTTGATTTCCAGAGGATTATCTTTGTTTGTGTGTAACCGAGGTTTGTTGTAGGTACGAAAATGGTAAATGGATTTTGTGATGCTATGTACAAAGGCGTTTAAACGAATTCCGGGAAAACGAGTAACACAGCGGCGCTGTGTTGTGCGGATATTGTATGAAATGCAGTACAGTAGGTAGTAAAATGGGTGGGGCTGTGTAAACCAACGGATAAACTAAAAGTAATCGATAAAAAATGATTATGAACACTATCGTGAAGAAAATATCGAATGACCCTACCTACTAAGAATTATTTCATGCCATAGGTCGAAATTGATTACAAAACATTATCCTTTCTTTTCTACGAATCATCACACACATTGACGGAGTGGTATGGTTACATTTTACGCACATCTATCAAAATAGTATAGTGAACAAAAGAGTAGTAGTAGTTTTAAAGACCGATGATTCGCTGTATATCTTTCTGACAGAGGAAAACGCATATTAAGTAGAGAACCTTTGTAATTAGAGCTACCTCAATAGTTGTTGATCCTGACTTACCTATTTTGATAGTGGAATAGCGAGTTGTATGAAGAAATGTTAAATGTTCGGTGACAAACGAGTACTCGTATACCTGATTGTCGTGCTATCTTCAGATCACAAAGTGTGTTTTCTCAATATACACTTATTTATAGAGAACTAGTGGACCCGGCGAGACTTCGTTCGCGTTCACTTACTTTACTCCTACCAACTCTTGTTTTCTTATTTACAAACCTTCAACTTGAATCACTTAATCTATTGTTAAAAACTGCATCAAAATCCGTTGTGCAGTTTAAAAGATCTAAGTCCTCTATGTATATGTCAAAATCTTTGATCTAAGTGTACATATATACATACTCGTACATATACTAGATACATAGGGGCAGACGGCGGGAGCGACTTTGTTGTTTTGTATTTAATAATTACGTTCTCCCCACCTTCATGTCTGTATTGCAATAAAGAAACTTCGTTTTGTGTTAAAGTTGGTAACAATATGGTCAGATGAGAACAAGGGCCTACCTACGTAGGTTACGTAGATTTATAATTACCAACAATAATTCAAGGAAAACAAAACAGATGACTCACATTGGACTCGATATTTCCATGTTGCGGATACTATCAACATTTAATTAGGAACTAAGGAACTTACTTAATTAGTTAAGGATCTTACAGATCATCAGATCCAGACCAATAGCCGTATGAAATACAGCTAATACTTCCTTCTTCATGACTTCAAATCATCACATACAAGATCATTGAATGGTTAAAAAGGTCCCGTTTAATACAATAATCATCATCACAGCCCATAACAGTCCACTGCAGGACTTAGGGCCACTCCCACTTAAGGGGAGTTGACTTTGACTTTGACTTTACTCTGCCGGTCGCCACACGGTTTAATACAATAATAAGGACAATATTTGCACAATTTGTATTTTTTTTGCAATAACTGATAATAGTGCAAAACATGCGTCGGTCGTGCTTATCTGAAGATATAGGAAATGTGTCGTTCGAGGGCAATGACACGCACATTCGGCCGGGTGGTGCAATAATTGTAGCGTCGGACTGCTGTGCATGGGGTTTTAGATTAATGGCGAATCTAGTTTTTTACTCAGATCAAATAATGTAAACAAACCGACCTCAATTATGCTACTTTTACAACAACAAGTGATAACGTTATCCTTGTTCTATGTCGGAAGTAGCCAATTAAAATGCAATTATACAGTGTGATTAATAATGCAATACGATAATTTATAACGTTATTATTATTTAATATTTAACAGATTATTGTGGGGGTTACGGGGTCCAACCACCATCTCACGGGCCCAAGCCAACCTCACCTGCACGCGGTCCCCCTGCTGACAAACGAACGAGGCTCTGGCGAACGGGCTTTTCCCTAACGGGTTGTGCGGGCCGGATGGTAGTCGCTGCACATAAAAAGCCAAAACACCACAAAAATAGTCCGCTACTAGGAACCAACACCATGCTAGGGCGTCGCCGCTGAACGACGCGCAGGCATATCACCCTACATCTGCGATAAGTGGGCTAGGGCTACCCTGTCACGCGCGGGCAGGGTTAAAGAAGTTAGCGCCTAGTTGCAGGAAGCTCCGCTTCGCCACGCTTAACGTTGGCTCTCTGACCGGCCGGTCTCCAGAGCTGGCCGACTTGTTGCACAGGCGCCGCGTTCAGATGGCATTCCTGCAGGAGACGAGGTGGTGTGGCTCCAAGTCTAGGGAAGTCGGGATACAAGCTTGTGTACACCGGGTCGGCAGAAGGGAGGAATGGGATCGCTATTGTGGTGTGCGACGAATTCTGGAACGGCATCTTGGAGGTGAACAGGTGAGCGATCGGCTCATGCTGATCAAGGCGCTGATAGAAGGATCAACTTATAACTTCATTAGCGCCTATGCTCCTCAGTCCGGTTGTGCCGACACGGAAAAGATTGCCTTCTGGAATAGCTTGGACACCTTGCGACGTATACCATCCTCCGAACAGATTGTTGTTGGTGCGGACCTCAACGGCCACGTGGGCCAGAGGAGCGAGGAGTTCGGTCGGGTGCATGGGGGCTTTGGCTACGGCCAGCGAAACAGTGTGGGAAAAGAAATTCTCCGAACCTCAGTGGCCGCCGACTTAGCCGTGGTTAATACCTTCATCCAGAAGAGACCCCAACTCCTCATCACCTATAAAAGTGGTCCGCACCAATCATAGATCGACTATCTGCTGATCCGAAGACGTGACATGGACAGGACAGGGGGGATGCCTCACTGCACAGCACCGAGTCCTTGTTATGGATGTCCGAGTAAGTAGTAGACGGCCTACTGCAGAACGTTGCAAGCCGTCTATTAAGTGGTGGATTCTAAAAACCAAGAGCCAGGAGTTCATAGAGGCAGCCGAACGTCTCGATTGGAGAACGAAGGGTAAAACCACTAACGACCTCTGGGTCCATTTGCAAAAGTCCATCCTCAAACTCGGGCAAACAGTACTCGGTATGTCGAAAGGCGGCCGACGAATTGACAAGGACACGGGATGGTGGAATAGTGAGGTGCAGGAAGCAGTTAGAGACAAAAAGGCATGTTTTAAGAAATGGCAGCACAGTTGAGGGCAAAGCGGCGAGCTAAGACGATGGTGGCAAAAGCACGGTCAGTTCAGCTGGCTCCGCTTTACGATGCGCTGGATTCCGTGGAGGGGCAGAAGCTCATCTACAAGCCGGCAAAGTCGCGGAGTCGAGCCAGTTTAGATGTGACAAAGTAATAAATAAATTAATATTCGTGGACATATTCAAGTGGATGAATCTAGCCCCAAACTAAGCAAAGCTTGTACTATGGGTGCTAGATAACTGATATACTACTTAAACACTTTATTTTTTAATACATATCTATTATACATAGAACATCCAGACCTGTAACAGAAATTACAATTCATCAATTTCAATTTCTGCCCTGCCGGGAATCGAACCCGGGACCTCTTGCGTGGCAGACCGGCATATTGACCATTGAACCACTCAGGTCGTCAAAAGTGTGTTGCCATAAAGGGTGTAGACGGCGTGTTGCTCACAAGTGCAAACTCTATTAAAGACCGTTGGTGCTGTCATTTTAAGGAACTGCCTAACGAGGCCAACAACCACGCGCCACCACCACAGCTTCCTGCAAACCTTGGCTTGATAAGCCCGATTACCCCTGACGAGGTGGAGAGGTCTCTGGCCCATATGAAGACCGGGAAGCTATTGGCCATGACGAAATACCCATAGAAACTTGGAAAATAATGGGGACCCAAGGCGTACTCTTGCTCACTGAACTATTCAATAGGATCGTAGCCACGGGGCTTATACCTGACGCGTGGCGCGTAAATATTATTACGCCAATGTATAAAGGAAAGGGCAGTGTGCAGGAGTGCGGCAGCTATTGAGGTATTAAACTCATGAGCCACACAATGTAGCTACTCGAACGTATTATGGATCAGAGACTGCATTACGTATTTCTCGACCTGCAGAGGGCTTACGACAGTGTCCCACGGGAGATAATCTGAAGGGGTCTAAGAGCAAAGACTGCTCCCGAAGCGTACATTAGTATTACACAGGATATGTATGCTAATACTGGCGCCATCGTCAAAACCATCGTAGGCCATACTAATTCCTTCCCGATTACTGTAGTTGTTCACCAGGGTTTTGTGCTGAGCCCTTACTTGTTCTGCATTGTGCTCGATGCCCTCTCAGCGGAAATTCAGGATATGCCTCCTTGGCTTGTGAAGTACGCTGACGACATTGTTCTGGTGAGCAAGCTTAGGCAGGAACTTGAGACCAGAGTAAACACGTGGAAGGATGGGCTAGAAAACGGTGGTTTGAAGTTAAATATCGCCAAAACGGAGGATATGGCCAGCTGCAGCGCAGATCCCGAAACCATCTTTGTAGGTAACGAAGCTGTCAATAGAACAGAGGAATCTAAATACCTCGGATCCGTGATGCACGAGTCCGGCGATATCGGCCCCGATGTCAAGTCCCGAATCTCTGCAGCTTTGGCCAAATAGCGGGAACTCACGGCAGTCACGTGTGACCCTAAAATCCCTGTAAAGCTCAAAGGGCTTATATACAAGAGTATAATTAGACCGGTGATGCTCTATGGCTGTGAGTCATGGCCAGCGCTGACGAAACACGTTCGCGAACTCCACACCAACGAAATGAAATTGCTGCGGTGGATGTGCGAAAATACGCGACTCGATTGAGTACGTAACGAGTACATCCGTGGCAGCCTTAGCGTGAGGGATATCGCAGATAAGATTGAGGGGGCTCGTCGACGCTGGTTTGGTCACGTGTTGCGTAAGCCTCAGAGATACGTGGGAAATAGGTGCCTAAACCTGCCGGTACCAGGAAAGAGACCCCGGGGGCGACCCAAGAAGCGATGGATTGACATCGCTGTGTCGAATGCGAGAGCCAACGGCTTACGACGAGAGGATGCCGAAGACCGGGCGAAGTGGAGAAGATTGAGTAGGAAAGCGGACCCTGGCAGAGGCCGGGATGAGCGCTAGGACGATGATGATGATTTAACAGTTTATTGTGAACCGGAAATACATTATGTTATTGATTCAGAATAAACATTATTCGACGACAATTATTAGCATTATATGTTTAAATAACCATATTATAACTAATATGCCAACTGTTATTGTTAAAAAAAATATTAGGCAATAGGTAGTTGACGTTCCTTTTGTTATTGGTTTCTTTATTTTTGGACGAGAAACTGTGGCCGCAAGGCATAATTTTTCGGCGTTTTATACACTTTAAAAATCGGCGTGAGATCACTCGGAACACTGAAGACGGCAACACAAACCTAAATAACAATGGGGGACAATAACAATAGTAATAAAGGCGGTTCGGCTGTCTCATTGGTCACTTTTAACTGTAAAAGTGTTAAACGCTCACAGGATGGTATTAAATACCTATGTCGTAATTATGACATAATCGCCTTGCAAGAGACGTGGTTGTCACAGGACGAGATTCCCTATCTTGGCACAATAGATGTCAACTTTAGTTCCACGGGTACATCGGCCATGGACATGACAACGGGTATGCTGCGCGGGCGACCGTACGGCGGCGTCGCATTGTTGTGGAGACGTAGTTTATTCCAGAAAGTGTCGGTAGTGCGTTGCGATAATCCTCGGGTGTGTGCTATCAAAATAGTCACTAATGAAAGGCCTATTATTGTAGTGAGTGTCTATATGCCTACGAATGCGTTGGAAAATGTGCCGGAGTTCACGGACTGTCTAGGGACGATAAGTGCAATAATCGACGAGTACGGTGTAGAATCTGTTTACATTTTGGGAGATTTTAACGCGCATCCTAGTGAGCTGTTTTATAACGAACTCGTTAACTTCTGTGGTGAGCAAAACTGGACTTGTGCGGATACTTGTAGGTTGGGCCTGGATTCTCAGACATACACATTTGTAAGTGAGGCTCATGGAAGTACGCGATGGCTAGACCACTGTCTTGTGACGCAGTCGGCTTTGTGTACGATTTCTAGCGTTTATGTACAATATGACGTACTATGGTCAGATCATTTTCCCGTTATAGTTAACTGTAATCTAGATCTTTTGACGCCGAAACTAGACTTGCGTGTAACATTTGATAGCAGTGTACTATGGGGAGAGAGGTCAGCTGGACAGATATCTGTATATGGTGCTAATTGTCGCAATAAACTGAGGCTAATAGATTTTCCATCTGTGTTTAGTACTTGTGCCGATCGTTTTTGTAACAATGTGGGCCATAAGTCCGTTATAGACAATTTGTATCAAGATGTTGTATCTGCCCTCTCTGAGGCGGCCCGGGCGGGTCGGGAAACTGGCAGGCGGAAGCGTAGGCCGGTCGTTGCCGGCTGGAACAAGCATGTAGGAGAAACTCACAGGGTGGCTAGGCTGAAATATGATACTTGGTGCATGTATGGGCGGCCTAATCGTGGTCGCATTTATGAGGAAATGTGTCAAGCAAGAAAAGTATTTAAATCAAGATTGAAATGGTGCCAAGATCACCAAGATCAAGTTAAAATGGATGTCTTAGCTTCTAAATACGGAAATAACGACTTTCGCGGGTTTTGGAAGCACACCAGCAAGTTGAATGTTCGGCCTAGCCTTCCTGCGAGTGTAGACGGCGTTAGTGACCCTAAGGGCATTGCTGACATATTTAGGGAGCATTTCTATGTTCAATCACGACAGCCCTCGATGTCGGTGCTGGATGCTGAGTCGCATGGTGATACAGTTGGGACTAGATTTAGTGCTAAAGCGATAGCTAAAGTGATAAGTGGAATGGCTAGAGGCAGGTCCCCTGGTCACGATGGGCTCAGCATTGAGCATCTTCGATATGCTGGGCCTCACATATCTAGAGTGTTGTCATTATTGTTTAATGCCTGTATGAGTCACTCTTATATTCCTACAGAGATGCTTAAGACAATTGTAGTGCCAATAGTTAAAAACAAAACAGGCGATACCTCAGATAAGCACAATTATAGGCCAATCTCTTTGGCGACCATTATTGCTAAAGTGTTTGATGGTGTGCTTAATTCACAATTAGATAAATGTTTGCAGCTGCATGATAACCAGTTCGGCTTTAGGCCAGGACTGTCAACGGAGAGCGCGGTATTGTGCCTTAAGCACACCATCAGATACTACACAGCTCGTAAAACGCCAGTTTACGCGTGCTTCCTTGATCTATCGAGGGCTTTTGATCTGGTTTCATATGACATACTTTGGAAAAAACTTAGTGATGTAAATGTCCCTAGGGAAATCATTAACGTTTTTAAATATTGGTATGGAAACCAGATCAATAGCGTCAGATGGGCAGGTACATTATCGGAACCGTATAGGTTAGAATGCGGGGTGAGGCAAGGAGGCCTGACTTCTCCGGCACTTTTCAATTTATATATAAATGCACTGATCGTCGCGCTCAGCAGTCGCCATGTCGGATGTCATATAGATGGAATCTGTGTTAATAATTTGAGCTACGCGGACGACATGGTTCTGCTGAGCGCGTCGGTCTGTGGCCTGCGTAACTTGTTGAAGGAGTGTGAGTCTTACGCAGAAACGCATGGGCTACGATATAATGTAAAAAAGAGCCAATACATGGTGTTTGAAGTCGGTTCTAAGCGCATACTTGAAGTACCACCCATTGTATTAAACGGGTCTCCCCTAGAGAGAGTGGATACATTTAAATATTTAGGACACATTGTCACGACTAGCCTGAAGGACAATGAGGATATTGAGCGGGAGCGAAGGGCTCTATCAGTGAGAGCAAATATGATAGCTCGCAGGTTTACACGTTGTTCACATCAGGTCAAGGTAGCTCTATTTAGAGCCTTTTGTACATCCTTTTACACGTGTAGCCTGTGGGCTAATTATACTCGAAAAGCGTATGGATCTCTTCGCGTCCAGTTCAATAATGCGTTCAGGGTGCTGTTGAGGCTGGGTCGCTACTGCAGTGCTTCAGGCATGTTTGCGGAGGCGCGCGTGGAATGTTTCTACGCCACAATGCGCAAAAGAGCAGCATCCCTGGTCAGCAGAGTGCGGGCCAGCCCCAACAGCATCCTGGCAATGATCGCAGACAGGCTCGACTGCCCATACTTGTCTCACTGCTGCCAGCGACATGTGAGAAATTATTGAAATGTAAAGTTTAATTACTTATATTTGTTAATTTGTATTATTTATAGCTGCACTAACAAATAGAGTAAGAAATTACTAACACAATGAGTCTGGTCACTTGAATAAATGAATTATTATATATATATATTTAACAATATATCTATTGTGACTTAGTTACATGAAAATCGGTTTATTTGTCATGTTCATTTTTTTCTATATAAAGTTTCAAAGACAGTCTCCCTGATAGGCTGTTGAAAGTCTCCGTATTCTACTTTTAAGATCTATAAAAATAAAATTTCTTTCCTCAGACCTATGTCGGCTTCGGATTGGCCGCGAGCGCAGTACTATACGGGATTCCGTCGATTCTGGAAACCTCTCACCAGTATTTGCCAGAAGAGACCAAAGTGATCCTCATCGGTCTGACTGTAGTGTCGGCGGTCCTGCTGCTGGTTTCCCATATGGCTGTCCACGTGGCGCCATACAAACGGACGCTATTATGTTGGGTAAATAACAATACTTAATATCTAATATAAGTGTATTAGAGGACTTCTTAGAGGATTCTTTAGAGGACGACCCAGAAAAACATTCACTGATCAGATCAGTAATGTTCTCAAAAAAGCTGGGGTCCGAAGTGGTAAGAATAAAAGAAGATGTATGAAAAGAGTTGTGGATATATGCGAGGCTAGGGAATTGTGTCAGGACAGAGCGAAGTGGCGGTCCATAGTCTCTGCCTACCCCACCTGTGGGACACAGGCGTGAGCTTTATGTATGTGTATTGTGACATGTTTCTAATGTGTATTGAGCACTAAAGAGTATAATAAGTATCGTCGCGGGCTGCTATCGGGTCCCGAAACTGATTAACCTGTCTAAGAATCCCTAGTGGTAGCCCAAAGTCCGCCTTGCCTGCCCATTACCCAGGATTTGGCAGATCAGGTGGCAGAAGAGCTCCTACCGCCTGACCTCCAGGAGAACCAGATTGAGTTACACATTCCGTCGCCTGAATGTGCAGGTTTCCGTACAATGTTTTCGGTTCAACTAATGTACAAGTTATTGGCACATAATATGACGGCACTGAGGATCGAACTCGGTAGGTAGGTAAGCTTACGAGTCGGACCTATTAGCCGTTGGCCACTGACGCTCTCGTTGAGTGTGTACGATAGGTAGAGATGAATTTTGAGTCACATACATACTTATGTATTTTCTTATACTTATGTACAGGCGGTGGTCTGTACTTATAGGTACCTAGAGAAATCTGCGCATTCAGACGACGGAATGTGTAACCATCTGGTCAGGTACGTTAACCCAGGCCAGGCCGATTAGTGGGTAGACCGGCGAATGCCGAGAGTCCCATACAGGCCCTCGGCCCCTAAACCGAGGGTAACGTGCGTAATGCATTCCCCGCGTTAAGAAGAAAGGCTAGGCCGTGAAAACAGAAAATCTGGTTGACAGGTCACTGTTAACAGGGCCACGGAGGTCAGATGGCAGTCCCTCCACTGTAATTATCTGATCTGCCAAGTCCTGGATCAAGGTCAAGGCCAATTTAACGCCAAGATGATGATATACTTATACCTAGGTAGGAAAATTTACCCCTAAATGTTTCCTATGTACTTATATCGGGCAGATGTCTTAACTCAACATTCAACGCTCGCGAGTGCATGTAGTAATCAAACTTATTGGATAGTCGTTTGCCAATCGCTTTTACCATACCAGGGTACCGATTCTGGTATGCAATGCAGTTGTTATTGTGTTGCAATGTAACTGTGATGTTACTATAATTACGTCGAGGTATCGAGTTAGTCACAGTAACATCGCAGCATCATCCTAGTTAAATTGCAGTTAAATCATTGTTCGCGCTTTCATTGGCAGAATTGAAGGCAGTTTGACAACTAAGAAAGATGCAACTTAGTAATTTAATTATTGGAGTACCAACAGCCATATAAAACCATAATGCAACTAAAGTACCAGAAAACGAATTGTGGAAAGTTCGAACTCATGAAAGTTGTAACTCGACATCTGTCATTTGAATAACAATCACATGAAAGTTTAGTTAAATTTACCTCCTTCATAATATACTTACTAACTATTCTGACATATTTCCAAGGATCGGTACTCACCACGGTATTTACTCTGTTTAATTTTCCCGCTAATATTATTATTCTCATTCTATTTCCCGCTATTATTGTGAATATTGTGTTTGATTACTGTACCTAATGGTAGTATTGTAAATGTGGGGGTAGAGTAGAATACCCATCGCAAAGATTGGGGTGCCTTATTCTCATTTTGATTGACTATAATGTGTCTGAAAAGCGAAACTGCTAAAAGGATGTGAGGCAGACCGGATTTTTTACTTCTAGAACCCACACAAGAGGATATGTCAGTAGAGCTCGTCTAGTCTAAAATGACGCGCCCCACTACTTAGTTAGTTGATGTCGATGTGAGTGCAAATATTGATAACGACACTTCATCTATGTGGGAGCCAATGAACGACGCATGCTCCTACGTTTGAATCTCACCGGCATCTCCGATCATCCGGAATGACCGATTACAACAGCATTTGTATATGTATTGCGTCCATATTTTAAACTTGCTTGTGTGCGTTAATGCGATAGTGGGGCGCGTCATTTTAGATTAGACGAGCTCTACTACGATATGAAAAGTCGAAGTTTGGGTCACTACAATAAAATGTTTAAGCATATCGATTTACATAATACCAGTATAAAAGATCTTACGTTACTATGCGCGTCTATAGAGACGCTAGCTCATTTTAAACTGTTTTTTTGTAGGTCGAAGCTATTGACTACGATACTATTACTACCAGGAGACCCTTCACACAGGATTACCTAGTTTGGGCTCCTGTCTCTCACTCGCATATTTAATTTTGTCACCAATGCATGAAGAAATGTATATTGTGTGATTGAGAGAAAATAAATAATTTATTACTTCATTATATTAATTCGAAGGGGTTGATACAGAAGACAGATTATCGACCCACAATATTCAACTCTCCAGGACACTATGTTTTACTTGTCTAACTGAAACCCTAATAAATTCGTTCCACTTTCCAACAGTACTCAGTGCTGATGATTTTGGTGGTCCTGGCTGAAGCTTTATTCGCGGCGTGGCTTGGAGTACAGCTGTCCTCGTGGCTGGAAAAGAGTGACAGGTCGGTCGCAGGCATCCGCGACGTGGCCTGGCTCCGGTACCTGCTGATCGGCTTGAAGCCTTTCGTGTCGGAGAAAACAGCTGCAATATTGAAGGTGAGGTTTGGTCTTGTACGACCCTGTAGGGAGACTGCGAGCGGTCATCTCATGTTATAGAATGTGGTAACGGTAGTGCTCCGGTTTCTCGTAGCAACAACTCGTAGAACCGCCAGAGGTGCCATCGTCGAGTAAAAACAATTCTCACCGTGGTAACAAACACGGTAATATGTGTGGTGAAGGTGCCGCCAGAGGTGTGTTGGCATGTGAGGATTAAGGTATAATACCGTGCCTCTAATTAAGACTAATTAAGATGACTACGCCTTCATTAAGATCGGAAAACAACAATGCAGACTGTGTGACTTGGCGACAGAAGTAGATAGGTACAAAAGGCGATAGTACAAGTCTAGGCGGATCCTTCTTGGTCATTGCGGCGCAGGAACTACCATACCACTAGGTATTTCCACCACATATGTTATGCGGTTTTTGCCATATGTGGCTTTTGATGTATTGAGTCAGGACTCAGGAGGAAGCATTATGTATATTGTTTGTGTATGTGATCAGTGCGACGATCAGTAACCAGTGACCTAAATCTTTCTAGAAATCTTGTGATCCGTCACGATCCGTCCTACGCACTCGATAAATATCGAGTGTGTAGCATCCGCCTATAAAATGTAGTTGCCTATCATAGTACTATGCCTGTGGACTATAAAATTACTACATAGAGTAAACAATTTTCGTTTTAGGTTACATTCCAATGGTCTGAGGGCCTGGTGATCTGTAAGACAGGTATTTATTACCTAGTTTCGCACGCAAGTCTTTGCTGGAATTTGTAAAAAAAATATCTAAAAAAGTTACCATTTGGCATTGTAATATTGTTAAAGTTCTGCCCATTTTACATACTAAAACTGTGTCTTAAAGATCGAAACTCGTAATTTATTTAGAACTAATCTGTCTGTAAAAGTAATCGTTTAAAAGTTACATATATGTTAATACGCCCTCTGAGAAAACCGTATACCACTTTTAAGACCGTTATTATTGCCGGTTTATATTTTAAGACGGTATATGTCGGTTTGTTTTATATTATAATATATAATTATAGTGATAGAAGTGTAGTGAAGTTATCATCCGTTCGCCACCTAACATTGCCACTTCACTCCCAGGAATACGACAGCAGCAGCCAGGATGTTAGCTGGGTCCACCTGGGCTTGGGAGTCATCGGAGGGCTGGTCGTGCTGGAGCTGCTGGCCATTGTGCTGGCGATGGGAGCCGCTTGCAATCGAAGAAGACGCCGCGAAAATGAGCCCTCTACCCTGCAGTATGTAGACTTAAGTTTATCTTTTTTATGATAAACTAGGCGATTTCGTTCGTGTGGTGTTCTAACACTATCCTACCCTACTCTACCCCTGCCCTACTCCTACCCTACCCTACCCTACTCCAGTCTATTCTACCCCTTTCCCAACACCCAACTACCACCTGAGTGGTTCAGCGGTCAAAATGCCGGTCTGCCACGCAAGAGGTCCCGGGTTCGATTCCCGGCCGGGCAGAAATTGAAACGATGAATTTTAATTTCTATTACGGGTCTGGGTGTTCTATGTATAATAAGTATGTATTTAAAAGTATATATGTAGTGAATCAGTTATCTAGCACCCATAGTACAAGCGTTGCTTAGTTTGGGGCTAGATGGCGCTGTGTGAATTTGTCCACTATTATTATTATTATCCTTTCATACAAACCTAGACATCACAAACACAAAAATAAAAAAGAATTAGTAAAATAGGTGCAGACATTCTGAAATTATGCGGGAACGAGTGTTCAGGCGAAACGACTGATGCAAAGATTCAAAGATTCAAAATATTTATTTGTAAATTAAAATTAATATTTATCATCAGGTGTTGGGCTCGCAGTTAAAAATATCCTTAAAAAATGTGGGTTTAGGACAGCCGGGGAAAAACATTTTTTGTATTTTTAACGCCTGAGGAAAAATAATAATTTTAATTAATCACGCGTTTCGGCCCACGGGCCAAAACCAGACCGGGCCGAAATGCCTGAACACTCGCATGAACAGACATTCGGCTAATTGTTTTCTTTTAAATTTAAATTCGTGTAGGTAGTTATGAGTCGAGTCCAAAATTATGAGTGAATGCGGAACGTAGAAATCTGAACTTAGAACTTTAGACCGCTTAGGAAGGAAGTGGACCACCTGATGGTATTACCCCACTGCTTTCATCTGCCCCAGTGACATTTCCCCGTTAACGGGGCAAATGGGAAAAATAGGGGCGGATGGTACAAATCAAATTACCTAGACCCCGCCATTTCGTTTTCTTGCAATGAAGAAATACCGGCGTAAATAAACTTGAAAGTCTTATTTGATTAATTTCTTAATCAATATTTTGACAAAGCACTTAGTATAAAACAAAGTCGCTTTCCGCCGTCTGTCCCTATGTACGCTTTGATCTCTTAAACTACGCAACGGATTTGCGGTTTTCAACAGTAGGTAGAGTGATTCAACAGGAAAAAAGGGGCGGTAAAGTAAAGTAGGTGAACGCGAACGAAGTCGCGCCGGGTGCACTAGTATAGATACAAATCATTAGTTAGCGTGATACACATCCTGAACTCTCTACTTGAAGCCGTCGCAGCCTGCCGACTCGCATTAGCAGGGAAGCATGGATAAATTAGAAAACACTGTTTGGACGTGACATGTGAAACAAATAGACTAAACAATACGAGGGAAAGGTCAGAAAAGCAAAGTTGTTCGATTTGATAGATAAAACCGCGGCTCTGGGTGAGAGCGCCGGCATTTGACATGAGAATATCGTTATAATATAATTATAATCCATATGATTATGAAATCCTTATGTCAAATATCAAACTATCAGAGTAGCCCAGTCACGCCGTGCTCGCCCGTGAGCACTAGAAGTTGCATTAAATGGTAAAATAGTCAATTTAGTAATTCTTTTAAACGTTATTTGCTGATACTACCTTAGAGTAACTTATATAAGAATATTGTAAAAACATGAAGAATTGGTAGTTAGATACATGTACCTATTAGACAGTTCCATGCTAGATTTTAATTAATGTTTTGGGTTTGTGTATTTTTATTTATAATAGGCGGAGTATCAGATATCTAGAACCCATAGTAAGCGTTGCTTAGATTAAGGCTAGACGGCTCTGTGTTAATTGGTCCAAAAATATTATTAGGTACATTTATGTCGGCTTCCTTTTCTTCGAAACCTTTTAGTAAAACAACATAACACGAAGAATATGGGCGGCACTGCTGAATAAAGCGCCACCCCTTCTTTCCTTTTTTACCACAATGGTGTCAAACAAGCTTAAGGCCTGCCTGATGGCAGGCAGGCCTCCGTACAAGGCATTATTTTAGAGGCAGAATAGCCAGGACTCCCATAGACTAGACAATGTGCAGCAGCGTTTTATGGTTACTTTCTATTCCATCTGACCCAGTGTTTGACCCGTTAATGTTCCAGATGGGAAAAAATAATTTTATCTGCCCCGGTATTTCTGCCCCATCAAAAGACATACCTACCGTAGAAATATCAATTTCCCCGTTTAACATCGGAGCAGGGACCACCGCTACAGATGAAGCTATTTAGTGCCATCTGCCCCATTAGCGGCACTAGTCTGAGCGTGAGCGTGTTTGGGTGACCGATAACAGAGGTTAAGCAATGCTCATAGAGTCCGGGAATAGATGGATGACAGATTTGTTCTTTGAGGCTAGTCGAACTTCTACACCTCAACGAGCTCGCCACTCCTTGGGCGTGCTACCTATTATTGTTGGCGAAGCAAAGTTGACCGATATCTTCCGCTGGGGATTCTGAGACTGGTTGAACGGTCTCGGGGGCCGATTGGCACCCCGTGACGGTTTATTTTTTATTTTTCCCCATTACCAGAAAAGCACTAGGGCAGATGTCAGAAATGCGTCTCCTGTTCATTTCCAACCATGTGGAGATCTTAATATGTTGAAAATCGTGACAATAACGCCACACTCACCTTATTTCCAGGAGGAGCAATAGCGTCTACTACGAGAATCGATTGAAAAATGTAAACGCCACGGCGCCGTACCCCAACGTCAATTGGAACGACTGACGGTACCGCCCCGCGCCCCGCTGCCTGTCCACGTTTGATGCATTTGAGACTACCGCACTGTGAACAATGCAATCGGAACCGTGTTGGTCAAGTCATGGTAGCGCATAGTCGAGGTGCATCGAAGCGAATTATCTTAATGTTATAGCAAATTCACCCTTAACTCCACAATGTCGGGTCGCAGCCGGATGGTTAAATTATCCGGTTGATTAAACAGCTACCCTTGGAATTTTCTCAATTGAAAATTTGCCAATTTCATGCAATTTGAAAGTAATGTTTAAATAACGATATTGCCCCGTTTTTTAGAGCTCCTTCATACATTGTCATAACGCTTACCTTACTATAATGGGTAACCTCGAACAATAATAATAGTTTTTATGTTAGGTTAGTGTTGTGACAATGCTCCGGAAACTCGGGGCAATATCGATCGTTGGTCGTTACTTTCAAAGTTCATGAATTTGGCAAATCTTAAATGAAATATTTGCTTAAAAAGCTAGCCGTTTAATTACCCGGCTAATTTAACCAGGCTGTGACACTCATATTTCTTTGTAGATAAAAAAGACGTCCGAATAAAGTTCGTGCAATTTCCGTAGAATGCGTTTCGATGCGCTTCGACTCTGCACTAGCTTGAATTAATAATAATAATAATAGCATTTATTTGAGATAATTACATCTATATCAAAATAACAAAAAAATAAAATACAAAATTACATTATCACTTAACACTAAACAATGTTGTGTACTGAAGTAAGTAGGCACATATTCGTACATATTTACAAGTCATCTACATAGTTATGTCATTGGTACAGTAGAATTGGACAGGTTACAGTAGAATTGGCCCTTTAGTCGCCGTTGACGACGAGAGCGATTGAAATGAGACTTAATGTATTGTGGTTATGGCTTAAATTAGCATAGCGATGGTAACCAGATCAGATTTCTGATTTTGACTAGAGGTAAAAATTCAAAATTTAATGAAAAGCTAAAATAAGGATCAAGGACCAACCCATTTATAAGGAACAACTTATTACTAATGGTGTTGGTAATTCCACTTCCATTTTACATTGCACGTAAGGAAAAGATACTTAAAATTACTCACGGGATTAATTATAGTAATTATGGTACTATACCGACGAACAAACTAACCTCCACTACGGGGACATTGTACTGTCCCGAATTTGTGACTAAATTTTGGGACGAGGTCATATTCATAGGTGGAAAACGGGAAGTCCCGAGAATTACGGTCTTAGCGGTATAAAACAACTTTCTTTTCATTTTGCTATGCTAATTTCAATTTTATGTACAAGTGAAGTAAGTTGCATTTCAATTGTTTTGCTCTTCAATGGAAACGCGGATTATGGGGTCAATGTTTCTAGGCTTTAAACAGATGACGTAAAAAGACTGAGTTACTTTTGATTTGATTCTATTGATAGTATTCAATGCCGTTCCCTTTGGTTTTCCGCGCGCAGTTCGGATCTCTATAAAAACAAACTCTATATTTACACTAAAACCACATACATCGCACCATAACTTTAAAATTGCGTCATCTGTTATTGACCTAAGTATCGTTATGTGTCCAGGATGCGTTATGTGTCAATGATTGCTGTATGTACTTATGCATTTTATAAAGATAACAGTTTGAATCGCGGCCCATTAAATCTCCTAATAATATTTATTTTGTAAATGACGTCGTAGTCTAGTTACTGCGATACGTTCGGTATTTATTAAAAAAGAAATTGTGATCAAATATTGTTTTATTCCGAGTAGTTTCGGGGGGAAAAGCGTTACAGAGTAGTTAGGTATTCGTTTTTACGCATTATAGAAATCTCAAAGTAAATTATTTAGTCTAAATTCATCATCATTGTCACTTTCATTGTATCAGCTGCAGGTCCACTGTCTTTGCCTGGCCTGCGACCAGGGTTGTTGGATGAGCTGTGGACCTCAGAGTCCTGCTCATAGTTACTCAGTGTGCGACCAAAAGACCTATCTGTGTGATGGGCTACGATCAGAAATATAGATATCTATAATAATACAAAGGTCACACAAAGGTCGTACATCATCTTCAGCCTCCATAATTGTAGCATTAGTTAGGGCAAATTACTAACAAACTTATTCGTATATTCAATTTCAAATTTAAGTCTTTATTTGCCTCAAGATTTTGTATCGTATTATTTCTATTTTTGTAGAATTCATATTAAGCGGGAAGTCGGGGCAGTATCTAGTAGGTACTTACCAACCATATTTAAGTTTAGATAATATAATACGTTATATAATTACTATGCTTTCCTTTAGATCCTTTGACATAAAATTGGTATACTTAAGTAAGTATTTAAATTTCCAAGAATATTGAAAAACCTTTTTGTCATCAAAAAGCTTAATTTTGCTACCAAAGAATTAAATTAGATTAAGTACAATAATTATTTTTGTAATTGTTTGTGATTTATTTAATATTATTTAATATTAATTAGGTACCCACTTATAACTAATAAAGGCTTTAAAAAGAATCAGAATTAATTATTTTGTATTTTAATGTACCTGGGTATACGTATGCTCGTCGATAACAACCTTTCTCTGTACAAAGAAGTGAATAAAAATCAATTTAATGAAACCATATATCATCACATTCCATTGATGATTTTTTATCTAATAATACATTATTTGTCATTACCAAGTTATGTATGTTTTGAGTAATGTACATTAGTTGAATACTAACCTGCACATTCATGCGACTGAATGTGTAACCATTATCCAATCTGGTCAGGTTCCCCTGGTAGCAGGGTCACAACCTCAATTACTTGATTTGCCAAATCCTGGATTATGGTCAAGGCGGACCCCGGGCCCTTATGCGCGAGAGCACAATCGGGACATCAACGCCAAAAAATGATTTAGACGATTTGTCATTACCAATATATCACTATTAGGTAGATAATATTTTTGGTTATATTTATTGCTCCAATGTGACTTTAAACGCTTGGTTTGAAACGTTTTCAGTGTCGTATTGTGTATATATAATTATCTGTTTTATATATGGAGTAGGGCAAACAGGGACCTATTACGATTTTACTAATGTGAACCTCCCCCTCCGTTACAAAGAAACGCAAAGAAACAGCATTAAATTCGGTTACGGTTTTCTGTTGTGAGAAAGCACAGAGGAGTCCCGCGCGGCGGCTACTATATCTGACTATACCTACTATCTGAGGCCCAAAGATAAAGATATCCAAGGCTTATTTACTTTTATCAAACAAAACTAGCACAAAGCGCAGCAGAGCAGGGCTCTTTTTAAAACCAACCCAAGAGCAATAATTTTTGGTAGGTACAACGAAACATTGTACTGTACAACAAAATGTACACTTAGTGAATTACAATATTGTAGATATTTTTCTTAATTATTTAACAGTTTATTGTGCACAGGAAATAACAAGCAAAGTGAATAACAGACAAATTATTTTAAATATTATACTATTTTAAATATTATAGTATATTTTATTATTTTAAAAATATTTGTTTCTAAACGAAAGGTTTGTTTTTGGTAGAGCAAATCATAAAAAAGGCATTTCGCCCACCACGATTCTCTAGCTGCTAGGCCCTCTAGATGATCCCCGTGAATTCAACAGTCATCATCTTTCAATTCCGTCAACTGGAGTCTTCAAGTGTACAATGAATAGATATTTAACTCTGCCACCAACCATACCAAAATTGGTGAACATGTGACAATAAATTGGGTCCCTCATGAATACGTCCCTGGTACCTGTTAGAACGCGAAGCTGCCAACAAAGAGACGTTTATTGAGAGCTGCCGCTCGTCTCTCATTAGCACATCAAACCGTTGGCATGGCAATTGCCGCGTTGCCTTGCCGCAGCCCCGAGTACGGCCCTGGGATTACGTATGGGGTATTTAGGTGTTCGCCCTCGACACTCGCAAAGCCCTGGAGACAGCAGCACCGAAACAACACAGAGCCGCACCGAGTAATTAGAACCGCCCCGTAATTGGCCACGTTATCTAAAATTTTTGTTAAAATATTTGCTTAGGTATTTTTACGTTAAAATTGTTTTAAAATAGTCTTTAGTTTTGAAGACAAATGCTTAGTCGAGTGTTTTCAGTTTGGAAGCTAAGTGGAAGATATTAAATAAGACGCTCTGATGAGAAGATCTTAAATTGTGCTTACTTAAATTAAATGTTGTAATAACTAGCTCACAGCGTCGTAGCCGAATGTTTTAGTGCAGAGTAATAGTGTCAAAGGGCATTTCCCCATGGTACTACTGGTAGTGTCAAGCGGTTGTGCTATGGGGCAGAAAGAAAGGTAGTTCTTTTTTCGTACAACTTCGTAGCTGAAATTCTTAGCTAGCTACATAGCGGGAAAGGAATTTTCTTTCCCGTTACGTAGCGTGCTACGTATTGTAACCGTCTAACTGTGTGTCGGAATACAAATAAAAGAGGAACTCATCTACGTCTTCATCACATTGAAGATATTTCAGAAAGAACAGACGGTATAGAATTCAGGGATGTAACTATGATCCAATAATTTTTTTAAATTTTTGTTTGTCTGTCTGTTCGCGTATCTAGCGAAATCTACTGAGCTGATTTTTATTTGGTTCTGATAGTTTTGTAGCTTGAAATTCAGGGTACAATCTTTCTCCATCCAGGGGTCAAATTTCATCTAAATCGGCTAGGTAGAACTAGAGATACAACTTGACCTCCTCGTAGTATTAGCATTCATATTCCGTAGTCATCAATACGAAGGTCAATTAAAATGGAAACGGAAACCCGTGCGAAGCCGGGGCTTGCCGCTGGTTAATAATAAGTGAGATTCTAAAGGACTCGTTCACGCGTGTAGTGAATGAATCGTTATAATTATTTGTCACCCTTTAGGGTTTTATTACCCCAATTTCTTTTGTAGGTCGCGGTGACGTTACGCACCCACATTATATCTAGGAAACGTAATATTTATACATACCTACATACATGATGTCACGCCTTCCTCCCGTATTGCGAGGGCGTGATAATCACTTTAAGGAAAAGTGACTTTAAAGTGTCAGAAAAGCGAAACTGCTGAGAGGATGTAAGGTACCTTTTTTTTTGTTCTAGAACCCTCAATATGTAAGCACTATCACTAAACAGTGATACCCATGAAACTGAACAACTTTCCCCAAGGAACATACCCGCATTTCATGGGTAGAATATGGGGTTTCAATTAATGCTAGCGGTCTTTTTACACCCAGGGTCACTAAATTTTTGAAATTTTTTTTGGTTCTATTACTTGCACGGGCAGACTAACGTTTTGTGGGTTTCTTAAACGTATACTATCGCTACAAAATGGAATTTATCTTGTACTTGATGTAGGATACATCCAAAGAAAAATCATAATTGAAAATAGTTCGAATCGGGACTAGCGATTCGTAAATAGAGCGTCTGTATATAGAGCCATGACTCGAGGTACCGTGCATAAAACTTTCCACACCAACTACTCTACCCTGACTGCTGGCTGACATTATGATAAATGTGCAACCAGAGCTGAGCTAATTTTGCACAATATAAAATAAAGTTGCTACGTCTAAATGCTGTGATATGTTGCGCTCTACGCCTTTTATAGAAGTTGGCCAATTTGTAGAGAAAGCGCTACGTAGAGTCTCTAAAGTTACATTCGCAATAGTTTGTGTGAACGGTTTAGATGTGTAAAATTGGCATTAGTAACGAGGCACAGTAATAATGGTATTGTGTGTTGCAGTTTCCGGAACTCACAGTGACAACGCCCCTGCGATTCTGCATTTTTATGACAATAAATCGTCATTGATAATGGCGACAAACGAGAGGACTTTATAATACCTTGTCGTTATTAATTCAAGGCATTAGACGCCTAAGTCTCCGATCAACCAGTCTCAGGCGTATTCCTAATTGGCAACGGTCGTGCGACTATGGTCGTACGACTCGTTTTTTGGATCAAAATTAGATCTTTTTCACTTTACTATCTATACAGTTCTTGGGTAACAATATAAAATAAATACCAATCAATCTTTTGCTACCTACATATAAACTCTATTAGATAATTTTATCTCGTTCAAAATGTATTAACTAAAATCTAAAGAAAACAGTAAAAACTTATACCTTGCTTGACGCTAACTTAGAAGCTCCTCTCTCTTCTCTCAGGGGGCTGAATGCAAGCTTCGGCAAGGTAATTTAAAATAGTTCACACTGGTACACTAAGTCATATTTATTTTGTACAATAAATTCTCTACTAGGTGGTATCTACTGAGCGACTCGGTTATTTCTCCATACAGCGCTGTAACTAACTAAAAACTCGTGCGTATTTGAATAATGAAAGGTATGTATGCCACGGGTCAAATGTCAACATGTAGTATGCAAGTATGACTGACTTTTATATTTTGTAAAATGACTGATTTTTGCAATATAATAGCAATTTATGTTTCTTCGAAAAATCCTTAATACGTAAAATAGTACATGGTTTGGTGAAGTTCGTTGCTATTCACAATTTATTCATTTATTGCAGGCAACTGAGGCCCATATTTATAAATAGACACATACAAATTATTATAGATACAAACATATAAATAAAACTTTTAACTTAATATCTACACTTTACAGAACTTTAGTCTCTTTCAAAGTAGTTTATAATGTTATCAGGTAGTTCAGAAAGTAACGGTATGGCAATGATACTGCAACATAATATGTTAGGTGTTTATTATAGGAAACTCCAGGAACCGATATAAGCCGTCAGATCTCGGATCCATAAGAAGCTTAATATTCACTATGTAGGTACCTAATATAGTCGTAAAATTCAATATCCCACACATGTGGTACTTAGGTATATGGAGGCAGAAATTAATACGCTTAGAATTCCAATACGCCGTCTAAGTAATTATCTCGAAGTGCTCATTAAATATTGTAAAGCTTCTGTCTGTCTGTTTGTAAATTTCCAAGGCTAACAGTTTCGATGAAATTTTGTTTAGAAACAGTTTTGGCATTAATTATTAGCTGAGGGGTGTACGGTCCCCCAGCTTACACCTGCCCCAGCATTCATGTAATCCATGATTGTACTTGCGACTTTACAGTTAAGCAGCCACACATCCCGCCCAACAACCTACTTTGGAATCAGTTGTAACAAGTTATTACAATAGCTTAAGATTAATACATACAGCTGTTCTCATCCACCACAATATTATTTTAGATCGGGTGTAGCCTCGCCTAGTGCCTATGTATCTTTTATTTTCGCATGACGAAGTCGACCTATCAAGCTAATAGTAAAACTGATGTACATATATATACCTACATATAGTTACCTACCTTAATGCGCGCGCTGCGCCCGCGCCCATCTTTCATCATCATCTGAGCGGTCAATCCCGGCTACTGCCAGGGTCCGCTTTCCTGCTTTTCTTTCTCCACTTTGCCCGATCTTAGGCATCCTCACGTCGTAAGCCGTTGGCTCTCGCGTCAGACTCCGCGATGTCAATCCATCGCTTCTTAGGTCTCCCGCGGGACCTCTTTCCTGATACAGGCAGGTTTAGACACCAATCGCTTTTCCGTTCTTCATACGGACCAGAGACCTCTCCACCTCGTCAGGGGTAATCCGCGCCCATCTTAAACCAGTAATAATCCGGTTTCTGTACTGTGGTCTCATTTATAACAAAAACATTATCTTACGTACTCGCTATACCTAAACACCTCAACCGAACGAAACGGATACAATTTCCAGTTGCAAATCTGGGCGGCATTTACCCTAGTATAGCAGTGAGACGTGCGAAGCGGCTGAGTTAATTAGTACCACCGTGTTCCGGAGTCGGGAACACCTCGCCCCGCGCTCCAGCCCAAAGTTATCGCCCGCCCGTGCCCTTTTATCCTTTCCATTCGCAAAATATTTATTCAACATCCTTCCTTGAGCTGGGGCAGGTGTTAGATCGGGCAACTCAAATAGCGGCCGGCCATTTGAATAAAGTACTTGTTTTCATTAGACTTACACTTGTATGCTTAAGGGGAGGTGCGAACTACTTAATTCGGGCGGCGAACGTTTGGCGCGAACGCGAGGGCCCGATGCGTTTTGTTCGGGATTACGCTGTTTTGTGTACTTTAGAATTGTTGGTGTAGGAATAGGATCGTTCTACTTTTAATAATTTTGAGAATGTTTATTAGCATATATAGGTAGTGCATAGTTTGTGGATAGGGAGTCAAGAAGTGAGCCTACACCATAGGCACTGTTCTAATTTGCAACGGTCGTGCGATCATGGTCGTACGGCGGGCGGTTTCGAGGCATCCTACTGGCTGGGCGACGTTCCAATTAGGACAGCGTCTTACTCGAAGACCAGCAACGCATTCGGCCCTCCTCTCCTACATATTTAAAATAAATATTGTATATAAAAACAAGCTCTTTGTATGAATAAATAAAATACAAATTTGTTACGAGTTTACACGCAGTGACGGAATGCTTTTATAGCATTCAGTTGCTTTATGTTAATATTTTCTCATTGCTTCATCACAGTTTTTATCTCGGAACAAATATGTAAAAAAGGGCGAGTGCTCTAGCGCTTGCACCAATGAACAATGAATTGTCTTAGGAGGCGTCCAAATGGTTTGCAATGTTACGGTCGCCAAGGCTAACTCAAATATGGGCGTTTCGACCGTGAAAAACAGTATAGTTTATAAGAATAGTTATCTAACACCCATAACACAAGCGATGCTTACTTTGGGACTAGATGGCGCTGTGCGAATTTTCCCATGCATATTAAATGCTGTGTTGGTTTGGTCATGTAGAAAGTATGAATGGGAGGAGAGCAGGAGTGAATGGAAGCATTGGATGGGGAACACCGAGACGTCCACATTAAGGTTATATCAAGAGTACCCTAACCCGACGAGCATGTATGAAAAGCTTGATGAATGTATACACACATACCATATACACACATAAATACATACACAACAAGTCTTAACAATATTCCACATTCAAACTGTTCATGGTTTCAGAAATGCTCAAAAGAGGGATTACTGTCTCCTATAGTACAGGGTAACCTAGTTCAGGAGGCAGAAAATCAATATGTTGCGAATACATTTTTATGCCTGAATGCTTTCGTACATTAAGAGCTTTATTGTACTGTTATGTTTGTTGTATTATTTGGATAATAAATATTATTTATTATTATTGAATGCGAAAGAAGCGAGAGAGATTTGCTAGTACCGTAGCAAGTGGAATAATGTGACTTGGGGCCAAATTGGTCGCGAACTGTGCGGTTCCAAAGGAACTTTCTCACACACGCACTAAGGTTGTGAAATGAACTACCTGGAGAAGTTTTCCCTGGAGATTACAACATGCAGTTCTTCAAGAAAGGTATGAAAAGGTTTTTACGAGGTCGGCAACGTGTGGGTGATGCCCCTGGTATTGCAAACGTCCATAGGCTGCGGTGACTGCTTACCACCAGGCGGGACGTAAGCTTGTTTGCCACCTTAGAGGTATAAATAAAACTAAACTCGCGTTCTTTATGCATAATATTACCCATATTCAACGGGACTCACACGCGACATACCTATTCAAAACAACAACAAATCAAATCGAAAAGGTACGTCACGTGTGGGAATCGTTTGATATAATAATATGTGTAACAATGTGGTCTCTGCCTTCCCCTACCAGGAAAAGGAGCGACATTACGTATGTATGTTCACGTTGTTTGTCTGTTCGCTTGGAGAACACATTTTCCCGAGCTTGTAACACCACATTAAACGCTATAGAGTCCATATAACAACTTAACATGGGACGCGTGTACCCACAAGCTGGTTTAGTGTAGTGTTACCTAATTAATTAGTAGCCCGTCTAGTGAAGGGGACAACCTGCAATGATTAATTATTCAACGTACGCTTAACTAAGTGCAGGTAAAGTGTTAACTGGAGAGTCTGGTAATAAACAAGATGGGTGAGGCCTGTGTGGATATTACTTGCTACATGTTTTTGATAAGATTTTTATAGGGGCAAACCAGTGTTCACGAAACTTAGGAATCGACTAAGTTCTCTCTTATCTCAATTTGGATTTGGATTGCTGATTGGCTAACTAGTTCAGATGTAACATAGGAATTTCCCAAGTTTAGCAAAAACGGTCATTAGTGTTGTATTTCGTAATTTTTATTATCTAAAAATTATAGATAATTAAAATCAAGGGAAACACTGAAAACGTCGGGATATAATGAATCGTCTAAACATTGCGTAGACAGGAATGAATTTCTAAGTTGTATTACAATGTTTCTTTACCGCATGATTGTATCAAGGTAAGTTATCAAGAAACAACAGGAACTATCTCCGTTACTCTTAAACGGAATAAGTTTATTGTTGGATATAGACCTTCCTCGTGCTCTTCCTACCAGCTTTATAAAACCACGACGTAGTAAAACCGATTCAATAAACGTCAAATTGCTAATAAATTTTAAATAAAATACCTGCGAACAAAACACTTTGACGAATTACTCGACTAATGCGCCCGGAATGTTTTAGCATCGGGGAGATATTAATTAAAACAAAAAAAAAAGCCGAAAGAAAGAAAGGCGAGTACCCCAACTGCCGTAATCTGAACGCTATCCGCCGCTTCCCATCTTGTAGGCAATAATTCTGCCGAGATTATTTTTCACTCTTGACAGCAAGTTTTAATGTCTTTCGGAATAAAATTAAGTCGCGCCCACCGCTCCTGCGGCGCTCATTAGGCCGTTTGTCGCGAAACAATCCAGGCTGTGAGGCGGAGCCCGAAGGATACCGAAACCGAAGTGTTGTATTATGTAGATTGTAGACATACTCACACGCGTTTGTTATACGATATCATCATCACCATAATCTTAGCGCTCATCCCTGCATCCGTCAAGGTCCGCTTTCCGACTCATTCTTCTCCACTTTGCCCGGTCTTCGGCATTCTCGCGTCGTACAACGTATTTTAGTTTATTTTGATTATTTTATACCACTAAGTTGGCAAACAAGCTTACAGCCGGCCTGATGGTACTAAAATATCATGTAACAATATAATGTAACACGTTCGACAAAGTACGTAGCCGTTTAATGTCGACATCTTTAAAAAAGTTCTCGCACTGGCCCAGGGTCCACCTTCACCATGATCCAGGATTTGGCAGATCAGGTAATAACAGTAGAGCGACTGCCATCTGTCCATTGTGACCCAGACTAGATTATAGTTACATATACATATAATGCTCAATGGTACTTTGATAATTTATTGTTATTCTGCTACAATTGAAACTGCGGTTGAGCTCCTATTGCGATCCAATTCATTCGAGCCTAGTAAATAAGAGGACTCAAGGTTCAGATAGTCGCTCGGTCTATATTGCGCAATTGAAATTTACATTAATAAGATTTACATAGGTACAACTTCATTGACAACCAGTTAGACTTGGGCCTCAGCCTCTTGGCTAAACCTCGAGTTGACAGATATTACGCCCCTCCATGGCGTTTCCTCAGGTAAACGACTATAAAACGAAATACCGAAAACTGCGCGGGACCGACAATTAGTTACAGCGATGTCTTTTTTTATGTCTGCCCACCTGATGGTAAGTGGTAACTGTCACCCATAAACATCTACAATTCATACATTTAGGTTGCAGGTAATAAAAATGCAGAACCGCAGGTGCGTTGTCACTGTGAGGACTAAGATGAAATGCCTCATGCTTGTAATTTTGCTGGCTATCTTATCCTTCAAACCGGAACACAGCAATGGAACCATTGTTGCTTTTCGGCAGAAATAGATAAGGCGGTAGTAGTCACCCAGGCGGACTCCTCTGGCGAGTGTTCTACCACCTGGTAAACCTCTGGTGTCTGTAAAGATATTATGAATTGTTTTTGGGGTTCTAACGATGTCGTCCTTCTATCGCGCCTTTTAAATATGTAAATAAGTATAACGTTGATAAGCATAGTGCAATGTTTGGTTCCACAATGCACGAGAAAGCATAAACTTATCCAGGCCGAAACTAAAATCTAGCAAAGCGCGCCCCTAGAGCTAAAGCAGCTCAGCCTTTTCGGTGAAAAAGTTTTAAATAAAAACTGACTTCACAGATTTTAGTGAGTTGGCTCAAAGAATTCTATAGTGACGCCGAGCGAGTTCCATGCAATTTTATAATAATTTAACTCAGTTCTTGATTTGCCAACTTCTGCGGCGGTACGGCGTTCTTCGTCTGTCCGGGAAATGTGCTCGAAAATGGATTTGCACGAATGAACAAAATACATTTTGTGCTCACGAGAATTTGTGTATCTACTATGAGCATTGAAACGGATAACGTCACAACAGCATTGCCTAATGTAGTTAGAGAGCTACGGTTTGTATGGGATCATAACTTAGGCTTTGTAGTCTACATTTTACAAGTGTACAATTTCTATAGTGAATTATAAGTATTTTTAATTTGCGAGGACAAATTTTTGAGGTTTAATAAAAATTTACGATAATCGATAGATGAATAGAAGAACTGGATCTGAACTTGGACCTCCAAACCCCATGGCACGTTGGTCTGCAAACACATTTATTGATGAACTAGCGACCGGCCCCAGCTTCGCACGGGTACAATTTAGCTCCAATAACAATTTTCAAAATACCTTCATTGTACAGAATTGGATATTTGGAGTATTTTTGATAATTAGTAGGTACAGAGTACCTACTGAAAGGTCTCTACCGTGGGCGCCTGCTTTTAGACAGTCCCGTGGGTGCTCACTACCCATGGTTATTGAATATGCATGATTTTTTGTTTCGTACGCCTCCAATCTCAGGTTAACGTAATAAAAGTAACCAAAATCTATGAGAGCTCGGAAATTACTAGACTTAAAATTATCATAAAAAAACTACTTAACTTAATGAGCTAGCGTAACGAGCTCGACCTTATTCAAAATTTGGCTCAAAAGACTCGGCATGAACATCATAAATGTTTGTTTAGTTTTGACAAGTACTCTGACTAATCGTAGAGAAAGTGCGATAAATGCTTACTATAAAAATATTTTTTCTTGAGAACTTGTTTATCTATACTAATATTATAAAGAGGAAAGATTTGATATTTTGTTTGTTTGTTTGTATTGAATAGGCTTCGAAACTACTGGACCGATTTCAAAAATTATTTCACCGTTGGGAAGCTACACTATCCCCGGGTGACATAGGCTATATACCCGTATACCCGTAGTGGTGGGTACGCACGCGCACGGGTGTGCGAAGCCGGGGCGGCTGCTAGTTAATTATATTAGCCGAGTTAGCTGTGTAAACTCGTCAATACGTAGATTGACAATAAAACGCAGTCTCTTATGGTGGCCACTCACCTTTCCAGTGGCATGATAAAGTTAGGCTTGATCGAGTGAGGGTAGAATTTTTGTACGGACATGCCACGGTAAATTCTCCTCGTGTGGGATAAGCTGACGACATGGTAAAGATCGCAGGTACCAGCTGGATGCGGAAGGCACAGGACCGGCCTTTATGGAGATCTCTGGGAGAGGCCGCCCAGCAGTAGGCGTCTTTCGGCTGATATGATTATATGAATGTATGTGGTAAATTTGGCTTGATGAAGCCTATTTTATAATGCCACTGGACCAAGCCGCATGATGGTAAGAGGCCATCATTAACATGATTGAATAAGAAAACAGACATTACTTCCGCTTCCCCGTCTACCGACCTCCCACTCGGGAATACCTACTTGTTCGCATAAAAAGCTAACTTGAACAAATTATGCGGGACATCCGGAGCTACCAAGCCGTGAATACATTCAGGCTCCCCTCGCATGATTGACTGACAAACAAACTTTCCAATCGCCTCTACATACTTTCGTGGCCCAGTTACAAGGACCTTAGAAGGAGGGATCTTTTTCAACACCCGACGAAAAAGAGAACGTTTGAAAGACGAAAAGTTTGACGTGTGTATCTGCGGCTCTGGAGCTCTGTGTATCTATGTGTCTGCCTGTAGCATCGTAGCTCCCGAACGGATCTACCTATTTCGATACGGTTTTCTGTATTTAAAAGCCAGTTTAATCGAGCTTTGTCTCATTGAAATAGGTTCATTAGTTGTATAATATTTGAGTCACTGACTTATACTAAAATTAGACGGGGGTTTTCTTTCTACTGTATTTCGGTTACTTCTTTCTACTGTATTTCGGTTACTGCGAAGCTGACTTAAACATCGCTTAGTCAAACACCCTTTTATTATTGACAACCTGAGTGGTACAGTGGTCAACATCCACCATCCATCCATGGCCGGTCTGCCACGCAAGAGGTCCCGGGTTCGATTCCCGGCCGCGCAGAAATTGAAACGATGAATTTTAATTTCTGTTACGGGTCTGGGTGTTCTATGTATAATAAGTATGTATTTAAAAAAGTATATATGTAGTATATCACTTATCTAGCACCCATAATACAAGCTTTGCTTAGTTTGGGGCTAGATGGCGCTGTGTGAATTTGTCCACGATTATTTATTTATTTATTATCCTGTGTAAATATGGAACGTTTAATATGGTATTAAAATTAATCTTATTTGAAGTTAGTATAATTAGCATCATTTCATCATTTATTTAGGATATTTTTTAGTTGAACTGAGTCCATATTATGTCGTTATTGTTTTTATCAATTTGTCTTACATTTAAAGCGGCGAAAGCCGAAGAAAAACAATCGGGTATAGGCGGTGGTGTTATAAAGCTGGCAAAAGCTCGCCCTTGTATTTTGTATTGTAACTATGTTAATAATAATAAAAATCAGCGGTTCTCTTGGAGACGGCGCGTATTGTCAGGAGGTTCCTGACTCTACAGCCCTAACCGCCGGTAGCTTGGGCCTCGCCCCGGTGCTGGTGGTACTCTAGGTTTAGGCTTTTTATAATATTTATTTTTCATATAAATGTATTGTAAAAAATTTTGACCTAAGAATAAAAATAAATATGGAGAATAAAAATCAAATGTAATCACAATAAAGCTCAACATGTCGGTATCGGAACACGAGGAACTAAATAATAGAAACCTTTTGCCGAAAGACCGACAAATGGAGATATCTTATTATGTAGGAGAATCACAAATTATTCATTGTCATATAAATATTTAACGAAGTTTATCAAGTCAGTTAGCGTGGGATACGTTGTTCTACGTAGGCGGTATCTGTACGTAGTCTTATTGAAAAGGTTTGTAACTATGTTGACTTGGGATATGAAGCTATATTTAGCATAATTGTACTTACTTATGCGCTTATTACACATTCCTAAATTCAGTGACTGAATTCAGACACAAAAAGCGTGAGAGCAAATCAAAGTGGAATGTATTGCTCATAGAATAAGGTCCATTTTTGTATCTCGGTTTTTGGAAAAGCGGAGCGACGCGTGACTTAATATAAGTGATACAAAAATTTAATTTGCTCTCACGCTTTTTGTTTCTAAATTCAGACACTGAATTTAGGAATGTGTAATAAGCTCGTTAGCTAATATAGAAACTTAATACAGTATCAGTACCTACCTAATAAAAAAAATCATCTTAGAGTTAATGTCACGGTTGCTCCCGCGCGCACGAGGGCCCGGGGTCCGCCTTCAAGATCCAGAATTTGGCAGATCAGGTAATTACAGTGGAGCAACTGCCATCTGATTTCTATGCTCCTGCTACCAACTTGACCAGATTGGATCATGGTTACATATTCAGTCGCCAGAATGTGTAGGTTTCATCACGATATCTTCCCTCGCCGTAAGAGCATTGGTATTCGACTAATGTACATAACTTAGAAAAGAGTCATTGGTTTACGGCCGCAGCGGGTTCGAACCCTGAATCTCTCGCTTACTAGTCGGATACCTTAACCGTTCGGCTACCGACGCTCCTATCTTTACCTACCTACCTTAGAAAATCTACACAATATAATTCCGATGTCGATGCCAATCGAAACGTCACTCAGCGAAATTAACGTTGAAGTACAAAATAAGAAACCGCTCAAGTACGAGTCGAACTAGCTAACAAAGGGTTCCCTACAATTAACGCAAGTAATTCTTAGGTTAACATGCTTTTGATGCCAGAGCGACATGTAATTCGTCAAATTTTATTAAATTCGAAACCTCAATATCTGACACACGCTTGATAGGTTTTTAGATTTTTTGTTATACTTTAATTCCTATTAGCACTATGATCATACATAGTTTGTTGCTCAAATGTATTGCCGTAGTATTTTGATAGACAAATAATTAAAAAAACCTCTGAAAAATTACAAAATGCATGTATCTTGTACCCCCCTTTGTCCCGTTTAAGGGGTCCCTAAATATAAAACATATTTTATTGTTTATTATACGGGTTCCGTACCTTAAAAGAAAAAACGGGGCCAAACGTGTCGGACCACGTGCAGTGTAGGGTCCCGTACTTGCCTGTCAATAATTTTTCTTGTTGTAATTATTGTTGTTGTCTTGCCTGTAATTATTTCAGTGTGTTTCAGTGTCAGTATGTTTAAAAGAAAGCTTTTTGAAACACAGTACAAAGTAACAAATGCACCTAGCTCCAATACAACTTGTATGAAATACTTGCTTATCCAACTACACTTCATAAGTTGGTTGACAATTTTTTTGTGATATAATACAAATTTACGCTTTTACGAGTTTTTCCTTTACTTGTGCTACATAGCATTGCTTCTTGCCAAATTACATACATTCTATGGTCAAAGTACCATATAGGTTTTGATTCCCTTGCGAGCTTCAGAATATGCGGCATAAACGGTGCATAAATGGCCGTATCTTTTGATTGCGTTGACTTAGAAGTTTGGTAGCTGACATTAGCGTATCTAGGGCTATTTTCCAGGGGGGCTTGGCCCCTGAGGTGGCCGATGAAGCCGAGTTAATCGCCAGTAAGCACGAATTTTTTCTTTTATGTTTGTTACCCGACTTTTGGAAAAATAACTCAATCGTTCATTGAAAAAGCTGTCATTGTAATTTAATTGTAAAGACTTTTTGTTTAAAAAGATGCGATACAAGCTGAAAAGAGCAAAAGTCAGGCAACTAACCTAGAGTCGAGGTTTCAGTCCACCACTATACAATATATACCTACACTCCTTTGCAAAAAAAAGTAAGTAAGTTTGTGGATTCCTCGATTGTATTTAATTGAAATTATGTTTGTATGAAGTTTTTTATGTGTCCAGCCCAGAATTTCGTATCGGTACATCCTGGGGTGGGGGGCAGTGCCCACTGGGCACCAGACCATTCTGGTGTGGGCACGGCCCCCCTGCCCCCCGCCTCCTACGCCTACGGTTGCTGAGTATTTGATATTAATTTCAGTTTAATACCTCAACGTGTTCCTGAGAAAAAGGGTCTTGACAAGCGGACGGGCGGAAGGACAACAAAATGATCTTATTTTTTTCCTTTGAAGTATGGAAACCTTAAAGGATTACTTTGTTGCCCGTTTAAATAGAGATCCAGACAGACAGACAACGGAAGCTTAGTAATAGGGTTCCCTTTTCACCCTTCGGATACGGAATTCTGAAAACGTCCCGCCTCCAGGTTGAAGCTCAACAACAAACTTATCTGATCCGGTGACGGCGTCGCTGTCGTTGAATTTATCAATTTACTTCACAACAAAATGACATTTCAAAATGTCGACACCTAGTTCCATTTTTGGCCACCGATTCAGATAAGGTGGTACTGTAAGTAGGTGAATTATGCTTTAATTGGATACAATCAAATGAGTTTGAAAATATTACATTCGTGACTTGAAAACGAAGGGAGGCAACGACAGCTGAAGTTATTAAAATCTTTGACATAACTTCTCAGTGTCAGCAGCCAGAAGATTTTGGACAAAGGCCTCCCCCCCACCCCTCGATTGGTTTTGGACTTCCTCCAACAGATGTACGATGCTCTTACCATCTGGTAATGAAGGGCCTTACTTATTGCATATTCTGGAGCTTGATCGCCACTAAAGGCACAGTTCCCTAAGAGAGCGGACACAATACAGCGGAGATTTTTCAAATGCGCTTAATACTTGACTTGACTTGTAACGAATGTTATTAATAAATTATGATTATGATTACTTTTGACTAAATCCAGTATCTAGCCTAAATTCAGAAGCAAAAACCGTGAAAGCAAATTAAAGTAATAAATAATAATAATAAATATTCGTGGAGAAATTCACACAGCGCCATCCAGCCCCAAACTAAGCAAAGCTTGTACTATGTGTGCTAGATAACTGATATACTACTTAAATACTTTTTTAAATACATACTTATTATATATAGAACACCCAGACCCGTAACAGAAATTAAAATTTATCATTTCAATTTCTGCCCGGCCGGGAATCGAACCCGGGACCTCTTGCGTGGCAGACCATGAACCACTCATGTCGTCGTAAGTAGAATGTATTTCTCATAAAATAAGGTAAATTTTTGTATCACTTTCAAAAGCCGTGATACAAAAATGAACCTTATTTTATAAGCAATACATTCCATTTTGATATGCTCACACGCTTTACGCTTCTGAATTTGGGGTGCTGAATTTAGTCAAATGTAATGAGCGTAAGGTAGGTAATTTATAATTATATACGTGTTCGGAAACACGTAAATATTGTGTATGCTCGGTGCTTTTTGATTCCGCTATTTATGAAACCACGCCATATTATTTATATATTCAAAATTTCTGTGACATTGTTAGCTGCTGTTTTTGACGACTCCCCTCGCTGTATAATTGGACTGTGAGGGTACTGTATGTTCTCCTATCCTTCGTCATCGAGTACAAAAACTTCTACTTTGGCAGCGATAGTAGAGATTAAGGAGTCCCACGTTAGTCGGTCTGTATACAACCTGGCACGTCCGGTACAGTAAAAAAATATTTTTTAAGCCACTCAAACTTTAGACTTCGTATAAATAAAAAAACCGGTGAGCCTTACATTCTCTAGACAGTTTCGCTAGTCGGCTACATTACAACGTCTTTTTGGTGACGTTAATGTGGGTGACTAGCGAAACTGCCAATATGATGTATAGGAGACCGATTTTTTTACTTCCATAACCCACAACACAAGAGATAATTCTTATTCTATTACTATTTCTTCATCGCTCTAAAGTATTATTTTGTAAATATATTCAATGAATTAACTATAAGTTAGGTTATTAATATCCTATAATTATTTTAAAAAGTTTTAAAGAAACACAAAGAAGAGTCGAAAGTTTGGGTTTGGTTAAAAAGTTTGGGTAAAAGTTATTCTTTTATTGCAAGCTTGTGCACGGGCAGAGCAACGTTTCCTGTGTCTCCTAAACCTCTAATATCGCTACAAGTGGAACTTTTCTTATACTCCACGGTGCACTCACAGTGCAACAGTATTGTGCAAGGTTTTTTCTAAGCACGTTTTTTAAATAGCGAACACGGGAAAGCTCTTCTTTATTCTGCAAACGGCGTGAATTCGTCACGACTGTACAAAGCATCGAAGCCGGATAGGGCACAGACTGAAATTGGAACAAAGAAATAAAAGAACAGGATTTGCTTATACATATAGTGTTAATAGTGGCGTGGTATCCAGTAGAGTACAATGTAACTGTAATGAAACTGTAATGAGGGGCAGACTATCTATTAACTTCGCAAAACAGAAAATGGGCCATTTTCTGTTGAGTAATTTCTACACTGCGATTAGATCCGATCTGGTTAGGGTCTCAGGGTCACGAAGGTCAGATGCCAGTCGCTCTGCTGTAATTACCTGGATAATGGTCAAGGCGCACGCGCGTGAGAGTAAACCCGGGATATTGTCGCCAAGAAAGAGAGAAATGAAAGAGGTTCTATACAAACAGTGGACTGTATTGGACTGTTGATGCCGATGTGGTGAATAACTTGACAAAGTTGTGTATTTTTCTTAGTCCAGCCATGACCAAAATTCCATCCAGAGAAGTTTTCAAACACTTTTTAATGTTTTCAAACACTAAACATAATAACAAGTGGAGAGCTAATCCGCATGTTTTTGTTCTAAACATTTGATATTTGAGGCGGGGGTTCCTATGTAAGCGTCGCTGAATGCAATTTTTGGACGCGCGATGTTGCTGAATAAGCCGAGGCGCAATTGACGCAAGACTGACACCCGTATTCACAAATAATTTGGAAACGTTACTATGCGATTCCTTAGACACTGCGTTCAATAGGCTCTGTGATTGGTCAATTTGCTTTATTATGAACTCATAGTACCGATCGCCGCTTACCTAAGTATTGTCAGTTTTGTAACCATATGCATTCACGCGTACTATGTGACCACATAGCAACGTTTCTCTACACTGCGTAGAGTATACTCCGATCGGCGCAAAATACTAAAAATAGCATATGTTGATGAGTACGGTCACACTAGCTGTCTCCATTGCTTACCGTGCTCCATGGTAAACGATATCCGTTCCCTACTACCTAACTAGAGCAGTTCATTCTGCAAACTGCGCGAATTCGTCACGAGTGTACGGAACACCGATGCCGGATGGCACCGACTGAAATTGGAACAATAAAAGAAACGAACCGGATTTAATTGGGTCACGACCGAGCCGGTGTCGAACACGGGACTTCATTAATTGGACGACTTCTCCGGGGACTTAGGAACAGCCAGTCGGGAACGGCGGGCGCCTTAAAAATAATTACTTACCATTTGTAAGGCGAACATTTTAATTACAAATTGACCTTGCGAGCTTACCTGCCCGAATTGGCTGTCGTCTGCACCGGCGGGTATATCGTCCTCCGGGAATAGGGCTCTGGTGGTAGGCCCTTGCGGTATATTACGTTTGTTTCTGTAAATAATATTCTTTTAATAACACTGTAAACATGCATCCTGGGTCTCAAGTCCGCTATTTTTAGTTATATCACAATTCGACTGCGATTCGATTACATGTAGATCACAACTCGAGACAAAAACTTGTAGGTAAGCGCAATTGCGTTATAATCGAATCGACTCTTAATGGACGTTCTACAATCTACCTACCAGGAGACTGAACAAATGAACGAGAAAGCACGATTGATTTGCTTTAATTTATTTAATGCTCAGTTTTATTTTTTATTTTACGTACCTTAGATTGTCCGCAATGAAGACCATTGTCAAGAGGTGGAATATCGTTTTATCACGCAATCGAATCGAGCGACAATTGTTTTGCGGACTCGAGGTTCTGATGCAGTAAGCAGTAACAGTAACCTATTAACAATTGCAATACCAGGGGAAGGTGTCACTCGTTTGTAGCCTAGTAAAAACTCGACCTAGTAAAAACCTTTTCTCATCCTTCTTGTAGCACTGCATAATGTAAAATCTGTAGGTACTCTTCCTCTGAATACAAAACGTTGAAAGAAATTGCGAATTCGATGATACGCGTTGTTAAGGCGCTCACGCACCACTTCCGATTCGAGCTCAAAAATATCTTATAACCCTCGTTTTCTCATGGACCCACTAGTTTGTCCCACCGGTGGGACCACGAGGGACACTTATTTCTCGTAGACCCACTGATTGATCCGGGTACAATTCACATAGGGCACCACTATTTCTATGTCAGTTTTCGGACAAACTTCAAGAAAAAAAAGCATTTTATTTGGTTATGCCCATGCCTTTTATAGGGATGACGTTTTCGATGTTATAGAGTGCCACAAACTTATCTGACCCGGTGCGAGGCTAAAACTGAAACATTGGAAAAATGGCGGGACTCCATTTTGAAATGTATTTGAACTGACATGTCAATGTCAAAAACAGTGCCGCCTGTCACCTGCCCTATTTTTGAAACTGCTCGCATTGACGCGAGCGCTCGTGTGCGCTAAATACCTCTTTCACACTCGTGAAAGGCTAGCGCTCACGTGCAGATAAGTTGGTGGCACTGAAGATCATATAAGTATTCCAGTTTATCCACTCACCATCTTGAACATAAAAAGCGCTTGTCTGGACGTGGATTCGCTTAATCAATAAGTCTCGAGGACTAGGGAGTACGGGACAATTTATTCACTACTCAAGTAAGCAGCAAGGCATTTATATGTAAAACTTTAGACTAGACTAGAACTATTTGCAAAATAACACAGTTCACTTTAATTCTTATTGTATTATTTAAATAATTAGTTTAGTGCATATAATCAATATACCTTAGAATTACGTGGTTAAAATCTATCTATGGTCTGAGGCTGCAATGTATACTTTGTAACAATGTAAAAACTACCCGTTTCTTTTCAATTTATACAGGAATTAGCGAACAAAAATATTTTTCACTTTAATTTCTCTATTCTTCGAACAAGGGATTATATTACAAGGCTTACACTACAACAACGTAATTCACCAAACTCGCTGTAATATTACGTGGCCTATTATTACGTGAACGACCAATGACGTACATTTCCGTAGCCTAATGCAGTAGCAGTCGGGAGAAATTCTGTAAAAGTTTTTTTTATAATAAGGAGAACTTAGAAGGAGCCAAATGAGCAAGCAGGTCGTGTTATGGGCCCGTTTATACGTCGCCGCTTACAAACCGAATGCTAACAGGCACGCGTCGTGCCCGCATTGTCATCGCGTAGCAACCGGATGGAAAACGTGCTGTCTCCCCTGTTGGTAACTGGTTGTTAAGGTTGGCAAGCTTTCTGTCATTAGTATAGAAACCAAGATTGCATAAACTTTTGGGACAAATCATCGTCTCTATGGGCTCTAAGTCATCAAACTCGAGCAATTGGAATACGTTGTTATAAGTAGATAGAATCACGGCTATCTGAAATGTTAGAGTTTTTCCTTGTAATTAATCTATACTAATATTATGAAGATTTTTTGTTTGTTTGTTTGTTTGTTTGCATTTAATAGGCTTCGAAACTTCTGGACCGATTTCAAAAATTCTTTCATTGTTGGGAAGCTACACCATCTCCGGGTGACATAGGCTATATTATATTTTCTAAAAAATTACGGATCATTAATAAAACTCCAATAATGTAACACAAGGTGTAAAAAAATACCCAAAAAATTCCTTACATCGCGTGTGCTGCGAAAACTATTGATGATAGAACAAAATAATGTACTACGACTTTGCAGAACACATCATTATCTACAAAAAGTGTCGCGACAGTATATGTCTAACGATTATAGTTATGTCACAATAAGTGTTCTTTTATTTTCAAAATATAATTGAAATGCCGCCGCTAAAAAACGCTCTTTATTTGTACCTTGGTATTAATCCTTATCAAAATCAATTACTTCATATTCACGACTGCTTCAATACCTTTATATAACTTATTGAATTATTTAATTCAGACATTCCATTCGAAAGATATCACGAGTTTAAAAATGTGAATATTAGAAAAAAGTCGCGTGTTCGCCGCTCAGTCCGCTCGGCTATCTAGGCAGCACGGGGTACGGGAGGGGAGTCAATGTCAAGATTGTCAAGAAATAAAGTGCCGCGCGGCTTGGGCGCGGATTATATCAAGCGTCGGCGACGCACGTTGCGTCGGCGACGCAACTTGCGTTATGCTGTCAACTCAAAATTGTATGAACTTCTAATGCGCGCGCCGACGCAACCTGCGTTTTACCTGCGTCGCCGACGCAACCTGCGTTATCGACGCTGCCTGCGTCGGCGATGCATCTTTCGTTAAGCTGTCAACTCAAAATTGTATGATTTTCAAATGCGCGCGCCGACGCAGGTAAAACGCAGGTTGCGTCGGCGACGCAGGTAAAACGCAGGTTGCGTCGGCGCGCGCATTAGAAGTTCATACAATTTTGAGTTGACAAGATGCGTCAAGAATTCTAAGGCCGGGCACAGACCTACCGGTCAGGGCCGGGCCGGGCCAGACCTGCCGATCAGGGCCGGGCCGGGTTAAACGTGAAGGCCATATTATTTTCATCGACAATGTACTAGCCGTCACACACTTATAGACGCCCGGAGAGCGCACCCGGTCAAAACTTTCAACCGTCCTGAAAGAGGCGAAGCTTGCATATAATCTTCTTATAATCGGCATATACAGACCGTAAGCTTTCCGGGCCGGGCCCATCGGGGCGGATCTGTAATTATCAAAGAGATTGATATACCTGGGAAAGGTATATTCCTCTATGATTGACCCTGGGTCCATTACTTTGGCAGGGCAAAAATTCCTATGTTGAAATATAAAAAACAAGGATTATCACAACCGTAATCTCAAAGACGTTGCGTGGCAAGAAGTAAATAGATATGGTAATGTGAAGTTTAAATGTTAGATGAACACGAGAAAAAAATACGCATCAGTTCGTGAATACATGAATTGGACCCGGGTCGGGCTCTGTTTAGCCTGAGGCTTGAACTGGGTCCAGCCCCAAGGTGACTCTTTCTATTCGTAAACTATTGGTCCTAGAACATGAGTCCCTAAAGATATATGATAGTACTCGTCGAATTCTACATTTCGAATGACAGTTTTAAATTTAACGTCTCTCTTACAAAACGTAGATTTCGACGAGTACCTAATATCATTTCTCTATAGAAACTATTCTTCTAGGACCTATGGTTCTCAAGTTATAACAGTTTTCAATTTGCAACAGTTACTTTAAATTAGAGATGTAACGGATATCCGGCCACTATCCGGTATCCGGCCTATCCGGCCATAATTCACTATCCGGCCGGATACCGGATAATGCGTTAATATCCGGCCGGATACCGGATAGTAAAAAATTTATAAAAAGCCCATAAAAGTGATTTTGCTCATCGGAAATATATGCCCTTCTGTAGCAGTCGAGTAAAAAGTCGTATCAAAACATTTAAAAACCATAAATATTAATCAAAGAAGTATTGATTATGTCGGCATCGACACCTATTCTACTCGTATCGTTCATTTGGTAGGTTAGCAAAAAAATTTAATAGTTTTCTGTAGGCTAATTACGTAAAGCTGTTGCCACCAATTCTCTAATTTAATGTAATTAGCCTACTGGTCTCGTCTGTTTGCACTATGCCTTTTCCATTAGCTGGAGTCAGCTCCTGCTTGTCTGCTTCCTCCATTTCTTTCTATTTTGAGCAGTAGCAGCGTCATAATATTGTCCTTCAGGTCCCGTAGGTCCGCCGCCAGTCAGGTGGCGTGTGGGTGGGTGTCTTCCGCGTCAGCGAGTCGTCGTCGCCAAATTTAGGACTACTTGCACTAAGGTGGTCTTTGGGGCGGCGGAGCACATGCTCATACCATCGCATTAAGCGTTCTAAAATTTTCTCTGGCATAGGTGTGACTTTGTAACTTCCACGCGTGTGGACAGTACGTACTTTGCCCAACAGGGTGACCCGCTGATCAGCATAAATACGCATTTTTGTCGTGTGTAGTTTTGACAAGTGCTGTTTAGTATGATAATGTACTTAGTGTAATAATTTAAAGTCAATCAAGATATATATTGATATTATAGATATGAATTTTTTTTATCCTGGATTAAAATATGAATTTCTTTATATTCAGAGGTAGTATACGATGTCGTTTATCCCCTACAATGCTGTGGGCTAATGTGTAGGCCCGTATTTTGAAACTATCAATCCATATAAGGCAGTGGCGTTACTGTCATACAAGCCCAAAAGCCGGGCTTGCCTTATAAAAATAATTATCGATAAAAAATCAAAGGTAATGCGAGCGCGAACTATTTAAAGTTCGCGCTCCTAATACTTTTCAAACTACGCGCCGGGAAGCAGCGCCATCGTGCGCCTAGGTTACGAAACACGACCCGAACGCACACGCAAGTTGAGGAAATTGAGACTCGGTCAGTCATCTCGCTCGCACGCGCTGGCTTGTAAGCGGGCTTCGTTTCCGGCCGGTATGTCTCTTTCTTACATATGAAAACTGTCCTATAATGAGATATAACTATACGTTTGTTTATATAGTAAATTGTACGAGACTTTAAGCCCTGCATGCGTATGAAGTTGTACACGGATCTTTGAAAATGGCAACTTCGCGCATGCGCAGTAGGTACGTTTGTTGAATGCTGTAATACGTACCAACTTCACTATTGTTTTGTTTGAGCCGTTTGGGCGGATAAGTAATTAGTTTTTTATTGTTTGTGTTGTGTTTTGAAGTAAAAGTGATTTAATTAGATTGATCAACAATAGCCGAAGTAAAGTCCCTTGTGATGGTTTAAAATGTGCACAAGTTTTGATTTGCATGGAAAAGGTAAAGTTATTAATCATTTCTCAGAAAATAACAAATTTCCTTCTATGTATTCCTATTATACCTATTTCTCAGATTAGTAAATCGCTTATAAGACAATTTCATAGATCGGTTTACCAAACTCATTGAATTGTTGGTTGTCTCTCTCACAAGTTATATTGCTGGTATAAAACTGAAGAGTGATAAGTGAGGATTGATCAGTAATGTGGCAAGGGGATGGATTTATTTTTAATAACCGTAAAAACTACACAAACTTCATCTCTCGGCATGCCTTACTCTGAACCCCTAGGCACGCCACTGATATAAGGGCGGAAGAATTGTTCAGTTCAACGTTCAAATTATACACATTAAACGAAAACTTTAAATTACATAAACACATGCAGTCGTATAAAGTCCCACGCCGCGATTACAGCTTATACAAACTTGTTCAGAGACTATGACCTGTAAATATCCGGCCGCCGGATATCCGGCTATCCGGCTAGGAGGTTGGCCGGATATCCGGTATCCGGTATCCGGCCAAACAACTATCCGTTTCATCTCTACTTTAAATGTATATCTCGACGAGTGATATAATTCTTTTTAGAGACTAGTGTTCTAGGACCAATAGAATCAGAGTTATAAAGGCTTTAAGTTTAACAGCCGTCATTCGAAATGTAGATCTGGACGAGTAGGTACAGTAGTTCAGTAGACTGATACTGCCTACCCGAATTTTTTTCCTCTCCTCATCCAACCTACCATCTTTCCCTTTTTTGTAGGTTTTCAGCGCCAAGCAGTAAGGCGATACACATTAATTCTTCATCCATTTCTACCCGTTAACCTTTCCCGGCAAGCGCTTGATAACGACTGAGAAAATTTTAAGAATGTCCGGCCCGGTAGGTGTGCCGGTTGGGCCCGGCCCTGACCTTTTCCATAGGTCTGTGCCCGCACTAAAGCAGGGCTTTTATGTCAACAAGACAAAGAGTTTATATACTGCAAAATGAGTTTGGATAGAGACTGGGAGACTGGATATCACAAGATATATCCATAGAGTTATATACCTCGTATAGTAACTCTATGGGCTATCCATAATAGACCCGTCAGGGTCACCCACACAGGCGTGGGCGATGCGGTCGCGTACTATTGGACTGAATGCGCACGCGTACAGACGTTCATCATATCAGCCAAAAGACACCCATGTTGAGCATATGCCGCCTTCCGAGATCTCCACAACATCCTGTCCTGTGCTTCCGCATCCGGTTGGCAGCTATCGCCCTCAGATTTATAGTTAGCAGTCGCCTCTAGATCAAGCCATTGACAAAAAAAAAATTATACTTAATAATAATAAACTACACCCAAGTTACACCGGTCAGAGGTATACCCAACCTCCGAAAGATAGTCAATGCACTAGCCTATCATAATAATAATCACATGTATGACCTGTGCAGCGAAGGGGGATGTCACGGCCACCCCCCGCTTGCAGAACGCGTCGTGGGTTTTCTGCTGTGTTCCCTTTAAGAACTACAGATCGCCCCTGTTTGGGGGATGCTTTTAGTGACAAGTCATTGTCACTAAAATTTCGCCACAAACTTATCTGACCCGGTGGCTAAAAGCTGAACTAAGTGTCGCCATTTAAAAATGTCATTTTGTTTGTCAACAACAGCGATGCCGTCACCGTGTCGGGTAAGTTTGTGGCACCTACCATTGAGTATTGCAAAGTAAAAAGTTTGCAAAAATATCTAACTTATTAATTACTAGCGGTTGCCCGCGACTTTGTTCGCGTTAAATACTCATCTTCAACTCATTCTATCATATGCAAAAATATTCCCCATGAAAATAATCACACTTAAATCTGTGATAAACTTAAAAGGATATCAGGTGAACTGGTTCTACACGGACCACAGGTAATGACTTTCAAGGTTATATTTTACTGTTCAGATTTATTTTGCTGAATATGTTACATAGTTTCTATGGGGTCAAATTCCGCAAAAAGCATAAAAGGCACTCATTGTAACTGGTTATAAGACTGCGCTAGTAGGCCAGGTTCACTAAAAAGTTTAGATCTTAAAGGAGTATACGCTGGCGCTGGCCTATGGTAGTCTTCTACATAACCTCATCCCCCTTGATCTGACTGACTTCTGTTTAAGTGGATTTGAAACGCCACAAAACATCAGCATCATAAGTTAAATCCTGTTTCTGTCTGCCACCCAGAGATCCTGGGTTCGATTCAGAAATGATGAATTTTAATATATGTTATCTGGGTGTTATATGTACTTATCATGAGTATGTATTTAAAAAATATGTAAGTAAGTTTAGTTATCTAGCATCCATAACACAAGCTTTGCTTACTTTGAGGCAAGATGGCGCTGTGTGAATTGTTCAAGTATATTTATTTAATATTTTTGATTGATAATATAGAGCTGAGATCAACTTACATCGGAATAGTCAAAATCTCTGAAACAGTCATTTTTTGTTTATATTTAAATTTTCAGTCAACATCTACTTAGATGACTAAAGTTTCAGCCAATTTAACAAAACAGCATTTTTATAGAACAAAATGAGTTTAAATTGATATATCTTTATTAATTTACTTTTTTATCTAAATAAAACATTTCACAAACACTACATTTAAGTGAAGCTTACAACAATTATACATTATTGAAACCGCACTTAAATCATTTAAGCCGTTCCTGAGATAAGCGCGCACAAACGCATTGACAAACAGACAGCATTAGGTAACATGTTCAGATGGTTGGTTTTTCATCGATAATATTCTACAGTTTTTTGAATTGAGAATTTTTTTTATTTGTAGATTTAGGTTATCTTTTCTAATTGTGTACTTTCTGTAGCTTTTATAAAAGCGGATATACAATAGGTACTTTCTGAGTCTGTTAAAATGGGTATGAAATTGGCCATACAAATGTCTTTCTGTGTTAAATGGATGTACAGCATATCTTCTTAGGGTCGCGGATTCAAAAGTGCTAATAAAGGTGAACACGCACTTACGCTGCGCGACGCGGCAGCGGCACGGCAACTGCACTGCAACGTCTATTCTGAACGCACTGCTGCGACGCGATATTGCGCGTTACTTCAGTCAAAGATGTGTAGTGTTAGGCAGGACAAGGTTTTAAATAGAGTTTGTTTGTCATATTATTTTTTTAAGCCGACCCCATATGTTAGTCTAAGAAACAGTTCGTCACAGTTCGAAGATAAATGACTTTTTTTATTCATACACGTAACCATTTGCGATAAAGCGTTCTTCCTTGTACGAAATCAGTTGCGTCAACAAACACATACCTAAGCGAGCGGCCACACAGAAAAGACTCAGACACGTCGCGGACAGGGCACAGACGGGACGCGGACGCGACTTAAAATATACAGAAAAGACAGGGCAAGGACGCGGCGCCGTCGCGGATAAGTCAAGAGCGTAGGCAAGACAAGGACAGCAAGCGCTGCGGGCGAGGCCCGGCTCCCGCGCCCCGCCCGCACCCCTGCTCTCGCCCGCGGCGCGCCCTTGCCTCGTCTTTTCTGTATGTTTCAAGTCGTGTCTGCGACGCGTCCTCGCCCTGTCCTAGCCCTGTCTTTTCTGTATGTTTTGCGTCGCGACGTTTCTATACATTTAGTATGAAAGTAAATTAAGCGGGCGCGGGCGCCGCGTCTGCGACGTGTCTGCGTCTTACGTATTTTCTGTATGGCCGCTCGCTAAGACAGTATTACTTTTTAAATCTTGTACACCTATGTCTGAAAGCTGAAATATTCATATTATCAAAATCGAACCATGTTCAGCATGTAACACATGATTTACCGGAACATTATTATTATTTATTATGCATCGCACCGGTTCGGCTGAATGTGGTGCAGGTGGTGCTACCCACTCGTATGGACGGTGCACGCCATCATCAAACCTGTCTCTCGACGCTGCTTTTGCAGCACAAGTGCATATAGACCTTTAGACTATTGACATCTGAACGTTTATACCTGTTTAAACCATGGACTTACTACCCACTGCGCACTGCTTTGACTAAAACCGGGCAGAGCGAGAGTCACCATCGATAGTCCTTTGTCTCTTTCTAACAGTGTAAACACAATGTTATTGGCATTGGCATAATCACCGTCATTCTAAATTGACAAGTGTTGTGTTTGGTGTTGCCATTATTGGAGAAATATATTTACCGTAAATTTGGTATTATTATGAGGTAATCCGTACAATCCGAAAAGTAGTTGTCAAAATACCTTTTGATCTACTGAACCATAGCCTCCTTTATCTTACAAGCCATGCTGTAGCACTGCTGTATTTATGCTGTATTTACTCATTGTTTACATGTCAATGTGCGTGAAAATTATGAATTTTATGATGATAAATTAAAAATATATTGGTGAAACTGTAAATAAACGCGTTTGTATGGACCATATAAGAAGGTAAATAAAAGTAAAAATGAAGGAGGCTATGACTGAACGTTTCTCCGACAAACGTCGAGTCGACATAATTATTAACCTACGACTTTTTGTTCCACAAAACAGATTAAAGAGTTCGGTAACGATTTATCCTACGACACTAGTTTCTAAAGAGAAGTGATAGTACTCGTCGATATCTACATTTCGGGTGACAGCTGTCAAACTTAAATGTGTTATAACTCTGAACCCATTGGTTTTAGAACACTAGTTTCTAAAGAAATATGATAGTACTCGTCGAGATCTACATTTCGTATGACAGCTGTCAAACTTAGAACTGTCATCCAAAATGTAGATCTCGATGAGTACTATCGTATTGCTCAAGGAACTAGTGTTCTAAGACCAATCGTTTCCGAGTTACAACAGTTCTAAGTTTGACAGCTGTCATGCGAAATATAGATCTCGGCGAACACTATCATTTTTCTTTAGGAACGAGTGTTATAGCACCAATAGTTTAGGAGTTATTTCAGTTCAAACTTTGACAGCTGTCATTCGAAATGTAGATCTCAACAAGTACTATCATTTCTCTCTAGAAACTAGTGTTTTAGGACCAATGGGTACCGATTTATAAAAGATTTAACATTGACAGCTGTCACTCGAAATGTAGATCTCAACAAGTACTATCATTTCTCTCTAGAAACTAGTGTTTTAGGACCAATGGGTACCGATTTATAAAAGATTTAACATTGACAGCTGTCACTCGAAATGTAGATCTCAACAAGTACTATAATTTCTCTCTAGAAACTAGTGTTTTAGGACCAATGGGTACCGATTTATAAAAGATTTAACATTGACAGCTGTCATACAAAATGATGATCTCGAGGAATGCTATCATTTCACTCTAGGAACTAGTGTTCTAGGGCCAATAGTTTCCGAGTAGCAGGGTAAGCTTGAGCTGGACCCTGGTGAAAACATGACCTTCAGATTGCACCCGGTCCGGCTCTGCCTGGCCCTGAGGTCGGTGTCCGCGCCAAATAATAAAAGTAATACGGAATTTGCATCAACAATGGTGGCAACACTAGAAAGGGACACAGGACTATCGATGGTGACTCTCGCTCTGCCCGGTTTTAGTCAAAGCAGTGCGCAGTCCCTTTGGGTAGTAAGTCCATGGTTAAGTCCATGGTTTAAACTGTTGAAGTCCAGTGTTTGACAGCCCTCGACAGCCCTTTGACAGACTCGGCGACGCATGGTGCGTCGGCGACGCAGGTTGCGTCGGCGACGCAAGGTGCGTCGCCGACGCTTGATATAATCCGGGCCTTACCCGCGCGGTCGGTTTCCTACGCAGCGGTCGTGTGTAACCCGTGTACCCGTAGTGGTACCCGTGCGAAGCCGGGGCGGGCCGCTAGTGTCATATAATTTGGTATGAATAAGTCAGACAAGTGAACTCTTTAGGTATTTTGTAGCCTTCTGCTGATAGGGCAAAGCCTTCGCAATTCATCATTATCACCATCCTAGCGCTCATCCCTACCTCTTCCAGGGTCCGCGTTCCTACTAATTCTTCTCCACTTCGCCCGGTCTTCGGCATCCTCGCATCGTAAGCCGTTAGCTCTCGTATCCGACTCAGCGATGTCAATCCATCGCTTCTTGGGTCGACCGCGGGGCCTCTTTTCTGATACCGTCAGGCACCTATTACCAACGTATTCCTGGGGCTTACACGACACGTGATCAAACCAGCGCAGGCGAGTTTTTTCGATCTTATCCGCGATATCCCTCAAGCCATGGCTGCCACGGATGTACTCGTTACATACTTGACCGAGTCGCGTCACTCCGCACATCCATTGCACCAAAGCCTTCGCTATTATAGATGGCTAAAATTATAATATTAAATTCAAACTCAAATGAAAACATTAATAATATTAAATTCTTCTTGCTTTCCATGTTTTAATGGGTCGGTACTACGTGAGAGTGATCCCCTGGTATTCTCAATACTCAATGGTGACTGCTTATTATCAGGCAGGCTGTAAACTTGTTTGCCTTAGTGGTATGTACTTATAAAAGAAATAAAAATATATCTTTAAATTATGTAATGGTATGACAACTTAAGTGGTTCAGTTGGTTAACATGCCAGTCTGCCTTGAGGTTCCGGGTTATAAAATTTCGTTGACTTTGATAGCGTAATATTTAAAATATGATCAAATTACTCTTGAATAGAGCGAGACTCGCGGGACACTAGCACTAAGAAAGGCAATTTAAGCCTTGAAAGATATTCCAAGTGTATTATGTTAAAAGGCGAAGGCGAAAAATAAAATAAAAGTTAACGGCAACATATTCATTCTCACTTTATATTGAACACCCCCAGTACGTTAACTAACTTCCACCGCCTACGCCTCTACGGCGTAGACCAGCTACGCCTGCCTGAACGCTACGTAGGATGCTTCAATCAATAATCTATTACAGCGTTCCATTTCGTAGAATCATGATTCTAAGTTTGTTGTAACAGCAAACAGTCGCCGAAAAAGGTTTCAACGGAAAATGAATATTACAAATTGCCCGTATAAAAATATCGTTGTTTCGAATAAAATGCGGTAAAAACTGTTTGGCCAGTAGCACTGGAGTAGGGGTGGGGGGGTCGTGACCAACGGGGGGAGGGGGAACCCCTATTGCGAACACAAACGTCGTCGCCGGGGCATCAGCGAGAATTTCGCTGTCCCGTTTTAATAAATCTCTATTTACAATTCCTCGCCCGGAGAGTGGAAAGGCTTAAGCCGAGACATTTTTCTTCATTCGCGAGTGTGTGCTAACAAACTCCCCGTCACTACGAGGGGGGAGGGGGGGACAGCACTCAATCTTAACAAATTCTGTTACAATCATATTATAGCCATTTACCCGCGTATACTTTGGCTAATATGCTTGTGTTCCTGAGTCAGTGTGCTCTTTTTATATTTTCGGAATAACATGTTTATTGTTGTTGTTTTATACTTTATACTAGATATTTTAGTAAAATATAAGGTTTATTAATAACACGCCATTTTAGACCCAATATCCGATGAGAAACCGTCGTGATAATATTGTACGGAAATTTATTTTATTTTATTTTATTCGAGATAACAACAGCCATAAAATAGGTTGATTACATTTTGTTGTGAACTTTGTCACTAGGCCAATGACAGTTATCCACGCTTATATTAATATTAGGTATCTAACGAACATGTTATTAAACAAAATAATCGTATCTCAAATCAACTTAGTATCGTAAATTGTGCGGGAAGAGCAAAGTGACACAAGTTCTTCGATGTTATATAGTTTAGGAATCGAACGCGTGACCTTCATAATAGAACGCGGAGTTGGTATCGTCGATGCTTACACTCTAAAGCTTCTTATAATGTGGTGTAAATAGTCTGACAAATAATCTATCCATTTATACATAGTATAAAACAAAGTCGCTTCCCGCCGTCTGTCCCTATGTATCTATGTACGCTTACATATTTTAATCTACGCAAAAAATTTTAACATGGTTTTCAACGATAGATAGAATGATTGAAGAGAATGGCTTACAAGCAAGAAAAAAAGAGTGGGTTAGGGTAAAGTAGGTGCTTGATTGTTTAATTTGAATTATATATTTCCCTATGACACAACTTGTAGTGCCAAAGGAAACAGCTTTTCCCCATGGCACTAATGGTACGGTCACGCGGTTGTACCATGGGACAGAAAGGATATAACCGGGGTTATTAAAAACCGTCTTGATTGTTCAGTGTTCTACAAACAGTGCTAAAAACTCATTTGACGTCGTTAATGTTGATAACAAAATGACATTTCAAAATTGGTCGCGAACTGTGCGGTTGCAAAAGAACTTTATCCCACGCACATTAAGGTTGTGGAATGAACTACCTGGAGAGGTTTTCCCTGGAGAGTACAACATGGAGTTCTTCAAGAAAGGTGTAAAAAGGTTTTTACGGGGTCGGCAACGTGTGGGTGATCCCCCCCTGGTATTGCAAACGTCCATAGGCTGCGGTGTCTGTTTACCATCAGGCAGGCCGTAAGCTTGTTTGCCACCTTAGTGGTATAAAAAAAATACGTTTTTGAGAATGACGTTTATCGTCTTTTCAAGTGTAAACATAACGTTTAACTTTTTTTTCAGCTTAAATACGTCTAACAATTTGGTGCAACCCGCCCTTAGATTAGATTTTCGCCAACGGGTCAGATAAATTTGTAGCATTGTATGTATGTTGCGTTGCACTTGTTCTATCCTCACATGTTGCGTGGGAACTAAAGTCAATGCAATTTACACCAGAAACAAAAAGATTATACGAGTTATGGCGGACTAGAAAGCAATCTCATCGCCTTAGCGCCGGGCTGAGTGAGAAGTGTGAAATTGGACTGCCCGTGGGTGCGGCCGGTGTAACTACGTCCGGTGCATCACCCACGTTCCTGTCTCCACTGTAGAGTTGTTTTAGGCTGGAAATTGGCTTACCTAGGCGATGCACAGGCGGAATATAAAACAATTTTTAACGGATTAATCCAGATTTAATAACGATTTTGTCGCGTTCCTAATTGGCAACGTTCGTGCGACGGGCGGCTTCGAGGTCTCGTCTATTGGTCGGGCGACGTCAGACGTACGACTATGGTCGCACGACCGTTGCTAATTAGGACAGCGCCTTACAATGGGAAACAAAGAGTAGGAAAAAAATGCAAAGCAGAAATATTAAACTGTGGTACTTAGTCTTCGATGTGCAGTGGCCACTCGCACTTGTACTTGTGCTTGCTGGTGCGCTGCTGGTACTTGTGCTATTACGAGTACCTGATCACTTAATTCATGTTATCATATAGTCATGCGATCAGCTTATTCATTGTATGATTATATTTTGGGCTATGAACAAGTTGTTTATTCATTTTTAATCACAAAGCCAGCTTTCTATCCTAGTAAATTTTTTGAGTGATCTAACCTTCTCGTTAATAAGTGGTAGTATTTACCTATTTATTTCATTGTATCACTTAAAAATACGTTTATCTGCAGAACTTATGCCATTCTGAGCTCGTCAGTTTAAACATATTTTGAAATGGCGAAACACCCAAAACGCAAGACGCGGATGCGGAAGATAACCTACGCGTTATAGCCCACCATTAAGCGCGCGGCGTCAAGCCGAAAAAAGCGGATAAATCCTTTCCTTGTAACAAATAGCCGCGCATTTGATAAGACAGATCGTCCCTTCGCCGGCGGCCACAAATCATATTAGTTTCAAGTTATGTGTCGCCATTAGCCGAACGTTCAGGCTCCCAATGCGTTTTATATATCTGCTCCAAGACGCGACGCGAGCGCAGAACCCACTCGCCGGCCACGAGGGGTCCCTCATAAATTTCAATACACTTCCTTACACTCGGGCAGCGTACTTTAAGTGAAATATCTTCCCCATTTGGGGAATCCAAACACCCGAAACTGGTGATGAATCCCGATACTTTATCGCTAACTTAGTTGGGGGACCATTAGCCGGCAGCTACGAGTCTAACTTCATTTTCGACCAATGCCAGTATTTAGCTTAAATAAGCCGCCGCTAAAGAGCCCCAAGTTTTAATAATCCGACGGTTTGAAGGGTATTTTCCCGAATTATGTTAATCTCAGACATATTTTCGTCAGGAATTTCGTCAGCCGTAACGGTTATATTGTCGTCGTAGTAATATTGTGTGACAATATTATAATATTTTGTCTGCTATGCGAGGCTCTTACTGAGCTGTAAATTATTAGGTATGATTTTGAAACTCAACAAGTAACTTGAAGTAACATATGAATTCCACCCATAGACGGGTATATAGCGAATACTGATATCACAAAATCTCACATACATATTCCATAAGTTTCGGCCAAAAGTTCGTAAGTAGCAAAATAACAATTGCAATCTGAATCAGCGATGAAGCAAGCATCCAGAACTTTCGTTTCTATGACCCAACTTTTCCTTCATAATGTACGTAATACCATTGAATCTTGTTATCCAGCTAGGAATTTCCTTGTAAGTATTGCCTTTTCGACGTTTTCTCTCTAATAAATATCCTTTACGCTCTGGTGTTGGCGGCGACCCGTCGAGATTTGCGCCTAAGCCTCCTGTCACCACGAACATCCTGCATGAGATAACCATTTGTACCCAACTCCTTGCGTTAAAATTGTCGAGCATGTCGCTCTGCGGCCACACCTAGGCAAAATAGTGACAAAATAATAGAAACTGAATCATGAAGACCAAAGATTTTGGCATAGACATATGAAGACGCACTTTGACAATTTAAACAACTACGTCATAATAAGACCGGTTTGCACCAACAATATTCTTTTAAATAACATTGTGTTTCTGCCGGTTAGTAAGGTCTTCAGTGCTCCATGGGTGGGGGGGTTTGGGGAACCGTGGCTTTGGCAGTGGTTTGGCATTTGCCTTTTTGCTGCCAGAGCAACGTGTGATAGAGTTGGGCAACGCATTGGCGATACTATTGGTGTTGCTAATGTCTATAGGCGGTGGTGACCACTCTCCATCAGGTGGCCTACTTGCCTGTTTGACAACCGTTTATGATTAGCGCTACAATACCACAAACGTATTTGAGCCGACGATGCGTCTTTGTCGTTGACAATAAAAAGACATTTCAAAACAGCGACTCTTATTCCCAGTTTTGGCCTTCGGGTCAGAAAAGTTTGTGACGCTGTGACGTACAACGTGCGATCCGAGTCCGAGAAAATACAGAAATAATAATGAATGAGGATTGAATGACTTTGAATGAATATTTTGAATGAAACCGTCTCCGGAAGCCATAACAAACATGCCGAAAACTAGCACGTGTAACCCAGGCTTCAGTAAATATGGACCACTTATTTTATTTTCGCCCACACCAAAACTAGCACAAAAACGTGAGATACCCAGTTACACAGCGAAATAAACTCAAACTTCGAACGTACTAATATATTTGATTATGGCATTTACAGCGTTTCGGCTGTGGTAAATGAAGGGCACTTTTCTTATTAAAAATTCAATCAATGTTTCCATAGGCCTGAAATTTGAATTTATAACTAAGTTATAATCTGGTTTCCCCAAATTCGGGTGCCCACGCTACGTTTCGTTTCCCCGTCCCCCTCGACAAGATATCGGTAAATATTTGTCCCCTTCCTTTTTGCGTGATCGATTCGTTGTTGCATAAAATTATTTTTTCATCGGCAGAGCGCGTACTGAAATTAATTAAAGGTATTGAGAGGCCAGGCGGACGGATTGGGAAACCTTGTGCTACAAAATAAGTTTCTTCTGGAAGGAACTTACTGTGGAAAGCGCTTCTTGTAGAGATTTTCTATAGTGACTGCCTGGGAGTTTTTTTATTAGGTTTTCAAAATAGGTGACACTTAGCCAAATTAGTGGCATAAAATATTCGTGGACAAATTCACACAGCGCCATCTAGCCTCAAACTAAGCAAAACTTGTACTATGGGTGCTAGATAACTGATATACTTCTTAAATACTTTTTTTAAATACATACTTATTATACATAGAACACCCAGACCCGTAACATAAAAAACTGAAGTATATGATATTTGTGGAAATCATTGTTAGAAACTCGCGATGCGTATGCAGACTAAAATCAGCAGAAGAAAATCTATTAACATTATGAGCATTTTGTGGATTAGGATAGTTTCCAGGCCCGACGAGGAGACGGAGGACCGATGAGACTACGAATGCAAAATTACATATCTAATTTACGCACCTTGGAGTGCGGTGGTTTTGTGTTGCGGTATGGTCATCACATAGCCGCTGACACGGGTACTACCGATTGTTATTCCGCAACCAGGCTGATTTCGAAGCCAGGTATTAACTGTTCACTTCTCTCAGGAGCTCCATAAACTCATTCCATCATGTCCTTTTTTCCATAGAAAAATGAGAGCGACAAAATATCGGTATCCGTATATGGAAGACGACGTATGGTACTTACTGATTTCCATTCACTTTTCTCATACGCATTGGGACTCTCTGCCTGCGTCATTGTTCCACGAAAAACTTAACCTTGGATCCTTCAAGTCAAGAGTGAATAAACATGTATCTTCTAGGCAAGCATGCTACATTTTCGACCTCATCGTCGCTTCCTATTGGGAGGGATGAGGCACCTAATAAAAAAGGCACGATGACATGGTGCAAAAACAACACCAAATATGGAGTCACACAATGGATAAAATGTCGAGAACCCAGTTTGGAGTTGGAGTCATTTGGAGATGTAAAGATAAGACGTATATCAAAACATACGTGGCGCATCCATTTTGTACACGCTGGATTCGTTTCTGTGTAGGTATTACCTGCGTATCAGGAGTCCGCTTTCCATCAAGTATGCTGTCGGCTCGTTCGTCACAGAGTATCATCAAAAAACCTATACAACTTACACGGTAGTCGAAGGATATTCTGCATATTTCCCAATGCCCGCGTAGGGAAACAAACTTCCATTGGGCGTGGCGTAGGATCGAATAACTCAACAATCGGTTTCGACTTGGTCGGCTTCGGACAGATAGCCGGCTCTGGGGTCACCTCGATTTACTCGAATATGTGCTGAATAAGCTGACGTTGAAATTCACTCCTGTTGGCAATGCAGACCTAGCAATATAATTTACGATAGAATACAAAAACTATTTTACACAAGTTCCACTATAATTAAAATAAATTTAATATATTGCGACCGGTTACGAATGAATCATCATCAGGCAATATAGAATATCCGCACCGTAAGAGTCGATTCGAATGCATTAACCGTGTGCCAGCGAACTTCAGTGTTGTTTGGCTTCAGTAATACATAAGTCTGTGGTATCCATTGAGGAGGATCATCAGTCTACCACCGATAAAATCTGTGTTTGTATCGGTAAACTAAGCCAATACACAACAACGCAAGAACTACGCATTAAAAAATATTTCATGTTATAATAGTGTCATTCATACAAAATAATTCAGTACCCAATATCGACATATTCCCTTCCTCTTCTTTTGTAGTCTGAGTGGTAGTGATCAAGTGTCGGTTGGATCCTGCGCCACCGCCACCCTCACGATGCAGCGCCATGTATCCCTGTGTTTGGCAGAGTGAGTGTCTTCATTTATGGTGGAGTATGTCACAGACTTGAAGAGGTCCGTCCACCGTTTTGGAGAGCGCCCACAAGATCATTAGCCTTCGACTTTACCTTGCACCAACAATCGTTCCATGGAGTCCTCATTACGAGTGGCGTGCCCGAAGAATTTGAGGTGCGCAGTCTACGCGATTCTGAGCATGCGTCTCCAACACCACATTTACAGTGCGTTGTGACGGTCTCTCGTCCTCAGCGTCTCAGCTCCGTATAGAAAGATTGGAAAGACCAGATACCGCATCAATCGAACCTTAGTGAAATCGTTGTGGTTATTCTGCGGTCCTTCCAAATCATTGTGAGTTTTTCCACTGCGGGTCTAGTCATGGCGCAACGCCTCCCTATTTAATTCTCGCAGCCTGGAGGCTGGAGCATTAGTGATCGTGGAACCCAGATACACACAACTCTTAACTACCTCGCATCTCGCTAAATCTATTTTTAGATTAGATTAGATATTCCCTTCCATTTCATGTTTATTACATAAACGAAGACATGTTTATTAATAAACACGACATGACAGATGTCGCATGATAATTTTAGGTAATACGTTACTGCTTCACTAATTATAATGAATTAGAGACTAATTATCGCTTCTTTCTCAGTATTAATGAATGAATAAATACTTCATTGAATAAATACTGGATTCAGTCGGTACTTATCGATAGCAACAGAGAAAATAACAGGCGGCCTAATCACTTAAGCCTTAAAGCTTATGATTTGAGATTCATCGAAGTAATAATCGTCACTGACAGCTCGTTATTCGAAATTCATGAACTTGACAGTTCACTCATAATTTCTTAGGTAGAGCACAGCTGCTGTCCTCGGTGATATCGGTGCACAGGCGGTGGCAGATAGTATCCTACGTGGCTTACACCCGTATTCGGAAACGTTAAAAAACGCACAGAGTTCCAAAATGTCAATACTTGAGTGGCGATCAAATTATTACGTACGTACGTACGAAATTGACCTAACACAGAGCCGTATTGTACGCAGTGCGTTCACTTAGCAGACGAGCAGTGTAACGCTACTTTATTTAGACAAGTAGGCATTATTTGTGATTACGGATGTTATATGACAACAAAACTACCTGCGTTCGCTACTGTATTCCAAACGAAATATTCCAGTAATAAACCCTAATGTTGTTCAAAACGCACAAGGGAAGTGGCGGTCGGCGAGTGGCCGGAGCCTGCCCACACGCGGTCCACAGAGTACTCCCGCGACATAAATTGAACGCGCCTATTTACATTACGCGGCCGAATTAACATATCCCGGGTATTCCCCGGCGGCGACCGGGGGTAAAATCACCCATTTGTAAAAAAAAATACCCGCAAAGGCCCTTTCGGCTCGCCGTTTTTTCTTTGTTTACCTATAGGCGTAAGTACCTGCGTATTGTAAACTTTGGAGGTTCTTGCTGTCCAATTTTTTAAATGTTATTTTATGGTTCAGCAGTGGTTTGTTTGTTGTTGATGATGGTTGCCAAAGGTGCGTCTAAATCTCATGACAGCGCCGCGAATGTGCTACTCGGCTCGCTGTTGCTACATGAGCGTGAGCTGTTGCTGCCACAGCTCGCGAGCGGAGCGTTATATTACAATATACAATATTACAATTATACCGTACAAAACAATTGAAGACGTGCACTCTAAGACCTGAGTCACCGCATACAGACCATAGAATTACTAAAAAAAATTCCGCTGGGTGTAGGTACCTACCTACTCAACAACTCAGAATCTGTCGATCTATGAATCTGACCTACATCGCCGAATGTTAACTTTATAGTACTCCATTCTGAATCTGAGTGAAACAAGATAATACCTACCATAAGTTATGGCGAATAAAGTATTTTTAGTAGCTTACAACATATTCGCTCTGAACGACACCAAACCCAAGAGAATTTAAAATTAGCATCACAAAGTTTCTCTTGCACAAACATCAGACGATTAGGTAAACTTCTTGGACAATGGCCACTCCCCACAAAACTATCACAAACTTATGTGAAACTAATAACATCATGCTTTTGCACGACTGCTCTGTAGACCTGAGAGCGTCGAGTCCAGTACTTACACGTAAATAGTGAAACTTTATAAATTAACGTTAACGACACCGTGTTTTAATAAGCAGCCGGGTTCTTCGCTTCGAATCGCAATGAGCCTTTGGACCCGTACCACGAGACGCGAGCGACTTTTTCTCGACCTATTTACATCGCAATTTGTACAGTGACGAATACCCGACAGCAGTTATGTACAGCGTAATTCCCGCCGCAAACATCGCCGGATCAGCTGGTAGGAGGCCCGCCACGCGTGGTCTTAACGTGTCTAGTTTGAAAAGTCTGTCCGCGTCTCCGTTTTAATGAGTTTTCGCCTAATGCCAGTCTTGCGCAGCAAATTTATGTCATGAATAATAATAGACGCTAACGGCACAGAGGCGTTTAAATCCTGAGCTGGCACGTCCGCGGGTAATCCGCCGAAGAAACATCTTAATAAACACATAATAACGTTGTAACGTGATACACAGTGACGGGATGCCCGCGTATTACATTGGAGGCGGATGCGCGGAACGCGATCGTGCCAAGCCGCCGCGCCGCCCCGGGACACATATTCGATGAGATCGCAACATCAGATTACTGACGTTTGACAAACAGAGATTAGTTGATTGGTTTATAGTCCTATGACTACACTAACAATTACGAACGCAATTATGCTGGTTGGTGTACATTTATTAGGAAAGATCCTCTCCGATCCGAATAGGGCAAAGGTTATTGGGTAAGTGTCCCAACCACAAAATAAAATATTATTATTTCAAGAAAATACTCCCTCGCGCGAGAGAGCACAACCGGGACATTAACGCCAAGATGAGCACTAGATGACCAATGCAATTTGTAGTTTGAAAGGGGTTTTGTATCAACGAACCCCATGGTAATCTATGCCATCAAGCAAAATAAGCGAAGTGTCGCAAAAGTATCGCTTTTCTGACTTCATGAAATAAAAAATCAAGGTAATTCTTGCACTTCTTTTTCGTCGTCAATATCGTAATGCCGTTGATGGTTTAATAAAAATTATTTCTGGCATTTAAAATTATATTGTCGGCGCTATAATTAACGCCGACAATATCGTCGTCATGGCAGAATCCTTGGAGGCACTAGACATAATGATCGTAGGCCTCTGCAGTCTGCCAAAAGGTGGGTCTTAAAATGGACATGGACAAGACGAAGGTTATATCTTCTTGGGACAAAAAGTCCAGTTAGGTAGATTCAACCTCGAGAAAGAGGTCAATCGACGTATCGGATATAGGCGTAGCGGACGCGTTCCAACAATGGCGGATGCTTTTTTTTTATTATACTAGCCAGGCATTAGGCCGCCATCTTTCTCGTCCAATAAATTCAGTATTTGAAGACGAATGGTCTTTGATCAACGTGCCAACACACGTGATGATATACGGACCAGATTCGCAAAATTGAAATGCGTAAGATACATAGCTCGCAGAACCGATGGCCGGTGGGGCAGAGAGTTCCTTGAGTGGCGACCACGTACAGAAAATCGAACAGTTGGACGGCCCTCACGAGATGGACGGACGACCTGCAGAGGTTCGTGAGGTACCGGTGGATGCAAGAAGAGCATTCGATGTGGAAATCTTAGGTAGCTTATGTGGGTGTGATGATGATCCATAAATAGATTCTAAATCCGATGCTAACAAATCGGATTTGGTAGGGTATTTATTACACACTGTATAGGATCACTCCGGACTCGTGGACCCACCGACATATTTTTGACGGTCATTTAAGGGATAGGAAGCAATATGGTATGTTAGGATATATTTTAAAGTTTGTGATTCGTCGTCATATCATAACACTAGCCAAATCGATGTCAATATCCAATTAAAAACTATACAAAACTTCAGACCAAACCACCCCGACCCTCTCAATCAAGGCGTCCGCAATCCGCATTGTGCATGGCCAATTTAATTTGCTATTTGATAACCTTAGCAATTTCTGTTGGTTGTTTGTGTGGATTAGTCGGGCTGGGTAAGATTGACCCGATAAGCGGGCCGCCGCGGGCAATCAGGCCCACTACGCGACGTCGTTACATTGACGACATTCCCACCCTTATCTTTTTTAATGTCCGATCCCCGATCTGAGATAGCGGCCGTGCGTTTGCGGCCACCCTTATCGGTTTCACGCTGTTGATCCGGATCAAGTATGGTCGGAGTTAATATGGCGGTTGGTAATGTCCGGACGGCGGCGGTCGCAATGTGTTTGACGTTGTTTGACAAATTGTAATGTTTAATGAGCAGTTTTCCAATAGGTATCTAAAGCATTCCTAACCACTCACTAGATGGCGCCCCGACAATTTTGGTAATTGATAAGCGCTTAAAATAGGTTCTTAGCAAACAGGATATAAACAATGGGTACGTTGTATTGGATAATATTGTATTTGTCAATAGTTTTCAACCATTTTAGAGGTTGTAATAATAATGAAACATAGTGACAACTTCTTTTAATATTTCTTTTTACACTTCGTTCAACCTTTAACAGTTATTTTTATATTAATAAACATTTTATTTTTAAGTTTAGTATTAGTTGGCTGCATGAAATCACTGCCACCATCATACAGATTAAAAAAAGATTACCAAAATTGTAGGAGCGCCATCTATTGATGCTTTTTGAAACCAATTATCAATACCTACTGGAAAACTCCTCATTGGGAATGAGCTGTCAAAATAATATATGAGGCTGATGAGGTGACATGTCGTGGGTAACGTTATAGCCCCGGTTCCTTCCACGATCCGTAAAAGCCAAGTTAGAAGTAACTTAAGCTATTAAACTGTGATTGGCTATAATTCTGTTAAAACGATGTTAGTAAACACAAAAAAGACAGACAGACAGTGTTGTTAAAGACATACCTTTTTTGTAAGGTGTAAACTTTACAGTGAGTTTGTATGGAGCAAGATCTAAATCGCTGCATGAAGAAGATGCATTAACTGCAAAAATTAACTTAATGTGTTTGACGCTGTAAGTCTATCATACATCTAAGTATTAAAATACACTTGAAAGTATATAAATTCAAGAACACTACAAGAGTTTCTTAATCTGAAATGGGATCATGTCGTTACTCCGAAAGCGAATGAAAAGTTTCTAATTAGTGAAGTTTTAAAACTTTGAAATTACAACTTTTAAGGCAGATCTTTAATACGAGTACTGTCAGCTGCATGTGTAGTGATGACACGGTCTACGGTATGATTGACACTGTGGACCTGCTTGTCTGTCTATCACGCCTAACCGTTGAACAGATTTTGATAATATATGGCGACATGGAGAAAGACATGACTACTTAATATTTCAAAACGATGTTACGGACGGACACGGACCGTCGGAGGAGTGTCGTCTAGTACAGTCAAATTCGTCGCGCTGCGTCCGATTCGTGGGGAGTCGGTAATTTTAAAGGTGAGGTGGTGGTCCGCGTAAACACAGAAGAGTATGTAAAATCTATCAAAAGCTATATCCCGATTGACTTCCCGCGCCCGAGGGCCCGGGGTGCGTATTTGATCACGATCCAAGATTTGGCAAATCAGGTAAAGGGACTGTCATCTGACCTTTGTAACCCTGTGACTAGATTGCTGATCGTGGGAAGCCATTTTCACGTAGTGACTTTTGTTTTCCTTGGGTTTGGCCCTTCTAGATTTGGTGGGTCATTTTTCTTTTCTGGGAAATGAGAGATTATTTTGTAATACTTGTTGATTGGATCTACGTTCTAAAATTACGCCTAGAGTATTTCTCTTGTTATGTATTTACCTAAGTGTAGAGCTCCACTCATGCAGTGCAGTGCACTGCGCGGCGCACCGCACGGTGCCACGTCACGGTGACAACAAAGAAAACGGTGGTGTTATTCTGGTTTTTCAAGTTAGGCAACGTTTGCACGAGAGCTTTTTCGGAGCTTTTACGCGCGTTATTTTAAACGACTCGCATGGTTATTGACCATATGTCTCCGACTGTCTGTTCAGACGCAGGCGTAAAAACTTAGTAAAAAGTGACTGGAGATTTTTTATCTCCAGTCACTTTGCAACCAAGAGACTGTCTCAAATGCAACCAAGAGAAACGTACGAAAAGGATGTCATTCATTTTGGATTAAAACGCTAAAGGGCCGACCAGAAAAATATTATGCAATTTTCAGAGACAGCACACAGGTTCTATTATTTCTTACTATGGTGCCAAACCAATACGCCCACCACCACCACCACTATGTACTAGGGATGTTACGGAGCTTCGACTCCGACTCCGATAAGTCGGAGCTTCCGATTGATCTTACACGTCCGGTTCCGACTTCGGTTCCGATACTTTTAAATCGGAGGTTTTAATCGGAGGTCGAACCATAGCAGATAGCGGCAGCGGCGACGCGCGGCGGCTGCGGTCAACGTGTACGAACTGTACGAACAGGTTAATGCATGTCGTTGGAAAAGCACGCATTCTGTCATCGGTTAATATTTCACTTGTTGTTACGCAATACGGATGGTTTGTTTTGTTTTGTGCGGTGTGTCAATTCAAGTTATCTGTTTTTGATTTGGAACTAGTGGAAAGTGAATGGAAATACAAAATTCCAATCCCTTAAACCGATTGTCCTCCAATATTTATCGTGTCAACCAGGTTCAGTAGCAAGCGAACAACTTTTTAGTGGTACTCGCCTAATCTATGATCCGTTAAGAAATAGATTGGACGGAGACAAAGCTGCAAAGCTGTTGTTTATTAAATATAATTTGCTCCTTCTGGAGTCAATTAATTTGATTTAATTTGCTAACTGTCATAAAAATGTGTTTGTTTTTATTTGTGACACCTATATGATATAGGTTTATTATTTTTTAATTGAAATTAAAGAGGCTGATTGATGATAATGTTTTTACTATTTTATTTTATTGCCTGCCCTTAACACATCTTTCTTCACCGCTACTATCTCCAACTCCGCCTCCGAATCCGACTCCGCTTCCGATTCCGGTTCCGACTCCGAAAAACCAAATTTAGAAACTCCGACTCCGACTTCGGTTCCGATAAAACCACCTCCGTAACATCCCTACTATGTACCACCGGGCGTACAGTAGGTAATAAGTATCGCTTTTCTAAAAGCCAATAACAATCAACCGTCGGACGTGCGGATTTGACGTCACAGTAAACAATGTAAAGAACTGTTTTCTCCATTAATTTCTGTTAGAACAACAACTGTTTCGTTATCTTTTGTTTTGTTTTGCTTTGTTTTATTCTATTTAGTTATGTTTTATTTGTTTATTTTATAAAGTTTATAAAGTTTATATACTCAAACACCTACTCAATGGGCATGGCTGAAAAACAGCGCTGTACGGAACCATACCGTCCCGTAACAACATAAGCTGAGCCAGGTCCATTTGCCTTAGTTATTTTTATTGTTTAGATGTAGTGGTAAAGCACGATTTTTTGTTTATGGCAATAAATGATTCTTATTCTTATTCTATTCTTATTCTTATTGGAAACTAATAATTTTGTTCTGGCCGACACTTAGATTTTTGATCCAAAAATGTATGAAACGCGAATGTTGCTTTTTTAACTAAAAACTATAACAAAAGAAACATGTGAAGAAATTGGACCACCCCGATTGATCTTCCTCGAATACTATGATAACTGATGTTTTTACCCGACTACGAGGGAGCCAAGGAAGGGTAATGAAGTTAACGGTCTATGTTTGTAAAGTTGATAAATGTGATAATTGATATCTACTATCACTATCATTTAACACACAAATTCCTTGGGCGGCATTTTTACATGTACATCAATTTCAGCATTTTCCCACTTGTTTATCACTTTAAATTAGGGTTTACGATATTTTTGTTAGCCATTTGCTTTTTTAGTTTTCAAGTCGCGACTTTTCATAAACGGCGGAGATGGCAAAGGTAAATATTTTTGTGTTCCTCTCACTCTAGATAACTGGTTCCTATTATTCATCATGTCCTTACAGATAATATCCTTGGCTACCGAACACAAGAATGCCCGATGTAATATGTATAATAACGCAAGTATACTGCTGGGTAAGCAGAAACTATCTGCGAATAACTCGGCAGTCGGCACAGAATTCAAAGTAAAACAGAATCCCTGTCTCTAAATCATGAATGAAGCATGCATATGTGAGCGTGATTTGGGGGTTGCCATAAACATAATTCATTTTGCCGTCTATTATAATTTATGTATGATTAGCAGCACAACTTTACAATAATATATATATTAAAATTCATCATTTCAGACTTTTAATTCTTTAATTATAATTAGCAAATGGAACGATGTGGTCTCTACCTATCGCTTCGAGGAAAAGGCATGTAGTATTTCTTTATTTTAAAATTCTTGTGTAATGAATGTTGTACAATGCTCGTGTTAGTAGGTATAAAAAATTTACTAAAGGGAAGACGCCCCAGAATCAAAACCCGTTTTGCACCGGTAGATCAAATTGAGTTTCTCGTAAAATAAGGGCCATATTTGTATCACGCCTTTTGGAATGCGGTGCAATAAATAATGCCCGCCACTCATCTTCATGCCGCTTGTTGCATGACAATAATATCTCCGTAAATTTCAGATTTGATCACGCATATTGGCAGTACGTCCGTCGAAACTGATGCACTGATCGTCAGTTTGGCTCAAGAAGCTTTACCAAAGTCCTGGACGTACTCAGCTTCAACTTGAGCATTTTACTCCCACGTTAGGTTAACCACTTCATTGATTTTCTAATTTACTCATTGATCCTGAGCGCGTTGCTAACACTCTCAGGTAGGGCAGAGTTTCATTACATTCTAGTTTCGAATGCTGGTAGCGCACAAATACCATGACTGAATTTAGAAAGCAGTCGTGTCTAATTAAATCGTCAGAAAGCTTTAAGATCAGCATCATGGTGGCTTTAGTCGCTTAGGCATCTACTAACCGGTGTGTCGAAAAAAAAACAAAAAATAATCATCGTAGCGTTAATGTTCCGGTTGTGCTCTCGAGGACGAGGGCCCGGAGTCCGCCTTCACCATGATCCAGGATTCGGCGATCAGGTAATTACAGTGGAGCGACTACCATCTGACCTCCGTGACCCTGTTACCAGGGGAACCTGACCAGATTGGATCATGGTTACAAATTCAGTTACCTGAATTTGCAGCTTTTATCACGATTATTTTCTCTCACCGTAAGAGCATCGGTTAGTATTCAACTAATGTACATTAACTCAGAACAGAGTCATTGGTACATGGCCGAAGCGGGATTCGAACCCGGTACCTCTCGCTAACGAGTTGCATACTCAACCGCCCGGCTACCGACGCTCTTTAACCGGTGTGTCGAAAGAATACTCCCAATTCAATATAGGTACTTTAGTATAATGTAAAAGTAACGTTTGAAAGGGGTATGTGAGTGGGTTTCCTAATCACATACCAATAAATTAAAATAAATAAAATTGTCACTAAACTAAACCTTTTTTTATTCTATGCAGTGACAAACGAGCAGACAGCCCACCTGATGGTGAGCGGTAACTGTCGCCCATAACATCTACGATTCATGCATTTAGGTTGCCGGCAACAAAAATGCAGAACCGCTGGTGTCACTGTGAGGACTAACATGAAATGCTGCATACTTGTAATTACCTATTAAGACAAGTAGGAAATATTTGATAATTCACACACTCTGTTAAATTGTATTTATTATTTTTGTGTACAATAAAGAATAAAGATAAAGATAAATTATAAACAGCCCCTCCCCTATCAGTCCATTCTTTGGCTTGAACTTCCTCCACATTAATTACACAACAAGCAAAAACTTTATAATTTACAAATTTAAATACCCCTGAAGTGAGAAAAGTTTATAGATCACCAACTGCATTGTACTGGCGTGTATGCCATAAGGTCGAATTCCCACCAGCAACGGTAAATTAAAAATATTCAATGCAGTTGGTAATTTTAGGTTAGGTTAGATTGACACCACAAATTAGGTATTTTAATTAAACTTTCTTTTATTTTTAATTTCCAAAGCAAAAATTAACGCCTCGAAAGTAGTTGTTTCCTATTGCAGTTAATTACTGTCGTTAAATTTTAATAATGCGAATATCATATTTTTCCTTCACATATTTTATTTCATTCCGCGCGCGTTCTTTGTGTCGAAATTACGCTTTGAAGTAAAAAACATTTCTCTACGAAATTGTAAATCTTTTGCGAATTATGTTACTAACTAACATCGAAAAGTCTCTTCAAATTATCGAATATGCAATCCATTGGTTCGGCATTGAATTAGAATGTAGGCCACTGTCGTGGAGAGATAGATGGTTAACCCAACTACGGGGTCCCGCCATCTGTGTCTACGTTGACCTGGACTTGACCGGCTCTTTTTATTGGTTCTTCTCTGGACTCCTAAAGGGCAAAAACATCGCCCAACTCGCTTACGTCTTGCCATGCATCACTGTTACCTCAATGGTTCATTTCAAACTATACACTTTTTACTCCCAAAAGAAGGTAGTCCAAGAACTCCTCCAGACACTTAAGACGATAGACAGAAATGACGTCGAGGTGATTAGAACCAACGAAGATGCAGATGTTATTAAGAATGAAATGGAATTCCTGCACAAAAGCTTGAGAATACAGCGTCAATTCAGTTGGATGTTGTGTTTTGGTTTTTCTGCAATGCCTTTAATACAAATGCTGATTATATACCTGAATTCTAATAATTTAGTGCTTCTGTTGCCGTTGATGGTCGAGTATCCCTTCAATCCATTTCATCCAAAAATCTGGCCAATTATGTATGTCCGGCAATTTTTATCGGGTAGGTATGTTAAAATAACTTTATGGGTTTGTTGCCATTTTAGTAAGAAATCGCCTGCCAAAGCTAGTTCACTTCTGATTATGACGAAGGGTACGCGCCATATTACATATCTCAGTTGTAGCGAATCTCACGCGTATGTTATTTTTTGTTTCCTGTGCATGATTATCGAAAGTTGACGAACTGTGCGGTTCCAAAGGAACTTTCTCCCACGTACACTGACGTGGAATAAACCATCTTTAGAGGTTTTCCCTGAAATAGTAGTTTATGCAACTGTCATATAAAAGGGGGTATTAAAACATGAGTGTCTGTTTATCATACGAGGCGTAGCCGAGTATGATAATAGGTTGACACGAGTGTTTTAATACCTAATTATATGCAGTTGCATACACTACTTTATCTACACTTGTATTTTTATGTTAAAATATCGTACCTATAATTTTCTCAACTTTGCTGGTAGTAAGCTGCGAGTCAGTTCTGTTGTATCTACGCGTCGAGGATATCAAGCGGCGGGAAATTCACTTTACTACTTTCACATTTATCTATTTATTTGCTTAAAATAAGAAAAAACATTCACAAACACAAATTACAACAATTACAAAAATATTTTGTTTAGCGGGAAAATAATTACACAGAATATAAACAGGATTTGAATTTGAATTTGTTAAAGACATCTAGGTATTCAGCCTACATTTGACCGTGTCCAGGCGCCCGACGAGAATTTAAAAAATATAAGTGTTGCATAATGATTAAAAAGTTATTTTACGATACAGCTGTCATGAAAATAGTATAGGAAATGCTGCATCGAAAAGTAATTTTTTTAAATTTTATAGACTTGCGTGAAAAAAGTGTATCCTTAAACGACTGTTTTCAAATATGTAATTGGAACATTACGCTATGAGTGTAGATAAAGGTTTTTACGGGGTCGGCAACGCGTGGGTGATGCCCCTGGTATTGCAAACGTCCATAGGCTGCGGTGTCTCAGCGGCCGTAAGCTTGTTTGCCACCTTCGTGGTGTAAAAAAAAAGATTTTGCAATTTCTTGTCAATTTTTACAGGACATAGATAAAAAAATAATTTATTGTAAATACTGGGACGGCGAGACCAATGATACGTGGGTTTTTCTCTGCAAGTGCCTTGCGACGGGGTTGCTCTATACGTCTTCCTCTCATACTTGCTATTAATATCTGTACATGTATAATTGTACATGTAAAGAGTATAATTTGTCTTTTTTGTCCTATATATTTTATTTCATCTTGCAGTATTCTTCGTCGTGTTCGGAGGAGTAGCCGCTGAGGGTTTCTTTTATATATGCTGCACATACGTCCGTCTGCATTTCAGACTGCTAAAGATTGATATCGAAAATTTGCTAAAGTCCGACGACAATAGCGCCATATTGTTTTACTTCAATGATTTAAAAGAGAAACTACGTAATGTAGTTTTAAGACACGAACAATTGATGAAGTAAGTCGATAGCTCTCTGTTACTATTAGGACCTACATTTACAAAGCGGGTTGCAGTACTCAAGATACTTGTGGTATTATTCAGTTAAGCCTAGTAGTTATGATTGTTTCATTTTATTATGATGGATATTATTTTTGTTTTTTTGCCCGAGTTGAAATCGTATTTTGGGCAGTTTATCTTTTTCCCGAACGATCATTTTAATTTACCTTCCTAATGTGGTCAACCTGTATCTCTGGTTCTGCCCATCCGAATCAGATGAAACATGACCTAGATTTTAAGCAGGACCCCAAACTAACAAACTATCAAAACCGAGCAAAATCCGTCCAGTAGTTTTTCCATATTTCTTATGGTCTATTAAGGTTCTACATCAGGTATTCCACTTACCAAAATAAATTAAACCCAGGCTTAATAACAATACAACATAAAAATTTCATTCAAGTTCGTCTAGTAGTTCCGGATATATAAGCGTGTACAAACAGACAGACAAATTAAAAAAAAACTTATTTTTTTACTATCTTCAGCGCTCTAAATATTACTTTGTAAATAAATTCAATGTAGAGACACACCTTTTTACAGTTTTATAATAGGTATGTATAGAAGATTCCCCAAAGTTTCTTTAGAGATTACCGTGATTTATATGGTCATGTATGATTAATTTCATAAAATAATTCCTTTAATATGTAGCTTACTTACTACTTCAAACTTGTAGCTTAAGGGGGTTCGATTTCCATATTAAATTTATATTTTTATTCTTTCATTCGTTTGAATGTTTAGAAAATGAATTATGGTTTATAGTCTTAGTAAATGTATTCAAAGCTACGGCAAATGGCTTTCTACAGCTTAGTGATATAAAATAAAGGTCCTAAATCGCGAAAACCACAATTCGGTGCTTAGTGGCTTTTTCATTGCTTTGTTTCATATTATTAACATGTAGGAATCCATTTCACTCACATTTGGATACATTTACTAACGACCAATTGCACAAACATGCAACCCATGAAAGAATGAAAAAATAAGGTCACATAAAATTTGTATGAAAAACGTACCGCCTTAAAAAAATCGCAACAAATATATTTTTATTCTTTCTAAAGTTGTGAATTTTTTTGCAGGTGCGTCATTCTTCTCGAGAAAATTTATGCCGCGTCAACTCTATTCAATTTTGTATCAAGCTCGTTTGCCATATGTCTCACAGGTTTTAACGCTAAGGTAAGTTCAAGAAAAACATTTATTACACAAGATAACATATCTTTAAATATAAAAGTTCAAAGATTAAGCAGCACTTTATGGGTCCTAATGCGTTTTGCTGGTTTTACCGACTTTGCCAACCAATCCTTATGCGTGAAAAAGCTTTGTATGATGTCAGATAAAAACCTATTTTCATACACGCATAAGTAGCTACAATCCTGATACACCTATGTTTCACGCCATCTCATATCGCTGCCGTAGGATCTCAATGTCCAAAGATTACACTTGAATTCTAATTAGTTCTAAAATTAAATAAATATTCTACATACCCTACATACAGCTTTCGCTGACGCCTCTGTCTCACAGGTAGAGTAGGCAGAGACTATGGAGCGCCAGTTTGCTCTGTCGTGAAACAACTCTCTAGTCTCGCATATATCCTCAACTCTTTTGTTACATTTCCTTTGATTCTTGCCACTTCGGACTCCAGTAGTTAGATTCTAAATTACTACTATTATTTTCCAGAACATGGAAGACAAGCCGCTCATAGCGCTGTTCGTGATCTTTCTGACTACGTGTCTTTTACAAATATTCAGCTTTTGTTGGCATTCTGACAGTTTGATGACTTCGGTAGGTTTTATTAGGCATATTACCTAAAATATTTTAAATTATTCAGTTATCATCTACCTGATCTTCTAGAGATCGCTACCTACAAACTGACTTATATGATTTTTTAAATTATTTAAGTACCTCCGACAAAAATCTTCGCTTTTAAAGAGCTTCGTTTTAAGTTAAACGTGTATATGCGTATTTGTCTCTGGTATAGTATTTCCCGAACGAATGGAGCGATTTCGCCATAGTTTCGCCTTAGGTGTTTATTTCTTAGCCTTGTATAATTAAAATTGGGTATTGCGATCGGAGTATAGAAAATATCATCATCATCATCATATCAGCCGAAAGAGGCCCACTGCTGTGCAAAGGCCTGCGATCTTTACCAGGTCGTCGGTCCACCTTGTGGGAGGCCTTACCCATGCTGCGTCTTCCGGTACGTGGTCGCCACTCGAGAACTTCACTGCCCCATCGGCTATATTCTGTTCTTCGAGCTATGTGCCCCGCCCACTGCCACTTTAGCCTGGCAATCCTAATTGCCATAATTGAAAATTTGCTCTTGGGTATTTTCAATTCTTCTATCGCTAAGCCGCTTGCTGACGACAGATTTGGAGGCAGAGCACGTCTGCAGATATTACCATCATCAATATCTGAGCGGTCAATCCCAGCTTCTGCCAGGGTCCGCTGTCTTGCTCTTTCTTCTCCACTCCTGCCGGTCTTCGGCATTCTCGTGTCGTAAGCCGTTAGCTCTCGGTATGCGTATAACAATATAGAAAGATTAATTCTGGGTATCTTATTACAGAGCGAGGAAATCAGTGAGGGTGTATACAACAGTGCTTGGTATTTGGCGGATAAAAAGATTCGAATGTCGTTACTCATCATATTAGCGAGGTATTAGCAAGTTACTTACGCCCATGTTAATTACAATAATAATAACAATTTATTGTCTCCAAAAGAAAGTTACAATAGAGGCACATACCTAGGTCTTCTTAATTAACCTAAGTAGGTAGTGTGTACTAGCCTCCAAACAGTTTTATACCAATTGTATGGAAAAAATACATAGCTAGCCATATTTGTAACTTTGTATTGTATTTATAGTATCAGAAGGCCATCTTTTGTACACATATTATGACAGGCAACTACTGCATGTGACAGGACACGTCTTAGCCACTTTTTTCTTCTCTTCCACGACATCATCATCCCACCAACTATCATCAATAAATCTTTCGTTCCTCTTCGCTTCTTCACTTACCTGGGTAGCTGCTCCGACTAGACAAGTCTTTACAACTTCTAAATATCATCCATTCTACACTTACCTATATCCTTTTTCCAATAGACGAGATGTCTTCACACGTAGTATTTTAAAATATTCTTCTTCCATTCTTATCTCTTAAATAATTATCATTAAACGCATATGAAGTGCGGCTTGCACCAAATTCTTAAACGCATTATATAGTCTTTATTGTACACAATTTTTTTTACAGTTTCACCTTAAATATCTCTTAAAGCCAACCTGAGAGGTGCTGGTTAATTTAACTGATACTAAAACAAAAAACTTTATACAAAAAACGTTTGTCATTCTTAAACATGTTTGAAAATTTATTACATGTGTTAGTAACAACAATACCTTCCCATTTCTTACACTAAACTTGTCCATCACGATTCCTAATGTGTGGTTGGCTATGATAAGCCTTAGCACAGAATATTAATATCTATGGCCTATTTCGTTCGCCAGAGCTCAAAGACCGTGTAAGCTGTCAGCGCTTGGATTTGCTGACGTCAATCTCGCGGCCTGTTCCAGGGTAAGATTTCAACGTATTATAATCATAGAAAAGATATGTGTGGGCACTGAGAGATCATTTCGCAAATTCGTGAATAAAATATTGTAGGTTTTAGTAGACCTTGTAAAACAATTGTAGAATTGCGTTCTGGTTTTTTAAAGAAATAATTAAAAAGGTCAGCTCGAAACATTTACAATCTCACAAAGTCTATCTGGGAAAATGTTGAGCTTAAATAAGATATTTGTTTTAACACATTAGCTAAAAGAGACTCATCAGTAACCATTTTTTTCCATGTTTCGTTGGTATTTACTTACTTGTTCTCGTATTAACTACTAATTTGTTGTTTTTTTTACTATGAAACATTTATTTTATAAAACTCAACTGTTTGAAAATACTTAAATTTTTATTTAATAAATAGCCTAAATAGCTCAACTATTTCCAGGTTTTAACAACGGCGTATTCGTACTTCACGCTTCTCAATGCCGTTTACGCAGAATAAAAATTGTATAAAGAAAAGGCGGAATGTAGAAATTTCCTTCTTTAGCAAAATAACCGGAAATAGAGATCAATACCTAGATACTTAGCTAATTAATGTTGATTAGATTCAATGGAATTTATAATCTGTTACCTACACATAGCACAAGTAATATAAATTAAAACAGCATTGTTATTGTATTGTTTTGTGAAATAAAGTGATTTTTACACGATGAAATTTTTATTATCGATAAATTGACATTTACGCGTTATCCTCATTGGCAACGGTCACGCGACGGGCGGCTTTAAGGTGTCGGGCGACGCCTGTCGTACAACCATGGTCGCACAACCGTTGCCAATTAGGACAGCGCCTCTCTCCTGTCATTTACACAGTAAATAAACCAAATCTGGAACTACGAATTCCCACTACAAATTCTTTAAAATATATCTAGGTTCGTAAGTAGGTAGGTAAGCTAAAATTTTGTTTGTGGTACTAGGTACCTTTAAATTTTATCCTACTCGAAACTGGTAACGCTCACAGACACTACAAGCGCTTACGCCTGCATCCATCATTGTCATTGTCACAAAATCTATAAATATACCGACAAAGGAAGAAAAAGGGAGATGCTGTATGTTTGACTGTGTGTACAATTTTTTATGTATCTATAGGCACCAAGAATAATAAATAAATCGTAAAAGACGGTACGGCGAGCGTAAACAAAGTGGAGGGCGCCTACGGAGGTGAGCGTCCGCGGGCAGCGCGGAGGTCCGCTAGCGAAATGCGCAATTTATTATTCACAAATAGACTACCGAAATTGAGTTTTAACGAAGACAAATTTGAACTAAACCGGAATCAATTACGGGAGATTTATTTTCACCGCGCGAAAGAATTAAGTGACTGCGAGTGATGTAAATTGAATTGTTGCCGCTTCCCTGCCGTGTCGTCGACAGTGCTTGAAACAAATCGAGTGTCAAGATGCGAGTGTGTGGCGAGAAGTTTGCTCAACTCGAATGATGCTGTCGATCACGGCATCTTTATAGTCGGTTTTTGTTCTACTAAATGAAAAAAATTCCTGAAGAATGTTACCTGAGCGTGCTCCATACAAACTTAGTTTGATTATATTTTCAATATTATGCCATCAAAGCCTATTAAAGTAACTTTGAAACGATATATTTTAAAAAAAATCTGACATACCTACACGTTGATCTGACAAATCTATTTTTCTCTGGTGGTGGTTTTGATCGGTACACAAGTTAGTCAGGTAGAGCTCGTCTAGTCTAAAATGACGCGCCCCACTACTTAGTTGATTTCGATGTGTGAGTGCAAATATTGATAACAACCCTTCATCTGTGTGGGAGCCAATGAACGACGCGTGCTCCTCCTACGTTTGAATCTCACCGGCAACTGAATGACCAATTACAACGGCATTTGTAAATGTATTGCGTCCATATTTTAAACTTGCTTGTGTGCGTTAATGCGATAGTGGGGCGCGTCATTTTAGATTAGACGAGCTCTACTAACTAACTTATTAAAACTTATAGAAAATGTTGATATATTTATTAAAAAATATATCAAAACGTTCCATACTTTTACGTAATTGAAATTCGAAAAAAATTAATTCGTTAATTTGAAATATAATACGTAGATTCAAGGCAAGACATGGAACACCTCTGAGACTTAACTAATGGTAGTAATGATACTGTCTGCTATTATTCACTGCATTATATTTCTTTGCTGATGCAAGTTAATTATAGACATTAAGTAAATGTGTGTGTAAATTGTGTTATTTAAGCAGTGAATGCATTTATATAAAAACTTATAATTATCATATTGGCGTTAAAGTCCCGGTTGTGTTTTCGTGCTGGGCACGAATGCCCAGGGTCCGCCTTGACGGTGGTCCAGGTTTTGGCAGATCAGGTAATTACAGTGGAGCGACTCCGTGACCATGCTACCAGGGGAACCTGACCAGATTGGATCGTGGTTACACATTCAGTGGCCTGATTGTGCAGGTTTCATTTATTAGCATTCAACTAATTTACGTAACTCGGAAAAGAGTCATTGGTGCATGGTCGTTCGAACCCGGTAATTCTCGCTTACGAGTCGGATACCAGAACTACTCGGCCCCCGACGTTCCTAATAAATACATTTAGATAATACTTCGCGAAAAATATGTAAATATAATTATTATTAACGTAACCTTGTTTAGGCAAGGCAATATTAAGTTAACTAAGCGATATCCGACACCGCTGCGATCACACGGAACACAGCCGTTAAGCGAACGAACCATATAAAATAAACCTTTCAATAAAACTTTCTAGATAGGTCTGTCAGTTGTGAGTCCATAAATAATGTGCGTGCAAATTTTTTATAAAATAAACTCAAAACGATGATGATAATGTTCAATTCAAGTTATAGCATGATCTGTGTAATTTCAAAAATTATTTTTTAAGCATATTAAATATGGCATAGGTAATAAATAAGCTACTATACGATCTGATGGGTCGATAACACTGACGTAAATTTCTTGCTAGATATTTATTAACTAAAAATAAAATTATGTAGGTAAATCTTAATATATATAATTCTTCTGTGAGTGTGTATGTCACTGAACTTCTCTCAAACGACTGGACCGATTTTGATGAAATTTTTTGTGTGTGTTCAAGGGGATCTGGGAATGGTTTAGATTCACAATTTTGATTAGATTCAATTAGATTCAAAATGGTCCAGAATGTTTTAGCTTATTAAAAATAGTTTGAAATTTTCAAATTAAAGACGTGTAGACAGGACAACGTCTGTCGGGTCCGCTAGTATGAGATAAATTTTGTACATTTTTAACGTCAATTTTATTAGTAGACCTAAAAGCCAACTTATTGTAAGATTACATGTCGAACAGTAATATATATAAACAAATAATACTTTTGAACTAATAATAATGGACAATAGCTTTTCTGCAGAGTATTTTAATACAGCGATCTCCAACTTGCCTGCCAAGTGTGGAGACTATTGCAAAATCCTCCATTCAATCAATAATCCTCCAGTAGTTTGCTGTTGATGTGTGTAATAATAATAGTGTACCATCAAATGGTGCCAATCGGTTCTGTTCACTATTAAGACACAGTTCAACCACTCTCAAGGTCCCAACGGAAGACCTCGCCGACCTCGCTTCGCCAACGATATTAAAGTAGAGCTCGTCTAATTTAAAATGACGCGCCCCACTATCGCATTAACGCACACAAGCAAGTTTAAAATATGGACGCAATACATATACAAATGCCGTTGTAATTGGTCATTCAGTTGCCGGTAAGATTCAAACGTCGGAGCACGCGCCGTTCATTGGCTCCCACACAGATCAAGTGTCGTTATTATTATTTTCACTCCCACATCGAAATCAACTAACTAAGTAGTGGGGCGCGTCATCTTAGACTAGACGAGCTCTACATCTGAAGTGTCTCTGATTATTTTTATTAAGCGCAGACCTCACACGTGCCACATCCAGCCCGCCGCGCGCCATGACGCACCGCGGCAGATGGTGCGCGCGTCACCTGGCGCGCGGCCGTCGCGTGCGCACCTTGCCTGCTAATCCCTCCCCCGCGGCTGCGCGCGTGCTTTATGCGCTAGCCTCTGTTACCGTTCCTGACTGCGAGCACGTTTTAAGAAGACAAAAGTAGAGTACGGAATTTGTAAGTATTAGCCACAGAAATCTAAAGAAGGACCTAGGTTTATTTAAATAAGTCAGTTTATTTAGATACTGTGTTCTTCTTTTGTTTTTTCTACTGAAATGTAGGTAGTTTAGCATGACGGGCATTGTCGCATGCGAGACAGCGAGATAACTGTAGCTATCTCTTTCAATTTTTATTATTTGACTAGCCAGGTATTTGACCGCCACTTCACCTGGTGTTAAATGACGATGCGGCCGATGATGCCGCATTGAATTGAAGTATGTCATTTAGACTTTTGGAACACTTCTTGGCGTACAAAATATTTTATTTGGGCGCATGTAGGGGACCCCACCAAGCCGAGCAGAAAAGACTGGTACCTAGCACCGGGCACCTTTGGCTGAAGCATTTCGTCGAATGTTTAGACCCTCATATCGGTCTAGATAATGCAAGAAAGCTCAAACTTTCAGGATAAGATGTACGTAGTAGTCTTATAAAATATACAAAGCCTAATTTATCATGCTTTTATACTTTGAATTTTATCAACACCTAAAATATTACGATTTTGTCGGAAACTTGGTATCCATAATAAATTTGCACACAAATTACAGAATAATTAAGAAATATGTCACCTTCAGGTCTGTATAAAAATTAGGCAAGTCCTAGAATGCTGGCTAAAATTTTTGATAAGTAAATTAAGTGATCTTTGACTTTTAGTTTCCGACCACCAACAAAGGATTCAAGTTAAATCTAAAGGGCATTAGGATTTGTACATAAATAATAAGAAAATTAAGAAATTGCAACTTTTAACCTTTTAACCCCATAAACGAGGGTGCAGGTCTGTATAAAATTTAAATAGAGCGCTTCCAGAAGTGCTAGAAAGCTGTAATTTTGTATTCTTGCTGGAAAGCAGTACGACATCCATTCCGTACTTACTACAAAAATCTATGAAATCCCACCAAAACATTTAATGTAGAATTGGCTGGCAAAACCTCGAAAGCTCTTAACTGTATTACTGAGACAAAGCTATCCCACCAAAAACATTTCATATAAAATTAGTTTAGCAAAGCCTCGAACGGTTTCACCTCTAACCCTCAAGCAAATGGTGGATCACTGTTACTCGATCTACGTAAGTGGAGTGCTAGTCTATCCACTGGAGGATTCTGGCAGTGGAAACTATTGGATTGAAGGCTATTTAGTATTTGCAACAGTGCGATATCTACACTTGCCAACCGTGAGAGAAAGTGAGAAGGCTTAAGTCCTCAAGCAGTGGATTATTGTGGGCTATTGATGGGCTGTTAAAATCACAATATTGTACATAATATTTGTCCATTGCTTCTAGTCGAACTTTATTCATTCATACCTTGTTTATTCGCAAATGTTTTTATTTTTATTTTATTCCGATGATTAACATTATAAATATACATACTGTCTGTAAACTGTAAACAACAACAATACTAATAACAAGTCTTCACCAATCGATTACTTTAGCTTTTTTGCATTTTACAACATTATTGCAGTACTTCGTAATTACTAAACAATGTTTAGATTGAATAATTTTTCAACTGAACAACGTTTACAATGCTATACTTAACTAATGTGATTGCCTTAACGTATTATCTCCCAAATTGGGTAACCAAATGAAGGCTAAACTCGATATTCGCAATGTCCCCCTATCGTTTTGTAAATAAAATAACCGGGCAAGTTATTTTAGGCTTCCGTTCTTAAGTAGACACATTTAATGGAAATTCCTTTGACGACGACGTTTGACGTCGCAGAAATTAATATTAGACATTGTTTTGATTCCAGCCAATGTTTCACGTTAAGATTAATTTAATTTAATCTCGAATAATGCTGCTAATTATCGGATTACTTTTTATGGAAGCTCGCGTCTTAGAAATCTTCACGGATCGACGTAAATCAAAATAAAAACGTATTGTAGGCATTTAATCCTTATATTTATTATTATTGAGATAATCCTTATTTGGCCTTAATGGCCTTTGTCCAGCAGTGAGATGATTTGAGCTGATATGAATATATATAACATAAATAATCCTTATTTTAAATTGAATCGACACGCCGACCATTTTACGTAGCAAACCAAACATTTATTACCTGCGTACCGAAATCAAAGCAATTCAATGAAGGATCAATTTGCATTGCAATGGGAAACAAACAAATGAAATAGTTAGGCACGCTTAAATTCGTACAGCGTAACTAACAACTAACGAGTTGTAGATACGTAGATAAACAAATAGCTAAAATAAATTTGATATAATGATACGCTTCTCTGGGTCGATTATCGAACCCAGGAATTCTCTATTACATCATCACCATTATCTCCCTGGCATATCCTAGTAAGCGAATAGGCACATGTTTTCTTCATCGCTCAGAAGAACATTCAGTGCCTACCTCTTCCAACTACCATAGGTACCCCTTTCCATAAGCAGATATGATCCATCGTAGACTGCATGTATGATGGTAGTCCAATACGCAAGTATCTAAACCATACGGATCGTAAACAATACATATACGATACTACCATATCATCATCACAATCAGCAAAGCATAAAAAATATATCAATAGTCTATAAAACGTCCACTGCTAGACTTGAGCCCATTGGTGGAGGGCATTGCCATAATCTCCACGCTTGCAGGCGGATGGAGATCGCAGTATCAAAGTACTCAGCAGAAAATCAATGGGGTGGGTTGGTGCTTGGGTTAAAACATTTACCGGTCTAAGGATACTTCCAAACCTCGAGAACACCTTGCGAATGCGCAGTTGCAACAATTGTACAATGGGCTGCGTTCTGAGAAACAATTTGATCTGGTGAATCACAACACAATTCCGCCATCGCACCACTACACACGGCGGGTGGTGAAGATCCGAAAGAATGTTTCTCGTTCGCACGATTCGGACGTGGAATTAGCTCCCAGCCACAGTGTTTCCTTTGAACTATGACATGGGATTGTTCGCGGCTCGTAAGTGAGATTTGGACGCTCCCTAACAACTTCAATGGTCAATAGTACCTAACTAGAAACACAGGTCAAAAAAAATACCCATACTTCTACAGGTAGTAACATTCAGGCAACTGAATATGCAACCATGATCCAAATTGGTCCGGTTCCCCTGTTAATAGTGTAATTACCTGATCAGCCAAAATCCTGGATCATGGTCAAGACGGAACCCGGGCCCTCGCGTGCGAGAGCATTAACGCCAAGGTGATTAGTTAAATTGCAACACGCGTAACAAAGGTTCCTTCCTACTTTGACAATTACCATACGGTTACTAAAATTAATTGACTGACTAGACAGAGGGTTATTTCTATACGGACTGTGATATTACATTATTCTTTTTGGTTTAATCACGCCTTCCTCACTGTAATGTAATATAAACAATCAATTAAACGCACCACGATACCCTCTGTCCCGTCCGTCACGTACTGGTCAATTAATAGTGTTATTTTTATTAGCCGTATGTCGGCGAAAAGGGATCGATGGACTCAACAAGGGGCAGTTGTGTGAGGTTAGTGGACAGCTGTTTAAGCCCTGCCCTGCCTGCGTCGCTTGTCCGGGCTGGCTTATCTTTGGTTATCAGTTGTCACCATGCAAAGTTCAGACGCCAGCAATATTAGGGAGCTTTTTATTAGGTAACATAATCCAGAGAACACTGGGTCTAGTTTACAGATGGTAGGGTTCTGTCAAGCCTGTGGAGGCCATCTGGATGATTGGGTAGGCCTTATCTGTGTCTGTTCGAACAACAATGCTTGCGTTGTTCCGGTTTGAAGGGTAAGTAGCGTGCGTAATTTCAGCTGCAACAATATTTTTCTTAGTAAATTGTGGACGTTTGCCCCCTACTCGTATCTAACAATTATTATACGGATTGCCGTGAATTGTAGGTTCATAAAAAATATCTTTACCTTATCTAGGCATCTGCCCAGCAGTGGGATGATTCAGGCTGATATAAATAAATCTTTTGCCCGCGACTTGTCCGCGTGGATTTAGAAATTTGGTTAGTAGAGTGATCCCGTGGGAACTACTTTATATTTTGGGATAGCCGGGACAAGCCTATGTGGTTATCCAGGTTATAAACGATATGTATGCTAAATTTCATCCAAATCTGGTTCAATGACCGTTTTGGCCTGATTGAGTAACAAACAAACAAACATACTAACTTTTGCATTAGTAGTTTTTGAATTAAAAAGGTATAGGTACCAGAGACATACATATTTGTGCAAATATTTATGTCAATTGGCGAAATTACCTGTACGAGTATCATAGGGTAGGATCCAATCCAGACTTACCTAATAAATTACGCCGCACACAGCTTTTACAGCGCATTAGGTAGTTGCAACACAACACGTGAAGTAATGACATTTTATTATTAAACCGAGCACTTTTATATGCCAATGACCTAATCGTTTATGGGGTTATTCGGCTTACAGTGTGGCATAAAGGTTCCCTGGGTGCGGCTACATTGTGGTCTATGAAAGTTTGATGGCTGTAGTCAATAAAGTTAGGGCACACGGTGCAGCCTGCGGAGAGAAGGCTTTCCGCTCTGGTCCTCCAAATTGGTGCATGTTGATGAGAATTGTGCGTAGGGCATACGAACCTCGAGATATTGAGTTGGGTGTCATTCCGATCATCGTCACTTGTTATGGAGGCGTTTTAACAGAGGCATTCGGTGATGCCGCGCTTTGAGGGAATTTCCAATTGTCACGCCGAAAGACAGTACTAGAGGGGACAACTGGATAATCGCAAAAGTAGCAATTTCAATCATTTAAATCAGAGAATTGTTGTCAACAGCGTTAAGTAATTATCCTACTGTGAATAATTGCTATTCAGTTATGATTACCTCTTCTGCCGCAAATCAGTAGCATAATATGTTTATAACAAAATCGTGTTGGCTGGATTTTTCTCCACTGCTGGTCATATATCTCAGATTTGTGTTTCTTTCGTCTTTTTTAAAACCTTTTTAGTTTTTAAAGTCATAAGACTAATCATCACTCAATCAATCAATCAAATACGTTTATTCTGGTTAGGTTTTTACAAACGCTTATGAATGTCTGTCTTATGAATCTCGTCCGTTATTTCTTGACCAGACTTTCCCAGGGCTCTCAATGTTTGAGTCAATAAAAGGAGTAGTAAGTCATACGTTCGGGTTCTTGTTCAGTTAACAACATCTTCATTCACTACATATCATTTGATACCAGGCATTCAAAGATCTGCCAGTATCCACGGGCCGAGCCTGCTTTGTTTGTCATGATAAAAAAGCAATCGACGGACGCTGGACGCTTCAGCCGGCGACTCGGAAATGAGTTCCATACATCGCACCACATCCAGCTATAAAGGCCGCTCTCAATCAACAAATTACTATGCACCGCATCAGTGGGGCACAAAGTTTAAATTCCAATGGCCAAATTAAATTGTCTACCTACGTACGTACTCGGTGGAGGGCAGATGCGTACAGTGGAGCGACTGATGGCCAGTCAATTCGATTTAATTTATCAACCTGCGAATAACAATCGAATTTTAACGTGGAATCGAATATTTTTGTGATTTACTGGCTCTGCGCAATATTTTAAGTTGCATGTGAGGTGACACTCGCTGATGGCTAAAATTAGATTAATGTTATTGATATCTATTGATTTAGTTATTTAAACAATGTCCTGTTTGCAATACAGTTATTTGTTTGCATTTATTTGCTCTTCACCCGTAGGCTAATTACGCAACGATGTTGCTAACAATTATCTGATATAAATTATTGAAATTGTTACTGTTGCTGTTACGTATGATCGATTTAATAATTTCAGTTTATTGCAATGGAACCTTTTTAGCAACTGAACCTATGAAATGGATGAAATTGACATCAGAGAGTTGTAAGCAACAGAGTTACGTAATTAACCTACTGGTCATCAAAGCAATTCGGATTATTAGCTTACTCAGAGATCCGAGTCATCGGATATTTCAAAAGACCTACGACGTAGGTAGCATGATTACTATTTAGTACTCTAAACACGAAAATGGTTAAGACTATCATTTTCATTATTGAAGGCTTGTGTACAAAAGTGTGAGCAACGTGTGTTGTTATTGGGCTCATCTAACACAGACTCATAGAGCATCGGTGGCCGAGCGGTTAGGGTATTCGACTCTTAAGCGAGAGGTACCGGCATGGAATCCCGCTGCGGCCATGTGCCAATCATTCTTTTCAAAGTTATGTACATTAATTCAATACTAACCTATGTTCTTATGGTTAGGGAAAACGTTGTGATGCATCTTGCACATTGAGGCGACTGAATGTGTAACCATGATCCAATCTGGTCAGGTTCCTCTAGTAGCAGGATCACGTAGGCCAGGTGGCAGTCTCTCCACTGTGATTATCTGATCTATCAAGTCCTGGATCATGGTCAAGGCGGACACCGGGCCTTTATGCGCGAGAGCCAACCGGGACATTAACTCCAGGATGGTTATTAATCGTTTCGTGTTTTATTTATACATTAAGCTAAACTACTAGCTGACTTTGCAAGGCCCTGCAACAACAGACCCTCTTGACTATCCGTGGGAACCTCCACATCTTTGCTATGTTTAGATTTACATAAAATTAAAGTTTATACATTAAGCACATACCTAAGACCAAGAGAACATTAGCAACTATGTTTGTTTTGCTTCAATTACATGCAAATGGGTTGTATGATAGTAAACTCTAGAACTGTAATAGAGCGCGTATAAATCAAAATGGCGGATATGTGCGCCATATTGTGAAGTTTAAAAAAGTTTACCTTATTTTATAAAAAGTGCTTTATAATATGTAAATCGGTATCATAGTTTTTATTAGACAGATATATTTTTATACCACTAAGGTGGCAAACAAGCTTACGGCCCGCCTGATGGTAAGCAATACAATTCGATACCAACAAAATAAATAATAACAGTACCTAAATATTCAATGGATTGAGCATAATGGATACTGAGTTTGATCTAATATTTATTGAAAACTGGGGCTTATACTAGGATTCCAGATTAGGATTTCAGATTACCTAAATACTGATGTCCGACAAAACTAATTATTGAATGAATTTCGTAACCTTTGGACGCTTTGCCTATGCCAGATTAGTAGAAAGGCAATTACTATTAAAGCTTATTTCTGAGAGCACATTGCTTTAGACAGTTAAGATTCTACTTTGCATTTTGTGATACGAAGCAGTCGCTCTGGAACTCGGTACGTGCTATATTATACGGGTGGTGCAGCAAGTATAATATATTATGTATGAATAATTTTAATATTTCTGTTACGGGTCTGGGCGAATACACCCAGGGTATGTATAATATCTATGATACTAGTGGATCCGACGCGACTTCGTTCGCGTACACCTACTTTACCCCTACCTACTCCTTTTTTTCTTGTTCTTGAATCACTCTATTGTTGAAAACCGTATTAAAAGCCGTAAACATTAAAGCCGATTTTAGTGAGGTTTTCAACTATTGATAGAATGATTCATGAAAATGTATTATAAGCAAGAAAAAAGGTAGGTAGGTAGGAGTAAAGTAAGTGTATACGAACGAAATCGCGTCGGGTCCACTAATTCTTGATATTTTTTACAATGGCTTAGGCCCCTTAGAGCCTCGCTTGCTCCATTGAATCCTTTAAAGCTGACCCGCTGATTTTCTTAACAAAGTACTCTCACACTACTATTGGTTAGGCAATTAAGTAATTGCCAACATCAAGTCAAAGCTGCTTCAAGTAGAGCATCTGGGCCTGTGCCGCGTGCAGTTTACACCAATAACGATATAAAATTATAATAATCTTGACCCTAATGTCCCTTGGCTCGGGGTCTGCCTTGACCATGGTCCAGGATTAGGCAGATCAAGTAATTTACAGTGGGGCGACTAACGAATCGATCAATAACGATATTACGCTATAACAGGTGTATTGTACCTACAGTGACCCTATTTAAATCATCATGTCTAAGGCCAATGATGATGACGTCCCTACCAACGTGGCAACCATAACATAACACAACTTACATCCCAATAGATGAAAACTCGTTTATGACTAATTTTGTAATAAACAACGTAACAAGATAATTTTCCGGGCGGCGAGCATGGAATAATGGTTGGACGAGCCGGGGGAGCCCAGGGGGAGGGGAGGGAATAGTGTGCGCCGGACCCCTTAATAAGATGATCACTTTAAACATTCATTCGTCATACATCGTCGACGGCATTGTGTTTTTATTAGTGCCCTGCCCAATCATTCAGAAACACTTTGTGAACTTTTAGCTTGAACCAAATTGGATAGTGGTTGTTTTAATTTAACTTCCGAGTGGCAGTCAATTTGAGTGTCACTTATTATAATATATTGTTCTTTGGTAGGTAGCTTACTGTTGGGCATTGAATGTCTTACCTGTTTATTTTTTATACTATCTCTTGTAACAAAAACTGAGGTACGTTAATATTTCTATGAATGCATACCTATGCGATAAATGAATAATGAATATGAATAATGTAATTATGAAGTTATGATTATGTAGTAATGAATGCAAAGGTAAGAAGGTACCTATCGCTGAAATAGAATTCAACCTAATCCAAGTAAGTCATAAACTATGGTTGCCAAATCAACTGGTATTACAGCATAATAGTGCCCTGAGAAGATTTTTTTTTTTAATTTTAACTTCCACTATATTTTAATGTAACGCCCTAGCAGTTACTTATATTAGGGGCTAGTTATAACAACCGGCCAAAGTATCAGGCGCTCTTTAAAATTGTACGAATTTCTATGTATGTACAAACAAATAAGGATATCAAGCGCTGCCGTCCAAGGGCGCGCCTCTCCCGGGCGCCTTTAGCTCGCTATCAAATATGGCTTATCCTAGGAGGTTGTATTTCTATGAAATACAGCAGATGCTGATCGTCTTGAGGGTTGAAAACTTCAACAAAAATGTTGACATATTGTCGCATTTGACGAACAAATGCTTGGCTAGTCTTTACATAGTATAAAACAAAGTCGCTTCCCGCCATCTGCTCCTATGTATCTATATACACTTAGATCTTTTAAACTACGCAACGGATCTAATTCGGTTTTCAACAGTAGATAGAGTGATTCAAGAGGTAGCTTTGTAAGCATGAAAAAAACAAACGTGTACTCGAACGAAGTCGCGCTGGGTTCACTAGTTTATTATTTAAAAAGAAACTGACAGGCATCAGCCCGCCTAGAACGCGCGCCATCGCAGCGTATTGTATGCGAGCCAGGAGCACTTGTTATGACTACTCTTTAGCAATTGTTTTTTTTATGTCATACGGTAGGCAAACAGGCAAGCGGGCCACGTGATGGAAAGTAGTCACCACTGCCTATAGACATTAGCAACACCAAGAGTATCGCCAAGGTGTTGCCTACCTCTATAACACGTTGCTCTGGCAGCAAAATGGCAAATGCCCGTCCACTGCCAAAGCCACGGTTCTCCAAATCTCCACCCCATGGTGGGGAATGGAGACCTTACTCACCGGCAAGAACACAATACTATTTAAAAGAGTATTGTTTAGCTGCGGTATTCTGTAAGATGGAGGTACTTCCCCAGTCGGGCGGCTCAAATTCGAACGGGATGCCCTGCTATGCCTATACCTCTCTTCAAACAGTTGGTTACAAGAGTTTGGAGTAAACATCAAAAGTTTCTAAAGGACTACCTTTAGAAACTTTTGATGTTTACTCCAAACTATAGCTATATACAAAATTATTTGCAGAACTTTGACAATGGCAGGCAGGTACCAATACATATTTGAAGAACGGATGCTGAGGTACCTAAAGTCACAACAAACAGCAGTTTTGCTACATACATCTTTAATCTGCTTAAGATAAGTTATTTTTGGTATAGTACAGATTGAAGTCAGAAATAAGACAGGTAGGCTTCGAATATAAATAAGCGATCTTCGCCGGAATGCTAGCCTCAAGATATGATAGGTAGATATTTATTTATGAAACCCACTAAGTATTTGATCCAATATTCGGCCCGAGCTCGCAGTGACTGACCAAGATTTACATCGGTCCGAACCAAAGTGATGGATATTTCTACCCTTAGGCACCTATACAGGTAGTATCTCATTTACCAATATCGAAATTGTTATCTATTTTAGTGCGATTCGGTTTAAAACTATACTTTATCAAATTAATGATGATAATTTTGACAGAAGGGATGGGGTAAAATCGTTGTGAATCTATTCGATAATCGATTATCATTTTCTTAGAACTTGGAATTGATAGTTGCATGGTTATGCTGTATGTATTAAAACAAACTATTATTTTTCTTTTGAATTAATAATTTATTAATACCACAATAAAAACCCTTACACAACGACGATTTCGATACGTGCGTATGTTAATTCGTATTCAGTAGAATACGCCTGAGTTGAAATCGTTGTTGTGAAAGGTCTCTTAAGGTAAAATTCAAACCTAGAATCATAATTTAGTAATAAATAATAATTTATTTAAAAATAATATAATAACCTGTTTAAATGTCCGATTATTTTATTTGAAAATCTATTTTCGATAGTCTGTTATTGTTCGCTATGCTTGGTACTTCACTAAAGGGGCGGTTCCCGTCTATGAAATACAACATTATCCGTAGTACAATATACCAAAAAAAACAACATACATAAATATGATACGATTATAGGCGTGGGCCAAGGACTAAGAATTAGTAAGTTGTCAAAATTAAAATCTTAAATTAGACAGAGCATAAAGGTATGGTTTCCTAGGGAAGCAATGCCGTCATATTATACATAGTGGCCGCAGTACAGCATGAGAAAAACGTTGACTTTAATAAATAATCATCTTGCCCCGGTTAAGATCTCACGCACGAGGGCCCGGGGTCCGCCTTGACCATACTCCACGATTTGGCAGATTAGGTTATTACAGTGGAGCGACTGACATCTAACCTCGGTGAGCCTGCTACCAGAGGAACCTGACCAGATTGGCTGATGGTGACATATGGATACGCATTAAAGATACGTCGATGTCTATGTCTATCTTCAGATCAAATAACTACAGTGGAGCGACTGCCATCTGACCTCCTTGACCCTGTTATCAGGTGAACCTGACCACATTAGATTATAGTTACACATTGAATCGCCTGAATGTGCAGGTTTCATCACGATGTTTTCCCTCAGCGTAAGAGCATCGGTTAGCATTTAACTAATTCACTTAACTCAGAAAAGAGTGATTGGTACGTGGTTGCAGTGGGATTCAAACCCGGTACCTCTCGCATACGAGTCGGATACCTCAACCACTAGGCCGCCGACGCTCCACTAAAACGTTGACTACGGAAACAACATAGCGCGGTTTATAGCCGTGTCAAAAAGCGTAGTGCGATCAAGGTAACTCTGCGCCTAAAAGATGACGTCCCCATTTTTTTTTTGTTTGGAGTTGCCATAATTGTTCTTGTTGGCTGTCTGTCTAATTTGGTTTCAATATCAGTCGCAAGTATATTTTATATATTTATTTCCAGCATGACAGTAATACATATTACATTTTTAAAGACACTGTCAAACTGCGCAGCAGTTTTACGACAGATGCGCTCTCTATGCCAATTACGTGCGTTGTACTACGTACTACCGTTCACAACATCTTACAACTTACAACACTACTTTACTTACTTACTACAAACTATCTTTACTAAAATACTGCGGTCCGCAAGTACGCGTGCACCCGCGTTTGCGGGTTTGTAGGTACCAACAAACCCACAAGCGCCAGCGCGACGCGCATCGGCAGAAAGCAAACATGGTGCAATAATAGGTACATAATACTTAGGTCAGCTGTTAAAAAAAATACTGTTCTTTGTATTATTTCTTAAGGATATCTATGGAGTCTGCTTTGGCTATATCTTTATCCACACTGTTCAGTAATCGTGGTACTATCCATTCGCCTTATCTTCCACAAATAATGCCTTGCATGACAGTTAAGTAAAGTTATGTTTTCCGTGACGTCAATTACAGCCGCTTTAGATGACTATTGTAACCGAGCATTTACAATGCTACAAACTTGTCTGATCCGGACGTCGCTGTTGTTGGCATTGACATTTCTCATTTCAAATAAATTTTAAAATGAGGTGTCGTAATATTTCATAGTTCCATTTTTGGGCACCGGGTTAGATACGTTTGTCCCTTGTTGTTTAGTGAGAGTGCCATGAAGGTCACGTTTAATTTAGGTGAGGGTTAGGTTGTTTATCTCTAAAAGTAAATCTTACTTATCTTTGGCCGAGGAGGACAATTATAGACGTACTGATCAAATAAAAAGGGCAGGTCAGGAGCATCCTCTTGCGTCTGTATACGACGAGAAGATATATGAATGTGGAAGAGGAAAAAGAGGTCAGTATGGCACTCAATAGTCTCTGCCTACCTCTGTTTATGTGTTTATTTATTTAACTTTAGGTACCTATTCCTGCAAATCATCCGTTTACCGAAATACAATTTCGCTGAAAACACAACTTTCACCATCACATACTACCACCGATTTAAAAAAATCTATTTTATTTTGTCAATGAGTTATTCAGGCATACCTTAACCCCACAATTTGTCCATGATCGCTAGTACGCCATATTAGTTTCCCAAAAAAGTCAAATCAGTCTGTACCAAGTATAGGCTACTTTTTATCCCCCACTCTATCAGACTTGTGCGACTATAACGTGTAGTCGCCGGCGTAACACTAGTATTTAGCTACAATATTAACAAGCGATTTAACCCTGTAACCAAACACCATTATCCGACAACACTTAATTTAAAATATGACTCTGCATTTATTGCAGCCATTGTATCGCACTAGCCGGGGGGTCGACTAATTTGTGAACAGTACCATTTACGTAATGCCGATTAGGGTGAAATTATGCAGCAGCAAACATTCGGCGGTCCGCCCCAGCCAGGAGCCGCAACATGCCTCTAAAGGCTCATAAATTCCTAATAAACATTTGTATGCGGGCAAATGCTCCCGAGGCGGGCCCAGACAGACCTACCTACATACATAATCAATTAAATTAAGCCCTATTACAACATAGTGCTCTATTGGAGCCTCCAGAACCTCAATAAGCCTGCACGCGGCGCCATGCATACAAATGTGATCCCGATAAAGTTCTCGAAAGCAAACTGTCAACTGTCCCAAACAAGTGTAACAACCCTGAGAGCTTTCAAACAACGCTAATAGTCACATTAGCGATTGGAACATGGATTCGGAACCCGATCTATGTATTCAGGAGTTAAAAGGTCATTAGAAACGACTATAAAATATTAATAGCGGACCCGGAACATGTGTTGTAGTGACGGCGTTATAGGCGCTGGTAGTAGGCAAAATAATAATTTAAGAGGCTCGCTGGCCGAGCGGTTAGGGTATCTGACTCCTAAGCGAGAGGTACATGGTTCGAATCCCGCTCCAGCCATGTACCAATGACTCTTTTCCGAGTTATGTACATTAGTTAAACACGAACCGATGCTCTTATGGCGAGGAAAAACATCGTGATGAAATCTGCACATTTAGGCGACAGAATGTGTAACCATGATCCAATCTGGTCAGGCTCCCCTGCTCCAGGCTCCTCTGTCAAATTCTGGATTATGGTCAAGGCGGACTCCAGGCCCTCGTTCGTGCGTGTTTCATGCAAACAAAGCACGCCATACATGTGACTAACCTGACAAGGGACTATACTTTTTTTTTTTTTTTAATTCATACGGTAGGCAAACAGGCAAGTGGGCCACCTGATGGAAAGTGGTCACCACTGCCTATAGACATTAGCAACGCCAAGAGTATCGCCAATGCGTTGTCCACCTCTATAACACGTTGCTCTGGCAGCAAAAAGGCAAATGTCCCTCCACTGCCAAAGCCACGGTTCCCCAAATCCCCACCCCATGGAGCACTGGAAATCTTACTGTATATCAGCCATCTTTCCCTTAGCACATAGCAGAGAAAAGTGAGTGATAAATGTAGCCCCTGTATACCAAAGTAACCCCATGTTACGGTACATTTATTTTGCCTACTAATAATCGTCTTGGCGTTAATGTCTCGGTTGTGCTCTCGCGCACGAGTGCCCGGGGTCCGCCTTAACAATGATCCGGGAATTTTTAGCTCAGATAATTACAGTGTAGCTACTACCATCTGACCACTGTGACACTGCTACTCCAGGGGAACCTGAACAGAATAGATTATGGTAAGGTGGACGATCTGAGTGGTTTAGTGGCCACGCAAGAGGTCCCGGGTTCGATTCCCGGCCGGGCAGAAATTGAAATGATGAATTTTAATTTCTGTTACGGGTCTGGGTGTTCTATGTATAATAAGTATGTATTTAAAAGTATATAAGTAGTTTATCAGTTATCTAGCACCCATAACACAAGCTTTGCTTACTTTGGGGCTAGATGGCGCTGTGTGAATTTGTCCACGATTATTTATTATTATTTATTAGGACGAAAATTGAACGAGGAATTAGAAATAACATCAAGGAAATTTCATTAGACGCAACGATATAGCTATCTCCTATATCCCATTCTCAGCTTTCCAGCGAACCGTATCTATCTAATCTTTGAGTCAATTTGTCGAAAAGGTTGTGCCAAGTTCTCGTTCGAGGCGTGTTCGTCTAATTCACATAAGTAGGTAGGCGAGTGTAAATGCAAACAGCTCCCTGCGGGATACAATGTCACATTGACAGCGAGTTCATTAAAATAATTAGGTTTAGGTGGCATTTTGGGGCTGGAGCGGATTGGCGGATTGACGGCGCTTCCGCGGCGCACAGCTATCGCCGTGTATGAGTGTCATGAGTGACGACTTTGCCATACGCATGAAGTAAAGCATTCGAGCGTCGGCTAATGGTTTAATGCCCGAGTCGTAAGCGAGAGGTTCTGAGTTCGATACCCGGTGCCGCCATGTACCAATAACTTTCTCTAGGTGTCTTTTAGAAATATTTCTCTGGGTGGCTTTAAACAAAATATTTTGTAGCTTCTGCCACATACAGGATACTATCGTTAAACAAATGGAATCGGCTAAAAGAAGGGCATTTTATATTAGGTGTCCCTTTGGCATTAATAACTAATACTTAAACTGCAGGTTTTTTAAAATTTAATAAGTTATAATTGCTTCAATGAAGGTATCATTTTTAATTTTGAAATGTTTTCTACATTCATTATTTTCGAACAGCATGCTACATGCTATAAAATCTTTCACAACACTCAATGACTCAGCTTCAATGAGTGACCGTACATTATTCAACACTAAACAATACTCTTTTGGTGAGGGCAAACATCGTGATGAAACCTGGTCCTTCAGGCGACTAAATGTTAAAATCTGTTTAGGTTCCCCTGTTCACAGGGCCACGGAGGTCAGATGGCAGTCGTTGCACTGTAATTATCTGATCTGCCAAATCCTGGATCACAGTCAAGGCGGATCTTGCGGCACACGCGAGAGCACAACCAGGACGTCTAGGCGATTATTAATCCTTATCCAATTTTTCATCGTGCCGACAACTTCTTGCTCTAGTGATGACTTTGCCATACGCATGAAATAAGGGCACTGCGATGGCGAGACTAAATTATGTGTAAAATGAGTTTCTTATGATTTTATTTACTGAATGGAAGTCTCATATTTTTTATTGAACACCGGAAGGCACACCAATGCTGACCGGCAGAGAATACTGTAAGCTTCAATCCCTTTTTCTAATGTCTTTTACTATCTCGAGTACAACCATCAAGGATGGTAAAATGTTCCACTAATAGCTGGTGTGTCAGGTAGGACCGTAGCTTTTGACACAGTTTCCACCTATGGGATACGGGCGTGATTGTGTGTGTGTGTCGTCGTCGTCCTAGCGCTTATTCCGACCTCTGCCAGGGTCCGCTTTCCTACTCAATCTTCTCCACTTCGCTTCGCCACTACATTTAAATATGATTACATTGCATTAATACATTTGTCAATTTAATTTGAGTGAGCCTGTGTTAATTGGAATATGATGTGAAACAAATTGGTCAAGATAAAAAAAATAAAACAGATTACAGCAAAAGCAGGCCAGTCCACCAAGGCAGCACTCGTTCGTGAGCATGACGCAGGGCCCAGCCATCGTCCCATTAAACCATATTTGAGGAAAGAGAACGACCCGACCCCCACGCCACCACCAATACTTTTAAGTGAGCATGCACTGCCAATGCAGTACATATTCAATTCATAAAATATCTATTTCAATCGTTATATTTAAAAAATATATTATTGAATGACTATTTCACATCAAATCATCCTCACCCAATTGGTCTTCGGCATCCTCTCGTCACAAGCCGTTGGCTCTCGCATTCGACTCAGCAATGTCAATCCATCGCTTCTTGGGTCGCCCACGCCCTCTTTCCTGATAAAGGCAGATTCAGGCATCTATTTCCCACATATCCCTGACGCTTACGCAACACGTGACCAAAACCAGCGCAGACGAGCCTCCTCGATCTTATCTGCGATATCCCATCACGCCAAGGCTGCCACGGATGTACTCTGTTTATGTGTGTATTCTCCACAAAGTGGAGAAGGCTCTACTTCAGACTTCTCTCTATTGTGTGTGTACCGAAGCTTGTAGACTTGCTATGTAAATTGAAAGTTTGAATGGAAGCTTTCCTATCTGCCTTCTAAATACATCAGTGTGTCGAGACGATTCCCAAAAAAAGCTCTATTTAAATTTATAAGATTGGATTGGGGTAATCTCTGAAACGTTTCTGAAGCTATATAACTCCTGCTTGAGTAAATAAATAAAATTATAATAAAATTCCTTTCACTGTACTGTTCCAAATGACTGCGAGACGTACTAGATATAGGACGAATAACGAAAGAAGTATGTAATGTGTCTGATACAATAATTTGATCATAATTTCCATAATTTTTATTTATTTATTTTACACTTTTACAGCAATCACATTTGGTTACAATAAAGAATAGTAGTACTGCCAACCAATGATTAACCAATCAAAGCCAATGAAATTCTGTAAATGTAATTTAGAAACCAATCTCTATGTCGCTCGTTTATCTGATTTTCGTTAAAATATATCGTTTCAAAGCTTAACGGGATTTGGGTATTGAAATATTAATCCCGTAGAGTATTAGTAAGCTTTTCACCTGCGTAAGTGCTTTCATAGTGACCCATGGCAATTAGCCGCCACATACGTGCATTGTCGAAGCGGGTGCTGCGTTGGGCGCTCTGCTTCCAAATCAGTGCTTTAGGTAGTTCATCACCCATAATAAATTACTCTTACCATTCTTAAAATAAAATGCGGACCCCGGGCCCTCACGTACCGCACGGGAGCGCAACCGGGACGTAACTCCGAGATGATGATGATGATTCTTATAATAAAATAAAGAAGTAAAATCGAAAAAATAACACAATTCTTCGCTAGATGGCGTTGTTCTGTGATTTTTTTTTATTGCTTTGTTTTAATATGTAGAAATCCATTTCAGTTAAAAGAATGTACTTATAGGTACATAAAATTTGTCTGATAAAACGTATCATCTTAACAGCTGGATGTAGCAGTTTTTTAGCTCCGGACGTAATGCAACCTGTAGAATAGTTGTTCAAGAATTTGTAGCGTGTATCAGCTCAAGATCTCGAATGCCCGATGGCACTAAACTCTTGGCGACTTCCTACCAAGAAAACGCATTGCGCCAAACACCAACCTTAAGTATAAAATAAATAATATATATGTCTATGTCTAAGTGAAAACTAAACTCGCTAAATCACTTTTAACTTTAAAATAGCGATTTTGTAAACCCAAAATTCTTAGAAACCTCTTGAGGAGTGTCCCTCATACAAATGTACTTTGATCACATTTTCAATATTACGCTATCAAAGTCAATAATTTTTTTTTAAAACTACATGAAATTTATGATTTCCATTCTATATTAGCCCAAATCATCCCACTGCTGGGCAAAGGCCTCCCCCCGATTCCTCCACTCTTCACGATCAAGTGCCAAGATTTCCATACAAATTTTAAATCCCGTGCAACTTTGAAATGATATATTTTAACGCAAATCTGACAAACTACAAGCATAGATATTGGTTTTTGGATCACGTCTACAAAATTTCATTGGCTTTGATAGCGTAATATTGAAAATATGATTAATCTTCGTTTGTATGGAGCGTACTCGGCAAACACCAGCCTTAAGCCTCGCCTAAGTTTACTGCAATCGGAAGTTTTCTAGTCAGGGGCGCAAAACCTTGATCAACCTCGTTCCAGCATCAATAGTCTAACCAGTGGCGAGCTCATTGCAATACTTCGAAGTAGGACTAGCATCAAAGTACGAAACGGTCCCCGTCTCCCATCCAGTACCCAGACCCTGCATGCGTTGCTTAACCTTGGTTACCGTTCTCGCAGATTTTTATCGCGATCCCTCTTAATTAGCCCTCAATTACTGTATTATTCATCAGTCGTGCATTGTAGAGTTGCAACAGGAGGCGGCCCGTAGGCGGGTCAGCTGCATGTTGTGCTGCCAATTCAGCACTTTTACCGCTGGATGTAGCGGTTTTCGGGTTTCGCTCTTTGGAAGTTGGTTTGGGTAAATTGAAGCTATATTTAAATATTGACGTAGATAGATATCAATAATGTAGATAGATCTTTTATCAAAAAACCTCAACATATTCCATTATTAACTATTATTAAAATTTAAAACGGTGTTTGTACATTGGCGAATGATATAATTGTAAACACATTAGATTTAATACCTTGAAAATTTTATTCTATACCTAAAATGTGTTTTACATTAAATTAATAAATGCTTTTTTCGCATTTTGGGTTTGTAACTTTATTATTAATTAAGTATCAACGACAATATTACAATACTTGACCCAAAGGAATAAAATTTGTGTATGCATGCATTTGCGCATGCAGATATTTACAAAGATTGACCAAAAATTATATCGTGCAATACCAGAAAATAAATTCGCAACCTGCAAAAAATTCAAACTATTAACATTCGAAATCATCGGATCACAATAAAAATACCTATACACGTTGCTGCTTACCAATCTAAAATCTGCCACATCCACTTTGTTATCTGTCCAGCGTTACCCAGCACTATATTCGAGCCATTTCGGCGCTAGAACAGCGACGGCATGGAGCGGAACACCGCGTCATTCATTCCCGCGCCCCAGTCGGACTGAACCGCTCGGAGCGCCCGCGCGCCCCGTCCACGCAACTTTCTCGCAACTTACGGAACTACGCACGTCGGGAACTCGCGAAGTGAACAGAAAAAATTCTGTGCATAAACAAAATTAAAAAAATAGAGTGGCGAATTTTTTTGTGACGGTATTTTTTTGTGGAATTGAACGTGGATTTGTTTTGGTGCGGATTTTGGTTTCAACGTTTACGGATGTGATCTTTATGCTGTGTACAGGTAATTTGTGTTGCTTTAACTTTGGTTTAATTTAAATTTTTTGCACCATAAATATAATCAAATATTTTTTAACTTTACTCCGACTAGGTTAACTAAAGGAAGCTTGCACCAACTTTCTTAAATGCATTTAAGTTGATACTTAAACAAAAAACTTTAAACATGTTTAAGAATTTGGTGTAAGCGGAGCTCATACTAGTTAACTTTTAAATACATTTCCAGCCTTAAATAAAAGTCATACCTAAGTTTGTTTCAAACTAAACTCGCGTTCTTTACACATATTATTATATTAATATACCTAAGTTACCTAAAAGTCTTATATAATAATATACCTAAGTTTATTGGCTTCCATTTCCCATCGTGGAATGACACCACCTGTTACCAAGATCGCGCGAATTGACACATCGTAACGCGGACGCCGGGCGCCGTAAAGACTACCCAGCCGTGCGGGGGTTGGGGCAGCGGCTCCCAACCTTTCTCTACTTCGGACCCCTAAGTAAAAGAAATAAGATGATGAAGGCAGTTCGAAATTCGAATAAATTATTGGAGGCCTCGGAACTATAATAATAGCCGGCTTACTTTGTCTACCATACGAAATAAAAAAAACAAGAACATGAGACAAACTTGGCTTAAAACTCTGAGTGATAAAGGCATTTTATAACCCTTTATTACTCAATGATTGATAAAACTATAAATGGTTTTGGGCAATGTTAATAAGTACTTATAAGTACTTATTAACAACTAAATAATCATCTTGGCGTTGATGTCCCGGTTCAGGTCTCGCGCGCGAGGGTATTTGGCAGATCAGATTATCATACAGTGGAGTTAGTCCCATCTAACTTCCGGGACCCTATATTGGATAATGCTAGCAAATTCAGTCGCGTGCAGCGTTTATCACGTAATTTTTCCTCACCGTAAGAGCATCGGTTGGTGTTCAACTAATATTCATAATTAAGTACTAATTCTTGTACTTTAAGGCAACCAAAAGTAATGGAAAACTTTAGGCCAATAGACCGAACTGATTTTGGCTTATTAATCAAGAAATTAGTAAAAGAAAATTTATATTTACAATAATGGAGTTCCATCAAGAATACACTACACAAAACATTGAAATTAACGAAATAGCTTACTTGGCCACATGTGTGGATTGTACGGCTTTCCCAGACAATTGTGAAATAAGCATAAAACTATGAGTGCTTAATATGCTTTTGATCAAACGAAAGAAGTAAAAACTTCCGACTAAAGTTGGGTGTATCTGATTTAGCGTCACTGACCAGAGCGTGAAGCGTGACGACTTCGATTACAGTGTCGAAAAAGTGCGCTGAAACTCCCAGGTTGGGAACCCCTGTGTTGGGGTAAAGGTTAAGATTTGTCCCATGCCGTTGGGGGAAGGCCGCCATTTCACATTTAGCACCCCCGGGGCGCACTAAATTTGAAGGGAGCCCTGCAACACAGCCGGAACTAAACGCTATTGCTTAAATTAAAATATCAAATTAGATTCAGCAGTTATTTATGGGGAGTCGTGCTGATGCAAACAGATAATAGATAGATTGGTTTTGATAGATAGGTTTAACTATTGTTTTATAGAAGGGGGGCTTTGGTCTAGTGGTGGCGTGCATGCGAGACCATGGGAGAGCGTGGGCCGGGAACTGGATGGGTGGCCGTTTCGTGCTTGGGGCTAGTCGAACTTCAGCACCGCAACGTGCTCTCCACTCGTTATGTGTGCCTCCTAATATCGTTGGCGAAGCGAGGTTCACCAGGGTCTTCCGCTGGGGACCAGGAGACTAGTTGAACAGTTAAGCCCAGTGACGGTAATTTAATGTTGTTATTATAAACGTATTGCAAACGTAATTTGTTGACTGTAGTATGGTCCAGGTTCATGTCCTTGCGTCTCTATAATTCACAACATAGACATTGACAAGGACGTCATAACCTCAAAGTAATTTTATCGAGACTCTATTTAGTATTAAAATGCAATGTTTTTAAAAATAAATTTATATTTTTATCGTATCGTTGTTTATTAATTAGCAACTAAGAAATTTAAAAAAAGTTAGATAACTTTTTTTTTTTTTATAAATCTATCTATAATCACGTTGTTATATACTGAGTACTATTAGCTTGTGAAAATAACTCTGTCGGGGCGGTGTTGGACCGCTCATTGCGGTTAACCTATCACGTATCTACAGTTGATTCTGTAATATTTGAGTTAAAATATATAATATTTTATTTAAATTGATGTATGTTGAGAAAAAGGAATGATATTGGACAACTCACATTTTAATTAAATCAATACCATTTTTTTTGTTATACGGCAAACAAACAGGCGAGCGGGCCACCTGATGGAATAGGCCGCCGCCTATGGACATTAGCTTCACCAGGGATGTCATCAATGCGTTGACCGCCTCTGAAGATACCTGTAATATACCTCTTGAACGACCCCATGTCATAGTCCAAATAAAATATTAAATAGATAGGTTAAGTAATAACTAGCGGCCTGCCCCGGCTTCGCACGGGTTCTTTCGATTTTTCTTTATTACAATTATACATGTATTCTTCACATAAACCTTCAGAAGAATTTCTCTAAGTGATGGTTAAAACCGCATTAAAATCCGATGCGTAGAAAAAATGTAATCGTACATGCATACAGAAGGACATACTTTGATTTATTGTACTACTATCTACTCCAGCACGACTTCGTTCGCGTGGTGTCCTACCCCTACCCTGCCCCTACGCCTACCTTACACCTACCCTAAACCTACTTTTACCTACCTTTTTTCTTGCCTATAAACCTTCCTCTTGAATCACTCTATCTATTGGTAAAAACCGCTGTAAATCCGTTGAGGAGTTTAAAAGATCTAAGCGTACATATTTACAGACTGCGAGAAGCGACTATGTATACATTTAAAGTATGTATTATTTATAATTAATATACTTTTCATTTTCATTTAAAAAACTTCCAATAAATTATTTTTTTAACAAGTTTAAAAATATCCATACAGAATTAAACTTTTGGCATGCATTTCAAATTAACGAGGCGGCCTCCCTTTGATGTAGAACTGTTAAATTTCAGAAATTCCACATCACATTACGTTCACCACAATGGCTTTCGCATTTCACTTATTCAAACTATTTCTCTTGCGAAAGGTAACCTGTTTAAACCGAATAAACCACATTTACAGAGCTAGTTTGTTCGCTTTAACCACTACAATAGCGGCTATCAAATATCTACTCGCATGCCGTGTTGAAAGGATTTTTGAAGGGCGGCCTTCTGGTTTGGGCCTTTCATACTCACAGTTTGGATGTACCTGGCGATGTAGGAGATTCAGACTGGCTGTAGGAGTTCGCAAAGAAACATGATAATATTAAAGGCTCTTTGAATATAATTGTGGCAGTGGCTACGGTGACGCCAGTCACCGCGTAGGTGGTACCCTATTTTCGTACACTTCGCAACAACTGCGGCCGTATTTCGCTAATAATTCACCGAATGTTATGTTCGATCGTATCTGGTTTATCGGTGTAAAAAGTGACTTAACATATCAATCTCCAACGTAAAATGATTCATTGATGTACATTTCCTTCTCCATACAAAATTTTGTTCGGCGATGAATGTTAAATGATTAAGGGCCGATTTTTCAATCCTCAGATAAAACATATCAGTCTGATAAGTTATTAAGCGACTAAAATAAAAGGTATCATTACTTCTTATAAAAATAAATGATTACAGATTGTTTTAATTTAGCAGTATATTACTTAATCGGGCAGATAAATCTTAACTGAGGATTGAAAAATTGGCCCTAAGTTAATGAATACACTACGGCCACATGACCAAAATCATATTCAAACATAATTGCCATAAAATACTCCAACAAACTGATGTGAAATCATATTTTCACTGTTTTATTTCATTTTAAATCCTCCGCATCTAAAAAAACACCCTTTATCCTTTGCTCAGGGATACATCGGATAAGAAAGAGATCCCGCGGGTTGTCCAAGAAATAATGGATAGAATGCGCAAGATCGAGGGAAATGAGGACTCTGGCCACAAGATGTCAATACTAATGCTCTGGCAGAATCCGGAATTAACCGCTCTTTACAACTTTGCAGTTACTGTTTCAATTATAACTTTAGGTAAGTGACAGAAAAAGAAGAATAACCCCGACCAAGTTTACTTAATGTCCAATATTTTCTAAACTACTAAACCGATTTTAATGAAATGAAGGTATTGATATTTAAGGTAATGATAACCATGTCGATTAAACTGGCTTTCAAACAGAGAAAACCGCATAACAATCGGTCCATCCGTTCAGAAGCTAGTATGCCACCGACAGATACACAAAGCCAAAGAGCCACAGATACATACGTCAAAATTATAACACCCTTCTTCGTCGGAGGCATAGAAAACATGATAGTAGTATATTTTCTATTGGGGGTTAAATATTGTTTAGGCGATACGATATTTTTTTATGTTTTGCTATTTTATTTATCAAAAAACACATTTAATATCGGTATTTTTCTATGGTGTATTTCCCGTAATGGTTCCAGGAAGTACTCCGCAGAGGGTAATAAAGAGAACCTAAAGTAGGAACGAAATTCTCATATTTTATATTGGGGAGATACTTACCTATTCATCGGAAAGTCATGGAAACGGATAAGAGTATTACGCACGGATCTGATAAAAATATGGACGCCATTCTAGACTAAAGAGAAGTGAAGCATGCAGGGTACGATAATTTCTTGTCAGTTGTATTTTGTTGTGCATGACCTATACAGGGGCACACATAACCAGGTCTGACGATAAACCGCCATTTTGTTTTATTTTGTATCGCGCAGTCACGCCTTTGACAATGTCAAACCCGCACATAAATTGGTGACCCTTTTTATGCTTCACTCATGATTTTAGAGAGTATCCGTCCATATATTTTTCAAATCCGTGGTATTACGTATGTACAAAAAGTTCACGTATTTTTACAAGAAATTGTCAATTCATTGACAACGCGAGCGTATATTTAGATCACCCGTCACAGGTTTTTTTAATCAAATAAGAAAAATAAATAAGTATTTATTTCATGTGAAATTAACATTGCCTGATAGAATAAGATATTTTCTTATTCTTCTTTTTATGTGCTGGTTTCCGTTAAACTGTAACGATTTTGCCACTGACTATAAATAAAGTGACATCAACACGCCATAAAAAATATAAAGATATGGCTGTTGATTGAGTTCCCATAAACGACTAACGGAAAAACGAAATTAAAACAACACTATATGCATTACTCTAGTGCCTAACAATAAAACTTAAAACTTAAAGTTATAGTCTAATTTTGTTCAATTTTATAAAAGCAGACAAAACACCAATGAATGGGTGGGACCAAAGACCATAAATATAAGACTGCAAGTCAAATCAGCAAATATTTATGAGCTGTCAAATCACACAGAATTTGTATGTAAGTATGCAATACAAGCTCGTGAAGTTATAGCCAAATGTGTATCTTTTTATAGCTTAAAAAATATAAATAATGGGACTATTTTATTCTCATGTGCCGAAGGCCAGTTTTACTGTAAGTTTCTTAATTTTAATGTTGTTTTACAATTTATTTTATACCTAGGTAAACACCGTATTTTTTTAAACAGTGACTAGCCTAATAAATGAAGAAGCACCAGGCTCGACTCTCGTAAGATATTCAGCAGTAACAGACCTTGACGATGAATTCAGGATGTATTGTATCTGGTTCATAGCCATTTTGTACCTATGTCTTGTCTAATAATTTCCAGACCCCAGTGGTGAAGAAAGATAGATAGATAGGTAGAAAAACACTTTATTGCTCATAAAACATAACAGTATCAATCAGTTACAATAACAAGGAACACATATGAGCAAAGGCGGCCTTATCGCTACAAGCGATCTGTTCCAGGCAAACTTTTTCAGAAATTGAGACAGGAATATTACTGTAGGTTGTGTTGAGCCACAGGACCTACAGTAGGTCTATATTTATTTAATACACCTGTCTTACTTTTAAAAAATATTTAAAAACCCTCAAAAATGAGTACATCTAATTAAGCATTGTCGTCGTTGGCAAGGTACCAATGCCTGCAATATTCTTAACCAATCAATTAATCAATTTCCTAGCTCGTTCCCTGTTTGGGGTCAGCCGTCCTGACGCCCCCCCCCCCCCACACTATTACGCTACTGGTGATTTTGGATCAAAGGTCTAATATTTTCAAGTCATTGGCAATTGTCCTCATCGAAGTGGTTGGTGGGCCTCACTACCCCTTTTTCCCTGCTCTATGGCTATCACCGGTCTCACCATGTGGTCTATTTCTCTTAGCCAATCATCATCACAGCCCATAACAGTCCACCGCAGAACTTAGGGCCTCTCCCACGAAAGGGGAGGATATTGCCGTAATCTCCACGCTTGGGAAGCGGGTTGGAGATCGCAGTGTTGTAAATATAACAGTGGAAAACGCTGCTGCCCATTTTCCAGCCTACGGAGACTGTAGATCTTTTGCCTCGAAAACATTAGTCGCCTTGTACGACACCCACGAGTGTAAGGGGTTGGTGTTGTTCTACTCTGCCGAACACCACACGGCCAATATTGCAAGTATATACAGAGCAACGCCAACAAATAGACTCTACCCTCAAATTAGGGTACCATTGCCCAACGGATCGAAGCAGTCGACAGCTGAATTCGTTTAATAAAATTGTCCTCTAAACAAAGGATTTATTGACCCGGGTGCACCCGTAAGTCGGCTGCGTACAAACAGGCCCCGCGGACGGTCAATTGATTAAACTGAACAATTAAGCAATCAACCGTCAGTGGTGGCGACCGATGACCAGTAGGAGGCAGGGCCGGCGGCAGGGTCGCTTTTAGGGGGGTCGGAAGTCGTCTACGTAATTTTTTTTAAAGTTTTAAACTTTTTAACCATCGGCGATAAAGGGGTGTTATAAGTTTGTCTGTTTGTGTGTCTGTCTGTAGCATCGTAGCCCCCGAACGGATGGGACGATTTCGATGCGGTTTTTTATATTTTAAAGCCAGATCGATATGGTGGTTGGTGGTGGATGGTGGTGGTGGTTAGCTTTCATTGGAATCCGAACGGATGGGACGATTTCGATGCGGTTTTTTATATTTTAAAGCCAGATCGATATGGTGGTTGGTGGTGGATGGTGGTGGTGGTTAGCTTTCATTGTATTCGGTTCAGTGATTTAGGAAATATCGAGATGTGAACGTGGACGGGAGTTTTCCGAAGCATTTCGTTCAATTAGGTTATGAAACCTATCCATTATACAAGTCTTTGGACCTGCTTTAGCAAGCGAACCTTCAGTGATATGCGCGTTCAATAAATAATGCCTTTAGGTTTAGGGGGCCCACTGAAAACCAGCGTCACGGCAACTGTCGTGGCATATGCTGAGTGTGGCACCATTGCACTCTCCACATGGCACAGGTAACGAGATTAGAGTATCTTTTTTCTTTTTCTTTTTTGTTTATGTCTCTGTTTGATTATATTTTTTAATTTAATTTTAAGAATTTTGTGCTGTGTGTTTGAGTGTAATAAATGTGTTTTACTTTACTTTACTTTACTTTAGGGTAGTGTAGTTAAATCGTGGCAGTGTATCTGTTCGCTTATATCCCGGAGTTCGTACGTCCGGATGAGTGGCACATGAATTACTTTTATGCCGTAATCCGAAAGTTAGTTCGATCGGCTCAACCAGCAATAGTCTCCTGAATGGGTTCCAGGACAGGCGGGACTCTTCTATCCTCTTTTGTCCAATTAGGTAACACCGTACACAAGGTTTTAAACCGTTAATTTTAAAAACGGTATTAGTTTAAGTTTTTTGTTGTGATAAAGTGAAGCAAACAGTTCAACTGATGGTAAATAATAACCGTCGCTGATAGACGGAGGATAGATAGGAGGGTCGCAAATATGTTGTCGTTGAAATGACACTATTAATAATTAGGCTCGAGTTATGTCAAGTGTCAATGATGTGCGTTGCGTTGGCGACATGCGTTACGTTGGCAACATGCGTTACGTTAGCAACGCGCGTCGGTGCGTGCATGAGGAATAGAAGTGACATTTACACAACGAAACGCGCGTCGTTGACGCCTGATATATCTTCACTCATCATCACCGGTACATCTTTGCCTTAATTCCTGTGACCGCGATCCGCGTTCCTACCTCTCCTTGTTCACTTTGCTTGGTCTTCGGTCAGTATGGAGAAGAATGAAGATAAAGACAATTCATCAATAATTCTACAACTGCCTGGTCTTTAGTTTCTTTGAGACTGTACTACAGCAATAACCAGTCAGTGCGTTGCTATTGTAAGACATTGGAGATTCAAGTGTTTGGCGGAAATAGATAAGACGGTAACCATTCAGACGGACTACAGAGGCTAGACAAAGGCCTAGCAAAGACAAACGTGGAGCGTACAGCTAGACCGAAAGTTTTGGGTCTGGGATTAATATTGTATCGTCTATTCAATTATGTGATCGGATTTAGGTACGCTCGATAGTAAAACATTAGTTCTCACTTATTGAGATATAGTTTTATATAATTCTCTACACAGTCAATACATTTAAAAATGGTATTATTTTTTGAGAAGAGATCGTCAAAGAAGCAAAATATTGACAACAATAAATAAATACAAATTAATAAAATACGTTATTAGGTGGTTCATTCAAGAGGTATATTGGAAGTGTTCTTAGTGGCGGGTAACGCATTGGTGTTACTGATGTCCATAAGCGGCGGTGACCGCTTTCCTTCAGGTAGCCCGTTGGCCTGTGTGTCTGCAGTATTACATAAAAAATAAATGATTTACACATTGACGGAATTGTAAAATAATCAATCAAAATACTTTATTTTTTTATTTAATACATATATAGGTGGACTTAATAAGCTTGAACGCACACTGATGCAGTGCGCTGCGCAGTGCACTGCACGATGTGGCAAAACTTGTTACACGCCGAGCAATTTGTATGCAAGTACATTGACAGATGGCGGAATGTCCCACTGTGCAGCGCGCCGCGCGGCGCACTGCATGATGGGGCAACACCCGCAATTGAAGCCCGAAGTGTCAGTTCTGTATGAATTTTGTCTACGTTTTTCAATTTGACCCCATCGTGCAGCGTGCGGTGCGATGTCAGTAGATGTCAACATGAAACGTCACATCTGACTGTTTCTTTTTACCAACAGTTCGAATCTTTCCTCTTTATGTGACACAGTTGACACACATATATCTGTCTACTTTTTTTAGTACAGATACAACGCGTGTGAATGAAATAGGAAACCGACCTTGTCAAAGAAAGTTTGACAGCTGATGCGTAAGCCCCTCCCCTTTTTCTGATTCTTTAACATTAATGAAGTTGTTTCGCTTTCGTGATCCTGTCGTCATTCTCTTCTCAGTTCATCCCGAATTATAAATAAGGCATGTTTGGTTCTAGAACACTAGTTTCTAAAAAGAAATGCTGGTACTCGTAGAAATCTACATTTTGGATGGCACCTGTCACACTTAAAACTGTAATAACTCTGAAACTATTGGTGCTAGAATACTAGTTCCTAAAGAGAAATGATAGTGCTCGTCGACATCTACATTTCGGTTGACAGCTGTCAAACTTAATACTGTAATAACTCTTAAACTATCACTTCTAGAACACTAGTTTCTGAAGAGAAATGATAGTGCTCGTCGACATCTACATTTCGTTTGACAGCTGTCAAACTTAATACTATAATAACTCTGAAACTATCGCTCCTTGAACACTAGTTCCTGAAGAGAAATGATAGTCGAGATCTACATTCCGTATGACAGCTGTCAATCTTAAAACTGTAATAACTCTGAAACTATTTGCCTTAAAACGCTTGTTCCAGAACAGCAAATACTTATAGATATCGACGGGCACTATCATTTTTTTTTAGGATCCAGTTTTCTAAGAGCAATGGTTTCCGAGTAATTTAAGTTATATTCACTCTCTTTATACTTACTACTGATGTTATACTTTGTAGTTATAGTTTTGAATGAGCCACCGTGGTATACACTCAGTTTAAGTAAACATTCGTAAAGGACAGAAATTCAAAATTCAAAATTCAAAATTACTACGTTTTAAAACATTTTGTCGTAATATTGTCCCAAAATCATGTCTTCAACCAGTTGAGGACAAATTTAAGCAGTGCGGTTTATCCTACAACAGAATCAATCAATGTGAATAAAAATTCCTAACATACCGAATAAATCTTCTGAATTTAAAAATTTTGAAGTTTTTATGTTCTTATATCCTCAAGATAATTTAATTGAATGTATTATCATAGAGCCTGTAACCATCGGACAATCAATACGCTTTTAACGAAAATCGGCAAAGAAGTTTTTCAGCTAGAATAAACATCCATACAAACATTCATATAAACATACATACACACAAACCCCTTTCCCCCGCAAGAGTACGACATTGACGACATACGACAGAGACGACATTGTTCCACTTGCTATGGTCCTGACAAATCTCTGTCGATTCTTCCACGTTTATCAACTTTACATACATAGATTGTTAACTTCATTACCCTCCCTTAGCTCCATCGTAGTCGGGTAAAAAGAATCATTTATAGTATAGTATTCGCGGAAGTTGCATGGTTCAATTTCTTTAGATATTACTGATGTTATACTTTTTAGTTAAAATATGGAATGACTTACCACGGTCTACAGATGGTGAATCTATGGACACCTGTCAGAAGTAAACATCCAAAGAAAAAATTCGTTTTCAAAGATTTTAAAGTAAAATTATGTCTTCTTCCGGGGATGAAGACATGTTGGCCGTACTGCAGATGGTTAATATGCAAAAATGTAGACGACCTCGACGTAACTATTGGGTGCACCCTATATGGAATACCGGTGTAAAAATAGACTTACCAGTTGATGGTAAAACTGGAAATGTATCCGGACCGTTTTCAGCAGGTTTTCAGGATGTCACCATTATGTTATAATCAAATATTAACCCGAGCCAGATCAAGGTTACAAAAACGGCACACAAATTGTAATGTCAATGTAGCATTGACAATAATATAAATTAAATAGTCATCGTGGCGTCATTATGATGATGTTGACTTCAATATAATGTTTTATGAGCTTGTTGAAAAACATCCTGCACCATACGATTATAATCGATAAGATTACTCTTAACGGAACGTGAGAGACAAGATGCGGATAATGATAGTAAGGAAATTAAACGGCAAATTACGTGGGGACAATAATGTCTGACCATGCCAGCCCGCTAGGCACGGGAAGGAGAGTTCAACTCACGAAGCGATGGCTAGACGTCGATAAGAACGACATGCGTGCCAACAAACTCACCACCAAGGATACCGAACACCGAGCGAAGTGGACCAAGAGGAGTAGGAAGGCGGACTCCTGGCAACCGAAATTTAACACCAAGACGATGATAATGATGATCTTGGCGTCAAATCCTGTTTGTGCTCTCGCACGCGAGGACCCGGGGCCCGCTTTGACTATGATCCAAGATTTAGCAGATCAGGCAATTACAGTGGAACGACTGCCAACTGACCTCCATACATAAGGTCGACATAAGGTCAATAATCATGCGAGTCGTTTAAAATAACGCGCGTAAAAGCGTCGAAAAAGCTCTCGTGCAAACGTTGCCTAACTCACAATCATTCGTAAATCTCTCGTGCGATCATTGCCTAACGTGAAAAACCAGAATAACACCACCGTTTTCTTTGTTGTCACCGTGACGTGGCACTGCGTGGTGCGCCGCGCAGTGCACTGCACTGCATTAGTGGAGCTAGTCGCTTACTTTGTAGCTTTATCTACCAGTCTACCCCGAAAACTGGTAATAAAATGGCAAGTAATGCATAAAAATTTACAACAACATTACACTTACATACTTAATTACAAATACAATTCTACCCACTAGTATTCACATACCGAAACTCAAATTTTTTCATAAAATACTAAAAACCAACAACAACAACATATCAAAATGTACTATGTAATACTTCCAGTCGAATACTTAATATAAATGAAATAAATAAACATTACTTCTGTAAGTTAAGGGCCACCATTTAAATATTCCCATTCATCCGGCCCTGTTGCCAATGGCCTCGGCCAGGAGACCTATTGAATCGCTCTCATCCATTCGAGCGACTTCTACTAAATAGCGTGCGACATCACAAATTCCGCATTTTGAACCTCTCGCATTGCAACTACCATCTACGCGACTAGTAATAATTTGTAATAGAACTGTTATTTAAGGACAAGGTCCATAACATGCGTATTGACAACAATAGCGGGTCACCTGATGGATAGTGGTCACCGTCGCCTATAGATGCCAATACCGGGAATTCGTGAATGCGTTCCGTTTCTGTTGATAAAGGATCTATAGGTTTTCCTGTGTAAAATGACATACTTATGTTGAATTATATTTAACTAGTGGATCCGGCGCGACTTCGTTCGCGTGGCTTCCTACCTCGCTACACCTACCCTACACTACCCTATATCGACTTTACGCCAAAGTGCCCTTTTTTTTAAACCTCTACCTACCCTAAGGTACTTATTTTTTTAAACCTTCTTCTTGAATTAGTCTATATATTAATCAAAACCGCATTAAAATCCTTTGCGTAGTTTAAAAAAACTAAGCATACATAGCTACCTAAATAGATAGATAGGGATAGACGGCGGGAAGCGACTTTGTTTTAAACGTTGTTATAGATTTCAAAATCAAGGCCATGCGACTCTGAAACTGTATGCGGCATCGCATAAGACAGCAGCTAGCACTCGTATTGAAGATATCCCGAAAAGTTAGCTAATATTAATGAAACCAAGCTCAGACTCCAACCGGTTAGAATAAAAGAAAACCACATCTAAATCGGTCCTTCCTTTCAGGAGCTACGAGAGGAGCTAGTAGAAAAAATATATTCTAATAATTCGATACGATTCCCACAAATAAATCAAAATGAGACCGTTATAGGTAAGTATAAAAATATAGGTGCACATTTGCGCTTTCTTCTCAGGATAGGTACTAAAAGTATACTTAGTTTCACGAAACACCTTATCGAGTAACTGCGGTTACCAGGTTAGGTTAATGGGCACCTTTTTCCGCACTTGAACTCAAACTTGGTCCCTTGTGCGTAGACTTCGGTTACCAATTTCAATACTTGAGAATCCCGTTAAAGTAGCGCCATCTAGTGAGGCACGGCCGAACCTCACTTTTACTTTTTAAAGTAGCTGTCTGAAAATCCACCATTCCGCGAAAGTTTCAAAGAGCGATCGTTCCTGTTTGCGACAGCCCTGGTTAGAGCCTGGTATTCGTTACTGGTATGTACAGAGCTCCGTGTGGTGTGTCTAATCAACGATTCCAACGGCCGGCACGCTACCAGCTTCCATTTGTCAAATATATAGTCTTGAGTAAACAGCTTCGGATGGCGAGCCGAACATGATCAGGATCGTTAGTTTGGCCTGTATCAGTCGTCAGTGACCGATGGTGACTAGCCAGTGGAAGATGTAGAGAAGTGGAGACATTAAAGTTTATAGATATGTACTTCGCTAAGTGCGTCTGTATAACTGAGTGTCTGTCTGTACCATCGTACATTCCGAACGTATGGACCGACATTGATGTGCTTTTCTTTATATGACGGCCGTGGAATTCGAACCCGGTACCTGTCGCTTACGAGTCGGATACGCTACCGACGCTCTCAAACTTATGTCACTCACATCTGAAAAACTATCAGTATGGATAGTGTTTTTTTATAGTTTACTTTACTTTTTTGTTTCTCTAAACCGGGTGGAGAGGCTTTCCTTATTAACTTAACCTCTGGTGTGTGGAGAATATATTCGGTAGGTAGGTTTTCCATAGCCGCTATGTATGTATGTATTCTCATGTTAGTTAAGTATGTGTCCAACTGTTTGCATGTTGTATTGTGTACTGATACATACGAGTTGTTGGTAAATGCATACAACGTAAAGTTACACAGTGGTACAAGAGCCGGGCTTTAGAAACGGGCTGCGGTGGCTAATGTTTGGACGCATAGTTCGCAAAGTCGTTCGTACAAACTTGGAGTCCGTGGCTTAGTTACTCGTACTCATATGATTGTGATTTATTCATATTGATCTCTATTCCGAACAGCTTTATTTTAGCTAGATTTTGACTCCCGAAGAAAAAGGAGGGATGATATAAGTCTGTGGCTCTGTGCATGTGTAAAGGTGTGTGTCTGACTGTGTCATCGTAGTTCCCGAACGGATGGACCGATTTAGACGCGGTTTACGTTTTTGGAAGGTCAAAAAGGAGGGAGTAGGAAAGTAGGAAGGAAACACACAGTGACACGTTGGCCGCCCCATGGCCGCAGCACACCCATCCCACGCCGACCACGGCCGGACCGTGCCCGACAATGCCAGACAGAGCCGGACAGCGCCCGACAATACCAGACAGAGCCGGGCAACGCCCAACAATGCCAGGCAGAGTCGGGCAACGCCCAACAATGCCAGGCAGAGTCGGGCCGCGCTCGACATATAATATAGGTATGTATAGTAAAATTGCACAAAAGAACCCGCTGCTGCCAATTATCTGGTTTAGAGGTCCTAGCTAATCTGCCTCTCAGACGCTACCCGCCCACGACACTGCCACATTCTACTTAATCGAAAATCATGCAGTAAATTCGATCTATTTCTATGCTAGGTAACGTAACGACCCTGTTACTAACGACGTGTGGGCCATGAAAATACAGAAATGTTGCAATACTAAGCTACAAATTGTAACTTTGTAACGAATACCATTACGTCGAGTTGCGTTCACGGATTATAAATTTGATATAGGATTTTATAGGAGGAATTACTATCATATAGGATCGCTTTAAGAGTACACCAGATCAATGACTGCAGACTAAACCCATCCATAATTAAATGGAGTTCATATAATTAAAATAGGCAATTTATAGACTGTAAAGCGGTCAGATTGGCTCACACGCCGGAAATAACGTCTCAATTACCAAGCGATTGCAATAGAGGAAGACAAAAGAGATCGATAACGATAATAATGACCGCGAGGGGCGTCAGTCTCTTTCTTTCAGTAGTTTCCCTATAAGCGGCGTGTTAGTTCTTTTTTACGCCACATGAGTTATTATTGTTACTCGCTAACAAACCTAACCTATTGAAAGAGATATTTAATGTCCTAATCAATAAAGAAATTTCGAGTCCCGCTTACCATTTTAATATTTATTCTACTTATCTATCTCTTTCTGGAGCGTCGGAGGCCGGACGGTTGAGTATCCATCTCGTAAGTGGGTACCAGGTTCGAATCCCGCTCCGGCCATGTACCAATGACTCTTTTCTGAGTTATGTACATTAGTTGAATTCTAACCGATGCTCTTACGGTGAGGGAAAACATTCTGATCAAACCTGCAAATTAGCAGGTCACGGAGGTTAGATGGTAGTCGCTCCACTACCATTACCTACTTGCCAAATTTTGGAGCGTGGTCAAGGCGGACCCCGGGCCCTCGTTCCCGAGAGCACAACCGGGACATTAACGCCAAGATCATTATTATTTATATCAGCAGCCATAGCTTATGCTGAATGCGATTCCGTTGCACGACTTCTCATGGCACGGGTAACGATAGAACACTATAGTATATCGTTGTTACTGCTGTGACAGTAGTTTTTGATTATTTTACTTTTCTTTATACAAATGTACTTGCTGTGTCAAGTGATTTAGTGTAATAAATGCTTTTTTTTTTTTTTTGTAAAATTTATTTAAATACATTTCTTTCATATGAAAAAGACTCAAGTACTACGAGCCTTTTAAAATTATACGACAATTTCTTGGAACACCCACGAAACTATGAAAAGCCATTTTCGAAACGAATTTAATTTGTACAAGCACTTTGCAGAAAGCTGCAGAATTTACATTAAAATATTTCATGTGAAAAGTTTTCAGATATTCCGAGTGCGTACTTTTAACTTTTATTTTTACGTTTTTACCGCACGCGTTTCTTTTATCTACTTCGCTCCCTCTATATTTGAAGAGTCGTTTGTGATGTGCTGTGCAAACAAAATGTGTTGTATTGTGTCTGCGTGAGCTGAGTTATCCGTTGTAAAGGTTTTGAATAGTAGATATTACTTTTATGTAAAAGTTGCTGGAAATAACAGTAGATAAATGTGTTATTTGAGCAGCGATAACTTACCTAAGCATATGGCAGAACAGTGGGGAGGCCTTTACCTAGCAGTGGGATGATTCAGGGTGATATAAGCCCGACCAAGTTTATATATCGTCAAATGTTTTCTAAACTACTGTACCGATTCTAATGAAACAAAGATAACATTTATCTCGATTAAACTGACTTTAAAATAAAGAGAACCGCATCGAAATCTGTTCATCCGTTCGGGAGCTACGTTGCCACAGACAGATACACAAAGCCACAGTCAAACTTATAACAACCCCCTTTTTTCGTCGCAGGTTAAAAAGAACTCGTCTAATAAACTAACACCATAAAATATGTTTTAAGTATAGGTACAGCACGGAAGTAATTCTTTACCATAGTTTCTTAATGGCCAATTTACGATTTGATTTTTTAATGTCGTTCCTTATTCAAATTACCACCACGGGGAACGAAACCGTTTTGTAATACTATTTTTAAAAGGCGAGAATAAATCGTTATCACAAATTCCCGGAACCGTTTTCCCTTTGAAACGAACGGTTTTCCTTTTTCAAAATCAAGTTTTTGCTAGGCTCGGGCACAAAGTCGGAACACTCACTGGTTGAAGTAATTGATGTTCTTTCTTTGTTGATCGATCGGTTTTTCCTTTGATCATTATTTTCTTCTTTCGATTGTTCATAATATTTGCGTGATTCAAACGAAGGGAAGGAGGTTTGTTGTCAATAACGCGACGAAACGTCAGACTTAAATAGATTGCCGATGCGAATCAGTTGTTTTCAGTTTTTGTTTGAGTTGAAAGGGTAAATAGTGAACGCATACAAGTAAATTGGTTTTGTGATGTTAGGCAGAGAGTATTTGTGTCAATCCCTTCGACCTGATGTCGTAAAACGCGACTAATGTCTTAGAAGCACGAACCGTAGACTAGAAAACGGGCAGTAACTTTGTGTATTTTAAACACTGCGATCCCTGAAGTCTTGCCAGCAGCGTGGAGATTTGAGATGTGGAGGAAAGCCCTCCACTAATGTAAGAAGGCTTAACCCCAACAGTGGACCTGTAGCCGATTTTTGTTCTTGTAAGTAGAGCATTATAATACAATTGGAATTTATTAATGTTAATTTAAAAATGCCGTTGCCAGTGTTAACAAAATTATTTATCTGAAAACCAAAATTTATCCGCGAGCACACTCGTATATTAATGGCGCTGTTAAAACAACTAATGTTTATATAAGCTGTTTGCGGTCTCAAAAAATAATTAAGCAAAATAAATACTTAGAGATTCCTAACTGAAAAAAACCCGTACTTTAAATACTATTAAACAGGTCCCCTAATAAAATAATATAAACCAAAATATCACAAGACAAATAATACAAACATCGCCTACATAAATAGCACGACAGCGCATTGGCTCCCAGTTCAAACTGAAGCGCACCCAAACACAAGGTTAACATTGCGAAACGCAAACAGGCTCGGCTACTCGTATTTCATCGCTCATAATAATAACATTGCGAAGGAATGGTGGGGATAAACGTCGCCGATGACTTTATAGGGGCTGCTTGTGGAACACGCGCGAATTATTCTAAAATTAGTCGATATTTATCGATGGCCAGTGCTCGCCAAACGACTACGACATCCGGGCGATCAAAGTGATCGGGAGGAGCGAGACGCGACACCGCTTTATTGCTCTCCATGTGTATGTGGCCACGTGAACCGAAACGGCAATGAACGGTGTACAGATTTGAGAATTTCCTATGCAACTCCACGGTAAATGTGAAATAGGTAAAATGAAGGCGGGTAACGGATATGCAGGCGTAATATTCGCTTACAGCTTACCCCCGTGGGCGCTACATTGAATTTGGGGATAAATTGTGTCCTGTTTGTTCTGGTTATACACGCTACAATATTGTTTTGTTAATTGAAAATCTGTTTTAATTGTGACTTTAAATCCAATTAAAGCGTTGGCTATTAGATCATTGTTTCTATGACTTTGACGAATTTGTAGATTGTAAATTGCATAGTGTAACATGAATTGAAATAACAATTTTACCTGATTATGACATAAATAACTGAAATTATGACATTTTATTATTGTATTGCGTATGATTTAATTATTGTGAATGATTTTTAATAATTTGTAATTATGACATTTTATATTTTGTTATGAATAATTTAGTTAAGTCTACGTAGTCGACATTGTAAATTACAATGAATTCTAATGTGTTTCTTATAAAGGTACTTCCTAGGTACCAATTTGCCACTTTGACATGTAACTCTGTTACTTATAAAGTATTTGTATTTGAATGAAGAAGTAAAGTAACATCATAATAGTATAACGTCCAGTTTCTGAAACGCTTGTCAATGTTTATTTATTTATTAAGGCGAGCTTGTACCATCCACTCGTCACTTACTAACAGGTGAGATGGTGGTCAAATGCTTGTCTTGTATAATATAAAAAAAACAATTCTTGAGCGCGTTTAAGAATGACGTTTAACGGTTTTTGTGTGAAATTGTTTGTTTAAGGGTCAACTTAAATGCTCTTAAGAATTTGGTGCAAGCCCTAAAACTCTTTCCGGCTCTGTCTACAACTCACTATAGATAAGGATGACGAATTTTAATTGATGATTAACAATAGATTAACGTACGAGAAACTGGTCGTTAGCGTGATCAGATCAGTGTCTACGAAATCTTAAACTTGAAAGATAATAATTATTGTATTACTAATTCTTCGGAAACTTCGCGTATTACGTGGAAACACTGAAAGTTTTGCGTAACTCATTAATAAAACAATTTACGTGTAAAGTAATATGTTTAATGCTTTTCGAAGTATTCTCCATTACATTTTAAATACTTTATCATTTGGATAAACCATTTTTGAAAACATGTGGACCTTTGAGGCATGTTTTTCACGTGCAGGTTAGAAGCTATCACGGCTCCCAAAATAATGTTGAAGACGAGCAGTCTTGCGGAGTCAGTGAACTTTAAAAATCATAAGAAGTAATCGCCCTGAAATCTTTTCGCGTTAGTTCCATTTTTGATACGGCCAATGAACTTGTAACTTGGGATAAAAAACAATTGACACCAGATTACCCGCCATTTTTAAAAATCAATGATTGATTTCTTCTGTTTTAAAAATATAACATTCGAAATTCAAACATTTATAAGTGGCCAGGAGAGCCAAAGTCAGCAGAACTGTGTTCAACCAAAATATCGAAAGTACAAAGCTATGTGAGGAATCTAAACACTCAACAATATTATATTCGTATCACGTCTATTTTGCTAATGGATCCATGGCGTTACGGAATTTATTTGCGAGTTCAGAGTATAGAATATTTTGCGAGAAAACAAAAATACGTAACAAAACAATCAACAACGACCACGACTACTCAGCCAAGAGCGTTTCGAGTGAGAAGTTAGACGGAGAGGATGTTCTATAGAGTTTCCACAGACTGACTGTTATTATTTCATGAGGGGGCGTCAATTCATGTTCTTTTCATACTATACTGGTGAACCCGGCACGATTTTGTGCACGTACACCTGCTTTACCCCTACTTGCTCTTTTTTTACTTATATCATCATCATCACAGCCCGTAACAGTCCACTGCAGGACTTAGGGCCTCTCCCACGAAAGGGGAGATTGCCATAATCTCCACGCTTGGCAGGCGGGTTGGAGATCGCAGTGTTTAAATATAACAATGGAAAATGCTGCTGCCAATTTTCCAGACTACGAAGACTCTTGATCTTTTGCCTCGAAAACATTAGTCGCCTTGTACGACACCCATGAGTGTAAGGGGTTAGTGCTATTCTACTCTGCTGGACACCACACGGCCATCTGCCGGACACCACACGGCCAACTTTACTTATATGCCTTTCGTTTAAATCATTCTATCTATTGTTGAAATACACAAATTAAATCCGTTGCGTAGTTTAAAAGATCTAAGCTTACATACATACATAGAAACGTAGGGACAAACGGCGGAAATCGACTTTGTTTTATACTATGTATTAAGTAGATACGCAGTGATAACGGCAGACAGCCTTATCTAAATACTATAAGATAGCAAACAAACTTACTGCTCGCCTCATGGTAGGTAAGTGGGTACAGTAGCCAATACATGTTATTGTTCCTCCGTCAATAAGTAGACCGAGACTGTAAGAAAAAAAAACGGCCTGAAGAAAAAAAACGGTCCGGAAAAAATTACGTGACCGCCGCAATACATTTGCGTCGGACGCCTAAGTCTATATTGGAACGTAATTACTTTTTACGTTGGATAAATGGTTATTTAAATTAGTGGTTGGGCGGCCCCTCGGTCCCGGTTTGCCCCGGTCTCCCCGTCCAGTTGAAGAACGTGCCATTTGTTACCCCTTTGTTTCGACGTTTAGTTCACGCTGTAGGTTCTAAAGCTGGCACTTTTCTATATCTATACCTAGTAAACTTCGGATCGGGATCCTTTGAAACTGTTTCAAAATTTACCTGGTTTTCTATATCTAGTACGTGAAATTGCAAAAAGTTTTGTAGGAAACTAGCGATGCGCTCCGTTTTCTCGGCTATAAGATCCATGTACTATTATTTTATTTATTTATTTATTATTTAGTATCAAAATGCTTCCAGACTTACAGTTAAATTGAAACCAAAACGTCGGGAGAGCCAATACACTAATTACATTTAGGTTATTATCTCAATTTACATTTAATAACAGTAAAACTTATTTAATATTACAGTAACTTAACCAATTAATGCATATATTTATGAATTTTTGATAACTAGTGCTAAAGAGATCAACTTCAAAACGGTCAGTTGTCAGTTGATTTAGAAGTGTGAGTGCGTACTATATAAACCTTCCAAATGAAATTCTCTTAAATTATAGTAAAAACCGCATCAAAATCCGTAACGTGTTTCAGAAGGAGTTGTAGAGGATTTACGGACAGACAGACGCAGAAAGCGACTTTATTTTGATGAAGAAGATATTTCTCTTAATTATTAATTAAATTAGGTAAAACAAGTACGGTGATTGGTATGTAAAGATGAAATTAAGTTGTGAAATCCCTTTCCTGCGTTAACCGACAAAAGAAGAATAGGAGGTTCTTAAAACCGGCCTGTGCAAACCGTTAAAACCGTTAAGTGCATTAATCGTAGGTTTTACAGGCGACCAGTTACGACTTTCCATCAGGTTGGCCTGTTAACATTGAGTACTAAACAAAAGGTTAAATTAAAAACCTTTCTTTGTCTGTCCTGTTTTTTTTCGCAATATTACCTTACTTGTAAGTAGAAAATTTAAATCAAAATATTTCCTGTAGCCTAATTACTTTTTAAATTTAACGTAAATAGGTAAATTAAAATAACACCAATAATATATTCATTAACACTTTCTTTATCATCTCCATAGTGTCCATAAAGGATAACAGTTTGTTTCTATAATGTCAAAAAACATGAAAGTAACCCACGAAAACGATAACAAAGCAATCTCATCCTAACACCCAGACATCCCCTCCTTTCAAGAAGCTACATGGTGGTTGATTTCCACCGTAACAAATCAATGTTGTTAATGGTGAAACCGGAGTCTCTTCGGAGTCCGGAACCGTCCGGGTACGGGTTCCCGGAGGGCGAAAACGCCGCATTTTTCCGGACCCCACTAACGGGTCATGAATGTTAAATGAAGTGTAGAAAATTTAGGGCCAACTTAAGCCTCAGTAAGTTGATGTTGGACGAACAATATGGTAATAGAATATTGAATTCCGCTTAATGGAATCCGTTAGTTGGCGGTTGGTAATATTGATTGCGAACAATCCGCCCGTGGGCTGATTCACGAGTCGAGTGCGTGGATGTTCTAAATGTTTTGCGTGTGTTCCCAACTCTGAATGAGAGGGGGTTATAGCTGATTCACGAGTCGAGTGCGTGGATGTTCTAAATCTTTTGCGTGAGTTCCCAACTCTGAATGAGAGGGGGTTATAGCTGATTCACGAGTCGAGTGCGTGGATGTTCTAAATCTTTTGCGTGAGTTCCCAACTCTGAATGAGAGGGGGTTATAAAGACACCTGACGGTAGATTTGGCCGATCAGGTAATTATAGTGGAACGGTACCTACTGCTATCCGACCTCGGTGACTCTTAGTGGTCGAGCTACGTAAAAAAAACCCGCAAATCGATGTACAGGATAGCCGTTTGGTACACGGGTACTTTAGGTTAAAACAATCATTTTGACCGGTAGTTCCTAAAAATATTCCCAGGGGGGGGCCAGTAATATTGACATTAATTTTTAATATGGGAATCGAAATTTTTTTTTCGTAATCCTATCGTGTTTGGTATCAAATGAAAGGGCATCATAAGCCGGTTCTAAAAATATACTACACCAATAACTTTCAGCCACCTGTTTTCTTAAAATCCAAGAAATATTTTCAAAACATACCAAGTTTGGACTCCTCCAGGTAGGAGACGGATTAGTAAATTTTTATAAAATATACGCCAAATGACTCTTAATATGCCCATATCCAAAGACAAAAAGGCGATTTAAAAAATATTTTAATTTACTAATTTTAAAATATTTTTTTCTTTATTAAAAAGTTGAGATTTAGTATTTTTTTAATCATATCGAACTGTACTGCACTTTACTATTGTTAATCTATGTTAAATTGATATTAATACGCTTCCCCCCCCCCCCCTTCTCCTCCTGCACCTGAGAGGATTTTACAGTGGACAACGAAATGATTAATAGGACTATGGCTCGCGAAATCAAATTCGCTTAGGTGCAGAGTGAGGAGTGCGGAGGGAGAGAGGAAAGGGGGAGGGGGAGATAGAAACCGTAAGAGCATTATTTTACATAGATAATAGCATAAAACACAATAATAATAGTACAGTACAGTAGAGTTCGATAAGTTTAAAAAAATACTAAATCTCAACTTTTTAATAGAGAAAAAAATATTTTAAAATTAGTAAATTAAAATATTTTTTAAATCGCCTTTTTGTCGTTGGATATGGGTATATTTAGAGACATTTGGCGTATGTTATACAAAAATTTACTAATCCGTCTCTTACCTGGAGGAGTCCAAACTTGGTATGTTTTGAAAATATTTCGTGGATTTTTAGAAAACAGGTGGCCGAATTGTATTGGTGTAGTATATTTTTAGAACCAGCTCATGAAGCCCTTTCATTTGATACCAAACACGATAGGAATCTGAGAAAAAAAAATTCAAATCCCATATAAAAAATTAATATCGATATTACTGCTCCCCCCCTGGGAATATTTTTAGGAACTACCGGTCAAAATGATTGTTTAAATCTAAAGTACTCGTATACCAAACGGCTATCCTGTACATCGATTTGCGGTTTTTTGCCAATATTTGCTGTGTACACCGTCCACTATCTGTTAACATTCCCCTGATCAAATTGGATAATGGTTACACACTTATATGACGACCTGAGTGGTTTCGCCGGTCTGCCACGCAGAGGTCCCGGGTTCGATTCCCGGGCAGATATTGAAATGATGAATTTGAATTACGGGTCTGGGTATATATTAAAAAATATATACTTTAAGTAGTTTACGAGTTCTCTGGCACACATATCACAAGCTTTTCTTACTTTGGGGCTAGATGGCGTTGTGAATTGACTGAATTGACCCAGCATATTTATTTAATCTTTTGCGTGAATGTGCAGGTTTCCTCACGATGTTATTCTTCACCGTAAGACCATCGGTTAGTGTTCAATTGATGTACCTACATAACTCGGAAAAAGTTTTTGGTATATGAGTCACTGGGTATCGAACTCGGTACCCCTCGAGTTGGACCCGCCCTCGACGTTCAAGTTTAGTAATGACTAATAAATAAATCTTCATTGGAACAAAATTTACATACACTAATAACTAATGCATTGGCCGTGTTGTGTCCGGCAGAGTAGAATAGCACCAACCCCTTACACTCATGGGTGTCGTACAAGGCGACTAATGTTTTCGAGGCAAAAGATCAAGAGTCTCCGTAGACTGGAAAATGGGCAGCAGCATTTTCCATTGTTATATTTAAACACTGCGATCTCCAACCCGCCTGCCAAGCGTGGAGATTATGGCAATAACCTCCCCTTTCGTGGGAGAGGCCCTAAGTCCTGCAGTGGACTGTTACGGGCTGTGATGATGAACAACTAATGTACGGTAACTACGGCATTAGCTTTCACTTTGTCTCCGCCTCTCAAAGGCATCATCGTTCCAAGTGACATGTTAATAATACGCATATATACTTTACTTAATATACCTAACCTTGCCATTGACCTTTCGAATGCGATGTTTTGGCTTTTTACGTGCGGCGACTACCATCCGGCCCGCACAACCCTTTAAGGAAAAGCCGGTTCGCCAGAGCCTCGTTCGTCTGTCAGCAGGGGGACCACTGGCAGGTAAGGTTGACTTAGGCTAATGAGATTGTGATTGGGCCCCGTACCCCCCACTATTTGAACGGCTTACGACAATGGGATGCCGAAGACCGGGAGAAGAATGAGTTGGAAAACGGACCCTGGCAGAAGTTATGATAAGCACTAAGACGATGAAAATGATGACTCTACTTAATATAAAACAAATATTCAATCAAATTAAATATGAAACAATAGCCCAGGACTTCATATTGGAGCCGATTGGGTCGAGACGTTGGGACCGCTTTGAAATTTTGTAAAGATAAAGCGATAAAACGAATAGACACCATGGGTGACTGGAGCGCAGGCTCGTTCCTAGAACAGAGGATACATTTTGCTATCCAACGAGGCAATGTAGCTTTTAGTTTTTAGGTTTCTGGGTACCATTCCGGGGGGGCGGGGCTTTTAAATTGCTCAAACGACAACTTTTGCAAGGAGGCGTCAGAATGCGAAATAAACACACTTTTCAAACCTTACAGACACAAAATAAAAGACGGCCTTCCTTTTAGACCGCTCTAATTTGACCTTAGACAGTTTCTTCGTCCGTTGTATTACTCGTAATTGGTTAAGCCCAAAGAAAACTTGATAAAAATAGCCAAGCTTCGGTTTTAGTTTCCCAAAGGAACACTTTGTTTTTAGTTATCCAACCGTTTGGTTGGTGGATGTCAGGATTCTACTGGGTCTTAATTTTTTATGTTGGATTGTAGTAGGTACTTTATTGCAGATTTAAGTTGATTTCGGGTCAAAGTCAATTGCTGTGGTAAGATTTTTACTAGAGGTACTCTTACTGATAAGTAAGAGAGTAAGAAACCCTGACTAACGCATAAAATGACATGGAAATGAACATGAGGTTCTTCTAAATTGACTTTTCAAGAAAATTATCTTGATTAGCAAAAAGGATTATGTCAGATATAGATTAAATTACGTATAGATTAAATAGAACTTCTTCGTCTTAAATATCATTAGAGACAAAATCATACAATAAAATAGTAGTAGTAATAGTAATAGTCTTTTAGTAGCGTAACCATTGCATACGAGTACAATATGGTAACCCATATTGAACTGTCGAAATAATGGAGTAACCGTAATGATATGTCCATTCAGCCTTGTACACTCGCCCGCGGGTTCCCATGCCCTCCATGGATGCTATACTCGTTAAGGACACCATGTCCGCGCCCCATTAAACCGAACACCCCTACAAAAAATAATTACTCCACCAAACACTCTGAACCCGTTCAATTCGTTATACTCACTCTTGTAAGGCTGTTGGCCCACAGATAGCGAGTGAGCGATTGGCTATCGAGTGTTTCATCGCTTAAGTTACATGTATGTAGCAGCCGGATTGCTAAATTAGCCGGTTAATTAAACGGCTAGCTTTATAAGCAATTATTTAATTTAAAATTTACCAATTTTATAAAATTTCAAAGTTATATTTTAAGTGCGATATTGCCTCGAGTTTACGGAGCTACGCTAACCTAACGACAATAACCTCAAACAACACATTCTTCAAATTCTTGGAAAGGTTTCAAACAAGTTTGGTCGTACGATTCGGATGTGGAATGAGCTCCCAGCCACAGTGTTTCCTTTGGACTATGACATGGGATGGTTCAAGAGGTATATTAGAGGTCTCTTCAGAGGCGGGCAACGCATTGGTGACTCCCCTGGTATTGCTGATGTCCATAGGCGGCGGTGACCACTTTCCATCAGGTGGCCAGCTTGCCTATTTGTCTGCCGTATAACATATAAAAAAAATGTTACCTCCAAGGTACCCTTAGGTTGCTAAATGAGCGAAGCCACTTCTTACAAAAAGTATCTACAGCCCCTAGCATGTGATGCAAGTAATCGCCTGTCGCTCAGCAACAAAACTTGCCAACTTCTGCAACGATAGTTGGTGACCCCTGGTGTTGCTAATGTCTATAGGCAGCGGTGACCACTTTCCTCAGAGAAAGAAAGAGAGGTAGTCTGAAAAAATCGCTTTAAGCGACAAGGCCGCCTGAGATTTTGCCGCGGTGAATTTCACGTACCCATTGTATTGTTTTAAATGTGCAATAAAGTGTTATTTCACATTTTAAGGGTATGTTTCGGGTTTCCTACCGCGTACCTTTGTTGATGCATGCAACTGTGTCGAAATATCGGGCTACTCGTCAACAAAGGTACGCGGTAGGAAACCCGGAACATACCCTTAAAATGTGTAATAATAACCGCGATAGCTTAAAACAAAGTGTTATTCGTTCATTCATTCATTCACTTTCCATCAGGTAACCCGCTTGCCTGTTTGGCTAAATGTAAGAATAAAAAAAAATACTAGGTACTAGCTCACTCGCTCCTCGCTCATCGCCAGGGGTGTGACACCAGCAACTGCCTATTCGTATGAACGAAGGCGGCCGAACGCACGCGCTAATGAAATTAAAAACCCGCAGTAAATTCTACTTTAACCACATAAACTGTCAAGCAACGCTCAAGGGACGCGTCGGTGGATTTCTAATTTAGTTTTTCAAGTTATTACCAAACGCTCCACCCAAGTGGATGGCTGTAGCTACTGTGGTTATAAATGATTGGAATAAGCACATAGAAGTTGTCAAATAGAAGTTATCAATGTTTAGTATTAAAAAGCAGGTCACGTGTTCACATAGGGTTGCTTAAAAGGGCTTTCGATAAGTTATAAATGCATCTTCTTCCAACTTCGATCTATTTTAAGTCGATATTAGCTACTGGGTAACTTGAGAAGTTCACTTAGCTGTGATAGTTTTGCAGCTTCGTTATCTATTCTAGTATCTTGAAAACAAACAACAAATACGGTTCATCGATTCAGTAGGGTTAAGCTTGATACGATCACTGAAGAGCTTGGCACGTCGTTTAAAGCTAATAGTCTAATGGAGCAAGTTTTTTTTAAATAGCATATATATTTTACAGAATTTTAGACGACACAACAGGCACTACTTATCTCTTCCAGCAGGCCTATAGAAGAGAGACATTTTTCGAGAGAGTATTGTCTTAGTTTTCAACTCGACAATCCACTCTCGTGGAAACCACATACAGACCATAACTGCAATAAACTTGCTACTTCAATTTATGCCCTTCTACAACACAAACCCTGACCGAAGTATATAGACTGAAGTATATAGTTCCAGTCGAACAAACAAAGGCGCCTCACACAGGGGATAAAAGAAAAATTTTGCGTTTTGGTATAGTATTCGTTTGTTCGACCATACATCCTATAATTTCTTACGTGGGGACTCAGGAGCTGTTCTAATTGTCAACGGTCGACTATGGTCGTACGACGACAGTCGACCGACCAATAGAAGAAATCAAAACCGCCCGTCGCACGATCATGGTTGAACAACCGTTGCCAATTAGGACAGAACCTCAGCTTAATGTTATCGTATGCTGCTGATACTCTAAAAAAAGAGCTCAGATGTCGTTATTTAAAGACAGCAAAAAGCAAATTTAAACAGTGACTCTTATCTATATAATCTTAGTCCTCTAGTACATAAGTACTGCACTAGAAATGCTAATTTCCTAATGCCTGTACAGCACAGATTAGCTCTCGCCACTAAGCACCCGAGACTATCAGAGGGACAGCGCTTTACCAGAAAATACAACAAAATATTAAAGAGCAGGAGAGTATGTCCAGATTACTCGAGATTCCAGTCACAATTAAAAATGTCTTTCATTAATTTCATAATACACGTTTTTTTATATATTAAACGAATTTGAAAATTACCTGCTAGTAACATGAAATTACTGCAAGTAACATAGACGTCGGTGGCCGAGCTGTTAGAATATCTGACTCGTAAGCCAAGAGGTCCCGGGTTCGAATCCCGCTCCGGCCATGTACCAATGACTGTTTTCTGAGTTATGTACGTTGAATACTAACTGATGCTCTTACGGTGAGGGAAAACATCGTGATGAAACCTGCACATTCAAGCGACTGGATGTGTAGCCATGATCCAATCTGGTCAGGTTCCCCTGGTAGCAGGGTCATGGAGGTCAGATGGCAGTCGCTCCACTGTAATTACCTGGCCTGCCGAATCCTAGATCATGGTCAAGGCAGACCCCGCCATCTTGCGCGAGAGCACAACCGGGACTTAACGCCAAGATGATTATTATTATTTTTTAACATGAAATTATTGTTAATTGTTTTTACTTTTGTTTGACACGAGTGTGTTACTTTAAAATATTTTTTTATTAAATTTTAGTGGAAGCCTGCTCCTGCAGAGCAAAGCCTTGAGCTTTACGTATATTTGTACCTACGTTTACGAAATTAATCGTATTTTGGAATGTCTGTACTATTTTGCCTAGACGTATCTTTCAACGATATGTTGTCGCGACATTAATGTAATACCATTTGAAGTTCAAGCAGATAAACATTAAATGGAAATGGAAAATAAATAAAACAAAAGCCCAAATCGACTGTCTCCAATACCGCTGCCACAGGAGCCCATGACTGGCTGCAAATATTATTGTAAGTGATTACGAAATCATTCAATTCTATAATCTGATGTAACTTAATTTTCCGTGTTAATGATATGCATTGAGGCTCCAGCTTGTAGTAGCTAGAAATTATGGAAACTAGTGTTTAGATTTAGAACAACACAATTAACACATCCATTATCAAGCATTATCTAAATATGAAATTCATAACTACTATTCCGTTCTGGAAATTTGTATTATATCCCTGTGAATATGAAACTAACAGTTATTATGTAAATAAATTACATACATTGTCCATATCCTGTTAGTACAGTATAATTATTTTCTCAATTTACCCTTTTTAAGCCCAGTAATAACCCGGGGGTGTCCTGAAACACTGTGAGGTCGGCGAAGGGGCGACGCGGGCTTGGGTCTGTCCTGGCTCTTCGGCTTTGCTAGAAACGATCTTGCTTTTTTCTTTCTGCTCACGGGGACGCTACGTTATCTATGAAGCCTTTACGAAAACAGTTCAGATAAGAAAGCGATACCTCTCTAGTAGGCGCCCTGAGTCAGTTACCTAGGCACACGGTCAACTGTGCGTATACGTTTCATTGCAATTTTCAAGATGATAATCTCCGAAACTGTATTCTACGAATGATATTGGTAAAATATATTCAAGAATGGGATGTTATAAACAATTTGTTACGGCAAAATACGAGGAAAACAAATGTCTGGCCATGCCACCCCCGCCAGGCACGAGATGGAGAGGTCGGCCCATGAAGCGATGGCTTGACGTCGTCAAGAATGACATGCGTGCCAACAAGCTCACCATCAAGGATACTGAAGACCTAGCGAAGTCGGCCAGAAGATCATGATGATGATTATGTGTAACCTTAAAAAAACATTTCTGCAATGGACAGTATGTATCTAAAAAAAATTATAAGTTTTACGAGGCTCCCGATCTATATAGATATCCTATAAACTAAGTGTGTAAATTGACCCAAAACCCCAAAATAGCATGTCTAGGAACTGACCGCGATTGGCATGCAACGAGAGCCTGAAATAGGACGCGAAACGAATTCTTTTTATCGATTCGAGGTGTTCTCGAAGGCATAACAAATTGACAGCGACATTTACCGGTGCTGATAGGAGCTCATTTCTAAGAAACACTAATGATTAGGTCAGAAGTAAATAAACAGCCTGAATGAAAATTGAATCAGATATTATATAAGATTAAGGCAAAAAATGTGAGGAATCAATGTGAATAAGGCGCATCATTTCTCAAAGACCTTTTGGCTTCCGACATAGGATAAGAAATGAAAAGGCGACGGAGATCCGACGGAATCAACGGGCCTAGAGAGACGCTAGCGGTAAATTGGAAATACGCGCATTCAGCTTCTGATTTTGTATTTCTTAACGCATTTTGTCAGAAACTTTTACCGGTTTAACTATTGGCGCGTTGTCTTTAAATTTCTGTTATACGATGAAGATGATGCAGGTATGCGAACATTTTTACAGTGTTTATGATGATGATGTCTATTATCGATACTGCGCCAATTTTGCCGTTTAATGTTGAGTGTTGAGTACATGGGCCTCTTACTATGTACTCAATACTCAATATACTACCTAAAAAAATTTCTCGTCAAAAGGGTACTCCAAAGTCGGTAAGTCGGGATAGATATTAAAATTGTAATAAAGACGCGCTACGTCCAAAAGTAAAAATGTCAGCTAGTTTGTATTTCATTAAAAGAGAGATAGCAGTTTTAGGGTATCATACTTCATCATCCGACTCCGACTCCATAATTAATTGGATCTTTTATATTAATTAAGCTTTCTCCCGCCTGTCCATGACTCGCCAATCATCATAATATGTCATACTTACAAAAGTCACAAATAACAAAACCGGTAAACCTCGACATGTGTATCGCTCCTCCACGGAGCATCTTCACAACGAAGTTTTTCGGTTTTGCATACCATTATACGGTTTAATATTTTAAACTATCGCGGTATCATACATTTTAAATGTATGTTCCGGGTTTCCCACCGCGTACCTTTGCTTAGGAGTAGCCCGATATGGTCACGGGACGACTGCGTCGAAATATCGGGCTACTCGTAAACAAAGGTACGCGGTAGGAAACCCGGAAATGTAGTATACGGTTGTTATTAATATACTACACGTGTTGTACTATCATCTTGTGAGTGTGGCGACCCATTGACAGCGAGCAAGCCCAAAGCTCGCTAGCCCCGCCGAGGTTCAGCCGTCAAAGGTTTGCTGCTCGCAATATTAATGTCTTAAATGCGAGAAAAGTCCCGCCGCATAGCAGACGAGGCATAATTCGGGGGGCGACAGGTGGCATTAATATAAATAAATAATGCGGTGACTGTTCACACGGTAGTACATAAATCCGGAGCCCCGGCCGCCGTCACTATAGTAATATATTAGGACAAATGTTATTACAAGCTCCACTCGTTATGTTATTTCTGTTCTCCTTCTGTCCGGATTGTGTGGCGCGCGGGGCGAGGGGGGTACTTAGCTTCGTTTGAAAATGCTGCGGTGCATTGGGGTGACGGAAGTTTGGGTTTTGGGTCTTTTAAGATGGGAGGAAATGAGGGTCAGACCTTTGCTTGTATATATTTTTCAGTTTTTGTAGATACGAGTGTTATTGTCTCTTAAACGCGTACCTAACTTTATTTTTTTTTTCTTTTTCGCTCTTACTTCGCTTGCGCTTTATTACGTTGCAGATATCCTGGATAACGGTGGCCGCTTGCCACCAGGTGGACCGTTCGTTCGTGTGCCTCTCTAGGCAATTATTATTGGTATCTAGTTTTCTTCAATATAGTAATTTATGACTTCAGAAGTGCTATTACCAGTAAAGCACGTGAATAGATCCAAAACGAGTGTATTTAGTTAATTACGCTTGTTTAAGTTAAAGAAGAAAACTCTTTTACCGAATAAAATTACTTATGCTTACGTTAGCATAAATATTCTGTGCTCATGCATTAAATACCGAGTTAGAGCTAGCTCTCATTAGTGACTTTTGTCACGGTCACGAAAAATTTTTGTCACTTACTTTAATTTTGAATTGAACTTTATGAATGTATTAATTTAATAATTATCATTGAAATGTTATTATGAGCCTTGTAACTTGAAATAATTGAAATTGCATTAATTAAAAACTTACGTCACGGTGGTAGACTAAAGTGTCACAGTTTGTGACAAGGGAAAAGTGACAAATCATTCACGGTGACATAAGCCACACACAAGCTTACAAAATAAAATAAAAAATGTAAGTACGGCAAACATACGCAGTAATGGTGTGCTCGATTTCCCAACGAATCCGAGTTGAGATTATTCGCACTCGAGTTAAGTCTCTGATATAAGCAGAATTAATTAGCTGAAGTGGCAGCTGGTAGAACAAAGGAAGCATAACTAACGGACGGATAGCGCTCAACTGCTTTCCAGTTAATATCTCGTACTGGGTGGACGTAACGTGGAACTGCAGGATTTGACATTTTGCAATTAATAAGAGAGTAACTTGAGTTAAGCTATTTCCTAATAATCACGCAACTTAAATAAAAAAATATTCGTGAACAAATTCACACGGCGCCATCTAGCCCCAAACTAAGCAAAGCTTGTACTATGGGTGCTAGATAACTGATATACTACTTAAATACTTTTTTTAAATACATACTTATTATACATAGAACACCCAGACCCGTAACAGAAATTAAAATTCATCATTTCAATTTCTGCGCGGCCGGGAATCGAACCCGGGACTTCTTGCGTGGCAGACCATGTTGACCATTGAACCACTCAGGTCGTCATTGGCTTGGCTAGTCATTGACTTGATTGGCAGGATCAATTAAAATTAAAAAGTGATAAGAATTTTATAGGTTTGTTGATAAAATCTGAACGCATTTTCATAGCAATAAAACCACAATGAAAGAATTTGTAAAGTCCATTTTGAAATGCCTAAGTTATATGGGTTTGAAGGAAATGTCAAGCGCAATTAAATAAGTGATTTATTGTGTTTTGTTATGGTTTACCCGGGAGTCGAATGACGTCATTAGGCATTCGAAAATCACAGTGTTCTAGCGCATATCTCTTATCTCTTCTCTGGTTTCAGAGATATCGTAAGTTTTCAAATTTTTCGGCACAGTTAATCATATAGTTGATACTATAGAAAAGCTAATAGAAAAGTCACTTAAGAAAAATCGGACTGATTCTCATTGGTTACAAACCAAAGAAACTTACGTGAGTGACAAATATTAATAAAAAGAGTAATTTATCGTCTTACGTGAGTAAACCTTACAAGTTCAATTTCGCCCTTAAAATTTTGTTATACTTTTTTACAAGAGACACTTTTCTCTTTTAAAGCAGAATATTGCTAGGCACCCAAAGTTATATAGCCTAATTCGTCTTCAGAATGACTAATTTAATTGCACAAGTCGAAAACAAGAAAGAGATTTTGCTACAAGGGTAAATGGAATCTGGAATGGAGTAATTTACTCGCTTTGTCAAACGATCCATGATATTTATGTAGGTACATACCCACTTAATACAATTTTGTAGTAAGCTAATTGGTGTTTATTTCGTAAATGTCATGGCCGCATAAATAGAAATTACTAGCTGTTGTCCACAACTTCGTTCGCGTGGACATAGTTTTAGAGCGAACATTTTAAAAGACCTCTTTCTCAAGAGGAGAAGTTAAGCTGTATCACTGGAAACCCAACCGATTTACATGAGACATGGCATAGATTTTATGTTAGGCCTCAAGCTACCAAACTGTGGAAACTGCATAAAATTCAGTTTAGCAGTTTTTGCGTTATGCGCGCACACACAGACAGATAAACAGACAAAAATGATTTTGAGGCCTGATTACGTCTCAGCATCCCATCTCGGCTATTTTTTTGTTGTTTTTAACCTTCCTCTTGAATCCACTCTATCTATTGTTGAAAAACGCAAATTTCTTTGCTAAATTTAAAAGATCTAAGCGTACATAGATACATACATAGGGACAAACAGTGGGAAGCAACTTTGTTTTATACTATGGATAGATGTACAGCCACGCTTCTTTACAGATTTATAATAATATACTAAAATTTGTCCCAACAACTAATTATATGTAAAAAAATATATACCAGTCTTAAACTGTCCATAATAAATCATATTTACCATTAACCATAATAATAGCTTTATTATTATTGGGTAAGCTTTCAAAGTCATACTCCTTGAAAATTCCCGCGTAAATTTTCTGATCTGTTAATAATAAACCATTTCTTATTCTGATAGGTATTTTCCATCTACTTTACATTTTTCCATGTTCTCCACGACGACAGGTTGTGTAGGCGGCATGACTCTGCATATTTTACGAGAATCGATGGAGTCAACTTATGACTCCAGATGAAATCGTAACAATTCAAGTTCAGTGTTAATATGCTGATTGGTTTTACGAAAACAAATATAATTTCAATTTCTTCGATCTTTACAAGGTTGCCCATTCATCTCGAAGGGCCATTCATGCCTCCCACTCTCCTAAATCGCTATAGAAATCTTATAGGAAGGGGGGTGGGTCCTATAGGCATGAAAAGGGAGGCTGTGGAGTTCTATCACCATCTCATGAACACAAGCTAACCTCACCTGTTCGTGGTTCTCCTGCTGTCAGACAGATGAGGCTCTGGTAAATAGGTTATTCCCTAATGGATGCTCACATAAAAACTCAAGACGCCACAATACAAGAATGAAACGCTCCGGTGGGAATGCATCGAAGTGGAGGAGAAAAGTATGGAAGCGGCCTCTGTCAGGTGGAAGCCGAAATGAGGAGCGAAAGACTATAATATTATTATCAACATAACAACACTTAGTCAAGTTTTCAGTCACCCACACTCGAATTAGTGAAATCAGAGCAGAATATAGAGCATCTAAAACGGAAATTTTTTCTTCTTTTCTTGAGTATAACTGAAATATTAAAATACAATCACGTTATGTAGATGAATGTATTATTTCCGCCTCTTCAATAATTCGTTTTTTTAGGAATCTGTCCTTGTGGGAATCTATCCTGTGGAAATATAACCTTAGGCGCTGTCCTAATTGGCAACGGTCTTGCGATCATGGTCGTACGACGGATATAGTCCGACCAATAAGAGACCTCAAAACTGCCCATCGCACTACCATTGCCAATTGTAAGGCCTTAGAGGAGCAAATGGGAATCATCATCACCAACAGCTCCCGTAACATACACTGCCAGCGACTCTCCTCCACATTTTAATAACTTCATTATCCCTTCATACACACCACGGCAACGGAACAGCAAATGAACGATACTTTCCGCCATAATTGGTTGACTCGCGGCGTGTGTTTATTTTATAATGTCAACACTGACAATGGGAGCGGACTTGATTTAATTGAATTGAACGCACGCTCGTCTCCGGGTGGAGCGACAAATTGAATAATAAATATATTGATTTCTAATTTATTTTCTCTCCGAGTTGACACGATGTTTGGTAGCATGCTCTGGTTTGCTCTCAGCCCGTTGGGAGGATGTATATTTTATTCGAATGAACGGAATATAGGTTGAATTGCAAGTCAAGTCAAGTTTCAATGATTAATTGAGTTGACACCCTGTAACCACATAGAATAATGTTTTTTTTAACGAGCAAATGCTTTGTATACCTTAGACCACTAAATGGCATTGCCCATGGAAGAACGAATTTATGAACGAAAAGGTTTCGTGTCAAGTTGTTTGACATTTCGGTTGTCAAATTCAATATGTTTTCAATTGTTACCCAAATATGGAGTTCTTCTAGTGGGTGATGCCCCTGGAATTGCAAACGTCCATAGGCTGCGGTGACTGCTTACCATCAGGCAGGCCGCAAGCTTGTTTGCCAACTTAGTGGTATAAAAAAAAAATAGCTATTTTCTTGAATAGATATAGTGATTATGCAGAAAAACAAATACGGCAAGTGATAGTCATTGTATTTTTGTAAGAGTTTTTAAGTTTATTTCTTGGTTATAAATTACAATGTATCAGTGTATTTGTTTTTTTTTGTGAATAATTTTAGTATTAATTTTAGTTAAAAAATCACAGTAGTTTTTACAAATAATCAATCGAAATCGGTATTCCAAAAAACAAAAGTCACTATGCCTGGGTAAGGGTTAAGCACTTTCTATGAAGAGCAAGTATTCACATTTGTAGTACGACACTGTCGCACCCTTTCCCTAACTTAGGTAGTTATTTATCCGCGCTCCCAGGAGTTTTGTAACGAAATCATGTTCTAAGCGTCTAATAACTTTCTTAATAATAAAACTTATGAACTTCTCATCGCTCCAATCTGCACCGAGATCTCAGTAACCCCGGGAGACGCCGGCTGACAAACTCCGGAACTTTCCGTTTCACACTTATCTTCATTTGTAATATTTGCAGTTGTTACTGGAATAGCACTGGTCTGGTCTAGATGTAGTAAATTAATTACGGTTGCCCTGTTTCTTGGTGCTGCGATGTTGTTTGGTTCGTTTGTTGTTTTGGGACTAAAATATGTTTAGTTTTGTTCGGGATCGTCGGTGGCCGAGTGGTTAAAGTATCCGATTCGACAGCGAGGGTTCGATCCTTACTGCAGTAATGTACCAATGACTTTTTTCTGAGTTATGTATAGTAGTTGATCGTGATGAAACCTGTACCTGCATCTCTTTTCCCTCGTAAGCGCATCGATTGGCATTTTACTAATGAACATAACTAAGAAAAGAGCCGTTGGTACATGGCCGCAGTAGGATTTGAACCAGGTACCTCTCGCTTACGAGTCGGACACCTTAACCACCACGACTCCTAAATAGCCACGACCACTCCTAAATAGTAAGCTATAGTAACTTGCGACTGGAGGTGAATCCTCAGGCTCTTAACTATTTCCAAACAAAATTTCATTGTTATCGGCGCAGTGGTTTAGCCGTGAAAGCGCAAGAGACAGACATAGACAATAGTTGTAAAGTAAACCTATTTTACCTCTACCTACCTTTTTTGATCTTACTTATAAACCTTCCTCTTCAATCACTCTATCTGTTGTTGAAATCCGCATTAAAATCCGTAGCTTAGTTTAAAAGCTGTAAGCTCTATGTAGAGCATAGATACAGACGGTGGAAAGCGACTTTGTTTTATACTATGTATATATCTATATTAGATATAGATATATAATGGGATGCAAGTTTATAGATATTGAAATAGTGGTAAGTAGGAATTTCCATTACATTTTGGTTTGATGCCATTAGGTGCCTGTAACACAGGCAAGGAAGCATGCTTCTAAATAGAGTGAATTACAATGAGTAGGATGTATACCCAGTACGATCAGATGTCGCTAGAACGAGACGTATGTTGTTCTCTGTTTTGCATACGGTGGCTTACAAATTATTCCATTAGCATTGGCATCAAACGTAGTTTCAAATCCATGTCAGGATCTTGATGGGGTTTCGGTGAATTGAGTACTGAAGTCGAGGAGTTGAAGTTTATAAAGGTAATAGGCGAGAGAAGACTTTCGGAAATTTGAAAATTTAATGTTGAGAGATGTGTTACTAGATACTTTATTTATAACAATAAAAAAAATCCAATTATTCTTTTTATTATATCGTTCTTCCGACTATCTTATCAATATTATGAATTTTAATGTAATATTGCAGTGTAAATATTAACGTCTAGATTAAAACTATTAAGATTTAGAGCGCAAATGATTAAATTTTTACGCGGACGAAGTTGAAGGTAATTTATAGCAGGTACTCGGGTGTGTTACCTATAAATAGCCTCCGTACTGAATTTAATTCGGGTAGATTTAAAAGTAAGCTGTTCCATAAAACCATTGACCTCGGAGGATAAAAACAGTCAAGTAGAGTTAATAGGAATCATTTGGTGATTGGAAGTTCTACATAGAACGAAATATTATACCACAGCAACAAAATAAATAGCAAATAAGCTTGAACTTTCAATTTTACTTCTATATTACCCGCGACGATTTGCCCGAAAATTTCTGTTTTGTTCTAGTTTTACCGTACATCGCCAACATTACAACAGTAAAACTAGTCACAATTTTGGCCCAGCTTTATTAAAAGTTTAATTTTACAGCAAAATGTTTCTGTTTTGGTTTCTAGAGGCCCATAACTATCCACTGTCTCTACTCGTAGTTTGACACATCACTAGAATACAACTTTGTCGATTTAATTAGACACTCCAACTGAATATAAAGTCCGTACCCCGAGGACTTAATTAGAAAATTCAAATACGTTCGTTACCCTACGGATAACTATGTCTCTATGTATTATAGTAAAACATGCGACGTATGTGTTTTACGTTGAATATCGGATTTTAATCAAAACGCAACCTAAAAGCAAAAATCGAACCTAGATGATAAGGACGAGTGTCCGCTGGTTTCTTACTGAGAAGCATAGAAAAAAATTACGAGCAAGTCCAGCAGTGGCTTAGTATGGGCTGGTGATGATGATCATTAATTTTCTTATAATTTAGGTTCAAAATTGTCGGTACAGTTTTTTCATGATCTGCATAATATAAACACAAAGACAAGATATAGTAATTTTGTTTTATTATTTCTTGTCTTATGCCTATCTCTTACTGTACGAAGGTATAGCATGGTTATTGATAATATTGTTTCACGTAAGACTGCATTTAAAATGTCCGCGTTTTTTAGCTCTAGCATTAAAACACGCTTTCATAGAGCGCGGTACTATGCACTCCTTAATTGGCACTTTGTATCATATAAGTTGATTATCGACGCGAACCGAATATTCAATATTGAACCTTCTTGTATATTGAAGGGAATACATTCCAGTGAAAATTTGTGAGCTATCATCATCGTCAATAAAACCCGTAGTAGCCTACAGTTTTACTGATACTCGTATTCCTATGAGGTATTGTCTAATATAAAAGAAGGTCTCACAATGTGCGCGAACGTACAGGGTTCCAACGAACCATACTTGAGTGGCGCTCGGCACTATGGGTCCGTCAAAATGATCGAAATTGTGCAATGCCATAAACTTATTTGACCCAGTCTAAACTAGAACTGTGTAAAAATAGCGGCTCTTCATTTTGAAATGTATAACTGACATGTCAATGCAAAAACAGCACCGCCCGTCACGGGGTCAAGTAAGTTAGTGGTACTGTATGTACGACACCCGTAAGTCAAAGGGAAAAGGGTGCAATATTCAAATATGACGGTCCATCGCACGGAAATTAAGGAAAAGGCCTTGGAAATTGTGTAGACTCAGTTACGACCAAAGGCTCGTCACCCAATTAGTAGTCGGAGTAACAAAATAAAATTCTACTTTGTCCTAACTCAATAGATCTTCGCCACAAGAGGTTTGCAAAGGGTTTCTGTATTTATATAAACGCTAAAGTTTTAGCGAATGGACAGTTACTTTGTCGTTTCTCTTCACCGGGTACCTAACTAATTCAACTTGTACTAGAAGTAGGGAATTACTGGTCACCCAAATGCATCGATTGATGATCTGAGTGGTACAGTTGGTTAACATGGTTGGCCGGTCTGCCACGCAAAGGTCCCTTTGCGATTCCCTTAGTCGAGCAGAAGTTGAAATGATGAATTTTAGCTTCTGTTACTGGTCTGGGTGTTATATATATATTTTTATGTCATACGATAGGCAAACAGACAAGCGGGCCACCTGATGGAAAGTGGTCACCACTGCCTATAGACATTAGCAATACCGAGACTATCGCCAATGCGTTGCCCACCTCTATAACACGTTACTCTGGCAGCAAAAAGGCAAATATGCCTCCACTGCCAAAGCCATGGTTCCCCAAATTCCCACACCATGGAGCATGGTGTATGTATAATAAGTATGTATTTCAAAAATATATATGTAGTTTATCAGTGTTCTGGCATCCATAACGCAAGCGCTAAATGGCGCTGTGAGAATTGTCTAAGCATTTTTATTTATCGAATCTACGGAAGTCAGTTCACTTTGACGTTCAAAGAAACCGCCTTCCTTAAAAAAAAGAAGTAATAAATCAATTAAATCTAACGATTATTGTTATTACGTTACACACCGGCCCGTCAGAACGTCGACCGTCGAAGCGAACGACCTCTTTCCAGCTGTACTTGAACCGTAACTGCGTTGTATCACACGATATCGTCGGAAGTCGCCACATCACGGATGCAGTGTTTACGTTCCAAACCGCAACGTTTTACGACGCGCGCCCCTGCCGGGTTATTATTATTTTTATTTTTACACGCGTCGGCGCACGCGCACGAGCCGCACCGCCTTTTTTGTGAGACCACCCGAAGTCAAAGTATTGTGGCCTCATTTATTTTCATTCACTAACAGCTGACAGCGCGGGGTGCGAGCACAACTGTTACTACGGGCAGGGATGTGCCGATGCGACACTGTTTCTTATAAGAGTATTCAAAAGTAAAGTCATCAGTTAAAAATCTTTGAATTTGAAAATTAAGTTAATTTAAATTCAAAATGTCTATTACATGAGAATTAAATTTAAAAATGAATTTCTAATTTTTTTCGGAATATTTATAGAGACTGAATTTTGATAACACATCTATGTTGTATACAAAACTAGCTGACGCGCCGCGACTTCATTCGTGTGTTGCCTACCCTATACACCTTCGTCTTGAATCACTCTATCTGTTGCTGGAAACCGCATTAAAATCCGTTGCGTATTTTAAAAGATCTAATCGTACAAACACACATACCTATCTACTTAGATATATACAGAGGGACAGACGGGGGGAAGCGACTTGTATTATGTAGATAATAATAATAACAAGAAATCATTAAAAACGATTTACTTTTTCTACTAATAAAATTGAATCGATCTTCGAAGGTCGATCCAACAGCACGCGACTCGATCCATAGATTGGATCGTTGCAATTCAGATTTCCTTTCGAACGATCCATTGATACTTTCGACGCATCCCTACGTCACGAGCATGGCGGCGGCAAAGCAAACGGCCGGAGTGTACTCCGCCATGTTGATCCAGTAGTCTCCACTAATGGGTTACAACGAGCGGGATGTTTGCGGCTTCTCGCAATTTTCTAGCGTTATTGGCACGATTGTTTTTAATTTCCTTATTATTATACACGCAATAATAATAATAAGATACATTACAAACTATTTTTTTACGCACAAAATTTAATCTATCTCCCGAAGGTCCATCCAACAGCACGTGATCCACAGATTGGATCGTTACGATTCACTGCGATTCCGTTATCCTTTCGTTCGATCCAATGACAGTTCCGACGCATACCTACACTACGCGCATGGCGGCGGTAAAGCAAACGGAGGGAGTGTACTCCGCCATGTTTATCCACTAATCTCCGCTAATGGGTTACAACGAGCGGGATGTTTGCGGCTTCTCGCAATTTTCTAGCGTTATTGCCAGGATTTTGGCACGATTGTTTTCAATTTCCTTGTATTTTATACACAATAATAATAACAAACATTACATTACAAGCGATTTTTTTACGCACAAAATTTGATCTATCTCCCGGAGGTCCATCCAACAGCACGTGATCCACAGATTGGATCGTTACGATTCACTGCGATTCCGACATCCTTTCGAACGATCCAATGACACTTTCGACGCATCCCTACGCTCGGCGCATGGCGGCGGCAAAGCAAACGGTCGGAGTGTACTCCGCCATGTTTACCCACTAATCTCCACTAATGGGTTACAACGAGCGGGATGTTTGCGTCTTCTCGCAATTTTCTAGCGTTATTGGCACGGTGTTGGCGATTGTTTTCAATTTCCTTGTTTTTTATACTTGTAATTGACACTTTGTGTTTTACAAAAATACTTAACGAGTATATATCACTTAGGTAGTATAGAACCTTATCTTAATGCTTGCGTTGTTGTGTTCCGGTTTGAAGGATAAGGTAGCCAGCGAAATTACACGCATGACCTTTACAGTGAGAACCAGCGGTTCTGCATTTTTGTTACCTGTAATCTAAATGTATGATTTGTAGATGTCCAGGGTAGCAGTTACCACTTACCATCAGGTGGGCTGTCTGCTCGTTTGTCACTGATTTGCATAAAAAAATAGATAATCGTTTTGGTTCCGTGTCCCGGTACGGACTGGTGGTACTTCAAAAATCGTTAGATACTACTGATGCCAATTGTAACAATAGTCGATTTTGAAACAATCCTTGCTAATAGATAAGACAACCTATTAAATTAAATTATTTTTTATTTATTAATTCTACTAGTGAATCAAAATTTAACATCGAAGATAAAATAAAATTATTTTATTTACCTTTTAAATCCACTAAATGACTTGTTTAAATTTACATAACCCCACTACTTATTAAAACTATCTTCTCAATCTTTTAAATCTAAGACGAAGACAGTCGGCGTAAAACACCAAAGGAATATTGGCTCCTGCATGAAATCCTAAATGCCTAATACCCTGCTACTATAGTAGTTACGTCGTCGTCAGCAATTACCCACGTCACCTCACGTCATCGCGCCGTGGACGGCTGCCAATAGTCCTGTCGGAGGTCCCCGCCGCAGCTTATGAGACTCATGACCAGAATAATTTATCAACTGGCGACAGACGACGAATCATTATGTGGGCACAGAGAAACGTTTGCATTCACCTACTTATAGTAACCACAAACTTAGCTCACCCGGCCAAAACAGGAACTAAGGGTTAACATTTTGAAATGTCAGTTTGCTGTCAATAAAAGCGACGCCGTCCCCGGGTCAGATAAAATTGCGGCACTTCACATACTTACGGCCCATCGCGTTGATATTATTTGCTTAGGTGAGCGTGGGGTGGCGACTTATTTTTCTGAAGCTTCGATCCGATCTGTTTGGTTGGTGGCTGTCACCGTAATACGGTTTCTGTAGCACATGTTATCTCCTTCGATTCGTGTATCTAGGCTTCATCTGACATGCCTCGATCGTAATTATACTGGATAACTTACTTATCTTTGAACATATTACATCAACAGAAGTTAAATAGTCCACCGCTAGACTCAGGGTTGCCTCCCCCACATTAGTGCAAGGTTTTGCCACAATGTTCTAAGCTTGAGCAGGTTGTGGAGATCGTGACTACGATTTGCGATTATTAGAGAACCAATCGCGTCCTGCCACGGCTACCGGGACAAGTTTTAAATGCTAAACTAACACTAAACCAAAGTTATATTTTAGTAGACCTATCTAAAAGTTATTTGTATTAGTCGATCAATCCATTGATGAATCCCATACAAAACCCCATTACTTATCTAGCTCAAAATACATAAGCGATTAAACAGCCCGACCATACTACTACTTTATCTGACACAATTTCTCAATAAACGCTTCCATTCCTTCGACATAACATCAAAAGAGTGTCGCCTGCAATCGATCCTCCGAATCCCATTGAATGATGCCACATGCCGTCCCACGAAGCTTGTTACGGTCGCGCACCTCGCCGCATAAGCCGTCGGGTCCAAATCCCCGTGATGAATGCAGCGCCCGCGCCCCGCCGCCATCCGTCAACCACTATCGCCATCCCGACACACCCGACATAAAAATTCCCCCAACCTCCCCCCGACACTTGATTAATGTTTGTAAAAAGCCCAATTAAGCGAACTCCCGAACGTTTTATTTAACTTCACCCGTATACCAGCTGCGGAGTATTCCCGAGATTAAGGATTTCGTTTGACGTCCGTCAGACGGCTACAACGCGTCGGGCGCTATGTTAACTCAGTCATACTAATTCAGGCGTTTGGACGAACTTGCAACTTCATTGTGGGCAGCCAATTGCCCGGGTACGGGTCGAGTCAACCGCCAAAGGACCATCGCTTTATGTTTTTCTGCACCAAGATTATCATCGAGAGTAGGTATCGAGATATAAAAAATTGTAATGTGCAGGCGTAATGGCATGGATGAAATAAATAGATTCCGTTTATCATACTGAAATAATTAAATTGTGCTGCTCTCCGACACGAGCATAATAATTTAAATGGATTGTAATATAATTGATACCATGACGGTTGAGTTATGAAACGGTAATTGTTAAATTGTTTGTTAGATGGAACGAACTGGAATTAATATAACTAGAACTGGAGGGTCGTTAAAGGGATTCTCAAGAGTTTCAAATCTACGTACTTAGGTAATAAAAGTCCCAATGAAAACCCACATCATAATTTTATGGTCTGCAGAGAAACTTGTTTATTAGATCTTGTTTTGTATCTGAACAAGACCGATATTTTGCCCTTTTAATAGGCAGATATATTTTTGCTTGTCCTAAAAGATCAGTATTCGTCAGCTTTGGTAATTAATCTAGACGGTTAAGGTAGTTATTGTAAAGTAGATATATTACAAATGGGTCGATAACTCTTCAAAATGTTCGAGTTCGTTACACTTTAGCTATACGATCCATGCATCGTACACCAATGTAGCCGTACGTCGGTTACTACGAGATGTCAAATTAATCCACGTCGCTTTAGCGACTCGAGACTCCGACACCAGAGGTGTAACCATAAACGACGAAGAAGAAGTGAAAGCTAAGTCGTAAAGACCGTATAGCTCGTAGTCGTAGAGTCTATAATGTAGTGTATATAGCCATTTAGGTACAAAAATTCTACTAGCAGCCACCATGGACCGCAAATTGCAGTATGGACAGTTCTTATAAAGAAGACCGACGACCTGAAAGAAAAGGGTTATGGGAAGCCATGATCGAATGGCACGGAATTCTATTTGGTTAGATAATTATATTTCATGCGACGGACGTCTTCCAATTATTGTAGTGTACACTACACAACCGTATTTGTCATCGTGGATCGTGTATTGTGCAGTACACTTAGCATGCTAATCAACTGTAATGGTTGTCCAATGCAATACTTATAATTATAATTTATTATGCCGGCTACTCACCATCATGCCGCTTGATCAAGTGGATCTTTTTAATATGCTATTACATATTTTTCGCACAGCGATCTTTCTAACTTTATAGGGTAAATACTCCGTAATCGTAGCATGAGGCAAGAAATATAGTGTATAGCTTCTCTCTAATAATAACCTAATAACCATCTTCTCTAATTGGGCTATGAAATGCAAAAAATATTTTTCAAACAAAAATATCTTTGCAATAAAAAGCTTTGCAGAGTCGAACAGCCGGACCGACGAAAATTAACTTCAAAGTTGTCGTCTCATCGTACTAACAGAAACGTATAAACAGAGACGTACTTGCATTCTTCTCTTCTTTAGAAATAAAGATATTCCGTTAAGTTTCCTTGTCGTCGTAACACCGGTAGTTATCGGCACGATTACAATACATAGACTTCATCAAGACATCCAAAAGTCTATCATCACATCATCTCCCCGCAGCCCTTATCACTCTCTAGGTGGGTTGGCGCAACATGACACTGTACCCCGGTATTATTTCAATGGATGGTACAAAACCATAATTAATGTACATTTTAATACAGTTAATTATATAAAATACATACGCCTACCGAAATACGTATTTTTATTAGAGCTTTTAAAAATTTGCTCTCATTTCCCGGTATGAGAATTAAATACCAAAGAGGAAACGCCCCCGGCCTCCTGGGTAAAGACCGGTACTCCCACAAGGCAGCGATCTGGATTCTACTTTATTCTGTGAACTTTTGTTGTTTAAACATAAACTGTTAGCTACGTGCGAACTGTTGCTGCAACCGCGCATTCTAAAATAATTAAACTACAAAAGATATGGCTTAAAATCAACACCTCCCACGTCTGATACGGTATCCAGAGCAAACCAGCTATTTGGGTGATATGGGTTGGTGACGGGGAGGGAAAACATCGTGATAAAACCGAATTTGTAACCATGGTCCAATATGGTCAGGTTCCCCTTTTAACAGGGTCACGGAGGTCAGATGGCAGTCGCTCTACTGTAATTACCTGATCTGCCAAATCCTGGATCATGGTCAAGGCGGACCCCGGGCCCTCGTGCGCGAGAGCACGACCGGGACATTAACGCCAAGATGATGATGATGATTTCAAATCTCAAATGTACATTGCCTACTTGTTTTTCGCATTCCGACTTCCACCATATCCATGTAAATGGTTGTCTGGAAGAGATCGCTATTGGCGATAAGACCGCCCTGATACTAGTTACAATCTCACATAATCTGTATAATGTAATAATTATACTGTTAATGTACAACAAAGAGTGAAATAAATAAATGAAATAAAATCGTTTGGTTCCAGACTGCGCCTGCGTGGCGTGCGCTCGCGCAGGCGCGCGCCGCAGCATGGCGGGCCGGCTCGCGCGTTCGCGCGTCTTCCTCCTCATCATACTGCTGTGCTGCAAAGGTTAGTTCTGACAACGTACAATGCCGACCTGAGTGGTTCAATGGTCAACAAGTGGTCCACGCAAGTGGTCCCGGGATCGATTCCCGGCCGCGCAGAAATTGAAATGATTAATTTTAATTTCTGTTACGGGTCTGGGTGTTCTATGTATAATAAGTATGTATTTTAAAAAAGTATTTAAGTAGTATATCAGTTATCTAGCACCCATAGTACAAGCTTTGCTTAGTTTGGGGCTAGATGGCGCTGTGTGAATTTGTCCACGAATAAAAAAAAACAAAAGGATATAATGCAAGAGCATGACCATAACGACCTCAAGAATCATATTCCTTTGCAGTACAGTGCAGTTATTAGACGGTTTTTATAGCATACATGAATTCAATATTTATTTGTTATATAAAATATACCCTAGGGGTAAAGGACGAGTCCTTTGGGCATAAGGAACAGCTAATGCTCCCTTTTTAAATTATTATATATTTTTATAATTATTTTCTTGAAGTAGTAATGCACGTATGCTCTTGTAGAGCTCGTCTAATCTAAAATGCCGCGCCCCACTATCGCATTAACGCACACAAGCAAGTTTAAAATATGGACGCAATACATATTCAAATGCCGTTGTAATTGGTCATTCAATTGCCGGTTAGACACCAACGTAGGAGCTCGCGTCGTTCGATTGGAGCAGTCGACGCTCCCACACAGATGAAGTGTCGTTATTAATATTTGCACTCACACATCGAAATCAACTAACTAAGTAGTGGGGCGCGTCATTTTAGACTTGACGAGCTCTACTGTACTTCCACTCTAATAAGACCGACTACTCATTCTGAATGAATAAATGAGTCATTCACCTTACATGCCATGTTGTCATGACAAAAATAGGCTATTAAAATCAAACTGACCGTGTGTGAAATATTTTGCAAAAATGGGCGAGATCAGGCGTATTTCTATCATGCCACTTGCAAAGCCGTATAATGATAAGTGGCAAGCATAACGCCAATTCCCCGAAAATATGTCACTTTATATAAAATATAAAAGGTTATATTTAGTAAAAGCGCTTTCAGTAAACCTGAAAGCGATTTCCTACGATAACACTGGCAGAAACCAAAATTGCCGCTAGGATGATAATGATAGATACCTTTATCACGAAATTCTCAAGACAATAATATCAACAGTAGCAACACTGATTTTGGCTCCAATACAAACGTCTGTTAGCGGGGGCCCAAAATATAAGTGGACCTTACCTAATGAATTAGCGTCCGCTACATTCGCATTAGCATAGTGCGTGCTATAGGTAATACTATTAAATAAAATGGCACTTTAACATGTCCACACGTGGATTTTTACCATATATATGACGGATCACGGTCAATAGTATGGACTCATGTGGTCAATAGTACGGACTCATGACGATGAAAACGGAAGTGGGAGTGCGCCCTCTGGTGGGGCGTGCTGACAGAGTCTCGACGGCACGACTCGGGCCGAGTGGCGGCCATTCTTGGCGCGACCGCCGCCGAGGAGTGACGCGTCTTGAAACTGTCTCCACATTTCGTTTGTTTACGTTTGAAGTTCGTTAATAGAAAGTGTTATGTACGTTTAAAAATAAAGTAATTTTAAAATCACCTTTGAAATAAGAAAGTAAATTACCTCGACTGCCTACATTTGTAATACCGCTCTGAATTCTAGTGAAATTATAAGTGATGTGCAAAAATGAAATGGAATAAATACAGTGGAGTAAATGTGAACCTTTTCTTTAATTTATCTGGACGAATACGACCTAATACTGATATCACCACCCTGATGACAATGATCCTGATACACCCCTTTCCTTCACGCGACGACATCAGAAGCGGTGATGACGAACGCAACGCCCAAGAGATGGTATGATGAAAAGCAACAAAGAAAATGCAGATACGCTACGTGAAAGCGTAATAATAAAAGAAACTCGATCCAGTTGAGTTGCCTACATTAAAATGTAAAATGATTTAACATGTTCAAAGCGCAGCCAAGAGTCCAAACACCCCGAGACATAAGACAAAGACTTCGTCAGAAAGATTGGGGGATTCATAAAGTAAACAGCAGATCATCTGTACCAAATGGGTCATGGTCAAGGCAGACCCCGGGCCTTCGAGAGCACCACTGGGATATCGACAACATTATTAAAAATCTAGTGAAACTTACTATGGACGGCACTTTGGTATGGCTTCTTTGTTTTTGTTAAATTTAATTTAGATTACTCATGTAAAATATTTTCCTTTTTAAATATAAAATTGAGTTAGTTAAATAATTTGCGTAGTTCTAAATTAGCCAGCTAAAGTTTATTCAATGACTTTAAAGTAAACGCTTACATTTAGATTCATTTAGCAGTGTGGTTTGACACCACAAGTAAATTAATTGCTTAGATTTCTGCAGATTAAATAAAATCAAACAATTAAAAACGGTGTATATTAATTTTTTATTTTTGTTTTACTAATACAATTATTTTCTTCTATTGCATAACAATGGTGCACAACGGTTCGCTTCACCTACGAGAACAACATTGGAATGCAACGCTGGACTGGTAGCCTCAACGTGATTGTTTCAACATGGGACGACGATGGTAGACAATCTGCGAGTGTACATGACTGAGAAATGATGTGATATTAACAGTTCCTCTCTATCTGGTGAGTCCTATACATAATTATTATTTAGTAAAAACCTGTGCTGAAGAGGCTCCCTAGCGTATTTTAGGAGTTATTTACTTTGACAATTAAGAAAAGTATTCTGACAGAAACACTATTGATACCCTTAGTAGAGAGAATGGCAGGTTTATTTGTATCTTTAGTGTAACTACAAATAGAAAGAATGTAAACAAAACATAAACAACGTCAGTTACGTCAGTGTTACAATTTGTTGGTAAAAATGTCAAAAACTACTGCTAAGTTTAAAAATGGTACCCACCTATGTCAATTAATGTAGAATGTCTGATAGAAAGTTACTAAGAAAAAAAATCACTCCACAAAAATAGTAAGAATTATGTTAAATCCGTCCCAATGTCAAACAGTGTTTATAGTAAAAAAGGTGTTATTTAATCTAAGATTATTTTACCATCTTGAAACATGGTGCGCTATGATTTTACGTATTACCAACATCACGTCAGTTATCAGAAAACAAGAATAAGAAATACTTGGAAAGCATAGTGCTATTATTTTTATAAATTGAGTACGTAAGCATAGTTATGGTGGTGCTGCTGCTGACTGACTTCTTCTTCTTGATCGTTGCCTCACTGCTGAGGATCCTGACATCTTCAGTAAACTGCATGTCTCCACCCATCTCTTCGGACTTCGGCCTCTGGGTCTCTTGCCTTCGACTTTTCCCGTCACCATAAGTCGTTCCAGATTGCTGATTAAGTAAATATTTGATAATAACAGTGTGGCAGGGATGCCGTAGCAGTGAGTTTGTGGAACAATTAGCTGGTGTACTTTAGGATGTTGTCTTAGAGATAGGATAGGCTTCACATAGGCTTCGAATGTGCAAATTCAATAACGACCCCGCGATCTCCGCGATTTCTATGCGAGCGGGAGGGTGCAAACATGTATCGAGAGAAAAAAAAGAGAAAAATTATTAGCGTGTTTGTTTACATTTAACAGGAGAAATTCGAACGAAATTTTCCATATTTCAGTATAATGTTTGTTATTGTGGTCGTAGTTTCCCAATGTTGTAGAATAGAGAGATAAGATATCCGCGGTAAAAATGGGATCACCGATATACGTTTCTTTTAATACTACAAAAAAAAAGGTAGTTTGGTTAGTAACGTAATTTTATATTAGTATCAAGTTATTTAACGAAAAAAAAAAGTAAACACGAGTAAGTGAACTGATTGACGGTAGATAATTTCGAATTATGTTTTGAGTAACTAAAGATAAACCTGTGACTTAGTTCGACCGAAAACCATGTGTACTAAGTCAATGTGACTTAGTTTGACCTGAATAAAGACTTTGTTAGACGGATCAATCTAAGACGCTAACCCAATACGTGACGACTATCGAGCCGAGGTTTTTATGAGATTTATGTGATCGTTTTGTTTTCTCAAAATTTGTTGCATCATCGGGTGAAGGTGATCGTGTTTTATCAGTGATGGTGGGCTAATGGAGCCTATGGGAGAGTTTTATGGTTGCTTACCGGCCTGATGGAGGCTATGGGAGCGTGGCTAATAGCAAGTAGTTGTTTTAAGCTTTGTGAGAAAGTGTTGAACGATAACGATGATGAGAAAGTCCAGATATTTTGGTGATAGTTCAATAGCCGGTTTTATAAATTATTTTTAGCTTCGAGTACTGAAATTTCCTTGATTACTGATATAAAGTAACTATTTTGAGTTCTGTTGTTGTGCCAGTAAGATGAGTCAGTGTAAGCAATGGTGAGATTTCATATCCTTCTGCCAGTACAAGTTTTTAAGTACCTGAATTGTTGTTGAGGTCAAACATCCAGATTTATTTGGCTGACTTGGAGTGACCCGGGAGTCATGTGTGTGACTCATTGGGCTAAGAGCCCCGAAAGTCTCGGATGTTGTGGCTGTAGATAGCAAATTTTATTTTGTAATTTTTTTAGAAGGCGGCTTGATATGGGATGCCTTCGTTATTACAAACATTGTTAAATGGTTTCAAAATGGGAGCTTAAACGTAACGTAAAGTCTAGATAGAGTATACTCGTTCGAACAGTTAAAATCGATGACGATGATTATTGCTTGTTTAGTTTTGGTGTGGCAACAAATGGACTATTGTTACCTATAATTGGCGTATCAAATAGACGTGAGAGCTTCTTATTATTAAACTTCTGATTTAGTTTTGATATTGGGCAGTAGAAATAATGTTTATTTTTATTTTATTTTGTTGTTTTTGTAGAGATGACACCGTAAACAGTTGTTCGGATCTGTGACGATTACTTGTTGTGTAACTCGTAGACCGTTATTGACCGGCTTATGATAGCAGATAGACTGTTACCTATCACTGACTTAGTACAGATTTGGTCGAAGGATTGACCACGAGCTGAGAATCTATAGACAGCTTCTATTTATTTGTCCCGCCTGTGTGGCTCCCGCCTGTGTGGCTCCCGCCTGTGTGGCTCCCGCTTGTGTGGCTCCCGCTTGTGTGGCTCCCGCCTGTGTGGCTCCCGCCTGTGTGGCTCCCGCCTGTGTGGCATCCCGCCTGTTTGGCATTTCGCCTGTGTGGCATAGTCTGTGTGACATTAAGTCTGTGTGGTATTTAGCCTGTAAGGCATTCTACCTGTATGGCATTTCGCCGGTGTGTCATTTTTATGTGTGGCATTTTGCCTCTGTGAAATTTACCCGTGTGTGACATCTTACCTGTATCGTGCTTTGGTAGACGTGACACAGGATATATGATGAATAAACTCATAGTTTGACGATTAGAGTGGCACTGACCAGAGTGACACCCAACCTGTGTGGCACCTAGTCTGTGTGGTATTTCGCTTGTGTGCAGGTCCAGTTGCGTGGCGGCCTGGTTGCGTGGCGGCCTGATTGCGTGGCGGCCTGACTGATGGCGTCCGTCGTGTGGTGGTTCGTCGCCTGTGTGTCATTTCTCCTGTATGGTAACATTACTTATTCTTTTTAAATTAGGATGGCGCTGACGGATGACCAAAAATCATATGGCATTTAATGAAGGAGTGTTTCAATCCCACTCGAAGTAACATTGGGTCTTTTGCTGAGTACTGAAAATTTGATGTAGGTATGTCACATATTTGTAGTGAATCTAAGTACCTACAGTAATGGACGTCGGGGACGATACGCGAGCTCTGTGATTGGGGCTTGTTTCCCACTCAACAGGAGCCTCAAGGGGAAAACACTGGTGACGATGATTAAACCTTCTTCATTGGTGGTAATTGTGATACGGTTTATGAACCGTCTGGTGTTATACCTTGTCACGCCTCTCTAATGAACTGAAGTCGTAGCTGAATTTATGTCGGCAACTTATAAAGAATAATTTATGTACAAGATGATGTTGTTATCTCTCAATCTACAGAAGTTTAGTATGATAAATGATAATGGACGTATGTTTTATGTGAAGAATTGGTGGGTTAATGCAGTCGTGATAGATCCAATCACATGATTCATAAGACTTATTTGGGTGATGTGTTGTGGTCAGAAGTGACCGAGCGAATATAGTACTGTGCTATGGTTTTCATGTTTCAGATTACACACGAGGACGTGTGTACAGCAGGACGGCCGTGACGGATCACGGTCAATAGTATGGACTCATGTGGTCAATAGTACGGACTCATGACGATGAAAACGGAAGTGGGAGTGCGCCCTCTGGTGGGGCGTGCTGACAGAGTCTCGACGGCACGACTCGGGCCGAGTGGCGGCCATTCTTGGCGCGACCGCCGCCGAGGAGTGACGCGTCTTGAAACTGTCTCCACATTTCGTTTGTTTACGTTTGAAGTTCGTTAATAGAAAGTGTTATGTACGTTTAAAAATAAAGTAATTTTAAAATCACCTTTGAAATAAGAAAGTAAATTACCTCGACTGCCTACATTTGTAATACCGCTCTGAATTCTAGTGAAATTATAAGTGATGTGCAAAAATGAAATGGAATAAATACAGTGGAGTAAATGTGAACCTTTTCTTTAATTTATCTGGACGAATACGACCTAATACTGATATCACCACCCTGATGACAATGATCCTGATACACCCCTTTCCTTCACGCGACGACATATATAACTTTAACTGTCGAGCTCCGAAGGACACGCTACCTACCTATCACATCATACCATAAGCTCAAAACAGTCCAATGCTGGACTTGAGCCATATACACATCAATGAAGGGTTTTGCCAAAATCGTCATGCTCTTGGCAAGTGCTTAAGCATAATGACTGTAAGATAGTCTAGGGCATACCAATGTACTTAATTAAACATTAGGTAATGTTCAAATAATTAGTTGTAGATAATATAATTTAAGTAGTAGTAATTTAATTTAAGACCTCAATATTGCCTCCACCGCTTCGTAAATGTCCTTTCAGAATATTTATGGTTGGCTGTAAGAAATCCCATTGTGGGATAAGCCCGCCTTTGCTTTGTAAAATATTTTTCTAACTTCTGTATTTATTAAGCAATAAAGAGTTTACATACATAGTCCATATAGCTGTTTTTTCCATTCACCACATAAAGCACCCTAAGTGATTTTATTTTATTTACTGATGGAAAGCCAACAGCGGTTGTTACAATAAAACATAATAATAATATAATACACAGCCAATTATAGGTTTCCATTGATAAAAGTACAATAGATAAAAATAGGTAATTAATGTTAGTAATCAAACAGTTGATGGGACACAACAACTTGCTCGACTCCACAAACCAAATTACTTACATTACAACGTGTTAAAGTAATAACTAATTAAGTAACTAGTATAATTTCTCGTCGATCCACACTATCTATTAATAACATCAGGGTCAATTATTACTTTCGAAAACACGTTAAAAGCAGTTACTCGTAGCAGAAAGATATTTTTTCTATAATTGATTGTAGCTTCGGGAACATAAAGAAGGTAATGAAGGATAATTAATAACGACATTGAATAGTGAAATTTTATAATGATTTTTTAAGACTAATTTTATATTGTTGAATGTTTAATGTATATGAAATTATTTAAATTCTAAATTGTAATTACCCACTCCAAATTTGTATGCCGATGGCAGGTCACAGAGGACCCATCTACTAAAATTGTAACAACTGCATAACCTGTGTACCACGAATAAATAAATTGAATTAAATTCAATTGAAGGATTTAACAGGTGCATTAAGAATAATACGAGAGAGAAGTTCCGGGCAATCAACAGTGCCAGATGCAATTCTTATAATAATTCCAAATGTTTTGCAGTTTTCCTACGCTACGCAAGTGCACATTATACCAATAAATAACACATACATGGGTTGAACACTCTCTGTAGACAAGTGTTATTTGTCTGTGTCGGGATAGTCCGCTCCTCCTTAACGCTGTCTAACATTTCCATTACGTGATTCAGAATATATTTATACAAATAAAAATTTAAAATAAAATAAAATAAATAAATTATACATTATACTTATTAAATTTACAATAAGTGTAACGTGTTTATAAAAATACTATGTATGTATACCACCACCACTTACCACATAAATAGCACCTGTCGAAGGCATAGTATCAGTACTAGAACGCCTGTTATGATAGCTCTTGATTACACTAAAGCCAATACAATGTGTGCTAACAGATAGGAATTAACTGTCAGTTGAGTAGCGTATCCGGTGTTCGATTATGTCAGTAGTAAATCTATGTTTATGAGTACAATTATATCTACTAATGTATCTTGGAAGCTCCTTAGAAGTAAGTATATTGATGAAAATGGAAAATAATTATTTGGTCGTCATCATCATGTTGGCGTTAATGTCACGGTTGTGCTCTCGCGCACGAGGGCCGGGGGTCCGCCGTGACCATGATCCAGGATTTGGCAGGTCAGGTAATTACAGTAAAATAATTAGTTGGTACTTATAAGAATTACCATCGATTTCACCAAAGGCGCACATCTAGTCCAGATAATGGCTGCAGATTTTCGATCAAATATTCAAATCAATTAAATTCAGTGGGATTTTCAATTCGCCATTCACAAATAATACTTCTCTGGGTAAAAAGGCGTTTCTGTGCGTTCTCACAGTGCTCGTTTGTTGAGTGAACGCACTGCATTCAATACTGCTCTATGATTGGTCAATTGCGTTAATTTTGACAGACGCATAGTGACGGTCGCCACTCAAATACTGTCAGTTGGAACCCTGTGGAACGCTCTGTGAAACATAGTAACGTTACTAAATATAGTCCAGCAGTGTGCCACCATCCATTCCAGTACATGCACTTTTTTTTTATGTTATCCGGCAGACAAACAGGCAAGCGGGCCACCTGATGGAAAGTGGTCACCGCCACCTATGGACGTCAGCAACACCAGGGGAGTCACCAATGCGTTGCTCGCCTCTGAAGAGACCTCTAATATACCCCTTGAACGATCCCATGTCACTCCCGTCCATGTCCCCGTCCCGTCTCATGTCCATCCCGTGCACTAATCCATGTAGTTAATACACTCAACATAAGACGCACAACAATGCCATAAGTTGCACACTGTATTGCTGCATTTCCAAAGCGAAGATAAGCTGGCATATAACGGTCTGTATTACGATAGGTATAAACTTTGACGGGTAGGTACCTGTAGTTAAAGGTAACTATATCGTTCACAGGTCACGCGAACATAACGTAACAGGTAAATATAAACAAATTACAGCTAATAGAGTAGGCGAGCACTTATTAAAATGTACAAAGTTGCTGTGTTAGGACCTAGGCATTACCTAGGGCGCTACGGTCGTGGGTAGCCAATTAAATTCCTTGAAACATCGATTTTCAACGAAAACAATGCTTTTGGAATAGGTAAACGTTTCTCAATAATGGGTTTTGGTGTTATCGCAGTGTGGGAGTGGAGTTATGGTGGTCTGCTGTGTAAAGTTCCCATGTTAGCGTTGCAAAAATCTGAAATATAACGATGAATTTTATATTTGGTTAGGCTCTAGGGGGCGATTCCCGCGCTGTGACATCTAAGGCTCGGGCTCCACTCATGCAGTGCAGTGCACTGCGCGGCGCACCGCACGGTGCCACGTCACGGTGACAACAAAGAAAACGGTGGTGTTATTCTGGTTTTTCTTGTTAGGCAACGTTCGCACGAGAGATTTACGAAATATTGTGAGATAGGCAACGTTTGCACGAGAGCTTTTTCGACGCTTTTACGCGCGTTATTTTAAACGACTCGCATGATTATTGACCATATGTCTCCGACTGTCTGATCACACACAGGCGTAAAAAGTGACTGGAGATTTTTTATCTCCAGTCACTTTGCAACCAAGAAACTGTCTCAAATGCAACCAAGAGAAACGTGCGAAAAGGATGTCATTCATTTTAGATTAAAACGCTGAAAGTGCCAGAAAAATATTATGCAATTTTCAGAGACAGGTTCAGACAGGTTCTATTATTTCTTACCATGGTGCCAAACCAGTACGCCCACCACCACCACTATGTACCACCGGGCGAACAGTAGGTACTACTCGTAAGTATCGCTTTTCTAAAAGCCAATAACAATCGACCGTCAGATGTGCGGATTTGACGTCACAGTAAACAATGTTAAGAACTGTTTTCTCTATTGGAAACTAATAATTTTGTTCTGGCCGACACTTAAATTTTTGATCCAAAAATGTATGAAACGCGAATGTTGCTTTTTTTAACTAAAAAGTATAACAAAAGAAATATGTCAAGAAATTGGACCACCTCGATTGATCTTCCGCGAATACTATACTATAACTGATACTTTTTATCCGACTACGATGGAGCTAAAGGAGGGTAGTGAAGTTAACAATCTATGTATGTGAAGTTGATAAACGTGGAAGAATCGACAGAGATTTGTCAGGACCATAGCAAGTGGAACAATGTCGTCTCTACCTACTCTTGCGGGAGAAAGGGGTTTGTATGTATGTATGTGGATATGAATGTTTGTATGAATGTTAATTCTAGCTCAAAAACTACTTGGCCGATTTTTGTTAAAAGCGTATTGATTGTCCGATTGTTACAGGCTCTATGATAATACATTCAATATATTATCTTGAGGATATAAGATCATATAAAACTTCAAAATTTTTCACAGCAGAAGATTGATTCGGTCATGTTGGAAAATTTTATTCACATTGGTTGATACTGTTATGAGATATACCGCACTGCTTAAATTTGTCCTCAACTGGTTGATGACATGATTTTGGGACAATATTACGACAAAATGTTTTAAAACGTAGTTATTTCTGTCCTTTACGAATGTTTACTTAAGCTGAGTGTATACCACGGTGGCTCATTCAAAATTATAACTACAAAGTATAACATCAGTAGTAAGTATAAAGAGAGTGTATAAAACTTAAATAACTCGGAAACCATTACTCTTAGAAAACTAGATAATAAAAAGAAATGATAGTGCCCGTCGATATCTATAAGTATTTGCTGTTCTGGAACAAGCGTTTTAGGGCCAACAGTTTCAGAGTTATTACAGGTTTAAGATTGACAGCTGTCAACCGAAATGATGATCTCGACTATCATTTCTCTTTAGGAACTAGTGTTCTAGAAGCGATAGTTTAAGAGTTATTACAGTATTAAGTTTGACAGCTGTCAACCGAAATTTAGATCTCGACGAGCACTATCATTTATTTTCAGAAACTAGTGTTCTGGAAGCGATAGTTTAAGAGTTATTACAGTATTAAGCTTGACAGCTATCATCCGGAAAGTAGATCTTGACGAGTACTATCATTTCTCTTTATGAACTAGTATTCTAGCACCAATAGTTTCAGAGTTATTACAGTTTTAAGTTTGACAGGTGCTACCCAAAATGTAGATTTCTACGAGTACCAGCATTTCTTTTTAGAAACTAGTGTTCTAGAACCAAACATGCCTTATTTATAATTCGGGATGAACTGAGAAGGGCATGACGACAGGATCACTAAAGCGAAACTACTTCGTTAATGTTAAAGAATCAGAAAAAGGGGAGGGGCTTACGCATCAGCGGTCAAACTTTCTTTGACAAGGTCGGTTTCCTATTTCATTCACACGCGTTGTATCTGTACCATAGCCTCCTTCATATTACAAGCCATGCGCAGAAGTTTGACAACGTCGCATTTTTCAATTTTAGTGAACCTGCAAATTACAGTAAAATATCGTCGCGGTCGTCGTCGTTTAATGTTATTAGTTATTTAAGTGATGAGGTATATAAATAAGTATATACATTAGTTCAATAATATGAAATTGGATAGATTTCTGTACTATTTACCTAACTACCTATTTGCAATTGTATTATACTAATATTTTAAATGCGAAATATAATGTGTGTTTCGCCTTGTACGTAATGGATGTATGTTACTTCTTCACGCAAAAACGACTGAACGGATTTTAATGAAATTTGGCAGTTACATAGCATATAGCCCCGAATAACACATATGCTATAATTTATTCCGATATTTATTGTGATTTTCGCGGGAACGGGTCCGGAACGTTATAGTCGAATTTTATGTGGACGCAGTCGCGGCCACAAGCTATTATGAAATAAAATAATCTTTGCCATTCAAAATATTACCAAATTTATTAAATATTAGATAAAATACCTTTTAAACAGTATTATTTAAGTACCTAAGTATATAAAAACTAACTACTTACTTACTTATTGTACCTACCTACTTTTTCAACGCTTCCATCGTCGTGGATAATCAAAGATCGTGGTTTAAAGTATTTGTGATAACTTTCACAGTGCGAAAATGTTTGCTACACACAAAACAACCTTCGTATAGACTCCAGTATGCTTGGGGAATAGCAAAAGTCCATTTGTTTAATAGAATTATATCTTTTGAAAAGCCAAACATCGGCACAGATTCTTTCCCATTTTTAAGGTTTAATCATAATTTTACTTGCATTTTTCAAATGCAACAACGCCTTTGTATCTGTTAGAGAAAGATTACGATTATAAAACAGAATTTGATTAATGAAATAAGTAAAAATCTAACAACAGATATGGTCAAGGGTTGTTTTTCAAAAATCGTATTTATTCAATTTTAGCACAATTATACATATATTTACTTTTATTTACCTTCGTAAATGATCCATACAAACGCGTTATTTTACAGTTTTAGCAATATATTTTTAATTTATCGTCATAAAATTTATAATTTTCCCGCACATTGACATGTAAACAATGAGTAAATCGGTTCACAGCGACGTTGCCGTTCCGTGCTACAGCATGGCTTGTAAGATGAAGGAGGCTATGATCTGTACTAAAAAAAGTAGACAGATATATGTGTGTGAACTGTGTCATTTCGCCATCTGTCAATGTACTTGCATACAAATTGCTCGGCGTGTAACAATTTTTGCCACATCGTGCAGTGCACTGCATGAGTGTGTCTTCAAGATAAAAGTCAATACTTTCTCTAGACAAAAAACTGAACTAAAACGTCACTGAAATTGACCTTGACAATATACGACCGTCGAAGATAGTTGAGAAAATATATTTTGGCTATTTTTTTGTCATTATTAATGAAGATATGTGGCTAGAAAAACTGTCGATTTCGACGAGATGTCCCAGCGCGAGAATTAGGTCCCTGGGTGCTTGCTTGCTTAGAATGGTGGCAATTACTTTCTTTAGAGCTTTTATTTTAACTTGAAGATTTACTTTCAATGTTACGCAGTGAAAGAAAATATTAAATAGTATTTATTTATAAAAAATATTATAATAATTAAAGAAAATAAAAATAGAAAATAAGTAGGTAAATATGAGTTGTGGTCATTCGAAAGAGACTTGCAGGCTATAATAGCACTTGATAGTGAAGAAGAATCGGAGGGAGGCCTTTGCCCAGTACACAAGTTATAAATAAATCGGACGGAATAATACCGCTGTAGTCGCTACTTAACGTCTGGCGTCTAGTTAATACTACATATTATATTTTTGTGTAAATAATATTGTTGTTTTTTATATATTTAGAACCTACTTTCTTTTCATAATACCTATATTATTTGGATGCGGAAAAGGTAATTGCCTACCTACCTATCATTCTGAGTACCAAATGTCTGTAGGTATTCAAATGGAAGCAAAAATGTACAAGTAGATATATCTACATTTTCCATCAGATATCAAAATTCGATCGATTGTGTGTGAAATTTGCATTAATGAAAATACCAAGTTTGCAGATAAATATATAGTTTATTAAAAATAATTTGACAAACATGAAATATCTTAGGAACTAATCTCCTTGCACCAATAGTTGTAACATCATAGAGATATTAACTAACGTACTTAAGTATAACTAAAATTAAGAATAACTAAAATAACAGTGTTCGTAGACGAGTCCGATTGGAGTTCACTGGGCTCTTGCGGTGTCTTCTGGGGTTGTCGTTCTTGGACATGCCCGATTTTTATCAGTTCAACATGTCTTATTTCGCTACCTTGTCAAACATAGCGTCAACGTAGGTATTTCAGCCGGTTTCGACGTCAATGGTTTGTCACTTGATACTTGATCACGATGACTCGATGGGGTAGGGCGAGGCAGGTCGATGAGGGGGATCTTTTCAAGCCGGCGACTGTAGACCAATCCTTTAGTCTTCTCTCTTATCTTTAAACTTAACACTTGGCTAAATTCAGTCAAATGCAAAAAGCGTCAGATCAAAGTGGAATAAGATCCATTTTTGTATCACGCTTTTTGGAAAGCGACTTGACGAGTAATATAACTTTAAAACCATGGATTTCTAAAAATAACAACAACTTTCATGCCTTTTAACTTATTAATTCTCAGACTCCATTTGCGTCACTGCCAGAAAAAACACGAGCTTCAACAAATAAATGTTTCACTCATTATTGGTTTTCGAGTTCTTAGTAAGTTTTGGTTAAATATTTTACGTGTATCGGCTCGATCTTCAATCCTATAAGGGCTTCGTTTAGTGTCAATATTCAAACATGTAATCCTTTTAGCGGGGGTGCAAGTCCGTATAAAAAATGAAATCTGTAGGACACTTTCTGAAGTGTTGAAAGCTAAAATTTCGGGTTCTGGCTAGGATGTAACGCATGAATAAAAAGAAAATTATAAATTTGCAACATTTTACTTTCAGCCCTCATTAACGAGGGTGTAGGTCTGTATATGAAATTAAAGATTACTTCCTTAAGCTGAAATTACCTATGTAGTCTGGAAAGAAGAATTAGACGTTCCATACTTACTACAAAAATATATGAAATCCCAACAAAAACATTTTATGTAAAATTGCACTTACATTGCAATTTACATTTTATGTAACATTGTCACCCACTCTGCCCCCCGAACCGCGCAGGCGATACACCAGTTAAGTTGTCGACCTATAGTAAAAGTGTGCTTTTGCGCGCGATTAGCGAAAGGGGCGCGACGTAGATACTGCTATCTGTTTCATCTTTGTATTGAGAGAAGGAAGCAAACGCTCGATCGCGGTGCGAGATGTATCGCGGGCATACGGGTGCTAGCCTTGGCGTTGGTTGGCCAAGCCTCGTAAGCTCTTAACGGATTAACTGTAAACGTTTAACGGATCAATTTCATGAAGAGCCAAGCTCACAACTCTATGAAGCCTAACACTAACAAACTGACCAGAATCTTTCGTCCTGAGAATCTGTTCTACAATGCCGAGTGAACAAATACCTACTTTTCGGTCATAAAGTATGACTTGGCCGTTTCATGGATGACACGTTGCATGACACGTTGGTTGGATTCAGTGTTTCACCGACGCGACGGTCACGGTTAGGGTTGCCAACTTTATTTATTTATTTTCGGGTTTATAAACCATAAAAATATAGTAGATAGGGAATTAATAAAAAAATATATAGTAGGTTTTTTAAATAAAATCTACGTAGGTACCTATATTATTTCTTAAATGTATATTTTCTGCTACATTGAGCTTTTTAACTGTTTTGTTTTATTTGACTTGAGTTTGACGTCACGCCATACAATGTCAAGACTCAAGATCGTTCTGAAATATTCGATTTGCACCAGGAAATACTTTTTTGATGATCTTATGGACGCGTTCCATTTTGCGGTAAGTGGTAATGTTGTGCTAATTAAATATAGTAGTATCGCCTACTATATTTTAATTTTTAATTTATAGTAGGTAGACTCCTAATATAGTAGGATACTATATTATATAGTAGGGTTGGCAACCCTAGTCACGGTTGATGTCAGTTGATAGAGCTACGTTTGAATCTACGAAACAGCCAAGGGTAGAGTGAATAGGCTGTTCCTAGAAAGGCTTGCTTCATCTCCGGCCGCATCGTCACTTACCACCAAGTAAGATGGTAGTCAAATGTCTGGTTAGTCTAATTTAAAAAAAGCAAACTTTTTGAAGAAAATATAGTTATTTGTAAAGTTAGGCTTTGTAGATGCATGAGCTTGGCTCCTCATGAGATCTGATAACCTTTTTACAGTGAAACCGTTAAGAACTTTCGAGTCTTAGCCAAACAATTTTACATGTAATATTTTTCCTAATTATTTATTACATCTCATAACAGTCTACTGTAGGACATAGGGCCACTCCCACAAAAGGGGAGGTTGTTGCCAAGATCTCCACACTTGGCAGGCAGGTTTGAGATGGCAATGTTATAGATATAACAATGGAAAACGCTGCTACCCATTTTTCAGAGATCTTTTGCCTCGAAAAGATTTGTCGCCATATACCCCACGCCCACGAGTGTAAGGGGTTGGTGCTATTCTACTCTGCCGGACACCACACGGCCTGAAATATTTTAGTAAGATTTCTTTTTTTTTGCAAGGTTTGTAGTTAGAATGAGGCCAATTTGCAAGTAGATATTAACCATTACTGTTTCTATGGATTTTAAACTTAGAATGTACGCTATATTTAAAACAAAACTACGCAAAAGGTAAACAAATGACCCACCCAGTTTACTTTATATTTATCAATTTATTAATTACACTTTGTAGTTATTTGAACTCTCGTGTACGTATTTATAACCATTACTGTCCTTTTGTGTGCATCGGCAATTGCTAAATGTGCTCCAATTTGCGATTAATTAATGATTTCATTGATTTCGCTTACATTTACACGCAACTACATTTGGAGCCCTATTTTTGAACCGCTCGCGTACAGGCGAGCGTTCGAGTGCGTTACCTGTCTCTTTCACACTCGTGGTAAGTTGCTAGAGATAGAAAAGACAGGCTTTGGGTGCTTTTATAATATTTAACGTGACGTGACGTCCACGATATAAGGTGGCATGAACGGGACACACATTGAAAGTGATTTACTAGAGAAGCCTTTACAACAAAATGCCCCATATATCGTGGACTTCCACGATAATATCGTCACGTTAAATATTATATACCCATTTGATGGATGCGTTGTTCTACACGTTACAGCCATACCGTATGTGTAACTTTGATCGAAAGATAGTTTAGACTTAAATAACCCGATTACTCATGCCACCGGCAACAAAATTGCAATATTTCACCTTTGCATTTCGCATATACAATGTATTTTATGTAACGACCGCGATATTGCCATACACTTGTAGTATTCTACTTGCTTGTTATGATACAGAGTAATTTTAGAGGTGAGAGTGACCTAAAACACACGAACTATTAACTTGATACCTAAAAAAATAATCTTGGCGTTAATGTCCCGGTTTTGCTCTCGCACACGAAAGCCCGCGGTCTTTATTAAAAGTTTACGAGTTATATAATACCTACTCTGTAAGCAGAAATAGGAATAACGGATTTAGAACAAGAGGAACGGATTCATCTAGATAATTAAATGAATAAGTAATAAATATACTATGGTTAAGTATAGTTAAGTACTTACATCATCAATATTATCTCTAGCTACTTGGAGTAATATCATATACCTATCTATTAATATAATTTACACACAGTCGAAACCGCTACTTTAGAAGTATGGCGCTTTTATCGGCAAAATGTTTCATAAAATTGCGAAAGTGTGCATTTTTTGGAAAGCCCCAAGGGAATGGGGAGGAACGGGAAATGTGAACGGGATAAACCTACTTATAAAAAAAAATTGTTTTCGCATTCGGAACCACAAAAAAAAACAAGAACAACTGATCCATATTATGATGTATAAAGCATATGGTAAACTTATATTTCTTTACTATTGAAATTTTATTCTATTTATACGTATTTGTCTCGACAACGTTTTACAGCGGATTTTACAGATTCAGCAACATATTGCAAATGTCCATAGGCTGCGATAACTTACCATCAGGGAGACCGCAAGCTTGTTTGCCATCTTAGGGGAATAAAAACGCAGCTCCAAGAACAATTAAAGCGATTTACGTTCTTGGAATTAACATTGTGAAACTCTTACCACGCTTTTGTAGTAATGAAAATGTATTGCATCCACTGGAACATTCGTCTTAACTATCCAAGGAATACCACGCGTCGCTCGTACAAGATTGTAATAATTTATTAGTTCAACGCGCCTTCTAATAAACGGACTTTAGACAAACATAGTAAAGTCCAACATTTATGTTGATGTATGTATATTACGATTAAACATATGGTACAACCTATTGCATAATTTTCGTAATTAAAATTAAATTGTAATTTCGATAATTTCGATGTTGTGTTTAGCAACTGTATTACGAATAAGTTGTAATGTTTAGTTGTTGGTCCTCGTCAGCTGTGTGCGGTACCGCGGATCGCATGTTTGGTGTCTGACATTAGCACGCAAAATGGTTGATGTAAATTGTATGTATATTACATAGAAAATATAAACTCTTTATTGCATTAAAAATAAGTACTTACAGAAATATGAAAAATATAATTCTACAAAGGCGGGCTTTAATTGTAATAAAATATTGCAATTATACGCTAAAAGAATGCTGTGTTTCGCCGTACCTTTCTTGGTAAGGTACTTCAACTACTATTTTGTGATAAAATTTAATCTGACTTAAAACACCAAAAGTCTGTATTATAATATTATAATAGAGGTAGATAATATATAAATAATGTATCTAGTTTAGTCGGCAAATAATGTATTCGGAAGAGCTATTTCGCCCGGCTGCATTGTGAATTAAGCTTAGCAAAACTATCCTACCCCTAGAGAGGTTGGAGAGAAACTTGAACGTACACCTGAGAAATCATAACGTTTACCACCAACACTCAATTTAAGCTAATGTGCCAACATAGTTAGTTCACGGAATTAATATTTAGAAATGGTAATGAATTAGAAATGAATGCCATTATAATTATAGAGTTTATTCATTTATTCTGCTTGATACTTTCCAATGGGCTGGGGGCCTGGTGATCTGTGAAACAGGTATTTATAACCAAGTGCAGACACCAGTCTCTCACGCAGGGTATATTGTAAAACGTAGGTTATTATTGTATATTTCTTAAGTACCTAGAAATAAATTCATTAATTAGGTATTTATTTATTTCAATTTTTCAGCACTGGTTATGCATTTTAGTATTTTTTAATGATGTTGCCACTATGTGCTAGTGCTATGGTTTTTTGTTATTTATAGTCAGGTATTTCGCATCAATGCATCTTCTCTAAGTGCTTATCGTCTGCCCTTGACAGTCTAAAGCAGAATGGAATTTTGACGTTCTTTGAGCAAGTGTAATATGAGTACAGAGAGGCTAGTTAGGCAGCATAAAAACACCCGGGCTCATAGTACAGTCGAGTTCATTAATATATGAGCATTACCAAGGCTTCAAATATAAATGTATATGGAAGGGTACTTATATATCTGAGCAGATTCTTCAATCAAACATATGTACATCTGCTCAGATATATAAGTACCTTTTCATGTACAGTTATATTTTAAGCCTTGGGAATGCTCACATATTAATGAACTCGACTGTACATCGCCAATACTGTAACCGGACCAAGCTAGAAAATCTTTTGATGATCCCGTGAAGGGGAGTGCACAAGAAAAGCAGCCACCAGGGAAGAATGGCGGCGACTACTGAAGCGCGTCACTTACCAGTAACTAACGACCGACCCCACTGCCAAAAGTGATACGCCCAAGAAGAGTCAAGACTGCCATCTCACTGACGTTTAGTACTCATCTAACCTTACCTAACTTAATCGTCTACGACTGTGCATACTTGCCTCTTATGAAAAGGGAAGTGATTTACATGATAGGGACAAACGAAACGTCCATAAGAAATCGTTTTAAAATAAGCTCTTGAATCTTAACCGCTTAAAAACCTAGCATTTGAGCCTCACTTGAAAAACAAAGAATTTAAAAAAGCAACACTAATCACCAATTACGGTCACGTCCCCGGGAAAAAGTGGAACGTCAGCCTATAAGTTATTCGTGAGCTGAAACGCAGCTGTCGAGTCGCGGGACCGGCGGCGCCCTATAAAACAATGCATATCTTTACAGCCGAGGCCGAGCTCACCGCGACCCGATACTAAGACATTTCCACATAACCGAGTTACGGCAGTTATGGCATGCAAATAAACGAGCGGTTGGCGTGGTTAATGTCTATTCTGACATCGGCAATAACTACGCGATTATCCAATTCCAAGCAACGAAAGGCGTGACTCGCTACACATTTTTCCGTATTAACCAACTTTAGGACCCATTACGGAGTACTAAAGTCCCCTTGATAGTGACGTCACTAAATTTCTCTGCCACTGGGTCCATTTGCATGATGGAATAAGTAACGTGTTCACCCCCGCTTCCGGAGTCGGGCGTTTTCAGTGGGAATCTTGTTAATTTTTCACGCCCTCGGCGAATTATAGGGAACTTTGTGCTAGGAGGAAGCTTTCGTTTAATTCAGTATTTTAAACCAATCTGAACACAGAATTGATATGTGACAACTTAACTTAGTACTAATGAGATTGAAGTTATATTAAGTACTACCTTCTTTACATTTTAGTAACTACTTCAACGATCGAAAAAAATATAGCGACCATATTAACTTTTTAAGTTAATTATAACGCGAACGGTATAAAATTAGGAGCGAAAAGCATAAATATTCAGCAAGACTATATAAATAAACGAAGTTTGGACCATTTATTCCGATACACCGGGACTGCCAAGAGACGGGAAAAGTTAGGCGGGAACGGGATTTCCTAATGCGATTTTAATTCGTTCTTTCCGCGACGAAGAGGGTAATTTCAATAAAAGCGAAGTCGGTAGATATTTTGTCGTCGGCGTGGAGAAAAAATCACCAAACAGAGACTTCGGAACGATTCCGAATTTATTTCGGACGTAACCGAAAGAGTGCGAATTAGTGTTTTCCGGATCCGTAATTGTGATTGCCGGTAAAAGCGTTCAAACAAAACTCCCGTATAAGCAAGCTGATTCGGGTAGTATCTACCGGCTCGCATCGACGTCACAATTTGCAGGCCCATAGGGGCGAAAATCCAATGGTGATTGGGCAATTTGATGTGCCGCCTTCTGCCCCTAGCTACTCGATGTGGTAATAATAAATACCATTACATAGTACGGTGTTTCTGTATCAGCCTCCTGTGAGCGCAGCGTTTTATTAAGAATTTCTTTTTTAAACGTTCCCTTTGCGAAAAATAATAGGCTGTTAGCTCTTTATGTAGGCAAAGGGGCGGCCCACCTCGTAATAAGAGGAAGTCACGTTTTTGTTTCACACCTGCCTTTCTATCGTTGGTACAACGTATAGCATACTGGTAATAGTTTTACAATGTTTCTCTCGAGCATGCAGAACACTCTTTTTAGTAAAATCGTAATTAAAATTCCCGGTACAAATTAATTTCTTATCGCGTTTCTGGCCGAACACGCGGATCGATCATAAATTTCTCAAATTAGATACTAATCACTGAACTTTATACAAATGACTCTCGGCAATTGTTATTTTAAACAAATTGTCTATTTAAATTCTACCAATAAAATCTCCAAAGTCCCCCGCAGCTAATTGATTGCCCCCTCCCCCCGCTTTCCCCCTCTCTGGCTTGGGGGAAACCAAGCCGGGAAGATACGAGGCGGCCGCGACTTCAATCCAGTGATTCCCCCGAGCCGCAGTTTCAGCCGGGAAGGAAAGGGTCGACCCGGAAATTTACAGGAGCATTATTTACAAACACGATGCTTAAATATATGATATTTACAATCTTCTTCTTCTTTATATATAATATAATTATCCTGTGCGTGTGTGCTACCTTTTTATATTAGACAAGACAGGCATTTGACCGCCATCTCATCTAACTCCTCGTAAACGGCTGTAACGATTTGGATGAAGTTTTCTGTGTATATTTGTGCCTGGATGGTGTGAAATACAATTGGACCAGATACGCGCCGGGCCAACTAGTTCTTTTATAAAATATATTATCCTTAATTAAACTCTGCATTCGAAACGATGTCGATCTAATGTTCTCATAATCATAATCATCATCATATCAGCCAGAAGACGCCCACTGCTGGGCATAGGCCTCCCCCAGAGATCTTCACAAAGGCCGGTCCTGTGCTTTCCGCATCCAGCTGGTACCTGCGATCTTTACCAGGTCGTCGGTCCACTCTGTGGGAGGCCTAGCCACGCTGCGTCTTCCGGTACGTGGTCGCCACTCAAGAACTTTACTGCCCCCTCGGCTATCTGTTCTTCGAGCTATGTGCCCTGTCCAGTGCCAGTTCAGTCTGGCAATCCTTAGAGCTATGTCGGTGACCTTGGTTCGCTTGCGGATCTCCTTATTTCTAATTCGATCGCGCAAAGAGACTCCTAGCATAGCCCTTTCCATTGCCCTTTCTGTAACAGTGAGCTTTCTTATAAGGCCCACAGGTTATAAGGTCAAAGACCTTCGTCTTGAGACACTGCGGTAATTGGGACGAAAATATAAAAAAAAAACAATAATGTATAATGTTGATAGATAACTTCTAACTATTCCCCGAAGCCAAAGTAATTTTAAGGCACTTTGAAGATGAAGAACGATAGAATTACCACACAATATTCACGGAAATTCAATAAGCGTCGGTAGCCTTGTGGGGTCCTTATCGTAAGCGAAAGGTATTGAGTTGGAACTCCTGGGCTTCGATTCTGGTACGGAAATCGTCTCTGTTGCAGTAACATTACAATTGCATCGCATGTCAAACGTGTGATTGTTATTCAAATGACAGATGTTGAGTTGCAACTTTCATGAGTTCGAACTTTTCCACAATTCGTTTTCAGATACTTTAGTTGCATTATGGTTTTATATGGCTGTTGGTACTCCAATATATAAATAAATTACTATCTTCAATTCTGTCAACGAAAACGTGTCAAAGGTCGAACAATGATTTAACTGCAATTTAACTGGGACGATGCTGGGAATCACTCGATACCTCGACGTTGTTATAGTAACATCACAGTTACATTGCAACATAATAACAACTGCATTGCACACAGAATCGGTACCTACCCTGTGCCGTCATGTATCAATGACGTTTTTCTGAATTGTGCACAATACTAACCGATGCTCTTACGGTGAGGGAAAATATCGTGATAAAGCAGTGGAATAGTGTACGAACCCCTACCACTGTTATATCGTAGAAATCGATTGTCTGACTCGATATAGACAGACTTGGACAGCCGTAACATAGAAAATAAGTAGCAGCATTTTCTGTATTGTATTTTCAACTGCTACTATCCCCAAGTCTAAGCCAAAGCGTGGAGATTACGGCAAACTTCTTCACCCAATTTGGAGTAGGCTCAAGTCAACATTGGGTTGTTGGGAACTGTAGGTATATAGGCATGTTATTTTTAAGTTAGTGTATTTTTGTAGGTTTACTTTATCTACTTTTGAATTTGTCTTAATCTCCAAGCGGAACAAGAAGCTTATGCCTCTTTCTACCATACGGAACGGTTTATATTTTATCTTACTGTTTTGTGTATTTGTTTAGAGTTGCGAAGATAATAAGGTAAAAAATACTGTAGGTATGTCATAAACAAATTAGAAAAATCGAGACCCCGTCGCGGCCTTGTACTGTTCAATCAGTCTCAGGATCTCTAATCCCCATAGGCGGCACACCTAACGAGAGGCAAGCAGCTCGTGTTGTACTGAAGTTCGATTAGCCTTAAAGTACTAAACGGTCACCCATCCAGTTCCCGGACATTGCGAGCATTGCTTAACTTTGGTTATCCAGTGCCAGTTCTCTCCATTTATGACAAAGATTCTTGTTGTTACCACAACATTGTCTAGTACTTACCTATTTTTATTGTAATCAAATTTGTGATAAGCAAAAATTTGCTTGTGTAAAAGTACAGTTTCCGTCAAAACGATACACAGACGTGGAAGTTTTTTTATGATTAATCAATACTCTTATAAGCCAACGCAACAAACCAATGAAAAACTCTATAAGCTTTATTAGTGCTGGAGAATTGCTGTATTGTGGGTTAAACGGGGTCCGCCGGACCTCTGAGCTTTGCGAGTCCCGCCGTCCGAGTAAATTTATGGAAATAAGGCCATTATTCGCTCGTCAAAGCTTTGTTTGCGCTCCGCCGAGTGGAATATAGGTGGCTAATGGTCTGTTACGACCGCAATGGGATCCTGGAACACTGTTACAGATGCTTCAAAACGCGGTGACGGTGCCACCTTATGCGATGACTTATGTATGGCGTTGGCGTTGGAACTACAGAGAAAAATGGGATAACTGTATTTTGGTACACTACCTTTATATTGTAGTTTATACAACTCGCATATAAAAGGGGATAATTAAGTATGAGTGCCTGTTTATCACACTGTGATAATAGTTTGACACGAGTGTTTTAATACCTAATTATATGCAGTTGCATTCACTACTTTGACGATGCTCACATTTTCATGTAAAAATTTGGTACCTATAATTTTATCAACTTTGTTGTAAGGAAGCTCGCCGCGTCAGGATATCAAGCAGCGTGAAATTAACTGCACTGTTTTTACATTTATCTTGCATCTATTTACATTCGTATTTGCTTCAAGCAACAAAAAACATTCACAAACAACAAATAAAAAAAAATTCTGTTTAGCGGGACAATAATTCCATGCAACATAGTACACTAACCCTCCATCCACAGATAATAGCATAGTTCGTCATTCAGCCAATTAACTCCGCCCGACTAGAAATTAAAAATGAATGTGCTGCAAAATAAAATGTATGAAACATCTGTTTTCTTCGCGATTTCAGAATTTGTACCATAGTAAAAGTTGTTTTGTTACCACGAGCACATGCATTACTACTTGGTATCAAGAAATAATTTAAAATCATTCTGTATTTTCTAAAACTATATTTCGATTAAAACTCAATCTAGGACTCGCATTGTAACAATCAAACAGTGGAATAATTTAAACCTGGGGGGTAATTTACATCAGTGGGTAATTTACCCAAACAATTATTGTGTTAATTGAGAGAAGTGCATGTTGTGTTAATTGACTGCGCTAGTATTGGAATGATTTATTTGTTCAATAGCGGATTTCTATTTGATTGTGTATTTCTTTATTTTCTATACCACTTGATACTCGACGTTTATTTGATTATTTCAAGGTGAAATAAGCTACTACCCGCGACTTTAAGAATTTGCAGCGATCGGGCGACCAGGGTGGTGCCACGGGCGGTAGAGGTCTCTTATTGGTTGAGCAACGTCCGTCGTACGACCATGGTGGCGTGACCGTTGACAATTAAGACAGTGCCTTAGGAAGAGTAGATTTTATTATCTGTCAGAAAACGCGTAGCGCCCACATCGTCACTGCGCAGCCACCGCACAGCACTTTAATTTAATAGACAGGAGTTTAACTACCTACCTGCCTGGCGTGGACACGACATCTATATAAATACCGATTTATCTTTTCTCTTCAAATTTATAACACTCCTCTTTTTTGCCGGGTGTTAAAAATACACAAAAGGAAACGCTGTTGCAAATTCTGGACCGTAGCGTAGAACAGCTACGTTGAGCAGTTACGAGCAGCAAACCAGTTGCTTATTACTCGAAGTATGGAAGTGTTCGGTAAACGGATGCAGCGGTTACAATGGGATTCTTTGTTAGAAACCTGTACTTATAATCCAGATGTTTCTTAAATTTGTTAGAGAAATGTTTTAGTTAATGTAGACTTTTACGGGGCTTTTCTGCTAATGCTGCTTTGCCACTGTTTGGGAAAACTGGTAAGAATTGTTCTATTTATGACATTAATTTCTCTTTGTAAAACATAACTAAGATTTCACCAGTTCAGGTTTTACCTACACTTATGTTCTGCCAAATGTTAAATATGAAATACGCAAAATAAACATGCGATCGACGAAAGCTGAACGAAGCATTGTAAAATGAGGAATAGATATCAAACAACTAGGTCGAAAGGCCACAAAAATGTACCCAGTCAATACAATTTCAATAAAAGCAATACAGCTACTAGTCAAATCGCGGTTTGTTATTCTTTGTTTGTAGACAATCAGCCGCAGACAGGTTGCGGTTAAGGCATGCAATGCCGCCTTTGAATACCGATGACGCAGCAACTACGACCCGCTCCAATCTCTACTCTATGCATAAGTAATGTGAAAAGTATGGAGATACAGCCCCAATGCGGGGCAGGGCGTCTAAAATATTGTTGTATATTTTTATGGTAACAACTTCAGTTATTTGTTGCGGAGTATCAACTGAGCGGGATGCGGATCTCGGCGTATTTGTATTGTAATGGCGTTCCTGTATTGTTTCATCGGAAATATTTACATGCGGCCTGCCTACTTTGTTGTGGAAGGGTACAACTAAAATAAAGCAGTTGAGTCGTGTTTCTTTGAGTTTCATTTGCTGTTTGCTAAGGTAAATATCTAAATATTATGGTAACAGCGAAATATGGCTGGTCGAGATGAAAATCATATAATTTAGCCTATATTGACCTGGAAACTACATATATGTTTTTTATAATGAAGGTAGGCAAGCGAGTAAGGGGGCTACCTGATGGAAAGTGATCAGCGCCGCCCATAGACACGCGCAACGAGTGTTAGGGCATTTCGACCCGGCCTGGTTTTAGCGCGTGGGCCGACACGACTGATGCATTAAAATTCGTAGTTTTCCCCACCCGTAAATTCCCGCTATTAAAATGTCCTTGAAACAGACAGTCGGAAAAAATAAATTTTTTAAAGAATTTTAAACAGCGTAACCCAAACGCCTATGGAAAAATAATAAGTAATTTTAAAGAATCAGGCGTTTTGGCCTGCGGGCCGAAGCACCTGAACACTCTTCCCAACACCCGAGGGGTTGCAGATGCTTTGCCAGTCTTTGTGGTAGGTATAGGTTTGTTTCTTGAAGGTTTCAATGTCGTAGCGGTCTGGAAACATTGCTGCAGATATCACGGTCCACAACGTCGAGGCGTCGGTGGCCGAGCGGTTAAGGTATCTAACTCGTAAGCGAGAGTTACCGGGTTCGAATGTCGCTGCGGTCATGTACCAATGACTCACTTCTCAGTTATGTACATTAGTTGAATACTAACCGATGCTCTTACGGTGAGGGAAACATCGTGATGAAACCTGCACATTTCCCCTGGTAGCAGGGTTACGGAGGTCAGCAAGATGATTATTTTATAGCCCGGTCCACAACGAGGTCGTACGGGGCAGGAAGTTTCGTGAAAATCGTACGGTGGTCGACCGCCATTGATATTTTATATACGAGTATAGTGAAAGAGTGCGCCAGATAAGGACATATACAAAGATAAATAGTCCGCTTCAAACAAGACAGGTCAGGAGTACCCTCAACCGATGTAAATGCATGAAAATATGTATGAATGTGGAAGAGGCGGGAGAGGTGTGTCAGGATCGTAGCTTGTGGCACTCTATAGTCTCTGTCTATCCCTTTGGGATATGGCCGTGAGTGTGTATGTATGTATATGAAAGAGAGCTACACCCATACCATATATGTAGATTAGATTACCCTTGACGTACTTTCCCTTCTAATTCATCTAATTCTTCCTATCTCTCTTTCTCTTTTCTATAAAATGAGTAAAGATGAATGAGTCATGTTATAAGTTTGATGTGTATATCTGTGGCTTTGTGTGTATGTCTGTGACATCGTAGCTTTTCTATATTTGAAAGCCAGTGTTATCGCTTCTGAAGTTTAGAAAATATTAGAGTGTAAGGAATCTTGATCGGGAGTTATCCGACTTTTTCTATCGGTTAGGTTACCTTTTCAAAACTGAGATCTCCAACCGCTTAATCGTCTTAAACCAGTCTTAAAGTATTAATGGCAAAATAAATTTCTCCGATGCCGTCTGCGGCTACCGTATGCAGTCACCTATGAAGTCGCACCCGCATGTGTAAGGTTCAACTTTTATCTTTCTCCCTAAAACTCGTCTAAAACAGTCTCGCTGCTTTGGTTCCTGGCTAATTAATGAGCTAGTTCGATTCAAAAATACCTATTTGACGTAAGTTCTTTAAACGCCGAATTTTCAAGTAGCCATTAGCTTGACTCCAGTTTCCTAAAAATAAGTCAAAAATTTCATGACCGTAGTACGGTTACCTTTATTTTAATTAAATCTAGTCAAATCTCTTTTACTATATTATACTGAAGGTATCCACGTACTTAATATTACTCGTATAATTAATTACTAAGCAGGACAGCAACCTGCCACTTACTCAGGCACTTTAATACAGAACAAATATTTGCTAGATTGTATTATTGATAATCACCGTAACCTGCAACTGAATCCTTACACAACGCGGGCCGAAATCGATCCATTGTCCTTTAGACAAAGCGCCCGAAATTCAACCTGCTCATACAAAAGAGGGGTAGGTAATTCGAAACTCCACAGACTGTATCTATAGTGTATATGCATCATTATAACATTGAAATTGATCTAGCAAAACAATGATGAAGTATGGACAGAGGAACTCGATCAAGTTCTCAAGAATACGTTTTAATATTATAGATATACCTTAGATTAGGTACAACATTGTATTTTCACATAAATTGACGTTTAAGTTAGGCTTATAAATTTCTAACAAAAATGTGGGGTGGCTAGAAGTCAGGTTACTATCGCTGTTTTTTCATGAATTCGATTCGTCTACATTCGAAAATTTTTCAAGCGGGCCGGAAGATGTGGATGGCTGTGAAGTGGAAACAGTCGACTTTCGGATTCGCCGCTTGGCATTTTCGAAATGGTGTTCTTCTTTTGGGCTTATTTTTTTCTTAAACGATGAAGACTTTGTCTATCCATATCTGAATCTGGGTTTGATAGTTCGTAAACGAGAATAACTCCCTTAAAAATGCTATTTTTTCTTTTTAAGTTTCGGTCTTGCCATTTCTGCGTGCTTAATATGTTTTAATAAGACAAGAATTGCTTTTTTATCTTAAAATTTTCTTTACTTTTTAATCTATAAAATTCAGTTTTTTGTGTTGAAATCCAACAATAAGTTTTTATACTAGCGAAAATTGTACCGAACGGCATCCGCACGACACCGGGCTCACTTCCGCGGTCTATGACGTCATAGCAGGAGGTGGGGGGAAGGTCGCCAGATGGATCTTCACAACGATATAAGCAACATTTTTCTAGTTTTTAAACTTTAGAAATATGATGCTTTTAAAAGTACACATTTTTCCTTACACTATTTTTCTGGAATGCCCGTTGGGACGACGAGGAAGACGTTTATCGAATTCTAGTCAAAAATCATTGCGCCAACTTTAAGTCTTGCTTTAAACTCGGTCTATATAGGTATAGTAGATATCAGTAGTTAACAGGTATGTTACGGCGGGTACTCACCGCTTTTCGTCACTTGTACATACAGTATCGTGGTCAAGATCTGGAATCCACTATTTCATACAACGCGGACATCTCGCATTACTGTGAATTAATTTGTTTAGAGTACAGTTATACCTATATCATCTATTTACAGCTTCGGATTTTTGCACACGCGTGCAATAGACGGCTCTGCTCTTTGAAGCGGATCTAGTCCATATGCATTAGGTATTAGATATAGGTAGAGCTTGTCTAAGCTGAAATGACGCCCCACTACTTAATTAGTTGATTTCGATGTGTGAGTGCAAATATTAATAACGACACTTCATTTGTGTGGGAGCGTCGACTGCTCCAATCGAATGACGGGTGCTCCTACATTTAAGTCTCACCGGCAACTGAATGACCAATTACAACGGCATTTGTATATGTATTGCGTCCATATTTTAAATTTGCTTGTGTGCGTTAATGCGATAGTGGGGCGCGTCATTTCAGCTTAGACGAGTTCTACTTATAGACATTTAAAATTGTAGGCGTCAAAAGTTTTATAGCACAAAATAAAGGTCCATAGACATAGACAAATCATTATTTGTTTGTTTCAAACTAAACTCGCGTTCTTTACACATATTATTATATTAGACGAGACTTACACGCGACGTATCTTTTCTTTTTCTGTCGTCTTGTCTCTACTTTTCGTGGCCACGGTGGGTGTAACAATACAGAAACGTCGGGAAAACAAATCGAAAAGGTAGGTCTCAGGTAAGTCCCGATTAATATAATAAAATCATTATTTGGCCTAAAGATACACACACCACTTCTTTCATAAACCGTCTGAGTCCACATTACTCCTGCCGCTTCGTAGGTATACCTACTTGTATGGATGTTGTTTGTAAATCTCAAAAGGGTATATCTCCGATCAACAGCCCGCAACAGTCCATTGTGGGACTTACGGCCTCTCAAAATTAGTGAAGGCTTTTGCTATAATCTTCACGCTTGGGTGGAGACCGCAGCGTTGAAAATACATAAGAATAGAAAATGCTGAAGATTAGAAATGTTTGGTAAACAGGGCCATGCGGTCTGCCTTATACAAGCCTTTTAGTTATTTGCAATGTTTGGATGTTCGGTTCAAATCTTGCACGCCTAATTTGACCCACTTCCCGGCGTTCATTTGAGCTGAAATTTGGTATACCTTTGAGCTTTTTGGATGACAATATATTAATATGGTATCAATGAGCCGGTAGGTGGTCATAGAAACTAATGAACGAAACAAGATAACTCTATCTGCGATCTAGAAACCTCTTTGGAATGGTCTTGATGAGTATTAATACCGCGCGATAAAAGCTAAGAAAAAATGTTATCTAATAAAAATGATTTTTATTTGAGAACTTATTTTTCTTTCTAAGTTATCCAGAAATATGGATTAATGCTATTCGACTAGCTAGACACTACTTTGCTAATGTATGTAAACCACATTTCTATGTCGGGATAGTCCGCTCCTACTTAACGCTGTCTTACATTTCTATTACGTGACTCAGAATGTATACAAATCACAAATTAAAAATTAAATTAAATTTGGGCATGCTCCATCTTACCACCAGGTGAGATGACGGTCAAATGCCAAATGCAAATGGAGTGAGGTGACTAGTCTAGTAAAAAAAATCGAACGGTAAATCATAAGGTTATGGATAAGAGATATGCAAATTGGAATAGACCCATAAAGAATTAAAGGAATGGCAAAGCAAATGCAACAGCCAATATCAGGCTCCCGTCAAACGACACTTATTTCGGCGCAGCACTTAATGAAATGCCATTAGTCGTGCAAAGACAGGCCGCTCCAATAATAGTTTCGCCAATTAATTATGTCCAATATCGACGAATGGACACTGTATAGCTACCGAAATAACCACTTATAAAACAGAACTCATGACCGTTTTATTAAAAACTGAAATGGAGCGCGCTTGATATGTTTGGTTAATTAATGAGGAGAAACTTTGCCAGTAGCTTTTATTGGCATTTCCGTGGTATTTAAATTATTGTCTTGTTCTTTTTTGTTATGTCCCTGTATAAATCTCCGTTTGTGAGGATTCCCAGCTTGTACGGGGCTTCCATACCTACACTAAGCTGAGGTAAAATTGACATGTTTTGTCCATACGCCTCCACATCTACTTCTATTGCATGATTTAAGGAGTAGAAGAAAAAATCGGGCTGCCGCTGATGATTAAATTAGGTTACAGTCACTGTCATGATCATCTTGGCGTTAAATTCCGGTTGCGCTCCCGCGCAGTACGCCAGGGCCCAGGGTCTACATTCCTACTCCTCTTGGTCCACTTCGCTCGGTCTTGCATGCTTGATGGTGAGTTTGTTGGCACGCACGTCGTTCCTAACGATGTCTAGCCATTGCTTCTTGGGCCGGCCTCTCCTTCCCGTGACTGATGGGAATAGCATGTTCAACTTCTGTTTCTGCCGCTCTAGTAAATGCCAAGTCACACTGCCGTATAAGAGTACAGGGGGGCTATTTTCGGGTAACATTTCAAATTCGACATTTATTCTAGCTAAATATCTCTATTGAAAATGTAATTGAAAACGAACTTAGATAATAGAAGATTGGCGAAGGTCGTTGAGAATATGTTTTTGCCTGCAATAGAGATTTTAGTTACTTTTTAATAACAATTTGTGGCCAGAGAAAATATCGAGTACGAATGTCGAAAGCGCGAGAGTAGGCCCCCTGGTCTAATGATGGTCATGTAAACAAGGTAACATTTCCAATAAATTATAGAAAAATATTTCTTCATCACCGGGATTACTCAGCGGCTGTTAGCCTGTGTGATAATCTGTACTGGTTATCTTGAGAATTCAACTAGTCCGTGTGAAATAGGCGTGAAGTAGGCCCACGCGCTGGCGCGTACTTCAAACAACGTATAGGACCTAACTAGACCTATGACTCTGGTATAAGCCTGATATTTATTAGTCGAGTAATTAGTAGATACAAATTACACCGCTAGTCTTATGGGAATAAAGGCGTGGTAGCGACCTACATTATATTTTACACCTATCCATATTTCAACAAAATCCTATTCGATTTTAGGTAGAAGCAGGTAATTTTATGAGGCTCAATATTTTAATTATTTATAATACCAGTAGATACCATCTAAATGCAATATGGATGGATACTTGGACGCCTTGCGAGTGGCGATATGCGTGTGGAAGAAGCCAATATATGAATTATGAGCGATGTTTATATATAAAGAGCGACGATGTTCTTCCACAGTGGCAGTGAGATTATGACGATGAATATTTAAGCTCAAAGTTATATTCAAATATATTATAACTAAGTAATAATCTAATTGAAGGATGTGAAAGGTAAAGTGAACGCAGGTGATTACAAAGACGTGGAGGTTAGTAAATTGGTGGAGACGAACGGTGATTGCTCCACCGACAAGAGTCCAATTCTTAAAATTATGATGATGAGGCAATATTTCACACCACTTATCGCATCGACACTGTGCTAGCTTTTATTTGCTTCTCCTTTTTTGTTAATTTTTATGTACCTTTGCTTTTCTTCTGTGTTGCAAAATGTCGTGTTTTAAAATTTTTGTGTTGTGGTTTTTTGTTTGTGTAAATAAATATTTCTTATTCTTATTCTTTATTCTTGCTTACTATTGGACTACTACAGATTTCGGGCTAGTTTCTTAGTAAAAGTAGCATGCCCGAGTATTCTCAGAGCGTCCGCTGGATTGCTTCGCTCGGAACACAACACGAGCCAGTAATAAACAAAGGGGGGAATACGCGGTAGGTATCTGCGTAATGCAAATGGCGGAGAAATTGTTTCTCTTCATGAGCTGAAAAAAAAACACGGAATTGCTCGAGAAATGGTAAAGTTCAGTCCGCGCAGTAATACGTAGCATATTAAGCGACGCTTTCGCGTTGACTATATGAAAAGAAAATGTCTGCCCGTATGACACCATTTCGGGAGACAGCCTCCCGTAATGGAAATTTGCATAGGCACCTTAAAATTTTATTCATAAGGGGAAAATTGTTTCGCGACGAAGGCGGCGCTCACGCAGAGGCGCTGGGGCAAAAACCGGGCAAGGGTGTGTTGGGCACGGCTGCGATGGAGTCCTAAGGGAGGCATTTAAAATACAATTATTTGACTAAAATATTAACATGGGTATTTCTCATTTTGGTTACGCGAACTCCACGTTAATGAAATGAAAATGCTGCGGCGATCGAGTGCGTAACCTGTACATCCGTGGCGTGAGGGATATCGCGCATAAGATAGAGGAGGCTCGCCTATGTTGATTTGGTCACGTGTTATGTAAGCCCCTGGGATACTTGGGAAATAGGTGCCTCAACCTGCCGGTATCAAGAAAGAGGCCCCGTGGGCAACCCGAGATGCGATGCAATGCGAGAGCCAACGGCCTACGACGCGAGGATGCCGAGGGCCGAGCGAGGTGAGGAAGAAAGATTAGGAAGGCGGACTCTGACAGAGATACTGACTAATCGCTAGGATAGAATAGACAAAATAATTTGCTTGAAGTTCCTACTTTCAAAATCACGTTAGAACAAAGGTAGTAATTCAAGTTAGATTTTGCTGTTTCCGGATGTTATTAACTACGACGCAACGGCAATGGCGATATTTGTTGTATTCTTACAATACTTTTATATAGTCTATTCCCTTATGTATATTATCAGTGAGTGAGTGAGTCCGCCAATGTACTGTTTGTGCATGAAGTATAAATAAATAAATAAATAAATTATCAGTTCTAGAAAAATTCTATTGATACAAAATTATTAGTATACCTATTCATTTGCCGCTTTGAATTTTTGGAGGTTTGTTTAATATGCGGGTCGATGACAGCCGATTCCGAGACGATTACATTACAAACAGTAATGGGTTGGCATTATATCCTAAATTATTCATAATCATAACATAGCCGCAATATGGCGCCTATAGGTTGACTTTCTGTCTGTAATCATTAGCCCACGACGACCCTAAAAAGATCCTCGCATCATCTTGTGGGGGGTCGTCTACTTGTCGAAGCGTGGTCGCCACTCTAAAACCTTTCGGGCTGTCTACTTGTTGGGGCATGGTCGCCACTCCAGAACCTGTCCGACATAATGTATGATGTAATAGGAGACTAGGAGTAGGTATTCAATCTTAAAATTATTGATGAAATTGAGCGTCAATTCGCGATACTCCATAATTCGCTGACCGTATGATTCTGGGGATGCTCCGTGGTTGAGCTGGGTACGTCTTTGGGTTCGCCGGCGATGGTAGGGTAGTGGTGGTGGTTTTGAGTGGTGTAGTGTGGTGAGCCATTATCATGTGAGACAGAGCGAAAATTCGCATATTAACTCCTAACGAACAATCTTAAAAGAAGTTGTATTTTGAAACACACATGACTACGTTGTATTGTTCTCTGGTTAAGCGCAGTCCTGCAGATAAATCGGCGGGACAGACAATCTACAGCGTTACCCACCCTTTTTTGCCTCTTGGCAGTGAAGGCCCGGGACCCCTATAAATCGAATTATTGTAGAGAATCTCGAATTAGGGCACATTGCCTGCCCTTTACCGGTACCCGGATAACCGGCAGCACGCACAATAAATTGCACCTTAAGTATCGTAAATTCCTCCGTTACAAATTCCTTTCAATTTTACGCATGTATACCTTCCTCCTCTTTCAGATAAGTAGCTAATTAGTCCGTTCCCCCGCGGTACACCTTCGTGAATATTTTTCTGCTAATATTCCACGTTGCCGTGGAAAAATATGAGAAAGCTAATATAAATTGATGGCGCTCGCTCCTGATGAGGCGGCGTTAAAATGAAAAACAGTACGCGCGCCAGCCGCCGCTCGCGATCAAATTTCCTTCAGCGCCATCTTATTGGCATTAATTTCATCATTTAGTCCCGGCCTTCTGGCCCTGTGTTTAGCGAGTGGTCGTGGCCTCACCATATTTCCCGTGCACTTCCAGCGGCCAGATTCCCGCCAATAACAATAATGTCAAGTGTTTTATCCTTAGCGGGGGCACTTTGGCCTTTATTACAAAGGTTATTATGTCATATTTCATAAATTATTCGAGGCAGCGATTACCGGCGAGGAGCGCGAGATAACAAGAGGGTCGAGCAATCTCCGGCGGTCTCTAGGTACAGGCATTCATAGTGGCCCGAACGCTTTGTTTCGACGCGACCCACCGACTCGCGGTGATATGTGTTTTAATCACGAAATCCAATAAGAGAACATATCCGAAATGGTAATTGTGAAAGGTTAAGTTGCCAGTTAACGAGATTATCTTATTTATTTATTTATTTATTTAAAACTTTAAGCACATTACAGTACAATGGCGGACTTAAAGCTACGTAGCTTTTTCTACCAGTCAACCAGAGAACAATTATCAAAAATTACAAGGCGGTGCTACAAAAGAAGAAGATAAAAGAACATAAAACAGACTAAAAGTAACATTAATTAAATAAGTATATCAAACATTCACAGACCGAAACTTATAGATAGTATAATAGGAGAGAGAGAAAGAGAGAGAGAACAAGGAACTGAGCATAACAAGCTACTGGCACACTCAACAACACTACTGCCCAAACACTTAAAAAAAAAAAGGGAAGAGAGAAAGACTATGTAGGAAAATATATAAGGTGTTACAGAGACTTAAGATTATCTTGTATCTAAAGCCGGCATTCGTTAAGTGTGCCGTTGGCGACGCGAGCTTGACTAAGGTCTTCCGTTGGAGACCCAGATACTGTTCAAGTGCATGGCAGTGTTTTTAAACTGGTGTTGCTTGGACATCCTATGGGCGGCGGTGATAGACATAGACATAATAATTATTTGGCAATTTGTACAATATAAATTAACTAAAATATTTGTTACTAACATAGATTAGGTTAAATATTGTAGTGTCATGCCAAACTAGAGCTCAGCTCAGCATATGCTGTAGGTAGTAAGACCACAGCGCTGATTTTCAGGTGACCCCTACATTTAGTGCGTGAATTACTCGCCAAGTGGTCAGACAGGTAACGTAGTGCTGTACATTTGCCCATAATTTTATGTGGCGGTGTGTTTATAAGTAATAATATAAATATATGTATAAAACCATAGGTGTGTGATATGCTTAAATACCTATTTGGAGCTATTATTGTGTAATTTTAATAACTGATAATCTATTTAGATATGTTGACCACTCACTCACATAACTCACACACTAACATGATCACTTGCCATCAATGACCTGCTTCTCCTATTATAAAAAGTAAGTACCTTAATATAAAAGATACCTATAGACACAGATTTTAAACCATCATTTGACGTAGGTATTTGCTATGGATCCCTGTATATTGTTCAATCCCTTGCCATGGATAGATTATGAAATAATGAAAAATAATACGCTATACCTATTGTAAACAGAATGGTACAGTTCACAATATTTCCATAGTTTATAATCTCCGCGTTAGATTAACGGTTAACTTAACGGTTATTACTTACACTCATTTCGTAAGTATTCAATTACATGCTCGAAAATAGTTGTTTCAGAAAATAATCTTTTCACGTCGATCTAGTTAATTTACGTCGACAATCTGAAATGACCGTACGCGGTCATGGAGGTTTGTTTTGTGCATATCAACGACGTAGTACCAATACCTCCTAAGTTCCACTTTGGCGACTTTAGTTTTTAATGTCAATCGCAATGCAATTTCGTACGTGCTGGCAAGACCCCTAAGTTTGATATTCGATTTTAGAAAGAATAAACTTTTAAAAAATAAACCACTATAAAAAATAAAAATGTGAGAAATTTTTTTCGTTTCTTGAAAAGTTGTTTTTTTAGTTAGGAGATATTGGTACTTCGTCGTCGATATACAATATTTATTATGTTTTAAAAGGCTGCTGGTATTCCAATAAATAAATCAATAAATTTAATGCACAGGGAAACACTACGTCAAGCGCATTTTTACTCTCTGCACCGAATTCGCTCAGGTTAGGTTAGTGTCGTGACAAAGAACATAATATAAGCCCCACGTACATTCGGGGCAGTATCGCCTTGCCCACGGGAAGTATTTACTTATTTAAACCGTTTTGTCGCTGACGTTATGAATTGTGAAAATAGAAATGTCATTGTATATGTGAGACTTGTTTGCCATATTTTTGTGTAAACTGTTGAATATTTTAAGTAGGAATCTAATAGTATTTTCTGTTTTGTTCTTAACAGAAGCTCTTTTTATAACATAATCACAAAGGGCAGCCTTTCATATCTAACTTGTAGCTATAAATGATCTGTAAGATATGATAAGATAATGGCTACAAACTGTATCTTTACAGAAAATCATCATCATCTTGGCGTTAATGTCCCGGTTGTGCTCTCGCGCACGAGGGCCCGGGGTCCGCCTTGACCATGATCCAGGATTTGGCAGTTCAGGTAATTGCAGTGGAGCGACTGCTATCTGACCTCCATGACCCTGCTACCAGGGGAACCTGACCAGATTGGATCATGGTTACACATCCAGTTGCCTGAATGTGCAGGTTTCATCACGATGTTTTCCCTCACCGTAAAAGCATTCATTGAACAGTCATTGGTACATGGCCGGAGCGGGATTAGAACCCGGGACCTCTGGCTTACAAGTCGTATACTCTAACCGCTCGGCCACCGACGCTCCACTTTACATTTGCAGAAAATTACTCCATCTTTACAGAAAATATATTCTTTCATTTTGAATGCTCAATTAACCTTCTATTCCATATTTTCTTGATTACTTATGCATAGAGAACAAATTGGCTCCAAGCCCCATCTATATTCAGTCGCCGCCTGCAGCGCTTCAACTAAACGTTTATGCCTATCATATTATATTCGTCAAATCCAGTAGGCTGGCACGTAACTATGTTGCTAACAGTTCTCTGATTTCAGTGGTTGAAAATTGTTACTTTTGCAATTATGTGTTATCGATTTATTTTTTATTTATTTATTTATCAAATCTTTATACCCTAAAGGTACATTGGCGGACTTAAAGCTAAAGTAGCCTTATCCACCAGTCAACCGTGACAAAAAAAATAACGAAAACAGTAGACGGTGCTGGATAAACAATACGATAAGGCGAAGGAAGGGATACTTTACATCAATAAATGCTAAATTTGTACAATTTACAAAGATACAAGAAATAGTTAAACAACAAATACATACTTAAGATAGGTACATAGGATAATACATAGGAGTAAATAATAGGGGGAATAATGTAATTCATGGGTTCAGTTGCTAACAAAGTTCTATTGCAATATAATGAACCTATTAAATCGATCATACGTAGAATTGCAAAACAGGACGTCAGTAAAATCATAGGTAATCGCAAAAGCAACAATTTCAATAAATGACATCAGAGAATTGTGAGCAACAGCGTTACGTAATTAGTTAACAGAATGATACATGAGCATTGCATTATTTAATCCATTAATATCTTCTCGATTGTATTGAGTGAAATTACTTTTGCTGCAGTCTGCAACCAACCTCTTAGTATCTCTACTTCGTATAAAACAAGTTCTCAAATTAAAAATATTTTTTTTAAAAGAGTTTTTCGCTTGTTCTTTATGATCAGTCAGAGTACTTGACAAGACTAATCAAACGAGTCCAAACTCGATGGGTTTACCATGCGTAGTTTAAGAGTTCCTATGGTCAGCTTCCGCCTCCATCATCAGATCAGCTGGACGATATATATAATATATAACGAGTACCTGCGATCTTTACCAGGTCGTCGGTTCACTTTGCGGGAAGCCTAGCCACGCCTCGTCTTCCGGTACGTGGTCGCTACTCGAGAACTTTAATGCACCATCGGCCATCTGTTCTTCGAGATATGTACCCTGCCCACTGCCATACACAAGAGGTTAAATTTAACTTGCAACATTTTTTATGAACACACTATGTGAAACTAAATAAAAACTTAGAATAAATAAACTTTTCGCGTCTGTCCCTCTAGACATCCTACTCCTAAACAACGCAACGGATTTCTGTGCAATTTTAGTTTACTATCATTTAGAGAATTTCTTCCGAAATACATGCATATTCTAATAAAGAAAACCGCACGAAGCCGGGGCGGATCCATAGTAAAGTACAAACAAACTGATCTATCTTTAAAGATAATAAAAGTATCGACATAATGTGGTTGCTAAAGTTTCACCTTTCTGCATTTTCCAGCAACAAGGTTAGCCATAATATAGTTGCTATCCGTAACGCGATACGTGTCAGGAAAATGCATTAATATCAAGGGAATCGCTGGTTGCAGTGCAGCATCTTTATAGCTGAGATGCATTTCTGTTTGACATAATATTGTATATTACCTACTAGTATGTTAAGAATATTATGTATATCTTTATTTATAGTAGATATAATTATTGTGCACGTCGTATCTGCGTATATTTATCACATCTCTCTTTTTGTAGATCTGCCGGAAGAGATTTAATTTTAGAGATAAGTAGTGCCTGTTGTCTAATATCTAATTTGTACTATCTCTTTAATTTTCTTGTGTACAATAAATAAATTAAAGTTTTTTTTAATATTGTGGAATATACTAGCCCTCCGCCCTTGGTTCCGTCCGTGTGGACTGTACGCACCTGCAAGTGGACAGGTACGAATACACCCTACTTTTTGGGTACATGTCTTTCTCTTCTATGAGAAACCACGATAATAAAATGCTACATGGGACTTGATACAGTATGTAACAATATATATAAAACAAAGTCGCTTTCCGCCGACAGTAACTATGTACGCTTAGATCTTTTAAACTACGCAACGGATTTTATTGCGGTTTTCAACAGTCGATAGAGTGATTCAAGACAAAGTTTATAAGTAAGAAAAAAAGAGTAGGTATGGGTAAAGTAGGTGTACACGCGAACGAAGTCGCGCTGGGTCCACTAGTTATTATTATAAATGTGAATAATACCAAATAGACAATTAATATAATTGGAACAGGAGACCTGAAAGACTTAATTCGACATATTAATTTACCGAATCTAAATTTATTAATCTATAATTGTAATTTATTTGACATGTTACCGTACCTCTTACTTTGCCATTAGTGATAGTTCCACTCATATTAACACTTACTTCAGACATATTTTTGTATATTATCCCGTACTTTACCGACGGTCGGTTCATCCGCCGCTGATAAGGTATCGGTCTCATTTGTGGGTCCACATTCGGTCCGGGCCGTCCCAGCAGACTCCCAATATCTTTAATACGATCGGGCCCTATAAGAACTGTGATGTGGGTCCTATGTCACCTATTAGCATAGCAATTTGCATACAGAATCGAGCTGAGCCGGAATTATTATAAGCTACTCGTACGTAATTTCATATTTGATAGAGAATTTTGGCGGCACGTGATTTAGGGGATAGAGGCTTCTACATGTCGATGGTTAATACTACCATTTCAAATTAAGATAATGAATGTGTGCGCACACGTTTGCATAGTCACTTAGGCATGTGGCTCCTATGTTTTGACTACCCGTTAACTATCGGGCACTTCTAATATCTCAACTATTTCGTCGCCCTGGTACCGGCTTACTTTCTAAAACAAACGATGCAAACAGCTCTATTTCTTTAAACTTGAGCTATTTTATCATAGTTATGGAACAACTACTGAAGAGCGATGGTGGCCTAATGGACTCTTTTCTGAATAATGTACATTAGTTGAACACTAACCGATGCTCTTACGGTGAGGAAAAACATCGTGATAAAACATGCACTTTAAGGCGACTGAATATGTAACCATGATCCAATCTGGTTCTCCTGTTAACAGAGTCATGAGGTCAGATGGCAGTCGCTCCACTGTAATTACCTGATCTGCAAAATCTTGGTCATGGTCAAAGCGGACCCCGGGCCTTTGCGCGCGAGAGCACAACCGGGGCATTAACGCCAAGATGACTACAATTTAAGCGGATCCCAGGCCTTCGCGAGGGTGAAACCAGGATTTAACGCCAGGATGACCATGAATAGTACAACTATTAAACATTGGCAGGTTTCTCAACAAAATATGACTAGTTGCTAACCTACTTAAAGGTACTTTACGAGTGTAATAATCGGAGGTAGAGTGACCTGAACGGGGCGCAATATACCGCATACATTTGTCCTTAGCCGACATTAATAACAACTCCGCATATTATGCTAAGCCTCCGAAACGTATATGAAGGTTTATTTTAGATTTATAAGCGCCCCTGGCGTGGGTCGAGTCTTTTTCTTCCATTCGGCCTTAGCCGCTTCCGTTTGAATCACGGATTTCTGCTCATAACATTCGTGTCAACTCTACGCATTTTTTTTTAATATTCGCTAACGACGTATTCGTTGGAATAAATGTCTTTGGTAAGAGTAACCTTTGAAATGTTTTAATGAGGTTGGATACCGCACAGTACAATTATCAAAATTGAAGATGATTGTGTTCTGAAGAGGCAAAGTTATTACATGTTTGTTTTTCATCGTCTTTTGTATCCCTATTGACGAAGGTAGATATTATTAGTTACGCTACGCAACATTTTGAGGTACCAATGCAATAAGTTACTCTAGGTAGTCTTGGGCTTCGAATAGATATTGATCGTGGTTTTTGAAGCCACCAAATATTATAAACCAACAATTAGAAATTTACAAAGTCCTTGCGCGTAATCATTTCTGCAAAAAAGCAAATGGCCTAGTGCCCTATTTTCGAATCGCTCGCCTCGATTCGAATGGTTTTCAATTTAGCATTTCCGCATGGAAAATTCCATATTTTGACGCGTACTCTTTCGGCGTTGCCAAAGTAATTTAAAAAATATTGAACTTTTCATGTCCGAAAATCAAAATTGAAAACAGTTCGAAACGAGGCGAGCGATTAAAAAAAGAGCTCCTGGTTAGGTTCACAACCTACGGCCAATAGGTACAAATGACATTCTCAATTTTGAAAACCAAATCCTTAGCCTTAACATAATTTATGACATATATTTTCAATTTCATTCAACACTTACGAGTACACGATTAGCAAAAGAATTTCAAAGTAGAAGGGTAATTTGTCTCTTATACAAATAAATACAATCATTTTTGTCTTTGCGCCTGAAATTAATCCAATTTCCTCTAAATGGAGGTAATTTATATTGACCAACGTCTCGGAGGGTTCGCAAGGAAGAGGGGCAAGCCGAGGAACGTTCTGCTAATTATTACAAAATCGTAGCTGTTTTTTCAACAGCTCACGGTTGCCAATTATTGTTTTTGTTTTGTGTAACGAATTTTTGTACATCGTTGGAGTAACTGACGCTACTTTCAAGGGTAGGTAAATTTGTAAGTGAGTTTTTATTCGTCATCGTATCAGCCGGTAGACCCCACTGCTGGGCATAGGCCTCCGCCAGAGTTCTCCACAACGGCCACCTCAACATCCAGCTGGTACTTGCAATTTTATCAGGTCGTCGGTCCACCTTGTGGGAGGCCACGCTGCGTCTTCCCCAATCGACCGTCTGTTGAATTGAAGTTCATGACGATCTGGGTGGTTGGTTATTTAAGTAGTTTATCAGTTATCTAACACCCATCAAACAAGCTTTGCTTACTTTGGAGCTGATGGGGCGGTGTGAATTTGTCAAAGCATAGTTATTTATTCAACCATATTTAACGAAATTCCTGTGGCTGACACTGCCTGTATTATGGTGACGATGACACAAAAAAATACCAAATCAACTTCACTTTGGTAACCCGATTTTTCTTTTTAAACAACGACGTCCTGAAAAATCTGAAACTATTTCCGTATGAAACGCAGCGCTGAAATTGGTTATTTAAATGCAAAAGCGGCAACAAGAATGGCGGTTGATCCGAAAAAGCTTCCGAACACTTCGTTAGCGTTAGGCAAGATAGAATTACTGTGACTTTCACGCGTTGTATGGTCTGGGCTGGTCTAAAACTCAGTCAGAATTAATATAGTTAAATAAAGAACTGTATATACTAATATTCCTGATATAAATTGGGAACAGAATATGGCCATGGCAGCGCCCAACGAATTTTTGGACTATCTTCGACGAATATTGATTCCTTTTTCCACTTCAATTTTAACCGTGGTGGGTAATTTCAAAATTTACAGTTTTTCTTTTTTACGTTAACATAAACATAACAGCTTTTCTAAAAATATTTAATAAATTTAATACACTGCCTGAACTGACGTGCTGCTAAACAAAATATACATATATTATTATTTTAATATTAATATGATTTTAATTTTCACTTTAAATTACATTAAATTACAAAATATTAAAAGAGAAGTTGCAACGAGCATGATAATGTTGATGACATTTATTTTAATTTGTTAAATTTTTAAATTTAATAAAAAATTCGATAAATTCAAGTTTATCCCATTTATCAAATTTTATTTTAAATTACAGTATTAATAAATGAATTAGCGAACCGATTTTAATGATCTCTCTAAACTGGTTTTCAAATAAAGGAAACCTAGTTAGTATTGAACTAATGCTCATAACTCATAAAAGAGTCATTGGTGAATGATATTAACCTAGGTCAGGTACAAGCTCAACACAGATGTAAATGTAAAAGATGTATGAATGTGGAATAGGCGAAAGGAATGTGTCAGGATATGGCACACGTTGATGGCTGCGGAGCGTCGGTGGCCGAGCTGCAGCCATGTACCAATGACTATTTTCTGAGTTATGTACCTCAGTTGAATACTAATCGATACGGTGAGGGAAAACATTGTGATGAAACCTGCACATTCAGGCGAAATGTGTAACAATTATCCAAACTGGTCAGGTTCCCCTGTTGACAGGGCCACGGATGGCAGTCACTCCACTATAATTACCTGATCTGCCAAATCCTGGATCATGGTCAAGGCGGACCCCGGGCCCTCGTGCGCGAGAGTACAACCGGGAGATTAACGCCATGATGATTATTTTTATCCGCCTACCGCTGGGAGACGCGATTATAGGTGGCATTGTCCTAACAGGGCTTTACAGGGAGTGTCACAATATTGTATGAAATCATATTCATATTCATTTCACATCTGGATTCCACATTTAATATATGTATGAGGTACAGTCAACTGCACTGTGAACGGATCCCTCAGAGAATAACTGTTTGAGGGATTTACAGCGCGACTGCGACAGCAGAACTGATGATGAAGCGAAATGATAAGGCTGCGTAGTTTCTTTTTTTTATATTATGACAAGGCATTTGACCGCCATCTCACCTGTCGGCAAGTGACTGAAGCATGCCCGTCTTGGAACAGCCTATTCACTCTAGCTAGTTTCATGGCATTTAGCCCCCTGGAGCACCTGTGTCTAACTTTATTCCAACTAGCTATATGATTCGGATGATTCGATTCGGATGTGGAATGAGCTCCAAGCCGCAGTGTTTCCTTTGCATATTACATGGGATCGTTCAAGAGGTATTGGAGGTCTCTCAGAGGCGGGCAACGCATTAGTAGCACCCCTGGTGTTGCTGATGTCCATAGGCGGCGGTGACCACTTTTCATTAGGCTGCTCACTTGCCTGTTCGTCTGCCATAACATAAAAATAAAAAACTTAAAGGGTTAATCTACTTTTGAGCAAAAGGATCGTCAGATACCTACAAGGGCTATATAAATTCCATACTTCGCTATGGTATAATTATATGGGGTAACTCAACTGATATTGATAAAGCCTTCGTCACACAAAAGCGCTGCATACGAGCCATTTTTGGACTACAACAAATATAATAATGTAGACCAATCTCTCGAAAATTTAAGTTGCTGACGCTACCATGTATCTACATAGGCGAAATATGTACATTTGTTCACAAGCATAGACATTTTTTCCAAGCAAACCAAGATACGACCAATCGCAATTTGAGAAGCCATTATAAGAACAAGCTCTACATACCTGCGACAAGGCTAGCAACTACGTCAAAAAACAGCTACATGATGTGTATCACAGTCTACAACAAACTGCCAGACGAGCTAAAACTGCATAAACTGACAAGTTTAAGAAAATGATAAAAAATTTGCTTATCGAAAGGTGTTTATATAGTGTTAAGGAATTCTTATAATATAAATAGGAAATTTAGGGTTTGACTAATTATAAATAATTTGACATGATTTATAATTCGGAATAGTCTTTTCTCTTTTCTTATTTTTCGATTCAATTTGACATTTATAATTTTTTTTACATTAAATCATTAATAATACTTTAATTCAATGACATTTTCCGATCCAATTGTAATTTTCAAGTTAGAATTTCAGATTCAATGTTAACCTTTTTAATTTTTTGTGACTTGCTGTAATTATCATTATTTTAATATTTTCTTAATTTAATAAGTATTATTATCATCATATCTTGACATATTAGAAAATGTAGGTCAATTATGGATATACACCTGAAAAGGTAAGAATTTGGTGGGAAAGAAGCTACTGCATCTAGAACTACGAAATCACGCAACCCAAACTCCATATTCAATAAAATTTCATTTCATTTTAAAATATAGAGGTCAGAGTAAACTTATAAGGGTATCTTCCTGCACAAGCGTCAATAAGGACATCCCATACTAGAGGTACAAGACGTTTCACCATCCTATCTTTTTCCACTCCACGTCTACAGCTAAACACTAAACAGCTGTCAGTGCGCGCACTACACCCATTCCGCACTCAGAACTTTTTCAATAACGCCGGCTGTTTAGCAGTTAGTGCTTTTATTACAAAGGGAACTGAAAAGTTGTATAGGGGAATTTTTGTTGTGGCGAACGTGCCCCGATTAAATTTCCATCCCGCGTGCGAGCGGTAATGTTCGGGTACCGGCCGCGCCCCGGGACGTGGATGCGACATAGTAGAATCGAATAATCGAATAGGAATCGACCTCTGATTCGGATTTGATCGCATGCTGCTGAATCGGTCTTCCTAAGATTTGTTGAAAATCGAGTAACACATTTATTAACATTATTAAAAATTATATAGAAATAATATTGCATTATTTATTTTCGATTTATTTTGATCAGATTACAGCTTCGTATATTCGCAATTTTAAAATTAAATTTCTTATAACACTATGTATATACTTGTTGCAGGTAACCCACAGTGATTAAAAATTCGAATGGCTTTGATAAATGTGGCCGTTTGGTACGTAATATTTTTTTTTATTGTTCTCAACAAATCCTATTAGTTTTCTGCGAAATTATCTACCCATTCGTGTGTTATACGATCTGTAAAACTCGATCCACTTGAAAATAATAGCATTGAATCGATTATAAAATCTTCAATCTTCGATGAATTCTAATCGGATCGGCGCATCCCTATTTCGACGCAAGCAGTCTTGCTCTTTTTCTCTCCAGCCAGTATCGTTGTGACGCGAATAGTGCAGTGCAGTCTTCTAGTCGACACCGCATCAAGTTACATCCTACTTGTCTGCTGCTATCACAAACGAGTCATGCTTTTGAAACCCAGCCTGTGTAGCATAGCGGAATTATCGTGCAAGATATATCTATTATATAGTTACCTAAGTTTGGACATGTCGGCAGTAAATTATGCACGGCTTTGTAAAGCGTCTTCTTTATCGCACGGGTGTGTGTGCCTATAGTATATCAGGTGGTAGGACTCTGTAGGACAAGCCTGACGAGTCCGCCTGGGTGACAACTGCCTTACCTATTTCTAACGCCAAGCAGCAATGTTTGCGTTGTGTTCCGGTTTGTAGGATAAAGTAACCAGCGCATTATAGGCATGAGGCATTTCATCTTAGTCCTCACAGTGACAGCGCACATATGGTTCAGCATTTTTGTTGTCTACAACCTAAATGCATGGATCGTTGATGTTTTGGGCGGTAGATACCGCTTACCATCAGGTGGGGTGTCTGCTAGTTTGTCACTACGTGTCATAAAAAGATATTATGTCAAAACTAGTCGATATGCATTATTACTGCAGTTACTTATCTAGAGTTTCCTCGCTCTATCGCGACCAATCACGCCACGGGTGGTAATGATAACCTGTCAATGCATATTCAGTTTGTAGTTTTACAAAAACCACAGCGCCAGAATGCGATTATCTGGCTCCCAACCTAGCAGTAACAGTTCGAAGCAATCTAGCTGGAAACAATGTATTCAATTTGCGTCCAAAGCGAACTCTTTGAGGAGAGATACATTATTTATAAAATATGTCTAATACATTTGCATGTTAGGTAAATTTTTCCAGACTCCTACAGCATAATAGGTTTCCCTCGAACTTCGCGATACATATTGAATAAGACTGAGTGGGATTACCTAGTTAAAAACTTAGCTATAATGTTAAAACCGATTTATTTTATCATTGTCGAAAAACCGAAATAGCTAATAAAAATTCCATCATGCAAGCGACACGCAGCTCTTTCAACCGCTTTGACGATGCACCGCACAATATTTTTGATCTACGGATTTAACCAATTTCGTTCTAACCACTTTTGTCTGGCCTACCAATTTTTTTCCAATCAACTTTGGTGCGCGGGCCACGTCACTGGGCCAAACTAAATATTAATATGGCTTTACGTATGTGCATTTTTAGTCGCCTATCCCTGTGACCTGTGAGAATAGAATCACCTCGTTACCTGTCAAGGCAAATAACAAAAAAATGAGGAACCTGACCAGATTGGATCATGGTTACAGTGCAGGTTTCGTCACGATATTTTCTATCACCGTAAAAGCATTCCACATTACTTAGAAAAAAGTCATTGCTCCATTACGGGAATGGGATTCGAACCCGGTACCTCTCGCTTACAAATCGGATCCCTTTACGACTAGGCCACCGATGCTCAGACGTAACTGAAATATTTATTATAGCGTAAAACAATACGGTACGACGCTTTTATCATCATTTTCTAGGAAACCGTGTCAACCGGAGGAGGCTCGTCTACGCTAGTTTGGTCACGTGTATCGTAAGCCATAAGGATACGTAGAAGTAGATGTCAACCTGCCGGTATCAGGAAAGATCCCGCAGGAGACCGAGGAATCGATGGCTTTATTTATGACTTTATTTATTTTATTTACTTAACATTTTATTGCACACAGTAAAATACATAGAGAAACATCATACATATAGACGACACAACAGGCACTACTTATTTCTAAAAGAAATTTCTTCCAGCAGGCCTACAGAAGATATATGAGATAAGTAAAGCAAATCGACTTGCGCGATATATAATACATACTAAAATACTTAAACATACTTATCTTCTCAAATAAAATATAATACATATAATATAAATTTATAATAATAATACAATACTATACATACATATCTATGTACAATTAGACAGAGATAGATAATGGTCCTTGACACGTTTTTTAAAAGTCTGTATTGTTGTACTGTCCCGCACGTGGAACAGAGTGACTTCGGCGAGACAATAGACATACCTAACATTGATATTATTTATAGTCCAATGAATTACTCAAACTCCTTGATATTATTAGACATGACAATATTTTAAGTTGGTTTAATTATTAATGTACAAATTAACCTCTATATTTAGTACGCCACAATATGGTAAAGCGTAGAGCACTTTCCATGTATTCATGACACCTGTACACCTGTGTTTCACAAAATAAAGAATTTTGAATCTTTAGAAGCAACGGCGCGTACTACCTGAGGATGCTGAACACCGGGCGAAGTGGAGGAAGAAAAGTAGGAAAGCGGATCCTGACATAAGCCGTGATGGACGCTTGCATGATGAGGATGAGGCATTGTTTCAGTGACGACATTTAGGTAGCGACCACATAGTAGGCACATAGTTGCCGCACGGCTATCCCAGACAAACGGTCGGCACCTTAACGCGGGTGGGTAGGTAGCAAGACGACTAATTGCTAGCTAGAAATATTGCTTATCCCCGCTCTTATTATTTAAGCCCCCGAGCTCAAATCCACTGTTTGGCCGTCACATTTAATATCAGCGCAAACAAGCAATTTATACCTTTGTCTGTTTGCCCTATTCGGAAGACAAATATTCCGGGATATTTGTGTGCCAGCCGCCATTTTTCGCTTGGCAGGTGATTACTCACGCTAATACACTTTCCCTTGTAGGCATACCTGTGTAGCACTAGAAATCAAATTTGGAAATGTTACAGGTATCTTAAAGGTTACGGTCGTATCTTAAAACAATAATATTATTACTTGGATACATAGTAATATGTATTATTACTAGGTAGCACAAGTTACAAACAGATTGGTGAAAGCGATGTTACAGTCTGTTTGGATAGTTCGGAACATATTATTACTTGGCAGCTTTGATTTACTAACGGATTGGTGAATGCGATGTTGCAGTCTAATTGCCTAGTTTTGGAGAACTAGGAGAGGATTAAGAGAACTGAGAATAGAGAATTTCTTCTACATCGTTTTTGCGAGAGTTAGTAGAGCCTACTCAACGTTAGTAGAGAGTTTGTCCGTTACACCCAGGATGTTGCCCATTTTAGGTCTATAGGGGTCCTGTATAACTTCAAATCACAAAATCTATGTAACGTCCTTTATTATACATAATAGTCCAAATAATGTCTTTAGGAGGAGAAATATATAAGATATACGAAAAAACTAAAACAGTTTTTTTTTTAACTGAAACGAAAAAAGCGTATCAAATATAAAGTATATCATTCACATTCCATACATTTTTGTCGCAAAAATATGGAAGTGCCGACCAGAAACATAAATATAATTATCAGATAGAGTATACAATTCCTAATTTTTTTTACTATTACACCAAACCTGTGCGTCTGTTGGTTAGGTTGTTACAAGCTTCCTGTTAATTATTTTTATATAATACAAGCAAGATCGACCGTAGCAAGTGGAACGATGTATTCCCTGCCTAAACTTGCGGGAAAAAGACATGACGATATTTTTAGAACAAATACTAAATTTATAAACATTATTTTAACCTTTCTTTCATTAAAAACTCACACATACATTCAACATCCATCTTAATCACTACTACTAATTCTCATTCGAAACATTTGCTATATTAGACGCGGTTAATTTTATCTTTGGCACATCTCTTGAGACCAATCGCGTACAATAAGCGTTGCGAAGAGATAGTGCTGTCAGGGCAATATCCTTTCTGATCCTTCGAGCTCCACTTGGCAGAATAATGGTTTAATTGAAATATGTCTCGGCTCGGGGGACCGTGAACGCGGCAGCCGTGAACGCTCCTTCTGTGGTCTGAATCTCTATTTTTGAATCGCTTGCCTCGATTCGAACGGTTCCAATTTTGATTTTCGGCATGAAAAATTTATTATTTTTTAAAACATATTTGCAAAGCCTAACGAGTAGTAGTAGTTCAAAAATAGAGAAAATCAGCATCATGCGTTGTATCGAATTTTTCGAAAATAAAAATAGAAAACCGTTCGAATCGAGACGAGCGATTCAACAATAGGAATAGGAATTTCAGTTTTAACTGAACGCTGATCGGTTATATTTTAACATAACATGCTTGTGATCGATAACATTAATATGTTTTTACGTAACCATTCATAAATATTAAAATATAGGGATGTGAACTTGTTTCTGATGTGAAGACCTCATCGTCGCTTTCCATCAGGTGAGTTGAGGTCAAACCCAAGCCTATTGACAATAAAAATACTTATTTATTCACACTTTTAACCCGACTACAGCAACATCTCAAGGAAATCTGTAGGTACATACTATATCATAAGCTTCCCCTACATAGGTTCTGTGTGTATACGTGATTATGTACGTATTGAAACGATTCTGGGTGACTCATTTAATATTAACAAATCTATATAACGCGTTATATCTACGGGGGTCTCTTTTATTTTCTACTATTTCATACCTTTCATTACCTTTTTTTGTCGGGAGTACTAATTCAGACTCTTCTTTCATTTTGAACCGTAGGTCTAGGTATCTCAACGAAACGAGATGTCACGCGCCACACAGACGAAGTTTGAAAATTTTTCACTTATAACGCGTGGTCACAAGTAAATAATTTTTTTTTAAATATTTATGAGTAGATAACCTTCATATTTGAAGAAATAGTTTATAATTTAAGTAGTGTAGGACGTAGATCGATAATACGATTAATCAATAAATGCAAAGTTCAACCATTTCAACTGCAGCCATTTAAAATACTTTAATAATCATCAAGCGCTTATATTCACAATAAAATGAAAAAACAATTTTCCAGATATGTGTGATTTTGCTCTTTGTCCTTTAATTAATTATTTCAAGTGTCTCCATTCCAGCTGCAGGAATCCAATTTAGCAAATGGCCAGGATTGTTTTATTTTCCAAGGAATATCTAGGCATTCTGTAATTAATATTTAGATTAATGGAAATATGCCTTTGTTGCCGTTGAGTCACATTCTCACCCCTTTGTGTAACACTGTTACACTATGGGAAACAATATCTGTATCCTTGTGAGTATCAGCCTTTGACATTTTGCATTTTGAGCATAGGATGTTATTAAACTTGTTTGATACAGGAGGTTTTGACGAGTTACCAACCAATCAGTCAATCAAATTGACGACCTGAGTGATTCAGATGGTTACCATGAGCAGAAATTGAAATGATGAAATTTAATTTCTGTTACGGGTCTGTAAAATACATTTACAAAATGTGGTCTGTATGTATTTAAAAAAATTATCAGTTATTTAAAACCCATAACACAAGCTTTGCTGACTTTGTGATGGCGCTGTGTGAATTCGTCCAAGCATATTGATTTATTTAAATTATATAAATTTAAATAAATTTATTTAAATAATAATGTTTTTTTATACTCATCAATATCATCATCGGAAGACGCCCACTGCTGGGAATAGGACTCCCCCAGGGATCTCCACAAAGGTCAGTTGTGTGCCTTCCGCATCTAGGTGGTACCTGCGATCTTGACCAGGTATCTTGAGTTTTACCATTAGGGTACAAGCAGTAGATTAAATTTTCACTTTGGAATGCAGTATTTAGCGTAGCGCGATGGTTAGTAATGGCCCTCCCAAGCAAATTCTGAACTAGCACCAGAAAACAATAAGCTACACAGTACCAGCTCATACAGACATACACGATTTGTCCCAATTGTTTATGCGATTTTGACTTCTATGCCAATGAAAGAAAGCTTATTTTATCATTTGTAAACAAACGCGCAGCGCCCGAATATCCTCACACAGTCACCACGTCGTGTGCGTGCCAAAAGGGTAGACTGCACCTTTTTTGTCCAGTTACTACGTGGTGACATCTGCGGGTTACCAATATCACCTTGTGTGATGTAACCTTTGGATGTAACCAAAGAAATTGGATATACAGACATAGAATATACCTACTCACAGCTGAATCTATATTTTGTTTCTTTATTAAATTAATATAGCGTGTACAAAAGGGACGGCTATTCAAATACCCCTTCATAACCACTGGTATTGTCAAATTTTGTAGCCTTCGTCATCTGAAGCTTTTTGTATGACATTGAGTCATTTGTATCATCATCATCATCACAGCCCACAACAATCCACTGCAGGACTCCGGGCCTCTCCCCCAAAAGGGGAGGTCATTGCCATAATCCCCACGCTTGGCAGGCGGGTTGAAGATCGCAGTGCAGTTGATGTAAATCTACCCAGAAAGATGCTGCTGCCCATCTTTCGGATTTGTCCCTTAGTCGCCTCTTACGACACCCACGGGAAGAGATGGGGTGGTACTATTCTTTGAGGTGGCGGCACCACACACCACATTCATTCATTCATGAGTCATTTGTATAATTGTGACAAATTGGCAGTGTACATTATCTATAGGTCGAGACTCCATCTATGGTCTATGTCCAATATCTTTGGATGTAACAGAAACCAACCCAAACAAGTGAAGGCTAAAATATGCGGCGTAGTTTAGCTAATATATTGTCTTGCAAGCCGCTACAAATTTTATTAAGAACCCCATACAGTAGCTAACCCGTAAGTGAAGTTACCATTGAAAACTCAATGACTATATTGTATGCAATGCCGTGTTCGGCGCTGTTCCAGGCGCCAACTCACAATGCGCTCAATAATTGAAATGTGGCTCAACCGTGACCGCCACAGGGTTGGCACTGAAGATACATTCACTTAATCGTTGTGTCTAATTCAAGTTGTATCTAGAATTACTTTACTAAGAGAGCTACTTTGTAAATCGTACTTTAAACTAACAATATTAGATGTAGCTTATAGCGCTTATTAAAAATAAAATAATCATCTTGGCGTTAATGTCCCGGTTGTGCTCTCGAGAACGAGGACCCGGGTTCCGCCTTGACTATGATCTAGGATTTGGCGATCAGGTAATTATAAACATATTCATATTTATTAATTGGTAATATTCATTACATAACAGTTGTTAAAGTTATAAAAACGTCACAAATTACATTAATTGTAATACATAAATTAATAATTATCAAATGTCACAAACAAAAATTTTTTACCTGTCACAAGTCATCTTGCACAATAAGTAATGTAAATATGTATACAGTGGAGCGACTTGGTAGTCGCTGTAGTAGACAAAGTAGCTCCAATGAGATGGTTCTCATCGGAGCTACTTTGTAATTCGTACTTTAAACTAACAATATTAGATGTAGCTTATGCGCTTATTGTATTTGGCTACGTTAGCTAGCCTAAAAGAAGCAAAAAGCAAAAGAGCAAATTAAACTGGAATGAATTGCTCATAAAGTAAGATACATTTTTGTATCACGCCTTTTGTAAAAGCGGAACGACGCGTAACATAATAAAAGTGATACAAAAATTGACCATATTTTATGAGTGATACCTTCCACTTTGATTTGCTCTCACGCTTTTCGCTTTTGAATCTAAACGACTGATTATAGCCAAATGTATTAAGTGTATTAGTAAATGAAGTAAGTTTGGGGCTGCATTTACTATTTGAACGACCTCCAGTCTAACTTCTGAATGGGTCCGTGGATGCGTGAAATGCATGTTCACCCGTAACTCGTGCACGAATCCTGTAACTGCGTAAATCAATGCCGAACATGTTTTATTGGAAACACGGAAAACATTTCCGGGGGCGGAAAAAGAAAATTGTGAGCGAAATACAGTTCCTAACTTACTTATACTTACTTTAATGGAGAAAATTAGCAAAAAAACTGCTAGGTATGATGTTGAAATACCACCTTAAATTATTTTTATTGAATACTAGCCATTTGCTTGCGTCTTGGTCTGCGTAAAAGTCGGTTCAAGGTAAACGTTTCGGATCCGCTCTTGTGGGAACTACATTAACTATCGGGAAAAACTAGTAGGTGAAAGAATTTTTTAAATCGGGTAAGTAGGTTTTGAGTTTATCTATTACAAACAAACATATCTTTTCTCTTTATAATATTAGTATAGATCAAGAGCAGTTATAACTTGAGCGCAAATGAGTGATAACTTTCAGTTAACATGGTCACTTAAAGATGTCACATTTGTATTTAAAAATAACAAATAACTTCCTGATTAACAATGAACATCTAAATTGTAAAATTTAAAAAAATGTTTAATATGTTTTGGCATCCCACAACAGAAGGAAATTGGACTATCTGCTCATTTATCGCAGAATTGTATATTTACAACATGGAGTTCTTCAAAAAACGGGTGAAAAGGTTTTTACGGGGTCAGCAAAGCGTGGTTGATGCCCCTGGTATTGCAAACGTCCATAGGCTGCGGTGACTGCTTACCATCAGGCAAGCCGTAAGCTTGTTTAACACGATAGTGGTATAAAAAAATTTACCTTACCAGATTGTGCAATCTAGTCACGTTACCCTGTTAACAGGGTAACCACAGAGGTCAGACGGCAGTCGAACGGTTGTACTGTTGTTACCTGATCTGCCTGATTGTAGATCATGGTCTATAAAATTCTATAAAAAAGAAAGTTATATAATGTGGCAGCCCTACACCGCAGTGGTGACCGCCTCGGCCGCCCCGTGACGGTCGTTGGACGAAAAACAATAATCCCATTAAGATTTTACAATCCCGCCAGACAATGGCGCGGTGAGTCGCCGCTTTGTAATAATGCCTTGTCAACGGACATTATACTCAAATATTGTGACCTCTTCATCCCTCGAGAATGGGATCCGGAATGTTCTCGTCTGGAAGGAAACGTAGGTACTCGTACTGATAATATGGTGGGTTTTGGCTGATTTTTGCACAAATAGACATATTTTTGCACGAGCATATTAATGAGCGTCGGTAGCCGGGCGGTTGAGTACCGGATTCGAATCCCGCTGCGGCCATGTACCAATGACTCTTTTCTGAGTTATGTAGATTATTTGATTTCTAACCGATACTCTTACGGTGAGGGAAAACATCGTGATGAAACCTGCACATTCTGGAAACTGAATTTGTAACCATTATCCAATCTAGTCAGGTTCCCCTGGTGGCCGGGTCACAGGGGTCAGATGGTAGTCGCTCCACTGTAATTACCTGATCGCCAAATCCTGGATCATGGTCAAGGCGGACCCCGGGCCCTCATTCTCGAGAGCACAACCGGGACATTAACGTCAAGAGAAGAGAAGATTATTTTATTAGACATATTTTTGCACGAATAGACATGATTTCTTAACGTGTTGAAAACACTTTTTTTCGTCATTAAATTGAAATAAAACAGACAAATATTATGTACCCGGCGCGACTTCGTTCACGTGGCGTCCTACCCCTACATATTCACCAACTTTACCTTTACCGACCTTTTTGTTTTGACTTATAATAAACCTTCCTCTTGAATCACTCTATCTATTGCTGAAAACCGCATTAAAATCCGTTAGGTACTTTAAAAGATGCAACTGTACACAGGTACATAGGGGCAGACGGCGAGAAACGACTATGTTTTATACTAAGTAAAAATAAAGTTTAAACACCTACCTTCTTACCTACTACAATAGTATCTACCAGTATGTAAAATATTTAAAATTACGAAACATACTTTATAATAGGAACATCAAATTTTTTTTACAAATTTATAGTAATTTCTTTTTTTAATTTTAACCTTTATTTTCTGTAATTTTAAGATATACCAACTTCAGAAGTCAACTTTTCAACCTAACTCATAGAAACGACAGACAGAAATAAGAATCACCACGTTTACTAGACAAGTTTATTGTTCTACATATATTATGTGCTGACATTAAATGAACTCCCAATACGGGGTCGCGACAGTTTACAAGCTCGTTAATAGGAATGGACAGCCGCGCAACATGTGGTCGCAACACAAAAAGTTTATTGCTGCCACCTTATGGCGCCCAAACTCGTGATTCAGTGAAGGCTGCGGGCCAAATTATACCTCGTGGGTGCTTACAATAATAACAACTCTGTAAAAAAAACTATGAAGTTATTACTTTACAGATGTCGGCGGTACGTACCTATACTGCGGAATATGAATATCGGATAGTTGAGAGAGTCGGGTTGCCCAGTGTCTTAGAAAAAGTTAGGGAAAAATGATCAAGGAGTCGCATCCTATTGCACCATGACAATGCTTCGGCGCACACCGCGAAGACAAAGTAATTTTTGACTTCTGAAAAGATAGAACTAGTGACTCATCCCGCACATAGACCTGGCACCATGTCATTACTTTATATTCCCAAAAATCTAAGATTTGATGGGAGGTTGGACGCTTACGGGACCGGGAGATGCCGTGATAGATTTCAACCAGCACGTGAAAACATGTCCTCACACTAATGGTTCTCATGTTTTCAAAAAATGGTTTGACCGAGTTAAAAAGTATTTAAAATGTAATGGAGAATAATTCGAAAACCAGTTAATATATTACTTTACACGTAAATTGTTTTATTAATGAGTTACTTACTACGTAAAACGTTCAGTGTACCCAACGTAATATTATAAATTCACACCTCCATAGAGGTCCGTTTTAGCCCCTTAGTCAGAGCGGCTTAGAAGTTCATTGGTTAACTCTAAGTCTGATTTCAAATAACACAGCTTTAGCGTCTTACGCTGACTTAGGTCTAGACAGTAACTCTTAGCTAACCTGCTTGTCTAGCCGCCTACATAACGCCTTTGAAACTTGTTAAGACTTGACAATAGGTGCTCCAGACCCTAGCGCCTGCTACTAGTATTCTGTGCTCCGTCGCTTGAATATAGGCCACCTCTATGCCACACCATTGAACAACGTTAAACGAGCTTTATTTTATAGAAACCGTGGGTTATTTTATATGATAGTACCTACTACGTTCCAACGTTAACACCGTTTCATCCTCTCGCCACAGATTATAGTGTAAATGCTTTCCACACGCAACGATTCAAAAATAGTTGCAGTAGTGAGCGGTCTAAAAACTATCGATATGATCAAATGGATCCTATCTACTAACCTCTGTCTATCCATCCACTGAGAATTTTGATACCGTTATTAGTAGACACTTGAAATCTTTACAGTGTGCGCCATTTGCTAAACAGTAATGTCATGCAACGTTTTTCAACACATTTGCAAAGAAAATAATTGCAATTATAATACGAAAACAAAATTACATTTGACGGATTGGAATTATAACGGACGGCTGGTAATTATAATGATATAAGCCAAAAATCCAAGAATAAAAGACCACCTAACGACCAAATGTATTCAAAAAGAAATTATCCGGGGCCTCGTAGAAGATTCATACGAATCACATAATCTCTCTGGCATGAATATTATTATTATCTTTTATATGAGAACTATCCGAGTTCCTAATATCGGTATGTTGTTTCAGCTTCATTTTGGGTAAGTATATGTATTTGTTTGTTTGGCTTTGCTTTTGTGCCTGTATATTACTTAGAACGAGTATTGTTTGTGAATACTGATATTAGGTACATCAAATATCCATAAAAAATAATAGAAGTAACATCAAAAGTTGAAATTCTAGCAGACACTTGTAAAGCTTAAATCAATTCTAACTTCTTATTAAACCGTCCAAGAGAGAGCTCCATCGATTTCCACTCGCTCCGAGCTAACAACTAGTCAAGAAAAAGTGCACACAAAGCACAATTCAAATACAAAGTAGATGGCAAATTTAAACGGAATCCCCGACGATCGAGAGGCAAATCAAATCTCACACAATTCTACAGTGTCGAACGAAAACGTCCGTTGTCCGTACACCATAAAGCTGGCAACAGTCCATAAAACCTGCGCAAAAAAAACTAGTAAACGAAATAAATGCCAGTCGTCTGTTTTGTCAAATCTGTGCAGTACGTGCGCGGGCGGGGGAGCCTGCTGATTTTATAGCGCCATAAAATCCCCTGAAACGCTCCCTTAAATCACAGCAATGCGTCGTATTTCATCGTTTCGGTTGTCAATGTTTATTTTATATCATATTTTACAGATCCCTCGCGTATAAATCACATTGGGATTGATATACATTAAGGTCACGTACTTTTGGCAGGAGCGCTTAGTTCCGCAGTTGGGCCCGGCTTGTTGATAAGTGTGCGGGCCGGCGCCGTCACACGTTATTTGTTAAATAAAATACACATATGGGTACCGGCGCGTGGATTCGTTGCTATGACGTTTGCCTGGCCGCTGATACGCCCGTGCAAACCCCCATTCAAATGAACAATGGCTTCGCCTTGTTACGGAAATAAGCCTTTCATTTTTTGTATAGGTCAGCATGTGTGGCAGGACAATAGATAGGTGGATTACATTGAATATAGGAATCGATTTGTGGAAGCTATTTTGATAGCTTGCGCATAATAGATCGTGTTGCCAATTCTGTACCTTCGAAATATAAATAGGAAATTTAGGTGTTCAAATCTCTCCCTAGTGTTAATCGTATATTTTCGTGTTGTATCGCCTTTGGCTACGTTCCAGGGATGGAACGGCAACGTTACAAAATCTTGGTCTTAAAAGGTAGTGCCACTACATATAAGTTGCGTATTATTTTCGATGAGAATGTCCTCTTATCTCGGAAATGGACTAGCAACAAGGGGCTAGTATTTTGTAAATAATGATGTTGTTCGAACATTCTGGCGTAAAATCCGGTTTCCGGCGTGAAATCCGGGCACGCGAGGACCTGGAGTCTTTCTACTACTCTTGGCCCACTTCGCTTCGGTCTTCGGCAGCCTTGGGAGCCTGCAGCTGGTCTAATTATGGGCTTATAGGCTTGTTCTTTCAGCCGTATCGTCATTTTGGGGTCACAAATGAAATCAGTCACTTCCCGGAATTTGTCCCAAGCCGTGGATATTCGGGCTTTGACGTCGCTCTCTTGTCGCCCGGACCCTTGCGAACCGTGCGAGAGTGAGGATTTCATGATGATGATCATTAGACTTGAATGAAGAAATTCAAAAGTATAATAAATAACATTTCCTAGAAAGTTTTTGCATATTCGTAACTTGGCTACTTGAAAAAAGAAACTAACAACAAGTGCATGAATAAAATAGATAATGGACGCCAGTGACTCGCGCTTGGTGCAAGTGGACTGCCTGGGCTTCGATTCTGGTACGGAAATCGTCTCAGTTGCAGTAACATTACAATTGCATCGCATGTCAAACGTATGATTGTTATTCAAATGACTGAAGTTGATTTGCAACTTTCATGTGATTGTAATTCGAATGACAGATGTTGAGTTGCAACTTTCATGAGTTCGAACTTTTTCACAATTCGTTTTCTAGTACTTTAGTTGCATTATGGTTTTATATGGCTGTTGCTACTCCAATAAATAAATAAATTACTAAGTTGCATATTTCTTAGTTGTCAAACTGCCTTCAATTCTGTCAACGAAAACGTGTCAAAGGTCCAACAATGATTTAACTGCAATTTAACTGGAATGATGCTGGGACTGGCTCGATACCTAGACGTAGTTATAGTAACATCACAGTTACATTGCAACATAATAACAACTGCATTGCACACCAGAATCGGTACCCTGTTCATTTATCCCTGAAAAAGTTGAACTTTTTTTTATTTTTCTTGGTAAACTGTTCCAATAACTGCACTGAATAGTCTAATCTACACTTAAATATGATCTAGATAGTATAGTGTGCGCGTGATCGAAATGGGACGGAACCAATCTAAGTAATCAATAAGTTTCTAAATGAAAAATATTTGTTTCATAACACGCTTATATCGCGCGTTGGTGTTATCTTATTGCGTTCATTAGTCCCTGTGACCACTTTCCGACTCCATCATCAGACCAGCTCCATGGTACCATAATATTTACATGGCATTATCATACAAGTTACATTATTTTAGCTCCGGTACGCCAGGCAGTGGGTCAAATTAGGTTTGTGAGATTTGACCCGAACATACAAATACTGCATGTCAAATAAAAGCTTGTAAAATTGACACCTATAAGCATTTCAGAACGGGTAGGAAACAAACTGCCATTTCTAGTTACTGCGACAACACTCCGTCTATCCCATTCTTGTGCGTCCAAATTAAAGTAATAAGTATATACATAAAAGGTGTCAAACAAAAACTAAATGTCCACAAGGGCTCAAACAAAACGCTTACAAAAGATTCGGTCAGATCCAGAATCATGTATAGCACCCCAGACATATGACGGTGTAATGCCCACTAGATATCGCCGATGCGTCACAATCAGATCAACCAGATTGCTCCTCAGACGGTAACAAGGAAGCTATCCATTGAATTTCAGCGCCATTCGGGGCCATTCAGGACCATTCAGGACCATTCAGGGCCATTCAGTGGCGGCCAGCGGACATTACGCCTAATCTTGGGCCCGTTTAATAATTTGCCAGCTCTTTCACGCCTTCGCTTTTTTCATTTTCTCCCCTGCTTTGTCTCTCCAGGCATTGTTGGTTCACTGTCTTTATGAGGTGATTGACTACTTTTATTTGTTTGTTGGATTTGAGTACATTTAGCGGATAGCGTTCAAAAGGGGCATGATTTGGAAAAGTTACGAGTATGTTCTAATTTACAGTCAACGAGTGAAAGTGGATGTATGACTCAATGATTTCACCGGTGGTGCTGTAGAAGTACGCAAGCGACGGTTACTACTTACTTCGTGTAGATTACTGGAGAATATTTGCCTTATCTATTGCTTATATCCATTAGAGATATAGAGTAGATGTTCGGTTTTTTTTTGTTAAAAGGAGATCGTCGATCTGCTTTACTTATCTCATCTCTCTTCTGTAGGCCTGCTGGAAGAATTTTTTTTTAGAAATAAGTAGTGCCTGTTGTGTCGTCTACATGTATGATGTTTCTCTATGTATTTTACTGTGTACAATTAAATGTAAAAAAAAAATTGACTGAAATTTTGTACATATTTGTTTAGCAGTTTAGGCGTGAAAACGTAATAGACAAGCATTTACAGTTACTTGCTCATTTGTTTATGTATTATAATAATTTGTATTACGACACAGTGCTATTATAACAGTAGGTACTACTTACTGTTCGTGTTAGTCGTTCGGCGAATCGTGAATTTAAAGAATTTGAAACACACAAACAATTAGGACATTATGGCATGCTCGCAATAAATCATAATTCCTTGTAGCTGAGCACAAACAATATTTCAATTAATAACTAGGAAAACATTAAGCTTCTGAAGTTCAAGTGGGTATTAAAGAAACGCTTAGCCTTTTCTAGCCAGCACCTTTTAATACAAGTATGATATACTAGCGACCCGACCCGGCTGCGCCTGGTTATGCTCTCGCGCACGAGACCCTGGAGTCCGCCTTGATCAGAATAGAATAGAATAGATCATGATCCTGTTATTGCGATTTCAGTAGAGTGATTGCCATTTGACCTCCGTGACCCTGTTAACAGGGGATTCTGAACGGATTGGGTCTTGGTTACACTGAATTTTGGTTGCACATTCAGTCACCTGAATGTAGAGGTTTCATCACGATATTTTCCCTCCCTGTAAAAGCTTCGATTAGTGTTTAACTAATGTGCCTACGTAACTCAGAACAGGATAATTGGTACATGGCGGGACTGGAGTTCGAACCCGGTACCTCTCGCTTACGAGTCGGGCTCCTTAACTTAGGCCACCGACGTTCTCTGCCTATCCATACGTAGTAATACCTGGTTAAAATATAATATCGCTTAGGTAACAGTATCTCGCTTGCTCGGTACGTGGTAAATACAAGGCGAGTGCTGTAAATCACGCAATCTAGACCGTGCAACGGAATGATCTCTCGGACCGCAGCGCGGACTATCTCCTTTGTACCGGTCTCTGGCTACGCGACAATTGTCCAAAATATCACAAAATTTTAGCCGACGGAGCGTCGGTAGCCGAGTTGTTAAAGTATCCGACTAAGCGGGTTCGAATCCTACTGCGGCCATGTACAAATGACTGTTTTCAGAGTTATGTACATTACTTGAACAGTAACCGATGATCTTCGAGGGTTCATGGTTACTGATACTGACCTACGATCCAATTTGGTAAGGTTCCCCTGGTAGCAGGGTCATGGAGGTCAGATGGCATGTAATTATCTGATCTGCCAAATCCTGGATCATGGTCAAGGCGGGTCCTGGCCCTGGAGAGCACAAGCGAAATATTAACACCAAGATTATTAGTATTATTATATTAGCTGACATTTATACACTTAAGGTAATAATCATTTATATCGTGGCTCAACAAGCACTGCAGCGATGATCGTGAGTAAAAATACAATAGGAGAAAGATAAATTACCGATTGCAGTAAGTAATTCATTTAACTACCGATAGAAAAACGTCGGTAAACCCTCGACCAAATATTTTCTAAACGACGGCACCGATTGGAAACACATAGCCATGAACCATCTCAACTAAACTGGATTTCAAATAAAGAAAACCGCATTGTAATCTGTTTTTCCGTTCAACAGCTACGATGCCACATGCAGGCATACAGAGCCACAGATAGACACGTAAAATTTACACCTACCGCAGTAAAAGACACCGTGAAATCGCAGTAATAAAATTCGCAGTGTTACATAGAAAAAGCTGCTGTTCATTTTCTGGTCTCGTAACCATAGGATTAGCGCAAGGTCGCAGACTGTCGAAGTTTCGCGCAGAATCGCGAAGGCACGGCGCCTGGTGGAGATGTAGTGGACGAAGCGACTAATTTAGTAACAATTTCGAGTTATATCCCAATTGAAATGCAAATGGGAGGGAGGGAAGTCCATAAAGAGGGGAAGGACACTATTCCCTTTCACTCAGGCTATCTTCTCTACTCTTACAAGGCTGGTCAAAAATCTCCGGGTAGCGTACGGTTTTACGTCCACAAGACTAAAAACGTTGAAGAAAATCCTTCCAGGGGTCTAAAATGACCACATTAACGTGACATTTAATGATTAGGTAATATTAGTGTCACATACTTATCTGATCCTGTGGCCAAAACTGGAACTATAATAAGTGATGACATTTTAAATTGTCAGGTCAATGTCAACAACTGTGACATTGCAGATAAGTTTGTGACAAATTAATATTAATGATAATATGAAATAATATAAATGAAATAATAATGCCGCCTTTTTAGACCCCCAGGGCTTCGATTCTGGTACGGAAGTAGTCTCAGTTGCAGTAACATTACAATTGCATCGCATGTCAAACGTGTGATTGTTATTCAAATGACAGATGTTGAGTTGCAACTTTCATGAGTTTCTGTCAACGAAAACGTGTCAAAGTTCGAACAATGATTTAACTGCAATTTAACTGGGATGAGGCTAGGACTGACTCGATATCTCGAAGTAGTTATAGTAACATCACAGTTACATTGCAACATAATAACAACTGCATTGCACACCAGAATCGGTACCTAGAGCATGTGAGGCCTAATTTGATAAACGTCAAACGCGATCGAAGCATCAGACAACAATGTCGCGAGTTAGTCCGTGACATTTTTATCTTTCGTATAGGTACTTCTCTATCGTTTCATATTTCTTTCTCTCTCTTTCGTTTGAGAACCATCGACAATACCACGGACAAACTCGTGAAATTATAGGTCCATGCTATTTGAATCTTCATAATCGTGATCGATCCTAGTTTGACGTTAACCAAAATAAGGGGCTGGACTGTCATCAAGCTTACCTACAAGTGCGAAGCCAGGGCGGGCCAATTAGTAAGTTTTATTTTTATTCCAAATTAAAGATCCTTCACATGATTAAGTAGATACTAATGTGAATCACAGTTTAACAAAACAAGTTTGCTTGCTAACTTCCCGCACACGTAGCTAGCCAACCTCCCGAACGAACGTTGATTGCCGAGACAAAACCGGATAAACCGACTTATCCTTTTGCCGGGAAAACAATTATAGAGAAAAAGAATGTCGCTTAATTGATATTATAAAACCATGGACAATTTATCACTACATAAAAAAACAAAGTCCCACGCCGCGTCATCGCGTCAAAGTCAAACTCAAAAAGTACCGAACGGGTTTTCATGCGATTTCACTAATAGGTAGAGTGATTCATTAGGAAGATTAAGATGTATAATTTGTTAAGGTTGTAATGATGGTATATCATCTTCTGATATACTTCAAATTCCATATAATTCTTCAAAATTATTAATTATAAGAATAAGAATAAGAAATATTTATTTACATGGAAACAACGCAACAAAAACAACAACACATTTTGTAACATAGAAAAAAAATGAAAAACACAACATTTTGTAACATAGAATAAAAGAAAACGTACACAATAATCAACAAAAAGGAAATAAAAGCAGAAGCAAACAAAAGCACAATGTCGATGCGTATGGTAGTAAATGTGTGTTAGTGGTGTAATGCATGTGCAAAAGGGACCTCACTCAGCATTATGCCCCGGAGAACAAAAGCGATGATTTTCAGTGGGACCCGCCAATTAAAATATTTAAAATTTGAATCAACAATTTGCCTTGATTTTACTCTATTTTCCGCACTCACATCACATTACATTACATACTTCAACCAAGTAATATATTTTACGAATGGGCAAAGCCTCTGCCCTAGGGCTCTGCCTAAGCCCCATGCATTAAAAGTTAAATAAATGACACTTTAAAATAAATGACTTTTAACCCGTACAGCTAATATAACCCGTTACAGTTTTTTCGACGTTTAATTCCTCTTCCGAAGATTTCAGTTCCACCGCCTGCTTCCATCATCATACTTCAACTTCTTACTGTAATATTTTATTTATAAAATATCAGTACTGACGTGATAGGTTCGAAGTGATTCGACGCCAATACATCATTTTGACGTTAGTATAAGATGAATGGGATATAATTTGGAGCAACCTTGAGAACGCTCCATGTAGAAGGTAAGTTTTGTTGGAAAGTAACTAGACAGTATATTCAACACATTAAGCACACATTGCCAATCCTTATTTTGGAAACGCACTTGCGGTTCTGCTTTTAAGTTACATGAAATGTAAGTGCTTGAAGAGGGGACAGTTACCGCTTTTCAACAGGTGGGCTCTCTGTTCGAAATCGGAGAAAAACTCAATCGGTAAATAAATGGGCAGCGGGCCACCTGATGAAAAGTGGTCACCGGAGACTATGGATGGACATCAGCAACACCACGTAGTGTGGTAGACGAATACAGATTTTTAGTATGTGGGTGCTTACGCAAACTAAATATTGTATTCGAGATGCATATCAATAACTCTTATTAATATAACGTAACCGACAGGAAACGTCGGATAACCCGCGACTAAGTTTACTTAAACTCAAATATTTTGTAAACTACAAAACCGATTTCAATGAAACAAAGCTAAAAACCATCTCGATTAAACTGGTTTCAAACAGAGGAAACCGCATCCAACTCGGTTCATCCATTCGGGAGCCACGATCCCACAGACTGATACACAAATACTCTTTTTTTGTCGGGAATTTAAAAAAATTCCACATTGCAACTGCAAACGCATGCCACCAAAAGACCGTCGCGAGATCAACTTCTTTGTCCTTAGCTGTCGTCGCTCCATGTCAGCCTATAGACTCGTTAACTGATACTCATTGTGCCTTAACTGCGCACTCGATATAAACAAACGGTTGATCGCCGATGCCTTTCGTCGCGTCGCGCTGTTGTAATCCACTTAGGATTAGCCATAAACAAGGAAGACCATTGACGCCGCTAGAGATCCAATTCGTGGCTCGGAGACCGAAGTTTTTGTACATTATAGCGTTTTAAGACTATCGTTGTTATTTACTACACTATCATCGCGCATGTTATCTGTAGGCTAGTTAATTACGTAACTTTGTTGACAACAATATTCTGATTTCAATTATTGAAGTTGTCACTTTTGCGATTCCGTATCATTGATTTTTTTTTTTTTATAATAGGCTTGCATTTGACCTCAACTCACCTGATGGAAAGCGACGATGAGGTCGAAGATGTAGCATGCGTGCCTAGAAGATACCTATTCACTCTTGATTTGAAGACCCCAAGGTTATACGATTCATAGGTTAGGTGATTTCATGGGTTTAGTTGCTAAACCTACTAAAATAAACTGAAACTATAATCCTGAGGATTGGATGCGGATGGCACAGGACCGGCCTTCGTGGAGATCTTTGGGGGTGGCCTATGCCCAGCAGTCCTTCGGCTGATATGATGATGATGATGATGTACTTATAGCTACGCTGTTGGTTTCCTGAATAAAAAAATTAATAAGTACAGAATACGGGCTTGAGAATGTTAAAATAAATATGCTTAGACAACTTCACACAGCGTCATCTAGCCCCAAAGTAAGCAAAGCTTGTGGTATGTTAGATAACTCTTTATATACTTTTTTTATAAGTTGTAAACTTACGTATATGTTTGTGTATTTGTCCGGTCATTCTCCGAGACCGAGTCCGCCCCCTACCGCCCCGGGCGATCTGTAAGTGTAACTGATAAAGGCGGAGGCATTGTCCGGGGGGTATAAGGCTCTAATCCGGTCGCGGCGCGGCTCGTTAGCTTGATTGTTCGTCGCGCGGCAGATGGCCGCCCGTAATCCGGCCCTGGTAGGCTGTAGGGCTGCCGTGCCTTTTTGCACCAGCTGGGCGAGCTCATTATGTACTCGACTCAAATGAGACACTCTTTGTGGATTGATCACATGATTCGCGTGAACGTGCGGGCGAAAGCGACTCGTGATGTCATTGTTAACCTTTCAGGATAAATACAGTTAGTTGCAGACTAAATCCCTAGGATATATTTATAATTAAATGTATGCTGAGAGGGTGGGTTCCTTCGCTCCGCAGCTGACTGTACGAGCAAGTCATTTCGACTTTTTTTTTGTATTTATTTAAGTAGTTTTATACAAGTCAACAAATACAACATAATATAAATTATAAAACACATAATTTTATCTTCTTGACATATATTCTGTAGCCTAACAATCCAATCCCACCAGAGATAATTAATCACTGTTGATGAACAATAATATTCAAGCTGGTGCAGTCGAACAGCATTTATAAGCACCCAACCTACCTACCACATATTTCTTAGCGCTCATCCTTTTTTCGTGCATCTTTCTTTACCTCAGAAGAAATATGAGCAATATTGTTGAGGTAACGGTGAATTATAACATTTAGAAACTCGACTCTGCACTAGCTTAAGATGACCGCACTCAACTCCTGGGGCCCTATTTTGGAACCGCTCGCATCCACGAGCGCGTTCGTTTCTCTATCTAGCAACTTATCACGAGTATGAAAGAGATAGGTAGCGTAAACGGCGCTCGCATGGATGTGAGCGGTTCAAAAATAGGGGTCCACCTGTACCTAGTATTATTACGAGTACCCACAGCAGCACAATACTAAGATGAACCGTTCTCTTTGCAGGTAATTTTCCAGCGTTGAAACCAATTAAGTGAGTAATGGAGTGTCCGGCAGCCCTACGGGCTGTCAGCGACCCGCGATTGTTGCCGTGCAGGCGAACGTGGACAAGTCTCTGCATTTGTCACTTCGAGAGACGAGACTGCTACTCTGCTACTGCGGGCCGCCGGTTGAGTACCACTGCTTTAGGTTCTAATGCAGCGGTGCTCAACTTGCGGCCGGCTGGGACTTTTTGAGCCTGATGAGGATTTTTAGGATTCTAATGCAGCGGTATTCAACTTGCGGCCGGCTGGGATTTTGTAGGCCGCTTGGGTTTTCTAGATTTTCCCAAACGCGTTCCTTCTTTGAGTTACAAATTCCGGCAATATAACCAAACAAATGTGACCAATTTCGAGCTCAACTAATGTATGAACGAGTATGTAGGAATTAAATTCAAATTTTTAATTGTATGTTACTACGCTTAGAGCCCATACAGACGTACGCAATTGCTGTAGGATTTGTCTTAAATGCTTATGCAATTTTGGTTTCTGTGCTAATGACAGATATATTATTTTATTATTTGTAGACAAACGTGTAGCGCTGCATTGCGCCCGCACAGTCGTCGCCTCGCTCCCGCCTAGTCACCGCGTCCTTCTCCGCGTCAATATGATGTTGTGCATCCAAATAAAGACGGGCCTATGCCATTGCATACGTACGACGACGAATTCGAAAATAACTAAAAATAGCTTTCCTACTCTAGGTATAAATATATTCATGGAGAGCAATTGACTTAAGCTTTTTATAATTTGTAACGCCCCCAATTACGTTTTACGAGCATACCAATCAATTTCAATTATTTAATTTGGTCCTTAATCAAATGGGGCAGGGTTCTTATTGAATTGACGTTTCATGTTACTGTCAATGCGGATGTTATTCGATAATGAGATCATTGTCCACGTAATTTGCAACAGATGTCACACGTCACTCATTATTCCAATTCAAAATTAATTATGTATACTTGATGCCTGTATCGCTTTAAGCAGCACGTGCGGAATGAACCCTCACGGAGCGAACGGATTTCTTGCTTTGTATTAATGGTTAATAGTCATCTTGGCGTTAGTGTCCCGGTTGTGCTCTCGCGCACGAGGGCCCGGGGTCCGCCTTGACCATGATCCAGGATTCGGCAGATCAGGTAATTACAGTGGAGCGACTGCCATCTGACCTCCATGACCCTGCTACCAGGGAAACCTGACCAGATTGGATCATGGTTACACATCCAGTCGCCTGAATGTGCAGGTTTCATCACGATGTTTTCCCTCACCGTAAGAGCATCGGTTAGTATTCAACTAATGTACATAACTCAGAAAACAGTCATTGGTACATGGCCGGAGCGGGATAATAGTATTGTGTGGAATGGAAGCTTTGTGGTTACGAAACCCGGCCGGCACTGACGAAGCACATCCGCGTTCTTTTTTTTCTAATTAGACTAGCCAGGCATTTGACAGCCATCTCACTTGGTGGTAAGTGACGATGCGCCCGATAATGGAGCATGCCTGTCTTGGAACAGCTTATTCACACTAGCCTTCAAGGCGTCTAGATTATAATGATCTGGGAACACCCTCGCGGGGAACGTTCCTTAGCCGTACGTATTATAAAGGTTGAACTAAAGCGGCTGCCTGTATCAGGAAAAATATCCCGCGGGAGACCCAAGAAGCGATGGATTGACATCGCCGTGTCGGACCGAGAGTCACCGGCCTGATACGTCAGGATGCCGAAGATCTGGCAAAGTAGAGAGGAAAAAGAAGGAAAACGGACCCTGGCAGAAGCCAGGTTTGACCGCTTGGATGTTGACGATTAGCATTCTGTGGTATGGATTCCTATGGAACTGTGTCCACTGCAAACAAATTCTTTTTTTTCTTTTTGTAATAACTTAGGGAGGCGTGTGCTTGACCGTGTGGTCAGACAGTAGAAGTAGAAAGCCGTAGGAGGCCACTTTCCATCAGGTCCACCTGATGGAAAGAGGCCAGTTTCGTCTAGAACATCAGCAATCTGAGCTGATACAGCATTTGAGGTACCGCATCTTGATCTCTGCATCGATATTTTCATACAATTTTGTAAACCCCGTACGCTCCGTACAAGCCGATCTCAATACACTATAATTGTTAATTAACTCCCCAACACAACGATAAGGTGTTGGACAAGTTTTCCAATATTAGAACTATAAATTGCAGCATTATTGTTGCATATGCAGGTATTACAGGTAATGTGTTCACCAAAATTGGGCTATATTTCACACGTTGTACGGTACGGATGCAACGTATGAATTATTCTTGAACACTTTTGTGTTGTGATCAGCGCTGCTTTCTTGGCGGATCGTATTTATGCGTTATGTTCGAACAGGGACGGACTCAGGCGTGGAAAAAAGGAATGAGGGGGTGTGAAAGAGGCGGTAACTGACAGTCCTTGCATTTGACTGGAGTGTGTATAGGCAATAATTCAAACGCCAGAAAAAGTCGGATCACCCTTGACCACGTTTACACATGCTTTCTAAACTACTGAACGGATTTTAATGAAGCAAAGCTGAAATAAACTAAGCTTAGCTCGATTAAATAGGATTTCAAATAAAGAAAACCGCAGATGTGAATCTAATACACACGTCAAACTGATAACACCCCTCTTTTTGCTAAAAATCAAAACTTTTGTACGCAATTTTTCGTTGGTCATTATGTAATTTTATATTCCATCTATTAGAAAAATTACGTTTTGGTCTCCAATACTAGCGAATAAAGTAAGTTTTATAAGGAATAGGAATAAAAACGGCTTTGAATTTTCAAGTAGCGTTTTCGGCCCCCAAGTCCGGCGCTGTTCGCGAACGTGCCCGTTGTATTAGGCTGATTTATTAGAATGTTCCGCGGGGCAGGGCCGGCGGGAGGGGCGGAGGGTTTTAAGGATAATGCAACTCCAAAATTACGAGTGCGAGCCCGTGCCCAATCTGAAAATTTGATGCGATGTATGACTTTAAGTTGGGTACGCTTCTGGTCTGATTGAAGCGGATTTTCAATTGGTTAAAGGTATGCTTTTAACACGGATAAAGTTGGTGTTCATTTATTATGAAAGTTTTGTAAACCCTTCTTGGATTTCTCCACTTGTAAGAGGTTATTTAATTGGATAACTACAAATTTGATTTGTACTTTTATTTTTATTTTACTCTCTCGCGTGATACTGAAAAAACGTAGCTTGTAGACAGATATTTAGGTAAGCAGGCAGATCGACGGAATTAAATATAGATAGGGTATGAAACCCTAAAAATAACTGCTACCTATTGTTTTAAACTACCGAGGTTATTATCACACATATTATATGTATGTCCCGGGTTTCCTACCAACCTTTGTTAACGAGTAGTAGTAATAGTAGTTCGATATTTCGACGCAGTTGCATGCATCATGATCACGGGACGACGACGGTGTCAAAGATACGCAACCCTTAACTGCTACTTGTCCCTCATTATTCACATATGGAAAAGTACACTTTCATGCAATAAAAGCCTATCTTAGCTGATGTAAAATACTGGAACTAACCACCCTTAGAATGGTATTTACCAATCAGGAAGCACATATTGAGTGCACGAGGTGAGAATTCTAAACTAAATAGCTAGATGTGGGTATCGTGTTTGATCTATGTCCGATTCCGCTAGAACGATCGCAGAGCTAGGTGTATTAGTAATTCTGTGGCGTAATTATACTCAAAACAGTGGTTTTCATGTTGTTAACGTTTCGTTATCGTTAAAACTGTTGTCGTTTACGTACAGAAATAAAATTACAGAAATAATTTAATGTAAAACTGTACTAGGTAAATTATTTGTGTTATTTGATTGATAGTAGAACTATAGCAGTTTACCCCAATTTGGGTGAACTATAGTGTTAAATTAATAATATCATAACAGTATTGAAATAATAGTATTGTAATTTAATGTTATCAAAGTACAACAGTCTACTGCTGCCACGGACTAGCTCGTCAACCTGTCAATTCCTTAACAAGCGGTTTGAGAGCTTATTTAAATAGAAATAATGTAGTTCAGACACGGTTCTCAAGCTTTGAAATATATTTCATGAATAGGTACGTAAGGTTTAGTGACAATACCGACAAACAAGATGCGAAAAATCCTCTTTTTATTTTAATGGCGTTGTTTTCACTTATTTTTAAGAATCGTGCCAAATCAACGCCATCTGTTTCAAATATTTGAACTATTTTTTTCCCCTTTAATAGGCTATCAGAAAACCTTCCATTGTCATTAAACTGCTGCTGAAACAAAACAAAAACTGACCAATGTCAGCGAACTCGAACCGAAAACGATAAAAGTTTGCAATCTCGAAACGTTACCGAAACCATAATTATTAGTTAGGTTACATAATACTACCTCCGTACCGATCCGTTCTTCAGTATCGTACGTGAAACTGTCACTGCACTACGCTAGGGATGTGTAGTCAGAGAGCAGTTTATTAGTTAACAGCCTGTGGCCACGAAAGCTCAGTGGGGGATAACTGTATTACAATGTGGCGGTCTCTTGGTTAAGGTTCGGTAGGCGTTTGATGGCTATAATTTGGGGACTCATTAAAGTCGACTGTAGCTCTTCCTTTGCAATATGACATGAGTGGAATACTACGACCGGAGTCCATCAGATTGATGAAGTTAGATGATTACCCACGCCTCAGGACATACGTAATATGATCGCATATTGGTTGTGTGGTCGGGGAAAAAAAAGATTACAATATATGAATGATATAGCAACAACCTTACGACTTACGGGTGTTGCAGGAACAAGGTAAGCGTCGGTGGTTTAGTGGCTAGCAGACCGAATTCATAGACATATAGACATGGACATTATTTATTTTGACATCACAATACTAATTACACAATACACAATTCGTAAGTAAGAGGTGCCGAGATCGATCCCCAGTTTCGCCATACACATTTCTTGATGTCACGGAGGTCAGATCGCAGTCGCTCCACTGTACTTATAATTACCTGATCTACCAAAAGGCGGACCCCGGGCCCTCGTGCGCGAGAGCACAACCGGGACATTAACGCCGAGATGACTAAAAAGAAAATATAGCATTGTTTCCTTTGGACTATGACATGGGATCGTTCAAGAGGTATATTAGAGGTCTCTTCAGACGCGGGCAACGCATCAGTGACTCCCCTGGTGTTGCTGATGTCCATAGGCGGCGGTGACCACTTTCCATCAGGTGGCCCGCTTGCCTGTTTGTCTGCCGTATAAAAAAAAAATGTTAACCGTCGCCAGTTGAGTGGCCCCACGATTGGTACAGCCTGCAACCTGCTGGTAGCGTGCGGTATGGCAGCTACTAACCGTATTAAATAAGTACATTAGCTGGGTGAGTAATTGGAAACTGGCGTTAAATTCAACGCGAGATGCTAGCTACGTAACATGCTGCATTCTTATTTTATGATTACTATCCCGTCGTAAGCCTAATTAAAATCGTGATGGATTATATTCTTCAATTTATACGGTACAGGTACGTAAAAATATATGATATCTAAGGTAGAGCGAAATTACAGGCATGAGGTATTTCATCTTAGGCCTCACATGGTCTGGGCGACAGTTACCACTTGCCATCGGATGGGCTGTCTGCTCGCTGGTCACTGAGTAGCATAAACAAGAGCCAAGTCAGCGAGGATTTTTTTTCAATAAATATTCTGTAAATTGCACTCATCGCTAAGACCAATCTTCGCTTTTGTTCGTTTTTTAACATATTTGCGACTTTTCCAAGTCAGAAAAATATCTTTATAAATACAGTTGTAGACAACAAAGATGCATAAAATTTATTGATCATAATTTTAAGCTTTATTTTTCACTCAGTATGTTTAAAAGAGAAATACGGTGAAATTCGCAGAGTATTTATTGTAAACAAGGCTCTTCGTCTCAGATCTCATATATTTTAACAGAAAAGTCACGAGACTTGACGAATTTTACATAAAAATGTTTTTCGGGATTTCATTAGTAACATTTTATTACGTACAAAAATGAGTACATCCGAAAGTAAATAAAAGCTTGTAATAACAATAATATAACCGGGCAAGACCCCGGTCAAAGTGGGTGTCTCCTAGGTGACCATCCTACTTAGGGAATCAGGTTGAAGTTAAAAGGTTAAGGGGTTAAAAGGTTTTTACGGGGTCGGCAACGCGTGGGCGATGTCCCTGGTATTGCAAACGTCCATAGGCTGCGGTGAATACTTACCACCAGGCAGGCCGCTAGCTTGTTTGCCACCTTAATGGTATAAAAAAAAAGTATTTTATTTATATCTATAACAAGAGAATAAGCTTCATGGCACAATATAGGTATTCGTTGTTCATATTATGCAGTTTATCAGTTTTAGCGACGATAAGCCCCTAAATATCACAGTAGGTAGATAGGTAAGTGACAATGGAATGGAGTTGTATTACTTAGCCCTCTGTGTCTGATGCCAACCACGTCGGATGTTGTCATTCCATCATTTCACTTGAGCTAGTCTTGCGTCTCAGAATGGCTGACTAAAGGCCGATTTCGGTGAGGTGCAGGCGGATGGACTTACATGGTAACTCGATACATGGTTTGCGTGCAAGTATTTAAGACACGAGTTCAAGACTCGTTTGAGCAAAGTGAATTGTTGATTTAATTATAGGTGATGATGGTGATGAGATGCAGTCTCTGTCAAATCACATGCACCAATTTAGAGTTTACTTTTTATCGGTTGCTAATAATATTCAAGAAGAATATAGTATATTTCTTTTTAGATTGTCAAACAAGCAGTATCCAATCAGTTTGATAAGACAGTTTTATATTTCGCTCGATGGCTTGTATTTGATGAAGGACACGGAAACTAGTAAGGATTCTAGACCACAGACTAGAGAGAGAAGGTTGTGTGAGTGTTGCCATTAGGAGATTGGTTTTTGTAGAGGACTTTATCTATATTTCAACACAATCCATGTATAAAATATAGTATCCATTTTTATAGGCATGTTTTTAAGTACAAACATCAACCTAAGTCACTCAATAAGGTATCTAAAGCCGAGTCACCGACAGGTGATGAACATTTTGTTGTCGGCGGGTTAATCTGCAGCTTTACCTAACAAGTCGGAGACATTTTAATAGTAACATCAATACAAATTGAGTGTCGCCGGGCATGTGAGTGCAATTCGCTAGTTGCCAACAACTATCGTAAGGTTTCCGATGACACCACCGACAGTGTTTTCGCTGTGTGACTAAAATATAGTAGATTTGGCTACTATAATTTTTTCCAACAGTATATAGTAACTTAACCCTAAATATAAGAAGATGAAATTGAAAAGTTATAATTTAAGCACAACTAACTTTTAAGTTGAATATTAACAATAGATATTGTACTTCCTTTACATAATTGCCTGAAAAAAAGATTATATTATATTATAATTATAGTAGGATAATATATTATATACTAGCTTTGGCAACCCTAGCTGTGATCTCTATCAAATATCGACTGAAGACACGGTCATAATTTTAGCTCAGCCTCCGCCGCTCTAGAAAGCTCAGCAGCGTCCGTCACATGTTTGCCTTTGGACCACCGAATAGCCGGGCCTAGGCGATTGTTTATTCAGAAAGCTGCCCTCTCGAAGGTACGGTGACCGGCCCGTGATCCAGTTACCGGGGAATGGTGGAACGACGGCTATTAACATCCTATTAACATAGGCAAACATTACTCACCGCGAGGCTTATGGACTACACACGGTTGGAGAGAGCGGCGGCGATGGATTTCTGTTGTGGGGAGATGACTGCTGCTGTCTTTGATGATTTGCTTTCTACGTGCAAGGGTTAAGGATGTGGACTTTGGGATACGAATTTCGGTCATTACGAATTACCCTTAAAATGTGTGATAATAACCACGATAGTTTAAAACATTATGCTTTCGTTACGGTTACGGCGCTCGATAACTATATACTCGATACTAGCGAACGGTCCCGGCTTCGCACCATTAGTAACCTTAACAAATTCTACGCTTAAATCTACCTCATGAATCACTTTGTCCATTGCAGAAACGTTCTGATGTTTTTGAGTTTATCGCAAACATACAATCAGACAGACGCGGCGCGGGACTTTGTTCCATAATATGTAGTGATTAGAGTTCCTAATGATAAATAAAAGTATTAGTCATCATCATCATCATCATCATCACAACCCGTAACAGTCCACTGCAGGACTTAGGGCCTCTCCCACGAAAGGGGAGGTTATTGCCATAATCTCCACGCTTGGCAGGCGGGTTGAAGATCGCAGTGTTTAAATAATACAATGGAAAATGCTGCTGCCCATTTTCCAGACTACGGAGACTCTTGATCTTTTGCCTCGAAAACATTAGTCGCCTTGTACGACACCCATGAGTGTAAGGGGTTGGTGCTATTCTACTCTGCCGGACACCACACGGCCAAAAGTATTAGTACTTGCCCTAAAATTAGATATACTCACTATCATATGCGTAGGTGCATGCAGGTGCCATTAGGTATTTCTTAGGGGCTTTTATTTTTTTACTACAATTTTAAATTTTATTCGAGGAATTAAGCCGCACTTTAACGAGTTTGTGCCGAATAAACTGGGGCAATCTGCAAAGACCACTAAATGGACTCCCGACTGACTATTTCAAAGTGGAATTAACCTAGTAAAAATAGATACAGGCTATTTTCAGAGGAATAAAATGGTGCCAAATCGATTGGTTCTTTAGCCGCGCAGTGTTTAATAAATTAGGTTTTTACGTAAAGTGTATTAAGAGTTAAATTACTGGTCAATGTGGTGAAAAAAATGGCGTTGTTTTTAATTTAAGATTTATGATCAGCATACGGTGATTTGCTTGCTCGTTTGACTTCGTCTAGGTGTTTATTTATTTATTTATATCATCCTGATTCATCCCACTGTTGGGCAAAGGCCCTATTCTTCCATACTTTGCGTTCATTTGCTATGGTTTGCCAATCCCGGTCGAATGCCAACAACTCGACTCTCTAGGTGTTACTTATATGAAAAATATAGCGACCTGATCCGGCTTCGCACAGGTTTTCACGGTTTCTATTTACTATATTAAGCATGTATTATACATATAAACCTTCCGGAAGAAATTCTCTAACTGATAGCGAAAACCGCGTCAATATGCGGTAGTTTAGAAGGAGTTGCGTAAACACTCACAGACAGACAGACTTCTTCACTTCGCCCGGTCTTCGGCAACCGCACGTCTTCAGCCGATATTTTTACCTATTTTAGTTCTACAACAATTTTATCGGTAAAGCAATGCCATCGGTCATGTACCTACTTATTTATTAGAAAACAATAATATTGTTGAGAGGTTCAATTTATTTAACAGTTTGTCTGTCCCCGATGACACGTCACAGCGGATCCCTCTTTGACCGAACCGCAAATAAATAAATGATTATGATTGATTGATAAGTATTAAATAGTTATTTATAGACAATAAAGGGTCATATTGATAGATCTAGAGATTAGCAGCTGCTCCACATTAGTCGTGGTCGTGACCTACATCGGTTACACATAATTTCCGTAACACAGGTTACGGAAATAACCTACGACAGACTTCACGAGACCTCCTGAATCGCTTGCCTCGATCTTGATGCTTGATGCTGACTTTCCCTTTTTAAGAACCGTACTTGCCGATGTGATTAAAAAATATTGAATTTTTCATGCCGAAGTTCAAAATTGAAAACCGTTCGAATCGAGGGGAGCGATTCAAAAATAGAGCCCCAATACTCAATAAGGATCTTTATGCATATTAATACTATGCCTTTTGAGAAAAATAAACGTATTTGTATTGTATTCGAGACTGGGTGTTATATGTATAATAAATATGTAAGTAGTAAAGTATATAAGTAGTTTATCAGTTATCTCGCACCCATAACACAAGCTTTGCTTGCTTTGGCTGGGTGAATTGTCCAAACATGTTATTTTTTTTTATACTAGTGGACCCGGCTTCGTCCTACTTGACCCTACTTGACCATTTTTTCCTGCCTATAAACCTTTATTTTAAACCAGCCTATCTATTGTTGAAAACCGCATTAAAATCCGATGCGTAGTTTAAAAGATCTAAGCGTACATAGATACATAGGGTCAGACGGCGAGAAGTGACTTTGTTTTATACTATGTAAAGATGTAACCTAACTCTAAGCAAGAGCACTGCGCACCGCATTCTACCCGCCCGTGTGTCTCGCTATTGTGCCGGTGACCGTTGTGCCAACAAGCTGCACTTCATGCACAATTATTGTACTTACCCATTGCTGTTCAAACACGCCCAGTTTGGAGAGCGCCAACGTACGACGGTGTGAGATTAGCCCGCTTAGGCTAAAAGCTAATTAATTACCGTATAACCAATCGACCGTATACCGTTTGTATTAGTATTCTGGGCAGGAGTATTGGTGGTCTAATGGTTAGAGGGTCTGACGTACCCCAGTGTTGCCATGTACTTATTTTCCGAGTTATGTACATTAGTTGACAGTAACCGATGTTCACGGTGAGGAAAAACATCGTGACGAAACTTACACATTCAGACTACTGCGTGTGTAACCATGATCCAATCTGGTCAATATGTCCTGTTAATAGGGTCACGGAGGATAGATGGCAGTTGCTCCACTGTTATTACCTATCTGTCCAATCCAGGATCATGGTCAAGGCGGACCCCGGGTCCTCGCGTGCATGAGCACAACCGATGCAAAGTCGTGTGGTGTCGTATAGTCGACTGAAAGACCGGACCCCTCAGCATACATTTGTAGTTGAAAAAGTAACAGATGTTTCATACAACATTTTAAACTAATTATATATATTCAGCGGGCAGCTTAACAACCGTTGCACCTGACTGTATACACCCACGGGATGCACAAAAAAAAGCAATTTCACCCTTTCCCTTATTTTACAATTTTCCGGATAACCTTTCAAATTTTTCTTTTCCTAGAATTCGAGCTTATTCGAGCTTTTAAAAATAATATAATAATGTAATAATAAGATTCATTCTTCGCACAATCTCATCAATCTAGCATTTTCGCAGTGCATTTTTTTATGTCATATTGTAGACAAACAGGCTGGCAAGCCTGATGGAAAGTGGTCACCGCTGCCTATAGAATTGCAACACCAGGGCTATCGGCTATATGCCTTGCCTTTGACCTTTTCTCACCTGAGGGCCTAGTGTGAGTTCCGCTTCGATTTTACTTAACTATCACGTTTGCGTTTACGTCGAAAATAGTATGAAGAAAAAAACTTCATTTACGTACCACTAGGCGGCGCTATATATTTTTCCATACTAATTTTCACGTAAACGCAAACGCGATAGTAAAGTAAAATCGAAGCGGAACTCACACTAGGCCCTCAGATGGAAGCCGACGGTGAGGTCGAAGATATTGACTTTTGCGTTCCAAATTTGACGATTGAGATCAAACACAGTGAACACGAAAACATTTGTACCGTTCCAATAAAAGTGTGAGATCGATACAAGACCGGGGGCGATGTTATCACCATTTAGGCTGCTAATTTGCTAGTATCGCGTACCATATTTTCGACGTTACGGATAAATCGCCGGCAATTAGGAGCAAGTGTCGCGAACGCTTCGCTTCTGTACAGTCTGTTCCCTAACGTCACCAGGCGTATTGGTGATATGTATGGACAACACCGTTCAAATCTATCTAATATATAAAATTCTCGTGTCACAGTTTTCGTTGCCATACTCCTCCGAAACGGCTTGACCGATTTTGAAGAAATTTTTTGTGCTTATCCGGTATCTATGAGAATCGGCCAACATCTATTTTTCATCCTCCTAAATGTTAGGGGTAGTCCACCCCTAAATTTATATTTTTATTTTTTAGACAAAATTTTTAATTTCTATTTTTTTATGATACAACATACTAAAATACATACAATCCTCAATTTTCACCCTTCTACGATTAACCCTTATTTTTTAATAGCCATTTTAGTAATATTTATATGGCAAAACAACGTTTGCCGGGTCAGCTAGTAATACGATAAACATTTAGGCAGGGAGTTGTGTCGGGACAGAGCAAAGTGGCGGTCCATGGTTCATAGTCTCTGCCTACCACACCTGTGGGACAGAGGCCTGAGTTTCTTGTATGTATGTGTGTCACATGTTAAAAATAGCATTTGAACTACGGAACAATTGTTGTTTACATTTATTTCACAGAAGTATATCCAGGCTAGGGAGTTGTGTCGGGACTAGGGCTTGCAATCGAATATTCGAATTATTCGAATATTCGCCACATTTCAATATTCGAATAGAATTTACAAGTAATTGAGGTAGAATTCGAATATTTTTAAACAATCAGAATTTACGTACTCGTGTCCTAATTTTGTGGTACGGATCATACGGATCGTGCGAACGCACCCACCGAATGCTCGGGGACTCGTGCATCTCGATGCGAGACGCGTTCTGTCTGATATAATGTTTTAGTTAATATAGAATTTGATTTTAATTTGTATCGCTTATCTCATAAGTTCTTTCCTTTTTTTTGTTAAGTAAAAATCGTTTAACGTACTAATCTCGTCAAATACCTAATCTAAGGATCGCACTGACTTAATGCTACCTCCTCACTCTCACGAGGGTCTCGCGAGGCGACCTCGCTTGAGGTAACACGAGGCGAGCCGGGCCCTCTTCACTCTCGCGAGGCAGGTACTCTGTATTTTGCTGTGTTCGGGACTACACGGGAGGGAATCGCGAGGCAAGGAGACCGAATACACTCTCGCCTCGCGAGAGTTAAGGGGATTCGATTTTCGTACTAAATAAAATTTCTGTTAATGTTTAGTAATTGAATTATGGTTTATACTATTATATTAGTAAATGTTTTTAAAGGTGCGGCAAATCGCTTTCTATAGCTTAATGATATAAAATAATGCAGTTAAATCGAAAAAACCATATTCGCCGCTAGGCAGCGTTGTTTCGTAATTTAATGTTTTCTTTTCATTTGTTTTATATTATTAACATGTAGAAATCCATTTCACGCTCATTTTGATACATTTACTAACGGCCAATTGCTCAAACTTACATTAAAAACGTAGTTAATACCCTGATTCTAGATTTTACAATATTTCGAATAATATTCGAATTACACCAGCAAAAATATTCGAATACTTAAATTTTCGAATATTTGCAAGCCCTAGTCGGGACAAAGCAAAGTGGCGGTCCATGGTTCATAGTCTTTGCCTACCACACCTGTAGGACAGAGGCGTGAGTTTCATGTATGTATGTGTGTCACACATGTGTGTAAACTACGTGGTGAAAAAATTATAAAGCTGCGACCTACTGTATTATACTTAGATGGTATTTAAAGAAACTCAACGTTCAAGCTATAATCGTAGACAAGAATTACTATGAATTTTTTAGTCGATAACAACAGTCGAAGCACTATTGAGCCACAGATAGAAGTCGCCCGCCCACAAATCATTAATTCAATCATTAAATAAAAACAAAAAAACACAAATACAAAAACCTATTATCTTATTATAGCTATTTGGGCAATCCATGATGTGCATAAAACTCCCAATGTGTCCGGTGACGCGACTCAGGAAGCAGACTGTACCAACTCACAGTATCTCGTCATTAACGTTGGCCCGGGCCGGAATAATTCACAATTATTAAAGTTGCAAGGTACACAATTACAAATTTTAATTTTAATTGAAAACAGAGCGAGTTTGGATTATTCTTTGTGAATTTATAGGCGAGGCAACGAGCAAGGCTGGCACCGTCGCGACTCGCGTTCCTTCCCCAGATAAAGTTTATTTTATGACTTAAGCGGGAACATTAATATTCATTACCGGGGCGAAATGAACTAACTTTATTATATAATAAAGATCAAACGGACGAACGGCAGCCAAAACACGGGGGTTTGTCAGGATTTACATGCTCCGTGCAGGTAACTCTTTTAACTTACGATATTAATAAACGTAAACAATATCCACTGTAGTCGAGGCAGTGCGTCGCCAGCGTTCAAAAAGACAATTTATCAGTACGGCATTTATTATTTTCGTTGACACCGTTGACGTCATATTTCGGCGTCCTTTTGCAGATGATGCGGAAAAACATCTTTCATGAAGTCACATCTATCATTTACGGGTCAAAACAATAAAGTACTCCTTCGAACTCCTAGGCGCTGTCCTAATTGGCAACGGTCGTGCGACCATGGAGTTGCCGGCGGTTTTTTTTTTGTTATTATTTGAGATCTCTTATATGTCGGGCGGCGACCGTCGTACGACCATGGTCACACGACCCTTACCAATTAGGACAGCGCCCTACACTTCTGTGAACGAATTCATGTTAAGGATTGTATAATGTACTCAATTGCATTGTTTTGGCTCCGGTCGATTACCCGTTATTGGCACAGATCGGTCACTGTTGCCGTTAATTGCAGACGACCTTTTTATGTTGTGGCTTCCGCTTACCTGTAGCGATTTTTCCAAATTCTATAAATAAAGTGACACCAACGCGTCATAAAAAATATAAAGAGATGGCCATTGAGTTCCCATAAACGAAAAACTAAAAAACTAAACTAAAACAACACAACGCGCTACTCTTAGGGGACTCTCCACGAGCGAGAGAATCGTGACGTATCCGCGCTTCTATCGTCGGATAATCTCCACGTACGAGCGATTATTCCGCCAGTGTATCGTCGCGACTGGTAACGGAATCGCCGCATGCCCGCGACGACTCGTAACGGAATCGCCGTGTTTCCGCGACGAGGCGTTGTGCAATAGTTTTGTTGAAAGAGTTCAGTTAGGTGCCAGACGAGAGCGAAATAAGTAGTGTCTCGGTCAATAAAATATTTTTTGATTATGGAACGCAACGCTGAAATGACGGTACGTTTGACAGCGTCAGTGTTGCCACGCGCGCGCCCTCCGCGCGCTCGCTGCGAGACCGCCACGTTAAGCGGCGAGCGCGCGGCGGGCACGCCACCAGTAGCGACGATACCGCGGCGATACGACGACGTTACGCGCGCACATTGCCACTCGTCGCATCGCCGCGATAATATCGGCGTGTGGAGACGCGTACAATTGAAATACGAGGCACGAAGATAATATCGCCGCGATTCTCTCGCTCGTGGAGATGGCGCCTTAGGCACTCCTAACGATAGCTTAAAACTGAGGCTTAAAATTACAGTCTAATTCCACCAACGACTGGGGTACGGACCAAAGACAACAAATACTTTAGATCACAAGGACGAGGAATGTAATCGGGTTAGATATCATACAGCGAGCACTGAGGGTTAGAACAGTTCAAAAAACACATCAAACACAACATCTGCAATGTCGGTTTTTGTTCGTCATTGCTATCAAATGAGAAACACCATAGAAGCTTATGATTGGAAAAAGTAGCTTTTCCCATTTGAAAAGTCAGTAATTAGAAGCACCTATCTGGTGATCGGTATCACAGGAGTCCAACCTTGTTAAAAGTTTACACAACTTCGCTGAGATAACGTTTTGAAGTCGTGGAGTTTTTATATTTACCGCTCCGCTATCGGGTGAGAGATGGCGGAACTCCGACGTTTTCATTTTGCACTTAATTTGTTATTAAATTGATATAAATTACGTGAGATGCTGTTGCTAACGTAGGTAGGTAGTGATGTTTGAATGTGTTTATAGTATAGCTAGTGTCAAATAAGAAGAGACTTGGCGGGTCACGTGGTTCGATTTGCGCTGCATACGATTAGCTGCGCGAAATCCCCTCCACTGCCATTTGACAAGTCTCTTCTTTCGTGACGCGGGTTATAATGATTCTTATTCTAAATCATTTTGGTTGCGCTCTCGCGCATGAGGGCTCGGGGTGCGCATTGACCATGATTCAGGATATGGCAGATCAGATAATTACAGTGGAGCGACTGCCATCTGACATCTGTGACCCTGCTACCGGGGGAACCTGACCAGATTGGATCACGGATGTTTTTCCTCACCGTAAGAGCATCGGTTAGTAATGTTAGTATTTAACTAATATTCATAACTCAGAAAAGAGAAATGCTCCAATGCGGCTATGTGGCCGCAGTGGTACCGTAACTACTCCGCCTACGACTCTCTACATGATGTTTAATTACTCCTACGCGACATGGTGTTTGTTTAATAAACCTACACCAAAATCGAGAAAAAAAATAGACAACTATGAATAATTGTGACAATTTATTCACATATAACCCAGACTATGACGTCGCACAAAATACAGCCTTGGGTGTTCGCGCGCCAACGTAGAATGTAATTTTCCAGAACATTCTACACGCTATGAGGTGTCCGAAGCGATCCCGTCGCATCTACATCTGCAATTCCTCACTGGCCGTATCTAAACGAGGATCGTAACGACACGCCGTAATCTCGGCTCACAGTGTTACACCAACCAGCAACACAGACCCCCCGATCCAAGAGTAACTAGCTAAAAACATACCGATCCACCAAAGCGCCGGGGCTCAACGTAATCTGGTGGATTATCTGCACTAACTCGAGCGAATGTACACCTTAAGCCATAAAAAACAAAGTTCAGTTTACAGCACCCGGGCTCGGCGGGATGTGATGAGTGTGCGCTTTGAATAACAACCATATAAATGTTTATCCAATTTTTTTAAAGTGCCAGCTTTATATTTACGGAGTTGAATGGTAAGGATAATTTATTCCTTTTATTCAAGAAACTGAGGTTGCAGACTGTGTGCATTAGTTGAAATTTAAGTTATGACCCTAGCTTACCAATTTCCAATATATCCCAATAAAGTAAGAAAACTGGCAATGCACACTCTATGCACGAAACCCATTGGCGTTATATCCTCAGTAAGAAATAAATAATTAGAAGACAGCTCACAATCGCCAATTACATTCCACCATTTTGAGTTCACGTAACAAAATGGCAAAATAGTAGATGTGTGTTTTAACTACCAACACAAAATACGGGTGTTTGTTAACATTTTAATCATAGTACCTAACCAACCAACCAACCAACTTAGAACAAATTCAATGAATTTGCGTTTTTCCATAATAAAGTTCCCATTGCTACCTTTCGACTCCATCATCAAATTAACCCGATGATAATCAAAATATTGCATTACTTTGACTGTACGTAAGTGTGCCAAATTATTCATCTATCGAATACAGAGAATTAGTATTTATGGAAGCATCATTGAATCAATATATTATGTTTTAAGAGTTTCGTATTAATTCACTACACATAAATCATCGTCCATATCGGTAACTGTCATCATCGTACATATTGGTAAACCCGAAATTGTGTGATAATTGAAATCAAACAAACCATCGACTTTTATTTACCTCTTTCTAATATTAGTGTACGATTCAACAAATCGATTTGGTGTATTTTTAAAACAGTTTTAGGGAAACATAACAAGTAAAATAATCATTGATTCGGATAGTATCTTTTACGCCATTACTGGGCCATAACTACATCATTCGTAATGGTTACGTACATATTCTATTTTAATACATTCTTACCTAGGTCGACTGTGTCTACAGGAGGGTTATGTTAAGCGATTTTTATTTCCCAAAGAAATTGTGTAACTATCTAGGCATTGTTACAATAGTTTAAAGAGGAAAGATTTGTATTTTTGTTTGTAATGGGTAAACTCAAAATCTACTGAACTAAATTTATAAAATCACCTATAGACAGCTGCATTATCAGCGAGTAATATAGGCTATATTTTAGCTTCATAAAAATTTGAGATCCCTTGGAAAATGCAATTATACCTATATGTAACTCAAGGTATAAAAATGTTGCATGTCCCCGGAACATTACAGAGCGGCTGCACCTATTTAGCGTTTTCTTTTTTTGTTGAATTTGCAATTGTCTGGACAAGGTGGGATGTAAAAAAAGGGTTGGTAGGTGTAGCATAGGTGTATAGTAAGAATAGGGGTAGGGTAGGAATAGGACACTACGCGAACGAAGTCGCGCCGGGCTAGCTAGTATTAAATATTACTTGCACAATCCATATTATCGTATTCCTATTTCAAAGAGACTATCAACTCCTGTCAAATAAGGTCGCGACGTCATTGTCGAATATTTTACCTTTTCAACGTTTGCGTAAACAGAGATTGTAGGTATGTGTTTTGAAAAATATCTTTCAATTTTAAGGTTGTCTCACAATTTATTTTACACCTAGGAAAATGGCCTAGTAGGTTGTAGTTGACTGGACAGCTTAGCGTTTTCAGAGTAGAGTGTAACCTACGGGATATAATGTGTGTGTAGTGCGTTTATTCGGCCGGTCTGAGGTTTTTAATGCATTAACCAAGTATTTGTAATGTCCAACAACCCCTGTCCACTCGTTAACCAACTATAAAATCCACATTTTCAATTCAAGGTCTGCGATGTTAATTTGATTCTTCTGTAATTGCTGCTGTGAACACAATTCCATTATTTTGATAAAACTTATTAAGTTGCGCATACGGCAATTTAACAATGCAAGTTTTAAATTTTTGTACAAAATTTATCGTTATAAAAACGAAATGACTTTGAAGATGTTTTAATAGTGTAAACAATAAACTGTGCTTATTTTCAAATGTTCAAGATAACTTTGACCCTTGAAAGTCTAAGTTCATTCTGATTTTAGTGTAGTTATTTCAAGGGTAATCGCTATTTTTCTTCTTCTCTTCCAGTCTTAAAGTTTTGAGCTGCCCAAGGGGCCTACGTAACTTTATGACTTATGATGATTGCTTGTAATGGTGACTTTATTTAATTTGTGACTATTTTAGTGTAGGTAGGTACCAAATACCTACTTGTCGTGTGTTTACTTGGGTATATTAATTTTCATTACACATCGTAAATGATAGGTCAGCACTCATTTGAATTACTTAGTGAATATTGGGCCGTTGTGAAATGTATTAGAAATGATGACGTAATAGTACTTACTTGTTTTTGATGTGAAAGATCTTTAAAACGTCACAAAACTGGACCGTAACGAATATCCGTTACGCAATTTTTGCATGAAGGCGTAACCAAGATCCATACATCCATACTTACAAACTTTCGCATTAGTAATATTAATATTCGTAGTATTTTCCAGGGTCTTAAACTCGATTGGCAAAAATCAAGCTTATTTAAGTATTTAAAAACCGATTTATCAGCGAAGACTCGTACAAATATAAATTACTCGATAAATCCATTTGGTTCTACGGCGCCACTACCTGACCTGACTTGAACAGAGTAACTTGAGTCGGTATTTACTTGAAATGTTTTGATCGAATCTCCCCAGGTATTATCGGATTTACATAGAAGGTACAAACAAACTCCAAGACGGATTAACATACAATAACCGAGGGGCAAGTTTAGGAATTATTAGATAGACGTATGTATGGGTTAGGTGTACCTACTTACGTTACATATTCTTAATGAAGACAAGAGATGAGTTTTCAATGGCTGCCGGGCTTGAATTTCCCGGTGAGGTATCGGTGTAACTTATACAATCTGTCTATCAATACATACATACCTGTATACGTCTCGTATGTATGTAGATATGTATATTTATAAGTAAAGTATAAAATATGTATGGTAAAAAAAATATTTTGAAAAAGACTTTGTAACTTTATTTACAGTTTCATCATAGAAGACAGATACTGAATAAAATATTTGAATATTCCCGGATATTGGATAGTTCGAGAATTTCAATATTATAGACATCGTACGTTGAATCAGCAATTAGATATAAGTAAATTGTGTAATTCAATGATTATTTTTAATAGTAAACAAACGGGTCACGTGGGCCTCAAGTCGCTTATTTACTAATGGCTCAATTGAATGATCAGTTTTCCAATAGGTATCTAAAGCATTCCTAACCACTCGCTAGATGGCGCCCCGACAATTTGGGTAATTGATAATCGCTTGAAATAGGTTCTTAGCAAACAGGATATAAACACTGGGTACGTTGTATTGGATAATATTGTATTTATCAATAGTTTTCAACCATTTTAGAGGGTTTAATAAATTATTGCAATCAAAACAATCATTAATTTGACTGAGACAGTTCGTTTCATGAATGGACGTAGTTCAAATATAAAAGGTTTGTATTAAAATGGAAAAATGATATAAATATGAATGAATAAATATATTTATTAACATTTCTTTTACCCTTTTAAGTTACGTTTGTATTAATAACTTTTACTTTTTAAGTTTAGTATTAGTTGGCTGCATGACATCACTGCCACAATCATACATATTTAAAAATAAAGTACCAAAATTGTGGGAGCGCCATTTGTTGATGCTTTTTGAAACCAAATGACAATAACTACTGGAAAACTATTAATTGTAATTGGTTCGCAATAGCTACCCAATGGCATTCTGACACGTGTTTGGTATTCTACTACTGTTACCAATTTCTGGTATTCTGCTACAACAAAAACTTTTTTTTTTATGTCATACGGTAGGCAAACAGGCAAGCGGGCCACCTGATGGAAAGTGGTCACCACTGCCTATAGACATTAGCAACACCAAGAGTATCGCTAATGCGTTGCCCACCTCTATAACACGTTGCTCTGGCAGCAAAAAGCAAATGCCACTCCACTGCCAAAGCCACGGTTCCCCAAATCCCCACCCCATGGAGCACTGGAAACCTTACTCACCGGCAGAAACACAATACTATTTAAAAGAGTATTATTTAGCTGCGATATTCTGTAAGGTGGAGGTACTTCCCCAGTCGGGCGGCTCCAATTCGAACGAGATACCCCGCTATGCCCTACCTCTCTTAACTACTAAACTGTCATAGATTTGCGGAATGGCCATCTTTAGACACCCGCAATACACAGGGAATCTGGTGGAACTAGCATCGCTTTTGGTGAACTTGTCACCTTTAACTATCGATCTACAGCTGAAACTTGATGTTTTTCTACTCGAAAAATTGACAGAAAAAACAGTTTAACAACACTAGAAAATTCAAAGAAAACGTTAAGTAAGCACTATGTTGTTAGCTTAGGACATTACAGACGCTAATATTTTTCAGATTTTTAGGAACACGTGTAAAAGATAATGATAATTCTGGTACCTACTAAGCAAGATAAACTAAAACATTGCGAAATTTGAAAATAAATTGGATAATTTTCTTTGTTTTAACCCTTTCTCTCTCTTGTGTATGGAACCCATCAAAAATATGGGCCAATTTCTCACCCTGTCAAATTGAGTATAAAAAAATATTATCTTAGCGTTAATGCCCCGGTTGTGCTCTCGCGCACGAGGGCCCGGGGTCCGCCTTGACCATGATCCAGGATTTGGCAGGTCAGATAATTACAGTGAAGCGACTGCCATCTAACCTCCATGACCCTGCTACCAGGGGAACCTGGCCAGATTGGATCATGGTTACACATCCAGTCGCCTGAATGTGTAGGTTTCATCACGATGTTTTCCTTCCCTCACCCTGTCAAATTGAAGCCGATGCCAATACGTCGCCTTCATAGCCGATTAGGTCACAGTTCGGGAGGCCGAGGTTTTTAACATTAGAAACTATACATAGTATAAAACAAAGTCGCCTCCTGCCGTCTGTCCCTCTGTGTCCATGTATGTATGTGCACTTAGCTCTTTTAAACTACGAAACGGATTTTAATGCGGTTTTCAAAAATAGCTATAGTGATTGACATAGAGAAAATATTTACTAAAGTAATAGAGGAGACACCGCAAGTATTTTCTTTGAACCATGCTTTGCGGTCCATGGACAACAGTGGCCGCAGTCAGTTCTGAGACATTGCGCGACGCGGACCAATCTGACAGTGGCTTGGATATTCAAAAAAACGCCATCTTGTGCATTAAAAACTGTACGAACCATTCGAGGGCCAAAAATAAAGAAAATGATAACATTTCATCGGTCATTCTATGACTTAGCAGCCTCCTCCCGCACCTCCCGCACGTGACAGGTTGGTACAATATTTTTGTTTGTGATGGCTGCTCTATTACGTTAGTAAATATTTTCTCTATGGTGATTGAAGAACAAGATTCATACGTAAGAATAAAGAGGGTAGGTTGGGGTAAAGTAGGTGTAGGGTAGATGAAGGTTGGTGTAGGATAAGTGTAGGGTAAGTATAGTGTAAGTGTAGAGTACGGGGTAGGGGTAGGGTAGGTTTAAGGTAGGGATAGAGGTAAAGTAAAATAGGGCTAGGACGTCACGCAAACTAAGTCGCGCCGTGTCCACTAGTATTTTTTTAAGAGTTTATTTGTTTTGAATAAATAAAAAAACAATATAAATAAATTCGACTATTGTCGATATATTCTACAATAGACCAAGCAAATCTTACGAGCTACCCCTAAGATTTAAACGCCCAAGATAAAGCCCGAAGCGGAGACCCTGAGCGAAAAATATCGCCACCGTCAAAGCACCAGAAACCTTGTTAATGTACGCACTTGTCTTTATTAATGCCGCGTGTAAACAGCGACGAAAACCCACAGCTACCGTCTTCCACACCGCAATTACAGGACTAGGCGACACCCGGATGGATTATGAGAAATTAAGCGGAGCAGTAACTAAGTGCGCTAATTCCCAACCCTGAACAGAGAGGAGAGAACAAAAGATTACTTAAACAACAGTCGCGCCAACATATTTCTCTATTACACCGGGCTTTTGTTCGCTCGTTTCGTCGCGCCGGATTGTAGCGACGCATTCGAGACCGTTTGCGGGAGCCGGTATTATTTTGCTCCGGCAAAGTGATGTAGGTGGTAAGCTGTTTGTTCATAGTCTGCGATGGACAGTGATAGCCATCGACAACAGTCCAGAGGGCTATTGGCTATCTCAGTGGACAAGTGAATTTGACATATTCTTACACTACTCTAATTTTGTAAACGCTATAGCCAGTGGCCAACGCAGATGACGTAGAATTGTCTAATGTCAAATTCAGTTGACTGAGTTAGACAGGCTTGAGACCTAGGGCCCGACCGCCTAGCTGGGATTGAAAGCAAACGCTTACCAACGATGCGTCGCCGTCTCATTCGTCAAACGACAACCGAGTGATAGTGATGCCATGTCCAATAGCGTCTACCTTCAATTCGAGATAGGTGGTCGGGCTTCAGGTCTCAAACTTCCTCCAAACTAGGCAGGAGATTTGATATCGCAGTCTTGAAAAGGCAATCGAAATCGCTGCTACTTATTTTCAGGTTTCAATTGTCTGTGACCGCACAGCCGCCGCTCTCATATGATAATTGTGATTGGAAGGTCTGCATATTTCGACATGGCTTCGATTATGTGAAATGAAAAAAATACTTCCGTGACCGTTTCCTGATAAAATTTGATTCACCTCTACTTACGTAGGTACTTCATGTATTCAAACAAACAATAACAAAGATTTTAAAAAAGAAAACGAATTAATTTTTCCAATTTATTCGACAGCCTAGTTGGCAGGTATAATTTAGAAAAGGAAAATTAACCACATCTCACATCACAATTGTGCTGTCCGCCCACCTAATAAGTGTAAGTTTCCTAAAGGCGATGGTCACGCCTCTCTCTAGCAAGATGGACCAACGACCTGGTCGCCGGTACCTGGATGAAAGGTCGCGGTTACCATCTAGATGCAGACATCATAGGACCGGCTTTTGTGGTGATCTCTTTGGGAGGCCTATGCCCAGCAGTGATGTGATGATGATGAAATATCTAAATTCAATAAAGAATTCGGTTAAGTCACGTTATAAAAAAAACATAAATAAATAAATAAATCTTTACTTTTTTTGCACTAAATTCAAAATAGAGTTTTCGTTTTACAATTTGCCATTGGCGAACATTAGGTTTCTCGTCTCAGGATATATCTTAGAACAAGTTCGGCATAATCTCGTGTGCTTTCTTATTCCGAGGAACGTCATCAAGTGACGTTTCGCAGAATAAAATGCTCACTAAGAAAAATTACCCTCCTACCTACGTCACATACCGCGATACACCAGTTATGTTGTCGACCTATAGGTACCTACTCAAAGTTTATCTTGTGTTTTGTAAATTGAACTCAAAATTACTATAAAAAAATTTACTGACTAAATTAAATAATAATTAAAACTGTCAGCTATGACTTCTATATGTTTTATCAAAAGTAAGTTTTATTTGTCATTAACAGAAAATAAATATTCCCTTTACAAATCATCAACAATACAGGAAAAAAGAAGCCTGAAACCACTCCCAGTTCTTCCCAGCCTCTCTCATCTCTCATCCCAGTTCCCTTGCACACCGAATCACGTCGTGCGTCAACCGCGCTGTGATAACGTGGTGAGGTATTGTGGGTTCGGGCGAATTCGCGAGCATGCCGCAGCATCATCGGGCCCCTAGACCCGACGGGCCTAGCAGACCCCGGGGATAGGGATGTGCTGTGAGGTCGATGTTTCGAATAATCGATTTGCAATTATACATTCATGAGAAAAAATAACTATTTCTACATTTACATGAACGTCGATATTTCCTAAATAACTCATGATAACTGTATGAAATCAAACGATTCAATATTCGTTTGATTTCATACACACGTACATATTTAATTAAGTAAATAGGTTTTAGCTCGGCTTGCACTAAATTCTCAAACAGATTTTAAACTGACGTAAAAATAGAACTGAACCTCGAACATCTTTCGGAAATATCGTCGGTAAGTTACTAGTTATTTTTGCTCATGAATGTTTCCCAGTTCTTCCCAGCCTCTCTCATCCCAGATCCCTTGCACACCGAATCACGTCGTTCGTCAATCCGCGCTGTGACAACGTGGTGAGGTATTGTGGGTTCGGGCGGTTTCGCGAGCATGCCGCGGCATAATCGGGCCCCTAGACCCCGCAGCCCCGCAGACCCCGGGGATAGGGATGGGCTGTGAGGTCGATGATTCAAATAATCGAATAGCAATTCATGATCAAAAATAAACCTACACTTACATAAAAAAAAATATATATACGACAATATTTGCTAAAACTCTACGAAGTCAAACGAATTTTGAAGCATACATATTTAATCAGGTAAAAGGGTTTTAGCCCGGCTTGCACCAAATTCTTAAACACATTTAAAAATGACGTATAAATAGAACTGTTTGTTTACTTCTTTGAAAATTATCGTTGTTTAGGTAGATAAGTTACTAGTTATTTTCTTTCATGAGTGTTTCATCTGTGAAACTAGCAAATACTTAACAATCGTAAAGTAAAAAGAAATCATTAAAAATGTGTCTCAAACCTATGTACATAATCTCTGTTTGGGTTGTAGACGAGTCACAATCCTTTTTTTGTGACTGGGAAAGTACTTGTGGGGGCAGTTAAATAAAAGGGAAGATGAAACGATGAAAAATAACTAATTAGGCACTTTTAAAATTATCCTGTACTAGCGACCCGCCCCAGCTTGGGACGGCTTAATAAATTATACACCTAAACCTTCTTCATCAATCGCTATGTCTATTGGTGAAAACCGTCAGTAGTTTTTGAGTTTTTCGCGAACAGACCCACAGACAGACGCGGCGTGGGACTTTGATTTAGAATATGTAGTGATAGTGATGATAAATGGGCGGGCAACCTCATAAAGGTCATAGTAAAGCAGCCGATGGATGCAAAAGTCAAGAGTCGCCGATGTGGAAGGTGTGGTTGGTCAACCTCGCTTCGCCAACGATATTAGGAGGCACGCCTAAAGAATACCGAACTCGTTGCGGCGCTGACCGGTCGACAAGCCTCAACGCACAAAATGATCACCCATCCAGTTTTCGGAAATTACGAGCATTACTCCTAATTGCATTGATTAACCTTGGTTATCGATCTTGCAAACACATATGCCTACGTACATAATACAAAACATACGTATACAAAATACAGTGTCGAATCGATTCAAAACTCTGGATCGCACTCGCTTTTCGCCAGGTCGACGTCTCCCTTCTCTTAATTACGCCACCTGAGAACCGCTTACGCTCAGTGCCCTTACGCCGTGTGATTCATAAACTGTCGACAATGGGACCCGCTCCATGAGTGGCTAAGCGAGTAAGAGGGCGACTTGAGACTCAGCAATTGTTCATTTTAAAGTACGCAGACGTGATTGGTTCGTTAGATGAACGAGCGAATTAAGGGAGTGTAGCAGTTACATGCCTGTCTTGTTTTAAATCGCAGGATTTACTGACTCCTAATGTTCTCATGCGTGAGCATGTGAATGTATGTAGACGAAAATTACATTTTATCTTTAAAAGTAACAAATACATTGTGTGAACAGTACAATCTGCGTTCCTTGAAGGTCGAAGTGTTTCTGGACATGCATGTCCATCCTCAGAATACTAATACTAAGGTACTGCACTATGCCACCAAGCGTCCGTAAGCGAGTGGTTAAGGTATCTGACTCGTAAGCAAGAGGTACTGGGTTCGGATCCCGCTGCGGCCATGTATGATTGACTCTTTTCTGAACGGAAGCTCTTACGGTGAGGAAGAACATCGTGATGAAACCTGCACATTCAGGAGACTGAATGTGTGACCATGATCCAATTGAACCAACCTGGTCAGGTTCCCCTGGGAGTAGGGTCACGGAGATTAGATGGCCGTCTCTCCACTGTAATTATCTGAACTCCAAACCTTGGATCATTATCAAGGCGGACCCCGGCGCTCATGCGCGAGAGCATAACCGGGGCATTAACGCCATGTATCGGTTAGCATCCAACTAATACACCAAACTCACTAACTAATGCACGACCTCATTCCGCCGGCTCCTTTCCGCCATCGGGAGACGCGATTCGGGCGAGCGCTTCATCCTTATGTCGTGGATCTTCCAGCTATTCGCACGAGCCGCTTTGGCTCGACCTTTATAATGCGTACGGCTAAGGAATGGAACGCATTGCCTGCGAGTGTGTTCCCTGCTCAATATAATCTGGGTGGATGCCTTCAAGGGCTAGAGTGAATAGGCTGTTCCAAGTCTGGCATACTCCATCTTCGGCCGCATCGTCACTTACTAACAGGTGAGTTGACGGTCAAATGCCTGTATTGCATGTTAAAAAAAAAACTCAGAAATTAATTTTGTTATATGGCCGCAGTGGGATTCGAACCTGACACACTCAGCTACCGACGCTCCTAAACACAGTATGTACTACGTTGATAAAATAACCTGAGATCCACTTAAAGCTCGTCCAAGCGCCCATTGTCATCCAAACATCAGCCTGAGCCAATTATGCTAATATGGTAAGAACTTGAGATGGAGGCAGAGTAGGTCGTATTGAACGGCTCCATTTGTGCACCCCACTTAAGGACCTAATATAAGTTTTAGTGACGAATGAATAAGAATTAGTGATGAGTATATTCGCCGAACAATAGTTGGGCATAATCGGGCAGGACATTGTCAAGGGTACCGAAGGAGGTTGCGTGTAGCGGCGTCACCATTGTGTTTGCAATGGCGTTTTTTAAATACCTCAGTTTTTGAACGATGTCTTTGTGATTATAACTAGGTAATCCGTGAATCTGTCGTTGTTTCAATTCCAGTACTTAGGTTAAATTTTTGCTTCGAGGCGGCGACAGATTTGTCTTTACAATGGCGTTTTTTTTATACTTCCGTTTTTGAACGGTTTCTTTGTGATTATAACTAGGCAATACATGAGTCTGTCTTTTTTTCAATTTCAGTAGATTTATATTTTTTATATATATGCGATTTATATGATTGATATCCCCATTAAATAATTTCCTTAATAAAAGACGTCCAACTGACCACAACTGTGGCTTTCGTGGGTAGATGATGCGTGAGCTTTGATTTAAGTAAGTATACAATACACGTACAATACAAAACTCTTTATTTGCACACCAATTTACACATACTTACACAGATACAAAATATATGGTAAGCAGTACAAACGGCGGTCTTGTCACTAATGTGATCTCTTCCAGACAACCTTGTATATGACTTAAAAAATATAAATTGAACTTTGGCTCTTGCTGTTTTATTGAACAGGTATTTTCAAATATCAATAAGGTCATTTCAGATTCCATTATACCCACAAACCTAAACATTGCCGCAGCAATAGAAAACGTTAAAGTGAATCGCATGGAAATCAGGCTCAATAAGAATAAAATAGGCACGTACAGCACCCTGAGGTCGCAAGTCAGCGCCAAACGTGTATTGGGCACAGCGTTTGGCACTACGCCAGTTAGTTTAAAATGTTAAGTTACGGCCACAGTAAACAGTCAATTACTGGCACATTGAATCGGTGGGGGGCGGGGGAATTGCCTATGCGGAAACCATTACACCCCAGTCGCTCATATACTTACCATTTTATAGACATAGACGTCGATTGACGCGTTTAATGCAGTATACAAATGAGCTTAAAGTACTAGGGGGCAAGCTTTACTTGGGGGATTTGTTATATTGGTAGTTGGCTCTTTGAAGGCAGATTGCAGAGCGCAGTATTAAAAATGTGGGGTCAAATACGGTGGTGCCTGTTTTTTGGTGTGTTGAGGTTGTAGATGGGTTGTTTGAAGAGATTAGTCGCCTGTAAACACTTAGGCTGGTCGGCATTCTCTTTTTAAGATAAATGGAGGCATATGAGTACGCGGATCTCCTGGTGGAAAGTGATCACCGCCGCCCATAGAAACGGGGAGTCGTGAATGCGTTGCCGCCCTTTGAGATATATGTAGGCTGGTGGGTGCAGGGAGCTCTTTCCATAGTGTGGTCATACGAGGAGAATATACGTATAGAATACGTGCAGGATGTGGAATAGCTCCCGAAGAGTTTTCATTACACTATAACATGGAGTTCTTCAAGAGGCATGTCTACAGGTACTTCAAAGGCTGGCCCCTCATTCGCGCCCCATAGGTTGATGATGTCGTGGACGACGGTGGCCGCTTTCCATCAGGTGGTAAATTAAAAAAATGTTTCTATAAAATCGTTCGGTGGTCGACCGCCACTAATCCAGATGGCACGGATGGAATTTCACCTTACGGTGTACGGTGGTGAAATACTGCAGCCAGTATTAGTCTGAACAATTCCTCAGAGGACTTCCCATGATAACGATAAAAAGTAGAAGACGCCCAATGAGGCTACTTCCCTCCATTAAGCTGTAATATAATATGGTCGTGTTATCCTAGATAGCTTTTCGGAATCTAGAGATTACCTCTATACACAGTAATTTCAGGAAAGAAATACAGAGTGAATAATACTGATAAACTCATAAAAATGTACATCAGTTTCCATTCTTATATCACTGACCTACAATTTATGTTCATGTCATGATAATCTAAACGCCCTTCAAGGCTGGAGTGATTAGGCTGTTCCTAGACAGGCATGGCTCCATCTCCGGGCGCATCGTCGCTTACTACCAGATGAGATCGCGGTCAAATGCTTAGCTAGTCTCCATCAATCATTCTCCTGGCTTGTTCCCTATTTGAGGTCAGTCCTCCTAATACGAAACAAATGCTTGGTTAGTCTAATTTTGAAAAATGTGAATTCTTACAACTGAAATGAAATGTATTGAAATGAACGGACCTCTCTCCGCGGGACTCGCGGAAGACCAGCGCCGCGGCTCAGGCCGTGGTATACGCTGAGCGAGGTCCTATTGTCGTCAGGGGTACCACTACAGCAGTTCCGATGCTATGTTATTTTGTGAATTATTTTGTTATTGTGTATTGTTTACTGTCTGTAATTATATGTGTATGTTGTATTGTGAGCTTGTGATGTGGTGTCCTGAGACAATAAATGTATTTAAAAGATTTCAATTCTTACAACTACTACTCAATCTCCTATAACAATAACTTAATGCTCCAACAACGACTGTTCAAGACACCGGCTCCCATAAAAAGGTGTAGACAAGAGATACCTACAGCGAATTGTAAAGTGAATGGAAAAAATGAAATTTATTTACCGGTGAGGAAACGGCGCGAGCGAAATTGCAAAATTAACGTCGTCGTCCATGTTTTATGAAGTGAAAGAAACTGCTATCTGCAGTTTGCTAATTTGTGAAGCGAACTCGGCTGTGTTGAGATTAAACTTGCTACAGCTACGCCCGTAATAGGTCTTCGGAACTTCTCAGTTTTCATCTTTTTCAGTTTTTATATTATTAATGTTTCTATACGTATTTTCCTTTAATTGCGTTAGTATAGATTTGTGCCATGGCATAACTGCGTGGCACTACCAGTAGTGAAATGGGGAAATGCTATTCCCTTTCTCTGTGACAAATGAGCAGATAGCCCAATCGTTTTTGTTATGTTATACGGCAGACAAACAGGCAAGCGGGCCACCAGATGGAAAGTGGTGACCGCCGCCTATGGACATCAGCAACAACAGGGGAGTTACCAATACGTTGCCCGCCTCTGAAGAGACCTCTACACCTCTTGAACGATCGGCCTTGGAGGAAGCCCAAGTCCAGCAGTGGACTGCTGGCTGCTGATGTGATGTGTAATTGATGCCGATGCTGTGAAGTACAGTAGAATATACTTACAGTATTAGAAATCTTTGTATTTCTACAAAACGTGGCCAATAACAAGTGAATTCGTTAGATATGTGTGTGTTTGAGGTCTCCAACATGATTCCAACTGACAATGCTTGAGTAGCGATAGGCACTATGTGTCCGTCAGAATGAACGAAAAAGAGCTGTGTTGAACGCAGTGCGTTCACTTAACGTGCACTATTAGAACACATAGGAAGGCTACTTCACCTAGACTTCTATTGTTTGAGAATACTTTAACCTGACATCCAAAACACGAACGTAAATTTGACATTATAACTTTCGATAAATATTGCGGTATATATTGATATAGAAGAGCTTTATTTTCAGAAATAAGTAGCAAATACATTACATTAAAGTGTTTCCACCTGAATATAGTGATGCTATTAACAAGCTAAAGTGATAAAACGATGAAAGGGTAAATGTTCCAATTAGGTGATATCCCGTATTAAAATCCATAGAGAGGAGCTCGCGACGCGCCCAGGCAGAATGAAAGGGGAATATAAGTAGGTAGGTGCGCAGTTACTGTTATCCTTCCCAGGCACACATTGATAAAGTTTTAGCGTGTTTGAATGGCAATGGCTGACATTATCGTAAAAGTCGGAACTCCGTCGAAATAGCTCCAGCAAAACATAAGGGGTTCACATACAATTGCTAAAGTTTCTAATATAGGACGATATATGCCCCTATTGTTCGCGTTATTTCTCGTAAAAATGTCAAAATCTAATACTGTTGCCGCTGGATAGGACGAGATAAGCTTCGGTGGTAGGCACATAATTTTTCCTTGCTTTTTTTATGAACTTTGTTCTTGAACACCCTAATTCGCAAACGATACTTGTTTTACTAAAGTAGCGGTTCTATAAGTTCTTACAGTTCTCATTAGTGAACGGACTGCGTTTAATACGGCTACATTAAAAAACATTTTAGCGTTAATATCTCGCACAAGGGCCCGGGTTTTTTTTTATACCACTAAGGTGGCAAACAAGCTTGCGGCCTGCCTGATGGTAAGCAGTCACCGCAGCCTATAGACGTTTGCAATATCAGGGGCATCACCCACGCGTTGCCGACCCCGTTCCCGAAACTTTTTACCCCTTTCTTGAAGAACTCCATGTTGTACTCTCCAGGTAGTTCATTACACAACCTTAGTGTGCGTGGGAGAAAGTTCCTTTGGAACCGCACAGTTCGCGACCAATTTGGCTCCAAGGATGAACTCCCTGTCGATGGCGAGCGGTGCGATGATAGAATGTAGCTGTAGGCATCATGTCAAACAATTCTTCAGAACAAACACCGTTGTACAAGCGGTAGAACACACAAAGGGAGGCGAAATCCCTCCGCTGGCTCAGCGGCTCAATACCACTTGTGAGCATGGTATGATCGACAATTCTCACGCTTTTGAATCGAGTCACAGGGACCAAGCTGATATGCCGGTGCTCCCGCCCATAGATGGGAGCAATACTCCAAATGGGGTCTGACTTGAGCCTTGTGTAGGAGAAGTCGTTGCCTCGGCGTGAAGAAATGCTTTGATCTGTTAAGCACACCCAGCTTTTTAGATGCGAGCTTGACCTTTTCTTCCAAAGGATTGCGAATTTGGACGTCACTAGAGATGTCGACACCTAGGACATGTAGCTCTTAGAGATGGCAAGCGGTGTATCCTGTGTAGAGCTACAACGAATGGCGTTTCCTTACGGTGAACGCACATACTTGTATCTTAGTGGGGTTAAATTGAACTAGATTTAGTCGTCCCCAATCGGAGATTCTAGGTAAAGTACAGTAAAGTACAGTGGTGCAACTGCCATCTGACTTCCGTGACCCTGATACCAGTAGAGGAACCTTATCAGATTGGATCATGGTTACACATTCAGTCCCCTGAATGCACAGGTTTCATCACGATGATTTCCCTCACCGTAAGAGCATCGGTTAGCATTCAACCACTGTACATCACTCAGAAAAGAGTCATTGGTACATTGCCGCAGTGGGATTCGAACCCTGTACCTTAGCCACTCGGCCACCGCCGCTCCTTTGTAAAAATAAATAATCTAACAAATTACCTGATGGACTAGTAAGTAGTCTTTGACGTGATATGGGCAACAACGTGCCTTGACCTTTCAAAAATGATAGCGTTTTATTCCTAATAATAAAACGGATATTACTGTGCCTTTGTAGACATTGTTTGGTACTTATTGTACCACTCTAGTACCAAGGGTAGTAATAGTTGATACTCGGGTGCAATGAAAGACCTAAGCTCCTTAGCCAACGTGAGAATAAAAAATAATCCGTTAAACCAACGTACATTTGTGTACTCATTTTAACAATTGGGACAAGTCGGAGATACCTAATATAATTAAATATAGAAAAATAAGTTATCTATTTGTTTATTATTTACTAGCAGCCGCCCCGGCTTCGCACGGGTACCATTACGGGTACACGGGTATATAGCCTATGTCACCCGGGGATAGTGTAGCTTCCCAACGGTGAAAGAATTTTTGAAATCGGTCCAGTAGTTTCGAAGCCTATTCAATACAAACAAACAAACATAAAATCAAACCTTTCCTCTTTATAATATTAGTATAGACAAATGGCAACATTCATTGCACCCAAGTGCGATTAATACAGCAAAAAGAGATGTAGATGTAGTGGGGTGTTATAACGTCGTAGTATGTTTATTTGGCAGTAACACCGTAGCTTCCGAACGGATTAAATTAATGCGCTCTGCCCGTTTATTTAGTTCCAAACTAGTTTAATTTAGATCCTTAGTAGCTTTGTTTCGTCGAAACCGTCTCTGTAGTTCAATATTTAGGTACGAAGATTTTACTGGTAATTTCAGTCATTTTGTGAATTTATTTTTGTAAGCCCGAAGTATTGCCAAGCTTAAGTGACAGTGGGCAGAACAAATGGCCGATGGGGCAGGAAAGTTCTCGAGTTGCGACTACGTACCGGAAGACGCGCCTGGGTAGGCCTCCCACTAAGTGGACCGACGATCTGGTAAAGATTGCAGGTACCAGCTGGATGCGGAAGGCACGAGCGGGCTTTTGGGGAGATCTCTGGGGGCCTATGACCAGCAGTTGGCGTCTTCCGGCTGATATGATGACGACGATCATAATGATGATACTTTGTGTTAGTACGTACCTACTACTCGATTGGGCCGTGATTAATTCGCGTTGTCATTGTGCTGTTCCAGACTATTTTTTGGAAAGGCTAAGTAAAAACGCATAGGAAAGCTAGTTTACCTAGACAAGGTATTGTAGTTAAGCGGGCAATGTCCCGTTTGCAAAAGGTCCCTTTCGCAAAACATCCTTCTCTATGTATATGTCAAAATCTTTGGTTGGATCCTTGTCCGTTCGCGGCATTGAGGAAATAACCTCCTTTTACGGTAAAAGAAGTTTCATAACTCAACCAGCACTGTGAGTGTAACGTTTCTGTATAGGTACAGAGGATGAAGAGACTATGGTATGGGTGTTAGTTTGCATAGAGTGAACATGGTTATATCAGAAGATTTTGCTCTAAAGCATTCTCCAAATATCCATTTCACCTGCTAGCCTATGTTAAGCTGTGAGACTGCGATTGATCCGATAATTATCATGTAGATTCTCCAAGTTAATTGTAAGCCGTGTACTTGGGGCTCTTTGCAACAAGGAAAAAACAACAACTTCCTTTAGTTTCTACAGTGACAGTGCACCGCGGTTCTTCATTTGTGGTGGTATAATATACCTAACATTGAGCTCTCTGCTCAGTTCCCAGTTTTGTATAAAAACTTTTAATTATTATGTTTTAAGACTTCGTAACGTGTACGATACGAGTCAGTACGAATAAACTTGTGTTACACCAAAATTTCTACCTGTATGCAAAGTTCGAAGCAAGACGAAGTTCCTAAACGGGTATACAATACTGCTCCAAGTTATCCGAATCTAACAACAACATAATATTATAATGTACATAACGTACAATACAACTTGTGCGGAACATCGAACTGCGAATGCATATTAATACGTGCCTTTGTTAATCCAAGACTGAATATCTACGAAAGTATGAATACTTACAAATATAAAAGTCCATATTTTATTTCTAAATAAAGGCAAACTGGTAATGAGCAGTTTTCCAACAGGTATCTAAAGCATTCCTAACCACTCACTAGATGGCGCCCCGAAAATTTTGGTAATCGATAATCGCTTGAAATAGGTTCTTAGCAATCAGGATATAAACACCGGGTACGTTGTATTGGATAATATGGTATATTTTGTCAAAAGTTTTCAACCATATTAGAGGTTGTAATAATAATGGAACATAGTGCACACTTCTATAAATATTTCTTTTTACACTTCGTTCAACCTTTAACAGTTATGTTTATATTAATAAGCATTTTATTTTTAAGTTTAGTATTAGTTGGCTGCATGAAACCACTGCCGTCATCATACAGATTATAAAAAGATTACCAAAATTGTAGGAGCGCCTTTTTGAAACCATATAAATACCTACTGGGAAACTCCTCATCGCCAGGATAAGGTTTGCATGTATACAGACATTTTTGTAAAAAAAATCGGAAATGTTTTGATGATAATTAAATGTTTTGCCCGGGAGCAGCAGTGTACATCTAACTGACCTTTTCATTCTACACACACTGTTACAAAATTAATTACAGATGTTGCCACAATGGCGAACTTATCTCTTCAAGATATCTCTTCCAGCTAACCATTAAAGGTGATATCAGAGAAATGATAAGCGGGAAGAAACTTACACAGAAACAACAAACACACACGTACACAAAAATTGAAGAAGATTAATATGTATGCCTATACGTAGAGACAGCAGGAGCAATAATTTTAATGTTCACGGAATTCTGAACTGCCAGCGAGTAAAATTGTGGGGTAATAGGCATAAAAATTGCAAATTACAGGTAAACCATAGCGTCACAGGCGCGTATTTCGCGCAACGTAGGTAGGTTGCCTTACAACAACATATCAGCCAAAGCCTTACAATGCAATGGTTTAATTCGCCTTTATAGTAGTATAGTAATTAGTGTACTTGAAATTCCTTAATGGATTAGAAAAAAATATCTGAGATACATTTTCCGGGTTGATTTGGTTCAAAACATTTAAATCTACCATAAGTACTAATATTATAAAGAGAAAATTTGTATGTTTATTTTTTTGTGTTTATAATAAATAAACTCAAAAACTAGTGAACCGATTTTGAAAATTCTTTCACTAATAGGAAGGAAGTTGGCCGTGTGGTGTCCGGCAGAGTAGAATAGCACCAACCCCTTACGCTCATGGGTGTCGTACAAGGCGACTAATGTTTTCGAGGCAAAAATCAAGTCTCCGTCGTCTGGAAAATGGGCAGCAGCATTTTCCATTGTTATATTTAAACACTGCGATCTCCAACCCGCCTGCCAAGCGTGGAGACTATGGCAATAACCTCCCCTTTCGTGGGAGAGACCCTAAGTCCTGCAGTGGACTATTACGGGTTGTGATGATGATGATGAATAGGAAGGAGAAATATTGAATTTTATCCCGGGATGATAGGCAATAATAATGGGTTCCTGCGGAAAATTTGACTATTTACAGATATCCGAACTGCGCGCGATTGTAAGCCGCTGAGAACGGCTAAATAAAGAGTAAATAATAAAATATAAACGTCGAAACTAGTTATTGTAAGTGATTGTTACTGTTATGTTTTATGAGCAATAAAGTGTTTGTCTATCTATCTATCTAGATCCGAGTGCGATTCGCCCCACAATAACCACAGAGCGAACGAAACGCGTTCACCAACTACTTGTACTGTTAAAACACTGAAATGGCAAAATCTGGTTATGTTTCCCCAACAATTTGCGGTCAAGTATTCCGCTCCACTGTCGAAGTCCCAAGCTTCAGACCGCGACAAAGCATTTTAGCGGAACTTGTCGCAGATGGAAAGTTGGGCAATGAGCGAGCGAACCTCAAACGAGCCAGCAAGACTGTCTAATCAAAAGTTGTGATACCTATCAGTAATTGTTCCCAAAACGATGAAAGTAACCCGGAGAAGGGTCGGTCGGAATCGTCAGTGAATATAGAGTGGCTGCCGTTTAAGATAATCCGTTTCAGATATTGAATTGTACTTACAGTAGGTTGACGTTATCTTCACAGATATACTGGTTTGATTGCACAAATAGCTATACAAGCAGTCATTTAAATAAATAAAAATAATTGTGGTCAAATTCATCTAGCGCCATCCCGTACTATGGGTGATAGAAAACTGATATAAGTACCTACTACTAAATACGTTTACACACATCCAGACCCGTAACAGAAATTAAAATTCATCATTTCAACTTCTGCCTGGCCGGGAATCAAACCTGAGACCTTTTGCGTCGCTGACCGGCACCACTGAACCTCTCAGGTCGCCATTCCCACATTTTTCTAGGGCCCACAGAAAACCAGCGCTGTGATCCGCCTCGCGGTTCACAGCACAAGCTGAGTGAGATCCTTTTGCACTGGTATTAGGTATTAGTTACGTGTAGTAATACAGATGGTCTAATTCCCTACATAAGACAATGCTTTGATCTTTTTTTTTCTTTGTTTATTTTTGTCGTGTCGTGGTGTCTTGTGGCAATAAATGTTGTTATTCTTATTCATTGTACGGTCTACCAATTAACCTACACAGGGGCTGTTCCAGAATGCGTCATATTTGGTCCCCTGTATAGCCATTTCTATTTCGACTATACCACATACAGTATGCATCTCCTGCAGCTCAGCGTTGCTTTGACTGACCTCATTAATATGCTATAGCTATAGCCCGAGACTTCGATCCGTTTAATTTTAAATTTTCCAAACTTAATCGCTCATACATATACAAGCGTATAATGCAATTACTAGATCTAAACCCATAGAGCCATCAAAGTCCACTGTAGATCTGCCTATGCTTAGGGATCTTAGAAATGCCCAGACCTTTGAAGGAGCTGAGCCATTAACAGAATTATGAATGTGGCGTCCTCTGGCATCCCTACACACACGAGTGCTAAAGTTTCTCTAGTGTTTGTACCGTTCGATACTTTTAGCACGCAGCTTGGCTCTGTCGCCCGTCTGTCATCATAACCTTTATTTCTTCCGTAATCCATGGTGCTGGTGTTCGTTTTAATTTGATGTGATTTAATTACTTACATAGTATCTATACGACCATTGTTGTTTATCGAAAGCACTCAGAAGTGTCCTTCGCGTGCTATTAGAAAGGATTGCCAATTAGGGCGCCACCTATCAGGGTAGACGGCAGAAAGATGGTTTTTTAAATTCATGTTTCATAGGCGCAGTATTTTGGTCACAGCGAACCCCTTGCCATCCTGCTTACTCCTATCTTGAACTCTCCGAGAGCGAACGAGGCAATTCGCTTGATAGTTTCGGAAAATAATAATACCTATGTAGAAAAATATATATATATATATATATATATATATATATAGTATTTGATTAACATGTCATAATGATTGAGAACGACGTACATAAGTTGCACTTGCAAAGGTTTACTTAATTAAAACTTCTCTACTTAGACATTCCATACAGTAGCGCTGTCTTCTATATCACACTTTTAGCTATTGGTGCAAATACCTACCTGCATAAGAAATTCTGAAATCTAAACTATTTGATGAATGCCTTTGCCCTGCAGTGGAAAAGAATAGACTAAAATAATATTATTAATAAACCTTTTAGCTTCGACGTTCCAGAAATCTCTCTCGTAATTGCGTTTAAAATTTTATGTAAACAAATGAATTTTTACTTTTATGGAATATTTATTCCTTTATGTTTAATCAGTTTCTTTATAGTTCTAGAAATAGCCCGTTTCAATAAAAATAGAATAAGTCTCTCGTAGTCAAAAGCCCGTTTCTTCATAAAACGTATCCCATTCAATTCGTTTTCCTTGTCGATCCCCAATTCAGCCGGGACAAAATGTATATTAGCTGCCCCCTAATTAAATAATATTGGCGTTAATTGAAACACAAATCCAAGGTGATTTAAAACGGAAAGTCAATAGAAGCGGAGTAATAGGGGAGGGTAAATTAAGAGGCATTCTCTAATCCCGGAGGAAGCCCGTGGCGCCCCGGCGCGAGTAAGACTTCCCAGATCGGGTTCCAGGATCAGGGATCGCGCCGAACTTACCTATAGGTAGGTAGGAACCTACTGGAAGTACACTGGGGGAGCTAGTGAGACGTCCCGAATAATTACACAATTAAAATGCATCTATCGTTGTGAGTTCTTTATTAGGAAGGAATCGAAAACAAACCAAAAGAAATAAAGGACAATATGTGATAGGACTTTCAAATTCTAAATAATTAAAAAGAGTTTATATTTTTTCTTTTCTTTCTGTACAAAATCTTAAATACTTTTTCTTCAAATTTGAGCTATTGATCTCCAACCCGCCTGCCAAGCGTGGGGATTATGACAATAACCTCTCCTTTCGTGGGAGAGGCCCTAAGTCCTGTAGTAGACTGTTATGGGCTGTGATGATGATGATGATGAGGTATTGGTACAGCGGCACTATGTCTTTATCGTATCCGTACAAACTTATTGACTATATGAAAAATGCAAGACGTGACGTGACTGCATAAGATATCCGGATATAGACATTTCAAACCGGAACACCACAACGTAAGCGTTATTCGACGATCTTTGATATGTTTCGCTTTGGCAGACACAGAGCAAGTACTTAATTTAAAAAGATACCTAACAACGTAAAGCAGACGGCTGTAAACAAAGCGGGCTCGGCACGCGTTCATGCCTATTTGCCTTCGCTAGTTGCTAGGGTTACCACCGAAAATTGAAAAATACTTTTTGTATGTAGGTCCCGCGTCACGAAAGAAGAGACTTGTCAAATGGCAGTGGAGGGGATTTCGCGCAGGTAATCGTATACAGCGCTAGTCGAACCACGTGACCCGCCAAGTCTATTCTTATTTGACACTAGCTATAATTTGTTTTTGTATTGTTAATTAGGTAAATGTATAGTTTTAGTTTTCACTTATTTTCGATAACACACTACCGTAAAGCCTAAAGTACCCTAAAAATAGATAAATATCTATCAGGCCAACAACATATTCTGACTCCCCGTGTGTCAATGGGCGGCGGTGACTAACTATTTAGGTTTGGTACCATCTAGTGGAACGCTTGCCGGTAACTTCGCTCTACTACTTATAATAAGCATTGTTAAAGTTACTAATGTATGTAGAACCAGCTGAGTGAACGGTCCCTCCCAGCATATATTAAAAGTATTGCGACCATACATTTTGTTATCGTTGTCTATCACCGATTCTTATGCTAAAAGAGTTGTCTGCTTGTTTCTGACTACCTACTCTAAAGATAATTAAGAAGTATATACTTTTTTCTTCACTATAATGCTAAAATCACTAGTCTCTACAAGTCTTTTTTTTTTTTTTAATAAATTTGCAAATTCAGAAGGAATACAGGGACACTTTAAAATTATCAGTCACACGCCCCGAAGTTTTACCCTCGAGGAAACTTTGAACAAAGCTGGTTGTTCAAAAGTCGAAACATCGAAATGTGGACAACAAAGGGATCCCCGCGGTACTGCCCGCTGAGATAATATAAAATATACAAAGCTAAAGTAATGTAAAAATATGAAAGCAGCAAAGGAACCTTGTGCCATGTTGTGTCCTGAGGAGTAGAGTCTATATTCTACTAGTGCTATGCACCCTTCGATTGACGAGTGTCGTAAGAGGAGAATATATGTCTAAGGCCGGAAAAGCTACTATCTCTTTAAACTAGAAAAGGTGGTTTTTCCAACACTGCGAGCTCCAATTCGTCTGCCAAGCGTAGAGATTATGGAAATTCTCTCCAGATAAGTGGAGGTTTACTTTAATATATGAGTAATGGAGGATGCTCCTGTCCAATTGTGACCTACTGATTGTTGTTAATGATTAAAGAAAATCTGTCAATTGAGGACTATCTACTACTTCCTAGCAAGGCATTAGTGAAGGTTTTAAGACTTATGTGGTTATTCACTACACTTTAACTACACCGTGACCGTGGTAACAAACCCGATAATATGTGTAGTGAAAGTGTAAGGCATTAGCGTGTATAAAAAACTAATAAATAATAAATAAATAAACATCCAATGGAAACTCACCTACAATATTTATGATTAACATAGTCATTGTAGGGCAGTAAGGATTTCGGTCTCAGTTAAACCTATGTAGCGCGCGATTCTTGGACTTTTTCTGATGGATTAGAATTCGCAATGAGAACGCGATGATATTTATTTAAAGAGTACCAACAGCTATATAACACATAATTAATATTATTTTAGAACCAACACGTCAATTACAGGTCCTCGCTAGTAACAACAGAATAAAAAAAGAAAGTAAAACTGCACTACAATAATATGATGACAGAATACAAGATAAAACCAAGAGAAAATTGACTGTAAAGACCTTAATGAACTTTAATGAAAATGAAGGGAAAAGTGTCTTCATGTAACTATTTAATTATATTCAAGGTTCGGAACCTTGGTCAACGTTCGAGTAGCAACCCTAGTCCATCCTCTCTCTTTAATTACACATAAAACGTACAAACCGAGTGTTTACATCGGCGTAGCACTTATAGGGCAATCAGCGACTTTACTGACGCATTTCACTCACCCCGCAGCGAGAGTGTGCCATGATTTTTATATCTTGCATCCATAACAGGTAAAGTTCGTAAAATTTATTTATTAAGGACAACCAACAAGACTTACACTAACTAAAAATATTTTTTCTTTCTAAGTGCAGCTTCATTATAGGTTACCATGACAAGAAATATAGACAACAACGTTTAACATGCTACTTAACGTATGTTTCGTTTAAAGTACTTAAATAACTTTAAATATATTTTTTGGAAAAACTAGTTTAAATAATAGAAATGTGTAGGAAATACCAACAACTAGGACGGTTTTTAAAATTTTGCGATTAACACAAAATTAAAAAGATTAATATCGGAGACCTGCTAGGGTTCAGAGAATCGCAAAATAGATCTATGTCCATAAGTTTCCTGCTCATTTTATTGAACTGGCATTGTAGCCGCTTCAAAAGAAGGCAAGGTGTTGATTAAAGTATTGTGGGGACGTGTTTATGCAAAATAACAACCGCGCCATGTAATCACGTCGGTACAGGTAGAGAATAGGTTTGTAAATGTCAAATGTCGCCGTAATTATTAGCTATGTCTAAATGGTACAAGGACTTGTATTTAGTAATTCCATGAAATAGTCTAACTAGCCGTTTGTTTATTCGATTCGCTTAACTAGGGCTAATGTAGTTTGATACCAAGTGATTATCGACTAAAATTTAGGTACTAATTGAATGTTTTGTACATTTTAGTTGTATTTCCCTAAAACTGTTTCTAATTTCGATTGCCTGAGAGTTTAATAAATAATTTTCCAAGTTATTTGTTTGAGTCCCGGGAAGCCATGTTAGAAATAAATTATTAATAACCGTTAATTTCTTTTGGAGAACAGAAAGTTAAGGTGTCAAACTTTGTTACGGGGATAGTACCTACACTTTCGATGAAACTTTGAAAAGGTACTTACATTTTGTCCTCATTGTTATTTTCGTCATAAATACGTAATTGAATGCCGCATGTCGGAGGAGTTATGGGCTATAACCGTTACAGTTTGGACACCCAATTCTCAGAAACGACGTCGAGGCAGACCCAAGGAAAGGTGGGCAGATGAGCTGCGGGCCTTCGAAAGTGACTGGCAGACATTGGCACTTGATCGTGAAGAGTGAAAGAATCGGGGGATGCCTTTGCCCAGCAGTGGGATGATTCGGGCTAATATAATATAATAATTGAATGAATTCATCATATGAGTAGTATGGTATACTCTAGTCAATCAAAACCTTTGCTCCTTTGTATCCAAAAATGTTTAAAGAAATAAATTCCAATAATTACACACACATATTCCAAAACAAAAAAATGGGCAAAGCAACATCTTGCCTGGAAGAAATCGCTTTAAGCGATAAGGCCGCCTCTTGCTTTTTCTGCTGTTAATTTTTAAGTACCGATTGTACCTATTCTTTTAAATGTGTAATAAAGTGTTATTCATTCATATTCCTTTTTATTTTAACAGCTATTTATTTTCAAGAGCCTACTAAACCTTACAATATGTGCATCAACAAATTACAATAATTTTTTTTTGTAGTAATTAATTATTTTCCCGCGCTACCAGCCCTGGCATACCGCGCCATTTAATTACACATAAACCGTACAAACTGTATACTCTCCGTGGACGGCACTTATTGGGCAATGGGCATTTTATTGACGCATTCACTTGCCGCCCGCTCTTCCGACTGTTTGCCTTCAACGTTAGTAAGCATACATGGAACCGCACCAATTATTCATATGCCAGTTGCCTGGCAAAGAGCTATACGGAACCCTGATTTCTAAGTACGGATACAGTTAGATTTATGTAAAGTGATAGATCAAATAATGAAGTGTAACATTATTTGGTAGATTGCGAAACGGTTTAGTCGGAGATAGGTTCAAAGTTGTTGTGAACGAGTGAAGGGCTATATCGTGAGTTAAATAGAAGAGTGAGACTATTGTGTGGATTCCAACTAGTAGGTTAAGCCCAGGTAAATGACATTCGTAAAATATTTTTCTAGGGCAGGTAATTTACAAAGGGCATTTACAAAATATTTTTTTGTATCCTTTCGCACCCTTGGAGTTGCGAAGGTAAAGGGCTGACGTGCCTGGCTGTTTGACAAAGGAAAATATGATATCTGTCAAAAATATGAGCTCAGTCAAAAATGTCAAGAGCTGCTCAACTGTTGCTGTTAGACTACTTCTAAAAATTTCCTTAATATGGGGGCCCCAAATACATTCCTGTCCAGGCTTTCATTTAACTACATATTAATGCATACCGAAGCCGAAAGCTCACAGTACGCAGACAACGAACGGATAGCTTATACCTAGACCAAGGTCGACCAAGGCGGACTAGATCAGCAATGGGATCCCAATTTTGAACTTCTCCCATAATCTAGTAATCGAGTGTTGTCGCTGGACACGACACTATTTATAAAAGTAACGGGATAAAGAGTAAAAAAGTTTTTTATTTTTTTCTACCACAGTAGACGCTCAGACCCCGTCTTAGTGAAAGGAATAGATAATTTATCTAATTGGAACGTTTTGAACTCGTTTGTGAATTATCGCTTTCAACTTTTCTTTTGTTAGTTAAAACTTCTTAAAACTAAGTTGTAACTAAAAGTTTATAACTATAACTTGTCGGAGTTTGTTATTTTTCAAGTGATGGAGCTGTCGTTTAATCCATTCATCAATAACAAGTACCCTACAAGAGTAGGCAAAGGCTATCGATTGTCGCAACTTCTTCATCTTCTTCAACTTCTTCAACTTCGATACTGACACACAATTTCGATTATTATTATATTCACTATTCGCAGCAACGTTAATTCAGTTCATTTACGAAATAAGTTTAATTCCATTTATTTTTCATTGATACTGTGGAAAAACATGAATGCCTCTTGTTACCGATATTTTATTACCAGATTTATACCTACATGAGTACCTAATAAGTAATAGATAGTACAATAAAGTTAGAATCGAAAGTCAAAAATAAGCAGCATTACTTTTATATAGGTACTTTATTGTACACGAAACATGTTAAAAACAATTATTTCAAGAGATAGGAGTATTCAATCCCTATAAAATTGTTCATAGCGCCCCGACAACTTCTAGCTGCAGTTACTACCCCATTAATTTGGTAACAGAATGGGCTGTTGACTAACTTCACACGAACAAGTGCTAAAGATGGGTGATAAATAACGTCACTGGTATCGGCGGCATCGTACCTTTTTACGCCTCATTCATTATTGTCCTAACATGCCGCCGATGGTGTCTTGGCCGTGTGGTGTCCGGCAGAGTAGAATAGCACCAACCCCTTACACTCATGGGTGTCGCACAAGGCGACTAATGTTTCCGAGGCAAAAGATCAAGAGTCTCCGTAGTCTGGAAAATGGGCAGCAGCATTTTCCATTGTTATATTTAAACACTGCGATCTCCAACCCGCCTGCCAAGCGTGGACATTATGGCAATAACCTCCCCTTTCGTGGGAGAGGCCCTAAGTCCTGCAGTGGACTGTTACGGGCTGTGATGTGTTGATGATGCCGCCGATAGGGAAAATACTGATGAAAACCTTAACCAGGTTTAGCTAATTAATAATAAATAATACTCGCAGCTAAATAATACTTTTTTAAATAGTATTGTATTTCTGGCGGTGAGTAAGGTTTCCAGTGCTCCATGGGGTGGGGATTTGGGGAACCGTGGCTTTGGCAGTGGAGGGGCATTTGCCTTTTTGCTGCCAGAGCAACGTGTTATAGAGGTGGGCAACACATTGGCGATACTCTTGGTGTTGCTAAAGTCTATAGGCAGACACAAACGCCTCCACGGTTCTTATTTTCGTTTGTCCTTTATGTTAGGCCGAGATTTTGTAACATAGGTAGTTCCTCCGTGATATGTCACAGTGATGATACACTGATGTTATTTATCACCCATCTCCATCACCTATATAGTGAAGTTAGTCAATAGTCCATCCTATTTTCAAATTAATGAGGTAGCTTAACTGTCACCTGCCTGATGGTTAAATTAGCCGGTTAATGTAACGGCTAGCTTTTTGAGCAATTGTTTAATTGTAAAATTGCCAATATATTTAAATTTTAAAGTAATGTTGCAAGAAGGATATTGCTCCGAGTTTACGGAGCTCCTCCTTACAACGTTAACCTCACCACAGTAACTTCGTACAACAAAAATAGTCTGCATTAGGTTTTAATTCGGATAAGTAAGGTTAGTGTTATGACAATATCTGAATTTGTTAAATTTTTAATTAAATAATTGCTTTAAAAGCTAGGCGTTTAATAAAACGACTAATTTAACCATACGGCTGCTACACAACCATCACGTTAGCTTGTCGTCTCCACTTGTTAGCAAGCGGTGACCACGCGAACTAGTCAATAAATAAAATTCAAATTACTCGCAACATTTCCCTCGCGTTCCAAGTAGAGTGGCAAAGAAGTTAGTCGTTGGGAGTGGCACAGGAACCCAGTAATGACTTAAATGGCTACCTACTTAATGTTTGCGCTGTTATAAGTGGTTTAATTAAAATGTTTGAGGTTCCCCGCCGCGAAGCGTTTCAAAGGAACTCGCTTCAAAACGAAGCGGTTCTAATAAAAATTTGCAGATGCGACGTGCGGAATGGATGTTAAGTTAATAACTCAGTTAGCTAAATAAACAGGGAAGAACATGGGGAAATAGAACTAGGAAGTAATGAGGAGTTAAACTGTGTTTTTAAATAAGGAATTGACTGTGTCCGACGAATTTTATTGTATTAATTATAAGTATGTGACATCAAATGTATATTTTTTTGTATGCGTAATTATTATTTATAATATACCTACTTGATTAAGATTATTTTGTTTTCGTATAATTTTCCATTACGAATAAATTGATTATGATTATTATGATGAAGGCAACTGACCGATTTCAAACGATCATAGGTCAGAAGCTCTTTCGAGCAGATTTAGGAAGGTCAATTGTATTTAGGGGATCAGTTATGTGGTAAAATTATTCTTGGACCTCAGTAAGGTTTTCCATTGTGTTCTTGAATACGCCTACAATAGCTTGGGTATTCTAGCAGACCCTCAAACCACAAATAGTAGATTCTCCAATCATAAAGTACGTTCACAAGTTAATTCCGTATAATTTATCATTAATAATAATATGTGCTGTATGGTAACGTAAGGTCAGGGTGAGGATAATTGTCGATACCAATTCAATCTCGTTCCAACATCACCTTAAGGTACCTAAAATTATCCTAGTTTGTCATTGTGATATCTGGGGCATTATTTTAAAATCGCTAGCCTCGATTCGAACGGCTTTCAATTCTGATTTTCAGACTGAAAAATTCAATATTTTTTAAATCACATTGACACCACCGAAGAGTACGGTTCAAAAATAGGAAAAATCAGCATCATACATTAAAATATCTAATTTTTCATGCCGAAAATCCAAATTGTAAACCGTTCGGATCCAGGCCCAGAAGGGCCAATATTTAAAACCATTCGTTCTTGTTTTTTCTATCTAGGTGTAGCAAATTAACACGCGTGTGATAGGTAGCGCCCGCCAGAGCTCGCCGTTTTTAAAAATTGTCACATATTAAAAAATTCAAAAGTTTTATGATTTCAAATAGAACCGAGACATAAACTGAAGTCGTGAATTTTAGATTAGAGAAGTTTAATCCTGTTTAAAACTAAATTTAAGGTAAAAGAAATTATACCAGCGTGACATCGATATTGACATGTATTTCAACTTTTAATATTACTTTTGCGCTAATCCAGTTGAAACAAAGGGCCACACATTCGACGGACAGACGTACCATCTGGTTTATGTACGGACTGGACGTTCGCACATGGGATCGCATAGGATCAGGATCGAGGGCTTTTAATCGAACACTCAGTTTGATTGGGCACATTGTGTTGCGACTACTTGCAACTTGCGAACAGGGGCCCAAATCTGCTAATTTTATTTAACTCACGTGCTATTGATAGGTGGTCAATATAGAGTCAATCGCGACTCCATTACGATGAGATAAATTGGATATTCTATAAAAAAGTTATTGATAGAATAATTAAGTAATGGTGTCGTGATTGACTCTTAGATGAATAGTTATTGGTGTTGCTCTATAATCTACAAAGAGACAGCCGTTTTAGTAGATCCTTCGGCATGTAGAATCGATCAAATGCAGAATCGGTCAATATTAGACTAAGATGTCAAAGTAGAAACAGTAAAATGAAGACTAAACTGAAAATAGGTCAAACGGGAGTTTAATGGAATGTCACTGACAAAGCCACTGGTCTTAAATCAGTAGTAGAAAGCCAAAAACATGTCAAACTTTCTATTGGCGATCCAATTGAAATTCAGAGCCTTTCGGAAATTAGCAGACTTGGAACCCTGTAGTTTTTGTGCCCGGCACAGCCCACGCGGTCATTTCGCAGACGACGCCAGTGTTTTGTTTTCATTTGTCGAGCCAAATTGGGTACCGACGGGACTTACAGCAAATTCGGCAGGAATTACGACCGTCTAACAGATGACATATCCACAATTAAACACTTACATGTTGTCCCGTCAATTGTAGAGAGCTTTTTCTTTTAGGCGTATCTAAAAGCCCCGGTCTTGTTGGTTGCGACCGACGCACGACGAACTGGATGGGTAGCCGTTTCGTATTTTGAGGTTATCAAACTTCAAGACCACAACGAGCTCGACAGTTAGGTAGATATAAAAATCACAAGTAAATTACTCACAAGTGGTATTGAGCCGCTGAGTCAGCGGAGGGATTTCGCCTCCCTTTGTGTGTTCTACCGCTTGTACAACGGTGTTTGTTCTAAAGAACTGTTTGACATGATGACCTACAGCTACATTCTATCATCGCACCGCTCGTCACCGACAGGTCCTCACACCTTGGAGCCAAATTGGTCGCGAACTGTGCGATTCCAAAGGAACTTTTTCCACGCACACTAAGGTTGTGGAATGAAATACCTGGAGAGGTTTTACCCGGAGAGTACAACATGGAGTTCTTCAAAAAAGGGGTAAAAAGGTTTTTACGGGGTCGGTAACGCGTGCAAACGTCCATAGGCTGCGGTGAGTGCTTACCATCAGGCAGGCCGTAAGCTTGTTTGCCACCTTAGTGTTATAAAAAAAACAGAATCATCTTGGCGAATGTCCCGTTTATGCTATCGCGCACAAGGGCCCGACTATAATCCAGAATTTGGCAGATCAGATAATTACAATGGAACCACTGCCATCTGATCTCCGTGAGCCAGCTACCAGGGGAACAGGGCCAGGAACATGGTTACACATTCATTCGCCTGAATATGCAGGTTTCTTTACGATATTTTCCTTCGTCATCTGCCTTATACGGGTTTAAATAATTCTATGTTGGGTTTGCAAATGACATTACCAGCCTAAATTGATTGCTACTGTGAACACAAGTAAGATGCCTACCTAAGTACTTAAGAAAGTAAGTTCGAACAAGATTCGCAATTGAATTAATCACTTGTGATAACACTTATCAGTTCCGAAATAAAATATTTCCATTCAATTTATCCCCTGGTCGCGGTCCTGGAGAGATTTAACCAACGATAGTGTTCAAAGCGCAAAAATTTTTTTTGAACAAGGTAAATGACAAAGAATAGCAAATTTCAATATGAACTGTAAATAGAACTCAAGCCAAGTATAATTTCAACCCCGACATCAATGTGTACCTTACCTATCTGTGTTTGTGTTTGTCTGCAGCCAACCGCCCGCCCGACATTGGAATTTGGGAAATTGAGATTTCTTGGTAAAGACACGAAGTTGACTTTTCCCTTCAGACACAAACGCGATTACCAATATATTGTTGTATCGCATAATTAATTTTGCCATCACTTATGTGCACTACGTGACCGGTACCGCAGCTTAATTAAGCACATTATCTAGCGTAGATAATAGAATAAATACAATGTTTCAATATTAGAAAAACCATCTTGGCATTAATGTCCCGGTTATGCTCTCGTGCACGAAGGCCCGGGGTGCTTGACTATGAGCCAGGATTTCGCAGATTAGGTCATAACAGGGGAGCGACCTCCGTGACCCTGCTACCAGGGGAACCTGACCAGATTGGATTGTGGTTACACAATTAGTCGCCTAAATGTACAGGTTTCATTACGATGTTTTCCCTCACTGTAAGAGTATCAGTTAGTGTTCAACTAATGTACATAACTTAGAAAAGAGTCATTGGTACATAGCAGCAGTGGGGTCCGAATCCGGTAGCTCTCGCTTAAAGGCTCAACATTGAAATGTTCAGTTAGAAAAATCACTCTTAGCCTCGCCGTAACATAAACCATTGTTCTGAGCATCTGGGCCATATTCGTAAGACTTAAGTAACTTTTATACAATTTACACTTAGGTTGTGGAATGCGCTCCCGGATGAGGTTTTCCCAAGCGAGTACAACATAGAGCTCTTCTATAATGGTGTGAAAAGGAATTTAAAGGATCAGCAGTCGGCCATACGCTAGGCCATATACTAGCGGTATCATATACTGGTATTGCAAACGTCAAATGGCTACGATAACTGCTTACCGGTTCTAATCCCGCTCCGGCCATGTACCAATGACTGTTTTCTGAGTTCGTGATGAAACCTGCACATTCAGGCGACTGGATGTGTAACCATGATCCAATCTGGTCAGGTTCCCTTGATAGCAGGGTCATGGAGGTCAGATAGCAGTAGCTCCACTGTAATTACCTGACCTGTTAAATCCTGGATCATGGTCAAGGCGGACCCCGGGCCCTCGTGCGCGAGAGCACAACCGGGACATTAACGCCAAGATGATTAACTGCTTACCGTCAGGCGGGCCGTACGCTTGTTTGCTACCTTAGTGTATTAAAAAACATTCATAAGAAACCTAAAACTTCAGATGACACCTGGTAGCTGAAACCTAAAGTTTTATACCGAGCTTTTTCATCGGACTTCCCACTAGTATTGTAATGCTTAATTGAAGGGGACGAAACAAAATTCAAGAATAAAATTAAACAATGGATAAATTACGGCAACAGCTGCAGCGTCTCTTAATGAGAAATGCAGTTTGCTCAGCCGCTAAGTATTATTAATTTTATACTTATTCTATTGTGACTTAAACTCATTTAGGAAGAGTAGGTTGGCCTACCCAACAGGAACGACATTACTTACTCTCTTTTAGAAGTTATTAAAGTAAATTCATAGTAATTTCTATTGTGTGTTTCTATTTCTTAGTTTGTATTGTGTGTACTGGACACAGACAATGATATTATGATCTTGTTATCAGTTAAACAACCCGCCTCGGTAAGTATGTTTGTATTCACCGTTCCAAAGGGCACGCATCTTAAATAAATTTAACGAGTTACAATATTACCTTTCACGACCAATTTACTGATGTAAAATATTCCTAACAACCATGATTGGTTGGCGCTCATTGGGGAGGTCTATGTCCAGTAGTGGACTGATGATAATTAATTATAATTGTATATTATCGCGTGATTTTATTTATTTATTTATTCAAACTTCATTGTACTCTTCATTGTATCTTAAAGCTAAAATAGCATTATATACCAGTATACCAGGAGAGACTGCAATCGTAAAAGGTGTCAGGTGCAGAAAGATTATAAGCAAAAATTACACATAAGCTTAGTCAACTACAATTAAATAGACATCAACAAAATAAAAAAATGATTAAAAGTAGCAATATTTATTGTTAAATCGAATAAATGAATTAACTGCATAAGGCTTACAAAATTATTCAGATACTAATCTTAATAATCTTAGCCTAAATCTTATATTATGATTACTTTTTGTACCTATTTTGTCCTATCTACTTTTTTCGGTTTCCGTAACCGTGATTCTATTTCAAACTATTTCTACACTGATAGATATGCCCATGTCTGCTTCTTCACATACACAGTTCATATTACAATCTCTCTATGTTCTCTTTTGTAATAATAACATATCGCTACGCTTCCCCCTTCAACTTTCCGTAAATATCACGTTGGTATTTAGGGCAACGAAAGTTTAAGTGAACTTTTTCATTTATTACAGTGTTTAGTAGTCAATAAATAAATAACCCATCAGACCGGTTGGTAAGTACAATATGTATGCATATAAATAATATATTCCAAACCTTCACATGTATGATAGTGATTGCATTAACTTCCTTAAATTATTCCTAAGCATTTAGGTGTCACAAAATCGGTGTCATAAAGGTACAAGTGTAGTTTTTTTTTCTCTGTGATAGGAATGACTTGCCGAGTTTAGTTTTTACTTAAAGTGTTTGTTCAATGCTTTTCTTGTTAGGAATATTTATTTAAATAAACTTTAAGCGGTATGTAGCAACAACTGAGAAATAGAACTTCGTTTGTAGAGAAATATTTTTGCCTCTCATTTACCGGAATTCCGGCAACTAGCCTCCGTATAAATTCAACCTACTTCGTGTTGATTACCCCTTGATTACCTACCCTCTAATTATTGGTCCTAACCTACGCCAATTCTGGTTTGCCAGCGCAAATAAAATGTCAAGACAGCATTTCCTTCAACAACTTTCCCCTCCAATTAGATTTCCTTTAACGTATGTTTTCTCACGATAAGATCATTAACTGCTAGGCAAGGATTTTTACGTTTTGAGAGTTTATTTCGGTGCTTTTATTTATCATTTTATCCCCACGGTTTAATTAAAATAATCCGTTAAATGTTGGTTCATTTGAAATTTCTAAATATCGTGCGAGCGGGAGGAAATGAAAATTAGCGAAATGCGAGTTGATTTCGCATACACATGGTACCGTACAATTCACAAAAATTATTCTTAGATTAGCAACAAGATTTTGATGCCAGAGCAACATGTAATTTGCAAACCTGTGAAAATTGTTGGTTACAGCAGCCATATCTTCACTATCACTACATAGTATAAAACAAAGTCGCTTTCTCTGTCCCTATGTCCCTTTGTATGCTTAAATCTTTGAAACTACGCAACGGATTTTGATGCGGGTTTCAACAGCAGATAGAGTGATTCAAGAGGAAGGTTTATAAGCAAGTAGAAAGAGGGTAGGTAGGAGTAAAGTAGGTGTACGCGAACGAAGTCGCGCCGGGTCCACTAGTAATATATATATTATTCTTCTGTGAGTGTGTATGTCACTGAACTTCTCTCAAACGACTGGACCGATTTTGATGAAATTTTTTGTGTGTGTTCAAGGGGATCTGGGAATGGTTTAGATTCACAATTTTGTCCGCTGGACAATGTTTTTTTTAATTAATTTTTAATTTATTAGTAGTTGCTGATTTTGGAATGTTTTACATTGGATCCGACAGACGGCGCTACCATCGCAGTGTTAAATTTTAAATAATATTCGAATTTTAATTTTAGTCTGTCCCGACAGTTAGCGCTGCGATCAAATTAAAAACAAATTAAATAAAAAATTGTCATAACATTTGAATAATAATTTTCATCAAAATGGTCCAGAATGTTTTAACTTATTAAAAAAAGTTTGAAATTTTCAAATTAAAGACGTGTAGACAGGACAACGTCTGTCGGGTCCGCTAGTAAATATATAATTATGTGAAAATTTCAAGTGTCTGGGTGTTACGGTTCCAAAGATACAGGTGTATGACAGACGACGGGCCGTCGGAAACGACATAAAGCGACCGTAATAGGGCTCTGTTTGGCTTTCAGGTATGGAACACTAAAAAGTAAAGCTCCTCATTTGAGAGTTCAGTGCCATAGGTCTTGATCTGAATTTCTAAAAGTGTAAGCTGCACATCTCATTAGACTCTCAGTCATGTTAATTTATGCAGCTTTTAGTGTCCTAGTCCCAAAGATTACAGTCATCAACTAGAACAATCTCCACCTTACATTGGATCATAAATTTTTGACTAATCGCTCAAACATTTTGTGGAAAAAAAAAATTAATACAATTACGGATCACTTTCTCAAAATTAACAGTCACATGGCGTTTGCCATAATCCGGTACTGCCTTAAAATTCGTGTACGTTATGTGTTGTTGTCAGCTTTTGACACATGTTTATGTACTAACCATGTTGAAAACCTGTTCTTCTAAAACTTCTAGATAACACCGTGAAACCTACACTCATACCTTGGAAACTGAGACGACGCATATGCTGCGATACTACGGCATCGATACCCTCGCGTCATTCTAACGCTATACGTAGCACGTAAACAAAACCAACATTGCGAGACTCTTCAATATTATCCGCAATATGTCTCACGCCAAGGCTGCCAAGGATGTTCTCGTACGGATGTACTCGTTCCGAAATCGGTCGGATCTTAGTCTCGCAGCCATAGAGTATCACAGGCCTAATTACATCACAGTATAATATACCCCCTATTGTCATAATCCCCTTAGGTTTCATCCGGATTCTAGGGTTACTTCCAATAATTTAATAGAACTACCAAAACTGCTATTTCCTCGTCCTTACTCACTGGCATGTGTCCATAACCACAGCAATCACCCATGGGGACGCGGCGGCCGACATTAGTAGGCACGAACACTACGAATGCAACTCTGAAACGCGGATTAAGCTCGTCAATGCTCGTCGATATGTTTGACGGCTGTCGGTTCATTACCCGGCGCCGGATCGGGCGCCGGCTTATCCCAAATGTGGTTTCAATCGGAACGTTGTGACATCGACATGTACAGGCATGTCGGGTTAACGTTTTAGGATTTTAGACGATATGACTATTGGGGTAAGAGTTAAAACTGATGCGTAGAAGTGCCTAAGCGTATGTTTGCAGTTCGTACCAAATATTTTAGGCCCACAAGATTAGCCATTGCTGTAAGCGTTATACCATTAGTTTTAAATTACAATTTACACCACTATTAAGTACGCCTGGTTATTTATTTATTAACTCTAATTAATCCTAACTCCTGCTGCGGTGGATGTGCTCAGTTACGCGGCTTAATCGAGTACGTAAAGAGTACATCCTCAGCCTTGGCGTGAGGAATATTGCAGATCAGATCAAGGAGGCTCGCTTGCGCTGGTTTGGTCACGTGTTCCGTAAGCCTCAGGCATACGTGGGCATAATGTGACTGAATCTGCCGGTATCAGAAAAAACGCCCCGAGGGCGACCCAAAAAGCGATGGATTGACATCGGCATCCACATGAGGCCAAGATAAGCGCTAGGACAATGATGATGATGATGAATTAGTCCAAACTCCAGTCTCAGACCAGACAGTCAATCAAGAATACCTACGATACAAACAAGTGCTATATACATTGCAATAGGTGCCTATCTGCGTCACACAGAACACCACATACTGGACGCTGAAGTGAAAGTGTAAACGAATCTGTTTACATTGGGACCATATTAAATGGGAAAATGGGGAATCATGGAACTCGCTACGTCCCATGCGACCAGCGAGACATGGCGACAAGTAACACACGGGACATCCCGCGCTAGTCACGCGGTGGTTGCATTGTGGTGATTCACACTTTTGTTGCGTGTACGGTGATTCTCATTCAAGTTTGACAGTACCAAATTCGTTAATCGATCCAATTCCACTTTCAAATACTATTACAATAGCTTAAGATATTATTTACGCTAGTATATAGAAATCTTTGAGCTTAAGATGAATAAATGTACTATACAAATACTTATTTTAAAAAACAGCAAATGACTTTCTACTAACAGTAAGAATATCCATTCGTTACCAACATTTTGATGCCAATAAACCCAGATAAGCCAGAACTATTCGAATTTTGGGAAAAATGGATCGTTAATCTGGTTGAGAAGGGTTATACATTGATAATATTTTTTTGTAAAAGCTTTCATGGAAACGCCCATCCGAAATACAGTAGGAAAACGCGTAAGTACCAACTACAATATTGTGTGGAACCACCCAAACATGTTTGGAAGGATTGATAATTTAGAAAGTTGTCTTATACGTCAGGAAAGTTTAAGCCGTAGTTCAAAAACTATTAGAATGCTGAAATTATGAATGGTTAAACATATATTAATAATGTTGACCAATTTGTAAAATAAAACATTTTAAAAGTACCTTAATTTGGGTACCTCCCCTACGTATAGCGGGGATGACTTTTTTTCACATATATAGTCCATTGTGTCGTTGTATAGTCTTTTGACATCATTAAGGGTATGTAAACCAACCGTAGTAATCGACCAACTTATAAAATTAGTTGGATTATGAAAACATTAGATACAAATTGTATAAAACTAAATTAGAGCTAGCTACATTTGTACCTTTGTTTTGTGTTTACAGTATCAAAAAGCCCTCTGTTGCAAGCAAATTATGACAGGCAACTACGGAACCCTACACTACACGTAGTACGACATGGCTTGGCTGGTTTTTTACATTTTACAGCTGACATTTGACCGCCGACTCATCTGATTATAAGTGAAGTTGCGGCCGAATATGGAGCATGCCTATATTGCGTTGTATCTTTATGTTCATATTATTGTAGCTTTCACTGTGCACAATAAATGGTTAAATAAATAAATAAGAATGGTTCCGGATACCAATCTCGCCGGTATCCAAACTCGTCGGATTCCATTCTCGCCGGATTCCAAACATAGCTTGTAAACAAATTACTTAGTCGCAAAATTTCGGAAACGTAAAATAGCTCCAGTTTGCATAACATAATCATCATCATCACAGTCCATAACAGTCCACTGCAGGACTTAGGGCCTCTCCAACAAAAGGGGAGGTTATTGCCACAACCTCCACGCTTGGCAGGCAGGTTGGAGAGTTATAATTAAACAATGGAAAAAGCTGCTGCCATTTTCCAGCCTACGGAGACTCTAGATCTTATGCCTCGAAAGCATTAGTCGCCTTGTACGACACTCGCGAGTGTAAGGGATTGGTGCTATTCTACTCTGTTGGATACCACACGGATCACATAATATAGTTTTAATAACATAATATAAAGCTAAACAAGTATAAATAATAATAATAATAAAATAAATATTCGTGGACAAATGCACACAGCGCCATCTAGCCCCAAACTAAGCAAAGCTTGTACTATGGGTGCTAGATAACTGATATACTACTTAATTACTTTTAAATACATACTTATTATACATAGAACACCCAGACCCGTAACAGAAATTAAAATTCATCATTTCAATTTCTGCCCGGCCGGGAATCGAACCCGGGACCTCTTGCGTGGCAGACCGGCGGCATGTTGATCATTGAACCACTCAGGTCATCAAAGAAAGAAACGCTACTGTTTACTCCTGATTTATGGAGGAACAGATAATGTTCCATATTAGTCAGGAACACGCCCACGCCACTACATGGCTCATAGAATATACCAATATTAATATTATCACAACAAAAATATTACACACAATAAACAATAATGTTATTTCAATTATGAATTTGATTGAAATATTCACGATGAATAAAATAACATAAACAGACAAATACCATTTAAAGTAAAACCACCGTTAGTGATCCAGCCCCAAGAGCCGCGGTTCGGAGGTCATAGCACACGCTAATGGTTATTTTTACGTTGGTCGTGGACACTGACAATCATTGCGAATTAACCACTATTTGTTGTCTTTGTTGGCGTTTCTCTTTTTCATTTGTTGTTGTATAGCGGGGTACTTAATTATTGATATATACATATATTCCACTGCTGGACTTGAGTCCAATACCTATAGATAAGTGAAGGGTTTTCGTAATAATCGCCACGCTTGGCGAGTGATCGCTGAAGAAACACAAAAGGTATACTATGAGTATTCTCCACCTCCCTCGCTAACCCGGAAGGTGTCCATTACCAGTTGAAATAGGTGCAAAAAAAAATAATGGTAGGGGTAGTCAGAGACTCATCATCATCATCATCATCTTAGCGTTAATGTCTCGGTTATGCTCTCGTACACGAGGACCCGGGGTCCGCCTTGACCATGATCCAGGATTTGGCAGATCAGGTAATTACAGTGTTGCGACTGCCATCTGTCCTCCATGACCCTGCTACCTGGGGAACCTGAGGCAGTCAGAGACTATCGAGTCCAATATCAACTTAATAACTACTTTAATCTAAATTATATTAAATAATATACTATTTAAATCAATCCTCAAGAGTCGTAAATGTGCGTGACCATATTTTTACGAAATTTCTCGTTAATCTCTTATGAATCGTGACTTTGTGGATCGCAACCAAAGATGTACTTCATTTTAATCAGAAACTGTACTGTATTTTTGTGAGAATAACTATTTATATAATCTGCTCTGGTAGATTCCCGCGACACCACGCTCTTAATGATATCGTCCGTAGAGCGCTGGTTTCGGCTAATATCCCTTGCGCCCTGGAGCCTCCCGGACTGAGTCGGACCGATGGGAAGAGGCCTGATGGTTTGACATTGGTACCATGGCAGAGGGGAAAATGTCTGTTGTGGGACGCCACATGCGTCAGCACCTTTGCGCCCTCACACCTCAGTCGCACAGTCAGGGTGGCGGGAGCGGCGGCGGAGTTTGCGGCCCTAAGAAAAAGGGACAAATATTCGGAGTTGCAAGGCCAGTATTTATTCATCCCACTCGCCGCAGAAACAACAGGTTGCTGGTGTAAGGATGCGAGGATTTTCTTTAAAGAGGTGGGCCGTCGAATGAGGGAGAGAGGCGGCGATCCTCGCTCTGGGTCATTCTTGCTGCAGAGGCTGTCCATTGCTATCCAGCGTGGCAACGCTGCTAGTGTTATGGGCACCTTTGCATCGGGAGTGGCCAGGAGTGGAGCAGAAGTTTAGACGAAGTGCTTTTTGATACGGATGTTTAGTTTTTAGTATTAGTGTTTAATGTTAATAAAATATAATTAATAATAATTAATAAAATAACACCAAGTTAATAAATTGAATACTTATTTATATAATTAACGTTATCTAATTAATAAAGCATAAAAGATGGTAAAAATATCAGAACCTTACCTTACCAGAACTTAGACCCTGGGTCCGTGGGGCCCCGGGGCGCTCTCTTCGTACAGAGAACTTGCGAAGAAATTGGCCGACACAGGTGACCGAAGAGCTGGCACCTACCTTGCACAAAAAATAAGCATTGCAGAGAGGCAATGCTGCCAGCATCTTGGGTACGCTTCCACACGGCCCAAACTTTTTACATATTTTGAGTTAGTTAATTTCTTTTTTTTTATTGTACATATTTATTTCTATGTTAGTTTATATGTTGTAAATAAATAATAAAGTTCGTTACGTGGAATCTCATTAGACACCTCATTAAATCAGGTATTTTCTTTCAGCTAATATGTTAGTTTACTTTGAAGTTTCTATTCATGGCATGTTGTAGTTATATCTTCTTTGATGAGATACTTACTGTTACTCTGACGACATTTCTGGCGAAATTACAGGCATGAGGCATTTTATCTTAGTCCTCACAGTGACAACGCACCTGAGATTCTACATTTTTGTTACCTGCCACTTAAATGTATGAATTGTAGATGTTATGGGCGACAGTTACCACTTACTATCAGATGGGGCTGTCTGCTCGTTTGTCACTGAGTAGCATAAAAAAATTGCACAGTTTTCATTGATTAAGCTTGTGTATAATAAAACCTAGCGTACTTAACACTTTCGCAATTAGAAACTATGGATTGACCCCGATTGTGCATCCATTTTTACTTCACTAACAACTAGAAAATATTAAAAAGTTGTAAAGCAATCTGCGTGCATTTCTGTGGAATATGTAGTTAATGAAAGAGGGTTGCGTTGTGATTGATTGCGTGGAATTTATTGCAGAGTTGGTGTTGAAGCCATGCCTTTAAAATCACATTCATCACATTATATTGATTGATTGATTACCATGATCAACAGAGCACACCATGACCATTATCAGATTGACGCATGCAAGCGTCCATCGGCGTTGGTCCATCGATCCAACTTACCATCATATCAGGTGACCCCACTAACTCGTTTGTCTGCCTTTTTATAATAACCCAAACAACAGAAGATAGTCGGATAACCTCCGACCAAGTATAAATATCCTACAATATTTCCTAAACTATTTAACCGATTTTAATTAAACAAGGCTGAGAACCATCTCTATTAATCTGGCTTTCAAATAAAGAAAACTGCATCGAAATCGTTTTATCCGTTCGTGAGTTACGATGCCACAGAAAGACACCTTCATAGATTCATAGATCAACTCAAACACCTCTTCCTTTGTCGGGGCTTAAAAACCTACGCATTTATTTATTTATTTATTAAAACTTTATGCACAAAAGCACAGTGGCGGACCTAAAGCTAAAATAGCCTTATCTATTAGTCAACCGGGATAATCTAAGCCAGCACACCCACACACACACCGCACACCCTTGACACCCAAAGCGACCACTACCCAATAAATCCGACTCCGCCGACCCCGTCCAAAACAACACAAAGCCACGGGAAAAATCTTAACTTTTTATTATTCGATATCTATAAAACTAAAGCGGTGAGACGCGGCGGGGCGTGCTGTAATAAAAGATGCAAAGGTACGGCGCTTTCGTGCCGGTTTTTTGTAACCCATATTGGTGGTATTGAAACCATACATTACGTGGCGTATTACCTTAGCACCTGATGCCTGTGTTACGTATTCAGAGCAAAAGCCGAGGGGCCGGACTGTCGCGTGGAACGTACGGGGGGCTGCGCAGGTTTGTTTACAGGCTGTAGGAGGCTAGTTGTGAGAATAGAACGACCTGAGTGGTTCATTGGTCAGTTGGTGGACACACAGAGATTGAAGTGGTCAATTTTAATTTTGGATCAAGAGAAAAGATTAAATTTTTTATGTTTGTAATGGAAAATCTGAAGAAGTGCTGAAATTATTTCACCTCGGCATCGAAAGTACATTATCAGCATAGTACACTAATACTATTAAAGTTTTTAAAACATTTTATAAATGCGGCTACTCAACTAGGTACCTACACGTGGAGGAGTATCGTAGTACCCACCACAGCCCGAGTAACAAACCTTCTTTCGCAGCATTAAGTGGAAAGTCTATTGCCAAACCAATATCGACACTGCAGCGCTGAAATAGCATCGCAAATCAATTAACACAATCATTAATCTCCGAGAGAGTCGAAGCAACAAGCGAGTGTTAGTTTATTTTCAGCATAGTTCCAATGGGAGTAAAGTCGACAATGGTGTGGTGGTGAAAATGCGATCCTCAGACGTCAGTTCCGCGGACGTGAGCATCCGCAGCGATTGCGCACGGACCACTCGAGTCGCCCTAGCTTTTTGACGGAGCTAGACGGGTTGATAGTAATCGACGTATAATGCACGTTCAACGAACGACACATACATACTCGTACGTCAGTTCTCGTACGACATCCGTAATATGTAACTAGTAGTACGCATAACTGGGTACCTTAAATTTTACAGAAAACGCTAGGCTTGGTCAATTTTTCGGAAATGTTGACAGATTTCAGTCCGTAATAGGGTGATAGGCCACTGTTGAGTTTAAGTCTCCTTAACAATGGCAGTAATGGCGCTACGTAGATGAAGACATATACAGAATCGCATGTATGTTGCGCAATTTACCCAGCCACCTTTTTCTAGAGCTGGTTAATTTTAAATTAACTTTTTAAAGTAGTTAAATAGGTTTGAAAACTATGTAAAAGCTGAGAGCACGTACGTACTAATATTAAATTCGTTCCCAGCCAGAAATACAGTATATCAATTTAAGCTTTCTAAATTAATTTTTAAACTCTCAAAGCGAGCCAACTTATGTAGGTGCTTCGGCTCCATGATGTGTTTCATTGTTAGCAGAAGTTAGAAACTTCCCGGCGTTCTGCTTTTAGAGGGTGGTTGCAAAAATGTTGTTCAAGTTCCGTTGGGAAGGTTTCGCTGGTTAGGTAATAAGTTATTGCGCTCCCTATTTAGCCTTTTACCGCGAGTTTGGCTCGTGGACTTTCTGATGCGACGACGCTCTTCTTTATGGTACGTAAACTATATTTGAAGAGCATGATTACAAGCTTAGCGTGTATATTATCGCCTCGGACTCTTTGTATAACTACTGTGTGCAACAAACTTATCTGACCCGATTATAGCGTCGCTGTTGTTAGGTTTGACATGACGCCAATGGCGACACTTAACTCTAGATTTGTCCACCGGGTTAGGTAAAGTGTCACTCTACCCAAAGCGGTAAAGCACATTGGCTAGTTTTGGTTTCGTATTTATTCACAAGTGTGCGATAAACATGACCCACTACGAAGCTGAACTAGCCAATGTGCATTACCGCCGACATTGTACGTGATTTCTCAATATTATAATCATGGTACATCCTACATTCCTACTAAAGTTTATGAGGATGGATGGATGGTTCGATGTGTGTTGGATTGTCCTAAAAATTGGTAATAATAAGTTATAGCTTCGAATAACATAAAGGCTAATTCATTAATTTATTTCGAAAATCAAAGTGGAACGACTCTAGAACGTTATAACCGAATTTCTAGTAACCCTTATTTGGCGCACAAAACAAGCTGTCTTCTTTAAGTATGCATCATCAAGGCCGTCCAAGTCCAACCTCAGCTGACGAGCAAAGCCGAGGTTTGGATTTATTAAAAAGGAATGGATCTCGAGGTCTCTTGTGCGCTTGCGAAGGGATAAAGCGCGGGTTCTATCTCCAAGATTGAAGCTAAACCTCTACCGGAGTTCCTAACGAAAGTGTGGCTTGCATGTGCATCGTGTTTGCTAGAATGAATTGTGCACCGTTTAGAGGATCAACTTTACATTTTATATGTAAAGCTCCCTTCCGTGAACTCCACGCTAACGAAATGAAAATGGCGCGGTGGATGTGCGGCGGTACACGACTTGATCGAGTTCGGAGCGAGTATATCCGTGGCAGCCTTGGCGTGAGAGACTTTGCATAGAAGATTGAATAGGCTCGCTAGCGCTGGCCAACGACCCGCAACGAAAGGACGCTGAAGACTGGGCGAAGTGGAGGCAAAACAGTAGGAAGTAGACCTTGCCAGAAACCTGGGGCCCTATTTTAAGTTAGTGGTTCTAAAACCGCTCGTCTCGAATCGAACGGTTTTTTATGTTCGGCATGAAAAATTCAATAAATTTCTTATTCCATTGGCAACACCAAAAACGGACGTTTCAAAATTAGGAAAAATCAGCGCTGTGCATCAAAGTTTAATTTTTCATGCCGAAAATTTAATTTGAAAACCGTTTGTTTCAAAGCGAGCGATTCAAAAAATATGACCGCTCAGACGATGAAGACAAATAAAGCTCCCCACAAAGCTCAAAACATCACTGTACATTCCGAAATTAAACTGAGGCTTTCAGAGGCAATTTTTTTCGTCAAAGCTTGCGTTGCGTTGCGCTGTACAATATAATATTGAGCTCATATACCTACTCGTAATTACATTCAAGAGACGTAATATGTTATGAGCATTTAGTTGACGCTTTCATCACTACTGCCGATATGAACTGAGAGAACGCTTTGCATTTTATTAGGTAGTTTGCTATAATTCCGTGCGCGCTTATAGCTTCGTTAATTAATTTTGATACCGTTTATGTACCATAGTGACCTTGCTAGGCACGGCCGGATGACTCAGTTTGTAGTATAAAAAGGAAATATAAACAAATAATGGTCGACACCTTTCTGCTTTCAGGTTACAAGACGCCAACGGACATTCCACCTTTATGTCGCCTATATTCCAGTTACCGCAGTTATGGTTCGACCATTCGAACACGTAGGTACAGCTAAAGGCCAGAATGTTGAGAGTGTTTCAGAGTAGTATCTACAATCCAAATTTAGAACATTAATGGCTAGGTTTCTCGACAACCATCCTCTTTGTAAAATTGAATATTGTTCCTGTCAGGCTCGAAAACTTCGTTAAAAATTTTCATTGCATTAAAAATAAAAATTAAGGTCGCCACTCGCTAATGCGTGCTAAACTGTCTCCCTAATAGGTACCGGCATATGGCGAATGGTTGCTCGTTGTCTTTATTCACCAATTTACTTACATCGACGCGGCGCCGCGTGGCCGTAAAGTAATATTACAGCGCTGGGCGAGGGCAATAGTGCCTCTTTTACGGGCCGCGAGCGACGTCACATGGGAAATTATTTGACGTGGCGTTTAATGGATTTTTGCCTTCATAACACGCTACCGACGGCCAAATAAAAATACGAGCACCTACAAAGTAGAGGCACGTATTTCATTGGCGAAACTCCGCGACCTAATTTTAAGTTTATATCGATATGGTGCCATTTTTTCGCGATCGCCTTTTTGGTCTTGTCTCTTTGCGGTAGTCGTAAATGTGTTTTGAGTTATTGCAGTTGTTGCTTATTATTGGGTTTTATTTGCGGTACTTGGTTGTAATTTATGGGGCTTCGGCCGGATCGATGGACATACTTTCACTGGTGTCATATGTGCGATATTGTACCTACATATCGTATGGGCAGATTTCCTAGGACAGCGAGGTTGCCGGGCCGAAATTTGGCACCGCTCTCTAGGAATCCGCGCCATATTGTTTTCATACTTAGTCCACGTTTCAGCGACGTTGTACAGTCATACAACAAAATAGTTGACCCCCTGCCCTTATAATAATCCATTTGACAATATGGAGTCAATATCAATATGGATGTGGAGTGGTCAGCTAATTAGTTGTATGACTGTACTACGGCCGCTACGCAAAGGCACACCGCTACCCTAGAGTTAGTTACAAAAAGTGCTCTTCTAACTTTTCATTTTATGTTTGCTTACTCTGTGAAAATTTCCCAGTAGACCAAATGCTTTCTTTGCTGCGATCTGAAATAATGATGTTGTATTTTCAATGTTCTCCACTTAGATTTATTGTTCAGTCGAGTATTTACTCAACCTAACTCCATGAAGAAAAGGATTACAAATGATTTATATTTAATTTCACTGCCTATTTTAGTCTAGAGTGGGTAGAATAAAATAGGATTGAGTAGGGTTACACAATAAGCATTATATTCTCTAATGCTATTCAATAACGAAAAAGTAAGATAAGCAAACATTTTATGAAATATAAATAAAACAGATTGATATTTAGATAAGAAATTATTGATCAATAGTTACCTACTGTATTAGATATATTCATACAAACAAGTTATAATAGTTTCTTGAAATAGAAGTTTTATACACTAGTGTCCTATTCAGGTTATATTGGTGACCGAACTTTGCCCGCACATAAACAGTAAAACAAATAAAATCCATATTCCATTACAAAAACACGTTTCTCGCAATTCGTCTGACAGCAAAGCTTCTAAATCTCACCAATCACCGGAACTACATAGAAAAGCTATAGAGAGTAAGCAAACAAGCTCTGGATTTAAAACAATATTGGTGAGAAATATTCCGAGCCCGGGATGATGCGGATGCATCGTGTAGCAGGATTACGCTCTCCCGGGGCAGAGGTGTTTCTCTTACGGCTTCGATGCAAATAACACTTGCAGTAAACTAAACAAATATCAGCGAACGAACGCTGTGCTTACTGCTAATGCAAGTGAGGGCTCATGTAATGGGAGAAAAAGTCGATGTGGTGCAGTAAGCAGCAAGAAAAGGTAATATATTCCGCTAGGTTAGGTGTAACGTGTGTATGAAACTGTTTAATAAATAGGAAGGTAATTTACTGGCTGCTGTAGTATTTAGCTCCTGTGATCTACATTCAGATATTCCATGAAAAACTAGAAGGTTGTTATGTTGATGACCAATTTATACATACTAAATTCAAAATTCAAAATTTATTTATTGATTAGGACATTAAATATCTCTTTCTATCGTCAAAAAGGAGGGGGGTAGGAAAGTAGGAAGGAAGCACACAGTGACATGCTGGCCGCCCCATGGCAGCAGCAAACTTACCCCACGCCAGTCACGACCGGACCGTGCCCGGCAATGCCAGGCAAAGCTATAAAACAAAGTCGCTTCCCGCCGTCTGTGTAGGCTTAGATCTTTTAAACTACGTAACGGAAATATCCAAATATCCATCCAAATGTCCAACCTTACAAACTTAAGGGTTTAAAATAGATAATTGAAATAGTAACGGGACAGCTTAACATGTATGTGCTACATGCGAGGGCATTTGCCGGTCAGATTCCTATAATCTGGATTCATTTAGCTAGTGAAAATGACTGTTTTTATGTATACATGCTCCGTTTGGCAAATGTCTGCTTGTATCGGAAAAGTAGAACGAGGGATATATCATAAAAACAAACAAAAAGGTAGCAACCTGTATGCCGGGGTTTGTATGTTTCTTTTTTAAAAGTAACTGTACGTGTAAACTGCACAGCAAACAATTTTCAAGCGGAAAATTCAATCAGTTTGAAAATGGGTTAAACGTGAGCGTAGCTTAAGTTTTCCGATAACAAAACAGTTTTTTTTTATTTATGCCTATGGCAAGGTCATATTTTTTATTAAGGATAACAAATCCGTTAATAAAACGAATTCCGGATCCGTTTAATCCAGTAATTACTTCTATCTAACGTATTCTACTCGCTTTACGTCATATGAAGTGTATTCCAAAAAAGTCATGAACACTACAAGACTATACGCGCTGTATCACTGAGCGCGAAACATATTCCTATGCAGATCCTATGTATCATAATTGTTTTGACGACCTGAGTGGTTCTATGGTCAACATCGGTCTGCCACGCAAGAGGTCCCGGGTTCGATTCCCGGCCGGGCAGAAATTGAAATGATGAATTTTAATTTCTGTTACGGGTCTGGGTGTTCTATGTATAATAAGTATGTACTTAAAAAAAAAAAAAAAAGTATTTAAGTAGTATATTAGTTATCTAGCACCCATAGTACAAGCTTTGCTTAGTTTGGGGCTAGATGGCGCTGTGTGAATTTGTCCACGAATATTTATTTTTATATTTATTTATTTTGTTATTTTTATTGAATAGTCTACATATGCCTTTGCTCGCTTCCACTACGCGTTCCTTTTGACGGACCGTCGTGAAACTTTTATACCTATTATAACGCAATGTTTTAAACTAAACTCGTGGTCGTTAATAAAACGGACGCAGTAACAAATCCGATGAATACCACTTTTAAAATGTTTTATTTGATACAAATTAAAGCCTTTCCTTTGCTCCCAACATTATTGCCGTCAAACAGTTTCGACGTCATTGTACAACGCACTGACAGACACCTAAATTATCAAAATTTTAATTACTGCTTTTCATCAGGGTTCCTCTTTTGTACCGAGAGTTGTATAATTTTGTTTCCACGAACGCCCCAATTTCAGCTTAAATTATTTACATTAACTATAGATGTAAGCGTAACATTTCCTGGTTTGTGATATTAATATTAATAGTTCAGTTTTGCAACTAAACCGCCTCTACATCTGCGGATAGTGAGCTTTCATTTTTACACTGGGCAGGCTTGGGAATTGCATTCTTGAAAGTAGACAACAGAAAACGATCTTACTGTACATATGACTGTGATCACCATGTAGGTATGACACCGAGCGGAAACTGTAAGGAGGAGTAAACATCTAAACATCCACCCATCCTTATAAACTTTCGCATTTTTGTAGGATTTTTGCATGTCCTCAGAATACCAAAATCAATCAAAATTGCAAGTACGTGAAGTACGAGACGAAGTGTTTTTGCATCAAAATCGAGTTAAGATCGAGGTCATTTGCTGGATATCAAACGACCAATCGGAAACGGGCATCACGCGGCCAATTTCTATGCTGAATATTTTATTTAGAATGCACTAGGCAATTACAAATATCGAGATAATTATCTTTCGCAGTACGATGCATCGCAATTTGAAGAATTCGCAGTTTAGATACTTCGCTGTAAAGTACATCGACGCTTAAATGAGTCGAACCAACCATTTTTCGCAGTAACGTGCGTCACGGTGTAAAGTTGAACATTAGATACATTGTTGTAAAATGACATGGCAGTTTTGTTAAATCAAATTGGCGATAATCGAAGATTGCTATCGCAGAAACGAGGTACAGTCGTCATTGACCGCCATCTGACATAATGTGAATCGACTATGCGGCCAAAGGCATGCTCCTATACCTACATGCTCCTGTCTAGAATCTGACCTTGTATTCACCAGTACGCGTCTCAAATTTGAAGAAACTGAAGTCTGTTTCTTCCTTTTCAGAATACGGGGTCACCAGTCTAGAACTTCTCGAGATGAAGGTCCCGGCGCACGTGCCGCTGGGCACCCGCGCTGCGCTATCCTGCCGCTGGCAGCTGAGCCCCTCCGACACCCTGTACTCCGTCAAGTGGTACAAGGACGGCAAGGAGTTCTTCCGACACGTACCCAGGGACTCCGTGCTGCTGAGGAAGTTCGAATTGCCGGGAGTGGATATTGAGGTGATGTGATCTAGCTTCCTAATCTAACTATGAAGGTAGTGGCAGAACTTTGTCGCGGCACTAAGCTTCGCTGGTATTGCGGCAGCGTGCTTGTGAGACCGATAACAAAGGTGAGCAACGCTCGCAGAGACCGGGAAACTTCAGCACCGCAACGAGCTCGCCACTCGTTAGGTGTCAACCTCGATGTGCCAACGGAGGCACGTTAGCACATCGAGGTTGACCAACTTTTTCCGCTGGGGACCCTGAGACTGGTTGAATTGTATTGGGAGCAGATTTCCACCCCGTGACGGTATGAATCATACCGTATGATGGCCGTCTGGATGGTAGACACCACCTATATCTGCGCTAAGCAACTCCTCAAACGCTCCAGCTCCTATTTATCGAAGATCTACAACGGCGAAACGTTCAAACTGCCTGATGACCAGCTTACTCTCTTGGGATCGACAGCAGCTTAATCATGACCAAAAATAACGTGTATTATACAGTGACAAACTACATAGCTTGCGTTGTTTTGATCCGGTTTGTAAAATAAGGTCGCCGGTGTTAGAATAGCATTCTCCTCACAACTACAACGCACCTGCGGTTCTGCATTTCTGTTACATAAAATCTAAATATATGAATCGTAGATAACGTAGGTAACTGTCGCCATGGCGACAGTTACCGCTTACCACCATATGGGCAATCTGCTCTTTTGTCACTGTGTTTGCATAAAAATTAAATTACAACGCCTTGTCATTGACGGTAACTCCTTGAACACTTGCACTGACAATGCTATAAAATTCTTTTGATCTTTATTATAAGTTGTAGTTCGGCTTTATGGTAAATATCTCTTTCAATTTTTTTCGCAAGTCGCAAATCCCCAAGACGTGTACCACTTTGTGTAATGCTTCAAAGGTTGCCCACGTAAAACGCTAAGCTCTCCGATCCGAGTCGCAGACGGGAAATGACCGTAACGCCCGGTAATTCAGAGCGTTCAGTTAAATACTTACGAATACATTGAGCACACAGCCGAAATTCAAGTGTAGAAAGTAGGTGGATGTGAGTATAATTAAATTAATCCGCTCCGAGTCAGTTTGCTTAGGTCTGCCCCGGATAGGAACAATATGGAACCAGAGCGGATATTACGCGGCGGAGAGGTGCAGGTGTAAACAGAGAGCTCTCGTACGGGGCTGCTACTTTCTTTCATTTAGCCCACGGCTGTGCTAAGCCCTCCAAGTCTTGTTTGGTTTTTATAAACGTTATTACGGACCCTCCACAAATATTGGACTTGGCTTGCCGCAATTGGCAAAATTATAGATACATGTACATTATGTAGTTTTAGAAAACCTACAAGTCTTACGTAATCGTTTGCAATTTGAAATACTTAGTTCAAAGTTGAGTTAGACTTTGAGTTTAGACGCTTAGTCAGCCCAAGGACAAACTAATAGTGACTATAAACTGCATGTTTCACTACCTACCTAATGACTACTATCATTAGTAAATAGTGACTTGCAGAGTAGGAAACTGACTATAAAGTGAATACATCTCAAAAAGAAAAGACATACAAAACCTTCGTCTATAAAACAAACGCACCACAAATACACTCATACAGCATTTTGTGGCCAAAATCTACATCGTTATTTAGATTATCCGATTCTGTGTAGGTAACGAGCTTTTGTAACAATACCAAGCTAAATTCAGGCCAATCTTCCACATTTTGTCGTCCACATGCCCACTGCTCACCTAGTTTTCTTTTCACATTCCTTTCCGTGCAATGGCCAATAACAAAAGCGTTCCCGCATATGAGAATGCAGGTGCATTGTTAGACTAAATCACCTCCGTCGACAATTTCCCGCCGTGCATGCACGGAGGCTAACGTTTCTTTATCATTTTAGCGAAACGCCAAATTGCATGCAAAGTAGGATTAGGCTGGCACAACAGCATTCTTAATGAAATTATAAAAAGTCACGTTCCAGCCTTGCATGGCTGGCTTTTGTTTACTCGCCCTGAGTGGAATTATGAATACATTGGTGGTGACCTTGATGCTGATTGGCGGGGGCAGCGTATGACTGTTTGTGGACGATGCTTTAGGAAAATGAGGCAGCTATGGGTAGGGAAGTTCTGTAGGTATACGGTTGAATGCGGACCTCGCATGCCTTCTTTGAACGTTGCCGGTTCGTGCATGTTTATTTTAATCCAGATCCTTACATAACTCCGATAATATGTAAGTACTTAATTAATTGTTTTGTAAAGGGTCAGGTTCCCCTGTTGACGGGGTCATGGAGGTCAGATGGAAATCGCTCTACTGTAATCACCTGATCTGCGAAATCCTGGATGGTCAGGGCGGATTATTAAAGTCGGAAAGGGTGTTATTTTTAAAATAATAATATGACCAATAGATAGCATGACCTCCATTAAGATGTAGAAACCGAAACTTCTCATTTAATCAAAATGAAATGTTTGTTTAATGTCCTGAGATAAAGTATTATTGAGTCTTTGAAAATATTTACGTTGTTAGTAAAAAGGTAGTTAAGTGGAAGCACTCTCTAGGTAGCGAGTGGAGCGCCGTCGTCCATTTAATACGGTTTTATTAAGAAACCTAATCCGTATTACGTTGACAAAAGCGTACTTTGCATAGGCACATCAGGGGCTTACGCTGGAATTTCAACGGCCACTTACTTATGGAAAAATGCGTTTGCCAGAAATATTTCCTTCTTTCCGGTTGTTTTTAGGGTAAAAGTCGGTAAAAACCTACTTATTTTTCTGTTATTAATACATACGTGTGTTTTCGTAGTGTGTTTAGTACTTATGTATAAAATAAACGTACCCCGTTGGCCGTGTGGTGTCCGGCAGAGTAGAATAGCACCAACCCCTTACACTCATGGGTGTCGTACAAGGCGTCTAATGTTTTCGAGGCAGAAGATCAAGAGTCTCCGTGGTCTGGAAAATGGGCAGCAGCATTTTCCATTGTTATATTTAAACACTGCGATCTCCAACCCGCCTGCCAATCGTGGAGATTATGGCAATAACCTCCCCTTTCGTGGGAGAGGCCCTAAGTCCTGCAGTGGACTGTTACGGCCTGTGATGATGATGAAACGTACCTCGTTACCTGCATGCTACACACGTTCTTTACTAAGTACTTAGTAATTACCTATCCTTGCAGGTGATACTTGATTATGGTGACTATAAACTAACTAAAAAGGGGGTAAGAATTACATTATTAGCACCCAACTAGACTGGCGTAGACAGAGCTTAATGGCGCTTTTTGTTATCAAAGGTTAAGAAGCTCTGACTAAGGGTTGCTGACTGATTGATTCAATCGTGGTAGGACTCTGACCGAGAACTCCACCTGGCAGAGCATTATGGTCTTGTCCATTTCTTCCGACAAGCACCGATTCTTGCTGTATTGTCTTTCGATTTGAAAGACGGAGGTATTTAGTATAATGAAAAACCTGGGGTAGACCGCATAGCGATAACATATTTGCAAATTAACAATTTTGTTATGTGAAACAAATGTATAAGAGTGGATGGAATATTACAGTTACCCTTCCAACGACTGGGAAATTTTTTCTCCATCTCTTAACAACTCTCTAGCACACTAGCTAGACTAGCCGTAGGTACTAGCTAGTGACAGATCCATCACAACTAAAAAAAGGACAGATTTCCATTTTCTTTACATGACATTAGGCAAGCGTTTGTCTAATGAACCGTTAATTGACGATGCGGCCGAGGAAACAACATGCTTGGTTAGAACAGTCTAAGTTTTTGTACTGAAAGAAACAATTCTCTTGCAGAAATCGTCTCCGAACGCAGCCAACGTGACGCTGGCACCTGCCGTCCTGGAGACCGGTGGGCGATATCGCTGCGAGGTGTCCGGCGAAGCGCCACTATTCCCCACCGTGTCGGACCACGCCGACATGGTTATTGTCGGTGAGCACTGCGCCTTAACTACTTTTTCTGCAAATTGTTTGTTTTGCTGAGTGAATTCGTCCATGATTGTTGTTTTTTATTTTATAGCATTAAGCATTATCATATTGCATCATTTGGAAATCTCGTTGGAAATCGCTTTCTAGTGTGTGAGTAGAGAACGGACGGGCGGATAGTACAATTCAAATTTAAATTCAAATACTTTTATTGTGACACACAGGTTGGTATACTAAATAATATAGGTACAAATGATAAGTAAATACAGAGAGCTTTGTGGTCTGCCCACGGACATACAATACTTCATAGTTAAGGTCATTCAAATAAAATTTTATATATACTTCTCGAATGACAGTTCTTGTCCATCTTGTGAGTAGAGCACCCACAAGATGGACGAACGCCTTATGACCAGTGTGTTTTGAAGCTAAGATTATTATGACGACGAGGAATAATAATCATTTTGGCATCAACATCCCAGTTGTGCTCGTTCGCGACAGCTCGGGATCCGTTTAGGCCATGACTCGCGGTTTGGCAGATCAAGTAATTACAGTGGAGCGACTGCCATCCGACCTTTGTGACTGTTCACAGTGGAACCTGACCAGTTTGGATCCCTATGAGGAATAACTACACAGGCGTTGTGGTGTCCGGTAGAGTAGAATTCAGCATTAATTCCGTTCCCGATGTCATATAAGACGACTATATCTTTCGAGGTAGACCAAACCATCTGGAATCTCTATGAGCCAAAATATTTTGCGTTGTGTATTTACAACTCTGCGATCCCCAACCCTTCTGCCAAACGTAGAGATTACGACAAAACCACCTGGCACGGTATCGTAATGAAAGCAAGCCGCCGAAGCAATACGTTATCACATTCCAAAGCCATATTTCTATTCCATATTTTCGATACTAGACTTTTCCAATGCCGCAACTACCACATAGGTGAGTATAGTATAAAATGTCATAGGAACTCCAATCTTGTTAGAACTGCACCAACGCTGCACACCGTCGACACAATTTCCTTACTATTCACGCATAGCGGTGCTAAAATTGCTTTTTAAATTGATTGATTAAACTTTCATTTTCGCCGCTATCGGTTTTTCCTGATTTACTACTAACGTAGAGAAAAAAGTACTATGTCTACTAACTACGTTATGCATTTTTATAATCCTTTTTCTCCATAGAGCGTCCAGTCAGGTTGGAAAATAAAATTGCACGAAAGTTAGCCGAACTTCAAACATAAATTTAATACCTAGGTACACAACACATATATATGTACACATACATTTTATAACAACAAACATCATACTTTTTATTGAAATCGAAAAAGCACTTTGATCAGTTTTCAGTACTACTTTTCCTGGCACCACGTGACTAGGAATTAGTGAATAAAATAATAAATATCGCTTTTTAGGGATTTTCTTTGCTAATAATAAGCTCAGAGTAAAAATATACTATAAGGCTTTAGACAGTGAAGGCGCCGTATGTTATTCTACGTCATCGAGTACAAGAAAAGTTCCAATTTGTATTGGTAGTAGACGTTTAGGAGACCCACATAACGTTGGTCTGCCCGTGTATATCCTGACACAAACAAAATATTATTTTTTAGTGACCCAAACTTCGACTTTTCGTAGTGATAATATTTGTATATCCTCTTGTGTGATGTCTATAAGCAAAATACCGGAGTGCCTCATATCCTCTTGGTAGCTTCACTTTTCATCCACATCATAATCACAGCATTTTCCATTGTTATATTATAACACTGCGAGCTCCAACCCGCCTGCCAAGTGTGGAGATTATGGCAATAACCACCCTTTTTGTGGGAGAGGCCCTAAGTCCTGCAGTGGACTGTTATGGGCTGTGATGATGATAGTCACAGCAGAGAAAAGTTAAAATATACCACAAGGTTTTATTTCTTAATTCATCTCTTCCCCGTACCTGTAGAAAACGGAACTTCCATCCCTACTTCATCACTGTTTACCCCCACAGCGCTCCCGGACCGGGGCCCCACCATCTCGGGCTCCAAGCCTCGATACCAGATCGGGGACAGGGTCCAGGTGAACTGCACCTCAGGCAGGTCGAGACCTGCCACTCGCCTGGCCTGGTACATCAACGGGGAGCCAGCGCCAGCCCTGGCAGCCCTGCCGGCGACGCATGAGCGCCATGAAGACGGGCTGGAGACCACCAGCCTCGCCCTCGACTTCAAAGTGAAGCCCAAGCACTTTAGGAAGGGCGACCTGAAGTTAAAAGTAAGTTCTCCATCTCTAGGGAGATACACGGAGATGTATGTGGCCACTTTTATCGATATTACGTACTTTATCACTATCATTACCCTTAAACGTAGCGCTATACTTGGCTTACATGATGCCACGTTACATGACGTTACATTAGAACCACGCTGGACCATGTGGAGCGTCACATTGCGAGGCAAACAGAAACGTCACGCCACATTTCGAATCAGCGTAGTGTCGTTCGCTCCGGACGACTTCGTCATTTGTATGCAGTAGATCCCGTGTATACATTCAACAAATATGTTCTGAGGCACACGCAGTGGGATTAAGTATTAAGATTATCCTATGATGGGCGTCACATCACGTACGTGGCATCGTGTAAGCCCAGTCTGGCACCACCTTAATTCAGAAACCATGCTAGTTTGGAGATGATTTCTCATTAATTTTCCTCCAATGTCCAGTTTTAGCTTGAGCTTCTAGGTCTATATAGTCTACGAAGCCATCTGGATGGTTACACTAGCTGCAATAAACATCAATGATCAATTCAATCAACAATGCAGCTGTTTTGTTGCCGGTTGCTTTTATTTGTTTATTTTTTCCTATGTTTTTGTTTTATTCTATGTATAAGCAATAAAGAATTTTTCATTCATTCATTCATTTCATTTTGTGTTCTGGATGGTAAGGCACGCAGCAGGCATGATTATATTAGTTCACTGACAACGCAACAACTAGGGATGCAAATCGTTCCACATTAAACGGGATGTCCCGTTTCCACGGCTCAAGTTGTTGTCCCGCTTTATGAAAAACTGTAGGCTAACTACATAAACCTGTTGCCGACAATTTTATTTATTTATTTAATACTTTATGCACAAAATAGTACAACGGTGGACTTAAAGCTTTGTAGCTTTTTCTACCAGTCTACCCCGAAAACTGGTAATAAAAATTGCAGGCAGTGCATAAAAATTTACAACTCTACCCACTAGTGTTCACATACCGAAACTCAAAATATTTTATGAAATACTAAAGACCAACAACAACAAGATAGCAGAATACACTTGAATACCAATTTTAATCAAGTGCCTACCTACTAAAATCACTCGCAAAAGAAACAATCCTTTGATTTCAATTATTGAAATTGTTACTTTTGATCATACGTAATACGTAGATCATACGTTATCGCATAAGTAACAATTTCATAGTTTCAGTTGCAATGGAACTTTGTTAGCAACTGAACAATTTCAAAAGTTGGTAACAGAGTTACGTAACTAGCCTACTGTTCAGGTTATGAGCCGATTACACCTTTGCTTAATCCAGCAACCTTACTTAGGTTCTCAAGAGAGCAGATCAAAGTGGAATGTATTGCTCACTGAGTAAGGTCCATTTTTACATGACGCCTTTTGAAAAGCGGAGCGGGCGCGTAAAATTTATAAGTGATACAAAAATAGACCTTATTCGGTGAGCATACATTCCACTTTGATCTGCTCTTTGATAATTTAGGTTGCTGGATTAACCAAAGGTGTTATAGGCCCCTTAGACTGAAAACTATGAACCGCAAAAGCCTCGAATAAGACACTTTCGTGCGCTCAACCCTCCACTTTTTGTTTGTTGTGCCGTATGTGCCGTATGTGAGTAGAATAAACGTATTTACTTTACCTTTTTATATTACAAAAGTACAAACAAACAAGCTTACGGCCTGCCTGATGGCAAGCAGTCACCGCAGCCTATGGTACCAGGGGCATTACTTGATATAAGTTGTTTTCAAATATTTAATTTCATCAATCATCATCATCATATCAGCCGTAAGATGCCCACTGCTGGGCATAGGCATCCCCCAGAGATCTCCACAATGGGTACATCTGCGATCTTTACCAGATCGTCGGCTCACCTAGTGGGAGGCCTACTCACGCTGTGTCTTCCGGTACATGATCGCCACTCGAGAACTTTACTGCTCCATAGGCCATCTGTTCTGCGAGCCATGTGCCCTGCCCGCTTGGCAATCTTTCGCAATAGTTCGCATGCAGATCTCCTCATTCTTGATTCGATCGCGCAATGACACTCCAAGTATAGCCCTTTCCATCGCCCTCTGGGCGACAGTGAGTTTTCTTACAAAGCCCACAGCGATCCATAAAATAAATATAAAGAAAAACTTACTTTTTTGCACCGAATTAAATATCGAGATTTAGTTTTAAAAGCCATTGGCAAAGATTAGGTTTCTCGTCTCGGGATATTATACCTAAACAAATTCGGGCATAATCTCGTGTGCATTCTTTTTCCGAGGAACGTCATCAACTGACGTTTCGCGGAAGAAAATGCTCACTGCCCGCGCCCCGCACCCCCGCGATCATCAATGAAAAATCACCCTCCTACTTACCTCACCTACCGCAGGCGATATACCAGTTAAGTTGTCGACCTATAGTATGAGATATAAATGTTTTACTCCGGGCGCTTACATCAGAATTTGTTCCATTAGTTATTTACTTCACCTGTGTATTTGTACAGCCTCTATCAAATCCAAATAGTCGATTCGTTTAAAGCATTTATATTGAAAAATTCTGAAGGGTTCACGTCCCATTAGACCGAGTTTTTTACGAATCTGATTGAAATTCTAACTTCAAATATTGTTTGAAGTTTATTTGAAACTATAATTTCAAATTATAATTCGAAATATAATATGACCAAACAGTAAGCCAAGTTTGTCTTGAACAGTTCTCAGCTTGTTTCGTCAAAGTCGGTTCAGTAATTTAGGAAATATTAAATACCTATAATATCTAAACGTAGTCGGGCGTTTCCAATATTTTTCTTTCGCACAGGTTACACTTATCTCCACACAAAATTAGCCTATAACGACACCTTCTCTTTGCAGTGTCTGGCGACGATAGCAACAGTCTACTGGCGAAGTAACGAGGAGAGCGTGCAAGGCGACCGGGGGAAGGGGTACGGGCGGTCCCGAGAGCTGGTGGAAGGTGCGTCACGTGCAGATCGCGTGCAAGCCGCGCACGCCGCACGTGCAGTGGCCCCACCCTTGCTACTGTTCTGCCTGTTATCCACACTGCTAAAGCACGTCGCGTAGACGTGCACAAGAGAGGCATTGCGTAGACACCTACGAGGATGCGTAGAGGGTCTACGGGCAAGGTCTACGTGGTCAACAGGTGATCAGCATTTGTTTCGATTTCTTTGTCAAGGGGGCCTAGAAAAGGCCTATCCGACTTGGAATTTTGTACTATGACTTGACGCCTTGCAAGAAGGTAACAGAGGGGGTCAAAAAATGAATTCTGATTGCGTTCCTAATCACCGGCCAGTGTCAGAGTCAACGAAAAGTGTAGCGTTTACCCTATGCGGTATTGTGGTGGCCCGTTGCCATATTGTAAGTGAAAAGTGGACCTATGAAGTAATAATAGTAATTATTAAATTAGTACAATTCGTTTTCCAAAGCCGCTATAGCGTCGACGCAGCCACGGAACTGAGTTGGCGTCATAAGAAACTGTGAACTCATAAATAGTTTTCTTCAATTCTACACAGTGTTATTCTTGATGTGTGTTCAATGTGCCATTGCGTATTCGTCAATTGTTTTTTACGTCTCACCTCATGAAGTTCCAAAGATCGCCTCGGAAACCAAAGGGAAGGCATTCTAGATATAATTATTCATATGTGACTATTGCATTTTTTTATAATATTACAGCTTGCACATATCAAAGGAATTGTGAGGAATGGATGTGTATATAAATTATATTATATTATAAATTAATTATTATGATAATACATAATACGTTAGCTGCATTCTGGAGTAAACGAGAGAACTGGTGGTTATCTAAAGTGCTAAGAAAGTATGTCAAGTAATTAGTGTACATAACAGTTGAAATATACATAACAGAAAAAAATGGTAGGTCTTGGGTGGAATGAATTGGTGGAACTAGAAAGAAGGAAGAAAGTTCAGAATAGGGGGGAACCTTGTCCAAGTAATTCAACTTATATTTCGATCTCATGTTACGCAGATCCGGGTCTCGGCCGTAGCTCGGTCAACTAATATCCCATGTATTTTGTATGTTTGTATGGACACGCTCATGCTATACCTGGAGGCGACCGAGCAACTTGGTTACCTTTCGGTACCTTAATAAATATGCTTGGTAAATTTTCACTGCGCCATTTAGCCCAAAAGTAAGCAAAGCTTGTGTCATGGATGCTAGATACCTACTTACAAACATTTAAATGCATGCATATTATACACATTACACCCACATTGCTACGCCGGGAATCGAACCCGGGAGCTCAGACCGGCATGACTAACTGAAGTTAAGGTCTGGGGTTAGGGCACGGGTATATTGGGTTGTCATTTGACCGTGCTACGGCCAAGATACAACCATGACCCGGACACATCCTTTAGTTCGACAAGGTCCTATCCCAATGTGATGCTAGCGGATTATACAGTATATGGATTCTCCGAAACACTTTTAAGGTTAAAACGTGGTTGTCCACCAACCATCAAATAAATCACTAGCGTAGGTATCAGTAAGTCTTCAATTATTCGCCATGAATCTTTTTAACTAACCTAGGAATAAGAAAGGCCTAAACATTAAATCGAGGGAAAAACATAACGAAACAGAAATGAATGTTATTTGTAGGAGAGACATCGGGATTCATCTGCTCTAAAATCAAAAGTTAAAGTATTTGGATAACTTTATGAAAGTTAAATTTGAAAAGTTTTGATTGAGTAATAAATATTTTATTTGGAATTGTTTCGCTCGTTGTATTTTAAAACTATTTTTAAGAAATACTGTATAGGTGATATTTATTTTTGTAAAAAAGAATAATCGGTAAGTTAAAATGCATATTATATTATAACCTAGTCATTGCCGAGTTATAATATAGCCGTTCTAAAAAATATAATTCGGTTGTTTTGCCAATAAAAATATTACTATCTGTCTCCTTTCCAAATTTTATCTAAATCTGTCCAGCGGTTTAAACGTGAAAACGTAACAGACAGACAAAACGAGTCACTTTCGCATTCACACGATTTATCTACTCATAATGCGTACTACTGACTACTTGAGCACTATTAACGACCTACAACCCGTCCGACTGAACTGTGCACCTTGTACAGTCAGCTGCAGAGTGAATTAACCATAAAAAACCATACATTTATTGTAGCATACACTAAATGTATAGTAGGGGGATTAGCTCTCTCTGCAGCTGACTGTACTTGCGAGCCATTTGCGACTCGCATACATTTCCCGTTTTTTAATACAACATTATTATTTATTATTACGATAAAAACTTTACCTATTGAAATGGAAATAAAAACTCATAAAAAATAAATAAGCGAAATTAACTTTGTTTTTCCAATAATACCGTCAGAATGACGTCAGAGCGCCAGGTGCACAGTTAAGTCGGGTGGAATACCCCCAACAGTCCCGGGTTCGATTCTCGGCCGAGCTGCATAAGCGGTGACTTTTATTTTTATTTGGAGTGCTTTTTTGTCTTTACTTTATTATGTGTCAAGCTCTCAGCAAATCAGTATGTATATAGGGCTATAGGTATGCGTGGAGGGTATTCGTCGATGGCAAATGAGAAAGAGGCATGATAATATATTTACATGTCATAGAGAAAATATTTACTAACGTAATAGAGCAGCCATCACAAACAAAAATATTGTACCAACCTGTCACGTGCGGGAGGTGCGGGGGGAGGCTGCTAATGCTAAGTAATAGAATGACCGATGAAATGTTATCATTTTCTTTATTTTTGGCCCTCGAATGGTTCGTACAGTTTTTAATGCACAAGATGGCGTTTTTTTTAAAATCCAAGCCACTGTCAGATTGGTCCGCGTCGCGCAATGTCTCAAAACTGACTGCGGCCACTGTTGTCCATGGACCGCAAAGCATGGTTCAAAGAAATACTTACGATGTCTCCTCTATTACTTTAGTAAATATTTTCTCTATGCATGACGTTATGTTTGTATGTATGGAAAATAATGTGACAGGTCGTATATTATAATAAATACTATAAATAAAATAAATAAATATTCGTGAACAAATTCACACAGCGCCATCTAGCCCCAAACTAAGGAAAGTGCTATGGGTGCTAGATAACTGATATACTACTTAAATACTTTTTAAACACATACTTATTATACGTAGAACACCCAGACCCGTAACAGAAATTAAAATTCATCATTTCAATTTCTGCCCGGCCGGGAATCGAACCCGGGACCTCTTGCGTGGCAGACCGGCATGTTGACCACTGAGCCACTCAGATCGTCAAACTCAATATAAATACTCGAAGGGGGTAGCTTGTAACACTCGATAATCTCTGCCTACCCCTACGGGATACGGGCGTGAGCGTGTATATATGTATGCTATAGCAAGGACAGCTCAGAAGTACCCACAACCGGCGTAAAAGTATGAGACGATGTATGAATGTGGAAGAGGCAAATGGGGTGTATCAGGTTCGTAGCTTGTGGCACTCGATATTCTCTGCCTACCCTTAGGCGCTGTCCTAATTGGCAATGGTCGTGTGACCATGGTCGTACGACGGACGTCGCCCGACCGATAGGAGACCTCAGAACCGCCCGTCGCACGACCGTTGCCTATTAGGACAGTGCCTTATGCTACGGTATAGGGGTGAGTGTGTATGTTATATGTATGTGTACATCAATAGCGTAAACATATTTTCATAGTAGCCGCAAAGTGTCGATTAAACGGATTAATAGGGTTTCAATCATATATTATATTATTATATCTAAAACCGTTAAAATTACAAAACACGTATCGCGTATGTAAATTTTAATCACTGTTCCAATTCAAATTGATGTAAATAGAACAAAAGTACTCAAACCAGTCAAGTGGTTAAAATTAATTTGTTCCACCATGTAACAAATAAACAAGTAGTTAGGTCAATTATGAGTCAATGTTTAGATTTACAATATATACATATAGAGAGATATGTTTATCTAAATGAAGAGTGACTGGAATGAGTATAAGTCTAAGAATTCGCGTCTGTTGACATTTAAGGTTTTGAATATACTGTGTAAAAAGAAAAGAAAAGTTAAGCTGACGGACTTCCGGTCTACCTCAACAGATGTCGCCACAGGCAAGATCCGCTTTTGCCCCCTCCCCTCCCCCCAGATCCGGAACTGACAGTCACAATTCTACATAAGGAGAATTTTTATTAAATGAATTGTAGATGTCATGAGCGACACTCACAATTTTCTGCTGCTTTCTGCTAAACGATATAAAAAGGTGCGTCTCTTTCGTTTCATTATGCAAACGCCAATAGGCTGCTGTGACTGCTTACCATCAGGCGGGCCATAAGCTTGTTTGCCACATTAGTGGTATAAAAAAAATCTTGTCTCCCTCTCTCATAGGGGAGCTATCTCGTCAACTTGTCAAATAGACCCAGATGGTGATCTATATTGAGGTAGGCCGGAAGTTATACCATAATAGTAATCTGCGATACTTTCACTTACCTAATGAAAAGCAGGCTAGAGACAGTACTGGTTGAAAACCGACCCGCATGTTATATTCTCATCATCATCAGCAATAGCAGCCTAAAACAGTCCAGTACGTGAAATAAATAAAATATATTTTGGCGATAACGTCGCACTTGTGCTCTCGCACACGAGGGCCCGGGGTCCGCCTTGACCATGATCCAGGATTTGGCAAATCAGATAATTACAGTGGAGCGACTGCCCTCTGACCTCTATAGACCTGCTACCAGAAGAACCTGACGAGATTGGATCATGGTTACTCATACAGTCGCCTGAATGTGCAGGTTTCATCACGATGTTTTCCCTCACCGTTAGAGCATCGGTCAGCGTTCGACTAATCTATATAACTCAGAAAAGAGTCATTGGTATGTGACCGTGAAATAGATCTGAGTCGCACTTTGCCTACTAAGCTATACCTATAAAATAAATGCTGTTGTTATATATAACCTAAATAAATAGAGATAAATTGTTATGTTTGCGTTCTGGATTGCACCTGAATAAGACTATAATTCGATTCAGAACTCAAACACAGACATATCATATGAACATGTAAAGGTTTTACAAATTAGTAAGAATAGCAAAACTTGAGAGCTCGCTCGCTCTCAAGTTCGCCCTAAGCTCTTGCGTTCGTTCTATTAAGTCGCGCGGGCCGCACTTATCCCCCACTGCCCCTAGTCCGCTAATTAATGTGACAAACTTGCCCAACCTACATTCCAAAATTAATCGGCCTGTGTCATATAAACTCACTAACATAATTGCATAATTATTGCTAACAAAGCCACAAATTGTATTTAGATATACGCCAACTAACTCGTAGGTACTTACAGAAATAAATTGTTAATTAATAACTTAATTGGAGTAATTTCTATTGTACCTCTATTTTGTAACTATGCAGTTGAAATTGTTGCTTATTATTGTTATAAATATTTACAATGTGTAAGTAAATCATGTGTAAATTATGTAGCTCAAAGGAATACGAATAAACTACCTATGTGATCTATATAAGAGTCGCTTCATTGCAATTTAACCCTTTCTGAAGCTGAAGAGCTGAAGAGGTTTTCCCTGGAGAGTACAACATGGAGTTACTTTTCAGTCCGTTCTTAAAAAATCAAGAAAGGGGTGAAAAGGTTTTTACGGGGTCAGTATTGCAAATGTCCATAGGCTGCGGTGACTACTATTCATCAGGCAGGCCGTAAGCTTGTTTACCAACTTAGTGGTATACAAAACAAGCTCCCGAATAATTTGTAACCCTCAAAAAGCTCAGTGCTGTATATCCCGTATGTCTAAAATAAATTATCAGTATACAACGTCTTTGGATCAACCACATTGGAAAGTACGCCGGGCGTTTGATACTTTGGTTTAATAGAATTAGACCAAGATAAGTCTGGATTGATGAAGGACTTGATTCTCCTCGTCAATTGTTAAGTATCATCATCACCATCATCACAGCCCATAACAATCCTATGCTGGACTTAGGGTCCACGTAGGAGAGGCCACGGAGGTAGAGGTCCCACGAGAGTGAAGGTTATTGCCATAATCTCCACGCTTGGCCGGTGGGTTGGATATAGCAGTGTTATAATATAACAATACTGCTACTGAAAACGCTGCTGCCCATTTTCCAGTCTACGGAGACTCTGAGATCTTGTGCCTCGAAATCATTAGCCGCCTTGTACGACACCCACGAGTGTAAGACGTTGGTGCTATTCTACTCTACCGGACATCACATGGCCAAGTGTTAGTGTTAAGTATGATTGAAAGGAACAGGACATCTGATGACAACATAAACCATCATCTCGGTCAATCCCACCTTCAGCCACATATCGCTTTCCTGTTGTTTTTCCTCCACCTTTTCAGGCACTTATTTCCTACGTATCCATAGGGCTTTCGCAGCTCGTGATCAAACCAACGCAGGCGAGCTTTTTGAATCTTGAGCCATTGATATACTCGTTACAGACCGCACATAATTTCTTACGATGCTCGTTAACGAAAACTGGATCCTTTATGAGCGAAAAGTTAGTCCATAGTATTGTTATCTTCCGTACCTTCCTCTGTGGTTTCGTTGTCTACCCGATCAATATAACCAGTTCGTTATAACCCAATCTCGATCTGTATTCCTTATGACAATCTGTAGTCAAACAGGCAAGCGGACCACCTTATGGAAAGTAATCACCTCTACCTATAGACATTAGCAACAACAGCGGACTTAGCTTGCTTAGATTACCAACAAAGCCTTGCCCACCACTAAGACCCCGGGACTCATTGCTCTTCCAGCAAATGCTAGGCCCCTCCACTGACAACACCACGGTCCCCATGGAGCACCGGAGACCTCACTCACCGAGAGGAACATTATACTATGTGAAATAATAATCCTTGGTTGCGATATTCTGTACTCAGTACCTCTAAGTAGTTCCCCAGTAGCGCAGCCATTATGATGTCGTGTGTCATGTCGTGCTGCCATTGGCCGTGTGCAGTCCGGCAGAGTAGAATAGCACCAACTCCTTACACTCATGGGTGGCGTAAGGACTGGAACCCGCCAACCCGCCTGCCAAGCGTAGAGATTATGGCAATAACGAAGACGCCCTAAGTCCAGCAGTGGACTGTTATGGGCTGTGATGATGTGTGATACCGATTAAATCACTAATTATTTAGCATTCCGGTTGACAACGGAATGGAGCATCTTCCCTGCTAGGCTGTGAGAGTGTTCCCCAAACAGGAATTATCCTGACACCTTCCCGGACCCGACCGACTTGGCCTGAGCTGTCTTCATCACGTGGTAAGATGATGGACTAAAAAGAGTAAGTAAAGGTACTTGGGCATTTATTTACTGCTTCCGATTTGAATCTGAAAATATACTGTCCACAGTAGCCACAGTATATCTACTGTGCCAGCACGTGTGTGCACTAAGTATGTGGTATACCACAGTAGTGTACACATTCTCTAGCGTAATTTTTTGTATAAATAGCATACGGTTTAGTAATAAATTTTTCAGTCGATCCACTATTTCTATGACAACTTACGTACTAGATATCAAAGTTTTACCCGAGCTTCCTATATTCTTCTACTAATGTAGTGGAGTGATGTTTTTATGATGTGTTTCGTATGTAAGCACTGTTAAATAAATAAAATCGGCAGGTAGGTATGCTTGGATTACTGTAACATCCACTTTGACAGTAGGTAGTTACATCCATCCATGATTCGACCTTGTACCCAAGCCAACAAATGTCTTCATATTTACTACGATAACATAAGTAATAGCCGACTAGATCATCCATAGCTCGTCACCAACTTTTAAATAAATAATAATCTAACACTTTACTACGACGCAAGTAACTTTTCAATACCAAAATCCTGAGGAGTTATTGAAAATAAACTCATTAATTATTCTTTTACTTCAAGCACTCACTTAGCGCATTCACTTTATAACAACTAGACTAAACTACAAAGTACGAAAGTACAAAGTAACTTCATTAATAAAATAACCTAAAGCTGTTATTACCCACGGACTTAAATTATAAGATAGGTTTCAATTCTTCTTCAAAGAAATACCTTTATTGATTTCTAAACATTTAAAGAGAAAAATATGTAAGTACTTAGGTAGTCCATATCATTAACTTTTGTTATTAGTAATAATATTATTTTATCTGGGCTTTTGTGCATGCAGTATGTAAAGTCTGTTCAACGGGTTAATAAATATTGTTGAGAGCTAGAGGGTTCATTTCGATAGAAACTAGTCACAGCTTGAACGAAACTTTATCGAACTGGCAAGAATCTAGACCACACTAAAAACAGTAGGACAATATACATTATTACATAATTAGAAGCATTAAATCTCTTCTGTGGCACTCATCATCATTTTTCGAATGGTCACTGACGAAACACCGGACGGAACACCGGACACCGGAGACAAAGCGGACCTGGCAGGAGCCGGGCTGCCAGGTCCGCTTTCTCTCCATTTCACCCGGTCTTGGGCATCCTCGCATCGTAAGCCATTGGCTCTCGCATCCGACTCGGCGATGTCAATCCATTGCTTCTTCGCCTTCCGCGAGACCTCTTCTTCACATTCTGTCACTATCATCCAAAATAATTAGTCGTAAGTCTCGGGTGTAATATACCATTTCGATGCATGTACTCGGATTATCGCAGGTTTCGCATTTGTATCGTTTCGCATTTAAAAATGAACTGCCCGCTCGACGCAACTGACTGGACCCGGGACTCTGGAACGTTTGCGCCGCTCCCGAGGGTTCGGTTGTTAAGGTGCCCCCAAATTAGAATGATGTAATGTGATATGATATTACACAATGTTACATTAGAGCCATACTGGACTTACGCCACGTGATGCCATGTGACGCGAGCGACATGTTTAAGTTGTTCTTATTCTTTAAACAGCTTTCTTTCATGGACTCAAATAGTGTTAGCAAGAACTTAATGCCGTTTGATAAATAACTGGTTAAATTAGCTATAAACAATCGACTATCTCTAAAACGACGTTTAAAAAAGATGTTACTAATGCTACATGACTCTACATACGAGCAAAGTTTGTTTAACTTCCCGTTAACAACCCCTGATTAACTGTTTGGTGGTGAAAATACAGTAGATTCCTGTGGTATGGGCACGAGAGGGAATTACTCTTACTAATTCTTACGACTATGGTCCCTTCAGCCGCGTGGAATTTATGGTGATTATGAAAGTGCTATTCGTTACGTCACCATTTACAGACAGTACTACCTACTACCTGCTAAAGTAGGTACTTTAGTACTTCGTTTCGTTACGTTACTCCTTCTGATTATACAAGTCAATCGGATGTAAGATCGAAGCTCCAAGCAATAGAAACAATAACTACAAGAGATAAAAATTCAATTGCTACATAAAGCCAATTAACAGAACATCCAGTCATAAAAAAGCAACCACGAACAAAAAATAGATAGCCACATCCTATGCATAACTGGAAATAGAACAAGAAAACAATATCGGAATTGGTAAAAGTTTGGGCTGGGCTGTTTTGTTTGAGTTCATAGCGGAGGGTCGTGTAATCTAACAGGTGGTGAACGGTATTGTCCGATATTTACACGATGATAAACGGAAACAGGGAATCATCGATCCCAACAACTTTATATTGGCGGTACACACAAGCTTTTAATTTTTCCCTGAATAGTAAACAAAATCAGAGAATGTTTTTCGCATCAGTCGTCACGATTTTCAGTTTATACAACTGGGAAATTGACGAAAGATTTCAAGGATTTTTTCAGATATATGTATTATAAAACTAATTTTACATGGGAGATAAGTATTACGGATAGGATTGGTCCGTTAACTTATTATATAAAACTTAGTATTGTTTGTAGAGGCCGCCCGACGCGGCTGTATAAGCCAGACAGAGAAGGTTATTAATTTTGTATCTACTTAGGTTATAAGTAAACTTGAAATAATACGAATAATTTGTCGTATGTACATTTTCATTATGTACGTACTTGTAAACAAACACAGTATTAATTAGTTAGGTACTAGTTATAGAATAAACTTTATTGGGTAAACTGTAAAAGATCTCAAAGTGTATAATTTTAATAATATGTGCCTTAGATATAATATAAATATACATATAAATACTTAAATAATAAGTGCAATGTCAAATACCTACTTAAGTACAAATTATGTTTATATAGCTCATCTCTATATTGCTGTGCCCTTACGGGGTATCTTGTACTACTACCATCAATGTACTTGATTATGCAATAAAACTGAATTACTGAATAAAATGGGCCCACAGAATACCAGCGCTAAGTCGCTTCTTGCTAATTGGCAACGGTCGTACGACGTACGTGTGACGGACGATTTTGAGGTCTCCTGACAGCGCCTGGCCGCCGCGGCACCGACAGTGGCATGGGAGGCTACTCATTGTTTTAATGTGTCAATTATGTAACTGTTATTGTGTCGTGGTGTGCTATGTGTAGTCCAATAAATGCCTACTTTTTTCTGTCTTTCTAAAACTTTATTTTTATGCCTACTACTTTTGATGTCATCGTAGTTTAACATAAATTTTGTTTGTAAAATCATAAAATAAAATATTTTTAAATACCTATATTCACGAAGTACTCATATATTAATTGTGCATTAACCTAATTATCATTTATTAGGAATGCTCTGTAATAGAAGGGGGAGAATGATACTGGAATTTAGGTAGCCCCACCCACAACTACTATGCCGACTACAACGACTTGAGTGGTTCATTGGTCAGCCGGTCTGCCACGCAAGAGGTCCCGGGTTCGACTCCCGGCCGGGCAGAAATTGAAATGATGAATTTTAATTTCTGTTACGGGTCTGGGTGTTCTATGTATAATAAGTATGTATTTAAAAATATATAAGTAGTTTATCAGTTATCTAGCACCCATAACACAAGCTTTGCTTACTTTGGGGCTAGATGGCGTTGTGTGAATTCGTCCACGATTATTTATTTATTATTTAATTAATAATGCCTTGTTTAAAGGTTTTCCGAGAGCCGATTAAAAAGAAAAAATAGTTCAAATACTTGTAATAGATGGCGTTGATTAGACACGATTCTTAAAAAATAAGTAAAAAAGAAATGTATAAAATTTAGCGCTTACTTCTCAGAAAAGGTACTAAAACTGATGGTATTTTCACGAAACATCACTCCGAGTAATTTCGGTTACCAAATTCAAAACTTGAGAATCCTAATGAGGCACGCCAAACTACACTTTTTACTTTTTACAGTAGCTTTCTGCAAAACTTTCATTGATGGAGCTATTATTCCCCTAAACATCGTATAATCGAATAAGAAACATCTTGACTCAGTTTCGTCAAAAAAGTAGGATAAGGAGCCGCATACTGCAGTGTTCCAGAGAGACTTTCTTCCCAAATATATTCAGATTGCGGAAAAGCTACCTACCTAAAGAGATTTCCCCAGATAGTACACACAGTGCAGTGTGGAATAGAATTATTTTTACCGAATTGGTATCTTGCAAGTTGTAGTAATCTTAGGTGGAGCTTAGGACTAGAAAAATCTAACCTACCTGTTACCGTAAATTAGTTAGGTAAGACTTATTCAAGGCTCAAGTTCAGCTATGGACTAAAGTGTTAATAAACTCATGAGGGTGACAATATTATTTTTCTTCACATTTACTAGAATATTTGTATTCCTAATTAAAAAATGAAAACCTCTAAAGTAATTCAGGGGGAAAGCCAGCACCGATTTCTTGTCATGGACGTCCGAGTAAGCAGTAAACGGCTTACTGCTGTACGTTGCGAGCCGTCTATAAGTACTTTGAGAAGTAAAAGCCTGGAGTTCATGACGGCAGCAGAATACCTCGATTGGAGTGTAAAGGGCGAAAGCTCCAATGAGCTCTAGTGCTCCAATTATTAGAAATCCATCATCAAAACTTGCCAACTTGTTCTTATACTTATTAGCTACTCCCAGAGGACTTGCAAACGGGGTAGTAGGGTACCGCGTTAACTCGTGAAATATTAAACTTTACTCACAGTTTCAATGGCAGCAACAGCCATAGATATTCGTTTATTTGCAACCGAAATTCGACCACTTCGCAAACTCGCGGGCTTACTTAGCTCGTAGGTCGAGTCAGACCCTTTGTAAAGTTTTCGCCTTTTTAGGTGCGAACTTTCGGTGACTGTTATTTGTGGCCATTGCGTAATGCTCTTTTCTATTCCGAATACGAGTTGTAATTGAATGATTTCAGTTGTAACCATTGTGTTGGAGAGGTTAGTGAGTCGGTGAACGAAGATGAGATGATTCGAAAGAAACTGGTGGTCTTTTTATAAAGTCTTTATTATATAGATTGTTAAATGTAGTAGAACTAACGTTGACATTCTTACGTAATTTACAATGTTTTATTTCTAAACGTAAGTAAGCAGCATACGAAAGATAACAAAACTTGATATAACTTATGATTTTACACACAGTGTTAGATAATTTCAATACAAAAATTACCTATTACAATCACGAACTTAGGCACTTTTTTACCCTTATGATGTGGGAAAATATTGTAACGATTGTATTGTTACTTTACAATATCATAGTAAAAACCGGATTCCTGTAAGTTTCTTACCCCGCGGGTTTAATGCTGACAAGTTGTAGAAAAAACTACGAGCTACGATTCCGCAGACAGATACACAGAAATACAGATCCACAGATACACAAGTCAAATCATAACACCCATATTTTTTGTCGTAGTAATATTAAACATAATATTGTTTGACTGCGGTGTCTGTAAGGTGGAGGAACTTCGTTAGCTCTCCAAATGTCCAAAAACGCAGCTTTAGAGCTTAATTACGAAAACATTTGCTTTGCAAAGGCTCTGGAATAGATTTATACTGGAAATTTTTAAATGGTACTTAGGTCATATTACATTTAAATTAGATGTTGTTGACGAGGTTGTGCTTTTTAATACTAATAATTCTAGGAGAGGTTTGTTTTTAAAAAGGAAAGCCAAAATTTAATTAATAATTTTTTAGTTATTTCTGTTTACAAACTTAGCAGGATTATACAACCATACTTTGTACGTAAGCATAGTTTCTACTTGGAAAAAGTCTTTATAAGTACTGAAGTAATCAAATTACCTTTTCCTTAACTTGAATAAGTTATCAGGTCGAAATCTCGACTCGACGTTTGTAAATCAATTCTAAGAATAAAGCTTGACCTTTTATCGGATTTAGCGGACAAACAAATGGAATTTAAGTCTTGGAAAAAAATAATGCCACTTGCCTACGGCTTAGTCCTCGCAAAATTTTGTTCCATCGTGATCCAATAGGGGCTATATTGGATTTCAGAATACATTATAGCTTACGTATTATTCTGGTGTCGTGTAATATCGTATTACGTATTTAATCACTAACCGTTATCATCTATTGTAGATGATGACAGCGGTACTGTTAAGGGTACCATACTTTCTCTGATGGCTGTAGAGACCGATACGGGAAGGACACATTCGGTCATACAAGGAGCAGACATGATCGTTCGTCATGGATACGTGCTACAACATTGTAAAGTTTCACCAAAATGAGCACAATTCGTTTTTATTTTGCGAGAAAGAGTAACGACAAGACATGTTTGTCACAAGTAACAAACATTCATCCCTCTAATTCGCATACTTAGTCAGATACAGGATTTAAAATATTAGTAGAATTCTAATTAGTAATGTTATTACAAGAAACTTTACCATGTATTCGTCATAAACATTTATTCATCTTAAGTATAACTTGTCACCCCTCACAACCTCTCCGGGGGGTTTTCATCCAAAAGTTAGAATGTCCATCAAACTGTCAGGATTGTAATACCAACTGATTTGTATAGTTAACTAAACACCCATGTAAGTTTATTAAACACCCATGGCCTATCTGTTACCCTATCTTTCACCGGTTCAATCGAACTGATTCGCGTCAATCCGGACATTGACTCCTCCCTGTTTACATTACGCACGGTCGATAAGATCGGAGCATTGATTCGTTGATATATTTTTCATATCCGACCGACGGCACAATTTCAAAACCTAGTATAGCACTCAGCTGTGAAAAGAAATCGGGTCTTTGTATTTTACACATTTTGTACCTTCTAGACCGTAAAGCAGCGAGTTGCATTGCCAAATCGTCTAAAAAGAGATACGTTATAAGATTTAGAAAATTGTGAAAACAGGCATGGCACACGTTAACTTTAAAAACCTAGCAAGATACGTCTCTCAACCTTAAACAGGCTTAATCTGAGATGAAACAAAAAGAAAACAATTAAATCTTTACTAAGTCCTATAAAATGCAATCTATTAATTTTGAATATAAAGGTTACAATCAGTGGAAAGCCAAGGATAGGCCACATCTTTTGACCGAACACACACCTTTGTAGTACATAGAGTCTCGACGCGGTAAGCTTTCGAGAGTGATCGATCCTTTGTGTGGACTAGAGTCAAATAGCCTTTATACAGGCAAGCTCCCTCCCATTAGGTGAGATGGTGGTCTGTCTAGTTTATTATTTGAAAAAACTTACTTCGGTCTCTCCTATAGAATTTGTTGTCCCTTACTAGGTTTCGAAATCGCACAGCCACGAGCCGTCGATTACTTATCCCTATCGAGAGGGGGATGCGAATCGATTTGTTGTTTGTATTCGTATATATAAATATATCAATGCAAATGAGCGGAGATAGTTCCCTTGGTCCGTCCACCCTTGGGTTCCGGTTACAATGTGGGGGCCGTTTCCAGTCGTTTTCATAGGTTTAATGCGTTATCGGGAGGGTCTTGGAGGGTCGCAAGTCGAGGGGCAGCGATGACTCACAGTCTGCGAGCGCAGCGCGACCCATGACGTCCGCTACGAGTGGAACTCGAACGTGACTCGAATGTGAGTTTAACCTTTTAATCGCCGTCGAAAAAAGAACGGTGTTATAAGTTTGCCGTTTATGTGTATATCTATGGCTTTGTGGTTCTGTATATCTGTCTGCAGCATCGTAGTTTCCGAATGGATGGACCGATTTGGATACTGTTTTCTCTATTTGAAAGCCGAGATCGAGATGGTTCTTAGCTTTGTTTCATTAAAATCGGTTCAGTAGTTTAGCAAATATTTGCTATACTATAATATTTTGACTTTGTCGTTTATTATTATTTATTTATTTAACACTTTATTGTACTTTATTGTCGTTGTTTGAGTTATCCATCTTTTTCCGTTGGTTAGGAAAGACGGAGGCAAACGAGCAATCGTGTCACCGGATGGTAAGTTATCACCGCTGCCATATCGCCAGCCTTTAAGATAGGTACCTATAGGCTGAAAGGAAGTTTAGAAGACATTGATTGCGACTTTTTGGAAGGGTAACAGAAATAGAAGTGATTTGTTGTTGCTGTTTTAGGAACTAAATAATATGACTAAAATATTGTTCATGACGATAACGAGTTGTTGAGGGGTGACATATAAAATAAAGGGTCTATGAAAACAAGTTAGTACAAGGATAAACTGAGCTTTGAAGCTATGTAATACTCACAAGGACAACTTTTCGTTCTTTAAACAATATATAGCATACTACTAAGCAGATATATTAGGTAATAATAATGATCTTGGCGTCAATATTCCAGTTGTGCTCTTGAGCGCGAGGGCCCGGATGATCAGATCAGGTCAGATCAAGTCAAAACAGTAAAGCGGTAATTTACAAGGGAACCTGACAAAATTAGATCATGGTTACACATTCAGTCGCCTCAATGTGCAAGTTTCATTACCATGGTTTCCCTCATAATTAAGAGGGATATAACTCAGAAATAGTCTTTGGTTACCTATATGGTGGCAATGGGCTTTACTAAACTTATTATCAATATCTTAAGGTCTATCCCGGCTCCTGCCACCGACGCTCTACTAAATAAGCAACCTATAATGTAGGCACAATCGGATTTAAAAAGCTTATACCATACTTTTTACTTTCAGAAGCATGTCCAATTATCGTGTACAAGATTCCTTTCAAAAGAAAATAATTATCGTTACAGCTATCAAAGGATGTTACTTACTTCAACAGATATTTTTATTTTTAGTGACAAACGAGCAGTCAATCCACCTAATGGTAAGCGGTAACGACAGTTGTATTGTCCACTTCTTGAGTCTTATGTAAAGTATTTTAAATACTGTTTTACACACTGAACCGATGTTCAGTGTGTAAAACCCAGGCGGATTTCTGCGAAAGGTTTGTCTAATAGTAACTCTGCATAATGTATATCATCTTGGCGTCAATAACCCGGGTTAACCCGGATTTGGCATTGAATCAGGTTTTTATAGTGTTTACAGTAAGAGCATCGGTTAATATTCAACTAATGTAAAAAACTCAGAAAACAGTCATTGGTACATACCTGCAGTGGGATTCGAACCCGGTACCTCTCCCTTACGAATCTGATACCTTAACACTTTACCACCGATGCTCTCGTATTGTGCAATGGCATAGCAAAAAAGACCAATGGTAGGGCCGCCACTGGTAGCGCGTCCCGCTGTTATACAAATCGTAACACGACTCATGATTGCCGTAATGGCCGCGCTGACGTTGACAAATACTGTTAATTGTAATCGCCGCTTTGTGCCACCTGTAATCGGGGGGCACGAGCATTAATTTGTGGTGAAAATATTGAGGCGATAAATGCTAAATATAACATCAAATGCCTGTAACCGGCCATTGATGGACATGGAACTTCCATAAATCGTAGACGGATAAAGAGAGATATGAAGGATATCTAATGTCAGTGACCGTGGAATGGAATGCGTTCAGCGAGTAGGTTTATGTTCCGTAAACAGTTTACGTGTACTTGTACGTATAAGTCATTTGGATATATTCTTCAAGGCCAATGTGAATTTAATCCAGGATTTTCACTCTGATTATCTCCTCAAATATAGTAAAAAGAAACACCGGACAACAGCCGGGAATACAGGTTACTGCTCTATGCCCGGCTTATACTTACTTGTCAAGGACAGTGGCGAGTAACGAGTACAAGTCCAGTGGCGGGCCGGTAGCGCCCAGAGAGTGACCGTTTACACTACATCCAGTCCAGTGGCAATAAGAGAGAAATATCTCTGTTGAAACGGACGAGCAACATCAAAATATACTTGCAATTTTTGGCAACAAATACACTGTACTAAATTTGGGTATGAGTATACATTAGTCGCAGGCGCGGATCCAGGATTTGGTTGGGGGGGGGGGGGGGGGGGGGCAATAGGTATTGTATACACAATGAGCGAGCACCCTAAGTAAAAAAATGCCCTATAGTGGGGTGAACAATAAATGAATCAGCGAGCTTGTAATTTGTGATATTTTGGGTTTTAATAGCAATGGGTGATCCTTTCAAAACTAACTCAGGGAAATTAATGAATAAGCGACCGCAACGAGCTTGGTGAAAGGTAATAAAAGTAAGTAAAACCTATAAATGAGCGAGCGGAGCGAGCCCGATGTTTGGATCTTAAAAGTTGGAGTGAGTAATAAATTAATGAGCGAGCAATTAATAGTATGACAAAACTGAAGGCAATAAATGTAGGCAACGAAATTTTTGACATTTCTGTTCTATAAGTTGGAGTGAAATTGCACCCGGATCTGCGCCTGATTAGTCGTATCTACCTACCCGTAGATCGAAGGGGTTATCCGCCTAAAGCCACTATAAAGTCAAACTTAACGTCAATTTTGCAAGTGAAATATATGCATTATTTATGTCTTCCAAACGTCAGCCTTCTTAATTTAGGCTTGTCCGCTGCCACTCCATTTTTAATTAGTATTGATTTAATTTCGTTATTAACCTAGTGATTTCCCAGAGCCTCTCTGGTGTTGACGAGGCGCTTCGTTATAACATCGAGATAGTTTATCCGTCAATCTGGGCCGAGCGGTCGCCGGTCATATTAAATATGCATTGACAAATTTGCAATTCTGTCGTGGCTCTTAAAAAGTCATTAATCGTCACCCCGACACACAGGTTCGGGATGTCGGCGAGGGTTCCTGGTAATAACCGTAGTTGACTATTTCGCTTTTTTAAACATTTCGTCGCCGTAGTTCGTAAGGCAATTTTGTCCAACCAACAACCAATAATCGTTTGGTGATTTGTTCAAGAGAGCAAAGTCATTTTTGCTGCCTCAAAACAAAATCAATACAATCATTAAATTAGAGTTAGATCAAATTCCTACTGTCATTTCTAACCTGTGCCACATACAAGTACCTAATAACCAAATTTGGGCAACTGTGCCGGCTGAATGAACACGGTTTACCGGTTCCGGGATAATGTTATTGGCAGTGGGGTGGGGGGTGCATTGTGCAGCTTAGGGTGGAATGTGTGCGAAGCGCTAATGGTCATGTAGCATGCAACGCAACGCTCATACTGACTCCCGCAATGACGTAACCGTGAGAGAGCTTACGCACAGCTTAGGTCGTATTGTCGGTATACGAAATTGACACGTAGTACTACGAAGTAATTATGTATAGGTATACCTAGTAAAAAAGTAAATTTAAAGGTGCACACCGAAAACCTTAATGGCTGCGCAAATTATTTTTTGATGCCATTTGAAATACTTTTGCGTAGGTCGCCTGAAAGACATTTCTTTAACCAAGCTCTCCTGATGTTATCTGTACTATGCTATTTATTGTACATACTAAATCTAACAATAAACTGTAAAATTAAAAACTCGGGCAGAAAGTTCATAAGTTCACATTTTTCTATGATTTGTTTTATGTTAATCGGTAGTCAAATAGACAAGCGGGCCACCTGACAGAATGTTGGTTGGATTCTTCTAAAATACGTTGTTCTGGCTGCAAATAGGCAACTGCTGAGCCCCTCCACTGACAAAGGCACGGTTCCTCGCGGAACACAAAAAAATGTTATTTGGCAGCGGTATTCTGTAAGATGACTTCTCCAGTTGGGCGGCTCCAAATCGAACAGGACATCCCGCTATGCTCCACCTCTCTCTCTCTCTCTACTTCTTCATCTGACAGCATTTTTTCGGATTCTGCAGGATGATTTTGGTAAACGAGTCGCGTTCCCGAATTCCGTCCGTGGCTTCGAATAGGTGCCTACCAAGAGTTTCTTATCTCTTTCTCTCTCTTGCGACCATCGACAATACCACGGACGAACTCGCGAAATTGTAAGTCCATTGTGATCGACACTTCATAATCGGGTTTGATTCTAGTTTGACATTTATCAAGTGTCTGGTCTGATGTAGTGCATAAGTGCTATCACGCGAGGTTACGCGAGGTTTGGAATGAGTTATCTATTAATGTAAGATGGCCGTGTGGTCCAACAAAGTACATTTTACACGGCTGTAATATGCACATCGGCTTGTTTGGGCTTCGTATTCTCTGGCCGTGTGGTGTCCGGCAGAGTAGCATAGCACGAACCCCTTACACTCGTCGGTTTCGTACACCGGTGGCCAAATTATTAAATGGACAGATACTGGCCCCCGAGTTTCGCATATGTCAATCCAGATGTTTCGCTCCCTCATTACCACGAGGGATTCGTGAATGCGGTCTGATTAAACGGATACCCAATTTATGACGTCATATAGGGGTACACGCGTGATTCATTCATCGCCCTTTAAGAATGAGCCGGTTGGAAGTTTATGAGTTCAAAGAACCTAATTACCAGTGCCGTAGAGTGCATATTTCCAATTCGTAAGCTTCGGGGCCTTTTTTTAATGGTAAGTACCTAAGTTATTTTAGTACTTTATTACCGAGGAAACACTGCTCTGAAGTGCTACCGAATAAACCGATCATTGTATTTTCTTTTGTATTTATATTTCTTGAATCTATGTGGTGGAAATGGAGTAAACCAAGGTTTGAGGACATATCCACGATATTGTTTTTATGTCATGGTAGCCAAACAGACAAGTGGGCCACCTAAGGGGAAGTGGTCAAGGCTAGACATTAGCAACACCAGGGGTATCTCGGGGTACCTCTAAAATCCCGGGGTAGGTTGCTCTGACAGCAAAAATCCAAAGCCACTGTTCCCAGATGAAGCACTGGTAAGATCGCCAGCAGGAAAACAATACTATATAAAGTAGCGTTGTTTGGCTGCGGTATTCTGTAAGGTAGATACTTCCCCAGTCAGGCAGCTCCAAATTCAAACGAAATATCTACTACGCAAACTCTTAAGAGTACATGTTTATATGTTGTATCCGCACAAAAGCAGAATTTACACTAGCTGCATATCAAATAAAAAGAAAATGAGAATAAATCTACATATCCAAAAATACTTTACATAGTACTTAATGCTGTGGAAAACATACTAGGCTTCTCTAATCATGTAAATGTCAAGTTAATCGTCTCTTCCTGTTTCAAAGCATGGCGAAAAACACGCATACACCAAATAGCATAGTACATTTTGGTCACCACCCACTTTCCGCCATTTTGAAAAAATATCGATTTTGCGGCTACTCATAAAAATTATGCCAATCGATAGGAAACTTTAATATCTATCGATCACTATGTTCAAAAATGTCGAAAACGGTATACCTTGCGAGATATCGCAAGTCAAAGATGTACATTATCTACCGACACATGGGGAACAAATACCTCGTACTAAGTCTACTCATAATCAAATATCTTCTAAACTACTGAACCGATTTCGATTAAATAAAGTTAAGAATCATTTCGATTAAAAGACCTTTCAAATACAGAAAACCGCATTAAAATTGGTTCATCCGTTCGGGAGCTACAGATAGACAGATCATCATCGTTCTAGCACTTATCCCGGCCTCTGCCAGGGTCCGCTTTCCTACTCAATCTTCTCCACCTCGCCCGGTCTTCGGCATCCCCTTGTCGTAAGCCGTTGGCTCTCGCATTGGACTCAGCAATGTCGATCCATCGCTTCTTATGCCGCCCACGGGGCCTCTTTCCTGATACAGGCAGATTCAGGCAACTATTTCCCACGTATCCCTGAGGCTTACGCAACACGTAACCAAACCAGCGCAGACGAGCCTCCTCGATCTTATCTGCGATATCCCTCACACCAAGGCTGCCGCGGATGTACTCGTTACGTACTCGATCGAGTCGCGTAACTCCGCTCATCCAGCGCAGCATTTTCATTTCGTTGGCGTGGAGTTCGCGAACGTGTTTCGTCAGCGCTGGCCATGTCTCGCAGCCGTAGAGCATCACCGGTCTAATTATACTCTTGTATATAAGCCCATAGGCGTAGGAAGAGGGGGGGGGCGGGTGGGCCATGTCCTATATAATAGAAATGTACGCCTCGGGCACAGATTTTGCTCTCAGAGCCCACCAGATTATCTCCCGAAACACTGTCGAAAGCCCTCTACAGGTCGAGAAATGCATAATGCAACGGTTGATTCCTACTGCAATGGGACTCCTGGAGGACCTTGAGAGCAAAGACTGGCTCCATGGTGCTGCAGCCCGGCCTGAAGTCTCTGGTCAACAATCCGTTCGAATAGCTTCATTGTGTGGCTCATAAGTTTGATACCTCCATAGTTGCCGCACTCTTGCACACTGCCTTTTCCTTTATAGATTGGTGTGATAATATTTACGCGCCACGCGTCAGTTATAAGCCCCGTAGCTACAATCCTGTTGAATAGCTCAGTGGGCAAGAGTACGCCCCGGGTCCCTATTGTTTTCCAGGTTTCTATGGGTATTCCGTCATGTCCAATAGCTTTTCCGTTTTTCATACGTACCAGAGACCTCTCCATCTCATCAGGGCTTATCAAGCTGTGGTGGTACGTAGTTGTTGGCATCGTTAGACAGTTCCTTGAAATGACAGCACAACCGGTCTTTAATAGAGTTTCCACTTGTAAGCAAAACGCCATCCGTACCTTTTATGGCAACACACTTTGTCACATCCAGACTGGCTCGACTCCACGGTTTTGCCAGCTTGTAGACAAGCTTGTGCCCCTCCACAGAAACCAACGCATCGTAGAGCGGAGCCAGCTAGGCCGATCGCGCTTTTGCCACCGCTATTTTAGATCACCGCATTGCTCCCAAGTACACTTCCTTATCCGATAGTGAGTTACTGTGCTGCCATTTCTTTAAACATGCCTTTTTGTCCGTAACCGCTTCCTGCACCTCACCATTCCACCACCCCGTATCCTTGTCAATTCGTCGGACGCTTTCGACGCGCCGAGTACTGTTCGTCCGATTTTGAGGATGGATTTCTGATAGTGACACCAGAGCTCATTGAAGGTTTCACCCTTTGCGCTCCAATCGAGGCTTTCGGCTGCCTCCATGAACTCCTGGCTCGTGCTGCTCAGAGTCCGCCACTTAATAGACGGCACGCAGCGTTCTGCCGTAGGCCGTCTACTACTCACGCCGACGACCATGACAAGGACTCGGTGCTGTGTAGTGAGGCATTTCCCCTGGATGATCTTGCACTGGGATACGTGATCGATGTCACGTCTTTGGATCAGCAGATAATCGATCTGTGATTGGTGCGGGCCACTTTTGTAGGTTATGAGGTGTTCTGGTCTTTTCTGGAAGAAGGCGTTAACTACGGTTAAGTCGGTGGCCAGTGAGGTTCGGAGAATATCTTCTCCCTCACTGTTTCGCTGGCCATAACTAAATCCATCGTGCCCCCTTCTTGCTCCTCTGGCCCACATGACCGTTGAGGTCCACACCAACCACAATCTGTTCGGAGGATAGTATACGTGACAGGGTACTTTCGAAACTGTTACAGAAGGCAGTCTTTTCGGTGTCGGCGCAGTCGGACTGGGGAGCATAGGCGTTAATGAGGTTGGTTGTTATACCTTCAATTTGCGCCGTGATCACCATGAGTCCATCGCTCACTCTGTTCACCTCCAGAATGCCGTTCCGGAACTCATCGCCCACCACAATAGCGACCGCATTCCTCCCTTCTGCCGATCCAGTGTACAACAGCTTGTATCCCTGCCCGATTTCCCTAGACTTGGAGCCACGTCACCTCGTCTCTCGCAGGAATGCAACCTGAACGCGGCGCCTGTGCAACAAGTCAGCCAGCTCTCAAGACCGGCCGGTCAGAGACCGACGTTTAGGGTGACGAAGCAGAGCTTTCTACTGTTAGGCGCTAACTTCTTTAACCCTGCCCGCGCGTGATAGGGAGCCCTAGCCCACTTATCGCAGGTGTAGGGCAATATGCCTGCACGTCGTTCAGCGGCGACGCCCTAGCATGGTGTTTACTTCCAACAGAGGACCTTTTCATTCTATTTTTGGCGGTGTGTTGGCTTTTAACATGCGGCGACTACCATCCGCCCGCCGCATCATTGATACATTGCGGCAGTGAGATTTGAACCCGGTACTCCCGCATTGCAAGTCGGTAATTTACTTGGGTAAATATGTCCCATCCCAAAAAAAAGATGTTGTCTAAAAACACAGAAATCGATTTCTGGATCTGGTCACATTATTAACGTCATATGCATGGCAAGTGCTAGGCGATGTAGGTACAACGCCAAGTGCTATGCGGAGTTGCTAGCTGAGTTAGAGCTTTTACACTGCACTGCATTAAGCAACTTAACTTAATTATCTTATCCATAAAATAAAGAAACTTGCCAGACCGATAACCTAGGTTAAGCAATGTTTATACCGTCCTTTAACTGAATGGGTGACCGTTTTGTACTTTGAGACTAGTCAAACTTCAGCACCGCCACGAGCTCGCCACTCGTTAGGTGTGCCAAATGCCAACGGTATGTGGCGAAGCGAGGTTGACCATGGTCTACCTCTGGGGACCGGAGACTAATTGAACAGTCTCGAGAGCCGAGTGGCATATTATTATGAAATAAAGTATTTTGTGTGTTGGTGAATACATAATCTTACAATACACTTTATTTTAGTTAAATTTTTGTTGTAAGTTTAACGCGTGTATCCGTCTATCTGTAGCTCCCGAACGGATGAACCAATTTCAATGCGGTTTTCTGTATTTGAAAGGTCTTTTAATTTAAATTATTCCTAACTTTATTTAATCGAAATCGGTTTAGTAGTTTAGAAGATATATGACTATGAGTAGACTTAGTAGGAGGTATTTGTTCCCCATGTGTCGGTAGATAATGTACATCTTTGACTTGCGATATCTCGCAAGGTATACCGTTTTCAAAATTTTTGAACATAGTGATCGATAGATATTAAAGTTTCCTATCGATTGGCATAAGTTTTATGAGTGGCCGCAAAATCGATATTTTTTCAAAATGGCGGAAAGTGGGTGGTGATTTTCCCCATAGTAAATGTTCAATGCTCTTTATACCTATTTATGTTCTGCTACTTAAAAATATGTTCTTTTCGAGCGGTAAACTGTAAAAATACCTACTTGACCATATTCCTCTGTGCGAGCCACATAAAGTGTTAAATGCTGGCTACATTGTCACTCCCAAAAGTTGGATTGAAAAAGCAAATAACAAACAAGGCCCGGGAGTGCTTCCGATAACAAGGGCTCATCTGTGTTTATTGTTAGGGAACCTTATTGGGCTGCTCCCTGTTTTTGCAGAAATAATATAGAGAAATGGATTTATTAGTAAGTATATTGTGACCTATTTATACGTTGGTAAATAGTATATTGTAGTGAGACTATGTTTGTGTTACAAACAAATATAAGAGACAAATAGCAGCGTAGATACACTGTACAAACATATCGCTAACAACAATTTATACTTAAATCATCTTTGTCGACGCGGTTTCATGTGAAGTGATCAGCACGAAAGTATTAAAACAAATATCGCCAATAGTGATATTTACTTTCATAGGTATACTTTTTATTCATAGTAAAATAATAACAAATTGCTCACAAGTACCCTAACCTTCGCCCTGTAACAGTATAGGCCAGTACCCGTTCGCATAGGCGAAGAAGAGGTCAAGCGACCGTATTAGGCCAGATACCTGGGGTCGGTACTAAGCGCAACTGGTGACATCGACCGCGACGTCAAAGCCCGAATATCTGCGGCTTGGGCCAAATATCGGGAGCTGTCATTTGTGATGCCAAGTTGCCAATGAAGCTGAAAGGACATACATGTCTACAAGACCATTATTAAACCTGGCATTCACGCGAGCACTTGTATAACGGTAGGCAAACAGGCAAGCGGGCCACCTGATGGAAAGTGATCACCAATGCCCATAGACATTAGCAACATCAAGAGTATCGCCAATGCGTTGCCCACCTCTATAACACCTTACTCTGGCAGCAAAAAGGCAAATGCCCCTCCACTGCCAAAGCCACGGTTCCCCAAATCCCCACCCCATGGAGCACTGGAGACCTTACCTCTTTCACACTCGCGTTAAGTTGCTAGAACTAGAAAAAACAGGCATTAGAAGGCGAGGCGAGGCTTCGAAAATAGGGCCCCTGTGCCAGGCTTCCACTAAAGCAGCCCAAGCAGGAATTGCGAGTCACGAAAATAAAGATGCTGCGGTAAATGTGTGAGGCTTCCCGCAAAGATCGCGTACGGAACGCCCACATCCGCGGTAACTTTTACGTATGTGCTAAGAGAGTGCCGCCTTCGATGGTACAGCCACGTCTTGCGCAGACGTTCAAATTACGTGGGGAACAGATGTCTGGCCATGCCACCCTCCCCAGGTACGGGAAGGAGAAACCGGCCAAAGAAGCGATGGCTGCACGTTGTTAAGAGTGACATGCGTGCCAACGGAATGGACTCAGCACTAAGAATGCCGAAGAACGAGCGACGGGGCCTAAGAAGGAAGTAGGAAAGTGGACCCCGGACCCTCGCGGGCCGCGCGTGAGCGCAACCGGGATTTAACGCCAAGATGATGATGACACAAACCTACGTTCATAAATAAAAAATGAATAAGGGCTGTGCATGTGATAATAAAACAAATTACACAGGTCACTCTGTGCCATATTAAGGTTGGTAAGACGCACGCCGCAAAGCGTAGAGCACTCTATTCCCTGGACACCATACCGGGCAACATTGCCCTAATTTAACTGCCTAATGTCCGCTTCGTGTGACCATGCCCTAAAGGGCTATAAGGGCTATTACCCATTTTAATTTGCCAAACATCTACATACTCGTTGCCATGTGGCCTAAAATACCAACATCCTTCCATGATCCTTTATTAGCATGTCACGCCTGATGAGCTCATCTCTTTGCGGTCCCTTTGATGACTGAAAAAATACGGAGCTTTTACTTGTCGGTACGTAGTTTTGTTGATTGGTAATTGGGTGGGTATTTGTGTAGGTACTTACTGGTATTTGTAACGCTGTTTTATTGAAAGATGACAAGAGTTTTGTATTCTTGATATAGGTTCTTGTAACGATGCTGAAAGCTTTATGAACATGAATTCGCTTGGTGAAAAGTCGTCTGTTGTATTCAAAAAGATTGGAAAGTTCGCTACCTTCAATGTTAGACAGGCATATTTTTTTTGGTTCTAATGATTTACATAAGTAGTTATCTTTTAGTGGGTAATGTTTGGTTAAATGTGTGAAACTGATATTTATTACTAAGAACTTTATACCAACCACATTTACTACAAATAAAATGATTAGAAATTTAAAATTTCGTTCTTTCTGCTTGGATATCATCAAACAGATTGGAAAGTAGCTACCATGTGACATGGAGTGGAGTGGATCATAGACCGCCGTTAAGAGATGTTATTACAAATGTCCAACTTAGGTATAATATCAGCGTGTAGATCAAATCCCCCTTGATTGTAAAAGTCACATCATCTTAGCGTTAATATCCCAGTTATGCCCTCGCACACGAGGGCCCGGGGGCCGCCTTGACCATGATCCAGGATTTGGCAGATCAGGTAATCACAGTGGAGCGACTGCCATCTGACCTCCGGGACTATGTTGACAGGGGGGGGAACCTGATTGGATCATGGTTACACATTCCGTCGCCTGAATGTGCAGTTTTAATCACAATGTTTTCCCACTCCGTAAGAGCATCGGTTAGTATTCAGCTAATATACATAACTCTGAAAAGCCTCTTGGAAAAGTCTCATGTCCTACAGATTAAGAAGTAATTTTATGATATTTACAGTTCTAAAATTTATCGCTGAAATGGATCAACCCACAACATAGTTTAGCAATCCTAACTGAATAGAGTAACAATAAAATAGCTGGACATAGCCGAGCTTTAATTTGATATTTCATCGAACGTAATATTCGGGCCACTGGTTTTGAATAGGGCTGTTGACTTAAGCGTCGTTTCCATCTGTCTGTCCATTGGCCGTTGTTGTTTTAGTATTCAATTATGAAGGGGAAATTACTTTGGAATATACATTTTTCATGGAACCCACCGATTCTGTGGGGAATATGTCAGTCGGGCTCGAAATTAAGGTAAGACGTGCGGACATACCCTGTGCCGTGGGTCGGGAGGCTCTTTATTATATGGAGGAGGATTTTTATTTTATGCACGGAAAAATTCAAAACTTACGTTTTATTTACTTTTTTTTTCAAAAAATTGTGATTGTAACATTACGTAGGTATGTTTTCATTCATGACAAGACAACTGAAATTAAATTTAATTTAAAATCATTTATTTCAAGCTCAAGGTAGCCCATACAACAAATAGGTACAGTAATATATTCATTCATAAAATTAGGTACAATGTCAAATTAAATACAAAATGCAATGTTAATTAAAATACCAATTAAAATGTCAAGATATAAATGTCAAATACAATACATAACATGCCTCATGAATATATTTTAATGACATGGCCACAAGGTAAGACAAAAATCGGTTTAAGATGTCCCCTTTATGAACGTATTCGACGACGTTGTCCCGTGACCGTGATTTGTGCAATGGGAAATTTTTCAAAAGCCAATTAAATAAAAATATATTAATATTTGTGACAGATGGCGTAGATTAGACACGATTCCCAAAAATAAATGAAAACGAGACCGTATGTATAAAAATGAAGACATTTTGCGGTTTCTTCCCAGAAAATATACTAACACGTATCTTTTCACGAAACATCTTACCGAGTAACTTCGGTTACCTGTTAATCATGTCTAAGCAGCACCATCTAGTGAGGCACGCTAAACTACACTTTTACTTTTTAAATGGACTGTCTGAAAATCCTCCATTGCGTTGAAATATCAGGCTACTCGTTAACCAAAGTACGCGATGTATCCTCGTAAAACAATGTTAATATGTGTGATTTTAACTGCGATAATTTAAAACTGTACACGGTTAACCATGGACTACGACTTATGTACTAAAGAATAGAATCTTGACCTCCAGAAGTAGGTATCTCTCACTCTCATACTTACTAAGTAATTCATTTAATCATTTCTCAAATCAAAAACTTTTTTCATAACAAGCTTACATTGCGCGGTATATAATACGAGTTCAGTACCTACTCAACAAGACTATTCCAAAGAGCCCAAACACGATGGGGTTATCTTATTGCGTTCATTGGTTCCTACTACCACCTTCCGACTCCATCATCAGACCAGCTCCATTGTACTATAATAATGCATTGTCATCCAACTTACGGAGGTATACCTCAGCTCAGTCGGATACCAACAAATAGTAGAAAAATGTTGCATATTTTGACGGACAACTTACAAACATACATATGCAAGTTAAATACATTGTCTGTGGTACCTTACAACGCAATCAAAATTCAATTGTTTCCACATCGTATAATATCCAGTACAAAATAAAAGCGCAATTAACCTATGCAAATTGAATAATTTGAAAATATTCCGACCATGTCAAGGGTTAGCGAGGTGAGAACATTGCTATGACACGCTTCAAGTGACCCGCCGTTTTGCTTTGCAATTTTAGACTTTAACTTTTCGGGGTTAAATATCAAGTTAGGTTGTGTGGCGATACAACAGTGTGCTTATCAGTGTGCTCAATACCGAACCCTATTGTTATCCATTTAGAGCTTATTTCGCATACAGCGCGCAAGGCTAACCTGTGCGTCGAGCTGGTTCTGATTAACAAAACTTTGCGGTGGCACCAGTTTCATAAATGTCCTGCATTTAAAGTTTTGCAACTCACCTTAATAATACGCGAACTTCCTGCTAGTTTAACGCATTAATTATTGTTTGCGCCGCCTTTGATGAAAACTACGATGCTCAGGTACACGGACGTGCGAGGAATTTAATGAATTGCTAGTGAAATGCTGTCCTAATTACGGACACGAGGCGGCAGTCCTCGGTGTGATGGCGTCTGGGGTCCATATTTTTTATTACATGATCCCGGTTTTTTTATAATGGATGGAGGCAAACGAGCAATCACCAGGCCCTTGAGTCCGCAAATTTACAACGAATTGTAATTGGAGCGCAATTGCAGCTCGACAGCAGCTCGAATAGCAGTTTGACACGTTTTTGGTATTTTGCTACTGTTACTAATGACTCGACTGAATTGTAATCGGATCGCAACCGCAGCTCAATGGCAGTTTTACGCGTTTTTGGTATTCTACTACAATTACAACTGCCGTTGAGCTGCTATTGGAATCAAATTACAATTGGAACCAAGTAAATTAGCGGACTTGAGACCCTGATGGTACGTGATCACCGCTGCCCATAGACACCCGGGGGGTCGCGAATACGTTTCCGTCCTTTGAGAGGTGTAGTTTTGTTTCCTGAAGGTTTCATTTCGAAGTTGAGAAAAAATGCTTTTACTTAAACACTACTTTTTAGGATTGAAAGAGATATGTCATGTCTTAATCAATAAATAAATATTAAGTGAAGCTACTGCAGGAAGCTCGTTCCAAAGCGTGGTCGTACGAGGGAGTTTCGTAAAAATCGTACTGTGGACGACCACCATTCATCCGGATGGTACGGAAATTTGTGGCGGGTTGTATGGTGGCAAAACTCTACAGCTGGACCCTGGGAACAACATGCGACACGAGCGGTATCCGAGCACCATCCACGCACGTAGGAAAACGCGTACTAACCTACTACATACCTACACGGGATCTTACAATTCATGAATCAAAAATATTAAATCGAAAGCGAGTACAGCAGTAAATAATGCTCATCGACTAGTTCGGTTTCATAGATTGATGCCTAATATGAAGGTAAATTACTTACTTAGATTAGGCATACAGTTAAATGATAATTTAAAGTATGTACCTACCTATACTTTGCTTAAATAAAAATTATTGTTGTAGTTTGATTTGTTTTGGACAAGTTTATCATATTATGTACAAAAGTAACTGCTTAAGATGTAATTGTAGGCTTAAGTTTTCATGAATAAATTATTTATTATAATCATAGACCATCGTCCCTATGAGCAGTTTTCCAATAGGTATCTAAAGCATTCCTAACCACTCACTAGATGGCGCCCCGACAATTTTGGTAATTGATAATCGCTTGAAATATTTTCTTAGCAAACAGGATATAAACACTGGGTACGTTGTATTGGATAATATTGTATTTGTCAATAGTTTTTAACCATTTTAGAGGTTGTAATAATAATGGAACATAGTGCCAACTTCTATAAAATATTTATTATTACACTTCGTTCAACCTTTAACAGTTATGTTTATATTAACATACATTTTATTTTTAAGTTTAGTATTAGTTGGCTGCATGAAATCACTGCCACCATCATATAGATTATAAAAAGATTACCAAAATTGTAAGAGCGCCATCTATTGATGCTTTTTGAAACCAACTATCAATACCTACTGGAAAACTCCGTAAAGGTGCCATATTAGAGTGATATTATGTGATGTTACACGACGTTACATTAAAGCCACACTGGACTTACGCCACGTGATGCCATGTCACTGTCTGAGTATATGTCTGCGGGCCGAATCGCGTCATAACAAGCTACACACGCGCTCTGACACACGCGCCGTGGTATTTCGTCGCATCAGCGATGTCACGGAAGACAAGAGTGTTATTAATAGGGATTGCAATTCCGCAGCTAGTTCAATCTCGCGGGATTGATAAGCGGGATTGAACAATCCCACACATTTAAAATATATTATAAAATCTAATTGATTTTACAAGTTTTTGTTTAAAGAATCAATTCACTTATCAGAATTTTAGGTAAATAGCCTGTCAATTGGAAATTCTTAAGAGTAATAAAGAAAGTAAGATTAGATGTATGATTAGAGTATGACATATTTTTAAATGATTCCTTTGGCATAAATATATAATTTGCTTACTTCTAACAGTTTTATGAAAACTTACTGTGAGTAACCTGTGGTAATAACTGTTGAAAAATTACGTTTATAGTATTATCACTCAGCCTGCTTCTTAGTGAACTGCAAATATATTGTGAGGACGACGCGAAAGATTTACCGCCAATTTTTTAACTTGCGTGTTCTGCGGATCGGCGTTTTGGAGGTGCGAGCCTGTAGGTCAATAAGTGTGCGGGATCCCGTATTCCGGGATTGCAATCCCTAGTTGCTAAACTGAGATTTTTCATACATTTACACGTACATTACATCACATACTTGCGCTGCCGTGAGTGTGAGTAAAGGACAGAGCCGAAACTGTTCGATGCGCTTATCGTCGACTACTTTGCGCCTGTTAAATTTAGATGTAAGCGACAGCGTAGCTTAAAAATAAATTTAAAGCTGATTACATTACGCCGTGTGGTGACCGATAGAGTAGAATAGCACCAACCCCTTACACTTGTGGGTGTCGTACAAGGCGACTAACGTTTAGAGGCAAAATATCTAGTCTCCATAAACTGGAAAATGGGCAGCAGCGTTTTTCATTGTTATGTTTGCAACACTGCGATCTCCAACCCGCCTGCCACGCGTGGAGATTATGGCAATAACCTCCCCTTTTGCGGGAGAGGCCCAAAGTCCTGTAGTGGACTGTTATGGGCTGTGATGATGACATTACGTCCCGTATGCACGTAGTATCATTATATTAGGTGTACGCGCGACATTACTTATGGATTATGTAAGTTACAACAAATCCTAAAAACGACTTGTAAAAATTGTTTACCAATAAAATCATGTCTATGTCACCGTATGTACCTAACTACCTACTATGCCACAGTAACTTAATAACTATTAGTTATTACTCCTTTAGAGCAATTTTTACCTTTGTGCCACATGAACCCTACAAATTTTTATTTCATCTAAGTAAGGTCTAGTGGGCTTAGTGGCCAAGGTGCACTAAGACCTATAAAAACCTCCCAGGGATGTAAGAAGCGGCCTGGGTAGGCTTCAATCGTGAGCGATTAGGAGGATGGGATTATAAGATGAAGTCAAGTGCAATCAATGTCTCTGGCTACGCCTCCTGTGAGAGAGAGCTTGACTTCGTGAGCAATTTTTTAATTTTCATACTAGAGGGAGGAAAACGGAAAAGCAAGCAGAATGCACTTATTGCTATTTTTACTGAAATAAAACAAAAACGGAATTAACAAAGAACTCGTTATTATTGCTTCGGATGTAAACTCTTACTCACACCGGTGCGTTCTTTGAATTTCATTCGTTCTGTTTTTATTTCGGATGATCTAAGGACCGGCTTCGACATTAGCCCCCAGAAATCAAAACTCGCCCCCAAAGATTTGCCCACAAATCGCAGCCGCACGCACCATCGTCGTAACGACATGCCTCGCGAGTAAATTTTTAAACAGCAAGAAAGAACTGCGGGTACTTTTTGCGGCGTACGCGCCGTCCTTTTTACCTCTTTCTTGAAGAACTCCATGTTATACTCTTCATGGAAAACCTCTCCAGGTAGTTCATTCCACAACCTTAGTGTCCGTGGGAGAAAGTTACTTTGGAACGAACAATTTGACTCCAAAGTGTGATGATGAGCTCTCTGCTAGATGATGTTATTGCTACGAATGTAAACTCTCACTCACACCGATCCGTAATTTGAATTTTATTTGATTTTTGTATTTTCTCAGGCTTCGACAGTATCCACCAGAAATCAAAACTCGCCCCCAAAGATTTGCCCACAAATCGCAACACGCACCATCGTCGTAACGACATCCTCGCGAGTAAATTTTTAAACAGCAAGAAAGAACTGCGGGTACTTTTTGCGGCGTACGCGCCGTCCATTACTCGCGCGTCTCGTTTGTGTTACCCTGAATCTTTTATGAAGACATGGTTGTCCCGTAGCGGAGACCGAGTGGCTAATGATGATTTACCGGGTGCGGTTCCCACGGGCGGCGTTACTCTCCCTTAGTCCCGGCGACGGGACGCACTATTGTTATTGTGGCGGTAAAGTGAAAACAAATGAACACCGCACGCGTTTAATCATTCATTCGAGGGTATGTGAGTGGAGACAGACATTGAGATTTATGCAGAAGATGCGGAGCCGTATTGCCGGGGGATAGCGTTAATTGACGAAATATCAGTGAAATACTTGTTCGAGGCCAGTTCAAACGCTGTATGCGTCGCCGAATATTGGGCGAATAAAGTGTAAGTCAGAGTTTAGTCCATCGACTCGAGAAAAAGAAGATCAGTGAAATAGATTGTGCGACCAGTGGTACGATGGCATTAAGAAAATAGATTGATTAAAAACAGCACAAGATGGACAACGACGGAAGATATTGAAGGAGGCCGAAGGAGGAGAAGAAGATTGTTTTACTGTTTGTATGGATTTACAACAAGATTCACCCCAGCTCAGATTCATTCAGATTAGACGCGGATCCGTATGTGTGATGCGATTATCTATGACGATCTACGATACTATAAAATATGAGAACAGCAAGCACCTTTTCACTTAACTCCAAGTAGATACAATTTTGAAAATGACGTCAGATTTTTAGCGCTGGCTCGCATTGGTAGCGACTGGTGTTGCTGATGTTCATCGGCGGCGGTTACCACTTTCTATCACGTGACTTGCTTGCCTGTTTAACAGACGTATTACAAAAAAAAATTAGCAACGCGACTGTTGTGTGTCATGTGAATATGACATGAGGCCATGAAGCTGCAGCGTGACAGCCGCGTGGCTGTAGCGCTACCGAGAAGCGTTTATATCCTCTTTGGCAGCCGCACTAAACTCGGTGCAGTCGTTGTAATGTGAAGGGCTCTGCTAGTGCAGCGCGACTAAAACGCATGTATGTGAAAGCGCTTTTAGTCCATATTATCATATGGATTATCATACGGTTAGGTCATGTAAGGTGGTCAACTACTTCGTTGAATGACTGTACGTGGCAGGAAGCGTTTTTTAATGGTGAAGTTGTGCAGCTGTTAAGAACTTACCAGCAAAAATCAATCATCAGAACACATCAATCGGGCTGTCTACTCGTTTGTCACTCAGTAGCATAAAAAACCTTTATACCTGCATATATGCAATATTTTTATATAGTAAAAGACAACGATATAACCTTGCTTCGCAATGCAAAGATAGTCAAGTCGACAAGCGAGAAAAGTGTATTGAAACGTATGGCTAATTGTATGTCCAAAGATTTAAGTTCTAGGCGATTCTAAGACCAACTCAAAGTGACCCAACATACAGTAAGTAGGACGACATCACCTATCCATCGTTTAGTTACGCGGAGGATAGAATAGGCCCAAGTTCAGAGGCAAAAGGCGAGACGGCTAGAACAAACTTCAGGGCAGAGAAGGTAATGGCTGGAACAGATAAACTAACCAGTTAACAGAACAAACTGAACAAACGCCTGAGAACAACAGCAAGAAGATTACACGGAACAACCTTTACACTCGAATTTACCTCGTACACCGTAGGTACAGTACAGCAGCATAAGTGTAGTACCACTTCAAGAAATTTTTTCTTTGCCGCTACAGCGTCATTCACGGTATTTGGTGCATCTTTAGCCAAAATCCGTTTGCTAAAAGAAGGGAGCATTTGCTGTCCTTTATGACCAAAGGACTCGTCCTACCCCTAGGGTATTTTTTAATTCATGAATGCTATGAACACCGTTTAATAACTGTACAGTAGTGCAAAGGAATATGATTCTTAAGGTGGTCATGCACTTGTACTGCCGCACTGTACAGTAAGGTATAAAGCACACAGTTGTGGTTTCATTTTATAACTTTTACCGCCCGCGTCGGTATCACAACAACAGTGAGATGTCACGGGTCAGGTTAATCAAGCCATCGTTCGATGCGACGACGAACCCGAGCGCGTGTTTTGTTTCTTTCGGGACCCCGGACCCCGGTCACCCCGGTCTCCCCGGTTAATTAACGCGAGGCCGGTGCGAATATTAAATGTTCGCAAATACACTTATTTACCCTGTGTGGTTCTGCGTCCACAGTAATTGGGAGTTTGGGCCGCACCGTCTCAGGTACAGTCTGGTCCCTAATGTCGCTAGGCGTATTGGTGGGTTTGAATGCACAAAGTTTTTGTCGTTCAAATAGTTTAATTAACATTTTATTTGTGTCTAATACTTACAAGTTGTTATTTACATATTATTATGCTAATTTCTTAAATAAACTACATACTTACACTATATGGAATGAAAATGGTGTGTTTACAAAAGGTGAAAAAGCCGTGACTGAATAAAGTTTTTTTTATGACATACGGTAGGCAAACAGGCAAGCGGGCCACCTGATGGGAAGTGGTCACCACTGCCTATAGACACCAGCAACACCAAGATTATCGCCAATGCGTTGCCCACGTCTATACCATTTTGATGTGGCAGCAAAACGGCAAATGCCTCCACCGCTAAAGCCACGGTTCCCTTAATCCCCACCCCATGGAGCACTGGCGACCTTACTCACCGGCAGAAACACAATACTATTTAAAAGAGTATTGTTTAGCTGCGGTATTCTGTAAGGTGGAGGTACTTAAGTCGGGCAACTCCAATTCAAACGGGATAGCTCGCTATGCTCTATCTCTCTTAAACGGGATTACACGATACAGGATTTTAAGGAAAATTAAAAATTCAACCCAAAGTCGTGCATGGACAAGAATTACAGTTACTAAATAAAGACATCCGAAGCACCATTGAACAAAATGTAGAGTCACTATAGCCTTATAGAGCGAATAGGCTGTTCCTAGACAGGCATGCTCTATCTTGGACCGCATCATCACTTTCCATCAGGTGAGATATCAGTCAAATGCCTAGCTAGTCTAACTAAAAAATAAATTTGGCCTACAAATTTTTTTTGCTCTTTTGACAAAGCAAGCTATGATGTGCATGCAAAACCACCTATATGCCTATTGACATAAGTTGGGTACCAGACTGTACATCACACACTCTGCGGCAAGTGGGATAGGCCCGACTGTGGTTACGGATTTCGTTAATTAAAACTGTGGAGCGCCGCGTAACCGGACGCGCCCGGCGCGGGTGCGGCCACTGATCACGCGGTGGTCAGCTTGGCTGCTAATGTTGCCAAGCACCAACCCCTACACTCGTGGGTGTCGTACAAGGCGACTAATGTTTTTGAAGCAAAGTTTCAGTAGGCTAGAAAATGGGCAGCAGCATTTTCCATTGTTATATTTATAACACTGCGATCTCTAACCCGCCTGCCACGCGTGGAGAATATGGCATTAACCTCCCCTTTCGTAGGAGAAGCCCTAAGTCCTGTAATGGACTATTATGGGCTGTGGTGGTGGTTGCCAAGCTGGCCAAGCTGTGTCCAAAATGTACAGAAAGTACTATTCGCCCAGTATTCGGCGACGCATACAGCGTTTGAACTGACCTCGAACAAATCCTCCATTGTTCAAGTTTTAGGACACGCCGAGAATGAAACGAGGTGGTCCATGGTTTGCGGAGATATGCCACAGTCGGTATAGCACTAACTAGCACTCATGGCTGACTAATGTATTTCAGTAGTTCTGGCTAAGCCCTGAACCTTAAGCCAGCTAATTTAGTAATGGCTCGACTGAATTGTAATTTGATCTCAATGGAAGCTCAATGGCGGTTTGACACGTTTTGGTTTTCTCCTACTGTTACTAATAGAGGATTAGATTGTAATCGCATCTCAATGGCAGTTATGCGTTTTTTGTATTCTGGCACAACCGCCGTTCCAGCCGCGCGATTAAATTACAATTCAATCACGCCAAGTAAATTAGCGGACTCAAGGCCCTGGTGAACAAGCGTATGCAAAATTTTAAGACAATGGAACACACATACACACGCACAACATACACATTATGACACATGGAAAAATAGCTAGAAAACGGGGATTTAAACCTGAATATCGCCAAAACAGAGTAAATGGCTGGCTGCAGCACGGAGCCATCTATTTTTAACAGATAAATTTAGGTATCTCGGACTCCGTGCTGCACGAGGCTGTAGGTATCGGCTTCGATGTCAGGTCAGCAAGTCTCGGCAGCTTGGGCCCCGAATAGCGAGAGCTCACGGCGGTCACTTGTGACCTCAAAATGCCTATCAAAATCAAGGGGCTTATACACAAGAGCATTAATAGGCCTGTCACACTCTGTGGCTGCGAGACATGGCCAGCGCTGATGAAGCACGCCCGCTTACTCTACGCCAACAAAATAGAAATGCTGCGGTGGGGATGCGGCGTTACTTGGCGTGAGAGACATTATGGATAAGATTGAAGGGGCTTGCTTGCGCTGGTTAGTACTACGTAAGCCTCAGGACTGCGGGAGACCCAAGAAGCTATGGATTGACATCGCCGAGTCGAATACGAGAGCCAACAGCTTACGACGTGAAGATGTCGAAGATATGAAAGCAGCAGAAGTCGGGATTGATCACTCGTATGGTGATGACAACCAACAGAAAAGAAAATGGACAAAGGCCCTTTCTGTTGTAAGGAAGAACCGTCCACTAACGTGAAGGACGCATTCCAACTGCATTTAATAACATTTTGATGAACAAAGCAACTTTTGACAGGATTCGGTATGCTTATGAAAGGGTTCCCTTACGATACGAGAAGTTTCATATAAGTACCTGCGGAGGTCGCTGGAGACAATTAATCCGTTCCCAAATGGAATGCCACCATGGCCACGATCTTCAGACATGAAGGAACGACCTTAGAGACAGCTATTCTAATTCTAGTTTGTATGAGCTTTGCGAAAGATGCTAGAAAAGGTGGCGACATATTTGTGCTACCCGTAACCACATCGTTACACAATAAATGTTCAGTGAGTAGGAGGCCGTGTGGTGTCCGGCAGAGTAGAATAGCACCAACCCCTTGCACTCATGGGTGTCGTACAAGGCGACTAATGTTTTCGAGGCAAAAGATCAAGAGTCTCCGTAGTCTGGAAAATGGGGAGCAGCATTTTTCATTGTTATATTTAAGCACTGCGATCTCCAACCCGCCTGCCAAGCGTGGAGATTATGGCAATAACCTCCCCTTTCGCGGGAGAGGCCCTAAGTCCTGCAGTGGACTGTTACGGGCTGTGATGATGGAGTAGGTCTAATTAGGAAGCTAACTGAGATGTAAACACGCCACACAATAAAACGTTTAAAATGAATGCTTAGGAAAGGCAAAATTGCAAATAACGCGGTCGTCATTGTTTTGTCACAATACCTGTCATTTTTAGCCATTTTTAAATTCATTACGTTCTTTACCTAAGAATTTGTATAAAATCAGGTGCTCTATTTTTGAATCTTCACTTCGATTTGAACGGGTTTCAATTTTTATTTAGGCATGAAAAATTTAATGTTTTTTAGTCACATTGGTAACATCGAAACTGTACGTTTAGCATCGTGCATCAAATATTGAATTTTTCATGCCATAAATTAAAATTGAAATTCGTTCGAATCGAGGCGAGCGATTCAAAAATAGGGCCCCAGTTCGCCGTAGTTCAACCTAGTTTGACCTAAAGTTTGTAGGCTAAATAAGTTTATCCTAAGCTGCGTGTCTGATTTTATATATAAATGTCTGATTTTATTTAATATGTAAAATAATTACTTGTAACCAATGTTATTAATAAATTATGATATGATTATAATTATAAATCAACAAACACAAGAAAAACAAATATTGGCGGCTGAGAAGTTCTACCCATTCTCTTATAGTTCAAAAGCAACAATAATGGAGTGAAGTAGCGATTGCTATGCCGACATCAGCGAGGCTCTGAAAACTGATCACGTGATCACTGGTATCTAACTTGTTGCAAATCATCAAGAATATCACCATTTCAATTTATCATCACATCACACATATTCACAATTCATCAACAACACAATTTCAAATCAACACAACAATAATGCAACAAATGGAAGCGGAACTAGTCGCAGCTTGTTTGCGAGACCAGTAACCAAAGATAAGCAACTGGAACATGATGGGTAACCGGTCGTACTTTGAGAATAGTCGATCTTTAGTACCACAACGACCTTGCCACTCGTTAGGTGTACCGTTGGCGAAGTCTTGCCAGGGTCTCATGCTGGGGACCATGAGACTGGTAGAACAGTCTTAGCAGTATTTATTTATTATTCTATATAACAACAATTCCATTCAACATAGCAATGGACAACTTCATCTTATCCTGTCAACCACTCCAAAGGACATCACGAAGGCCAAACAATCCTACATGTATATCTATCTATACATAGTATAAAACAAAGTCGCTTCCCGCCGTCCCTGTGATATATCTATGTATGCTTAGATCTTTAAAACTACGCAACGGATTCTAATGCGGTTTACAACAATAAATAGAGTGATTCAAGAGAAAAGTTTATAAGCAAGAATAAGGGTAGGTAGAGGTAAAATACGTGTACGCGAACGAATTCGCGCACGGCCCACTAGCCTCGCATACAAATCTCGTGGCCTCATCGCCCCACCGCAATGTATCACGCTGAATCACAACATGCGCCGGCAAAAGTGTAAATGAAACGATCGATTGGAATAAACGCAGATGCAGCCAGCAACGTCGACAGGCAATTTGTTAATGGACCCGATGCACAGATAAACACATCGATTGATATTTATCTACTGTAAATGAAACAGGAAACGGAGTAACAGCTTATGGACACACTAGCGGGCTTGGTGCGACTTCGTTCGCGTGGTGTCCTACCCCTACCCTACCCTACCCCTACTCCTACTCCTACGGCTCCTATCCAACACCTACCCTACACCGACGCTACATCTACGCTATACCATCCCTACACCTACCCTACCCTACTTAAACGATTTTTTGGAAATTAATACTTCATACTGAAATTATGGATTATTATACTGTCTTAAATTTTTTATTATGATTTTAATGACTTTTATTTATATTGGGTATTCAATTTATTATTTTATTTTTTTTAGCTTTCTTTTTTATATTGTTTTTAATTTGAATTTGACATTTTGTTTATTATTTAATTTGTATTAGTTAAGAATGATTTTACTGACTTTGACATGTTTTTAATTTTTATATTTTAATTGAATTGAATTGGAAAACAAATTCTATAACTGTAAAACTAATTAGGTACTTAGATTATTTTTGGAGTCGGTGCCACTCCTTGGTTTGTCACAATTCGCAAAAGGCTGCAGGCGGGAGCTGGATGCAGCAAGCCGACAGCTGGGTTAGGCCTATATCCAGCAGTGGACTAGGAAAGCTAATGATGAAGGTTATGGACTGATGGTCAAGTCCAACAGTGGACTATAATAGTCCACATCACACGCCCTTAATCATTTAAGGACTTGTGTGTAGATGTGTCTTTTTAATATAGTCATTTTTAGTAGGTAAACATAAATAAATATGGAAATTCGACAAAGGCGTTAAAAACTACATAGTAGCACAGAGAAAAGAAATATAGGTATCTACATTAGTACATATTATTATTTCAATGCTATAAACTGCATCATAGCGACATCTGCTGTAGACTGATGGAACTAGGGACTGTACTACGCGCTGGAGAACTGAAAAGTTTCCACACTTTTCACCATGATGTCCTTTTTGTAACAAATTCGAAATAAAGTTCTGGCATTCCTCCCATAAATATTATTCATATTGCTGGTGCTCTTGTATAATTGCTAAAAGACTGATTATTGTATGAAATATTTTATACTTACAATAGAGTTGAATGGACGCTCTTTTTATAAATGTTAATAGGTAGTGAGTTTAACCAAATCAAGAATATTTTATTTCCATTCGTTCCAAAAACCATTACCTATTAAGTTTTCTTCGAATTAACACGTAAATTACTCTGAGTCATCTGTTAGTCGGGGCAATTATCAACCCTTTACCAGCACCCCTTCGCCCAATTTGAGTGAACCCTTCGAATTTTTCTAACTTTAGTCAGAGGCGGCGGCAAAAAAGACCGCGTTTCTCCGTAACAAAGTTTGCGAAAATAATAATCGTCACGCGACGGGTTCGCCATTGCCACTGGCTGGAGAGTCCGCGACGCGCGCATGCGTGAACACTCGCGACGATTTTAAATTTAGAACTGATCCGGAATTTTGTTGTCCCATTTTCTTCGGCGGGTTTTAACCGCGATATACCGCTATTCGGTCAAGTATTGACAGTGACTTTCTTTGAAGTAATGTGTGGTGGTTAAAGATAAGTATTCACGGCGTCAGTGTTTGTGAGTGCATCGGACACGGCGTTATGGATTCGCTGAGAGGATTTTTCGTCGCTTTATTGTTATGGAAAACAGGTTGAGTGCTTTTTTTGTATTTTTGTAATCTTAACTGGGTATTTAGATATTTTAGAATGGCAACTGCTGTCTAAATGGTAAATGTAGTGTTTAAATTGTAGCCAGCGAAACTGCGAACTTTTATCTGAGAAAAGCTCATTTCGTAATAAATTCTTCCATAAAGAGTTGACTAATTCGTTCATAGACACTATCCATGAAACTTTGGCATTGTACAATAGAACTTTAAGTCATCTTAACATTTTCTATGAATCCCTTCATAATAAGATGACAAAATGTAAAGCGTGGGCGAATTATAATTTTAAGACGTGATGTCAGAGATATTGTCAAACGGAATAATAGTTAAGTCCAGGTGTGAAATAGCAATATCCATAAATGTTATTTTTAAACTGAAGCAGTGTGTGCTATGTCTGCTGGATAATATAAAACGTCAAGGACGGTACATACTAGTGAGTATGTGACTGTAAACCGTAAAGGAGTTCGCTACCTTGGGAATTTCATCGTGTCTCCATCATCATCATTATCTTGACGTTATGTCCCGGTTGCGCCCCCGCGCGGCACTCGAGGGCCCAGGGTCCGCCTTCCTGCTACTCTTGGCCCACCTCACTCGGTCTTCGGCATCCTTTGTGGTGAGCTCATTGGCACGCATATCCGTTCTGACTACGTCAAGCCATCGCTTCTTAGGCCGGCCTCTCCTTCCCGTCCCCACGGGGACGGCATGGCCAGACACTTGCTCCCCACATAGCTTGTGTCTGGCAGACTCAAATATAAGTAGCTTCAAACCCCTCGTCTGGTGCGTCGGTGGCCTGATGGTTAGCGGGTCCGACTCGTAAGCGAGAGATACCGAGTTCAATCCCCTGCGCAGTTGGTACCGCCATATACCAATCAGTTATTTTATCACTACATATTAAAGCGACTGAATGTGTAACCATTATCCAGTCTGGTCAGCCCTGTTAAAGTGGGTCACGGAGGCCAAATGGCAGTTGCACCACTTTAATTACCTGATCCGCCAAAATCAAGGATCATGGTCAAAGTGGACCCTGAGCACGAACACAACCGGGATATTATTTTTATAACTCCTTCGTCTGAGGAGCGTCAATAGGCCTCCAGGTATGATATTCGTCGGACCTAGAACTTTGTTAAAAAATCATTATGATAAGAAGGTCAAGAGTCTGTGACGCTATATGTTTGTTTGTATTAGGTATGTTTCTGCCGAATAATGTTATTGCGCTGTCTTAGTCACGTGCTGGTGTCATGAACCCCAGGAATATTTAGGTGCCTACACCTGCCGGTATCAGGAAACAGGTCCCGAGTGAGGCTCAAGAAGCGATGGATTGACATCGTTGAGTGCGTCGGATGCGATCTACTTACGACGCGATGGTGTCGATGATGGTGAAGTGGTGAAGGAGGAGCAGGAAAGCCGAACTTCAAACAATATACCTATATATAACTACACCTAATAGAGAGCTAAATTTTCAACCATTTTCAATTTCTGATATACTTTTAAAACATACTTATAACACCCAGACCCGTAACAGAATTTAAAAGTCGAAGTTCCAATTTCTTTCTGCTCGGCCGGAAATCGAACACGCTGGCAAGTTAACCTCTGAACCACTCAGGTCATTGCTTGGAAAAAGTTATTAATAAAAAGCTTCAAGTTATTAAATCAATAGGTACAAAGAGTTATATCTGTATAACGACCACGCCCTACTCGACTGATTTATTTTAAGTATACCAAGTCTAGACTGAAAGAACTTACCGACGATAGACAAACTAGTTTCCTGTTTGTGAAGTGTATTTAACCCTATACGTGCGGTGACTACCATCTGACCCGCACAACCTTTAGGGAAAAGCAGATTCGCCAGTCTTGTTAATCTGTCAGAAGAGGGATCACGTGTAGGTGAGATTGGCTTGGCCGCAAAGAACGGTGGTAGAACCCTACATTCCCCAACTTAGGGGTAGATTATCTCAGCATAAATAAGGGTTATTTATTTATAGTCCATAGCATTGTGGCCATGTACCAATGACTCTTCTATGAGTTATGTACATTAGTCGAATACTAGCCGATGATCTTATGGAAAGAGAAAACGTCGTTATGTAACCCGCACAATCAGGCGACTGAATATGTAACCTTGATCCAATCTGGTCAGGCTCACGAAAGTCAAATGACAGTCGCTCCACTGTAACTATGTGATCTGCCAAATCTTGGTTCATGATCAAGGCGGACCCTGGGCCCTCGTGCGTGAGAGCACAACCGGGACATGAACGCCTAGATGATACTTTTTTATTATAATAGCGCGTAGCCTAGGTAGTGAACTCCTGCAAAGTGAACCAAAGACCTGGTTAAAGGTCGCAGGTACCATTCTGATGCGGAAGGCACCGGACCGGCCTTAATGGAGATCTCTGGAGGAGGCCTATGCCCAGTGTCTTCCGACTGTTATGATGATGATGATAATATGCCTCTTCGCAGCATGCAGCGTGCGCATAGAGGAGCTCCGCGTCCCAGCTCACGTGGCGGCCGGAGGAGAGGCCATGCTGGGATGTGACTATGACCTCGAAGGTGACATCCTATACTCCCTCAAGTGGTACAAGGATGGACGCGAGTTCTACAAGTACTTGCCGGGGAACCGGCCACCAGCCACCAACTTCGCGATGGATGGCGTGGAGGTTGATGTGAGTATTGGTAAAAGTAGCTTTTTGCCGCTTCGATCGTGTAAAATTCGGTTACTATGTTCCGGATCCGTTCCCGTGGGAACCACATGGGTTTTCAGGAAAAAATAAGCCTACGCTCAGAACCTATGTTAATCATCAGCATCTTGGTGTTAAATCCCGGTAAAGCCCAGGGTACGCCGCTAAAACTATAGCTTAGTTACTCGCTGATGTAGCTTTCTACTTAGATGAAAGAGTTTTAAAATCGGTTAAGCAGTTTTTGTGTTTATGTGGATAAACCATTACCAACAAACAGTGAAAGAGTTTTAACGGAGGACGGTTCCTTTGATACTTTACTGAACGTTCAATAGTTTTTGATCATAAAGAAAGAAATATTTTCTCTTTGATAATAAGATGGTATTACATGAAGTATTGGTTACACTTTAAAATTTAAATTAACTTCGAAAATCAAATAATCTTGTACTAGCGACTCGCCCCGCACCTTTACAAATTATACACCTAAACCTTCATGATGAATAGTGAGTGACAGAGTGCTGTCTATTGGAGAAAACCGCATGAAAATTCGTTCAGATTTTTCTAGTTTATCGCGAATAAACAGACAGACGAGGAGCTCTTTTATACTATGTTGTGATTAAATCGCACCTTCATTCCTTCACATCAAATTCCGTCCATCAAGATTCGCAAGTAAATTAAATAAATTAAATAATCGTGGACAAATTCACACAGCGCCATCTAGCCCCAAACTAAGCAAGGCTTGTGCTATGGGTGCTAGCTAACTGATATACTACTTATATACTTTTTTTTTAAATACATACTTATTATACATAGAATTTTCTATCTTACAATTAGTGCATCTAGGTTAGCTATTCACAAACGCGAAGGAATTAATGGTAATGCTTAACTATATTAGTAACCAAATACTACGAAAACCAATGACAAACATTTTTGTTTCTTTTGGCAGCAGATGTTCCCAAACGTTCACTGTTCAAACACCAGCATTAGAATGAGTCATAGCCATGAATTCCAATCTAACTCATTTCCGTAGACTAATTGATGCGCATACACATTCATATGTATGGTAGGAAAAATAGTCATGTACCTATTTACTGTAGAGGTAGATTATGTGGAAATTGAAAATTTCACACACAATCGCCGTTATTTTGCGTAATTTCCCACATAGAATGATAGGTAATCTTCAGAAATGTACCTAACTTTGTTGTCAAAGCCGTGATAACCCAATGGAGTGGTTATTATGTTCGCTTTTTAAACGGCCGATCTAGGTTCGAATCCTCACAACCTGGAGTTCCATATATATTTTTTTCCATTGGCCATTATCCGCAGTTCCATATCCATAGGAGCGCTGGCGGTCGCAGAATATATCTTTACTGTGGTTCGCAAAAATTCTCAAAGCCTAATACTATCTTAGTTGAGAAACCCTTGACATTTCCTTGAAGTAAAGTTACAGGCATACTTATTATACTGCGAAATCATGTAAACAGATTAAGGGTGTGATCCATTCGTCCCACTTCGTGGGCAAAATTCGTAGCTAGCTTCGTTACCATATACCATTAGCTAAAACTTAATCGTGCTATCTGTGTGGACTATTAAATTTGCCCGTTCTTCACCCCTTACATGTTCCCTTTTGCAGATGTCGCGTTCGTCGAATGGACTGGTGACATTGGTGGACATCCAGCCCGAATCGGCTGGCTATTACAGTTGCGAGGTGTCCGGCGAAGCACCTGCCTTCATGACCGTGGTTAAATATAAAGACGTCACTGTCGACAGTGAGTATCTACTGTTAATTGGAGTCGACGAAACCGTAATTCGCTATGTGACTGGCTGGCAAAGAGACATTTGCAATCATTTATTTATTTATTTATTTATACTTCATGCACAAACAGTACATTGGCGGACTTAAAGCTAAAATAGCATTATCTACCAGTCTACCAAGAGAGATAACAGTTGACAAAAGGTATGCGGTGCAGGAAGATTACTTACAAGTAAAGATTACACATAAGCTTACCATCATCATCATCACAGCTCGTTACAGTTCACTGCAGGACTTAGGGCCTCTCCCACGAAAGGGGAGGTTATTGCCATAATCTCCACGCTTGGCAGGCGGGTTGGAGACTACGGAGACTCTAGATCTTTTGCCTCGAAAACATTAGTCACCTTGTACGACACCCATGAGTGTAAGGGGTTGGTGCTATTCTACTCTGGCGGACACGACACGGCCAACACCACACGTTTCCAATATTGTCGTCGTATTTGGACGTGAACCTCATGTTGCAAATGCTACGCGATATTCCTCAAGAGATTCAAGAGATTTCCCAAGACTAAAGTCTTCTTCTTCGTGTCAGTGATTTCACTTGCTTCTGAAGCGAAGTGGATTACAGGTCTGCCATCGTGCAAGTAGTGACGAAAATTTGTGATTTGATCTACTGCTTGGTAGCTGGGTACTCATTTTCATTTTCATATTTTCATATTCTCTACCAAAGAGATTGGAATAAGCTCAATCAGTGTTTATTTGGACTATGACACGGGATCGTTCAAGAGGTAAATAAAGATCTCTTTAGAGGTGGGCAACGCATTGGTGTTGCTAATGTCCATAAGCAACGGTGACCACTTTCCACCAGGTGGACCACTTGCCTGTTTTCCTGCCATATTACATAAAAAAATGCTTTGTGTGTGTCGGTTACAAATACATTGAACCTACGAACGATCCATTTAGTTCACCAGATTTCCGTAAAGTTGGGATAATTAACGAAAAGGTTGAATGTGATCAGCACGATACCTCTGGAATAGCAGATATACCAGATACAGCATCAAAAGGACTGTAGGAAATTAGTGGAATAAAAGGCTGTGTTTTGTAGGTTTTGTACAACCAAGTGTACAAAACCTACAAAATAAACTAAATTGCCTTACGCCACGTTGGTAAGCCTCCCGCAAGGTGAACCAATGACCTGGCAAAAGTTCGTTGGTACCAGTAAGATACGAACGGCATAAGACCTCCCTTTCTTGACAGGCATCGTCACTCGCCATCATGAGATGACTCTTATGTTAACAGAGATCTGTGGAAGAGGCCTATGCCCAGCAGTCGGCGTCTTTTGCTTGATATGACGTTGATGATAATGAAACTAACCTGTGGCCTTACTATCGTTCCAGTTCTACCAGAGACGGGTCCGCACGCAACCGGTCTGAAGAGGCAATACTCCTTCGGCGAGCGTTTAGTAGCCAACTGCTCATCGTCTGCGTCCAGACCCCCAGCTCAGCTCAGGTGGCTGATCAACGGACGGGCGGCCTCACCTGGGCAACTCCGGGGGCCTTACGAGCGGATCACGGACTCACTGGACATGGCCGAGACAACTTTGCAGTTGAGGGTTGCGGTGAAAGTGAATCATTTCGTAAACGGCGTCATGGTGTTAAAGGTAAATTGAGAGATGTTCATTCTAATATATAAAATTCTCGTGTCACAGTTTTCGTTGCCATACTCCTCCGAAACGGCTTGACCGATTTTGATGAATTTTTTTGTGCTTATCCGGTATCTATGAGAATCGTCCAACATCTATTTTTCATCCCCCTAAATGTTAGGGGTAGTCCACCCCTAAATTTTATTTTTTATTTTTTAGACAAAATTTTTAATTTCTATTTTTTTATGATACAACATACAAAAATACATACAATCCTCAATTTTCACCCTTCTACGATCAACCCTTATTTAGGAAATTACTTATATGGCAAAACAACGTTTGCCGGGTCAGCTAGTATTTAGTATATTTTTTTATTTTGTAAAGAGGCACACTGTCAGATAGTCCACTTCATGGAAAGCGGCCACCGTTGTCCAGGACTTCAGCGATGTTACGGTTGTAGTTAAAACTGCTTGTAGAAATATACAGATTACAGAGTAGGTAGGTTCTCCTAGGACGTCACGCTTTTTCTAGGCTCACTCTCTCTGTAAAGTGAACGGAACTGTCGAGTCCCAGAACTAAGCTCCAATCGACTTCAGCCAAGCGTGGTGTTAAGCAAAACGTTCACTCAATATGAAACTTCTGAAAAAAAATATGTAGTATAAGTTTAAATTCCAATATCCAATAGTTATCTACTCGAAATTATAGTACGTGCCAGGAATTGGGCGACAGTTACCACTAACCATCAGGTGGGCCATCTGCTCGTTTGTCACTAAGTAGCATAAAAAAGTATATGGAAAAGCGTGCAGTAGTTGACTGCCGCTCATCGAGATGGTACGGATAGAACTTTAATTTTAATTTAATAAAACTATTTTTTCCTAAACAAGACTTCCTCTAGGTTTTTCTAATATTTGCGTCATATTTGGGTTAATCTTCTACGTTATCGTTTATATGTATAGGAAAACAATATTAAACATTTCTATTTATTTCTGAGGAGGGTATCGGACAACTTATATAAACTGTCTCACTGTAGTTATGGTTGTAGCTATTGTAATATATTATGCTGTTGTTTTTCCAAATAAATAAAAATTATTTTAAAGAATATGTATGCTACCTAGACCGAAACGGAAAGAGTTTCCGTATCAGCTTAATTATTCGTTTTCTTCCACTCTTTCAGTCTTCTTCTTATCGTGTCAATAATAAAATAGGTTTAATTAATTTATATGATAAAACGGCTTACGACGAGAGGATGCCGAAGACCGGGCGAAGTGGAGAAGATTGAGTAGCAAAGCGGACCCTGGCAGAGGCCGGGATGAGCGCTAGGATGACGACGAAATTATATGATAAAAATATTATATTTGCTCTTTCAGTGCCAAGCGACGATACCACCGCTATACCATCAGGAGACCACTCACCTCATCACGAACCCCCAGCTCTCGCCAACCATGACAACGCTTGACGACCTGCCAATATTGACAGACATACCTCCTCCTGCCTGGAACAATAATGAGAATTTGGATATGCCAGCGCCAATTTCGGTAACGGACGTGCGGAATGGTAAGTATATTTGTAATACTTTGTATTTGTGTTATAGAGGTGGGCAACGCATTAGCGATACTCTTGGTTTTGCTAATGTCTATAGGCACTGGTAACCACTTTCCATCAGGTGGCCCGCTTGCCTGGTTGCCTACCGTATGATATAAAAAAAAATACTTGAGGAAAAAAGAGAAGTGTTAATAGGTTTACGTGTGTATCTGTTGCCTCTGTGCTTCTGTGTACAGTCTGGCAAGAAAGTTGTGAAAAGTAACTATTGCTCTTGCAACAAAAAAAATCTGTGAAAGTCACAAAGGACAAATAGATATTTGTGGTTAAACTTGATACTTCTGCTGTCAAGTGGCGCCCTCAAACTTTTCACGAATTTCTTGCCAGATTTGTTTGTCTGTCTGTGGCATCGTAACTCCCAAATTTCTTTACATTTTTTTTTTGTTTAAAAGCCAGTTCATTTTAGATAGTCTTAGCTTTGTTTCATTAAAATGAGTCTTATAGTTTAGGAAATATTGAAGTATTCCGTATACTTGGTTGGGAGTTATACGACGGATTTCTGTATGTTAGTTTGTTATTAGCTGTGATCTGTCCAGCAATGTAGAACTCTTCCTTTCCCAAGTGTCGTTCAAGCAGACTAATGTTAGATACGGAGTAATTATTACTCATTAAAACCCAAAATACTCAATAATTTTTTAACCACCTACGCAAGATTGACTCGTGTATCTGTGTGTGTTAAGACACACTAATGTACATAATTAAATTATAATAATAAAAAATAATAAAAAAATATTCGTGGACCAATTCACACAGCGCCATCTAGCCCCAAACTAAGCAAAGCTTGAACTATGGGTGCTAGATAATTAATAAAATATATACTTATTATACATAGAACACCCAGACCCGTAACAGAAATTAAAATTCATCATTTCAATTTCTGCCCGGCCGGGAATCAAACCCGGAACTCAAACCCTCTTGCGTGTTGGCATGTTGACCATTGAACCACTCAGGTCGACAAAATTCCTAGATAACCCTTTCTAAACTAGGTCAAAGTACCTAAATTCATGTTAGGTACTTTATTCATTTTTGCATGCTTCATACCGGGTGAACATGTATAGCTACTAAATGATATTATAATGTAAGACCTATTGTAACGATGTTTTTCGCAAATAAACTATTATATCCTGTTTGTGGCAACGTATCTCGCTAACAGCTGGACCGATTTCGATGTGATTTGTGTGGTTCTTAGCTTTGTTTCAATATCATATCGTATCGGTTCAGTAGTCCATATTTGAGATTCTCCTTATTTACGTATACTTTTTCGGGGTTTTCAGTCGGTTAAGTAATTCAGCCATAAACGTGCACTGATGGCTATTACAGGGTGTAAAAAGACCGCTAGTATTAATTGAAACCCCATGTTCTACACATGAAACTGAACAACTTTCCTCAAGAAACAAACCCGCGAAAATGACTTAATAATTCCGCTACCTAAAATAAATAATTAATTGCGACGCGCAATGATCATCGTCCGGCGCACGCCTCTCGCTCGCCCATGGACCAGTGGCCACTGACGTCGCGCGGCCGGCCGGCCTGCACGCTTTACATTGCGCGCTTTTACTTAAATTGCATTTATTTCAACTTAAATTTGAACTTTGAGTGTCTAAATTAATTGTGAACTATGTAATTATCGATACTTGATATTTTTAGTACAAAAATACAACTATTTTTTTTAAAGAATCTCGATTTCTGCCTAAACTATGAGTTTCCGCGGGTATGTTTCTTGGGGAAAGTTGTTCAGTTTCATGGGTAGAATATGAGGTGTCAATTAATGCTAGCGGTCTTTTACACCCTGTATATGGCTATCTACTGTTCAGCGGTTCACAAACATTAACAAATGAATAACAATGAATGAAATGAAACAAAACATTGAAAAATATGTTTATTTATACTTTTATCTCGCATTCTCTATGATCAGTCAGAGTATTGGTGAAGACTAATCAAACGAGCCCAAACTCGATACGTAGTTAAGGAGTTCCTATGGTCACCATCCGTCTCCATCATCAGATCAACTCGATGGTATCATAACCTTGCATTGTCACAGAACTAACATGAGTGCAAAATTTCAGCTCAATCGCTAACCGGGAAATAGGTCTTTAACTTGCAAGATTTTATGATAAACAGACATGGGGACATGTGAAACTGAATAAATGCTTGTAAAATACCTTTATATTTAGCCCGGCTTGCACCAGATTATTAAACATTTTAAAGAATGACGTTTAACTTTTTTTTGTATGAAGTTTTTTTATGTTATACGGTAGACAAACAGGCAAGAGGGCTACCTGATGGAAAGTGGTCACCGCCGCCTATGGACATCAGCAACACCAGGGGAGTCACCAATAAACATAAATGCTTTTAAGAATTTGGTGCAAGCCGCCCTTAATCTACTTTTACTATATTTTTCAATAATTTTACAGTTTTTTGTTGTATTTTTCAGCCGACGCACACACATCTGGGGCTGCAGCGTTTGCAAAAAGGGTTGCGCCATTAAGTCTAATAGCGATAATTTTCCAAATACTTCACTTTTAGCTAATTAATGTAAGCAGTACCTTGACTAGGTACTTTATGAATAATACAAGCACATGAAAGGCTTCATATACTAATACGCAAACCACAGAATAATAATTACAGTATCACAATTCATTTAAGTAATATCGACTGATAATAGTCCAAAGTGATCCACGATATTGCCCAAAAAACTTTCTTTATATTAGTCTTACAGAGTATAAAACAAAGTCGTTTCCCGCCGTCTGTCCCTAATATCTGTGTACGCTTAGATCTTTTAAACTACGCAACAGATTTTAAGGTTTATAAGCAAGAAAAAGGGCATCAAGGCGTAAAGTAGCTGTACGCAAACGAAGTCGCGCCGGGTCCACTAGTGACTGACAATCGTGGTTCACGATATTGGCCAAAAACTTTCTTTATGTTTGCTAGTTACATTATAAAGAAAGCTTTATTTCGGTTGTAACGGGACTTCGCCCTCCTGGACAAATTTTCCATAATATTTTCCATAATTAACTTTCCTTTTTATTTGCATTAGTAAGAACATAATGAATAGAAGAGATATACTGATCTATAACTGCCACATATATGGTAGAGTAGATACAGCCTAATAACATCGAGTTAGATTTTTGTTAAGTTTAGTTTAGTGGTTATTCGACTCGAAAGATACGAAGACAGTTATATTTATTCCTTTTCCTTCCAAGGTTATGTATGTGATTATGGACGTCATTTCTATATGTTGGTTTGATAGAGTATTTCTGGATTTGCGGATACTTCATATTTGCAAGTAAAAAAAAAAAAAAAAAGTGGATATATTCACACAGCGCCATCTAGCCCCAAACTAAGCAAAGCTTGTACTATGGGTGCAAGATAACTGATATACTACATATATACTTTTTTAAATTCATACGTATTATACATAGTGCTTATTAACTTTGTATAAATAACGAAAATACAACATGGTTGATAGTCTGCACCCCTCGATGTAATGTGATCAGTGCTGGCTGTAGGCACGTGTCTAAAATTATGCACGTAATGAGTACTTCTTTCTTAGATTTCTCTTTGTTACTCTTTATTTGTAGATTACAACACTTTTTCTACACTGGTATCACTAAATACATTATATTTATAAACTTAAAGATCCTTAAAATGTACACATTGCCAGAAGCAGAAGATGATGTCCGAAACCGGTCGCAAATAATTAAAAGTTTATAAATATGATGTATTTAGTGGGACTAGTGTTAAAAGTGTTAATCTAGAAATAATGGAGTGCCATAATGAATGCACAACACAAAGTGTCAACTCCTCTTTGTTTGGTTCGTCGTTTTTAGCTCTCTATTTTTATCTTATAATATTTTCTCTATATTATTAAATTAAATCTTGCTATGTATCCCTAAAATAATAATTATGCTTGAATTTTCGCCGAAATTTATTATTTTAATAAATCACACTACCTATATAAGTTACTTATTCTATACTGTGCTAAATAGTAGATAGCGTTATTGTGATACATAATTTAAATGTTAGTAAGTAAATGGTAAAGCATTTAGTGGTATGTCATTTATATTATTTTTATACTTATTATTTTTGGTTTAATTATATTTTTGTTACGCATGTTATCTAGTCTTTAGTATGGTTTATATTCTACTTTGCCCAAATGTTTGACATTGGACATTCTATTATGGATTGAATCATTTAGAGTGGTTTTACATTACTTTGTATCTGTTTTCTTCTTAATGCATTTTCAGGTTCCATTTATTTTAATATGTATATCATAGATACCTGACTCGAAAAAAAAAACTTGCTATATAACGTGCGGTTGTAGGTACATATGGTACATAACTATAATGTATAGGGTCCTAGTTTCTAATAAAGTAGATGTTACTTCTACCTGAACTTATATTTTGTCTTTAAATCTACCTGTTTTTTTTACAAAATGTCTATTCTGGATGATTATAATTAATTGTAGTTGAAAATGGGTTATAATACTTTAATATTAATTATTTAAGTAAGTAAGTATCCATTAATATTATAAGAAGAAAAAGCTTGAAATTACCTTTAATAAATTTAATTTATTTACAAATGCTTATATTTTTCTTATTCATACATAAGTACACATAACCTAGTCACAATATCGATCACCATGTTGTTGCTATAGTCGTCATTACGAGTATTATCAAAAACCTGAACCCCTGGGACCGTCCGGTCCACCGCTTGGGTACCCCTGATCACCACCAAGGGTGCCACCTCGACCACTTTGTCCCCCACCCGGAGATCCTCTGCCACCCTGAGATCCGCCTTCGGGATAACCTTGCTCGCCCCCACCTCTGCCGCCTTGCCCACCTCCAGAGTACCCCCTCCCACCCTGAGACCCACCACTTGGATACCCTTGGTCACTACCCTGACCATTTCTTGGCAAACCGCCGCTGGAACCACGTCGATCACCGGGGATATTCGAACCTCCCTGGGGTCTTCCACTTGGATATCCACCGTTGCCTCCTTGTTGCGGTCCGCCCGGGGACCCATTACCTCGTTGCTCACCACCACTTGAGAACCCACTGCTCCCCTGAGGCCTGCCACTTGGATACCCACTATCACCACCTTGAGTGTTACCACTCCCAAAAGGTGAATTTCCACCTCTGTTTCCACCTCGTCCGTCATTAGATAATCCTCCATTATTCTGTTGGTTTCCCCGCCTCCCATTTGAAGGACCACCTCTAGGATACCCTTCACCATTTAGAGTCTCCAAGCCATTATTGTTATCTCTCGAGCCCGGATAACCACCTTCAGGACTTTGATACTGGTTTCCACCACCAGGTCTCCCGTCGGAGTATCCGGCTTGGTTTTGGTTCCCTGGTTGAGAACTACTTGGTCCAAAGCTGCTTCCAGGTGCTTGGTACCTATCAGGTTGTTGTTGACGATCGTTCCCACTTTGAGGGAAGCCAATATTGTTATCGTTGCCTTGGAAGCTTGATGGTCCTTCCCGTGGATATCCTTGGCCGCCTTGTGGACCTCCGCTGCCGCCACCAAATCCTCCCGATCCTGAACCTCCATTGTTACCTCCTAAAATAGAATAAACTGGTTTAAAAAATAGTATAATTCAGTCTAAAGCAAGCGTCCCTACAGTCTCTCCCACATGTAAATAAGAAAAACATATACTTATGTCTAAAGCATCAACCTACATAATTAAAATAAAACTGGATGAGAGTAATTGCAAGTGTTCACCACGCTGGCCGTAAGGTTTGAGTAGCTATCAGGCTAGTTTAGAACGTAAATTATCCGTACTGTCTTTTGTTACGATTTCATAATAGTTATAGATGTGCTGAATTTGAAAAATAAAGATTGTAAGGATGAAAGTATTCAGTCTTAAAAATTATTTAAATAGTTTCATCGGATCCACTACCCTTAGGTTGCTGATGTTCTGAACAACGGTCGCCTCTTTCCATCAGGTGGACTGTCTGAATATGTACCTCTCTAGAAAATAGAAAACGTCAAAGTATTTTCACCAACAACATATATACTCGTATACCTACAAATATTTTTAAGAAAAATGTTGGAATGTTTGTATTTTTGTTTGTAATTAAAGAACTCAAAAATGACTGGAACGATTTTAAACTTTAAAAAAAAATTCTCTAAACTTTTTTGTCACTAAGTAACATAGGCTATCCCGGGAAAATAACTGCGCGCGAGTGAAAGCCTAATTTATATACCTACTCCAACCAAATCAATTAACAAACCCTCGTATCGAATTTGAGGCTTGAATCCTTGAAGGCCAGCCTCGTACTCCACCACCTGTTTTCTACCATCCGGCAGTACCACATTATACTCCCCAGTGGCCTGGTCACCGTCCCGCTGCTCTGAATGACCAAATTTAGTACCTGTCTGGGCGTCGTCCACGTCATAGCTAAACTCGTATTTAGCTGGCTCCTAAAAAATCGTTCAAAATTTATTACACACTTAAGCAAGAAAGGGACAAATCGGTTGGTATTTTGGTATACATGGTGTCCGTACGCTCTGGACAAAGACGAATACTACTAGTTAAGTAGGATATTTAAACCAACAAGTCCAGTATTTACCGAAAAACCAACGGTTTTAAACTTATCACTTTGGAGCATCCTATATGTAGTTGGTCATGGCATAGCATGGTCTAGGAACTCTATGAATTACCGAAAAAATTTCACACTTTTTTGAATTGCATTAGAACTCCACGTCAGATGACAGATTTTGTTAAATAATATTTTTTTATTATAATTTGAAGTGTGCATGCCACTCGCATCTCATATTATGTCACGTCACGAATGTCACTAAGATCAAACCATTCGTCTTGTCGTGATACAGTATGTTGTATTTGTTACAATTTTGGTTAGAAAAAATTGTTTTTGGTTTTTGTCTAATTCAAGAAAGAGTTAAATTACGATATTGCTGAATAGCACTCCTACACAGGGTTTCATTATTTGTCCAGAGCGTAAATTCTCCCTGTATACTGAATAATACAAGTTCTCACATCTGATTCGTCACCACCAAAATCAGAGCCAGGACCAGAAGAGTCTTGGCGTCCACCACCAAATCCAGGAGCCCCGTAAGAGGCTGATGGGGGCCCTCCTGCACCACCCTGTGGTCTTCCGTTGGATCCACCTTGCGAGCCACCAGCGTTAGGTGGACCATAAGAGCTATCCGGCGTCTGTCCTTGACGTGAGCCGGGTTGGTTCCTCGACCCAAAATCATTACCGAACCCTCCTGTAGGGGGCGGCCCGTACGAAGATTCGGGTTGTCCACCAAAATTAGAACCCCTCGATCCAAAACCAGAACCACTTGAACCTTGATTCTGTCCCTGAAATCCACTTGAACCTTGATCTCTATTTGGTGGTCCATACGAAGACTGCAACTGGCCAGTATCTCCTCGGCCGCCACTGACAGCTGACCCTGATGGTCTTCCATTACGCCCGTTATTCAGATCTGGTGCTCCATACTGTGAATTCGGCGCATTACCGTTTCTTTGTCCAGAACCACCTTGCTGTTGTGGCCCGAAGCCTCTTTGGGGGCTACCACCCTGTCCATTCTGTTGCGAAGGGGGGCCGTATTGAGTATCAGGACGAGACTGACCCGACTGTCCAGGAGGCAAATAAGAATCTTGAGGTCTGTTTTGGTTACCAGGTGGTCGTTGCCCGAATTGGTTACCGGAGTCACCAGACGCACCAGGTGGGCCGTACTGGGATGACGGTCGCCCGCCACCACCATTGGGAGGTAGGTAACTGCTGGCTGGCGGTTCACATTTAATAACCCACGCCAAGGCGCTTAACCAAAGCACCCACTGCAAAATCGAAAGAAAAAATTAACTCGGTATCCTCTTTGAAACACTTGTGCCTATTCAGCGATACTCACTACGATCATAGCCGATTTATTCTCATGAAATACTGTTTCGAACTGTTCAGATCGAACGTTGCCTTACAAGAATAGGTGTTGGAATAGATTAAATTTGAATAGCTCGAGTTTATATAGGAGGCGAGCTGGGTCCGGGGAGCGGGCTGCGGGCGTGATATCAATGGTAATGCAACTAATGCAACCGGTGCACGCGTGTCGTGTCTCTACGTTTAGTTTCGTCCGTCATTCGTGCATCTCGGGGCCCTTCGGCGGCCGTGGGAGTCCCTGCGAGTCGCTAACGACGGAGACGTGACGGGCCCCCCTCAATTAATCCTTGTCGCGGCTCGTTCGAGAGATTCGTGTCCAAATCAACGCATCTACCGCATTAATGCTATCATTTTAGAAGAGTATTGCGATTCGTTTGGTAGTAGATACTGTGGTTGATTCTGGAGAACGGTACTCAAGTTAAGGGCCGTCGGGCTTTTTAAATAAAATTAATTAAATATATATTAATTGATCAGATCATTATAGAATCCACAAACGTGTTAGTAACATAATAATATCTTACACCACTATGTTAGTAATACAATTTTATAAAATTCTGGTAGGTAGGAATAATTAGGTACTGGTTTAAAACCCCCATCGCCAAACACCCCGCCCGGCTGAGAGCAGAAAAGAAAGCACATTTATTACATAGTGTGCTAAATTACTCGCCGGACGAAGTGTCCAACGATGGGCGAATCAAACCTTACGCCTATAGATTTCAGGATACTGTTAGAGCTATCCCGAATTCTACACAGTAAAGACGACGTCTTTTTGCGCAGTATGGTCTGAAAACCATCTACCCTTGCTTCCGAAAACATCGTCGAGGCGCTGCAGAAACGGGGGAGTCCAATCAGCATCCTGAAACCATTATTGTATTGGACGCGCAAGGCGCTCAGCGGTCTCTGCGAGTAGCTGGTCCGCAGGTTGCTGGTGTAGAAACTTTGACAGTACGCTTTATAAAGCGTAATTTTTGTTTCACGACTACACCAAGCGAACCTACGAGCCAACATATTGCAACGCACTGCCAGCGCCCTGCGCTCCCGATCAATGTCCCTCTGGTCCTTAAGGTCGTCGGAGCAATGTGTCCCAGGTATTTAAATGCATGCACGCGTTTTAACTCAGTGCCGTTGAGTACTAAAGGAGGACACATACTCTGGACATCTACCCCCGGTCTTCTGTCCGAAACACGCAAATGTTCCTATTTGTGATAGCCAAAATGCCAAAAATTCGTTTACGGCTTTTGATTATTTTAGGCAGTCGACATGTTAAAGACTCGCGATTACCTATCTTGATTATCCAAAAAAAGAAGAGCGTTATTAGTTTGTCTGTCTGTGGCATTTTAGCTCCCGCACGGATGAACCGATGTTGATGCCGTTTTCTTTATTTGAAAGCTAGTTCAATCGAGATAGTTCATAGACCGGTTTTTTTTTAAACGGTTTCTACTTTTCTATCCGTTAGGTAATTATTCGTTACAAAGCACCGTCTTAAAGTACTTTTAGGCTTAAAGTACTTTGATCAACTTATCGAAACATCGCTTTGAGTTGATCTAGAGCTGCTAGCAAAAAGCCCTAGACTGGCTTCCTAGACATACTATCCAAGTTAACCTTGCACTTTCTATTTGAAACTGAATAAATGTATAGCCCCGTACGGGGTACCGTCTTAAACCCTCTTCATGACATGAATTCGACATTTCTCCATTAATAATGACATTGAAATATCTACTACAGCTAAAAAAAATTCACAACTATATTCGACAGTCGTATACTGTCAGTTCAGTGACGTTTTCATAAAAAATAATAAAAAAAAGATTTTTTTGAGAAAATGACTATTTTGAGATGTCACAGCGCGAGTATCGCACCCTTGGCTTATAAAGTTTGAGTACCGCTGCTAGACCCATAAACTCACTATAGTTAGTAGGTAGATACTATAATATTTTCAACATCGAACAATTCTGCGCATCTTTTGTCACCACACAAATCTAATTCAGGCCGATGCATTATAATAAGTCTGCTATATTCCGATATTCCGTGACTGTTAGAGGCGGCGTGCAAAATGGCGCTGATGTGTGTCATCCTCGGCGATTAACGGCGTCGTGCGCGTGAGTGGCGCAATGAGAGCTGCCGGCGACTATCGCACAATGTGATCCCAAGGCACGGATATACGGATGTGGGGGATAGGTAGGTGTCTGTAGGTCTTTTGAACTATTTTCAACCAAAATCAAATTTTAGGATAAAGCAGAATTATTTTAGGATAAAGGTATTTCAATAAATGAATTATTAATAATTTTATCTACACTCATAGCGTAATGTTCCAATTTCATATTCGAAAACAGTCGTTTAAGGGTACGCTTTTTTCACGCCAGTCTTTAAAATTTTAAAAAATTACTTTTCGATACAGCATTTCCCATACTATTTTCATTACAGCTGTATCGTAAAATAACTTTTTAATCATTATGCAACACTTATATTTTTTTATTTTTTGTCGGGCGCCGGGACACGGCGAAATGTAGGCTGAATACCTAAATGTCTTTAACAAATTCAAATTCAAAATTCAAATTTTCCTGTTTATATTCTGTGTAATTATTTTCCCGCTAAACAGAATATTTTTTCTAATTGTTGTAATTTGTGTTTGTGAATGTTTTTTCTTGTTTGAAGCAAATAAATAAATAATGTGAAAGTAATTAAGTGAATTTCCCGCCGCTTGATATCCTCGACGCGTAGATACAACAGAACTGACTCGCAGCTTACTTCCAGCAAAGTTGAGAAAAGTATAGGTACGATATTTTAACATAAAAATATGAGTGTAGATAAAGTAGTGTATGCAACTGCATATAATTAGGTATTAAAACACTCGTGTCAAACTATTATCATACTCGGCTACGCCTCGTATGATAAACAGACACTCATGTTTCAATACCCCCCTTTTATATGACAGTTGCATAAACTACTATTAATAATACGGTGAGTTTTCCGGAATGGTATACATTTATTTATCATTAGATTGATTTATTTGAAGATCGTAAAGGACCATAAAGAATATTAGTAATTTTTACGACTGTAATAAGAGCAATAAATAAATAATATTATAGTAAGGAGAAAGGTTTGTTTATTCTATGCTAGTATCTCGTCTGCAATGGTTTAGGAAGGTATATTTAGGATTGGAGCATCGGTGGCCGAGTGCTTAATCTCCAACACCGGCTCGTAAGCGAAAGGTACCGGGTTCGAATCCCACTGCGGTCATGTAACAATGACTCTTTTAACCGATGCTATTACGGTAAGGGAAAACATCGTGATGAAACCTACAGATTCAGGTGACTGAATGTGTAACCATGATCCAATCTAGTAAGGTTCGTGGTAGCAGGGTCACGAAGCCAGATAGCAGTCGCTCCACTATAATTATCTGATTTTCCAACTCCTGGATCATGGTCAAGGCGGACCCCGGGCCCTCGTGCGCGAGAGCACAACCGGGACATTAACGCCAAATTGATTATTTTTATTTATTAGGTATAATTTTTGGTATTTATTGCGAGTATCGAGATTTGGTAATCCCACGTACGTAGGCTTTATCTCAGAGAACCTTCACGTGACTCCAGGGTGGTGTTAAAACACTTCATGTCAATCTCTAAGGCTACTTCGAAGGTAGTTGTATGCGCTATGAGTACCTGCCTACATTCCAAAATCATTAATTGCATAGTAGTTAAGCATAATTTTGTATTATATCTACTGTAAATTATTGTCTTTTTGTTCTTGTGACGTTATTAACTACCAAAAAGCACAAACATATTAATAATCCACGATGAGAGAGAAATGTGCTAGCAATGTGTTGAAACAGCGTCACGGGGTGTCCAGCGTCACCGGCTCCCGTGCAATTTGTGGAATATGTGTCACAGCTGTAACATAAAAAGAAAGTGCGCCGCCAACCTATCTAAATATGAAATGATCACCGTAGTAAACCGTTCAACATATTAAGAAGCTCCAACCAACCAAGATGGAAGAAATCGCTTTAAGCGATAAGGCCACCTGTTGCTTCTTCTGCTGTAAATTTTTAAGTACCCGTTGTATTATTTTTAATGTGCAATAAAGTGATATTCATTTATTTATTCATTCACCAGTTGTCCATAAATATAATTTAGTAAAACCTAGAAAGAAATTCCGATGTGTAAGTCAATTTGACGACTATGACAGCAAGAGGTCCCGGGTTCGATTCCCGGCCGGGCAGAAATTGAAATGATGAATTTTAATTTCTGTTACGGGTCTGGGTGTTCTATGTATAATAAGTATGTATTTAAAAGTATAAAAGTAGTTTATCAGTTATCTAGCACCCATAGCACAAGCTTTGCTTACTTTGGGACTAGATGGCGTTGTGTGAATTTGTCCACGATTATTTATTTATTTAATTTCTACTGTAGTATCTACAAACGTACGTATTTATATTTAGTCAAAAAGATCTGTAAGTAAGTGAATACATTTAACAAACCTGCTATTTAAATCTTATTAAATGTAAGTTGCTGTAGAAAATCGCCATAAGCAGATTTTGCTCGGTAACTTATGGCAGGCGTAGTAAGTAGTTTGCGGTGTATCATTTCTACACAAACAATGAATTAAATAGAATATTGAATCATTGTTCGAGAGAGAGGCACCGGTTCGAATCCCACTGCAGCCATGTACCAATGGTTATTTTCTAAGTTAAATACATCAGTTGATTGAATACTAACCGATGCGCTTAGGTGTACAACGCTATGAAACCTGCAGATTCAAGCGACTGAATGTGAAGCCATGATCCGATCTGTAGCCGTATTCACAATGGCTCGGAAATTGGATTCGGATACGGAATTCGGACCCCGCAAAAGTTCTTAGGAAAATGTGGTTTCATTTAATTTTGATGAATTTTTCATATGTCATAGAGAGTAGAGTTTCCGTGGAATCTATGGGAATTCTAATAACAGTTTTAGAATCGATCGATACGGATACGCCGCTCACGAATTTCGTGTCGAATCGTTCGGAAACGGTTTCGAATCATTGTGAATACGGCTACTGGGCGGGTTCCCCTGTTAACAGGGTAACGGAGGTCAGATGGTAATCGCTGCAAGATAGTATAAATTAATAACGCTTAATTGCACAATCAAACAAATACAATGCGTACTTAAAATTAACAGCAGGAGAAGCAACAGGCCTTATCGCTTAAAGCGATTTCTTCCAGGCAACCGATAGTAAAGTAAAGGCGATAGTAAAGGCGAACTCCGGACTCTCGCACGCAAGAGTATATTCGGAACATTAACGCCAAGATGACCATCTGTAGCATACAATTGGGCATATTTTGAAATAAATAAAACTAGTTAATTCGTTGTCACCTCACTGGCTCTTTTATTCACAAATCTATTCCGGACCATGATGGTCACAGCTGAAAAAGTAGGGTCTTATCACAAAATTATGATTAAATCGGGCGTAAGTTTAAACCACGATTAATTTAACTACGAACAAAACAACATCCAAACCCGTGCTTAACGCTTAAACAGGGTTTACTTACAAACAGACTTAGTCTAATGTTTAGTAATTTACTACGTTACATTCATCGATATCACAGAGTTAAGGATTACTAATTAAATACCTATATAGGTAAAACAATAATACCACAATCAAGAGATTTTACTTAAGTTTAAAATTACATTTACATTCCTACTTTCGTTTTGACGATTGCTTTCCTCTGTAAAAAGGAAACGTGGCATTTGCAGCACTACCTGTATCGCAAAATTTAAACCTACTTAGCTTCTAATAACTTCACCTACATATATGCTTGCCGTGTGGTGTCCGGCAGAGTAAATAGCACCAACCCCTTACACTCGTGGGTGTCGTACAAGGGGAATGTTTTCGAGGCAAAAGATCTAGTCTCCGTAGGCTGGAAAATGGGCAGCAGCGTTTTCCATTATTATATTGGAACCCCATTATTATACTCCAACCCGCCTGCCAAGCGTGGATATTATGGCAATAACCTCCCCTTTCGTGGGAGAGGCCCTTAGTCCTGCAGTGGACTGTTACGGGCTGTGATGATGATGATGATGAAATATACTCTACATTAATTTATTTACAAATTTATCTACACGGCCTGCAACTACAGTTTACTAGATATGACTGATATTTCTACGGTTTCCGATTTCTTCTTGCCACGGAAGTGCTGTTCGATCTCGGCCAAGCTCTTGCCTTTAGTCTCTGGGACGACGAAGAGTACGAAGAAGAAAGCCAGCACGCAGAATCCGGAGTACATCCAGAATATTCCCGCGTTCGTCAACACCGTCTGTGAGAAAGATTTAAATTAATGAACTCGCTGTTTATTATTTTTTAAGCCCCAAGGAAAAAAAGGAGGAGAGTTTTAAGTTTGACGTGTGTATCTGTGGATCTGTCTCTCTGTGGCATTGTAAGCTCCAGAGCCGATGAACCGATTTCGATGCGGTTTTTTTATTTTATTTCCAGTTTAATCGCGACGGTATGTATTATATGTATAGGTATGTCTAGTATAATTAAGAAAAAAACACCTAAAACTACAGCAAGAGTAAGCCAGTCCACCAAGGCAGCACCCGTTCACGAGTATAACGCAGGGCCCTGCCATCGTCCAATTCAACCATATTTGAGGGAAAAGAGTGACCCCACGCCACCGCCAGACAGACTTTTAAGTGAGCGTACATCACACATGCTGTATGTGGTAGGTAGTCGCTACCACCCTACTCTATCCTATCCCTTCCCTATCGCTACCATACGCCTACCCTATCCTACCATTGCCTTAACCCTACCCTACCACTACCTTACCCCTACCCTACCACTATCTTACCCCGACCCTACCACTATCTTACCCCTACCCAACCCTATACTACCTTACCGCTATCTTACTCCTACCCTACCCTACCCTACCCCTACTCTAACTACTACCCTACTCCTACCCTAGCGCAGACAGGAGACACCATATGTGGGAGAGTAAGGAAAATTAACGCCGCTTCCAATGTGGTTCTCCGTGGGGAAAAGAAACGACAAGAAACCCACAGAGCCAACGTTAATATGTAATAAATACATTCCAATTTGATTTGCTCTCACGCTTTTTGCTTCTAAATTTAGCTGATTGTAATAAGCGCATAAGCCTACACAGGTGTATAAGGCATAAAAACCTGTCTGTCAACAACATGTTTCAGCGATTTCTACAATACTTCGGACAAGTTGCTAGACGGGAACCATGTAACCTGGAAAAACTAATTGTAGCACGTGCCCACGTACGAGTATAAGGAAAACCGTACTTGAAGTCAAATAAATAAGTTGTCAAAAGCAGAAATGGTCCTATTTAGAACTGGTCTAATGAAGAAGTGGTCCCCAAACGTCAAAAGGTTACCTGGTCTGATATAGTCAATGATGTTTGTCATACCAGTGTCTTAGATACGTTTGGCTGAAGACAGAGTTTCTTGGAGAGCTCTCGTTCATGAAGATCGATACAGAAGAGAGATCATAAGATGACTGTGACCATGAATTAACCATTAACCTTGTTCCATCGTGCCCTTTTTATTATCGAACAACAAGGGAACAAAAGATCGCCATCCATATATGGCAGACGACCCAGTATGGTAGACGACCTCGTACTCAGTGTTTTGCATCCACTTTTCTTATGCGCACTGGAACTCTCTGCCTGAGTAACTGTTCCCCGATAAGTATAACCTTAGGATCATCAAGCCAAGAGCGAATAGGTATCTTCTAGGCACGCGTGCTACATCTTCGACCTCATCGTCGCTTTCCATCAGGTGAGTTTAGGTCAAATGGTCAGAGACAAACATCGAGGCACATCGTTCCACTTAATATGGTCCTCTTTCAACGAAACGACAATAAATTAAAATAAAAAAAGCTGTCTAAAACCCTCCATTAATCGTAACCCCCCCATTACTCTATATCTATAGAGTTTTTAGATGAGCGAAGCCTTTAGTCCCTCTCCGTTATTAGATTGATATCACCCACTTTTTTATAATATACTATAAAAAATTGCTTCTTTCTGCGACACGCAATATTGTATGCGACTATTTGTTTCATTGTATTGTATTTCACATTTCGATTAATTAATATTTGACATATAGTTTTCGAACATTGTATTTGACATTTATATTATGATTTAATTTTATATTTGACATTTGACTTAATTATTATTTGATATTATAATACTAATTGAATTCTTGACGATTTCGAATCATGATAATTTGATACTATTTAATTAATTGTTTTTTAACATTGACATCAACTATTACTAGATACTTAATTCTATTCATGAAACTATTTTAAATGACGATGTATGATTATTACTACGAATGAATGAATATGAATAATATGAATATGTGGCACTCACCTCCAACACATGGTAGGACTTGATAACCGAGAACATGGCGAAGAGGTTGAAGGCGCTGGCGAGCGCGGACAGCGGCGAGCGGTGCCGCGCCGGGAACAGCTCCCCCAGCAGCAGGAACGGGACGCCGCCGAAGCCCAGCGAGAACCCCACCATGAACACTATCAGGCTTACTATTGGGAGGTAGCTGGAACAGATAATCATCATCATCATCATCATATCAGCCAGAAGACGCCCACTGCTGGGCATAGGCCTCCCCCAGAGATCTCCACAAAGACCGGTCCTGTGCTTTCCGCATCCAGCTGGTACCTGCGATCCTTACAAGGTCGTCGGTCCACCTTGTAGGAGGCCTACCCACGCTGCGTCTACCGGTACGTATAATGAATATTAATTTTAAAATTTTTTTTTATATTTATCACTTTGTGTTGTCACTTCATGATGGAACTCCATTATTATGAATGAAATCACTTTTTGTACACTAGTTCCACTTTATTATACAATTTTATTAAATTGCAGCCAGTTTCGAATTACTCGATTAATTAATTAATTTTTAATTATAAAATTATTAATTAATTAATTATTGCCTGAAGATGAGTAGTCCGAAACTGGTTGCAATTTTAAAAAATTGTATAATAAAGTGGAACTAGTGTACAAAAAGTGATATCATTAATTTTTTTTTATTTAGATTTATTTATTCACAAAAACATTACAATCTTCAATACAAAACATTGGTAAACCTCTTTGAGGTTTGTCTCGACGATAATTTCGCCTTCGCCATCACACATATAATATTAATAAGTAGGTACTTATGCTGTTACTTCATTACATAATTTCTACACACCTATACACAGTTACATACATACATTTCTTTTTAGAAATAAGCAGCGCCTGTTGTGTCTTTTGTTCTTTTATATTTCTCTGTATATAATTATTGTGTACAATAAACAGTTAAATAAATAAATAAATACACGCCTTTCCCTGTATTGAGGTACTTTGCCTACACATTATCATAGGAAGTTTCCATATTCGTGGACAAATTCACACAGCGCCATCTAGCCCCAAACTAAGCAAAGCTTGTGCTATGGGTGCTAGATAACTGATATACTACTTAAATACTTTTTAAATACATACTTATTATACATAGAACACCAAGACCCGTAAAAGAAATTAAAATTCATAATTTCAATTTCAGCCCGGCCGGGAATCGAACCCGGGACCTCTTGCGTGGCAGACCGGCACTGTTGACTATTGAACCACTCAGGTTGTCAAAATAGGGAGGTATTGTTAATTAATTATACACTTACAAAAAAATACTGGTACAACAAATATTCAGTGCCCCAAAACGTGATAATAGGTTTATCCGAGCACTGTGGTTATCATTTGAGAGTTATATAGGAGCATAGTATAGAGCGTCGGTATGAGCCTCGGTGGCCGAGCGGTTAGGGTATCCAACTCGTAAGCGACAGGTACCGGGTTCGAATCCCGCTCCGGCCATGTACCAATCACTCTTTTCTGAGTAATATACATTAGTTGAACACTAACCGATGCTCTTACGATGAGGGAAAACATCGTGATGAAACCATGATCCAATCTGGTCAGGTTTCTCTGGTAGCGAGTTACAAAGGTCATATAGCCATCGCTCCACAGCAATTACCTGATCTGCCAAATTCTGAATCATAGTCAAAGCGAACCCCTTGCCCTGCAGGAGCACAACCGGGACATAACACCAAAAGACACACACTAAACGTACCCAGCCCAAGATTCCTCGAACTCTAGGTAGAAGGCGGCCCCCATAGAAGCCATCGAAACGCTCATGATGACTGCGGAGAGCAGGAGCAAGGGTTTCCTGCCAGCGCGGTCCACCAGCATAGTACTGATTGCGTTGCTTACAAGCTGAACAGCACCCACTGCTATGGTCGCCATGGCCGGGTCGAATTTGCTGCCTGCAATGCAATAGATGAACATGAAATATATTATCATGAAATGTTATCGTAAAGCATGGCCTTGATACGCAGGGAGATAATGTTGTATGAAACTCCCAAAGCAAATGGAAAGTGTGACCAAACATCGACGCACATCGTTCCACTTAATATGGTCCTCTCTCAACAAAACGAGAAATCTCTCTCGCTTCTTCAACATGTATTCACTTCGAAGGATAAAATTTGCAGCGAGATAATCCGTCAGAGAGACAATGTTACCGACAAAGCGCATATAATTGTAAGTGACACAAGCTAAAGTGGCGATAACTGCTTGGATCATGGATTCTTCGGCACGAGTTCTAGAGTGGAGACTGCGACATGGCCGTTTCGGACGCTTTCCGCGCGAATGTGACAAACGAGACAAGACGCAGGGTAGATATTGCTGTCTCTTTCATCGTAATATTGAAAGAAGAAAATAAAGGCTCCCTCGTGGCGCGAGCCTTGTCGCAGGCACGCTTGTGCTAGACGACGATTGAGGATTTGCAATTGCCAATTCGATCCTTCATTTCTGTCGCCTGCCTCAGCAACAAATACGTGGTGTGTCAGTACCCATAAATAACACTACCTACTTACCATTAACTGTGAAATGTCTGGATGTCCGTTTTTGCATCAAAAGAAAATGGCTCAGTCATCATTCATCGCCTAATGCCTTTTCGCCAAAGCAATTAACCTGTAAAGATGCTCGAGATTCCTGCCCATACAACTGACTTCTATCACAAATCGTTCGCACTGCAGGCGGCTAGACTATGGAACAGTCTTCCCCGAGATATAAGGTGTGCAGAATCGTTGTACAGTTTCAAGAAAAAAATAAAACAACATTACTTGACTTTAGTGGGGTGATTATGGGTGCTAGGTTACTTTACTAGCTTTCCAATTGTTTTTGTTTTCATTGTAAATTTTTGTATAGTTTTTGTGTGCACTACCTATCAATGACTAAAATACTTTTATCTACACTCATAGCGTAATGTTCCAATTACATATTCGAAAACAGTCGTTTAAGGGTACACTTTTTTCACGCCAGACTATAAAATTTTAAAAAATTACTTTTCGATACAGCATTTCCCATACTATTTTCATGACAGCTGTATCGTAAAATAACTTTTTAATCATTATGCAACACTTTTATTTTTTAATTTTTTGTCGGGCGCCGGGACACGGCGTAATGTAGGCTGAATACTTAGATGTCTTTAACAAATTCAAATTCAAAATTTAAATTTTCATGTTTATATTCTGTGTAATTATTTTCCCGCTAAACAGAATATTTTTTGTAATTGTTGTAATTTGTGTTTGTGAATGTTTTTTCTTATTTTAAGTAAATAAATAGATAAATGTGAAAGTAGTAAAGTGAATTTTCCGTCGCGTCGTGATATCCTCGACGCGTAGATACAACAGAGCTGCTGTTGCAGTTAAGTTGAGAAAATTATAGGTACGATATTTTAACGTAAAAATATGAGTGTAGATAAAGTAGTGTATGCAACTGCATATAATTAGGTATTAAAACACTCGTGTCAAACTATTATCATACTCGGCTACGCCTCGTATGATAAACAGACACTCATGTTTTAATACCCCCTTTTATATGACAGTTGCATAAACTACTATTCTTTTACTTTCCATACCAAGGTTGTCTGGAAGAGATCACGCTAGTGATAAGACCGCCCTTTGTACTGCTTTTTATTATGTATTTTATTTCATGTATGTATCTAGTGTGCAAATAAAGAGTTTTTTTTTTTTTTTTGTAAAGTAAAAAAAATAGTCATTCTTAATTTATTTCATACCGGCGGCATGGAAGATTTCGATGGTGAAGAAGATGACAGTGTCGATGCCGCTGATCTGCTGGAAGATGAGCAGCGTGAAGCCGACTACCAGCGGCTTCATCACCGCAGAGGAGAAGAATACCTTCCGAGTGAAAAGGCTCGGTGGGGCTTCCTGCTTCCTGGAATTATACAATACAATACAAAACTCTTTATTGCACACCAGAGAACACAAGTACAGATACAAAAAAATAGGGTAGATAGTACAAAGGGCGGTCTTAACACTAATGTGATCTCTTCCAGACAACCTTGGTATGGAGAGAAGCACAGGATTATAACAACAGACAGGTAGTGCACACAAAAGCATCACTTATAACAAAAAATATACAAAAAAAAAAGAAATACATACATTTTCACAACAAAATACCCAAAATACAGATCCATAAATATAGAATAAAAACCAGACAAAAACCCAGAACCACAGCACACACAATTACCCCACTACAGACATTAGATAATGCTGCTTTACTTTATTTTTAAATGTGTGCAGTGATTCCCCACATCTAATGCGGTTTTTCGATTTATTTATTACCCAAAGTGACTGAAGTAGCTTATATAAAGAGTACCAAGTTCGCAGCAAGTTCCAAGCAACTGTTTAGTTTGGTGACACATTCAGGCGCTTGCGTGATTGGCAACAGTCGTGCGACAGGCGGTTTTCAGATGTCCTATTTGTGGGGCGTCCGTCATACGACCATGGTCGCACGACCAATTAGGACAGCGCCTTAGCCATCACACCCTACGATGGATGAGATAGATGTCGTCACATCATCTGGATGCCTGGCATCGAACTAAAGTTATACGCCTACAGATAAGCTAGCCAGAGTTATCTCGCTCTCTCACAAATACTAAGTTACACAGCTTGATGACTCGCTAACTCGTACGGTTCCTTCTATGAAAAATCCACTTACTCATTCTCATCGTCCTTCACCGTGGCAGTAGCTCGAGCGGAGAGGTGCAGCCACTTCACCGACTTCGCTGGGTCGCCGCCGCGGCCCTCCAGCCATACTGGGGACTCCGGCAAAGGTAGGAGGGCCACGAATAGCGCCCCTGGAAATTGATCATAATAAAATAATCTTAACGTGAATGTCCTGGTTGTGAGGACCTGGGGTCCGCTTTGGCCGTGATCTGGTATTTCATCGACGTGATCAAGTGAGCTGAGATCAAATGCAAGACAATTGATAAAAAAATAATTTTTTTTTTGGAAAATCATCTAAATACAGTAGAGCGGTTTTCCTCATGTTATTCTTCCTCCTTGTAAGAGAACCGGTTATTGTTCAAAGTAATGTACATAACTCTACGAGTTCGTATTGCTAACCATTAGGCCTTGGAATTCGCAAATAAGACTTCAATGTTTCGTTTGGTCTATGACATGGGAGCCTTGAAGACCTATATAGGTCTTGTTAGAGACAAGCAAGACTATATATAGTCTAAAGAACACTTACCGCAGAAACTAGCTGACAAGAAGGCAAGATGCCGCCAGTAAAGCCATTTTCCTGCTATGTAGGAGATCAGGATACCGAGTGACATGGATAGCGTCGGTAATGAGCCCAGCTGTCCCCGGATTTCCGGATCACAGCATTCGCCGACCTGGAATGTTAAAGAAAATATATTTAGTAGTGGCTGAGTCGGCTGCGAGAGCCAGCAGCTTAAGACGTGAGGATACCGAAGACCGATCGAAGTGGGGATAAAGAGTAGGGAAGCGGCAGAAACCGGGGTTAACAGCTAAGATTGTGATGATGGTGATTTTTAGTAGCTAGTTACTCGTTTTACCGTTTTAATGTTTGCCGTAATTGTATGAATGTGGAAAAGGCAAAAGAGCTGTCAATGTCAGAGTCGTAAATTATAGCACTGCATAGGACGTATATACGTAAGTGTGTAAGATAGTAGGTAAGTTAGGTATGTGTATTTTTCTTAGCCAAGCACTGTGGTTTTTTTTATTTTTATGTTATACGATAGGCAATCAGGCAAGCGGGCCACCTGATGGAAAGTGGTCACCACTGCCTATAGACATAAGAAACACCAATAGTATCGCCAATGCGTTGCCCACCTCTATAACACGTTACTCTGGCAGCAAAAAGGCAAATATCCCTCCACTGCCAAAGCCACGGTTCCCCAAATTCCCACCCCATGGAGCTCTGGAAACCTTACTCATCGGCAGAAACATTATTATTATTAAACAGCGGTATTCTGTAAGGTGGAGGTACTTCCCCAGTCGGGCGGCTCCAATTCAAACGGGAGGTGTACAAACAAGACTCTACATTTGGATTTTCTGTTTAGTAAATGCAATGGATATCTACTAGATTGTAACTTGAATACAATAATCTGTAAAACATGCATGGTACATTAACAACCATTGCATTTCAACGAGTCGTTACAAGATTACACTGTAAATAAATGAAATATTTGCATCCAAAAGAAAACAGACAATAAATAGATAATAAATTTGAAACTGACCAAGAGCACAGCTATGAAGCACTCCATGCTATTACGAAATTATTTATTTAACAAACATCCATCTAGTAATATTTGACAGAACAACCGATCCGATGACGAAAGATGAGCATGGACTGTTGACCTTAGCTAAATATCATTTGGAATATTTTAATAGGACCTCAGTTCTTCATGTTTATATTCAATACGAGACTGACCATTGATCTGTTGACCTTACTACGGCCAAGTGTATTTAACAACACTCCTTTCATTTATAACTGGTTTGAATGCATCAATGCGTACTTAGGAACAATAACTAATATTGTTCGGGCTGTCTTATTATAGCGATGTGCAGTTCAATAAGTCATAATATTTTAGTAAAGAACTGGCTGGAGACCGCAAAGTTTTTACAGGTCTCGTAACAGAAGTAAAAATTCATCATTTCAATTTTTGACCGGCCGGGAATCGAACCTGGGACCTCTGCGTGACGAATGGCATATTAACCATGCATAACACACTCGCAGGCATTGAGTGCGTGAGGGCATGAGTCCCATTCCTTAGCCGTACCCATGATAAAGGTCGAACCAAAATTTAGTGAATTAGTTTCTCGGAATTTGATTTAATGATTTCGATGGAAGTTAGATAGTTATAGGCTATTTTCTGGGTCAGTCTTGTACCTGGGTTAGATACCTATTCACAATCGTATATATCACGGATAGCTAAACTAGCGCAACTGCCAAATATAGACCTAATCTCCTCGTTTTGTTGTGTATGAGGATAAACAAGAATAAAATATCGGCGCGTTACGGACCTTTCATTGAAGGTACAGTCAACCGCATAATCTATCCAAAACCAGATTAAGCTTACGTCTATAAAACGTTTTGGGTAGATCGGTTTGCAGTCTTCTGTAGCTACAGTTAGCTGCGGAGAGACCTGACCATGCTTTTAATATATGCTAGGGGGTCCAGTCACTCATTAATTCCACCTTTCAAACATGTGAGACACGTGAGATAAAGGCATGATCTTTATGAAGCTACCTATGTATGTTACAAAACGTTTGGCAATATAGAATTTGTGTAGCAATGGGTTTGCTGCGAGTGTTTGTCATTCAAGGCCAGAATCAATAGATTGCTTTTCAACTTCCTCTGTGTATTGGCACCAGGTCAGGCCCTGGGCTATTAATTAGTAAAAAAAAATTACAATTAGTACTTAGTAATATTAATAATATGCCGTCACGGGCTATCGATCGGCTCCCGAGACCGTTCACCCAGTCTTAGGTTAGGTTGCTAAATTTACTATGTAATATAGTATCAAACTATATTTTATTCCAAGATACTATATACTGTTGGAAAAATATATAGTAGCCAAATGTACTATATTTTAGCAATACAGCGGCAACAAAATCTTCGGGTCTAATAGAGCCATATGGTAAAAAATACACTTTTTCCTTATATAAAAAGTACTTACATACCTACGTAATTTGGAAATTGTATTTGATAAAAAAATACACTTTTTCCTTGTGTATGTACTTTTTGTATTTACCTACGTAATTTGAAATATGTAATCATTTTAATATGTGGTGTCATACAAAAGTAATTAATAACTTTTTTATATACGGTACCTATTTTTTTGTTATGCGGCAGACAAACAGGCAATGAGGTGGCTGATGGAAAGTGGTCACCGTCGCCTATGGACATCAGCAACACCAGTGGAGTTACCAATGCGTTACTATCCTCTTTTTTTACACCCTAAATGATAATCTCCTATATTCTTCTTGAAATTCTTTGGCAACTCTAGTCTCAGGGTCCCAAGCGTAAGACATTGGTCTCGCTTCGCCAACGGCATTAGGATAATAATTAAGAACTACACCTAATGAGTGGCGAGCTCGTTGCGGTGCCGAACATTCCACTAGCTTCAAAGTACGAAATGGTCACCCATCCAGTTCCCGAACTTGTTTAACTTGTATCAGTAAACTTTATTATTTTTAAAGTTTGCAAAGTATTTAGTTAGCAAAATATTTTTTTATTATTATGCGTCTAACACATCCACGCAATACATGTAAACACGGCTATACAATTTATAGGCTATCTATACCTAATCTATGCGTGGAACACTTATTATAGGTTAGTATGTTAGTATGGGTACCTATACTATACCTAGCTACGAGTAAGACATGAGAATAGGATCGTAGTTCGTGGCAGTCTATAGGGATCATTCAGACAGAGATCGGCCACGAGTTTAGGCGTTCCGCTTTTCCGTTCCGCCGTTGTTATTAATTTTTATTCTGTTTTTGTATGTTTGTCTAGTTGTTTTACATTTCATGTTGTTAAAAAGTTGTTTGGATTTTTATTTGTACCTTGTGCTTTTTTATTTTATATCTCTTTTTTTTACGGCTCTGGATTCGAGTCGCTGACCTCTAATAATACTTGTAATGTTATAGGTCAGTGATACAATCGATTTTGAGCCATTTTAAATATGTTATATGTTTGTGATGTGTTGTGTGTAAATAAAAACGTATTCTAATCTATTCTGCGGACCCCCCCCCCCAAACCAAAACCTGGCTACGTCCGTGCTAGGCGGTCAGACCGCGTCGGTCAATAACCAGAACAAAACTGAACACAGTACGAGAACGCGGAACGCCTAACCGCGTGACCTCTCTCTGTATGACAGATTCTATAGGGTCGCAGGTCTGAGTGTCTACCTACTAATGCAGAACAAATAGAGCTAAGAAATAGGCGTTCAAATAATTGATCAACGAAAATATTACTAAGCGTGTTCCGGGTCGATCTAATCGTTTATTTAGGCTGCCTACGTCAGAGATAACTAACAGAGATACGATCACAATTAAAATAATTCGAATAGACATAATATTCAGTCTCATCTCGTAGTCATTAATTATCTTTCCTGTTTATAGATTATTAGCCGTTCCCGCAGCTTTCGCAGTTCGGATCTCTGCTAACGTTAAACTTTCCCGCGGGGTCCTATTATTTTCCCGGGATAAAAGTAGCCTATGTCACTGAGGAATATGTAGCTTCCTATTAGTGAAATATTTTTTGAAACCGAGCCATTACTTTTTGAGTTTAATCATCACAAACAAGAATACAAATCTTTTCTCTTTATAACATTAGTATAGTACTTGTAGGAAACCAGCTGCGATCAAAGAATTTGTCTTCCTTATACGAAACCAGTTATGAAACAAGCCGTCACAAGTGCCCACACATAGGTTGTCCTTTGACAGTATTGTTTTGAAAATCGGTTTACCTATACTCAAATATTTCCGTAACTACTTAACCGAACGCGAGCGCTCGTGTGGATGCGAGCAGTTTAAAAATAGGGCTCTGAACATAGACCTCCTCCCAAGTCTTTCAAATCTAGTCTTCCAAGCGCCTTTCCAACAAAAAGAAACAAATCTACTCACATAGACCTGTACCGGTGCCAGCACCAATCCGACGCAGAAGCCAGTCCCGATTCGTGCCAGAAGCACGATTGGTAACGACGGTGCGCAGGCCAGAAGCAGCCAGGCAGCAACCCACAGTGGTGCGGCCAGGAGAAGAGTGCGGCGGCGCCCCGCCCGAGCCATTAGGGGACCAGATACTAGACTGCCTATGGTAGCGCCTAGTGGTGCTATGGCTCCTGCAAGAAATACGGTTACATAATAAATAAATCATAATAAATCATCGTAGACGCGAGAGATGAAATGATCACGGAGAGACGAGTTGCTGGCATTCGATAGGGACTGGCAAACCATGGAGGCTGGAGGCCTCTGCCTAGCAGTGGGATAGTTCAGGCTAATATAAATATATAAATCATAGACAAATTTACACAGCGCCATCTAGCCCCAAACTAAGCAAGGCTGGTGCTATGGGTGCTAGATAATTGATATACTACTTATAAAGGTATTTTTTTAAAGATATACTTAGAACACCCAGACCCGTAACAGCAATAAAAATTACTCATTTCAATTTCTGCTCGGCAGGGAATTGAACCCGGGACCTCTTGCGTTGCAGACCAATGAAACACTCGGGTCGTCGATATCTATGGTAGGGCCAGTTTCCGTGGTAAGGCTCTGACAAGGAGGAATACGACTTGTAGATGTTATGGGTGATAGTTACCGCTTTCCATTAGGTGGGCTATAAAATATGCCTGAACGCAAACTGTAAACAGTTAATGACAACCACACGGCAGCATGTGCTCAACTCTAAACAGTAGAGAACTTTTCCAACTATTGAATACGTTCATAGGCTGCAGTAACTGGTTGGCCACACTTTCCATCAGGTGGCCCGCTTGCCTGTTTGTCTGCAGCATAACATAAAAAAAAAACTGGTTACCATCAAGCAGACCGTAAGCTGGCAAACATGCCAGTGGTATAAAAATATAGGACAGCGACGATTCGGGACTGCGGTTTTGTTATACATAATGAAAGGTAAATGTTCCTGAATGAATTTGTAGATATTACGAGCAATGTTCACCAATTCTGATCAGGCCTACGTCTGCTCTTTCAAAAAGTCCATTAAATCCCTCTTAGCAAATAAACCCTGTTGCAAAAAGAAAGGGCACATAGGCAATTTTCATCCAATCCAGACAATTTGGAGACCTAGTATATATAACTTTCTGTGTGCAACCTGATTATGCACATCTACAGCATGGATGGAAGAGATCTTGAGTTCAGTACCTAACCGATTGAAAAGGCCGTTTGCGTCGGAATTTCGATTCCCTACAACAGGTATATTCAATCGAATTTTCGGCGCAAACTGTCCCAATATGCCTGTCTTTTTATTTGCTATAATAATTAATTTGTTTTTACCAATCCACGAGACGTATTCACTGTGCGCTACGAAGTCGGGGTCGTACTTGGTCATGGAAGGTAGCGCTGGCGAGGAGTAGCCTCTCACCAGCCCGATGACCAGGAAGGCCAGTGACGCGCTCATGGTGAGCCATAGCTGGGGACAAAGGATTTCTTTGTGAGTAAAAATTATCATCATCTTGGTGTTAATGTCCCGCTTGTGCTCTCGCGCACGAGGGCCCTTTCTCCGAGATGACCTTGACCATGATAGGAATTGGCAGATCAGATAATTACAGTAGAGCGACTGTCACGGCGTGGGACTTTGTTTTATAAATATGTAGTAATATGACATTGCACCCACTTTGTTATTCACAGCAATTCTTCATAACTATTTAATAAACACAGGAAAACATCAAGGCGTGTACCTTCGTAAAAGTATGCCTTTGTCATTAAAGAGAACACTTTCTCAGATATTTACGGTTGAAAATAATAATATATTTAATGTTATTTCTTCCTTGCACAGCCGTATTACGTAAGCAAATGTACAGTGTTGCATAAACATACAACACTGTATATTTGTTTACCTATATTTGAGACGATTATTTCTACTGTGAACTATCCCACTGGATTTCCGAAACCAATATAGCCTATGTAGTACATAGGTTGTATTAGACGGACTAGGTGAATATTCTTATAACATTTTAAAAATGAGACCGTCGGTGGCGTATGTTAATTTGGCTAGTAGGTCGGTGACGTATGCGAGAAGTAGGCAGCACCAGACGGAATCGGGGAAATTCATTCTCGATTTTGCTACCCCTCTTCTGTTGGTCGACTGGAAGATATTTCTTTGTTGTTATGTTATCTGCATATCAATTTTGTATCATCAGCACAGCCCATAACAGTCCACTCAGGGCCTCTTCCGGGGAGGTTATTGCCATAATATCCACGTTTGGCAAGCGGGTTGGAGGTCGCACTGTAGTAAATAGATCAATGGAAAACGCTGCTGCCCATTTGGGGACTGCTATGGGGACTAGATTTTTTGTCTCGAAAACATTAGTCGCCTCGTATGACACCAACGAGTGTAAGGGCGTAGTGCTATTCTACTATGCCGGACACCACAAGGCCAATATAAATTATGTAGAGGAACAATTTATTGTGCACAATAAACTATTAAATAAATAAATTCATTTTTGCCTATTGATAATCACCGGGACGGTGACGCTCGATGCCACTACAACACCCATTAGCGTATCTAGGGCTATTTTCCAGGGGGGTCTGGCTCCTGAGGTGGCCGATGAAGCCAAGTCAATCGCCAATGTACAGCCAGTGATCATCCCATCCTAGGGTTGGCACCAGACCATTCTGGGGTGGGCACGGCCCACCCGGCTCCCCCCTTCCTACGCCTATGACAACACGTTTAGTGAAAGTGATTAGCTGCCGTCGACAGCTGCTGCGTCGTCAACTACGAACTCGCACCTAAATCCATCAAAATTATTTTAAGCGATACCTTGTTAGTGAGGAAAGGTGGGTGAATATAATATGTTTCTTACTCTTTCACACCAGCTGAGCCTGAATAGTTTCATATGAAGTTTTGAAGTGTTATGGCATACATAGGTTAATACAAATGCCAAAATTAAGTGCAGGTACCTTGTAGCCGGAGGCGGAGGTATGATTTCTTGCGGAACTTCCGCAGTAACACAGGCGGAGGCGAAGTTCCGTTACAACGCTAGTACCTATGTAATTCGCGTGAAACACCACATCTCCGAATGTTACGTGGAACAAATCTAAGCTATAAATGCGCTTGGTCCTCTGAACCAATCAAAATGGTTAGAAAAATTCTACAGTAATCTAAAAGACATCCCACGCGAGTCATTGTTTAGTTAAACTATCTGATTGCCCCTCGTTTATATTCAAGATTTACGCTATATAAATGACGAACAGTATGTATGTATGTATGTAAACTCTTTATTGCAACAACATAGTACATTTCAAAAGGAAACACTTACAAAGCAAAGGCGAACTTATCCCACAACGGGATCTCTTCCAGCTAACCTTAGACAAGCCGAAAGGAGCTTTAGCGAGCGGTAGAGGCAATAAGAGTACCTTACCTACTTTAAAAATAACCAGAGTTACCAGAGAACCTTAATTTAAATATATTAAACGAGACCAGTAAAACTTATCAGTAAGTAAGTACATAAATAAATAATCCATAAATATACATACCCGTAAACATATATCCATATAACAAATATATACATATATAAACATACACATAAATATATACATGAAGCTCAAACATCAAATTCTGAGGAAATGCTTCTTCAGAAGTTCCCTGAAGGAAACAGGTGAGCGTGCGTCCTGTATCTCCTCAGGCAGCGAGTTCCACAGCTGTGCCGCATACACTCTGAAAGATTTCCCATACCCAGCTGAATGATATGAGGGAATCTCCAGCTGTCGCTCCCTACGGGGGCGCAGACGGGGGTCAGCAGATGGCCGAAAACCAAACCACTCGCGCAAGTACTCAGGGGCAGAGGGATTGACTAGTACTTGGTATAAAAGACCCAGAATGTGACAATCCCTGCGTCGTCGAATGGGGAGCCAGTTCAACTTCGCTCTGAATTCGGACACGTGATCAAATTTCCGCAACCCAAAAATATACCGAATGCAAAGATTCTGCAAACGCTCCAATCGGGACAACAGCTCCTCGGTCGGGTCCAAATAGGCAACATCACCATAGTCCAGCAGCGGGAGAATGAGGGAGGTCATGAGTAGCACTTTAGTGTCATGGGGTAGGAAATTTTGTAACCTCTTGAGAGAATGAAAGGATGCAAAGACTCTGCGGCTAACCTCGCCGATGTGGGTAGACCATGATAGGGTTTGGTCGAATAAGACCCCCAAGTTCTTGACCGATTCGCTGAACACAATGACGGTCCCATTAAAGGTCAAATTAGGCAAGCTCACACTTTTCAATTTGGTGATAAAGTGTTGACTACCAATCACAATTGCTTGTGACTTGGAGGCATTCACTCTAAGACCGTACTCACCAGCCCAACGCTCTATTTTGCACAGGTCATCGTTCAGCAACCGCGCAGCCTCAGCCAAACCGGAAAGAGGCGCCGATCTATACAGCTGTAGATCATCTGCATAGAGATGATGGGAAGAAGACAAACAAGAGGTGATACAATTAATAAATATAGAAAAAAGGACAGGAGACAGAATGGCCCCTTGAGGTACACCAGCCGTTATGGGATGCCAATCGGACCGGCTGTCACCAATCTTGACCAACTGCGCACGATCCTGGAGGTACGACCGAAACCAAGCGAGTGTCTGAGGGGTCATATTCAAAGTTCTCAGCACGGCCATCAAAATATCGTAATCGACGGTGTTGAAGGCGCAACTGAAATCGAGAAGAACGAGCATCGTAAGCTCCTTGTTCTCGATGTTACGCCGAATGTCGTCGGTTATTTTTACGAGTGCTGTGGCGGTGCTATGCCCAGAACGGAACCCCGATTGGTGCTGGCTTAGGAGATTGAATCTTGACAAGTGCGAGCACAGCCTACGCTGTACAAATTTCTCGATAATTTTGGAAAGAATTGGCAGAATGGAGATAGGCCGAAATTCAGCGAAAGAGGAGGGATTTGACTTTTTGGGAAGAGGAAGAACGTGTGCCTTCTTCCAACAGGAAGGGAACACACCAGAAGATATAGAACAGTCAGAAGACATTAGAAAAAATTACTTCCATTTGCAAGGTGAACTCACATTAGGTACCTATCTACAACCAACTAGCCGGTGCAAGATGCCTTTATAAGATTCTAAACCGCTGATTATAAAGGGAGCCTTCTTCTTGTTATCGAGTCGATAGACTAAACTCTAACTTAACTTTATTCGCCCGGTATTCGGTGACGTATACAGCGTTTGAACTGGCCTCGAACAAGGCCTCAAGAAAGCCTTAAGTATCATTCAATTTGGACCAAAATACTGGAAGAAGAAATCCCGGATAGAAAAAACATCGTAATATTCAAATAGAGTATACGAGTACAATTTCTCACATTTCTTACAATGCAATTACAAAAACAAACCTGTACGTCCATTATCTCGACTACGTGCTAATTAGCGTAGTACCTACCAAATAGGACCATTAGTAGGTACAGATTTGACGTCATAGTAAAAAAATGTAGGAACTGTTTGCTCTATCGGAAAATTATTTTTTCTGACGGCACTTCTAGATTTTTCGTCCAAAAAAAATTGCAACGTGAATGAATTGACGAAAAACCCAACATTACTCCCAACAGGCTAACTTTATTAATTGGTACCGATATTCTTATCAAACACTAGACACAACTATACAAATACTGCAGTACCTATATAGTCACTGCCGGGCAAGGCCGTCGAATATACGTGTCTCAAATTGCTATGTTCGAAGTGGGCTTCGTCGTGACAATAGAGATCGACAAATAATTGGTTCAGTTACCATCGCAACGGTACAATGTATAACGCTTGTGAATAGTATAGTTCCAACTTCGACTAAACTGTTTGCTTTTAGGGCATATAAGCAATGTTTGAAATATATTAATAATCTACCTACACACAGTATAAATTAAAAATGCTTGCCGCGTCCGTCTGCCTGTCGGTATTTCTCCTCCGGTAACTCCTCCCGAACCACGCAACGGATATTGATTCCCACTATTTCTTCTGGAAGGTTTATATGTACTTACCTATGATACATGCATATTTTAAAAGAGCAACCCCGATAAAACCCGTGCAAAGCCGGGGCGCGTGAGTAACCAATAAAATGCAAACAAGGTATCAAGTTATGATGGTTATTTATTAAAGTAGGATAATACATTTTAATATCTATATACAGAACTAGAGGACCCGGCGCGACTTCGTCCGCGTAGCGTTCTAACCCTACACCAACCTAACCTAACCTAACCTACCCTACACCTACCCTTCACCTATCCTACAACTACCTTACACCTACTCAACATCTACACTACCTTTTTTATTGTTTATAAACCTTCAGTCACCTGAATGGGCAGGTTTCATCAGGATGTTTTCCCTCACCAAATGATCATTTGGAAACAACCATTGTATTTTTGTTTAAAATATATATATATATGTCGTCGCGTGAAGGAAAGGGGTGTATCAGGATCATTGTCATCAGGGTGGTGATATCAGTATTAGGTCGTATTCGTCCAGATGAATTAAAGAAAAGGTTCACATTTACTCCTCTGTATTTATTCCATTTCATTTTTGCACATCACTTATAATTTCACTAGAATTCAGAGCGGTATTACAAATGTAGGCAGTTGAGGTAATTTACTTTCTTATTTCAAAGGTGATTTTAAAATTACTTTATTTTTAAACGTAAATAACACTTTCTATTAACGAACTTCAAACGTAAACAAACGAAATGTGGAGACAGTTTCAAGACTCGTCACTCCTCGGCGGCGGTCGCGCCAAGAATGGCCGCCACTCGGCCCGAGTCGTGCCGTCGAGACTCTGTCAGCACGCCCCACCAGAGGGCGCACTCCCACTTCCGTTTTCATCGTCATGAGTCCGTACTATTGACCACATGAGTCCATACTATTGACCGTGATCCGTCACGGCCGTCCTGCTGTACACACGTCCTCGTGTGTAATCTGAAACATGAAAACCATAGCACAGTACTATATTCGCTTGGTCACTTCTGACCACAACACATCACCCAAATAAGTCTTATGAATCATGTGATTGGATCTATCACGACTGCATTAACCCACCAATTCTTCACATAAAACATACGTCCATTATCATTTATCATACTAAACTTCTGTAGATTGAGAGATAACAACATCATCTTGTACATAAATTATTCTTTATAAGTTGCCGACATAAATTCAGCTACGACTTCAGTTCATTAGAGAGGCGTGACAAGGTATAACACCAGACGGTTCATAAACCGTATCACAATTACCACCAATGAAGAAGGTTTAATCATCGTCACCAGTGTTTTCCCCTTGATGCTCTTGTTGAGTGGGAAACAAGCCCCAATCACAGAGCTCGCGTATCGTCCCCGACGTCCATTACTGTAGGTACTTAGATTCACTACAAATATGTGACATACCTACATCAAATTTTCAGTACTCAGCAAAAGACCCAATGTTACTTCGAGTGGGATTGAAACACTCCTTCATTAAATGCCATATGATTTTTGGTCATCCGTCAGCGCCATCCTAATTTAAAAAGAATAAGTAATGTTACCATACAGGAGAAATGACACACAGGCGACGAACCACCACACGACGGACGCCATCAGTCGGGCCGCCACGCAATCAGGCCGCCACGCAACCAGGCCGCCACGCAACTGGACCTGCACACAAGCGAAATACCACACAGACTAGGTGCCACACAGGTTGGGTGTCACTCTGGTCAGTGCCACTCTAATCGTCAAACTATGAGTTTATTCATCATATATCCTGTGTCACGTCTACCAAAGCACGATACAGGTAAGATGTCACACACGGGTAAATTTCACAGAGGCAAAATGCCACACATAAAAATGCCACACCGGCGAAATGCCATACAGGTAGAATGCCTCACAGGCTAAATACCACACAGACTTAATGTCACACAGACTATGCCACACAGGCGGGATGCCACACAGGCGGGAGCCACACAGGCGGAAGCCACACAAGCGGGAGCCACACAGGCGGGAGCCACACAGGCGGGAGCCACACAGGCGGGAGCCACACGGACGGGAGCCACACAGGCGGGAGCCACACAGGCGGGAGCCACACAGGCGGGACAAATAAATAGAAGCTGTCTATAGATTCTCAGCTCGTGGTCAATCCTTCGACCAAATCTGTACTAAGTCAGTGATAGGTAAAAGTCTATCTGCTATCATAATATCTGCTATACCCGGTCAATAACGGTCTACGAGTTACACAACAAGTAATCGTCACAGATACGAACAACTGTTTACGGTGTCATCTCTACAAAAACAACAAAATAAAATAAAATAAAAATAAACATTATTTCTACTGCCCAATATCAAAACTAAATCAGAAGTTTAATAATAAGAAGCTCTCACGTCTATTTGATACGCCAGTTATAGGTAACAATAGTCCATTTGTTGCCACACCAAAACTAAACAAGCAATAATCATCGTCATCGATTTTAACTGTTCGAACGAGTATACTCTATCTAGACTTTACGTTACGTTTAAGCTCCCATTTTGAAACCATTTAACAATGTTTGTAATAACGAAGGCATCCCATATCAAGCCGCCTTCTAAAAAAAATTACAAAATAAAATTTGCTATCTACAGCCACAACATCCGAGACTTTCGGGGCTCTTAGCCCAATGAGTCACACACATGACTCCCGGGTCACTCCAAGTCAGCCAAATAAATCTGGATGTTTGACCTCAACAACAATTCAGGTACTTAAAAACTTGTACTGGCAGAAGGATATGAAATCTCACCATTGCTTACACTGTCTCATCTTACTGGCACAACAACAGAACTCAAAATAGTTACTTTATATCAGTAATCAAGGAAATTTCAGAACTCGAAGCTAAAAATAATTAATAAAACCGGCTATTGAACTATCACCAAAATATCTGGATTTTCTCATCATAGTTATCGTTCAACACTTTCTCACAAAGCTTAAAACAACTACCTGCTATTAGCCACGCTCCCATAGCCTCCATCAGGCCGGTAAGCAACCATAAAACTCTCCCATAGGCCACCATCACTGATAAAACACGATCACCTTCATCCGATGATGCAACAAATTTTGAGAAAACAAAACGATCACATAAATCTCTATTGGGTTGGGTATTGGGTTAGCGTCTTAGATTGATCCGTCTAACAAAGTCTTTATCCAGGTCAAACTAAGTCACATTGACTTAGTACACATGGTTTTCGGTCGAACTAAGTCACAGGTTTATCTTTAGTTACTCAAAACATAATTCGAAATTATCTACCGTCAATCAGTTCACTTAATCGTGTTTACTTTTTTTTTTCGTTAAATAACTTGATACTAATATAAAATTACGTTACTAACCAAACTACCTTTTTTTTTGTAGTATTAAAAGAAACGTATATCGGTGATCCCATTTTTACCGCGGATATCTTATCTCTCTATTCTACAACATTTGGAAACTACGACCACAATAACAAACATTATACTGAAATATGGAAAATTTCGTTCGAATTTCTCCTGTTAAATGTAAACAAACACGCTAATAATTTTTCTCTTTTTTTTCTCTCGATACATGTTTGCACCCTCCCGCTCGCATAGAAATCGCGGAGATCGCGGGGTCGTTATTGAATTTGCACATTCGAAGCCTATGTGAAGCCTATCCTATCTCTAAGACAACATCCTAAAGTACACCAGCTAATTGTTCCACAAACTCACTGCTACGGCATCCCTGCCACACTGTTATTATCAAATATTTACTTAATCAGCAATCTGGAACGACTTATGGTGACGGGAAAAGTCGAAGGCAAGAGACCCAGAGGCCGAAGTCCGAAGAGATGGGTGGACCAAATATCCGAACGATTCATCGAAACCGATGGAGACATGCAGTTTACCGAAGATGTCAGGATCCTCAGCAGTGAGGCAACGATCAAGAAGAAGAAGTCAGTCAGCAGCAGCACCACCATAACTATGCTTACGTACTCAATTTATAAAAATAATAGCACTATGCTTTCCAAGTATTTCTTATTCTTGTTTTCTGATAACTGACGTGATGTTGGTAATACGTAAAATCATAGCGCACCATGTTTCAAGATGGTAAAATAATCTTAGATTAAATAACACTTTTTTTACTATAAACACTGTTTGACATTGGGACGGATTTAACATAATTCTTACTATTTTTGTGGAGTGATTTTTTTTTCTTAGTAACTTTCTATCAGACAGCCTACATTAATTGACATAGGTACCCGCAAAAGCTAACATTTTTAAACTTAGCAGTAGTTTTTGACATTTTTACCAACAAATTGTAACACTGACGTAACTGACGTTGTTTATGTTTTGTTTACATTCTTTCTATTTTTAGTTTCACTAAAGATACAAATAAACCTGCCATTCTCTCTACTAAGGGTATCAATAGTGTTTCTGTCGGAATACTTTTCTTAATTGTCAAAGTAAATAACTCCTAAAATCCGCTAGGGAGCCTCTTCAGCACAGGTTTTTACCAAATAATAATTATGTATAGGACTCACCAGATAGAGAGGAACTGTTAATATCACATCATTTCTCAGTCATGTACACTCGCAGATTGTCTACCATCGTCGTCCCATGTTGAAACAATCACGTTGAGGCTACCAGTCCAGCGTTGCATTCCAATGTTGTTCTCGTAGGTGAAGCGAACCGTTGTGCACCATTGTTATGCAATAGAAGAAAATAATTGTATTAGTAAAACAAAAATAAAAAATTAATATACACCGTTTTTAATTGTTTGATTGTATTTAATCTGCAGAAATCTAAGCAATTAATTTACTTGTGGTGTCAAACCACACTGCTAAATGAATCTAAATGTAAGCGTTTACTTTAAAGTCATTGAATAAACTTTAGCTGGCTAATTTAGAACTACGCAAATTATTTAACTAACTCAATTTTATATTTAAAAAGGAAAATATTTTACATGAGTAATCTAAATTAAATTTAACAAAAACAAAGAAGCCATACCAAAGTGCCGTCCATAGTAAATTTCACTCGATTTTTAATAATGTTGTCGATATCCCAGTGGTGCTCTCGAAGGCCCGGGGTCTGCCTTGACCATGACCCATTTGGTACAGATGATCTGCTGTTTACTTTATGAATCCCCCAATCTTTCTGACGAAGTCTTTGTCTTATATCTCGGGGTGTTTGGACTCTTGGCTGCGCTTTGAACATGTTAAATCATTTTACATTTTAATGTAGGCAACTCAACTGGATCGAGTAATCACCTTTCTTTTATTATTACGCTTTCACGTAGCGTATCTGCATTTTCTTTGTTGCTTTTCATCATACCATCTCTTGGGCGTTGCGTTCGTCATCCCACTTCTGATGTCGTCGCGTAAAGGAAAGGGGTGTATCAGGATCATTGTCATCAGGGTGGTGATATCAGTATTAGGTCGTATTCGTCCAGATGAATTAAAGAAAAGGTTCACATTTACTCCACTGTATTTATTCCATTTCATTTTTGCACATCACTTATAATTTCACTAGAATTCAGAGCGGTATTACAAATGTAGGCAGTTGAGGTAATTTACTTTCTTATTTCAAAGGTGATTTTAAAATTACTTTATTTTTAAACGTAAATAACACTTTCTATTAACGAACTTCAAACGTAAACAAACGAAATGTGGAGACAGTTTCAAGACGCGTCACTCCTCGGCGGCGGTCGCGCCAAGAATGGCCGCCACTCGGCCCGAGTCGTGCCGTCGAGACTCTGTCAGCACGCCCCACCAGAGGGCGCACTCCCACTTCCGTTTTCATCGTCATGAGTCCGTACTATTGACCACATGAGTCCATACTATTGACCGTGATCCGTCATATATATATAAAATATCCTATCCGTCTCCTGGTTCTAAGCTACTTTTTTTAGTTATAAAAAGTGTAACTAACACGACTTTCTTTTAAATATATACATATACAAACTTAAAGCTACGGAGATAATAAATTTAAAATATTTTCATAAATTAATTAATTTACATATTATAACACCAGGTAATTAAAAGAGTACAAAGTTATCGAAACGATTTAACCGATGACAGATCGAAAGATTACCAAGTGATTACTACTAACGGTCTGGCCGCCGGCGACCAGGCGCGGATTCAGCCCCTAAAAACGTGATCACCTAAAATTGGATTTTGCAGCAAAGTGTTTGGGGATCTTGTTATACCTTCCCGGATATTGGTCAAATATGCACAAATTATCTACACACGCAGCGCTGCTTACTTTTAATATGAGCGTAGCAATAAATTCTATCTTGCATACGTTAAGTAAGTTACAAGGTCAGATGTATACGAAAATATAATAGAGTGATCATACCATTTTATTGTGATAACTACTATGGACATAAAATTATACCTAATGTAACTAACGATCACTATGTACCAAGAGCTCGTCACCGTACAATTTATTTATATATTGTATGTTTACATTGATAGACTTAGAAATAAATAGGCAAATCATACACAGAGCAGTGTGTGGTTAAAATATAGTTTGCTTATCATGATTTCTTTTAACAAATGCTCTCAAATACTTTACCAAAAGTTGGTTTTGTAATAAACTTAAACAATTTATTTCACGTTAAGCGTAATATTTTATTTTAAAAGCACGTAATAAATTTACGCTATTGATTAGTTGAACGACAGGAAAATATCGTGAATGTCTTAAATGTTTGGCGTCAAGTTATGGGACCCAAGAAAAAAACCCACAAGTGATAGTGATGTGAATATACAAATACGTTTCAACGAAATATCGAAATAAATAATTGAATAAAAGTACACCTAAATATTAATCGAGTCTAAAACTTAATTTTAATTTACTTGTTTGATGACTCAAATTCGTTTGCTTCATAGAAATTAAATCTCTCTATACTCAGTCTGATGTAACATCACACCGAGTTTATAGTACCTAAAAATGTCATTATATTGTTACTCTTAACTCATTACACTATTACTTTTGGTCTAGAGGAATTCCACATCGAATCCATTTGGTTGCGTATTTCTGTTTAAGCTGTTTAAATTTTATCGACTCGATTGAATAAATAAAATATCGTATGTAATACATCCCCATCTGTTGTAACATTTAACTATTTTCGGTTTATCAGGAACAGTCTGTAAAATTTATGCATGTGCGAACGTTATAAGAGCAGTCGCTTAGACCTCATAAAATTATAAATATTTCACTTTTTGTTTGTTTGAAATATTGAACTGTGGGAATTTTGAAGATAAGGATTCCAAGCAAGATGGCCAGGGGAGGAGAAACGAGACAGTCAGTTTCGGGGGCGCGTCGCGTGAACATCATCCGTAACTAAGAAACCCGGGGCTTTTTCAAATGTGATTTGTTTAATTAATTAGTGATTTATTATGTTTTGTTATTTTCAGCTTCGAGGCGTTTCTTTTGTTCTCTATCTATTTCTTTATCTCCGTAGTGATCTGGTTTGTTTTGTATTTATCTTTGTTTCTAAGCTTAAGTCTACGTCTAGGTTTGCCGCCGAATTCTGGTACGATTTTGACCCATGTTCCGTTCCGTGACTTTAGTAAAATTTTCCTACGGACATGAATCTCGAGTTTGGATCGAAACCTGGTCCGAGTCGTTAGCATCCCTCACACTAGGCACACAACTTACACGCGCGAAGTAAATAAAATTTAAATAATAGTCTCTCTTTTGGCTCGTGAGTCCATAAGTAGGACCATAATAATGCCTGACGAGATGATGGGAATATGTGTGACGGTTTGAGCGAAGTAGACTAGTAGATAGGTCACTGGTTCGTTTGAAGTCTAGGTTTCACTGGACGCATGAGCAGGACATGTGGTCTAGATGTTCATGTATTGGCCTGGTGTGTAGGTTGGAAGGTGAGCCCAGGTTTTCCTATCGATTAGGCTATTTCCGAGACCTAAAGGTCCATATTTCACAATTCATTAGGGTCAGGACTATGTTAGGCGATTTTGCAACCATAGGGTTAGGAGTGGCCACAGAAGAAAGAAGAGTCCGTTGCCGTTTCGAGTGCTGCCAAAGCTAAGTCGCATGTTTACTTTATACTTTGTTTGATTTCTTGTGCGGATTTTATAAATTGTTTGACTATTTTGATTTGCGAGGATTACATTTTAATCATCTTATTTACGCGGATTTCGTGTTTCATTCGTTTCAATTGTGCGGGTTTTGATGTTTGATTTCACTTTTATTTACGTGAACTAAATTTTATTAATTTGCGAATATCATCCGAATTGAATGCGGTTGATTGACATAGTATTGCTATAATCTAACATAGTCCTTGTGACGTTTTTCAAAATGTATACACAACGTAATGGGTCTAAAAATTTAAATCGATATCTAGACGATCACTCGCTCACGGCCAAATCATAATATGTGAAATGAGGTTTATTATGTTATGGCTACTCTTATAGGCTACTCTCTAAATACACACATACACTCGTATGTGTGTATTTATACAGATAGATATGTATTAGGGTGACTGAAAAGTTACACTCATCAAAGAGGCAAAATTGACTACAACTGAAAATTTGTATTTTCAAACTCTTATAAAAACTTAAAAACTATTATTATCTAACTCGATGTTGTCAACAACAGCGCTTTTATCGGGTCAGATAAATTTCTGGCACTGTACAGATTTTTTACTTAAACTTTTCCATACAACGTTAGCCGTGGACCTCAAATAGGGTTGTGGGCATACCCATCGTGCTTACAACGGTAGATTCGCGCAAGCCATTAGACGCTAAGACACTAAAAGTAAAAGTGCTATTAAATTACGACTTTGATAGATAGATAGATAAACACTTTATTGTTCACCAAAAAAATTACAGCGTCAATCAGTTACAGCAACAAGGAACACATATGAGCAAAGGCGGCCTTCTCGCTACAAGCAATCTCTTCCAGGCAACCTTTACAGAAATTGAGACAATAATATTACAGCAGGTAGTGACGCAGGTAGCGGGCTTTGGTTAAAGACGATTGCAGAAAAACTGACAAAAACAACCAGCAGAGCAGAGAATTTGGAGCGGCCTACATTCAATTTGGAAATGGAAATTGATTATGACTACGATAGCGTTGTTGTCAATATATTAAGACCACGCAAAGTCTGAATAGCTAATAAATAAAAAAAACTCTGTATGGCAACTATTTGAACATCATAAAAGTCATAACAAACAATTTGATTTCTGTAGGATTGTTTATTTTCGTGTGTTATGAAAAATATTATTAGATAATTTTCAGCATGATTAATAATTTAGACAAACTAAAAGTACAAGTTCAAGCTAACAGTGACCAAATATCTGAATTTTTACAAGAACTGGACTGTCAAGGACAGATTATCCCCAGATTATTGCCATATAATCCACCACACTTTACAATTTTTACTACTGTCAGTCAATACGGACTTATCGTGGTCCTATTATATTAATTTTCCAATAAAAAAATGAACGATGCGTACGGTGACCCTAACTCAACCCTAGATTTTTGCGACTGGCGAACCATCGAGCACGTACCTTCTAGGAACTCTTGACCCCCGCAGAGCCTCATGTTTCGAGACAACGATGTCTACCTGATATATAAATATGATCAGAGTTGTATTAGTAATTATTATATTGAAGAACCTAAGTATGATGATAATAAACATAAGATTGTTATTGTAATAGCCATGGGATCCTAACATTCCTAACCTAATGCGCCGGCAAACGTAAAATTATGACCACAACCGTAAGTATCTGAATGAGTTTCTTGTTTTGAATTTATGGAACTTTTTACAAAATATAAACACAACTTCGTCCATCCATTCCAATCCAAGCATGCTTATACCCGGACGGCACGTTGTCAACGGCATATCAACGGCTGCCGTCGGCCGTCGAGTTCGACCATAGCCTCCTTCATTGAAGGAGGCTATGGTTCGACCAAAGTTTGACATGCCGTTGACAAGATCCTTCCAGAGTGTCATACCATAAAATAATCATAGAATTTGACAGATACGAGAAATTATGCCGAACGAAGTTAGCACCAACCAGTATCAAATCAAGCTTCAACAACGAATTTATGCGCGGACATTTTGATGAAAAGCAGCATATAGGTATCACTATTCAACATATTTGTTCTAATTGATTTATTCCGGACCTGTTCTACAGAGTAGGTAGATAAGTACTTAATACTGTATGTAATAGATCATCGAAGTGTGAAACAAGAATACAACAGTGAATTTAATACAGCAAAAAAAGCCCTCGTCACTTCCATCAAATCTATGCCAGCCCCGACTTTGTCAGCTTGTAGATAATCTTCTAACCTTCCACGGTGTCTAACGTAGCGCCGAGTTTATACAATTTTGGGTTCTGTACTAAAGACAATGATATATCTAAGTATAAAAGGTTCGTTTAAAATATTTTCACAAAAACCGCAATCGAACAACGAAGTCAAAAGGCGGGTAACCGAGGCTCGTTTGTTCAGAAAATAAGACAAGCCACTCAGTCTGGACAGATCATAGATATTATTATAATCCGAAATGGACCCAGTAAGAGGTGAACACGGCGGTCTGTCCCGCCCAGGTGCCAAATTGATATGGAGCCAAGGTGCCAAAGAGCATCCCCTTTGGCAAGTAGGTCTGTCTCTGTCAAGATGTCTCTAATTCAACAAACTATCTCTAAGTACCTCCTGATAATATAAAGTGAAAGTACAAATGCGTTAAAAAGTAAACAAGCAATAAATCAAAGCTATTTCAAATATGGGACAACTGTAGCAACTTGGGGGTGTCAACAATGCAACAAATTATCTTCTGATAATATTGAGTGAAAGTGTAATTGCGTTTAGTCAACAAACAAATACATTTGCAAAGCTATTTACGGACGTATTAATGATAACCCTGTGGTGCTGTCGTCCTGAGGAAGAGAAATAATTCACTTCACGTGATACCCAGTAGGTACCACCCGTGCGTGCTAGGTGCAGGGTTACGTAAATGTGTCTGTCATTGTGATCCAGCAAACGCAATCAAGAATATCCTGTGCTGCATGTAACTTCCTCTGCGCTAACTGAGTAGCTAGTTTGGGATTTTTCCTCAATTTGGGGGGGGGGGGGCTCCATTATCATTATATGGAAGATATTTGAAGGAAAATAAAGTTAATGGGCTAGTTAAGGTAATGTAATCGAAATTAAAATTAAATATGAACAAAAATTACTGACTTCATAAACCTTCTCAAAAAGTAAGTTTTTTATATATTTTCCGCCAGGCCAAGCCTCTACCGAGCGTTAGCCCCTCCTTTTTCAAAAGACTCATAAAACTAACTAAAAAGCAGCTTTGGCAAACGTCCTTTTAATTAACACCTTGTCACCATCTCCCTCACTGCAAAGCATAGGTACATGGAGGTAGAGGAGACAGCTACCCATATCCTGCAGACCTGGGAGTTTTGGACGGTTTTCTATTTTGATTTTCGGAATAAAAAATTCAACGTTTAGATACAACAGTTCAAAAATATGGCTTCTGCAACGGATTAGCATCAATATCACACAGTCTTCAAAGCGCACCTTTAGTACTTTCAGTAAAACTTTGCTGAGCCAGTATTTACCGCTAGAGTGAGAATCAAGTATCAAATACGTTTAAAGTAGTACATTCGGTCACACATGAATGAACTGACAGCAAGGAAATGGAGTTGCCCGATAGTGAATTTTAATTTCTGTTAAAATTATCAGACTGTTGAACTTACTTTTTTAGCAGACATACCTTCCGTTACGCGATAACTGGGCGCATCCAATAAAAACAATAAAAAATGTTGTCCGTCAAAATAAACAAGCAGACAGCCCACGCGCTGGAATGTGGTAAAGACTATCGTCCATTCTTATACGTAAGAAAAATATAGAACCGATTCTTATAAACTTAAACACAATTACTGCTAGTCTGAACTAGAGCGCCCGTCTGTAGCCTAATGGCTAGCGGGTCCGACTCGTAAATGAGAGGTAGGTACCGAGTTCGATTCTAGTGCCGCCATGAACTTTTTTGAGTTGTGTACATTAGTTGAACATAACTCATGCTCTTACAGTAACCAGCTGGCACCTGCGATCTTTACCAGGTCGTCGGTCCATCTTGTGGGCGGCCTACCCACGCTGCGTCTTCCGGTACGTAATTGCCACTCAAGAACTTTACTGATTCATCGAACATTTGTTCTGCGAACTATGTGCACTAGCACTTAATTTGCCACCAGCCACCACCACCTAGTATCTACAGGTAAATGCTGTGCTTGTAAATATTGATTGACCCTTAACCTCAAAATACTTCCACCGAAAATCCACATTCGCAAAACTAGTGTACGTACGCAGTATGTGATTAAATATATCATTTTAAGAAAATGAAATTATTCGTCAATATCCGAGATATTGCATCTGGCAAGTGATTATATATAGTGCACCATAAATCTATCAACAAACTTGTAATAATTGTAATAAAACTTATTATTTCAATTAACAATACTACAGTGAACATTAAGTGAGCACCAATCAAGTCAGTTAAAAAACTAATGTTGTCCTAAGTTCGGAATAAACTTCATTTTCCTGGTTTTATTGGAACTTCGTATATAAGAGACATACGTATATAGTTCATAGTATGCAAGTATTCGAGTCGGCTATTTTTAGTAGCTATTATCACACTACAAAAGACTGAATGTTGTCACACACTAAGTGGGCAAAAAGTTTACCGACAGCCTTCTGCTTAGCCGCAAAAAACTTTAAGCGCGCTTAAGTTAGTTAGTAATTTATAAGTATTTGAAGAGAAGGTTTTAGCTTTGTAGTCAAAGAGTTTCATCGTCTCCTACTATTAACTATATTTTCAACATAACGTATTTTAATAAAATATTATTTGTTGTAATTGTAAAGCAAAAATAATCATCTTGCCGTTAATTTACCAAGGGAACCTGCATTAGCGTATCTAGGGCTATTTTCCAGGGGGGGGCTGGCCCCTGAGGATTCCTGGGTTGTATTAAATTGAAATTATGTTTGTATGAAGCTTTAAATGTACATATGTACATACGGTACATCCTGGGGTGGACACCAGGCCATTCTGAGGTGGGCACAGCCCACCCGGCTCCCCCCATTCCTACGCCTGTGGAAACCTGACAGATTGGATCATGGTTACCTAATATTAAAGTCTGTTACCTAAATGTATAGGTTTTATCACGATGTTTTCCCTCGCCGTAAGTGTATCGGTTAGCATACATAACTCAGAACAGATTCATTGGTATATAGCACAGTGGGATTCAAAACCAGTACCCCTCGGTACAATTTTTATTTATTAATTTTTATATTCCATTTCATTGTTACTTACATCAGTTTTCACACATTTTGCGTTAATCTTATGTTTAACTTTCTCTCAATATGATCTATCAAGACATTATACACATAACGATATCGGTAATAACGACGGTTCGGTAATAATAGGTTCACGCAAAAAATGTCATTGTTTACAGAGATCCGACCTTCGCGCGGTTGAAAGCCGCTGAGAACGGCCAGTGTTACGTATATGTATTGCTTATAACGGATATCGGATATGGCGATTAGCCACCTAAGTTATACGGTCCCATCAATGTCATTATCGTTACCGTAAAGCTGGGCGTCTTATTGTATTGATGGTCTGTTAGACCTTTTCTTTAAGCTTTACCGACATTTTGCGGTCACAAAATAATGACACTAACACACGCAAGATCCTAACACACTTAACACAGACGCAGGGCGATCCTCTTGCGCCAACTACCATATTCGACAACAATTTTTTTTTTACGGTTATTGCCTTTTTTCGCCTGGGTATCATGTCACCCGCTTAAACGGGCAGCTTGGGTCCCTGACATGGTAGTGGAAAGTTCACATTTTGAAGTCGGGTTTTAATTTTATTTTTTTAGTTGTTGTAGTATTTTGTTAATTTTATGTTAGTTTTAGCTATCATAACTATTATAAAAAAGAAGTTAAGATTTTGGATAGATAGAGGCCACCACTACCATCATTATTTCTTATTTAGGTACCTACTATTGCACTCATCGATATAAGTAACTACTAAAGATTAAACTGGACAGTTAAACTGGAAACCAATTACCTAGTATGATATGAGTTTTTAAGAGCAACAATAATGACTGTTAATTGAAATTTTAAGGAGCACGTAATTTTGCTAGGTATAGTAATAATGCAGTTATCTTGTATTCGCACTCGACATTTAGATATCAATATGGTCCATAACAATTGTTTGCAACCCATATCTATGTAAATAAATACCTTCCTAATCAAAAATACAAACATAAATAAGTGGTTACAAGAATCTAGATATCTAAATGTTTCTTTGCAAAGGTCAATATCAAATCATTCGCCAACATACAGTGGTTTTTTCATTATCACAGCCCGTAACAGTCCACTGCTGGACTCAGAGCCTCTTCCACGAAAGGGGAGGTTATGGCCATAATCTTCACGCTTGGCAGGCGGATTGGAGATCGCAGTTTTTAAATATAACAATGGAAAATGCTGCTGCCCATTTTCTAGACTACGGAGACTCTTGATCTTTTGCCTCGAAAACATTAGTCGTCTCGTACGACACCCATGAGTGTAAGGGGTTGGTGCTATTCTACTCTGCCGGACACCACACGGCCAACAGTGGTTACTTACACTATTTATCTAAGTAGTAATAATAGTTACGTATCTTTATTTTTATTTTTATTTGTCTTTTTCCTTTACACCTAAACGCCTAGTCCGGTTGGAGATTTTAAGTACAACCCAGGATAAACACTGAAAGATAGATATTATTTTCATTCAACGACACGCTGATACAAATAATCATCATATTTGTGTAGCTCTCAGATTTACACTCACTCAGATTCTCATTGCATTGTATTTGATTTATAAAAATATGGTTAGACAAATAGACACAGTGCCATCTAGCCTCATAGAAAGCAAAGCTTGTGGTATGGGTGCTAGTTAACTGACTATTAACTGCGATATAGTCTAACTATCGACTACTTGAACGTTCTGTTGTTAACCTTGTGAAGGTTGTCAAGAACCAGAAAAAAATTGCCGCCTTTGACGGCTTTTTCATGCAAATAATGCGTACCGAGTCTGTGAACCATCAATGAAATGTCCTTCATTTTCTGTCAGCAGCAAAACAAAAGGGCTAGGCAGTCGATATTTTCTTTCGATGTACATACCTGATGTGGTATATGTAGTTTATAATATTAGGTTATTATATGTGTATGTATATTTAGTTAGATATTGTGCATGTCTTATCTGCGACTACTTATCACATATCTCTTTGATAGGCCTGCTGGAAGAGATTTCTTCTAAGAAATAAGTAGCGCCTGGTGTGTCATCTATAACTCTGTATTTTTCATCAAATTTTCATGTGTACAATAAACTGGAAATAATAATAATAATACCTATTGTAATAAGCGATATTATCGATATCGATATAACAATAATTTTGTTATTATTATGTTATAACAATCATTAATACCTAATGGCTTATGTAGGTACTTTCATAATGCACAATGTTTCCTTATATCCTTATTCCTTTATAGTGTATCGTACTCATAAATCTTATGCGGCCACATAGCCGATATGATATTCAAACATTATGGGCATTTTTCTACTCCTCGTGATCAATAGAGGTATTTTTTGCTTACAACGACATTGGAAAAAGCAACGAACTATCGCTTGCCCAACCAAACAATATTTTAATTATACTTTAGGATTAAGTAGGAAATTATCAAATATCAATGTTCTATATGTATACGTACGCAACAGAGCTTAGATATAACGACCTGAGTGGTTCAGTGGTCAACATGCCGGTTTGCCACGCAAGAGGTCCCGGGTTCGATTCCCGGCCGGGCAGAAATTGAAATGATGAATTTAATTTCTGTTACGGGTCTGGGTGTTCTATGTATAATAAGTACGTATTTAAAAAATATATAAGTAGTTTATCAGTTATCTAGCATCCATAACACAAGCTTTGCTTACTTTGGGGCTAGATGGCGTGGTGTGAATTTGTCCACGATTATTTTTTATTTTTTATACCGTATTATTTACTATAAATAAGATCTAAAGCCTATCCAGACTAGATTTTTAAAAATAGCTTGCGAAACATGAATCTTAAACACGCATTCATTACACATAATAAACACATTCTCCAAGCAATAACCAGCTAGTTATAATATACATAAATAGTGGTGGTTACAAGCACTTCACAATTATAGTAAAATAACAACACCGTCAACACAAAATATTGAAATATTTTAACAATGTATAAAATGCAAATGTTTGTTTACAAAATGAGACTTAACAATCACATTTCTTGTCAGCGTGACATTAGCCCGAATTCTTGATAAAAAAGGGCCATGATTAAGATCAAAGATTAAAAGGCAAAAGACTGCCTCTACAATTTATTTCCGGCCACTCTTCTCAGCGGAGAAGGTAGCTAACTTTCCAAAATGTTTGCGTCCATCGTCCTTACTTATAGGTGCCTACACTCAGACTACACTAGCTAGAACTTAGGGTCCCGTTTTCTGTGTGTTAATTTAGAGCTCGTACTGTGGGCGGGTGCTGGACAACTGATATACTAACAGATATTTAAAAAATGCGCATACGCGTACGCATTTACAAACATAGAAATCCAGACCCAGAAAACGCTCGACCGGGAATCAAACCCTCTACGAAACAAACGGATACAGTAACCTTAAGTCGTCAAATCATGTAATACTGCGTAGCGCCGAAAATTACATAATGATGTACAGAAATATTACATAAATCCCTTTGTGGTATAAGCCCGCATTTGCACCTATACATAGTATAAATTAAAGTCACTTTCCCTGTCTGTCTGTATTCGCGCTCGCTAACTCCAAAGCCACGAAACGGATTTTGATGCGATTTTCACCGTCAGTAAGAGAATTTCTTCCGGATGGTGTTACATATTATATGTATGAAGTCGTAAACCGGATGGAGAGCTAAATGTATGAAAACGATAGGTACAAAAATTCCGCGTACGACAGAAATAATTGTACCTATAGTTTTAATATGTTTAGCACTCCATCCAGTTCACGGCTTCATACATATATTATGTAACACCCTAATATATGCATATTATAGTAAAGAAAGCCGGGAAAATCCGTTTGAAGCAGGGCCAGCTCGCTAGTTAGGTATAAAACTGTACATGTATTTTTATTCTGTAATGTCACAGGAAATGTTTTATGTTGTTTTAACAAAGGGTTTAGAAACAAACAAACAAACTACAGGGCATTCCTTTAGTCTACGGAATTTTGCGGACCAGTGCGGTATCTATCTATCTGTTTATGTATTTATACATAATGGCATGGGTGGCTACATTCATCCGTACTTCACTGAGGGGCCCACTGAAAACCAGCGCCATGGCATCAGCCGTGGATGTGCTGAGTGTAGCCCCATTACACGTCTCCTCATAACACAAATAACGATAAAACATTGTAATAGGTATTTAGTTAGTTATAATAGTTAACTAGTTTCGTGTCTATGTCAATGGAGAATGTATATTGTCATGTGTGAGATTGTTGTAATAAACGGATTATTTATTTATTTAATAACCAAAAAAGTTCAATAATGTCCTATGTACGAGCAACTGTGTTGAAAAAGATTTTTGTGTCATTACGGAACGTAGTAAGAAAGTCAGTTTCAATTATATTTATGTATCTTCCTTATAAGTAGTTATCTTCCACAGCCAAAATATTATTAGTAGAATAAAAATAATAAATAAATCGAGTACGTAACCTCCAAAAACATGTATATATTGCCTACAATAGCCTACTTAAAAAATAAAACCCGTTTAACTACATATAATAACAAACGTTAGGCAACATACCGGCTATAAGGTGCCTCAATAATAAATTCGCGTTCGAAATTCGAACAGATAAGCATAACTGTAACTAATTTCACACAGTGTTATATTTTACTTACAATGTTCGCGTCGATAAATTCGTTCGAAATAAATCATAGCAGCGCACCTCAATCCGAAAGGAAAAACATTTTTAAAAATATGTTTTTTTTTAAATATATTTTTATAATATATTCGGATCTTCAAATCATCGTACGTTAAAAAACAAGCTTTAAAAACGCTACCTGTTTCAGGAACGCAGGTGTGAAGAATTTCATTTTTTAAATTATTCCTTTTTGTTGTTTTCTTTTTTTGCCGCGTCTCTCACTGGCCAGCGATATCGGATTCGCGCGTACACACCGGCCGCTACGTTGGCGGCTCCGTACCGCGCGGAGGTGAGTCGTAGACTGGCGGGCCGGGCGAGAGATGCGGATTGCGGACATCAGCATCAGTACACGTGCGGCAGGGTCTGTGCCACCTGCCACTTGTCAGTCACATGATTCGGGCACTCAGTCGTTACGTCACACGCAACATTGTCCTTCTCACCGGTCCTCCGGCCTAACAGGTGACGGCCAAAGTAGAAGTGATTACAACTTTTATACAATGCTAGCGACCCGCCCGCCTTTGCACGAATTCTCCGCCTTTTCGTTACTACAATATGCATGTAGGTATAGTTTTATACATATAAACCTTCCGGAACCTTATCGTGATGAAACCTGCATATTATATTATTATATACCCTGTGTGTATAATAATATAATACGCACACGAGAGCTCTACCGTATGCCAAGATAACCAGGTACAATCAGATGCAGAGTAAATGGCATATATGAAATGTTTAATAGGGGGGCAGCTGATTGTATCTATAATTAAATTAAAATACAGATTTGGACGTAATCTAGTTTTAGGTATAGATCATAAACTCAGCCGCTGGACAATGGACATGCACTGTTGAACATGGCCTATGCTCAATAGTGCATGTCTCCCCACAACATGCCGAACCGTGGGTGCTTTTGTCACCGTGAGGATTCCATGCTATCATCAGCTAATACGGTGATACGGTAGCCAGTATTTCAAATTACTACCTTATCCTTCAAACGGGAACCAACAACACAAGCATTGCGGTGCTGTAGAAATGAATAAGGTATGAGGTCCGTTAAGGTCCGGCTGAAAACCAGCGCTGCAGCTAATGCTGAGTCCGGGCCCTTTTTGACATCGTATTACTCCATATTCGAATCGCTTTATTTAAATAGGTTTTAAATATACTTATGTTAAATTTAGATATACAAATATAACTTGCTCAATGAGTTTTGTGATGTCAAAATAAATAATGTCTATGTCTATGATAGACTCTCTGGCGAGGTCCTTAATGCGTCAAAACCGACAGTGGACAGTTACTTGCTGTTGTTTACTAAATAAAAAATAAAAACCGGTCTCAACTGGTATACAGGGTGTCCCAGAAGTGACACGTCACAGTGACACCAGGGGTAGGTCAGCGTATGAGGCACCGAACCAGCCTAACATGACCCCAGTAAAAGTTGCACGGTTTTCGAGTTATTGCCAAAATAAAGATTTTACTGAATTTTCCCTTTTTTTAACAGTGCTACTGCCAGCATTCACTTAGAAAGCTCTCGAAGTTAGTTTCTTTTATGTGTATGGAGCCATGAATAGTTAATTAAGATTTTTGAAATGTTATTTTGTCAATAAGTTGAGTAAAATGCTGAAAAATACGGGATTTATCTCGATTTAAATTTTCAGCAAAAAAAGAATTTCAACTTTGACCACCTGTCGTGAAAAAAAAATCCTTGAAACGATACGAGCAAATAACGTGAAAAAGTTGAGCATGTTATGCAGATTCAGAAATGGTACAATACACTGCAATAAGATAGGAATTCGTATCACTTTAACGTGCCCTATTGAACTAAATCAGAACTAGGAACCCCGCAAGCTGTCGCTGCTAGGTAAAAAATAATGCTATACACTACGATATCTCATTTATTACCTGATCCTTTTATCATTAGCCAAATGTGCGAGAGTGAAAGAGATGGAAATAATGTTTATCTACCTTTTGAAGGGTATTGTTGGCTGATGGCCGAATAAAAGTTCAGTTAACAATAAAAACATGTTTAACTTTCATTGGTTTATTTTAATAATTTAAATTTATTTACAATAAGTGTTCGAATTGTCTCCCTCGGACTCTTATGCACAAATTACATCGTCTGATAAAATTTCTGCTCAATTTTCTTAAACTTATATCCGATATGGTCCGAGCTGCGTCGAATACACGTTGCCGTAATTCATCTTCAGATCGTATTGGTTTACAATAAACTTTATCTTTCAAACATCCCCAATAAAAAAAATCTAGTGGATTTAGATCCGGAGAACGCGGTGGCCATAAAATTGGTCCCAGTCGCCCGATCCATCTCTCGGGAAATGTGTTGCTGAGGTGCTCGCGGACTAGACGAGCGTAGTGTGCCGGGCAACCATCTTGCTGAAACCACATTCTTATTCTCAGTGCCAACGGCGTATCTTCCAATAAGACTGGGAGTTCGTTTTGCAAAAATTGAAGATAATTTGTACCATTCAGAATAGCCGGCAATTCGACCGGTCCTATTATTTGGCCGTTAAATATTCCCGTCCACAAATTAATTTTGAATTGGTACTGGGACCGGTCTTCTCTTTCTTCGTGTGGGTTTGTTAATTGCCAGCTATGGATGTTATGCAAGTTGAGATACCCATCCCTTCTGCAGGACGATTCGTCGCTCCACAATACTTTATTGAAGAAGTTTGGATTTTCCCTCCATTTCTCGAGCATTTGGCGGCAAAATTCAACACGGTGTGCGTAGTCAGTTGGAAGAAGTGTTTGGACGCGTTGGATATGGTAGGGATGATACCTGTGACGATTCAGAATTCGTTGTGCCGATGATTTGGAGATGCCAGTGCGGCGTTCAATAATTCGCACTGAAGTTCCTGGCTCCACTCGTACTTCTTCTAGAACCACGTCGTCGTCTACAGTCCGAGGTCTTCCTTCTCGCCTATTCGTTCCTGGGAATATGCCCTCGCGATAAGCGTTTACGACTCGTAAAATAACTTCATAAGTCGTCGGGGTACAAATTACATATCTTCAATTTTTGCAAAACGAACTCCCAGTCTTATTGGAAGATACGCTGTTGGCACTGAGAATAAGAATGTGGTTTCAGCAAGATGGTTGCCCGGCACACTACGCTCGTCTAGTCCGCGAGCACCTCAGCAACACATTTCCCGAGAGATGGATCGGGCGACTGGGACCAATTTTATGGCCACCGCGTTCTCCGGATCTAAATCCACTAGATTTTTTTTATTGGGGATGTTTGAAAGATAAAGTTTATTGTAAACCAATACGATCTGAAGATGAATTACGGCAACGTGTATTCGACGCAGCTCGGACCATATCGGATATAAGTTTAAGAAAATTGAGCAGAAATTTTATCAGACGATGTAATTTGTGCATAAGAGTCCGAGGGAGACAATTCGAACACTTATTGTAAATAAATTTAAATTATTAAAATAAACCAATGAAAGTTAAACATGTTTTTATTGTTAACTGAACTTTTATTCGGCCATCAGCCAACAATACCCTTCAAAAGGTAGATAAACATTATTTCCATCTCTTTCACTCTCGCACATTTGGCTAATGATAAAAGGATCAGGTAATAAATGAGATATCGAAGTGTATAGCATTATTTTTTACCTAGCAGCGACAGCTTGCGGGGTTCCTAGTTCTGATTTAGTTCAATAGGGCACGTTAAAGTGATACGAATTCCTATCTTATTGCAGTGTATTGTACCATTTCTGAATCTGCATAACATGCTCAACTTTTCCACGTTATTTGCTCGTATCGTTTCAAGGATTTTTTTTTCACGACAGGTGGTCAAAGTTGAAATTCTTTTTTTGCTGAAAATTTAAATCGAGATAAATCCCGTATTTTTCAGCATTTTACTCAACTTATTGACAAAATAACATTTCAAAAATCTTAATTAACTATTCATGGTTCCATACACATAAAAAAAACTAACTTCGAGAGCTTTCTAAGTGAATGCTGGCAGTAGCACTGTTAAAAAAAGGGAAAATTCAGTAAAATCTTTATTATGGCAATAACTCGAAAACCGTGCAACTTTTACTGGGGTCATGTTAGGCTGGTTCGGTGCCTCATACGCTGACCTACCCCTGTAGGCCTACCATGAGTTTGTTTTCCCGTTTACTGTACAGTGAACGTAAAAAAGTTTCTATGAGAATTCGTACAGCGCCTCTATCGGGCAGTAGCGGAACTAAAATCCGTACCGTGAGTTGCTATTGGTTAATTGACTTTACCACACACGTTTCCGTTTACGTGGGGAGTGTGGTTTACGCAGCGCTTTGCATACAAATCCGTACCATGAGTCACAAATTTGACAGATGCTTTAGTAAATTACCGAAACTACTGTGGTTACAGCACTCCCAAAAATTTTTAATGTGAGAAGTATTTTTCGTTTGGAGATAGTTATTATTTTCGTGCCAAAAATGTCTGGAAGGCGATATTTTGCTTGAAGGATGTTCGCCGAAGTCCATGCGGCTGATGAAAATACGTTTTATCGCCAACAAGAAGCCCATATGCGAAAACAAATGAATAATTTAATACACACACTGTGATTACGTCTCTTACTGTTTTTTCTAAGGTGAGAAGTGTTAAAACTCTCTACAATACATTGTTGTTCTCGAGAGTGTGCCAAAAAGATACCGGCAGCACTGAAAAAGTCATATGAGGAAAGACTACAAGAATCTAACCTCACCACACTGGAAGAAATAAGGATACGGGGTGACAACAATGAGACTTACAAGCTTTACTTTCATCGAATGTTTAATATGAAAGGTGCTGAAGCATTGCGTGGACACAGCACAAGGATAAATCGCACACCATCTAAGACTAATATTGTTTATCACTCGCCATACCATAAGGTTGTGAATTGTGAATAGTTGGAATTGGTTCTCAGACATGGGGCAATAGGCTCTCATAGGTAACCGCCCCTTCTGTTAAAAACAAGTTGGACATTTGGTAAAAAATTAATAAAATCATTCAGTGAACTAAAATGTAGTACTTATGTGTTATGGAAGTGAAAGCTATTATTAGCACTGTCATGTTTTATAGACATATCAGCAGAAATGCTACTTGTCTATTAACCTATATCACCTAATAATAATAATAAAATGTCTGAAAAGTGAAATTTATAAGATAAGTTACTCGTTGGCTGCCCTGGAACAGAAGTTATATGAGGAAAGACTACAAGAATTGAACCTCACCACACTGGAAGAAACAAGGATACAGGGTGGCATCAATGAGACTTACAAGCTTAACTTTCGTCAAATGTTTAATATGAAAGGTGCTGAAGCATTGTGTGGACACAGCACAAGGATAAATTAAATAAATAAATAAATAAATATTCGTGGACAAATTCACACAGCGCCATCTAGCCCCAAACTAAGCAAAGCTTGTACTATGGGTGCTAGATAACTGATATACTACTTAAATATTTTTTAAATACATACTTATTATAAATAGAACACCCAGACCCGTAACAGAAATTGACACCATCACACCACACCATCTAAGACTAATGTTGTTTATCACTTGCTATACCATAAGGTTGTGAATTGTGAATAGTTGGAATTGGTTCTCAGACATGGTCAGTAGGCTCTCATAGGTAACCGCCCGCTCTTTTAAAAACAAAATGGACATTTGGTGCAAAATTAATAAAATTATTCAGTGAACTAAACTGTAGTATGTGTTATGGAAGTGAAAGCTATTATCAGCACTGCAATGTTGTATAGACATATCAAAAGAAATCCTACTTGTCTATTAACCTATAACACCTAATAATAATAATAAAATGTTTGAAAAGTGAAATTTACAAGATAAGTTACTCGCTGGCTTGTTTTATATATTTTACATATAAGAACTAATATTTTTAATTTGATGACATTAGCAAATATTTTTGTTTTTCATTATGCTCTATATAAAGCCACACAACTGCTTCCAACAACAATATTGTAATAAAAATTATGTTATGTGCCATACTATGAAAGATTAAATTAATAAGAAAAATCAATATTATATTTTATTTTTATCACACACATAACAGTCTTTAATGGTAAACAGTTTGACTTCGGCCTCCTTCACATTAGTGGAGGGTTTTACCATAATCTTTACACCTGACATGCCGTTGGATCTTCAGCCTCGGTCCAAATTCCAGCCTTGAGTACACACAAGTACACATAACTGCTGTCTATTTTCTGGTCTGAGAGGTTGGGGTTTTACACATAGGTAATTAAGAATTTTAACCTTAGGTATTATTATTGGGAAATAACTGGGATTGTATTGATAATAGAAAATATCAGGGCTATTATTATATTAGCTGTACTATACCTATACTACACTAATGTTAGTAATTATAGCAGGAAAATAAAAATCAAATTATGAATTAGGTATAAATATATTTTTATTCAAAATCTAAAAAATCAGAACTTAAACTTAAACTACCACTTTCACTTTTACAAACAATTTTTAATATAGTATTGCACTAACTAATGCTAAAGTCTGGAATTACTGCTCTTAAGGTACCACTTGCATCTTCAATTTGAAAAAAATGTTGTTCGCCGATGTTGAGTTTTCTTTTTTACACATGTGGTCGTGCCTCCGAACTTCATTCAACTAGGGTAAGTGCAGTTCCTTTTCAAAGTTACAGGCGTCCATTTCTGAGAATTTACTGCACCACCATGACTCCAGAATCTGATCCTGTTGACAAATAATACCTAATATAAGTTTACTCAGCACAACATGTCTACTTAGTTGAAATTAGGTATATATACTTTAAGATATAGATAAAACTTACCAATAATTATGCAGTATTCATCTTTTCTGTTTCCGGTGGGTTAAAACTACTTAAAACCCAGTGGACAAACTGTAAGCGCAGTTTCAACCAGTTATTGACTTCTTCATTTCGGGGAATTCGGGGATCATCTATGATTTCGTTATTTTATTTGGACATAAAGTATATGTTATTATCAATTTAACAGGATTTAAATAAGTGCCTAGGCATTGCTAAAACATAACCTCTGTTTGTAAATAAACAAGATTTTGTGACACTGACTACTAATAATCAACAACACTTGTCAAGGACCTATACCCCGGAACTACACTGAAGTTAGCTTTTACTGTGGCTAGTATGGTTTTCACGTAACACTAAACGGGAAACGTATGTGAAACTCATGGTACCGACTTAACGTTTACTACTGTGGAAACGGGATTTACGGAACGAGAGTAGTAAAGTAAGCCGTTTTTACTGTAGCAACTCATGGTAGGCCTACTGGTGTCACTGTGACGTGTCACTTCTGGGACACCCTGTATATACCAACCATCCTATCAATAAAAAAGTACTGATCAACAAACGTATTATTTTTTTATAGCGTACACAGTCGTTAGTTACACGTCGTGTCTATAAGTGTGTCGCTGTTGTTGAATTTAGTATTGCCGCCAAATGATATTTCAATTGGCGACTCTTAGTTCCAGTTTTGGTCACCTGGTCTAATAAGGTGACGAGTGTGTAACTTGACAGAATCCCTGTTATAACTCAACGAACTATCAGACCAGGTGGCCGAACCTGAAAGTAAGTGTGGTCATTTTGATTAAATAATATTTTTAACCGTTCGCGTAACGCGCGTGGAATGCATAGGCTTTTCTGAAAACCAGCGCTGTGACAGGCTAGCCCTTACAGCATTATGCTGAAACTGGTCCATTTCGGTTTCCGTTACATCACTGGCTGGTCTTATGTAATTTTCAATAATTGTAATTTACTGTACTTACCTTAGGTTAAGGATGTAATGAGGATCTGAATAAAATACTGTCTATGTCTATGCTATGCCAATTCCAACAACAGCGGGTTAGATAGGTTTGTAGCATATGTCAAAAGTGTTTTGACATAAGCATTGTATAGTTGTACACTCGTTAAACAAGCGGTCATCGCTTGATCAACGTATGAACAACTTTTATTAGTAAGCCGGTTAGTATTTAAATTAAATCATCAAGTTTTTATGACTTTCTAAACTTAGTCATTCACCCAAACTGGTTACATCTGGACTAGGGGCCTAATTCTCGCACTATGACATCTCGAATTCGAAATTTTTTTCTAGCCATAAATCTCCATTAATACTAATAAGTACTATTTTGTTTGTACCAATAAATAAACTCTATGTTAAATATATTAAATATAAGCTGAAAAAAAAAACACAAAAAAATTCAATAACGACATTGAAATGTAAATTGCAGCCAAACTATATTTTCTCTACCATCATCAACAGTCGTATATTGTCGAACATCAATTTCAATGACGTTTTAATAAAAAAAATTGGCTAGTTAAAAAGTCGAATTTGAGCAGTCACAGCTCGAGACTCGCCTCCTAGGAACTTACTAAACCACTTATACAATAATCTGTCATGTGAATTCTCACGCGGCAAAAGCACACATTATACTTAGAACTTGTTAAGCAATCTAAAGCACGAGGAATTGGTCAGTGCGTCTGTTTGTCAACGGACATGTGAGTTGTGACGGGTGAGGTGAGTCAATCATGTGATTGCCAATGTGTTAAATTTCGCAATATTACTATAAAAATTGCAATTAGGGACCTATTTCTCTTTTTGTAAATATTTAGATATCTACTTTGTTGTGTATTGTAGCACACTTATTTATTTATTTATTTAACCATTTATTGTGCACAAAGAAAGTTACAATAATAATTATGAACATAAAGATAACAATCATAAAACTTACTTATTTTTCAACAAGAACACTTACTAGTAAAGGGGACATTATTCATCCAATTATTGCCTTGCAATGCTCTTTGCAGTACCTAATATTTTTAGCTTTGAGTAAGATATTTTATGTGTTAAAATATTTGAAATTACGCAAACAATCGTTTTATTTTAAAATGTTGTATAATACTGACAGTTTCTACATATACCCGCAAATATCAGAGGGCTACTACATCTTCATACCCATTGCTTTTGAAACAATGGACCCTTGGGGTCCTGAGGCTAAATCTTTCACTAAAGAACTTTGGGTGCGTCTCTGCGAGGCCTCTGTTGACCTGGCAACTTTTTCACCTAGAAATTGAGTCTCGCAGTTCAAATTTTGCAAATACTTTGCCAACCTTCTGGGCACCATGCTTCGTGGGCAATCTCACTAGCCATCGGATGGACCAAAGTCGGTGACAATGCCATCTCCAATCAGCTGGATCCCCACTCCCCAGTAACTACAAATTAGCGTTATGACGACCAACGGTGTTACCAACGATAATTGCTTTCATACCAGAAAGCAAATAATTAATAAATTAAAATAATATAATAATTATTGTCAATATAGAAAACGAATACATAAAATTACACTAAGGTAAACGATGATACAAAGCATGTCAAATTTCCAAAATAATAGTACCAGTAACTTATTCAAATAGTCAAAATGACAATAAATGAAATTAAACTCATATTGAAAAAATTAAATAAAATTGGATAATTCAATTGAAATTTTGATAGTAATGTCAAACAAGTAACTTTTAATCAAGTCAGAAATAAAAATGTAACTATTAAAAATAACTATTTCTCAACATGTGTCATAAATTCATTTATGGAATAAAATACATTATCCAATAAGAAGTTTTTCAGCCGGCGGGCAAACGCTTCGTCAGTCTGTTTAGGTGTTCGTATGTATGTTATGACGTGATTTTGTAACATTGTTTCGTCACGAAATGTCAGTAATACTACCGTGACGTTATTTATCACCCATCTCTATTTATCCATACCATTGGTAAACAGTCCAAACCAAATTAATTAATGGGGAAGTGTAGTACACTCAGGTTTTGTTACCTATCACGCTATTATTTACAGCATCCTCTGTTAAAGCTTTTTAATATTTATTTATTTCGTTATTTATTTATTTATTTCACAGTCTTACAGCAATATACATTTGTTTACAATCAGATACAGATAAAAGTGGTACTGTCAATTACAAAACTGCAATTTACAAATGGGATTAGTGAAGCTAAGAATACCAAACAGCAAAGTACCCATAGATTTGTTCAGTGATGATACGGATAAAATAATAATAACAATGATAAAAGAATAATGATAAATGAACATAGTAATAACGTTTGCGTATGTGTGTGTGCGTGTATATGTGTGTGTGTGTGTGTGTGTGTGTGAATGTTCATTTGTATGCCTATACCTATCCTAGTGATCACTGATAATAGTGATATCACGTCACTATCATCGTCCTTTACTGAGACTGTAGAAACTTAAGAACCCCGCTCAAAAAGGGTGTGCGGTCAAGATGGAAAATATCAATAGTTTTGGACAAATGTTTTTCATATCCATCTATAGCCCTATTGAGCGGTGATCCTAACGCATAATTACTGCGCGCGCGACGATGGTCGAGTAGACGTGGCCAGCGGCCACCGCGTCGTGCGCGCAGGTCACCCGCGCTCAGCAACACCCGTGACAACAGCCGTGGACTGTCCACCCCGGAGTGAATAATGTCATATAGAAGCCTAGCATCAGTCAGGAAACGCCTATCCTCCAATGTGAGTATCCCGTGAGCCTTCAGACTAGCAGAGTAATCTCCGGGAGCCATGCAAGTCAAGTAATTTAGTCTGTTGATAAATGATTTTTGCACAGACTCCAATCTATTACGGCCGACGTCGTAGACTGGGGACCAGATAGATGAAGCATACTCAAGAACGCTTCTGACATAGGCGTAATACAAGATTTTGAAAGCTGACGCTGAGTTAAGGGGCTTAACTGTTCTGTAAATGAAACCCAACATTCTGGTTGCTTTTGCAAAAATAGACTCGTAGTGGGCGTTAAAAGTAAGCTTCGAGTCGAGAATGATTCCCAAATCCCTAACCTGATTAGTACGTTGCACTATCTCGTTGTTCAGCCTGTACATTGTGTTTACAGCGTGTGGTTGTCTCGTAAGAGTGATGGTCGTACATTTTTTAACATTTAGATCTAGACTGTTACGCGATATGCGGTATCCATCGAGAACAAAGCTTTGAACCTACCCGAAATTTAGCCCTACCGCGAGAATGTACGACTAACAAAAATTATCATCTTGGTTTATGTCCCGGCTGTGCTCCTGAGAATTACAGTGGAGCGAGTGCTATCTGACCTCAGTGACCAGATTGGATCATGGTTACAAATTCAGTTGCCTGAATGTGCAATTTTCATCACGATGTTTTCCCTCACCGTAAGAGCATCGGTTAGCCAATGTTCATAACTCAGAAAAGAGTCATTGAAGTCCATGGACGCAGTGGGATTCGAACCCGGTACCTCTCGCTTACGAGTCGGATACCTCAACCACTAAGCCACCGACGCTACATCACTATGTACGACTACTGGGTTGCTACTCAGGTGAACCTTGGAGTCACGAGTCACGATTGCATATTGATTCCCTGTCAGCACGTGCGCAAACAGACGCTAGGCTGCGCAGGAGTCATTTTAATGCGACGCCAGCTGCGTTCAGGTTCATCAAAAAGCAAGTAAGTAACAAATATCTAATGTCTGGAACATCTGATGCAAAAGTTTTAAGAGCTGCTGATTCTATAACCAATAAAAAAGCAAGTAAAAACATCGAAAGTTACGCAATGTCTAATGTTTGCCGAATATTTTTTTCGTATGGGTTACCACACAGGTCAAAAGGCGTCTTAAGAAGTTGTATTCATTATGTAAGTCTACACACTCCATTCGCACGCACCTATGTAAGTAACTACTGAAAGTCAATCGTAAATCTCAAACCACTGATCAATCATGAAGAGGACGTGTCGTTTTATATTTTACATATGAGGGAGGGTGTTCATTGGAATGGGCGGTCGCTAATATTGTTCATTTACAACAGGCGCATGTCCAAATCAGTGCTGCCATTGCGCTTTCGGCGCTAGGTATAGCGCAATTTCAGGATAATCAACTCCCATTCTTAATATTTGGCTCCTAACGGTAAATCTAGCGCTTTGTCGTAATAGTTGTAAAATACTTAAAATATACGGAAATAGGTATTTCAAATTTTGGCTTAAAAGGCTTAATGTGATATAGGTAAGTAACATAAAGCACTGACTGAGCGAGCGCACCGAGCTCCTGTTTCAGCTGCTCTAGTAGAAGCCAACTATTTAATTTATTGATCAGTCAAACACTAGATGTGGTTGTGGAAAGTATATTTTAACTCCTAATCATACAAAAGCATTATAATCTAGCGATGTTTATTAGTCACACTTGTTTAGCGGTATCTAGCGCTTAACTAATCTAGCGCCTAACACTCTAATAGACCTGGCAGCGCTGGTTCAAATTCTAACTATTCCTAATACTTAGATCATTACCTATATGACTTGCTTTACAACCTTGCAACTTCTGTTCTCAGTCCTTCGCGTTTTAGGTGGACACGTACAGTAAAATCTTGTGGAATTGTAAGAGATGCCTATGTATGATAAAACCCCTTCATTATTAGATGGGCATGCGGCGATTGGACTGACATTATTTTGGATGATTACTATTCAGTGGTTTAGCGCAATGAACAAGTTTTTTAGTGATCACCACCCCGGCTTCGTATTTGCACAGATACAATCCATTTGAAGTACTCCAGGCCTTCCCCTACAAACCGACAGAAATGTTGTACTTGGGTACTTCAATATTTCCCAAACTACTTAACCGATATAAATAGACAAAGCTATGAACTATCTCGATTAAAATAGCTTTATAACAAAAAAAACGCATTGAAATAGGTCCATCGGTTTAAGAGCTATGACGCCTCTTTGCGAAGTGGACATTTTGCCTGATTTGCCACAAATACACATGTCAAACTTATAACAAGCATATTTTTCGTCAGGGGTTTTAAAAAGTAAAATTGTCCTATTACGGCTCTACATTGTCCAATAACCATTTGACTGTTACATACTGCAAGTTGGTAAGTATGACGCACTATGTCGAAACCTAATGCCGCTTTCACTTAGCTAGGCATTGTGTGTGTATTGAATTCAACCCAAATACAACTTAACAGTACCACCGGCAAAGAGCGGAATTTTGTTATTGCAAGTAATGTTTTTTCTTGCCAAAATTATATCCAAATCTTGTATACCGTGCGTAGGATAATAATAAACACTTCCCCATAATAATTTCTGCCGCAGTACACTCCCCGATTCTTGTACTTTTTTCCACAGTCCACTGTTGGACTCGAGCGTCCCCAACCTTCGTAGGAAGAATTCTAGCCGGAGCGGACGCGATAGTTGAATGGTCCGGTGCCCACCCCAGGATACCGATACCAGGTACCGATACGAAATTCTGGGCAGGACACATAAAAAACTTCACCCAAACATAATTTAAATGAAATACAACCGAGGAATCCACAAACTTTTTGATTGAGTTGTATTTCCAAAAGTCGGGTATCAAACTTAAGAGAACAATTTTTAGTCCACCAGTGTATAATATAGTCAAATGTCCCCCTGATCGACGGCGAGTGATATTTGTTGACCCAAAAAATGTCCAGATCGTGGGACCCTTTTACCGACGCCCCAACTCCTGATACAGTTTTTTTATGCTGATTCGTGCACCGCGGGCTCAGTCTCTGCAGCGAACGAAGTCTGGCGCACTCCGATTGCTCATTCAATAACTTACATTACTTTTATTGTCTTTTATTACTATCAGCATTACACATCATCACAGCACCTAAGCTAAAATGTCAAAATTAAAATGCTAAAAATACATTGATCACACCAACTTTTACGACTTAAAATAATAAAAATTCGAGCTCGCTTCGCTCGCTCATCCATAAGTTTTAAATACTTTTCTTATCGTTTACCTAGCTCGTTGCGGTCACTGATTAATTAATTTCCTTAAATTATTATTGTGAGGATCACCCATTGCTGTTAAGACTAAAAATGTTTAAATTGCCAGGTATTAAAACCTACAATATCCGAGCTCGCTCCTCTTATTCGTTAAATGTTTAAGCGCGCCCAGTACGCACACGTTGAGTAGTACCAATAATTTTGACTTTTGCCCCCCCCCCCCCCCCCCCCCCCTCAACCAAATCCTGGATCCGCGCCTGGCTCAATGACTGTACATTGGCGATCGACTCGGCTTCATCGGCAACTTCAGGGGCCAGGCCCACCTTGGAAAAAAGCCCTAGATACGCCAACGGATACCACACCACACCACACGGCCCGCATTAGGGCACTGTCCTAATTGGCAACGGTCGTGCGACTATGGTCGTACCACGGACGTCACCCGACCAATAAGAGACCTCAGAACCGCCCGTCGCAAGACCATTGGCAAGACAACGTCCTAACCTTCAGGTATAGCTCCCTACGATACGATCGGTCCATCGTATAGGGGCTGGTCATACGCTATACCAGCCGGTACCGATCGCGCCTCAAAAACATTTCTGTACTATCTGTCATCGGTGCATTTGACATTGTCAATAAGGCTAAAAAAATTATCTGTAAAGACTGCTATCTTTCCAGTACATGTCTTATTTTATCACACGAAATGCAGATTCACAAGATACGATAACCCCAGTGAATATATTATCAATGTCAACGATATTTTCTGATAGCGCATGATTTACATGTGCATTGATTAGTGATTGTGGGGTATGATCTGCCGTTATGCGTTAGGCAATGCTATTAATTTTTTATGAAACCACCTGATGGAAAGTGGTCACCGCCGCCTATGGACATTAGCAACACCAAGGGTGCTACCAATGCATTGCCCGCCTCTAAGGAGACCTCTAATATACCTCTTGAATCCCATGGTATAGTCCAAAGGAGACACTGTGGCTCATTCCACATCCGAATCGTACGAAAGATATTTTTTTAGGTTCCTATCGGGTTTGGTATCAAATGAAAAGGCATCATGAGCCGGTTCCAAAAATATACTACTAAAGGTCATGGTGTAGTGGTGTAGTATATTTTTATAACAGGCTCATGATGCCCTTTCATGTGTTACCAAACACGATAGGTTTCTAAAAAAAAATTGTTTTATTCCATATTTAAAATAATGACGTCACTACTGCTCCCTACATGGGGATATTTTTAAGAACTACCGCTCAAAATGATTGTTGTTAACTAAAGTACCCGTGTACCAAACGGCATTCCTGTACATCGATTTGCGGTTTTTTATCAATATTTGTCGTGTACACCGTCCACTACACCTTCACTGGGTCCCAGCAAGCTGGTGCTCCCTGCCGACCACTGAACGATACTCATACTACGTCCTCCTTCTTGGCGTGTCGACTCGTGCGAGTTAAATTTGCGAACGCCAGTACTCCGCCACGAATACAGCGTTATCCGTGGCCGCGCACAAATCCTCGCGCTTACTGAAGTACACGAAGCAATAGTATTCCGTTGTCGCAGAGTGTAGTTTATATCCCATCTGTCGCAGAGTATAGTATAATCCCCTAGCTAGTCTGTAAGTCGACACAAACAAATACGTCAAATGCCTAAATGGAGAACTTAATATAATTGGTGAGACACGTGCGACTCTAGCACCCGGTTTCTGAAACGCTTGTCAAATCATTGATTAGCTAACAGACTGTCACATTTAACAAGCTGTTAAATCACCGTGGGTTTCTGAAAGGCCAATCAATCTATTGTTAGCTAATCGACCATTAACAAGAGATCAATTTTTTCGCCTGGCTACCCCTGCTAAAATCAGTCACATTCATTCACTCATACATGTTTTGTTTCTGTCTAACGCATTAATTTGTCTCTGTCCTTAGCGGCCTTTTGATAGCGGCGGGATATTCAACTTTTAGATGAAACTGATAGCCATTGTATAGTTTTCGTGTAAATAAAAATCGAATATTATAAAAAAAATATACAGAGCGAGAAAAGAGAAAATATAACAATATTTATGTTATAGAGTCACGGGTTCCAGTGGATCAGTAATCCCATCATCATCATCTTTAGGCAGTTAGGTGGGTCCCGGTCCACTGCTGAATACAGGCCTCCCACGGCTTATACTCTGGTCGACTCTGTTATCTTGCATCCATCGGCTCCCTAGGACCTTAAAGAGGTCGTCCGTTCATCTCTTGGGAGGCCATCCAGAGAAAGCCACTCAACAACATCCGCCCCATCGGCTATCGATTCTGTGAGTTTCTCCCAATAATCCCATTAGTTAAATCTTGGTTCAAGTCCTGGACACGGGCCGGTTCGTGGTTCAGGTCCAGGTCCTGGCCCCGGATCAGGTCCAGGTTCTGTACCCAGACCAGGTCGTGGTTCAGGTCCAGGTCCTGGCTTCGGACCAAGTCCTGGTTCAGGTCTAGGTACTGGCCCCGGACCAGGTACTGGTTCAGGTTCAGGTCCTGGACCCGGACCACTTCGTGGTTCAGGTCCAGGTCCTGGCTTCGGACTAGGTCCAGGCCCCGCACCAGGTCCTGGAACAGGTCCAGGCCCTGGCCCCGGACCAGCTTCTAGTTCAGGTCCAGGTCCTGGACCCTGACATGTCCGTGGTTCAGGTCCTGGTCCTGGTTCAGGTCCATGTCCTGGCCCCGAACCAGGTCCTGGTCCAGCTTATGTTTATGGTCTACGTGCTGGCACTGGTCTAGGTCCTGGTTCTGGTTCAAGCTCAAATTATGATCAAGGTTGCAGTTTTGGTCATGATCCTGGACCAGAACCTGGACCCTAGACCTGGAATTTGCCTTGGACCAAAACTAGGACCTAGACCAGGGCAAGGACCAAGACCTAGACCAAGAAAATCGGATATCATTTCTTTTGACAATCGATTAATTGGTCGATTTTCGCCAATTAAAATAACACGGCGATAACATACAGTTAACATGAGAAAAAGCTTTCCGGAAACCCAAAATTACATTAATCAGCCGTTAATTGGAGATTTGACAATCCGTTAACAAGCTGTTAACAAGCCGTCAATTGGCCCTTTCAGAAACCCAAACTGCATTTAATCAGTGTTTAACAAGCTGTTACGTAATTTTTGCGTTGACAAGCGTTTCAGAAACCGGGTGTTAAGTCTCACAGAGAGGCTTAGCTACTGTTAGCTATAACACATTTCTGAAGGCCAGTCAATTCCACGAATGTTTATAATGTATATTTGCTATGAACTATTTTTAACTCACTAAGGTTCCGTACTGAATTACATTCTCAACGCCTCAAGTTTCTATATCTTTAAGTTTGAGATGAAATTAAAGATCAAAAATGTAAACACACAACTGTCAATGTCAAAGAGACTATCCAGAGGTATGAAACCTTTGGTTTGCATAACCAAATAGTTATGCCTCATGCACACTTTTCAGTGTGCTTCACAATGGCTGGTAAACTTTCGAAAACGAAACAATACAATTTACCCCTATTTATTTAATTGATTAAAAACGTAATAAGTAACTCGAAAACTATTAGTCTAAGAACACTAGGTAGAAAATTCCAATATTATAAAGTAGTTGGTGCCATTTTAAATCTTATATTATTTTATGTATTATTATTTGAGAAATTAATTAAAAATGTCTCGGCGTCGGTCAATCCCTTACTTCCAAGCCTTGGTTGCAATAATGTACTGTAACAACAAACCAAAGGTTTAGAATTTCTTACCATTACCAGTGGCATAAATGAAAACTACCCATATTTTATTGAAACAGAATAAAACATAGTTTCCTATTTAATTCAGTAAAATATTTGAAGATATTCATATTATTTTATTTCATTTTGAATGTAATTATTTTAATCAATATTTCAACGATTTTAAATAATCCACCATTTGAGTTATTTTTTTTTATAGTAGCAACATATTTGTTTACATTTTTGATCTTTAATTCGATCTCATACCTTATAGTTAAATCTTTAACTGTAGCTAACACAGCTACTTTAGTTGTCACCGAAATGCATAATAATTACAATTTAGAGGTACCTAGATGAAGGGTTGCCACCTTTTTTTTGGAGAAATATAGTATTTTTTTTATCTAATAGCAAAAAATATAGTACATTCCTCTCTTCTCTTGATTTTATATTCATTACAGAAAATAAATACTTTCCATAAATGTTGTAGTTTGTAGGAAGTTTCAGGAATGGAGAGAAGAAAAGAAATTAAGAACATGGAAACTTATGCTTCTGAAAATGAAAAATTCTGTATACTTCTATACAGTAACCTAGTTTCATGTGTAAACAATCCAATAATTATATTTAGTCCATCAGTTAATTTATCCAATATCACAGAAAATAAAATTTTGTTTAATAAGTACCTATTGTACAGACAACACGGGCACCTGTTACCAGTATGGCAAAATACCCCAGAGCCAAGTTGACCCGACACTACACCGAAGATATCCCGGACATCAGCCTGTACGAGATTAGTATGGCTCTCAAACAGCTTAAGAACAACAAGGCGCCGGGTGATGATGGAATTACGGCTGAGCTTCTAAAAGCTGGTGGCAAACCTGTGCTTAAGACCCTTCAGAAGCTGTTCAATTCCGTCATCCTCGAGGGCAAAACGCCGGAAGCATGGCACAGAAGCATAGTGATATTGTTCTTCAAGAAAGGTGATAAGGCTCTCTTGAAGAACTTCAGACCAAAATCGCTACTGACCCATGTCTATAAGCTGTTTTCGAGAGTCATTACGAATCGTCTCGCACGCAGGTTTGATGACTTCCAGCCTCCCGAACAAGCCGGATTCCGAAAAGGTTTTAGTACCATAGACCACATACATACGCTGCGGCAGGTTGTACAGAAGACCGAAGAGTATAACCGGCCATTATGCTTGGCGTTTGTGGACTATGAGAAAGCCTTCGATTCGATCGAAACTTGGGCGGTGCTCTAGTCTCTACAGCGGTGCCAAATTGACTATCGATATATCGAAGCCTTGAAGTGTTTGTACAAAAACGCCACTATGTCAGTTCGTCTCCAGAACAAGACCACAGAACCTATTCAGCTGCAGCGAGGTGTTAGACAAGGTGATGTCATATCTCCGAAGTTGTTTACCGCTGCACTGGAGGATATCTTTAGGCTTCTGGACTGGGACGGACATCGCATCAATATTAACGGCGAGTACCTCACGCACCTCAGATTTGCTGACGATATCGTAGTCATGGCTGAAACCCTGGAAGACTTGGGCAAAATGCTCGATGACCTCTGTAGTGCCTCTCAACAAGTAGGTCTTAAAATGAACATGGACAAGACGAAAATTATGTCGAATGTCCATGTTGTGCCTACTCCAGTGACAGTTGGAGGCACTCCACTTGAAGTTGTTGACGACTATACATACCTAGGACAAATACTCGGGCTAGGTAGGTCCAATTTCGAGAAAGAGGTCAATCGACGAATCCAACTCGGTTGGGCAGCGTTCGGGAAGCTACGCCACATATTTTCGTCCCAATTACCGCAGTGTCTCAAGACGAAGGTCTTTGACCAATGTGTGTTGCCAGTGATGACTTACGGAGCTGAAACGTGGCCACTCACTATGGGCCTTATAAGAAAGCTCACTGATACCCAAAGGGCAATGGAAAGAGCTATGCTCGGAGTTTCTTTGCGCGATCGAGTCAGAAATGAGGAGATCCACAAGCGAACCAAGGTCACCGACATAGCTCTAAAGATTGCCAGACTGAAGTGGCAGTGGGCAGGGCACATAGCTCGAAGAACAGATGGCCGATGGGGCAGTAAAGTTCTCGAGTGGCGACCACGTACCGGTAGACGCAGCGTGGGTAGGCCTCCTACAAGGTGGACCGACGACCTGGTACGGATCGCAGGTACCAGCTGGATGCGGAAAGCACAGGACCGGTCTTTGTGGAGATCTCTGGGGGAGGCCTATGCCCAGCAGTGGGCGTCTTCTGGCTGATATGATGATGATGATGATTGTACATATACTAAAAAAATATTTGATTTAAATTTTAATATTCAATTTGTTGAGTTCATTAAATTCAATATTCATATTAAAATCTCTAAGCTGCGCTAGGCTATGGGCATGCGTTCCTGTTACAATTTCGAATAAAAAGCTCGACAGTTGTATTGTCGATGAAAATATAGTATTTTTCGTAATATATTATTTTTTTGTAATATGTAGTACAAATGACTAAAATATAGTCAAATCAAATTGTAGGGGTACCACGACTTCAGGTTACTTTGACATATTGCGGAAAAACTAATTTATTTTACTGGCTATAATAAACTATATAGAGGAAATATAACTCGACGCTATTGAGTATTCTATAATTTCGCATTGGTCATTTAACAGCTTTACTTTTTGCTCTGCAATTCTACTCTATTTAACTTAAATAAGTACTACAATTTTCCAGATACTCGTGTCTGAGACAACCGGGACATTAACGCCAAAATGATGATAACTACCGGATTTTACTGATAATTATAGCCATAATATTTTCCAATTGTAAGTCTTGTCTATTTTCATAAATGGTATAATTAGCCACTTTGTTTCAGGTTTTCCTGTGTTCTTTATGTAAATACTACATCTACATAAGTGCTACAACTGTGCAACATCAAGCCATCGATTCGTTGTAGTAGTGCCGTGACCGAGACTAGTCCCCTACAAGAGCGATTAAAGCATGAGCTGCGTATCACGGAAATGAAGATGCTGCGGAGGATGTGTGGAGTTTGCCGGAAGGATCGGGTCTGAAATGCCCGTATTCGATGTACCCTTGACGTCCGTGACATCGCAGAAAAGTTGCAAGAGTACCGCCTGCGGTACGGCCACGTCTTGCGCAGTTCGGCAAATTACGTAGGGAACAAATGTTTGGCTATGCCACCCCCGCCAGGCACGGGAATAAGAGGTCGGCCCAAGAAGCGATGGCTTGACGTCGTTAAGAATTACATGCGTGCCAATAAACTCTCCATCAAGGATGCCGAAGACGGATCGAAGTGGACCAAAAGGAGAGTAGGAAGGCAGATCCCGGGACCTCGCGTGCCGCGCGATAGGGAAATGATAATGAGGCGTTGTCCTAATTGGCAACGGTCATGCGACCATGGTCGGGATACTGGCGGTTTTGAGGTCTGCTATTGGTCGGCCGACGGCCGTCGTACGACTATTGCCAATAGTTAATGCCGTACAGAGAAATACCAAAAAAGTGTCACTATAGCTTCCAGGTCCTCATACTCGCTGCTTTACTGTACCCACTCAGTAATGTTAGGTCGGCTCTTAGTAGACAATTTACGAGACAACATTTTCACAGATAAGTAGAAGTTGGGGTTGTGCGATTGCCAAGTCACTTTACCACTATCACTACATCAGTACACCATAAGATAAAGTGCCACGACTGCCTGTCTGTCTGTTCGTGATAAACTTGATAACGACTGTACGGATTTTTATGCGGTTTTCCCCAATGAACAGAGTGATTCATAAGGAAGGATTAGGTGTATAATTTGTTGAAGTTACTGCCCATGCGAAGCCGGGGCGGGTCGCTAGTTTATTATAGAAATAAAGATATTTATAGTCACCAAATGTTAGTATGTAGATAACTAATTAGGTACCTAACAACTTAAGACCAATGACAAACTTGTTGAAGTGCTTCCATAAATTGAAATAACTGATTTAAATAAATAAATATAAATAAATAACTCATTTATTATAACTAGAAACGTCACAACACAACATAAACAAAAAAAAGAAAAAGACATATACATCAACACATAAAATTACAAACAAATTGTTGCCATTATAAAAATGTTGAGTTGGCATTGCCGTGCTGTGGCCCTCCCAGTTGATAAAGGGACCTCGCTCAGCATGGCTTTACATGAGATCTTACAAGTTGGGTTGGGAAAGTATTTAGTAGGTATATAGGCACTTAGCGAGACTTGACATTTTTATACTTACATTTTATGTTTATGATGGGATTCTTATAGGGTAGGATAGGGATAGGACGCTACGTGAACGAAGTCGCACCAGGTCCATTAGTAAATTGTAATTTGAATTGAGGGTTCTATCGTCGGAACAATCAAGATATAGGTAGAGATATCAATATTCTGAGGGAGAGGCCCGGCGAATCATTAGTTGATGACGACCTGAGTGGTTCGATGGTCAACCATGCAAGAGGTCCCGGGTTCGACTCCCGGCCGGGCAGAAATTGAAATGAAGAATTTTAATTTCTGTTACGGGTCTGGGTGTTCTATGTATAATAAGTATGTATTTAAAAGTATTTAAGTAGTATATCAGTTATCTAGCACCCATAGTACAAGCTTTGCTTAGTTTGATAATAATAATATTTATTATTATTATAGAATGACTGACAGTGCCACTAACTTCTCTGATCCGGTGGCTAAAACTGAAACCAAGTGTTGCTATTTAGAAATGCCATGTCAATGCCAACAGCAGCAACGTTTCAATCGGGTCAGTTAAGTTTGTGGCACTCTATTATTACCTGTACCTCGATGGAACCTTGTCGAAGTAAATCGGAATTAAAAAATATGATTTAAATTCGACAAGGCAGGTAGGTATCCCATACTGATTGTGCGTGGATTTTACTTACTATGCCAACAAACCTTACACCTCACACCTACCACAAATTTAAATTTACTTATAAAATGTTGTTAGCAAATATGCCTACACGTGATGCGTATCACATTATTGTGTAGGAGCTTCATAGCGAGTAGTTTTTGTTTGGCTCTACTTTAGTAAGTTTTTACTCTTTTGGTAGGCTCTATCTAAATTAAATTAACAGTCATATAAATAACGTCCCGCGAGTATTTTCGTGTAACGACTGATGACACTTTTTAACATACTGCCGCCATGTAAAAATTACTGTTTTCTGAGTTATGTACAATACTAACTGCCTTACGACAAGGGAAATGTAACTGCACCTTTAGGCGACTGAATGTTCAGGTAACCATGATCCAATCTGGTCAGGTTCTCCTGAACAGGGTCACGGAGGTCGGACCGCAGTCGCTCTACTGTAATTAAGGTCAAAGGCTTTAAGGATTATTAGAAAAATACATAAGCATTGGCCGAGTAGTGAAAGTAGAATAGCATCATCCCCATAAACTCGTGGGTGTCGTACAAGGCGACCAATGTTATCGAGGCTAAATATCTAGAGTCTTCGTAGTCTGGAAAATGGGCACCAGCGTTTTCCATTGTTATTGACACTGCAATCTCCAACCCGCGCCAAGCTTGGAGATTATGGCATTAACCTCCCCTTTCGTGGGGGAGGCCCTAAGTTCTACAGAGGACTTTTATGGGCTGGATGATGACATAAGAACCAACCTACATAATTATATTAAAGCATCTATTTTTAACATACAAATTACAATCTAATCTTTAAAATTTCTTGATAAAATTAATCTAAGTAGGACTAGTAGGATTACCTACGTATAGTATTAATTATAGAGAAAAATACGTAGATAATACACACAATTGGGTAAGATATGAGGACCTATAAGTTTATCTCGACAAATAGCTCTACCTACATAATAGGTATGTAAATTAAGCATAACAATTAATCACTAGAATTCGACAGGGATTTACCTTTCTTGTGCGTTGTAACATAAAAACCCAGTTTCCTTCTATAAGTCATCATTCACGAGCGGCATTTTGTAAACAAAGTAACTCATTTTTGCAATAAACCTTCTAGTGTGTAGATAAATACAATGCAGACGAAAATTTTGATAATTCTTTTCCTATGTGCGATCGCCTTCAACTCCTGCGCTGCATACAAAATGACGAGATGTCAACTGGTGACGGAACTGAGGAAACATGGCTTCCCTGAAGACCAAATGAAGGATTGTGAGTAGCATTATTAAATTTTTATTTTCACATCACATGACATTATCAGCACAATAGACTGTGGTATTTGTGTATTGTGTTATAAGTCTGCGCCCACGCAGGCGCTCGCCTTCTAATGCTCTCTATTAGATAAACTTACGTACGAGGACCTATAAAAGAGTTAGGTAGCGAGCGATAGATAGGATCCTGAACATGAATATAAACATGGACATGAACATTTAGGTGACTGAATGTGTAATCATAATCCAATCTGGTCAGGTTCCGCTGCTAACAAAGTCACGGAGGTCAGATGGCAGTCGCTCCACTATAATTACCTGATTTGCCGAATCTTGGATCATTGTCCAGGTTAGGGTGGGTCAAAAAAATCAATTTTTTTTTTATTTGACACACGAAAACTAGTTGCTGGGTGCCTCTAGAAAGTACTTACCAAGTATGAGCTCTTAATGTTAACGGGAAGATTATGCTCATCATAGTTTTCCATTTTCAATTTAGTCTCATATAAAAATAGTCATATCTCATCACCAATAGATGGTTGAACCAGTTACATCGTCAATATTCATAGGAAATTGAACGCTCTACAAAAATGGTCTCTTATACCTTTTTCATTAACCTAACCATTTAAAAGATATTCAAGGTCAAAGATTGAAATATCTTGAGGAAAATAACTTTTTTGTTTTTAATTTTTAGACATTAGCAACACCAAGAGTATCGCCAATGCGTTGCCCACCTCTATAACACGTTGCTCTGGCAGGTTATTTTAATGTTATATTTTACTTAGGTACTTACGAAGGTTGGGTACCTACTAACTCATGTCCAATATACGTAGTGTCCACGTGAAGGTTCGAAAGAACGTTTCTCGCTCACACTATTGCATGTAGAATGAGCTCCCAGACAGTCTCTTTTGGACTCTGATATGGTATCATTCAAGAGGTATAATAGAGGTTTGCAACACATTGGTACCACCCCTGATGTTGCTAATGTCTGCTGGTGACTACTTTCCATCAGGTAGCCCGCTTGCCTGTTTGTCTGTCGGATAACATAAAAAATAATCGTCGGGAGCGTCGGTAGCCGGGCTGTTGAGTATCCAACTCGTAAGCGAGAGGTACCGGGTTCGAATCCAGCTGCGGCCATGTACCAATGACTCTTTTCTGAGTTATGTACATTAGTTGAATACTAACCGATTCTCTTACGGTGAGGGAAACCATCGTGATAAAACCTGCAAATTCAGGCATCTGAATCCATGTATGTAACCATGATCCAATCAGGTCAGGTTCCCGAGGTAGCAGGGTTAAGGAGGTCCGATAGTAGTCGCTCCACTGTAACTACCTGATCGCCAAATCCTGGACCATGGTCAAGACGGACCCCGAGCCCTCGTTCTCGACAGCACAACCGGGACATTAACGTCAAGATTATTATTATTATTATAACATAAAAAATAATATACAGAATGACACATAAGTTTGTTCATACTTATAAAAACTCTACCCCCAGGGGTCTGTCTGGTGGAGAACGAGAGCGCTCGCGAGACGGACGTGGTGAGCAAGCCGAACCGCAACGGCTCGCGGGACTACGGCCTCTTCCAGATCAACAACACTTGGTGGTGCAGCAACTCCACTGTACCCGGCAAAATGTGCGACGTCACTTGTGCTGGTGAGTCCTCCACATAATATTGACGTGACAACATCTTATAATTCGTGACAAAAAAACATGACTCATGCGGCGTTACCTCGCTCTGAGGCGTTCCATTTAAGGCTTGAAGTGCAAGCGAGAGCGCGGAACGAGCGACAAAGAGGCACAATCGGCCTCCGCGTTCGGCAGCGTTCGACATCTGTCTTTCTCCTACAAATTAAAATTTTCTTTTGAAAAATGCAACCATTTCATCAGTATTTTCTTATGACGTTGTCACGTTCAACTATCGTCAGTAAACCGACTTTACAGACAACCGATTTTTTTTTATAATTGGACTAGCAAATGTTATTTAATACATAAGTAACAACTACATTCATCAAGATCTGAAAATAAATACTGTCAAACAAGAAATAGCGACATATGGTAAAGCATACCAAAAGAGACTGGAAAATCATGTGAATGAGTTGGCACTGAAGCTGGAAGGAACTGGCAGTCTGCACTTCAGTCGACTGATGAGGCAAAGCGTGGCAAATCTAGGCCACATTGAAGACTAAGATGAAGAGATGAAGGAGTAGTCAATGGACGATCCTTCCATAACACATTGACGGAAATATGTTTCAGTTAAAGGAATGGCTTATTATTGATATAAACAGATTGCTATGTAGCAGGATAAAGAAAAATAAATGGACTAGCCAGGCATTTGACCGCCACCTCACCTGGTGGTAAGCGACGATGCGGCCGAAGATGGAGCATGCCTGACTAGGAACAGCCTATTCACTCTGGCCTTGAAGGCGTGTAGATTATAATGATCAGAGAACACACTCGCGGGTAATGCCTTCCATTCCATGGCCGTACGCATTATACAGGTTGAACTAAACTATACTAGCTGTAAATCACGGCTCAGCGGCTAGCTGTAAATCTGCCAGTCCAGGTCCAACTGGTAACAGACGTTCCGTTTTGGCGGGAGCCGATCAACCGTCCGTTGTAGTTGATATGAATCGAGAGAGCCTTTGTTTCCTTCTCTCAATACTAAGATGAAAGAGACCAGGATCTATGGTGCATGTATTCAGGTTTGACGCTCTCGCGCGCAAACTTGTGCTAGCTCTGCAAATTACCAATTACCATGCTGCTTTTTTAATAAGTACTCATTCTGTTAGTTTTAAGTTTTTTTAATGTGTTATTGGACCAAATAAAGATACGTCTATGTCTATGTCAAATTTACTTAAACACGAATATTTTATAAACTACTGGACCGAGTTTCATGAATCACATGATGACAGACACAGATACACACTTCACTGGGTCTGGGTTTAAAAATGGTCACTGTCTTGTAAACCGCTTAGCGATCTTTCCTTTTCTTTCAGACACACAATGAATAGTAATCACTTGTCTCATTGCAGATCTGATAACCGATGATATCACGAAAGCTGCTGAGTGCGCGAAGATAATTTACAGGAAACAGGGCTTCCTGGCTTGGCATGGATGGGAGAAGAAATGCCAAGAACCGCTACATTTGCCTATGTGCTTGGACCACCGAGCACTACTGATGGTTGGACTAAAATAAACAGTTTTTATTTCGAAACTATACAGCAATCGCTATCCGCGTCTGTTATCGTTTACGATTTAATTACGTAACGTCATTTGTACGAATAAATAAAGAAACAAATAAATATGCTTTGACAATTCACACAGCGCCATCTAGCCCCGAATATGTGTCGTGTCGCTAGAAAATAATTATAATTGTTAATGTTACGTTAATGGCAGATTCCTCAGGACCGTAGCAAACGAAACAATGTGGTCTCTGCCTAGCCGTATTGGAAATATCTGTATATGTGTTAATGTTACATATAACTTATTATAAATTAACTTAATTTATAAATATTCTAAACAACCACCAGTGGAAATAAAAGTCCAAATAAACGAGATTTCGAGCTTATATTTAAACAAATAAATCACTATGATTACATATCAAGACTGTGCTGTTTCTTTTCAATATCTTTCTTCAAATCGGCAACCAGCTTGCATAGAGCCTCTTCCCAGTTGGTTATCTGTGAAAAACAGCAATAATAGATATCAACTAGCTTCTGCGACTTTATACTTCCCCTGGGGCCCTATTTTTTAAACCGACGCATTAACGCGAGCGCTTGCGTGTGCTACCTATCTCTTTCACACTCGTGGTAAAATGCTAGAGATAGAAAAGACAAGCAGTAGAAGGCGAGCGCTCGCGTGGATGCGAACGGTTTTGTAAAATAGTTCCCTGGTAGCGGATAAACATTATGACAACTCCGCGGCGTATTAGAACCTAAAAGATTATCTTTGAGGTTCTAATACCCTTGGGTAATACAGTCGAGGAAATTTGAATGTTTAGCAATTTAATCATCAATCATCTTCTTAATCTGTTCTTACGAGATACATCGCCTAATGACAAACCACACACACGTCTGAGATCAATTGTCAATCCCAATCAAGTGGGGGGCCCACTGAAAACCAGCGTCACGGCAACTGTCGTGGCATATGCTGAGTGTGGCCCCATTGCACTCTCCACATGGCACAAGTAACGAGATAGAGTATATTTTTCCTTTTTCTTGTTTTGTTTATGTCTCTTTATGATATCTAATTGCTTATGTCATATGTAATTTTAAGAATTTAGTGCTGTGTGTTTGAGTGTAATAAATGTGTTTTACTTTACTTTTTACTTTACAATTACCACGCATAAAAACTATTTCCACGCAACGAAGACGCAGGCAAAAGCTATTCGCAATAACCTTTGACCTCATCTCACCTGATGTGAAGCGACGATGAGGTCGAAGATGTAACATGCTGGCTTGGAAGATACCTATTCATTCTTCACTTAATGACAAGATCTAATGTCTCAAGGTCTGTCTTTGTATGGACACAGCACGGCCATCACAAGTGTGTCCGCAACACAGCTCGCGCCGCGAGAAAGCCTCTGTTCATTAATACATTCTCTTAATACTAAGTTGAAAGAAACAGCAGTATCTTTGTCGCGCCTTTCCTCGCTTATCGCGCGCGAGAGCAACTTATGCTAGCCGTACGGGACATAGTAAATGTCATTTTTATGATTATTATAATGCAACTTAAAGCTACCGTCTTATCGTAGCTCTCCTTGATATCTTGTATGCACTGGTACCCGCGCGCTTTCCGCTCGGCGTACGTCGCGGTCTGCTCTTTGATCTCCTCGGTGCGTAGGGCTGCGCGCGCGGCGAAGTCGCGACGCTTCTTGTCTTTCTCTTCGGCCTCACGCATTGCGCTGTTGAGTGTGATTGTGTTATTCATGCTAGTTTGTTAGTAACAGAACGAACAAGCTTATGTTTAGAAAGTGCAACTCCCAAAATGTCCAACGGTTTCAAAATTACCAATGCCCACAAAGTCCAATTTCTAAAATGTCAAGAATTTCTAAAAATCAATTTTTTGGATGTGGTAGGGCGTAGGAAAGCGGGCTCTGGCAAGGTTTGATCGCTAGGATAACGATTATGGTTATGAAATTGTCAGCATTATTCCAAAGGAACTTTCGCCCGCGCACACTAAGGTTGTTTTTCCTGGAGAGTTCAACATGGAGTTCTTTAAAAAAGGGGTGAAATGGTTTTTAGGTGTTTTGAGTCGGCAGCGCATGGGTGATGGCTGATGCCCCTGGTATTGCAAACGTCTATAGGCTGCGGTGACTGCTTACCATCAGGTAGGCCGTTAGCTTGCTTGCCATCTAAGTGGTAAAATAAAAAATTTGCAATTGAATAAGGATCCTATGACAAACTTGTACCTAATAGTCAATCAATTACTATGCATAATAAAATGTGTACAAAGGAATTTTCTCTAAAATTCCTCACATTTCCCATAATTAAAGAAGAACGGTTAAATAAATAGGTCGTAAGAGGTAGTAAGTTTCATTTTCAAGTACACACGATATTCAACTCGATAGCAGCCATACATAAAGCTGAATCTGGCATGGGTACTAATACGTAAAAATTGCTCACCTCTTGTCCACTCCCCCTATTGACGTCAATTGAGTCCATTTATTTTCTATGAACCGGTAAGATGAGTCCTGCGCACTCGCGTAACACCGGTTACGACTATATTGTTGAGGCGGCTGCAGCGAACGATCTAGACCCTATCCTTGAGCCTAAAGGAGTATAGAGCCTCACCTCTCAGCTCGCCCCCTCTCCTGCTCCCTGAGTGCCTGTTGATTCTGCTGCTTAGTGGCGAAGGCTCGACGTCGCGCGGCGAGGGCGGCGGCCGCAGCCCTTGCCTCCGACAACTCGGTCGCTAGCACTTGCAGCTCACCCTCTTTGCTCTCTTCGTCTAGAGTGCCGGATTCTGAGTCCCTGGAAAGATATAGCCGCTGGGGTGAACGTTCGTAGTGGAGACCGCGGCAAGGTAAGCGGGGGACGTGCGGTTGCGGTGGAGTGACAATCAGCGGGCAGCTAGCCCTCAGCTGGTGGAGGCTGAATACGGCGAGGACAGGGTGTGTATTGGCACTCTGCTCGGGAGGCTGCCCAGTGGACTAATGTTGGCTGATGATGACGATGATGAAAAACAGTTACCGTTTCTAATTCAAAAGTTACTGTCTTATGTAAAAGACCGCCAAATTACAATCATTGTCTAGGGTGCCGGGTGCAAAAGGTGTGTCGTGGCGCATCACGCGTTTGAACATTTGACTCTGCTCGCGTAAACAGATGCTCCAGAGATAGTTGTCCGGGCGACGCGGCGCAAAACTCGCATTGTTGTGACCCACGTGCCGTTTAAACGAGTAGGCTCGCCGTCCGTGAAGAAGCGTGACGAATCTTCATGGACGGCAAGCTTGACTCAGCTTGCCTTATGATACGCCGTTTGACCGCATCGTAAATCCTTAGAAGGACGAGGGCGACATCACAGGGCTCACAGAGACACTGTTCGTGTAAAATTTAGAGAAACAATTTCTTATAAGAATGAGCCATGAATTCTTATCGCGTCGTGTCGACGCATCTCTATGATTTCACAATATGGAATGTATGGACTCATATTGTCATGTGTTCATTTCATAGCAACATCATTGGCTTCAGACAATAAAATTCTAAAGGTAACCCACACACATATAACTGGAGTACTGTACCATGCAAACTATGCACTTCACACTGGAGTACATGGCTTGCAGATGAAACAAGTAGCACCAAAACCCAACACTTCAAACTGCACTTACTTCAATTTGGTAATCTCGTGCAATAAATTATTAGCTGTATCAAGACTGGGCTTGATCATGTGCAAGATTTTCAGACTATTCTCTTTCTGTGCAATTATGGACTGCAATGAGTTCAATTTTTCCTCGGCTTCTTGGACGTTTTGAGCCGCCTGAGCTGCTTGCGCCATAATGTCCTCTGCGTCGTATACTCTTAAAGCCCTTTTTCGCTCCCTCTCAGCCAGTAAGCCCTCTTTGGTAGCCCGTTTCTGGTCTAGCAACAAATCAGTAGCATTATTTTCTTTGATCAACACTTCTAGTTCCTGCTTCTCTAAATCACGGGCTTGCTCTTCTGCCTGAATGTCTTGTTCAAACTGCTTGATTTCTTTTTCCATCTACAAATAAATTTTTTTTTATTAATAATATGCATCTAATCCTCATAAGTAAAATTTGCATAAATATTTTATTCACCTGCTCTACCCTTTGGGCCCGTTTTCCTTTCTCTTCCACTTGTCCATTCAGCATTTCCAACATTGTGTTCTTTTTATTTTCCAACTCTTTTACCTGTGTATCAAAATGAAATAATTTAATCTCCCTCAGCTCATTCTCTACATTTTTTCACTTAGCCCTATTTGTTGCCAGGACTCTCCACTATTTCGCAGACGTCTTCTTGGTCCATCTTTTTCAAGGACGACCACAACGACCATTTGCATTAGGTGGGACCCATTCGGTAATTTACAACATAATAAAACAAAAATCACATTGCTATTCAAATATATTACACGAACTAATACTTACAGATTTAGCTACATCAAATAACTCTTCTTCATATGGGGCAATACCTTGCAGCTGTCCTTCATTGAAGAGCATCAAATTAAACAGCAGTAGCAAAATGGAGTGAGACGATGCTGCTTTTGGTTGCAAGAAATGGTTGATGCTGATCTTGCTTATCTTGGGCAACCCAGAAACCAATCTATTGATCACCCGTGTCATGTTAATTACAGGAATCAGGTCCCAGTAGTAAGCTGCATTGTCATTTATATTTTTTTCTGTAGGTGGCTGAAAAGATGGAGTATACAAAATATATTACTACATAAAACATTGATAACCATAAGTAGTAACATTTAATTCCACTAATATGTGAAAGTTTGTAAGAATGAATGGATGTATGTTTATTGCTTTCTTTACACAAAAACTACAGAATGGATTAATGAAATATGGCAGTAACGCAACTTTAGTCTAAAAAAGGCTAGAATTTTTCCCAAATTTCAATGTGCTTCCTGCACAAATGGGTCTGGAATGGTCTAACTTAATTTTACAGGGGCAAAGTCGTGACAAGAATAAAACTGTCAATCTTCCAATCAGCAGATAGGGTCACTGCCAACTTGGTTCTTGGGCTGTTAGTTAAATATCTTCTTACCATAAGCACAGCATCGCAATCAATACCAAGCCGATTGAACAACTGGAAAACTGCACCCATCAGGGATAAAGGATTCTTGAGTTCCTCAACGTCGAGATGATAATCAGGGAAGACAGCCTTCCAGTTGGTGAGAAAATTCTCCATGGTGAAGGACCCCACTAAAAACAATCCAGAGCTCATGAGTGTGTACGTACATAGAATATACAGTTATACAGCAAATTCTACTTACTGCTACTCATTTTTAGGCAATTAGCAATTACTATCAGAACAAAATCACAAAAGAACGACGTATCAAAATCATATAAACTTCCACTTTGTAAAGTTTGAATCAAGATAAACTTCCACTTTGTAAAGTTTGTATGAGTTTGTATCACGTTTGTATTTGGTAAACAAACGAAACGGTTGCATTCAATCAAATTTTTTTTGCAACGAAATCAAGTGCACGCAAATACTACAAGATGCTATATAAAACAATTTATTTAATTTTAGAATTGGTGTAGTCCAAAAATATATTTTTTATTAATTAATATGCTGTTTTTCAAGCTGTATTTGTTTATACAAACTATAATAAGGGTAGTATGGACTGATAGAATAAAATTATTTTTTGAGAAACTTGTTTTACTACAAAAAACTGTGAAGAACAGAACGATAAACAATATACCGTTCCGTTCCAAACAATGAAATCTCGCTGACAACTGAAATCATTTATAGATTAACCGTATTCATTTGATCCAAAGTTTTCAAAAGCAACAGTCTCCTTTTATTGTAATTTTATTAATAATTCATTAAAGCAACAAACATTGTCTACGCATTAAAATTTAATACTTTGTTTAAATTATTTCAATGTCTTTGAAAAGGAACGGTAGTTGACGTTGTCGTAAAACTGTCAAATTGAGCAGTCAAAATACGTCATCTGTTGAGGTTTATCGTTGGTTTTTTGTGGTTTTAAATAATTTCAGATACTCTTTCCATAATTCTATTACAATCTAAACTAAAACTGTAATGTTTTACTATTAAATAATTTAATTTAAAGATGAGGATCACCAACGTCAGGCGTGGGAGGATCATTCGCCTTTCGGCTTGTGGTGCTTTACTGTTACTTTTCATTTATGCTCTTTTCAAGTGGAACAGTGATGAATCTGGTAATGTCCACGAAGTGTTAGTTAGTGACGCTTTAGGTGGAGTCACTTATTTATCACACCCTAATGTCTACCCGGATTTAAGAACAGGTATGCACTTACTTACTGTAAGCACCTTATCACTTACATGGCTGCTAGATACGCCGGCGTGGTTGATTTTTTACTGTCTAATTTATTGTGTACACATATTACACTATTAGTGTTAGTGATGTCCCATATAAAAATTTTCGTGACATAGGATTTATATATAGTTGTTATCAAACTTTTTAATGATAAGATGTAAGTAAATGACATCACAAACTTATTTCTTAGATTACTCAACACTAAATATACAACGAAAGAAAGCATACACACCACAGCATGACAAGGTAGATACACTACAACAGTACAAGATACAAATAATATTGAGGAAATAATAGAAATACATATTTTGAATCTCAATAGCATTGCTGGTGTTGTGGCTGCCGTTATTGGTAATAGGACCCCACACAGCTTAATGTTGTGGCTGCTTGATACATATCACAAGTCTAGTTTTCAGTAGGCTTAATAGCCAGATATTGTACCATCAGCAATATACGTAAAAGAAATTAAGCTTAAATTGAAATTTGAAGAATACAATACTATTTAATAATAATAAAATACAGTTCATACATTTATTTTTAAAGCTTTATTAGCTTTAGCTGTATGATAAGTACATATTACAGCAATTGGCGGCCTTAAATCCATTGAGGCTTTATCTATCAGTCATAAATAAAATGTATTATAAGGCACACATATTGCTACTGTGTTGGATTTTAAAACCAAATTTTAGTTCAACCCTAATAGGATTGCCAGTGATCAATACTTGCTAAAAGTTTGATAATGAATTGTAATATTGTTCTAGATCTTGGCAACTTTGAGCCTAAAGACGAAAGAGATGTTGTTGGCCCAGGAGAGAAAGGTAAAGCCTACCATATGCCCCAGGAAAGGGCCAATGATATAGCAGAATCAGAGAGTGAATATGGAATGAACATAGCTGCTTCAGATGATATAGCTATGAACAGGTATGTATAATTGTAGGTGACATAACTGACTTGGTATTTTTTAGAACTTACGATTCAATGTTGTTATCAAATAACTGACTACAGTGATTATGCTGCCATAATCTGATAATAACTGACTACAGTGATCATGTGGCCACAATCTGATAGGATAACTATTGTAGGCTAAGGCATCCTTTACTTTTCTGTCCTATGTTCTTGGCATTTTTGTCAACAGCCTATAACCAAGTCGCGTGGGATAAGCCTACATTTCTGTTCCTTTATTTTTATCTCATAAATACCCCTATCTAATGTAACTCACAAAAAGAATGGCAGGAGCTATACCTCATGGATAGTAATTTTAAATTTAAATTAATGGCTAACTTTTTACTACTCTTTTTAATTTGCATATCTTCATTGGCACATGTTTATTTCATAATGTATTTGTATGATAACTTTTATGTTGCTGTGATCTGTTAATAAACAAATAAAATAACTCATGGCCAGGACAGGGCAATTTTTTTTTTTTTGACTAATTGACTAGCTAGGCATTTGACCGTCACCTCACCTGGCGGTAAGTGACGATGCGGCCGATGATGTAGCATGCCTGTCTAGGAACAGCCCATTCACTCTAGCCTTGAAGGCATCCAGATTATATTGCCTAAGCTTCCTGACATTGTCGGACACAGTCTTTGTATGCCTGACATTGTCAGGCTCTGCTCTGCCTGGCATTTTCAGAAGCGGCCCGGCTCAACCTGGTATTGTCGGACACTGTTCGGCTCTGGCTCGCATTGTCAGGCACATTATAAGAGGCGGTTTGGCACTGTCTGGCATTGTCCAATGTGTCTTGACTGTGTGAACCGTCGCCATTGTCGGCCTGGGGTGTAGTGTGTTGTTAGCTGCGGCTATGGGGCGGCGAATCTGTCACTGTGTCCTTCCTACCTTCCTATACCTACCTGTTGTCCTATTTGATATGCGATAGGTTCTATAGAGATTTGAAATTGTATTAATACCTTATCTTTTCTTCTTCATTATCATCTGGGCGTTACTCCCGGTTGTGCTTTCGCACGCGATAGTTGTGCTCTCGCACACGAGTGGCCCAGGATTTGGCAGATCAGGTAATTACAGTGGAGCGACTGCCATCTGACCTCCGTGACCCTGCTACCAGGGGAACCTGACCAGATTGGATCACGGTTACACATTCAGGTCGCCTGAATGTGCAAGTTTTATCACGATTTTTCCATCACCGTAAGAGCATTGGTTAGTGTTCACCTAATGTACATAACTCAGAAAAGAGTCATTAGTACATGGCGTAAAATACAAACCACATCAATAGATATTCGTTTTAAATCTCGTGTACAAAATTTCATTGGCCCTGAATAGTTATTATTGAAATTATCATACAAACTTCTTTTGTATGGAGCGCGCTCGGGGTAACTCTTAAGCACGTTGGGAATACCAGGGGAATCGCTAGCTTGTTGCGGACCGCGTAAAAACATTTTCCCGACTACTTTCTAGGAAGTGGAACGCCAATAATGTGTTCAATAATGGACTGTGACGGGTAATTTAAGATAAGCAAGCAAGCAAGCTTCGCTCGCAGTCGAATTTATCTTCAATTGATATCCACCAGCCTATAAATTTCAGTCTTCAATTCAATTTTCGAAATCGATAGGACCGTGCCCGTGATACTAGATTTGTTCGTTTAATGGTGTTTGATACGTTATCGCGGACTTCGCACAGCCGTTGCGTTAACCGATTGGTGCTATGTGCCTTGTCCACACGTTGGGCAAACGGCTGTGCATGGGGATACAACCTAAGGTACCTACTCAATGTGGCCAGGTGACCGCGGTCGAGTATTTTTGCTTAGTTAGCTAGTGTAACAGAGTCGTAGCTGCTAAAGGGTGCCTTGTATACGACTGCCTTCACGTTCCTTAAAAGAAGACTCGTGGATCAACACAGGTCTGTTCATCTCATCAAGATTTGTAAGAGAAATAATGGGATCTGTTGCTCGTACAATTGATGATGATGATCTAGCCTTGTATAGGCGTATTTAATTCTTTGCCTGAGACTTTGATACCGTTTTCAGGTCTATCCCAGACACTAGAGCGGACGAGTGCAAGTACTGGCACTATCCACCAAAACTGCCATCGACCTCAGTCATTATTGTTTTCCACAACGAGGGTTTCAGCACCCTCATGAGGACTGTGCACTCGGTGATTGACCGTTCGCCGCCTAGCATGCTACATGAAGTCGTACTGGTATGTAAACTAAATATATATTGGACGCCTAAACGAAACAAAGTCGCAAAATTCACGCATATATTTCTTGGTTATTTTTTGGCTACCTACGCGTATTTTATTTCAGTCTAGTTTTGTCCACATTTAATTGCTTCGCGAGGATCTTTTAATTCTTGCTTGAAGCCTAAAATAGCGCTGAACGTATAATCTTCAAATCCTTGCAAAAATTCATGTACCTAAATAATTTATGTATGTGTATGTTACTGTAGGTGGACGATTACTCCGACAAGGACAACTTGAAGGGCCCCCTTGATAAGTACATAAAGCGGTGGGGCGATAAAGTTCGTTTGATCCGGCTGCCGCAGCGCGAGGGTCTGATCCGGACGCGGTCTCGGGGCGCCCAGGAGGCCACCGGCGAAGTGATAGTCTTTCTCGACGCCCACTGCGAGGTGAACGTCAACTGGCTACCACCGCTCCTAGCGCCCATATACCGAGACTACCGGACCATGACTGCGCCAGTAATCGACGGCATCGACCACCGATCCTTCGAATACCGACCCGTATACCAGGCCGGCGTCAACTACCGCGGCATATTCGAGTGGGGTATGCTCTACAAGGAGAACGAGGTACCAGACAGGGAATCCTCGAAGCATAAGCATCCGTCCGAACCGTACAAGAGTCCAACCCACGCTGGCGGCTTATTCGCTATCAACAGGAAGTACTTCCTAGAGATTGGTGCGTACGACCCTGGCCTTTTAGTCTGGGGAGGGGAAAACTTCGAACTCAGTTTCAAGATATGGCAGTGCGGCGGCAGCATAGAGTGGGTACCGTGCTCGCGCGTGGGGCACGTCTATCGCGCCTTCATGCCTTACAACTTCGGCAACCTAGCCAAGAATAAGAAAGGCTCCCTCATCACTATCAACTACAAACGCGTGATAGAGACATGGTTCGATGATGAACATAAAGAGTACTTCTACACGCGAGAGCCCATGGCCCGGTTCCTCGATGCGGGTGACATCAGCGCCCAAGTGGCCTTGAAAGAGAGGCTGAACTGCAAAAGCTTCGGCTGGTTCATGGAAAACGTGGCGTACGATGTCTACGATAAGTTCCCCAAATTACCGAAGAATGTGCTCTGGGGAATGGTGAAGAACAAGGCCACCAATCTCTGCTTGGACACCATGGGGAAGGCAGCGCCCGCGTATATTGGTGAGTTTAAAACATACGTATTACTTTTCATACATACACACATAATATAAAAATATCGTATCAAATAAATTAATAAAATCGTGTGCCTGTAACCTTACTCTCGGACTTTTCACCATTTTACTCTCTTCTTTCCCATGTTAACACTAGAGATGTAACGGATATCCGGCCACTATCCGGTATCCGGCCTATCCGGCCATAATTTACTATCCGGCCGGATACCGGATAATGCGTTAATATCCGGCCGGATACCGGATAGTAAAAAATGTATGAAAAGCCCATAAAAGTGATTTCGCTCATCGGAAATATATCTGTAGCAGTCGAGTAAAAAGTCGTATCAAAACGTTTAAAAACCATAAATATTAATCAAAGAACTATTAATTATGTCGGCATTGGCACCTATTCTACTCGTATCGTTCATTCACACCATCGCATTGAGCGTTCTTAAATTTTTACGGGCGCGGGACATTGTATCTTTCACGAGTGTGGACATTACGTACTTTGCCCAACAGGGTGACACCCGCTGATCAGCATAAATACGCATTTTAGTCGTGTGTAGTTTTGACAAGTGCTGTTTAGTATGATAATGTACTTAGTGTAATAATTTAAAGTCAATCAAGATCATCATCATCACAGCCCGTAACAGTCCACTGCAGGACTTAAGGCCTCTCCTGCGAAAGGGGAGGTTATTGCCATAATCTCCATGCTTGGCAGGCGGGTTGGAGATCGCAGTGCTTAAATATAATAATGGAAAATGCTGCTGCCCATTTTCAAGACTACGGAGACTCTTGATCTTTTGCCTCGAAAACATTAGTCGCCTTGTACGACACCCATGAGTGTAAGGGGTTGGTGCTATTCTACTCTGCCGGACACCACACGGCCAGTCAATCAAGATGTATATATATTGATATTATAGATATGAAAAAATATTATCCTGGATTAAAAATAGTAGTTTATGCAACTGTCATATAAAAGGGGGTATTAAAACATGAGTGTCTGTTTATCATACGAGGCGTAGCCGAGTATGATAATAGGTTGACACGAGTGTTTTAATACCTAATTATATGCAGTTGCATACACTACTTTATCTACACTCGTATTTTGATGTTAAAATATCGTACCTATAATTTTCTCAACTTTGCTGGTAGTAAGCTGCGAGTCAGTTCTGTTGTAACTACGCGTCGAGGATATCAAGCGGCGGGAAATTCACTTTAGTACTTTCACATTTATCTATTTATTTGCTTAAAATAAGAAAAAACATTCACAAACACAAATTACAACAATTACATTAAATATTTTGTTTAGCGGGAAAATAATTACACAGAATATAAACAGGAAAATTTAAATTTTGAATTTGAATTTGTTAAAGACATCTAGGTATTCAGCCTACATTTGACCGTGTCCAGGCGCCCGACGAGAATTTAAAAAATATAAGTGTTGCATAATGATTAAAAAGTTATTTTACGATACAGCTGTCATGAAAATAGTATGGGAAATGCTGTATCGAAAAGTAATTTTTTAAAATTTTATAGACTGGCGTGAAAAAAGTGTATCCTTAAACGACTGTTTTCGAATATGTAATTGGAACATTACGCTATGAGTGTAGATAAAATATATTTCTTTATATTTAGAGGTAGTATACGATGTCACTTATACTCTACGATGCTGTGGGCTAATGTGTAAGCCCGTATTTTGAAACTATCAATCTGTATGAGGGCGGAAGAATTGTTCAGTTCAACGTTCAAATTATTCACATTAAACGAAAACTTTAAATTACATAAACACATGCAGTCGTATAAAGTCCCACGCCGCGATTACAGCTTGCACAAACTTGTTCAGAGACTATGACCTGTGAATATCCGGCCGCCGGATATCCGGCTATCCGGCTAGGAGGCTGGCCGGATATCCGGTATCCGGTATCCGGCCAAACAACTATCCGTTTCATCTCTAGTTAACACTATATGAAACAGGGGTTCCGTTTTGGCTGGAGCCAACCAACCGCCAGTTGCAGTTGATACTAATTACAACAGACCTTATGCTGTATAAAGTAAAGTTGCTTTTGGGTGCGGTGGACGTGGTCGGACGTCCGACCAAGGTCGGCTCACCCGCGCATCCGAAAGAATCCAAATGCGACTTTATTGTGTACATCGTAAGGATTAGTATCGACTGCAACTGACTGTTGGTCGGGCCCAGTCAAATCGGAGCGTCTGTTTTGCGTCTAACTTTACTTTTCGGTCGCCCACAGCTATATTTAACCTTTTTGTTTTAAATCAGGTCAATTACCCGAAAGAAAAAGTAATGAGCCAAGTAAATAATGGTAACCATAAAGTATAAATTACGTGTTTGATATCAACGTTACGGGCATGTTAATTGCATGTTAGTAGTATGCGTGCAATATGTACCTATCGCACATTTTCTACGCCTAACGTCGCGTGTGGCTCCTGAAATTGAGCCAAACCAATAACTTGTTATAACAAAACGCTATCGCCCCGCCTGTACCACTTGTGAATGCCGAACACTTCCCAACTCTTTTTCACTCCTTATTCCCGCAGGAAACGGAAAAAAAGTACCAACTCTCGCTCGGGAAAAGTTTTCTTGTCGCGAAAATAATTTTCAATAAGGGCGAAGTGAAGGAAAATGAGTAGGAAAGTGTACCCTGTAGGCCTAACACAAGTTGCTCTCGCATGCGATAAGCGAAAAAAAGCGCGACATAGGTATTGCTATCTCTTTCGTCTTAGTATTGAGAGAATGAGACAAACGCTCTCTCGCGGCGCGAGCTTTGTCGCAGACACACTTGTGCTAGGGCCACTGGCAGAGGCCGGGATAAACACTAGGACGATGATGAGTGCTACCGTACTTTAAAATATGTTATTTGAGCATGTTACTGAGGCTGCTAACTAGACGTTAAGTTAGCAGTCTCACTAATAAATCGTCATCACAGCCCATAACAGTCCACTACAGGACTTTGGGCCTCTCCCGCAAAAGGGGAGGTTATTGCCATAATCACCACGCTTGGCAGGCGGGTTGGAGATCGCAGTGTTGCAAACATAACAATGAAAAACGCTGCTGCCCATTTTCCAGTTTATGGAGACTAGATATTTTGCCTCTAAACGTTAGTCGCCTTGTACGACACCCACGAGTGTAAGGGGTTGGTGCTATTCTACTCTACCGGTCACCACACTAATAAATACTGTATATATAAATATGATTTATATGCCCAAATAGTGTTAAGTTTGGATAATAGTGATTTAATACAAACTGAGATATTACGCTCCATTTGTGAGGCCGCTAACTTGGACCTTTGTATCCAAGATTCCAATGAAACGAGAGCAAAAATAAATAGGAAACTCGACTACCTAAAAGCGATTTAATTTTATATTACATACGGATTAGTATCAACTGTTGAGCTGTGTCTTTGATCGACCCTACCGCAGTATGGTACGTAGATTCTTGAGGAACGCTTTTCATACAAATTTTATGTAACCTTATTTATCCATTATTTCAAGGGTTTGACGTTTTAAATGTATGTTTGTGCAATTGGCCGTTAGTAAACGTATCCAAATGAGTGTGAAATGCATTTCTAGATGTTAAAATGAAACAAATCAATGGAAAATAAAAATAAATTAATCACAAAACAACTCAATCTAGCGGCGATTTGTGGTTTTTTCTATTTAACTGCTTTATTATAAATCATTAATCTAACTAATGTGTGCATATCACATAGAACGTGACTCTTAAAATCGCGATATTTCAGGGATGGTGATTCCTAGAAAAAAATCATGGGAACCATTTTTGTAGATAATTTTAAGATTACAATTTTGGTGAAAAAACTACTTTGTGAAAAAACTTTCAATTTTTGAGAAAAATCCAAAAAACCTGAAGTTTTGACCTTTGACCCCAAATAACTTTTGACGCACACATAGGATCAATGGGGATTTTTGACACTTTGTTTCTAATGGTGAACCCAAGGTCTCCACCAAAATTTGGCTCTCCCCTAATTTTTGTTATTTAATGACTATTTCTTTGTCTACTTTGTCCGGACTACTTATCGTGGTCCTATTATACAAACAAGGGAACGTTGTGGCCGCGTGGTGTCCAGCAGAATTTATATTATGCTACATTATTGTAGCACCAACCGTATCCATAGACGGGTGTAGTAAGAGTCATAATAGTTATGTAGCTTGCCCTTAAACCAAATAAATTCTCAAATGAAAAACATTTTTTCCTTAACAAGCTTTTATCGCGCAGCTTTTGATTGAATATTAGAGGGGCATAGTACTCAACAAGACCATTCTAAAGAACCCAAACGCTATGGAGTTATCTTGTTGCATTAAGTATTTTCTATAGCCACCTTCCTTCATCATCAGGTCTTAAATGTCACCTAAGGGTATAGTACTCATCGAGACTATTCTTTATAATGAAATTAATTTTATCTTATCTTATTATAAAGAGCCCAAACACGATGAAGTTACTTTGTCGCTTTCATTAGCTTCTATGACCACCTTTCAACTTCATCATCAGACGAACTTCATGGTACCATATTAATGCATTGTTATCCATTACATATCTATACCAAATATCAGCTCAATTGAACTGCGGGAAGTGGGTCAAATTAGGCTTGCAAGATTTGTCCCGACATACATACATTGTTAAAAACATTGTAACTTAAAGAAAAGCTTGTAAAAAACTATAATGGTTCCTTGGTTTCCTACGGAAGCAGCATCCACTAATTTCATTTCTCGTCTGGTCGACCAATATTCTTGCTTATAACAAGCTGAAATGTTGAGTAGCATTGATTTGAGTGTATGCTCTTGTTATCGATGTTGAGAAAGAAAACAATTTACACGTGCATAGGTACGCACTTGCTGCGAATATATGTCGTTGCATGTTTTAATGCGGTCGATGGTAACGTTTGAAAATATCGTTCGCGACGAAATTATCAATAATTATTCTACATTCGATAAATCTAAAACAATTTCATCGGTGGGGCGATTGATTGAATCTGGGGCGGTAGAAACTTTCTCGCCTCGCCATGGTTTCGTGTACAGGTGACAGGATTGTTGTACGAAATTTAACCTTTTATGGCTTCCAAACAATAGAGTTTTCGGACATTTTAAGTGCCCATTCTTATCGCGCTCCTTGGTCAGTCGTCCCGTGACCATGACATACTTAGTAGAAATATCGGACTATTTGCAAACCATAGTATGTGGTAAGAAACCCTGTAAATCGTTCTGAAATGTATAATAATGACCGCGATCGTTTAAAACATTAGGTTCGCTAACTTCAATATCACTTTTTTTTAGAGGAGAGGAGTTCCAATATCACTTGATATTTGACTGTGTCAGAAGACGGAATGAGCAGACACATGAACAAGGCCATCTGCCCTAAAAGACGAATCGAAAACATCCCAATTTGTATTGATTTAGAAATCACCTCGCAATTACGCAATACTCCGTGAAGTGAACCTAATACTTATTTATATCATAAACTGGTTAATTTACTGAACGGATCGGTGATGCATGACTGATAATCTTAATAAAGCATATGCTTACTCGCATTCAGAAAACGGCCATCAGCTATACAGCTATGTATAATGTATGCATCCTAGTACAATGGGGCGTTCGCCATTGAATCGTAGTGCAAACTGATAGTAAACACACATTGATTACCGGTGCTGTATCCGATGTCTGAACGGATATTCCCGCCTTAGGTATCTCTTTCAATCGCTAAGTAATCGTGAAGTAAACGTTTGTTGTGATTCGGCTTGAAGGTTAAGGGTCTGAAGGCATGGCTGTAATGATTGTGAGTTCAGATACAGAAAGGGGATGAGAGAGGTGATTACTAATAAGAATCTTTCTCGTACGCCCTTTTAGACTGTGCAAATAGAGCTGGGGCCCAATTCTTGAATCGCTCCATCTGAAACAAATAGGTAGCCCATGCGACCGCTCTCGTCGATGCGAGTCGTTTCATAAACAGTGCCCCAGGCGCCCCATTTTTTACCGTTGGAATTGGATTCGTATGCGAATTAGCTACCTATCACTTACACGACTGCGACTAGTGTAAAAAAGATTGGTAGCTAATTTGCATACGAATCGAATCCGAACGGTTCAAATATACGGCCCCAGGCTCAAATCTGAGCTGTGATGAAGCCTAAAGTTTTAGTATGGAGTTCCAATTTGGCCTCAAACTCTCGGAACATCCTTCATATTATCAACTGAACGGGGCCGTTGACTGTTGTCGTAAAAGACTACAGACAACGGCCCCGTCGGCAGCAGAATGGGCAGCAGCGATTACTGTTCAGTATTTTCAACACTAAAGTGGGGACTGTTGATGTGATTAAACACTGTTTTTCCCTTCAGTGTTTATATCACTCCGGTAATAGTATGTTTTAGTGGGCAACTACCTCCGTTTAACATCTTACATACGACATGCCACTTTTCGTACAGCAATCATTAATGGGCTGTTCATGTCAGTTCAAATCAATGACGAAAGGCATGCTTATGAGCTGTCATCGCCATATAAGTTGACCGATAGGACCTGTAATTACTCAGTAAGGTGTTTCTTTTGACCGTGTGGTGTTCGGCAGAGTAGAATAGCATCTAACCCTCGTGGGTGTCGTACAATGCGACTTATGTTTTCGAGACCAAAGATGTAGTCTTCGTAGGCTGGAAAATGGGCAGCAGCGTTTTCTATTGTTATATTTATAACACTGCGATCTCCAACCCGCCTGCCAAGCATGGAAATGATGGCAATAACCTCCCCTTTCGTGGGAGAGGCCATAAGTCCTGCAGTGGACTGTTATAGGCTGTGAAAGTGATGATGAAGGCGTTTCTTTTATAATTGCTTCAAACACACTCCCATTCCGGTAATACTATTGTTATAGTAGGCACTGAATTTTTTTGACCTCTTCCAGGCGTGACCTCATGCCACGGTTCGGGCAGCAATCAGCTGTTCCGGCTGAACGAGGCGGGGCAAATCGGCGTGGGCGAGCGATGCATGGAAGCCGACGCAGATAACGTTAAGCAGGCGATATGCCGGCTGGGTACCGTCGATGGGCCCTGGAGGTGAGTAACGTTCTACTGGATCCTACTGGTGGTCAGCATGGCCAACACAAGCTTTATTTCCTTCTCTCGATTAGTGCCGGCCCGGACAATCCAGGCAAGGTAAGATAGATAAGGCAAGGCAAAACTCAAACGAAACGATATATTTTAACGAGAATCTGACAAACCACAAACGTAGATACCTGTTGGTTTCAGAATCACGTCAACAAAATTTCATCTAATTCGATGGTTAAAATGGCGACCATTTTAAAGGACCTCCCTAAAATATGCAAATGCGGAAAAAAGATAAACTGCCCTACGAAGTATTTCCACGCGGATGACGTGGCGGGCAAAAGCTAGTATTGAAAATAAGATCAAACTTAATTTGGAGCGAGCTCGGAGAACACTCCTCTCAAGCAATAGGACCGCAAAGCAATATCCACCAATAGCGGCAAGGCAGCTCCGCTGCGATTACTTTGGGTTCAGTAATTTTGCTTTAGTTTGTAAGCAAATAACCACATAAAACGAATCGCTAATAATTTTGAAACGATGTGTTTTTTAAAATTATGGAAATGTCGGCCCTGAGGCCGCCTAACTTGAATGAAGGCAAAGGCTATCAGACCATACATCGCCATCTCACTCGGTTGCGGTTTGAGCGAATCCCACTGCCGCCATGTTCCAAAGATTATTTTCTGTTGGACACTAACCGATGCTCTTATGGTGAGAGAAAACATCGTTATGAAAACTGCACAGTTAGGCGACTGAATGTGTAACCATGATCCAATCCGCCCGGGTAGCAGGGTCACGGAGGTCAGATGGCATTCGCTCTACTGTAATTACCTGATCTGCCAAATCCTGGCGGACCCCGGGCACTTTTGCACGAGAGCACAACCATTAACCCCAAGATGTTTATATATTTTTTTTAATTCCTTAAAAGTAGTTACATTTAAAATGTCTGAACATCAAGTAAACAGACGTTGTCATCGTAAACATTGAATATTTCACACATCCCGTGTTTACCTGCAAGCGGATAACACAAATATGAAATATTTATCATAACGTAATGTAAACAGTCCTTCCAAATATGTTACATTAGCTTTCGCTTGCGACTTTGTCCGCGTAAAATTCTATTCTCTATTACATTTCGGACCCGTTTCCGCGAGAACCATACGTTAGGATCCCGGAGGCTCGCCGCATACATTTGGTTTCCGTATTAGGTTTCCGAATAGGAATTTTGAACTCGACCAATCAGAATCCGCGCCGAAGAGCAATCAAAAGATTGGAAAACAAATGCATGCAGCCGGCCTAACAATGAAAATTTTGCAAGTCTATGTCAAAGTAAACCTTTCTCGACCCATACAAAAAGCACCAAAATGTTATAAGTGCCGGCCAAATTATTGTGAGCAATTTCGACATATACACAATACTGCATGCTAATTCTGAACATGATATACCTACATACTATAGCTACCTAAGGTACGACAATCACTAGAGTTGTTCTTGATACCTAAAAATGTAGCTTTTCTATCATTGAAATCCAATTCAAGATTTCTAAGTGGCTCAGGTGGCAAAAATGTTCAAAATATTCCGGTGTTTTTAGGTACTTTCTGCATGACGTTTTTCGTTCCAAATAAAACACCTAACGTCTCGATCGCGGCATTATCTAACTTGTAATTCCGTTATCTCTCCGTTCCCAGCTACGACAGCGAGCACAGCCACGTGGTCCACCGGTTGCACGGCCACTGCCTCACCCTGCAACCGCACTCGCGAGCGCTAGCACTCGCGCCTTGCGACCCCAACAACACCTACCAACAATGGACGATCACACACAAGAAGCCCAACTGGTGAGATCAATCGGGACCTTCCGACACGTGAGATACCAACTGGGGGGTCTAAATTTTACAGTATACTTAGAGCTGTGGCGGTCGTGCGGCGATTGTGTAAGGTCTGGCGATCGTTGGACGTCAACTTTGGCATTTTAGAGGAGGGTGATTGCGAATTCAAAATCGGACAGATGGCGCTACTGGGGCGAAAGATCTGTCAAAACAAAGTCGTGTCAATGCAATCAATAGATCCTCTACAATTTTGGTAATCTTTTTTATAATCTGTATGATGGCAGTGATTTCATGCAGCCAACTAATACTAAACATAAAAATAAAATGTTTATTAATATAAACATGACTGTTAAAGGTTGAACGAAGTGTACAAAGAAATATTTATGGAAGTTGGCACTATGTTCCATTATTATTACAACCTCTAAAATGGTTGAAAACTATTGACAAATGCAATATTATCCAATACAATGTACCCAGTGTTTATATCCTGTTTGTTAAGAATCTTGAACCTGTACCTATTTCAAGTTATTATCAATTACCAAAATTATCGGGGCGCCATCTAGTGAGTGGTTAGTAATGCTTTAGATACCTATTGGAAAACTGCTCATTGCAAAGCAGTATTTTGACAATTGACCTTACGCCTGATTAGCGCCCCCAGGTGAATTTTGAAATCGCAAAGATCCCTACTCATTCTCACGGAGAAGATGTGGATGGTGGAGGAGGCCCATGCCCTTTGCGCGTTCATTGTATTTAATAAATGGACATTATATACAGTGACAATAGGGCATGGATTTGAGTGTGTGTTTCTCCGCGTCTTGTGTCCTCTGTATGTATACGAAAAATGTCAAAGATAGTTTTCGCGATTCCAAAATCCACCATGGGTAGCCAAAATGCAAATTCATAACAGTTGTGGAGTCGCCTAACGCTCGTAGATCGGCACAGTACTGTGAACGCTGCGAAGCCGGCTGAGTGTAGCCTACGGGTTCTGATCGCCAGTCGCAGTCGCCTAGCGACAGCGACTCCACGCGAGTTCTGCTCCACAAGTTTAGACGCTAGCTCTCAAAGCGACAATCAACGAGCTCAAGCTTGTGAACAGACTGTTTGTGCATGCGCACGTGCCCGTGCTCGCGCTTGCCACCGCCAATCTCCAATAGCATGATCCAAGCCTCTGGAATGACGTCACAACATGCATTTCGGATATTCTATGACGTCATTTCAGAGGGTAGTATCATGCTATTGGAGATTGGCGGTGCCGCTGCGGATTGGCCCGCGTAGTGTACGGGGTGTGTGCCGGGCTGCACGACCTACGTTTAAAACCATTATTAATTTGAATTTTGGCTTCTTTGCTAGACCCGCTGTCTTCTCAGTAACGCCATCTAGTGGATTCTGAAATCCCAAAAACCCTCGTTGTGAACCTTACATGATCAGTCGCATGCAACCGCTTATAGCTTGCCGTGATTTTATATTGGATAGTGTGAAAGTTGCTCATGGGTTATATCTCCTAATGAATACCGTGTGCCTGTAGTTAGTCATATCATTTTCGCTTAATAGATATGGTCCTAATGTTCGTTTTGGTCATACATATATTTTGTTTACAATTAATATGGTTTATCTAGTAGTACTTCAATAGATCGGTGGCCACTAGTTATGGGCATATGTTCGATTTTTCGCATCGAACAGATTCCGTATTTCTTGGCTATTTTTCCTAAGCCAAACTACTTATCGAAAGTTACAGTTGCCATGATGGCTTTAGCGGTGTCATTCAAAAATCGCTCCTAATGCAACCGCTAAATATATTCAAACACTGCTCAAATTAGAAACTAATACAATACAGGACTATTATTTCGTTGCGTTAAGAACGATAATTGAATGAAGCTGATAAGTTACTTAAGTCTTCCTTCATACTTGCGATTGAAACTGTTTTTAAAAACCGGCATATAATCAATTCATCAAATTACCTACAAAGCATTCCTTATGTGCTAAGTCCCCTGCGATTTTTCTAGATAACTACGTAGCTCAGAGGATGTGCTATTGACTACTCGTATTCCAGTGCGAGCGATCTAAACCACACCACCAAGAGTCTTTCTCCAATACGCGAACTACAACTCGAGGTCATACTGGTTTGGCGGTAAATTTGGGACGGCACCTGCCAGTATATATATTTTTTTATTTTGCCGACAATTGTTGGCAGAGATCGGAAGGAAAAGGTTATTCAAGTTCCAAGTTATAATGAGCCGGTTTCTAGACTAGCTCCTTAAAAATCCCATAGATGGCGCGCTCGAAGACCTCGAACATTTTTATAATCTTTTTAGCTGTTTGGGGCTATTTTTGTTGTATGGAAAACCTTATTCATCATGCATTACCTCAGAACAAATGAGGGCTAACGCGAGTTCGAAATTCCACTAGATGGCGACACTCGCGAGTAAGGCCCTTAGTCAAAATACCTCACGTTATTGGCCAGAATCAAACGCTCTACGCTTGACAGTTGAATTTTAACAGTTAACTAAACCACAGTTTTTATTAGAGCACTAACATCCAAAAACCATTGAATTAATTACATTCAAAAATAATTTTTAATAGCATTGAAATAAAGATAAATATCAATACCATACAGCCAAGAGATCATAATAATGTTTAAGTCAAGCGCCATCTATGGACATTTTTTGGTATCTAGTCTTGGAAACGGCTTATTGTACATCGCTATCGTTCTGGAATACGAGCTGTAGTAAATATTATTATTAGTATTTAATTATTATGTCGCATTTCATGTCGTTTGTTTAAGTAGGTCCTATGGGGTGGGCTTCCCATTGTCGTTTTAGTACCTTTAAGTTGCTTTACTGTATACGTTTCCGCTCAATCCTTACGTAAAGAGTGAATGATGTTTAGATGTACGGTAAGATTATATCTAATGTGTTTAAGTATTGAGCGGCGTGGGTTACGTGTATTTAGATTTATGTTCTGTTTAAACTGACTTGTCTTATTTGGTGAAGAAACAATGCCCAAAATCACGACTTGCCGTATCAATCACGCTACGTACATTATGTATAGATGTCTTGAATTATACAAGAAACACATAGATTGTAAATTTCAACGAAAACTGCTACACATTATCCATTTAAATACATAATTTCCTTAACCAAATAAGACAAGTCGGTCTGGACAGATTATACATTTGACCATTCAATATTTACACCTGTAAAATATTCACAGCCCAACCATTTATCTCGTTGTAAAGCGTGAAATATTATTATCTTATAATTCATAATAACTTCGCTCATGATAAGATATGTTATGGAAAATTGGGAGACTTAATACTTACGAGTATAGTGATTGTGTGTTAACCTATGTTGTTCAACTTATGTATATATTTTATGTATGCATGTAGGTAGATACCTATGTTGCCCTAAGATTAGTTTCCAGTGACGCTACCGTGAGTACGATATATATTTCTTTCGTTTTAAGTAAAAAATATCCAAACCTCAGCGAAACAGCTTGCTTCCTCTCTTATCGTTTGATTGTGAATAATTTGAAAAAGAAAGTGAAAAATAATCGCGCATTTCGGTTTCTAAAAATAATAAATGTGTGCATTAAAGTATGTTAGTCCTCTGGGTAACAACGCATCTACGATTCCAGAATTTTTAATACGTATTAAACTTAAAAACATAGCAAAAAATCGATGGTAAAATGTATGAATCGCTGATGTTATGGGACAGTTAAAAGTTTGTCACAAAGGTAGTATCAAAATTGCATTCCATTTTATGACCTAAAGGGTAGCAAAAATGCTATTTAACGTCTGACCAGCAGGGCTATTGGCTAACTCAGTTGACAACTGTATTTGACACTAGATAATTCTACACCACGTCATCTACGTTTAAAAATGGCAATAGCTTCTACCAAATTAGAGTAGTGTCAGATTTTTTTGTTTTAAATTCAGTTGTCCACTGAGATAGCCGATAGGCCCTCAGGAATGTATGGGGTCTGTGAAGTGTGTCAAATAGTAGTCATGTAACTCTTGCGTGGATTGTCTATGATATTATTTACATAACTTGTACCTTAGTTTCGGTGTAACCCATTTTTTTGCAGGCATTTGTCGAATTTATACGGTCAAATGCGATATTCGCTATCGCATTGCACGCTCTTGCGAGAAGGTGCAAGTGTTATCTACTTAGTGGACGTTATCTACGTAGTTACTTAGTGGACTAAGTACCTACCTTAAATGTATTGCTTTCGTGTGCGAGGTTACTTTTCTCTGTTAAGTTCTCATGCGCTAATTAAATTTGACTAAATTCAGTAACAAACACGTAAGACGCAAAAATTCTGCTTCTGAATTTAGGCTACCGAATTTTGTCAAATCGCATAATGGAACGATGACTGATATACACTATTGCCACTTGTCAGTAATTTCATATGTATGAAAATAATGATAAATAGAGTAAAGTAAGTGATCACATGAATGAAGGTAACCCCATTGAACCACTAATCTTAATTGGTTCCGAGGAATACACTTGGAATGAGACTGAAAGACAGTAGATATGCACCCTTGGGCCACCTACATCAGTCGACAAAGATGGGTATTACTTACCCCCACATAAACACAGCACAGGTTAACAGCAATGACAGATAGTTTTGATTCCACCCTCTCGTATTAATATGACTATTCTATATCTTGACTCCGTGTAAATGGGCCCTAACACCGTTTTGTTGGCTTAAATCCAACTGTCAAACTGTGAGTACAAGGCACCATGCTCCAGTAGCGCCATCTAGTGTAATTTTTATACGCGTTAGTTGGCGTTAGCCCCCATTGTCCCTCTATAGGTTTAATATTAATATTCTGTGACTGTAGTTTGTACAGTAGTCTTCCTAATTTGAGATTTTACTACCCTTATATTGCTAATGTACTTAAAAGTTATCGCTTGTAATAGTTACTTATTTTATCTTACTTTTAACCAGTAGGTAATAATTTAGATTGCTTAAATGTGTTTCTATTGCAGGGTATCCGGAGAACTTTATTATGATTAAATTTACCCGTGAGAATCTCACTAAATTAAATACCGTCTTAAGTCTATCAGCTTCTTTACAATCTGGGTGTACTCTGCTAGGTTTACTTTCTTTCTACGTTAGTGTATTCTTGTTGCTCAAATCTAGACAAACTCTTATGTAATCTTCCTTATGAATTGTTTTATACAATGTGTGTATCTATTATTGTAATTTAAATGTCGATTCTATGGTATACCTATTAAGTATATTATGTAATATTATATTGTGTATTAAGGGACATTCTTGGACTGATATCGTAAAACTAGGCTAAATTCCGTATCGGCGTATATTAAGGTGGTTCGATTGACACCCATACTAATTTTTGCTCGGCAATCTTCATTTGTAAGTTGTTGTTGTTTAGTAATTGTTCATTGTGGTTTATACTCTTAAGCACGGTCTGCCTCAAATTCTTAAACATGTTTAAGAAGGACGTTCAACGTAATTTTATTAGAAATCTTGTGTTTCTTTTAAGCTGAAATGTGATTATGAATTTGGTGCAAGCTGCTCTTAGTCAATGTATTTAATGGAGAGCAAAATGGATTTCGATAGGGTACCGATTTAAAATAAAGCTGTCAAATAAAAAACATAATTCGCCGCTGTATTGCATGGCTTTGTGATTTTTCTTTTACATTTATTTGTTTTAGTTACGTTATTCATCCATTTCACGCTTCTTTGGGTACATTTACTAATAAAGCTCGGTCAAAGCTTACCAAAAATTTGTATGGAAATCGAACAACCTTAACCAAAGCCACACATTATGGTTTTATAAGGTTTGGGATAAATAATCTCTGAACGTTTTAATAACTGACATGTTAGAGTAGGAAAAATATGGCGTCTGCTTTTTATAAAGACTTCTCCTCGAGAATGTAAGACTAGGCAAGATAAAGAGATGATGTTGAAATTGTTTCGTTGATATAAATATTTTGTAATGTGTCATACGATTATTATTTTATTATAATTAATTCGGAAAATTAACAGTGTAAATATACTAGCTTCCACAGACGAGAAATTGATTCGTGGGTGTAATGACACGGGTGTTTACTCGAGGTTATGTGCTAATACCAAGAGATTAATAGGTTTTTTAACGTACCTACTTCTTCGAGTCAATGAAATACATTATCACAATAACTTTTAATTTAAATACAAATACAAATAGTTTATTAGTAACAGAGTTACACGACACGACACGACAGAGTTAAATTGGTTTTATGGCGCCTTCTACGGATTTTTCCTCAATCTCTTTTTGCAATTTCTGTAGGAAAAAAATAAACGTATTTTGTCAGTGAATAAGTATGTCAAAACCTTAGCAAACCGTTGTTCTAATGTAATTTTACTGACTCTGAAGGCGTTGCGGTAGGTACGAATTTTCACTGAATAAGATGGTGGTCAATATTTATTATTTTATGACTTTCATGTTTCACTTCTATGTATAATTTATTGTGTATTTATTGTTATTCAGTGTATTTATTATTATTCTTTATTGTATGAAAAGAAAACTAAAAATTATTTACTTTTGAAATCACTGTGATGACAACAAATTTCTATACTTTCAATTTAGATGTAAATTATATTAAATATTTATTGTTAAGTTATTGTTTTATTTTCAACAATACCACTTGGCTTTATCTGTGACAATGGGACGTTTTGGTTCAAATAAATCGTTCCAATACGTTTACCCTAAGGTATATAAATATGAGGATAAGGTACAATTTAAACCTTTAATTCTGATATCTAGACGCGAAATGTTCCCGTTTGTCATAGAAATTGTCAGATTCTATATTTTAGTTGGCCTCAGTAATAACTTTTCTTTTTCCTTAAGTAATTTTCGGGTTCCTACCGCGTATTTACCTTGGTTGGTTGTTGAGAACCACGATAGTTTATAAATTTTATAAATACTTACCTAATAACAAATCCCACAAGTTTATTAGGTACTATAGAGTGGAAATTACCATTTTGACCCATACAAAGGGCAAATAATAAAATACAATTTTTTTTAATATCCGGTCAGCAAAAAAAAATATTTTGACAGCATGTGATTTTGGCAGCCATAAAATAAAAACACCAGCAGTACCTGGAAATCCAGGATTGTCAGGAAATAAGTAGATACATATTTGGATGGCTTGATAATTTTTATGTTTGCAAAATAAATAGTTGCAATACAAAATTATTATTTGGGCAGCAGAATTAAGCAATTGATCAGCAGAATTAATCAATCCGTCAGCATAAAAATAATATTTTTATGCTATAATCTCTAAGGGTTATATTTTACAATTATAGTCAGCTAATAATCTAAAATCGACGAATCCAACTCAGCTTGGGCAGCGTTCGGGAAGCTACGCCACATATTTTCGTCCCAATTACCGCAGTGTCTCAAGACGAAGGTCTTTGACCAATGTGTGTTGCCAGTGATGACTTACGGATCTGAAACGTGGCCACTCACTATGGGCCTTATAAGAAAGCTCACTGTTACCCAAAGAGCAATGGAAAGAGCTATGCTCGGAGTTTCTTTGCGCGATCGAGTCAGAAATGAGGAGATCCGCAAGCGAACCAAGGTCACCGACATAGCTCTAAGGATTGCCAGACTGAAGTGGCAGTAGGCAGGGCACATAGCTCGAAGAACAGATGGCCGATGGGGCAGTAAAGTTCTCGAGTGGCGACCACGTACCGGTAGACGCAGCGTGGGTGGGCCTCCTACAAGGTGGACCGACGACCTTGTAAGGATCGCAGGTACCAGCTGGATGCGGAAAGCACAGGACCGGTCTTTGTGGAGATCTCTGGGGGAGGCCTATGCCCAGCAGTGGGCGTCTACTGGCTGATATGATGAATAATCTAAAATTAGCGTGATCTTATTGAAAAAGCGGCAACGATCGGTTAATGTGGGCGTAGATTAACAACTTGAGCATTGAGCGGCCTATTGCGTGTAAGCATTGTCATTCGAAGATTTGTCGCATGGAGTGTCGTGAATTTATTTATTTCACAGTTTTACAGCAGATTTTTGCTAAATTATCCTGTACATTACTTAGGTACCTGGCTGCTTACACTGTTATAATAACAGTGTAAGCAGCCAGGTTATACGCTCATATTATCTAATATTTTACGGTCCGTCACTATCAGTGTCTCACGCCGCGTCTGTCTATCTGTTCCCGATAAACTTACAAACTACTGAACAGATTATCATGCGGTTTTCACAATCAGTTAAAGAATTTCTTCTGAATAAAAAATTAAGTGATCGTGGACAATTTCTCACAAGCCATCTAGCCCCAAAGTAAGCAAAACTTGTGTTATGGGTGCTAGATAACTGATTAGCTGCTATAGATATTTATCTGATCTGCCAAATCCTGGATCGTGTTTAAGATGGACCCTGGGCCTTCGTGCGCGAGAGCACAACCAGATGTGCGAGTCCGACTCGCACTTGACCGTCTTTTTTAACTTATTGTAATCAATACATTAACGAAAGTAATTAATAATTTTAGAATAACTCAATGCAGCAAAAAAACGCACTTTAGTTCTGTAGAAATAAAATTCATTGACGACCTGAGTGGTTCAGTGGTCAACATGCCAGTCAGCCACGCAATAGGTCTCAGGTTCGATTCCCGGCTGGGCAGACATTTAAATGATGAATTTTAATTTCTGTTCTATGTAGGTATAATAAGTAGGTATTTAAAAAGTTTGTCAGTTAGCTAGCACCCATAGTACAAGCTTTACTTAGTTTGGGGCTAGATAGCGCTGTGTGAATTTGTCCACGATTATTTATTTATATCAAAATTAATTTAACAGTTTCTCAAAATTTTATAAAATGTGAATAACGATTTGCTGCTCCATTATTAATACTGCTGCAGATATAAATAATTTACTACGACTTCAATTTTATGGCTGCTTAATATCACAATACTTGCTGACCAATTTAGTAATTTTTGCCGACCACTAGAAGCAGCTCAATACGCTTTGTTTGCTGACAAAACACATTTTGTAGCTGATCAAAACCTCTTCAATTAGCTGACCGTTTAATTGATAGCCTATACAAAATGGTTAATTTACCACTGGCATATGATCGAGTAAGCCAGTATGTTGCAATCTTCGAGTAAAAAATGATCAACAGCCACTTGATATCTTGACTCAAGTCTAGAGTATAATAATACCACAGTATGTGGGTATATGGTAAGCACCTAAATAGGTACCTAAGAAAAAGACTACATAAAGCTAATATATTGGCGAACTCGAGTACGTACCTACCATAAGGCGTTGTCCTAATTGCCAACGGTCATGCAACCATGGTTGTACGACGGTCGTCGTCCGACCAATAGGAGACCTCAAATCGCCCGTCGCATGACCATGGTCGGATGACCGTTGCTAATCAGGACAGCGCGTTAGCGTCATAGTGGCGGGACCTAGTGTTGAATCAAGTGATTCAACGCCAGAAATGTATAACAATAGAAAATCTTTTGTTTGTACATCATACCTAAACTAACTATTATAAAAATAACTATTGGTATCTACCAATTTTATTATCTAAGGTACCAAATAGTACTATTTATGATCTGTTTAAACTGACTTGTCTTATTTGGCAATCACGCTACGTATATTGTGTATAGATGTCGAGAATTATACAAGAAACACATAGAATGTGAATTTCAACGAATACTGCTGCACATTATCCATTTAAATACATAATTTCCTTAACCAAATAAGACAAGTCAGTCTGTGCAGATTATAGGTAGTAAATCCTACAACATGAATTTTTATGATTCAACCATTGATGTACGCTAGTATAAGTATAAGTCTTTCGATTCAACTGTTGGTCCCGCTATTATGACGCTAACTACCTACCGCAATCGGCGATGTAGGACAGATTCTCAGGACGGCTGATTCGGAGGTAGTCAGTTTCTTATTTAGTCAGATTCAGACTAGGTATACCTATTACAAACTGGTTTATTAATCTCGCTATTTTTGTTCATGTCTAGTACGTAAGTAATGTAAATAAGTAGGTACCTATCTGCCTTCTTTAGACTAGTTTCTTGTAATAGCATATTCTCTTGGAACTACCGAACTGATATCATGGAACTACAGAAATTTATTCGAAATGAGTACAAATTTGTGTTTAGAGTTGTTTCCGAGTTATTATTTAGGTGGACCAGCCGATGTCACGGAAGAGGTTCATGTTGAAAAAATTACGAGAAATATGACGTAATTTCCATCAACTGAAATTGGTATAACGACATAAATAATCGTGACGCTTAGCTCCTCATTCGCCTCTATGAGCCTCTGTAGCCTGATACAAAAAAAAAATTAGTATTATTTTAAGGCACTCTACCAATAAATATCAGTCATATGTAGTAGTCAAACTAACGGGCATTGGCTAAATTCAGTCTTCAAATACAGAAGTAAAGTGCGTGAGAGCAAGTCAAAGTGGAATGTAGTTATTGCTCATAGAATAAGGTCCATTTCTGTATGTCACATTTTTCAAAAGCGGAGCGACGCGTAACGATTCAAAAATGGACCTCATTCTATGAGCAATATATTCCACTTTATCTTGCTCTACATAACAGTATTTTGACAACAGACCTTACTTTCTTCAAATTAGTGCCAACTGTTGGATTTTGAAAGATCGCGAAAGATCTTACTTTTCATTAAGTAAAATAGCAAGCTCATCAACAGCCCTTAGCAGCCCACTGCTGGACTTGAGTCCCTTCCATGTTAGTGGAGGTTTGCCATAATCTCCTATTTGGCAGGCGGTTGGAAATCAGTGTTAAAAAAATAAGCCATGTAGGAAGCGCTGCTACCTATTTTCTCGTCTGCTTTTATGACAATTGGCGATATGTATGGCACCGGTAAATACAACGGTTGGTATGGACTACTATGGACACGGTCACCTCACAACACGACTCGGAAAGCGACTCAGAATTTCCAAATATCTGAAACTTACTAGATAATAAAGGTAGGGCAGAAACGAAACATGGTATAGAGTACAGAATGAGTCTTAAGTATTTATCCACAAATCCGCTAAGTTTCAGATGTTTTGGAATCCCTAATGGCTAATGTTCCCATAGATATATGTAGCTTCTAGCTAGTAACGTCAGAATAGAATAGAAATCGAACCAATTTTCCTGCTTGTGTGGCTTTTGAGACAGTTAAAGGAAGGTATAAGTTATTGTATTTTGGAGCCTATGTCCAGCAGTGGACTAGTATAGGCTGATGAAGAAAAGACGGTATTTGTGCGTCAGTAAATATGGGCAAATTTCCTTTCATGCAGGAATCGGGATGGAACTACAAGAAGAACTGAAAAATTACAGGAGAATTTCGAATGATCACATGGAATTAATTTGTAGTGTGTCAGTTTCACTGAAACAATTTATATCTTATAAATATTGAACTAAACTCCTACTGTGTAAGAGCTTGACTGTTGGTGCAACTTAGTGTGATTTCAAATATTTTAAGGTATATTGGTTTTTAGTAGTAACAAAAACTATATTTTTTCTAATCTTGTTTATTACAAATTATTATCTAAAGCTCACATTAATAAATGCTATAATCTAAGCAGTTACTAGTTTTTATTTGTAAATAAAATACTTTTTAATCGTTTTACGTCTTTGTTGCAAAGTAGCGAGATTAAAATAATGAGTGCCCTCTCAAATCCATAAATTAATTTGTTAGGTTAGACATTATAATAACAATTCTAATATTAACCTTGAATAGTGGAAACAAATAATAAGAAATTCAGAAAGTATTATGAAGGAATACGTGACCACCACTCTTTCCAATTATTGACTCTTTGTGGTTCATCTAAGACTGACCAATTGGGCGATGGCACGTCAGGTGCCAGCCAATTGAAATCATCCAGTTTTTCCCAGTTATTTGTATTTTTATCCAATGCAGATGTATTGAAATGCTTTTCTAAATCTTCATAATGCAAATTGTATGGAGCCACTTTAATTTCTGTGCAATCCTCAACAATACCTTTACTTGTGACATGTAAGTAAATATCACATTTAGACGAAGTGTGCATACGTAGCTGCTGGCATGCTGTTACTATTCTGCAATTAATACACTTTTCAACAAAAACTGACGAAGTCACTGGACCTGTGAGTACTACACAATTATTCAAATTTGTTATATGTAAAGTTCCCATTACACCTTTCAGGCTGACAGTACAATTTGTAAGGTTGCGCAAAGTAACATCTCGTTGAAACAAATCCTCATTTTCCAGACCCAATACTTTGCCATCAAACGAATCAAATCCAAAAAGCTTCTGTTCCCATTTGTTGCTATCATTCTTGCCAGATCCATCTGCATCGTCAAACGAATCCTGTTTGATGTCATGTGACTTCGGCAATTTCTTTTTGCTAAAGCCAAATTTTTTACGTGGCACAAATCTGTCCTCCAACTCGTAGCACTTTGTTTGCAAATTCTGTACAATTCCTAAGTATTTGCGCATATTGAACTCTTTAAGGAAGAAGGACGAAGTGACTACGTACTTTTGTAACTCGTTAACTTCTCTTTTAATGTTATCAAAATGTAACACATGTGCATTGTTCTCCAAGGTAGGTACTTGGGCTAGTAGTTGCTCTACATATTCAGACTTTACTTTAAATACCCCTGAAAAATACTCCTCATTCTCATCACCTGCGTCTACATCCTCTCTTGCTTTGTGAGCTTTATGAAGTTTTTCTAATCTTTGTGCGTCTCTCCTACTCAACCTATCTAAAACAGTGCTCTTGTCATTCATTTTCCTTTCTTCAGTAGTTCATCAATTTTTCTACTTATATCAGAGTCTTGACTTGCTGCTTGCCTTAGTACATCCACTGTCTGATGAGACAACTTCCTTGCGTCTGTATGTCTCGACTTCTGGTCAATCTGTAATTTATTTGTAACAAATTTTATGTTTATATCAATATGTCAAATAAATAAAATAAAATATTAGTTCCAAAAAGACCTAAACACAAAATGATGTAATGAAATCAGAGGTAAGTATTGATTTTCATGAAATCACCAAATGACTGATGAAAAGACCCCTATTGGTCACACTTGACAAACACAACAGCAGTTAATTGCAACATCACACAATGTTAATGACTCCACATTCATCAGCAACCACTACAAATTATAATAAGATTCAAATAACCTCTCTGAGTGTGTCATCACTAGGTTTGACCACCTTGAATAGTGCATAAGAGGCAGTGCCAATTGTGACCACCCAAAATGTGGCTTTAACAGCAACATTCATCTCACCAGTAGTAATTAAATCTTTCCTTCAGTACTCCAAATTTTGTTATCTATTTCGCGAGTGTTCTGCTTCCCGAACCTCTCACCGATGCCGTAGTAACCTTCTAGCACCCAGTTGTAGTTATTACGCATATAAAAACGGAACTCTGAAACAGATGGGATTCTGTTTAAACATCACGGAGAGAAAAACAATATTCAAAATGTGATTAACCTGATTAACCTTTCATAAATGTGTCACAACTCACATAGAAACTTACCTCTATCGCTATTCAATCTGTACCAAACACCGTATGAACAGATAAAACCAACTGCTTCAATTGCAATGAATGCTGTTGCTGTAAGACCAAGGACCCGCTTGATCTTGAATCCAGATTTTGGTGTTTTAGTAAGCATAATAAAATTAACAAAACCGAGTTTTCATGTAGATGGTTTCTACAGAAACGACAATGAATAATTTTTACTTTTTTGGCAAAAGAAAGATTGAGTTCAAGTGCGGGGGCGGAAGGTGCGGGCGGGGTGCTCTGTCACTGCATAGTTCATAGTCTGTGGTCACTGCTGTCACTGTCAGGTTCGATAGGAGGAAATCACGGATCAAGAACTATTGAGATCGACTACACACACCCTAAAGCGCGCTCCACATGTGGACAGTTCCGCGGGAACACGAGAATGTAGAGGGAGTATTCGTGTAGTCCCGTGCATGTTTGGCATGTCTCGCCTAATTCATAGACAAAGTAGAGAAAGTTTGTTGTCGTCTCGATTCGATCGATTTTATATTTATATTCCTAGCCCTTTTTCCCGTAACAGGTTCGGGATACTCTTGACCATGATCCAGGATATTAGTAGATCAAGTAATTACAGTAGAGAAGCTGCCATCACCTCTGTGACCCTGTTTACAGTAGATTACCGATATTACACCGATGAATCGATAAAATGTCGCGCGTTTTGACACCACCACATCCCTAATAGGCGAGAATGTAGAGGTTCGACCAAAGTCCCGGCAAAAGTTTCGCCGGAAGTTTCGGCGAACATGTGGAGCGCGCTTTATCCAGAATCGTATATATGTTGTAAGGTGCAATAGCATGTAGGGATGTAGGGCACCGTTTTTACAGAATAGACATTTTTGATCTGCGTCTCAGTGAGGAACAGCAGCTGCGTTTTTTCAGTATCAAGGTAGTAGTGAACTCTCTATTCATTTGGCCTTCAGCTGCGTTCCTTACTCTAATGCCCATGATTGCTCATGATTTTGCTCTGCATTACACACGCCAAATTTTAAAGTGTCTAGGAAAAAGTTTTGGGATAAGAAAACAGAAATCGAATCAAGTTAAAGGACAAGAAGTCCGAATTGTATCAATTTCGCTATAGTAGGTACGAGTTACGTAGGCTGTAAGCGGAGGGTTCATCATCATCAGCCTTTACTAGACATAGGCCTCCTCCAATGGGCGCCAATGCATCTAGCATCCAATCGTGGCCCTTCGCAAAACGTCACTCCCATCTGGCCGGACGGCGTCCTACACTACGCTTACCGAGTCGTGGTCTCCACTCAAGAACTCGTTTACCACAGCGGTTGTTGGTTCCTCGGCAGATAGAACCAGCCTAGTGCCACTTTGCACTTTACCTAAATTTTTACCTATTGCTCCCGCGTAAATAAATTTGCATCACGCTCGTCCAGAGTCGCATCCTTGTTTCGCGCGAGCGTGAGCGCGAGACAGTAACTGCAGGTCAATGTACGAATTTGTTTAAAGATAGAAGAATGAAAAGACATTTATTATACATAGCACACCACGACACAATAACAGTTACAATTACAGACAACATACACATTAATATTTAAAATATCTTAATTAAAGCAATATGTAGCCTCCCATGACACTGCCGGTGCCGCGGCGGCCAGCGTAAATGGTACCCACTCAGCATGTGCTGTGAGGCGCAAGAAACGACTCACAGCGCTGGTATTCTGTGGGCCTATTCTGCTGAGCGTCTTTGCTTTACCTTACATATAAGTAGGTAAAGTAGGTACTTATTGTACTATAAAACCAGATAACCAACGGAAGGGAGTCTAATTATAAATGCGCTAGTTAGCCCATTACATCGATGTACTCTAAACAACTCATATCAATATCTAGAATAGATAAGAATTCTATTAATAGGAACAGGGAGACTCTACCAGATGGCCGATGCCTATACGACTATGGTTAACGATTAATTGGTTTCGTCACCGAACACTATCTTTGACATACCTATAAATTTTTTTCTTAGACTGGTTCCTTGACCGTTTTATCATCAGCCCCTCGCAGGCCACAACAGTTATGAGACAAAGATTTTGTATTTGATAGCTTTTGGCCGCGACGTCGTCCGCGTGGAAAGCGTTTTTAGGGCAGTTCACCTTTTCCCGATTGACCATTTTAAATGACCTCCCTATTGTATGAAAGCTAGTACTAAGGAGAGGTCAAGCTGTATCTCTGGTTCTACCCAACCGAATTTTATGAAACATGGCTTAGATTTTAAGTTGGGCCCCAAACTACCAAACGATGAAAACTCCATCAAAACTCATTCGGCGCCATTTCCATATTTCTTATAGTTTAACTGGTCTATTATAGTTCGACATCAGGTGTTCCAGTTTCCAAAATCAATTATACCCTATATGTTGTCCAGGCTCAATAGCTACACAACAACAAAAATATTCAATCAAACGTCCAGAAGTTCCGGAGATTAGCGTGCACAAACAGACAGATAAAAACTTTAGAAATAATTATTTTATTACCATTTCTTCATCGCCCTGAATTTTTATTTTTAAATAATACATAACAGACACACTTTTTTACTGTTTTATTATATAAGGGATTAATTTATCCTGAGCTAGGTACCTAAAACTTGGGAATTGATCTCAATGCCAGTATCCACGTTTCCGCTCCGTAGGTGTACATTATTATAAATAAATGAAATATGTACTGCAGCTAACTCTTTTTTATTCACACTTACCAAAATAGGTATATAAAAAAAGAAATTATATCTGAACGAGGAATCTATCCAATCAAGGAAGTTGCCTTTAGGGTCCAATTTTTATATAATCAATAGGTTCATCGTTTAATGATAGAGATGGGTAAAACCATCGTCCAGTTAATTTATCTATGTCCAGTAATTATGCAATAAATGACTACCTGAGAGGTCTCGGATTCGATTTCCGGCCGGGTAGAAATTGAAATGATGAATTCTAACTTCTGTTATGGCTTTGGATTTTTTAAATACAATAAACATTATATATAATTAATAAGTATGTATTTTAAAATATATGAGTAGTTTATCAATTCAGTATAATTAAGCCTTTCCTACTTTGGCGCTAGATGGCGCTGTTTGAACTCTCCAAGCATATTTATTTATTTATTTATCATTAGCGAATGAGCTTCCATGGATGCGTAGCAGATGCTTGAAGAACCCATGGCCAGTGTTGGTCGACTTCCCGACTCCTTACTTGCCGCCCCAATATCGGCGGCGGCCAGGTCTTCCTACATCAGAAACTCTGGCTTCGGAGCCCGCCACACCATCTCCATCTGTTAAATAGAATTTAGAATAGAATTTTAATGTGTTATTTTGAATGCCAAGTTCTTCATTAACAGACTTATTACGGCCGAGGAAGGTCGTTTTTCTCTTTTGTGTTGATACTGTGGTAATGGGAGATTTTCAGACAGCTACTTTCAAAAGTAAAAAGTATAGTCCGGCCGTGGCTCACTAGATGTCGTTGCTTAGACAGGATTGTCACGTACTGAATCTGGTACCTAACCGAAGTTACTCGCCGGAAAGGTGTTTCGTGAAAAGATAATTAGTTTTAGTACCTTTTCTGCGAAGAAAGCGCAAAATGTGTACATTTTTATACATGTAATGGTCTCATTTGATTAATTTTTGAGAATCGTGTCTAATTAACGCCATCTATTACAATAATTAGTAGTATTTTTTCATTATAATCGACTCCAGGAAAATCTCCATTTCTAGTATTGTATAGGCATAAGTAAAAAAACTGAGAAAACGAATACCGGCTACTTCTTCCTCAATGCACTCTTCTGTACATGGTTCGAAATCTGCGGTTGACTGGTCTCTACAGTTCTCTGGTACTAATTCGTATTCTCTTGCAAACTGTAGAAATAACATGAAAATTTGGTTAATTAAGTAATTAAGTTTATTACACACAATGCACATAATGACTGATTACTTAGTTATAACAAGTGTGGGAGACTGATGCCTAAACTAGGCAAAAAGCCTGTATTTCAGGTCATCAGCCCCCTTAATTCTAATCTAAAAAAATAATTAAATATATACTTCCAAATAAAGCATTTAAAAATCAAAGTAAATAAGTAATTCGTTTGAGATAATACATCTACGAATGCCAGAATAACACCTTATCTAAAAATTTAAAGAATAGATGCTATCTGCAGAAACAATGTTTAAAGTTTCGTCTATAAGGTAGAGTAAAAGACAGCGATATGTTTAATGAAGTACTTTTTAACTTTAATCATTGTTTCTGCAACTGGACGTTAGCAAAAGATTGGAAAATTAACTATTGGCAATTTTTATCTGTCGTGGGTCTAGCAGAAATTCTCGTAGTACCTATAGGTATATTAACTAACTTTCTCACTTTTTTTTATGCTGCAAGCAATAAACTACATAGGTACAACGAAACTCACAGTGTCCGGATTTCTGCCAATCTCCTTTCCATTAATGATGAAATATCGATTCATTATCCTAAAAGCTTTAGTAAGCTGGCCGTCGACACATTGCCCTTCGCAAGGTTCCATGTACCACTTCGACATAGGGCATTCGTGTCTGGATGTCGGATCAGGTCGGACCACAGGTGGTTCTTCACTGGAGAAAAAATAAGTTTTAAGTTTAATAAGTTTAAAAAAAGTACTTGTAACGTTTTTATCCAGCTTTTCCCCGCAACTACAGGCATGATGAGGCATATCGTCTTTCTTAGTGCTCACAGAGAAAACGCACCTGAGTTTCACATTTTTGTAACAGCGCTATACGCCCGAAACGACACCAATGCGCTGACAATCATTTATCATCCTGTAGCCGTATTCACAATGATTCGAAACCGTTTCCGAACAATTCGACACGAAATTCGTGAGCGGCGAATCCGTGTCGATCGATTCGAAAACTGTTATTCAGAATCCCGATAGATTCCACGATAACTCTACTTTACTCTACTCTCTATAAAATATGAAAATTTCATCAAAATTAACTGAAACCACATTTTCTTAAGAACTTGCGGGGTCCTTTGTGGATTCCGTATCCGAATCAGATTTCCGAGCCATTGTGAATACGGCTACAGGGCTTATTCTCTTGTCTGTTCACCGTGTGACCGAAACTATCTTTACCGTGTTGGCCTCAACAGCCACCAGAAAAAATGTCGTAGGTACTAACAGTGTCGCTGTTTAAATTATCTATAATTAATGTCTAAGGCCAATGATGATGATTACTTGCAACTAGAGAAGGGCAACAGTTAACTTTCCTATTAGGGGGCTGCGATTGTCACTTTAGTATAATAATATGATAACCCATATTTTTGCGTAAGGTGTTATCATATAAATTCGATCGCATGGACCTTTTTGGTTATCGTGTATGCCTTTGATTCAAAACTGGTTCTGCTTTCATTTGTCGTTTACTTCTTTTTGCTGCTTGTGCATCATAATAGAGAAATAAATTATATTCTGTCTGACATAAGTAAGAAAATATTTTCAAACTTAGTTCACCAGTTTAATAATCGATAACAAACAAACAAATAATCTAAGTCTTTCCCGTTAATTATATTCATAAATATTTAATTTTAACGTTACCTAGAGATAGAGGGACGTTCGGTTTCTGGCTGGTAGTATCCATCATCAGTATCACCAATAACTTGAAAAAAAAACATTGTGTTCAAAATTAAGAAATCCTACCTAAACAAAATACTAGAAATTAAATACCAATAAGAACAATGGAATGTCTTCTTTTTGTTATCGATTCATTTTCAATAACATATTTAATCCGTGAAAATCCCTTATTTACTTGACATATTTTCGAAAACCATTAGAAATATTAATCATCAATATGAAAACGAAATCACAACAAAAATATAGGTAAATCACCTAATTAAAGGGTACTCCTCACTAAAATAATTTACGAGTAAGAATCCTATCCTACCTACTAATAGATATTGTATAAGTTCTTAAATGAAAAATATTTTTATCTACACTCATATCGTAATGTTCCAATTACATATTCGTAAACAGTCGTTTAAGTATACACTTTTTTCACGCCAGACTATAAAATTTTAAAAAATTACTTTATGATACAGCATTTCCCATATAGGCCAGTCAAATCTTACAAAAAAATGGCCCTAAAACGCAAAGCGCGATGTAACGCTGCATTTTTGGTATGTTATTTGGACCCCTTAAGAGAGTGTGAAACTACATTTTGCAAGCAAAAAAAAATTGTGCTTCCTGCGTAATACGTGAAAAACTGCGAAATTTTCGGACTTTTTTCACTTTCTAGTCTAAAAATAAAAAACTATGCGTTTGTAGTCCAATGAAGCTCAATGGCTTTTAAAGTTCATTATATTTGCCACTATCTAAGCTTAAACGCAGCTCTACAAAATGTACAGTGACCAAGTTATGACTCTTCAAAGATGGTCAATTTTTCCGGAAAATTTACAATTTTAAGTTTTGCTCCCGTCCGGAGCAAATTATTGATAAAATCGCTAGTGCTATGATAAAAGTAACTAAAAGAAAGTTGTAATACATTTAATTTACTTTCATTGAAGTAGAAAACGAACTAAGTGAGACTAATAGTTTACTTACAATCTTGAAAATGGTTTTTTGAAGAATTCTGTAAATACTTATTTGTGTGAATGGTACCAAAGTACTTATGCTATGCTTGTTAGAAATTACGTTTTAATAATAATAAAATACCATCACAAGGTGCCAATCAGCTTCCGAGACCGTTCTATCAGTCTCAGGGTCCAGTGGATATTTGTCAACCTCGCCAATGAATTGCTCGCTTTGATTCGAACGATTTTCAATCTTAATTTTCCTAATGAAAAATGACATATTTTTCCCCATACTTCGGCCCCCTCTTTCGGTGTTGCCAATGTGATTTTAAAAATATTGAATTTTTCACGTCGATATTCAACATTGTAAATCGTTCAAATAGAGGCGAGCGATTCAATAACTGAACCCGGGCCGTTTGTATGTTAGTTTGAAGTTGCTTAGTTTTACCATGGGTTACTGACATTCTACCGAGTTCTATTGAAATCGTAATAATGTATTTTTTTGACATTACTTGGCTTTAATGTTGTATCTACATTCATACGACGACGACATTAGGGCCTTCAAAGAACAAGCCTCTATAAACGAATTCTCGACACCACTGGCAGCCTAGGTAGAACAGTCTTTAGTAAGTACGCGCCAAATATGGCGCCTAAAACTAAAAAAATGATGGTTTCATTTGTCCTATTGCGGTAGGTATTACCTAGCGACGCCGGTTTTCCACCCCCCAGCCCAGCAAATTACTTCCAGCATATCCAGCTCGACTTTGAATCTAAAGGTGACTGCGAACCGCCGTCCACGCCATGAGAACTTTCCTCCAAAGTAATAGAGTTGAAGTCGGACTGAAGGGTGACGTAAAAATGGATTCAACTCCGTCGCTTTGCTTGGTCAAATACGATCTAAGCTGCCAGCCGTTATAAGTTGATGCGGCAATGCTACAAAAAGCCGAGCAATCTTATATACAAAGGCTACCTATTGCAATCAGTAGTCGGCTGCCAGCAATAGGCGACTGTCGAGAAGCTAAATTCTAAATTTAACGTTTGGTAGTACACGGGATCCTAGGGGATGCGAACACAGTTTTACAGGATTTACAGCTCCTCATGCACGAGTTGAGGGTGATTGGTGTGCTGTCCGAGGGCTGGTACCATTTCTGCAGCTTTTGACGCTATTGCTATCACAATGTCGTCGACAAGGCGTGACTTCACCTTCTAGATAGTTTTGATTAATCCCTCTCGGACTTCATTAAAGAAAAAATTTCAACTCTATGGTTGTGTTTTGCGGTGTTGTCAACAATACAGTGAAACATATTCTTATATTTTAATTCTTAACATAAATCTCGATAATTCATCTTGGAAACAGATGGATATGGAGGTCTAGCCGTAAGGAAAGTTTCAGATGTGTCCCTGTCAGCTTTTCTGTCCTCGGTGCATAGTTTACAGTATCCAGTGTAGAAGTTATTATCTAAACTAGGAACTTTTATTACGGCGTATTCTATCGAGGCCAAATAAATGCCTTTGGCACGAGGCTTTTCCGGAGGTCGAGCTCCCGAAAAATTCCTGTTCCCAACGGCTATAGGGCGAGCCTCGCTGCAGATTGGTGCGAAACAATCTTTTAAGCGCACCAACCAACTCTGCAGAGCGTACCCGTTTGCTGGCTGCTGGCGAGTGTAAATCGGGTCTCTAACTTCAGGCAATGTCTTCTAAAAATATTGAGAAAAAGATTGGACACTTCTCGACCGCGTTACGCACTATATCATCCGCCGGGCCTTCACCTCCGCTGGAGCACCCGCTAAGCTTGAGCCAGGTGGTTTGGCCCGTGATGACGGTAAGAGGCCCGAAGGGATGACACTCCCGCCCTGGGAGCTGGGACGACGTTGGTCAGGGACACCACGTGTAGCGATACCCTTGCACAGTTCCATCTTCCAGTAACGGCCCGATGCCGTCTCAACTGAAAGTGTCAAACGGCGCAAGTGTTGGTCTGTCCATACGCACACTCCCTATTTCGGGAGCTACCTAAGCGCTTGGTCGATATTATTAAAGACCCATAGGGCTGACTTCCACTTCGGACGGGGGACAATACGGCCAGCCTCTAATAGTTATTATACCGTGCGCCTTGGACAAAATTAGTGATTGTTTATTAAGTTAGTTGTTATTTGTAATTTGTATTATGTCAGATTAGTATTCATAATTTGTATTATGTCAGATTAGTATTCATAATATGTATAATTGTTATTCCTACCTTAATAAATACTTTAATTTTCAAAAACACATTTTTACATTCTCCTCGTTTTTTTAAGATTAAGTCGTTTTTTAACCATTAGTCTCACATAGTTCGTTTTGTACATCATTTAAAGCAAATTAAATGTACTACAACTTCCTTTTAATTTTTTAATAATAGAACTAGCAATTTTACCAATAACTTTCTCCGGACAGGATCAAAACCTAAAATTGAAGTTTTTCGGGAAAAATAGACCATCTTTAAAGAGTCATAACTTGGTTGCTATATGCTTTTTAGAGCTGTGTTTGGGCTTGAATCCTTGCAAATTTAATCAATTTTAAAAGCTATTAAGCTTTGTTGGTCGAAAAATGCATAGTTTTTGAGTTTTAGACCTGAAAGTGAAAAAAGTCCGAAAATTTCGCAGTTTTTCACGCATTACGCAGGAAGCACAATTTTTTTTTGCTTGCAAATTGTAGTTTCACACTCTCTTAAGGGGTCCAAATAACATACCAAAAATGCAGCGTTACATCGCGCTTTGCGTTTTAGATGTAAGATTTGACTGGCCTAATACTATTTTCATGACAGCTGTAACGTAAAATAACTTTTTAATCATTATGCAACACTTATATTTTTTAATTCTTGTCGGGCACCCGGACACGGCTGAATACCTAAAATGTATACGGCCAAATGTAGGCTGAATACCTTAGTTGTCCTTAACAAATTCAAAATTCAAATACAAAATTTAAATTTTCCTGTTTATATTCTGTGTAATTATTTTCCCGCTAAACAAAATATTTTTTGTTATTGTTGTAATTTGTGTTTGTGAATGCTTTTTCTTATTTTAAGCAAATAAATAGATAAATGTGAAAGTAGTAAAGTGAATTGCTTGATATCCTCGACGCGTAGATACAACAGAACTGACTCGCAGCTTACTTCCAGCAAAGTTGAGAAAATTATAGGTACGATCATAGAAATAAATACCCTGGAACCGGTTGAGCGAACAAATAACTCTGACGGTTACCATAGTAAATAAAACTGCGCTGTCTACAGTGCCACAAACATGTCTGACCGGGTGACAGCGTCGCTGTTGTTGGCATTGACATTACATTTCAAATCGGCAACACTTAGTTCCGGTTTTGTCCACCGGGTCGAATAGGTTTGTCAACAATCTTGTCAAGCCGCCAGATATAACATTGTTAACGCGTACAAGTAATACGTCGTTGGATAGCTATTTTCGAGCTGAACAAAAGTAAGTAAGGCGCTAACTGCCAAATTTTAGTTCGTTCTGAGTTATGCTGTACTAAACATATCACAGTATTAAGTATTTTTTTCTGTTCTACCCGCATTTAATGGCCATGTGTAATGCATCGATGGATACATGGATATACAGGGTGTAAAAAGACCGCTAGCATTAATTGAAACCCCATATTCTACCCATGAAACTGCCCACATTGCGCATCGCAATTAATTATTTATTTTAGGTAGCGAAATTATGAAGTCATTTGCGCGGGTATGTTTCTTGGGGAAAGTTGTTCAGTTTCGTGGCTAGAATATGAGGTTTCAATTAATGCTAGCGGTCTTTTGACAACCTGTATAAGTATCAATAAACCATACCATATTAAATATAATGGCGCAGTCTCTTGTGCCACAAACTTATTTGACCCGGTGACAGCGTCGCTGTTGTTGGCAATGACATATTATTTCAATATGGCAACACTTAGTTCCAGTTTTGGCCACCGGTTTTTAGCACTGAAATAGACGTCAGTCATCAATCTCGCCAAGGCGCCAGATATAACATTGTAAAAGCTTACAAAATTGTTGTAACGTAATGCCTTAAATATAAATTTCTAAACAGTAATAATTGGGATTCGTCAATTACAAATCCAACATTCAATTCCAACCTTCAAATTTATAATTTTATCTCCTTTAAAATTATACCACTTTTGTTGTTGTAGAATTCTTCAACGAAGCCACATTATATAACAATATTATTGTTATTGATTAATTTGTTTACTCATCTGTTATCTATTTTTATCTATAATAATATTACTTCCGCGAAAACAAAATCAACGGCATTATGCCGCTGGTGCAAAGTCACATCGAGCGCATATATGTAAGACTGCCAAATAAAAAATAAGCAAATGGCGTGCATTGAATTTGAATGAACATACCAACTAATCATGGCCGGTTAATGATGTAGCAATAAACACTTAAATATTTATTGGAAATGCTAAAAATATAAGTTTTACAAGTAATACATGATATTTCTTATACTTTACGGAAAAAAGATACTCCATTCTTGGTTTTGGTTACTGTTTATTGGAATTAGTGCATGTGTTTCCTACGCAACTCGGCATTCTTAGATTGTAAAGTAACGACCATTCGTATACGTGGCCAAAACGTCACTGAGACATAGTTGGAGCGCAATTGCAGTTTACGCTCCAATGACATGGAGCTATTCCCTTTGGTCCATGAACGGGTCCATTATGTAGAAGTCATTGGGTACGATATTTTAACATAAAAATACGAGTGTAGATAAAGTAGTGTATGCAACTGCATATAATTAGGTATTAAAACATGCTTTTATCGTGCGACATAGTATTCATCAAGACTATTCCAAAAAATCCAAACACGATGGGGTTATCTTGTTATGTTCATTAGTTCCTATGATCACCTTCCAACTTCATCATCAGACCAGCTCCACGGTACCAAATTAAGGCATTGTCATCCAAGTTACATATATATGTATACCAAATTTCAGCTTAATTGAACACTGGGAAGTGGGTCAAATTGGGCTTGTAGGATTTACCCCGAACATATAAACTTACATACAAAGTACGAACAGTATAAGTTAATAAAAAGCTCGTAAAATCCGTGAGTTTGTAAGGATGTTTGGATGTTTGTTACTCCTACACGCAAAAACTACTAAACAGACTTTAATGAAATTTGGCAGCAATATAGCTTAGCCCAAACAAGCACATATGCAATAATTTATCCCGAAATTCAATGTAGTGTCCGCGAGAATGGGTCTGGAACGTTACTACCGAATTTTACGCCTACTAACTCGCGGGCAAAGTATACTACTTGCATCCATATAAGGATACTAGCTTGTACCTTAAGTAATCTAAAACGCTGCTGCCCCTTTTTAAGTCTACAGAAATCAGATGGCCTGCCCATTGGCGTATCTAGGGCTATTTTCCAGGGGGGGCCTGGCCCCTGAGGTGGCTGATATAGCCGAGTCAATCACAGAGTACTTTTATATATATGAAAGAGTCAATCGCCAATGTACAGCCAGTGAGCACCCCATCCTGGGGTGGGCACCAGACCATTCTGGGGTGGGCACGGCCCACCCGGCCCCCCCTCTTCCTACGCCTATGGGCCTGCCTCTAATTTATGACTTTAGGCACCTTGTATGATATATTACACATGAACTGAGAGTGAACCCCTAATTCTACGTTGCTGAAGACCAAAAAGATAATTTACCATACCTCCAAGTTCAGTTTCTGTAGTGACATCGTTCTCGCTAGTACAATTTGGGTCGCTATAAACTTTTACAAGATTAAGTTTCAATTTGGCGAATGGCTTGATGTTTTCTTTCGGTATGTCTTTCATTTTCCACAGAGATATTGGTTTCGGCGGTGATGTAGCTTCGTTTGATGACTGTAAATAGGCAAATTAATAAGGTTGGAAGAGACGGAGATTTTTTAAATAATTCATTTGTTAGTCAGGCATTTGACTGCTATTGCCAACACAGCTGATGTGGAAATGCAATCTAAGATGGAGCATACCTAAAAGGTAAGTAGGTATTTATTTAAGTAACCTAACTTACTCTCTGGTGGTGAAGGACATTTTCTGGTCAAGAACTCATTGGTGAAGGACATTTTTTATTTGCAGTAAACAAGTAGGATTCTGTCAAACCTGAGGAGTCCGCATGGGTGGGTACCATAGCCTTATCTATTTCTGCCGCCAAGCAACAATGCTTGCATTGTTGTGTTCTGGTTTGAAGGATATAGTAGCCAGCGCAATTAAGGGCATGAGACATTTAATCTTAGTCCTCACAGTCTGCATTTTTGTTGCCTGCAACCTAAATGCATAAATCGTAGATCTTATGGGCGACAGTTACCGCTTACCATCAGGCTATCTGCTCGTTTGTTTCTGGGTTGTATAAAAATAAAGTTACTTGAAAGGTAGGCACTGATAAGTGTTGACTTACCTCCCAATCAATCCCACTATCAGTGCCAGCGTCATACGGATACAGATTCAAATTGATGGGAGTAGACCATTTGTTGTCATCACTACACAACTCTAGATTAGTAACGCCGAGGAACCAGTCAGGTGAGGGCATCATGGCTGTGACCAATGAAACCAGATGCATCTTGCGGTTCGCACGGAAGCTCATGACTGTTGACAGGTTGGTCTTCGGAGGTCCAGTAGCCATTATGAGCGTGCGCACACTGACGTTAAGCTACAAAAAAGATACTCATTTTTAGATTCAGCCCTATAATAATTTAGGATTTAATATTACATATGGGATAAAAATGCGTACGTTGTTAAGTCTTATTCCAATGGGAAATTTTCCGACACCCGATTAAAAAGAAAAAATAATTCAAATTTTTTGTAATAGAGGGCGTTGATTAGACACGATTCTCAAAAATAAATCTAACCGAGGCCGTTAGATGTACAAAAATGTAAACATTTTGCGCTTTCTTCTCAAAAAAAGGTACTATAAGAAAGTATTTTTACGAGACACCTTTTCGAGTTCTAGACCGAGTAACTTCGGTTACCTAACTCATTACTTAAGAATCCTGTCTAAGCAGCGTTATTTAGTGTGGCACGCCGAACTACAACTACTGTTTACTTTTTAAAGTACCTTTTTTTTTTTTTTTTTTTTTTTTTTTATGTCATACGGTAGGCAAACAGGCAAGCGGGCCACCTGATGGAAGGTGGTCACCACTGCCTATAGACATTAGCAACACCAAGAGTATCGCTAATGCGTTGCCCACCTCTATAACACGTTGCTCTGGCAGCAAAAAGCAAATGCCACTCCACTGCCAAAGCCACGGTTCCCCAAATCCCCACCCCATGGAGCACTGGAAACCTTACTCACCGGCAGAAACACAATACTATTTAAAAGAGTTTTATTTAGCTGCGATATTCTGTAAGGTGGAGGTACTTCCCCAGTCGGGCGGCTCCAATTCGAACGAGATACCCCGCTATGCCCTACCTCTCTTAAGAACCTGTTTGAAAATCCCCTATTGTCATTAATTCTTTTAAGATAAATATGTCACTACACAAAGAATACACACCTGATTAAATATGAAACCCTCTAACAAATCCGTTTTCCCCTGTTCAGCCAACGCTTTGAGGTCCTCACTGGCTTCAGAATTTAATTTGTAGAGGGAAAATGTGTTGCTGTGTGATGCGCCAACGACGTCGCTGAATCTCGCCTCGCGAGTCTCAGGAAACATGCGTAGATGAGTATTTTTCGTCCACATCCCCTCAAACCTTAACTGTTTTGAAATAAAAACAATGTGTAACTCATTTCTACTAACGATGTAGCACGGGAATTTTTATTCCCGTTGTCCCCCATTCGGAGGATACCATTTGGAGGACAACGGAAATGAACCGTATTTTGTGATAAATTTCACAAAAAAAAATTGTAATATCTTCAAGCCTTTAGTTATGACAATATCGCTTGAGACGCACATAGTTACACTGTTTGTACACGGGAATAAAGGTAACGTCCTCCTTCCATCACGCAGCTATGTTGCGTAAATATGGATAATGTGCTAGGTAAATATAGGTGATTTTTTAATCGTGAAGGTTTTTAACCTTGTTTTTCGATAATGCTGTAGAAGAGTAGGTAACACGATGCACTAGTCCTAATTGAAGTTAATGAGCTCCAATATTATCAATAAAACTCAAAAGTCAGTCCCAACTTATCCTCATCTATGGTCACCCTACTCGCACCACTTTATTTTAAGAAATAACTACCGCGAAAACAATATCCATTGGTTTGAAAAGATTTAAACACAGTTTTTAATATCTTCTTGTTGAATTTCGTAACACCTTTTAAACGTAATGTAGGGTAACCAAGAATTTGAAACTAATTGGGATAAATTTAATTAAAAGTGAAAAATGGGGATTAACCACATTAGAAAAAAAATTCGGTTTACGATTAAAAAATCTATCTCTAGGTAGGTGTCGAAACAATTCAAGCGTTAACATCTCAACTACTATTAATACCTGGAGGTTCGTACGTACCTCATATCTAGCTTCGCCACACACCTGACAGTTATTATTTTCTTTCGGCGGCATATCCTCCAGCTTCCTCCGATCCTCGCAGACCCTCTTCAGCAGTGGCCCCTCCGCATTGTACCATACGTCCGCGGCGATCGCAACCGCGGCGTGAATAGTGACACATTTGTTTTCCTTTGGAGGCGCATGCCATAGAGCCTGGAATTGTGAAAGTTATATTAGTTGGCCTGGAACTCTATTATTGAAACTCTCGGCTCGAGTCTAGTTGTTCGACTAGAGTCGAGGAGTTAAAAAATAAAGCTTCTGGTAGGGTAATATATTATGAGTGTCAATTCCCAAACCCTTTCATAATTTCCCAACCCAAAACTTGCGGCTGTCGTAATAATTTAAGATTATTTAGCTAGCTAGCACTTTCGTAGTTGGAGGTAGTGATGACTGCCAGTTGTTGTAAGTTATTTTTTGTCCCTGTAATGTAAACTGCCGTGTTACCGCAAAAATACCAAAAAGTCTATGAAGTGAGGTTCATGAGATATCTATCTTTATAACTACGAAGGTAAGAAGTGAATAAAAGTACCTACAATCTAAAAAAGTATGTTTCAACAGAAAACGACAAAAGTAGAGCACGATAACAATAAGTAGGTATCTATTATCCACATTAATCTAATTAAATTGATTTTAGACGAAGAATATTCTTTAGATTTTTGCGAATGGTAACTAATACATGAAATAAGTTCACTTAATTGACATATCTGGGGATAATACTTACCGTTGTGCTTTTTACTTTTGTCTTTTCTCCTGAAACGTACTTTACTGATTCTGCAATGACTTGGTCAACATGTACACAAAATATGGTAAGTATAGGTAAAGTAAATAGAATTTACTAATTTCAATCCTCACCTCGACGAATCTCTTAGGTTGCGTATCCGATTCCGCTAAGGTGTTATTGCATTTTGTTCGAATATCTCGCCTGTTGGGATCAAAGTATAAACGCCCAGGATTCAGAGGTATGGGGAGGCGTGGATTGTCATAATTATCTTTCGTATCTCCGGTTATGTAAATTGTGAAGGCGATGAAACTGTTTTTTTCTTCCGTTGAGTTTAAACGAACTGTAAAAAATGTAGTAGGTACAGTACAAGTAAGTGTATTACTACTTCAACAAAATGTTGCTTTGCAGCTACAGCGACATATAGGATGGTTTGTGCATCTTTAACCAAAATGAGTTTGCTAACAGCAGGGAACATTAGCTGTCCCGTAGGCCCAAAGAACTCGCCATTGACAAATAAAATGTAAATAAGTAAAAATATTTTAACAACGACACGGGAATTTGGTCCTTAAGGTGATCATGCCTTATGCTGTCGTATTGTACCTAAAGTACGTAAGTATTTTACTGGTACATATTCATAACAAAATAATATGTTGTACTATAAATGATAGAGTGAAAAACAACCTTTATATAGTTCGCTGGGTATGTATTTATCATCTAGGCCCTCTATGTCCAAAACGAATAAGTTATCGGGCGCAAGTGGTACAGTCTTCGTCTCCAGAGGCTTCCTGTTGCATACGACATCTGAGCCTGACCGAGTGATTAAACACACCACACAGACACCTGAAAGTGTATAATTTTACATTCGCAAGTAAAGTCAGTAAAAAATCAAAATATACTGCGCTACCTAGGTGATAATAATGAGTGAATTTACTCACCAATAACTTTAACGAAATACATGACACTTGTAATTTCACTATTAATTTTATTACAGCAACATTATCGACCAGCCTAGAGGACTGTCAGAACAGTTAATATAGAATACTGAGAAGAGTAACAGAACTGACCGCGTTGTCAACGACACTTCATTGGACGTAATTAATCCTTTAATTTGAGCTGCGTAATTTCATGCATCATACTGAATACCAGGACTCGGCTAAATTAGGCTAGATAGTGTCTGGGTATTTTCAATTTGTAGGGCTTTATCCAGATTTTTTTTGACACTTGACTAATTCAGTGCAGCGGTTGGTGCCGTCACGTGTAGTCACGGTACCCCGTCGACTCCTAAGACGATTGTTTTTACGTAATACGGCAGACAAACAAGCGTGCGGGCCACCTGATGGAAAGTGGTCACCGCCGCCTATGGACATCAGTAATACTAGGGGTGCTACCAATGCGTTGCCCGCCACTAAGGAGACCTCTAATATACCTCTTGAACGATCCCATGTCATAATCTGGTATTGCAAAGGTCCATAGGCTACAGTGACTGCTTACCATCTGCCGGGCCGTAAGCTTGTTTGCCACCTTAGTGGTATTAAAAAAATAGTCCATAGGAAACACTGTGGCTGGGAGCTCATTCAAATCTTCACGTAGACACCACTAGAGAGATGAAGGGATGTTAACTCAGTCTCAGTCCCAGCGGAAGACCTGGGTCAATTTCGCTTCATCCACCTGTATGTATGAAATGAATGAAATACCTCTTTCTAAGTAATTAATTTCTAGACGCATGCTCCATCTAGTAAAACACAAATAAAATGTAAATAAATAAATAAAATAAATAATGTGTATATCTATGTCTAAATATAAAAGAGACACCACTTTGGAATATATTGGTTGGCATTTAATTACCTATCATCTGTGCCTATAATTTACTTAATAATAATAAAAAGGTACAGTAATTAGACATTTGTAGGTACGTATTGGTTGGGCGACGTCCGTCGTACGACCATGGTCGCACGATCAAAGAGATTGGAAAGTTAGCTAAGCACGCACGACCGTTGCCAATTATTGTCTCTGTGTTTTGTCTTCCCGGTCTCTTTTGCCGTTCTTTATACCATTATGTATTTGATTTTGTCAAATCTCTCTTTTTATATACCCAATCTTGGCCAGGAGCTAACGGCTTCATAATTCTACGTTGTGCTGTAAAATGAGGTACACAAATTAGTACTTGATATTCATACTTAATTAGTTAACACTATTATTTTGCTGATATTTTATACCTGATAAATCTTCTTCCTTTTCGCAGTCGTCTTCACATTTCTCCGTCACGAAAGTTTCATAATTTGTCTTGCAATTTTCAGGGACAGTTTTTCTCATAAATGGTTTGATCTGTAGGTAGGATGATATTTAATTCACAAATTGTTTGTCAGTTCAACTACTTACACATCTAAAATCATTGGAGGTCCATAGGCTGCGGTAACGGCTTTAAGTTTACCATCACTGTAAGCTTGTAGCTTTAATTACACCATGATTGCACATTAATGGTAGAAGTATAGAAAAGATACCAAATCATATATACTCACATCTGGATCATATCTCTCCACAGCTACGTTATTGACCAGATGAAATCTTTCTCTCGATTTGTATCCCATAATCTTGCCATCAACACAGGGGCCCTCACAATCCGATACATCCTGCCACTGTGATAATGGACAGTCGTCTGGGGTTTCGGGATCCACTACCACAGGCGTTTCGCTGGATTGAGAAGTGGGTATGCGTCATTTGAAAACATAGAGCAGAATGATTGTATCACGAGCGTGAATTAATTTTTAAAGCTTTCTAGATTATTATCAGTAACAGAATGTCTATGTTAACTTAAGAACATAGCTAATTTATCTAAAGCTTAAAACATTTGTCGACCTGAGTGGTTCAGTTGGTTAACATGGCGGTCTGCCACGCAGATGTCCCGGATTCGATTTCAGGCCGGGCAGAAATTGAAACGAATTGAACTGTGACTATGACGGATGCAACTGCGTCGAAATATCGGGGTAAAAACAATACTAATCGTGGTAACAAACCCGATAATATGTGTAGTGAAAGTGTAGTGACTAACCGTCAACGAAGTCGAAACGAGTCTTAAAACCTATAGAAATATGACAATTGGGATGATTCAAGGGGCAAAGAAAGCTTGTCTCTATAGCTAAGGCTCACCGCCCGTGGTCACCGTCGAGTTCATTTTGATACCTGGAAGGCTCTTCCGGTTCATTCTCATCCGTAACTTTGCTTGGGGCTCCTTCAGGACTCTCTTGAATTTCTAGAAATATTAACTTGGTGATGATTCCCCAACACGCACAACTTCCGATATTTTACTAAATAGAATAAAGAAATAAAGGCTTCTTCTTACCTGTAGTTTCTTCACACACACGTTTGTATGTCCTCATCAATTTTAGTTCAAGTTTTCCAAATGGATATAAATCCTTCATGTCCAGCTGGTAGAACGGAGAGTTTTCGTCGGATGAACTCATTTCTACACGTTTCACAATATCCGGAGGGTTTGTTGGTAAGTTGGAAGACTGAAAAGGAATTTCTTACTTGAACAGGTGCGAATCGACGTATATATTAACATTGTAATAGATAAAAATAATCATCCTAGCGTTATTGTCCCGATTGTGCTCTCGAGCACGAAGGCCCGAGGCCCGCCTTCACCCTGATCCAGAATTTGGCAGATCAGGTAATTATGGTGGAGCGACTGTCATATGACCTCCGACCCTGCTACCAACGAAACCTGATCAGATTGGATCATGATTACAAATTCAGTCGCCTACAGGTTTCATCACGATGTTTTTCCTTACTGTCAGAGCATCGGTTACAATTCAAAATAGTCTTTGGTACACGGCTGTAGCGGGATTCGAACCCGGACCATTCGGCCACCGACGCTCTTAATATATTAATAGATCTGTAGGGAACCTTCCTACACTTGGGTGTTAAATCATACACCCCAGTGAAAACGTAATATTCGTTTCACTTAAAACTTAAACCTAAATATAATAAAATATCTATGTACATATTTACACTTACACCTAGACACTTAATATAGCTAAATTTAATATTTAATATGAATATCTAATATAATACATTATTTATATTTACATTTTATTAATCACATTATTTGTGTCGACACACCTGTGATGAGTATCAGTTTGTCGATATTATCGATATCAATCATATCGACCATCACTACATCTCTACTCCGCGCGACACACAATGTGTTACCACCGCCGTCCACGCGCGGCGCGCGCGCACCAGTCGAAACTCATCCGCGGCGCTGTGTCCACGCTTATTCGCATAAGATTTTGTGTTGCATACCCTTGCTTGCGCTTATTATCGTGCTTATTTTTGTGCTTATATATTTAAGACTTTCTTTCTTTGGACTATCATTCTTCCTTCCAAAAACTATTACTGTGCTGTGCCTATGCTTGCCTACCATTATTGTGCCTTCTGAATCGTGTGTCTTGGAATATTATAGATACCTACATCCTAACCGTGAGTCGTATTATTTATTAACGCTCCACTATAACACACAACAAAACGAATAGGTAACGGGGCTGGTACCTACACTAGGAGTCCGTACCGTTGTACCCCGCCTGTACCTATATTGGTGACCTCCAACAAGGACACATAGACCAAGATGGTGGATCCACGTAGCGACAAAAAAGGCACTAGTGATGCACAACAGCCGACGAAAAATATACCAACACCGAGGGAAGCATCGACAGATCGAGACGTGCACAACATTGGCATTCGTATTCCATCATTCTGGCCTGATGAACCCGAAATTTGGTTTGCGCAGGTAGAAGGACAGTTCGCGAACTATCATATCACGCGAGATTCTGCCAAATTTAATTATGTAATTGGCCAGCTGCAGAACCAATACTCACGGGAAGTAAAGGATGTAATTATCAATCCGCCAGCGGAGAACAAATACGAAAAACTCAAAGCAGAGCTTATTAAGCGACTAACGGCGTCCAATGAGAAGAAGCTGAAGCAGTTGCTCATGCATGAAGAGCTCGGAGACCGCAAGCCCTCCGGCTTTCTTCGTCATCTGCAGAGCCTCGCCGGTCAAGACGTTCCCGAGGACTTCATGAGGACCATCTGGATCAGTCGTCTACCACTTGGCGGTATCCAGACGGTGCTCGCAGGCCAACCAACGTCTGCCTCACTCGAAGATTTGGCTGATTTAGCGGACCGAGTGAATGACCTGGCCGCATCGTCCCCCAGAGTTGCTGCGATTGGCGAAGCTGGTCCCAGTTCCGCCCTGAGTGAACTGACACGCGAAGTTGCTGAGCTACGGAAGATGTTCCATAACCTCGCATCCCGGCAACGCAACAGATCCCGTTCCAGACCTAGTCGACGTCGCAGTCAGTCGTTCTCAAGGCAGCGGTCGCAGTCCAGCTACCGGAATAACCCTCTGTGCTGGTACCACGGCAAGTTCGGGGAGAAGGCCACCAAATGCATCCGCCCTTGCGACTTCAAGGCGGAAAACTCCAAGGGCAGTCGATAATGGCGGCTGACGATTGCCCATCCTCTGCTGGTCGCCTATTCGTCACCGACCGTTCCTCGAAGACGCAATTCCTGGTCGACACTGGCAGCGACCTCTGTGTCTTCCCACGGGCGGTGCTGCGTGATCGTCGTGCTCCAACTGGGTTCCAACTGTGCGCTGCAAACGGATCCAGCATTTCTACCTATGGTTACGTACATTTAGATCTAGATTTTAGCTTACGTAGAACCTTTCCATGGCGTTTCGTAGTGGCAGATGTAACCAAGCCTATTATAGGTGTTGATTTTTTAAACTTTTACAACCTAATTGTAGATTGTAGACTCAAACGCCTCATAGATAGTACCACATTTGTATCTGCTGTAGCTAGACCTGTAGTTTGTACTAGTAGTCTGTATTCGGTGAAAGTCTCAACTGGTGACACTCGATTTCATAAAATCCTTAACGAGTTTCCCGAAATTACTCGACCTGCTGGTACTCATCGCACAATACCACATAACACCCAACATCATATACGCACGACACCAGGACCTCCAGTAGCTTCATCTCCTCGTCGTCTCGCCCCGGACAAACTCAAAATTGCCAAGCAGGAGTTCCAGTCCATGATTGCCAATGGAACAGCTAGACCTTCGGAAAGCCCTTGGTCATCTCCGTTACATCTAGCTCCGAAAAAGGACAATGGCTGGCGTCCGTGCGGCGACTACCGCATGTTGAATGCCCGCACTGTGCCTGACAGGTATCCGATCAGGCATATCCACGACTTTGCCCAGTCGATTGCTGGCTGCAAGATCTTCAGTACCCTAGATCTCGTGAAAGCCTACAATCAGATACCTGTCGGCCCAGCGGATATTCCTAAAACTGCCATCACCACGCCATTCGGACTATTTGAGTTTCCATTTATGACTTTTGGACTCCGGAACGCTGGTCAGACCTTTCAACGGTTTGTGGACGAGATGACGAGGGGACTAGATTTTGTTTATTGTTATCTTGACGATTTTCTCGTGTTTTCCAAGGATTATATAGAACATGAGGAGCATCTCCGCGTCATCTTCGGCAGACTGCGGGACTACGGCATGCTGGTTAACACGTCTAAGTGTGTTTTCGGGGCAGAGGAGGTAACTTTTTTAGGATACAGTATCTCTGAACGAGGCTCCCGACCACTGGACAGCAAGGTGCAGGCGATCAAGAACTTCCCGGTTCCCGCCACCGTGCGACAGCTTAGAGCTTTCTTGGGTATGCTTAACTTTTATAGGAGATTCCTTCCTCGTGCTGCCCAAATCCAGGCTCCATTGCATGCCCTACTCACAGGTTCGGTGAAAGGATCACATCCGGTCACCATAACTGGTGAATCATTGGCAGCTTTCGATGCTTGTAAGGGCAGTCTATCTGACGCCGCCCTCCTAGCACATCCGGACTGCATGGCGAAACTTGCTCTGGTGACGGATGCATCGGACAAGGCAATTGGTGCAGTTCTCCAGCAGCTGAAGGACAACGCCTGGCAGCCCCTAGCCTTCTTTTCTCGGAAGCTGAGCCCGTCCCAGGTCAAGTATTCGCCGTACGACAGGGAGTTGCTTGCCATTTACGAGGCCGTCAAACACTTCCGGCATATGCTCGAGGCCCGGCATTTCGTTATTTATACTGACCATAAGCCGATTAGTTTTGCATTCCATGAAAGGAAGAAAAACTGTTCGCCCAGGCAGTATAGGCACCTCGATTTTATAGCCCAGTTCACAACCGATATACGACATATATCAGGCAAAGATAATGTCGTTGCTGATGCTTTGTCGCGTATCGAAGAACTGGAAGCGCCTGTAAACCTCGAGACTTTAGCCGAAAGTCAAGCCACCGACCCTGAACTCCTTAAATTGTTAGATGAGGGTTCATCACTGCGTCTCGAAAGGCTTCGGCTACCTGGAAGTCGTATACCGCTGTACTGCGACGTCAGTACCCCGACATCCAGGCCATTTGTTACGAAGTTCTTTCGGAAGCAGATTTTTAGCAGCCTGCATTCTTGCAGCCACCCAGGCGCCAACGCATCGGCCAAGTTAGTCGCCGAGCGGTTTGTCTGGCCCGGCATACGCAAGGATTGCAGGGACTGGGCACGCGCTTGCTTGCCGTGCCAACGAGCTAAGGTAACTCGTCACGTCACAGCTCCACTAGGCACGTTCAATTTACCACGGGCGCGCTTTAAACAGGTCCATATTGACCTGGTAGGACCCCTTCCTCTGTCTTGTGGTTATCGGTATTGCTTGACAACGGTAGATCGATTTACTCGATGGCCGGAAGCAATACCGATAGAGGATATCACGGCAGAGACAGTTGCCAAGGCCTTATTGTCAAGCTGGATAGCTCGATTCGGTTGCCCGATACATATTATAACTGACCGTGGCCGTCAGTTCGAATCGGCACTGTTTAAATGTCTGTCTCAAATAACAGGATTCGAGCATAAGCGGACAACAGCCTACCATCCGGCATGCAACGGCCTGGTGGAGCGATTCCATCGCCAGCTCAAGGCCGCGATCGTATGCCATGGCAATGACAGATGGACTGAATCTCTACCGTGGGTGTTATTGGGTATCAGGTCTTCCTTCAAGGAAGATTTGCAGACCTCATCGGCTGAACTAATGTATGGTGAGCCGTTGAGGTTACCCGGCGAGTTTTTTGACCCATCTACGACCGGTACAACAGATATATCTGAATTTACCGCCCGTATTCGGAATTTCGCCAAAATCCTACAACCTACACCTACATCTCATCATGGTAAGCCTAAAACCTTCATTTATAAGGATCTCGCTACTTGTGATCACGTTTTCCTTCGCGAAGACGCATTACGTGGCTCACTACAACCGGCTTACTCTGGTCCACATAAAGTCGTTTCTAGGGGGGATAAAGTTTTTAAAATTTTTCTGAAAGGTAAAGAGGTCACGGTATCGATAGACCGAATTAAACCGGCCTTCATACTGTCTGTCCATGACGCCAATAATGAAGAACCCTCGCCAGGACCTATAAAAGACTACGTCACACGTTCTGGACGTCGGGTGAAATTTCCCGATTTTTATCGCCCTTGACGGTCTCTGGAGGGGGGTGGTGTAGGGAACCTTCCTACACTTGGGTGTTAAATCATACACCCCAGTGAAAACGTAATATTCGTTTCACTTAAAACTTAAACCTAAATATAATAAAATATCTATGTACATATTTACACTTACACCTAGCACTTAATATAGCTAAATTTAATATTTAATATGAAAATCTAATATAATACATTATTTATATTTACATTTTATTAATCACATTATTTGTGTCGACACACCTGTGATGAGTATCAGTTTGTCGATATTATCGATATCAATCATATCGACCATCACTACATCTCTACTCCGCGCGACACACAATGTGTTACCACCGCCGTCCACGCGCGGCGCGCGCGCACCAGTCGAAACTCATCCGCGGCGCTGTGTCCACGCTTATTCGCATAAGATTTTGTTTTGCATACCCTTGCTTGCGCTTATTATCGTGCTTATTTTTGTGCTTATATATTTAAGACTTTCTTTCTTTGGACTATCATTCTTCCTTCCAAAAACTATTACTGTGCTGTGCCTATGCTTGCCTACCATTATTGTGCCTTCTGAATCGTGTGTCTTGGAATATTATAGATACCTACATCCTAACCGTGAGTCGTATTATTTATTAACGCTCCACTATAACACACAACAAAACGAATAGGTAACGGGGCTGGTACCTACACTAGGAGTCCGTACCGTTGTACCCCGCCTGTACCTATAGATCTATTTACCGACGTAATATTTAAATGGATATACCGAGGGTAAATTATTCTACTTTAAAATCTGGAAACAATATCATAGAAAAAAATAGAGCTAGTACCTCATATGATACTCCACTGTCCGTGCCTGCGTCCCACGGATACAAGTTCAACTCCCTCTCTTCGACCCAGGTATCATTTTCTGTACACAACTCGAACCTGGCCACTCCAAGGAACCAGTCAGGAGATGGGATGAAGCCAACAGCAACAGATATTAGGTGATTGACCTTATCAGTACGAAAGTATGAGTAAGTTGGATTACTCATTTTCTTGTGTCCATGACCTTTGCCTTTTACGAGAGTTCGTATTCCGTCACCTATCTGAAAACATCGTATGATGGGAATGTGTTTCACTTTATCCCATATATCACTTTAACAAAGTTAGAACTCGTGAATCTTCAGCTTTGTGAAGGAATGTTTATATTTGTTGCAATTTTACAGGTATAAATTATGATGAGGAAGTTTCCTAATGTAGGAATTTAGTAAAAAAATTTTTGGAAACTTCCTTATTGATAAACAAGGAAAGTAATAAAAGGCCTCATCTCCAAAAGCGATGACTCTTCCAGACAACCCCTTTCTTTACCTTTCCCCTGATTTCTTCTTCCAACTTTGAGGAATTAGCGTTCTCTGCCACCTCCTTCAAGCCTTCTGAAGCCGGGGCTCCTGGTGACCAAAGAATAAAATCGGTGCCGTGGGAGGCGCCTACGAGATTACTGTATTGGAGCAGCCAATCGTTCTCCGGAAACAAGTAGGGGTGAGTATTTCTGGACCATATTCCAGTAAATGAGACCTGTAAGGAAATTAATTTTTACTATAGGTTTTGAATTCACCAGGGTCCTTATTTTTTAATCTCTCGCCTTGATTTGAACGGTTTTCAATTTTAATTTTCGGCATGAAAAATTTAATATTTGTTAAATTAATTTTATAAATTATTACATGATACTGGTTTTTCCTATTTTTAACCTGTACTCTGTCGGTGTCGTCAATGTGATTTAAAAATATAGAATTTTTCACGCCGAAAATAAAAATTAAAACCGGTCGAATCGGCGAGCGATTCAAAAATAGAGCCTCAGAACCTTTTGGTAGACTGGTAGATATTCTACCTCGTATTTCGCCTCATCGCACACTCCACACTCATTAACTTGTGGTGTGACGTCATTTGGTTGCCGGATGTCCTCGCAAAGAATACGCGTGAGTAAAGGCCCATCCTCAAACCAGGTTTCGGGGTCTTCGGCCACCATCGCGCGCAGTGTCACACATCCATTGCCTGTTGATGGCGCTTGCCAATACACCTGTTGAAAAAGTAGGAGGGGAGTAAGCTACAGATGGCGGCACTCGAGTAGAATATAATGCAATGATTGTTTTAGTTGGCAAACAAGCAAGCGAGCCACCTCAAGGGAAGTAGTCATCGCTGCCTTTATAGTGAGAGCGCCCGTCCGACAGTCCTACCTACCTCATAAGATACTGGAATGAGATAGACTTGTTAAGAGACCTTCTAGAGCGTCTGCCAAGCAGTTTCGGCCAACTAAGAATCGGCAGATAAGGTGATTTTAACTCTACTAATAAACGAGTAACTGATGGTGTAAGTTCCGTTTACGTAAAATCCGATGCCAAGGGCAACGACAAGCTGCCCATCTCTGTATAACACGTTGTTCTGGTAGAAAAAAAGGCAAATGCGCTCCACTGCGAAAGCCACGGTTCCCCGAATCTCCACCCCATGGAGCACTGGTAACCTTACTCACAGGTGGGATCTTATTTGACTACGGTTTTACTATGATGATGATTCTGTAAGGTACTTCCCAAGTCGGAGTGCTCAAATTTTAACGGGATACCCCGCTATCTCTCTTAGGTGTCTACAAGTTATCGAAAGCGGGGTTAGTACACTAAAAGGCATAGGTATAAGTACTCACGTCAACTGACTCCTTGTCATTATTGATGACCTGTTCGACTGAGTTCAAGCAGCGATCACTGAGCTTTGCAGTGGAGGGGTGCTGCGGCCTCACCACCCCGGCGTCAGCCGCTACCAGCCGCTTTGGGTTATCGGGATCTGGTCTAATGTCCCCTTCCGCCGATATCATGAATGACGTAAATCGCGATTCGCCGTCGGTTTCTTTTATTTGCACTGCAAAATGCGATCGACCCAATGAAGTTTCCCAGTTTTTAAACCCCAACTCGGAACTGTTTGAATTGAAAGACCCGTACTTAACCCCCTAGTCGCGTTAACCACACTTATATGACTGTTCGGTGTTGGATGAGTTAACTCAGCTTTTACTCAATCATCATCATCACAGCCCATTACAGTCCATTGCAGGACAGGAGGCCTCTCCTACGAAAGGGAAGGTAACTAGCAGACATCGCCAGCTCGAAACTTATGGAATTTATAACCTTAAAACTTAATTCAGTAGTTTTGTTCAAAATTACAGAAGCCGTATACTTCATAATTGAGATCCGATAAATATTAAATCAATCGGGGCGGAATTCCCGATTAAATATTAATTTTAATTCATCAACAATAAAATTAGTTTATTCGTTTGTATATGGCTCCTTTACTGTACGATGAATAGTATGGCCCAATGAGATATATAGATGGACTGGTATGGACTTCGGGTAGTGTCGGATAGCTTAAGGGAAGAGCACTCGGCGCGGTACCGAAGAGTTCTGGGTTCGATTCCCAGTCCGACTGAATAATGACGATATAGTTGTAGCTCGGCATGCGACTTATCTAGATACTGGTGGCAAAATTGGAAATTTATAAAAAAAATTAATTAAACTGAGTACAGAGCGCTATTTTATTGTAAAATGGACGGTGGGGCCCAAGAAGACATTAGAAATGGCTCGTCTACCGCACGATGGACGGTGTGGCCCAATGGGATATATGGATGAACTAAATTTTTGTGTAAATTCTGACATGTTTTTATATCAATTGTGTATTTTATATATATGACAATAGTGTAATCAATTGTGTATCAATCAATTTTGACATGTAACAATGGTTACCAATAAATAAACTTGAACATGAACTTGAACTGGTATGTACTTTGGATAGTGTGGAATAGCTTAAGGGAAGAGCACTGGGCGCAATACCGAAGAGGTCTGGGTTCGATTCCCAGTTCGAGCTATCTGATCTATTTTTTCGGTTCATTTAGATCCCTATTGGAAAGATTTTCTACTTTTTGGCTTCCCGGTTTCCATATTTCCTGTTTTAAAGAAAAAATAATATTTATAGTACATTTGTTTAGGAATGGCACAGATGGGTGACTTAAAATGTATTTCGAGTATAGTAAGATAGTTAAAAGGAATAGCGCTCGGCGCGATATTGAAGAGCCTTAATTTTATTTTATTAGCTAATGGTACATGATTCGTAATAGATAATAATCTATGCATTCAAGATTATCGTGATATGCTCTCAAGATAATAGAATATAACAGAATAAATACCATGTATTAACTTATACATAATTGCGGTAAAAAGCAACGAAGGTAGTCCCACTTCTGCGAGAAGCATGCGTCATAACTAAAGTTTTTATAATATAAAACAACCATAGCGTTTAAGCATCGTTACGTATGTAAATTTGTTGATGCTCAATAGAATGTAAAGTAGGACCCAAAACTATCGCGTAAACAGGAAGCAGTTTATCAAGTTTTATGGTATCTAGACTTATATATTTGTGCACCGAGGAAGTATTATTATAGACATTCCTCAGTTTAAACATTATATACAAGTCTTTGTGAAAGCCAACCTTTCTATCGTACTGTTCCGCTAGTACGCTTCACATTTATGACTTTCTGCCCTCTTGATCGACCTCACATTGAAAATACAATGCTAAATTTAGCTTCTAATCCGTGAACAACACGCGCTTAGATCATAAAGGTGCGTACGAATTAGAGCGGCTCAGCCCGAGGCATGCTCGCCACGCGCGGCGAGGCTGCTCAGTTGCGCATTTGTTTGTTCGTTGAGGCAACGTGCTCGCGGCGAGCCACAAATGCGCCGCACAAATAACATGCTGATGCTGCTTTTATCATAATTTATGGGATTGTTAAAATTGGATTGTTATAGAGTGAAAACTAAGCTATGTTCGTAATGGATCCTCATAGTTCCCAGATGAATAAAAAATAAAATGCAATAAAAAGCAATACTCCTGCTACTTACTTGATTTACAGCGTGCAAATGTAGAATACCACCAAGAACACCGCGCGGCTTATATTTTTGAATTTGAAAAACAGGTATAATATTGGTCATAAGGTTGTCTGTCAGTGTCACCCAGTCGCCCGTGAGGTGCCCGTGAGTGAATACCTTAAAATCTTAGCTTAAAAGGATACGGTCTATCGGTTCATACAAGGTGTTCACTAAGATCCAGCCGGTACAAAGTGAATGAAAAACGGAAGTATGAAAAATACGGAACTCGTATCAGTTAAAAAAATAAATCTAAATCTAGCCAATTCTTCACAATTATTTTTCGAAAACTTAATATTTTTAGCGAAACTGCAACACTCACGCGACACTCATGCAACACTGGAACAAGCCGTAGAGTAAACGATGAAAGAAGAAACTCCTTTTATGCCCGGAGTAAGAAGTTTTTTTCGTCATAGCGAATAGAAATCAATGAGGAAAGAAAAAACCCCTTTCAAGAGGAGAGGGCATTATGTTTAATAATGCGTGTAATGCATTCGCTTTAAGAAAACACTGGTAATGCGGCGTGCCGCGTGAAATACCTTTTGATGTTACATAAAATAGCCGACGGATGTACCCAAAATGAACTAGCACAGGAACTAGATTTCCTTAGAATCATGGTATGTACAATACCTCGGTCGACCTCGCTTCGCCAACGGTATTAGGGGGCACACATAACGAGTTTCCAACTCGTTGCCGTGCTAACGTTTGACTATCCTCAAATACGAAATGGTCACCCATCCAGCTCCCTTGCATTACTAGCATTGCTTACCCTTGGTTTTTACTATATAATAAAAACATATCTGACATAATGAACAAAACTGGAATTAAGTCTCGTCATTTTGAAATGTCATGCCAATGCCAACAACAGCGACGCTGTCACATGGTCTGACAACGTAATGGCTGTGTAAGAAAACTCCTTTTAAGGGGCACAACGGCAAAAATGCGTACAATGCGTGACACACACCTTTTGATACATAAAATGGCCGACGGATGTGGCCAAAAAGAAACTTAAAATAATAACTAGAATTCCCCAGCATCATATTACATATTATTATGGCTAATTAACTCGCTCACAGCCTATCATCGCCTTCGAAATCACAACCACAGGGCAGGTCTTCCTAACGGAGTATGCAGTTTCATTCGTCATTAGTGGCAGTGTATGACAAAGACAATGACATGCCTGTCATTGTCAATGTCCAAACCTAGGATATTTTTACCTGTCTGTCTATGCAGTGTCACAAACTTAATCTGACCCAGTGACAGCGCCGCTGTTAATGGCATTGACATGACATTTCAAAATGGCGACACTTGATTCCAGTTTTGGCCACCGGGTCAGATAAGTTTGTGCATCCATAGCTTTTTTCGGGTGTGTTCATAATTTCATGCCAAGAATGCGTTCGTTACATAGCAAATTAGTAATATTTTAAACATTAATATAAAAAAATTGGCTGGCTAAAGAATTTAAATAATTACGAGAGGACATTAGGTTTTATAAGCTTTATCCATTTCAACTCTCATTATGCCGGCTGGTGGTCAGGAAAAAACTAGACTGTCTCCTTTGACTTCATATGTTTATATTCTACAATCTTTTTTCATACAATTTATTTATTACCGTCTTCATAAATGTCAGACAGATAATAAAACTATCAATGTGTGGCGATAAAAAATAATTATGACATTTCATTTTAGGGTTAAAATGTCTTTTATTCTGAAAACAGTGTCACTTACCTCAAATCCCATTTTTATTCCACCAAGGTCACGATCACATAGTTCACTCTGAAGTTAATCGAAAAGCTACATCACTTATTATTTATAATTTTTTTGGTTATTCCAAATAAATTTCTGCTGAACAAAAACGGTCAAATTAATTCACGACTTTTTACTTTTCATTTAAAATTAAGGTCATAGGGTTTATAAGTTTCGAGTTGGGAATCATATCTGGTTATTGCCATAATAAAAAAAATTTGAGGTCGCAGTGTTATAAATATAATAATGGAAAGTGCTGCTGCCCATTTTCCAGCCTACGGAGTCTCTAGAAAATTGCCTCGAAAACATTATAATAGTCGCCTTGTACGACACCCACGAGTGTAACAGCTTGGTGCTATTCTACTCTGCCGGACACCATACGACTTAACTCAACTGAGAACCTAAATCATTTCTTATTCGACTGTTTTGATAGTTGGGACTGTAACGGGATCTCATCCTTGTTTCATGGATGTTTACTGTGAATTTCGGTATTATAACTTACGCGTGTATAATTGGTCAGGTATGTATCCATCTTCCACGCCAACCACGTCTAATTTGAAACGTCCTTCAGGAGATGAAGCCTCTGACGTAGAGCCATACGGTCGTCTGTCACAATGCAAGCTAGCCACATTGGCTACAGTACAAAATACAACAAGCAAGTATATTTTAATCATTCCAACCATATTTTGTGACCATTTATAACAAGCTTCACTCCACGTCCAAATAGTACAGTTTCCAAGAGCTAAACTGAATATTATACGGACTAGATACCTAGCTATGTAAAAGCAAGCTCATGATAATACATCTTGTTGACGGCTCTCACGTCCATTGTAATTGACCCTTGAGGAGGTCCACTAATTTGTGTTATGTGATACCTTATCACGTGTAAGTAGGATAGTAGGTAGTCATTTGTGATACTTTGAAATGGATATCATATACCTACCTACCTATCTGATTATATGTAGGTAGTCCTACTCACTCTACCTACCTACGGCCAGACCCAAGAACTTTAATGTTGTTCATATTAATATGCGGAGAGTATCGCCGGCATTATAACGACAAGCTCGACACCTTCTCTGGCAGAAACATTCAGGTCATTCTGGTGTCAGAAACTTATCTTAAGCTAAGTTTCCTCTCTACTACGTACTTACTCTGTTCCTGGTTTACATTTGATACGGGATGATGGTAAGGGTGGAGGTGTGGTTACCATTTACCTGTGAGGTAATCTTCCTTACAAGGTACTTAGTAAATCACATTCGGGTTAGACAAATGCTGAACACTTTTTTGTTGAGATGCTGTTGGGAAACTGTAAGATCCTTTTAGGTGTTGTGTACATCCTTTCTTATTAATTAACAATTTCTCGTTAAAATCAAAGCCGAAATTGCGCAGGCATTACTTCTTCCGATCTTGGACTATGCAGATATCTGTTACCTAGACCTATATGAGGTTCTCCTAAACAAGATGCAGCGTCTGCGGATAAGTGGAATTTTGCCACAAAATTAACTACCCTCTAACGAGAGCATTTTGGTGTCGAAGAAAAACTATCAGCCATGCACGTTCTGAACCATGTCCATGTCGCACCCAAAATGCTCTCCACGTCCTTGATTGTGCAATGATTCCGTTCAAAGTATCAAAACCAATGTTTCAACTGGTACCAGTCCAACAAACAAAAATCCACAATAGTTTAAAACACCCGCCCCCAACTTTTTGATTTTTTTTCTTAAGAAGTATAAGGAATATATCCCATACTGCCTTCGGCCGTCCCTACTGCATAAAGGACCAATAATTTAAGTTATGTCAGGCTCGAGCTCTTGGTTCGTGGTTTTGTTATTATTGTTCGTCTGTGGTGAAATGGGTGTTGTAGTTTTGTGGAGTGATTCGATTGTATTTTTATCACAAATCGTAGTATATTATTCGTATAATTAGTGTTTAAAGTGTTGTGTAAATGTCTACAAAGCCAATCAAAATGCCGGCAGCAACGAAAGACTCCACCATTCTCAAAATCGCTGTGGAAATGCTAAATGCGCCTGACAAGGTGCCTCTTTTACTCGAGTTTGACCAGAGTCAACCTTTATCCAGCATTATACAGGAACTGTGCGAGCGCTGGGGTCTACCAGATCCTGATAATTACGCTTTGCAATTCTCCGAAAGCAATAATCAAAATTATATTACTGAAAAGAATCGCAACGCCATAAAGAACGGTTCCGTTTTGCGACTCGAACTATCGCCAGCCAAAACGGTACAGGATATCCTTTCCAAAATTAAAATGGGCATCGACAATGAACAGATCACTGCTTTATCGAAGCTGGCCATATCGAGCAGCGATCTCACGTTCGCGTGTGAATTCATTAATAAGAAAGGACTGTCCCTTGTTATCAACAATATCGAAACAGGGAAATTTAAAGATAAGGCACTGAAGTACGCGTTTGTCACATTTGTTGAATTGATGGACCATGGCATAATATCGTGGGATATACTAGAGAACCCATTCATAAACAAAGTTGCTAGTTTTATCAACAACCAAACAAACACACAAGACCCTCAAGTTATACAGTCATGCCTCTCAATCCTCGAAAATATTGTGTTAAATAGTTCGGGTAAAAATTCACATGTAGAAAAGGAAATAACAATACCCAATTTAGTCCAGCATTTGCAAAATCCTTATCAAGACAGTGTCATACAACAGAATGCCATAGCTCTTATCAATGCAATTTTTTCCAAAGCAGACATTACAAAGAGGAAAACTATTGCAGCAACTTTAGCATCAAAACAAGTCCGTAATGTTATATATGAAAATCTTATTGGGGCTAGTGACTATTCCAAAAACGCTTCTAAAGAAACAGTTGGAACTGAATTAGCGCATCAGTTGTATGTGCTTCAAACTCTAATGCTAGGTCTATTGGAGCCTAGAATGCGACAAAGAGCCGATTCTCAAGAACAAGAATCACATGAAAAGATCAAAGAATTAAAGAAAATTGCTTTTGAAAATGACAACAGTTTCAGTATTGAAGTTACAACAAGGAGGCAGCATGGAAACTTCGCAAAGGAATTTAAGAAACTTGGCTTCAAAAGTGAAATAGATCCTATAAAAGACTTTAATGAAGTTCCACCAGGGATATTAGCTCTGGATTGTATGTTGTATTTTGCTAGGAACTATTTAGAAGATTACACAAAAATTGTTCTTGAAAATAGCTGTAGAGCAGATGAACATGAATGCCCATTCGGGAAAACCAGTATAGAGCTAGTGAAACAACTGTGTGATATTCTTCATATCGGAGACAGCCCCAGTGAACAGGGGCAAACTTATCATCCTCTCTTCTTCACCCATGATCATCCATTTGAGGAACTCTTCTGTATTTGTATAGTAATTCTAAACAAGACATGGAAGGAAATGCGGGCCACTACAGAAGACTTTGTAAAAGTATCTAGTGTTGTGAGGGAGCAAATAAGCAGAGCATTAGCGGAATCTCCAAAAGGTTTTGACAAATTCCGGCAAAAGATAAATCAACTGACATATGCAGAGATTACACAGATTTGGCAACAGGAGCGTACTAACAGAGAAGTTTGGGAGTCGCATGCAGTGCCGATAGTTCAGCTAAAAGAGAAAATCACTCCAGAAATCATTGATTTAATCCAACAACAACGACTAGGAGTTTTAGTTGGTGGCACACGGTTCAAAAAATATACTCCAAGGGGCCAGAGAATCAAAGACAAATTCTGGTTTGTCAGGTTGTCTCCCAATCACAAAGCATTGCACTATGGTGACTGTGATGAAAAGAGTACACCCAGTTTAGAGGAACTTGGTACTATACTGCCAGTGGCAGAAATCAAATGTGTGGTTACAGGGAAAGATTGCCCTCATATGAAAGATTTAAGGGGAAAGAAAATAAATCCACCACTAGCATTCTCGTTGATCTTAAAAGCTGCTGAAGTAACCTCACTAGACTTTGTTGCACCTGATGAACAGATCTTCGATTACTGGACAGATGGAATCAATGCACTGTTGAAGAAGAAAATGTGCAGTAAATCATTTGAAAACGATTTAGAAACTCTTCTATCTATGGACATCAAAGTAAGATTGCTGGATGCAGAAGGCATAGACATCCCAAAAGACCCACCTATTATTCCTGAAGAACCAGAGGATTTTGAGTTTTATTATGAAAATAATTAATGATAAAGTTACAATAGATATTGAGCTGATGTCCTAGATATATAATGTCAATTTTAATGCCAACTGTGCAATAAGATATAGAAAAACATTCTATCAACATTCTTTTTTATATAATTTTAATGCAATTATTTAGGGATTATTATAGTCTTAAGAATACCTAGAAAGACAAAAGTATTTTAGATGTAACCATGTAAACATTATAATAATTAGTATTATTTGAAAAAAGCATTCTGTGTTTGTTACCTAAAGAGAGCTAAAATGTATTGTAAAAGAACTGACTTTTCTTCAATCTTCCATAAGTGTTGTGTGGCCATATTCCAATATTATATTTTGTATACCAAAGATCATGTCTAAAGAACAAAATATATTTTAATTGATTATGTACTATATAAAATAAATGTTTAATCAGTGTACTTACTGTTTTGCTGTTTTTAAACTTAATTTTGAGCATTAATGAACACCTGAAGTGATCCTACGAAGTTTGGTACTTACCTGAGCCAAGCCAGGTCGGGTTGCTAGTGTTTTTTTTATATACCATTAAGATGACAAACAAGCTTACGGCTTGGCTGATGGTAAACAATCACCGCAGACGTCACCCACGCGCTGCCGACCCCGCTAAAACCTTTTCACCCCTTTCTTGAACTCCATGATATGATATGATGTAGGATAGAGATGGTCTACTGAACCGTATAGAAACGTTAGAGCGAAAAATACCTGAAGTTCTTCACACATTCCTTACACACTTATCCATGGAGACATTTGTGGCACTTAAGAAGGAGTAGCTATATAGGCACATAGTTTAGATACTCATGGTGAAATCAGGACACTGCTAGTCTCTATTTAGTTTCCTGTAGCCGTATTCACAATGATTCGAAACCGTTTCCGAACGATTCGACACGAAATTCGTGAGCGGCGAATCCGTGTCGGTCGATTCGAAAGTTGTTATTCAGAATCCCGATTGATTCCACGGAAACTACTCTCTATAACATATGAAAATTTCATCAAAATTAACTGTAACCACATATTCCTAAGAACTTTTGTGGGGTCCTTTGTCGAATCCGTATCCGAATCCGATTTCCGAGCCATTGTGAATACCGCTACTGGTGTGGTATGGTGTCCAATTACTTGTCCTTGCAGAAAAGTATACCCTCGCGTTCATTCGTGGATTACCATCTTAAGTGTTGGTACATACGACACTGCAGCAGGGCCGATCTAGAAGGCAGCTAGACAGTTGCAGGTAATCCTTCTTTACGCAGTATCAATTTCGGATGCAGGGGACATGGTCGGACGTCCGGCGAACCCAAATATCGAATAATCAGGAACTAGCTGCCGGCCTGATTGGCCCTGCCGCAGTGTCGTATATAGCCACATTGCCGACCGCCAGAGAGGCGTAATGCCGTATAAATTGCTTCCGCATAATTATGACAAATTGGTGACATTTTATTCCGTTAGGTAAATACCATGGACTTAGTATGGTAAATACCAATTTAGACGGTCGTTAGATCACTCCGCCGACTCTAATAGTGCGTCCACATATAGTTGGAGTGCAACTAGGATCGTAATGACTGTGGAGTAAAAGGGAACCCATACGCCAAATAGGGAAGAGACCTGACTCCTCTCATAATTAATCCTTATCGTATTGTCTTTTAGTGAAGTAAATAAATACATTATGAAATAGGTAATGAACTCACAGCAAGATGGTGACGCACGTATCCTTTATACCTGATTTTTATATTGGAGCTATTTGGAACATGGAGCACAAGTCCGGTGGAGAGCCTATACGAGGGTATATCTGTGCAACTGTAGGGATGTATAGGTGCTATTCCCCTATCAGCGCTTTTGTGCAACTTGGTTATGGTACGGGGAACAAGGGGTAAAATATCGTCATTTTTCCATGCATACTACGCAGAACGCATCCATGAACGGTAGCTTGCTAGGGAATTTCTTTCTCATTTCGTGGCTAAATACGAAATTAAGCTATCAAATTGTACGAAAAGATTGAGCCCGCAACTTAAAAGCTACCTCGCCCCCCGCGTAAATTAAGGGAAAAAAAAGGCTGAGTGAGGTACGCGTTCTCCACTGACTACGTGCTCTGTGATGAGAATCAATAAAATAAAATAACCATTCAAAAACAACATCCAAATAAAAGACATTTATTTTACATACACTTTTACACATGATTTATCTATCAGACTGATTTCCTTTACTGCATCTTCGACACTTCGAATTTTGTGTTGATTATTTCCTCGTCAGAGTCAAGGAGTGGTAATGTGCTTGTGGGGATGTTCTCTTCGACCCATCGTAGGTCAGAGTCCAGGGAGTGGGTCGTCTCCTGTGCCTGTTCCTTGCCTTCTTTGTCCGCGTCGCCCCCGGAATTGCTCGGATTCCTCATTTTCACTCCGTACGCGTCACTCACGAATTGTTCTTCCTCTTCTGTAAAAGTGGGAGAATAGCTTAGAAATGTTAGATAGGATGTTTCGATTTCAATTCGTTGCTCAGTACGTTAAGTCTCAATATATAAATGATTCAAAATACATAGGTATCGTGAAATATATAAATATAAGCGGCAACTCATGAGTAGTAAGTGTGTACAACATTTACCGACTTATATAGTGATATTTTACAACTTGGACATTATGCAATCTGGACGTTTTGCAACTTGGACATTTTGCGACTTGGTTTTTTTTTTACCACTGGACATTTTGCAACTTGGACATTTTGAGACTAAACGGCTCATTAGAGTGATATATAATGGTCATTGTTGTGAAATTGCAAGCGCCACAATCATCGTGAGCCGTGAGAATTTGACGACCAATTTATTTTATCTCCAGCTCAGAACAATGAGACAAAGGCTAAGTTTAGTTAGCCAGCGGCCAGATCGTTTAAGTGAAATTTTAAATAACTAGAAAATGAAACTAAGAAAAATGTCGAATTCGGGATGTAACAGTGCGAGAATTGTCCCCGTTCGCGGACTTTTCTTGCTTATAAACCACCTATCACTCTATCTCTTGTTGAAAACCGCATTCAAATCCGTTGCGAATTTTAAAAGATCGAAGCATACGCAGATACATACATGGACTACGCACAGACGGCGGGAAGAGACTTCGTTTTATAGTATCCATTGTTTTTAAATCACGTATTAGTAATGTTAGATTATTTTTATGGAGGAGCGATCTCTCCTTACATAGACAAAATATTACAGGTGCGCGGATCGGTTATATTCATATAACATAACGTAACGTTATGCTATTAATAGTAGTTTATGCAACTGTCATATAAAAGGGGGTATTAAAACATGAGTGTCTGTTTATCATATGAGGCGTAGCCGAGAATGATAATAGTTTGACACGAGTGTTTTAATACCTAATTATATGCAGTTGCATACACTACTTTATCTACACTCATATTTTTATGTTAAAATATCGTATAATTTTATCAACTTAGCTGGAAGTAAGCTGCGAGTCAGTTCTGTTGTACCTACGCGTCAAGGATATCAAGCGGCGGGCAATTCACTTAACTATTTTTACATTTATCTATTTATTTGCTTAAAATAAGGAAAAACATTCACAAACACAAATTACAACCATTACAAAAAAAAATCTGTTTAGCGGGAAAATAATTACACAGAATATAAACAGGAAAATTTAAATTTTGAATTTGAATTTGTTAAAGACATCTAAGTATTCAGCCTACATTACGCCGTGTCCCGGCGCCCGACAAAAAATTAAAAAATAAAAGTATTGCATAATTATTAAAAAGTTATTTTACGATACAGCTGTCATGAAAATAGTATGAGAAATGCTGTATCGAAAAGTAATTTTAAAATTTTTTATAGTCTGGCGTGAAAAAAGTGTACCTTTAAACGACTGTTTTCGAATATGTAATTGGAACATTACGCTATGAGTGTAGATAAGAAAAGAATATTCTGTTTAGCGGGAAAATAATTACTTACAAATATAAACAGAAAATTTGAATTTCGAATTAAAATTTTGAATTTGTTAAAGACATTTAGGTATTCAGCCTACATTTGACCATGTCCGGGCGCCCGACAAGAATTACAAAATATAAGTGTTGCATAATGATTAAAAAGTTATTTTACGTTACAGTTGTAATGAAATTAGTATGGGAAATGCTGTATCGAAAAGTATTTTTTTAAAATTGTATGGACTGGCGTGAAAAAAGTGTCTCCTTAAACGACTGTCTTCGAATATGTAATTGGAACATTACGATACGAGTGTAGATAAAGTAATTTTTTAAAATTATATAGTCTGGCGTGAAAAAAGTGTACCCTTAAACGACTGTTTTCGTATATGTAATTGGAACATTATGCTATGAGCGTAGATAAAAATTATCATGTTATTTTTAAGGTTTTAATATAACACCCGTTTATATATGTACCGTATAACGGTCGCCGTTTTTTAGTTTTATTATTATTTACAGTTGATTTAGTACCTTGGGGAACAAAATCGTATAAAAAATGTATTATTAATCAATATATGTGTACACGTACAAACATTAGTTTTGCGACTTTCGACGACATTAATTGCATAGATAACAGAATATAACACAACAATATTATGGTTATCTTGTTATAATATATTAGTAGCAGAAAATATTGTGTATTAATAATTGGTGTTATAAGTATATTTTATACCGTTATAATATACCCGTTATCTAATATAACGAACACCTCTACAAAATATCCTCGTCTACTGGGTGAGATCAACCCAATGTATCCATTAAGAATTAAAATTATTTCTTTTTGTCTATTTATAAATAAATAAATATTCGTGGACAAATTCACACAGCGCCATCTAGCCCCAAACTAAGCAAAGCTTATACTATGGATGCTAGATAACTGATATACTACTTAAATACTTTTAAATACATAGAACACCCAGACCCGTAACAGAAATTAAAATTCATCATTTCAATTTCTGCCCGGCCGGGAATCGAACCCGGGACCTCTTGCGTGGCAGACCGGCATGTTGACCATTGAACCACTCAAGTCGTCATTGATTATTACTACGTATAGAAGAATGCGGGTACCTGAATCACCGTCGTCCTCAGCGTTGTCCAACAGCGGTGTGAACGCGTACCGCTGGTTGTTATTGGTCGGCCGCCATAGCACCATAATGGCTGCTAGCACGCCCGCGAATAACACGTGCCAGTACGCCTCGTCCATCCACACTTCCTTCCAATCCTGGGGAAAACAAAGAAATTAAGAGGTAGGCCAGGACATCCCCTCGTCCATACACATTTCTTTCTAGTCCTGTGGAAGTCACTAAGATTATTGAGGAGGTAGGGCATAGCGGGATATGTCTTTCAAATGAGGATTTGCGCGATTCCAGTGGGCTGATTACGTTAATCTGTTGCCGACAATTCTCTGATTTAAATGGTTGAAATTGTTACTTTTGCGATTACGTATGATCGATTTGATAGTTTCAGCTTATTGCCATGGAATTTTGTTAGCAACTGAACCCATGGAATCGATGATACGGAATCGCAAAATTAACATTTCAATCATTGAGATCAGAGAACAGAGTTAAGTGATTAGTCTACAGATGGTGCTGTTAAGATGTGCGAGGTCTGATTTGAAAATAAAGCCCTGTCATTGATTAGAATCGATACGACATTTTACAGCAGTTGTTTCTGTCCAATAGCGCAGCAGTATTTTGACAACGGACGTCTCACTAGCGCCACCTGATTTAGAAATCACGAATACCCTCAATGGAGCCGCCTGACTGAAGCAGTACCTCCAAACTATTTTAAATAGTATTTTCTGTCAGGTTACCCATAGCCTGTTTGTCTAACGTAACTTTCGCCTATACCCATGGAACAATTTATCCAGCGAAAAGCGACTCAGCATATTGCATAACAGCATATGTTCTAAACACTTATCACCGACTTGCCGCGGTGAGGTAAGCGTCGCTAAATGCAATGAGGGCAACCGTTTTTGTGTTCATCACTTGGCGCCACTGTCCAGTAAGGTCTTGTCACTGTCAAAATAACGCCGTTCTATTGGCTGAATTCCAACTGTCAACTTAAGAGTGTATGATTCAATATTTTGACAACAGACCTTGGTCGCTAGTGGCGCTATCTAGTGGAATTCAGAACTCGCGTTAGCCCTCATTGGCTCTGAATGCCTTTGGCTGACGAGCGGTTCACGAAGAAGTCTAAGCTGCGCAAGATTGGTTTAAAAACTGCATGAATGTTCGGTGAGTGCGATCCCCTCACTAAAGTTCTCTACCGGTTAAACTACTCCATGGCGTAGCAAAACAAACGTTTTATTTTTCAGTGCTTATTATATTGCAATCGCTGAAGCTTACGGCGAGTGAAAACAGCGTGAGGAAACCTGTACATTCAGGCGACTGAAAGTGTAACCATGATCCAACCTTTTCAGTTTCCCATGTTAACAGGGCCATAGAGATCTGATGGCAGTCGCTTCACCGTATCTACCTGATCTGACCAAATTCTGGATCAAGTTCAAGGCGGACCCCGGGCCCTCGCGAGAGCCCAACCGGGATATTGCCGGCAAGATGATTATTATTTTATAATCATAGCACAATAACTGAACAAATTATAAGGGTATGTTCCGGGTTTCCTACCGCGTACCTGCACCCCGATATTTCGACACAGTTGCATGTATCATAGTCACGGGACGACTAAAACATACCCTTCAAATGTGTGATAATAACCGCGATAGTTTAAAACATTATATCACAATCACTAAAGCGTCTACTCACAGTAATGCACGTCATCACCCGGTAGGACTTGATGGAGTACAGCATGAACACAACCGACGAGACCACCGCGAATATGAGCGTGTTAGTGAAGTGCCTGTACAGTGACAGCTTTATTGTGTTCCTGTGGACAAAAATGTAATCGCTACAGTATCAGCTTCGTGGGAAAGTACTGAAGAGAGGAAACAAGATCAAATGAACAATACTATTCCATAGCAAGCTTCTATCGGCCGTTCTCTATGATCAGTCAGAGTATTTGTCAAGACTAATCAAACGAGCCCAACTCGATGGCTTTACCATGCGTTGTTTAGGAGTTCCTATTGCCGCTTTCTGTCTCCATCATGGGGCCAGATCGATGGTATAATTTACATAAAATTGCATTGTCACCGAGTTTATATGAGTGTGCAAAACTTCAGCTCAATCGAAAACCGGAAAGTGGGTCCAATTTAATTATCAATATTTTAATATCGAACAGCCACGGGGACATGTCAACTAAATAAAAGGTTGTAAAATGGAAAGATTTCCAATTATTCTCATATTTCTTTCTGGTATGTTTATATCTATATAACAAATTAGCGACTCGGCTATTAATGCCATATGAATAAATAAATATATAACAAAAGTTTACTCAAAACTCTCTTCTGGGCGGTCTAAGAAGCGATGAATTCACATAGCTGAGTTGAAAAAATGAGAAGCACCGTTTCGTGTAGTTTTCAACACTGCCATCTTAAACCAGCCTGCCAGGCATGGAAAGTATTGCAAAACTCTCCACTAATATGGAAGCTGCTCAAGTTCAGCTGTTTAATATTACTAATGCTGATGATGCATTTTTCCTCTTTAAATATATAGGTACGCAAGCATTTTCAATTTTATTAATTATATTAACATTTCACTGTTAGAAAACACAACAAGCTTCCCCAAAAGTGGTAAAGAGGGTAGACTTACCTAATACCCTCATTTTATTTATTTTACATTTAATCCGCTATAAATCTTATCTACTTACTACAAAACTTAGCAATATTATACACAAAAAACATTGAATCTAGAAGTGAATATTTTATATCAACAATTAAAAACTAAAAAACTCATCGACTCACCTCCTCAACTGCAGTGTGCGCATGGTGTGAGCGAGCGACACGAACACCCACCAACAGATGGCGCTGTCCAACAGCGACAGTGGCGCCTCGGAGAGTAGGAGATCCCTATTCGACTCCTCTGCCTTATGGTGTAGTCTTAGCCAGGCTTCTATGGCGGCGAGCAAGCCCCATAGGGCTCCGGTGCCTACCACACGTTGTAGCGCCGGCCCTAAACGCGGCCTGTGAATGTGGAAATAGGTAGCTGTTAGCTGGTAAACTCGACAAAACTAATGCGCTTATTAAATACAGTCGTCTAATTCAGAAGCAAAAAGCGTGAAAGCAAATCAAAATATAATGTATTACTCAAAAAATGAGGTCCATATTTGTATCACGCCTTTTGAAAAGCGAAGCGACGCGAATTATAATATATGTGATACAAAAATGGACCTTATTCTATGAACAATACATTCCACGTTTGACTTGTTCTCGGGCATTTTGATTCTGAATTTAGGCAGGTGTAATTAGCTCATAAGGTTGAAGTTCAGGTGCACGTCTTGAAGCAGCAACTAACACTTATGGTCTTATTCATAAAAGATATTTGACGTTTATGAAACATATTTTAGTAAAAATATACCTGCACCTTACAGAATACCGCAGCTAAACAATACTCTTTTAAATAGTATTGTGTTTCAGCCGGTGAGTAAGGTCTCCAGTGCTCCATGGGGTGGGGATTTGGGGAACCGTGGCTTTGCCAGTGGTGGGGCATTTGCCTTTTTGCTGCCAGAGCAACGTGTTATAGAAGTGGGCAACGCTTTGGCGGTACTCTTGGTGTTGCTAATGTCTATAGGCAGTGGTGACCACTTTCCATTAGGTGGCCCGCTTGCCTGTTTGCCTACCGTATGACATTAAAAAAAATTTTTGTCTTTATCTATCACTGAAACGGTTGGATTTGAAAGAAAGTGACAAACCGTATTTTAGCTAAAATAAGTTTTTTAAACATTATGTAACTTTTATGAAACAGACGATTAGTTTTTAAGACTATTGTAATACTTTATAATACTGTAAATAAACGGTATATTTATACGGGCCGCGTTATTCAAGTAATTCGATAAAAAAGCTGCCTTTATCACTTGGTGTCATGAGGGACTGTTTCCATATTCGACGTGGCATTGTCTACACAAAAATCGCTTCTATTGCATCGCTAGTAGTATCGACGATAGCTTATATTAACATTCGTGAGTTCACGTCTCTGAGTAAAACATGGCTACTGCACGATCGACATTTCACGAAACGACACTTGTGGCAGTGGTAAAGCCAAATTGTTTCCAGCCTTACGACTCCGTAGCGCCATCTAGTGTAGTCAACGAGTTAGTGAAACCGCTACTTACTTGACAATCCCGAATCCGAGCGACACGATGATAACGAGCATCCGCGCCAGCGCTCGCTTCGCCACCGACACCCATTCGGCGAACATATACGCCTCGGCGTTGAATAACCTGTGGGAGGTTGAGTGTGAGTGCCTCTTGATATAGTTGTTAATATCGGGTAAGATGGTGGTCTATGTTAAAAGAGAACTCATAGTAATGTTTCTTAACGGGTGTTTATCTATATCAGTATACCAGTATGAACACAAATAATAACCTCCAAAGAAATCTGACTGCTATTCTGTCATCATTTATCATATTCTTCGTTCATACCATATCCTTGAAATCGGAACATATAAATAAATTATTTATTTCGTTACAAAAGTACCTATTTATTTAACCATTTATTGTGTAATTTATGCTGACTGCTGTGATTGTGGTTACTGGAGACTCCTTCTAAGCATAGCCTGTGTCAGGAGGCACCTTATCTATTTCTAACTATGAAATAGGTACAATATAATTATTATTCTAGTTGTTATAATCAGAGAGAATGAAAATCAAAATCGTTAATAAATAATGATATAGGTACGTGACTTAAAAAATATCAACGAAAGCATTGTCATTTGGCGGTTACGTAAAAGGCGGTGGTACCCAAAAAAGGTGGTTCAAACTTGTCACTATTCCCAACACCACCACAATCAATCACAACAATCTCCACTCACCCGCTATCATTGATGGCAGCATACACCGCGTAGTAAGTAGCACTCTCTACCATTCCGAGTAGAGCCACGCCCCCAATCCAGTACTGTATGCGGAGGAGGTCCCGCCACTGCGACGCACACACAGCCAGCCAGCCCGCGCACAGCACAGCGTATACGCCGCACATTACGCCAAAGAACTGGGGACGTAAGGACGGACTATGAGAGAGTTTATTGAGTTTAGGAGGGCCGATGTAAGGAGAATCTCTTTAGGGATATACAAATGACAGTTCTCAGTGCGACTGTGGCTTGTCCCCGCAAACCATGGACCACCTCGTTTCATGCTCGGCGTGTCCTAAAACTTGTACAATGAAGGACTTGTTCGAGGTCAGTTCAAACGCTGTATGCGTCGCTGAATACTGGGCGAATAAAGTGTAGGTAAGTCAGAGTTTAGACCATCGATTAGAAATGAGGGGCCCACTGAAAACCAGCGTCATGGCATCAGCTGTGGGTGTGCTGAGTGTGGCCCCATTACACAGATAACGATAAAATATTACAATAGACAATTAACTAGTTTTGTGTCTTTATTGTCATGTGTGAGATACGTGTAATAAACGTATTATTTATTTTATTTTGAATCGAATGCAACAAGCATGTTTGACGTTGGCGAAACCCATTATGGAGATAGATACACGAATATAGCTTCCATAGGTTCACACTTCTCTAGCGCGGTATAAGAACAGCCAGCGCGATCTATGTGCGGATGCTTGCCAACCTTGTTCGTGTACTCGTAATGTGAGTATTGTTGAGTTTCCATATTGGAGCGAAAAATAATCCGTTCGCGTTAGACAGTCACACCCGATGGACATGAACTCGCGCGCGCACAGTAACTTGACGATGATTTCGTCACGTGTGTTGCCATTGTCCTCATGATCCGTATTTTTAAACCCTTGACGAAAAAGAGGGTTGTTTTAAGTTTGAAGTGTGTATTTGTGTGTCTGTCTGTGGCATCGTGGCTCCGGGACGAATGGACCGATTCGGATGCGGTTGTATTTGTTAGCCAGTTTAATCTAGATCGTTTCTAGCGGCACCGCCGAACTGCAATCGCATGATACCACCCTCTTGACGTCACAGAATATTCGAAATGCATGTTGTGACGGACGTCATTCGTCAGGGAGGGGTGGCTCTGGAATGACGTCCGTCACAACATGCATCATGATCATGCTATTGGAGATCGGCGGTGCCGTTGCTGATGTAACAATCTTGATTTTTTAATTTGTAATCTTAAATGATATGGTTTCCGAGATGGTAAATATTTGAACATAACGTAGACATATATTAGTCAAGCGTGTTTAGCCGGAATCTGTTGATAGTTAGGACTATAACGTATTATAAAGGATGAATCATCATTGCTGAGTTCATTCGAAACTGGATTTTAATTATAGTGGAACTCATGTAGTAAAGTGTTTTAATTCTATCATACAATAGAGTTCCATCAAGAATGCACTATACAAACAACATTTTATCCAATAAGACGTAAACAACTTCTCTCTTCCAAATAAAATAAAATAACAACATACTTACAGGTAAAAGTGGCCATATTGCAGCAGACAGGTACCCCGAAGGCGCCAGCATTTCTACTTGTACTGAGCCATTGAACTTGGCGTTACTTTTCACAGACATCTTGAAATAATAGATGCCCTCCCTTTCAACCACGACTAGAGGTTGGCGTTTCTGAAAAACAATGTACATTATCAATAAATAACAGTAGTACACAGCCAGTAATTCTATTCTCTTTCACAAAGTTGGACAAGAGGGACAGCTTTGATTGATATAATACCAAAAAAGAATTGAAAAATTTGAATCAGTAATTGTTAGTACAAATGTGACACTGTCTCTCTTTTAGAACTTTAGTATTGAAAGAAAATAAAGACTATCTTGTGAGGCGCGGGGCGCAAGGTATTTCGCACGCTCACGTTTGCTAACTGTGCAGTACCTGCATGTTTTGGTTTGTTTGCTACCCATTATGACAACTACAGGAATCAAAATAAGGTAAGTAAATAGAAATGCCATGTGGAATGTCAAACTATGAAGAACATTTGTCGCCACACTGCCACTTTGATTTCTGTGATGACAACTAATAAGGAAGCCAAGATGATCACAAAGTTAATCAAAGCTGCACCATATATTTTAAAATATGTAATCATAACAAGTACGTACATGTATAAAATACAACACAGGTAATGGTACAATACAGGTACAACATAGGAAATGCGCTTATTACGTTTATCAGCTAATTCATTGTTCAAATACCATATTGTAATCCTAGCACAAGGTCCTTTCAAAATCTGTCACAAATGAAGTCAAATGACCTCATAGAACAGCTGTAACTATTCAATTAAAATAGTAATACTACCCACCGTTTTTGATGCAGCATTCTCTGGAAGCTCATCACCTTTCTTTTGTTCAACAGGAGTCTTCGATTCCTCATAAAGTACTATGGAGGTTTTATTGTTACATATGAATTCATGGGTATTTTGAATCACTAATGCGGACTCTATACTCGGTTCCGTGGCATCTCGGGTAACTCGTATTTCGCTATTTGTGTTTGATTGACAATCTACAATTCTCTGGAAATAATAATTGATTATTATATTAATAATACATTGATAGATGACTGAAAACGGACAATAATCTCTGTATAGCCTTATCGATGTTTGTTCGAATACTTACAATTTTTATGTTATGTATGAGAGATTAGATGAGCAAAACTGAGGATTTGTTTAGCCGCTAACCAATAAGTACCAATTCTTATGGAATGAGGGCTAATTGTGATAATCATGTTATTTGCATTTTGTATATTGGCAGTGTATGAGTATGTATCTTACCTTTTCAAAATAATGGAAGTAATCTGGGGAACATGGTGAAGGCATCCATCTATATGATACTGTGACATTTGTGGACTCTACCACACCACAGTGTACTGAAATGTATTGAGTGTTATAATAACAAAAGTGTCTTTAAGTTTTAGATATAATGGCAAGATAATTTAATTGATATTCTTGTATCGAGAGATTTCATGGGTCTATTTCTATAGCAGCGCCTCCAAGTACGATACTTTTTCTGTCAACCTGCCATTTATCATAGTTCTATAGCATAAAACATATATATTTATACAGTTCATATTAGAAGTCACACACAAAAGGTGAAGACAATGATTTAACCTGTCACGTCCCAGCGACACATCAGTGGGTCGCGAGAACAATTGATAACAATAGATTAGCGGATACTTGGGATGTGAGCAGTTAAATAGATGAGCATAGAAGTAGTGGCAATAGACCACAAGTAGCAAACATGAACAGAGGGATAGCTGTAGGAAATCACGTGGAGAAATGTGAAATCAAAACCAATATACTTTCCAACTTATGTCTTATTTCACCAACATCTCTTGTTTTACATTAGGGACTGCCTTTACAGGATATGGGATGCATTTTAAATAGTTCATTTTACAGATTTTCATTCTAAATTTGTCACTTAGTATTAGCAGGCCCCTAAAACTTGGGAGACATTGGTGGAGTGCACATAAATTTATTATGAGTATTATCTAACTGACAAGCTATGCCCAAACAGTCAGATGCCAATTTGGATAAAAATAACAGTTCTGGTTAGCTTATCTTTTGGATGATAAAGAATTATGCCAATACATGATTTTTTATCAGTCAGTTTATTGCATTCTATTTTAGATAATTTTTCATTGATTTTATGCAATCATATTATTTATACTTACATACTACAATCAACTTTGCTCCTTTAAATAATGACTTCGCTAGTGCAAATTCACATTTTTCCTGCAAAAGAAGATAAGTAACAATATATAAAAATTTATATAATGACTTGAATGTGTGTGAAATAATATAATTAAACAATAAATCATGTAGTATTTAGTAAAACATTATGAAACATTACTAATTTCTGAATGGAAAACATGTTTACCGTATCTATGACTAATGGGAAACATACAAATAACTAGGTCTTGTAATATTGTACCTATGTTACTGTAGATATTCATAAACTTAGGCAGGCATTTGGTTACAATGCTAACAAAATCAATTTTGTTAACATTATCCAATCCATTTTACCTAATGAAAAGAGAGATTAGTCGGTATAAATGAAGAATAACATATTTTACTTACTCCACAAAGAGGTAAATCCCACTTGCCTACATCGGAAAAGCTGTGCGATAGTTTGATAAAGCCTAATACTATAAAAACTATACTACGAAACATTTTGTTGTTTTATGTTATATTCTACACGACAAAAAATTATTTTAATTTGGTAAAATTTATTGTTATCATCATTGTTATTAATTTCACAGGCACAAAAACTATTTCGATTTTTTACTTCATCAAAATGTTCATTTTTTTTCGGCTTTCGAAGACGTAGAAGTCACAAACAAACCCGTCTACAAACTACAAAACCTTTTGATTGAGAAAAAAACAATTGTCAATAATATGGAAGTAAGTGCGCTATAAACTAATAGACGGTTTGTGGAATGTTTTTTTGGGTTGTCAACACAGAACAGTATTCCATAAACAATCTCTACTTAGTCTGTGGTTGGTTGCCATCCATTTCTGAAGAGGCCAGCTAGGTTGGTGTCAAAATATTTATGTTTTGTTCTTGGTGTTTCCTTCAAAAATACGGCTAATTATGTGTTAATTGTAATGTTTTACTTTTATTCTTGTGATGTACTTCATACGATAACATTTATCTCACGGAAATATTGTCATACTATGGTGATACGATTTCCTTGATCAACACCTTGGTTCGTCATGTCAGATTGCGCGCTCGTAGCCAATGTAAGCGAACACGATGCCAGTATGGACGTGGGGAACGACAAGTCCCTCTTTGAGCCTACTGTTGATATGATGGTAAATGACTTTGACGACGAGAGAACCTTAGATGAGGAAGAAGCTCTGGCTGCTGGTGAGCAACAGGACCCGAAGGCCGAACTCAATAGCCTGCAGCGAGAGGGTGATATGCCATTAGAGGAACTGCTTGCGATGTACGGATACGACCGAAGCATGGACAAGCCGGCAGTCGCACCAGAACCACCGCCAGAGGTGGTTCCAGAAGAAAACGAAAAATCGATGTCTGCATTACAGCAGTTGTATAGCGAGACGACCAGTCCGGAGGCTACGCGCTGCTTGCGGTCTGGTTCCCGCCCTCCCTCTGAAGAAGAGGAAGACTATGATTACAGTCCTGATGAAGATGACTGGAAAAAAACAATTATGGTTGGGAGTGATTATCAGGCAGGCATTCCTGAAGGACTTTGCAGTTATGATGATGCACTACCTTATGAAAATGAAGACAAATTATTATGGAACCCAAGTGTACTTGATGAAAATGTTATAGAAGATTATATGAATAAAGTATGCTCTATGAACTCTGGCACAGGTGTGGACGCTATTCCAAGAGGAAAGCAATTACGAGACGATGAAGAAGCCTTATTCCTATTGCAGCAGTGTGGCCACAACGTTGAAGAGGCTCTCAGGAGACGACGAATATCAGCCCAAACTCCTGCACACGCAAGCTTGTGGTCTGAGGAAGAATGTCGTAATTTCGAAAATGGTATCAAGGCACATGGTAAGGATTTTCACCTGATTCAGCAACATAAGGTGAGAACCCGCTCAGTTGGAGAATTGGTTCAATTTTATTACATTTGGAAGAAAACAGAGAGACATGACATTTTTGCAAATAAAGCGCGGTTGGAGAAAAAGAAATATACATTGCATCCTGGCCACACAGATTATATGGATAGATTTTTGGAGGAACAGGAGGCTATTGGGACGGGCCCTGGTATTGTGCGGGCAGCATCACCATCACCCATGATGGTGTACGTACCCTCGCCTGCACCTCCTCATCAGCCGGATCCCTTGGCATTGGGTGAAAAAGAAGTATTTTCCCAACTAAATCACACACCACCTCCGCAAACACTTTCAAACGAGGAACACGAAACTGAACCTGGTTCTTAATACATGTATTTGGCCACTCATCATGTAGTGTGCACTGTTTATAATTCATGTTGATATCAGTTTTCAGCAGCTTCAATGTAGAAATGTCGTAACATAAACTTTATTAGTCTTTTTTTATAGAGATGCTCCAAACTGAAATCACTCTAAACAAGTTTAATATCTTAAGGTAAATATTGGTATTGCCATAATTTGATTAGTTTAAAATGGAACTGAATTTATTGGAGAATTATGAAGTTAGTGACCTAATACTTAAATAATATTAGATGGATATTCAATCTAAAGGCAGCATAATAGCTGAATAAATGATATTTAGGGTGTATGAAAACTAAAATTGATTCACAAGTGAAAAGTAATTTGGAAATGTATCCCGATTATGACACCTCGCGCCCGATGGGGCCTGAGGACCGCCATAACCATGATCCACGATTTGGCAGATCACAATGAGCAGTTTTCCTGAGAGGTATCTAAAGTATTCCTAATCACTCGCTAAATGGCACCCTGACAATTTTGGTAATTGAAGATAGCTTGAAATAGGTACTTAGCAAAGAAAATATAAACACTGGGTATGTTGTACTGATTATTATTGTATTTATCAATAGTTTTCAACAATTTTAGAGGCTACCTTACAAATTATTGCAAACAATACAAACATCAATTTGACTGAGTTGGTTCATTTCATCGACATTAATTACGTATATTTCGTTTAGTATAGGTTTGTATTAAAGTGGCACTTACTTATATTAATATTCTTTTTGCATTTCTTTCAACATTTAAAAGTTATGATTATGTTAATAAACTTTATATTTTTATGTTAAGTATTAGTTAGTTGAATGACACCACTGCCACAATCATACAGATTTGATGCTTTTTGAAACCAACTGCCAGTACCTACTGGAAAACTGCTCATTACAGTAGAGCTAATACCATCTGGAGGGGTACCACCAATCTCCGATAGTACGCCGCCATCAATATGGATTGGATCAAGAGAGTATGAGCCAGAGCTGCCTTGCTGTGATTGGTCTCTACTCAATTGGATCAAGATGGCGGCGTCCCCTGATTTCTGTGGCCCATGTTAATAGGGGAACCTGGCCTGATTATGGATCAAGGAAAATTTAATTAATTACAAATTACTTTAGCATTTAAATTACTTATAGTTGTAAGACATTCTTTCAGTAATTCATATTATTATGAATCAGTGTAGCAAATTTAGATTCACACACCTCACATATCATAATCACACAATTTGAATGTGAATTTCCATTGTCCTCCTGTGCAGACAGCTATTGGGTACAACAGGAATACACCATAATAGCTTCATGGCGATTGCTCCCCAACAAGAGCTAATGTTTATCCAGAATATTCAACAGCCAACTGATGTGATCCTGGTGTTTCAATTGCTCAGAATATAATGTGTAATAAAATTAACATCCTCCAAATAGTGTTGTAATGTGTATGTCAGCTTAGTACTTGCAGAACGAAAACTTTTAGATGTGGTTTATTACCAATTTATATTTGATTGCAAGAAACTTTTTGCCTTAGGATGTACATTTAAAAAAAATATGTTAGCTAGATGATTACCGGCATGTATCTCCTTATTCATAAAAGTGTGCTTTTGTAATACTTTTATAATTTTATTTTACTGACATTATGTATTATATATTGACAGAGTGGGTGGGTGCGTGAGTGATATTTTGCACAATAACTGCTACAGTACAATGTAAATAATTTAAAAATTTATTTTGAATATATAATTTGTTTATGAGTAAGGGAATCATGCCGAACGCTGTCGTACATGAGTGTACCTACCATATCTTTAATTAAAATTGGTGGTATAGTTTATGTAAAATATAATATATAAACAGTGCAAAAACTTTTTTATTTTCTTCAGATATGTTTTTGTAGGGACCAGCGCAGACCGACGACGTAGTGGCGTGGAGTAACTGCGTCAAGCAGTCTTGGTAAAGTAAAGCACACTGCGAGAGCCGCCCGCGCCGGACGTACCAATCTTGCCTTACTAATTTCAGTCGTATGCTGAAGCAAGTAACGTTGTATTTCTTTAGTCTCTTCGCTGCTACTCCGTCGGTCGGCATCTCAAACGGCCCTTAGCGGCTGTACCGCCGCGCACCCCGGCTTTTTTTTTTTTTTTGCTCCCATCGCAAAGGAAATGAGCACCCTCCGGAATAGCGGTTGGGAGGGGGGAGGTGAACTCTCATGACTACCAGCTGGCTGGCCGGACTGGTTATGCACGACTCGCCACAAAAGGGCCTAGGCGCATACGTGCTAAACACCCCCTGGGAGCACCTGTAGCCATAAGGGCTTTTCAGGTTTCATCGGATGCTACACCCCGTAGGGACGGGGTGCGCTCAACGTCACTCCTTACGAAGCATACGCTGGAGAATTTAAAGCGAGACCCCAGAAGGGGGTCCCGCTGCTGTGAGTTGGGATTGGGGGCCTACGGGGGCCGCTGAAACGGCAGGGAGGGGCTCTGTCGAGTCGTCCCGAGCCTCCAGGAGGAGGTTCAGGGCGCTCGACAGTTCGTCGGGGTGGGTCCGTGAGGACATGTCTCGGTCTCCGTACCACGTGGCCGGAGACCGGGCGGGGAGAGTAGGCTGCTGCATCTCGCACGAGCGCATTGGGATGCTCCTCCGCGGCCTTGAAAAAGGTCTCGGAGAGCGTTTTAAGAAACTGCTGCAGGGTAGGCAGGTCCATGTCATGGTGTAGGTCCGCATTGCGGACGTACCATGGAGCCGCCGTTGCCCTACGGCAGAAGATGTTCTGCACAATTTGCAGTTTCTTAATGACGAGGGACATACAGTTGAGGCGACCAGGTAGAAACGGGCGGTGCGGCTCACTCTTTCGACATGGGGCCGAAAAGTAAGCCTTTTGTCAAGCGTGACGCCTAGATATTTTACAGCGCGCTGCCAGGGAACTAGTTTCCCTTGCATGCGGAGGGGAGGGGGTCGCTGTCACCCCGCCTGCGCTTAACATCGAAGCAAACCGCGGAGCTCTTCTCCGGATTCACTTCGATGCGCCACAGTTTGAACCAAGCTTCGAGCTTGTTCACCGCCTTTTGGAGCTTTGCCATGGGTGGCCTTCGCCCTTTGGCGTAAATTGCCGTGTCGTCGGCGAAAAGGGACAGTTGCACCCCGTTGTCGGGGACGGGGATATCGTTCGTGTACGATACATAGAGTAGGGGAGAGAGTACAGAGCCTTGCGGGACGCCGGCCTTCAGTTGACGTGAGGAAGACAAAGTACCTTCGTGTCTGAACCGAAAGGTACGGTGTTTTAAATAGGACGCTACTAATCGGACGAGTCGATTGGAGAGACCAAGCTTGTACAGCTTGTAAACAAGGCCTTCGTGCCAGACTTTATCGAAGGCCTTGGCGACGTCGTAGAAGACTGCGACCGTCTTTTCTCTCTTTGGGTAGAATCCATTGAGGATGTATTCTACTATACGATGGACTTGTCTGGGGCAATTGTGTTTGGAACGAAAGCCGAATTGATGGGGAATAAGAACATCGTCTTTGAAGAGATGTTCTTTCATTCGAGAGAGCGCTACTCTCTCGAATAATTTCCCAAGTGCCTGAGCGGCGAATTCCTCCAAAGAGACGGGCGCCATTATAAGGCGAGAAGGGAGAGGGGGTCGGTGGAGCGGCTATCCCTATTGGATATACCGCTATCCGTCACCCTTGGGCAGGCCCAAGTGCAATGGGATCGGGACGTCCGGTTTCGTTAAGACCTGAGGGGCCTTAACAGCGCACCGGGGCAACGCTAGTTGGCTTAGTTGTCACCGTTAAGTATCCACCAACTCAACGCGGCAGAGACGCAGCTTTGTGTTACTAACGAATCGGTAACAAGAAACTACGTCTCTGAATGAGCGTAACTAGAATGCGTTACGCTCAGCGGGACGCGGGCTCGCAACGCGAAGTGAAATGCGCGCGAAAACTAGCGAAAGACGTAAAAACAACGTGAGCGAGCTGGCAACGAGCGACGCGGGGGTGCGCTACGAAGCCAAAACGGAAACTGAAACGCGCCCCGAAGTTCGCCATTCGCCATTTATAGGTAATAGTATTCTGAAAGTAGAAAAACGCGCCGGTGGCCGAGTCGTAAGCGAGAGATACCGGGTTCGAATACTTCTGAGGCAATTCGGCGCGCTGGCGGTACGAATTGCTTTTTTGTAAGTTATGTACATTAGTGAATATCAACCGGTACGGTGAGGAAAAACGTGATGAAACCTGCACAATCAGACGACTGAAAATGTAACCATAATTCAATCTGGTCAGGTTCCCATGGTAAGAGGGTCATGGAGGCCATATGGCAGTCGCTCTGGCAGAAGATCTGCCAAATCTTAGATCATAGTCAAGGAGAGCGGGACATTAACGCTAAGTCGATGAGGTAATAGGTAGGTAGGGATGAGGTATTGTGTGGGTAGGTAGTAGGTCTATCCGGAGCATTCTAAACTAATTTGAAATACCCATTGGCTTTTTTCATGGTCATATCGAGACGATATGAAGTATAAATACCTATTGAGAGACTAGTGAGGTCTTCGAGCACTGTGCGAAGCTCCAAGCTTTGGTTGCGTGCTTTCGTTTTTGGGTTGTAATACACACCAAAAAAGTAATGAAAGTGTAGGCTGTATGGTTATAAAACCCTAGCCTGGTCAAATTGAGCAAATGGTAAAAACGTCTAAAATTAGGTTATGTTTTGGTTTTGTGATGAGAAAATAGAAAGAAATTATTTAAATTTAATTGCAAGCGCAGGAAGCGTACTTAGTGTTTTAATAATTTGATAAATAGCATAGCAATGATTGTCACTGCAGATATGACTGCAAAAGAAATTGTCAATGATTTCAAAGAAAATTATGGTAGAGTACGTAAATTGCTTGATGAAGACAGTAAAAATGATCCTGAAAATGAGCCGTATTTATCGAAGTACAAGGCAAAAGAAATATTATCCATTATGTATGATACCATAAAGCAAGTTAAGAGTATCGAATCCAGTTTGGACTTAGTAAAACTGGATGCTATGTTGGGGACTGTTCTACTGAATATTGGAATTATAGATATGGAGACTGAGGAGCTGACAGCCAGTGAAAAGGTGTTGACTGAGGCTGAAGAAACGTTGTCCCCAAACTCGTCAAAACCAGAAGTAGTGATCACTCTAGTCAATGTGTACAATAATCTTGGAATATTGTGGTCCAATCGGGAAGAACCAGAGAAAGCTAAGAGCTTTCTTCTGAAGGCGAAAGACTTATATGAAATATTCAAGTGTACATTGCAAATGCCAACACCAATTGAACAGATAATTATTAATGCTGAGAGTGCAGCTGGAGATTTTATGTTGCTCGAAAAAGCTTATACTTTGACCTTGTACTATTTAGCTCAGGTATTTGGGTCTTTAAAAGAAAATTTGAAGTCTGCTGTGTATTGCCACATAACACTAAGAAGGCAGTTGCAATATTCTGATTATGAACCTATCGATTGGGCACTGAATTCTGCAACATTGTCACAGTTTTTTGCTGAGCAATCAGGATTTTTGCAGTCACGGCACCACTTAGCAGCAGCTTCGACTATACTGGAACAGTATGAAGAAACATTAAGAGCTGTGGACAGTGAAGATGAAGTACATTTGGCTAAAATGGAAACGTTTAAACACCGGTCTGCTGATGTGGCCCGATGCTGGGCCAAGTACTGTCTTATACTGATGACCGCATCCAAGGCTAGACTTATGACAGATGCTGACTCAACAGATGCCAGCAGTATGATAACAGGTAACATTCAGGTTCATAATAGTTCAGTTAATATAGAATGTAAATAAAAATTTGTGTGTGTAATGTTTAGTAATGTCTCTGTTTCAGATATGTCAAACCTGTCTTTAGATGACCAAGAAAACATATGTGGTGGAGACATAACAAATCTAGTATTTCCCGATATTGATGTGACAAAGTATGAAAGTAAAATTATTGATAAATTTCTGTTGACATATGAGGATGCTCGTGAGGTTTTCTTATGTTGTCAGTCATGGTTGAATAAGGCAAAGGAGTATTATAAGCTGGACACGTTGGCTTCAGACTATATTGAGTTGATACAGGACAGCTCTCAGTCATATTCTTACTTGGCTTTCTTTGAGGAAGATGATGAGAGAAGAGCAAAGATGCATAAGCGCCGTATTGACTTGCTTGAAGATTTGGTAAAAGAAATCAACCCCACATATTACTTGCAGTATTGTAGACAGCTTTGGTATGAGTTAGGTGAAGTATATTCTGATATCCTGAACATAAAGCTAGATAAATTAAACAAGGAGTCAGGCAAACCAAACCCCAGTGCTTTGAAGAAAATCAATCTGCTTTGTGAAAAAAGTATAGAGAACTATGATCATTTCTTGGATTCAGTGAAAGATAAAAATGGAAAAATGCCCGCTAAGCTTGAATATGATATGATCAGGCCTGTGATAAATGCATATGCTTTTATAGGCAGGAATAGTATGAAGAGAATTGCTGTAGACAAGAGTGTACAGCTAAGCCATGTGACTAAGAGTTATGATTCATATGATGCTGTGGTGAACATATGTAAAGCTGATGAAAATGCTGCTCTGCTAATGCAAGAGGAATTTAGCCTCTGCAATGAAATGGTTAAAATATTACCAGTGAAAATAAGAAAGCTTGAAAGTGAATTAGTGGCATAGAGTTGATAGAAATTTGGCAAAATATTTTGTTCCATAAGATCTGCAGTTATTTGTTTGCAACAATTTGCTTAAAAAGCTTTGGTTTGTTTTTGTAATGGGACACAAAACAGCTCACTACAACTACTGTATGCTTGCAACATTTTGTTGGTAATATGATCTTCAAAGTAGGTATACCTACTGCTTAAGTGTTATAAATTATAATAATTATGAATCCATTATATAAGTATTATAACGAACACACAATATGGTCTTATTTTGACGTGAATTCGATGAACGTCGTCCCAACGCGCATTCCAGAAAATCGTGTCACTCTTCATACTCCTAAAATTTAAAAGTTAGACAAATGTTTGTTATATCGTTGCAAAGATCCATCCGGCGACAATGAAATATAGATGTTTGAATTTCCCTCCCACCTCCCGCTGTGACGTCATATACCGCGGAAGTGAGCACAGAAAATGAAGCGTGCGGGTGCCGTTCACTACAACTCTCGCTAGCATCAAAACTGTTTGTTGGATTGGAAGGAAAAAACTAAATTTAATCGATTAAAATCTTAGGGCAAAGAAATGGCGAGATCGAAAGTTAAAGAGAAAAATAATTAGAAAAATTAAGGTAGTTATTCCCGTTTGCGACCGACCAAAACCACTTACAGATGTGGAGAGGCAACGTCTTCATCGTTTAGAAGGAAAGAAGAACACCAGTTCGAACCAGGTTGGCGACAATGCCGAGCGGCGAATCCGAAAGTCGACTATGTCTATTACGCAGCCATGTTATTTTTCTTTATCTCTCGGTGACTTGTGAAAGTAACTAAACATGAAGCGAGTGTTTCCATACCTACATACGAACTTGTCCGTACTCATACGGATTCATGATATTCAAATAGTGTTCTATTGGGCCATGAAGGACCTCTTGAAAGGAAACCTTCCAAAGACGCTTAAACGAAAACTACTGGTCATGTGCCATACTGCCCATTCTTACCTACGGAGCTCTGACTTGGTCTTTGACCAATATGCAGATGTTCAAGCTCAAGGTCTGTTAGAGCAATGGAACGTAGCGTACTCGGGGTGAAGCTCAAATCATGTTCGGAACACAACGATGCGTGCACAAACAACAATAAATGACGTAGCCAAAAGGCTGCCTTCCTAAAATGGGACTGGGCTGAACGCCGATTGATCTGTGTCCGAAATGAATCACCAAATATGTCTCACCTAACACAAAAGACGTCGTAGTCGGCCTCGAAAAGGATGGCACGACGAATTAGAGGCGCATGCAAAAGAGTAAAGAGACCTGGCAACAAATAGGTCTAAGTGGATAAATGGGAGATTCCTTGGCCCTGCAGTAGGACACAGAAGGCTCCTAAAAAAAGGTTAGATATTTGCTGGATTAACAGCCGAATCGAATTCACGAAAATGTAGCGATAGTAGCCAGACTTCTAGTCACCCCAATTTTTTTAATACTTATACATATAATGAATACTAATATATGGAAAGAAAAATGGTAAATTATACACACTGTAATGTTTTATAAGGTTTTATTTCAATTAAATCTTATAAGAGCCATCTACAAAAATAGTAACTTCAATGTCTTATTTACTTACACATCTAACTACCGTCTTTATTTACACAATTTTCTAACTAATCACCCTTGCCAAACCCACAGCATAAATTGTACCTACCTACATAATATCTATCTATAAAACAGTGTTAGCTTATCTGCAATATATTTTAATATTTTTACAACAACTGAAGATACAGAACTACAGACATAATTGTGTAGGTAGCAGAGAGTGAACAAGTTTTAACAAAAGAACTCGCACACCACGTCTTTTGCGCTGTCGACGCGCGTTTCGCGCAATCAACGTGTTGGAAACACATTCGATGTTGGTTTACTGTTTTTCTAGCAGGTTGATGTTGTTTTACCAGCACAATAAGTGTGAAAAAAATGGTGTGCAAGAGCCCGAGGTTGTCGTTAATGACCTAATGCACAGCTTTGAAATCTAAGTTAAGCCTGCACTGGGAGACTACCAAAATATTTTACCTTAATACATTTAAATTACCTACCTACCTAATAACATTGGTCATCAACTCACCTTGAGAAATGTAATCTATCGCAGACAGTGATCTGTCAATGTTTCTGTGTCAGCGTAATACGTGCCCTGAGGTTGTATCCATATCTTATCGAAGTACTATAAATATGTGAAGATTACACACTTTCAATAGACTTATTTCAACAACATTAGCATAGCATAGTATTCTACTTATCTATACAATACTAAGTACCTAGGTATAGTGGATTATTATTTAGGTAGGTAGGTAGTAAAACCCTTGAAGTAATATTTACCTAATACTTTACCCACATTGAGAAGTTAGGGATGGAATAAGACAAATTTGAAGTAGGTACTTATGGACACATTTAGGATTTAAACTCTATAATTCGATATTGTAGTAGAGGATCCATGGTCTAGGGTTATGTCTAGTAATATCTAGGGTAAATCACAAATAAAATGTCTGCATTCACAATTCGAATATTCTTTTTTAAATTCAGTAAGAAACAATTAACTTTATATCACCACAACTCGTTTTAAATGGCATGTACCTACATGTACCTGACTTCTTAAGAATTTCCTATGGTTTGATTTATCTACGTCGCCTAGCCTGAAACACGGACCGTGTATGTATTCCCTACCCCGAGTTCTTCCAATTACCTACATTACAAATTCCAACTACCTACATTTTGAACGTATAAATTAAAGTGCAATTAGAGGACACCATTTTCAATCACAATTTTATACAGAAAAAAAAATTGCCTGTCTACTATGAAGGTAGCTAACTTTCCAATCTTTTTGCAGCTTTGAATTTCGAACCCAAGCCTCAAACAGGTACACAATTACACAACTAGGTTAACAATATTTGGCGTTAATGAATTTTGTCTTTCTTACTGCCGGATCCCAAAAACCAGGGGATCAGAGACAATGTGTATTTTAATATAACTAATAGGACTATTAGGGCTACCACTATCGTTGCTATTACGTCGAGTAGTGCTAATTCTATGTATGAGAGATCTCTGGCTGGGGAGTGGAGGGGTGCGTCGTGACCCCAACGAAGGACCCGCTCCGTCCAATACACGGCGTTGTCCAGAGGGTTCACTTGGCGGTCCCACCAAATGCTGGACAGTTGGCGGGCTTTGACGCGTACGCTGGAAAAAGACGACATTTTGGTTAGTATAAGGACCTACTACGTCATGTATGGTGTCACATTCATTAGAAATGGCAATAATGTCTTTTTTTATTTGGTTCGTTTTAGTGTCCGTTTTGGATCTAACAGGTTTTCTGCGTCTATAAAGGTTTTTCAATCATCATCAGCAAATTAGCCGCAGAGCATCCACTGCTGGACATAGGCCTCCCCCGAACATTCCTCATCTGTGTTTGTGCCTCTTGCAGCATTCATCGGCCGGTTGCCTACGACCTTCGTAAGGGTCCTCCCTCTATGATGAAAAATTAGTGTTACTTGCCATGGTAGTTACGCTTCCAGCGTTGGACAGAGCATAAATTAAGTTTTATTTATTCCGGCATGGCTCAATTACCAGGTCCCGGTATTTGTCTTATCTCCTGAGCATCTGGACTATTCGCAACTAGACATTACTTATTAGCAACCGGACAAGACAGTCGCATTAAATATACACGTCATAGGCCATGATGACCCCGATCTTACCGGGAAATAAAGACCGGGGTAAATGAAACTTGATCTGTACCATCCGCTTCGTTAAACGCCGGAGCCTGGGCCGAGTAAAGCTAATATTGCCCATCTGCCCCACTAACACGACACGGGGAGATGGGAGCTACTATCATGTTTTCTATAGGAGCGACACTAATTATCTATATCCCGTGGAAGGCCGTCGAAAAAGTATCTACATAGCTATAGTATACCTTAGTGCGTCATATTCATATCCCACATTAGAACAACTTATTTTATGTAAACTGTTCAAAATGTAACAATATGTTTTCTGCAGGTGTACTGTACCTTACCTAAATAAACAAATGCGTCGGTGGCCTAACGGCTAGCGGGTCCGACTCGTAAGCGAGAGATACCAAGTTCGATCCCCAGTGCCGCTATGAATGAAACAGTAACTTTTCCTAACACTAACCGATGCTCGTACGGAGACGGAAAACATCGTGAGGAAACTTGCACATTCAGGCGACTGAACCATGTAACCATGAACCAATCTGGTCAGGTTCACCTGGTAACAGGGTCACGGAGGTCAGACGGCAGTCGCTCTATCGACTGTAATTACCTGATTGCCATATCCTATGGGTCATGATCAAGGCAGAACCCGGGCTCTTAGAGTCCGTACCTACAACCAAAATATGGACGCCAAGATAATTATTTATTATTCTTATATAATATACGTAAGTATGTAGGTACAATTCTAAAAAAACTCACTCAGCGCCGACGACTTTCTGCAGCGCTTCGTACAGCGCCTTCTCATCAAGGTCCTGGTAGGAGACCACCTCCGCCACGCCCGCCTCCCGCACCATAGCCGCGTTGCTGGGCTGGTCCCCGAAGAAAGGCATCACAACCATAGGCTTCCCCGCCGATACTGCCTCCGTCATCCCGAGGAGGCCGCCGTGCGCGAAGAACGCCAGCACCTTATGGTGCCCTGGTTGGAAGAAGGTGGTGATTAGTATAGTTGTACCGATTTGTACAAGTACTTGTTGCGTGTTTAGCCCCGGCGTCAAATGGCAGACGGCCTATCTGATGGATGTCGGCCATAACCTGTTCTTTAAAAGTTGTTTCGTATTTGCCATACAATTTATTCACACAACATTCAGAAATTACTGATAACTGCTTTCAAATTATACATAAGTATTAGTAGTAGGTACGTAAGTAGTTGCTAAAAAATAATTATTTCGCTGCATCCTCAGGAAATATGAAATATCTATAAAAACAAAACCGTTGACCGTATTTAGGTTCAGTGGAGGAGCGAAACACGTGTCGAGGTTTACTAGTGGCAGAGTAAGATAGGTAGTGGTGGTGGTGGTGGGAGATATGTATAGTGGTGTAGTCTGGACAGTGTGGTGAGCCATCGGCAGGTGAGACAAATATTAACTTTCTAACAACTAATAAATTACGGAGTACCCGGTATACAAGTATGTGTAACTTTACCCCTACCTGACCTTTTTTCTTGCTTATAAATCTTCCTCTTGAATCACTCTATCTACCGCATTAAAATCCGTTGCTTAGTTCAAAAGATCTAAGCCTGTTGGCTACTAGATACATAGGGGCAGATACATGTATATATACCTATAGATAAACAAATAGCTCCTGGTAATCTGGCGCCATCCGGATCATCTCGGTCTTCGTCACCGTTGGGGGGATGTTCAAGACAATCAATACTTAAGTCAAGGTACATATATATCATGACATAGTATAAAACAAAGTCCCTTTCCGCCGTCTGTATCTATGTACACTTAGATCTTTTAAAGTAGGCGACGAAGTTTAATGGAGTATTCATCAATAGATAGAGTGATTCATGAGGAAGGTTTATAGACAGGAAAACAAAGGGTAGGTAGGAATAAAGTAGGTTTACGCGAACGAAGTCGCGCCGGGTCCACTAGTAAGGTATAAGTAGAGGGTTATGCAGAGGTGTTCAGGCGGATCCCGGGCCCTCGCGTTACGCGTAAGAGCGAAACCGGGATTTACGCCAGGACGATGATGGAGTGTTTATGCATTTTTTGCGTTTAGAGTATACCCAGTACCTGTACCCATCCATACGTACATCTGACAACATCCGGTCGGTTTAGAGGTCTATTGGTCGAACGACGTCTGTCGTACGACCTTTGTCAGAACAGCACCGAAGATCGGACGAAATGGCGAAGAAAGAGTAATAAAGCGGACTCTGGTAGAAATCGGTATTAGCCGCTAGCTAGAATGATGATGATGAACAGGAGCTGCCTATCTACTTACATATCAAGGCACGTGCGTGCATGATACACAATACCACAGGAAAACGTGATTGACGTCGTATTGGTTTGTTTAATTCGTGGTTTTATTGTTTTTCACAATAAATATTGCTGTTTTACCGTATGATTAGGTAACTTAGCTGGTAATTCTCAATAATTCAACATAATCTTGTGGGTAATCTAACCCATGGCAAGTACTTTAACTAATATGCATTTCAGATCTTATTTCCTAGATCGAGAAACAAAGTTGAACGATTTCGTCATATAGGTTGAGGTACCTACTTATCAATCTATAGGTATAAATATAAAACAAAGTCGCTGTCCGGCGTTTGTCACTATGTACGCTTAGATCTTTTAAACTACGCAACGGATTTTAATGCGGTTTTCAACAATATATAGACTGATTGAAGGGGAAGGTTTATAGGCAAGAAATAAAGGGTAGATAGGGGTAAAGTAGATGTACGCGACCTGATATAATTGAACGTAAAACAATACAAATACATGCACATAAAATTTATGTCACAATTGTCACATCTCGCTAACATGCATTATTAACATGTCACATAAATAATAATATAGATAATATATAATAATAAATTAAATTATACCGCTAAATCATACACGGTTGACTTCTTGATATGTTGTTACCAACACTAGGAAACTATAGGTGACAAATACAGAACACGTGGACTACTGACAACTTTAATAGAGGTAGGTAAGGATCTACATGATAATTATGGAAAAATTATCAGCCAAGGTTGAGCGGAAGAGATGCGCGACTTGAGACTTGAGATAAGATCATCTAGTCTAGATCACATCCATCGTGAGTTATCTGAATCATGTTCTTTCATTATCGATACCTATATTTACTTACCTACTTTAAATTAGCGTCTGTGGCCGAGTGGTTACGGTATCCAACTCGTATACGAGGGGTACCGGGATGTGAATCCCACTGCGGCCATGTACTAATTACTCTTTTCTGAGTTATTGTACATTAGTTGGATACTAACCGATGTTCTGATGGTGAGGGAAAACGTGATGAAACCTGCACATTCAGGCGACTGAATGTGTCCCAATTATCCAATCTGGTCGGTAGCAGGGTCACGGCGGTCAGATGGCAGTCGCTCCACTGTAATTACCTGATCTGCCAAATCTTTGATTATGGTCAAGGTGGGCCCTGGCCCTCGTGCGCGACAGCATAACCAGGACATTAACGCCAAGATGACTAACCCACTATAAATTAACGGTAATGTTGAATATATTACATCCCACAGTGGGAAATAATTGCGATAGATTGAGTTAGCGTCGGAATTCAACGTCCTATTTTTGGTAGGGTCATAATTAGGTCAACGTAGTAGGGGAAGTCCGGGAGACTTGCTCAGGTGGGAGAGTTGAACCACCTTTTAAAACTCATCTTAAATTTCGCGCTAACGAAACGTCAAGACGGTCATTGGTAGAACGCGAGAGGCCAATAACTAGCACGCCGCCATTTTTTACAATGGCCAGTTTGTTTGGCGCTCAGATTCAAAAAGGTGATTTTGTTACGGCGGAGTAAATTTTGTTTATTTATGTTGTTTTGAGATAGCGGCTGTGTTTATAGAGGTACGTATTGTGTGTTACTACTATTGTACTGGCTGATTATTAAGTGTGACTTGTGCTAAGTGTTTTTTCGCTAAAATTGATTGTTTTTTCTGTAAGTAAAATTTCATGTCAAAGTAGTATATGCGGGAGACTTGCACCATGGCGGGTGCGGGAGATATGCTCAGTGGTTCATGTACCCCTCTTTGAAGTTTTATTTTATAGATGTAAAAATTTAAACCTTTTTTACTAAATTTAAATATAATTCGTTACCCTTAATACGCGAGTCCTATTTGTATTTTTTTCTCTCACAGGTTAATTGCTCGAAAAATGCCTTTTCGATACAAGCCTTCCGAAACAACACGCAAAAGAAAAATACATACCATCACAGAATTAGAAAACGCTATACGTGAGTAAAAGATACCAAATGACTAGAATAAGTATATAATTTGAAAGAAAGGTTAAGAAAAACCAACAAGTTTGATTAAAGAAACGTTAAATGTTTAATTTTGTTAACAAAATGTTTAATAATTATGTTGATTGTGGAATGTTAAAGAATATGTTGAAGTTTTATTTTTATTTCTTTATAAGAAGAGCAATAACTGTGTTTCTTTATAATTTATTTAAGTTTTGTGATGTTTTGTTTAATATATCTGCGATTTAAATTGCAAATTTTAAAAAAGATGCTGCTGCCCACCTTTCGGATTTGTCCCTTAGTCGCCTCTTACGACACCCACGGGAAGAGATGGGGTGGTGCTATTCTTTGAGGTGGCGGCACCACACACCTAGCTACTGTTAATTATTATAATTTAATCACTAAGCCACATTTATAAGAAAATACGATACTTTACACAAAAAGCGGTTCAACTCTCCCGGACTTCCCCTACTTACGTCGGCCTAAATATGACAGTCTCCCATCATTAACTTGGAGTGGTGCTCCCTTATTAGTAAAGTTGACAAAAATATATGCTATAAGTATTTTGATTCGACTCATTATGCCGCCGAAGAAAGTCTGAGAATTTTTACCGTTACGTCGTACCTCAAAAGGCAAGGTAAAATCTAGTCCTATTAGACCATCAAAACAAAGGTTTAACTCATGCAATCCTTCCTTCTTTCCATCTTAGATTAGGCGGATGTTTGCTTCCTCCATCTAAATGAGGAACTAGGTACTCGACAAACTCGAGCGCCCACAAAACATCTTCATTCGATCTTAAATAATTATGAATTTCGCAGTAAACTAGTATTGCACGATCCTCGCTCTCATAACTACCTCAGGGAAAACCGCGGCGCAGTTCTACTAATCCTACTATACTTGCTAATCACTATAATTAGATCAGTAGATACGTATTATAAAATGAAATCACACGCCGCGTCTGTCTGTCTGTTCGCGATAACCTCAAAAACTACTGAACAGATTTTCATGTGGTTTTCACCATCAATTAGAGAGTCTCTTCCGAAATATTTATATGCACTATACATGTATATTATAGTAAAGAAAAGCCGGGAAACCCGTGCGAAGCCGGGGCCGGTCGCTAGTGTATTATAAAATTTTGTGAGAATAGAATCCACCAATGTTTATTACTCCTCCACGCTAAACTACTAATGTTGTACCACAGAAAACCTATCTAGGTATATTTACAGTTTTAGCTGATATACTTAGGTATCTATTTCAAGACGCCGTGTCGGCCTTGAAGTAATAGCTGAACCCACTAATGCATTGTTTTTATTATCTGCTCATTTTACAGCTTTATATGCAAGGAATTGAAAAACAAAAACGTTAACATTTTTTATGCCCGTGTTTATATGACGTGACGTTATGTATGTATCGCAGCCGGATGGTTAAATTTGCCAGTTAATTAAATGGCTAGCTTTGCAATTATTCAATTGAAAATTTGGCAAATAAAAAATTAATAATAATAATAAATAATCAACGCCATCTAGACCCAAACTAAGCAAAGCTTGTACTATGGGTGCTAGCTAACTGATATACTACTTATATACTTTTAAATACATACTTATTATACATAGAACTTAAACTAAAATTCATCATTTAAATTTATGCCCGGTCGGGAATCGAACCCGGGACCTCTTGCGTGGCTAACAGTAACTGGCATGTTGACCACTAAACCACTCAAATTCATGAACAATGAAAGTACTGTTTAACTAACGATATTGCCTCGAGTTTACACAGCTCGTTGATTAATTATCGCAACGCTAATACGAATTAAAAACAAATACAAACTATTATTATTGTTTGAGCTTATTGTGGTTAGGTTAGCGTTGCGACGATGTATGCAATATCGTTCTTTAAACACTTTAAAATTTCATGAAATTGGCAAATTTTCATAATCGCTTAAAAAGCAAGCCATTTCAATTACCGGCTAATTTAACCATCCGGCTGCAACATATGTATATATATCGATACTTACTTAGCAGTTCGTACTGAGGCACCCATTTCACCTTGAGGATGTTTCCCAGGAGGGTACCCTCGTCACCGCTGTCCTCGTATTTCCATATCACTCTCTGTTTGAGCTTGGAGAGGGCTTTCACTATGATGTCCTCCTTGTATTTGGGCAATGTTGAGGTCCTGATGAGAGAGCCGAAGCTGACCAGCACCACGCCTTCAGATGACTCGTTCAGGAACCTCTGCATGAACTGAAAAGAGGAAATCAGCGTTTGAGTTGGGAAGACTTAAAAGCCGAAGCGATCTGTCACGGTGGTATTGACCGCTAATATTTGAATAGATTAGCACATATTAAGGTAAAGCCGGGCCACATTTCTTCTTTTTGAGTCTGTTATAATGTTCATGTATAAAACTCGATGTGGATTGATGTAATTTTCAGGCAGTCAGCCGATCATCGCTGTTGTTAAGTTTGGTACCCTTGCGAAGCCGATGCAAGTTTGTGAGGATGGATATTTCTTACTCCTTCACGCAAAAACTAGTTAACGGATTTTGATGAAATCTTACAGTAATATAGCTTATAGGCCAGAACAGTGCATAAGCTTTAATTATTCCGAAATTTAATTGTGGTTCCCGCTGAAAATTTTCTGGAGCGTTATAATCGAATTTTACGTGGACCAAGTTGCGGGCTAGTAGTTTAGTATATAAAAATTCTCTATATGATAAAGTGAAGCTCTTGTGCAAGAATTTCATCATCTATACGGTAGTTCACATTCATCTTATCCCACTGTTTGGGATTGTCCCTTCCATTTTTGCGTGAATAGATGTAGGATGTCTTCGAGGTCTGAGACAAAATAGTACCTACCTATTAAGGTTGATTTTCATTATTCTTTAATAATCGTGTGATCCTTAGTAATAATCCTTGGTTTTTGCAATTATCCGACATTTCCCATTATTTTAAGAATCTACTATACCATATCATCAGATACAACAAAAATAAGGTTTCGTCATCAACATTAACTATTATTTACACATTCACTTTACTTATGACGATAGTTGAAGCCATACTTTTTGTTCGCAGTAGACTGTACGGTGTCATACAATAGATAAGCCAATTAGTAAGGTGACAAGACAACCAATGAATAACATCAGTAGCTAAGAAATAAAGTTATTTAAATAATTTGATTTCTATTTTCTATCGTAACTAATTATTAAACGCGATAGTCTGTTTGCCACATTTTCTGGCCAACCGCTTACCTGATTTGGATAGAATTTGGCTAGGAGATGGCAACCTGGGGAAGGTTGCCATCTATGCTACTTATTTTATCCCATTATTGTAAGTAAGTACTTATTTCGCGCAGACACGGCATAAAACCGAACTTACGCAGCTAAGGAATGGAACTCGATGTCTGCTAGCGTGTTCCCTGATCATAAATCTGGACGCCTTCAAGGCTAGTGTGGAAGCTGTTGAGAGAGTCCATCTTCGGCCACACCGTCATTTGCCATTTGCGTCAACCAGTGCCTTGAGTCCGCTAATATATTTGGTTCGATCGAATTGTAATTGTATTTCAATTGCAGCTCAATGGCAGTTCGACACGTTTTTGTTATTCTGCTACTGTTACAAAAATAGCTCGATTTCATTGTAATCGTTTCGCAATTGCAGCTCAATGGCAGTTTTAAGCGTTGTACATGGCATGGCTTGCGAGTACGGACACCCAAATCAAGCTATCTGTCACATGGTACTGGATTGACCCCTCACAAAATATGATAGCCCCATAAAAGACCAAAAGAAGCTGTCTTAAAGCCGTGAACCACTGGACCGGGTAGAAGGTCTAGTATTAAGTATTAGTTTAAGTTATTTTTCTTTACTGCAGTGATAAAATATTTAAGCCGTACGATAAATAAATTTATTTATACGTGGGCAGCTCTAGTTGCTCCATGTGATGTAGTGGTTAACATACCGACCTGCCTTGCAAAGGATCCCGGGTTCAACCGGGTGGCCGTGGCCGCAACCTAGCGCCATTATCTTGGATGGATGTAGGTAATAAAGCATGCATAGAAAAGGCCATAATTCCTAGGTCAAAATACTCCAAGTCAACATTGTCTAAGGAAAAATTACCTACATTGATATCTTGGTATTTGTTTAGATGAAACAACTGATATAGATACCTACGTAGGTAAACTAAGTAGTGAATACAAAATACTTAACTGTGTTGACAGCATTGAATTTTAATTATATGAACTTTGTAATGCATGGCAATACGCTGTTGGCAGCTAACAGTTGTAAAATAAGTATTTTGTTGTTTACAGATAAATACAACAAAATAGTTAATAGTTTTCTTGAATGTAGCTAAAGTCGACACGTGTATTATACAATAGAAAAACACAAGTGCTATTACTCTGCAATCCTAGGTATGTATAGGGTAAAACTAAAAGATATATAACCTGACCTACCAGATGGTAGGACTCTGTCAAGCCTGAGACCTCCGCCTAGGTAAGTATTATGGGATAAGTATTTATATGTTCTGATTTGAAGAAGGCCCGGTAGTCAGCGCAATTACAGGCATGAGGTATTTCATCTTGGTCCTCACAGTGACAATTCACTTGCAGATCTGCATTTTTGTTACCTGCAACCTAAATGCATGAATCGTAGATGTTATGGGCGACAGTTACCGCTTACCATCAGGTGGGCTGTCTGCTCGTTCGTCACTGCATAGTATAAAAAAAATAGGTAGGTACCCATTTCAAGCGAAAGAGTAAGAAGAGTACCTCAAGACTGTTGTAAGCACCAAATAACCTTCTCATCATAGCGATACCTAAATCATACAGCTCAGCGACTAGAGGTAAGGTAAATCTGCCAGCCATGGCCAGGGGCTCTTCTACTAAGAACGCGCTTTAGATGTGGGTAAGTATTTTTTATTTATTTGAAAAGTGGGCTTTCTCAGTCCTAGAAGTAGGTATACTGAGACCGATTCGCAGCAAGTGGAACAAAGTGGCCTCTGAACTATAACGAGAAAAAGGTATGACATTAGGTTTATGAGAATATGGTTTCTACCAGAATCCTTAATTGCAAGTGGTGTTCAAGTGGCCATCTGAGCTGCACAACCAGATAGGAAGAAGTCGGTTCGCCAGAGCCTCGTCTGGCAGCAAGGGGACCGCGTGTAGTTGAGTTTGGCTCTTGCACCATGATCCCCCCCCCCTGATCAATCCCCATAACCTACATAATGTTATATGGGACTATGGGCTACAGTAAGACAACTTTTAAGAGAGGTAGGGCATAGCGGGGTATCTCGTTCGAATTGGAGCCGCCCGACTGGGGAAGTACCTCCACCTTACAGAATATCGCAGCTAAATAATACTCTTTTAAGGGCAAATTTTTCAATCCTCAGATAAAACATATAAGTCTGATAAGTTATTAAGCGACTAAAATAAAATGGTATCATTACTTCATATATAAGTAAAGGATTACAGATTGTTTTAATTTGGTAGTATATTACGTTATCGGGCAGATAAATTTTAACTGAGGATTGAAAAATCGGCCCTAAATAGTATTGTGTTTCTGCCGGTAAGTAAGGTTTCCAGTGCTCCATGGGGTGGGGATTTGGGGAACCGTGGCTTTGGCAGTGGAGTGGCATTTGCCTTTTTGCTGCCAGAGCAACGTGTTATAGAGGTGGGCAACGCATTGGCGATACTCTTGGTGTTGCTAATGTCTATAGGCAGTGGTGACCACTTTCCATCAGGTGGCCCGCTTGCCTGTTTGCTTACCGTATGACATCAAAAAAAAAAAAAAAAAACTGGGAGGCCCTTTACCTACTCGCTAACTACGGTGGATCCATCACAGATGTGTCTGGGAGCCTGTTTGCCACTAAAATATTATCAGTTGACGCAATATCGATATGTTAGGTTTCTTTATAGTACTTACTGGCTATATGACTAATTGTTATTGAAGAATTGAATTAATCATTTACACTTGCCACAAGTCATAAAATAATGGATAGCAAATAACAAAAGGCAAGTTAAGTACATATTACAATACCTACAATAGACACTTTGCCCTGAATTCAATCAATATTTTAATATACCTACTCATGAGTGGATTGAAAACGTACCTATTCACACAATAATGTACAGGATACACTTTATAAATATTAATGAAGTTTAGGCACTGGGTATATTTATAGCACTGCAGTCTCCAACTCGCCTGCCAAGCGTGTATATTATGGCGATAACCTCCCCTTTCGTGGAAGAGGCCCTTAGTCCTGCAGTAGATTGTTATGGGTTGTGATGGTGATGATAAAGGTAGGGGGTAGGGTAGGAGGCAAAAGAGAGTCATAAGTTTGACATGTGTATCTGTTTGTCCGTCAGAACGGATGAACCGATTTCGATGCGGTTTTCTTTATTTGTAAACCGCTTACACATGACTAACGGAAAATCGGTTAAGGAGTTTTGGAAATATTTAAATATGTAGACATAGTCGGGAGTTTTCCGATACGTATCAATATTCTGTGAATACTGACTTATACCTATTTAACAAACTTTTTAGTTACTAGGTCACGGGCACTATATCTTTAGAGCGTGAAAAATAGCAAAAGAAACACAAAAAGAAATATTTATCCCACAAATCCCTCCAGACTACACACGTGTGTAGTCTAGAGGGATTACGTATTTGTCCTTGGTACACATATTTGTTGGCCTTCGTCCAATCGGGTATTCAATTGACAATAAGTAGCGATCCAATTCTTGACTAACCTCCTTTGATAAGACTCGTTGAACCAATCAGAAGACTATCGTAGATTGATGCTATCAATTGTTTTTTTTTAATATGAAGACGTGGAACAACTACTACTATACCTATGTTATTATTTGTAAATGGGAGATTGAATGTATGCCAACTCGCTTGTAAAAGACTGTGAGTCTTCTTAAATGTTTGGTAGTTTGCGCTTACAGTCCTGTATTACGGGTTGGAAGTTAGGTTGGTAGGTAGATATACCTATATCAAAATCACTATAAACGTATATTGATTAATAAGATGTTTAAATAAATGGACAGGTATGCATAATCCCATGGATCTAACGTATAAATAATAATCATCTTGGCGTTAATGTCCCGATTATGCTCTCGCGCACGAGGGCGCGGGGTCCGTCTTGACCATGATCCAGGATTTGGCAGGTCAGGTAATTACAGTGGAGCGACTACCATTTGACTTCCGTGACCCTGCTACCATGGGAACCTGACCAGATTGGATCATGGTTACACAATTAGTCGCCTGAATGTGCAGTTTCCTTCACGATGCTTTCCGTACTATGTAGATCAAAAATAACTATCATGAATTAGAAAACAGGATTTGACAACCTACACTGCCTAAGCCCTAATGCAACATCCAAAAGAATTACAACACAAGCCAATGTATTATTAGTAAATTATTATCAGGTACAAATAAATAGGCTCATGGCTTCCACAGGATAACACTACTTAACGTTCGTCTAGTCAGTAATTTATAGCTATATCCTTCCTATTTATACAATCGGTGCCACAGTGATACACGCATGTGTACAATATCTACCTCTATAGTAACACACACCTATCATATCATTAGGGAGATGGATAGCATGATAGAGGTCCATTTGCAGTTGCATTTGCTACCAGCGCTTCCGGGCAAACCAGCGGCGTTAATATCTCGATTGTTCTCTCAAGCACGAGGGCCCGGGGTCCGCCTTGACCATAATCCAGGATTTGGCAGATCAGGCAATCATAGGGGAGCGAATGCCATCTGACCTTCGTGACCCTACTACCAGGAGAACCAGACAAGATTTGGATAATGGTTATACATTCAGGCGCCTGAATGTGCAAGTTTCATCACGTTTTCCCGCACCATAAGAGTCATAATCATCGTCCTACCGCTTATCCCGGCCTATGCCAGGGTCCGCTTTCCTACTTAATCTTCTCCACTTCGCCCGGTCTTCGGCATCCCCATGTCGTAAGCTGTTGGCTCTCGCATTCGACTTCTTGGGTCGCCCACGAGGCCTCTTTTCTGATATCGGCAGATTCAGGCACCTATTTCCCACGTATCCCTGAGGCTTACGCAACACGTGACCAAACCAGCGCAAACGATCCCCTTCGATCTTATCTGCGATATCCCTCACACCAAGGCTGCCACGGATGTACTCGTTAAGTACTCGATCGAGTTACATAACTCCGCACATCCAGCACAGCATTTGTCGAACGTGTTTCGTCAGCGCTGGCCATGTCTCGCAGCCATAGAGCCTCACCGGTCTAATTATACTCTTGTATATAAGCCCTTTGAGCTTTACAGGGATTTTATGGTCACAGGTGACTGTCGTGAGTTCCCGCCATTTGGGCCAAGCCGCAGAGATTCGGGATTTGACATCCCTCACCATAAGAGTATCAGTTAGAATTAAACCAATGTACTTAACTCAGAAAAGAGTCATTGGTACATGGCCGCAGTGGGATTCGAAGCCGGTACCTCTCGCTTACGAGTCGGATACCTTAGCCACTCGGTCACCGATGCGTTGCCTAAACTGGATGAAGGGTTCACCCGACCGCCTAGCATTTAGCAACAGTAGCTAGAGTCCTACAGACTCACTCCACTCCATTGTTGCTGTGGTCGCGTCATGGAGTCTGGAGTATGGACTTGTTCAATAAATACTGCGCAGTTTAATAATATGCAAAAACAGGTCGCAAAACATTGGAATCTACAAGCTATATACGCTATATACGCTTTCGAGACGGGGTGTCTTGGATGTAAAGTGTGTGAGCGACCAGGCGGTCGGCCCGAGGCTATGGTTGTGGGGGGTGCTTATCGGAGGGGTCGTGACCAATTTGATAAGCGCATACGTCAACAGGTCGGGTGCAGCGACGCGGATAGGGCGTTGTTCTGCGAGCATATCGGGGAAGTACTTCAAAAGTAAGTTGTTACAGGGTATTGTCGGCATCATTGCGCATCAGAAAGTCGGGGTTGGGTAGGGTAAAGCACCGTGTGGACTAGAAGGATCGATTTCATTAAATTTAAACACACGAACGAAGTCACGCCGGGAAGCTAAGTGATACAAAAGATGAATAGTTTGTATGTTCTAAGTTTGACATTTATAATTGATGTTACGTTCCTAAACATAAGTTATGAAAAAATACCGTCACAGGGAGAGTCTAGGAGGTTGACAAAGGTCTACTGCGGGGGACCCAGAGACTGATTAAAGAGTAGGCAACAGTATTCTTTTTATACTTATTACGGTTATAAAATGAGCAAAGGATGAACAAGGTCCCTTTTCCACCCTTCGAGTACGGAACCCTGAAAAGCATGTTTAATTAACCCTACTGTGCAATAAAAAACTGGGACATCAACGGATGCCTCTCGCACGCTAAACTAGAAAGTCACAATTATTTAACACAAATATTTAACCCTTTAACCGCGCTTTACAGCAATATAAAACTGTTAAGTCATCATCTCTGCGTTATGTCCCGGTTGCGCTCCCGCACGGCACGTAACGGCCCGGGATCAATTGAAACCCTATTGAAAAAACATTAATTGAAACCCCATATTCTACAAATGAAACTGAACAACTTTCCCCAAGAAACATACCCGCGGAAACTCATAGTTTAAGAAGAAATCAAGATTTAAAAAAAATGTATTTTTGTACCAAAAAACGCGTTCCACTGATAACACTTAGTTTGAAAGCTATTTTTGTAACTTCTTATTTACACATTTAATTTGGCTTTTACGTGATCTTTTCGTTTTATTTATTACTTTTTAAATTTTTTAGCCTATAATTTTAAAGCCTTATTGTTTTGAATTATCTGATCTGCATCATGATCAAGGTGGCCCTCGTGCGCTAGCGACAATCAGGACATTAACGCCAAGATGATTAATTTTATTTCATTATTGTTATGGTTCATCCTAATGTGTCTAACACACGTCCAGTTTTAACTGTATGTAAGCAATTTTTTATTCACGTAATATGAACTGCACACTAGTTTAACTGTAGTAACTGAACGAGTACAGATATGCTTATAGACAAATTCACACAGCGCCATCTAGCCCCAAAGGAGGTAAAGCTTGTGTTATGGGTGTTAAATACGGATAAATTACTTACTGCTGATACTTGTATAAACTTTTTAATACATTCTTATTGTATATACTACACCCAGACCCGTAACAGAAATTAAAATTCATCATATCAATTTCTGCTCGGCCAGGAATCGGACCCGGGACCTCTGCGTGGCGACCGGAATGTTAACCAACTGAACCACTCAGGTCGGTAAATAAGAAGCACCTAGTTTCTTTAGCCTTCAACGACGTAGCTACGGTCTCACCGACACCCACCATTAAAGAGTACCTAACCCAATCATGATAATGCTATCATTACGGTACTTACCTACTCAGTTATCTCTGTACACGTGCAGGACAGTTGTCCGCATGCAATGTACTTTATCGTACGGTCTGTCTCTAACTAATTTTCCATCGGTGTAAACAAAGGGAAAAATTAAAATAGTTATTGATGATTTGTGGAAAGGTCTATGGCTCGGAAATGCAGACAACTAAGCGCAAGCGAACGAAGGTCACCGACATATCCCGAAGAATTGCTAAGTGGCAGTGGGCAGGGCACATGGCTCGCAGAATGGATGACCGATTGGGCAGTAAAGTTCTCGAGTGGCGACCACGTACCGACAGTCGCAGCGTACCCGTAGGCCTCCCAATGTGGATCGACGACCTGGTAAAGATCGCAGGTACCAGCTGGTTCCGAAAGACACAAGAAGGGTTTTTGTGGAGATCTCTGGAGGAGGCCTATACCCAGCACTGGGCGTCTTCCAGTTGATTTGATGATGATGATTTGTGGCAGATCACCATCTCACTCGCTCAAGCCGCAACCTAGTGAAACGGCGATGTATCTAGCCTACAATAATTGAATGCTAACGCTACTCGAATTATTTAATCGGTTATGCCCAATGGATATGAACTCGTGCGTGCACAGTAAGTAAAATACGTATATTCCACTCAGACAAACGGCGAAAATGCAAAAATATTTCAATTAATTCTTCCAAACAACGTAGTTACCACATTCGTTACACTAGGTGGCGCTAATCTAAATGTTGCGGTAATTCTAAATCGCGCAGCTCTTCATTTTTTAAATAATAATAATTTTACTTGTCTACATAATTATCTAAATAGATACGAATGGGTACTACAGATACTTAACGATATCTACCGTCGCGGATAAGACATGGGATTCAACATTGCATGAAAAGTCTAAACCTGAATAAAATGCTTACATATTATCATACACGTAGGTATAATTGGTATTCTAGCAACCTTAGCTTCCCTGCCTACCTGTAAATTAGTATTAATTTTCTGTATCACGTAGATATACATCACGTGATGAATACAGTTACACGTGCTAATGGTACAGTATTAATTTGGGCTCAATTCTTATCTCCAGCAGCACCTACTTATTTATAATAAAAAATAATTGATACTCTGATTGCCTAAATATAGCTATTATGGTTACCTATTCTTATAAACTTTTCGAGTAAGCGTTTTGTTTTATTACACACCATTTTTTTTTTGCTACGCAGTGACAACCGAGCAGATAGCCCACCTGATGGCAAGCGGTAACTGTCGCAAATAACATATATGATTCATGCATTTAGGTTGCAGGCAACAAAAGTGCGGAACCGCAGGTGCGTTCTCACAATAGTCAATTTGGGACAATAGAAGTAGGAGTGTAGGCAAATTTTAAAAATTCTTTCCTTAGTAGGAAGCCACATGATTCCCGAGTGACATATGCTACTTTTTATCCCGGGAAAATAATTGGGCCCCGCGGGAACTTTGAATGTTTACAGAGAACCAAACTATGCGCGGTTGAAAGCCGCTGGGATCGTCTAGTATAAAATAATGTCTTCACGTTTCTCCATTGTTCTAATCTATACAGCCGAGTCGTATCGAGCGCGGTGGGCACAGCGCTGCAGAATATCTCCAGATGTAATCCATCCTACTTCCTGGCTGTGGTTGCAACATTAACCCGATCAAAATCATATTAAATGGTCGCATTATTTGTCGCATGGAGTGTCAGTGGCCTAAGGGTTGGGTCCGAATCGTAGGTGAAAGATCGGGTATCGATCCTTGCAGTATCGCTGCTGCTATGTAGGATCAATGGCTTCTTCTGAGTTGCGTACATTAGTTGAGCATTAACTGATGCTCTTACGGTGAGGCAAATCATAGTGAGGAAACCTGCACATTCAGGCGACAATTTTCATTTATTTATTACTAAGGTGGCAAACATGCTTACGGCCTGCCTGATGGTAAACAGTCACCGCAGCCTATGGACGTTTGTAACTATGATCCAATATGGTCAGGTTCATCTTTTAACAGGATCACAGAGATCAGCCGGCAGTTCGTCTAGTGTAATTTCTTGGTGTTAAGGCGGACACGCACAGCACAACCGGGACATTGATGACATTAGGAGGAACCTGGTTTCTCGCTAAGATTCTGTGGGTTTCTTGCCGTTTCTTTTCCCCACAGATGGTCATTTTCCTAACTATAAAGCGGCGTACTGACAAACAGACAAGCATTTTTTCTTATTTAAATTATTTAATTTTAATTATTAAAGTTCCGAGCCCAGGGGGTGACGCTGGTAAGATCGGTCTGCTTGCGTCGCCCCCTACCTGGATGAGGTCGCTTAACTTTCCCTTTGCTTTTCATTCGATTTTTGACGTTGGAAAAGAGATTAATTAACGTAATCCAAATTCAACAGATACTTTTCATTTTCACTTTCATTCATGAGTTGCATTGTCTGTCGTTACATTTTACGGCAGCAACCGAAATTCGCAGCGTGCGTTCTAATGATCCACAGATTTTTTGCGGATATACGCATACCTATGTGTTGTCGCTGTGTGAAAAGTAGACACCTTTAAACCAAAACACAAAAACAAGTCATATTACTCCGGTACCGAAATTATTCAATCTAGCCTTAACACATATTTGAAGCAGTAAGAAGATTTTTGTGATTAACACAATCAAACAAAATTTGATAAGATTAGGCCAATTAGGTAGAGTGTTGACACTATTACCAATTCTTGTAATAATATTAAACACGTAGGTAGGTAAGTGTAATTGCAACTAATGTAGGTAGGTACAGTTAGCTGTAGAGTCACTGCACCCCCCTCGCATATATTAAATGTATGGTAGGGGGCTCAGGTCTAATAAAAGAGAATAGACAGTGAGTTACAGTCGCAGATGTGGCATGTCATATCATCAATGTGGAACAGTAGATAAATTATGATGAGTACCGATTGTCACGCACGGAACGAATGAATGGTCTATTTATATAATAGCACTATTACCAGCACTAGGGTCAATGTATCTACTTCTATTAATGAAATTTTAATTTATTTTCAAAAAATGATAAAAATTCGATTAATATAATATTAATTTAACAAAAATAACTGTTAAAATGCGAAGTAGGTAAATTGCTTTAATACATTTTGAGAATTATAGGAAAAAAGAATCAATATCCCGCATGTACTCTCGCGCGCGCCCGGGGTCCGCCTTGACTTAACCATGATCCAGTACCGGGATCGAACTCAGTACCTCTAACTTACGAGTCGGACCCTTGGCTTGCAATTAGGCCACCGCGCAAACGAAAATAGGATCAAGGTTGTTTATTATTATAACTGTGTTTAGTTAGGGAAATAACTATGAATCGTTATGTTACAGGTATACCTTGATATCGATAAAAATTTTATAGTAGCTACGTAACTTCGTCTGCAATAATAATCAACGCGATAGGGAGATTGATTCGTTCTTAATAATAAAAGTCAGTTATTGCAATTCTAATCCGACTGAGATTATCATGGTCAAGTCCACCCCGGACTCTCTCGACGGATATTGACGGTAAGTTCTTTACTACTAGCTGGATAACAAATTATACACTTAAACCTTCCACATGAATCACTCTGTCTATTAGTGAAAACTGCATGAAAATTCGTTTAGTAGTTTTCGAGCTTTTTCGCGATCAGGCAGAGAGTCAGACGCGGCGTTGAACTATGTTTTATAATGTGTGATTTACCCATCTCTTTCTTTGACAAACTCTCATCACGTGTTAGGTGTCATAAAAGGCGACTAATGTCTTTCATATTTTATGATTAGCAGTTCTCTGATGTGTATTTGTAAACACCGCAATATCCAACCAGTTTGCCAATAGTGCCAATGGTGGAGATTATGGCAAAGTTTATTTATTTATTTATTTAATACTTTATGCACAAAATAGTACAAAGGTGGACTTAAAGCTTTGTAGCTTTATCTACCCCGAAAACTGGTAATAAAAATTGCAGGCGGTGCATAAAAATTTACAACAACATTACACTTAAACTACTAATTAAAAATACAATTCTACCCACCAGTATTCACATACCAAAACTCAAAAATTTTGTGAAATTACCTTGACTTTTATACTTACTTTGACTTTTGTACTTGACTACCAATTTCAATCAGACCCACCAAGCTCACTCGCAAAAGTAACCGGTGAAAAAAGAAATAAGTTAAAGTCGGGTATTACAAAGAATTTAGAAAATGCTCTCGAACAGCTTTTTTGAAGGAAGGTTTGTTGAGGCTTCGTCTAATATCGATCGGAAGATCATTCCACAAAGCTGCAAAGTTGTGATTTAAGAAAATATTTAATGAGCGCAAATGCGGCCTTGACGCTTGGCCACATTATGTTTGATAAGGGGTACTAAATAATATTTAGATAGATATCTATCATAGAGTAAGTTTGTAAAGTTGGTTGTTTAGGAGTTTTTCACTTAAAAAAATGAGCAGATTTTAATGAAATTTTGCATTGTTGTGGCTAACCCAGAATAATTACTTTTTTTAACCCAGAAGAATATTAAACATTAATAACATTTACGCAGACGAAGATGTTGAACGATGCTGGGGTGCAATTCTCTAACAAACATCCTTGATCACAACAATGAAATCGCAACATCTCATGTTCTGTCGGATGATAACTATATTTCAATAGAAAATTGCGCGTTGCTTAGCAACGGCCATGCCATGATCTGTCACGTTTGACGGATATTGTCTTAAATAATAACATAGCAGATGAAGAACGTTAGCTAAAAGTAGTGCGTGACAATTAGATATTAACTGGATATGTATTCGTTAGATAAATATAATATTGTAAGACGGCTTGGGGGTTAATGGTGTAGTTAAAACCAGAGTATTGACATTAATAACGTTAATGTCAAACTCGGCCGAGCCAGCCACCGCTGGATATGGGATTTCAAATTCCGGGGTTTCCGTGGAGAATTTTTTTTTATAAAGCGGGTATGTGGTAACTTACCTCAGGTATAGGTTTCCTGGCGTGGTCGAGATGCATCCCGTTCGCTTCCACAACCGCCGGCAACGACGGCCGTACGCCATGCAGACTGTGGTGGGTGTTGGTTATCACCAACGATATATTTTTCGTCACATCATACAAATCCGGCAACTTCTTCCCGAAATGTTTCTCCAGAATCTCCTGCTCCTTAACTTGCACCGACTGCCTGTACCAGTACTTGTAATACGTTAGGAAAATTGTGTTCTCCAAACGCTCCCAAAACGACATTTTCGACGCGAACAAACCGGTCAAAATTGGAACGTAGGCAGGATTGTCGTTCAACCCGACCCTGTAGTATGTCCACGGCATTAAGGTGGTAGATGATGCCGTCACTATGGGCGCTTTATGCCCGTACACGTGAACCAACCCGTGCATGCAGTCACTGTTGAAGTTCTCCAGTATAATCAAATCGTAGTCCTTCCTCAGCGCCTCGCTCAGCGGGGGCCAATCCACTAGTCTCCTGCACACGTTCAGAGCCATCTCGTCTAGAGGCTGGAACGCCGCAATCATATTCACTATCCGCTCTAGTCCCAGATATTTGACCACTTTGTTAGAACTTTCAATCCAAGCCAAATCTAGGGACGCGAGTCCCACCGGCGCGATGCCTTCGAGGCTGACGTGGGTGAGGTTCGCTGGGGGGTTCTTGAAGGGGAAGAAGGAGGCGACGGTGACATGGTGGCCGCGGTCGGCTAGCGTGGCTAGGAGCGGGTCGAACACCATCTGATGACTCTTGCCGGTGTGGGCGAACAGTCCGAGGATGCGAGCGGAGCGCGCCCCGGTCGCTAGCGCGAGGAGCGCCGCGATATAAAGTCCCAGCCGCATGCCGATGGGCGGGCCGCACCGACGCAGCGCGTATCGTGCACTGAGTGAGACTGCTGACTGCCGCTAGCGGCGAGCCGCCGGCGCGCAGACGCCTCTATTTTTATCTGTACTCGCGTAACCGCCGCCAGCGGGCCGGTTACGTCACAGGACTACAACCCCTAATCCATTGACAAAGACGTGGCCTACTAACGACTACCTGGGCAGTTCCAGGTAACATTATCAGGTAATATGCGGATGCAACGGCCGACGACAATAACCACACTTTGTTGTGAAATCAAATCGCGTCCGCGTTGACCATTAATCATGGAATGTGTGTAACGAAATTAACACAGCAGTGCATTAGTGCACTGCCGGAAGTGCAACGGTTTAGTATCTAGTTTAATGTTATGTTATGCTTATATTTACAGCAACTGCAGTTTCATGTAGGTTTCTACGCATTTACGTAACACAAAAGACAAGGTCACTGACGTCTTCGAAAGCAGTGCTTCTATAGTCATGTAAATCACGTCATCGTGGACTGTTACATGAAAGTCTGTAAGCAAATACCTATATCTACCTACCTCTACTTACAATCAATATTTACAAATATGTTCCAGGAAGTGGAGTTCGTTCTACACGATGTTTGCACAACGGACATGCATGCGTTCAGTCGCATGGATAGATCGTTAAGTAATGTTGTTGTAATATTTTCATATGGAATACACAGTGGCCTGTTATGTAAATTTATAAGCTTGTTTTTGTAGTTGATAATTTTCGAACTTTTCTTGCTAGGACACTCTAGGGATACACTTGCTAGTCCTATTAGGTAGTAGTTCTTCAAGAAAGGGGTTAAAAGGTTTTTACGGGGTCGGCAACACGTGGGTATGCCCCTGGTATTGCGTTAAACGTCCATAGGCTGCGGTGACTGCTTTCCATCAGGTAGGCCGCAAGATTGTTTGCCACCTTGGTGGTATAAAAAAAAAGAAAGAAGCTGCTTTTTGTTTCCAAGTGTCAAAGGATAGATACCTAGGTAGAATTTTACTTCGGGAAAATAATAGATTCGTACGGTAAATGTATTTTTTTCACGAGTTTCGGATTTTACGTAGACGATAATCGCGGGGGATCGTCGATCTTCGTTAGTTAGGTAAACGACGTCTAAACGACGCGGTTTTCATAAACAGATAGTGATCCTGATCAAAACAGGCAGATTAATTTGTTTGCAAATTTGTCAGGAGGATAGAATGTCTGTTTGTTTGTCGCGTAGAGTAGTTTAGAAGCCGGTGGAAAACTATTCATTGAAACTGTAAGTTGTTTTGAAGTCGATACAAGATCTTTCGTTGAATTTTCCTCTCTATGTAAGATCTTTCAGGTACATTGTTACACACCTTTAGTAAAGTGTCAGTACCTACAGCCACTCAACTAATTAGTTGACCCCCCGACCTTATGGTAATTCATATGACAATATGGAGTAGGGGGTCAGCTAATTAGGTACCTAAAGATCTCATATAATTATAGTAAGAACCCAAGAACTTATTTCTATTCATCACCTGCCTATCGTATATGTCGGTTTACCGTATCCACCTTAACCTTTGCCTGTCGAAAATAGTCGCTCCATTTGGCTGGAGGCTGGCATTTTCCTATGCTTCGCTATTTGTATTACTAAATTCTACCTATGCTTTATTTGAGCTCAATATTGGAATGTCCTTCACTATGCCTGATTCATTGTTACCCGATACGTTTAACCTTGGGGTCTTCAAATCAAGAGTGAATAGGTATCTTCTAGGCACGCATGCTACATCTTCTACCTCATCGTCGCTTTCCATCAGGTGAGTTGAGGTCAAATGCAAGCCTATTATTAATAAAAAAAAAAAAAAAAAAATGCTCAACAGTCAGACAGTGGTACAATAATTAAAAGAAAAACAACACCAGCGTTTCGTGATCAGGAGGATTATTCTGCTAAATCGTCGTGTTCACGAATCTATAGTGGAAAGCATTATCATGTACCTAAAGACAATTTCGGCGCTCGGAGCCCGATTGCGGATGACGTACACTTCTATATTTCACGAGTTTATATAGCGATAAACCTGTAACCCTTGTAAACTTGATAAACCTGTAAACCTTAGATAAATACGAGAAGGTAACCGTCCAGCATAACCGATAAGGTATTAATTATAATTATAATTTTATGTAGATGTCATCATGACTCCCATGTTCATATGTTCATAAAAATCTTTATTGTTTTTACTGTGTGTTACATAGGTGGAAAAATATGTATTTGACATTCGATCAGCAGTAAATATCTGTCTCATACAGATATACAATAGGTTTATTACTACACTAATATATTTAATTAAAGAACAATAACAATGACTCGTAACAATTACTAATTTAAATTATAATTATAAAATTCTTGCAGTGTATAAAAGGTTTTACTAATTAACCAACTATGCAGCCCATTATTAAATGTAAAGCCTTTTAAGGATTTTAGGTCACGCGGCAGTTTGTTATAAATTTTGAGACACATATGGCTACAATTATTTACAAATAGACTGGTATTGGGACAATGCATGTATATTTTGCGTTCGGGATCTCTCACTGAGCGTGTTGATAGGCTACTGTATTGAGCAAATATATTGGGGTTGTGTTTGACGAATTTACATATTTCCATGATGTACATATTGGTAAGGGTTAACAAGTTGTGTTTTTGGAAGAAAGGTCGACAAGATTCTAAGGGTCCTAAGCCACATAATGCTCGAACGCACTTTTTTTGTGCAATAAATGCTTTTCGAATGAAAGAGCTATTACCCCAGATTATTAGCCCATATCTTAAGATGGATGCTATGTAGCCGTGATAAGCGGATAGGGCTACATTTTGAGACACTATTTGTCTGAGTCTGCGGAGAACATAAACAAACTTATTGATCTTAGCACATACATTATCTACATGGTTCATAAAATTAAGGCTTTTGTCAATTTGTAGCCCAAGGAACGGAGCGCTGTCAACTTCATTAATGGGTGCGCCTTTATAATTAATATTGAGCTTTACATTTTTCCGCCCTTTAGTAGTAAATTGCATAAACCGTGTTTTTAAAAGATTAACTTGTAAATTATTAGCTGATAGCCAGTCTATCACAGAATTAATAATGCAGTTTATATTTGATTCGTAGTTTTGTAAATTTTCTTTATCAGATGTAACTATTATGGAAATATCATCGGCAAAAAGTATACATTCGTTATTAGGAGTAAGGTTAGGTAGATCATTGATATATAAAAGGAATAACAACGGCCCCAAGACGCTACCTTGTGGAACGCCAAATCGGTAAAATTTGTATAAAGAGGTATAGCGTGTGAGAACATTATTACTACTTATTTTATTTATTTGTGTGCATTGTTGTCTGTTTACTAGGTATGATTTTATCCAAGATAACGCTGGACCTCGAATTCCGTATTTTTCTAATTTAGAGAGCAGGATGTTATGGGACACAAAGTCAAATGCTTTGGACATATCAAAGAACAACACGGTCACGAGTTCTCTTTTATCTAAATGTTTTAGTATACTTTTAACTAGGTTAAATCCAGCTAAAGCAGTAGACTTGCCTTTTTGAAATCCATGCTGTTCTTCTTTTATAACGTTAAACTTGTTACAAAATTCCGTTAATCTTAAATGCATACATTTTTCAAATATCTTTGATAATACTGGAATCAGTGCAATAGGTCTGTAATTTGGTAATTCTGATTGATCTCCTTTCTTGAATAGTGGTTTAACAATAGAAATTTTTAGGTCGTTTGGAAAAACGCCTTGTTCAAATGATAGATTTACTAAATATGTCAGAATAGGTGCTAGTTCAACTCTACATTCTTTTAGTATTTTTGTGGATATTCCATCGTATCCACGGCGGCCACATGCCACATGACGGCTTTGGCTTCTGCAGGTCAAAATAGCTATTGCTTTTATAACAACAACATCAATATATCTATTTAAATATACATATTTTATGAGTTTAATAATTAAAGTTATCGAAACGATTAGGTTTGGCCATAAAACTTAAATATGTAATATGTACATTACCTATTTGGGCTTTAATTTGATATTGATTAATAACGGAAATAATGAACGCAATAAATAACGGTAAGGTGTACCTACATATATCACGTGCTTATGTAATTATGATAAATACTTATTGTAATTAATTGGATTACTTATACCTAACCGTATACGATGTTTTTGTTACCTACGTAGTACTTAACCTAAGTACCTACCTAAAATATAGGTACTCTCATGGGCTACTTTCGCTATTTAGGTAGATACCTACTAGGTATGTCCAATAATGTCCATGGATGAAAGGTGAAGAGTATAAAAATCAAAAGCTTTGTTCAGTAGGTACTAGGTACCTGCAAATTATATAAGATAGTAACGAAATGATCCACTGTTGAACACGGTGGCCCTAGCCGTTTTCAGCCCATACCTATATGGGCTTCCTCGTGTGGTACCTACTTCTAAATAGTCTATTTGTAAGGTAGTTAGGAACATAAGCGTCGGTGACCTAGTGGTTAAGAGGTCCTACTCGTAAGCGAGAGGTACCGTGTTCGAACACACTAGTGAGGCCACGTTTTACCAATGACTCTATTCTCAGTTATTCATAATATGTAGTTCAATAGTTGAGCACTAACCGATGCTCTTACGGTGAGGGAGAACGTCATGTTAAATCTAAATGTGTATGCATAAATTATTCAATCTGCTCAGGTTCATATGTTAACAGGGTTACGGAGGTCAGATTGCAGTCCCTCTACTGTACTTAATTACCTGATCTGACAAATCCTGGATCATGGTCATGGACCCCGGGCCAATTACCGCCAAGATGATAATGATGAGTGCTATTCTAAACATGTTCGAAAGTGAAAATGTTCAACCACAAATAAAGTACTATAAATTTCGAAAGTAGCTAGTTGAGGTTGATAGGCCTTATTAGACCATGAACTTCTAGGTAGATAGCTATTGCAATTATTGACGCTTTCGCATTTAGCTGTCTCTCTGTCCTTTTACGTCTGTCAGTTGTTTACTTTCTTCAGTTTTATCAGAAAACAAGATAGGTAGGTACCTACTTACTTGCAGAGAATGATAGAAAGGCTATTTGTGCACTCATTTCCTGGCAGTTAAACAAATAACATTATCTACCTGTGGCAAGCAAGTAGGTTCAAGTAGGTCAACCTACTTGAGGTTTATTACTTAAGTACCTTCTCAAAACAAATTGTATACCTCATCATCATCATCCGACCGGTGAATCCCGGCTTCTGCCAGGATCCGCTTTCCGGCTCATGATCCTCCATTTAGCCAAGTCTTGGGCATCCTCGCGGCGTAAGCTATGGCTCTCGCATCCGACTTGGCGATGTCAATCCATCGCTTCTCGAGTTGTCCTATTGTGTACCTATTTATGTTTAATGAAAAGTTTGTAAAATAACCTTCCGGAAGAAATTCTCTTAATGATAGTGGAAACCGCATCAAAATCCGTTGCGTGCTTTAGGAGTTAGAGGATTGCGTGAGAAGAATCTTTTGCTTCTTCCACATTCATGGTAGGTACCATTTTCTCATAGATGATAGATACTTGGTTTTATACAAAGTAAGTATGATGATAACTATAGCTACAAGCACGTTAGGGGAAAGCTATTGTAATGTCTTCAGCATAAAGCGGTTATAAAAAAAGAATGGCTTGGCAGTCTTCCATTTTTTTGCCAACTACTGTTAGATCATTTTGCGAAGTGACCATTGTAATTGGGTGTGGCCCAAGTGATAACTGACAAGACTAAAAGTGTAAAACATAAAGCGAACCAACTGACGTCGAAATCTTTCGATTTTACAATAAAACTTCCTTAAAATTTCTTAATTTTATATGGAACTGTAGGTCTGTTTGTGATATTTGTAAAAGACTGTTTGTTTCCTGAAGGTTTCCAGTTGTTGTTGTTTCCAGAGAAAAAAAATCCTGAACTACTAAACCGATTTTAATAAAATGGATCATCCAAATTAAACTGGCTACCAGAAACCGCATCGAAATCGGTCCAGCCGTTACGGAGATACGATGTCACAGACATATTCCAGATAGTATTCTAGCAGGTACTATTCTACCTGATTTTTAAATCTCAGACTTCCTTCCCCGGCGTTGCACGGGTTTTACGTGTAGGCAATCGCTAGCGCCATTCCAGGTAGCAGGTACCTACCTACCTCATTTTTTATCTCAGACTAGCGACCCTCCCCGGCTTCGCACAGGTAAAACCTGTAGATAATCGCCAGGGCCATTCCAGTAGCAAGTACCTTTCAACCTACCTAAAAGCTAGTATATATGTTTGTGCCTACCTCATTTTTTATCTCACCTTTTTGACGCTCATAAGTCTTTTTTGTAAACCTAAAATTTAATAAATATATTTGTGTTTAATAAATTATACACCTAAATCTTTCTAGTGAATCACTCTGTCTATTGGTGAAAACCGCATGAAAATTCGTTTAGTTTTTGAATTTATCGCGAACAGACAAACAGATAAACAGACGGGACGTGGGACTTTGTTGTAATGTGGGATTGTGTACGTAATTATTTACCCACCTCTACTGATTGACTATAACTCTCATCACATATACCAAACGGTACGTTCAGCAGCTAACGGTCGTACGAAAGAAAAAGTAAATTGCAAATGTAAACCAGGTGTAACAGCTATTTCCATTCAATCGAAGACCCACTAAAATGTCGAATAATACAAATCAGTACGTACCTTTGTACCTACTTATTATGTAGCGAGCATTTGAAATGTGGCGGGCACGGGGTCAGCTTTTCTGTCATCTACATTACTATTCTGCGACATTCCCTCGAAACAATTTTGTAGATACCTACAGACAGGGGCAGACAACCCCATAAAGGTCTCTGGATACCGGATGCAAAAGGCATAGAGTCAGTCGGTGTGGGGGTGGCTACGTTCAACAGTGGGTGGTAACGTCCTACGGCTCCGAATATGATGGTTTCTGTACCACCATTAACATTTTATTATTATAGCAGTGGGCCCGACGCGATTTCGTTCGCGTGGCGTCCTAGCCCTACCCCGACTCCTACCCTACACCTACTAAAGTAAACCCCTGTATAATATTTTTTACTTGCATATAAATCTTCCTATATATAAATCACGCTATCAATTCTTGAAAACCGTATTAAAATCCATTGCGTAGTTTAAAAGATCTAAGCGTACATCGTTACATACATACAAAGATACATAAGGACCGACGGCGGGAAGCGACTTTGATTAATACTATGTAAATATATAGAGAAGGCAGATGAGCATGTGTCATCCTTACACAAGGTAGATAATAGTGTCAGAGAAAACTTATCTGAGCCGGTGACGGCGTCGCTGTTGTTGACAATAAAGTTTTCTTTTATTATTAGACTATACAATCATTTGACCGCCGTCCCACCGTGTGGTAAGTGACGATGCGGCCGAAGATAGTGCATGCCCGTCTAGGAACAGCCTATTCACTCTAGCCTTGAAGGGGTTGAGGGAACACACTCGCAGGCAGTGACAATTCAAAATAGCTACCGGTAAATAAACATACCGGTAGCAGGTCCTTGTCAAGTCTGTGAAGTCCGCTTCAATGGATAGATTAAACGTCTAATACCTCATATTTTTACCACCATGATCCAATCTGGTCAGGTTCCCTCGGTAGCAGGGTCACGGAGGTCAGATGGCAGTCGCTCCAATGTAATTACCCTGATCGCCAAATCCTGGATGATAAAGGCGGACCCCGGGCCCTCGTTCTCGAGAGCACAACCGGGACATTAACGCCAAAATGATGATGGTGATGATGACCTCATATTTTTACCGGCAAGCAAAAATGCTTGTGTTCCAGTTTTGGAGGATAAGGTAGGTAATATTTCATTCATCTTCGTCCACAAACACAGGGGTCTTTTAAGTTTGTGATGTGTTTGTTAATAAGTTTGCGGTATTGTAGCTCCCGAACGGGTGGACCAATTTCGATGCGGTTTTCTTTATTTGTTAAACCAGTTTAATTGAGATAGTTCTTAGCTCTGTTTCGTTAAATTGGTTCAGTAATTTAGGAAATATTAGTAGACTTAGTCGAGGTTTTCTGTCTTCTGTCGGTTTGGTTACTATTGTTAAATGAAACCTCACGAATTCGGTTGTCTGTCTATTCATTTGTCACTAACCACAAGTAGTATACATGAAACTAGACAAACGTAGTTAGGTACTGTAATCAGTTCAGTAGATAAGCTAAGTAATATCCATTCTATACGGTAGTAGATACTTAAATTAGTATTCTGTGATATTAAGTAATTATATAGGCGTTCTAGTAACGTAACCTTAAATAGGTAACTTTATCGTAAAGGAAAAATATAATACTTAGCTACTTATTTAATAGGGTAGCCTTAAGGCGTCAGCAAGGTTCACTAGCGGAAACCAACATCGTTTACTCACTAGTAGCTACATACTTCAAATGTGAATATTTGTATAGATAGGAAGGTATATTTCTTAGTCAAGATAAGAGGCTCATCATCGTCATCTCAGCCATTAGAACGTTCGTCCACTGCTGATCATTGGCCTTTTTCCCGCCGATCTACTGTGCTTCCTGCATCATGAAAGCATTGGGCTGTTTTTTAAGCAGAGATCTGACTAAACTGCTAACTCCGAGCGTCGTACATTTTGATACAATTCTTGTCGCATCGGCCAACATTGTTATCGTTAACGCGAAGACGTGCCCTTGGTCACTCCTTGGAGCAATATATGATTGTGCCTTTGTCTGAAGATTTATATTTGCCTGATAAGGTAATCTACTATCTTGTCATGAATAGGTCATTCATTTATGTCTCTTTGTATTAGTGGGTGACCATGTTTATAAAAAAAAAATCAACTTGGCATTAATGTCCCGGTTGTGCCCTCGCTCACGGGCCCGGAGTCCACCTTGACCATGGTCCAGGATTTGGCAGTTCAAGTATTTACAGTGGAGCGACTGCCCTTTGACGTCCGTGACCCTGCTACCAGGGGAACCTGACCAGATTGGATCATGGTTATACATTCAGTCGCCTAAATGTGCAGGTTTCCTCACGATGTTTTCCGTAAGAGCATCAGTTGGGTTACATTTGTTGAACAATGTATATAACTCAGAAAAGAGTCATTGGGACATGGCCGCAGCGGGATTCGAACCCGGTACCTCTCGCTTACGAGTCGGATACCTTAACCGTTCGGCCACCGACGCTCTATCACCTCTGGATGACCATGTTGATATTCACTTATATATTGAAATTTTGTTTAAAATATTAAAGGGCATTGTGCAGGGTGTGGCCGTGTGGTGTCCGGCATAGAATAGCATCAACCCTTTTCACTTGTAGGTGTCATATGGCGATTAATGTTTTCGAGACAAAATTTTTTTTTTTTTTTTTTTTAATCGTGGACAAATTCACACAGCGTCATCTAGCCCCAAAGTAAGCGAAGCTTGTGTTATGGGTGCTAGATAACTGATAAACTACTTATATACTTTTAAATACATACTTATTATACATAGAACACCCAGACCCGTAACAGAAATTAAAATTCATCATTTCAATTTCTGCCCGGCCGGGAATCGAACCCGGGACCTCTTGCGTGGCAGACCAGCATGTTGACCACTGAACCACTCAGGTCGTCAAAATATCTAGTCTCCATATACTGGTAAATGGGCAGCAGCATTTTCCATTGTTATATTTATAAAACTGCAATCTCCAACTTGCTTGTCAAGTGTGGAGATGTGCAATAACCTCCCCTTTCGTGGGACTGTCCTGTCCTAAGTCCTGCAGTTGACTGTTGTGGGTTGTGATGTTGTGATGATGTGCAGTGTCCTTCTCTACAGGACATTGCGAGTCCACTGGATTATTGATTACTGATGTTTCACAAAAATATCATTTACAGGATACATTCTTTTCTTTATTAGTATTAGTTGTTATCTAGTAAAATTAAAAGTAAATTTTTAAAATACAAAACTATTTAATTTTAAGTATTATGGGTGATTTGCATTTTATTAATATACAGGAATCACATAAAGTCTAGGCAGCATGAAACATTCCACTTGTTCGAACAGTACACACAACAGCCTTATGGGAGTCACTTTAAAGTAAATTATAACTTATACTGGGAATTGTTGACTTTTACGCCGCAATCAGAACCACAATCATTCTGAAACAAAAATAAATAGTTATATTGGCAGAATATTCACTATGGCTCACTTGAAATTAGTTGAAATTTATCCTCATGAAAATATCCTGTACTTAAATCAGTTTTGCCAACCTATAAATAACATTATTGTACTCATAAACATCAAAACAATACTTACCCATACAGATAGAGGAAAAACGACAGTAAGTAAAAAGCAAGCTTAATCCAGCCTTCCCGTTGACACACAGTCAACACATCAGCATTCATAATACTTGTAGGATCATACAAGCCAGGGCCTGACATTACTGGTCTGTTTCGGTATCTGCAAGTAATAATGACAATAATATCTGCTAGGTCGTGGTCTGTATTGGACTATTACTCATCATAAGTATCACAACATAACCTTACCTGTGTATATGGTACAGAATCAATGGCACATTTATTAATAAAGAAAACCATTCTCCTGATATTAAGAATAGCACGTTGATAATTAAATGTAGCAAATATTCGGGTAAAACCAACTGAAACAGAAAAATTTCATGTAAAATTCGGCATGACAAAGTTGCATAAGTTTAACAAGAAATTACTTACAGGATTGAGGCTGTTACATTGATCTATTGGATTTTTATAATCAGTTTTCAGTTCGTCAAACGCTATAACATGGAATATTGAGAAAAATATAAGAAAAGCGTCTACAATTAGGGCTATAATATACGAAAACGCTGGGAAGCTGAACGCCATTTTGCCGAACTAATTTGACAATGACAGACAAATTGACAATTCACTTACTGATCTACTGACTGTCAAAGAGTCAATGATATTAGGCCCGTTGTACACCGATGTGGCCCAATTTAGGGGCTCACATATAGTTTGGCAAGAACGTCGTGAAAATAATTAATAGAATAGAATAGAAGGAACTAGGTACTGCTCTCGCCTAAATGAGGAGTTTTCCAGTAGGTATTGTCAATTGGTTTCAAAAAGCATCAATAGATGGCGCTCCTACAATTTTGGTAATTTTTTAACAAAAGGTTCAACGAAATGTATTTTAATACAAGCCTTTCATATTATTATCTGGGATTTGTATTGCGTCCATTCTTGATCCTAGTATCCATAAAACGAATTGACTCAGTCAAATTGATGTTTGTTTTGTTTGTTATAATTTATTAAAACCTCTAAAATGGTTAAAAACTATTGATAAATACAATACTATCCAATACACCGTACCCGGTGTAAATATCCTCTTTGCTAAGAACATATTTCAAGCGATTATCAATTACCAAAATTGTCGGGGCGCCATCTAGGGAGTGGTTAGGAATGCTTAAGATACTTATTGAAAAACTGCTCATTGGCCACACTAAATTACTGTCAAAATCAAATATGTATTCTATACCTATCTGTGGGCAAACTGACTTCAGCTGTCACGTCATCTGGACATTGTCGTTGTTTTGTTGTTGTTATGTTTAAGTTTATGTGTATATTTCTAGATTTTTACTGTGTTACACATTTATTTTCGCTTTGAAAGCAAAAAACTAATAAAACCGGCATGAGAAATATAATATTTAGAGTTGTTCATAAATGTATGGCCGAGTTTAGAGCAGATAAGTTACTGGCCATTTGGAAGATGTTTACGACCGAATAGCAAAGATTATTGGTACGTAAAATGTACCTCAATTTTGAAAATATTGGATGAAATGTGATCTTTTGGAAATCATTTGAATTTCCATAGAATTAATGTGTTTTGTAGTATTGGTTACATTTACAGGTTACAAAATAATCCGCCAAATTATAGTGTACTGTTACAGTTTTGATCTTTTTGTATTTTTTTCGTAAATATAATATTCATTGATATTTTTGCGTTCAAGTGTGCTTAAAAGCAGTTCGCAGGCACTTCTGTATTGTATTGTAGCAGAGAGCTATATTATCCAGACACATTACGCTATTCGGCCTGGACAAATGAAACCCAGGATCAAGGAATTTTGAAAAATATCATATTATTAAGATTATCAAGGTCCAGTACCAGCGGTCGAACTGAGAGAGAATCAGAAGATAGATAATAGTTTGACATTATATCGTTCGGTGCATTAGTGTTGATGTTAATAAATTAATAAGAGTAAATATTTACCAGACTCTTATTTCAATTTTCAATACTTCTCCTTATTCTCAATCTTCCACCATAATGTGATAGCTGAAGTGGGTACTCAGTTTGACAGTAGGTAACTTATTGTTGCAAGAGCGGTAGTTCCCAAAATGCAAAAACTGTTGGTACTATTTAATATTACCTACTCTTCATTATGATACTCTAAATTACAAGGGCAGAAAGGGCTTTGTAACGAGATCTGTTGACATTTTCAGATTATTTAGGGTCTATGTAATAAATCTACAATTTTTTCCGTCTTGCTATGTAATTATCTGATCTTCCAAACCCTGGACCATGGTCAAGACGGACCTCGGGCCCTCGTGCGCGAGAGCACAAATAGTACATTAATGCCAAGATGATATATTACTAACCACTTTGTCTATACTAACGATACTAAAATAGCTCTCTCGGCTGATGTGGTTTAAGCCCAGCATTAGACTGTCGTAGGTAGGTGGAGATTGTAGTCGTAGGAGGACGTGTTGTAGTCGTGCGATATCATGTAAAATATTAACAAGTATCAAATTTTTTAGTCAAAGTATACGAGACACAGACACAAAGAAGTTAAACATAGAGGCAAAGCACAGACGTGAAGATACTATTTTTTTATATTCAAGTTCACAGACTGATACAGAACAATGATACCATATTAGCGATAGTGGCGCCCTCAATTTTTGTCACGACTTTCTTGCCAGACTATAACTCCTCTATACGATGGACTATACGGAATGGCCATTTAAAAGGGTCTAGGACATTTACACATAATATTATAGATGTTCAGTGATTAAGATTTAATCGGTTCGGACTCCGCCATTTGAATATCATTCAAAATTATATTCAAGAGTCGGACCGTGTAAGGGGGATACTACACACACGATATTTATCGCATTACGTATCGTCGAAACGGATCGTGAATTTCTGATTTTCTAGAAATTCTGTGATCCGTATCTCGATCCGTGGGTCCTACACCCTCGATAAATATCGTGATCCAGGATCGTAATCTACGTATTACGTTAAATATCGTGTGTGTAGCATCCGCATGAGACATAATCTAATAACGCCAGCCCCAAACAATAACTTCCCAATCCCAAACAAATGGCCCGACCAAAGGACCTACACCCACCAAAACGTCCCACAAAGTTAATTAAGCGAAGGTCATTGTTATAGTTTTTTTGTAACTGTGAACTATTTTTCACCTTTTCTTATCCATATGCTTTTGCATGAATAAAACAATGGATGATAGACCCCTCATAAAGTAGTCGTTCAAACCCGTAGCTAGCTTTATAAATGCCTCTAAACATTTGACAAATGACAGCAATCCACACATGAAGAAAACCTAACCGAATTTAGAAGGCAGCGGAAAATGTGAATTTCACCTTTATACGAAAGGTGTATCTACACAAAGTTACGGCGACTACGACGTTTTTAATTTAACAGGGTTATTAGTTTTCGGCTGGGAAGGCGATTGTTGTTTTGGGGTTTTAATAATATTTTATTATTAAAATTGTTCACTAAGTTATGAATATGTACGTATAATCGATCAAATTACGATCAAACAAAATGAAGTGTGTGTGGCTACTTGTAATATGTGCAATTGGGGTAGCTATATGTATTGAACACGACTTCAAAGGATTCGACGACAGTATTTTATTTGGTATTAACTGGCCGGGTCCACAGGAAGTCTTAGAAAATATTGTAGATGGAGAACAGAAGCTTCCAGAGCAAGAATCTGTAAGTTTTACAATACTACCTTATTTTACTTGAAATTGACTATAACATACTGTCACAGGGTGCCAATCGAATCGGCTCACGAGGCTGTTCAACCAGTCTCAGGGTCCTAAGCGGAAGACCTTGGTCAACCTTGCTTCGCCAACCCTATTATGAGCCACACCTAACGACGACAATTTTTTTTATCATCTCAGTGACAAACTTGCAGAAAGCCCACTGGTTGGAAAGATGTACCAATATGTTTATGTTATTTAATTTTCAGAATAAAGAAATTCTCAAAGTATTAACGGCCGATAAAGAGGGTTACGAGTGTCATATCCCAGAGCTGAAAGCAACAGAATCCACAAGTATAGAGGAGTATGATGGGCCATCCCCACTGAAGTTGTTGAAACCTCTTATTTCTCAAAAGATTTGCTCATTCAGACTTGAAAGCTATTGGAGCTATGAAGTCTGTCATGGGCAATATGTACGGCAGTACCATGAAGAGAGAGAAGGTAGGTAATAATAATAAATATTGATAATTAATAAATTATTTAATATTATATTTAAAATTACGAGTAGGTACTAATTACAAGAATTGGACGGGACATAGAATAAAAAAATGTTAATGCATGGTTGTAAAATATTGATGTTCTTTGAGTAAAACTTGCAATTTAACATTCACCTTGAGGTATGGTCCTGATAAGCCTTTAACTTTATGTCGATCATATCAATCACAGAAAACAAATGTAAAAACATTATAAAATAAATAATTTGCTCATTCTACACCAATAGCTATAGTTGTCATTAAATATACATAAAATATAAATTGCATAAATTGACTCGACGAGGAAGAATTGCATGTAGCATTTGCCAATCTCAAATTAATAGTTTACCAGTATTAACGGTGTCTCGTTTAACATGTAGAGAGACACCGAGCTATGGATACATCTAGGATTCATTTATAAACCTCAATGCACAAAGAGGGGTGATTGATAACACAAAACCCCTCTTTGAAAAGTTTAAAACTTATAAAGTTTGGTGTGTTTTTATTAATGTTATTTGGTAGGCAAACAGGCAAGCGGGCCACCTAATGGAAAGTGGTCACCACTGCCTATACACATTAGCAACACCAAGAGTATCGCCAATGCGTTGCCCACCTCTAAAACACATTGCTCTGGCAGCAAAAAGGCGAAAAGAGCACTGGAAACCGTACTCACCGGCAGAAACACAATACTATTTAAAAGAGTATTATTTAGCTGCGATATTCTGTAAGGTGGAGGTACTTCCCCAGTCGGGCGGCTCCAAATCAAATGAGATACCCCGCTATGCCCTACCTCTCTTAAAGTGTGTATATATATATGTATTGTTGACTGTGAGGGTGATGTCTAGGTTATCTTACATCATTGAGTACAAGAAAATTTCCACTATGTAGCAATAGTAGACGTATACGACAAATGTTGGTCTGCCCACGCACAAGCTGTCACAAAAAAAAAATTTAATGACCCAAACTTACACTTTTCATAGCTATAGTACTTATGTATCCCCTTGTGTGGGTTCTATAAGTGAAAAAACCGGTCGGCCTCTCATCATCTTGGCAGATTCGGTTTTCAGCCACATTAAAGCTTTTCTTTTTGGAGACTCAGTATTAAGTAACGTACGGCACGCTCACAGTAAATAGTATCTATCTCCGGTATCGTAGGTAGATCACGAATGGGTTGGACCGAAAGGATGCAATTTTCGTTATTTGGTAACCATTTTAATCGAGACTTCCCAGCAGCTTTCACCCGCGCGCAGTGCGGATCTCTGTAAAGATTCAACTTTTCCACGGGACCCTATTATTTTCCCGGGATTAAAGTAGCCTATCTGTATCACTCTTGAATACTGTAGCATTCCATTATACAAAGAATTTTTAAAATTGGTCTAGTTGTTTATGAGATGGTGAGAAATTTTTTTTTCTCTTTATTATTTTAGTATAGATAAATAAATAATAAAATAAATAAATATGATTGAACAAGTCACACAGCGGCATCTTGCCCCAATGTAAAAATGCTTGTGTAATAAGTGTTTCATTAACATCTGTTCAGTAGTTTGGCAAATCTATGAGTAAATGTAAACTTTGGGGGTTTTCCGACGTCTATCGATTAGGTAAATGTATAAATATTGATTATGTTTTTAAATTTTTCTACAGGAAAGCATGTGAAAACGCAAGAGTATTATCTCGGATATTGGAAGGATGACGAAAATACATTGCATTCTGAAAAGAAACCTGAGCCAGATCCAAAACAAATTCCGAGAACCACCAAAGTTGAAGGAATGCCGTTGCCGTATGTGGAGATGGTGATGGAAGGAGGTTAATTTTGATTTTTATTATAAGAGATTTTATGTTCCGTGACAATTTACGAAGGTTTAGTTTTTATGTAACAAAAAATGCCAAAAAGTAAGTACGTTCTCACTATGATGCCCAAGCTGATATGATTACGCTGGCTACATTAAATATCCTTCGAACCGGAACACGACGACTCTTCATCTGCTTGGCGGCAGAAATATATCGCGGCGGCCTCTTTAAGGATCAACACAGTCTTATAACAGAGTCGTATGACAGAGTCCTATTATCAAAGTCCAATGTCAGAGACCTGTGTCAGAATCCTGTGTAAGAGTCCTATGTCTGTCAGAGACCGATGACAGAGTACTATGGCAGTGTCCTATGGCAGATTCCAATAACAATATGTCAGTCCCGTGACCAGTACTTTACTACATTCATATGTTACTCACAATTCCAGGTACTGTATGCGATCTCAGTGGCCAACCTCGAAGGACCAGGATACTGTATGTGTGCTACAGCCACGGCAAACACGAAGTCTACTCGTTTAAGGAAACTTCGACCTGTGAATACGAAATCATTATCCTATGCCCACTCCTTTGTGACCATCCACAGTTCAAGCCGAAGGAAATTAGTGAGAACGCAATTAATTGTATGCCAATTGGCGATGCACCGAAGAAGCCGAGAAGTCTCCTGAAGCAGGAAGTGGACAGTCTCCGGTTCCACCATCAGAGCGTTAGGCTCATAAACAACAATGTATGTATTACGACTTTTCTCATATAGTTTGTCGCATTTTTGAAATATTGTTTGCCATTTTGATTGCGGAGCGCTATTTTACAATTGGTTGTCATTGTGTGCGTATGAAAAGTACCTTTGTGGTATTAATGCTGGTAATGGTAAAAGTATTTCGTAATTTATCATTTTTCTATTTATATGTGTATGTTTATTTAGTCTATTCTGCGAGGGTTGATTCAGACAGCGCTTCTTTAAAGTCCCGTGGTTATCAAGGAACTACAAACGTTATTATAAGTATCTATCTAGGCTAGAGACAACAGCGTCACTTTTCATGGGTACATGGGAAATCTTGAAACAGGTTATAATATGAAATCATGTGTCAGTAGCAACTGTATCTAGAAGTGTCGCAATTTGACATTTGTAACATGACATCCGTCGCTCTAAATTGCCGCACGCCCAGAGTTTTGTGGTGCGAGCCTCGCCACAGTAGTAACGCAAGGCCGGCCGGTCAAACTAACGCAGCAGCAACGTTTATTTATTTATTTATTTATTTATTCCACAAACTTTACAGTCATACAGTTTAAGAACTAATTACACTGCAAACTTAATATTAGATACATCATAAGATAGTACAAGTATATAGTATAACAAAAAATATAATTTCATATTACTCATCCATTCATCGTCTCGCAGAACCTCAAACACTCCCTACACACATCCGCCCATCTACTCGCAAAAACATCACATTCAGGCGCCGATGCCAGAAGCGAATTCAGCAAAGTTAACGCTCGAATGAGAGGTGCGCTGGCGCGCGACACAGTCCGAGCCACGTTGTTCTTGATGTCCAAAATTCACGAGATGGCGTTATTGCGACGTGGGATGTGATGTCAAAATAAAGCCCTGTCATTGACTGGAATAGATACGTCATTTTACAGCAGCTGTTTCTGTCCAGGGATTGTACGCCGCCATCTTGCAGCTCTAGCCCTTCTTTGCTGCGATTGGCTCATACCCAATTCGATCAAGATGGTGACGTACTATCGGGGATCGGCGGTACCCCTGTAGTAGCAAGACAGTTTTTTGGCAACGTACCTTACATCTAACTAGCGCCATCAGAAATCGGCTCATTGCCGTAACTTACCGTAACACTCGGCAATTCTAGCCATCACAGTAGGACCGAAGTTTCCCAATATTAGGTCCTTACATGAATTTCCGTTTAGGAGACTTGTAATAGAAATGTCCAAGAATTAAAGATAAGAAACTATTGCCAATATATAAGACTTTATTGTTCATCTTTAGTAACTCTGTTTTAATCAACTCTCCCTGACTGTACTCATGTGAATGTCAGACTGTAATATCCAAAGCAGTCTGAAACCGAAGCCTAAATAAGGGGAACTCATTTTCTCATTATTATTTTTTAAAGACAGTGACTGGCTCAACGCAGAGCATTGCATATGTAGACTGGCTCGCCGGTATCTAATTCCGTTTACTATCGATTTTTTTACACTGGCATGACGGCTATTACTGTAGGGCTGTGGTATGGTGACTGACAATGTGGTTAGTTCTTTAGAGTTTCGTCGTCATGTCATACTTGCGTAAAATAGTGGAAAGGTCGACATACCGACAGTCCAAACTCGTAAAAATGGCAGTCGCACTGGGTTTACTTGCACGGTGTGAGTGGGAGGCGAGAGAGCCATTTTCAGGCTAGTCAAGTAGTTAGTCAGACTGACTTATGAGCGCGAAGTCACTACAGAGATCTGGACTGGGTTAATGAAGTGCCATTATACTGCCACCGTGTACCCATACCAGGCATTAACATCGCCCAGAACGATGAGTAGTAACACTGATCCTGCTTAGTATGATAGTTTTGTTATGCAAAGTTTCGCGAATGAAAATATTCCAATTGTAAAACAGATACCAACTGTAAAATAGTTCATCCAAGCTCACAGTGTGTGTCCTATTGTTTATATTTTTCATTCATCGTAGTGTAAGTAGTGTGGTAGTTGCTTATTAACTCTCTATTGGCATGTTGTTCAGGACAAAGACGCTAAGGATGTCCTAGCTGTGTTGAAAGTTGAAAGAGTTGAGAAGGTAATCATTATTTTCTTTACTATTGCTTTGCATATTATTTATGTTCAGCTTCTTTTACTTAATTATTTGTTCATGTATTCATATATCTTTCATACAGTTGCATATCTCGCTCATTACTTGAATGTTGTGATTAGATAGTCAACAAAGCATCGTTGTTTTTATAATTTGATGTCGTATACATAAACAAATTAATTGCCTGTTTAATATAATACTGGAACGACTTTATTTGATACTCTCTGACCCGAGTTGACCCGACAGAAGTCCTGTCTTGCATTTTTTAAATTTTCTCCCCATAATAACCTGATTTGGAATACCTATTATCTAAATTTAAAACGTAATTTGCCTCATCGGTTCAGCCGCTCTTACCAACGAAATGCATTTTATGTTCAATGAGAGTGTGAAACCGAGACGTTTCTATTTCTAAACTCGGTGGTTTTGAATTTGTAGAATCGGTCAGTTTAGAATCAGATACTGTCATCTATAAGTAAGGTAAGGTAAGGTATCTAAGGTATGGAGTAAGTTATTTTGAGAATCAGTCATTTGTCGACTAAGGCATGATTCGTTATGACGAAACGGTCCGATGTTAACTGTAGGTAAAATTCAAATTATGAACATGCAGCGTATATGAGGTTATACATTCGAAACTACACTAGAAAGTAGAGTCCGAGTTAAATAAAAAACAAAGCAGTTTTTTAAAGAAGGGACATTCAGTCGAATTTGGAACCTCCTTGTTTATTTTTATCTAAATGAAAGTAAGGCCGTCAGTTTGTTTGCCAGCCTATTGGCAAATAAAAGTGTGTTTTAATTTCACTTAAGGAAAAGAAAATTGATAAGTATTAAAGAGTTAGGTAAGTTTAAAGTTAAAAAAGAACAGGAATAAGGAATACTAGGTACAATTAAATTTTTGAACTGAAGGTATTGTGACCAAACTTCAAATACGTTGTACACAATATTACCGAGTGATCTGTAGGTTAAGTCTGTTGCCAACAATTCTTTGATTTCAATTATTGCAGTTACGTATGACCGATTTAATAGTTTCAGTTATTGCATTGGTACTTTGTTAGCAACTGAACTCATGAAATCGTTGATAGGGAATAGCAAATGAAACAATTTCAATTATTGAAATCAGACAACTGTTAGTTACAGAATGACATTATTAGCCTACCGAGTTCGGTACGAAGTCTATCGAGACTTATGGTGTATTTTCTTTAAATAAAAATGTAGATAAATCAGTTTCTTGCTGCAAAATCTGAAAAAGGATCATAATCGACATACAACGAAGTTTCAAACCGTCGGTGTAAAAGTTCTATAGGTGTAAAAAATCAAACATTCCTATGGCTTGATTGGATTAAATTCTTAATGTTTTTGTCACAGTTCATAAAAGTTGCTGATGTTATTTACGTGGTTATAAAATACTAGCCGTTCCCAGAGGTTTTCACCCGCCTGTAGTTCGGATCTCTGTTAACGTTCAAATATCCCGCAGGATCGTATTTTTTTAGGGATCATCAGTACCAAGAGAGGTTTAGGAGGGGTATAGCAGGGTATCCCGTTCGAATTGGAGCCGCCCGACTGGGGAAGTACCTCCACCTTACAGAATACCGCAGCTAAACAATACTCTTATAAATAGTATTGTGTTTCTGCCGGTTAGTAAGGTCTCCAGTGCTCCATGGGATTTGGGGAACCGTGGCTTTGGCAGTGGTGGGGCATTTGCCTTTTTGCTGCCAGAGCGACGTGTTATAGAGGTGGGCAACGCATTGGCAATACTATTGGTGTTGCTAATGTCTATAGGCAGTGGTGACCACTTTCCATCAGGTGGCCTACTTGCCTGTTTGCCTACCGTATGACATAAAAAAAAATCTGACACTTGGGAATAGGATGTAGCTTTACATACAACACTTTTCCTGTTTATAAGTTATATTAGTATAGAAAAATAAAGTGTTTAATTTCCAATACACTTTATCGTCCTTTTTACCAAAATCAAAACTTTCTTCGATCACTGTTTCCAATATGCGCTTATTACATTTGGCTTAATTCAGTCATCTAAATTTAAAAACAAAAAGAGTGAGAGGAAATCAAAATGGAATGTATATATGGAATATATCATAGGATAAGGTCAATTTTTGTATCACCTAATTATGTTACGCGTCACTCCGCTTTTCAAAATACAGGGTGGGCCAGAAAGGCGTACGATTTTAAAAACACTTTTGCGTTTGAACCTTATGAGAGGGGGCTGCGCGGGTGGTGGGGTTGAGAAGCTCGGTTCTCGGAAATGTAGTCGCGATGGATCACTTCACCTGAGCGCAACGTGCACTCTGCGTTAAACATTATTACAAAAATGGCGATTCGTGCGCTATTGTTCGGCGTTTATTTCGTCGTGAATTGTGATTACATGACATACATCAGTGTCCGAAGGAAAGTGTGATCAGATCGTGGGTCAGAAAGTTTGAAGATACTGATTCGACTCTCAATCAGAAGCCTGCGGGACGCCCAAGGTCAACAAGAACGGATGACACAATTGAACAAGTTAGAGCTTCAGTTCAACGTAATCCTGGTCTATCGACTCGCAAGCGATCAGCCGAACTTGTGGTATCCAGAACATCTTTGCGTCGCATTTTGTTGAAAGATCTGAAATTGCACCCGTTTAAAATTCAACTTATGCAGGAATTAAAGCCAAATGATCCAATTTTACGACGAGCTTTTGTTCAAACAATGTTGGAACGCTTTCGGAGTTTCAACAACATTTTGTTCTCCGACGAAGCCCATTTTCACTTAAATGGGCATGTCAATAAGCAGAATTGCCGTTACTAGTCTGCAGAGAACCCACGTGCAAAACATCAAAAGCCTCTGCATTCGCCGAAAGTAACCGTTTGGGCTGCCATATCAGCGCACGGAATTATCGGACCCTATTTCTTTGAAAATCAGCAAGGGCAATCTGTCACTGTAAATTCTGACCGATACGTAGCCATGTTAAGGGATTTTTTTCTTTCCGCAACTGCAACAATTTGAAGGCTACAATCGTGCGACATGGTTTCAACAAGATGGCGCGACATGCCATACATCTAATGCCTCTTTGGCGGTCGTAAACCAGATGTTTGCTGGAAAACTGATATCGCGACGAGGTGATATTGCATGGCCCCCTAGAAGTCCAGATCTAACGCCACCGGACTTTTTTTGTGGGGATACCTAAAAAGTAGGATCTACTCCAATAACCCAGCCACGATTAACCAGTTGAAGGCCAATATCCGTGAAGAAATGGCAGCTATTCCCCGCGCAATGTGCGAGCGAGTTTTTACCAATTTGAGGTTCAGATTCGAGGAGTGTTCGCAGCGCGATGGTGCACACCTGGATGATGTTATTTTTAAGAAATGAATTTCCTAGATGTCTACTTTAATTGAAATATAAATTTGTATGTGAATTGTATTTAGTTTTTTTATTATGATTTTTTCAAATTCGCAAATCTTTCTGGCCCAACCTGTACAAAAATTTACCTTATTGTATGCATAATTCGTTCCACTTTTATTTGCTCTCACGTTTTTTCTTCTGAGTTTAGACGACTGAATTTAGTCATATGTAATAAGCGCATCATTGCCCTATTGGCTAACTTCCGTCCTACCTCCACTTACATCGCCATCGGAATCAATTCGATAAGTTGAAGGGTCTCAGACGAAAAAGAGAGAAATGATAATGAAACGAAAAATATACACCAATACGAACAAAAAAAAAACAATGGCCTGACTCGAGATTGGTTGCAAGTTAGCCAATAAACAGGTTCTCTTAAAACAAACTATTATAGGTACAAGTTGTTCTGAAACTTTTTGTTTAAGAGACCATTTTTGCCCCCACCAATTAAAGCCTACATTTCAGGACGGGGAGACCCATTTGAAGTTCGAACTTCATCCCCTGGCTGAAGAGGGCGAAGCAGCAGAAGACACTAAGAAACCACGCCTAGCCTTACCGGAGAAGGCGCCAGTCATCAGTGACGATTCGCCTGTGAGAGCCTTCCTGAATGGAGAGGATTGCTTGAATGGGGTATGTGTTTATTTCTTTTTTTTTCTATTGGCTCACGGACCATAGGGCAAAGGTCGCATTAGGAACGGGATCCCTACGAGAAGTCTGTAAACGTCCAAAGTGACTGCTAGACATTCTTTATTGTCGAATACCGTTTTCAATTACATTTTTAACAGAGATAATTATGTAGCTAAAGAAAATGTCGAGTTAGAGATGTGGCAGCGCGGGAACGAGAATGCGTTTGGCCAGTCCATATGCTGTATCATTATTTGCCTGCCCTTATCCCATTCATTTGTGGTCGGCACAGTATGATTTCTTTCTCCATTCATCCCTATCCGCTGTCATATCGACGCTCACCTCTCATTCTCTGTATGCGTCGCCGAATACTGTGCGAATAAAGTGTAAGCTAGAGTAAGTCCATCGACTCGACAAGAAGAAGAACCACGAGAATAGGCCTCCAGGTGTAAGGTCTGCTGTTACTGCAACAATTGATCTGTCAACTTGGCAGTTGTTGTGCCTGTTCGATAACACGGCAGTATTCCGAAATCTAAACGTGACAGGGGCAAGCCTATCGCCGTATTCCATGGTATACATATTTTTGAACGTTTTTAGTTTTGAAAATACGCAACAGAAATAGATACGCTGCCCATTTTTAAACCCCGACGAAAAAAGAGGGGTGTTATAAGCATCGTATCTCCAGAACAGATGGACTGATTTTGATGCGGTTTTCTCTATTTTCCTGTTTAATCGAGATGATGCTTAGCTTTGTTTCATTTAAATCGGTTCAGTAGATTAGAAACTATATGAGTATATGAAAAACTTGGTTAGGAGTTACCCGACTTTTTCTGTCGGTTAGGTTATCTAGTTTACGGAGGTACTAGATGTTCTGCCTCAAATACATTAGTCGCATTATAGTCAAGGGCAGGATAGAATAGCACGACCACCGGTCACCACACAGTCAAATAAAAATATGCAGCTATTGACTAATCGGCGTAGAAACTCGAAACCTGCACCTTTCACTACAAACCTTTCCATCCCATCTCCAGGGCTCTGGCTGGTGGAAATACGAGTTCTGCTACGGCCGCCACGTGTCCCAGTACCACGTGGACCGCGCGGGCGGGCGGACCAGCGTGCTGTTGGGGCGGTTCGATGAGGCGGCACACCTCGAGTGGATACAGGAGAATAAGGGGAAGGCGCCCAAGCCTATTGGTGAGTTGAGTGGAGATAAAGCTTCGGTCACACGCAGCGATTTATAGCTGCTATAAATCACCGCTACCGTGTGACCGTGTCGACTACATGCAGTGTGTAGCTGCTACAAGCTACAAATTTGAATGGTGCCCTCGAGTCGAAATGTCATCTGTAGTGACTCGTCGGCAAATAAGACAATTGATTCGGTTGGCCTGTGCTCATCTAGCAGAACAAATGCGATGTCACATAAATGTTATAACGTCGGCATATCCCCATTTTTCTATCTTCAGTTATTACGCCATCTTTACGCAATAGTCGTACACAACCAACAATACAAACAAACTAAGTACAAAGTTACAAATAATGGACTAAAAAACTGACGAAACCAAAAAATTCACGAATTTTTGAATTTTTGTTGGGGACCGGTTTTTCTCGCGATAATTTTAGCAATTGTCCTGTCACACGTAGCTATTTATCGCTAAGCTTATTGTAGCCGCTATAAAACAATTCGCGTAGCAATTTTTAGCTTTAACACGGTCACACAAAGCTAATTATCGCTGGTGGAAAGTAGCTGCTACAAATCGCTGCGTGAGACCGAGGCTTAATATAGGAGCGTTAGTATGACACTGCTGAGTTGTGGCCACGGACCACCGAGGCGAATCACATACTGGGCGAGTTGAGGTCAGTCGGATACTGATATTGGTGGAATGACGCTCTATATATCTACGACAGGCGGTTTTGAGGTCTCCTATTGGTCCGACCATGGTCGCACGACTGTTGCCAATTAGGACATCGCCTATGTCTCCGCGCGAAACATATACTGTAAATGGTAATAGCTCTCCAATAATGTGGAGGACTCTCAAGTCCAAAGTCAGGCGTTTATGGAAGGTGGGTGATGATGATGACACTGACAAGAAATGAGGCGCGGGGCCGTGGTTTGAAACCTCGCGTAAAGCAAACAAAATTACAAATCAAGGTCAAGTTAATTTCGTGATCTTCACAACTCAGTGATCAACTCCTACGCCATTGAATTTAAGCCTTCATGGAAAGACTTAACTCTTGCCAACACTAACGTTCACGTGTTAGGCAAATTGGTTTAAATAGTTAACACCTTATCAGGGTTTCGCGCCAATGTAATGGCCCAGTTAGCGTTCGTTGCCTCGCCGAGTATTCATTTACCTTGATACGAGGTTAGTTACGGTTACGTAGTACGGTAATTAGTTATTAGTATTATGACTTTTTTTGCGGCCTATACTCAGTTTATTCAGTATTTCAATACAGTTTATTTTAGGTTTTCTGACTTCTAAAAGTCTAAAATCAACTCGCTGTGGACTCGGAGAGTGGTTGAACAGTCTTGGAAGCCGGTAGGCACTCCGTGACGGTGTATTGTTATTACTAGTGGACCCGGCGCGACTTCGTTCGCGTGGTGTCCTACCCCTACATACACCTACTTTACGCCTACCTACCCTTCTTTTTCTTATAAACCTTCCTGTTTAATCACTCTATCTATTGTTGAAAACCGCATTAAAATCCGTTGCGTAGTTTAAAAGATCTAAGTGTATACATAGGGACAGACAACGGAAAGCGACTTTGTTTTGAAAATGTTGCTGCCCATTTTCTGCTTACGGGGTTAAAGGTGGTCTGCTCTATAATATCAGTCGTCTTTTACGACACCCGCCAGTGGATAGGGTTGGTGTTCTGCCGTTCACCATACGGCCATATAAACCCTGTCCCAAAAACCGGGCACATAGGCAATTAATGAACAATCGACACAATTTCGAGACCTTGGGAACTGTCTGGGTGCAATATGATTATGCACATCTAGAGCATGGATGGAGGAGGTACAACCGGTGTATGATATCGAAATTCCGACGAAAAATTTCCCGCTGTGGAGTAAACGGCCTTTTGGATCAGTTACCTTAGGAACTCTGAACCTCCTCCATCCATGCTCTAGATATACATGATTAGATTGCAGCCAAAAAGTTCGCAGAGACAGATCCAAAGCCTCCAAATTGTCCCGATTGTATGAAAATGGCTCACGTGCCCGTTTTTTTGCAAAAGAGTGTTTTGAACATGTTTAAAGCGATACTCATCTCTTTATTCCAGAATTCCGCACGTCGATATCGCATTTTTACTCCAACGGCGATGTTTGTGACAAAACTGACAAGCCAAGACAGACCGAAGTCAAGCTAAAATGCTTAGAAAACTCGTCGAGTCCCGCACAAGTGTCTCTGTACTTACTAGAGCCTAGAACATGCCACTATATACTGGGAGTGGAGTCTCCCCTCATATGCGACATATTACCTTTTGCCGACGAAAACGGACTAATAAAACAGGCCAAACCGCTAGACGTGACGAATAAACCTAAAGACGATGTCGAGAAAGAGGAAGCCGCTGAAGATACGAAAGAAACAGAGGTACCAAAGATAGGGAATGATTAGTTAAGTAAAAGTTTATGGGTTATGTTAATTTGTGTTTTATTTTTATACTCTAGCCAGTTGGTTAGTAGTGGAAAGAAATTAATAACCTTTCTTTATGGTGATACCTGTTCTGTCGGCTGCGGTTCGGATATTGTCGGACGCGGTCAGGCTGTGTGTGCTATTGTCGGACGTAATACAGCTCTGCTGTCTGCTACTGTCAGTTGCAGTCTGGCTCTGCTTGGCATTGTCGGACGCGTTCGGCTCTATCTAGCCATTGTCACATGCGGTCCAGCTCTGCCTGACATTGTCGGACGCGGCCAGGCTCTGACTAACATTGTCGGTCTCAGTCCGGCTCAACCTGGCAATGTAGGACGCGGTCAGTCTGCCTGGTATTGTCCAAAACGGTCACTTTCCCAGTGCCAGCCGTAGTCGGGGTGGGGTACTTACTAGGCGTTCTCAGGCTATGAGGCGACCTGCGGGGCTTGGGCTGGAATACATACTCACACGAATCCACTGTGGAAATATTTCACTCTTGAGAAATCATACGTAGTGTGGATTACAATCCTTAAGTATAATACCATTCGAGTTGTTTGATAGTAGAAACACTAAAGACATGAAAATTTTGCGCCATTGTATCGCTTTTCTATATAGAACTGTTAAAATAGAGGAATTGTTTTAGCAGAAAGTAACACGATCTAGACATATCGTGCTTTTTGATCATAATCTTACGAGATGTCAATTTTCGAAACTTTTGTTCGTATTCCGCAAGGATTCCACTGTGGATTTAAGTTTGCATATTAGCCCTGCAATACCAAAGTGTTACTTCCTGCAGGGCTATTGTCTGACTCAGTTAGCAACTGAATTTGACATTAAATAATTCTACACTACGTCATCTACGTTGGCTATTGGCTATAGCGTCTACAAAATTAGAGTAGTGTATGATTATTATATGTATGTCAAATTCAGTCATCTACTGAGATAGCCCATAGCCTTGCTGTATCTGATCCCTGTGTGTCTTAGATTAAGCGGGACCCTATGCGTTTGTGAATAAAGTGTTCCGCTGTCTGGAGCTAGAACTAGACAGCGTTTCATCTTTAGTCTTGTGGTTTTAAGCGGAACTACAAACATTGGCTAAGTATATAGCTAGTCAAGAAACAACAGCGCCTCTTCATAGGTACTAATAACCGTCTACCAGCTGATGATGTGAGCGGATGTTGCACTAGGGTTCAGCGAGCGAGTATGTTGATACAGATTATAAAACTAATTAATTAATCTTTAATTTTCAACTGGATTCGGTAAAAATTATTTGAACTAAATCCCCTCGCATCATTCTAGGGCATGGGGTCCCGCTGAGTGTAGAGGCACACTGTATCTCTGCCCTGTTCCGCAGGGCATGGTTTATCGCCAGCTACGACTATACGGTTGCTGCGGTATGGGAGCATTATTAGACTGCGAGGGTGACTTAAGTTATCGTTATCGGTAGTAGTATATAGGAGAGTAGAGTGTGCGAAGCAGCGACACGACCTCATTCCGCCGGCCCGTTCCCGCCATCGGGAGATGCGATCCGGGCGAGCGCTTCATCCTTATGTCGTGGATCTTCCAGCTATCCGCACGAGCCGCTTTGGCTCGACCTTTATAATGCGTACGGCTTAGGAATGGAATGCGTTGCCTGCGAGTGTGTTCCCTGATCAATATAATCTGGATGCCTTCAAGGCTAGAGTGAATAGGCTGTTCCAAGACGGGCATGCTGACAGGTGAGATGGCGGTTAAATGCCTGTCTTGTCAAAACATTAAGAAAAATCCTCTTGTGTGGGTTCTTTAAGTAAAAAACCCTGTCGGTCTCACATCCTTCTGGCTGTTTCGCTTTTCAGCAACATTGAAGTGTCAAAGGCATGGGAGGCACACAGTTTTTTTTAATAACAGAACCCACATAAGAGGATTGTAAGTACTATCGGATCGGTTGAGCGCCAAGAAATTTATAACAAAAGAAAATCTTTTGGTTGCGAATCCTTTTGAATACACCTGAAGTTCAACGTGTTAAGCAGAGTCGCAACGTGAGTTGCGTAATTTCGATCTCGTATCAACTGTTTAATAGGCTAATTCCGTTTATCCACCCTAAAACAGGCACCCTTAGGTGAATACTCGGAAACGCGTGTCCATCTATCCACCCTGATCGGGGTGGATAACCGGAACTCACATCTGATTGTTCTTATGTTTTTCCCCTATCCCTATGTACAGTCACTTACAGAAACATACACAAACGAATTATGTATTTAGTTAAAGTTAAATCGGAAGAACAATCAGATGTGAATTCCGGTTATCCACCCCGTTCAGGGTGGATAGATGGACACGCGTTTCCGAGTATCCACCTTAGGCACCTGTTTTAGAGTGGATAAACGGAACAAGCCGTTTAATTTCTCGCAATTTTAGATAATTAACCCATTGACCCCCGACGAAAAAATGGAGGGGTGTTTGCGTGTATGTGTGGCATCGCTCCCGAACTGATGAACAGATTTCGATGCGGTTTTCTCTTTTGAAAAGAAGGGGCCTCGCATCAATTTTGAGCGAGTGAGATGGCGATACAACGTCACAAGATGGCGATGTTCCATTTGCGCCAGGCGGCCGCAGCTCGGTCTAATCAAGATGGTTCTTACCTTTGTTTACTTAAAATCGGTTCAGTAGTTCAGGAAATATTTCATTCTGAGTACATTCACGTAGACTTCCTTTCTCAGTTCTTAGTTTGTCAAACCGAATACTACCGAAACTACGCGAACCACAACTTCGTTCGTGTGGCGTTGTGGTGGTGGTAGGACTCTGTAGCCTGAACCTGAAGAGTCCGCCTGGGTGAGTACCATCGCCTTATCTAGTTCTGTCGCCAAGCAACACTGCTTGCACTTTTGTGTTCCGGTTTGAAGCATAAGGTAGCCAGCGCAATTACACGCATGAGGCATTTCATCTTAGTCCTCGCAGTGACAACGCACGTGCGGTTCTACACTTTGTTGCCAGCGACCTACATGTATGATGTTGCCGATGTTTTGGGCGACAGTTATCGCTTACTATCAGCTGGGGTATCTACTCGTTTGTCACTTAGTATAAAGCCTTAGTTAAATAGGTACAAAAGGAAAACAAACAAACAAAATTTTTAAACTTGACATTTATTTACATTCATATCAACAAAACGGGTGTTGTATAAAACAGTTCTTTTATATTAATTTTTATACCAATTGTATATTCACTAGATAAGGGTGCCTCGAATTAGTGTAAAAATAAATTTGCGTCTGCATTTGGATATGATGGTTTGCAAATGTCGTGACTCTGTCATTCCGGTTCGCAACAGCGGTCCAGGTATTATACCGAAATCCTAATACGGATTTCGTAAGTAATACAAAAAAGTAAAATCCTCACACCTCATGGGGTGAGACTGGTTAAAAAAGAAAGTAAAAATCGTAATTTCCCCTTTCGCACCGTTCGTACTCGCGAAAAAATGCAAAAGGGAAAACGAAGTAGGTCTTAGTAGTCATTGTATATTCAAATACGTGGCATGTGAAACCTAATGAAAACATCTTATGAAGTGCCTAGACAACCATGTAAACGAAATCCAACACAACACATCTGCAGATCATAATATGGTAAGCAAATCTACGAGGGCAAACTTTGTGCAGATTCCAATTTACATTCGTAAGTACTTCATTTACAATACAATGTTAAACATTTTCTATTCTCGTGATTGAGATATTTGACTTATGGCAAATAATGTATTTTCGATGGCATCAAGGTTATTTAAAAAAAAAATGCTTACAGCACCTAATGATGAAGTCTTATCAACTCGAAGAGAATGAGTTTACTTTTACCGACTAAGGATCGATAACGGCCGAGATGTTTTCATAACACCATCGGCGTCGAATCGGTAGACATAAAACTTTCCAATCTGCTAATAAAACATGGCATAGTTTTGAGGAAATCCTTGGTGTCAGGAGTTCCGTGCCGTGAACAGGACAACAGGTCGATATCTCAAACACAACCTCCAACAGCCAGCACTCAGGTTATGTCCTCCTTTCGCAACATCTAAGCACATTATAAATAATATTAAAGTAACACGTGAATTATCTAGAACAAGGACCTAAAAAGGAATCGCGAATCGTTTCTCACTTGCAACTATGATACACTCGCGCAAAGCGCTCGTCTCCATGATAACACCACAGTGGCACCAAATACAAACAATGTAACCCTAACCGTATTGTGATTAACAGAAAATGGAATTACACTTTGTATTCGACAACAAACACCTAAATGGGAACTTATTCAGTCTAAATATTGTCTTTATCGCAGACACCAAAACATGACTAAATAGTTAAGTATAATTAACTAAATACTTAATTCATTTTCATAACAATTAATGCAATATGACACCTTTCAAAAATGAAAAATCACAATTTAAATTTATATTGGGGGTACCTACTCAAAAGACTCGATCACAATGAATGGTTATGCGGGTAGTCGGCACAATTTAATAAAGTAGGTACCTACATAAACGATACCTAAATGTTGTTGGATATTAAGTGGCACTTTATTAAAATTTATTATATCAATTAATGTTTTTATAACTTTTCAACGATCGAGACAGAAAATCACCATTGCAAAGCAACCATGCCAGCACAGGTACCCCCAAATCCGATGATAAAGTCAACAAATCCAGTTTCTTCAAATGTAGTTGTAGACAACTTTTATTCTCTTTATTTACTCATATTTCGTGGATAATTTGTAGTAGTTTCAACAAAGTCATATTATATCAATTCAAATAACATCCTAGTGTTTTATCAGAGTTATTTAGGACGCGTTAGAAATAATTTACTGTAGGTAATTAAATATTACAATGATCTTGTTGTCGTTGTCGGTGGAGCTTACTCCGTAAACTTAGGACTTGGTACAAAGCATACCTAATTTCCTAAACTTGTGTCTTTCTCAAATTTCCTTAGTTTTCTTAATTTTAACTTATTGAGCGATTTTTAATCAATTATTTTCCAATGACATCGACAAATTCACATTTCCGACAAATAAAATAATTAGGGCACTTAATTTTTTTTTAGAAAATACAACTAAGTAGCAGGTAGATATTTAATAATAAGTAACGTCAAAAGGTGCCAGTGACTATTTTGAAAATAGTGACATAATTGTAACATAGGTATCATTTTTAAGTAATGAATGAATACTAAACTTACTTACGAAAATATTCTATTTAAATACTTAAATCTAACAAAAATTTTTTTGACTAAAGGGCCAGTGTTCGATGTGTTACAATAATTAAGTTACAAATTGTTTTGCGGTAATAAATTAAACACTAAACACGTTAAACAAGCATAATAAACCTGAATTATTTACTATTTAAATAACAAATTTATATAGATATCTTAAATTCACCAATCCTTAAATGTGCGAGTGGTTTTTTAAGTTAATTTTAACACAAAACTAACGTAATTTCTTATTCCACATAAAGTATATTGTTTTGATGTTAAAAATTACCCGGAGCAGATATCCTTCATAACTTACTTTTGGGATCCAGATTATTACATTTACTTAGCCTCTCTTAGTATAAAATTAGCATTTCGTATAGGTACGTGAGAGTTAGTATCTCAGTAGTGGCTGGATTTATACCTTACGCAAATTATAAAAAGGTCGGGCGCCAAGAAATTGATGTTCAATTGTTAGTAAATTTAAGATATCTGTATATTGGGTGAAACAGAACGACCAACACAGCCGGAAATACTAAAGACACTTCATCCATGTAAGTGTGAAAAGTCATAACATGAAAAACTTTTTAAAACTTAGCTTAATCGACCTATTGAGCGCAGTGCATGCCGCAAAGACATGGACTACATGTAGTCAACGCTACGTAAAAAATGCGTCCATTTTGTCGCGTTGAGGTATACAAACGTAAATATTAGTGGTTCTTACGTTAATAATTTCGGCTTCATTGGTCGCATTTTCCCACATTATACTCGCGCGAATCAGTCACGCCAGTTCCACATTATAAATTATTATTACGAAGTTTTAAGTACATTATTGACAACATGGTAAACAAATAGATACACTGATCGCTTTGAGATCAACCTTCGTTATTCTAAATACCTTAATTTTCTTTATAACAAAACTACTACACGAAAGACTGAACTGAACTGATGGCCACAATTGATGCTCACAAAATGGTAACACAAAAAGAACAAAAAAATAACAAACAATAGACTTGTTCTATTGAACGTAACGTTAAAAATAAAATTAATCTATAAGCAATACTTATATCGGTACCCGAGGGGTAAACTTTGGGGGAACCATTAAATTACCTAACATTCTCTTTGTCTTTTGTTTTGACAATTGCTCTTAGAAAACAAATATATATATAGATTTTTTATACACAATATTGGTAAAACATTTTCTCAGTACCAGCTCTTTGGCGTTTGCGGAAATGTATCGGTTCCTAAAAGCATTCAACTTATGCTTATCAAAAGTGACTAAAACTTATATGTTAAAGAAAAAAAATATATAAGTATAATAAGTAATTAATAAACGATTTGGGGAATACTTTGGAAACGATAAATCCTTTGACACAAACCTTAACCTTATACTTATTAGTTAACAACTGTGCACGAGGACCCGTCGGTCGACCCTTACGGACTATTCAGTTCGTGTGCACCGGATACATCACAACAAACGTTCGGAAACTTACAACCTTGCGATACAGTTTTGTTTTATACTCTTGCGTGATTTTGTTCAATCATAAATTTTTTCATCATCGTTTTTGTTTCGCCTGCGGAGTTTTACTCGGCGACGCGTGCCCTGCGAATGACTCGAGAGCGCCGCCTAGTAAGGTCTGGACAGTTCTTTGGAACGTTTCAATTGAACTTTGAGTCTCTTTGTACCTATTTGGAAGCCGTTCATGGCCTGGATGGCCGCCTGGGCGGAGGCGGCGTTGTCGTACGAAACGAAACCGAAACACTTGGAGAGGTTTGTTTGCTTGTCAATGAACACTTTGGCCGATATCACGTGGCCGAACGGCAGGAACGTGGACGCGAGGTCTGTGTCCGTGAACTCCTGAGGCAGGTGGTAGATGAACAGGTTGCCACCCTCCGGACCTGGAACGGAACCGCAGCTTGCGTTACACATTTTATACGTACATTGAGCAAAATTGGGGTTTCCTAGGAAGGAGCGCTTCGAAGTAGGCAAAAGTCATGTGTTTTCAAATCAAATCACAAGTTATCAAAAAAAAGGCGCGGGCACTTAATTATGACCCGATCGTTGTTGTTTGGTCCGACGTTCCATCACGCTACTTTCCTTTGATTCGTACTGTTAATTTACCTATATTAAAGGCTTTGGATATGTCTTTGGGCCTAATAAATACTAGTTATGTCTATCATGAGTTATGATAGATACATTCATTAAAAAGAAGGCCCAAATCAAGCCCAATCATTTCAGGTCGTTGTCAATATCTTGAATACGGACCTGGAATGACCGGCAGATTCCGACCTCTGATCATCACCGTGTTGTGTAGTACTAATAATCAAGTTGTATTGTACTTATTATCAGTAGTTTTCTATACGCAGTCAAGAAAGCCCACTCCTTTGGCGCTGGGTGGACATGATAGACGATGCAGAAATGCAATGTCTGTTAGAGCAACAGCCTCATTCATCGTCATCATCATCACAGCCCATAACAGTCCACTGCAGGACTTCGGGCCTCTCCCACGAAAGGGGAGGTCATTGCCATAATCTCCACGCTTGGCAGGCGGGTTGGAGATCGCAGTGCAGTTGATGTAAATCTACCCAGAAAGATGCTGCTGCCCACCTTTCGGACACAACAACAAACAGCCTCATTAATAACCTCCAATTATAATTTCCAACTTACCTTCGACCTGCTTACCGGCCGCGGCCGCAGCGGCTGAGCCGAGAACCGAGCCGAGCGGCGCGGCCGCGAACGCTGAGCCGAACTGCGCTGCGTATGCGGAGCTCAGCGGCTCGGCCGTGGACCCTGCCAACGCAATACCGTGGTTGAGGTTATAGGCCAAGATGGAAGCGTCGGTTCCCTTTTGGGCGCCAATTTTCAGCGGCGAATATGGGCCAAAAGAGGATATGAATTTTAGGCAAAGAATATCTAAGTTTATGAGTTGTTTGGGAAAGAATAAATAAGATATCAATAATTAGTAAGAAGCTAACTTCTAAGAATAAAGTTTTTTATTTCAACAAAATGTTTCACTTGCATTGCACAAAACAATACAAAATCTAGCAGCAAAAACAACAGACAAAATGGTATTTCAAACATCTACCGTCGTAAAATACACGATAGCCCTAATCACGATACGGAACCTCATAAAACAAGAAATATTATTTTAGTTATTTAGCATTTTCCATGCAAAACAAAGAACACGTGTTAATAATACACAAATGAATCACCATGTCGCAATTATTTACAAAAAAACTCCAGTTCGTAACGTAGTGTTATTATATCAAACTTACGGTTACACAAGTCATGTGGTTGGTATTATTTAAATTATTGCGACTGTAGGTACGTAAAGTACAAAGATTATGAATAATATGTACACGGAATAGTCAAACAAAAGCCGACCTGAAGTTGTCAATCCATTTATTAGACGTAGATACACGAGTCATTCCAGTACATTTGCTACACAAAACGGCTTTATATGCGCTATATGCACTAAATGCTAAGAAATGAAACGTGGGTACATAGAGCGGATATACGGCCATCGTCAACAAACAGAAAGTTGAACAAACAAGCATTCTCATTGAGAGCCGTATACAATTTCCCCATTTCATATCGCAACAAAATAAAAACAATAAGTATTGCGTTAAGTTTTTAGTTAGGTATATGAACACCTTTCGTATGCACGTTTGCAAAATGTAATCTTGCCCTGTTTAAAATGTGAATATTAAAAGCACGCTATAGAAAATCAAACCAAGCTGGCCGTATTAAGTGAGTTCACTGAGATAGATGCGACAATATATTTTCTTAGTAGACAAAAGACGGTAGTTTTACCTAAAGGTAAGTGCAGGTAGCTAGATATTCTTGAAAAATTCTGTATCCCAACCAAAAATCGTCGCATCTGTCCCAACGACCGCACCGACTATGAAAAGCTAACAGATATTCATTCCATGTAAATCACACATTATCTCTTAATGCGTTTTTTACCTGTGATGTTAGTCTTCCCGAGAAGACCTGAAGTGTGAAAAATGGTCATCGTTAATTTACTTTTTTTTATTCGAATCCTAAGTCGAACCTGAAATAGGAAAGTTTTCCGACAAAAAAGGTCGTTATGGGTGATGTATTTCACTTCGAGACTTAAATAGTGGGTGCCGTACATCCCAATTAGGGATTGGACAGAGCTCGCAATTAACGGAGGATTTATTGAGCTTAATAGTCTAACCCGGAAGAAAAATGCTCGTTCAACCATTAAATAGAGATGACAATTAAAAGGAGCACAGAGCTGCCTTTCACTGCTGGCAAAGGCCTCATCTAGGTAGATACGTATTATGGCTGGCTATTAAATCTCACGTTATTGAGGTAAGTACCTAAGGCACGTCCTAAATTAGGTATATAGAAACAAAACTTAGTTTCTTGTCAATTAATTTTTCAATAACCAATATTTTATTGTATTTTAATGGATTTACGATATATAGGTACCTACGTACGATCTTGCTTGAGATGAATCGTATTCCACCTACAAATTCATTAATAATTCATTATTAAAATTGCTTAGTTTAGGTTATTATTATTATTATCTATAGAGTATTATTTCTGCGTAATAAAAATGAACATTATTTTTCGTATACCAAATCTGTTAATTTTCTGTTGTACTTTCACGGCTTCCTTACACTTCTTACTGAAATCAGTATAGTCGCAAGGGTGGTGATACAAAATGTGACTTTAACAGTTAGGTAGTAGGGTAGGCTCCGTCTCGCCTAGTTTTCCTCTGGGGCCTAATTCTTGCGCTGTGACATCTCGAATTCGCAATTTTTTCTAGTAACATATTTTCATTAATAATGACATTGAAAAGTCAATTGCATTAAAAAATATTTTTACAACTATCTTTGACCGTCGTATATTGTCGAAGATATATTTCAGTGACGTTTTAATATAGTTTTTTTGCTAGAGATAATGTCAAATTTGAGATATCACAGCGCGAGAATCGCCCCCCCTGGATATTAGGCATATGAGCTATTAAGTACTCCAACTTACATAATTGTGGTTGCTGCTGCTGTTGCGGCGCGGCCGGTGCCATGGCGGCGGCCTGCGTCACCACCGGCTGCGTCATGGCGGCCAACGCGGCCAAATTCTGCACCGACACAGGCGCCAACAGTCCACTCAATTGATCAGCCCCACCGACGCCACCGACGCCCCCCCCGCTCAGGCCTGCGCCATTGAAAGCGATATCCTGATAGTTAACACCTAGACGCCGAGGCGGAAACAAAAAAAAAGCAAATGTCAAATAAAAAAATGGCGGGAACGGGCAGGGTTTCCTGATTGGCGCGCAACTTAAACGGTTTTGAGGTTAAGCTTATGGACAGTAAGGATTTAGCAGCTGAAAGAAACCTTGCAAGAAAACTATAAGTACTTATTTTAAGTAATAGTTGATTGTAGTTGTACCCTGAGCCCTAGCTTTTTAGGGGTGTTTCAGCAAAGTTATCAAGTAAGCTAAGTACCTACCCAGATATTGTAATATGAGATTTTGATATCTGACTCGGTAGAGTTTATATTGTACTACTATTACTATACTATATATGTACTATACTATACTTGTAGTTTATATGGTACTACTTTATCTACAGAATTTCTAACTATTCAGGTTGGTAACTACGCAGTAGGTACATAAATACCTACAATGCGGTTATAACTTCAAACTATAATTAGGACAAAACTGTTTTCATTGAAATAGGCGGCATACCTACCTAGCTGCATCTATGGTCATCTACCTATTGCAAAACATAATATTGTAGTGTTGCGCAATGCCTCGTAGGTGTAGTAAGTAGGTATCTACTTAAGCCTGGTTCCACGTTAAAACGCCGCAGCTTTATAAGTTCTTAATTAAATAGTAGAATTGAAAATATTTATAGCTAATTACTAATTAGGTACGTAGATAGGCAGCCACTGGCCGAAATTACCAGCACGACACTACAGTTAATTACCGCGAATTTCCCGTGCGCAAGCCAGCCGGTCGGCTGGTTGGCACAAACAATTACTCAGCACCCAAACGCGAATTCGGACCGCTACCCAAATAAGTGAGCCCGCATTGCACTCGTTATGGCCAAGCCATTGTCATCGTGGCAAAACAAACGATACGCTCTCCAAATGGAGACCGCTAAAATAACAATCCCCACTCCGTATGTCCACACGACGGTTACTACACTAGATAGTAACTATAAGTAAATATAGCAATGGCAATTAAATTTATGAAACGCAATAACATAAGTATTACATATAGGGACAAATGTAGGTACCTACGAACATAACACTGTGTCAACACTGTTATCTGTACCTATAGGTCGATGTTTCGTAAACAGGTAAAATTCAAATTACCTACTCGATAATTGCCTACCGACGCGTTTGTAAGTATATATGTGCGGTATACGGCGTCAGCTAATAACTAGGTTTGTAAATAGATCTGATAGAAAGAAGGGCGCTTGCTACTATGTATCCTGCCCCGTTATTAAAAGAAAATAGCCGCTTTTGAACGCTTTGTAGCTAATTCAAAGTCGTAGTATATAAGGAGAAAGACAGGGGTTCGTAGACGGAACAAAGACTTCACTTTCGAGTGTTTTTTACGTTACCACTCAGTTTTTTTATGTTACTAAGTAACAAACGAGCAGACAGCCCACATGATGAAAAGCGGTACCTACTTAACTGTCGCCCAAACATTGTTAGCTGGCAGGAAAAATAGGGCGATGGTAATCACCCTAAAGTGTCAAAAGTAATTTTTGACATTAGCAATTCGTACCCGTTACGTTAAGTTTCGTCTTCGAATCCCGGTCTAAATTACTTAAATAAAAGCAAATAAAACAAAGTTGAAGAGCTTACAAGCGTCGATACCTTGAAGTAGCGTGGTCCCTTGCCCCTGGAGCAGCTGCTGCTGGAGGCCCACCGCTTGCAGCTGTTGCAGCAGTTGCAGCTGCGTGGCGGGCGACAGCGCGGCCTCGGAGGCGAGGTACGCCGTCGGGCCCACAGGCGCGGTGATGCCCCAGAGGCTGGCCTGCATCGCTTGCAGCTTCTTCTGCTCCTTCTCCTTTTGCGTGTCGGCGAATTTGACCACCAGCGGCGCCGAGCACCCCTCCATCGTTTGGCTGTGGTGCAGCGCCTGCAATCGTGTGCGGGGTCAGATTTAGGCTACGTCACATTATTAGTACCTACCAACTACGCCACGTGTACGTAGGTCTCGCGTACGTAGATACACATCTTTGTGCGGGGAAACGGGATTATGAATTGTATGTGGGCATTGTTAGGACGAAATGGAAATGCATATCTACAGATCTAATTTGAAATGTAGGTAAAACAAAAACAGGAGAAACACAGGTGACGATTAATTAGGTAACACTACACACCAAAGCCGGCGACATATGTTTACATTATCTACGTCAACAATACAAATTGTGTTCACGGGTCCGGTGGGTTTGAGCTTTGGTGTGCAGAGCTCATAACACTGACCTGAGCATAATATCTGTGTTCACAGAGTTAATTTATCCTAGAAACCGACAACCAACAACAAAAGCATTGTTAGCTTCACAGAGCTTTAACTCCATCAAAACTGCTCGTAAGTTCTATCCAAACAAAAGCCGCACTATCCGACCCCACCGCTCGCCAATTCATTTCGCCGCCGATCCAGATCCACCGGGGCAAAGCGATGGGCGTGAAACATCACGGAACGGATCTAGATGTCTAAACACACCTGTGGCGTAATGCAATTCACCGTTCGGGGACCAATTTGCCGACTCGCGACGTCTCCGATCCGAACGGAGAGAGGCGGGCGCATCCGAGGCCAAGAGATGTTCCACTCGTTCTCATCGAATCTAACGATCCGTTTCTGTTGGCATCGGATGACCCGCTGGTGGAAAACTATTACAAAATTAATTTCGAAAAATTAGCAACATTAAACTCGTGACAAGTAGCATGAGATGTGCCACAAACTTATCTGACCCAGTGGCCAAAACTGGAACTAAAGGTCGCCATTTTGAAATTACATGTCATTTCTAACAACAGCGACGCTGTCACCGGGTCAGTAAAGTTTGTTCACATTCATGTACATTGACTGGAATGTGTTTAGATTTTGTCGTTTACGTTTTATCGGATAAAATAGATCTGAAACGCTCGCGCGAGACGCGAGACTAGGTGCTGTAGACGTCGCTACGAATCACTTGATCGGATGGTAACATTGTACTGTGATTCAACGCCACTAGCAACGGAAAATAATCCGATGGGGGGCACCTCTACGCCAATTCCTCCACATCTACTAACGGGCACGCTGCTTCCATCGGCTGTGATTAAACTGAGCGATAAACCGGAGTGGATCCATTACACAGTTCCGATACCGAAGCTAGCCTACTTGTTTGCAATCGCTGGCAAATAGACGCGACTCTAATCCGATCCGATGCCATATTCATCCGAGTGCAACTATTGGCACTTAAGCAAACGCTGCCAGCAGCTGTCTTGTTTTGCCGGTATATATAGTTTTTGCTACAGATAAGGTACTGCCTCTCTAAATATGTAGGTGAGGTAATAATTTAGATCAATAAAATCAAAATACATCTTCAACAATATAATTAAAAATGAAGGTTCGAAAAGGGTAGGAAAGAAAGGAAAACTATTCTTAAGTTTCACGGCGTGACGGTAAACACTCCTGAAAGCTCCAAGTACACTTTGATTGCTGCGAACGCCTTGACGCTACATGGTCAATACATCCTTTAGATTCACATGGTCCAATTTGTCAAAATGTCCACTGTATTAAAACGTCCACTTTTTTATGGGATGGGATGGGAAGCGGTAACTGCTTATAACATCTACGACTTTACCGATATGTCACCTGTGTAGAAAAATCCTTCCTTCAGAAATGTTCACTCTATCCTATCTGCTCTGCCCTATTGCTCACTGTACTGTAGCCGTATTCACAATGATTCGAAACCGTTTCCGAACGATTCGACACGAAATTCGTGAGCGGCGAATCCGTGTCGATCGATTCGAAAACTGTTATTCAGAATCCCGATAGGTTCCACGGAAACTCTACTCTCTATAACATATAAAAATTTCATCATAATTAACTGAAACCACATTTTCCTAAGAACTTTTGCGGGGTCCTTTGTCGATTCCGTATCCGAATCCGATTTCCGAGCCATTGTGAATACGGCTACTGAACTGTCATCCAAGCAAAATATCTATACCATCGAAACGACCACCTATAAAACCCTAATAAAAAAGACCCGCAAAAGAATTTGAGGTCCCCGACCAGACTTACAGTCGCAGTTGGACGCTGTTGTCTAAACCGAACCCGCCGCCCGGATCAGCAGCACCACGACCACCCCTTCTACCCTCAGCTGATCCTCAAGCACCCGATGTCAGCTGGGCGTAGAAGATTGTACAGAGAGGTATAGCGCGAACGTCGATTGGCTGATTTAGTAATGATAATTCATGATAAGTATCATTGAGTATAAAATGTCAACTTTCATACAAAAGAGTTCAACGCGAACGCCGCCCTCGTTGATCATTTCAAAATTTGCTCTAATTTAGAGGGCTGTTAAAGAGTCAAAACGCTCGCAGGAGCCTCGTTATGACAGGTCCATCTCGCAGTCTACCGTCTTCAGCTGGCAGCAAAGAGAGGTTGGGACGAGGCCGTTGGTCGAGACTAAAACTGGTAAGATCTTAGTGGACGTCACTTACATAACTGTAACCTCGTGCGCTGGGATACTTAATCTTTTTGTCAAATTCAGCTTTGACGAGGTTCTTATTAAAAGGCATAATGACTAAGAACCCACCCTGCAGGAACACTCCTGTCCGTAATGACGGCCCGGTCCCAGTACAATCGAGCGCAGTCCTTTTCGACCACCGGCTTCGGCGAGTACCTATACCAAGGTACCTCATCACCAACGGGGCCGTACTTTAAATCTTATTATTATTATGTCTACCTTAATGGCCGCGATCGCAGCCTGCTTCGACACAAACGTGACGAACGCGCATCCCTTGCTCTGGCCCTGCGCGTCGCGCAGCACGGTGCACTCCTCAATGGCGCCGTGGCCTGCGAACAGCGCGCGCACGTCGTTCTCGCTCAGCTTCTTGTTCAGCATGCCCACGAATAGCTTGCGTTCTGTGGGATGAGAGAAAAGTGGGTTAGACGGGTCGGGAGCAGACGACGCGTGGTCAAATAAACACACATTAGCAGGTAGTCGGCCGGCGGCCTGTCTACCGTCAATTGAGCGTATTCAGTTTTACAGAAACTACCGAATCACAACTGCTAGTGTGTAGTCGCAGAAGTCGCAGCTGGCCATTGCCAGCAGGCAATAATCGCTTCGGTTTTGTGTGTAGACGTAATTATTGGCCTAGAACGGCAGGCCGCCTGATACGACCCGAGACTGCAGGCGGACTGTTAATGAATGGGGCCCTTAAGGGGTTAAAGCGCCCGCCTTGTAAGCGAATGACGAACCTCTTGGCCTCCAAACTAATGTTTTGTTTCCTCACGTATGTGTCCTGATTCCATCAGTTAAATTGGTCCAAATCGGTAAGTAAGATTCAAATCAGTTAAGTTGGTTTAATTGTCAAAGCGCAGCCTCGAAGAAGAGCTCCGTATCGGTAAGTTTGTTTAATTTTGTGTCAAAGCGCAGCCTCGAAGAGGGGCTCCGTTAACTTGGGGCGGTGTCGACGTGTCGAAATGCTCAAGCAGATTGCGATAGTCCGTTCGTCCGTATATGCACAATTTTCATTCACCATTTTGTTAGAAATGTAATCGGCGCAGGATGGCGCGATTTCTTTTAAAAGTATACATGTAAGAAGTAAAAATAATAGGGAATTGGTTAAAATAAGTTCAAGGTTACAAAGGAGCAGTTGCATTATGCCAAACGGCGAGCGGAAGATGTCTATAATTGCGTTGACCAGATTGCATCTGAACAGGATGCGGTGCACGTGATACGATGGATGTTATCTTGGTGCAACAACGGCGTCGCGGCTCCTTCGCGCACCGAATACACAGTTGCGATTTATTGCGAACACGGTATCAAGTATTCAGAGCGGTGTATCGAGTATTTGCCTCGGACATAACGGCTCGGAGCGAGTGCATTGTACACAAGGAGCCTCGGATGGTCCCACATGCGTCGTGAAATATGCAGTTCGCGGGTCCGCCCGCGGGTTAAGTGCGAATTTACGACCCTCGTACCCCCGACCTGCCGTAAAGTACTTTTGCCCCTATGCATACGAATCTTACGCTCGTTTTAAGGCTTTAAAATTTCCGTGTACGAGAGAGCGCGCAAATAGGCCATAAATGTCTCCAGTTTTAAGGGGCAAATATTTGGCGGATTTAAAGCCGGGTGCGTGTTTCTCGACGCGGGGTATTTTACGCGGAAAATTCTACATTCGCCGGGTTCCGATCCCGGCGGGGTGCGCGGGGGGCGGGGGGGAGCGGCCAAATTGAAAAGGTACGAGTTACGCCCGTCTGTTACAAATATTTCATGCGCCCGCAAAATCAGCACACGCTCGCGCGGAGATTAGCATTAAAACGGCATGGGGATCGCGACGACCGCGCCGCGGCCCGCTGTTTTGTTTATTATTATGACATGTGTTGGGCGCCTCATCAACGTATCTAATATCTACTTCGTGTCTTGTTTTCTCTTTCATTATCACGTATTTTGTGGAATGATTTATAAAGCATTCAAGTTCTTCTAGTTTATCATAAACTTGTGGTAGGTATGACATATTAGGTAGAGCTCGTCTAGTCTAAAATGACGCGCCCCACTATCGCATTAACGCACACAAGCAAGTTTAAAATATGGACGCAATACATATACAAATGCCGTTGTAATTGGTCATTCAGTTGCCGGTGAGACACCAACGTAGGAGCTCGCGTCGTTCGATTGGAGCAGTCGACGCTCCCACACAGATGAAGTGTCGTTATTAATATTTGCACTCACACATCGAAATCAACTAACTAAGTAGTGGGGCGCGTCATTTTAGACTAGACGAGCTCTACCCACCTATCAATTTTCATGAAATTTTAAATCACTTATCTCGCTCTCTAAAAGTGATACCTAAATCAAAAACAAAGCAACTAGCCCGTTACATCCAAGCTGAAACCGCAGCTACGCGCGTCACAGTCAAAGCCGAGACCGTCCCACGCGAAACCCCAGAGCCCGAGCGCTCCAACTCCAAAGTGCCCCAGATCCGGGTGAAAAAGCGTCGTGTCGCACGTCGCCGATTCCCTAATTCCGGGCCGCTTTGTGCGCCCGGTGAATGTTTAAATTCGGCGATCAGCACGCGCGAAAACACCTCATGCGGGCTGGAAACTGATAGCGGCTTTATCTAACGCCGCAAATAGACCGGCTTTTTGCACGGGCCGAAAGAAAGAAAGTTTGCGACGATAAGGGCCAGAATTGATTGGCGTCGTATTTCATTTCGCGTACGTTCGGCGTCTGTTCTCGATATGCGATTCGAGGGTCGCAAACATTCATTTTTGACGCCCAGGTGTGTGCATGGGGGTGTCTGTTTGTGGCATCGTAGCTCCGGAATGGATGGACCGATTTCCATGCGATTTTCTTTGTTGGAAAGCCAGTTTAATCGAGTTAGTATTTAGCTTTGTTTGATTAAAATCTGTTCAGCAGTGTAGGAAATATTCGAGTAGTTGTATACTTGGTCGGGAGTAATCCAACGTTTTTCTATCGGTTAGGTTATCGTAGAACAGGTTGCCTGATGTGCAGTTGCCTGCGGTTATTGTTCGATGCGGTTCCCATAAAGCATCGCTAACGGTTGTTCAGTGGTGGCTTGGTGGTAATAAATTTGAACATACCTAAGTACTCGCAACGTAAATTGTACCCACACAAATTGTGCGCTATGCATGATGCAATATCCTCATTGTCAACTGATTATGTTAACTGACCAACTACTCTAGTTTAGCTGCTGGTGATGTTCATAATGTGTCTTTGTTTTTATACCGATGGTAAGATTCATAGGTCGCAGGATTCACATTTACATCTATTAGGTGTTATCGTTCGGTTTGTTTTTAACTTTAAAACACCTATAGAGCGCTAAAGGTTACAGTATCTCTGAGTATGTACCCTGTATTGCTAAATAGATACACATAGATTTTTATAAATCGTAAAGTCACACACAAACATTAGATTTTATACATACCACTAAGGCGAGTAGAAAGCTTGAAAATATTTCTCTTTCTAAAATCCTAATCATTATAATATGTGGCAATTGTGGCAAGTAAAACGAAAATAAAATAAAATAAAAATCTGCAATTATAACCTAGAACAAGTCCTCAAATGAAAAATATTTATTTCATAGCAAGCTTTTATTCTCTATGATCAGTCAGAGTACTGGTCAAGACTAATCAACCGAGCCCAATCTCGATGGTTTTAAGAGTTCCTATAGTCACATTCCGTTTCATCATCAGATCAAGCTCGATGGTATCATAACATTCCATTGTCACCGAACTTTATGTATTCAAAATATTAGTTCAATAGGACACCGAGAAATCATTCAAATCTAACTTGCAAAACAGGAAGCAAATTCGGCCGTCACGTCAGAGAGGGGCCACCGAAAGTCGACCAAGATTGCACAGTTTTGTCAGCAATCTACCGAACTAATTAGCGACTAAGTGACACTTTACATTTTAAGTATGTATGTACCGCAGTAACGTTGATAAATATAAGCAACGTTACACAACACAACTGAGAATCGTATAACATTTCAATGTCACAACAGGAGTCACGGTCAGGCTGGTGAGGTAACTAAAGTTGAAGAAAAACTATACCTATCTACACATAGTACACTTGAAGTATTCCATCGGCAGTCAGTATGGAATGGAACTTTGTCGCATTATAATAAATAAATAAATATAAATAAATATTCGTGGACAAATTCACACAGCGCCATCTAGCCCCAAACTAAGCAAAGCTTGTGCTATGGGTGCTAGATAACTGATATACTACTTAAATACTTTTTTTTTAAAATACATACTTATTATACATAGAACACCCAGACCCGTAACAGAAATTAAAATTCATAATTTCAAAGTCTGCCCGGCCGGGAATCGAACCCGGGACCTCTTGCGTGGCAGACCGTTGACAGATGTTGACCATTGAACCATGAGTGGTGGGGTGGTCGTAAGAAATGCTCGTCCACTTTCTCGGGCCTTTAATTAAACCTCGATGCAAATATATGGGTATTTGTGTGTCTGTCGGCAATGTGTGCTTTTATTTTTTGTAACGTGATTGTATTATCCTAGACGTCCATGACATAGAGGAGAGGTGGCATGATAGGGACACGTATTGAAAGGGACAAGTCAAATAATCGCTATATGAGAAACGTCTCAAGACGAAAATATTTTTGTTCTGTGTCAACCCCGAAGCACAACCATTCGCACCTAAAACGTCACAGTCCTGTTATATGCGCTTATTACACATTCCTAAATTCAGTGACTGAATTCAGAAACAAAAAGCGTGAGAGCGAATCAAAGTGGGATGTATTGCTCATAGAATAAGGTCCATTTTTGAATCTCGGATTTTTGAAAAGCGGAGCGACGCGTGACTTAATAAGCGCAATTTCATGCCACCTCTCCCCAATATCGTGGACGTCCACGATAATATCGCCACGTTACAAATTATAAAAGCACCAAATGAATGGACATTTTGATGTTTGAAAATTTAATCGAGATAATATTTGCGTATTGTTGACTTCGTTGGGAGTTATCACTTCTGCCGGTTAGATTTTTAAGAGCTTCAATTCGCCTTACAACGATGCCTACCTACAAAGCGTGCAACTAGACCAGTGTCCCCGCCGCCCCATGTCGTTCAAATTAGAATATCCAAAGAGCACTTAAACAGAGCCGTAATCAGTACTAAATGCACGAGTAATTGTGTCTACTTAGTACAAATAACGCTACAAAATGGTAATGTTTAAAGTGCGCCATCGGCCTTTGCCTGGAACGTTCGTTAAACAATTTACATAACCAAGGGGGAGGGGATGGCAGGGGGGGGGGGGCGCAAGGAAAAGGCAAGGACCTTCTCCACGGCATAAACAGGGAATAATTTACACTGCAATCACGAGGACAACGGTTTTTTTAGAAGAAATTGGCTGGAGCCAGCTATGGCTGGTATACATAAGTTTACCGGATCAAATTGTAAATATGTCACTGTGGCTTTAATATTATGAAGTTCTAATATAAACTTACAATGCGCTACATTAGGTACTATACTGGATATGCAACGTATGTTTCTGTACGTCTGTCTGTCTGTACTAGACGCTGTAGTAAGTAACTCCTCGTAGGAATAAGTTGCGTATTCTGATAAGGACACTGACTGGTCACTGTGGGCTGAGCAAGCACATGTTTAACTTGATGATCAGCAGAAAAAGGACTGTAGATTCTGCAAGAAAGAGGACGAAACGCCTCTGCACCTGATCTGCAAATTTGAGGCCCTGATGCGAAAACGTAGCATCCATCTGGGTAAACACCCACCACTACCCGATGAGGTGCACGATATCGGTACTAAGAACCAATTACAGTTCGTAGAAGCTATAGCTCGGAAAGCCAACAAAACTAAATAAAAATAACAGTAACTCCTCGGTGAAGCCTTAGCCATGACGCCTTCAATACGGACGCCGCGGGTTCGCACCCCACTTCGGCCCTCTACCTGTTTATGACACTTGTGCAGTTATCAAGTAAGTAAGCCATGTGTGTTAATGATGCAAGAAAATACTAACCGTGGTAACAAACCCGATAATATGTGTAGTGAAAGTGTAGTGAATAACCACGAAAGTCTTAAAACCTATAATGCAAGAAAATATCTGGCGAAATATTGCTGCAAAGAATTACATCGAAGATGAAATATCTTAATAAGAAATTTGAAGATTTACGCCCTTACCCTCGGTCATATATATTGCTGTGTCTTGACAAGGTAAAGTACAGCAACTGACCTGTACCACAATAACAACTAGCATGGCAAATGACAATCAGGCAGCGCACAAACACGATAAAAAGTGGAGAGTTTTATGATGTCACAAATCACAAACCTACATTAAGGCCGTGTCATAAACAGCTTTTGGGTTTAAGAGCTGTAAATTAGGAAAAGAAACGTTACAAATAACAATTAATGCCACAATGCCAGGCCGTAAGCTTGTTTGCCACGTAAGAGGTATAAAAAAAAAGAAAAAAATATATAACTGGCATGACAAAATGCCAATTTAGGAGCAAGCACGACGTAATTTCTAAGCCACATCTCAAGTTAGCTCGCACACAAGCGTGTCAAGAAAGCAATGTAGGTAACTAACTTAGTCGCTTTCGTTAAATATTTGTGTAACGGTTATGTATGCGCATTTACTATTTGTGACGGCCCTCTCGAATTTAACAAGTCAAGGCCAAGTCACAAACAGGGCTTAGCAAAATGGCATATAAATTAATACCTACTTATTACATTGTACTTTTTCGTTGCCTTAACTTACTCGGTGCCTACTAATTGTCATTTAAAAATGTCTCCTGCTTATGCTCTCATACGCGAGGTCCGTCTTGATCTTGGATATGGCAGACTGCCATTGGCAGATCAGGTGGTAGAGCGACTGCCATCTGACATTCGTGACACGTTAATAACAGGGGAACGTGACCAGATTGGATCATGGTTCCATTCAATAGTCTGATTGTGCAGGTTTCTTAACGATGTTTTATCTTACCGTAACAGCATCGTTAAGTGTTCAATTGGTTACATGGCAGCACTGGGGATCGAACAAGGTACCTCTCGCTTACAAGTCGAACCCGTTAGCCATTAGGCCACCGTTAAGATATTTAACTTACAGATAATTTACATTTTAAGTTATTTGCTGGCTCTTTATTATTTACAGCCGCAGTCTTTCCCAGTCTTTCCCACTCTCTCTCATATTAAAAAAAGAATAACTCATCAACAATACTGCAGTATAATAAAGGAAATCCATTAGCGGATCTGAACCACTTAAGTAAATGGTGGGTCGGTATGTAATAATGGGGAAGCGAAGGCGATTTGACAAATGACCGCAGTTAAGCTGCCTGCGAACGTTATGGCCGCTTTTAAAATGGGACACCATTGTTAATGAGTTCTGATTGTGTTTTGCGTATATTAAAGACGAGCAGGTTTCTAACTTAGCAAACATGCGCTTGTCCCATAGGCTCTTGTTATTTTTCCGGGATATAAAGTACCCCTAGACGTCAGGCGAGGGTAGCCTCCTGATCGAAATCAGTTCTGTACTTACCCTCAACATAAAAACTTACAAACGAATTTTTCGCCTCTAAAGACGGTAAGATATACGCAGAGCACAGACCCCAAGGGGCGGTGATCTGATCCCCCATCAGGTAAAGTGCTGTTTTATTACTGTTATAATGAGCACATATCCTATACTCCATAACATCAACATCCCACAACAGACAACTGCTGGACTAAATCAATGTTGGTCGGAAATTATTGAAATTCGTTCAGTATTGCAATTCATTTTATTTTAGCGCCTCATACTTAGCTAATGGACGCCCGACAGGTCCAATTACCCACGAACTAATAATCCATCAAGAATGCACTGTAAAAACTATTAACTACCAACTAAGACTTCAGTGGCTTCTATTTGTATGTCACATTAATACCAAATCCAATATGGAACAAACCAAAATACTAATAATAATATATAATAATAATAATAGGAGTGGAATGCGTTGCCTGCGAGTGTGTTCCCTGATCAATATAATCTGGATGCCTTCAAGGCTAGAGTGAATAGGCTGTTCCTAGACAGGCATGCTCCATCATAGACCGCATCGTCACTTACCACCAGGTGAGGTGGCGGTCAAATGCCTGGCTAGTAGAGTAATAAAAAAATAAAAAAAAATAAAACTAAAAAGTTTAAGTTAAAGTTATACCCACTTTGTTATTAAAGCTCAATGACCCGTATTACTTTCACCGCATTTCTGATAACCGCCACCGCTCCTGTGCCCACAATATTTTAACAAATTGAAAATTCTGTTAACATGGCACGTTAATTGTGAAAATTTAACCGAGCGTTGCCATCGACATTATTTTATGGCCGAGGCGGTAGTTGCCACGTTGTGTTGACCCAAAATGCTTATTAAGCCTGATTTTATAGAAGGTTTTTGGGTATTTCTCTACAGCTTCTCTACAGCTAAGGTACCTCCTAGGCCTAGTACATACTTAAAAATAATAATTAAATGATAAATATTTATTGGCTCTATCCGTTACATCTGATAAGTGTGTCTGATACTGCCTGTGCTCCAGATTCCCAGCTTACATCTATAGGTACTTACGCCAAGCTTAAAACAAAAAAAAAACATAACTAGTACTAGCGTCAAAAGTTAAATTTAGTGTAATCTACGGAGTTTGCTGAAACTGCTAAACAACTGAATTTAAAAAAAGAATAGCCATCGCAGCAAGACAAAGGTATCAATGCTCATGCGGCCTATTTGGGCCACATATTATATCACGACTTCGGCCCGCTCGTCCTTCGTCGAGTGCGAACTCTTGTCGGTCGCGACAATAACGTCGTTAAGCAAAAGTTATGTGACGTGCACGCCTTAGATAAGTGTAGGTGGCCTGACGTGAGCAGATATACGCCGCTTGTAATGTCAAATATATATAGTTGTGTATTGGTGTTCCAGAAGAAATATGGACGTCGAACTTGACTTGCCACATTATTTTCTGAGAACCTACAATAAGAGAAGACTTCAATAGTGCGAGCGCTCTTCTTAATAGAATTGTGCTACAGCGAACTACTTCATTTGGGTGGCATGAGCCGAATTTTCGTAAGAAACATACCTACATAGGTACATATGCTAATTAACCTAATACCTAATTTTAGACACGCATGCTCCATCATCGGCTGCATCCTCACCTACCACTAGATGAGATGGCGGTCAAATGCCTAGCTAGTCTAATTATAAAAAAAACTTGCCTGCTGTAAAAAGCGGGTCAGCACTTTTAATACTTATCGTTTTACTAATAAAAATAATCCTACAAAAGATCTATGCCGACGAAAATCGTAAACTTGTTACAACAACGACCGAGGATCGAATCCCGAATATCAGAACAATCTCGATTGTTTTGTTGACCTCGAATCTCATCAAGATTGTCGGAGAAATCTCCCTGTCCATCGCGGTCGTTGCGCCGCGACCGCCCCCCGCGAAACTTCATTTCGCGCCCCGTTAAAAATTCAATCCCACTTACCAGAACCTCTATAAGCCATTAAACATTGCCGGTGCCTTCCCGCCGCGGCGCCGGCACAGGCGAAGTTGCGCAAAGACAGAATTAAAGCGGGAAAACTAATTTGTACGTTATTAAGTAGTTACAAAATTGTCAAAACTCGTTAACGCCGAGCCGTGGATACGGGCAACGGCTAATTCGGGGGCCGCGCGGTTTGCAATTAGGTACGAGCTCTAAATGCGCCGAAATGACGCCGGATGCAAACCTAAATATAAGATAATGAGTGCGGCCGACTAGCGGCTAATTGTCTTTGTCGGCGCATGGGCGCGGAGTGTGTTCGCGATTCATTCGCGCGGACTATGACACAGTTAAGGCCCTACGCGGATTTGAAGTTGGTAAAAATGAAATGCCTAAGTATAGGTTCATGAGTGCGGGAGACTAACATACGGTTGGCTGCTCAGTAGTACTATAGACCAATAAAATACAGTGTATTATATTGGTCTGTGGTAGTGCGCTATCGAGTGCACTGACGACCTGAGTGACGCTTCAATAATGTCTGCGTTGTTGTATTCAGGTTTGATTCTTATCAGTAAGTGTAATTATCTAGTAAGCTATCATTATGTTTCAGCTTCGATCTCACGGTGGCCACACGAAGGTTGAACGGTGCCACTTTATATACAGTCCTCTGTGACGGTGCGGATATAGTGGGCAATGGTTCCTTCTTCCCTCGTATGGACTTTATCCTCAACTGTTATGAAGATTGTAGATATCTATAAAAGACTTGAAGCAGATGTAATGTAGAAAGAAAGGCTTTTCATAAAGGTAGGGTACGGTTTACAACGCAGCGGGAACAACCAGCGAAAGTAGTTCAAATTGTATGGAGCAGTAATTCCAAGCAAACAATAAGCTTTAAATTAATCGCGTTCCACGATTGTGCTAATGCAATATTCTCTTTGGAATCCGTAAAAGGCGCAGAGTCGGCTCAAGGGAACCGTCACATAAGTCCTGGATATGTTGAAATGTTGATAGCTCGCAGTATAAGGTAAATTACGAGGTGGAATAAATTAATAGATATCGCCAATAGTTCTTGAATAGAGGACCCCAAAATGGACTTCTAACCACATCGATTTAAACCACCACCCATTTTCAGGTAAGTACATAAGTTTCATAGAAATTGGTTCTAGGAATAATGTGCCAAAATTACTACCGAACAAGACCCATAGCGCACGTACTAGACAGTTATGACGCTGGCGTGCTGATTTACTGAAGCGAGATAAAGCTAGAACAAGGAACACCTCAAGGAACACTGGTAAGTCCGTGCCATCTCCTAGGTCCGCTACAACGCTGCAGCGCTCTAGACGCGGCTTGCAGCGGGGTGCCGCCGCTGAAAAGCTGCCGCACATAATAAAGTCTCGTCAAATAAGGACGCGAGATAAACACGGCTTGCGAGCACTCCCCCCGGCGGAACAATGGCAATGGAATTGTGCAGTGTTTGCGCGGTAATTTCGATGGCAACCGAGACCGAGCCGAGAGTCCCGGAGTGTGCGCGTCCCATTGAATTTTTTTTAGTCTATTCGGTCGGTGGTACTTCAAAAGATATCACTGCCTCTGCTCCGGTATGTCGTAAACTGATCACGCGTAAACCACGCGTGATCAGTTTTAAATTGCTTCTATTCAATTGCGGGTTTAGCACGCGCCACGCGTGGCGGTTGACCTTAAGTACCAGCATTGGATTAGAAACGCCGCTGTCAAACTTAGATTGGAAGCGGTTGATACTTTCCACCACGTGCAACGTCCCTCGCTTTCGATGTGGATGCAGCTAACGCTAAAAGAGTCGGGTTCGTTTATTTACAGAGGAAATCTGAAGTAACGAACATTCAGAATATTGGCTACGTGCACTGGGCACTCTCGAGCTTGTTTCATTAGCGTTTTTTGCATTTCTGGAGCTCAACAGACTATTTCTAATGGATGTCTCGTTTGTCTATGTTCACGGTTAAATGGATTAAAATATGAAATTTTCTATCAAACCATGTGGTTCGCCAATAAACAATAAATAAGTGACAAGGAATTAAATTGTGGGTACAAGTGTATTCAAATGTAACACCAACACCGGCAACCAACGGGTTTCGATCCAGATCTTAAATCGAATTATTTGTTCCATCAGAACAGCGCGCCCGAGTGTCTCCTACGGAAATTCGACGTCCATCACTCCGTGTCCCCACATCCGAGGGTGAGAAAACTGAGCTATTTATTTCTCGCGTCTTCATAAGAGCCGTTGTGAGCGGCGCATTATTCTGTACCGCCGCCCGCTCACTATCTCAATGACGGGTCGGGAATGAAGGAGAGAACGAATGCTAATAGACCGGGCGAAGTGTTCAGTTTCATTTCCACTCGGATCGCTTGGTAAAATTGAATAAATTTGAATGTGGAACAATTGACGCGGAGGGGCGCGCGGGGACCGGAACAGATCGCGGACTGAAAAGAGAGCCAGGGAGGATTGTATCAGTCAATTGACAGATAGACTGCGAGTCTGCGACTGGAAACGAAGAACTGCTGGCGCAACTTTGAATGGTCGATTGAATAATTGACTTCAGGGCTTTAGGGGTTGAGATATTTGCATACAAGATTATATTATACCTATCGGAGAGAACATTACCTATTGAATATGCAAAAGCGTAAAACGGGCGTGTAATTGGAGGAATCGCCGTCGATTAACAGCGTCTGGGCTATAGAAGTCAAATAGATACAAATTGAGAGGTGAGCGACGAATTTATCAATGGAACTGAATCATGGTATTGTTTTTCGCGCAATATATAGTAAGTATTGATTGCTCGGCTTGTCATACGCTATCTAGACGAAAATTTGAATAGGACGAAATACCAAAGAGAGCTAATAAATAAAACAAAGTGAAATATAATATCGCCAATTCACAATTCACATGTCTGGCGACAATAACAATATCTCCTTTCGAGAACAAAGCTCGAATGACACCTCTCTGAGCGCACGATTTTCGCTTATTGACACGTAGTGTAGCGTAGGCGCGCCGTCCAAAATTGATTCAATCATGAGATTCACGAGTCAAGTGTATATCGCGGCGTATACGCGTCTCTCTGTTTTGTTCTTTGATGCGTACGAGGCGATGTACTCCGCACAGTTGAGGAACACAATAAACGCTCGCATCAAAGGCGACAAACTCGCGAAAGAGGAAATTATTCTCGACCTGCCTCAGTGGGCGCGGGTTCGAGTGACGCCTTGCAAATTGAAACTTTGAAAATGAAAAAAGAAAGAACCCCGACACGGCGAGGGTTGGAGCGAAACATAAAATAAAAACACTGCCTTTGTCAATTTGATGTTGTGGCGATGATAAAAAGAGTATCTGGATAGGTATCTAATTAGTTTTCATATTTTAAAAAACAATCCATGCTGGTGTAAGCAAGATTTATTAACTTAAACAAAAACGGTTTGTCCACACGGTTCTAGCAAAAAGTCTGACACAGGGTATTTCTTGAGAAAATAAACATTCTATAACCCGAACACTTATGATTGCAAACGCTCCTAATTTTCACAATTAGCTGGCGTTATGACGTAAATATAATCAGCTGCAGTGTGAACGTCGCCCTAAGTATGTAAATGACCTGCACTGCAGGTAAAGCTGCAGTGCAGCTGACTCTACATGGTTCTGTCTTCACTCATCAGAGATTCTTAGTTTATCAGTACCTTATTTCATCACATGCAAAATGGAATCACAATTTTTACTAACACATACATATTCGAACTATTATTGCATACTCCTATCTGGTCACGTGTGAGCCCTATTATCCTTTTTATGGCAAATTAGAGGGTCGCCGTTTGATCACTGCTCGCGCGGGAAATTTTCTCGGGAGGGCGCGTAAACGAACACCTCTTGATGAGAACTCTCTTGTTTTCCATTATTAAATGGTGTCAAAAAATAACGTACAGTTACGAGGATTTAATTTTTACATGGCTGTGTGACGCAAAGGAGCGTAATGTATTTATCATGTATGTTATGTAGGTACATAGTTCTTTAAAATATAAACTAACTGAAGTACAGCAAAATAAATTCCACGAAATAACGACTACCCAGAAACAAAGGGCGCGAAGTGAAAAAGAGGATAGACCCATCGACGAGACTATATTTGCCAATATAGACTAAGAACACTCATTATTTCTTACAAACCTCCTAAGGAAAGATGTTTACTCAGATATCGTTGATTTGGTCTCGCAAAGGCTCTCCCTTCGAGAAATATCATTACTTATACACACACGAGGCTTGACACCTCGTTAATGCCTTTTAACGAAGTGGAAACGATCGCAACACGGTCTCATTATCAGATAAATAAGATTGGGTGGTGACACCTTTCTCATTGGCGTGGCTGCTTGCCGGGGCGTTATTAAAACGGGATCAAATAATAACGAGAGTAGGAAGAAGCGAGAGGAGCTAGGTACCCATATGTAGGGAGGAGAGTGCGAAAATTCCTAACAAGATTCATATGGGGCATGAGCAAAATTATTCGGTGAGTTAGTGAATAAATAAGGAGATTAGTTTTGATTAACGACGATGGAACACGGTAATAAGTGGTGATGTATTATTAGTTCGGTTATTCTGAATGAAGTTTAATATTCACACTTCAAATGTACGATTAGTAGGTAAGCTTAAACACCTTGCAAGCGGTTTGGAGATGACTGTCTTGAAAGTACACAACAGAGGGCCTAGTGTGAGTTCCGCTTCGATTTTACTTAACTATCGCGTTTGCGTTTACGTCGAAATTAGTATGAAGAAAAAAACTTCATTAACGTACCACTAGGCGGCGCTATATATTTTTTCATACTAATTTCCACGTAAACGCAAACGCGATAGTAAAGTAAAATCGAAGCGGAACTCACACTAGGCCCTCAGTAAACTCTATTCGGGACAAGGGAATTTCTGATCGCGGAGGTCGAAGCTGATCTTAGTCGTCTTCAAGGGCGCACGTGAGATGAATTTGGTGCCATAGGTTAAGTAGTTATGGCATGCTTAGGTCATCATAATTATACCGAGATCTGTTAGCAATTAGCATATTCCAGGCTCCACAGTCTCTGTACATAGACACTCTGGCTGTCACAGGACTCTCTAACACGGATTTGGCCAGATTTTTGGCTTATGGTGTAAGTAATCGATACTTTCCCGTGGGTTATATCTAAATAGGTACTCAAGGTAGATAAAATCGCACAAATGTGGGTACAACAAGTAAAACAACGCCTACCCTCTTTCAGTCAAAGTTACCGAAAAGGTAAACAGTGAAATAATCTGTGTGAATTGGTAATTGTGTAGCTGTAATGTGCAATAGTGAAAACAATTAAACAGGACAGTTAATTGTACCAATTAGTTCGATATACGTGCGAGAATTCATGTACAAAGTGTAAATTTTGAATATAATGACAAATTCGGTGCAGCGTTGGTTTGCTGTTCGTTTTGCGTAGGTATTGTTTGAACGATACTATATTTGTGCGACTTAATATATTTTAACGCTGCTGTAGCCATTGAAAAAGTTTAAAAAATAGGCGTATAGCGGCATTTTCATCTCTTCTCATATTCCTCGCAAAAGCCACAAAACCGTTTTCGATTTCTACGCCAAAGTGAATCCAGTGCCTCGGGACGCCGCCGCTGACACCGCGCCGGGCGAAATGGAAAGTTGACGTGATGTCATTGTTTAATGTTCACACGACACTTATGCTTGGCGTGTCGTCTGCCCCACTGAGACCCGCCTGGATCCCGTGTAAACAAACAGTGAGCGGGTCAAAGTATTTTTTGCAATTTCGACGTCTTCGGGAGTTTTTGTACCTTGCGCGGTGTCTTGGTGCAGGTCGCGGATGGAGTTAGTAACTCACATTGAAAGTAAAAAGGGTACCCCTTATAACTCAATATTGTTTGTTCGTTAATCAAGCAGAACGCACTGCCTTTTTTATACAAAAACAAGCTTACGGCCTGCCTGGTGGACGTTTGCCAGTCACTGCAGCCTATGGACGTTTGCAACTGTTTGACGACGGGGCATCACACACGCGTTAAAGCGTCGATGAAGCGTATCCTTTAAAGCGCGCTTTCTATATAGTAGGCTCGCACCAATTTGTTAAAACGCATTTAAGCTGTTACTTAAAACAAAAAAGAATTTACAAAAAAACGTTAAACGTGTTAAAGAATTTGGTGCAAACCGGGCTTAGAATCAAAACAATCTACCGTTAACTGTACTTATTGGCTTTATGAACCCATGTGAAAGAACGACGCGAGCAACACCATACTGTCACAAATTCGGCAAGTAAACACGATAAACCTACTTTGTCGTGTCACACACCTATAAATGTTTTACCCTTTCTTCCAGCTGGCAACTATACTGCATTTATTACCTGCTGTGCTGTTATTGCTGTGGACTAATGCCGGTCGCAAATCATTACTGGCGTTGCTTCTACGAGTCCCCTCGGAAACCAATGGAACATTTCCCGTTTATCGCTCGCACTAGGTGGGACTCAGTTGCATTTGCGCCTTTACAGTTGTTTTTTGGGTACACACGGAATGCGGGTAGATCACAGTTGTGTTTGCGTTTGATTTTTTACCGATGCTTCTCGGATGGGCTCGGATTCGAGAATAGAACCGGTACCGTCGATTGTCGTGGCATTGTCTTTGTGAATGAGCCATACCTTTGCCATACGTTGAGCAAATGCCTACCAAAATCGTACAAGCGATAAAACTGCAGGTCGACTCAGTCGAGTTTCATGTCCATAATTGAAAGAAAACCCACAAGCCAGCCGTAGAGATTATGGTAAGACCCATCTAAAAATGGAATACCTAGGCCAAGACCCATATGAAAATGGTATAGGCCGATGTTAAGGGCCTACATGTATTACTATTATAACAATCGACGCGTTCCTATTCTCGTTACCAGGTGTGCGGTATGACATTTATAATTATGACAGCTCGGCACGTTAGATATGCTCGGACGCTTTAAATAATCTATAGACATTTCATTTATAGCCCAGTCGGATATCAACACGTAATTAATCATTTCAGAGTCTTTCATAGGAGTTTAATGTAGGTAGAGTAGGTAAGATCTAACTGAAAGCAACAAATTAATCATCAATCATCAACGGCCTGTAACACGACACTACTAGATATGAACCTCTTCAATATTAGAAGAGGTTTTGCCACGTTTTGCCAATTTCAGCAATTAAAAATTAACTGCGTGCCAAGAAACTTACACTAGTAATTTTGTGACTAGATAATACATTTGTGATAAGACCGCCTTTTCCTTGCTTACCGTATATTTTGTGTCTGTGTATGAGAGTAAAGAGTTTTGTATTGTATTGTATGTAAACTCAAAGGAAACCGCCATCAAATCCAAACCCAAATACCATCAACAGCCCCACGTGTCTCGTTATGATAACAGTACGATACTGATGCTGACGATACGGCCTCGGCGGCTCATCACATCACGCTAATGTCGCGTGAAAGGGGTGTCGTATCGCGACAAATCTGGAATTAACCGGATAAAACTGACCCGAGCGTTGCCGAACGCCCGCCGTGCGGCAATCGCCGGGGCGCCATATCTCGATCGCCGCCCAGTCACAATACCCGCCCATTGTGCGCGTTTATGTTCAACAAATTTCATATCCTTTTATTTCATTGTGTCGAGCGGACTCACTCTCTCAAACACGCAAAGTGGGACGCCGCAGATTGGCCGGAGGACGTCCCGGAGACCCTTCACATTTTATGTCTTCAGGTGGAAAGTTAACGTGACCACATTAGCTACCGTAGAGTGTCTACACCCCAATGTTGGGGTTATTGTACCGTAGACAGCGTGCCATATAAAATTTGCCATACCTGCTTTTTTCTTTCTGTAGAATCGCGTAGCGTTCTCATTATTGAGGTCGGTTATGCGAGAAACGTTTTGTACCATATCGAATTGATGTTAAACTATTGTTATACCTAGCAAAAATCGAGACGAATCGATTACAAGAATGAACTCACGTTGACATCACTGTCTATACCTTACCTTAGTTTGAAAATTGGAAGTAGGAGCGAATACTCCAGTTCAAAATTCGAACCGACCACACTTCGCTTCCAAAAAAGAACGTGGCCAGTATTTTCCGTTGATAGTGAGAGAGACGCAATAAAAAAGAATTAAGTGCCGCCAGCCAGCGCTGGCTGGCACGCGAATATTGCAGGACAAACAGAGGTGCACAAACGTAGCCCGGTGTGCCGTGGCAGCGCGTCAACAGATATCTTGTGTCAATATTTGCAATCGGCGATCCGATCCGATCGGATCCGAAAGCCGGTCGGCCGGCAGAGACAGTGCGAGCGACCGATCGATGGGCGCTCCACAGTAATTCCAGGTAACGGGACAGGCTTAATTGGGGATCACGGAGAGTACGGGGACTGCGTTGCATTGCATGTGCGCCGCCACACAGGACATAGTCTGGCGTTCGCGCGTATTGCACAGAATCTGCGATACGTGGAAACTGCATAGAATTCGTTTTTTGATACGCTGTGGCCACTGACGATGGGACATATCAGAATGCTGGAATTGTTATTATTATTTTTCAGAGAGATTTCTATGCCTCCGGCGTGGCTTATGACGACTGTTATCACACGACGGCTTAACGTGCCCTCCGAAGCACTGAGCTCATTGTGATTATTTAAAATAGACGTTTTTGTTTACTTTGTAAACATAATTGTCTTTGCAATGTATTGTACGGCTAGGCTCTTCTGGGTCCTGATTGTGTGCTGTGTATTCGGGTCCTGAGTGGGATCGAGTTGGGTTGTAAGACGGATGAGACTGGGGATGTAGGAATATTGATATTTTCCTACATCCCCATGCTGATAAATAACCTCATTTTCCAGTTGAAGTAGGCAGAGACCCCATTGTTCCACTTGCTACGGTCCTGCTAATAATGCTTTTAGCAAATTGCACTGTATCTAAACCTAAACAACCTAACCTAAGTTTACAATTAGACAGTCCAACGTTTTGTGACTCGATTGAACCTGTAACACGGGTTTACAATAGACGTTTACGCTAGACAGGTATCGACTACGTACGAGTGATTACGTACATATTGGATCTATTAATCTAACAGATCCTATTGTTTGCGTTCCGAATTACCGACTGTGTCACGGAGAAATCCGATTGTAAGGGACCGGATGGATGTACTAGTCGAATTAGTAAATTGACGTTGACGTTGTTGATTAGGATTTCGAACAGGTGAATACGGAGTAGACGGAGTAGACGGAGTACGGAGTAGAGGTAACTGACGTATCTACAGATAAAGGTTTTGCGTAACGTAAAAAATTATGGCATCTATTATGCTCATCAATTGAGAACAGCTTAGTACATTTAGTCCCAGTGAGATTTTCAGGGACAGAAAGAATGGAAAATATGAGTAAAAATAAAAGTGTTTTTCTAAGAGATTTTTGGACGACAATGTGTGTCCTTATTACCATATTATGTAGTAAAACTGGAAAATAAAGCCGAAACCTACAAATCTTGGCTAAACAGGTTGAAATTTTGCAAAAACCGCTTGAGAATCCAGCCTGATTCGAGGAATGTTCATTTTTTTGGGAAAATTTTAAAGTGTTTTTGCATGAGATTTTTGCACAACAACCTTTCCTTTTTTGCCTGTCTTTATTATCATATTATGCCAAGTTACTTATAGCCGAAACCTGAAAGTCTTGGCAAGCGAAGAGGGTAGCTTGACATTTTGCATAAACCGCATGAGCATCCAGCCTGAGTCGAGGGGTTTCCACGACAAGGCGTACAAATGGGGGCAAGTAATAATACAATTGAACGAGAAAATCTTAGACACTTGTCCAGGGTGAACTCGCGGGCAAAAGCTCGCTTATTCCGCCGTTTCACTATTGCCTAAGTTTATGTTTTAAAGCGACAAAAGCAATTTCGCGTGACGAAATAGAGGTTATGAGCGCCCGCCGCACATGCGAACGAATGTTTGTACAATTGTTGTCTAAACGAAATATCTTCGTTTGCAGCACGCTGCGGTGTTTGTTTTGCCATTTCGCTGTGCTCGGGCGGTGCAAAGTATTTATTTGCCTGTATCATCAAGGCATCAAGAGTGTCTCGTTGGAATTCTAACATTCCCCGGCGCAAATTCGAAATTGTTTCTTAGAATATTCTACAAGAGTTGCTATGTTTACGTGTTGTGTTTTGTACTTGCTACCCTTAGTAAGGATAATGAGTAGAAATATATCTAAGGATCCCGTATTTGACTGCAAGATATTTATTTACCTTTCGTAATAGATGTTTTTACCTGTCTTTCAAACAGAAGTTACAGTAAAGGTTAACAAACGACTTACCGAACTCAAGTTACCTATAAAATAACCACACTTTGTATGTAGAATTGTAACAATTATAGTCCTTTTTAAACGATTTCACTTTACAGGTCTTTGGTTGAAGGTAGGTTTAAGTATAAAAATTACACCTTTGGATGCCAAGCACCTCAATTTAAACAAGTGTAATATAAAACCATTCTTTATATTATCACACTATTTTTTATCATCACGTCCACAGCCTATAACAGCCCACTGCTGGATCTGGAGCTTCCTAAACATTAGATTATCTAAACGATTGGCAAGCGGCTTGGAGATTTTAGGATTTTACGGAATAAATTGTAATAAATGGTCTCCCTCTCCCTCATACTGTGTTTAAACCTGCCGGTATCAGGAAAGTGACTCCGAGTGAGGCCCAGGGAGAGATGGATTGGCATCGGCGAGTCGGATGCGAGAGCCAATGGCCTACGACATGATGATACTGAAGGTCGGGCGAAGTGGATGAAGGAAAGTAGGAAAGAGGACCCTGACATAAGCCGAGATTGACGGTAAGACGATGATGATGAAATTGTTGCTGCATTTTACTCTACCAGACAATCAGACACGACACGGCCATTATTCTTGCATCGAATAAAAAAAAAATACTCAAGACAGAACACTGATAAAAGGCCAACGTACCCACTCTTTATGATGTAAATTTCGGACGTCGGTATACATTTCCCGAACAAAATAACGTTATTAACCCGTGAACTTGTTCCGTTCGCCGCGGCGGCGTATAAATTAAATTTGCGTCGGCCACTTGGCACCGAATCGAGATCTCTAGCAGACCAAGAGTCTCGTGGAAAAAAATAAATAAAGCAAAGCTATGGACCGTTCCGTACATTTTTCTATGGGGTTTCTATCGGTAAAGACTGGTACAAAGTATAACCAAATAAGAATTTTTAAATGTGACATGCAGGCAGATTGACGAACGCGGCCGCTAGCATTATGTTAGGTGAGATTAAAAACGACGGAGGTCGTTGTTTTTATTCACAAGCGCGAGGTCAAACAAAGTCAATATTAATGTTGATGTGACTCTGCTCAATACATACAGCTGCAATATGCTCAGAAATAAAAATAATTTATTGTAGTTGCAAAGCAAATACAATTTACGAAAAAAATTACAGGACAAGGTTAAGTAGGTTGTGTAAAAAAATAAATAAATTGAAATTGAAATTGAAAAATAGAAACGATTTTATTGTGTTCCTAACTCGTCATATTTTTAAAACCTATCCATTTGGAACCGTTCTACTTCCACCATCGTACTACTTACGTATCGGATGGCATCGATCGTGGGATAAATGGTCTAAATCATCGCGCATAGTGTGTGAAGTCATTTGTCAGATAACCGTGGCTCGATGGCTGATACGGACTGTTCGGGACTCATGTTCAGTGACACCAGGCGCGGCAACTGCATTGTTCTGTACCAATGAATCGTGCATATGTGCTAAATTGCACATTGGAATTGGTGCATTCGGGCTTGCGACTAGAATGACGAAGTGCTACTGGGCTAATTCAAGCGGCACTGTGCCACTTTTATCTTTTTAAATTGGGTTTGATGGTCACCCGAATTCGTCACCTGGAATACCTAGAACATAGTATGATCCAATCCGGCCAGGTTCCCTGTTGATAGGGTCACAGAGACAAATGGCATTCGCTCCACTGTAATTACCTGATCTGCCAAATCCCGGCGGGCCCCCCACGCGCGAGAGCACAATCGGGATATTGACGTCAAGATGATTATTTTAAATTTATGAATACCTGGTACACGATTTATCGTGTCAGCCGCTCATTTAACGTTGATACGTACCTGCAACAAAAACAAATAATATTGTTAGTAATATTACAAAAAACTACACACTTACACTATCTGATTACAAACTTTTTACACTATCCATCATATCAACATAATTCACTAGAAGCAACTCGTGATTTTTATTTCAAACACAGAACAAAACATAACCGAGAAAACCTCAGAAAGGGTACGGCGTAATACCTATGAGAGATGTGAAACTCAAGACATAATAAATCATAGAAAAGGAGTGTTTCCTTTTGTCACCCACAGCCGCTGGGTTATTCAGGGATCGAAGACATGCCTCACCTAGAAGGTTTGAAGAGATAAGTAAACAAGACATTTTTTTATCGATAAGGCATACGTTTGTCTATCGATATAGGTAAGATAGACTACCTGCAGGTGCGACTTCTAAGAATAATTGCTACTCAGAGAGAAATGGCACCGATTTATGTGAAACGCGAAAAGATAAAATGTTTAATCAATAACCAATTTGGCAGATGGCGTAGTGACACAAAAAACTCAACGACCCTTTCATCCACCTACTAGCATCATTTGCAAGCGATCATTACTAACTTTTTGTATGGTACCAATAATTGCAATTAGTTTCTGTAGAATATATACTACGTTGGAGGCACTTGGAGGCCTATGTTCTTTCGACGACCTACAGGTGAGATGACGATGATGAACAATCACGTGCAGCAAAGGAATATCCTTTCTGCTAGTTAGACATCACAGCGCCATCTAGTCAACTTTTAGCATAGTAAAAGTTCTGGTTTAATCGATATTCGTGCCCGTATCGGTCATCCCTAGCCGACCCGCGCTAATGGCGGGACACGCATAAGGCGCGGGTTAAATAGGGCTCCGGGGCCGTGCCCCAATAATGGAATACATTTTGTAGGCGATTGACCTTGTCGCCGTGTGATAGCTCTGCGTCTTCGCCTTACACACAGACACACACATTAACAGACGTATTAATAAACGTAGCGGTACTTTACGCCTAGGATGAGCAATAGAAATTTCTATGGCTGTTACTACCTGTCATGTTGTGACATGTTTATTAATAGGGCTGAGAGGGTATCTATACATAGTATAGATGCATGTGTGTTATGTAATGTGCATACATGTAATGCATGTGTTTAGGAGCTGTCTATTCACTCTATTTTAGGCTCGACTTTGTTCAGATAACAACTTTTCAGTGCACCCGCAAGGTGTCCAGATTTCCCACATAAAATAGGTTTGCCGAGTTGCGGAGGATGTCCGGGTATTTCTTTATTTATTTAAAGGTAAATCCAAAGGTTTAAAGTTTATAGTTTGTAGTATCCTAGTTAAAATTTTCAACTGTAACTAATTTTGTATCCTGTGTACCCATGTAATTTCTTAATTAACAATTGGAACTCTAGGTCTTTTATTGAACTACCATTCGTGATATAAGCTGTGACTATTTGTTGCCATAATAAATGAAAAATTTGTTCGCATATCGAATTCGCTTGCAAAGCGTTTCATTGATTAGCCGTACTTATGCAGTGTCGGACCAACTTAAAATGTAGCCGGTGAGGTACAGAGGAATGGCCCGTATTTAGGTCTCTATGAAGACCACTCCGACTGCCCCACGAGATAGTTAGGTCAAAGCTAATGGGATTGCGTGCGTGCACGGCGAAAGAGCAAGCCATTGCAATATATGGTATGTAAGTACCTATACTTATTTACAGGCAGTGCGTTGGAGCAACCGCGAAATCCGAGCAGTAAAGCACCAGCCCCTTCTATTCCCGCGTGTAATACGAGGCGGGTAATATCTGACAGGCAGGCCTTTCATAGAACAGAAATAAAGCAGCATTGTATTCTCAATGACTGCCAAGCATGAAGAATCAGACAAAGCTGTCTAATGTCTCGTGAACACCTACAACTTAACCTCTAACGAATATTAGAGGAGGTAACCAACTAAGTCAATAGTCAAGATTCGAACGCGATCCCTCCAATTAAAATTCAAAATTCGAACCGCCGTCATGTTACAGAGGTAACCGTTGAATTCACCAGACCCGACCGCGCCAGTGAAACATTACCCCGCCCTTTCGTAAATAAGATCACTTTAAGTCGAAATTACCTCTTGCGGAGTTCGCTGGGGAATCGAGACGAAACCCGCGAGACCGCAATCACCTATCTCTCGCCTTGGACCGATACCTCAACCGCGGGGCCTCGCCACTACCCGGCCCACAAGACGGGGGCCCCCGCCTGAAATATTCAAAGGCCCCCCAGGACCCCCGCAAGAGACAGAGAGCATTTCGCGGCAGCAATTAATATTTAAACCGAATACGACCTTCAAAGATGTCTTTTGTTTTAGAGCCCGAGCGATTTCGGCTCATTCGACCTATTTCTGGGAGACGAGCCTCAATTATGGAGAGCCACTTCAAAGTGAAAGGATATTTCAAGTCCCTAGTTATATCCGTCGCGGAGAGGCCTTACTTTTGGAGAAATTTGGGGGTATATTTTTGGGAAGCATTTAAAATATTTTCAACAAAACGATGTAAGTAACGACCGGAAAATGAGAAAGCTCAAGCAACATTCTTAAATTTTATAGAGATACGATAAGCAATTACGTAGGTAAGTAAAAGAATAAATTAATTTTACCTTAATAGATTACGTATAAGTAGGTACAAAAACATGAGTGGTTAGTATGTTTTTTGAAGCATATAAAATAATACCGACTTCAATTACCTGTGAGCCCTGTACGATAATCTTATAATAATATAATATAATAATAATAATATATATATTTACGATAATACGATACACAACTGGTAAATATTGTGACATCGGTCAAACATACATTTACCAGATCAGCCGCCGCCGGCCCATATCCCTCGGCCATTTGCATTCCATCAAACATGCAGACGCCCTAAACTATTCACGCAGATATACCTCTCCGGAGAGTATCGGCTTAACCCGGTGTGAAGTTAGCATAACAGTAGCATTGTTATCAGTACGTCGCGACATACACATTTCACACCCAGTTATACGCACATACCTAACACACACACACTCACACACCTGGTAACGTCCTACACACGAAATGGATTCCACGCACACACGCCATTCCTTGCGGAGGTACTTACCAGGTTGAATCGTGGTATATTGTGCCGTGAATGTCCACATTAGTTCTTACTGAGTTAGGGCTTAACGTATCTACTTTAGTATTTAGTAGGGTCTGGGGTTTCAGAACATTGCCCCAGTTATTCAGCCGGTGAGCCCAATAGAAGCAAATTAATTTAGCTATAACAATGTGAAAGCTTAGCTAAACGATTACGCCGGACTGTAGCAGTTATTCTGGGAAAAAATGGATATGTGTGAGTTCGTTTGATATTGAACCGCTTTATTTTCGAAAGATTACGATGAAACTCGTAATAAATTCCTGCTACAAACCTACCTCAACCGCTATTTACATACGATTGGCATCAACTCGCTATGAGTGTCTAATTTAGATACTCAATTTTTGAAGCAGACGAGAGATTGTCGAGGTAGGTCCGGGACTCGTAGCTCGGCTTTTAGACAAATAGGGGACCGATCCACGGTCATTGGCGATCTATTGTAGCCGCCATAAACTAATAACAGACGCTCCGATTTGGGTAGCCCCGACCATCCGTCAGTTGCAGTTTATACTAATCCTTTTGATATACATAATAAAACCGCTTTTGGATTAATTCGGATTTGCAGGCGAATCGACTTGGTCGGACGTCCGACACGGTGCGGGGGACGTCCGTACCCAAAAGCGACTTTATTTTGTACTACGTAAGGATTAATATCAACTGCAACTGACGGTTGGTCGGCTCCAGCCAAAACGGAACGTCTGTTACTAGTTACAAGCCTGTATGAAGTACGTGACCGGCCTGAAACTCCATCACAAAATCACGCGGCTCATCGTGATTACCGAAGCACCAAGATGGCCGCATACTTTTAAACCCACAAATATGCAACTGGCAACCCTGCGACGAACAGTGACAGCGGCACACAAAGCCAGGAAACGTATTTAGCGGCACACAAAAGCATTTGTGGCCGCAAACGTATGCACGCAGCGTACACCAGCCATACCTACGGAATAGGATTGCAAGAAATGCGGCGTGTAGGTAACGTAGGCGGGCAACATTCTTGAAATACATTATAACGTGTCACGTTATATTAGAGCATTCCTTGACTCCTTGTTAACATTTTGTTTGCAAACACGGTGGAAGCAGAACGCAAAAATGGTTATGATTAATGGGAGTTTTAATTAAACATTGCGAATAAAGTTAGAGAAAAGGAAATTAATGTTGTTTATTTATCGCCGAGTAGTTTCGGAAGGAAGAAAGAAAGTTGAAGTAATGTGTACTTTAGGTTAGGTTAGTATTTTTAACCAGGTTGGTTCTCAGCATATGATTTTTTACGAAACCTATGACGAAATGTTCTATTTACTATTGGCCTGTATTTATTAAGCGTGAGAAAACATAGTACATTTAGCTATGAAACCTACGCGGTGATTGCAAATATCTTAACCTATCTTAATGAGATACGCCTACTCACATGTACGTAGACAGTAGCGATCATCTAACGTATTGATTTGGACTCTCAAATTTAATACGATATGTTATTGTTTGTCTCTAAGGTGTTAAAATTTTTAGCACTATCACCTCATCACCAGCCAGCTTGAGCCTCCTCCAACTGTTGGAGGGTACTGTTTACAGCAAAATTCTCGTGTGGTTGCCCATTTGGCGCCAACTTAAAATGCGCTCTCTGCTCATGCGATTACCTAAGACCAAAACGCGTGCGGTTTTCATACGCTTGCGCTTTAATTTCGGCCTTATTTACCTTCCTAGCGTGTTAAGGTAACGACGTGGCATCCCGTTACGTTGTGGTAGAGGGAATGTTCCATAAGATACAATGAGTTTAAATCGAACTAACCAAATGCACATGGTGCTTTTTTATCCGCTGCCAAAGTACGAGTATGCACATATTTTGGTCTAATGACACAAAAAACCTTAAATTCAATCGTTTATTTAACAGTAATTTACAAAGTCTCTGACACGTGTGCGTCGAATACGAAGTGGAAATTAGTTGATATGCCATATTTACCGACTTGTATGTACTGTAGAAAAGTTCAGAGAGCTCTTTCTATATGTCATCACCATTTGTGCTTATCTAGTATTAAATTGTGACACTTTCGTCAAATCTATTCCTCTATCTACAACCTCTATTAAGACCTGAAGGTGAGTTTAGCCTAAGCGCTTTACATTTTTTTTTAAATTTAGATTATAGAGAGAGAGGCAGAGAAACAGACTGCTGGCAAGTGGTCACCGCCGCCTATGGACATCAGCAATACCAGGGGTGCAACCAATGCGTTGTCTGCCTCTTAAAGGAGATCTGTAATATATCTCTTGAAGGATCCCATGTCATAGTCCAAAGGAAGCACTGTGCCTGGGAGCTAATTCCTCTTCCGAAACGTTCTTTCGAACCTTCACGTGGACAGCAACGGAGGGTCGCGGGGGGAGGGAGGGGTATTTTAAACCTGGCCCAATACCTGCCTTCGGTAAATAATGCACATCGGCTGGTTTCGGCTTCGTATTTACTCACACGCGTGCGACAGAGACGACGCTCTACGTAGCTCAACTAATCATTATTCACATAGTGCATTATTCACTCCCGACAGCTGTAATTGTAGTTCCTTTTCTATTGCTTCAACTTCACCTAGTCATTCATAGCGAATTATAAGTCACCTGTTTCTAGGAACACACAAATAGCAGTGGCTCGGTGCCACAATCTTTGTAAAATGGGAAAAACAAACGAACGTCATCATTTACTTGAAGATAATTGCACGGCGGTGTCAAGGACCATGGCCATTGTGAAAGACAAGCGACTATAATTCCACTAAATAGCCTACCAACTTGTAAAACTTACAGTAGGTTACATTAACAATTTTAACTCAAGTATTTGGGTAGCAGGATAGGGACCAATGGCGAGTTCTTGTGTCGGAGGCCAAGATCCACTTCGGGTCGCTGAGCCAGCGAATTAAGTAAGTAGTATTTTTTTGCAGAAGTTGTCTTTGCAAAGCAAACTTCCATTACACTGTAGATATAGGTAGAGCTCGTCTAGTCTAAAATGACGCGCCCCACTACTTAGTTAGTTGATTTCGATGTGTGAGTGCAAATATTGATAACGACACTTCATCTGTGTGGGAGCCAATGAACGACGCGTGCTCCTACGTTTGAATTTCACCAGCAACTGAATGACCAATTACAACGGCATTTGTATATGTATTGCGTCCATATTTTAAACTTGCTTGTGTGCGTTAATGCGATAGTGGGGCGCGTCATTTTAGATTAGACGAGCTCTACTTGAAGATATAATTTATGTATATGTAATTTCATTAGGTGCACAAAATTTTAATTTCGAAGTGAACTTTGAATAAAATATTGATAGGCATCATGATGTTGAGATATATCTATATGTCGTATAAAACAAATTCGCTTCCCGCCGTCTGTACGCTTAGATCTTTTAAACTACGCAACGGATTGTAATGCGGTTTTCAACAATATATAGAGTGATGATACAAGAGGAAGATTTATAAGCAAGAAAACTGGGTAGGTAGGGTAAAGAACCGCACCGAGTCCACTAGTTAAATAAGTTCGATAAACTCAAAACAATGTAGACGCCTATTGCAAAAGTTTCTCTTTAGAAAACCTTATGTATGCCGTATCTATATTAGGGTCACAGAGGGAAAGTTATACGTTGATAGGTACCTACTATAATGTGCAAGCATAATAATAGATATACATAAATGTAGGGGTAATTTACGTATTCATGAGTGCGATTGATATAGAATTTCAATTGTAATTGAAAAATATGCAATAAAGCATATTGTTTTATTCTTCTTCTTACTTGTTTATGTCCACCTGTATTAATAGCCATTTTATATATTATTTGAGAAACTTAAGTTTATGTGATTCGCTTGTGTTGTGGGATCACAAAAACAACGAGCATCTGTGGCTAGTGGGTCCGACTTGTAAGCGAAAGGGACCGAGTTCGATGTCCAGTTCCGTCATGTAGCAATGACTTTTTCTGAGTAGGTTTATTAAATAAACACAAACCACTGATTTTACTTTACTTTTTAATTTTTTTGCGTCGATATATCGGGTTATTCGTAAACAAAGGTATGCGGTAGGAAACCCGGAATATAATAATATCTTTATTGACAAGACAACAGTGGTCCATTTGTTGTTAGTAAATCTTAGTCTATGTTAGCAAAATTTATAATAACTATGTCATAAAATTATTGAATTAATTATTTTCTAATATAATATTTTAAGCCTAGATAGCGTCCGCTGCGTGAGTACCCACATGACAGGACTCTCAACTTTGTCAGCTATGCATTTCAGGAGGCTGTTACCGCTGGCGCGTACTCTGCTCACTAGCGACGCAGTTTTCTTGCGCCAGGTGGCATCGAAACCGTCCGCGCGCGCCTCGGCAAACATAGCAGACGCACTGCAGAAACGCGGCAGCCGTAACAGCGCCCTAAATGCATTGTTGTACTGGACCCGCAGCGCGTTATAGGCCCGTTGCGTATACCGGACCCATAGACTCGCCGAGTACAGTGATGTGCAGTATGCTTTAAATAGCAATACTTTGACTGTGTCTGTACATCGTGCGAACCTACGAGCCAGCATGTTCGCCCGGACCGACAACGCCCTGCGTTCCCTCTCCATATCCTCCTCATCCTTCAAGTCGTCCGTTAACAGATGGCCCAGATATTTAAATTTATAAACCCGTTTGATGGGCTGTCCATTTAGAACGATGGGAGGTACGGAAGTTGGGCTTTTGGTCCCAGCTTTAAAAATCATGAACTCGGTCTTTCTGGTGTTGTAAATAAGACCGTTCCCGGCCGCATACAACTCACAGACCCGGATAAGCTGCCTGAGTGCACTGATTGAGGGAGCCAGCAGAACCATGTCATCTGCGTAGCTGATATTGTTAAAACAAACTCCATCAACATAGCATCCGACATGCATGCCACTGAGCCGCTCAATCAGTGCATTCACATACAGACTGAAAAGCAGAGGTGAGCTCAACCCACCCTGTCTCACACCACTTTCCAGCCTGTAGGCTTCCGAAAAGACGCCTCCCCACTTCACACGGTTCTCTTGATTAAGATACCAAAACCGCAGAATCGATATCAACTCCGGCGGCACCTTCTCGTCTTTAAGTTTCGACCATAGTACGTCGTAAGACACCAAGTCGAATGCCTTTGAAAGGTCCATAAAACATGCATAGACTGGTGTCCGTCTATCTGCGTAGTACTTGACAGTATGCTTTAAACTCAATATGGCAGTTTCAGTTGATAACCCAGTTCGGAATCCAAACTGGGCATCATGCAGCTTGATCCGCTTTCCCAGAGAGGTGTTAAGCACACTGTCAAGCACTTTCGCTATAATAGTGGCCAAGGAAATCGGTCTATAATTTGTTTTGTCCGACGGGTCACCAGTCTTGCATTTAATAATAGGCACCACCAGAGTATCCATCAGATCCGGAGGTAGGTACGAATGGCTCAAGCATAAATTAAATAACATTGCGAGCACCCGTGGTAAGTGGGAGCCCGCATGCCTCAGGTGTTCGACGCTGAGCCCATCATGCCCAGGCGATTTGCCTCCAGTCATTCTGTTAATAGCCACTCTAACCTCTCTAGCCAGAATAATAGTGGACATTTTGACATTCAGGGTATCAGCATCGTGCCCCCGGCATGGTGGCCCCAGAGGCGAATGCACCGAGAAATTATCCCGAAATATGTTAGCAATGTCACTGGGGTTAGAAGCACCCTCGACACTCATAGGAATGCTAGACTTATTACTCAGGTTCCGCGTACACTTCCAGAAAGTTCTAAAGTCTGCCTGTGAGTGATGTTTCGCCAACAAGTCCATTTTTAACTGTTCCTGATGGTTCTGACACCACCTAAGCTTCCCTTTAAACATTTTTCGCGATTCGACCATCTCGGTATACACAACTCCCGTGGATGGTTTACTATACCATAGCCAGGTAGCGAATTTTAGCCTAGCATTCCTATGAGCCTCGCAGACATGCTTATTCCACCCAACCAACGGCCTTCTCCCAACACGCCTCGTAGATTTAACTTTATAAGTGGCAGCAGCCGCCTGACTCAAAATTCCGACAATTTTACAATATAAACTATTTACAATTTGTTTATGACTAGAACTATTGCAACTATTTTCACAACAATATTGAAATTCTGAATTAAAATCAACACTTTTCAACTCGTTATTACATATATTATTGTATTCGCTAATCTGTTCGCTATCTCTTTCTCCCCACTTTATTTTATTACATTTAGGCTGTTGCAACATTATTTTACTCTCAATTACATTCAAATTGCACTTAATAACTAGTGGGAAATGGTCGGACCAACAGACATCATATTTTACATACGCATTTATAACACAGTGGCCCGCCGCATTGGTAGCAATGCAATGGTCTAACCACCTCCGACATCCGTGTGCTTCGCTGACAAACGTAAATGTACTTATAGGTAATATTTTTAAGTCTTGACATAACCATCTTTGCTCCGACGAAAATTCCAAAAGTTCGTGATAAAAGCGTTCACCCGGATGGGCATTAAAGTCTCCCAAGATGAAAGCAGATTCTATATTTTGTTCTTCAACAATAGCAGATATTGCACTCAGACAGTCAGTAAACTCTGTTAGGTTATCTGCACAGTCAGTCGGCATGTAGACACTGAACACCACAAACGGGCGGTCACTTGTTACGACGCGTATTGCCGCTATCCGTGGATTGTTACACTGTATCACTGATACGTGAGGAAAGATAGATTTCCGCCAAAGCAACGCGACACCACCGAAGGGTCTGCCCCTAAGGACACCCGCGCCGGTGTTCACCGCGGACGTGCCCGTGCTCCCGAACTCCTCGTGCACGCCGTCCAGGAAAGGCAGCTCGTCCGGCAGCAGCCACGTCTCCTGCAGGGCGACGATGTCCGCTGTTTCGCACAGTAGTGCAACTCCATCCACAGCGCGCTTTATATTTTTGCAATTGTATGTAACAAACGTTGCACTATACATACTATTTTTGTTGTGGTGACTGTTCTGTTTTATTCTGGCTTTCCAGGTGTCGATAAGGCATAAAGCGTCTGCACGTCACACCATCTGGCCAAAGCTTATCACTTAGGAACAGTTCAAGTTTATGCTTTTGTACCATAATTTTATATGCATTGTATTTCTTCTGTGATTTCATACGTATTTTCTGAAGCAGAACTTCTTCATTCGTTTTCGCGTATATGTATTCTAATATGTCTTTTTCAGACGTATCCGTATGAACATTCGACACAAACAAAGCTACTCTCGAATCAGCTGGCCTAAATCGATCACCTTCCGAAACTATAGATTTTCCGCGCACACTCTCTATTCTGTTTCTATTTTTCTTATGCACTAAAGTCCATTCTCGCTTAGAATCTTCCGTCTTCCACTCGCCTCCTCGGGCAATTATCCCCGCCATAGATGTAGTACTTTCATTTACATTGTCCATACAGTAGGCACGCGAGTCACTCAGCTGTTCTTTTGTTACCTGGCTCGGCCGCTCGGTAGGTGTCGGTGCCGCGACCGCGTCATCAGTAGGCATATAACACAGCTGATCGTGTGCCGCTGACAACTTACACTTATCGCCAAGCAAAAACTCGACGCGTCCTCCCCGCCGCAAATCATTCGCTGGGCTCAAGGGCGAAGGTCGCAAATCGCGCACTTCTGCTTTGTCGGGCGTATTTGCACTGGTATTCGAGATATTTAAAATTCCGATCGGTCCGCTATCCAATAGGCAACTACCTCCACCCTTGACTTTATTTATTCTTTGGTCCATATTCACTAAAGAAACATATTTCATTTCATTAATTTCCGATATGACACTATCTAATTGATCTTTAGTTACGTAGGTGCTTCTAATGTCTTTCACTTGCGACTGCAATACAACCATTTCTTTCAATAACCTAGTGACATCTATGTGATCAAAAGTGATCGGCGGCAATTTATGCAGTTCTCTCGCCACAAATATGGGGGTTTTATCCGGATCCGTGTTCTTGAAAGCAGTAATGATGTCTTCCGACTCCTTTTGCTCCTTATTCTTACGCCGTGACACATTTCGGACGGAGGTAGATATAGACGTGAACAACAATTCCTTTGCTGTACTAATTTCCTCAGAAGAAAAGCCACTTATGCACAGTCTAATTAAACTTTCTTCGTCCATCACATCAATCTTGTTCTGAACAAAACATAATAGCTCATTTATTACAATATTACACTGTATGCACTTTAAAGTTTCGTTAGCCATTTTTTCTGCACCCGACCGCTGTTGCGTTCGCGCGGAGACTCTGACTCTTTTATGACAGCCATACACTGTCAAGGAATGTATGACAGCCATACACTGTCAATATACCTTTAAAACAATATCTTTATTGCTGTGGGATGTTTTTCTTAAAGCAAATACCTCATCAACCATTGATCAATCCAATATGCGTAGTCTCTTACAACAACAACAATCTCACAACCAACAAGCTCACAATCAGTGCAGGTGTGGTATTTCTCTCCAGAGCCGTTCGTCCGGATTATCCGTCCAGATTCGCAGGTAGTGGGAGAGTGGTATGGTAAGTAACGACCGGTAGATGAGGGTACTCTTTTTATCGTATACCTACTTATATATCTACGTTGCACTACCCGCATGACACATTGTAGAGTGATGTACAAGAAAGGGTTGCCACATTAGGAAAAATAACAATTCTTGCATACCAGAATAATTATCAAATGTCTCGTCTAGAAATGGCATTGAGCTTTCTTAAACAACGTCTTTGAAGAGCTAAACTTTTATTTTCTGTTAAAACTGGCCGCTCACACTTAGATGTTGTTTGTGAAAAAAAAGATTTTTCCTAACGTAGCAGCACTATCGCTGCTATTAATAAACATTATTAAAGTTTGTAATATAGTTTTCGCCACAAGTGGTCTGGTTCTAAAAAAGTCTAATATAATTTCACAGGGGCCCCCAATCGCCCCCGGATCCGGCCCTGGCCCCCAAAAACTCCGCAGCAACCTGAACGTGTACCGCCGTGCCCCCGGGGAGACATCCCGCGCCCGGAAAGATTGTCGCGGCTCAATCAATAGGCAATTAATTCGACTGTATCCATTCTGGCCGAATTAGGTGCTCGTTGTTCCACTCACACGGTCTCTGTAGGGTTGGCGACTTGCGAGAATCTATTTTACTACAAACTAGTATGGACAGCCGATTTGTGTGTCGTTGAAGTAGAGAAATTTAGTTTTCTTGAGTTACATACGTGTTTCTATCACAGGTTTACAGTTTACGTCATTTCTGATACCTAAAATATTTTAAAATTTGGCTACAAATCCTTGTCCTGCTGGTTGAAAGACTTTAGGAGTTTAAAATCAATGCAATTTTATAACCAGAACACTTACAATCAGTACAGGCGGTTTACTTAATAAAAATGTAGAACAATAAACAGCAAAAAAGAAAAAAAAGGTATAACCACAATGAGCTGCCTACTTAATTATTCTTCTGAGTTGCCCTGCCTTGACACTATTCAGTTTTTATGCGCCTAATTATTATTCCGTTGCATTTAGGTCGAGTTTTTGTATCTTTTTAGTAAAATTGTTCCTACTGTTGTGTTGTAACTATTCTAGTGTTTTAAGGTTAACTATTTAATTTAAATTATTTTGTTCTGTTGCAGAGTAGACCAAGAAGATTTATAATTTTGTTTAGATATATATCTACTTTGCTAGGACATACCATTTTACTTCGGAATACAACTGACTGAAATTCATTTTCTGCGCATTTACCTAAATCTCGTCTTGCAATTCCGGGGTTGAGTCTTTATTCAGAGCATTTGGCTATAAACGATAGACGCCCATGTCACTTTGCCCGCGATCGACAAAACGATGTACCTGTCAGTGGCAGCCCTACGTTAAATTTCCTAGCGTGTCGCGAGGCGCTGCGTGTCGTGTCGCGGTGATCGCACAATCGGTCGCGGGTCGCTGTTCGCACCGGGATGAATGGCTCTGTGGGGGCAGCGCTTTATAATTCCCTATTCTATTGACCTTGTGCTCGCTGTTTTGAGGCCACCACACACATAAAGTTCTGACGACCTGAGTGGCTAAATGGTCAACATGGTCAACGTCTGCCACGCAAGAGGTCCCGGGTTCGATTCCCGGCCGGGCAGAAATTAAAATGATGAATTTTAATTTCAGTTACGGGTCTGGGTGTTCTATGTATAATAAGTATGTATTTAAAAAAGTATTTAAGTAGTATATCAGTTATCTAGACCCATAGTACAAGCTTTGCTTAGTTTGGGGCTAGATGGCGCTGTGTGAATTTGTCCACGAATATTTATTTATTTAAAGTGGTGGAGCTACAAACACAACTTTTTGTGTAAAATTGTCGGAAATATTCAATTTCAATTTCATTATTTCGCATTTCAATACTGTTCCAGACACAAAGGTCTTGTCGCGATAGATATACCGACGTTAGCGTACATGGCACTTTTTCTTGTTGTCGACTATGGCCGACTTCGGCGGTCAACTTTGTTATAAATAAATAAATATATATATAAATAATAACTTTTTTCAGAAATTTTACAATTCCATGTTTTTAGGGCATGAATACTTTCGAGGTTCACATTAGCAGCAATCTGTCAAACCTGAGGAGTTCACCTGGTTCTCAAAAAACAAAACAAGTAGTAAATACTTGTAGCTTTATTTAAATAGATCAGTGACGTTTGTATCCGTCGAAATCGTTTCTAACTCTATCACTTTATCAATCAACATTAGCGATAGCTTGGATTTAATTTCCCCGGATCTATATCGACGCTCTATTCTCATTTTGGATCCATTAATCACTAGGTCTGAGCCGTAGTTAACCTGATTTGCAATATAGTTCAAATTAACACCCTGACGTTCACAATCGAAGAGTGTAAACAACTTCTATTATAATTAGTTACTCGTGAAGAGGACGTATTTGGCTTGTTGGTTCTAAAATAATATTTATTATATTTTATATAGCTGTTGGTACTACAATAAATAAATAATATAGTACTTAGTATACGAATGAGACGAGAAACTAAAACTACACCACAGTATTAACGATAAAACCATTATTTTAAATGCATCATAACAACAGCGACATCTTGAAATAGATAATTCATTTTCAATTCATTCATTCGTTTGTCTTCCCAAAATTATAAAATAAAATAAATATAAATAAAAGATTTTATTCACTACTTCTACTTGAGAAAACTTATGAGCATGAATCGTAATGTTATGGGCGACAGTTACCGCTTTTCATCAGGGTGGGCTGTCTGCCTGTTTGTCGCTACTAACGGAAGTCCACAAAATCGAATTGAATAAAACTTTGTGGGCGTGATGTATGGAGTTCATTATGTTCACGTTATGTGTTTCAATTACAAGTAGTACTTAGTAGTAGTATTACAAGTAGGTATCTATTATTTTACTATCCACTTTATGTCACTCGTTCATTACTAGCGATTTTGTTCGCGTAAAATTCAATAGTTTTCAACTGTAATGTTGTGCATAGAATAAATAAATAAATAAGTGAACTAAATTTACTACGCTTTGGACCCGTTCCCGTGGAACTATAATAGCATATGTTACTTGACGATAATGTAGATTTCTATAGACGAAATAATTTTCAATTTTGATTTTTGGCGCGAAAAATTCAATATTTTTAATATTACACCGGAAACGCCGAAAATGAACGGTTCCAAAATGGGGAAAGTCAGCTTTCGTCAAAATACGTATTGAACATTTCATACCGAAAATATAAATTGAAAAGCTCGGAGCGGTTCAAAAACAGAGTCCCAGCTCACAGACGGCGGGACCTTCCGAACAATCGGTGTCAAGCCGGTGCGGGCCTGCGCGGGGTCACGCGCACGCGGCGGCGGACGCGTCGCGCGCGCACCGAATATTAACAAGTTGCAGGATCAATAACCCACACGGCGGGAGAGTGCTGCCGCTATCGGTATGTGGGTAGCGTCTATGGCTAACCGACGATTTCATGGACAACCGAATAGTATGGTGAAATCAATAATAGATATTTTTTTTAAATTCGACTATCCAGGGCGCTATCTCACCTGGCGGTAATCACTTACCACCTCATCTTCAAGATGAGGATCAACATGCAGCATGCCTGTCTAGAAACAGCCTATTCACTCCAGCCTTGAAGGCGTCCAGATTATTAGGATTAGGGAACACATTCCTAGGCAACGTTAAGTTCCATTCTATAGATGTACGCATTAAAACGGTTGAATAATTCACATCGGCTATTTAGGCCTCGTAGGGCGTCGTAATTTAATTTTTATTTACCGTATCTAACAGCTTATAAGCTAAGAAAAAATTAGAACAACTTTCTTTAAAATACCTTGTTATTAATTTGACTATCGACTGGAATTAGTTGACCATCTGACCAATATAATCCATAACGATAGTATAGCCTAACTAAGTGATCACCTCAATCATTGCATGACTGTACAAACGTACAAAATCTACCGAGACACAAGAGTAGAATTGACAAACTCATAACAAAACCAAATACTTTAAAAGTAATACAAAACGAACATCATACAACATTTTTGCTTACGATTTTAGTTTGATGATGTCAATCAAAACATACCGCATATTCATTATCAAATTACTTCGCAATTTGTCGTTTGCGTCGTACATATTTTTTTAGAAGGCCAAGGAATGATTTATGCGAATAATTAAATAACTCTGTGAAGCCACTGAAGATATTTATGTCACCGCTAAAGCTTCAGATGTGGCATGAAATAGATGATGAAAGCCCCAAATGGCTAACGTAAATAACAACTGAGTGACAAGTGAAAAGACATCGCTTTTAAAAAAGCACAGTTAAAACTTTTTAAAGATCAAATTAATCAGTGATTAGCGGTCAACTATCTCGCGGAACCTTAAAATTTTTGCGAGGCAAAATGAAATCAGTGAATGAATTTACGAAATCGATTTTATAGTTTCGGAGGAGACTTCTAAGATCTAAAAAAATGCTACCAAGCCACAGACTGTACGTAGGTATTAATCTACAAAATTTAATGCTGGTGTTTCTAATGTAGGTAGCGCTGACCATTTTCCATCAGGCTCTACTGTTTGTCTGACATATACCACAAAAAATGTCTAGAAATAGACAAGATCGACATAGTCCGGTATTCGTAGGGACAGGATACGGTATTCGACTGGACGGGAGTAAGAGAACAGGGAGGCGATTCTCGCGTGTGGTGTCAAAGATCAGTTTCAGTGACGTTTAATGGTTGTTTGCCTAGAGAAATTGTCGCATTCGAGATGTCCACAGCGCGGAAATTAGGCCCCTACACACAAAATGCGAACGCCGACGCCGAAGCGCAACGCCGCCGCCGCGGCAACCGATCCGCCGTGCATCACTCCGGTGACAAGTCGGTCGTGCAACGCAATTAATTCCAATGTAATTTGACCAAACGGCGGCACCGGTGACGGCGCAAAATGTCAACATTAATGCGAGCGCCCGCGTTATTCGCCAACGCGAGGCGGGTAACGCGCGTAATGATCGATCGTACGCATATAATGGCGGATGGCTTGCGTCGAATTCCACATCATAATCGATGGGCAGCGGCGATAGCTCGCCATCATTCCTCTATTATAAAAAAGGTATCTCCCCATCAGCAACCGTTATCTTTAAATATCATATCAGACCAAATATCTCATTTCAGCACGTCGGACTCTACAGAGTTCGATCCCCACCAGTACCGTTATGTACCAATAATTTTTTCTTATTTACGTAGGTACATTAGTTGAAACTAACTGCTCATACGGTGAGGGAATATGTCGCGAAGAATCCTGAACATTCGTCCGACTGAATGTAACCATGGTCCAATCTTTCGCCTGTTAACAGGGTCACTGAGGTCAGATGGCAGTTCTGGCAGATCTGCTAAATCCTGGATCATGGTCAAGGCGGACCCCGGATCCTCGTGCGCGAGAGCACAACCGGAATATTACCACCAAAATGATAAATATTTTTATGTCATTTCAGGTAGTAGGCATATAGCCTTCACCAAACTAACAATCAAATAGCCATTTAAAAATAATGTTGGTACAATTTACTTCCAATGGATCACAATGCGTAATCGTATTGGCATTTATTCGAATCATAAATCTCATTTAGACGCCACAAAGACAGTTCTAAGTTTGTGTTTTATTTTATCCAAACCCGGACATCTGTTGTCTCCACGCTCCACGCTGAACGGTCAAAATTTAAACCGTTCCACGCGCCAGTTCTGCCAGTTTAAATGTATTGCCGCGTTCGCGTAATGTATGCCCTCCCGAAGTTCGCTCTGGTAGCAGTTTCTAATGTTTATGTGGGAACCGTAGCAGTTAACCAACGACGTGTGCTTGAGTTTTGCAGCCTTCGGAATACAAAACTTTTGCCTCAGTTCGATCTCTCGTAACGATTTACTTGAGTTTGTGCTTTAGCTGTTCGATATGATTAAGGCAGGTACGTAGGCACAATTACGGATGGAAACGCGGATCGAGCAATCCAATTATAGTATGTCAAACCCAAACAGGGTCAAATCGAGGCCCGTAATGTCTGTCATCTGGGCAGCCGGGCAGCTTAATTCCCGCCTAAGCCTCCAGTCGATAGCTCCGTTTCGACCGATTTAACCCAAACCGCAAAATTAATATTGGCCGAACTAAAATCCGTCCCGATTTTCGGGCGTGACATTGACAACATAATCTAGGTCTCTAATCTATTTCATAATTAGGCGTGAAGTTTGTCAGCTGGCACTGACTGGTTTTGTTTTCTATCTGGCTGGCGAGACGCGTTTCGGATCGCAATATTGGATTATTTCCATTGAACTATTCGTATCGAATACCCACAATATTAGTTTAATTCAAAATGGTAACGAACTTGTCACACGTGTAGATAACATTGTAATACACGATTACATCGCATTCATAACTCATAAAGCCGAATCTTGTTCACACGAGTAGGTACCAAGAATCTAACACATTGATTACAAAATAAACAAAACGTAAATCTTGTCGAGTTGAACAAATTTGACATGAGCAATGGCATAATCATTGCCGGTAGTAGGAAAAAGTTGTCACGCCATAAATATAGCCGTCTCTGTGTCACTGTGTACGTATATTGTGTGGCGAGAGCGGGACAAAAATAGACAAACTAATAATAAATCAAGAAAAGTGGCCGAGTGGCGTGAACGTTTTACGATTTGGGAGATTAGTCCGGGAAGAGTTGTGGTGTCACGGTTCGACGGTATTTGTTTGAGATTCCAATGAAAATGTTGAATTTATTGTGTTATCTAAAAATAAGTCTCTCTTAACAGGGGTGCAGCCGACAGCTTGCAATATTAGATTTGCAAAGATAAGACAGGTATAATCCGCGTCATGAAAGAAGAGACTTGTCAAATGGCAGTAGAGGGGATTGTGCGCGGGTAATCGCCTACAAAGTAAGTCGAAACACGTGACCCGCCAAGTCTCTTCTTATTTGACACTAGTTGTAAGCAGGTTGGTTATGCTAGTGGACCCGGCGCGACTTCGTTCGCGTGGTGACCTATCCCTACCTACCCTTCTTTCCTGCTTTTATAAAACTTCCTCTTTAATCACTCTAACCACTCACTTTAATCAATCTATTGTTGAAACGCATTAGAAACCGTTGCGTAGTTCTAAAAGATCTAAGCCTACATAGATAGAGACGGCGAGAACGACATTGTATTGTAAAGGTGTAGCGTTCATCTTTGAACGATGCCCTTAAGTGTCTACGTAGGTTTCGGGACACCTCGTATATGGGTCAGGCGACAGTCTGCATTGGCTGTCGAGCTGCCACCTCTGTAGTAGCCGGTATAGCAACTTTATAAACTGTGTTAAAATAGTAATTTCATTACAAATTATCCTCATGACGTTAATGGACTCCATGGCTGTAATAGACATGTTAGACATTAATCTAATATTAATCTAATAATCATGATGTAAGTTAATCTCAACATCGTGATTTTATTCAGCAAATTCCCCATTCTATAACTTAAAAAGATGAGTTAATGTATCTCCACATCTACCATTAAATCCCAAAAATAGATCCGCGCGAAATTTACCTCGAACTTAGGCGACACGTTTGCAATACCAGGAAATTACAGGCCCACGGTAACTGTTTACCAGGAAGGCACGCTTAGCCACCACAGTGGCATAAAAAACAAATAAGCTTTACATTATTGAAACACAAACCATCGTGGTATTTATGATTTTTCTTTTAGCAGTAAGCATAGACTGGGATTCGGGAAATTATTGTAACCACATAATTTGTACGATTTACTCAGATAAAAGTAATTGTAGATACCCATATCAAGCAAAAGTTTTCACAACTCTAGATTTAAATGTCTCTACATTATTAAACAATATATTGTTACACAACGCCAGTATCTATTTCATCTCAGCAAATAATTGTATGCTACGATCTGCGGATAATCTCAAAAAAAATAATAATATCAAGCCAAATATTAGTACAGGACGCAGTGGGAGGATATTGGACGCCGTATTGACACTGAATATTAGTTTGATCAACTCTGTTTGAATAATGGACTGACTTATTGTCTTCAAACATACGGAGAGGAGGGGCACGAGATTAAAACGGGTCGGAAATTAACTTAAAACCTCTATATATACCAATAAAGAGGAAAGTTAGATTGTTTGGCGGTTTGTTTGTTTGCAATGGACACACTCAAAAACTACATAACCAATTTTCAATTTTTTTTCCCCTATTGAAATCTACATTATCAGCGAGTAACATAGGCGGTAACTATCTTTAAAAAAAATGAGTTCAATAGGAAAATTGCAATAATATTATTTCAGAACGGCTGCACCAATTTCACTCTTATATTTTTGTTGTGTTTTTAATTGTCAGGGCAAGGTTTGTATTGAAGACAAAAGGGTAGGGTAGGTGGTGTAGGGTAGGGTAGGGTAGGGGTAGAACGCCACGCGAAGAAGTTGCGCCGAGCCTAGTTATCAATATTATACTTTCCCAACAGATTCCAGTATTTTACCTAAAAGAAACCACTTTTACTTGATTAAAAAACATCACGATTTTATCTACCGTTGGAATAGTATGGTTGCCAAATAAATGGCGATTTAATCTTCGTACTCTGGGCTTCGTATTGCTACTTAAGAAAACTTATCTCGAGAGCAGACCAGTAATTAATAAGCCCAAGATTAACTTTGGTTTATTAATTACTGGTCTTACCTATGACCTTATTACTTAAATGCCTATTGTATTTGTACATCTATTAGATATACGAGTACGTAAGACATGTTTCAGAAGTACTTTTCTAAATTACTATTACAATTTACTGTAAATTAATTTTTTTGAAGACATCTTTTGTTTTAGTATTAACTTTAATGCGTTTAAGGATTTGGTGTAGGTCGCCATTAATCACCGGTGCTGTGTTACGTAAAAAATATTCATACTTTACCACTGGCGTTAAAATAAAATAAAAAATAAATAATCGAGGACAAATTGACACATGGGACACATTCACATATGGGTGCTAGATAACTGATATACTACTTAAGTACTTTGAAATACATACACACCCAGATAAAAAATAATCGGTGATCAGATTTGGTGATCAGGCGGTCCAGATTTGCTGTACTAAGTGCAGCGTTAACTTTTAAGTACGGCGTTAGGTCTCGATAGCTTTCGAAAACTAACAACGATCAATTACAATAACTAATCACCGCACAGAGCGAATAAAGCTTTACTATGTAGCGATTATTACGTGGACAGTGGCAGACAATAACGTGACAAATAACCGCAAAGTAAATAAGATGTCCATAGCAGGCGGGGCTTCCCCGCACTCCGGGAAGTCCCTATTAATCCTGTGACGTGGTCTGCAGTTCGTGGGGCGAGCTGAATAGCTGAGGTAATTTTTACCCACAGAGAACAGAAGTAGAGCAGCAATCTAGAGCGATCACTTTCTTTATAATACGTCAGTGACTTTGTCTGCGCACAATGTCGTAACAATTTCTTCATTTTTCTTTTGCTCATTCAAATCAATTATAATTATAAATAGAATGTTTGCTATATATGCTGATGCGGTATGCTGCGAAATATAATACACGTCTTGCATACGGAACTATGTACTTTAATTTCGATGTAGGTACATTGCGGTGAAATGTCAATATTTTATTTTTCGTCAGTCACTTTACACAGCAATGTATGTAGTTTTAGACCATAGCGACGATTTAGTTTGCCGAACATAGTACAAACTTTCCCCCTCACGTACCTCAGCTGTTATGAATTTAATTCTAATTAATTGCCATACAATGCTCCTCAATTGGGTCTATACTGTGTTTTTAGCTATTGTTACAGGACGAGTGAAGGTGTTAAACTAGTAAGATACTCCGATTTGGCTGGAACCGACCAACCGTCCGTTGAACTTTTTGGTACTAATTCTTACGATGTACAAAATAAAGTCGCTTTTAAATTAATTCGGATGCGCGGGCGAGCTGACCTGGGTCGGACATCCGACCTCGTCCCCCACACCGAAAAGCGACTTTGTATTGTATCGCGTAAGGATTACTATCAACTGCAACGGTTGCTCAGCTCCAGCCAAAACGGATATATATGTGGTGTATGTTTGATTATCGCTTTGAAGGTTAAGGTAGCCATTATTTGTAATTCGTAATTAATCTCTTTTTCATCGACTTCTTCATTGCTGAAGGTCGTGCCTATAATGAAGTTTTTGCCATCGCGATTGATGTCAAGAACTAACCTCCTCTATTAATGGCTTTTCTTATATTCTGGTACTGGGGCTCCAAGTAGTTACTTTACTTGATTTACCCACCGCAACCGAGATCTGCCCCACGGTCGCTTTCCCTCTATTTTGCCAACTATGATCACTTTCATATACATATTTAAATTGTTAAAAATCTTCCACTAGGTTAAAGGACGAGGCTGCAGGCTTTCGTGGTGGAAGGGGATGGTACAAAACAAAGTAATACGTACACAGAATTAGGTATACCAAAGGGTAGGATAGGTATTATGAGAAAATATTTCTGGGTGCAGTCGAATAAAATCGTGAGACCGGTATAGAATGCCAAATCCCCAATATTAAAGGAGTCTTATGCTAAAAACTGGAATTACGTTTCTTAAAACAGCGGTTGTAAAATTCCGATTCATGTGTTTAGCATTATTGCCGTATTATATGCAACACTTACTACATTATAGGTATAACGGTGACATCACACGTAGCACATGGCCACTCAAACAGAGTCATATAGGTAATATGACACCATACTATCGAGGACGACAAGCTTGTATTGTGCAAATGTTGTGGAGTATGCCTTTTCGCACTATTTGGAATATTTTGAGTGTGTACTAAGTATAATGCATAAAATCTATGTTGGTTTTGATTTGATTGTGGAACATTAAGGCAGGTATTTTGAAGCCATCACTGTAAAAATCTAGAATTTCGCCAAACATAGCATAAAGAGAACCTCAAAAGAAAACTTTCACAGCGAAGCATGCCACGTTAACATTGTAAAGTAGTAAAATTATACCTGTGTTTAATAAAAAGTTGTTGACAGCAATAAGTACATACCTGAAACAAAAACAATCACAATATAAGTATAGGTAGGTACATACCTAATTTAAGCATAATTGTGGGCAAAAAATCTTTTGTAGGTTTCTTGCCTGACTTTTGTAGAAAATAACTCCGTTCCAGCTTCTATCGCATTTTTATAAACAAAAAGTTATATACTAAAAGAAGGACACATATGCCTTTCTAATGATAACCATATTTCGTATAATTAAATTTGCTAAGTTATTTTTCAAAAGTCAACATAAAGTCGATTTTGTATTCCACCATATTTGAAATATATAACGGAGACGCCAAATATTTACTTAGTCATAAATAATTCATAAGAATATTTTAAAAAGGTACCATTAGTTTGTTTATCCTTTTACCAACGCTTTAAGTTACTTTAAATTTTCATTATAGGCATCCATATAAAAAACATCAACGGGATCTCTCTCGCGTTTTGTATGGGAGAATGGATGGTTATTTTTTATTTAAAATTATAATTATTGAGTAGTGTTACTACACTCACAAAGCTATTAGGACAGCCAGACATGCCCTGTAAACTAGGAATGAATGACTAAAGTACAGTCGAGTTCGAGTAAAGTACCTAAATATGCACTAAGACCTACATACCCACCTATATGAAAGGTTTAAGAATGTCAGAAAAGTGCAATAGGTAGTGGACAAAGAATGCACTAGTATCTCATCACTTACCCACCTATATCCAATTATTACACGCAATGTGTTACTATACTAGGGCTTACGCATTTAGTGCTATAATTCTATGTCCTTGCATGTACAGAGTCTTGTATTAATCCACATACCATTATATGCATTAGGTACAGGTGAATTCCTAACCGTTTGTGGCTTCTAAATTAATGCCTTTTGTAATTAAACACTTATAAAGTACTTATGTTAATTCAATGATAACATCGTTTTAAACTATTTTGTTTTATTTCCACATTCATTCTTTTCCTACATTTTCGCCTGAGGGTACTCCTGATCTGCCCTTGCCTTCTTTTACCCTACATCCGTCCGTAGGGAGTACATATCCACAGAATTTATTAGACTTTGTTGCTTTTTCTAAGTAAGTATGGATTCAACATTCATTTTATTTCTTTGTTCTTTCTTGCACCACAAAAACCCACTGCTATCAAACGATGTTTATCGAAATTGTTAGAAGTTTCTGTTCGGTAGAAAAAAAAACCATTTATATATCTATACATAGTATAAACTTCTTGCCTTCTGTCACTATGCAGGCTTAGATCTTTTAAACTACGCATCGGTTTTTATGCTGTTTTCAACAATAGATTATAGTTATTCAAAAGGGAGGTTTATAAGCAAGAAAAAAGGTAGGTAGGGGTAAAGTAGGTATGTAGGTTTATATAGGTATATAGGGTTAAAACGCCACTCGAACGAAGTCGCGCCGGGTCCACTAGTAACTACTAGTATATAGTAGATCGGAGTTCAAGTTATGAACGTAATAGAAATTCGCAACGCGTCTTTGCGGTAAGTTCCGTGGCCAACTAATTGGCAGCCATTATAAACCAGTTATAATTCAGTAGGCGGTCTATGCGTAGTTCTATTTCAGAGAGCGAAAATGGGTAATAAATTGCAAACTGAATATCATCTAGCTCACTCTCGCCAACGGGAATAGAACTGTCTTCAATTAGAATCCGGCGTAAGTTGACAACAAATCAGCAGTCATATCGGAAACTAAATTGGCAATACACATGGACTAGAAGTTTCGACTATAAGTTTTCCAATTCCAATCATCTTCGCAATAATGTCTCGGTTGTGCTCTCGCGCACGAGGGCTCGGGCTTGACCATGATCCAAGATTTGGCAGATCAGATTAATCCACGCAACGGATTTTGATTCGGTTTTTACTATAATTTACTGATTTTCTTCCGGAAGGTTTATATAGGTATATAATACGTGCATATAATAATAGAGAAAGCCGTGCAAAGCCGGGCTGGGTCACTAACTTTCTATCGATAAAAGAAACTAGGACCTTGGCAGAGAGTAATCGATCTACAATAGAAAATACACTTAAAAGGATTAGGTACTTATATTATCTTCTGCTGCAGGTTAGTTTCACTTAATTACAAAGTTGAATCACTATTTATTTCAAGCCCATTCAACTCCCAAACTGGAGTAAGTAATTCTGTTTATTAAATGGATATCTTCTGTTTTTGTCTTTCTTTCAAAGCAGGCATCATCCCGTTATCTACTCGTACCTGTACAGCCAAGTAATTTTGTTTAACGCTACTATTTTCAGGATTGTTCAACTTTATTTGTGTTTGAACAGATACCGGGGCGGGGTATTTATATAAAGCTATTTCAATAACGGCGTTTTGTATCGCTTATGATTGTTAGCGAGGTAAATAATAAATTATTTCAGAATTGACATATGTTTTAGTAAGTAGGTAAGCACATAAGATGACCTTAAATTTTTTTCATGATGTCAATCAAGCATCCGGCCTGACGGCTAATCATTTACTGTTAGCCTACGGATAATTATTTTTAGACTAGTATTTGTTAAAGGAATGAATTATGCTGGACTGGCCGTCAGAAAAGTTGTTTCAAATACAAACATGATAGGCATAGAATTTTTATAATCCATTATCTTAAATTTGTATTGCAATTTACAAATAGTGATCGCTATTAACGAAACTATTCGACGGACCACCACACCACAAACTGCTATTAAGACAAATAGTTTGTCGCATAATTTCCTACAACGCCTTTGTCTTTGAAATAAAGAACAACAATTCATGACGCAGTGGTCATTAGAAGAATGGTGGGCCTCGAAATGGGCGAGTGTCCAGTTTACCCAGACCTATGTAGTTGGAATCTCTTCCGAACAACATAGCGTCAATATCGAGTTTCGAATCAATGTGATTTCATTTCCTGTTCCGATTCGTTACATATTGCAACATCAATTTTGAAATTAGAATTTAGTTTGACGTTCAGTAGTCACATTTCCAGCCAGATATTTGCTGTGAAATGGGCAATGAGGAAAAAATTCAAATAAAAAAAACAACCGAGTTCTTGTGAATGGTTACATTATTTCGCGAATGGTTAAATATACCCTTTGTATTGCAAATGTCCATAACATACTATATTGTGACCATTAACCAGGCGAGATACAATATTGTTTGCCACTTGAGCGGTTTAAAAAATCTACAAACACGCAACAACCTACCACCTAACAAACCACAGTTCGCCAAGAATATAGGTATGTCAATTACCATGTGCAACCAAAGACTAAAAAGCTCAACGCAGCAATGCAGCCCATCAATATCAGTGGGTAGTATATATTGTTCGCAGGTGTCCAGAGTTCAGCCTAGACTGGTGATCGGTTATATATAGACGCGTCACTTGTCGCCACACCTCTAGTTGTTGGATACTGATGCATCGCTAATGTCGGTGGCACGTCAATCGACACTGGACTACTTGTGGATACGGGACGTGCGCGCGCGCAGCCGACGCCGCGTTTTGGCGATCCAATGTTGATGGGTTTTAGAATTTAAGGGTAATTTAAGATAGGTTAATAAGTAGTGATGGAGTACTTCAAGAAAGGGGTGAAATGGTATTTACGGGATCGGCAACGCGTGGGTGATGTTATTTCCCCTGGTATTGCAAACGTCCATAGGCTGCGGTGACTGCTTTCCATCAGGCAGGCCGTAAGCTGCCACCTTAGCGATATAAAAAAAATTTAACGTGGCTTCCATTCACTGTGATATTTGGTTCACACCTATATCTAAGACAGATAATGCCACGGACTAACTAGCTAGCTATGCCTGGTAACTTGTCAATCTGTCAAATTGAAACCGATGCCAATGCATCGTCTTCGTAGCTCAATAGCCATCGGCTCGAGTTTAGTAATCGGAGTCGGGACCTACAAATTTTATTATGCTCATCCATTAGATGAGTATTCAATTCAATATCTACGTACGCACATAAACATTGAAATTGTACCACTTACAGTTGTGCGGTTGAAAAAGGAAAATGCAAATTCCAAGTAAATCGACCACAAATGCTCGTGGCCGAAGTAATACGGAGCAGGAAGATGAATAATATGAGCAAGTTTCATTCCATAGACAACAGTAATGTTGTATCATTTAATAACACAATTTATTTTTATATATGGGTTGTTATCAACCCGTCGTAAGAAAAATAAGCACGTAGGGGAAGTTGTTTTACTAATGCCGGATGAAATGATGGCGGGGAAAAATTATGATGATGATAATGCTGATTTTGCAACTGGTCACAGAATATCTATGCATACTTATGATTTGGTGATCAAAATAAAAGTAATTTTGGCCAGGGTGGGCCATCAATCCAACGAGGGCAACGCACCAAACGCGTGAAAAGTTACATACAGGACAAGAAAAAAACAAAATCCACTCGCCGCCCGTGCGAAATTTCCGATTATCCACCGGGGGTGTTCCAACCGCATTTAAATAGCAAAGGACCGCCGCGGTTGTGCGTCGAATGTCGGGGAATTACCAAAAATTATGGCCGACCGATGTAAATGAGCGATTTAGCCGAGCATTATGCGATTACTGTGTGAAACAATCGCGACCGGCCCCCCGCTGGCCGATTCTACGTCGCGCGACACGTATTAACAACCCCGCAGGCGACATAATCCGCGCTCGCGCGTAACTGCGTTACAGCCATAACTCATTCGGATCATCCGAGTGGAAGTTAATTCGTTCAATAAATTGTACGCAAAAATGTTTACGTTTTGTGGCTTTCTTTGTTGGTATTTGTGGAGATTTTCGTTCTGGCTGTTTCTTGCTGAATTTGAGATTTTAGTAGGTAGATATTTGCCGTCGACACAATACCACCGAATACAAATTTCTTCGCAGTGCCGTACACCACAATACAAGGCTATCAAGATGTGAAAAGTGGAACACACAATTGTTTTCTTCAGACATAACATTACCTATGTGTAGCTAGGTAGTGCTGTATGTACGTATCTCACATATCGATATGCAAAGCCAGTTTTGCTTCACAACTTGCGTCTACACAATACCAGAGAAGATCAAAAACATGGACGAATGTGGCTATCACGCGGACGATAACTTCCTGCACCGACATTGACTGATACTTCCCAAGAGAGCAGCGTGTGAACGGTTTATTTTAGAAATAACTCGCTATTTATAACGTTTTAGCGTAAGATGCAGGACATCTTGTGATAGATCGGTTCTATGTTAAACAGTGTCAAGGCGAGTAGATAAGATATTTTATAACGCGCAGAACTATTAGTGTGTCGTATAGGGGCTTTGTATAGTATTATTACCATTCCAGGAACAGCAGCATTACTTACTACATACCAGAAAATTTTGCTGTAACAGAGGACGACCGCAACGAATTTACAATTTATACTATGTTTATACAATATATGAGGAATGAATATAGAGTTCATCGCAATAATTAAGAGGAATGTTTCCCGAGCACGCTTTATGCAAACGTAGTTTGATCATATTTTCAATATTACGCTATCAAAGCTAATGAAAATTTTTGTAGACGTAATCCAGAAATCAATATCTATGCCTGTGGTTTGTCAGATTTCGTTTCAAAGTTAAGATTTGATACAAATTTAAACATCTCGCTCATTTGCTGTTTCCGTATTTGAGATAGCTATTATAACACTTGGGCTTTCTTCTCTTTTATTGATATCGCCTAGAAGTCAATACAATGTGTTCGCGGATGAGCATACCGGCGCAGCGGTTCTAAACGAAGACATACGGTCAGTCCACAATCGTGGGACAGAGACACTCTACAGTCTCTAGACACTTGGCTTACAGTTCGAGCCCATCAACTAACTAGGACTTGATAATAAACTTCGTCATACGAGTGCATAAACAATCCGCATTGTGTCGTGTCCGCGTCTAGCGGTATGCGTGTGCATATACTTGGTCCATTGAGAGTCGTGTCGCCAACGTATCGGAAGACACGCTGTTATTTTTCACAAAGGAATAATAATTATACTTCCTCCCAGCATAATTCACATATGCGATGAAATAATGCTATACTGACTCCTCACTACGTAGCACTGCGAGAGGATGTTTTGCGGGGTCAAAGACGGGACAATAGCTTGTCGTCTCGGTATATGAGAAACGAAACGTGTCTCTATCGATGGCTGCTGTAGACCTTAACAGTACACAGTGATCGATTACAGACACCCTAATTCAGGCACATAGATAAGGATCCCAGATTAGGAAGTTATGATTACGTGCTGCCCCTACATAGGAATCCTACCTCAGCCCGGATTGCCGTAAGGGCAGTGTTGCCAGTGGCCGATTTTCAAAAGTAACACAAGGCAGCTCAAAAGGTAAAATTTTCTAGAGAAAAGTAACATTAGGTATAAAATTAAATAAATAAAATAAAATCATCGATCCCATACTTGGCTTTACCCGATTTAACTATTGTAAGAGAGTTACCTACTCGCTATGCGTAAGTATGAGTAAGTAAAGCCTTTGTTATTTTATATGAGTCTTACTAGTACAATAATCACAACTAAGAATGCGAGTCATTTTAAGTTACTGATGATGCGAAGTACTGTTACTGATGAGAGTCTTCTAATAATAACGATAGTAAACGAATAGAAAAACGTCGCCTATGCATCAGGTGCAAGTCGCCTGATAAGAAACTTAGAAAAGAAGCAGGAACAAACACAGTTCCTTCCTAAGATTTCGATCCAGACTTTGTGAATACTCTTGTCCAAAACCACCCCCCTCCGCATCCAACATTGTCACAGCCCAGTCTGTTGCTAGTGGAAAGTCGAACCTACGCAGACTGATTGATAGCGTAATGTCCGGAGCGAGCGCGGCGACGCATCAATCTGCGCCGGCGTCGCCCCGCCCACCTCGGGTCGCGTTCATTCACAACATTTCGGTCGGTGTTGGGGTTTTTTGATAGTTTTAAAACTATTTTAGTAGCTTTGGATGGATTTAGTAGATTATTTTGTATGTTTATGAGATCTGGTAGGTACAGAAGAAGATAGCACCTGAGCCTAACCTATTTTGACTTTGGACCGGGTCTGATTTGTACGCGCACCCATAGTGATGCTAGCTTGTTTTATACTGGTGGTGGGTGCTGCCTTCTGTATATTTTGGTATATTACGAGATTTTCAAGAATTTATAAAATGTTTAGTACCTCATGTATTACCAAAACTCTACAAAAAGGTCAGAGTCAACAAACATTTGTGAAACTTAATTACTTATCCCGTTGTGGGATAAGCTCGCCTTTGCATTAAAAACTGTATTTATATTTCCTGTAATGTTATAAATTGATGCAATAAAGAGATTACATACATACATACTAGGTACCTATGTCGGTTTTACGTTGCAAAATTGTGTCTAGTATAGTTTCAGTGGATCAGACGATATCCTTGTGAGTTACTTATGTTATGAAATGTATAATAATATAAGGTAATTTTCATAGATAAATAAATAAATCTAATCTAATCTAATAGCCCATAACACTTCACTACTGGATTTGAGTCTGCACAATCTCCACGCTTGGCAGGCAGGTTGGAAGTGTTGTGAATATTCTACAGAAGAAGCAGCTGCCCATGTACGAAGGACTACCTCTAGTACATTAGTAGTCTTTTACAAATACCAACGAATGGGGTTAGTGATAGTGCTACACAAAAGAAGTTGACGTATATTTGTATTGCTACATTTCACTCTGTCAAACACCACACCATCAACACAACTCAATCCGCGAGATATTGAAAGCAAATATTGGTCGGCACTAAACAAACGATTCAATCAGAAGTTTTAACTGAATTGGACAATTTTTTTCGTGGTAAGACAACAGACAAGCAATACTCCGCTCTACGGAAAAAGCACGCAAAGTAAAGGATATAATGTTTGCTATTTCTCGATAAGAACATCAATACTTTAACGACCCAATTCTCGAGCAATTTGAATTTTAAAATGTACATTAAAAACCGGAATAGAGACCTACTTACGTTGCAGAGCAAGTGTATAAATCCAGAGTATATAAATAGCAGAACAAACAAGTCGAAGGAAAACTTCGTTGAAAAGCGCGACGAAATTAAAACACTAAAACTGTACAAACGTTAACGTATGCGGTCCAGACAATAGGCAGGTGCACCTTAAGTCCTAGGAATAAGACCCACGCTGGTTGTGTTACGTTGGTTTGCTTTAATTCGATCCGACAGTTGAGTAGTATGGACTGTGATATATTGCATCTGTGGATGTCTCCGCGCCTACTAAGTGACAAAGAAAGTAGAGGGCACAGTACGGGCTGTGGCGGTTATGCAACTTCTTGATCCGTGTGTGGACAGGTGTTTCGTGAAAGGGTCGCAGTGTGTTATCAGGTGTCATAGAGATAGTATGTTTTATGTAAAATAATACGTAAAGTCACCTTGTAGATATTAAAGATTAAAGCAGGATTGAAGGATCGTGTAGCCTGGGCCTTGTGTATAAGTATAAGTATGTCGGTGTATATCTAGTTTTGATTGTAAAACTAGGGTTTTAATGGTATGGTGTTGCTTAAACAGATTACGGACTTTGAAAAAACTCAAACTGAAATGTCTAATTGTCATTAGAACTGTCATTTCTTAAGTACTTGATCAAACGAGAGACTGACGCTACAAATTACAAGGATTCGCTTGAAAATAGAGGGATTGGCTTGAACGATTCAAACTCATATTGAAAAGTTTGTAATAGAGCCCTAGCCGTCTTGAGATAATGCCACGAGTTTTGAGAAAGTACCTACTCAACAGAAACATATTCGAATTATAAATCAGAGTATACCTAAATAGTCTTTTTAAGTTGAGCTGTTGTGTTTTTTCAGCACTGCGATCTTCACCGCATCGGCCAAGCGCGGAGAAAATCCATCTTCTGATCTGGAGAAGGCTCAAGTCCAGCAGTGGACTATTACGATCTGCCATGTAAATGATACGACGACGAAGTGATTCGTAAGTGGCTACAATTAGACGGCTACCAACCTCCCGCCCGCATGCACGCGGGGACACCTCGCCCAGCGCACACACTCGTACATATTCCGGACACGCGCGGCTCAGTCTAGTGCATCTGAATTTAGAATGATAAAGGGACCACTTGCACTAGCTAAGTGTCCCAGGCGTTACGGTAATGCGGCCGCTTTCCACGCACGCGCGGGGAATGGTGACAGTAGGTTCAGTAGTGGGGGGGAGGGGGGGAGGTGTAGTTTTTTCTAGTGCAAAGTTTCAATAGACTGCAAGTCCAATCAGCAAGTGTTTATGAGCTGTCAACATATAGAATCGTATGAAATACAAACTGGTAAAGTCATTGTCAAATGTATATCTTAATTTTTAACGTTTTGTGTGTCTTGAAAAATATAAATAATGCGATTTCCTTTGTTTTTTATAAGTTAAGGCCAGTTTTTCTGTAAGTACTTTAATTTATTTGACACCTAGGAAAATACCGTACCGAATCTATCATTTTTCAAATTCAACATTATGCTTCTGAATGAGTATAACTGTTTTCGGATCCTAAAGATTTCGCTTAACTGGTGTCGAAATTAGTACCCGATTCGGCGTCACAGATACGAGACTGTTTACAAAAATTTCTTCGCTTAGTATATAAAGAGAGTACATCTACCTACGCATATGCCTTCATTAGCACACATACCTATTCAAAACAAAAATAAAAGCAAACCATAACACGGCATCCCTCATATGCCTACCACAAACAAACAATACAAACGTCTAATCGCCATCAAACAAACAACGGACGGGCACAGAGAGCACAATAGAATGTTATAACGTCAAAAATGCAAACACGACATCCGTTGCGCATTGGTATCGAAGCCCGTATGGCACAACGATAAATAAACCATTGCTTTAGCGCGCCGAAAAAAAAGTAAAAATCAGTGTTGCCATGATTTACTGTGCTTACGTAATATTTCGGGAAAATTACATTAGGTTCGCACTGGCCGAACGAAAAGTTCCCTCATCGGCGACATTACAGGTGTGAGAATGAAACGCAACGGTTTTTTTCTAGGCGCCAAAGAGGGATAGAAAACATTGGCTTCCTAAGTGAAATATAGCCCCCGGGTGCATTACCGTGGACGGTCCTCGGTGTTGGGTATGTACCTGCAGAGCGTATGAAACAAGAACTCAAGTTAATTACATAGGTATCCTATCTGCCGTGCCGGGCTGCACTTACGATAGTGTGCCGTCCCAGCGGTAATGCGGTAGGTGAATTTATTTGAGGAGTATACTGAGAGACAATATAGGTACATTTCCATGGAACAGGTATTTATGTACGAGTACACTAGCGATCCAGGATTTGGCAGATCGAGCGACTGCCGGACCCGGGCCCTCGTGCGCGAGAGCACAACCGGTACTTTGACGTTAACTTGTTTTTTTACACTAGCGACCCGTCCCGGATTTTCTGTAATATAATATACAATACATGTGTATATCATACATAAAATCCATCTGAAAGAAATGCTCTAGAAATTCCGCGTCAAAATCTGTTGCGTGGCTAAACAGACTGACAGACTCGAAAAGCACTTCATTTTATACTATGTAAGGATGTGGTAAGATAGACATATGTCAAGTATTGTAATATGATACAACTTATCGAGAAAACTAAGACCTAGCTGAATCCTTCGAGATACCCTTTCACGTTTAATGTTTTGCCGAAAGTTAGTGCGATAGATATTTTTGTTAAACTCTCGAGGCCCCAGTCAGATAAACTCGGCAACGGCGAATTTGTTATTCAGAATATTTTAAAGCAACCCAAAACATGTACTCGACCAAACTAAGCGAATAGACTCTCCGTACAGTTAAAAAAACAACCCGGCCTCGAAAAAAATACATCAAATATTTCGGCATTATCCCCGGTTTCCGGAATAAAAACAACGTTATAGTAATTTGATGCACATAATGTTTAGATGCTTATCTTTAGGGAGTCGATGCGAGGTTACGGCCTTGGTTTTTAAGGCACCGAAGGGATGTTGGGAGAATAGTCTTCGTAAGCGATAACGTAACCCACTTATACTGGTATTCTATTCTATGAGGAGTAAGTATTATAAAAGTTATATTTTTGAATCGCTTGCCTCGGTTTACAACTTCCTTAACTTTCCTCGGTTTGATTTTCGGCATGAAAATTCAATATTTATGAACTCACTCTGGCAACACCACAATAGTACGGTTCAAAAATAGGGAAAATCAACATTATGCATCAAGATAATATCGATTTTTTCATGCCGAAAATGAAAATTGAAATCCGTTCGAATCGAGGTGAGCGATTCAAAATAGAGCCCCTGGAGTAATTCACGAGCGAGGTTATGATGAAGTATGGTCGCTAGTTTTACAATTCATGGCGGCTCAAAGTTAACAGGAACTATCACGGGTTGCATATTCTACAAAACTGTTTTCTTAATTTCAACGAAATCGCATAGATTCGGCCTCGCGCGCCTACTTGAAACCCTGTCACACTCGCTTCATTTGGTTCCCGCGACTCTCGTTCATGAACGGAGGCCACGGCAAGTCTGACAGCTCCTTTGTCGCACGCGTGTTAGTCAATACGAAGCCTAAACTGGCCGATATACATTATTTACCGCCACTGCTTGTACCTATGTCACGCGACTCGATCGAGTACATAACGAGATATCGCGGATTAGATCGAAAAGACTCGCCTGCGCTGGTTTGGTCACGTGTTGCGTAAGCCCCAGGGATACGTTGGAAATAGATTCCTGAACCTATCGGTATCAGGAAAGAGGCCCCGTGGGCGACCTAAGAAGCGATGGATTGACATCGCAGAGTCTGATGCGAGAGCCAACGGCTTACGACGCGAGGATGCCGAAGACCGGGTAAAGAATGAGTAGGAAAGCTGACCCTGACAGAGGTCGGGGTGAGCGCTAGGACGATGATGATGACTGCATGTACCTATGTTCAACGAAAACCGCACACAGCTTCGGTCTCGCACCCGAAATCGAGCACTTGGAACCCCGTCACTCTAGTTATCGTTTCATTTGGTTCCCGCCGCGGGACCGCCATCCGATACACATTCATGAGCGGCCGCGGCCCAGGTAGCCATGTTGAATTTTGATTTCGTATCACTCTTCATCTAGCCACGTGTGCGTGCCACTATGGCGGGTAAACTTAAACCTATATCTGTTCGGGTGTATGGGAGTTTGAATAAAGAGAGGTAGGGCATAGCGGGGTATCTCGTTCGAATTGGAGCCGCCCGACTGGGGAAGTACCTCCACCTTACAGAATATCGCAGCTAAATAATACTCTTTTAAATAGTATTGTGTTTCTGCCGGTGAGTAAGGTTTCCAGTGCTCCATGGGGTGGGGATTTGGGGAACCGTGGCTTTGGCAGTGGAGTGGCATTTGCTTTTTGCTGCCAGAGCAACGTGTTATAGAGGTGGGCAACGCATTAGCGATAGTATTGGTGTTGCTAATGTCTATAGGCAGTGGTGACCACTTTCCATCAGGTGGCCCGCTTGCCTGTTCGCCTACCGTATGTCATAGAAAAAAAAAAAAAAAGGGTCAAGCAAGTAATTTCTGAGAAGCAAAAATATGAAGTACACGCATATATTTATTAGGTTTTAAGAATTTGTGGATATTCAGTACACTTTCACTACACAATTATCGGGTTTGTTACCACCGTTAGCAGTCTACTGGTGACCATGACGCATGCAACTGCGTCGAAATATCTAGGTAAAAACAATGCTAACACTGGTAACATGGTAAAACGATATTGATTTATTACGTACCTATACCACTTCAGTTTGGTTATGTAAGACTCCCACATGTCCACATAGTATGTAAAAATTTAAGTATATTTATTTGTTCACAGTAGAAAATTGTATTAAGTTCCTGTTTGATGTATTTATAAATTAGTAACCAAGACGCGTCCTCGCGTAAAAATATAATGTCTAATTTTATTAAGGTGACATCCCGGTACTCTAATTGAATATCTACGAGCGTCATTGTTCACAACGCAATGATTTAAAGTCGCACCACGCTCCATCGATCATCAATCCATCATAAAACCAATGGAACGACCGACAATACCGAGTTAAAAACCAGTATTAAAAGAGCTACTATTGGTATAAGCGTCTAAAGAGATACTAGCTCGTCTTAAACTGGTTTTTTGTAAGTCGGTATGCTTTACCTACTGTGTTATTGTTCATCCTTAACCCAGAACAGAAGGCTGTTTACTGGAAAACGTGTACAAGGTCGTGTTACGACAGCGCCACTTATCGCCTCTTATTGTGTTGAAAATATTGCTGCAAAATCCATTGCTTGTCAAACTTAAGCGATTACCGTTCACAGTGGCCGCTGACACACAATGGATGTCGAACATTAGAGTGTAGTGTTAGAGAAAATCGTACATTTTCCGAGGATTTTGCGACAATGAGCGCGGCAATTTGTTACAATTTGTTGAAATTGTTTTTTAAAATAGCTCCAATTTACGTAATAGGCAATACTAACTCGCTAATGTAGTATGTGGATACTTTTTTTAAAAGTGTCGAAGGAAGTTATTGAATTACGATGTACAATATGACAATAAATACGGTACTAATACGCGTGTAGTAGCTACTATTATTTTGCGTTCTGCTACAAAAGGAAGCAATTATTTCTTTACAGTCTCCTTGCTAATATAAAAACCTATTTGGAAATGACTAGCGACCATTCGAGCCTTTGGTAGAAACCGTATTAAAATCTGTTGCATAATTAGGTAAAGTTTAAAAAAAAAATGACTGGACAGGTTTCATCAGGTGGTAGATCTCTGTCAAACCAGAGGAGTCCGCCTGGATGAGTACCACAGCCTCATCTATTTCTGCCGTCAAGCAACATCAGAGCTTTACATCTCTGTCCTCGCAGTGACAACGCACCTGCGGTTCTGCATTTTTGTTGCGTGCAATCTAAATGCATGAATCGTAGATGTTATGAGCGACAGTCACCTCTCACCGTCAGGTGGTCTGCCTGCTCATATGTCACTGCGTAGTATTAAAAAAAACAGACCGACTCGTAGCGACTTTTTTACAGGTACTTCTATTAAGAGATCCCCCGGGCAGTCGTGCGCGAGAGCACAACAGGGACATTAACGCCAAGATTACTATTAAGAGATAAGATCTCACGTACGCAGCTAAGAAACACAACACGATAGTAAATAAAATATTATAATACGATTAATAATCAACGCGCATCTCGTAGAAGCCACGATATTTAATTGCGCGGGTAGCCTTGTGTCACTTGCGGACGCATCGACGAACTACCAGTGACAACAAAACTTGTCTGTAGAGTAGGCGGTGGCGTAAGTTAGGCTAGTGGGATGACGTTTACTAAATAGCGTCTATAGTTCTGATTTTGTCCACTGACCAGACAAGTTAGTTCACTTATGCGTTTATTACTTTTGTCTAAATTCAGTCGTCTAAATTCAGAAACAAAAAGAATGAGAGCAAATGAAAGTGGAATGTGTTGCTCATAGAATACGATTATCAAAAGTATTACCGCTATCGCTTTGACCGCTCACAAATTAGTTTTGACCGAAAGATCAATTTCCGCTATGGCCAATCCATTTGGTGCGAACTATAATTGCACCTGTGCTGGGAAATCTACCTTGAGAACTTAGATTGAGGTAAATATGTCAAATCGCTACTAAAATCTTACAAAACACAGTGTTAAAATGTCATTGTCAACGACACAATACCTTTGTGATTGTGGCTGTGGATTAGAAACGGCACTATACTTTGTCTATTTTAGAAGAAGTCGAAAATATTGTGACACTGCTTTAATAGTACGGAAGGCAGCACATCAAGGTACCTACTACCAGTATAAAATGAACTTGCTTTACTATGGATGTGAGTATAAGCCAGAGACGGTCCAAAGTCTAATCAGGGCAGGTTGGGGTGCTGTAGTGCGTACCCAAGGGTTATCTTCGTTACTAAAGTGAAAAAGACTATATATACAAGTAGTTGACACTTTGTGTTGTGCATTCATGATGGAACTCAATTATATTATAGATATAATTGAATAAATATCTAAATATCTCAATTTTATTCTCCACGTTCCACTAAATATTTATTGGAACTAGTGTATACAAGTGTTTTAATCTATAATATAATACATGTATTAAGTATTGAAGCCTTAATGTCCCGGTTGTGCTCTCGCACGCGAGGGTCTGGGGTCCGCCCTGACCGCTTTGGCATATCGGGTAATTACAGTGCAGACAGAGCCACCTCAATGTGCAGGTTTCATCACGATGTTTTCTCTTACCGCCAGAGCATCCGTTAGTATACAATTAATGTACCTACTCAGAAAAGAGTTGGTAACCCCTTAACCATTAGGCACCGATACTCCAAATAGCTAATCTACCTATACCTGTGCAATTCCGTGTATAGAGGCTGATATCAGTGGGTACATACCTAAAACAATATGATATAAATTTATTTATTTTTTATTAGATATATATATCATTCATTTACATCATCAACACAGCCCATAACAGTCCACTGCAGGACTCCGGGCCTCTCCCATGAAAGGGAAGGTTATTGCCATAATCTCTACGCTTGGCAGGTGGGTTGGAGATCGCAGTGTTGTAAATATAACAATGGTAAACGCTGCTGCCCATTTTCCAGCCTACGGAGACTTCAGATATTTTGCTTCGAAAACATTAGTCGCCTTGTACGACACCCACGACTTTAAGGGATTGGTGCTATGCTACTGTGCCGGACACCACATGACATTTACACATTTAGTGACATTAACAGAGACAATTTAAGACTTAGTTTTACACTTTTTACTTTTTAAAGTAGCCGTCTGAGGATCCCCCGTTTCATAGAATTACGTTCACTGATGTCTGTGCCGACACCGGGTCCGGTTGGTCCCGGGCATTGTCGGCAAAGCCCTATCACGTAACGCTGCATGGATTTGAATGTCATGAAGGCACAAACTGGGAAGTATATGTCCACCATTAGATGTTCTGCGCCTGAACGATTCAATTTGAACTACGGTGACCATGATATTTCGCTAGATACAGTTTATAATATAAGGCGTCACCACAATTACGCAAGTCAAAGTGGACAATGCGCAAGAGCAGACCTTCCGTTTCTATTAGCGCGCATACGCCAAAGAGCTGCGCACGGGCGGCGTGCGCTATGGTTATTGGGTATAGATGCGTGCAAAAGCAACCGAAGAATCATATCTAATAGGGCAGGTCATATCTAATCTTACCTAATCGAAGGTACTATATATGAAACTTGGCTTATAAAAACGCGCCTGTACGCGGAATTTGAAATCATTCGCGGACCATATTTTGACTCTGGACCGCGGACCACAGGCTGGGAACACTGCTTTACTGACTAAAATGACAAGTCAAAGTAATAAAATACTTTTACCCCCGAAATAACTACAGGATTCCGTGGGATAGTTGAGGGTTCACAGAGATTCGAAATTTCAAACTGTAGCATAGACCGCTAGCATAATTGAAAGGATATAACGAGAATATTTATTCAATGACATTCGGGAGATAACAATGTCAAATTCCTTAAAGTACGAGTAGAACACATCTGCTACTAGATGTAGATACCCGTACAAGACAGCGATCAGGAGGAGTTATCTTACTGTTGGACGATACTGTATAGTACTGAACTAAAAAGGGACGTCAACGTTATAACATTATAAAGTTATAACAACGTCGAACGGAGTGACAAGCTTCAGCAGTAATTCTCTGTTATGTCCGTAAAGTTAGCAGCATCACCAGCGAATTAATTTTAATAACTATAGTTGGCTGCTAACTATATGGACATCAGCTGTTTTGGTCGTCCTAAACTGCATAATTGGGTATAAACAATCAAGCTAATCTCCAGCGGGGAGTGATCATGTGCGCATCCGTCCACTGGGTCGGTGTAATTAGCGCTTTCCGGAGCCAAAGAGAATAAGCGAGCGAGGTTACTCGTACAACACAGCAAAGCGGAATGGCTGAGCGGTTTCTTCAGACTTTTTACACGCGGCATACACAGGACAGAGACCAGCTGGTCTTGTTTTCGATATTAATGTCATAATAGGCAGATTGACACGTTTTCAAATAGTTAATTCGACATTAAGGCTATGAATAAAATAACTAGTATATTTAGATCAAACAGGCTTAAAATATTGGCAGTTATATTATGCAGTAGCAAATCTCCGGTGATAGGACTCCGTCAACTTCGTCCTACAGTGACCAATCTGAGTTTCTGCATTTTTGTAACACGAAATTTTACAGTTCATCGAGTCTGCGTGTTTATTACCACTGAGTAGTAAAGAAAACTCGCCTTTAATTTGATAGCGGTAACGATAACATTACTTTGACGGAGAACGGAATGGAGACCGGATGTATATAAGTGATTAATGGATACAGTGAGAAAAGCAGCATCAACTCTTCAGAAACGCATACGTGATCCAACACGGTGTTGTAAATATCCATAGGCAGCTGATATCACTTAACATCAGGTGACCTACCTGTTCATTTGCCTCCCTGTATTATATAAAACTAGCTGACCCGGCAAACGTGGTTTTGCCATATAAATATTACTAAAATGGCTATTAAAAAATAAGGGTTGATCGTAGAAGGGTGAAAATTGAGGATTGTATGTATTTTTGTATGTTGTATCATAAAAAAATAGAAATTAAAAATTTTGTCTAAAAAAGAAAAAAAAAATTTAGGGGTGGACTACCCTTAACATTTAGGGGGATGAAAAATAGATGTTGGCCGATTCTCATAGATACCGGATAAGCACAAACAATTTCATCAAAATCGGTCAAGCCGTTTCGGAGGAGTATGGCAACGAAAACTGTGACACGAGAATTTTATATATTAGATAAAAAGCTCAACATGCCTGAAATGCCCATTTTCAAACCTAGCCCTTACCCGCTGGCACTTCTCTACGCGTTATGATTGGCTCCTTGAATTAATAAAAAAAAAATACTGTACTTGCCCACACTACCCATTTTCAAACCTAGCCCTTACCCGCTGGCACTTCTCAACGCGACTGTCCGCGCGAATAAGTAGGTTACACGCTAAGCGCGATCACTAAGTACCGCGTCGCTAATTGGGAGTCAAACACATCGTCGTCCGCGAGCCTGCGATACTGTAATGTTTCGCCTATAGCCTACATTCGCGGTAGCCTCGGCGTGAGGGAGGGATATCGCGGATAAGATTGCAGCGACTCGTCTGAGCTGGGACCCTATTTTTTAATCGCATGCGGTGCATGCACGCAAGCGCTCGAATTCTGATGCATGTTTTTTTTTTATTATTAGCAACTTACCACGCCCAGGGCCCTTGGGCCTCTACTTTTTGTGTGGATTCAATTTGAAATTTCAATATTTTATAATAACATTGGCAGCCCCGAAAGCGAACGGTTCAAAAATAGGCATAGGTCATATTTCAAATGATCGAATTTATCATTCATTCAAAATAAAATTTGAAAACCATTCCGACTTATGGCGAGCGGTTCAGAAATAGGGCCCTTGGTCCGAGCGGTACGTGGGAATTGAGTGCCTAAAACTGTCCCCATGGCCCGATAAACGGTGGATTGATATCGCTCAGCCGGATGCGAGAGCCGGCGGCTTCCGTTGTAAGGATGCTGAAGATCGAGCGAAGAGGAGGAGGAAGCCTTTTAAATCGTATCAATTCAATTTAGTTAAAGCATTAAATCAATTAGAAACTACTTATAAGTATCCTATCTTTTTTTCGGTAATAAAAACGCATTTATTACACTACTGCCCTAAACTTAGGCGACTCTTATGTTGGCGCCTTAAAATATTCCTAAGCATTTAGGCGTCACAAAATCGGTGTCGTAAAGTTGAGAATAAATAAACGAGTTTAGTTTTCACTGAAGGTTGGTGTTGGTGCAATACTTATTCTTGCCAGGAATATTTTAAATCCACTTAAGTTTGGTGCAATCGAGCCCGATTGCCCGAAAAATACCTAAATTCTTAGTATTCATGGTCAGTGCCGATGTTGGATCGTGACTGGCATAGTCTGCAAATATTTGCCAAGAACTGACTCTAATCAAATTATAAAAGTAAACATGGTGTAGGTAAGTACAGGGATACAGTCGTTCGGAATGGACCCGTTGAAGGTTACCTACGGCGGTGTACTTCGCTCAAGATATTTTGTGTAGTTATGTAGTACTACATACATTGTTTGCAGAATAACCGGGTCTCTAACTGATATTACATGTAGCAGTCAGCTGAAGTGAACATGTATGCTGGGGATCCGTTCACTATGCAGCTGACTGTACTACGCTAGAGAAGTCAAGTCTCTGTGAAGACATTTTACACTTTCGTATTAAGTCACAATTATTCTTGCAACTTCTTGTCGCGGCTTTAACAGCGAGGCTGGCCAAGGTTTAATCAATTTCGGGTCAGAGATTATCTTCTTTGTACGATTTTTTCACCGAATCATCATCATCATCATCATAATCATATTTATTTGTTTCCACAAAGTTAAAGTTCTAAAGCGACAAGTTGGTACTTGGCTGATCCATCCCAGAGAACAGTAATTTCGCACAGAATGAACTATCTGCATCGACTTTCATTTTCGAACCTTTTTTCAACGATTGATCGATATAATATCCGAACAGAATATGTGGCTAAAACAGGTAGAGCTCGTCTAATCTAAAATGACGCGCCCCACTATCGCATTAACGCACACAAGCAAGTTTAAAATATGGACGCAAAACATATACAAATGCCGTTGTAATTGGTCATTCAGTTGCCGGTGAGACTCGTTCACGTTGCACGCGTCGTTCGATTGGAGCAATCGACGCTCCCACGCAGATGAAGTGTCGTTATTAATATTTGCACTCACTCATCGAAATCAACTAACTAAGTAGTGGGGCGCGTCATTTTAGACTAGACGAGCTCTAACAAGCTACTACAAGTAGCACAAATATTATAATACCTAGGTTCGCACGCCATTGTTATATTGCTGGCGCACTGACATCGCATTCGCGGGGTAATGTCTACTTTGCATGCGAGTTGTCTCAAATTAGCTAGGTACAGATGGCAGCGCATCAAGTTATGCATTATGCAATTTTTAAGTCTTGTATGGTCATCATTATTAGCGAAAGCTATGGAAAATAGACGGGAGAAATGATAGGACATATGGCGAAGCACGACAACTTTTTAAAAAGAGAACAGTGGCGATAGCTCTCTTCTCTTTTAAACAGTTTTAAAGGGTCTATTAAATGAATGACGATTATAGTAATGAAGGTTTTTACGATTCATAAATTGACGAGATGGCACTACTGTGACTGTAGCTGTAAAAATAAAGCCTGGAATGAATGCATCATTTTACAGCAGTCGTTTCTGTCCAATAGCACGACAGTGTTTTAACAACAGACCGTACGCCTCAATAGTGCCATCTGAAATCGCGAAAACTCCAATTGTGATCTATCGACCTAGACCTAAGAGGTTTTATATCGAAACAGGGCCCATTTAATTTGCTTTCTAAACAACCAGCGAAGAAAAACTAGTTAATGGTTATGCTTGGAGTGAGTTATATATTAACGCAGGTATTACTTTATAGGTAGCAGGTAGTACCTTGGCCGTATGGTGTCCGGCAGAGTAGAATAGCACCAACCCCTTACAGTCATGGGTGTCGTAGAAGGCGACTAATGTTTTCGAGGCAAAATATTAAGAGTCTCCGTAGTCTGGAAAATGGGCAGCAGCATTTTCCAATGTTATATTTAAATACTGCGATCTCCAACCCGCCTGCCAAGCGTGGTGATTATGGCAATAACCTCCCCTTTCGTGGGAGAGGCCCTAAGTCCTGCAGTGGACTGTTACGAGCTGAGATGATGACGAGGTGCAATAGGTGCAAAACTTCGTAAAAACATCAGACTCATACTTTCTGTGTGAGTTATGGGTAAACACTGTAAAAAACGACGCCTCTGTTCATAGCGGTAATCAATCAGAAATAAAAACTAATGTAGGTAATGCAGTTTCATTCAATCCTATTTATATTAACGGTAATGGTAAATGCAAATCGATTATTGATTGTATAACTTGTAAGTACCTATACCTTTTGATAACCTTGTTTACATTATTTTATAGTGTATGTAATGTGTTACTCAATATAATGAGTAAGCCAATGCCACATAAGCCACAATATTTTATTTAATGATTGAAACTTACGACCGGTATGTAAGTACTCCCGATTGTTATATATGTCGCAGCCGGATGGTTAAATTAGCCGGTTAACTAAACGGCTAGCTTTTTGAGCAATTATTTAGTTGAAAATTTGCCAGTTTCATAAGATTTTAAAGTGATGTTGAAAGAACGATATTGCCTCGAGTTTACGCAGCTCTTCCACACATTGTTCCAATGCTAACCTACCCACAATAACTTTAAAGTATAATAATAGTTTGCATTAGGTTTCTATTCGGTTAGTTTAGGTTAGCATTATGACAATGAATGGAAGAGCTCCGTAAACTCGAGGCAATATCGTTCATTTGACTTTACTTTCAAAGTTCATGAATTTGGCCAATTTTCAATTAAATAACTGCTTAAATAGCTAGCCGTTTAATTAACCGGCTAATTTAACCATTTGGCTGCGACATATACATGACTTAAGATTGCTTACGTCGCTTAATTTTATTGAAAGAAGAATGGTGTGCCAATAAAAAATGACTTCCAAAGAGGTCATTATACAAGCGTGATACGGGCAAATAGAGTTGACGTGCACATCGACCATGAATTTTGCTTGGCACTGTGCAAAAATAACCAATTTTCATTTCGCAAAAGCCGCTTTTATATACTACAGCCGTTTTTATTATAATATATATCTATACAAATGACTTAATGTTATACAAAAAGTTAGAACATAAGGTGACCAAGGCCAACTGGTTTACCAACCAAGGTGGTTTAACTTACAGCCATCCCTTATGGACACGTTATATGCACCATTAAAACAGAAAAGAAAATATATATTGTTATTTAAGCTCCTTCCTCTGCCTCTTCACCCAATTCTTCGCCAAGGACAGAAAACTAAAACAGAAAAAGAAAACTGACAATCCTTTACGGTCATAACTATCGTTATCGCGTTCAATGGTTTCTTTAGATTCTTACTTATTCTTCCATACAAAATAAAATCGCTCGGAACCACGCAAGGGATTTTGATGTGGTTCTCACCGATAATTTCTTCCGAAGAGTTAATAGTTTATTACATGCATAATACAGTAAAGAAAACCCGTCCGAAGCCGGGCGAGTCGCCAGTTCACATAATGCTGAATCGCGTGCTCAATGTGCAGATGCGGCTGCACCTAATCGATAGTGTGTCGCCTAACTGGGTCGGTGCGAATTGAAAGAACTCACGGAATACGAAATGCAGTAAATTACAAATGGAAATCATTTCATGTAGTAAATTTTTTTTAAGATATACTAGCAAGCGGGTCTTGGTGGAAAGTGCAACACAGCAACACCCGGAGAGTCGCGTATGCGTTGCTGAACTGCGGAGACAGGTGTGTGTACTAGGTATGACTTAAGTCAACAAATCTTGTAGAGCGTACAAAAGTGGATTTAGTACTTACGATTTAGATTTTAATTATAATTTGTATAACATATCAGTGACCCTAAAATCCCGATCAAGTTCAAGGGGCTAATATATACATAATGCTCTATAGCTGCGAAATTTGGACGGCGCTGACATATAACGTTCAGAATTACACGTCCACGGATCGTAAAGGCTGCGGTGGATGTGTGGCGTTACACGTCTTGATCGAGTGTGTAACGAGTACATTCGTAGCAGCCTTGATTGATTGATTGATGAAAAGAAAATATATACTTTACATAAATGTTACTGAGGTATGTGCAAAGGCGGACTGGATCTCGCCTTGTGAGAGACATCGCGGATAAGACCGCTTGGGCTGGTTTGGTCTGGTATTGCGTAAGCCCGGATAAGTGGGAAATGGGTGCCTAAACCTGCCAGTATCAGAAAAGAAATCCTGCAGGAGACCCAAGAAGCGATGGATTGACACCGCCCCCGCCGAGTCGGACGCGAGAGCCAACAGCTTACGGCGTGAGCCGAAAATCGGGCAACTTGGAAAAGAAAAAGTAGGAAAGCGGACCCTGGCAAAAGCCCGGATTAACCGCTCAGATGATGATGATGATGATGATGATCTGTACCTAGCTATGCACCAGCGTGAATATACTGCGGCGGTGATGATGATAAATAATAATTTAAAGGAACGATAAATTTAATGCCTATGTGGCATGCTTAAAATACCGAACTACGAGTAGGTCCTAACCTAACCTGGTGGTTAGAATTTGGAAGATAATACCTAACCCGGGACCTTTGCGTGGCAGACTGGCATATAAACCAACTGAACCACATAAGCCGTCGTAGGCAATCGATATATTAAATTATGTAAATATTTGATAGAAGCTTTTGTTCGAAAGTCCATGCACCATCTAGAAAGTGCTTAACTCGGTAGAATCATTTGGCGGGAAAATCTGCTGACTTGTGACATTCGCTCGCAGTTCTTTGCGTGCCAGCCGGTCGGATTCCGCCGGACAATTCTTGTCATTTACTTTAAACCGGACATTTTTAAAGCCCGCTTTAAATTGTGGAACACAGTGGTTAAACCGTGTTTCGAGTCGCCAGTTGGAACACGAGGATGTACTTGGTTTAAGTTGTAATTTATTTATAAAGTTGGTGTAATATGAACTAATAAATAAATTAATAAAGTTAACAAAACAAATTTGGTCATAAAAGATAATAAAACAAACTTGATTTTTACACAGACGATGCTAGTTTAAAAACAATATTAAGCTAGGTTATCATGGTTAACCCAGTAATTAAATTCTACTTTACATTCAATGGTCTCTGACTACCCCTATTGTATACGGGCATGATTGTCTACCGTATGTATACGTATGTATGTAAAAGTCACCCATCGCGATCTTAACAGAAAACCCAGCCATGAATAACACAGAACTTCACGCAATTCTGTTTGCACATTATTCACAGGTGCTTATCCCCCGAAATGGAGGCACAAAAAAAGGTTAAATTTTGAATTGAGGGTAAATCTCCGCCCGGGGCCATTCAATCACGTCTACCCGGGTATGGAGATGGAGAATATGTACGGCATGTGCTTGTTTTATTTTGATGAAAGTCAATATTTCCATATTGAGTAGGTTAATCTTTTCAAACGTCAAATAGGACTAGGATACGAAAGTAGGAAGGTAAAGTAAAGAAGTTTGTAAGGGAATATAAGTCATATTATCTGTACATAGTATAAAACAAAGTGGTTTCCCGCCGTCTGTATCTATGTGCTATCTTTTAAACTACGCAACATATTTTAATGCGGTTTTCAACAATAAATAGAGTGATTCAAGTAGAAAGTTTAAGAAAGAAAAAAAAGGTAGGTAGGGGTAAAGTGAAAGGACATCCAAAAAGTACTAGAAAATGTTGAAAGTGCCGGCCAAAAACGGTAAAGTAATCAGTTTGATAGAACGTTTCATTCTGAACATTTTAATTACCTTAGCCACGCTATACGACCATTACTAGGTTGTTATTCAAGCTTGAAAATCTAATATTCGATTACAATCATAAAGCTTAATCCTAAATCATTAGGCCTTATGGTGTGGATCTTCCAGCTATCCGCATGAGCCGCTTTAGTTTAACCTTTATAATGTGTACGGCTAAGGAATGGAACGCGTTGCCTGCGAGTGTGTTCCCAAATCGTTATAATCTAGACGCCTTCAAGGCTAAAGTGAATAAGCTGTTCCTAGACAGACATGATCCATCATCGACCGCATCGTCAGTTACCACAAGGTGAGATGGCGTTCAAATGCCTGGCTAGTCAAATTATAAACTAGACTTCACTGTCTTGTAACTGAAATTGCTAGGTTATATAACTTTGTTGGTCGACACTTTCAAATTTTGATACTTTTTGTATGGGCCGGTGAACTTTTGTCCTTCATTTTTTTTCTTTTGTCCTTCATTTTGGTACGATGCGACAGTTATAAATTGAAATAGTCTGAGATAAGTTAACAGTTAAATTTAAAATACAGATGACATTTACAATCAGCATATTATCATTGTTCAAGCTGTCCACGTGAGTCAAAGTGGACTGAAAAATACAAGCGACGCGATGAGCAACCCCTGTTTTATTAAACACAATCCGCGAGCCAAGTTTAGGGTTGCCACAGTAACATTTAAATGTGTAAGTAGTCAGCTATACTTAGTACGTAGGTTAGCATGCTATACTATATAGACAGAGATGCACTAAGCTAGCTAGATGCACTAACAAGAGAGGTAGGGCATAGCGGGGTATCTCGTTCGAATTGGAGCCGCCCGACTGGGGAAGTACCTCCACCTTACAGAATATCGCAGCTAAATAATACTCTTTTAAATAGTATTGTGTTTCTGCCGGTGAGTAAGGTTTCCAGTGCTCCATGGGGTGGGGATTTGGGGAACCGTGGCTTTGGCAGTGGAGTGGCATTTGCTTTTTGCTGCCAGAGCAACGTGTTATAGAGGTGGGCAACGTATTAGCGATACTCTTGGTGTTGCTAATGTCTATAGGCAGTGGTGACCACTTTCCATCAGGTGGCCCGCTCGCCTGTTTGCCTACCGTATGACATAAAAAAAAAAAAAAAAAAAAAGCTAATGGATCGTCACTGACCTACCAAAGGCGAAATGGCGGACAAGGCTTTGCCATCGACACTCTGTGACAATACATTGCTGGACTATCATAGTTGCCTCCTCCACATCATATTAGTGGAGAGTTAGGGCTTGCCTATCTTCATTTTAGAAAATCACCAGAAAATGTCAGGACTTTGGATATATGTATATTCACAGAGTATGGAACGCGGGCGGAAATTGCACAGGGCAAAAAAACAACGCTTGTGTTAGGCCACTTTATCCGCAGTCTATTTCATAAGTGGTTGATAATGATAACCTTGGCGTTGCAAATGTCCATTGGCTACGGTAACCGCCTACTATCTGAGCCACACGCTTTTTCCCACATTCTAAAAAAATATGTTAATTTTTATCCAGTAAAGTGGCAAAACAACACCCCTACCGCCGGTCCAGGCATCAGTGACGCGCCGATGAAAACGGCATCAACATTTCACGCGAGGCCCGCGGCCCGCGAGCCGGATTGTATTGTGGCCCCCGTAAATATTTGAGGGAGCGCGCGAAACGGCCGACGGTGTTGCCAAGCGGAAATAAGTGACCGGCAGAGGCGCGGTACGCTGTACTGCCATGTGCACGGTATTTTTTTGTAATACGTATGCAGCATTGCGATCTTCCACCCGCCTCGCTAAGCGTCGAATACCTGCGTATTCCATATGGAAATGCCAAGAAGACTCCAGTCCATAAGTCGACTGTTATGGGCTAATAATTCAAGGGCACGTCAAGTTACGTACACAAAAAGAGTCAATTCGAATTGTAATGGAGCGCTACCGACGCTGACGTATGTACAAATCTCTATAGTCTATATAAAGAAAACATCAATTGTTGTGCATTAGTCTCGCTAAAACTAAGAAACGGCGGGACTGATTTGAAGGTGGATACGGGACCAGTACCGGGTAGGATAGGTGTGGGTAGGTGAAGAGGTAGGGTAGGCGTAGAGTAGGATGAGGTAGGGGTAGGGTAGCGTAGTAGTAGGGTAGGGGTAGAGTAGGGTAGGAGTAGAGTAGGGTAGAAGTAAAGTAGGTTAGGCTAGTGGTAGGGTTAGAGATGGATGACACGCGAAAGAAGACGCGCCGGGCCAGATAGTAACTTATTATTTATACTTTTAGGTTGGTTTACTTAGACAGAGCTATTTATTAGAGAATCAGTTTGAGAGCTCACTGAAATTAAACCAATAAATATAACCTACCAACTACAACGGCCTTACTACCTGGGTCGTTAAAATCCCCCGCGAAATTCAAGTATCGAAAGCCAGATCACATCCGAAACTCCAACAACAATTACTGTTCTCAACTGAAGTTTAAAAAACATATGAGCAGAGCAGTAAGGAAGCGGCGTCTGGCACTTTACAAAGTTTAATCCTAAGAATGCGGGATTCCCTGTGAAATGTGGAGTGTTGTCTGCCAAAGGACGTCGTCGTAGGTGAGATACCAAAATCGCCAAGAGCCACCCTACGCTCCGTCGATTCACCACAGATCGAGTCGGATCATTGGTTTTATTCGCTTGCTAACATATGTCGGCATTTACAAAGGTATCTGTTTGGGTCACTGGAAGGAACTGTACGAGTTAAGGATAGTGTTTGCCGTTAGTGATCACGCTTCATACAAACAGTTTCGCTATTCCAATATTACGCTATAAAAGCCATTGAAATTTTGTAGGCGTATTTGGTGTACGTTTGTTTAATATTTGACAATTTCGAACCATGTTGATTGAATTTTAGATTGTGATTATTTTAATTGATTTTATTTTAACATTAACTATTAGTAATTATATTAATAAAACTATTTTAAATGACGATGTATGATTATTACTATGAATAAATGAATATGAATATATCCAGAAATCAATATCTAGGAGTATGCGTGTGGTTGTCAGATTTTGGTTAAAATATATCGTTACAAAGTTAGAGCTCGTCTAATCTAAAATGACGCGCCCCACTATCGCATTAACACACACAAGCAAGTTTAAAATATGGAGGCAATACATATACAAATGCCGTTGTAATTGGTCATTCAGTCAAGCAGTCGACGCTCCCACCACCTCCCACACAGATGAAGTGTCGTTATCAATATTTGCACTCACACATCGAAATCAACTAACTAAGTAGTGGGGCGCGTCATTTTAGACTAGACGAGCTCTACACAGGTATCCTTAAAAATTGAAATCTTGAAAGCATAGATATTGGTTTTCGGATTACATCTACAAACATTTAATTGGCTTTGATACCGTAATATTAAAAATATTATCTAACTACGTTCGTATGGAGTGCGCTCGGGAAACACTCCTCATAGAGACAAAGCATTTCACGTTTTTAAGAATTTCAGTTAAAAGAAATAGATTATTCTTGACTGTATATACAATGCAAGGTAGCGATGTTTTAATAATATTGCTACATTGCATTTTATGTACATTATAAATAACCTGTTAATAGTTGGTTTTATAAGAGTAATGTATTTATATTATCAGTCGGAAGTCAGTAATAGATGTGTCAATGTGGAAGAGGTAATATAGGCGTCAGGATCGTAGCTTATGTCACTCTATATCTAGTCTCTGCCTACACTACGGGATGTGGGCTTGAGAGTGTATGTATATACGTATATATTGCCTGCCTATCTATGACATATATCGATTAATAAAATTCATTTTTTTGCTTACTCTAACGTAAATTTGTTATTCCAATAATTGAAACAAATTCAAAATAATTGAGTTGCGATAACGAACCGTAAGGGGCGCATTAGTTGTCTTTTCTTCAGTATAGATTTAATACAGCATATATTTTTGCCTGATTCTACTGAACTGTACTTTAGGGAAGCAGACCAACTGGATCTGGCAGTAAGTGATGTCCATACATCACTTGCCGTCAGTACACCCGGGAGTCGCGGATGCCTTGGAATTACATTACAATTTATTCTAGTGTGATAACTTACAGTAAATCTACACCTGTGTAATTCAGCGAATAGATGTTGATTTCACAAGATACATACCTGAAACAATAAAACAATCATTAGTATATTCGTCTATTATCTGACATTAACTGGGACAGGTGTCTCAGAAAGTTTCATACTGAACAAAATCCATCCTAAACGTTTGTCGCTCAAACACGCAGAAACGGCTGAATGAAATTTTTCTTTTTCTATTGTAACGTAGGTAGTTTACGAGTACACCCTTTGTATTTTTAGTTTAATTTGTAAGGAATTAATCTTTCCTATAACAATATAGCGCTTCCTTCGCATGCCATCTTCGTGCGCTAAGCCTCCCCGCTTTACCCACCTCATTCTTTTCTTAAAGCATTTAGGAGGTATGGCGTCCCGTCCCAATATTTGCCGTGCATATTTCCGCCGCTTGACAACCCCGGGATACCCGGATACACTCTACGCTGTAACAGGCCGCCGGCGGCGCGCAAAATAAACACGCCGGGGAACACCGGCGGTTGATAAGGCGCATCGGCGGCACTCAAAAGTTACATATCCCACCGGGACGGGATATCTACTAGATGTAAATACACTGGATACAAGCTAGGAACAGACGGTGAAAAATATGCGGGAGAAAGTGCCGGCGTAGGCATTAAGGCACCTTTGTAAGCGGGCTGTATGTTGGGTGTAATTTCTGCTATACCTAAGAAAGATGTAGGGGTCAAAAGTAGCTCCGAATGGTTGGGGTAATATTACACACGGGTGGGCTTCTTGCCAGTTCTGTTTTCTTAGCTAGAACTTGGCTTGACACGCAAGTATTACCCACCGTCAGTTAATATCTCGTTGGTCTAAAAGATTCATAAACCTATTCCAAACCAACATATGCGCTTGCCGTAGGTCGAGAATGGGGCGTAAATACCTCCCCTCATAATCTGTTAATATTCTGCAAAATAGTTCTGGTTAACATTGGCATCCCATGACGGTAAATATATTACATATTTAGTTAAATATCGTCCCTAATAAGGCTTTGGTATCAATATCCCAGACATCGGCATCAGTTCCCAGAAATACCGCTCTCGATAGTCTGTGGCAATTGTAAATAGACCCGGTCCGGGTGCCTCGATAGTACCTAGGATAAGGATCTCTGCAAGATCGGTTCGCGGGCCTGTCGAAGCCAGGTTCCTTTGCAAAAACCTCCGATAGGCAAAGCTGTGACGCGAAGAATAAACGTTTTATTTTACTTTTTCACCTGATGCTGGCCGAGCCTCTCACTTACAGAAAGGTAGATAAATCCTTAATGACTAAATGCTGTAATTCGTGCAATAAAGTTTAAAAAAGATAATGTTTATGACGATGCGGCCGAAGATTGAGTACGCCTGCCTATTCACTTTGTCTGTACTGAAGTGAAGTTGAGATTGAGATTTAGAGTGCGAGTGCCATATTTATACCTTCTAGTAAGGTGGCAAACAATCGTAATGGAACGCCTGATGTGAAGCAGTTACAGTATATAGTTTACTAATATTATATATAAGTATTAAACGGCCATAGGCTACTGCCTATGGTCGTTTGCAACGCAAGGGTTACCAACCGCTTATGAAATAGAATGCGAATAAACTGGACTAACCAAACTCTAACAGACAAACAAACCAACTTCGAGCTAAGGGATGCAAAATGCAGGAAAGACGCCTATTCCTAAGAGTTTAACCCCACAACAAACGCTCACCTGGTGAACTACATGGAAAGAGATTACAGTCAGCGGTGGAATCCCGTCCGTGAGCAGTCTATATTAACCCTACAAACGTGCCGAGCTATCATACTCGAATTAATTACGCCACTTAAATTAGTCTGCACGTACACATCTGCTGGCCGGGGGGTCTACAATACCCGGTGGTACATTTGCGGGAATGGGACAAGGGGGGGACCGGGGCCCCCTCACCATGCCACCATGCCAGCTTACAAATGTGCCCGTGCACTAAGTGACATAGACAACTGTCTTTTGTTGTAAACTCAATTAAAACTTGACGGCTCGCGACGCGCCGCGACCGGGCGGGTCGTTACCCAAGTTTCGGTGTAACAGCCACAGATCAGATAGGGATAGCCCACTGGCACTCAAACTGAGATTTAAGGAGCCCAATACGAAAACACAAAAAAAATTCTGGCACCAACGGTAGCAAAACTAGTAGTGCCACGGTAAATCTACAATACTTAGAAGAAAAGTTGCATTATGTAGATGAAATAGTCTCAAAACTATCTAACTAAATTAATAAATCAAAGAAGAAAAACAAATCATCATCACAGCCCGTAACAGTCCACTGCAGGACTTAGGGCCTCTCCCACGAGAGGGGGGAGGTTATTGCCATAATCTCCACGCTTGGCAGGCGGGTTGGAGATCGCAGTGTTGTAAATATAACAATGGAAAACGCTGCTGCCCATTTCCCAGCCTACGGAGAATCTAGCTCTTTTGTCTCGAAAACATTAGTCGCCTTGTACGACACCCACGAGTGTAACGGGTTGGTGCTATTCTACTCGGCCGTACACCACACAAAGTAAAAAAGGAAAAAATGAAAATAAATAAAGGAAAGTAAATCCCTGCTCAGCGGCTACATTACTTATATGGACATTTGACCTCATAGAGAAAAACTACAATAAGTGATGTTTAAATAGAAACAGTAATCTGAAAACCTTGGATCCAAAGAAAGAGCTGATGTTCAGTCCATTATCTACCACTCCTTCACATAATAGTATGACAATGATATTGCCTCCCAATTTTACTTCACCTCAAATTTTGGTACCTACCTACAACAGCCTTCCTACCTACCGAATGAGATAAGGCCGCCTTTGCCCACAATGTTTAAATAGACTTGTTAAATTTTATTTTTTGTATTATTGTGTGCAATAAAGAGTATATCTCTCTATCTGCCTACAACAGTTTAGCTGTGGTCTGTTCCACAAATCGGCATTATTACTGCAAAGCTTGAGAACCGCAGCGGCCACTAGATTACCTTACGGCGTCACAACCGGGGTACACTGGCAACCGCGACGGTGTTACGATCGTTATCGTCGATGTGAACTTACACGTACAAGCACCGGGTGATAAGGCCACCGTTTTTACGGCCACCGCGCCACAACCTGTTTCAATTATGTCGCATGTTGTCGCTTTAGTTACACGATGGTGTTAAGTGCCGTTGCGTGCGGAGATGGTGTACCGACAGTTTGAGAATGAGTGTTTTACGATCACGGTGGCGTATTGTGGGCAATTTTCAGCCGCGACAAGCGATTTGGTGCGCGGCGATTTTCAACGTTTTCAAAAGCGGGAGATCAATGTGACCGACCACTTCATACACTATAAAATTATAAATAAATAAAACATAATTTATATCAGAATTTAAACTATTACATATTTTTAGTAGATGAGGTAGCAAATTCATTCAATTTACAATAATTATAATAATAATGTCAAATAATTCAATTTAATTATATTGTACCGAACGCTTTGAAGATTTTTACAGATACTAAGGTCGGCTTGCACCAAATTCTTGAACACATTTAAGTTTATTTATAAACAAAAACTTCATACAAAAACCGTTAAACCTCATTCTTAAGCATGTTTAAGGATTTGGTGCAAGCCGGGCTAAGTGTTGTACATTTTGCAAATTGTACATTTCGCGTATTGTATGTATATTTTACAAGACATGCACATTTCGCGTATTGTACATTACACTCCGAAAGGAATTAGACCCTTCATGTGATGGTGCCAATGCCATTCATTAAGTTTAAAATGCAAGGCCGTTCTATCTAACTGTGAACCGTTATTTAACTTACCATTTGCTATGTCAGAATTCTGTCAACATTCTGATAAATTGACGTTAATAAGACTTGAATATTGACTGCTATATCCTGGATCATGGTCATAATAATATTTATTTCAATCAAGGTATTAAGGTATCATTTCAAAGGCACACCCCGAGACCTAGCGCGTGACAGCACAACCAGGATATTGATACCAAGATGATGATTGATGATGATGATCAAACTCTGAGAGGCAGAGAAAACTTCAGTAAACCACAAAATGGGTACCTAGCAGCCTTTTCTGCAGTTCATATAAGTAAAAAGAAAAACTCACATACACACGTCTGTATGAAGACTATGAATACAACCGTGTGTGTGACTGTAAGTTCAAACCCCTCCCTAACTTGATTGTTGGCTGAAGTCCAACAGTGGACTGTCACGGGCTGTTGTTGATGATAATTATTATTGACGTCTGGACATTAATTAATTTCTTCGAATCCAATTCAAACCAATTCGCTAGTAAAATTCAGCGCCTTCATAAAAGGGAAGGGACGATTCAATTAATAAACGAAAGCAGTGTCGTGCAGATTACCGCAGTCCGCAAGTTCCGCAAATTAGAAACGCAATCTTCGCGAATAAACGAGAGAAACCAAAGTGGTAACTAGGGTTGTTACGGAGACACGTAATCGTATCCGGAACTATTACACATCCGAAATAATTTCCTACCCGTACCTATCCGAAACCGGAATAAAAGTTTCGTAAAAGATTCGACTCGCATAATGCTACCCAACTGTATAAAAAGCTGAGCAGATTACATTAGAGTTGACCAGGGCATTATTTGTATACCAATTAGATTAAATTGACGACCGAATAAATTTTTCACCTTTATAAAGTCCTGATTTTTATGCTGACCAATTAAATTACATCTACCTATATTTTTGTGGTTATTTACAGTACCTAATCATATCGAAAAAATCAAATTGTTAATGAATTTCTTTTCAGTTCATAATTATCTAAAATTGCAACATGGAATTTCCAATCGGAAATAATTTCAGCTCCGTAACCGAAACCGATAAAATTTGTCCGTAACCGTTTCCTCATCCGTTTCATATCCTTAAATGCGGTTTTAACATGTAACACCGCAACACATACAGCTCATTATATGCGGTTCGGAAACTAGACTGCTTATGAAACAAGTAAATACACAATTTTAATCACGTTCCTACGCAAGATATATAGAAGCGATGGGTTTGTCGCCGAGTTGGTTGCGAGGGGTAACGATATCTATGACGTGAGTTAACGCGAGCATGCTGAAGACCGGGCGAAGTGGAGAAAGAACAAAAAAGCAGACCCGGACTGAAGCCGGAATTGCCTGCCCGGGTTATAAATAATTACGCTACAATAACCTTCATAACAAAACATATTTTTTTCACGAAATCAATAGTAAATTACGGAAAAGGGGATAATCAGTTATTCCATAATAATAATGATGTAGTAACTGGAGAACAAACCTAATCTAGTGTTGCAGGAAAAAATTTATATATTTCATGGTAATCGATTAAAAATAATTTCCCATTTTCTCTTGGCATGGAGAAATAATATTGAAACAAGCCCCACTTTTACTGGAACCGATTAACGGTAAATTAAAAAAAAATAATTACGCAATACCTTTCTATTTTAACATTCGTGTCAGCTCTAAGCAGAAAGCAATTTCAAACGACAAGAACCCATTGGCGCTGCAAAAAAATATCCTTTATAATTAAAATCTCAAACTGTTTATGGATTGAATTGTATTGAAAACAGCGCGTATCTAAATTCCTTTGAGGATGTTTATTAGAAAAAACCGTGACGTATGTTCATTTGACCGCATCAGTGTTACAGGAAAATAACTCGGGAATAACGAATGTAAAGTACCTACAATAAAAACCGCGATATAACGCCCCTATATTTAGTAACTTAAATTACAATGGTTCGATGAAATAAATAATGAAATTTATCGCCTCTGTATCATAATATAGTTAGCTCAAAAGTATTCTACATAGTGACATTTTGACGAGCAGACAGTTCACCTGATGGTAAGCGGAAACGATTCATGCATTTACGTATCAGGCAACAAACATATAGAAACGCGCGTTGTCAGACTCAATGTGCAGGTCTCCTCGCGGTGTTTTCCCTCACAGTATGCGTAGGTATGCGTAGATGGTTACATGAAAATAATTTGCCGTAAAAGTCATGCATATTTTGTTGCGTAGGTAATACAAATATTGTCGTATGCGTCGTGCAGTCGGGCTGCGCTACGCATGGTACGGTAATGTGTTTATCAGCCTATTTTTTTTATACCATAAGGTGGCAAACAAGCTATTTACGTATGTATGAGGTGATTTTGATGGTTCTTACGCCACTCGATTTGTCTCAATCTTGCGAGTGTCACTGAAGACATGATATTGATCAAAATTCAATGTGAAATTAATAGCAGGCGGGGACCCATTTTCGTAAAGTAGCTGGACACGGATAGCTAACGTTTATAGAAATTTATTAATACCGTCAGTTTTCAAGTTTTAATTAATATAATAATAATATGCTTGGACAAATACACACAGCGCCATCTAGCCCCAAAGTAAGCAAAGCTTGTGTTATGGGTGTTAGATAACTGATAAACTATTTATATACTTTTTTAAAATACATACTATGCCCAGACCCGTAACAGAAATTAAAATTCATCATTTCCATTTCTGCTCAGCCGGGAATCGAACCCGGGACCTCTGCGTGGCGACCGGCATGTTAACCAACTGAACCACTCAGGTCGTCATTAAACCAACGTTTGCACTTTATACACCTATTCAATTACATCAATGTGCTGACTTTTTAATTTATTAATAGCAGTCGGGGGTTTTTAGTTTTCGTACTACCATTTTTAATTGCAATTCTAAACCGCGCATTATTCTTCAAACTAGGTCACACCAGGACACTCTACCGTTAGTTTAGATTATGCGATGAAACTACCAACGACAGTCACATTTATCACCTTAGCATAAACTATATGACTTTATGACTTGATGATCATTATGACTTTACGGTGGAATAGCTATTCAAAGTTTGTTTAACGGCTTCCCCTCGATCACTGGCTGGATAGTAAGATACATTGTAAGAGATAATATGATAACTCATACGCTTTCTCGTAAAATAGGTGTACAACACTATTATGACCCAGGTGTATATGTTATGAGGTTTATAACTTATTATATGGGTATAACGGGTAACAATGTTGTTCGGAGATCGGTAGCCTTGTTATCTTCAGAAATATCTAGTGTTAGTGTAGGTACACAATAAGACAAACCTTAACAAATAACTGCACTGATATTTGACGATGAACTGTAATGTTTTAACAGCTGATTCTAAACTTGGCAATCGTTTTACTGCTGTATTTAAATTGATGAAATCTTGCATCTACTCGATCGTTTGTAAATAATCAATAAACTGTCAAACTTGACATTTGACATCAGGTGTTGCCATTTTAAAAGCGCATTCTATTCTGTAGGAAATTTAAGCATAAAATGTGTGATTTTTATTATATTTTCCGAAATATGTTTACCTACTTGTCTATGTTATTATGGGTTCTACAAACCAAAGCCGCCGACTGGACGACGACACCACTCCATTTGTATTCCCATAGGCAACACTTGCCTTACAATCAAATTAGGCATAGATGATACCTAATGTTAGGCTTTACTTTATTTTTTTCTATTGAGTGATTTTAAAGCTCTGGACCGAGAGCTAAGTAGGTAACTGTAGTAACTGTAGCCATGTGCTTCATATATTTTATGGCTTCGAACTCTTCAGTGGACAACATCTTATTTTCTGAATATTATACAACTATTTGCAAATAATCGCTTGATTGTGTATCTATCGCGTGTTATGTTATAAAATGACATTTTGTTCATTTTTTACCATGGCTGAAAAACGAAATAGCAACGTGAACTTTTTTAGAGCTTTGCTAAAAATGCTTAAATGTCAACTAAACCCACCTCCACCCAGGGTCCTATCGACCTCTCGGTCATACGGACCGCGTCAGACCTAATCACGGGTGATGTGCACGCTTACTTGCCGATGGCTCTTTGGGCGTGCGCATTTCTTGACACCCACAAATCCAGTTGTTCCATATGCACTCTCCCTTAGCGGGCTGACGTCACAATACACACTCCTGCTCCGTCGGCCAGCTGCCATACTCGTTCGCTCCCTCCTCCATCTCTTCTTCTGCTCCTATTCCTCCTCCATTCTCCTCACGCGGTGCCATGCGTACGCAAACTCTCTCAACCTTGCGAAGTTCGCCTCTGAGGACACAAGGTCCGTGAAGTAGACCGGACCCACTTCCTTCCGCTCTAACCCAGCAAGCATGATGCTGCGCTCCTGTTGGTACCTCTCGCATTCCCACAAAATGTGGTCCCTAGTCTCCAATGCCTCCCCGCATAAACACTCTGCACAGTCGTTCAGATGAAATGCCCATAATCGCGCTCTAAATGCGCCATGACCGGACAGCATCTGGGAAACAACATAATCGGGCTCCACCCACGTGGCCCCTAGTCTACCGCGGACGCACGGGAAGAAGCGCTTGAGATCCGCACCCTTCTCCTCGGCATCCCAGCGCTCCTGCCAGGCGTCTACCGCCTCATCATGGGCAGTTTTCTTGAGCTCGATCACTGCCCTTCCGTCCAACCCGGTACGGCCCGCTTCCACCTTTCCCATCCGCCCCACCTCCAGGTCCGCAGGCAGGACACCAGCAAGCACCGCCAGAGCGGCAGTACTTGTGGTACGGTACGCCTTCGTGAGAAGGATCAGTGCCGGGCGCTGAGTTCTGAGCAGACGGCTCTTCACCACATAGAACCCGATCCTACAGCACCATACAGAGGCCGCGTACGTCACCGTAGCAACGAACGTACCAAAGTACAGTATTCGGAGCGCTCTATATTTAATCCCCCAAGACGAAGTAGATACCCTAGTCATTTTCCCAAAGCATCTTGCCGCCCTCTCCCCAATATCCTGCGCGTGGGCCGCGAACGAGTGCGATTCGTCCAGCGTCACCCCCAATACCTTGACGGTCGAGACACTCCTGATCGATTGCCCTCCTAGGCGTAGCACAGGTGGTCTCTTAAACTTTCCCTTTAGAGTAATCTTTGCGCTCTTCGCCGGAGCGAAGGCCAGCCTGTTTCTGAGGCCCCATTCTGTCACCAGACGTAGGGCCTCAGCCCCATGCCGTTCGATTTCCGCCCTGGAGTTCGCCTCTATCAGAAGCGTCACGTCGTCAGCGTAGGCGACGGCCCGCACGCCCTCCGGAAAGGGAAGGCGTAGCAGGTCGTCCATTAGTAGATTCCACAATGCGGGCCCCAGGACCGAGCCCTGAGGACACCCCATTGTCGAATTTTTAAGCGCACACAACCCCCCCGCCCACATACCTACATGTCTGTCGCAGAAATACGACGAGAACATCCTATACATGTTGGGTGGACACCCCCCCTGTTTGAGTTTCAGTAGTATCATTGGCCACCATGCGTTGTCAAACGCCCCGGAGATGTCCAGCATGATCGCCTGGACGTACTTGCAGCAAGACGTCCGTACTACCTGCAGCACAGCGTTAAGCGCCGTTACTGTAGAACGCCCCCTTACAAACCCATGCTGGCCGTCGGATATGCGAGAGTATAGACCGGGCGTACACTCACACATCACTCTTTCGAGCACCTTCCCAAAAACAGGAAGGAGGGTCACGGGTCTATAGGCTTTGGGGTCAGTCAAAGCCTTCCCGTTCCCCTTCGGAAGGACTACCAACCTACCTACTTTCCATACACTTGGAAAGACTCCTTCCCGCACACACTTCGCCATGAGCTCAGTGATCTCGGCGGCGGATACCTTCCAAGCCGCTTTTATAATGCGCGCGGTGATCCCGTCCACCCCCGGGGCCTTGTTCGGTAAGTCCTTCACGATGCGGCCTATCGCTAATCCGTTCAGTGGTTCAGAGTTCCGGCCAGATGGTAGGCAAGATGCTGCTAGCCTAACCCCCCTGTGATATTCAGAGTCCGTCGCTGGTGCGTCATCCGGACACATCACCTTTAGCACACCGCTTAACGCCGAACCGGCGTCCCCGGCGTAACCGTCTGCAAGCTTCATTCCGTTCACGACATTTGCGGGCGGGCGCACACGACCGCAAGCGGCTCTGTACGCCATCCCCCAAGGATCGTTGTTCCCACTGTTTGCTAGTTGCCGGAAGTGGTCGGATTCAGCCTCCCGCATGGCCCTTCGGTACTTGGCGCGTTCAACGTGAAAGCGAGCCCTATACTCCTCCTCCATCATCCCCGTACGCCTACTCTCCTGCCACGCTCTCCTAGCCCGGTTATGTTGCCTCCTCAGCGCATCCAGTTCCCCGGACCACCACTCGTAGCCGGTTTGCGGTCTATCCCGCTTTACCCCCAAACACTCCGCGGCTGTACGAACAAGGGCCGCGGTATACTCGGCACATGCTTGCTCCGCAGGTTTACGTAGGTCTAAATGTCAACTCTATAACGTTGTGCAGTAGTGATACAGAAGACCGCATATCGACGTACCCAAAACCAGTATAAAAGGAACTAACACCACTATGAGCGCCTATACAGACGCCAGCTCATCTTATACTGGTTATGAGTAGGTCAATATACCGTCGACGGTACCTACAACAATACGAGGCGACATTTCACGCCAGCAAACAGTTACGTTTACACGGCTCGCCGCGCTCGCACTTTATGCACCACGGGCGATTAACTGCGCGCAATGCACGCCGAATCGCAGTGTAATGTCGCGCCGGGCTGAATGCGACTAAACTCATGGTTAGCACAGGATTCGGTTGCGAATATGTATGTATCTAATATTATGTTTGTAATGGTAGTGTTGCATTTAGTACGCAATATGACCGTTGTATTTAATTCGTTTTAAATATGTTGATAAATCATCAACATAATTAGATAAGCCCCCTCCGTAAGCGGTACCGTCACGTCCGACGTGGTACCACCGCGCCCACCAGTGGTAGCACCATAAATAAAATTCATAAATCATACCTAACATACATATTATAGTATATATAGTATGGTATACTAAGCAAAACAAAATAAGGGCCATTTGTAAATTTTGATACTGCAGAGGGCCATTATTTTGTTTTGAATTGTGTATATTAGGCATTATTTATTATTTTTAATATCAATCTACCCAGTTTAGGGATAGTGCCGCTATGTTTTTCTACTATAGACTATTTATTTTATTTCAATTTTGTATTCTATTGAAACGAAAATGACGATTCCCATAGTAGGAGCTGATATCTATAGGTATAGTATAGAACCCACGAACACATCGCAATCAGATCGCACCCGTCAATTTTCCGTCTACATAGCCGGCTACGTAGACACTTCCCGCGTTTAGTTCGATTTAGCGCAAGCATTGTAGCGCGAATTGTCGTCTAATTTCGCGCTATTGTGTGACGAGATCACTCGTCGCATCAGAAGTGTATTTAGTCAGATTTGCATCACGCTATCACAGCTTGCGTTTGGTTTGACAATTACATATGTATCTACTCTAAACATTATTATACTTCGATGAATAAACTACATAAAAAGAGGTTTAGAATCGAAATTTTGATACACAATACATGATAATGAAATAAAGAAATAGGCCTGGACAATTCACACAGCGCCATCTAGCCCCAAAGTAAGCAAGGCCTGTGTTATGGGTGCTAGATAATTGAGAAACTACTTATATACTTTTAAATACATACTTATTTATAAATAACACGCAGACCCGTAAAATAAACTAAAATTCATCATTTCAATTACTGCTCGGCCGGAAATCGAACCCGGGACCTCTGCGTGGCAGACCGGCCAAACCAACTGTACCACTCAGGCCGTCATAACTCCACGATAATTCATTCAAACTCAATATTAAAACCATAAGTTGCTATCCTGTCAATATTGTCAACTACGTCAATTACACTGGCCGTGTAATTAGCACTGTGTACGATACAGTCCATTCGGTGCAAGCAATGTATTCAAAAGCCGGAGCGGAGCGCAAAGTTTCGTTCGCAGAGACAGGGCGTGGGTCTGAATGCAAATTAGCACAGGAAATTACCTATATACAGAGTGCACACATACCCACAACTGTTTTGCACGCATCGGTGTATTGTGTAGTTTCGGATCGTTGTCGCTTTGTATTCATAATTCGAAGGTCTTAGAAATGATACGTTGCGATAAAAAAAAAATTCACCGTGTGATCTAGACACGTGAATAGAAACATTACCTAGTTAATTCGTGGGAGTCATACTAATATGTTGTGCTGCAGTGTTTTATAGTACGGAAAAATGTGCAGAATCATTGTCTGCGGTGAGATTTCAACAACGATATGGAAAATGGATTATCCCTCGAATTCCTTGGTCTTGATCACAGCGATTCCATTATTATTATTTTACACATAGAAAAGTCATCAAAAAGGGACGACGCAGATATATGACTATACGGCATTCGATACGATATATGGCAATATATAAGTCATCCAAAACCATCATAATGTCTGTAAAAATCGACCGACGAGCTACAAGCCCTATCCATCTAGAAGAAGTCATATTAAGAAATGGTCAGCTGAAGGCCCCCTCCACATAACACTCAAGTTATCCTCAACCTTCATGAGTAACTATATGCATCTTGAGTGACTTCCAATAAAGTTTCAGGTACCTATCCATCCACACAGTTTGAATTTAATGCGAACCGGAAGTTCGCTTTTGCATTACAATGAACCGGTGAAAGGTGAAAGTGAGTGAAAATTGCATTCTAATTATGTCAATTAGCTTGGATGACTTAGAAGCGAAAGACTGATAAACCAGGACCGTAGCAAGTGCATTGTTCTCCTTGCTACGGTCCTGACAAACCACTTAACCTAGTTTCTAAGGGGAAAAAGTAACGAACCGTTATGTATTTTTTAAAGTCACAGGACAGGCAAGTGTTTTCGTTCGACTATGACATAAGTTCGTTCAAAGGGTATATTAGAGGTCGCTTCAGAGGCGGGCAACGCATTGGTGACTCCCCTGGTGTTGCTGATGTCCATAAGCGGCGGTGACCATTTTCCATCAGGTGGTCCGCTCGCCTGTTTGTCTGCCGTATAACATTAAACATTTTTTTTCCTCTGTTTTTGTTTTATTCTATGTATAAGCAATAAAGAATTTTTCGTTCATTCAATAATAAAAAAAAAAGTGGGAAACCTGATGGAAAGTGGTCACCGCTGCCTGTATACATTAGCCAGAATAGGGATATAATCGCCAATAATTAAAATATAATAATATAGTCATATATATAGTCAAAAAGGAGATTTTAAAAATATTAACAATTACTATTTGTTTCGAAGTTTGAGATTAAGATATTTTTAAAACTAATCAAACTGTTTTGTACTGTACTATTATTGTGTTTTATGGTATTATCAAATGTAAAATTCATGCGGTTCCCCACATCCACACCAAAGACCTTGCTCACAGACAGGAACACAACATAATCAGTTACCGATAACCGAACGATTACACAATATAGGTATACATTACAGCCGCGTACCTTGAAGTGGTGTGACGTCGGTAAATGTCATCTCAATAATAGTCATTACGAATGCCTTGAAGCATCGCAGTGCCAATTGAATCAGTTTACAGGGTCCCCCTTTGATGCATGCACGTGCACTGTCGTGAGGCGAGGTGTTGTAAGAAACAACTATATTAGGGGCAAGACTTTGGAAGCGGACGATATGCGACATAGGATGTCGTATCGGTCACTGGTATTTCAATATAATATAATATAATAAATAAAATATGAGCGTCAGTGGTTAAGTGGTGAAAGTGCCGACATATACCATGACTCTTTTCTGAGTTATGTACATTAGTTGAACTCTAACCGATGCTCTTACTGTCAGGGAAAACGTCGTGATGAAACCTACATATTCAGGCAACTGAATGTGTAACCGTGATCCAAGCTAATCAAGTTCCCTGACGACAGGGTCGCGGAAGTCAGATGGCAGTTGCTCCACTGTAATTACCTGATCTGCCAATCTTGGATCATGCTCAAGGCGGACCCCAAGCCTCAGAGCACAATATCTACATAAAAAATAATCTTTTCCCGGCATTCGTAATCGGTGATTAATGCGAAGTCTGCGTCTAGAGAACACGCGTTGATAATAATACAACGTCTGAGTGTCTGCATAAAGCTTCAGTTCATCCGCACAAGTTCTCGATAACACTACTTTGATTTGTAATTCGAGTCACCGGAATTGCATAAGCCGTACAGTACATCAAAGTATGTTGACGTGTGACCAGGAAACGAACTAATTTTGCCGCTAGATGTAACTAATTTTGCCGCTAGATGTAATGCCGTAGGTAGATCGGACAGGAACTCGGCGAAGGTATTTGTTACAATCGAACTAATTACTTGATCAGACTAAATTTGTTATATATATCTACATTCAAAGTCGGTAAGTGACAGCACGACTAGTACTTAGGATGACTCACACTACACCGTACCGCGTCTGTGTCGAGTCTCAGCTGTAGCACGGTCAAGTCAGCTGATATCCCATATATATTGTATGGATTGGTTCATGCATATATCTCGGGGCAGCGGAGTCGTCATTTCACGGTCGCCACTCGGTTGCCTCCCGGACCGGTACCGCCGATCTCCAATCGCATGATACCACCCTCTGGAATGACGTCACAGAATATCCGAAATGCATGTTGTGACGTCATTCCAGAAGGGTGGGATCATGCGATTAGAGATCGGCAGTGCCGCTGCTGGTATAGCATGAGCGTGTCTCGGTATGGAAACTCACCGTGCTTCGGCCGAGAATCGGCTCGGCCCTGACACGGTGTAGCGTGAATCATCCTTTATATTCCTGGTCTTGCTGTCACTTAACGCCTTTTAATGTATACTAGGTACAAATTTAGTGTCTGATAAAGTAATTGGATCGATTGGAACAAATAGCTACTATCGCTGAGTTCCTATCTGACCAACTAGTTGATATCTTCAGTTGGTTACATTACAATAATGGAATGACAGGTATAGTTTATATAAACACGCCATCTTTCATACATCCAACACTTTCGATATTGTGCCAAATTCGGTAGGTTGCCAACTTGCCAATGCAATCTACAAACTAAGCAACAATGCAAAATATAAATCTTCAACATATAATCATAATCTTCAACGTATACAGTGTATCCAAAGCAAATGCAATTTCAATCCGTACAACCTTGGCGTGAAGGGCAAAGAAACATCGTTATGAATCCATAATTACTCACACATTATCACAGATACTAAGTGAATCATGTTGTTACTACCTACGGTCGTTACTTTGTTTACGGTGATAATCTAGATAAACTAGGTACAAGTATATTACAATTCCTTCTAGAAACTGACAGTCTCTTCCAGTTTTACCCGACGTCGTAAAAGAGAGGACCATTTTGTATAAGCCTACAACTTGGCGCTGCACGCAATCACAATACACTAATACTAATGAAAAGTTGACACTTGGGAAGGATATCACCTCGTCTAATTTAACACAACCCGCGACAAACATACAGCGCTACTAATTAAATCAAATCAAATACGCTTATACAGTTTAGTTTTTCACAAACACTTATGAACGTCATGCAATAAATACATGTAATAATAATGAATGCTAGGCACCGCGGCATCATCGAGCGGACAACAGTTTCCTGGCCAGTCATACAAAAAAAAGAAAAATAGACTTCGTGGCCAAAGATTTTGTTCTTTGTCCGCGACGGACGCAAGCGCCGCCCGCCGGCCACCTGTCACTGTGACTTTGACAGCCACGTAATGTCATTCATTATGTCACCTCGCCGCCGAGCGCATCGACGATGCCGCACGCCTGTAATGTGATTAGCCAATAAAATTGAAATTATGACTTGTATACTGAATGGTTAAGGGGTTCGACTCGTAAGCGAGAAGTCCCGGGTTTGAATCCCATTGCGGCCATGTACCAATGATTCTTTTCTGAGTTATGTATATCTAACCGATGCTCTTACTGCGAGGGAATAAATACATCGTGATGAAACCTGCACATTCGGCGACTGAATGTGTAACCATGATCCAATCTGGTCAGGTTTCCCTGCTAGCAGGGTCACGGAGGTCAGACGGCAGTTGCTCCACTGTAATTACCTGATCTGCCAAATTCTGAATCATGGTCAAGGCGGACCCCGGGCCCGCGTGCGTGAGAGCATAACCGGGAATTACCGCCAAGATAATGTATATTTTTATTATTATTTACTAGAACTACCGCACACCCCACCGTTCCCCCAACGGCCTATTGCAGCGGAGTCACACCATCAACGGGCCCATTGTGAGCGACAGACTTGCGCAAGCGGCGCGGGCGCACTTGAGCAAACAAACGATAAGCATCTACCGTACACACGGCGCAGGTAACTCTGACGGCGGTGAGATACGTCCCATAGTCCCGACGTGCGTGTCGCGCGTGATACAAAGCTAAAATTATGTCGATTAAACTGGCTTTTACATTAAGGAAATCGCATCGAAATCGGTCTATCCGTTCGAGAGGTACGATGCCACAGACAGACGCAGAGATCCACGTACACACGACAAACTCAAAACAACCCTCTTTTCGTCGGCGGTTAAAAATGTAGAACCGCGGCCGCAGATTCATGGCAATTGTAGGGATTATATAATCTGGTATCTGTCATGCATTGTTTTAACATATATACTGTGCAACAATCTCGGCTGGAAAAAGTCTTGCACTCTGGCCTTGTACCATATTACTCGTACACTGTTCAGAGCATAAACTCAACCCAAAACATCAGCTAATGATACTGTACTGCCATTTCAAATTGTGCTAAGTACGGTCGAAGAACATAACCGGCTGAAAAAAGTCTTGCACTCTGGCCTTGAACCAGATTACTCGTACGCTGTTCAGAGAATACACTCATCCCAAAACATCAGCTAATCCATGCATCTATACATGGTGTAAAACAAAGTCGCTTCCGGCCGTCTGTCCTTACGTAGCTATGTACGCTTAGATCTTTTAAACTACGCAACGGATTTCAAATAGAGTAGTTAAAGAGAAAGGTTTATAAGCAAGAAAAGTATAGGTAGGGGTCAAGTAGGTGTACGCAAACACGAAGTCCAGGTCCACTAATTACATACAAAGGCTTAGCTATGTATTTTGTTTCGTTTGGACGGATAACACTGCGCCCTTCAGCCTATACGTACCTCAAAACCACATATAGATTAACGTACTCATGTATAACTCACGCGTACTCAGCAACACAGAGAACGAGATCAAAACTCCGCGCTAAACGGCAGATTCGAGCTCACTTATCGTAAACAGTGTTAAGTGAGCCACTTGCCCCGCTTTGTGTCGGCCTAACTGACTCTCTAAGTTAAGCACTTAACCCATTGAGATGCGATAAGAATAACAACACGAACCGATAGGTGTTGAGTCGCGATTAAGAGTAAAACTTGCCTTACGCCCTTTCATTACTCTGCTTACTTCGCTGGCTCAGCGACCCGAAGTGGATCTTGGCCTCCGACAAGAATTCGCTATTGGTCCCTATCCTGCGCGTAAAAATCAGGGTAACCCTTGAGATATAGCAGACTTCCTATGATCGCCAAACACCAGATTCCATAGACGACTGTGACATGGGGTCCAAGAGGTATATTCAAGGTCTATTCAGAGGCGAGCAACGCATTGGTAGCGCCCCTGGTGTTGCTGACGTCCATAGGAGGTGGTGACACTATCCATCAGGTGGCCCGTTTGCCTGTTTATCTGCCGTATAACATAAAAAGGTAGCTAATATTCGGGCCATCTCATACTATCTTCATTGGTATCCTTTATTTACATTAAATGCTGATTTTTCTTTGAATACCGCCAAGTGTGTAATATTTAGGTTTGTGGTTTACGAACTCGGTGTTTGCGCGATACTATGCAGATCTATGACTTGTATATCACTTTGGAACGCAATAAACTGCACTCGCTAGTAATTTTCGGTTTCTATTCAGTTTTTACGAGCAATAAAAATGGGCGCTCCCACTTGCGTTACCTATAGTATTTTGTGAAACGGTGTGATGCTTTTATAAAATTTAATAATTACTCTTAAATCAGGCGACGCCTGATTTTAGGGTAAAGAAAAACATTTTTTTTATATTAGACTAGGACAAGCATTTGTCCGCAATCTCATCTGTTAGTAAGAGACGATGCCGCCGAAGATGGAGCATCCCCGTCTCGAAGGTAACGTGTTCCATTCCTTAGCCGTAAGCACTATAAAAGTCAAACCAAAGCGGCTCTTTCGGATAGCTGGAAAATTCACGACATAAGGATGAAGCGTTCGCCCGGATGGCGTCTCCCGATGGCGGAAATGGGAAAAGTTAGCGCATAACTTAACAAATCTGTAATACCGTGGACTCAAGATTGCGGTAGTAAATATTACAGCACTATGTTATACGTACAAATACATTCTGTGGTTAGTTAATTAACCCTTGAACGTTGGTTGTTATTGGTTCACTGTCAAAATCGACATTCAATACAGCACTTGAGTGTGCAACGGTTTACACGTCATAGGTGTTGGAATGTCTGTCGGTTCCCTCGAAAATCACACACACTGAGTCACAAGCCATTTCACAGTGTAAAACTAAGTGTCTGTGCCTATTTCCTTATCATGCACTTCTGTCAACAGTTAACTACCCAAAAAGGTTGCCTGGAAGAAATCGCTTTAAGCGATAAGGCCGCCTGTTGCTTCTCCTGCTGTTAATTTAAGTTACCCATTGTATACTTTTGATTGTGCAATAAAGCGTTATTCATTCATTCATTCATTCATTCTATAGTACGAATGAATGTCCGAATCGTATATGCGACTGCATTGCTTTTCATCAGGTGAGCAGAGTTATCTTACATGCAGTATTTAAGTTTGTATTTGTGGGTTGACAAATGTTAACTTGTTCCACATGCTACGGCCCTTACAGATCACTCTCGCTCCCTCCACAATCAACCTTTTCACACATACTGGTCGGTTTAAGATGAATGAAAGTAGGATAAATGCATGAAATGAGAGCATTAAGAAGTATGGAAGGAGTATCAATGAAAGATAAAATACGGAAGAGTGTCGTTCTTTCTTATCTCAATTTGGACGTAGCTAGTTGGATAAAACTAGTTAAAATGGAACTTAGACAATTCCTAAGTTTACTGAAAATAGGCAATAAAATAGAAAAAGTAATGCTGCATAGCGTTACTTAATAACTTATCAGAATTGTTTTATCTGAGGAATGAAAAATCGTAGTTTAAATTAAAATACCATATGAATAAAAAAATTACGAAAGGAACTCCTTTAAAGGGGACAGGGCACTCTGACAAATAATGAGCTTACATATGCCTGTAATAGAAAATGGCCGACGGATAACGTGCCCAAAAAGAACTAGCATAACAACTAGAATTCCCTAGCAAATAGCACACTGGAACCAGCACGCTCATGCCCTGTAATCGCCTAGGGCCTGTCCTCTTACCGACTAAGGAGTTTTCGTCACCGAGCAGCGACCGCTTGCCGTCTGTTGATGTTAGGAAAATTTGTTTACAGCGCACGTCGACCGCATCTGATCGATTGTTTATGCGGCATAGCGATTCATAGCATTCATTGCGATGTTTATTTGCTCCGGCAGATACCTACAGCGTCAACAATGACACACGGCGGCGTACGGATAGAGGAGGAATGTCGCGGTGTCTGTTAATATGTGTTTGTTTATAGCTAGTCAGCTAGAGAGCGCTGGTTTTGTCGGCTTTTTCTTAGGTAAAGTAACATTCACACACATGGCACAAGAAAGAACAAGAAACTTAATGACTACTAGTAATGACAACTTAATCATCATCACAGCCCATAACAGTTCACTGCAGGACTTAAGGCCTCTCCCACTAAAGGGAAGGTTATTGCCATAATCTCCACGCTCGGCAGGCGGGTTAGAGATCGCAGTGTTGTAAATATAACAATGGAAAACGCTGCTGCCCATTTTCCAGCCTACGGAGACTCTAAGATCTTTTGCCTCGAAAACATTAGTCGCCTTGTACGACACCCACGAGTGTAAGGGGTTGGTGCTATTCTACTCTGCCGGACACCACAAAGCCAACAGCTTAATAGTAAAGAAAAATAGATCAATAATAATGCCATGGAGAAGTGCAATGGGGCCACACTTGGCACGGACGCCCAGCGCTCGTTTTCGGTGCGCCCCAATGCATGTATTTTACACATTAACATTTCGGAAGGAATTATCAAAATTATTGTAAACATTGCATCAAAATCAGCAGACGCTTAAAGCGACTTTAGTATATTAAAAGTATGAAGAATAATCCAAAAATCCATTGATGTGCAATGCATGGACTTCAATTCCAAATCCAATCATACTGGTACGCTGGTAGGCTTTGGCGGTAGGCTGGTTGTAATAAATGGGGAAAAATATCTGAGTGGCCGAAGTGAAATTAATTTTCAACCCATTCATAAATGCACTTAAGCAACAATTCCTTTCACCTAACATCTGGTCAAGTTATTGATGATAAATAATGAATATTAGTGCAATTAAATGGATCATTAAACCGTATTTATTGATAACAAAATCATGCCATAATCACGGTACACTATTGTGCCATAACCGTAGTATTAATCGACAGAATTAGATACTTAGAACTTTTTGTTTGAGGTACATAGGGCCTCAAATTTTTCGGCTTCCGAATTTAATTCGTATTTATGTCATTCACGCCGGAGCGGCCATACTGGCCGTACAGTGCTTGTCACAATCCAGTCACATGAACGTCACTCGTTGGACAGCCACGACGGGAAAGAGACCGTTAAAATATACAGTCCGATTTTGTTGTCTGTATTTGTTGCTACCTTTTGTCCTATATGTGTCTTGTACGGTCAGCTGAAGAAGGAATGGATCCTCCCTTGTATATAATGGAAGATAGGCGGTCAGTTTACTATCAGAGTTAAGCTGTATGAGGACCGGCGTAGTATAAGCACCAACACCACGAGTGTCGTACAAGGTGCCTAAATGTCTTATGCCCGTGTTCAAAAACAATACTTGTAACGTTACTTTGCGATCTCGCAGTGCTCGTATATATGTATGTATGTAAACTCTTTATTGCAATTAAAAAGAAATACAGTAGGTAGAAAAATATCGTTTTACAAAGCAAAGGCGGGCTTATCCCACAATAGGATTCCAAGTGACAAGTTCTCGTATGCCAAGTGAACGCACTGCGTTTCATACGGCTCTATGACTGGTCAATTTTTCTCGCTAGCTATGCGTTCATTTTGTCAGGCGCATAGTGCTGATCGCCACTCAAGTATTTTCATTTGGAACCCTGTGCATTCACGCGCATTAACTACTCATTCCAAAGAGTGTCTGTACAGAGTTAACGGAGTTCCCAGTTAGAGAAAAGATTACGAATAAAGAACGGCCGAGAAAGCGTACTGGCCTAGTCGCAGCGTGCTTGGGAGACCGATAACCAAGGTTAAGCAATACACGCAGAGTCTGAGAACTGGATGGGTGACCGTTTCATACTTTGATGCCAGTCGAATTTCGAGCAACAAGCTCGCCACTCGTTACGCGTAGGTCTCCGAACAGTAGAGAGCCTAGGCACCCCGTGACAGTACAATATTGTTATATAAGCCTGAACCATCCCACTGCTAGGTAAAGACCTCCCCCGATTCTACAGTATAATAACAAAATAATAATGCTAAAGCTCACCCACAAACAAATCCACAATACATTAGCTGCAAATGGGCTGTAAAACGTAAATTTATCCCTCTGGACCTAGACATATTATTATTACAAGCACAAATAGCCAACAAGCAGTAAACCTCTAAACTCTACATTTATCTTCGTCGCATTTAGCGATGCAGACCGCGCCCGCGCAGTTCGCGTCTCTACATAGAGCTAGAGCCGACGACAATGCAAAAAGAGTTAACAGACAGACAAGTTATTTATATTGGTCACACTCGTAATCACAGAGTGCCACACGACAGTTCGCAGAACTCTACAATGGCTCGGTAGAGTAGAGAATTTGAGATTTACTGAGTGCTATAGCATTTGTAGAGATTGCCGTTTAATCGTTTTAATGGTGGTGCGGACAGCTGTTGTATAGTGGAAGTATAGATATTTTGGGAATAGCAATTACACTAAGTTGTTGAAATGTATGTACCAAAGTTACTGTTAGGTACAATAAGTACCTGAAAGTAACTAAGTCTATTAAAACATGTAAAAATATACAAAGACTCAACAACAGAGACAGTTTAGACAAAAGTCACATAAATGGCCAATGTTTTTAAAGTAGTAGTAGTTTACGTATTAAGGACTTTTTTAACTTAAAATTATGACAACTAATGTTAATATTTAAATTCAAAGTGGCGATAAACTGAATTGGTGAGATGTGTTGTTCTTACGTTTTAAATATTGTGACCGTATTTACCATGTTTCGAGCAAATAAAGAATTTCTTTTTCATTTGTATCACGTACTGTTTAATTGCACGAACCTACTGCACGTGTGTAAACAGTATCTCTCTTTTTTCCACCTAGATATATACCTATCATTCCAAGATACCTACACTAGAACAGCATAATAAATTACCGCAAATTTTACGACCGCCATTCGTACTAGCGTTGGTAAATAACGCAACAGCAGTAGGAATAACAGCAGCACACGCAAGTGCAACGCAACATAACTCCGGAGCGTGGATATGCGACTCGAGTTACGTCGTCCAATGTCATTACTGCGCCGAATGGAATCTCGCGCAGGTCGCCGTCACAGAGTAAAGATCTAGAAGAGTTGTCTAGGCACTTTTCGATAGTATGTCAGTGATTTTGCATGTGCATAATGTCATGATATATGACAATCTATACATCGTATAAATTAACGGAGCTTCCCGCCGTCTGTCTCTATGTATGTATGCTTAGATCTTTTAAACTACGTTTACGATTGAGTGATTCGAGAAGAAGGGTTAATAAACAAGAAAAAAGGATAGATAGGGGTAAAGTAGGTGTAGGGTGGCAGTAGGGGTAGGAATAGGGGTAGGATGCCATAGAAATTGCGCGGGCCCACTAGTAAATAAATTACAATACACGTTAAGCTTACGGAGCTACCTTAATTTCGATGTACATTGCGCTGAAACTTCATAATTAAGTTTTTCATCAGTAACTTTACACAGCAACGTATGTCGTGTCAGACCACAACGACTTTTTAGTTTTCCTCCCGTACAGCTGTTGGTAAGAATTGTTGAATGCGCCTCTTCTGCGTCCATGCTCTGTGGCCGCAGTAGATATGCGACACACTCGTAACGATCACGCGAACTTTGTTACCGACGACGTAAATTTTAAAGGCACAGATGTATTGTTGTTGTGGAATTTAAAACTTTTGGTCGACGAGAATATGAGAGAATACTAGCTTCGCGGTTCCATCGTGATGAGACCTGCACATTCAGGCAACTGGATGTGTTACCATGATCCAATCCGGTCAGGTTCCCCTGGTAGCAGGGTCATGGAGGTCGGATGGCAGTCGCTCCACTGTAATTACCTGACCTGCCAAATCCTGGATCATGGTCAAGGTGGACCCCGGGCCCTCGAGCGCGAGAGCACAACCGGGACATTAACGCCAAGATGATTATTTACTAGCTTCGCGGTTTCCGTAGTCGAATTGGATGGGCTCTACACACCAAAGCGATACCACTTTAATTGTATTGACGGAATGGCAAAATATGTCGACGGCATTGGTGTGTATTCCACTTGAGTCTTTCGAGGCACTAGAAATACCTTCAACAAAATATATTACAAAGGGTCGATCAAGTACAAAAATAGTGTAAATGATAAGAATTGAGACCCTGAAGAGGATGAGACTATCGTCAAGGTAAAATTGCTATGGGAAAAACACATTTTTTGCAAATAAATTAATTAGCATCTGTTTTTATTTACTACCTAATATTTAGATACACCGCGTTTTGAAGCCGCTTGGTGTCCGGCAGAGTAGAATAGCACCAACCCCTTAAACTCGTGGGTGTCGTACAAGGCGACTAATGTTTTCGAGGCAAAAGATCTAGTCTCTACAGACTGGAATATGGGCAGCAGCGTTTTCCATTGTTATATTTATAACACCGCGATCTCCAACCCGCCTGCCGAGCGTGGAGATTATGGCAATAACCTCCCTTTTCGTGGAAGAGACCCTTAGTCCTGCAGTGGACTGTTATGGGTTGTGATGATGATGATGATTATTTAGAACAATGTATTTGCTGAATTAAAGGTTAAGTTGTTTTGTATGGGTTAGGTACCTTAGCCAATGTCAATTCAATACCTTATAAAAATATGCCTAGAAATATAATGAAAAAAATATTAAATGATGAGATATTACAACAAAAGTCATGTTAATAAATCACCGGCGAAAGTACGAGAAAATTAATGTACCATAAAAATTCTTCGCAATCTGAAAAGATTATCAGACGTGTTTGATTGTGCTATTGGCTCGAGTTTTAACTAATGAACGTCAATGTTGTGTTGGCTATTTTTTGTCAAAAAAATAAAACAATTTGAAACATTTTCGCTCCGGTCGGAAACGCGGTATTGTTTTACAGTCCGCATATCGGTCAATGCCAGAGACGCTTTCGATTTCAAATCGGCGAGGAAAAAATCGCGCTGACAGACGCAGCGAAAAAAAAAAACGTCGTCGTTAACTGTATCTTTTGGTTACACAGTGTTTTTGTCGCGCCGCGTCGCGCCCCACACGAGCCAAGAATAATTAGTCAAATAACGTCGGCGTGAGGTAACTCATGAGGATAATTTCCGACAATTGTCGATCACCCCGCGACCCGTCTCTAAGGAAAACGCGGCCCTGCGCTGAAACCGCAATCAGGCGGCGATGAATCACGTGTCTATAATAAATTCCGTGATGTTAATATTGTCCCCATTGTCTTGTGCTACGTGTCGCCGATTACCGGGCGTAGGTAAAAAACGGCGCCGACACTCTCGGCGAAACAATCGACAATGAATTCTAGAAAGCGTTTGTCAGGTTTTCAGTAGGACCCGAAAGGCGTGTTTTCCACAGCGAGGCTATAAAGTCCAATTAACTTTTCCGCTTATTTGGCCGCCGAGAGCCGCCATCCTTATCACCTGTAAATGGCAAACACCGGCCCGCGATCGAAACTCATTATCACTGCCGTCAGTCGCATATTGTCGATTTTCTATTAAGTTTTCAGGGCCGCCAGCGCCGACGCGTTTTCGATTCAGTACTTAGTCGTCAACAATAAATGATCCTTCGCACCTGGGACGTGGTAGGGCGTCGGGTTGGCCGGTGGCAGCCAGTAGGCGGAGCTGATGGCAGGGTAGGTAGGGTTTCCGCGCCCGGCGGTCTTGCCGCGAGCGCCGCCCGCCTCGCCGCGCATGCTCGCTCCGTCCGTCACTCACAATCACACACACACACGGTCACATCACGCGTCTGCACTGAACCGCAGCCGGGGCACTACTGGCGCGGGTCGGCGCGCGCGCACGTCGCGTCGCCGGCTCCCGGCATCCGGCGCGGTCGGCTGTCACCTCGTGCTTGGCCCTCGGCAGCCTTCGACGGCGCTCCTTAGATGTTTCCAGTGACTTCCAATCCTTTTTTACGTTTGACTATACAAGCATTTGGTCGCCATCTCACTTGGAGGTAAGTGACGATGGGCCAACTAGGGAACATGCCTGTCTCATGAAACTGATATAAGGATATGAACGGTCTATATTCTAATCTCATGAGCGACGTGGGATAGAATGGATTGCTTGGCGCGTGAGTGTGCTTTCCGAATGGTCCCTTACAGTCAAACCTTCCAACTTTCAGAATTTGAACACCTTACCGGGAGTTGGTGTGCTTGCGAGTTTGCTCCTTGAAGAGTGTAATTTAGATACGCTAACATATTAGACGGGTAATAAAATCCCAAATTTTCTAACATTTTTCTCATACCTTCTAAAACCTTTAAAGTTATAAACAATTAGTTATACCTAGGTTGTTTCTACGTGGGAATGCGGGTATCTGCGGTCGCATCGTCATTACACTCATTACCGTCAAGTGCCTGGCAATTAATTAGTAAAAGAAACAAGTATTCACTAACCGTGAGTAATGCTAATGTATATGCTAAGTAAAGAAGGAAGCCTATGTCCGGCGGCAAACGTCACCTACCGACGATTAAGGAGTTTCGACGCGGATGAAAGACTTTTACTAGTCGATATACGTATTGTGTCGAATCGATGCACATGCTACTTTGGATTCACATATGAAAATGAAAATGAAAAGTATTTATTGAATTAGGATTACGTTTATTAATCTCTTTTCAAAAGTCAAATATCTAACGGAAAACAAAGGGAAGTTAAGCGAGCTCATCCAGGTAGGGGGCGACATATATACACGAAGCCGAATTTCTTTTTACCGCCATCTCACCTGGTTTTAAAGAGACGGTGCGGCCGATGATGGAGTACGCCTGTCTAGGAGCGCTAGCCGTGTCATCGGATCAATATACAATTTGAATTTATACAACCAATAAATTATATTTATTAGTAATATCATTAATGGCTAAAGTCAAAGGTCATATCACTAACTATCGATTACGGACAACTATTAAACGCCACCATTAAGTACCCAGCGCGCAGACTCGACCACAGACATTAATTAGAGGTAATATGAATACTAATTATTCTTAGCTAATAGATATTTACAGGTATGAGTATCGTTTTATTCCGTCGTCATTTTATACTTTATCACAATATTATATTATAATATTTAATCATATTATATGTTATTGTATTTATATCTACAGTTAGAATGACTTTTTGATCTGCATACATTCTAAATTAACCTAATTATTAATAGGCGTTTACAGTTTTAAAGCAACTAGAACTACATCATCACAAATTTTGAAGCTACTTTTAGTATAATATTGCAACATTACATTGTACATACAGTCGCGATGAATCTATTTTTGTCAACAGAAATTCTAAGAAACGTGAAAAGCTTTGTGCATTCTAGTACTACGTTATTTTAGGTTTTTACCCGCCAGTAGTGCACACTGCGGTGGGAATGCAAATAATTGCGATAACTCACGATATTTACACATTACCTCAAATTAAACAATCAGACAGCGAGGTAAGCTAATTGTGCAAACAGATAACAGGTCCTTATGTAAATAAGTTGCTTCTTTGCACTTATAGTAATTTAGTTTTCCGGCAGTTTACCGTAATCTACCCGTTTTCAAGACATGCTAACAATCATTTTATACCTATATTTAATCTAGCTGGTAATGAATCAAATTTTTATCTATTCTTCACACTAAAACTTAAGAGTTACAACTAGTCAATCTCATCAGTGATCAAGCAGATCAATTTTGTAAAATCCCAAAGAAAAAGGAATTTCCTTTAAGAATACCTACGATTACTTTAAACACAAAAATTGATACGTATTGTTTTTATTGCATGAAATAGTTGCAGCCATTTACAATTAAACAAACTAAACTAATTTTAAACAAATTCGACAATACAACTACCTCCTGAAGACTAGCGCAATACATCGTATTTCAGCCCTTCCGAGTTGAAATTTTAGGACCGTGGCACCCTGGCCCCAGACTCTTCTAAAATAAAATAAAAATTAACAGAAACTACAGTGACTCGATTGTGTAAAATTCCAAATAGTCGATACGTAACTAGAACCTAGATTGGGACTGTTTATGTGTAAAACACAACTGAAGCAAAACACTGAAATTATTCTGATAAATAAAACATGCTTGGCTACGTATCGTATTCCACACGGCGAACCAATACGAAGATTGAACTCAAAAATCGCGACTCTACCATTCTGGTCTCTACCTACATTACTCTAGTCAATTGCTACGTGCTTAGAAATCTCGCTAGGGGTAACCTTTGGTTACACTTGAGACCGTCAAATTGATTTCCCGCGATGAAAATCGTTGCCTTCTATTTTTTTTTATGTAATACGGCAGACAAACAGGCATGCGGGCCACCTGATGGAAAGTGGTCACTGCCGTCAATGGACATCAGCAACACCAGGGGTGCAATCAATGCGTTGCCCGCCTCTAAGGAGACCTCTAATATATCTCTTGAACGATAATACAGTATTTACAAATTTGTCTCTATAATGAATGTAGAGTAAGCCATAGAGTAAGGTGTTTAGCATTTATGTTTATTTACACAAACAAATTGGAACTATCTGGCACGATTGATGATTGTCGTTCTGTCGTATCTGTCGCTATTTCTGGTCGTGTATGGCCGAAACTTGTCCCATGTGGTTTGTCAATTACGCGTTTTTTTTTATGTCATACGGTAGGCAAAAAGGCAAGCGGGCCACCTGGTGGAAAGTGGTCACCACTGCCTATAGATATTAGCAACACTAAGAGTATCGCCAATGCGTTGCCCACTTCTATAACACGTTGCTCTGGCAGCAGAGGCAAATGCCACTCCACTGCCAAAGCCACGGTTCCCCAAAGTCCCACCCCATGGAGCACTGGAAACCTTACTCACCGGCAGAAACACAATACTATTTAAAAGAGTGTTATTTAGCTGCGATATTCTGTATTCTGTATTGCGTTAATAGCGATTCAACATTTTGTCTATGTAGAGCTAATCTGAGTATAAATGGTTGGGTAATATCATGTATCATATCACAGATGTCATGTTTTTCGAGATAAATTATATATTTACGCGTTATTCAAATAAAAAATTGCCTAGTGCCCGCAGAGTAGAATGTTGCACAGACGCCTCTTAGGCATCTATAGGATTTCCATATCATATCATATCATATATCAGGAAATGGGCAGCAGCGACTCTTTAAGAAGCTAACACCCTCCGCTGTGGAATATCAAAAAATATCGAGAAAAAATCAGCTGAGCAACTATCCTAATACAAAACAAATCATTTTAGAGTGATACGGTTTCAAGTCCAAAAGGGAAACGACACAGCGTCTCTACATACGTGATCGGACTTCCCAACCAGATGTAGAGTATAGAGACGTAGAGTATAGACGGATATAGCGTATTGGCTCGCACGATTGATGGCACAGACGAATTGAGAACTAATCCGTTTGATCGATGTATAAATAGTGCAGTGACACCACATTGTTCACTGGCAAGGAAAGTGCCAAGCTGCACTACTGTCGCACAACTGCAATACAAGAAATAAGGCATAACCTAGACTAACTATAGTGTATATTATTTATTGTGCACAATAAATGTTAAATAAATAAATAAATTTAAAAATCCTAGCATTGATGTCGATAACTCCCCCGATATAAAAAGTGTAAAGAAATATTTGGATATCTGAATTTGTCGTTTCTTTTTGGACGCCGGAGCAAAAACTTTGTTGCAAAAATGAATTACTCGTCCTCGAATTATCAGAAAAAGACACAAATCTTCGTATAATTTCTAAATGTACGCGGATATGAAGTTCAGTGAAGCGTGCCGGACGCGCTTTAACTCGTTTCATTTACATACATACATATTCAAATTATTCCTTTCCTCCTAAACCCCTTTCGATAAAAAAATAAAATATTAAAAAAACGGCATCAAAATCGGGTCTGTTCGTTTGGGAACTACGGCACAGTATAACACCGCTCTTTGCTTTTCTTTTGTGCACCTAATAATAATTGCTATTGAATGGTCGCAGCAATAACCTTGCTGTGACCATTCACAAATCACTTCCAACTGAGACGCCTACGTCCGCATTTGCCAAACTATTTAGCACCTACTATAGTCCATTATTTCTACCATATTGCTACCTATTCAGAACAATAGACAATACAAAATATTCGAAAAATACTACATTTTACTAAATAAATTTATACTATGTTTTTAAAACGTTTTAACACCTACCAAACATGTTTAACACTTAAAATAAACAACGACCCAAACATCTATGTTAAAAAATAGACTTCACCATACAACGTACAACATCATACGAGTGAGTACTGAACGAAAGCCATTACTCAATTGACAACAACAAAACTCCCGTTTCGCATTGTATCAATATCAAAGCCCAGCCATTTGTGCGTAAGATTTGCCTCAATCCTTAGAACTTTACATCGGACTTTAAACCATAAACCTAATAACTAACATAATGTTTTTACCTATCGCGGTTATTATAACACATTCCCGTGATCATGATGCATGCAACTGCGTCGAAATATCGGGCTATTCGTTAACAAAGGTTCACGGTACGAAACCCGGAACATACCTTTAAAATGTATATACCTAGTGGCCGTGTGGTGTCCGGCAGAGTAGAATAGCACCAACCCCTTACGATCGTGGGTATCGTACAAGGCGACTAATGTTTTCGAGGCAAAAGATCAAGAGTCTCCGTAGTTTGGAAAATGGGCAGCAGCATTTTCCATTGTTATTTTTAAACACGCGTGGAGATTATGGCAATAACCTCCCCTTTCGTGGGAGTGGCCCTAAGTCCTGCAGTGGACTATTACGGGCTGTGATGATAGTGCTTTATTATTTTATTAACCCAGAACCGTTAGGTCGTCTTCAAAACTCGGAACTATAAGTGACCCGGTGTAAAATTTAAAAATAGTCTCAAATATGGAAAGGCACGATACCGCGGCTCCCAGATAGTCTAGCACGTCGCGTCTGATGCATTAACATATCTGCTTACGCGTGTGTCACCGCTGTGTTGTTTGCACGTGCGTCGGTGTGCTGTCGACTGTAGTTAGGTGGCTATAGGGTGAGCTCGGACAAAAGTAGTGGTGAGAAGTTTACTAATTTTATCGATTTCTCTAAAGTATCGAATTAAAGTAACTACTTACATGAGATAACATGTAAAATTTTGCACGTTTGCAGTTTAACATATCCCGCTAAATTACAAAGTCATTTACTTAACTATCAGAGCTCTAGCTACAGTAGCCGAAGTATTAAAAGCCTCGCAACGCAACCAACCCATCGGCATTGTCTTTTCTAATCCACTGCTAGCATTTCGGGCCACCCGTCTTGCGCGCCGCATACTGAACTCGCAATGGATTACAAACAGGTAAGCCACGCACTATTTCCGCGTAACGCAGCGCAGGGCCTAAGGCTCATTCACACCAGAGTGTCAGCGGCCGGCAGCGCAACGACCGACGGTTTCACTGCCACATAATTTTAACCTTTATCTTCATTCGAAGGTGCATAGAGTCGCTTGAAAGGCTATTGGTGACACGTGAATGTAGACGGTATTGGCTTGAGAAAAAGAATGCCCTCTCAATGTCGTTACTACCGACGGCTATCCACCGCTGCCATTCCACTGTGAATGAAGCTTAAGCGAGAATGAACGGCCGCATACATGAGAATATGCAATAATAGTGCACATGTGCACGATACCGTTGAATCGATTTGCTATACGGTCCTCTGTAGAGGCCTTGAACGCAGTCTTTATCGATACATAATCGATTAATTTATTAAAAACGTATTACGGTTATCTGAGATTCAGTATAATTATACCAACTGCAAGTATAAAGGAAGGTCCTGTTATCATTACTATTTTACCAGTATCTGCTAAACCACGCAATGAATTTTTGTACGTTTTTCAGCAATAGATAGAGGTATTCATTTGGATGATTTATGTCTATATTTAGCAGCATAATCCTAATAATATGTAATATAACTCACCATTTCTGTTCTCGCTGTCAGCCGGCTTCATCTGTATCGGATGGTGCATCTGTAACAAACAGCACAATAGTTAGTATCTCATAGTTATCACTATAGCAAAGGATAGTGCGTGCGGGCACAAAGGTATACAGAAAAGCACAGTGTTTTCCAAAGATCCGTTAAAAAAACGTATTCATATGCTCAGCCGTGTTGTGTCCGGCACAGTGGAATAGCACTAATCTCTTACACTCGTGGGTGTTGTACAAGGCGACTTATGATTTCGAGGCCAAAGATCAAGAGTCTCCTAGGCTGTAAAATGGGCAGCAGCGTTTTCCATTTTTAAATTTACAACACTGTGGTCTCCAACCCGCCTGCCAAGCGTGGAGATTATGGCAATAACCTCCCCTCTCATGGGCGAGGCCTTAAGTCCTGCAGTGGACCGTTATGGGCTGTGATGAAATTAATGTATGCTCTATTGTATAAACTACTGCTATCTAACTAGGACGAAGTGGCGTGTAAAAGCTAATTAGTAATTACTGTCCTCTAAATTCAGCACCACAACGAGCTCGCACTCGTTAGGTGGGCCTCCTAATATCGTTGGCGAAGCGAGGTTGACCAAGGTCTTCAGAGGAAGCCTGTCACGACGCTGACCCTGAGGGACCCTGTCATGTCATTTTTCCTCTTGACGTTATGGGCATTGAACAGCCTCATAACTGTTCTCGAGTCAAATATAACCGAATTTCTTATAGTCACTATAGCAAACGTTAAACATTGTCTCTTGTATAAAATTTCTCCATAACATAGCTTAATCATACTTTGGGGCTAGATGGAATTGATGTGAATTGTCCAAGCATATGTATTTATAATTTATTTTCTTTATTTATTTTATTTATTTATGTATCTTTGCAAATACGATTGGCCTAAAATAAAAAACCACACTCTCTTTTGTACAAAACTTCGTACCGAGGTTACCGCTTTCCAAAGGAAAATAAAAACGTTTTTGTTTGTCTCTTGGCAACGTCACACGTTAAAAATAACGCGGTGAATATAGTTCTCACTTAATCACATCTCGTCTGCCCAAACTAAACAGCTACAAGTCGGTGATTGACGGGCGGACAAAGAGTCCGTCATTTCCTATATAGTTAAAGCGGCCATCTTAAAAAAATAGTAAAATCATATTTTGGTTTTTCTTTCGGCGTGGAAATTATTATTTGTATGTTAAACGGCGACATCGTATTGTGACGCTGTTTGTTAAAATATCTGTGCGGTTAAGTTTGTGCCAAGGAACATTTTCTATAACATGGAGGAGGTAAAGGCATGTCCTATTGTTACTGGTGGTTTTAAGGGACAGTTGAGGGAAATTGATATGATGATGATGTATTTTAATATCTATAATATACAAAAAGAAGAGTCGAGTCCAGAGGCCAACACACCTCGTCAATAGGCCCGCATAAAGGTATTGCCATACGATACAATCTTGAGGGTCCAATCAGATTGCCAAGTGTCCAGGTTATGCTTGTAAAATTTCCTCAAATCAGGTTTTACTTTTCCCCAAAAAGATACAATTCCGTACAATATTCCTAAAATTCGTTGTGTCTAAAATAGGAATGAAATCGATTGCGAAATAATTAATATTTCGTCCTTGGTTTTTATTATTAAATTATGAACCATAAATAAAACATAGTTTTTGATTTCTGTCCGTATTGATCCGATATTGTCCGTCCACACTACACAATCTAATTGTCCTTGGAGCGTCCATGCAAGACAATTTCATTGCCAATCTAGTCAGATTCTTAGTAAAATTGTGTCGCTTGGCAGGGCTTTTAGGAATGCGCGGACCGGCAAACAATCGGTCACAATTTAAATTATTCGTAAACACGTCTGTCCGTCATGATTGTAAACATCAATGTCAATATGATAATATGAAATAGTCAGCGGCGCAGTCGCGATTCTATTCTGGGCGCTATATATTAATTCGCATCCTAATTGGTAAAACAGATGTTGATATTGGTAAGAGTCTGTCTGGTCAATACAGTATTTTAAAATACCTCGGAGATCCGTGATTAGATTAGGTATTACAATCTAATCTGATGTAAAATATAAAAATTTAAATAGTCTGTCTGTCTGCCTGTATAGGTACCTATACCATGCAACTGATTTTGATGCGGTTTTCACTATCATTTAGTAGTAGTAGTATATGTAATATATGTTAGTAATGTTCCCCTAACTAACGCAAGCCAATAACATTTAAGTAATATCACAACCTAATGATTGCCACGAAAATGGACACCTGGATGACAATATAAAAACCATTTTGTGACGTCAATGTCGTAATGTGAAATAGTGTTAGCATTTAACACTAGTTAAGACTATAGATATTATAGTAAGTTGTCACTACTAATGTTAACCAAGTAGTAAGGTACACTAAATGAAAACTTAATTTAAAAATGTGTAATTTCAACCGCTATAGTTTAATAGTGCCTACACACTACAGATATCGTGTAAACACTACCGGCAAGCTTCTGCCTGGAATACCTACTATACCTACACAACTAAATAAGGCACAAAATCAAACGCCTAATGCACTGACAAAGCGGAAAAAGCATCAAGAAGCCCAGAAACTCGTTCGTGGAAACGCGGCGAAAAATCCCACTTCGGCCAGGCCCCGCCCACTCCGTGACGTCACACGGCATTATCGCAAGAGCAATTAGCATCATTAACCCAGTTGACGGCGCGCCTATGAATCATGGGCGAATCTATGGAAGATTAGGGGACAGGCGCAGGGCCACCTTTCCCATTGGGTGCTCTAGGGTTCCTATTGCGCTCAGGGGCCCTATTTTTGAAATTTTTGAAACGCGTGTGCTCGCGTGCGCTACCTATATCTTTCACACTCATGGTAAGTTGCTAGAGATAGAAAAGACAAGCATTAGAAGGCGGGCGCTCGCGTGGATGCGAGCTGTTTCAAAAATAAGGCCCCAGCTACGTTTCCTGGCGCCTGGCTCCTGTCAGACTACTAACCGGTACCCGATATGATGTGTAGGTAGATAAATAAATCGAAAACCAAATCGATTATCTTATGATTATTTAAAATTTATCATCGAATCTTAGCACATAAATCTTAACAAGGTATGAGTAAAGTATTTTTTTAACATTTGCAAGAGACACATAGGTACAATGTGACTAAAGAAAAAAAAATTAGATTTTATAAACTATTGTACATGTATGTAAATCATAGGAGCCACATTGTAATAAAGTGTCTATGGCCTGGTTAAATACGGCCCTGGGCAGGCGCAACACCGGTCGCATCCCTTATCTAATTAGGCGCGAGTGATCATCAATCACTGGGACGCGACGCAACGCGTGCGCATGATCGCGCGCGGTGATCGCTCTAATTGATCTCTAGGCTCACAGCGGAGTGTTTGCTACTTTCGGTCGCTTTTTCTGTACGCTACAAAAATACGTGTACCTAATTAATATTAATTAATTTTTAATAATAAAATGAAAAGAATATTTTCACAATTTTATCATGCGCAATTACGATGAACAATTGCTTTGCTTTATACGTTATGCGATTTTAATTTTTAACACTTTTACAGTACATGTAAAGACAAAACTATGACTTCTTCTTAATCGAGTCGGTTTTCGAAAAAAAGATCAGACTGGTTCGCAAAGTATCGGCCACGGCAATTGCATTATCAGTCGCCAAGAGTGTCTCTTTATTTCAAGTGGCGAGATAAAGAGGACAAGAGAGCAGATGGCTGAGTAAATTAGTATGAAAAATGTACAGTGCCATTGAGTGGTACGTAAATTAGGTTTTATCTTTATACAATTTTTTACGTAAACGCGATAGTAAAGCAAAATCGAAGAAACACTTGCACTCAGCCCTCTGATGCGCTATGGATTTGGATCGACATCCACAGTCGCATTGCTGCTGTGCCTGATCGATGAAGCTCCATTTAGCCAAAGACATTCGCTCAAGATTGACTGGATCATAGCCAAGGCGGACCTCAGGTCCTGCCATTTGAGAAGGACTCGACTCTCCAAATCCAAAAATTTGACGCCAAGATGATTTGAGGCGAAGGTCTCACCAACATCCAACAATAATGCGATACCCGTATAATCTAACCGAGACATAATCCTCAGTATCCATCCTCGCTATCCATTACGCTTACAGGGTAAAGGTTAAAACAACCAACCACTCATATTTCGTTGGCCGCAAAGCCTGCAAATATTATCAAACAAAACAAACACAGTAACGGTCGAGGCCAAAGGAAAGCTTTGAACCAGTGGAACGGGAGCTCGACGATATTTTGGAGGAGTTACCCAAATTATTTTAGTGTAAGGTAAATATTGATATTGAAGTAGATTAATTATTGCGAGGGTTGACTTCTACCGTATTTTCGGAAACCTTGTGTTTTTAGGCTGTTTACTAGAAAAGCATGTTCAATCCTCGGCCGCATCGTCACTTATCATAGGTGAGATGGCGGTCAAGTGCTCGTCTAGAACTATGTCGCCTTGTATCTGAGTTCCTCTTAAACGACTATCGAATTTAATTAAAAGATAACAAAAACAAAATAGGTATTAAACCTACTAAGTTTATCAGATCAATAATTGGCTGTAAGTAGATATTGTTGGTCATATAATCTTCTATGGTCTAAAATGTTGAGATCGAGGATGATCGTTTTCCGATTTTCCGACACAAAAATTCGAAGTATCTTGTGGTGAACTGAAATTTTAGACAGCTTTTCGTGCATACTGTTAATAGGCAAAATTACTATCGCTCGTCTGGACTTTAGTCTTCCGTTAATCTGCGTCTAGCTCCCGGGGCACACTTTAATTCCCGTTAGAATTTTATGTGACACCGCAAGCGGGTATTACGCTTGGCGCGGGTCAACCTTTGGGGTCATTTGGGGACACCCTCCGACGGTTTTGGGGTTACATGAGCCATAGGTTTATTGTGGACATTCAGTGGGCTCTTGTGGTCGCATCGTGACCTTCGTCAGTCCTGTTGTGGGCCGCTAATATTTACTAATTTTGTACTCTTAAATAGTACGTACTTGCAGTCAGGCAAGGAAAGTTTCATACGTTCTATTTTATTGTCTTAGCTCATGGTCAGAGAGTCCCAACTGATGGAAAGCGGCTATCGCCGTCAAGGTTGTCAGCAACGCAAGGGGAGCCGATGGGCTGTCGGCCTTACTTACAATTGTTTGTATTTCCTTCTTATCGAGTCGATGGACTAAACTTTATTCACCCAGTATTTGGCGACGCATATAGCGTTTGTATTTCAAAAATGTATCAATAAAATGTGCAGTTGGTGCAAGCCAAAAAGGGTACTATTGTGACGAATCTCTACATCTTCTCTATAGTCCTCTTGTGCTCTCTATGTCTTTTGTATACAATCAATAAAGGTAAGACTCAAATTCATTAGGCGATATTTTTATAGAGGAGAAGAATTAACCGAAAATATATGTTGAGGTGTTGTAACTAATTGTAACAGAAATGATCATTGTGGCAAATGGTAGGTATTTAGTTTCTAATCAACATACTAAAAATCTACACGTGTGAGAGGTCAAAAGGTCCCATTTTTGGTGTTTCGTAAATATCTCGAAATCACCGCGTCCTACGGGAATATGGTCCAGGAATAAATAAAGCCTATTTTAACCCTTAATTTAGCCCCAGGACTAAATAAATTCTCTACAAATTTTACTTTTCACGCTTTTTCGGATTTCCAACTGTTTACGATCAACTCACTCTCGGTTGTGCTGGTAGGCAAAATACCCTTTTCTTAGTGTATTGTAGAATATGAAAAGGTAGATTGAAAATATTTCTCATTGGTATTGGTATATTTCATATTATGAATTTCATTTTAGAAACAAATAACAGTACAAGATAATTTTGATCATACCTTAAAGTAGCACATTCAGAATGAATAAGCGTTGTTCTGCAGACAATTGATAATAAATGACTTGCCAGACGTCCTCTACAAAAGTCATACACACCAGAAATTGAACAAAAACATCGAAAATCTGAATCATTGCTGGAGTCATCGCGTCTCAGTAAAAAAAAACATTAAAATCAAAGTCACTTTACAAACTGAATGTGACTTTTAATAGTCTAGCTTAAACCAGTTATAGCGAGTAGTTTATAATAGTCTCAAATCTTGTTAAACTGCGTATATTTTATAACAAAATGACAGTTATAAACAACCAAACACAATACAACAGTTGTACAACACTACTAGCATTACATCGAAACGAGTATAACAAATGGCTACCCTGTCGCTGTACAGCAGAAAATTGGACCAACACCAATCAAATGAAATCTTAAACGCAGCACGATTCAACAATATAAATAGCCACTATCAACATTGCAATCGATCGGTGAGATGTCCAACGTCCATACACACGTATAAATCAAATTACACGAGCCAATACTGTATATACGTATACTGTACACCTCTGTTCGGACAAACAATTCAAACCCTATAGCAATAAGACTCAATCAATACCGACGTCTCAAATCTGCACAAATTTATTATCTACCGTCGAATGGATCCTATCTATATGCAGATAAAGTGCACATTGCAGCGTATGGACTACAAATCAACGTGTACCTAACAGTATAGAGATAGGTGCGGGTTGTCTTGTACGCCGTGTAAAGTCAGACGGATGGGCCGTTTAAAAATAAATGAAGTGTGACTATACGCGCCAAGAGGACACACCGGGAGCTCATTAGCAACAAGCAAATTAATTTATAGCTCGAACGCGTAAGAGTGTTGCGTTCGCAAACGTGTTTCGGCACAACCGGGGCCGAAATAGACGGGGTGCGAGTGACGGTTGACGCGGGCAGCGCGGGGGTTGATCACTAGTGTTGTGAAACACTGGAGTTTGGGAGTCTGTGTGTTAGGACTCGACTCTTTATTATACGACTCGACTCATTATGGTAGAGACTTTACTGCTCGACGCATAGTGAGCGCATCGAATTTCCGAATAGAAATATACATTATTTCTTTTCATTGTACGTTATAATGTTATTATAATATTCCAATTATTTAGCTTAGTAACATGAATTGTCATCTTAATTAGAAAATAAATGAAATGTGATACAAAATTGTATTAATTAAAAGAATTACACATCAAAATTGATTAAATGTCAAGATTATAAAAAGCATATTATTAAAAATGATAATATAATAATAGTGCTCGAGTCTATTGTGCGCTCGATTCTGTTCATGTTACGAGTCTTGCTCGAGTCTTGAGTATCTACTGAGCGGTAATATGGTATGGTGTGTTTAACTGTAGTTTAATTTGCTGTGGTGTTTCATATTATTAAGTTTGTGGTACTCGAGACTTGAGTAGTAGTCGCTTCGAGTAAAATTTTTCGAACTCTATTTTGTACAAAACTCGAGTCACGTTTACGACTCGAGTTTTTTCGCGCTCGACTCGGCTCTAAATCGCGAGCCCTGCAAAATTGAGTCGACTTGATAGTTTCAGACTCCTGGACTGGAGCTTTTTACAACACTATTGGTTAACACGATGTAATGTGGGTCGCGAACGCGGCACGCCAATACGGTAATGCAATCTTTGTCGTTCACGTGGATTTTTGTTTTGTGTCGTTAATGTTATGTTTTCGATATCCACTGAGTACCGATTCTGGTGTGTTATTATGTTGCAATGTAACTGTGATGTTACTATAACTACGTCGAGGTATCGAGTTAGTCCCAGCATCCTCCCAGTTAAATTGCAGTTAAATCATTGTCCGACCTTTGACACGTTTTCGTTGACAGAATTGAAGGCAATTTTAAAACTAAGAAAGATGAAACTTAGAAATTTATTTATTTATTGGAGTACTAACAGCCATATAAAACCATAATGCAACTAAAGTACCAGAAAACGAATTGTGGAAAAGTTCGAACTCATAAAAGTTGCAACTCAACATCTGTCATTTGAATAACAATCACACAGAATCGAAGCCCTGGGCTGCGAGCTTCGTTTTCGGTGTCGTACATTATTTTAATTGTATTTGACGCCCTGAGTGGTTCAGTTGGTTAACATCACGTCTGCCACGCAGAGGTCCCGGGGTTCGATTCCCGGCCGGGCCGAAATTGGAATGATGAATTTAAATTTGTGTTACGGGTCTGGGTGTTATATGTTGAAAGTATGTATTTAAAAATATATAAGTAGTTTATCAGTTCTCTGGCAGCTGGCAGCACAAGCTTTGCTTATTTTCAATTTAAGTTTTATAATTGCTATCGTAAATGTTTTTCTAGATGGATTTGGGTTATTTTGATGGTCTCGCGGTGCCCACACACAGTTTGGGAATCCCTGCAATGAGGAAAAGTATGAGAAGACTTAAAACCTTAAAAAGGTTTTGTCTAACAGTCAACCAGCAGACCATGCAGCGAGTGATTATTTTTTTGTGTTTACTTGAAATGTCTGGATGTCGCATAAGAGTGCAATGTTATATCTAAAAAAAGTTTTATAATTTCTGCTAGGCTGCTGAATGTTGAGAATGTTAAAGTACCGTAATATGTCGTATAAACATATCGTATTTACTTTATTCGATTGCAAGATTTTTCGAATTCATAAATTCTCTGCCTATTACGTATAAAGAGAAAACAGCCAAAGCGATGATCCATTTGTATAAACACCAATGAAAAAACATTTTTGAACGAGCGAAAACGTTGACAAAAAGACATTTGCCCAGTGCTAAATCTGTTCGAGACATTTCCTTATAAAACTTCCGATTCGAAAGGAATTCTGAATTATAATTGACATCCGCTTGTTTCTACCTCTATTTTCCGATTTAGTAAATTCTTGTATTTTTTTTCATACCTTTCTCAAATACCTTGAATGTGTATACAGTAAACTAGAGTTTTAACAAAACAACATAAGTGTCTCTGTTTTAATCAGATACATTGGACAATCGATTGAAAAGATTAGCAAGTCTTTTTTAGCGCACGTGCAAGTTGTGGAATGAGCTCCCTCTCGAAGTCTTTCCTCTGTACTGCATGGGGTTCTTCAAAAGCATGTCTACAGGTGCCTGAAGGACGACACCGCATCCGCTACCTCTTAGGTTGCGGATGTCCTGAACGACGATGGCCACTTTCCATCAGGTGGACGGTCCGTATGCCTCACTAGGCAATAAAAAAAGGATATAAAGTTAACCATAGGTATAACACCACCCCACAACCACTCAAAATCACATTGTCGGATTATTCCGCCCCATTCCTACCAAAAACTACTTTACCATCAAACACGAATCGAAAGAGTGGCGGAAAACATTAAAGAAATACGCATTTGAATCGACAAAGACAAGGGGATTTTTAAGTCTCCCGGACCGTGTAATAAGCCTAAAAGCCGCCTTTGATTTCGCTCCTTCTTTTAGGCACGGATGGACTTTCATTCACCTTTGAACGGCTAACGATCGGACCAGGGGCCCGTTCCTTTGACCATCAGCGTTGTCACATCATAAGCCTGGACGGCTGAATACCCTGCGCATTTCCTTCAGTACACCCTTTGTTCAAGCCTCCTTCCTAGCCATTATAGTATCGAATGGCCATTATTTTATTACACACCCTTTTTGACATCCGATTCGACGATTCCATAAAAAAGGTTGTGAAACAAAGACATTATTATGACAGGGTGGAATATCTTTTGTTCAGTTTCTAGATGCGAAAGTTTGTAAGGGTATTTGGATAACCTTTCACGCAAAAACTACGAACATATTTTAATGAAATTAGGAAGTTATATTGCTTATAGCCCAGAATATTGACCATATTAGCCCAGAATGGCACACAAGCTAGAATTTATCACGAATAAAGTTCCCGCGGGAACGGACGCGGAACATAATAAACGAATTTTACGCGGACGAAGTCACTGTCAAAAGTCAGTGGTGCGACGAGATCTAAGGGGTTCTACGTAAATAGATACCTATCATCATCACAGCCCATAACAGTCTACTGCAGGACTAAGGGTCTCTCCTACGAAGGAGGAGGTTATTGCCATAATGTCTACGCTTGGCAGGCGGGTGGAGATCCTAGTGTTATAAATATAACAATGGAAAAATAGATATACCTAGTTACAAATCATAATAAATCGAAGTAAGAAATCATAACTAGATAAAAGCTGTACGGAAATGGTGCTTAAAACAACCTTTGAAAAACACACTAAGTACCGAGTCGTTCAAGTCTTATTTCGTCCAAAGTTCTAATTAGTTCAAGTTTAATGATCTCCAAGTTTCATTCGTCATTTCTCTGCCCTTACTCCACTAGGTGGGGTGGAAACACCTCTCTCTTCCATTTTACTCTATCATCTCGAAAAAAAACCGCTTATGAATACTAACTGCAGTAAACTCCTATATAATATGTAGGTCACCACTCATATTGTGGCACCCGGAATTCGTCCCGCGTCAACTATCCGACGGCAAAAGTTCGGAAAACAATCCGGTGCAGTTTCAACGGCGCTCGCAGCGCCACCGACCTCATTCCTGACACACGGTTTCTCAAAACTAGTTTCAGGTGCCTTTACAATTCCTTGGAAGGCTGAGAAAGTGAAACTTTTCTTGAACAGGTGACGGGTACGGTGAGGGAAACAATCGTGCTGAAATCTGCACATTCTGGTGACTGCATTTGTAACCATTAACAGGGTCACGGAGGTCAGAAGGCAGGCGTTATTCTTTTTTTTAACTGGTCTGCCATTTCCGGGATCATGGTCAGAGCGGACCCCGGGCCCTCGCGCACGAGAGCACAATCGGGGAATATCGCAATTATTTATGGCACAAATTATCATTTACCCGAAAATTGATGTGGTTTCCGCTGATTTATGTTTTTCGCGGACAAAGTCGCGAGCACGTCTCAATCAATGAGAAATATCGAATATGATCTATACTTGTGCAGAATATTTTATGTATATGCAATATATAATTATTGCCTATATTTTTACTTTCATATGCGGGGACTACATAGATCATTCACTTTTTTCTGATAAGTTCTACGAGAAAGATTTATAGTATTGCCACATGTGTGGCGTGCTTTTTAGGATGAAAATGACACTTGATTAATAGAGATAATAAAAGTAACCCCATTTTATCCGTATTGTTTTAAAAGTTAATTCTGAATCATAACACAAACCGTATACAATCAACTCGCGTTCCACTTTTCGTGTCGCGGCTCAACTAAATCGCGCCCCGACTCGGCTGACTGCGTATAAAACTTGCTATTGTGTAGTTCAGTTAATTTCCCCAGATAGGTGGAAAGTTTTCGCGCACCTGCTTGCAAACAGCGCACGTAGTAAGAACGGATACCCCTCCCGGGACCTCGCGTTATGCGGCGCCGTATTAGCGCAATTGGCAACAGCGATGCAACAATCGCACCGTGTTGTATTCACACAATTTGTTCGATAGCAGTGATACCGAAGAAGTGATTCGCAGGCGTTTGGGACCAAATCGTCCTGGAGTTTGAATCGCGGAATCTGTAACTTGTGCAGTTCTGAATGAGGTTCTCACATTTAGGTAAGTAATAATTAAAGGGTTGGCAACAGCGTTGCAACAAAAGCACGGTACTCGCACAACTGATGTTGCATTCACACAATTTGTTAGATAGCAGTGATTGCGAAGAAATGATTCGCAGGACTTCGGGACTATTTCGTCCTCGAATTGAAATCGCGGAATCTCAACTTGTACAGTTCTGCGAATGAAAAGAGGTGACGAGAAGAATGAGGTTTTCACATTTTGGTAAGTGATAATTGAAGGGTAGGAGCCGATTGATAAGGCGTTTCAGCGTTATTTTACAAAGAAAAGATTAAGAACTAGTACACCTACTTCCTAAATACCGACATCTTCCATAATCATTGACAACGTCATGCCTATTTCTCGTAAGGGTAGGCAGTGGTCTCTTCAAAATCATCTGTCCAAAAAGAGAAAAAGTACTTTATTGATAGGTAAATATGACACCCACCTGATCGAAACACAACGTCTCGCGCTTGTGAATTACGCAGACCGGCCCGTTTACGTATAAAATGAAGACGCCTCCGCCCTACCCCGCCCCGGCCGCCCCGCGACAAACTCCCATCACACCGGCCCGTCCTCCCCGCTGTCCTTTAATCACGCACGTGCGTCGTTTGCGAACTAATCGCGAAAAAATCCTCTTTGATCCCAGTTTATTTCCAACCCGAGCGACCCCGAAACTTCTCCTGGGTCGGGTTGGAAAAAGCCCCCGACTAATGGAGCGCACGACGACGATCAACTTTTAAAACTTGCCGGACGTCGGCGGAGACCTTTTCCGAGGGGCATCCCCTTTGCGCGTCCATCCGACTACGCGGTCGCGTCCAATCGTGTTTTATCACGGCGACACTAGCCCGGAGTGAGGGCCGGACCCGCCAAATGGACCGCACTGTCGGTACATTTAGTAGGCGCATGTATCCAACTGTCGACGGTCCATTTAGTTGGCGCAAATACCTAAGCGAAGAGAGAACTTATCACGCGGACCAAGAGCGATAGTAATGCGTTTGTCAGCTGGAGTCATCGCTGGAGTTTTTTGGACGATTTTTGTGTAGTACGTACATCGCCCTAAATGATTGATAACATTTTGTTCCATTTATGTGATGAAAAATACCTTAGATTAATTCTTGTTAAACTTGTACTAACCCAGTGAATCTGTCATTGTAATAAAATTCGATTGGTTTGACTTTCAGTCAGGTGTTAACAATGGAGCAGCAATCAAAATTTGATAAATTGACCATCTTCAAAAAGTACAGATCAGGAACCTCAATCGGGTCGTGAAAATGGAGCAAACTTTATCGGCTTGAGAGTGTTAAAATAGAAGCTACTGTCATTTTACTCGCGTACCAGATAAAACCCTTCCGAACCGAGATCCATATAAAATAACGCACCTCCAATATCCCGGCGTCAGATTCCCGCCTCCTCGAGCTACAAACTAGACTCAGATCAATCACAGTGTCTTGGAAGCATTTTATGCCAGACCCTCTCAGGACAAACCCGCGGCGCACGTACAAGACATTTACGCGAAAGCCAATTCCGGGATGCACTTGCACCCGACGGCGGGTGGCACGTCTCGTCATGAATGCGCTATTCCGTTCGGGCATCGAATCGGTGTCGGCTGGGGCATTGTACGACGGAGCCGTTTAGTGTGGATACATATACGTAGAGTATGTAATAAACACCAATGTTCGAACCGTGAAGTCATTTTTTTTTAGGAGCAATTTGTGTCCCACTGCAGAGCAAAGGCCTCTCTCCCATTTTGACATTGGTATTAGAATATATTTATCGTTTTCAGAAAAAACCAGATGCTCATTTACAAATAGTAGTTAATATTTCGGCGTTAATATTGCGGTTGTGCTCTGGCTCGCGAAAGCCCGGGGTCCGCCTTGACCATGATCCAGGAATTGGCAAATCAGATAATTGCAGTAGAGCCACTATCGTCTGACATCTGTGACAGAGGTCAGACAACAGGGGAACCGGACCAGTTTGGATCATGGTTACACCTTCAGTTGCCTGAGTGTGTAAGTTTTCGCTCTCCGTAAGAGTATCGGTTAGTGTTCAACTAATAGTACATAACCCAGAAATAGTTATTTGGTACATGGAAATCGAAATAGGTACCTCTCTTTTACCAGTTGGACCCCATTAAGGCTACCGATCGAGGCTACCGACGCTCCATAAGTCCATTGCATTAATATTATTTGTAGTTTTTTTTAGTGGGCAGTTAAATACTCATATTTGCCTACAGTATCAAAAGTGGTTGTACCATCACTGAATAATTTGACATACAATATTTTTATACTGTGGTAGTAATTGCTACAAAGCAAACTATGCTACGCCAATAAGAACTTCGTAGCAAGTGCTACGCTACGACTCTCACTTGAAGTTACTTTGTTTCTGACTTATTCGAAAAATATTCAGCTTCTGTTTTTACAAAGATATTTATTTTGAATCCTTCTATAACTTGTGGATATTCCGAACTTAAACTTTACCAATATACTACATAGATCATAATACGAGTAACTGAAGTATAATAAAAAAAAAAATACCAACTATTTCAGGTTTATACAAAATGGTACACCTATCCATATCGGTCTATTGTAAATGCAAAAAGAATATCCACCCACAAGTGTAGGTACAATAGGTGCAATATCCCGGATCGCCCGATCCGCGAGTCAAGTTTGTAGTCGCACGAACCGTTTGAGTAAACATGGGGCGATATTGGGGCGAAGCCTTTGTCGTGTAAGCCGACTTGCAGACGACTTCCAGCCGGAGATATTGCCAGGGGCCCAGCTGCTCGCGGCCTGGGCCGTTCTAGTCTTTGCATATAGGGGGCGCATACAACGACAGAGTTATGACTTTCGCTACGTCATAAGTGTGGTCAAAATGCGAAATGGGCTATTTGTTATGTAGACCTTGTGCGCTTAATGGCTACGGGCCTTTAAAAATAATACCTACTTATTTTTTGCCAATATGTTCCAACCTGTGACAGTTTAACTAAATTAAAAACAAACCACGGGGAGGGCCACTTCAGAGGTGGGAAAGAGGGGAAGGGGTTGGTAACCGGCATTCGAATTGGTAAGTAAACACCGGTTACAAAAAGTAATACGATTTATATATGCTTGGACACTTCACACAGCGCCATCTCGCCTCACAATCAACAAATAATTGCTTGTAGACTTAACAGAAGCCTTGTCTTTTAAGTTTTTAACTGGACTATAAGGTAGAGGTTAGTAGATACGAGTGTACCCGTTAAAATAATTTCTGCGAAAACGCAATTTGTTTGACAGTAATTACCGTAAAAATAAATCTCGTTAAAAATTGATAAAAAAAGTTATAGTCAAACCTATGTTCAAAGTTCTCATTTAATTAGCTGAAATGTCTGCTAATTAACAAAGAAACAACAAGCCCCAAAGCAATACAATCTTTTTCATTTTTCACAGGAGGAAAATAATTCGTAAAAATTTTGAACCGAACGACTGGCTCCACTTTTCAGTTGTATTCAATCTCAATATTAAAAGTATAGCCGTACATAGTATAGTGTACTATGTACAATATTTGATTTGGAAGTTCCGAGGCCGCACAATACCTGAAAGGCGAACCGTATATGCTTTCGTGCAGAAGTGCATAGCCCGTGTTTGCTTCGAACATGCATCTAATATTGGAAACATGCCCTGTAACGAAATAACATGATATAAAAAGGCTTAGCGTCGGCGAGTTGATACTGGCTCAGTTCGTGCATTGCATACATACTCGTACAGTGCGGAGTCCGGCATTATTCTGTGCAATAAGTGGAGCAAATCCCCAGTTATGCTCTGGGTTTTGATAAGATCGGTGTAATGTGGATAACATATATACAAGCGAAATTTGTATTGGTTTTGTGATCGTTAGCGTAATGTAGGTGGGGTAGGTGGGTATCTAAGTATATTTGTTTATTTTAGTTTTAGACCATTGATTAGCAAAAATGCCTAAACAGGGTCACTTCAAATTCATGATATCAAGTGGTACCGGTTTCATGTGCTCGGGATAACAAACAAGGAACAACAGACAGCACCAACTCTGAAATCGCAAAAAGAATCAGCTGTTTCATACAAAATTTAAAACTAATTCTGCCAAAATGCACAAAACAGCTCGGAGTTTGTTTTTATTTAAGAGTTGGTACCGTAGTGAAAGTTGTTCGTTATCACAACCACATGCATACGGGACCCCTTGGTATCATCAATTTTAATTCACTTTAGAATTTTACCTCATGTAAACAGTTCGAGTCTGTTTACCGTCGCCGTTCGCCGTCGAAATCGACCCTTTCTAAACCCAGCATGCAAGACACAAGACAACCATATAACTGACCCGGGCCGTGGACGTGGCGTGGCATGATCGATGGCCGACCACCGGCCCGGATAAGACAATGTACCGGAAGGAACAACCGGGCGGCAGTATACCCGGCCCCCGCTTGGAAAACTGTCGTGCTTTATCGTATGAAATAATGAAGGCTGCTGTTGTTTGCGCGGGTCACTGCGTTTGATATGACGCGTTCGGCCTTTTCCGTGCCGCCAATGCTTGGTTGTGGACCTACATAATTTTTAGTACGGTCCGTTTAATTGGCCGCATTATAATAACTGTCTATCTTCGTTTTCGTCTTATCGTCACAAAATTGCGCAGTATGCTTGATAAAATACTAGGGGCGTTCAGTCCCAAACTCTGATGACATTCAATGCTTTGACACTGGATACCTTCAAGTGTAAAATGAACACCTAGGTACTTACTGTCTGAGCTATATGTTATGACTCCTGAGGTACAGGTTTTCTTAAACGTAGTTTAGGAGTCGAGAGAATTTCTATAATTTTGTAATAAAGATTAATTTAATATTATTTATTTATTATAACTTTGAGTATTTTTTACAACCAGTTTAAATGGCGATCAAGCGCCTGTATAGTATGTGAACCGAACCCGTTCCCGCGAGGAATTTATGCCACTCAAATAGTATATGACATTATTATGCGTATATTCGTATAAAAACTTTAACTATGTGCGTAGTTAATAATAAATTGTATGGTCTTATATAACGAACGACCGATGGAACGATGTGGTCTCTGTCCAATCTTACGGAAAAAGGGTATGACGTTAGTTTCCACTATGTATGTTATGTATGTAAAGTGAAGTGTACACATGAATCTGGTCAGGTTCCCCTATTAACAGGGTCACGGAGGTCAGATGGCAGTCGCTCCACTATAATTACCTGATCTACCAAATCCTGGACCATGGTCAAGGGACCCTGGGCCTTTACGCGCGTGTGCACAATGCCAAGACGACCATGTAAAACAATATATAAGATGGTTATGGGGTTAATCTTTTTGCCTGATATTAATACTCGAGCAATGTAGCGTGCGGTAGCTCATTTATTTGAGTAGCAGGCTTTGCTTCTACATAACACGGTCTGGAAAACAAATCCAGGTGTAAATTGCCTTAGTAGTTTTGAAAGTGAAATGTATAACAATTTGACATGTCTCTCAAACTTTGACGAAGTTTCAAAGTTGCTCAAACTGCTACGGCCAAAATATCATATGTTAATGAAGGCGCTGTAGTTCGTTAATTTATACCAAAGTACTCGTATAACTACTATGAAACTACTCTATTTATAGGTATATTGCTATTAATAATTTTCCTGTTGCGCTACAAAACCGACAAAAAAGGAAGAATAAAGTATGAATAGTCGCCCACCACATTTTGCCTACGAAACTGTCCTTTTCTAAGAAAAAATAATCGTGGGCGCCTTGTGGAGTTTTCCAATTAGTTTCAGATATAGAAATAAAATCTACATGGAAGCTTACAATGTCATTAATGAAAAACTATGTAAGGATACTTATATGTTTAGATACCCTATCTTGAACGCAAAATAGATTAAATTTTACAGTGTTTACATTGCAGTAATTTATCCCGAACTTTAATACAGTTTTCGCAAAGGTGCACACAGTAGGCGACAAACAAAGTAGACGACAAAAAAAAACAAGGAAGGAAAAATATCGGTATGCCTCGTAAATACATCCTCCGTACACTCTCGACATGTAACTCGACACTCCATTTGCCCTATCACCGTCCGTGATCGCAATCCATCACTTTTATTATTAGGTTTTTTGGACATCGTAAATCGTAATAACCCGCCGAAATATTAAGTATCGACTACCGGAATAATATGGGTACACTCCCGCCCTATGTTGGCGGGAAAACTTGCAGAGACAATATTTGGTGGCACGTGACAGTCGTATTGTTACGCAATGATGTGATGTTGATGCTCCGGAAAGACATTTCTAGTGGTAGGTGTGTTCCACCCTAGTAACGTTTGATGACCTGACATGCTAATGCGCTTATTATATTTGGCTAAATTCAGTCGTCTAAATTCAGAAGAAAAACTTTTGAGAGTAAATGACAGTGTAGTGTATGGCTTATAAAAATAAAGTCAATTTAACTATCTCGGCATTTGAAAAGTGGAGCAATACGATACATAATATAAGTGATACAAAAATGGACCTTGTTCTATGAGCAATACATTACACTTTGATTTGCTTTCACGCTTTCCGATTTTGGCCGACGGAATCTAGCCAGGCGTAATAACCACTAAGTGGCTATGCAGTGTCCCGGGCTCGATTCCTGGCTAGGCAGGAATTTAAAGTGATATACTTAAAACTGACTTAAAAAAGTTGTGTCTCAATTTACGTTCTACACACACAAACTTTGTGCACGCCACCGTTAAAATGACCTAATACCTAGACATTTTCTTAAAAGAAAGAAAGTACACCGTCCCGCTAATACACAATACCGGCCGCCCCATATTTCACGGCGGCGGGGAATATGTAAAAGAATCATCTCTCCGGCGGGCAGCGATAAAGAAATAAAGATTGTCCGCGACGGCCTCCGACCCGGGCAATCAAGGAAATTGAAAGGTCGCCCGACCCGGCTGGGGGTACCTTTCCGCTACATTGTCTTATCCGGCCATACATCATCTCGGCCCGGCTCACCCGATCCGGTTTACGGATAACCAATAACCGGGCCGGTCTCGCTGCGGTTATTTTAATAAATCGACCGTTCGGGGTCGCGTGTGTCCTTGCGGGGGTGTAGCTGGTCGGTTCGCTTGCGTATCCTTATCGAGGACAGATTTATGTTTTAGATAGCTACAGATGGGTTGGGCCGTTGTTACGGCTGCGGCCGGCTCACATTCGCATGGCTCGATATGGATGGAACAGCTTTTGGTTCGGACAAAGACGACAGATACGTCTTACTTCGTAAGGACAGGCCTAATGGTTCAAATTTTATTGCGATGATAGGCCATGAGCGTGAAATTCGCCATATTGTGTTCTATGATGCAAGGTAAATCTAGTTCTTATGCTAGTTCTTTTAGGTCACATCCGTCAGCCATTTTATACATCAAAAGGTATAATATACGCGTTATACTAATTATTTGACAGTTTGCCCTGTTTTCATAAAATGAGTTTTTATCGTCATTGAGATAACCTAATGTCAATTATAAACGTTGTAGTAAAAGTTTGTAGGGACAAACTTACAAAATGTGTCCGTCAATAAAATAAAAAGTTGGTAGGCATTTCATGGATTTGTGTGGAGTTTCTCACCTTGACACGTGAGCCACCCATTCGGATTCACGCGTGTCCCGGGAGCAAATCACCCGCTCAAATGCCTACGCAAAGTCACCAATTTCCGCGCGCGCCCGCCTTAATAAACATAATCAGACCCACCCTTAATAAACATATCAAGAATTGGACGAGAATTTCGACCTACCGTAGGGGTGTCGCGTCAATGAAACTATGAAACGCGAGTCGCTCCGAATTCGGCACAATGCATCCCACGCGTAACGTCGGAAATGTCTTTGATGAAGAGAATTTTAATCTACTTTGAAGGAGCCAGGGAATTCGAGGTCTTTTGTGAGCGAAGCGAGCGCCTACCCAAAAACTCTTCCAATCCGGTATCCAGACAATTCGGAACAGGTAGCTTATTGAACCCGTATCGAAGGCTGAAAAGGTCAGTTATTCGGAGATTATATCGGTCGCGTAGCAACCCTAATAACAGCCGCATAATATTATCCAGAATATAGGGTTGTACAATCCGGTTTCAATCATTCATGGGTGGTTGCGTGTGATTAATAATATCCTATGTACACAAAGCGTATTTAAAATAAAACGTGATACTTATTGTCGTTTTATATTTTGAAAAAATGTTGAAAGGTCGAGCTGCGAACCAGATGCTTAGCTACTCCGCGTTCTCCATAAGATCCTAAGTTTATCAGAATTCAAATTTAAGGTCTACTCGTACACGCTGATACCTGTTCCATGACCTGGAAACCTCGGATCAAAAACTACACATTGGGGTCACTGAGGCCACACGACACCCGGTCCCAATATCGCCCGGCAGCACTAGTAATAGTGAGAGACAGCGTCCGGGCGCGCCGACGTTACACGGCCCCCCCATTATGAAATATGGGGGCCACATCTCTGGGCCCCCGCACTCAGATTACGGGGGTCGGACGCTAATCTTCGCCGGAGTCAGCAACTCCACGGGAATTGTTCACTCACGCCGACAATTGAGTCGTTGTACGCAGAACAAGATTGGGGACGACACAATAGTATAATTATCGTGTCGGTCAATTGTCGTCGGAGTTGCAGACTTGTAGTTTTACAAATTTAAGGCGTTGCCGTATAGTCAACTACAGGCCGGCTGCAAGCCTTGTTCAAAAATATCTACACGTGGTTTGCTAGGAAATACTTTGATGACTGTCACGAGCTACTGTAGTCCGTAGCTGTCAAAGATTGTAGTTGCTACATTGGCCAAAGGATAAGTGCATACGGTATGACTCCACTGCGCCGTTACAATGTCGTCTGAGCTAACTGGCGTGTCGGTATCGTATCGGCCAATGCAAGACGGCTCTTTTGATCTCTCGCCCAGACAATAGAGTTACAAATTCGATAGCACCTGCCACACTCGGAATTGGGAAAGTTTAATCCTCCTTCGGGTCTGGGTTTACATCGTGTGTCTTCGGCGTGCTCCGATCTGCGTGCCGACGTGTTGGAAGGTCGAATTTAGGTCTTTGATTGATTGATAAGACGGCCTGAGACAACATGCCGTAGTCCACTGTTGAACGTGTGGCTTCCACACATTGATTTGTAGCCGTAGTAGAGGATTTGCCAAAGCATCAGCGCTTGAAAGGCAGGACGGAAATCGTGGTGTCCAAGTGTCCATGCTCTGGTTTACGGAGTTCCTAATAGTAGTAGTAGTACCTCTTCTTACTAAAATATAGTCGCTCCGCCACCATTCGGTATCAATAATGCTGTGAGTACAAACTTTTCCGGAAGGTTTATATGTATAAAACATGCATATTGTAACAAAGTAACTCCGAGAAAATATGCGCAGTCACTAGTAACCGTAAAACAATGAATTGGAATTAATACTTTCACTTTAGAAGTGCAACTAAGCTTTTCATTGTCATAAATATACTTATTTCATACTTAAATGTTTGTTCACAAAAATCAAGAAACAACCGATTTTCCGTTGCCAAAGTATAATTTCTCGCACGTACGCGGCGGTGGCACGTAAATCCTTCTCAGACATCCAAGGGCCCGTGTTCAGACACAGAGCCGTTTACAAATCCGGCCGCACCTGGCCCGGGTGAAATTAGAAAAGTTTAATCCGCCCCAGCATCCGGGGTCGGTTGCGATTAAATTTTTCGCCGTGTCGCCTAGCTAAGTCCCGATAATGGCGAGTAAGTCGGGAATTGCCCTCATCGCCGGGGCGGCCCGTAAGAAACACTCAAACAGAACGTTCGCTTAGAGATGAGATCCGACAACAATTTAATTTGATTGCGATCAGATTAGTTGGCCTTTGTAGAGGGAAATTATCCGCGGACGGGAAATATTTCGGAAAGCTATGTTAATAAGAAGGTGCCGGTTTAAAATTGTTGTAGTCGGACGTTTACTTTGTGCTGCTAAATAGATAGTGTGAATGTGTTTGATGACCTTGATAAAGATGGGGAATTTGTTTTTCATTCATGCATATAAAGTTCCATGCCTCATGCCCGTAGTGGTAGGCAGGTACCACATTGTTCCACTTACTGCGGTCCTGATAAACCTCTTTTGCTTCTTCCAAATTCGTCAATACTGTTCATACATGCTTATCTGTTTAGTGTTGCTTTGACCTTGATCTTTCTTTAAAACATGCTCGACTGACATTTGTTCTTTTTTTTCTTGTTCTTTTAAGCGGCAACAAAAATAATTAAATATCTGAAATTACTGAAATTTTTGTTTCGCAAACGTGTATTATACTATTTCAGACATCCGATAGTTTCGGTTCCGGTTACCATTACATCCCTGATAATGCATGAGGCTGTTAATTAACTAGTGTAAAGGTCTCGCGATAATCTTCGACAATAATAGGTCAGGCAGCTCGAGCAAAAGCAAAAAAAGCTGTGTTTGCTTGTGGTGCTTCGTTTTGGTGGCTAATAACTTCAGACGAACAAGTAAATTTGCTCGGTGTTAAAACACCTTGTCGGGGTAAGTGGATAGGAAGCAAATTTAATGTTTTTAGATAGTATCAATAGCGCTCGCAGCTAACTTCAGACTCGCCATAAATATTGACGCGAGTTATAAAATAATAAATAAAGTCACGTCAGAGTCCTGTCCGCATCCCGTTTGTACGAAATGCGTCCAAGTAAAGACGCCGATTGCGTCATTTGCGCCTGACAGGCCTTCTCGGCCAACAGTGACAGGCCGCCGACAGGGCCCCGTAAACTTTTACACTCAGTGCGAGATTGGCTCAGCGTTTTTGAGTTTTACAATCTGTCGCCAGTTACCGGCGCACTCAATTTGCTCGTTAAAATTAATTTGTCCTTCCCTCCATCGAATGGCCGGAGGGGGCCTGAATAGGCTACCCTAGCAGCCGAGTGTATGAAGCTGTGTATGGATGGGATTTGTACAGGTGTTGACGGAATTTGTGAGCTTAGTACGAATTTGCAGTGACGATTGTACTCGATAGCCACGAGCGTAAATGCATGTTGACGTATAAAAACACCCTCAACTGTAGAAGAGACAAGAGAGACGAGACAGGATCGTAGCTTGTGGCACTCGATAATCTCTGCCTACCCTATGAGATACGGGCCTGAATGGGTATGCATACGTATGTATATGAAGACATGGCTGGACGGGAGTTTTGCAGATGTTAGCGACATATTACCACATGGGGCCTTGTTGTGAGTTTGCAGTAACAAATCGATAATAGCTAAGGAGAGCGTAAAAACTAACAGCATCCCGAAGGATAGTCAAACGTTAACAGAGTTGTAATTGAAAGCGGATGAAAACCGCGCGGCCGTTAGTCTCTCTTAAAGACCATATTCGTACACATTAAATAAAAGACAAGTCCGCGGCCACATTCCAACCCTGTAACCCGCAAAAATACCCCGTCTACACTTCACACAACTTCCTGCGAAACAAACAATTAAAATTTACGTCCGCCTCCGCCGCCGAAACGGCGAGAAGTGAGAACAGCGAGTTGTAAATTAGATTAATTTCACTGGTACCCGTCGAAATTGGTGTAGGAATTCGGGCGAGATAACATTCACACAAGTCGTAAATGGGAAGTGATATTGTGCAATACAGACTTATCTTTGTGCATGTGTTTTGTTGGGCACTGTAGAGCAAGGCAGTGTAGGTATCTAATTGCCAGTAAGGTTACATCGTCAGGGAGGACTAAGGGTCAGCGTTATGGTTTGGTGTTCGTTGTTTAACAATAATATTATTACTTACGTTGTGTTGCTTTGGCCCTTATTTGCGGTGATTTTGTTTGTGTAACTATCCCTTCACTGATTATCTTATTTGGTACTCGTGATACTTGTTAAAATATAAACAGGACCATGCTTTAAAAATTTGGGGTCAAAGTTACAGAATACAGGACTTGTATTACAAGTTGTAATACGCACGTTGGAGTACGCATTGGCGGTACTCTTGGTGTTGCTAATGTCTATAGGCAGTGGTGACCACTTTCCACCCGCTTGCCTGTTTGCCTGCAGTATGACATAAAAAAAAAGTTCTCACCAAATATGGCTTTTGGAAAGATAATAAGGGAAAACTTGTTCTACAAACCGCCTAGCGTTGAGAGAGATTAATTGCAAAACCCTTCACTACAGTAGAGATTGATCAAATCTTCAGTCATAGGCAAAGTGAAATTCCTTACCTTTACCTATGACTGAAGATTTGATGTCTGAAGTCTTTTATCCGCACAATCGTTTACTCATTAACATTCCTCAACAAGACGCAACCAGCCTCATTTCGTTCTTCTAGTATTATCATCGAATTTGATTCGATAACACTATTAAAGGTCAGGAAAATTTACACAAAAACAATTTTCACTCTTCCAACTAGACTCTGTCTAAAACGTCAAACTACTTTGGAAACTACAAGGTTGATTGAAATCAACACAGCAAGCAACACTGATTGAGTAATGAAGATGCCTATATTGTAGCAACTAGATATTTGCTTCATTCACTAGATTGTTGTTTACAGACAGATGTCTTCATTATTCTATCAGTGTTGCTTACTAGTTGATTTCAATGAACCTTATAATTTCCAAAATCGCTTGGCACTTTGGACAGAGTCAGAATTGTAGTCACATCTACATAGTCATCTCTGACAATGTGACTATAACGGATAATAATTCTGGGACGAGTGACAGAGCGCTCGCAAACCCGGGGGTGCCATCAACCATTAAACTAAGATACAGTTGCTCTCGCGGGTACCCTGACAAAGTTGTCTTCGCTAGTTGAGGAATACGTATCTCAATAGTTCGTATGATAATGTAGGTACAAGTATGACGGAATCCGTATACTAGTTTTAAATTAAGTTGCTTACTGCGTCTCTCTGTCTGTAGGTATATTCTTACTCCTACTATACTACGCAACTGATTTTGATACGGTTTGTTTTGGAATTTTGTTTGTAATGAATAAACTCAACTACTGGACTAATTTAAAAAATATTTTATTACTGAGCAAGGCGGTCAGTACCATCATTACCTCATACGAGCCTACATTTGCAACATTAGCGACCCGCTAAGCGGCAGAACAGTCACAGTGTCTGTTATCACCGGGGCCGCCGCGACACGCGTCCGTCTCGCGGCGAACCGGCAGTCGTAACCAACAACGGCTCCCAGCTGCCGACAATGGACAAGGCCGGGCAAAGGTAACCGCACACGTGAGCGGCGCACTAATTCCCTAATTGGGTCATCCTACGCGGGGGTAATCACTCGTGCAAGGGGTAATTACAAGGGGCCGCCGCCAAGTGCCGCCGCAAACTGCGGCAGCGTAGACGCGCCCTCACGCGCAGCGCTGCCAACTTCTCTAGCGACAACGCGCTACCTTAGAAAAAACGCTGGATTTCTGAATTTTGCATAAAAACGTTCATAAACGGGCACTAGTTAAATATACAAAAGAAGCGCCATGAAAACCGTTTCGATAATTCGCGTGAAACATATCAGAACTAGGTAGGCTTCCAACTAGGTGGACCGATGATTTGATAAAGATCGCAGGTACAGGATACGCAGGCTGGATGTGGAAGGCATAAGACCGGCCTTTGTGGAGGTCTCTGAGAGAGGCCTATGTCCAGCAATGGGCGTCTTTCAGCTGATATGATGATGATGATGATATAAGAACGCGCTAGATCCAGCGCCGAAAGCGCTAACTTGGTAACAGTGCTCACGCGGCCGCGTACCGCCCATAAACACACACGATGGAGGAGCGAGCGGGTTGTTTGTTTCGGCAACAGCAAGGCGAGGGGTCATCTCGATCGCCAATTTGTACCGGGACGGCGATCGAATAATTACAGTTGTTGCGGCGACATTGCGGCCGCGATGTTGCGCGCGCGGCGGCGACATATTCTGAAAGCCGGCAATGTACTTTCGGCAGGTATGTCGGTTAAGAGCACGGCCACCAACTAGATAGACCGTCAGTTGAAGGTTGCGCCATTCAGCAGATTCTGCGACGCGGTGAGGCTGGCGATGGATAGGAGCGGTTGCAGTGGAGGCATTGCACTCGAAGATGTGCTCATCAGACGACGATCCTCAGTCATTAGGGACCGACTACACACAGAGAGATACGATATATTTACAAGTAAGCTATCTAAGGCCATCCGGCAAAGCTTGAAGAATATAGCAACACCATCCATACTAGAAGAAGGCACCATTAGGCGGGCCGTATGCTTGTTTGCCACTTTAGTACATCTAATATATAAAATTCTCGTGTCACAGTTTTCGTTGCCATACTCCTCCGAAACGGCTTGACCGATTTTGATGAAATTTTTTGTGCTTATCCGGTATCTATGAAAATCGGCCAACATCTATTTTTCATTCCCCTAAATGTTTGGGGTAGTCCACCCCAAAATTTTTTATTTTATTTTTTTACAAAATTTTTAATTTCTATTTTTTTATGATACAACATACAAAAATTATTTATATGGCAAAACAACGTTTGCCGGGTCAGCTAGTACATATATACATACTGACGCCCGTATCCCATAGCGGTAGACAGAGACTAAGAGTGACACAGGCTACAATCCTGACACACCTATAATATTGCTTCTTCCGCATTTATCTCTCTAGTGTTATAAAAAAAAGGTTCGTGTCTTAATACAGTGCACAGTAACAAACTTATGTAAATATATGAAGACGACAATGAAACCTGCTAACACATATTAATTTGTCTTGCAGTGTGAGCTGTATTGCGTTGTGTATCAGAGACGATAGACAAGAGAGATCCATTAGTCTAGAGTTACCTAATTATAGTCTATATAAGGCCTTTAATCAAGGCATAATTATAATTTAGATGCACGAACTAATTGCTCCACTGAGTGGCTCAGTACTTAGTATGCACCAACATGTAATGTTCACAACCGTGTACCTATATTATGGATGCTAGCTGTTCTTAGCATTAATGGCAGAATAGAGTATATCGGAGTAAATAACAAATGCCTTGTGGCTCCACCAGTGGGTCATCGTGGTGGGTCCACGAATACGTGGAATATAACGCCATCTGATAGCTGTCGGGGAGGCGACTAATATCATAAGAAAGATATCATCATTATCATCATCTTGGCGTTAATGTCTCGGTTGTGCTCTCGCGCACGAGGGCCCCGGGTCCGCCTTGACCATGATCCAGGATTTGGCAGATCGTAAGAAAGATATGGAAACTATAAAACGGGAAGGCCATGTGTAGTGTTTTCAACATTGCGATCTCCAACAAGTGTGGAGGAGGCTTATGTCAAGCAGCGTATGTTAAAAGTTAGTTTGGCTTCTAAACATCCAATTATTAACAACAGGTAAGCAAATCATCTACTTTAAAATTTACACAAATACCGACTAACAACATCGGCGAATTGAAAGAATCAAATAAACTATTTTCATACAACAACCAAATACTACCAATAGATACGCAGGTACTCTAAACGGCTCGCCCTAAATTTCCCATCAGCACCGAGCGATACCGGCCTCCCAATCCTTGTCACGACTACGTCGCAACATGTCTGAGCCGGGCATGTTCCGAGTGGCGTCAGACCGGCACCGCCACGAGTGATACAAGCCCGGGGGTGCATCCCGGGATTCAAGGGTGTCAGGGATCTGTCACACTAGATACATATTTTCTAGATACGAATGGGGGATTTTCAGACAGCTTCTTTAAAAAGTATAAAGTGTAGTTCGGCGTGCCTCACTAGATGGCGCTGCTTGGATAGGATTCTCAAGTATTGAATTTGATAACTGAACTAATTGTTAGAGTGTTATATGAAAAGATACTTAGTTTCACTACCTGAGAAGAAAGCGCAAAATGTCTACATTTTATTCATTTAACGTTACGTTTTAATTTATTTTTGAGAATCGTGTCTAAGTCAATCGTATCAACGCCATCTATTGCATTTTATTTGAACCATTTTCTCTTTTTTAATCGGCTCTTGAAAAATCTCCCATTGGCCGTGTGGTGTTTGTTCTGTTTGGCAGAGTAGAAATAAAACAGTGATATGACCTACATACACCCTTGCAGAAGAACTTCTGGCTGGTGTTGTACCTGGAACGGAACGGAACGGACTGAAAGGCGACCAGCAGCGAAAGCTAACCAGGTGGTTACCAACAAAGTTTGGAAAACCCGCAACCAAGTTTACATGAAGATACTCAAATATTTCAAAAACTACTGAACCAATTTTAATAATTACTGGCTTTCAAATATTACAAAAAAAACCGAATCGAAATCGGTCCATCCGTACGAGAGCTACGATGCCACAGCATACGCATACACAGCAGATACACATATACGCATGTCAAACCGCTCTTGTATTAGAATTTGAATAAAACGCCTACTCAAGCAAGCTTGACGAACGACGCATCCAGTGCGACAAACCCTCCAGGGGTCTAAGGGCCGGGGAGGAAGGGGGTCTTCAGGGTCCGCATAAGTGAACACGCCTCCCCTCGACAGGACATGCAACCGACTAAACGGCGACAAAGCGGTCGCATTGTTTACAGCGACCCCGCCACAAGCTTGGGAGGCGACAAGCTTGACCGCGATAACTTACAAGCGCGGCCGCACCGGATGACAAATGGATTGACTATACAGATTTCGGATCGGATCGAGTGGTAGGTATGGGTGTTTGAATATCGAAGTCGAATAATATAAGAAAAGCTTTGAAGACTTTTCGATTCCGAGAGGGGAAGTTCCCAAACGACATAACGTAGAAATGCACCTGTTTAAATTTTCCGAGTACGTAGCGTTCATCCATCTTAGTCGGTCGCAGAATGCCAGCGGCAAAAAACTGTAATCGATTTGCAGTGCAAAACTTTCATTTCGTTATGTAGCTATGTTTAGTTTGTATTAGTTACAAGTTATGATTCAAATACAACGCGAAGGGGTATTGAAAGAGGAGTGTTATTGACAGCGGAATACCTATTCTGGTTATATCTATTATGATTTAAACGAGCACTCTCCGATAAACAAAGCCCGTATTCCCAAAGCCCTCAAAACAAACCAATACTATTTCACAATGAAGCCCGAGCGATCGCTAACCAGAAATAATAATAACAACAATACTCCTCAACCCTTTTATACCTTCAAAACAAATTGCCGAAATAGTTTTCGACTAGAGCCGCCGGACGGCCGAAATCGCTCTAAAAGCATTAGTTCCGACTTTGCTCCCCCCCCGGGAACCCCTTCCCCGCTACTAATGGAGCTAGTCAATTACTTAAGACCGGGGAAACTCGATCATAAATCCGGGGCTATCGATCAAAGTTCGCCCGTGACCGAGCCCGGCCACAATATAGTCCGGGTATAGTGATGGACGGTGTTCACCTGCTTCCGGCCATTGCCGAGGCCGAGGCCGGCGACGTTAAGTCAAAGGAAGCAGATTAATTTAAGTAAAACGTAAATAATGGAATCGTTCAAAAATAACAGGAAAAGCGGATCGATATAGGCAGGCTTAGAAAAAGAATATGAAAAAAATGATTTTATAACAAGTGACGGTTGTCATTGAGATTATCTATATACATAATATAAAACAAAATTGCTTTCCGCCGAGTGTCTCTATGTACGCTTAGATCTTTTAAACTACGCAACGGATTTTAATGGAGTGATTTATGAGGCAATAAGCAAGAAAAAAGGGTTGGAAGGGGTAAAGTAGGTGTACGCGAACGAAGTCGCGCCGGGTTCACTAGTATTAAATAAAACTGTATATTTTTATTAGTTACAGTAAAAATTAACGCGACAAAATAAATGTGACGCTGTCAAGCTAGCTCCTCAATAAAAAAAAAAACAAAATTAGGTCTCATTTCTACATTTCTAGCGAATGAACGAAACCAAAGCCGAAAACCATTGTCGTCTACGTGCGGGGCGGTGTACAGCTTTTCTATTGAACGGCCCCACACTGGATGGGTGATTGATTTATTTTACTGGAAAAGATTATTTTCGCTCGGTTAGTGCCGGAGTGCGGTTCGTCAGATTTTCATTCATTCCCAGTTTGGATTGATGGACGGACGGACTTTTAGACCGGGCCTTTTGCGAGGTTATTGAATATAGCACTGTGTTCATACACAATAAAGTAAAGTAAAGTAAACACACACACACACAGTTGTGTAAAGTATAGGTACATAATGTTCTTGATGAACGCGATTCGAAAAAATATGTACCTATTGAGTTCATTCAAAGTTCTATACTTAATTTTTCGAAGTTCCGTACATCGCAATCATGAACTTTGTCAATTAAGCAATTCGTACTCATATACTTTATGAACACATTACATCTATATTTGGAACTTCGAGGTTCAGTATTACTCTCCTAACAATGTTGAACTTTAATTAGAAGAGAATACATATTCAAAATTGTGAGCCAAATTGGTCCAACCCAAACATTATGATTACATATTTATATTGGCATATTTTCGACGTTTCAGTGATACGACGGTTGATATTGGTAGGTAGTGCTAGTTGGCGTTTCCTTTGGAGTTTCCAAAGTCTTCTTCTTCGTCGAGTCATGTTTCATAAATGCTCCCAAAGTTGAAAGCGCAACTCAATAGTCATTTAGTAATTTATTTATTGCCACACATGGTAATATAATAACATTGGATCTTAAAAGTAGGTGAGTATCTAATCTTAACAGTGTATCATCCATCACTATAATTTCGTTTACCTTCAACGTGAGCCAAACCAAACAAACCAAACTGCACCTTCTACCACCACAATACGGTCGAAAGCCTCTCAGCACCCCCACCCTAAGATATCACGTACGAATTAACCTGTACACGCTCTAAGCTTCCATTCACAGCCTTTAGGTGGCGTGAACAGCGCAAAGCGTTCGACAACTCCTCGAGGCACTCGCAAATCCCACATAGCTACGGCGGGGGGATTACAACTGGGACGCGTTCGGAGCCTACTTCCCGAGCGCAGAATTTCACTATAGGTATGGGTATGGGCTAGGATGGGCGACGAGAGTCAGGTAAACGACATTGTACCTTATTAGTGTATTTATTTTATGGCCTACCATGAGCCTGAAATAAATGATTTTTAATTTAATTTTTTTTAAATTTATATTCAGGCTACAAATTATATTAGAAACCGCTCTGACGTTTGAAAGTTGTAAAATTTTATCGCCTAATCGTTTTTAGGTTAAGTAATTTACAAATGAAAAATATTTTTCCATAGCAAGCTTTTATCGCGCGTTCTCTGTGATCAGTCACGAGTAGTTGTCAAGACTACGCAAACAAGCCCAAACTTGATAGGTTTATCATGCGTAGTTAAGGAGTTCCTGTGGCCAACTTCCGGCCCCATCATAACATTGCATTGTCACTCAAAATACATAAAATATGTGTGTAAAATTTCAGCTCAATCAGAAACCGGGAAATGGGTCAAATTTAACTTGCAAGATTTTATTACGCATAAACACGGGAGGGACATGTAAAAGTAAATTAAAGCTTGTTAAAATGAAATGCTGGTGCGTTCGTTGCTTCGATTTGGAAAATTAAGTTTCTGAAATTTGGACACGTCAGCGTTTGGCGGGTCAGCTACTGAGTAAGTCGCAGAATGTGTTTACACTTATTCGTTTTTACAATTTTTAAAGTTGGAAATATAACAAAAACTACCTTTTGTATTCTTTAAACGTTTTGATCTCCCTTTCATTGACTAATATCTAACTATTACATTCTTAATTTTCAACAATTCAATATTATCGATTTAGCACTCGATGTGAATACAAGAAGTTAGAACAACTATAGCCACGTTTATCTCAGCAAGTTATTGAGCAAAACAACCGAACCATGCGAACCTTGCCGCGAGGTTGAGAACGCACCCCCGCGCCTAAATCTTGGGGACATATTTCACACAACTTGAGAGATTATCCCACTCGAGTTCGGCGTTAAGTTTCGACGCCATACATTATATCCGGAATTATATCCGGGGTGGCGATTGCGCGAGCGACTGTGCGCGGCGCGGAACGCAAATGGTGTGTAACAGTGGAGTTGTTACAAAAAGAAAACTGATAGGTAAGGCTACTGTTTTATAGTAGTAGAGTGAGGCGAACAGGAAAGCGGGCCACCTGATGGTATATAGTCACCGGTGGTGACTCACCGCCACCCATATAGGTACCCGCAACACCAGGGTCTCAAGTTCGTTCATGCGGTAGACAAACTGACAAGTTTAGAGGTTAGATCTATAACGAACTGAGCCTACACCTTCTATAAACACATCCGTGACTCTCGAGAACCTCCAGTCCACTAATTAAATTGCTCCGATTGAATTGTAATTGGATCGCAATCGCAGCTCAGCGACCAGTTTGTCTAACGGCGAACAAAAAAAAATACATAAAGATCTATGATTCGAAACTCTTTACCGCCCCTTTTAGGTACTAACTAGCCACTGCTATCCAACTTTTTTATTCCACTTAAGTAGGTGAGCGTATAGCTCGCAAGAAAAAGAGAGGAAGAAAAGGAGTAACGGTAATCGGCCGATGTTAGCAATAGCACACTTTTAAGCTGCTTTTATTACTATCTTACCTGCCGTGCTATCAACCCCGTAAAACTCTTTAATATCCAAAATATCTGGCATAACAATATCGTCTGTCTAAGCGAGCGTAAACGTCATCCTGTTTCGTGAGGAAACTTAATAAATTGTCTCTGTTAGAAAACTATTCAATTTACATTGTAAAGGAACGAAACAGAATAGATATTAACTTTCTTGCCAGTGCTCTCAGTCTTTAATTAGATGCTTCCTTGAAGGCACGATAAAGAACCTAGCATGGCAATTTAAAGGCGGGCCGACGTTTGGACAGCACGCGCTACTATAAAACACCTGAAAACAAACAATGTTTAAGACATAATTCTAGCCCGTTAGGCAACCTTGTGCAGCGCTAACTGACTTGGCAGTTACGTCTGGAATTTGCCTGTTCCAAATTTAACTGAACCGATTCAAATGACTGATGATGGGGTAGGTCTAGCCTGAATAGGGAGATACAATCAATGAGACCCGCTATGAAACACGCTTCCCGCAGTCTGTATCTATGTACAGACTATGTGTAGATCTTTGAAACTACGCAAAGGATTTTAATGCGGTTTTCAACAATAGATAAAGTGATTCAAGAGTTTTATAAACATGAAAAAATTATTAGGTAGGGGTAAGCAGAGGTACGCGAACGAAGTCGCGCCGGGACCACTAGTATCTGTTAAATCAGAAAATATAGTAAGGGATCAAGAAATGGCACACGCCATGTTGCTTTTTAGTTAATGAATATTTAAATGTAAATTAATAATGCAGCCCTATCCGCATAAAACCCGTTTAAACTAGTATTGCAGCGTTGTGTATTAAAGGCGCTTATTAACGTCAAATATTAAATCCACGACGTAATCCAGAGCCTATGGAAGGGTTGGTAGACGTTTACAATACTTAGCGATACAATATTTAGCGAGAACATAAACGCGATCCAATTTCCACCCTCTCACCTTCACCTTAAAGTGTAAAATCAAACACCGCAACGAAACAGTGGTCAACGTATGTACAGTGTACACACGGAACATTTGCATGTAATTAATAATGTACTACTCGAATTTGGACCAGATTTAGCGGTGCGAACACATGTCGTGTCATGTTTGTTTACATTTTGTAAGCCATTGCTAGTGGGCACGGTGCATACATATTGTACACACTGTACAGAACAATACATCACAAGCATTATTTAGGTACGAGGCTCCACTTGCTTTTCACTTGTCCATTTACATGGAATTAATGGAGATATTCTATGAAATATTAACACCGGTTTGAAACCTTACCCTATCCGCATTTAAGTAATATTTTAGCAAAATTTCAAGATCAAGCAGATTCATATGTAGGGTAGGCTGGATATAGGATTGGCAGTTCTATGTTTTATAGAGAAGAATTGAAGTGAGTACATCATAAGTCTTTCAAGAAAGGGTGTGAAAGAGCTATTGCGGGGTTGACGGAATATGCTAGTGGTACCCCTGGTATTGCAAATGTGCATAAGCTCCCACCCACCAGTCAGGCCGTACCCTTTGCCACCCTAGTAGCATAGAAAAATAAAGGTTATCCCAATCGAAGTAAATATAAACCAAGTCGATTGAATGATCCATCAAAATTGTATTCACTTCCCACTTCTGCGTTTCAATATCTATAAATATGAAGTAAAAGATCAATGGATTAATTGAAACTCGGCGCCAAGTCACCTAAAGGTTTCCTTTTTTCGAACGAAGCCATAGAACGTCCGACCAGGCGAAGTTACAGCGGCACTTTTTAAACGAACAAAAACAGAAACGAAATGAAAAGTAAACCACCTCAGCGCGGAGGTAATGCGATTCAATTCCATAATTCGATAAGAAAGGAAACAATGGAGATATCGCTTTCCGAGTTTTTAATGGCATCGCAAATTGACTGGCATTAGGTGACGAGAAAATGGCGGTAATGTCAATAAAACCGACAGATGTCGGAGTACCGTCGATAAAGCCTACATGGAGGTACTCAAATATTACCTAAACAGCCGATTTTAACGGATACGTGAATGGATTGATGTTTGTTACTCTTTTAGGCAAATACTACAGAACGGATTTTGATGAAAGTTAGCATTATTGTAGCTTATACCCCAGAAACACATATACGATATAATTTAACCCGAAATAGCCTAAGTTCCGGCGGGAACACGGCTAAAACGAAATTAACGATCATCATAATCATCGTCTTAGCTCTTATCCCAGCCGCTGCCAGGGTCCGCTTTCCTACCCATTCTTCTCAACTTCGCCCTTCTCCACTTGAACCGAAATTAACAATGTCGTGAGCAAAAGCTTAATAAAGGAGTCAGAAGTATCCCCGAGATACCACAACAACCAGCCGCCGCGAACAAAGCGCCACGACACACGATCACGCGTGCCAAAGCGGACCAATCAACAAATATTTTTTCCTAATTCCCGCGTACGATCGCTCCCCTCACCTGGCACTTGTCTCAAAAGGAACATGCGGGGGACCACTATAACTTGATCCGCGGGTGACCCCCGCATTGCAGCCGCGAACGCGAACAGGTGCGACCGCCGGGGGGTCACCAGGGGCACGCAGTGTACACTCGGAATCAATCGAGAGAGAAAACCCCCGATAATATAATGGAATTGAATTATCGCCGAGATGAAGACGAGACGAGGCTACCGCGCAGGGGTGGCGCTCTGTCGCAAATAAGTTGTTGCTATAATGACAATTTTGTTTTTGTACGGTACGCCTGCGGAAACAGTGGGGTCATTATGTATTCCAGCTCCCATATATAAAAAGAGCCAGAGATAATGAAACGACAGAGGGGGACGCACCCATAATGAAACGATCTCGACAGAATTATGATAAACCTAGAATGCCTTGAATATCCTTGTCATAATAAGTGAAAAAGTAAAACAGCGTGTCGGATCATGTGGACTAAGTTTTAATGTGACAAAGTTCCTCAAAATATCCAAATGGGTCGCGACACGGTTAAGTTTCCGCGTTTGTATTATAGATGCGGTACAGTCAGCCAGCAGAAATAATATTATGTATAATTTTACACCATGTCACAGTAACTACTTGTTTTGAAGCAATCCAACAAAAAGACATTTAAAATTAACGCGGTGTTCAATAGGTACAAATTAAATATAAAAAAGTATACTGTCAACCAGTCTCAAGATCCTCAGCGGAAGATCTTGGTCAACCTCTCGGTCGGGTCTTGAAATGTGACCAATTTAATTTACTTAGTAGGTATTTAACCTAGTAGTGCCTAGTAGGGCCTTAGCATCGAAGCTTCCATTCCAACCGCCGATGATCACGTATATACTACTATCAATTTCACCCCAAAAATCTCAAAACAAACAACGCCGCGCCAACCTTAACCAGCGGAAAGAAAGACGCTCGCTCTCGAAAGGAAAGAGTCAGTAATTCGATTGTATTCGGTAACAATCGGGAGATGCGGTATCAAAGGGGGTGGGGGGGGGGGGGCGCCGCGCCCACCCCCGGCGCCCCCAGCACCCGGGGTAACGTAATAAACGAAAATTGCCATAGAACTCTAGCAACAGGTTACATTACAACGCGTGATGAGCTCGGATGTGGGAAAGTGATCATTTTTATTTCGAAAATAGATAATATTTTCTTTCGCCTCCTTCGTTTCTCTTTTTATAAGCGCCCGCGTCTTTGGGCGGTATCAATTCTGTGTCATAAAATATCGACAAAGCCATTACATACGAGGAAAACGATGCCAACTATGATCGTTTTGTTTTTACGCGATTGCTACCTAGTATTTTGTTGTTGTTCCGTTGCGATGGGTTGATGGTCCTCATAATAACAGTATTTTGTATTAATAGCTATATATGTATAAAATCCATTTCTGCTAATAGCTTCTCACATAATCACACCCCAAACCCTGTCCAATTTTTCTGGACGAGCTTCCAGTGGAGGATATTGCAATAATCTCCACGCTTGGCGGGCGGTATGGCGCTATGTTTTACACTACACAGACACTAGCTAGCTCGTGGTTAGTGGCTTTACAATCATCGGTAAATCGAGCTGGTGCAATGGGTATTTTTCTCAGATCTAGCCTAGCCTTAATTATCATTATCATAAACAGAGAGACCTACTCTCGCGCTGTGATATTTCGAATTCGTCACGTTTTTAGGTGAATATCACTATTAAAAAAGTCGTTGAAAACAATCTTTGACAATAGCGAATTGGCGAAGATAGTTGAGAATAATATTTCGCCTGCAATAGCGATTTCAGTTACTTTTTAATAGAGATTTATGGCTAGAACAAATGTCGAATTCGAAAGTCGAAAGCGTAAAAATAGGATGAATGGATTTACATTTACAAAGTACCCATTTTTAGCTATTCCGCTAATTCTCCTAAAAGGTCAACTGCTTTATCATTAGACTTAATTAACTAGATATTATAAATGGGAAGTTATTTCCATCAACATGTTTTGTATCTTACTGAAGGGAAGCAAAACGATTACCGTAAAAAAATACGACAATCGGCTCCCGAGACTGTCCAACCAGTCTACTTCACTAAAAAATTAGCCCAAAGCATATTTGTTTGGATACTTTGTTTTGATTCAAAATCTTAACATTATCATATATAAAATCAGAGAAAAAGCAACAGATAAAGTATCTATATTCTGTCCAAAGTGACTTGTCTTATTTGGTTAAGGAAATTATGTATTTAAATGGATCATGTGCAGCAGTATTCGTTGAAATTAACATTCTATGTGTTTCTTATATAATTCTCGACATCTATACACAATATACGTAGCGTGATTGATACGGCAAGCCGTGATTTTGGGCATTGTTTGTTCACCAAATAAAACAAGTCAGTTTAAACAGATCATAATAACTGCTTTTTATCATTGGGGAATTTAACTGAAGTTTTAATGGAGCAAGATAGCCACAACGCGACTCGTCTTGGACCAATTATAATACAAATTCAACCTTTCATGAATAATCATACCTCCTTGGCGAAGTTATTCAATGAAACTTGTGCTAAGTTACTTCTGCGAATTTACTCGCAAAGTTGGCACGCAAGTAATTCGGAACGATATTTCCTGTCGTCGGTATGGTGGCGTGACAAGTCTTGGGGACCGAATGTAGTTTATATTTATGTGGGCTTATTACCTATAGTACCTACCTGGAATACTATACATAAGGAAGATTTCCTGCAGTAGACTTAATTCACTAGGAGGTTATTTGCGTAACTCTGTTGCTAACAATTCTCTGATTTCAATTATTGAAATAAAATCTATCAATAATAATAACATCAGGAACACCAGGGGCGCTACCAATATGTTCCCCTCATCGGTATATTATACCTCGTGAAAGATCTCATGTCATAGTCCAAAGGAAACACTGCGATACATTGGTACAGTAGCCATATTACAACGAAGATGAATGCGGATATTCGCTTTTTATAATAAACCTAAACATTCATACAGTCTTGTCTGTACACAAAGTAACATTTATAGCTGTGTAACAAAAATTGTGGAAGGACCTCTGGGTTTTCTCAGCTCTTGACTAAGACATGGAAATACTTTGGTAGTTGAGACTGATTGACGCAGCTGTCACCCGAAAGACTTTTTATAATGATACTTACAATAATATAAGATTAAAACTCAACGGCAACAAAGTTAGGCTGTATATAATCCGCGTTATGAAAGAATATTCTTGTCCAATGGCAGTAGAGGGGATTTCGCGCAGCCTACTAAGCAAGTCGAACCACGTGACTTCTCTTCTTATTTGACACTAGTTGTGCCATTTGAAGCAGCATTTGCCAGCTCCAAATTTCTTTCGAACTCTGCTCGTCGAATGAAATTAGACATTTGGCTAGGACAGAGGTATGAAATACATGGAATTGTTTTGGCATCAGATGGACGACATAGCCAGTGACAACGCTCACTCAATAAAGGCTGCTCCAGAAAAAGACTGTCTGTGCCCATTGAGAGCAGACCTAATAGAGATGCAATCTAGGGCGATTTTTTAACACTGCGGTGATTTTGCCTTTTCATATTATTGTCTTGTTTCATTGATTTGGCCTGTACATAATGTCAGAAATGACAATTATAATATACGATCTGCTTACGAAACTTCTTTAAAATCGATTGGTAAGAGCTTATTTCTAACTAATGGTCGTACAATGGTTATCTGCTGGGCTGTAAGAGCTGTGTCAGAAGACTGAAATTGTCTGACCGAAAAAAAAACTCGAATTACGTCTACACTAGGCCGCTACGGCTCGACCGGTATACATTTAGTGGATACACAGCTTCAGGATAAATAAACAGTAAACACAGGTAAAACTAGGTAAGACCTCTCCAAAACAGGTGCGACAATGCTGTCCGTTTTAGCGATATCTATTCAGAGTAAATTTTATATTAAGACGCACGCGGACTTGCACGTCGCTTCGTTACACGACAGTGTGGTAAGGACGCGGACCGCAATCGATAACATCGCACCTGTTTAGGAAATGCTTATAGGTAGAACATGAGACACACTCACCCCGCTCAGCGTTTTGATATTGTGCAGCGCGTCTTGCGCTTTCAACGCCGCCTTGCGTGTGAAAAACGTCACAAAACAGCACCCTGGAACAAAGCGCGCACATTGTACAAACATGACGACACAGACAATTACGGGGTACAAGTACATAGTAGCGTCAACAGTGGGACAGACAGGCTATTGTAATCCAGTAATCAATAAAAATGATCGATGTAAAGCAAAGTTAACGAAAGGAGCGAGATTGTAAACAAAAGCGAGCGACGTTGACATCCGTCACGATCTTAGATCGAAATCATGATTAGTTTTCAATCCATATTTCTCTGCGTTCGTTGACGTTGCTTTTGTAATCGAATTACAAGAGTGCGCTCAAGCTAACTACTAGTGGCTAAAAAGGGAACTAAATTTTACAGACAGCCAACAAGAACAACTCCCAACAAAGACAATGACAGGGACGCTATAATCTAAGCGCAGATTTATTTTATCTTGCACGCACTCTTACACATTTTGACACACGAATGCCTAATACCCCTAGTGAAGGGTAGTTCTACATAATTATCTATCCCTAGATGAGTTTCACGTAAAAAAATGGATACTGACGAAAATATAATTGTGACAAAAGTATCGTGTGATTTTTCTTCTAATTCGCCTTTGTACTCATACTTTCCATAAAACTCTGTAACTCGTGTTTAGCAAAGGCCTACAGCGGTGACAACAAGTATTTTCAAAAACAACCCAAGCTTATAACGACATAGGTAACATAGACACAAAGGTAACATATTAATTACTTAACACAATCAAATATCCTTACAAAAATACGAATTCGGTATATCCAACCTGTAAATATATACAATAATGTCTGTTTAGTAATAAACGAATTTAATTTAATAATCAATAATTACAATGTACATGTAAATCAAAGTCATTTTCGAATGCTCTGACTGCTGGCGCAAAAGTGCCCATTATAAAAATAATAATAAAAATAAAATTAATTTATTTCAGACCTTTTTGTCCATATTGTGTTAGTATTAAAGGTCTTATTAACTAGATAAGTGACTTAAGAAATGAATTAGGTACACTATTTAATATGAAGTAAATGTCAGTTCAATTCTAAATAAATGTCAAAACAATTCATAATTATATCAATCGGAAATGTTAACTTAAATTACACAATGTCATAAACATTACAAAGATTACAGAGCAGCATATGGCAATGGCTTCCTCTGCGCCAGGAACACGCCAGCCCACCCGGTGCTACTTTTTAACCCAGCTACTTTTTAACTCGCGGACCGAACACTTCGCCTCTAACAGAAGTTCGAGAAAAAAACGAACGTATCCTATATATTAACATATACATTCAATAGGCATGTATTCATTTCAATAAACTCTCAACAAAATATATTTGGAAGCCACAAATACCTGTCCCATTACATCCTTTCTCCTTTTATTCGCCACTTCGCCGGATTTCCAAAACAACTGTCCCTTAAATATATTTTCGTTCCATTTCCAGTCGATTGAGTGTGCAAATTGTATACAAATTCGACGCAAAGTATCTATTGTTTTCGCCTACTTGACAAGTTCACAACAAACCCTGCGGCTATTTTCATTATAACATTCCGACTATTTTCATTGTAACATTCCGACTATTTTCATTGTAACATTCATTAACTTTGAAGTTGTATTGTTAATTAACAAATAATTTTGCTTCTAACCTTTATTTTATTGTATTTGTTCAGTAAATAATAAACGTAAGTAATTCAGTATAGCCGATCGAAATAGAATTGTATATCGATAACATAATTCAATTTTATGTTTTGAATATCAAAGGTAGTTAAGATTGGTTAGCGATCCTGTTTAATTTATGTCATAATATTTTAGTCATATGAACATGAAAACTGAATCCAACTAAACCTAAAAAATAAAGATCAATAATATTTGTCACGAGCGCGACATTGTCACAAATAGTAGCTAAGCGTTCGCGAGTTATTGACACTCGGGTTCCGTACAAGGGTCAATAAAGCCGACAACGACGTCCGAGTGGCGAATATATGGCGGCAGTGGAGCGGCGAAATGCTCGCTCCTTCAGTAGCTTTGATGTCTGCTTCTTTGCGACGTACGAGTATATCTGATACATTTTCATCGTAATGTTAGTAATGTGCTATGTAGTAATAGTGTCGTACTTTCTGTGTAGTTACGAGCATATTCTCCGAGGTGTTTCCTTCTTAGGAGTTTACGTTTTACTAGACTGAAATACATTCTACCAATATTATAAATGCGAAAGTTTGTAAGGATGTACGTTTGTTACTCCTTCACGCGATACACGTTATTCCTTCGCGTTATCCTATATCTATATCCGAATCCTATTTATCCCGAAATTCAATGTGACTAATATTGATATATAATTAAAACATTTCCCAGGAATTCTATATAATGACGCATGACATATATTTCCTGTAACACTAACGTTATGACACGACAAATGTAAGTTATGCACAAAGATATGAACATCACATTTAAATAAAAAAGGAAAACAAAACAAAAATAACCAGCAGCTGTTTCCGAATACTAACCAGACATGTCTAGTGCCACTGGTAACGATGCACCCGACGGGGCACGGCTCGACTGTCAGTTTAGCTAAACGAGCAGCGGTCTCGTTTTGACAGTTTCGCCACGGAACCCTGATTGATAGGGCGCTAAAGCGTTCGAAGTTTGCCAGGTAAGTCGAAAGTGATTACTGACGCTTCAATGAGGAATAAAGGAAAAGATAAAAAGATCCTTATTTTTTAAATTAAATACTACTTGCTCTTGTAAATATAGTGATGACTAACGCTTCAATGAGGACGAAAGGAAAATATAAGAATAACCTTATTTTGGTTATTAAATATAATTATTATTGTAAATGCCTGCTTGTCTATGTGCGATTCCATTACCAGGGCGCTGCGCGTGAGTTGAACTGTGTGTATAAATATATGTACCAAAGAATCTTGGAAAAAATGAGCCCCAAACTAAGTAATGCTTATACTATGGGTGCTAGATAACTGAAACAATTTTATAAATATTTAAAACTATAAACCCGGCAACAGAAATTGAAATTAAATTAAACACTTCAATTTCTGCCCGGCCGCGAATAGTAGCCGGGAACGCTGCGTAGCACACCACTGAACCACTCATGTCCATTTCAGACCTTCCACTTCAGGTCGCACTTATTGTCATATTTTGAAGAAATGTATTTCGTTGTAAATAACGATAGCTGGATTCAACTATCGTCATTCCGTAAAAGCCCAAAAAATTTCGAAAGATAAATTTAAAAAAAAAACTGCCCAGCGAAAAGTTTCACCCACAAACTAGGTTTTATTATTCCTGTTGTATATGTAAAAATTTCCAGACATTCGACGCGAAAGTGGACGCTAATTAAAAATAAATTTATCATCCAAACACGAGTTCCTTAATGAACAAATTGTTATAAAAACAGAGCGTAATATTCAAATAAAAGCGGGTCCGTTCTTAATTAATCAAGCCCTCGGGCGTTCATGTAAAATGCTAAACGACATTACTTATGTCACAAAGGTATTGTTCCGACGTTGCAAACATTCATCACAACGGGTTCTTAGATTAGAGAACAACATCATTGCTATGTAGAAAAGTTATAGGGTTGAGGCTAGAAACCCAAATTTGGGGACTACTGTTTCGGTTTCCCAATTTGGTTAAATTTAAAATATTAATTTTGGAAATTTTGACATAGGTAAAGTATGAAATATAAAAGTAAAATATTAATGTGATATGATTTAATTGGAATACTAGTCGTTACTAGAGTCTTTCCTGCGCAGTTCGGATCTTTGTAAATATTCAACTTTCCCGGTATCTTATGTCACTCGTAAATGATGTAACTTCCTACTAGTGAAAGAATTTTCAAAATCTATTGTGTGTATCTATAGTTTTTGAGTTTATCCATTACAAACAAACATACCTTTTTCTTTTTAGATTATAAGTTAGTTTTCTGTCTTCGCACGTCAATTACCCAATTAACTACGGGGACCTTATTTTGGCTTTATTGGACAAAGTAAATGACGCAGTAGCTTTTGCGTCGACTTGTTACTGTTTAACATCATTGTTAACATCCATCCTTACAAACTTTAGCATTTGTAATATTAGTAGACTAGGATTGTACATGTACGAGCTAAATTATCGAGCCACCCCAAATTTTTCAGTCCAACTTCATAAGTAGTTAATCAATTTGAATGAGGTTTTCGCGGTTTGATAGCCAATAAGACAATGATTACGTAGGTTGATTTTTACATAGTTTGTTCAGATTACACCTGTATTAGTATGAAAACTGCATAATAATTGCACCCCATTAAAAAAACATCAAACCCTTCCGGTTCCGAATAGAGCCCGTCCTGCCATCCTGCCGCACACTAGCGAGTCCAACAAAAGCGGCCCATTTTTGCATGAGAACTGACAAAAGGAGCTCCCCGGGACAAAAGACGTTTAGCGAAACAAACAAAAATGTCGACATGGAACACGGGCGCTATTGTCGGCCGCGAAACAATACGCGGGGGGCGACGTACAGGGCGCACATTATATAAAATTTTAATCAAGTTTTTGTACCGTCCCGACTATGACGCGAGACGAACAATGCAGACATACAAACACTGATAACGGGCTCGCAGCACCGCCGAGGAAAACATAATTAAACTTTATTGCTTGTGAAAGCGGTCCGCGGCCGCGACGCAGGCAAAGGATTTTCCCGGCGGGTGTCTCTCGTGTATTGGCGATTTATTTATGCTCTCAATTAGGCTTTGTGTCTGGGCCTTTAGTGAAGTATGGACCGGGGCTTTGTGGCGCTACGTAGGCTTTTATTGATGGTCTTGTATGTATTCGTTTTTATATCGTCTAGGGAGGCGCACGGACCTTATGGAAAACAGCCCCCGTTCTCCAGGACATATGAAACCTAAGGAGAGCGGATGCCGTGCCGGCCTTTCAGTTACTTGTAAGCAGAGACATGCCTGTTAAAGAATATTGAATTTGTTGAATGCCGAAAATCGAAGTTGAACACCGATTGACTCGAGATAAGCGGTCCAAAAATATAGCCCATGTGTTGGTAGATAACAATAATATGTAGGTACCTACAATAGTACTACGTCTGATGTTGGTTACTTGTTTCACGAATACCATATCAGAGATCGAGATAACAAACGTGGGTGCACACCGAGACTGTGATAACATTCCCATTACCCAGTTTCCGAGCCACAATAGTTTGTTAAGGCACCTAATATTATTGCACTGAGACGACACTTACGATTGTGCTATTGTGTAGTTCGATATTACGAGAAATACTGGTCATGTAGCACTATTATAAGTTTATAGATTAATAGTGTAGTGTAGTACGCCCTCCGGTCAGTCTGCAGGTCGACGCTGGGCGGCAAGCAGAGGACAGGGTGCATTGGCGCTAATGAGGGAGAGGCCTCATTCATATCCACCTCACTAGATTTTTTTATAAACATCAAAAAAATAGTCACTAGTGCTTCGTCACTAGTGACAGAGCGAGTAGAAATGATATAAGCTGGCGCATGAAAGGATAACCTAACCGACCAACCGTAAAGTCGGAAACCACGACCACGTTTACGTTTGTGATTTACATGTACTTAAATATTTTCTAAACTACTGAACCAATTTTACTAAAATAAAGTAAAGAACGATCTCTATTAAAATGGCTTTAAAATAAAAAAAAGTGCATCGAAATCGGTCTATCCATACGGGAGCTACGATGCTATAGATATACAGTGCCACAAAGCCAAAAACCTCAGATTTGTGTGTATCTGTAGCACCACTATTTTTTAATTTGAACTATTTTCTACCAATACCTAAAAATGGTAACAAAAATCGTTGAGAGACGATTGACGTTTAACTTGTAGGTAATTGTTGTAATGTCATCATTTCACCGAACTAATCAAAAGGCGAACTATTGTTCATGATACTCAATATATTAGATACGGTAGGATGCAGGACACGTGAAAACGTGAACACAGAAGCTCTATTACAGTTGATCCAATTGCACGTTGATTGCATGCACATCGAATTCGCAATCGGGTTACAGATTTGACGCAATTACTTCAACAGTAACTGCACATAGGGTTTCTGATTTCACAGCCATGTTTTTTCTCGGAACTCGAGAATTCCTGGGAGAGTTCCTGGGGGTTCTCAAACTCGAGAAAAGAGAAAGTTACATAATTTTATGGTCTTTTAAGAAAACAAACTAATTTAATTAAACCTTTTAGTGCCCGTGGATTATCCTATTACATACAAAAGTAGCTGCTTGGTGTCAGAAATTTAACTTTGACAATAAATGATGCCCACATTTACAATAAAGCTCACGCTTCTACAACGCACGAGAGTTGTAGGCCTTTTAAAAGTAGAATTGTCACTTGGTGCTATCCTGGCATAATCGTAAGTATTCCTACATATCTAGAATTTGCATCATATATTTACCTATTACGTATTCTGTTTAGGCGGTCAATTTAATGACTGCATTTATCTAACAGCCTTGCTGATATGCGGCTAATTGTTTTGGAGACATAAAGAACATTTCAATATAAGTAAACGCTCCGTACATCGCCCTGGTAAATTCTACAGTAATGTAGAAGAGGTTGGAATATGCCCAGGATAACTCTAAGGTACGCCTCGGCCACAGATTGGAATCTGAGTGCCCACCAGATTGTATCTCTAAGGCCCTCTGCAGGTCGAAAAATGCGAAATGCAGACGTTGATTCTACGATGATAGGTCTTTTGAAGCATTCTGAGAATTCGTCTCCACTGTTATCATTTCGGACTTGCTTTACTTTGTCAAAAGAGTTAAAAATATAAAGGTGATATATAAAATGTTACGTGTGTGGATATCCAAATGAAAATTAAGATGGGGATATAAAATTACATAGTTGTCATAGAAACCCTAGCGCTCAGTCTAAAACGCTTTGCGACTAAATTGTCACAATAGCGGCTTTTTGCCTAGAATTGTATGTCTATTGTAGTTTTTCGTTTTTTCATAGGTCAGAGGAGTAACGCAAAATAAATCCACGAAATTCCCGGTCCGGGAATTCTCGAGCAGAAACCTTTTCTGCAGATACTCTGCATCCATACTGCTGTCTTGCCCTTGGCGGCCAGTTTTAACCGCCTGATATGAATTGCATCCATGATAGCCAACAGTGCAGTTCAAATTCACGCAGGCCATCTGTTGGGGAGTCCTGTAGATACAACTCTAAAGAAGATCAGAAGACACCAACCTTTACTGGCGCCGGTGATCTTGTCCCGTAGAACGTTGATCTGGTGCACGCGCCCGAACTCCTCGAACATCTGCCGTAGGTCGTTCTCGTCCATACTGCGTGGCACCTGCCCGACGAACATCTGGAAGGGCACGATGGACAGACCGTCAGTTGGAGATATATGATCATAATTTTCTTGACCTATTGACTCCCTGGGGCACCAGCTTTTATCGGAGAGTATAAGGGAATTATCAGATAACTGGGAGCGTAGGTGGTCTAATGGGTAAGGGGTCCGACACCTAAGCGAGAGGTACCAAGTACGATCCCAAGTGGCGCCATGTCATAATGTCTTTATCTGAGTTATATACATTAGCTGAGTACTAACCGATGCTTTTTCAGTGAGGGAAAAAATCGTAATGAAACCTGAACATTCAGGCGGTGTAACCATGATCCATCCTTGTCAGATTCCCCTGTTGACAGAGTCACGGAAGTCAGATGGCAGTCGCTTCACTGTAATTACGTGATCTGCCAAATCCTGGATCATGGTTAGAGCTAGGCCCGGGCCTTCAAGTGCCAAAGCACAACCGGGATATTGACGCCTCGATGAACCATCGACAGTAAAATCTACGATACAATTAGGTATACAGTCTAGTTCTTATTATGCTTAAAAACCTTCGAAATGTTGAGGCGATAAGGATTACGCAGACGATGATGTAATGATGATGACGATGTGTAATAAAAATGCAGAAGCACAGATGCGTAAGCACGGCTAAGCTGCTACGAAGTGTCTAGAGTTAGCCTATACTAGCCAACTTGTCCTTCAAGTCGGAATAATACAACGTAAACAATGTTGTTTGCGGCAGTAACAGATTAAGCGGATTAGGAATCAAAAGCTGTGCTAATTTCCGGAAAAATATTATCAAAATGTTTGCTTTTATAACCCCAATAGTCTCGAGAACAGGTAAACATACAAATTAAAAATTGTTTTTTTTTATTGTGGCTAATGCAGTTCTAATTTTAAATAAATCAATAAATACATAATACCAGATGGATCCCATTTTTAATTTCCGAGCATCTCAAAACTTATTGAGTTACGTCCGTATCATTTTACACAATTATCGTGTTCGCAAACGGACTGAAAGCCATCGATTCTCATTATTAAGTCCAATGATGACTACCACTCATAGCGTTCACGGCGCGGCGGAAAATTGGGCCCAATCAAGTCAAACAATCCCATTCAGGGCTTCCTAGAACCTACTAGGGTTGTATGGAGGTCCGGTGTTGTAACCAAAACCGAAACTATAGGATTTAGGTACACCACTTAAAAAAAAAACATCTTGGCGTTAATGCCAGGTTGTGCTCTCGCGCACGAGGGCTCAGGGTTCGTCTTGACCATGATCCAGGATTTGGCAGATCAGGTAACTACAGTAGAGCGACTGCCATCTTACCTCTGAGACCATGCTAACAGGGGAACCTGACCAGATTGGATCATGGTTACATATTCAGTAACCTCGACGTAAGAGCATCGGTTAGTGGTCAACTAATATACATAAATCAGAAAAAGCTCTGAGGCTCGCACCCGGTACCTGTAACTTACGAGTTGGACCCCTTAAACATTAATACTCCTTACGACTCGAAACTCGACCCTAGCACAATAAAATATTACCAATAATCCTTACACCCGCGACCATATCCCAAATTTTATGCGCTCACCATCCCTGACTCTTAATTACATCGATATATCACGTCCAATTCGGCGTGTTTATGTTCATTTCGGGCCGACGCGGCCACCCCGTACAACGTACAACCTACCGTTTCCGGCTGTGCGTGAAATGAAACTGTAAAAATTTAATTCCCGGGAGCAGCGGGCGAACGATCGCGTGCGAAAGATATGTTTTGATGGCGACTGTACGTATGAGCGGTATACGTATAGCTATCTAGTCCAATTCCGCGTTATTGCCCGGACTGCTGTGGTTTAAAGTTTTATTGTGCCAATTTGATTTTTTATGTTACCCGGCAAGCCTGATGGAAAGTGGTCCCTGGTATCTATGGACATAAGCAGCGTCAATATCACCCATGCGTTGCCCACCTCTAAGACCCCGGGACACGTTGCTCTGGCAGTAGGTTTCATTATGATGTTATCAATCACTGCAAGAGCATCGGTTAGCATTCAACTAATACATAGCTCAGAAAAGAGTCATTGGTACCGAGCCGCAGTGGGATTCGAACCCGTACCTCTCACTTACGAGTCGAATACCTCAACCACTCGAAATTATATTAACGGCTCATAATAGTAAAACTAAAATAGTACGCAATGTGGTGTCCCTCAAAGCACCAATCCCTTCCACTCAGCGGTATTGTACCTATAAGGAGACCAGTCTATTCCTAACCGACAAACAACTGTCCCAATGCCTTAAAGATAAACACGTCTGTTATATTTGAAGTAAAAAAATTCAAACCCATTTGTAAAAATGATTAATTTTACACTCAACAGAAATAGACTCTATTATCGCATGAACAATATTTATGGTATCATGATAATGTAAACAGTGAATAGAGCACTCGAGATATGATTTTGATGTATACACACATATGCAGATCTAAATATATATGCGATACCAAAACGCAACAAAACGCGCTGTCGTTTAATGGAAATGTCGTGTTTCCTAAACTGTTGTCATTTGAATATTCATAAGCGTTCGTCTGTGATATTCACGATACTGTTCACGCGAAATCTATCTGTCTATCGATTCAATACATTATATCGTGCTTGCGATCTATCTACTATTGTAGGTACTATTACTAATGGCACTCTGTCTGCAGCGCTTTCACGGCTAAACCACTGCACCGAAATAGATGAAATTCGGTATGGATGGACATAGACTACTTTATATTCCTCTCCACAGGCAGAATATATATACAATAGTCCAGGCGGGCCGAGAGCTAGAGAGCTGTAAAATTGATTTTACATTATTTCTTGGTATTAAACTCACTGGTCTGTTTGATCTGTACATTGAAGATTTTCCAGAAAATAAAAAACAGTCGGGATAGGGTACTGCGACGAAAGCAAGCCAAACCAAAATTATTTTTGGATTTTTTGTTTGTCTGCGGATCACGCAAAAACGGCTGAACGATTTTTCATGGGCTTCGCTTGCACAGTTTAGTAGCTTGGAAATGGTGTACTTAATTCGGGTGAGTAGAATCCTTAGTTCTACTATCTACAACTTGACCTCTCCGTAATACTGCCATACCGGGCATAAAGCGAAACTGTCCAACTATTTCGTGGTCACAGACAAAAGACAGATAGCTAGTTGTATAATACAATGGACTCGTGAATCCGACTGTCGCATTGCATACGATCCGTATTCGTTCCCATTCACATAATTAAATCTCGGCCAGGAATGTAAAATGTCAGTTGGCGTAGCGCTACAGTTCCATAAGCCTTTAGTATTACAAAGCTTAAAGTGGCATATGATGGTTCCTGTTTCGAACACTAGGGTATACAATATGTTGGGATATATACGAGAACAAGAATCTAGACGTAGAATTTGAAAATCGGATCCATAAATAATGGTGAAGAGGACTCCTAGATGCTTAAGTTGTTTTGATCGCGAATTAGTATATTCAAAGAGACAGTCATTTTCATACAACATGGAGAGTACAATATGGAGTTCTTTAAGAAAGCAGCAAACAAGTTTTTACGGGGTCGGCAATGCGTGCGTGATGCCCCGGGTATTGCAAACGTCCATAGGCTGCTGTGACTGCTTACCATAAGGCAGGCCGCAAGCTTGTTTGCCACCTTAGTGGTATAACAAGGCAGACAAACATCATACAAACAGAGAAAGAGAGAGATTCGTGTTTAACCATATAATTCGTGAGAATATTAGTACTATGGCTCCGCTTGTCTGTTGATCTGCCGAGTGACAAAAAATAAAGTATTATAAACGTACCTTGATGTAGTCGGGGTCGGGCATCTCAGGTTTCACCTCATTGTTGTTGTTTATACTGGTGTTGTTGTTGTTGTTGTTTATAGTGTTCATAGTCATCCCACTGTAACAAGACAACAACTTTCGGTTAGTCACACATCAGTAAACATATTACACATAAACAGGACGTTTTGAGAAAGTGTATGTACAAAATTTGCAAGGGCGGGTATGGGGCGGACCCCGGGCCCTCGCGTGCCGCGCGGGAGCGCAACCGGGACATAACGCCAAGATGATCATGATGATAAGATTTGGGCTTCTGGTTTTGGATATCACCATCATTATCATTTCAGCTACAGGACGTCCACTACTGGACATAGGCTCTCCTCCCACTCCCTCTTGCATGCATCTTCTTCCCACCAACTTCACTATAGTACGTGCTAAAAAGATAGGCAATAGCGGTCGTTGACCTCTCGGTCGCAACTAATTCATACTATGTTCTCAGAGCGAGTGTTGTAATATTTCAAAGGGTCCTATTTGTCAAATTGTAGGCAGAACTAAATAACCTTTTAGTCAATACTACCTAACTTCGTTTCTAATAATCAGTAATGGCAATCGAGGGGGGCAGGCAGGCAGGCAGGCACTATTTCAAAATAATTAATTTTAACAAATACGATTATTTAAATAGCCCATTTGCAAATTAGATCGAATAGAGACAGGTAAACGTCCGCTATTGGCCATCTAGTTGGCACGTAGATCGTTTCTCCATTTAGTCGGGGCCGCACTACGCTTTGATTTCCTGCCCGTGATCGCCACTCGATGACCTTTCCGCACATCGACCATCGGTTCTGCAAGCTTATAGGTATGTGGCCTTACCATTGTCACAGAGATCTACTTAAATAAATCGTAGCACTGCCACAGCAGTTTTGGTTTTGGGAAAAAAAAAAATTAAAAGATTTAAAATATGTTTGGTCACATTCAATCAAAGCACAAAATAAATAATAAATAATAATGCTAAGACAACGCACACAGCGCCATCTAGCCCCAAAGCAAGCAAAGCTTGTGTTATGGGTGCTAGAGAACTGATAAACTACATACGTACATACATACGTAACAGAAATAAAATTTATCATTTTAATTTGTGCTCGGTCAGGATTGAACCCGGGACCTCTTGCGTGGTAGACATGTGCATGTTAACCACTGAACCACTCTGGTTGTCACGCCACTGGTAACGAAAAAATTAAAACAGTTTTTTAAAGTAATTGTTAATATATTGTTATTAATTACTTTGTAGACATGATTAATTTTGCATTTATAGTGATAAAGATAACGTATAAGACCTAGGTTTTAAAATAGTATCAATACAAAGGATATGTGCTACTGGTCTGATAATACACAAACACGAAAAAAGAACGTTTCTCGCTCATACGATTCGAATGTGGAATGAGCTCCCAGCCACAGTGTTTCCTTTGGACTATGACATGGGATCGTTCAAGAGGTATATAAGAGGTCTCTTTAGAGACGGGCAATGCATTAGTGGCGCCCCTGATGTTGCTAATGTTCATAGGTGGCGGTCACCACTTTTCATCAGGTGGCCCGCTTGCCTGTTTGGCGGCGAAGGTGGAGAAGGTGGAAAAGAGTAATTATCCACCTGGCCGTGTGTTGTGACCAGGGGACCCAAGGTCCAACAGTTTATCGTCGGAAGTTGTATATATGCCGCGGAAGTGGCACAGTTCTCTAGCGCGATGTAGGACGGGTCAGCGCCATCTATGTGCGTATGCTTGCAAACCTTGTGTTCGTTGACTCGGAATGTGAGTATCGTTGAGTTTTCCCTAGCGATAGAGCGATAGATGTCGCTACACCTGTTTGTTTGGGGTATACTCGTAACATAAAAAAGCACATCTAATAAAGCTAAGCAACTATTACTTATGTGGATTATTTCCACATTCGATTTTTAAATCAAAGTTGGACAAAAGTCTAATAACTTTATGATAAAATTTAAGGGAGAACATGTTATTTCCGCAACAAACTCACCTCAACATATTATTATCTTTATTATCCTAAAAATCTTATACTTATGGATACAATCAGAATGCTTATTATTATCTGGATAACATGTTTATACTTGTCCTACTTTAAAATCGAACAATGCTTCCTACAGCACTGCTTTTTTAGTCAATCGCAATGTTATCTTACGTAAAATTTTATCATAAATTGTTTAATAACCTAACCGACAGACGAGTTGGATTTATATTTACCCAAATATTTTCTAAAGTGTTGAACTGATCACAATGACGCAAACCTATGAGTCATATCGATAAAACTGTCTTTCAAATAAAGTAAACTGCATCGAAATCGGCCCATCCATTCAAGAGCTACGATGCCACATACAGACACACATCTCCACATATACACAGAGCCACAGATACACACGTGAAACTTATACTCCCCCTTATTTCGTCGGGTATTAAAAATGTAGATACACAGGTACGTCGTTATCAATGAGAAATAAGCTGGTATGCCTCATGGCTGTGGATACGCTGGCTACCTTATCCTTCAAACTGGAGCACAACAATGCAGGCGTTACTGCTCAGTGGCAGAAATAATTAAGGCGGTGATACCTATCCAGGTGTGCTGCTCAGGTTTGACAGAGCCCTACTACTGGTGTATAATATCCACTATACATCATTGTTGTCAATAGCGTTGGGAATTAGGTTAGGTTATCTCGCACATACAATGAGCTAGACCCAAGACGTCCCACGATCAATTAAATTTTTGAGAAACGTGTGGAAAGAGGCTCCAGGTTATATTTATGTGTGCATGTACTCGTATGTACCAAATAGTTAGCGCTAGCCATGAACCAGGCGTGCACATCATACTAAGAGGTTATGTTTGTACCTGAACGGATCGCAGTATCTGCCGGGCCACGCACCGAACTCCCGACACTTGTTTGCGGTAACGTTATCACGCATAACAGCGAACATCGTGCGATAACGCGCGATAACAGCACGATAGGACGCGATAAAACACTTGTTATCACGTATCAAGAATCAAGACTCGATCGCCTTGCGCCACAACGCGGCCGCGGCCTGACTGGCGTGTGGCGCGTTGTCAAAATTGAGGGTAGATGCGTATGGGAGATGTCAGGTCTTTCGCGCACTACCCCCCGGTGTGGAATGGGTTGCCGGTATAAAAAAGTTGATGGTTTTTTTATAGTACAATTCAATTATCAATTCGTAATCGATCGTTGTTAGAGCCCAACAGTGGACGTCTCGTCACGTCTTGACGTTATGTTTTTTCGCTTCGGTAGCTTATTGCGTGGCAATGTGATAAAATATAATGTTGAATAACAAAATGAGATTTCAAAATGGTGTCACTAAGTTACACTTAGATCCTAGGGTACCGGAACGCACTTGCTAATTAGTTTGTGGCACTGCCCGGGTCTGCTTTCTTACTGTTTCTTCTCACTTGCCCGATGTTCGGCCTAGTGACATCGTAATCCGTTGGTTCTCGCATGTCTCGGCGATGTCAATCCATCGCTTCTTGGGTCTCCCGCTCCCGAGACCTCTTTACTGAGAACGGCACCTATTTCACACGTATACACGGTAGTGCCGCCGCTTATTACATTTGACTAAATACAGTCGTCTATATTCAAAAGCAAAAAGCGAAAGCACATCTAAATGGAATGTATTGCTCATAAAATTCACGAGATGCTCTCACGCTTCTGAATTTAGGCGACTAAATTTAGCCAGGTATAATAAGCGCATAACTCAGTATCGGTCATAAATGATCCGTTCTGCAATGTTAAATTTATAAAACCAGATCCCGAGTCTCTGCAGGTCGAGAAATGCGAAATGCCCTCTGCATACTGCAGTGGACTCCTGGAGGATTCTGAGGGCAAAAGGCGTGAAGCCATATTGGCATTCCGACAAAGAGCATTTCTGGCGAAGTTTCTGGTCTACAATACGTTCGAATACCTTCATTGTGTATAAGTTTGATACCTCGATACTTGCCGCATTTGGCGATTGGCGTAATAATATACGAATCACGCATGAGGTATGAGCTACGTGGCTACTATCCTATTGAATAGATCAGTGAGCAAGAGTACGGCCCGAGCACCGTCATAGTCAATAGCTTTTCCATTCTTTATATGAGGCAAAGCCATCTCCATCCCGCCAGAGGAGGCTTATTATGCCTAGGTTCGCAGAATCACATAGTTGTTGGCCTCATTAGACAATTCCTTGAAATGACAGCACCAACTGTGTTTTATATAGTTTGCATATGTGAGCATTACGCCGTCTCTGACTTTTATGGCAACAGACTTTGTCACATATAAACTGGCTCGACTTCACCAGCTTGTAGACGAGCTTATGCCCCATCACAGCATGGTAGAATGGAGTCAGCTGGGCCGATCGTGCTTTAACCACTATCATTTTAGCTCGCCGCATAGCTCGCAAGTAGGTATACTTCCTTATCCGATAGTGAGTTATCGGATAAGGAAGCGCTGGCATTTCTTGAAACATGCTTTTTGTCCCTAACTGCTTCATACACCTCACTATTCCACCATCTAGCCAAGCCTCAAAGTAAGCAATGCTTATGTTATGAGTGCCAGAAAACTGATTAACTACTTATATATTTTTCCCTGACAAGGACTCGGTGCTGTGAATTAAGGCATTCCGCCTGGATGTCATTTTTCTTATTACTGTATTTATTTTTAAATTGTAATAAAGAGTTTACATACATACATCTTACAGTGGGAAACAAGGCCGATGTCACGTATTCGAATCAGCCGATAATCGATTTATGATTGGTGTTGGTCCCTTTTGTGGGTGGTTAGATATGCGGGTCATATCTGGAAGAAGGTGTTGATCACGGCCATGGTGGCGGCCAGTGAGGTTCGGAGAATATCTTCTCCCACACTGTTTCGCCGTAGCCAAAAAACCCATGCACCTGCAACTCAGTTTGCGGCCTACAACCCACAGCGTAGCTTAGCGTTTTTTCTAACCTTATCTAAGAATTTCTACAAGTATCTAAGGATAATATAGAAGATAACACAATTCTTGAAAAAAAGTTGTAGGCTATCAAATATAAAAAGAAAATCAAATACAATTAGTACTTATTAGTACAGCTTTTCAAAAAAGTACTAAGTACAAAATATAAGGCTACTCAGAGGCTCTAACAAAGTGCGTCGTTTTATATATGTAGTATTTTTGTAGCGTTATATTTGTTCGACCATATTTTTTAGTGCTTGATAGTCTCTGCCTACGCCTCTAGGATACGGGCGTGAGTGTGAATGTATGTATTTATGTATGCATATTTTTCGGCTTTATATTATTATTAATATACCTAGATTAATAACAATTCTGTCCGAGTTATCTAAGGCATACAATATCATACACAATCTATCGATCGAGCGTTTGTTTCATGCGCTTTAGTGAAATAACTGGGGTGTTACAAACGAAGGGTCGCTATCTACGCAATATGCCGCTTATCTATGCCATCGCTGGGCTTATGAAACGGTTACGAAACACAATACACACATTGTTATTGCATACATACACACACATACACATACATACATAAACTCGCCTAGAAATATCGACATTTTCCATCTAGAGGTACATACAGAAATTGATACGAAGGTTTGACTCAACAACGTTATTAGACTTTACCGAACAATCTTATCTGCTTATATTATGCATCCAGATATTTTAACTACCTACCTGTCGGATTTTATCTTTGGATATAACAGTGATTTAGCTGCGAAGTTAGGAAACGGCCATTATTGTTTCGTGTTTCCTTGAAAACTGCACCTTGCGTCTGTATAGATTAATCTACACAGACGTTTCTAACTACAAACCTCCTACAAAACATTATAAACATGATTCTTTGATCTTTATTCACAACACGCTTTTCTCAGCCTTGTTAGAGTTTGCCTATGAGGGACCTATTTTGCCCGTAGCCCGGTCGATTTGTCTTGTCTTGTGGATTAATACATATTGTTATTGTATTCGATCTATAACCAACGAATTTGCATACCTTAAAAAGCTTCCCTACTACTCTACTGTCATGTACCATTTGACGACCTGAGTGTTTCAATGGTCAACATGCCGGTCTGCCACGCAAGAGGTCCCGGGTTTGATTCCCGGCCGGGCAGAAATTGAAATGATGAATTTTAATTTCTGTTACGGGTCTGGGTGTTCTATGTATAATAAGTATGTATTTAAAAAAAAAGTATTTAAGTAGTATATCAGTTGTCTAGCACCCATAGTACAAGCTTTGCTTAGTTTGGGGCTAAATGGCGCTGTGTGAATTTGTCCACGAATATTTATTTATTATTATTTATTAGTAGTACAACACTAACTTAAAAATGTCGGTTCATTACCTAAACAGCCAATGGGATTACCGTATTCCGCATTTTTTATGAGTTACAGGAACATATCGGATATTTTTTCATATCTATATAAAGTTCTTTTTAAAACACGCTTATTCTTTGCGGCCTGGTAAAGGGTTAACAGGGTCACGTAGGTCAGATGGCAGGTCGCTCCACGGTAATTACCTGATCTGCCAAATCCTGGATCATGGTCAAGGCGGACCCCCGGCCCTCGCGCTCGAGAACACAAACGGGATATTATCGCAAAGATGACCACCACCGTCTAACATAGTATTGCCGATCCTTAGTATAGCTTTGGTCTAGCTAGACTTTGGCTAAGAACCACTGAGCTAGAGGATTGTGACAAATTTCAATCTCCGGTGCAATATTGTGCAACACTCTTGAATTGCTTATCTCATGTACCTGTATACCTATTTTATCTTGTTTGTAGTAGAGGAGACTCAGTTCTAGCTATGGACTGTTTTGGACTGATTATGTTGACTATGCTAGATATGATAATAATAATAATAATTCAGGCATTATGAAGTATTACAAGGTAGATATTACGTAGTAGCAGTAAGTATTTAGACTTACATATAGTTTGTCCTATTTACTGGGTATGGAATTCATTAGAAAGAATTAGGAGTTGTTTTAAACAGAAATGTACACTTTCATACAAAAAACTTCAGATATAGCGCTCAATTTCAATAAAACCAATAAGAAATCATCGCAGTCTTCTAAAAATCCGGTCATAAAATACGAAGATGACATTGATGGATGGTATGCGTTATCCTAAAATTCATATATTACAATGCCGGTACAGCCGCGTCGCTCGTCACCTCGAAATCACTAAGTCGCGTCATCATTTAACGAGGTGTCATAATTTAACTTCTAACTATGTTATCTCATTCTGTCTTTATTCTTTATTGTACGCAAACATGGCATTATGATACAGTACGGTAAAAGAGATGTACAAAGGCGTTTAACTCATCAATTGAGTTTTCTATCAGCAAACCTCGGAGTCTTAGGAACTTGAACAACACTGTATACAAAAAAATACCATAACAACTCTTCCACGCTGTATTTTTTTTTAATTATTATACTAGCCAGGCATTTGACCGCCATCTCACCTAGTGGTAAGTGACGATGCGGCCGATGATGGAGCATGCCTGTCTAGGTACAGCCCATTCACTTGAAGGCGTCTAGATTATAATGATTAGGGAACACGCTCGCAGGTAATGCGTTCTATTCATTGGCCGTACGTATTATAAAGGTTCAACTAAAGGGACTCGTTACATCGGTGCGGCGCAGCCACACGTGTGAATTTGTGGTATTATAAATATATAAAGGTAAAAAATTTATGAAGAAATTATTAACTGCCAGAGAGATTGTTTGAAAGGACCACAGGCAAAGAAGATGGGTCAACTGTAACCCAGGTCCGGCGCAAACGAAATGTAGATGTCTAGTTAGAATGTCAGAAAGTGGACAAATTAAGACGTAGACACAAGTGAGGAACTGGACAAATTAGGAAGTGCTCAAAATCGGGCGTGTGGTTTCAGATTATCAGCTAGCAATAATGTGTAACGAATAAGTACGTGACAGCTCAGAGATACCGTAGGCTTTCAGTCAAACATCTAAAAGAATCTGGTATGGGGGAAACCCGGACCTGAAAAAATACGTACGGATACTCATGAGTGATGCATAAAATTGGCCGCCATTTTGTTTTATTTTGTAGTGTGTCAGCGCACTACAAAATAAAACAAAATGGCGGCAGATCGTCAGACCTAGTGTATCTGTGTTGTAGATCATGTACAACAAAATGAATTCCCAAAAAATGTCGTAACTTGCATGCTTTACCTCTCTCTAGTGTAAAATGGCGTCCGTATTTTTTTCAAGTCAGTCGGAGGAAAACAACAACAATAGCTAATAATTGGCCTAAGCCAAGACGCTACCGCTCTTTCTTATACGACCGTACACACAGCCCTCTAAAACCTCGGCGAAACAAACGAAACTACGCCGTCAGCAAACAAGAAGTCAAACAAGACACTTAAGAGCGTTAGTGAGTCGGCCGGCAACACCGCGAAGTCGAATCAACAGGTGGAGGCACTAAAAACCTAAACCGACTGACGTTCGCAGTAGTCGGACAACTTTAAATGACTAATTGTAACCGCTGAATGCAAGTTGTACAACTTTAGTCACTGCTCAGGTAGGGAAGGTGTACACTTGTACAGTTGTACTGTACTCTGTTGGGTGTAAACTATAGAAAATGGCTCTGAAGGAAAATATTACGTAAAGTCGGTTCGGGAAACTGCTTTAAGAGTTTTGACAGAACGTCCCATGTCAGTACGGTCGCCCGTGGACATTTTAATTACTAAAAAGGTTACCGTTTGGCATTGTGATATTGTTAAAGATATCCCCATTTTACATGCTAAAACCGAAGTCTTAAAGATCAAAACCGCCGTAAGGCCGTAGCATGATAAGTAAACAATCGCCATATTTGAAATTAATTACATTTCGAGCTTCAAATTTACACTTAATAATATGTTGCTCCCTGAGCAAACCATGTACAATGTTAAGACCGTTCCGGTTGCCAGTTTAGATTTTAAGACGCGTTATGTTGGTAAGTAAGTTAAGTATCTAGGTAAGTTCTTCACAGACAACGTATCTTAAAATCTGAACCGGCAACAAGAACGGTCTTAAAATTGGTACATGGTATGCTATATGTACATCACCGCAAGTTGTCCCCTGCCACAGTATTTTCAATATCCTGCCAAAGGAATTGGTAAGAGATTATTGGTGCTTCTTCATTCTTGATAAGGGATTTCTAACCAACTAGCAGTCCCCCGCGATTTTCAAACGCGCGCAGTTCAGATTTCAGTAAACATTTAACCATCCCGCGGGACCCTATTATTTTTCCGAGATAAAGAGTAGCCTATGCCGCTCGGAAATAATGTTGCTTCCTATTAATAAAATAATTTTCAAAATCGGTCTAGTAGTTGTGGAGATTACCCTCAACAAACAAACTCACAATCTCACAAATACAAATATTTCCACTTTCTAATATTAGTAGGTCACTGTCTAATATTAGTATATTGAATATCGCTAATGTTGAGAGTGTTAACTGCCAGAAAATCTAACATTATGTTTTAAAGACGTGTTATTGAACTACAAGCTTAGGGTGATAAAGTAATTGTCGGGTCGATTTCAAGATGAAATTATTTAGGATTTAATTATTATATCAATCGGATAATTTGTTCTGCCGATTCGATGTAGTGATTATATCGATCAAAGAAAAATACCCAACTTAGCTTGTAGCTTCATTCTTCCACGACGCTACAAGCGTTTGCTCCACTATGGTGTCAATGAAGTCGAACGGTCTACCACGACATTTCCATTGGATACTTGAGTATCACTTGTGTAGTGCCGGTTATCTGACAACCTTCTTATGCAATTCTGAACTACTAGAAAGTGTAATTTAGTAGTAAGTATATATGCCTTAAATTTATCTTATATGGCTGGTGATTTTAAAAATCCCTATGCAATTTTTTTACAGAAGGATTTCATATCTGTTGTGGCTATTAATCTACACCCTACAACTGTATTGAAGATTGTATAATCTACAATATTTGCGATTACTGCAACGAAGTTAAGAGATACATATAGCAGAATTACGGCATGAAAATGGTTCATCTATTCAATATTATTAAGAATCGCCTACTTTTCCCTAATAATCGGTACCCCAAACCGCGCCCTGTATAATGCCATGCAAACACCCACGTGACGTCATGGCACCATGATATCACGGAATACTCGTCACAATAATTCCGGTCTCACCTACCTCTACGTATCTTATCTGAAATGTGTATTAAAAATGTGGGTTGCGCTTGCCCACAATCTACAGGTATTGACCAAGTTGGGTAAACGACCTCGCTGGTAACAAATAGTATCTACAAGTATAATCTAACAGACAGAAATACATTGGAAATCCCCCTGACTAGTATACATAATACTTCGATATAACCTAAAGTATTGACTTAATTTTAATAAAACAAGAAAACCCATCGAATTTGGTCCATCCGTTTGGGATTTACGACGATGCCACAGACAGACACATACACAGATAGACACGATCTACTTTCGAAAAGCTTTTGACTCCCCTATTTTTGTGAAATATTTCCCATCGCAATATCTGAATGTACATTCATTGATTGATTGGACAAATTGAATAAGTCATTATATCACAGAGCAATACCTTTTGCTGTTACAGTCAGCTCCAGCGCACATTTGGTGGAACGCAGCAACCGCACTTTCCATGATCAACCCGTTATCGACTTTGCTTGCGAGTAAATAAAACCGAAAATTGATTAACACAACCACTAGTTTCAGTAAACAAGACGAAGTGTCTATAGGCGGAATTATGTAAAAGACCCTCCGTCGCGTCTGGTCTATACCAACAGTGACACAGTGAAGTTGTTGTTATTGCAGTGGCTTGATTTGTGAATCACTCTCGAATCAATTCTCTGAAATATGAACTACTTTATCGACAATGACAAGAGATATATTATAGTGATAATAAATAGGCAATCTATTTCCAGCCTCAAAATAAAGATGGCAGCCCTCATCGACATATATTCGAGGATGCGCTTGCGCATCATATTAGGTATGTCCTTCTCATTTGGCACCGAAATAGGTTAGTTGAAATATGTTTAGCCACTAAACAGATCTTGGAGGTAAAAGAGATTAGATTAAGCTCCATAGATAGCGTTGCTTGTTTGACTTAGTGGCGTGGAACTGGTTTACAAATGTGGTGTCATACGTTTCGTGAACTCATACGGTTTACAAATAATAAACAGGACACGCATATGTGGCATATTACTTCAGTACGTAAGGTCCACTGCCCAGTAAAATAAAAAATCAGAGTTCAAAATGTTATAAATCTGAAAACTAAACTGCATTATACATCAGGTGTGACAGGTGTGATGGCATTAATTTAAACTATAAAAAATCTCAAGTCAAAAAAGAATAATTATATCTTGTTTGAAGCTAACACATTTCTTAGATGGCTGATACGCAGTTATGTTTTAATTAGCGCTGTGATAGTTTTAACTTTTCCATATCAATTTATGATTGATAAACACTGATTTGTAAACACTTGAGATATTGTTAGAACGTCAAGGCAGACTTAGGCTTATAACTAGGCTAATACAACAAAGGTATGGCGCATGGTTTGCTGTTATTCGATAGTCGTGCGATAATTCGGTTAATTCTGATGCACTGATACCAGAACTTAGTCATTTGCCCTTCTTAGCTTAATGGAAGATTTTCTGTCATGACCATAAAGAGTTTCTATCATGACCAAAATATTCCAATCAAAGACAAGATCTGAATCCGTGGAAGAGGCACCTAATGGCGAAACACTTGTCTTTTGCTAAAGGTTTCTGCGTCATTGACGGGCGCGGTGACGTCAACAATTGAGCACCGACTGCCTTCAGTTAGGTGCTGTAGTGGCATATTATTTCATCCTCACCTCCTTCTGCACCGCTACGCGACCGTGGGAATCAACTACGTTATGCGTACTTCTTTACAAGTAAAAAGAGGACTCAGTTGAAAGGACTGCTTATTCGGGCAGTACAAGAAGGACACCTTTTTCATACACTGTCGCCCATATCCCACCAGAGCAGAAACAATCGAGCGCCATGAGCTCCTATTCTGACATACTCAACGCTTACTTGGTCAATATACAAGAGACAACTTACTTGGTCAATATAAGTTTTAACACTTACTTGGGCAATACCAGAGGGACAACTTATTTGGGCCATATAAGAAGTTACATGTCTTAGGCAATACAGCGACAAAGGAATCGGAGCACTTACTTGGGCTTGGCGTACGGCGATCCCGGCGATGGGGGCTTGTGGTTCCTGTTCGGATGCGAGTGCCGGTTCGCGTTTGTGTCAAGGCCGCCGCCCGGCGAGAGCTTGCCGGCGAGTGCGTTCAGTGTGTGCAGCATTGCGGGCGGCGGCCGGCGTCCTATGGGGCCGGTCACGCTGATGGCTCGTTTGCGTTTGGCGGCGGCACCGCCGGCGCCGCCCGCGCCGCTATCGCGCGCCACGGCTTATCTCTCGATAAGAGGCGCGGGGGCACGCCCGCCCCCCGCCTCATCGCCGCGCGGCACACTCGCGCGCAACCCTCGCCAGCGTTCAGAACCAACAGCGTTGAGCACTATGGTCGCACCGCACGGCTCAACGTCCTGTCCGGCGTACGCATGTCCTGACCATTATTTAGTAACTGTTTTAGCTAGTTTTGTTTGTTTTTCTTTTTCGATTTAATTCAAGATTTAAATTCACTTTTCTTCAGTCAGTTCTTAGTTTAATCACTTCTCTTCGTGTTTATTTTCGACACTTATTTTTTCACTGTTGATCAATTTTAGATGGATTAGTTTAACGGAATGCCGTCCTAGATATTCTAGCGTTCGATCGGGAAACGTGGACTGAGGATAATTTGCATTTAAACGAGAATTTACTGAAGATTAATTTGTTATCGAGGAAAACAAACGCCTGTCTCTTTCTTTTTACTAAGCAATTAAGGCACTTTGCTCAGACTGTTTTTGTAGGCGCTAAACATATTACGCTCCTATCCTATACCACTATAATTCGCAAGTTACTCTCCGACGACTCTGACAAAGTAATAGCAAACAATAAAGTGAGAGAACAAAGCGCTAATGGTCTCGCTAAAAGGCTAATATCCATTCATAATAAGGTGTCGAGACAACAGTCATTTCGCGAGGGAAACAAACATTTTCTTCTTAGTGTAATGGTTTATCCGTGATCTTGTAAGCAATCAAGTTACGGCTTAGCCCCCTAAAGCTATGTTCACGATGCCGAAGCTGGGTGGATATTGCGATGGCGGAGAATACTAGTATTTATTTTAGGGATACTTCGTTTTGTGGACTCATTTTGTGTTGGTAGTCCTTCCTCTTAACGGAAAAGTACTTATATTATGTGCTCTAATTATTACTAGTAGCGACTCAATGGGCTTTTCATACATTGATAATAAAAAATCGTAATCCTAATCTTAACAAGATTGTGGAATGAACTACCTAAAGAAGTTTTCCCTGGAGAGTACAACATGGAGTTCTTCAAAAACGGGGTGAAATGGTTTTTACGGGGTTGGCAACGCGTATGTGATGCCTCTGGTATTGCAAGTGTCTATATTCTGCGGTTGCTGCCTGCCTGATGGTAAGCAGTCGGCTTACCATCAGGCAGGCCGTAAGCTTGTTAACAACTTTGTGGTATAAAAAATATCCTGTATCTAGTTTAGAAGTACTTATGCAAACCTACAAACGTGATCTGACACTGTCTTATACCATATAGTTTTACAGCTATCTAGGCAATGTATCCTAACATCGAGTTGCGTGCTTTACCTTCGATTTGATTTCCAATTCAAAGAGCACGCCAGAATCCATATTATTATAATGTTGTATACATTACGGAATAACTTCAGCCATGTGTCTTATATTAGCTCTATAAGTGTATGAGAACGATAGTAGTCACGCAATATTGTCCAAAACACTAAAGGAAGCAATAACTTTAATATCGCCGATGTGGTTCGAGGGTCATTTACTGCCTGTTCGGAACAATAAAGTGTATTAAAACAGGGTTGAAGTGGTGCCAGGAATAGATATTGGATATCGATACGGACAGTTTGATTGTTAGTAGAACGGGTGGCTTGTAAGATGGTAAGTGAAGGTTGTCTGGAAGAGATCACATTAGTGATAAGACCGCCCTTTGTACTACTTACCATATATTTTGTATCTGTATTTGTGTTATTTGGTGTGCTAATAAAGAGTTTTGTATTGTATTGTAAGTCTGTAGCAACCAATTATAATAGTAACAGCTGGAGGTTCAGCTAAATATTTTCATGTGCAGTACAAGAGCGTAAATGTATTACCACTTAAAGAACAATTTTGTTTACAGCTGCAGTAACATACAGGGTATTTGGTGTATCTTTATTATGTACTACGTAAATATAATTATGTAGGTATCTCTATTTAATATTTATTAACGCAGTTGCTAAACCCTCTCATGGGAGTACTTGAGACTCCGGACCTTGGCATCTACTGGAAGAAATAATTTACCATTTCAATGCTTCATTAATCAAGATGGAGATTGTCTATTAAAACACGTATAAAGAAGGCGCTGGCACAAAATATATTTTTGGAGAATAGAATTTTAAAGAACAAGATTTTTTTTTAGAAATAGGCAGCTACTGTTTTGTCTTTTACACTGTGTTGTATCTAATATCTTATTAGATAATTATTGTGTATAACAAACAGTTATATAAAGAAATCCATCCCACAGCGTGGACAACGCACTAGCGCTTTCACTCAGCGCCCCAATATTAATTCCATTATCATAATACAGCGCTCAGCGTCGCATCGCGCCGGTGCCAAGGCGGTGCGTCACGCCGGTGTGGGGAAACGCCGTTTGCGCCAGTGCCAAATGCTTATGTTTATCGGTGCCATTACCGGGACAGGCGTCTTCGGAAGACGTCGTCGTGGTGCTACAATGGCTAGAAAATGAGAGCCTAGTCTAGCTAAAAATTGGGCTAAGATAGCTGATAGTACAAGTGTTTGTGTGATGTGTGCCTACTGAGTACCGCTGTAAATAAATGTTTGAGCAGACGAATATGGAGTATAGAACCGGTATATTCGGGACGGTTATATTTTCTATGGCAATAAAAACAAGAAAAGGTGGGGTAAGACTATCACTACCAAGTATATCAATAACTTAGGCCAAAAGAGGTGTTATAAGTTTGACGTGTGTAGTTCACAAAATATTTGAGTTTAAGTAAATTTGGTCGGGGTTATCCACCTCTTTCTGTCGGTTAGGTTATTCATCAAGTGCTTTTTAGTAGCATATGAGAAATACATGTATATACACTACATATGAGAAACACCATAGTGAAAAAAGGGTGTTTCCAACATGCGAATAAGCATGACGGAAGTTAGCATATTAAGTAACAGGGGCTCAATAGTTTTCTTCATCAGATTACTGTGTTAGTAAAACAGTTTTTGTGTGTTGTGTTAGTAAAAAGGATTTCAACTCCCCTAAACTAGACGCCGCTATTGACAAATATAAAGCAAAAACAGAGCCCCTAAAGCGCTCCGACAAATTCCCAGCTCGAACCGCTGCACGTCAACGAAGCTGTCTCTTATATTCGGCGTCTCCAAAACCGCTGACGCGAGCAGACGAGACTTTGCATTTCTCGAGTGTCAGCGCTCGATGGCAACCGGGGGCCGCGACCTTTGGTAAAAAGCCTCAAATTCACCAGTCAGCATTTGACGGGCTCGCGAAAATAGCGAAAAATTCGTGGCACAATTGCCCCCTTCCACTCGGTCGCGAGGCCACGCGAAATCAGTGGTGGTCGAATAGCAATGGTTCATTCGAATGCACAGCTATTCCAATTTGTATTCGATTGTATGGTAGTGCTATTCGCATTATTCGAGTAATTTTATATCAATCGAATAAAATAAATAATAGAAGCTACACTATTCTCGAGTGGCGGTTTCTGTTATACCTACCTTCGTATACATGAAGCAATTTAAATCCAAACATTGTTATAAAATAAAAATCGCCAGATTAATTAATTCGCTATTTTCATTCGAATTAATAAATACATAAAAAATTGGAAAACAACTTAATTATAATGATTTTTTTTTATCCGAATACCAAATTATTATTCGAATAGCGCTTACTAAATCATTCGAACAATTCGGTTGTTACTTTTTAAACAACCGCCCATCACTACGCGAAAGGAGCAAAAATGAAGGGGCGCCCAAACGTCGCGGATTCATCGGCGATGCCTATTACGCCGACGTAAATTGGGCAGATTTTTTTTTTATTGGGCACGTAAATCGGCCACGTCACGAAGGGGTGCGACCCTGCCGACCTTGCTACGGAACGGCGCAGCAGGTTTTTCCCCTGTACATAGGAGTATTCGACACTTTACGTAGATCTTTTAGACTTTTATAGGATAATTTAAGACGACCTTCATCCGACAATCGAGCGCGGTAAGGTAAGCGAGCGTGTCAGCCAGAAAGGTAGGTAAAAGAGGCTTTTATCGATGTTTTTGATTCATCGAGGTATTACCGAGATTCTTTGTCGTGTTTTCGCATTTCAAACGTGCATATGATGCATATGATGATAAGCATTGTGGTAACAGTACCTAAATCCATGCGTTCCGTGCTTTACAGCCAATTTTGGCATTTTGCGTAGATGGTTTTTTAGTACGCAAAACAACAAAATGGCGTTGAGGTTGTTTATAAAACAGTAGCTCAAGTAATATAGCCAATTTACTTATTTTTTATTTTAATTTGATCTATTTCAATTGTATAATTGATTGATTCATCTCTTTAAAAAAAAATTAATAACTCCTGATTTAGGGCTGCTTGGAGACTTAATTTAAAACACAAACCAAGCCTAACGTTAGTTCCAGTTTCACACAATTCTATTCCAGTACATATTGATCTTATATTGTACAGTCATGTAGGGCGATGAGTATATATTTCGTAGAGAAATATCAAAATTATATACACATACAACATTATAGCCCGGTACCCTATTAAAACCAACCCAGAAACGCCGTCACAGTTCGCTATATTTCACTAGCAGCGTGAGAAAATGCGGTGAAAATAATATTTAAAGAAATGTGCACAAACACCGCCGCATAAGAAACCGCTGTGTGGCGCCGTCTATAGTTTTTGTTATGTATTTTTGATTGTATAGTTAGGTAGGCCGACGAGTTATTTGTATCTTTTCGAAGAAAAAAATAAACGTAGTTAATATATCATGAAAACCACACAATATCATAGCTCGGTAACCTATTAAAACCAACCCAGAAACGCCGTCACAGTCCGCTATATTTCACGAGCAACGTGAGGAAATGCGGTGAAAATAATATTTCAAGAAATGTGCACAAATACCGCCGCATAGGAAACCGCTGTGCGGTGCCGTCTATAGTTTTTGTTCTTGGCCACGTCGCATTCTGCCAGCACTGGCGGGCTAACAAAAGCGAGAGAATAAGTAGCCTCAATGTGGAAATTGAATAAGAATAGTGTTAGTTGAAGGTTGCATACAATTTATAAAAATAAGAATAAGGTAAAAAGGTTAGTAAAGGTTTGTTGTGTGGGAAACGAAAACCTATCAATTTACATACCATGTAGGCAATTGAGGCCACATTGCATGTATTTATGTCAATAAGGTAAGGTTTTTAAGGGTTCGCACGTGAATGATACCTAGGGTATTGAAAACGTCCATAGGTCGGGTTGGTAGCTTATTTGCCAATAGTAAATACAATTAAATGTTTCGTTGGTGAGCGTATAACTTACCAAAACGAAACAGATATAGATTAAAATATAATAAAGCATGAACTACTTGTTATCGAAGTCTAGCTGAAGAACAATCACTTTTGAGCTCTTTCCACCGATTGAATACTTTATAACAAATTAAACTGTGCTATAAACTCCACCCCAATGTCCACTCGGATACAACAATATGGAAAGGTAAAGTACTTACTGGATATTTTGTAAACTGAATATAAATTTTGTTGATCTGCATCAAGGAGACACTTCAAAATAACATTAACTACCATATTTACTACTATATTCTACGAAGAAACAGCCCTACTTATTCTCACAAATCGTTGCGTACATTTCCCACAGACGCAACGGTCACGTCACTGGAAGATTCAATCACGGCCGCGTCGGTCGCTACATAACTTCATATCCGTTGCAAGTCGCGGAGGATGGCGCAGAGGGCCGGATGGCGGATAGGGGATGGGGGATGGCGCCAAAGGCGGCAAAACATTGCGGGAAGGAAATTGCGTTTCCGCGCAAAGGTCGCCGGGGCAGCCCTAATTCGCTGAATAATTGCGGAGGCGATGCGGGCTAACTAGCCCTAGTTGATTCCACAAAGAGAGGTGGCTGGTGGTAGCTTTATTTTTGTGTTTTAAACAGTGTTTTTCGTGTGGTGTCAATAATTATAGTGAAGAGTTCAACGAGTGTTTTATCGGGAGGTAGGACTTGTAAAGCCTGGAGAGTCCGCCTGGGTGAGTACAATCGCAAAGTAAGAATGCTTGCATTGTTGTGTTCCGGTTTGAAAGATACCAGAGGGTAGCCAGAGCAATCACAGGCATGAGGCATTTCATCTTAGGCCTCATAATGACAACGCACCTGTGGGTCTACATTTTTGTTGCCTACAACCTAAATGCAAGAATCGTAGATGTTACAGACAACAGTTACCACTTACCATCAAGTGGACTGTCTGTTCGTTTGTCACTGCGTAGTTTTCGTATAAGGAAAAAGTGTCGTAGAAGGTGACTAAAGTATTAGAGGCTAATCACGTTGGACCTCAGGCTAATCACGTTGAACCAGAAGAAACTGTTAAGTACTTTCTATACTGTGATCTTCAATTTCTTCTAGCAGTATAATCTAGCTTCAAGGTCCAGTTCTTTGGTCGCGTCGTTACTTGTCTGGTGGCGGTTCAATGCCTGCCCTATATTAAGGATGTGCTCCCTCAGCAGCGGAGGCCAAATGGCCGCAATTGGCCGCCAAATTGGCGGGCTAGTTAAGGGCTGAGTTAATTAAGTAAATTAAAAATGCCTACCTCAAGAATTTGGAATTAAAAGCATACATCATACAACAGTACCACTACAAGTGTTATACGTAGCTCTACGACACACCCCCACTACGGAAAGCGTAGCGCTACTACAATTTGCTTTGTGCTACGATCTCGCGATGGCAAAATGTTTCTTGCATTATAATAAACAACATTGTATGCGGTTGTGTTACTATCATTGTCAGTTCGGTGTAGTTTATATGACTTTGTGAAGACAGAGGTGTCTGCCTGGATGGGCTACCACCCTTAAATCTATTTCTACTAATCTAATACTTGCACTGTGGCACGCGTAGTCACTGTGAGGACTACAATGATATGCCTCTTGAATGTAATTGTAGCGGCTACCTTATCCTCGAAACCGAAACAACAATGCTTGCATTGTTAGTTGGCAACAGAAGCAGATAAGGCGTGGTACTTACCCAGACGGACTCATCAAGCTTGAAAGAGTCCAACAACCTGATATCATTTTGTTATCATGCAATGCAAGCATTGTTGCTGAGCGATGGAAAAATGTAGACAAAAGGTGATGCGATGGTGCTCATTCGGGTAGATACCTCAGGCTTGACAACCACACTTGCGACCACAGCCATTGCGTGCCACCGTGAGTCAACTTCGTCCACTCCAAACTTCGACGACACAGGGACACAGCGCCACAACTCGCCATAATTCACTCTTACAGAATAAGCCGTGGCGCAGGTTTACTCAACTTACACATACAGTCAAGTTGCAAACTTCGCCTCCCTCGAGTGCTTAAGTAACTTTTCTTGGGAATAACTCGCCCAACTATGAGAATGAGAATAATATCGCGAAAGTGGATACTCGGTGGATGCGTGCAAACAGTGGCCGGAGAGCGCTCAGGTAATATGGTTGCGAGTTGGCGAGACCGCGAAACGCCAAGAAACTATGGAAACTACTGAGTTGCTTGTTATAAAAGATCTTAACTTTTTTCATATTGTCAGTAAATAAATAAATAAATAAATAATCGTGGACAAGTTCACACAGCGCCATCTAGCCCCAAACTAAGCAAAGCTTGTGCTATGGGTGCTAGCTAACTGGTATACTACTTATATACTTTTTTAAATACATACTTATTATACATAGAACACCCAGACCCGTAACAGAAATTAAAATTCATCATTTAAATCTCTGCTCGGCCGGGAATAGAACCCGGGACCTTTTGCGTGGTTGACTGGCATTATGACCACTGAACTACTCTGGTCGTCAGTGAAAAACTAGTCTGTCCACGTAAATCCCACAAAGGCAGCCCACGTAATCATCATCATCATTCTTGGCGTTGCCAATGTGAGAACTATGATATGCCTTACCTCTGTATTGTGTCAATTTTATCCTTCAAACAGGAACTTAATAATAAAAACAATGTGACTTGAAATAGATAAGGCAGTGGTACTGGTAGCCAACCAAGCAGATTCCACAGGCTTGACATAGTCCCAGGTAGTTTGGTAGTAACTTTTTGTGCTATTATAGTGAAAACCGACAACTGTTACCAACAAATTTCTGAGAGTCATATATTAACGCTGATATAATAATAATATGGCGGAAAAGACTGAGAATTCTAAATTTAGGTTAATTTTTTTGAAAAGAATGAAGTATCAAACATTTAATGGATAGGGAGAATAATCACCAATAACAAGTTATAATGAGCTTCGATGTCGTTGACCCGATGTCTATGATCGAGCGCTTCAAAAACTACAATTAACAAGATCTTTCAAACAGTTCATAGTTTCTTCAACAAGAGCAACAGCAACGCAACAAATACAAAAGCTCGACTGCAAAGTGACACTTTCTCCTCGCCGTTTGCAGTCACTAATTTCTTTGCACTAAACGTCAAACCGGAGTCCGCGCTAACTTCATAATTGTGTAGTAAACTGTGTGTCAACATTGCCTCGGCTCAGTGGGTCAGTCTTGCCGGGCGGTGAGTCGCGGCGCGCTCGGGCGAAGCTTTAGTGCCGCCGGGAATTAGCCACTGTCTGGATGTGGCCCGTTCTCATTTATTTACAAAAAAACCTCATTTAATTGGTACAGAAAAAAACCCAGATTTGAATTGATTATGTGAAAAAAAACGCGAATCACTTTACAATAAAAATTTAACTAAAACTCAGCCAAGAATGAGGTGCAGGAAAAACGCACAAAATACACAATAATTTTTGCGTTATTTTAAAGTGTTGTAATATGATTTACTTTGTTGGTGCAGGTGCTACACAGGTCATTTCACAACCTTAGAGTGCGTGGGAGAAAGTTCTTTCAGAACTACAAAGTTCACGCAGAGTGTGAGGATGAAGATGTCGATGGCAAGCGGTGCGATGACAGAATATGGTTGTGGGGTATCATGTCAAACAGTTCCTCTGAATAAACACCGCTGTACAAGCGGTAGGAAACTCTTTGGAGCCGAAATCCCTCTGCAGACTTAGCAGCTCAATACCAATTGTGAGCATGATATCGTCGACAATGCTCACAATGCATTTTTCGAGCCCTAAACATGTCTGTAACATTAAACCGCCCACGGATGTGCTCAAAAAAGAACTAGCATAAGAACTAGAATTTCTTTCAATATGGCGAATAAATACGCTTACGCCTATCATTGCCACAGAAACTGAACCATAGGGCCTGTCCTCCCAGATTCAGGCGTTTCTATCGTCATTGGAAAACCCTCCTTGAAGACGTTTAGTCGAGCTACGCCATTGGTCCATCCAGCGCAATAGCACTCGCTAGTTCCCAGCGCCTTTGCCACGGATACCGGCTTTGTAAACGGACCGCCACCGCCGGGAGGAATTTCATTAATTTTCATTCGCTCAACTTTCGCCTCGCTCTACCCCCCTCGAAGAGCGGAGTTGTTTTGTTTTCAATTTCACCATTTCAAAGTCATATTGTTATTTTATAGTTCGCAGCGGCGCCGGCACGCGAGTCGTTATGTGAATAGTTGGGACCCGGAATAAATAGCTGATTATGGATTAATTATTACGACATGTAACGAACGAACTACCTACCTATATGACAGGAGCGAATGCAAGGCGAAGACTTAGACGTACGTTCTACGTTCAAACCGACGATATATTAAAGAAAGGTCAGAAATATCCTAAACCGATGAGATTTTATGAAAAAGTTAATGGATGTGAAATATGTGTCTGCCTCAACAGACAATAACAGTTCCATGTTAGACGTGAGCCTGCTCTATAATGTGGTCTATAATGGAACCCCTACCATTATACATTACGATGGTACAAATCTAGTAATTTTGCTTCTCTACCGGCTACCACACGACCGGTACGAATTACGACGGCCGCCCTAAACTCACGGCCGATCGCAACTCGCGAGTTAATATTCATTTCATAATGTTTATTCGATGAATAATTCGCACGGCACACAAGCCGGTAACTCATTCCGGGAGCGTGTGCGCCGCGACCCGAAATCTGTTTGTTCGCTCTGTAATCTGTTTAAACTTTAATTTAATGCTCTAGCTGTTGTTGGAATACGATTTTAATCGAATTTGTTTGGTGGCGTTATTGTGCTTGTTACTGTTTCTGTAGCGCGTGTTCTTTGTTGCTTATCAAACATTTTATTCGCGATATTGTTCCTTCTGTACGCCGTCTGTCCTTAAGTATATATGTGCGCTAACCACGAAACGCATTTTAATGCGATTTTCAACAATGGAGTGATTCAAGAGGCAGGTTTATAAGCAAAAAAAAAGGGTAGGTAGGGGTGAAGTAAGTAAGTAGTAAGTAAAGTCCACAAGTTAAGCAATACATAAGAATTATTGCAATCATGGTGGAACAAATAAATATGCCCTTTGAACCTGAACTTAAACATTTTAAATAATTATAAATTACCTTAGTTTAAGGATGTAATGAGGATCCGAATAAAATACTGTCTTTGTCTATGTCTATGTCTAAACATGAAATAACCAATTCTCGAAATGTACAATTCTGTAATAGACGGATTCTACATGCTCATACGGCCTGTAAGTCTGTACGTTGCGGTAAAAGTTTGGGAAATGAAACTGTCGATGGATGTAAATATTTTTTTAGTGTAGAAAGTTCGAAGTAAGAAAATAATTAAGCTTCAAAATGTAAACGTCCAGAGATCGGGTGAAGTTCATATCTCGACCCGCATCCAATTTATCAAATGAACAACTCATTCTTTTTTATTCGCGTACTTTATGCAGCGCAAGTGAGAAGCGCAGATATCAGCGCAAAGAAACTCAGTGCAAATATGAAATCTTCCGCAATCCACCCACTTCTGGAACAATATAAAGATAAAAAGCCATGCATTAGAGCCCGGGTGCCGTCATAAAAACGCTAAGCGTACCCTGTACCTGAAGAAAATTTATACAATTTCCATTTTATTGCGAATTTGCGATACGAATGACGGGTTGTAAAAGTGTCGAAAGGTATGAACGTTTCGAGGGAAATACGTCTCTTTTTATTATAGGGAAAGGTTTCTGATTTAATAATGCCTATTTTTTATTACTATAGATTGGCATAATAACGATTTTAGTGCAAAGGTTCGGCTTTTATGCCCAGATTCGTCGAGGGTTTACGTCTTACTGTAATTGGTCTTTTGTGTTAATTCGTAGACCGGTCCGAATACCAAATATCAGTTGAGCATCAAATCATACAGACCGCGTCGTACTATTTCAGATCCTATAATTTTAGACCAGCTTTTTACGTTTCCTGAAAGTGTTAGGATGGCGAGAACAATAGAACAGGTCGCGACTTCGTCAGTCTGCGGAAACAGTCCGGATACATCTATCTGTCTAAGACCAGATTGTAAAACTTCAAACGACTCGACATCACACAGTTGGCAATACAAAAGCGCAAGTTTTTACTGCTTAAACATCTAAAAACACGATCAAATATCACAACCACAATCGCTAGGCAAATTTAATCAACCGCGTCCCTGGTACCGCGGGCGCGCGAAACAATTTGAATTCGAACGATGTTCGACAGTTTTTTTTAATCGCCACTCGCAGACAAGACCTGCGGCGTGGGAAGCCATCCGCTCTTGGTTTGCACTTAATTAAATAATATTTGCTCTTGGCTTCGGTACAGCGGCACCTGCAATATTGCGGCTAGCCGGTGGGTATATACGAGCGCCATTTGGTGCTTCAAGTTGAGAGTAAAATAAATAATTTTTATGCTTGCTCTCGTCCAAGATCTTGGCTTGAGGGCAGGTTGACACGCTAGGGCCCAGGGTCCGCCTTACGTGAGAGTTTGTTGGTATGCAGGTCATCCTCAACGACGTCAAGCCTTCGCTTCTTGGGACGGTCTCCTTTTATCGAACCGGGCAGCGGTGTCATAAATGAATTAAAGAATTACGTTAACTGTTACCTATCAGGTACTGCCGCGTCCCACGATATCTGGACCAGACTGTCAAATGAGCTTATTCAACCTCTTCTTCTTTTGAAGCCTGTCTAGAAAATTCAATCGAAATTATCAATTTATATCTGGGCTGACGGTATATAACGTGTCCTTAGAGTGCAGTGTCAAACAGAAAAAACTACGTTTAAGCAGCCATTCGAAATTAGTTAAATTATCTTTATGAAGTTTTTTAAATAATTTACGCGACACACTTTTCATAATTCCACGACGTCAACATCAAAACCTATATTAAAGTAACTAGATCGACGCTGCTAGAACGCGCGCACCCGCCCGCGACGGCCGCCCGTATGATCCCCATTGAAAGCAGCGCCACCTGCCGCCAGCTGCGATTACAGTGTACATTAAAATGTCGCAAACCGTTATTTAAGCCCAGATTTAGTCTCGTGCTTCACTTGAGACCTAGACTGCACACAGTCGCTGTTCCATGTAGCCGGGGGGGAAATGGGAAATTGGAAAAATTATGGTCCATTTTCCGCGAATCGGGCTTTATTGCAAACCGTTTAGCTAACTAGCTCGTTCAAGCCGGTTAATTAAAGTGGAGTATGGGGTTGACGGGTGCTCGTTCAGCTAGCCGTGGCTGTGTTAGAGCAATATTAGGGGTAAAACGTAAAATTAAATAGGTATTCATTATTGGGCACACGTTTTGCATCTCATCACACTGCCAATATGAAATTTACAAAGCAACAAGCTCTACATAGTTTCTTCAAAAACTACTAAATATTGTTTTTATTTTTACTCGCTGTTTTACACGCCCATAATTCGAATTATTACAATTTTCAATTGTTCTGAAATATAATCAAGAGTTGGTATAGCGCCACTAGTGTTGCTGATGTCCAGAGGTGGCGGTGACCACTTTCCATCAGGTGGCCCGCTTGCCTTTAAAATCGCTTTAAAGTCCACTTGCAAATAATAAAAGCTAATATTTCAAAAGATCAAAATATTAAGCTAAACTTTACGCAATCAAACAGAAGTGTCTCAACCATAATAAAACAAATCACGCCAAGTGCCCAAACTGGCCGGAATCCGTTTAAAAAGAAGTCATAACTCTGCGACACCTCTGGCCTCCTTTCTCAATCAAACGTTGTGCGTGACCAGCCAACGTTGAGCCCTAAACTCTCTGTTTTGCCTTACAAATAAAGCTGAAAACAGGCAGTTCGCAGGTCAGTGTAAGGTGGACGGAGAAAAAAGTTTCTTAAAGCCTTGTCCCCTTGCCCCCTCAGGATTAAGAGACTACCTATTCCGGGGATTTGCTGACGTGGAATGGGTGACAAAAAAGTTGCGAGTAGTTAGCCGGGCCGCGCGGTGCTACCACAGATTCTCGTATAGCCAGCCGTATTTGCGAATAATATTGTTAGTAATTTAGAACTTTTTATAAAAAGCGTTATCGGAACCTTTAACTTCATGATTCCAAAATTAAAAAACAACTGAATGGATTTCCACGTTATTTTCACCAATAGTGATTCATGAGGAAGGTCAAGATGTATAAATTGTTAAGGTGCAAAGCCGGGGCGGGTTGCTGGTATATATATAATTATAATTATTTTCAGAAAACGCTTATAACTCTGACCTTTTCCCACTAAGTGAGGTCGGCACAATACGTCTATTTCTTACATTTCACCCTATCACTCGAAAACAACGCTCCTACGCATTAAAATCGATAAAACGAACAAGTACCCTCAAGTCAACGAACCGAATGAAACGAACACGTACTCAAAAGATTAGCTAAACAGGGAAGTGGTCATCGTAGGTAAAACAGTTCCCGGTAAGCAGTTCACGGTAAAACAGTTCCCGATAAGCAGTTCACGCGGTAAAACAGACCGTGGTAAGTGCCCGAGCGCCAATGACGTTTCGGCGGGCAAAAAGGAGACGTTATTCGATTAGCGAAAGCTATTCCGGTGCCAAACGGCTAGTTGTATCTTAATTAGGCGGGGCGGGCCGTTTAGTTTGATACAACAAGCCGATTGGCGGTGATTTGTGCGGCGATCATTTGAATTTGTTTCGGCAGACTGTTTGGTAAGTGCTATAAAGCAAATTACTGGCAAATTAGAGTAGTAGCTAGCGCCTACGTGCAGCGGAAAGTAGACGTTGAATTTTGTATTAATGTAAATGCCAGGACAGCCCACTGTTGGAATTGAGCCTCCGTCACGTCAGTGGAGGGTTTAGGCAGGTGGGTTGGAGATTGCACTGTTCAACAAATTCAACTTAAATGGCAGATTGCCCATTTAATCCAAATATTTAGAGTATAGTTTGGAGTGGCGGTCTAGAGTCTCTGCCTACCCCACCTGTGGGACACAGGCGTGAGCTTTTTGTAGGTATGTATACTTTGCCAATTTTCTGATAACGAGCTGCGTCAGTCGCCACCTGTAATTCTATAGGTTTGGTTTTACGTTCTATTCTGCCGAAAGCCACAATATACTTCAATTTTTCAAACATTTTGATGGAAATGACGACGCCATCGAAGATGCACACCTACAACCACTAAAACGATATCTGTCACGAGAAAAATCTAATAATGCAACGTATTTAATGTCACGTTCATAACACGCGCCTTACCTACCTTGCAACATAACACGGGCGCCTATCCTCCGAAGTAGAGAGTCAATATCGGGAGATCCGTTCGGAGTCTCTCGTAACCTAGATCGCAATAATGTAGCGGAGGTGGGAGACACTGCACATTGTAAGCGATCCTGAGACTGTAGATAGTATTAGAAGTTACTTCAACAGGCTCTGGAGTGAGGAATCTGCAGTTATATTATTGATTCTAGTCATGTTTGGTTCTTAGTGGTTCTATAGCTATTACAGGGGCAGGCAGACTATTGTACGATGGATGGGCTGGTCCTTTAGTCGACAAATGACTGATTCTCGAAATGACTACCTACATAGATAATGAATGACCAAATTGATATGCCCACAACTGCTGAGAGTATGTATTACTTATAGGTATTATAGATTAACTGGAATCATGAAATAGCCATAGGTCAAATGATTTGAGTAGTAACTACATTTAAGCTCTGAACGGATATTGTTGCGGCATTGGAGCGGGAATCATGATCCTCGTCATAATTATCGGGCTAGGTCTTCCACAAAGCCCGTCCTGTGACATCCTTATCTAGCCAGTAACTGTGACCCTTACCAGGTACGTATGGAGCGGGAATCTCATTACCTAATTGTCAAATCAAAACGTGTAGTTAGCACAATCAGAATCATTTGTGTAATTCCCGTAGTGCAGAGAAGATTTGACGTCAAAGTACCTTGACTCTCACAATGAAACTGAAACAGCAAAAGCAACCTTGCCAACCTAATAGAGCGCGTCAAAACACCACGCAGCTTAATTGTAAGCAAACTTTAAACACAGCAGACGTCAAGCGGTAACCAGTGGTCGGATTGCACAAAGTCTGGACGCAGAACTGTTATAATCGTAGAAATGAAAAGCGAATTCATTCCGCATTGCACAGTAGTGACCCAGAACCGCCGGGCGGGCCGCGTCGCCAGGAATCTTATTAAAACTTGCCTCGGCCCGTCAGTCTGTGCAACTTTTATTCCCATACCGGGCCTTGGCAAGAGCCGCTGTTTCGCCAACTTGCGTGTTTATAACTTTGGCTTTGCATAAAGGACGGGTAGGTACGGACGAACGGTTTATCAATTTTATGAAGATTTCGGACACAAATACGAAATTATAAATTTTTATTGCAATAAGATGTTTGACCACAGCTGCTTATTTATTTCCTCATTAATCATATTAATGTTTTATATAAAGAATTATTTGACACAGTTAACTTTAATCAAATATTATACCTGTGATAAAGACGTATTTTTATATGAATAAACTATATCTTATGGTATCACTGTTAATCGTTGCAAATAAAACCAGTAGTTTTCAGCAAATACGTGGTATAAAATATGAATGTAGGATCAAACTACTTTAGTTTCTCTGAGCCGCCCTCTTCAGCTGAAAACACAGAAGAACAAAACGGTACGAAAGAGAAAAAAACTGAAAACCAACCGACCAAAAGTACACAAGACTACATTCGGAGCTCTATCCCCGCGCAGTGCAAACTTAAAACTACCGGAATGTATCTAGTGGAAGTACATTTCTCCCGGTGGACTTTGCTTTGTATCCGATCGCTTGACAGCTCTAAAAAGCGCACTGACGGTCTCGACTCGGGCGGAGTTCCAGCCAAGGTGTTTCAATCTCGGCAACTTGCGGCACCGGTTCTATCGACGTGGTCGTTCTCTTTGTTTTTGTACCTACTTTTATCGGGGAGAAGGAATTGCGATGTTTGTTTAACTCTATTGCAAAATTGTTGTATTGTTGTTTTTGTTGCTCGTTAAAAATCGATAGGGTTTAGCGCGTTGTGTTTGCACCGAAAGGGCACGGGGGAAAATATATAAAGGAGAACACAGTACTTATAATAGCTAGCTAGCTATAAAGTGAGGTGGATCTATTGGAAGTATCTAGTGGAAGTACATTTCTCCCGGTGGACTTTGCTTTGTAGCCGATCGTTTGACAGCTCTAAAAAGCGAGCTGACGGTCTCGATTCGGGCGGAGTTCCAGCCAAGGTGTTTCAATCACGGCAACTTGCGGCACCGGTTCTATCGACGTGGTCGTTCTCTTTGTTTTTGTACGGTAAAATCTTACTTTTATCGGGGAGGAGGAATTGCGATGTTTGTTTAACTCTATTGCGAAATTGTTGTATTGTTCTTGTTGTTGTTGCTCGTTCAAATCGATAGGGTTTAGCGCGTTGTGTTTGCACCGAAAGGGCACGGGGAAAAATGTGTAAAAGAGAAGATATTATTACCTACACAGTACTCATAACTAGCTAGCTAGCTATTTATTTATTTCTTTATGCACAAAATAGCACAAAGGTATTAAGCTATTAAGAAAGGTATCTCTGTTAATGTCTCGATTTCTTCAACGTAATTTATGGAAGCTAGATTTACCTCGCACTCTCGCGCGCGACCAAGCAAGTCATGCTAGGCCACCTATACGTGATAATGTTGTTACATTTTCCGGCACAGCTAAGCCAGCGTAGCTGTCTGCTTTCAGAAGGCACAGAGTGGCACACCCACAACTAATGTTGTAATCGAACCGGCGAGCCCGGCGGCGTTGCCAGTTTTCGCATTCGCGCCGAAATTGATAAAGTTTCGATGAAAATTCACTCGCCATTCAAACTTGCCGGTTTCGATTCAACTCGTATACATTGATTTAACGTTGCCCGAACGCGAACCGCCTAGTTTCCCTCGGTGTCCCGAAATTCTACAGGGGACCGAGTTTAATCAGACCTGAACGACGAACGGACGGTCTCATGAGTTTTTATGTACACGAACGTGTGTGTACTCGTATAGCGTCGAACGAGCAGACTGGCTACCTGATCGAGAAAAGATACTGCCACCCGTAATATCAGCGGGTTGCGTAAAAATAAGCAGTACAGCAAGTGAATTACACTTGCCCGATTGCACTGAACTTAGGCGATGCGTAAGTTGACGCCTTAAAATATTCCTATAAATTTAGACGTCAAAATTTAGGTGCAATAAAGTTAGGAGTGACTTAGCGAACTGGTTTTCACTGAAGGTTAGTGGTGCAATGCTTTCTCTTGTTAGGAATTCAACAAGCGTCGCCTAAAGTTTAGAGTAATCGGGCATTAGTCTACTTACTGGCTAAGGTAGCAAAATCATTTTAACGCAACGCAAACGACCCGCATATATATGATGTATTAACCCCAAAACTAGCAACATGATTTGAATAACCAACACTAACAGATTTTCATATTAAGCACGTATTACAAGCCCTTCAAAAGCTCGTGATAAATCATAGTATTTTTTCATATTTCACGTACTGTAGTCAGTTAAAACGGGCTCTCAATGACGTATTCACACAATCACTCTCAAAATACGATTCATTATTTAATAAATGCGCGATGATCAATTAATTATCGCAAATAAAATATCGCAACAGTTATCGCTGCATAACAAGGCCCATTAGGCATCGCGGGCGACCAATAACTCGATTGGAACAATACCGAGGGCCGCATTAAGGGCGAACGCGAAATAATTCAAGTTCCTCCTCAAAGTCCAATTTGGTGGACGACTGCGTAATTTATCGTTCTTTGAGCTTATTCATCAAACTCGGTAACGACCTTAACTGGATTAATCAAGTCATTTCTGTAGCAGGTAAGGAATGGCTGGATTCTTGGGGGGTCGCTTTTTGTGTTGTCAGCTCTCGGGCGGGGGGCGGGGCGGACTCAGGGCGAATGTGCGCCTCCCGGGTTGGTGATTCGGGCGACTGATGTTGTTTCAATTATTTTCGTTTTCCGTTGCGCTAGGTTGAAATCGTTGTTTAGTGATACTCATTTGATTTCATTGAAAATACTTGCTATATTATTACGCTATTTTTAATTAGCCAGAGTAATTACTTTTTTTTAATTACTGTATAGCTATGGCAGAGGAGAGGCCATGAATTTGTGACGTGTCCCTAAGTCTTTTTGCAGGATTTCAGAAATGGGCAACGCATGTAGTATCTGACCCCCCAACCCTGAATCCTGCTCTGCGCACTCATACAAATCGATTACCCTCCTCCCCCCAATTCTCCGTAGCAACAACATTTGAAACTGTAAGCAGAAATGTTTGTCTTCCAAACTGCATTAATTAATTTTCTAATTGGATCACTCGAGACAAATCTTTTTTATTCCCTCGCCCGTCCCCGGGAAACAAATTAATCCACTTACTCCATTTACGAGTCCATCAACATTTTTCCTGACTTTCCCTTTATTAGAGGAAAATTTTGCGGAATAATCTGCGTTTTGTGAAGTAGGTTCTTTTGCTAAGGTATATAGGTAGCTAGGTATAGCTTACTATATTTGATGCTGACTGTAGATAGGCGGACCCCTCAGTCCTTTATAAAAGAGGGAATCAAACGAGCAAGCAGGTCATCTGATGGCAAGTAGTCATCATCGCCCATGGCAACCGGGACATGGTGGCCATGGTGGCCCGCTTGCCTGTTTGTCTGCCGTATAACATAAAAAAGGGACGGTCGCGAATGCTCTGCCATGCAAAACATTATTATTAGGCATTGGTTATTTAGGCCCGTGTACTAAATTGTACGTGTGCTGAGATGACCAAAGATTCAATTTTCCTGCAGCGGCATTCCCGAGCCGGTATCATAGAGCATTCAAGACACGACCCATCATCGTTGCTCAGACTTGACGAACGGTTCTATTACTGACGTAACTCCATTAAAAACCAAAAGCTTGATTTGGCCATTGAAAATTCGCACCAAACGCAGCCTGCGTCGTTCCTCCTGCGTCAATAACGGTTAAATCGATCCCAGACTAACCAAACTTCAAGACAATACACGCGGGTCCCTCTTTAATCTATTCCCCGATTACCCATAGACGCAGATCCAAGTTAATGGCTGTAATCGCTGTATGTAAACACGCAATGTTTTTAAGCGGCTTACAGCTCCGACTAGATTTATCCCTCAGCTCGTTAGTTAAATGGGAGCGGCCGCTGTGGTATGTTGCCTAGTTGGGGTTGACCTACGCAAGTGTATCAATCGATTCCGGGGGCGTCGAGTCGAAGAGGTCGCGGTGTGGTGGTCGGATTTGCCAGTGTAGTTTGACTAAGGACGGCTTCGATTCACTTCGTGTTATATTGAGTTACTTTATAGGGAATATTGATTAATTTTTGTACCTGATATTGTATACATGCGTTTGCTTATGTCTTCATGTATTCTTCACTAACAAATCTATTTACAGTCGCTCTTGCAGAGTAACGTTTCAGTTTAAAACAAAATAAATTTGAAGCATTGAAATTAATTTACAAGTTAATGTAATATTCAATACCTGATACCTCACAGTTGCAATATCCGAGAAAAAGTAACAACGTTTTCAAGGGTTAGTTGTGCGTTGTAGCATACCTAATCGGAAATGATTGATGACAGATGAAAATCCCTAAAACATGCTACTAATTCTAAACTTCACGATCAGAGCTGTAAACTGAGGCACAAACAAAGACAAACAAAATAAATTCAGGCACAGAGTGATCCGAGTCTACTTCAGAACACTTCAGTCCTTTCACAAGAGGCATTATTGAGAGGCGCCAAGCGATAACGCCGCTTGGGCGAAATAAATGACAAAACGCTATAGAGGAAAGAAGGACAAAAACAAACAACTGCTACACGAAACAATGGAGGAAGATAAGGACGTTAGAATCGGTGGGAAACCGTTTTCTTTTGATCACAGAAACAACAGGAACAAAAGTGTTTGCGGTAGTTTATGTGAAATCGGAAACGTGCTTCTGGATATCCATCCGATCTTTTAGCGCAAGTTAAAACGGATTATAAGTCAATTATTTGGAAAAGCGATCTCTCGAGAGGCGAGATGATTTGATATTTGGTACAGATAGTATATTTATCTAGCTCAGTGACCCAAATGAGACTTTCTGAAATCCAATCAAATAATTTCCAATAAATAATGGTGTGGCCGTGTGGTGTCCAGGAGAGTAGAATAGCACCAACCCCTAACACTCGTGGGTGTAGCACAAGGCGACTAATGTTTTCGAGCCAAAAGAGTCTCCATAGGCTGGAAAATGGGCAGCAGCGCTTTCCACTGTATATTTATGTCACTGCGATCTCCAACCTGCCTACCAAGCGTGGAAATTATGGCAACAACCTCCACTTTCATGGGAGAAGTCCTGCAGTGGACTGTGTAAATATCAAATATGCGTTATATTAAAACAATGCACGTAATGTTAAAACTATCACGTTCCTTCATCGTACTCTGTTTAAGTTTTAGCCCTTTGTTTACTTCTTTGATGTTATATTTCCATTATTAAAATGCGATAAAGTACGGCATCGCAGATAAGGGGCGATAAGTCGACTTTTTCCGGTCAAATGAATGGAATTTTAATTAGAGTCCATTAATTAAGGCGGCCGCGCTCCGGCCGCTTCAAGCTCTTTCAATACGGCTGCTAGGCAGGCACCGCGTCAGGCGGGGGCCCGGGGGGCTACTGTCTAAATCCGTTTCAATACTATGCAAAGCCTGACCAGAAATATATATGAGGCCTGTCAAGCATCAGTAGGGGTGGCCTTTTTATGAGGTCTGTCCAAAGGGAGCTACTGTTGCTGATCTTTACAAAGTGCCAAGGGCTATAGAAAACTAGCATTATAGGAAAATATTGTAGAAAACGTGTACACTGAGGAATATTTCATTAAAATATTTGTAAGATAAATAATAACAAAATAGATCATTTCAATATCCCGGTTGTGCTTTCGCTCGCAAGGGCCCAGCGTCCTCATGGATCGAGGATTTAGCACACACCAACCCTAAGTACGTACCTGTATTATGATACACCCCTTTTTATTCTGCGCGCTTAATTCCCCGCCACGCTCTTTAGTTAACTTTGATGTGCAATTAGTAATTAAAATTTTTGTTGTTGCCGCTCGTCGGGCTTTTGTGTTCTCATTTATTTTAGCTTTTCGAAATGCAGACCGTTTTCTGGTTAGATAGCTAGTTAGAGTGTTCAATATGAAATACTAGCTTTTGCCCGAGATCACGTCTATATAAAACTCGGGTACAACGTTCTGGACCCGGTCCCGCGGGAATCACATTGAATTTTGGAGCAAATTAAAGCCTTTGTGGTATCCTACAAATTTAATCGAAAACCGTTTGGTAGTTTTTGCGTGAAGAAGTTACAAACATCCAAACATCGTAACGAAGTTTAGCATTTTAATAATATTAGTGGGACTAGTAGGAAGGAGCATTAGTAGGATATTTCATTATCACAATAGTCCACCGATTTGATTCCTGAACTGGTCCTTTGCCATCATTAGGTACATAAACATGAACGGCAGATTGGAGATCGCAATGCTAAAATTATACTTCAGAAGCTGTTCATCATTTTCGTTCAAGTTTGGCAAAGGTTCTAGCAAAATTTTTATGTGGCTTAATTATTCCTTTTAAATTATATTTTGATAAGTAAATGACTTAAGGTAAGCAAGTTAAAGCAACAGCGGCCACCTGCGATCCACAGTGGTGCTCTAATAAGGAAAAGTCACATTGTCGATTTTTTTTCACGTGTAGGTTAGATACTACGTAAATAAAACACAGAATAATAAAAGTGTCTTTTTATGGCGTAATTTTTGAAACAAGTCACGATTTTGAGGATTTACAATCCCATACAGAGCGTGGTATGCAACAGGTGTACTGTTGTTGATTCATTATATATGTGATTATTTCAAATATATGTAAGCATATTAAATTGTTTTCTGTTAAATAAGACCTGTAATTTTTCGCCTAAAATACGGTATTCTAGTACAAGCAAATTATGAATTACCTATTACCTTGTTTGTTTCAGACAAGAGTTAATAAACATTAAAAACACTTGTGTGCAATTCCGAGTGGTTGAAACATTTTTAATCGTGCGTTAATTTTTCTAAACTTATTTTATTTCAATATATTTTTTATTTTTGGTAGTATCCATCACATTATACACGCTATTAGTACTTTTCAATAAAGAAAATGGGAAAGTTTACTCTAGCTGTTGCTCCATTGATCAAGACAAACAGCTTATCACTTACTTGGAATGCTCGTACTATTCTTTGAGAGCTTTCTTTGTATATTTCGTAAATGCGATGAGAGTTTTACAACCTCATCCATCAACATCTCTGTTTCAACCAAGTTATCCATAAAAGTTATTACAGTGAGATGTTTGTCTTCACTGTTTCGGGATGATAGACATATTTGTGTCACCAGCTACTCTTGTACATGAAGTACCTTTAAAATTCTTTCATTTTTATGCTTCTTTTTGAGAGTAAATACGCGCCAAGGGACAGTATGTACAGCTTCGTTTGATTCTGATGTACTGTCGGTGTTTAGCAGCTTGTATTGGTTCTGGCTCACACTCCAACTGAGTTGCTACTATGCGGAAAAATATTTATTTTCCAATGAAACTTTGTGTTTTTCTTTTTGGTAAATAATTCGTGTAACACGCGTACGCAAGTACAGTCATTGAGTACTCATAGTAACATTTCGATCTTCAGAGTAACACGGCCGTGGAACTAAATTCGCCGATGGCCTGTAATGCTCTAACCAAGGTTTCGATAGAATACCAGGAAACGGAACTAACACACCGCCAACAAATAAACGATCATCATCATCATCACAGCCCATAACAGTCCACTGCAGGACTTAGGGCTTCTCCCACAAAAGGGGAAGTTATTGCCATAATCTCCACGCTTGGTAGGCGGGTTGGAGATCGCAGTATTGCAAATATAACAATGGAAAATGTTGCTGCCCATTTTCCAGTTTACGGAGATTCTAGATCTTTTGCCTCTAAACATTAGTCGCCTTGTACGACACTCACAAGTGTAAGGGGTTGGTGCTATTCTCCTCTACCGGACACCACACGGCTCAAAGAAACTAAAAAGAAAAAAAAGAAACTATACTGATGAAAAATCGTTGTTACGATCGATTGTTTTGTGTTTTTGTATGCGCGACGTCAAAACTAAACCTCTATGTCTAATCAAGGGACGACGCGTTTCCTCCACGCCGGGCGATACAGTGACCGGGCCGTCTAAGGCTCGTTAGTATAATGGCCGTATTAATCGCCGGCCGTACTGTTTGTTGTCCCGGGATAGAGGCGGCGGGGTCCCGATGACCCCGGGCATCCGAGCCGCGGGATTAACGACCGCTCCACGCCCCGGGGGCAAACTTACAGCGACTAAGAAGTGTGCTCCTCCAATTATGTCCGATTCCGGGGATAAGCGGCCCCGTTTGTTCTGGCCAAGTGTTAGTGTTTGAGAGCATCGCAAATAGCGCGGGTTTGGATGGGGCCATTGTTTATCGGTGGTTCTGGGGTCGCGGTGGTGTTTTGTTTAGGGGCGAGAGTTAGTCTAAGCTGTGAGACCGCGCTGAGCGGAACAGCATCTACAGCGCAGCTGTTCCTCGAGAACTTGTGTAATCGGATGTTATGTATTGTGCTGACTTGTAATATAGTACACTGAGATACAATATACCGAATCGACTGACGGGCGTCGTACTCGATTAATGCATAAAGGCATATCGTTGATAAGAAAATGGACAGCAGCAGTTTATATTGAGTGTTTCTTTTCTTTCTTTTAATATTAGACTAGCCAGGCATTTGACCGCCATCTCATCTGGTGGTAAGTGACGATGCGGCGAAGATAGAGCATGCTTGTCTAGGAACAGCCTATTCTGTTTCTCGTATTGCAATCTTCAACTCACCGGCCAAACGTGGAAACTATGGCAAAACTCAACACTGATATGGGCTCAAGTCTAGCCGTCCGAGGTCTATACAACACATCAAGTCGCATAAATCCAAAAAAATAAAACGTCGCCCTACAAAAAGGTAAGAAAAAAATGACAACTTGTACAAAGTGTTCATATAGCCGAGGACTTTCGCTCCCCGGTGCCCCGTTCGCGCAATACGCGCGAGACCAAAAACAGAGAGGACAGGAAAAAGAAACAAGTTGTTTTCCCTACTGCTCGCATTATGTAGATTCGTCCTCTCGAATTACTTTTTTAGAGCAATAAACGGAGTGGGACGTCGTATAAAAATCTTCGCCGTGGGCCGGAGGGGACGGGGTAGTGAGTGCTCCAAGTCTCGGGAGGAAGGAGTTTGGTAACGCGTTTATGAGTATGGATGTTTGGATTTATGAGTATGAAGGTTTGTGCTTCTATTATGGGTCGTGTAGTGACTAGTATCCGTTGTCGGGTGTAATAAAAGGTGGATAATTATATCTTAGTTAGACCGTCAAATTACCTGCGTAAACCGGCAGTAGAATTTTATTTGGACCGTGATTAATATTGATATCGATATTGATTGACCGTGGATGATAAGAAACGGATATTAATGTTTTTTTCAGTTAGGTATTCGACTGTCGTCTCATCTAATGTTAAGTACACATGCCGTTTATGGCGAAGCAATACCTATATATTAATTTTAATGTCACTCACAAAGATTAAAAGCTCATAAAAAAAAAACACCAAAAAATGTACCACTCCGTAATACATACTCCATCTAGAACAAAAACAGCGAGCCGTAGAACCTTCTCAGAGCTTTATTCGACGGAAGATAAACAGTCCTCCGGGCCGATCGCAGTCCGCCATCGCCTCCGCGGACGTCGCAAAGGGCGCCCGGCGTTAATGGTTATGGCGAAACTTTGTCGTCGGGCTGCGACGACTCGACGACAATTTGTCGCGACGACCGACAACGCGCTGCCGAACGGCCGGCCGTAACCGGGGGCTGTACAGCGTGTGAATTTTCTAGTGGTATATTTAGTTTCAGTGTGTATTGGATAGGCATTTGACGGAGATACTTCTTGGTTGTAAATATGTGATGCAGTCAAAAGATAGTGTAAGTCAAGGAATAGACGGTTTTAGATGGATTAGATGGATCCCGGGGCTTTCTTTTTGAATCGCTTGCCTCGATTCAAACGGTATTCAATTTTGATTTTCGTCATGAATAATTCAATATTTTTTAAATCATATTGGTAACACCCAAAGAGTATGATTTAAAAATAGGGAAAATCCGCATATGTTAATGCAAATTCATTATAGATGATCGTACAAATCATATGTGACAGAAATTTTGATGGGCCAATTAAGCGTAATTGAATTAAATGTACATTAGTGCAGCACTGTACGGGGGAAAATTAAAATTGATATGAATTATTTAAATCGATAACGTGTACGAGAGATACGTTGTGGTCCCAACTTTTTAAAAGATAAAAATAGATAATTTTATTGCAATTGATAAGAAATTAATCAATATCATCGTTTCGTTTCATGCTCGGCGTGTCCTAAAACTAGTACAATGGAGGGCTTGTTCGAGGCCAGTTCAAACGCTGCATGCGTCGCCGAATACTGGGCGAATAAAGTGCGAGTTTAGTCCATCGACTCGATAAGAAGCAGAAGAATCCTATTTCAATCAATAAAATTTGAGCTCGACTTCGTTGCTACCAATTCTTCAAATACCCGTTCGTCACACGAAATTCACACGCTGTACACGGGTGCGGCCATAGACGGGTTTTCACTTCTTCACCAAGTTTTACTGCGGCCGCGGGGCGGGCGCGCCGTTTGCCTTAATTCAATGCCGCCATTCGTCGCCCCGCATTTGATTATTGTCTTTCGGGTATGCGCCAGCAGCGCGATTTATTCCTCGCACTGTTACGACTATAGTACGTAAAAGAGCGCTTGGAATGTGACAGCTGTGATCGATGGAAGTGTTCTGTATTTTTTAAGTACATTTCATATCCGTTTGCCTTAATTCAATGCCGCCATTCGTCGCCCGTGGCCGTGGCCGTTCGTTCGTTGGCCGTGTGGTGTCCGGCAGAGTAGAATAGCACCAACCCCTTACACTCATGGGTGTCGTACAAGGCGACTAATGTTTTCGAGGCAAAAGATCAAGAGTCTCCGTGGTCTGGAAAATGGGCAGCAGCATTTTCCATTGTATTATTTAAACACTGCGATCTCCAACCCGCCTGCCAAGCGTGGAAATTATGGCAATAACCTCCCCTTTCGTGGGAGAGGCCCTAAGTCCTGCAGTAGACTGTTACGGGCTGTGATGATGATGATTCGTCGCCCCGCACTTGATTATTGTGTTTCGGGTGCGGTGCCAGCATGCCGATTTATTCCTCGCCCTGTTACGGCTGTAGCACATAAAATACGGCATTTCTTTTAGGTACACAAATACCTATTTAATTTTTGCAACTAAACACCAATAAAATTTGACTTCAAAACGTCGGAAAACGAAGTCTTCCGAATTGCTTTGAAATAATGCGCTATAATCACATTACACCAAACGCAGCTCAATTTCTTGTAAAAGCGTGATGTTATGTACGTACGTATATCGTTGTAAACACAATCTTTTAGCAAACAAAACAGTTGCTTCTTGCTCTATCCCTCACTGCCGTTGTTGTATGTTAAACAAACTGCTTCCAAGCCATGGGAGCAGTAACTAACGGCCAATGTGTTTTGCTGGCAGACCAGTAACTGGTACGTGAGCTGAGAGCACTTAATTTGTTCCATTCAGTGTGAGATGCATTCCGCGAAAGCAAAGTGGGGTGATTATCGAACCCCAGTCGTATTCGTTTGGTGTTCGTTTTATTATCAACTTGTTACATCAACGTTGTACAAACAAGAGGCTTAAAGCATATCAGCTTTGTCCTCACAGTAACAACGCACTGCATTTTTTTGCATGATAATTTGAGCGACAGTTATTAGTTTCATCAGATGAGTCGTGAGCTCGGTTGTCACAGCGCTTAATTGAAAAAAGATGTGTGTGTTTGATATTACTGAATATATTAATCGAGTTATCGCCTAGTTGTATGTTGTACAAGCATGTTCCCTGATCATTACAATCTAGACAACTTAAAAAGCTAGTATCAAAGCTAGACTGTTCCGCATTGCGGCCGCAGTGGCCGCATTGTCACTTACTACCAGGTGAGATGACGGTTAAATGCTTGACTAGTCTAATTATAAGCAATAAAAAACGAAACATCCTACACAACTCGGCAACAGACCACTTCAAATAGTCAACGTAAACGACAAGTTACTCGACCACGCTCCATATACGAAACGTAAACGAGAGAGTTACATAATGGTGCAACTTGTGGTAACACAAAAACGAGACGTAACGCTACAAGTCAGCGTTGCCGCCGTCGACGAACGAAACGCTCTGTAATTTAACTTTAACCTAGTTCAATTTGTTAAACAAATTACGAACTTTTCATGCCTAGGCGGCAAACAGGCATGGCTTAATAGTCTACTTTGAATCATGGAGCGTGCAATCCTTGAGAAATATCAAGGTAACCAGAACCAATGTAGCCAGTGGTGGCCGTGTGGTGTCCGGCAGAGTAGAATAGCACCAACCTCTTATACTCGTGGGTGTCGTACAAGGTGACTAATGTTTTCGATGCAAAAGTTCTGGAGTCACCGTAGGCTGGAAAATGGGCAGCAGCTGTTTTCATTGTTAAGTGTAATCAATGTCCAACCCGCCAAGTATTGAAATTATGGCAATAACATCCTCTTTCGTGGAAGAGGCCTTAAGTCCTGCAGTGGACTATTATGGGCTGTGATGATGAAGCCATATTTTGTAAGCCAAGCCCTGGGGAACATGTTAGAGAGTATCCTAAATTATTCTCATAAAGATTTTCTTGTAATTAGAACATGCCCTTTGGCGACAAAGGCTCTCTATTTCGGCAAAGTTGATGAGATTCCTCCACAGCATTCTTGACATGCCACGGGGTTAAATACAATACGTGCCTATACATCTTATACACTATACATTCATTCCACGAAACTTTGACCGCCTTATACATCCGATCGACAGTATGATGGATGGATTCGGTTCGAAGTTTCTGTTACATTATTATTTATTATGGTTACCAAATACTATTAAGGAAATTGCTTCTTATAATAGCATTACATGATTTCCGTAAAGTCTCTTTATATTTATTGGATGTCTAAATAATGCGGTTGTTAAAGGCCTCTATTATGGTATCGCTAATGGTCTCCCAGACGAAGCGGCACCGCCAAAGAGTTTACGCCGTGTTCCGGAGCGAAGCCTCGGGAGGCCGCATATAGTTCGAGTATATGAGGAGTCAAAAGGCTGTTCCTAGGTAGGCTTTCCATCTACGGTCGCACCTATACCAAACTATAAGTTGTATATATTTATGAAATCGCCTTTTACAGACCTGTATTTTGATACCCCACTCGATTGCTTTTAGAAAAAGGAGATTTTTAAAAGCCACAAAATTGCTCCTAAAGTTCGCTATTTTATATTTTTAAGTTTAAATGTATCCAGTGTCACTTGCGCGAGCAAGGCAAATATAACAAAACTTCTTACATCAAAATCCATGGAACCGTTCGGGCCGTAGCCCGTGCCCAAGACATAGCCCTACATAATTACATACCAACATACGGTGGAAAAACAGAACTCTCCCGTTGCAGTCAGGCAAAAATGAACTTGTAAGGTCTGTAGTTCAGTAACGGTTCAGTCTAGGATCATCGACGACGCTTATCCATAAAGGGGGTAAGCCGAACGCAGCGGCGCCGCCAGACAAAACAGCGATTAATGTCCCCATTAGCGGGACGGCGAGTCATTTGTTAGGGCGATATTAGGCTGAGGTGCAGTCGGTGGTAGGAAAATTTGGTCCAGGAATACTAGTCTATACTTGTTTAAATAATATTACAAAGAGAAGAGTTTGTATGTTTCCAAGTCTGTGAGTTTGTGGGTTTATGTGTTGGAGAAAACCTCCAACTTCGCCAGATACGGGAGGGAGATGCCAGCACAAGAAGAGATGGCTTGTCATCTCGCCACCAAGGATACCGATGACCGAGCGAAGTGGATCAAGAGTCTCACTCTTTGTCCATGCCTCATGGACATCCATTACACAAAATACATTACTGCGCTGGCTACCTTAACCATAAAACCGGAACACAACGCATTGTCGCTGGGCGGCAGAAAAAGATAAGGCGGTAGTACTCACCCAGGCGGACTCCTCAACCTTGACTGTGTCCTACCACTTGATATCATTTTGTAATTATGTTTTTGCTTCAGATATTGAATGAACGTGCAGTTACTATTATTAGATAGTGCCTCCATGATATCATTTTCTTTCATTACTTAGAAACTTAGTGATTTTATTGAACAATAAAACAAAGCAAGCCCACTGGATGTGCATTGCAGTTATGAAAGATAAACAATAGACCGACGCAGCTATTTTTCATTCCCGTATTTGCCGCTGCAAATGGAAAACCGATACTCAACGACCGCTTTCTTTTTTGGACGCAGTTATTTTAGAGCGTGACGAGTAAACAACTGGCAAAGTACGTATCGATGTTTACACAAAAGTTCGTTTGTGAAAAAAAAACAAATAAAAACGCAAATATGCGGGTTACGTCGTTGTGTTTTTAGACCGGAAAGTTAGATTTGTGATTGATATTGTTATTTTTTGCGGCTAACAAAAAAAAATAAAAAATAAGAATCATCTTAGCGTTAAATGTCCCGGTTGTGCTCTCGCGTACGAGGGCCCGGGGTCCGCCTTGACCATGATCCAGGATTTGGCAGGTCAGGTAATTACAGTGGAGCGACTGCCATCAGACCTCCATGACCCTGCTACCAGGGGAACCTGACCAAATTGGATCATGGTTACACATCCAGTCGCCTGAATGTGCTGGTTTCATCACAATGTTTTCCCGCACCGTAAGAGTATCGGTTAGTATTCAACTAATGTACATAACTCAGAAAACAGTCATTGGTACATGGCTGGAGCAGGATTCGAACCCTGGACCTCTGACTAACGAGTCGCATACTCTAACCGCTCGGCCACCGACGCTCTTTGCGGCTAACAAAATATGCATTTTAAATCAATATTGGCCGTTGATTTCAGATATTACGGCACTTACTTCCGGGTTCGAATCCCACTGCCGCCATGTACCAATGACTCTTTTCTGATTTATGTATGTGAGGGAAAATATCGTGATGAAACTTGCACATTCTGAGATCTACTGTGGTTAGATTCCCTTGTTAACAGGGTCACAGAGGTTGGACGGCAGTCGCTCCACTGTAAATACAATACATGGTCTGCCAAATCCTGGATCATGGTTAAGGCGGATCCTGGACTCTCACACTCGAGAGCACAACCGGGACATTAACATATGAATTATTAATTTCAGAATTGTTTTACAGGAAAAGTAAGTTGCTTACGTTCACTAGACGACAGAGGCAGTGTGGATGCAGATTACGTGTCCGTTTCGGTCGCGAGCGGTTGACCGCGTCGGTGTGCGATAACGTCGGTTCGGAATCGTTCCGTGCGAGAAGGCTTTGTAGGTGGGAACTGGGGCGGTAATTAAGTATGAGCAGTTCTGCAGAGACCTACGTCGTTGTCATGCTAAGTTTACCAAGATATTGTCCAGTAGTCAGTTAAAAGTATAATTTAATTGTTGAGTAGTTTATGTATCGAATAGGAAGAAAGCCGGCATACAGATTGTTTGCGCTTACAATAATAAAGGCGCCTTTAACATATTACATGTTGAAGAAAATCCAGTGTGTACTATGTTGTGGTAATAAAAGTATTTTGACTTTTTTTTCATTTTTGACAAGCATTCCCATAAATGTTGTATTATAGCTGCTTATACAGGGTGACCTCACTAGTGATACAAAGGCCTACCGCATGCATGTGCTCGTGATAAGAAACAACTTTTACTATGGCACCAACTCTGAAATAGGTAAAAAATAAACTAATGTTTCATACAAAATTGAAAACAAATTTAGCCAAAATGTATGAAAGGGCAGTTTTTTAGCTATTTCATAGTTGGTGCCTTAGAAAAAGCTGTTTGTTATTACGAGCACATGCACATCCATTCTTGTATTATCAATTTGAGGTCATCCCGTATATCAATTTATAAGTATACTTAGCTATTAAGTAGCCTTTAATAAAAACCACTTCGGCCTCTGCCTTGACTAAACTAGCCACCACTCAAAAGCAAAACATTCTAATCTCGCTCATTCTGTGCTACGATAGTCTACGCCGTAGCGGTGCCTACGCGCGTAGCCCCCGGCGTAGCCCCGGAGGCGGCCAACCGTAAACCGTTCCGCAGTAAATAACCGGTCCGGGTCCGCGATAAATGAATAATTAACGGCAGCTAAACGCTTTACGGCCGGTCCGGTTTCCGGTATTCCGGACACTTGTGATTTTATGCATCTCCCGGTCTGTCCCACTCGCACCTGTAACTGCCGCAGTGAGTGCGAAGGAGAGAGGGATAAGTGTAGTGGTAAACAGGAATCGGGTAAGGGACATTTCGGTGGGCGCTGAGGTCTTTGTTTACGAGCTCTCATATCTGGCGGTCTGTTCGATATTGTGTTTTTGTATGACCGACGCCAATTGTCGAAGTAATGGTAGGTTTATTTTAAAATAATTAATTTCAATACAATTTTAGTTAATTTCTAATCATAGAAGTCTACAGGGATGCCTGAGTGATTCAGTTGGTTAACATGCCGGTCGCTACGTAGAGGTCTCGGGTTCGATTCCCGGCCGAGTAGAAATTGAAATGATGAATTTTAATTTCTATTACTGATCTGGGTGTATTATGTATAATAAGTATGTATTTAAAAAAGTTGTTTATCACTTATCTAACACCCATAACACAAGCTTTGCTTACTTTGAGACTAGATGGTCGCTGTGTGAATTTGTCTGTGCATATTTATTTAATTATTTATTTATTATTTACCCGGAAATCGGTAAGTCTACTAGATGAATAAATAAGGAGCGGTAAACGTTTTAAGGACACTCGCCTCTCTTGGGCAAGTTGCTACAGGGCTGTTTACATCCATAAAATATATTTTTCCTCAACCTTGCCGGACTACAACAACTAAGGTAAACACTACCTTTACATGTGTAAAAATCTATAAGGTGCTTTGTTTGGATTGCACTGCTTATTCTTATAGGAAAAAGGTGTGACGTTTCATAGTAATATTGGTTCTTTCGAGATTGAATTTATAATTATTTCATTGTCACTATGATTGTACCATTACGTAATTCAATTGATTAAGGTAGGCATTTGAGTACCGAATTAGTATATGATATTGTTAAAAAAAAAAGAAAAAAAAAGGAATCATGTGTGTCGACCGACATCTAACGGGGACAAGGCCAACGAATAACTGAATTATATTTCATTTACACCATTTCACAGTCAAACCGCATAAAAAGAAAAATAAAAACACAAACATTCCATTCAGTGGCGCTCGCGATTGTTCCACAAAATAACACCTAAAGACCATCGTTAAAATCAGGGCCGAGTTAATCCGCGGCTAGGAGCGCGGCCAGAGTGAGCAATAACGGAAAATAATGGAAAATAACGGAAAATTGACCCCATTCCCGTTGCTATTACTATTACAAATGCAAAAAGTCGTTTCCATTCACGAATAGCATTGCGTAAAGACGAAGGGAAGCCGCTCTCGTTACTAATAAAAAGTAATTTGATTAGGATACGGAATATAACGGGTTCAAGCGCTTAACATGTTAATGGTTTTACGGTAACTAGCTTCCAAGGAACGTAAAAAGGATTATTCAGTATTTTAAAGAGAGAAGTTTGTTACCACTGAGGTATAGGACGCGCGCGAGTTCATGTCCATCGGACCTGGCCGCCTAACTCGAACGGATTAACATCGCTATTGCTCAAACCCAACAAAGAAGATAATCTATAATGTCTCTATTCTATAGGCCTGCTGGAATAGATTTCTTCTTAGAAATAAGAAGTGCCTGTTGTGTCGTCTTTAATTTTGTAATTTCTGTATACTTTATATTGTGTGCAATAATTTGTTAAATAAATAAATAAATAAATAAATAAGAAGGCGATGTATCGAGCCTTCAATAATTGCTACTCGAATCATTTAAGCGGTCGTGCCCGATGAACTCACGCACGAACAGTAGGTAAGTTACTACTAAGGTTAGGAATAAACGTGGAACAGTGACCTTAAGTTAAGGCTGCCCAATCTTTTAAACAGTTGAGCATAATATACTATTAAAAAATTACCTATTCACTGACTTCACTTATTTATTTATTTATTTATTTATTGGCTCTTCCTTCGCCTTGATACGGAGCGTCCCATTACTCTATTTTAACTTCCAATGCGAAAAGGAGGTGTAATAAGTTCGAGGTGTGTATCTGTGCATCTGTGTGTCTGTCTGTGATATCGTAGTTCCGTAATGGGTGAACCGATTTCGATGTTTTTTTTTCATCTGGAAGCCAGTTTCGGAATGGTTCTAGCTTGTTTCTTTAAAATTGGTTCAGTTGTTTAGGATATGGATTGTTTTCTTTGTCAAGCGTTAGACACGAAAATATAGTTAAAGAGGCAAAGAAATGCGCTTATTACACATTCCTAAATTCAGTGACTGAATTCAGAAACAAAAAGCGTGAGAGCAAATCAAAGTGGAATGTATAAACATAGAATAAGGTCCATTTTTGTATCTCGGATTTTTGAAAAGCGGAGCGACGCGTGACTTAATATAAGTGATACAAAAATGGACCTTATTCTACGAGCAATACACTCCACTTTGATTTGCTCTCACGATTTTTGTTTCTGAATCCAGTCACTGAATTTAGGGATGTGTAATAAGCGCAAAAAACAAAGGCCAAGGCCTTTTTACTCAAGTAGTTTTGCATTTTTTTGTCTTTCTTTCCTGCACCGCCTAACTTTCTCAGGCTTAGATTATCCCGGTTGACTGGTAGATAAGGCTATTTTAGCTTTAATTCCGCCACTGTACTTCTGTGCATAAAGCTATAATAAAGAAAAAAAAAAAGACTTCCTCCTGCCTTCCACCGGAGCTAAGTCAAATGTATCTTCAAAGGCGATTAAGAGCGCCCAAGCGGGGGGAACTAAAACAAATGACTGCACGCAAAATACCCCCTCAATCTATTCACTATAGGTAGTTCTAGTCGAATTAATCACGCAATCAATATAAGTAATTGCGTGTTTAAACACTCCGCGATCTGAGACTAACAGAGATTAATAGGTCAGCCGTGCATCGCCCTACGAATCTGAGAGGTGTTTTCGATAGCTTTTTCAAAAATAAACCTTGAAACTAAATGGTGAGGGTTTAAATTGTAGCGCCGTAGAGGTTGGATTCCTTTTAGGCGGATACCGTAGCATTGAACCGTGAAGGGGAATAATATTTTTTATATTTACTTATAAAATTCAACTACTAAAGTTAACGAATGGGCCATAAAACTGATAAATTGGCAAATCATAAGTAGTAGGGTTGCCAGATATTTATTTATTTATTTAACTGTTTATGGTACACAAACATGATATGCAGAGAAATATGACAGTATAAAAGACACAATAGGTGCCGCTTATTTCTAAAAAGAAATTAAAGTACATTTTATTGGTACGTACAGAGAATAATACTACCATAAATAGGGTTTTACGGTTGTATGATTCTATGTACAAATCTGGTTACCCCTTCTACCGACCTATATAAGAAAATGTAGTTGAAAAAAAATGCTGGGGTAACTTAAAATATATTTAAATTGAAATAATCTTTGCAATGTATTTTTATAATAGCCATGTAAAGTCTCGGACCGACACGATAATAAATTACAATCTCCCCATAAATTTAAACCGTAACACCTCCACCTAGAGTACAATTTCGTACGAGCAAATTGAAGTAAACATGCCCTCGGTGAAACACGACCACAGTAAACAACCATAAAGAGCCTTTTAATTACACGATTTACGGTTCAAATTAGAATGTGTGTTAAACTTTTAGCCGGTAAGACCTATCTATTACCGCTGCTCCGATTTCGCGAGCGAAGCCATAATGGGCGTCATACGTTGCGGCTTTAGATCGACGCACACAGCGAAACAGTCTAATCGAGCCATCGATGGAACTAATGACACGCTAGAGGGTTCACACATCGTATCATCCGAAGGCTCGTTTGCACCGATCCCCGGTAGGTATCCGGCGGAGCGTTTGAACGAATAATTGATGGCGCAAAGCTCAGTCCCTACTTGTGGCCTAAGCAAATTAATTAAGCCTGTATAGACAAACAGATTCGCACACAATGGGGACCACTTTAGCGTCCGTGGAGAGGGCGAACGTGTTCGCGGCCAATGGGTTTCGTAATGACCTTGCGTGTTAATCGGTTCTATAAACATACTAAGACTAAGAAAGATAGATCAATAGAAGAACATTTTCGTTACATTTACAAAACTGAGGGTATAAGGTTGACTGGAAGAAATCCCATTGTACGATGAGCCCGCCTTTGCTATGTAAAATTATACTTTTGTGACTCCTGTATTTATTAATTAAGCAATAAAGATTTACATACATACATACATACTGCCCCATTTTAATTCAAAGTAGGCGCATGTTTTCAAAACACATGATACAGTATGGAGGAATACTGTTCATTTGACCATGGACTATGTTTTACTCATGTGCTAATATGCAGACCAGGAAATAGCTCTATTCTTCTTATAGCATAATCATGTCTATCCTAAAACAACTACAAAAATTAATATGACTAAAATCCACTTGCTACGGCCCTGACACACTTATCTTAACCTCAGAGTTCATGTAACAGAAATGCATAACAGAAGGTTTCTGTGAGGCCTGTAATCACCACCTTACCTTCAAACCGATTAAACCTTAAACAAGGTTCATATTTCTCATTTATTTCTTAACTTATCAAAATTAATCGTCCGTAACAGTCCACTATTTGTTCTTTGAGTGGAGGACATTATTAGATTATTTGGTAAAAATATCAGGAGTTCTTAGTCAGTTGTTGAGAGAAATTTAAAAATAATTCCTCTTTCAATTTGCAAAGCAATCAGAATCCATTCATACGTCTGTGCATGAGCAGCCGTTAGGCAGTAAATTCTACTATTTTCATAAAAACTTGTATAAAAAAACCTCTTGAAGAGTTTTTATTCACTTTGTAGTCGAATGGTAAGGTGACATGTACGCATACGGCCTGCTCGGCATTAGATATTAAAAAACGTAGGTCATTCCGGTCAGAAATACCAATAGGTGACCCACCCGGTAATTAAGTTCACAATTGACCCAGAATGGCAGTAATTCGCACCGGGAACGTTCAAAATTAGCTTTTTTCTCTCCAGGGGACGAGATTTTAAAATTCCTATCTCGCAGACGGTTCATTTCAGGTTTATTTCAAAAGACAAAGCCTTCGTTTAAACTGTCCGTGGATTTTTATATCCCGATTTTATCGCCGGTCATTGCTTTATTAAGTTTGGCAAAGTTAGCCGGCGCGCGGGCGGAAAGTTTCCACGATTGCGCATTCAACTCTATTCCAGTATTGTGTCTTAGTCAATTTACCGTATGAAAACATAATTGAAGATCTCCTTTTGTGCTGCTTCATTTGTTTTTCGAGTGACAAAATGAAAATAGTTCCGCTTTTTGTGGCCTGATAATGAAAGTTGACTGAGTAAATGGCGAAATGCGTGAGTGCCGAGATGACCAGTGTTTAAAAAAATATGGTTGGATAATTCATACAGCACCATCTAGCCCCAAAGTAAGCAAAGCTTGTTATTTGTGCTAGACGACTGATAAACTTATAGTGATAGAGTTTAATGCACACCCCACCCTAGTAAGATATGGACAGGGAGATAATGATGACACAAGGCAGAAATCCCGAAATGTAGCCAATGCTTAGTAATACAGGTTTCGAGTAACTATTTCATCTGTGGTTACAGATGAATCCTTGGGAACACGTTTCGTTTATATTCACGTGAGCAACCCGCTATTTCATCCCGAACATCGCCCTGAGGTCAGACAAACTCATACCGAAACTATCGAGGCATCATTAGTATACCCGAAACGTAGACTTAGCCATTCGGCCGGTGATTTGTACAGTGATTCGGGACAAAAACGGCCGTTCCATGTCGAACGCTGACAGGGCTAGCTTGTTATTTCGTCTAATGCGTTTTCAAGTACCTACCGCTCAGACGGGAGCCATAGTTCAAGGCACTTGAATTTCGCTCACTCGTCGCCCTTACCATGTAAAGTTGGCTGGAGAAAGAACGGACCCCCTATCTTACTTGTATTTAATCTATGCTATCATTTCACTCTGCAGCTGACTGTACCAGTAGCTTATGTACTATACACTATAAGTACATGGTACCATGTACTATTTGAGCAATTTTCAAAACTGATTGGTCTACATAATGTTTTAAATTAATCTATCTCGATAATTATCACACATTTTAAAGCATGCAACTGCGTCTTAATATCGGGCTACTCGTAAACAAAGGTATGCGGTACATACCTTTCAAATAATTGGTCATAAAACCAAAACGTTAAATATTATTTTGATACAAAACAAATTATACATTTTAAAACCGTTGATATTACGAAGCTTTTAGAATATAATAGTCGGTTGCGCTCCGGACGATTTCGTCATTTTATTAAACTTGTCCTTTTTCAAACTTGATACTTTCCTAATTCGTCTCTTCCTAACTCGTCATCTTTTTTAAACTTTGAAAAAGTCAACTGGGCTTCTTACGTATTAAGTAAAATACTGAAACGATTACGCTTTGATTTGGAGTTAGCTAAATTGGATACTAAAACATAATGGGATCCCAAATCAATATTACCCTAATACCAGAGTAAACACAAATCCCGAATAGCCATTAAAGAAATCAAACCCGAACAGCTATTAGAGAAAACTTCTAAATCCTTTTAAAGTAATTTCCCAGAGTGCTCAAGGATTTATTAATAATTCCCTCAAATTAGGCCATGCTTTGATATTCCCGTCGAAGTATTCCAAAACAAAAAGTCGCAATTTGTGTAATTTTGCCGTCGTTGGAAATAATGTTTAAGGAGGAGAAAATTGTTTTAAACGGAACCTTTTATTGTGATTTGGGGGTATGTTTATTTAATTATGAACACAAATTTTTGTCCTTGTCACATCGGCTAGGGGCAGCGGTTTGATAGATTAGTTTCTTAGTTCTTTTTTTTTTTAGTTTAATCAGTGTTTTATGTTGTTAAATATTATGGTACATTTAAAATACAGACACTTGTCCGTACATCACAATGGGGGGCACTGAAAACCAGCGCCACTGCGACAGCCGTGGCATTATTCTGAGTGCGGCCCATTGCATAGCATGTCTAAATCAATTAGCGTATTTTTTTGTTAACAATTTTTTTGTTTTCTACTTGTTGTTATTTGCCTTATATATTTTGCTCGCAAAAAGGGTATTCCTTAAACTATCTTCTGACTAGCTAATGTCCCCACCATGTCTGATTTTCGTTTATACTTGCGAGGCATTTTACTCACCTAAAATGATAGCAGAGACAGATAAGTATTTCTTTAAGAATTATAGGTTGGAAAAACGCCAAAAGAAAAGAATGCCTTTGCTTGTCATATAATGTTGACGCCCGTCAAAGCTTCGCCGATGTTTACTCATAAGGACAAAACGTGTGCACCTACGCTGATAAATTACATGGCACTAAGGCCTTCAGGAAGGGCTTCACTTTCTACTATAGTAGAGAGCTAACGCCACTAACATCCCTAACATAGTGTATTCGAAACCGGGGCAACTATCCCACTGGGGCAAATATCCGGCTTTTACCCTATCCTCTAATGTGGGTTTTAAAGTAAAAAATAACGGATTGCCTAACATCCTCTTGGCAGTTTCCTAATCAACCCCACATTAAAATCACTTATTTTTGGTGATTCTTATTTATTGTACTAACTTTACCCATCACAGCAAGTTATGATTTCAGATAGGTTCTCCATTATGCAAGCTGAAACTGACCTAACACAACACCGAAATACTCTCCTAAAATGAGCAGTGCTACGAGCGTAGCATCGTAGCACGTAGCAGCTACGAGTATGTTATTTTCGTAGCTCCAATACCTTAATACACATAGGTAACTGGACTGAAGTCGGTCCCTTTGTTAATTGACGGTGAAATCAAGCTAATGCACTATTGTTGTAGCGGCACGGGAAGGCTACTCAATAAACGGGAATACAAAGGAAAGCTACTACCGCGGTTCCTCGCGTTTAAAACTCGAACTGTTCTCGAGAAAATTTTGGAATTTGTGTTTAAAAGATTGACTTCATGTTTTAATATAGGCAGGATTGCCAGTCTTCGACAGATATGAATCAGAAAATATTTTAGATTAGAATCACTGTCTGTTAATTTTCACTAGAAATACCTACACGCTAACTCACACAAACAATACCGAGTAGTCGTTAATCAGTTTCAACAAAATCCCTAATTACAAGTAAAGGTAGGAGGCAGTGGTGATCGCTTCCCATCAAGTGTCCTGCTTGCCTGTTTGCCGCAATATCACAAAAAAAAACAACAAAAGTCGTGTATCTATGAGCGATTAATTATTTATCTGTGAAGAGTTTATCCACAGATTAGATTTTAGCGAGCGTGGGAACTCGACACAATAGGTATATAGAATAGAGTTCATCGAAAAATAGTAAAATAAAGCTTATGAAATCGGCAACACAAATTTCTACGCTTATTTCCCGCCTTAGTGCTTCAAATCCCACACGCTTCAAATCTAAAAACATTCCGGTACATTATCAAATTTCCTTTCGCAAAATCGGACCGGTAGTACTACGGCGGTGTAAAAGCGCGCCGCCACCGTACGGGGGCTAATTGACAGATTGAGTGAGAGGCCCCCTCCCGCCTTCCCTCCCTTTCTCGCCCAAAGCATTGCCAACGCGAACGCCTCGCGAAACAAGTCCAGCGCAAAACTCCGGAGTTTCCAAAGTCGAAAGTGACGCATCGACGTTGTCTGGCATTATTTGGTACCAGACGAGGCGACACTGTTGAGGCGTTCCGTTCCATTATTTCGGGAGTTTCGATCCGTTCAAGTTCCCGTAAGCAAGTTTAGTGGTATAAATAGTGGTAGTGGTACGATTGGAGCTTGCTTCCTCTGCCTTCAACGATTATCGATTCAGTAACTGTCGATTTAGAAAATGTGATCACCCACCTGACACTGAACATTTTGATGAGTATGTAATCGTTGCTTTAAAAAATGTTTCAGTATTTTTAAGGGACAAAACAACCGGCTCTCCAGATACAATGTCAACAAACTATTACGACGGCCGGTACCCACAACGGTCCTCCGCGGATTTATTTATGTGCCCCCATTCCATTGCTCGCGCGCGCAGACAAAGCTCGATACCAATGAACTGGCCATTACTTGTAAAGTGTGCGTGGTAAAAACACAATGGCCAGGTGCGGCGGGTGACGACACCGCATACATCTGCCGTTAGTGCGCCGAAAGGGGGCGAGTTTATTTTCAATTCCGACAACAATGCGCTGTTTTTCTCTCAAACTACCCACTTAGATATAATGCGGGCGATGCCGCGCGGGCGATACCGTGTTTTTGTTGCGAGCAGATTGGGAGAAGGTTCGGGCGAGAGCGGACTTCAAGACGGCCAAGAAAGTGGCTTATCAGTTTTTGCAAAAGTTCCCTTGTCACTCGACACCTTAGCGTCAATAGCCCGGTTGTGCTTTAGTGTGCGAGGGATCGGGGTCCGCCTTGACCATGATCCAGGATTTGGCTGATCAGGAAATTACACTAGAGAGACTACCACCTGACCTACGTGGTGTGCGAGAGCACAACCGAGACATTAACGCCAAGATGTTTTTATTTCAAGTTTTACTTTTTGCTAACGACAGAGTTGCACGATGAGTCCCCTTCAGTACCCCACTGTACAAACTACCTGTGGTTGGGAACAATACCAGAGATAGCGTAATGCCAAAATGGGAAAATGTTTGTAGTATAAGCCAGAAAAACTGAAGATGAATCACTATCTATTGACGACCTGAGTGGTTCAGTGGTCAACATGCCGGTCTGCCACACAAGAGGTCCCGGGTTCGATTCCCGGCCGGGCAGAAATTGAAATGATGAATTTTAATTTCTGCTATGTATAATAAGTATGTATTAAAAAAAAAGTATATATGTAGTTTATCAGTTATCTAGCACCCATAACACAAGCTTTGCTTACTTTGGGGCTAGATGGCGCTGTGTGAATTTGTCCACGATTATTTATTATTATTATTTTATTAACTATCGAATATTTACCTTAACAGAGAAAATTGCTCAAACCCGCCTAAGCTCACGCCGTAAACCACCACCCCGAGTCCCTCAAGGAAGTATTTTATTTAGAAATATTGTTTCGGGACACATGTGAGCCGATAGACACCGCCGTGAAGCGCCAGGTATTGAGTTAAGGGTGGAAAAAAGAGCAATTTAAATTCCCCTTTTTCCACTTCTTGGGCTGTCTCATTCCATTGTTGCCGTGAAAAATGGGACGGCATCATTGTCATGTTAAACAGGGGTGACGGGGGTGGGGGTGACTGTATGGCAAGGGACAGTCGACAGTCAAAACGCCACAGTGTCGAAGCTTAGTTTTGATGAGGCGATTAAGCGTGGCTGCAAAATGAGCGCAGCCGGAGAAAAAAGCTCAATCTCGTCGAGGTTTTAAGTAAATATTCTCGTGAAAACATGCCATATTTTTGTGTGTTTTCTTTAGTTATGTTGGGGATTTTTATATGACGTTGCGGATGTATGTTGGCCGTTTAGAGCAGATTAAACATTCAAAAACATAGGTGTGTATACTATTTAGTGTCAAATAACAAAACGCTACAAGAAAAAAGGTAAAATGAAATTTTGAATTATAGGTTCAATTCTAGTGCAAACTACATTCTATTTTTTGTATTTATTTATTTAATTCAAAGTACATTTTGTATCTTAACACTAAATGACACAAAACCCGGATAGGTTTGTCTGTGTCTACCTGGCTATTTATTACAAAAAACACTCGATCACTACAAAATCGAATTTTTCCAAGTTATAAGTAACGGATACACATCCACATTATCAATATCCATTTTTCATTCCAATAAAATATTGTGTTTTCTCGACACAATACCACATCACTAATGTAAACAAATCAAAACACAATTATAAGAGTACACTTGGGGGTAACTTGTGCTCTGATCGGTGCCAAACAATTTCAGTCTACCCACCTCAAAAAAGTAAAGATACTAGGTACAACAATAATGTTAGCATGTGGCGCACCGGGCGAAAGAGTTCGATGATATTGCGATTTTTAAGTTAGAGCGAGAGCGATATACACACCCTGCACAGTTCTTTGTTACCTCGTTTTTAGTTTTTATACATGACACCGGGATTAATATAATTACTACTATTTAGTATGAAATAGTCAAAACATAAAACGCTACAAGAAAAAATGTGAAATGTAATCTGAATTATAGATTCAACTCAAGCTCAAACTACATTCTACATCACCAAGGTTATTACAATCTTTACTTTTTTAAGGCAGATAGAAATTAATATCACTGTGTTGTGAACAAATTTAAATAACTGATTGTTAGTCACAGTTTGGACACCCAATTCTCGGAAACGACGTCGCGGCAGACCCAAGAAAAGGTGGACAGATGAGCTGCGGGCCTTCGATAGTGACTGGCAGACATTGGCACTTGATCGTGAAGAGTGGAGGAATCGGGGGGAGGCCTTTGCCTAGCAGTGGGATGATTCGGGCTAATATAGATAGATAGATTGTTATTTAAAATGTGCTACAGCCAAATATCTAAAAACGTTTTTTATGTTGAACTAGCCAGGCAATCGCCCGCCATCTCATGTGGTGATAAGCGACGATGCAGCCCAAGAACCACACACCGCGTCTCCAGAACCTAAACGGCTGCGACGGAGCTAAACTGTTTAATAATAGCGACGTAAGTTACGCCCCGAGGCGCAGTGCTGCCAACTCTTCTAGCGAAAACACGCTACTGCCAGACCATAGAAAAAGCGCTAGATTTTTGAATTTTGCATGAAAACCGTTCGTATACCTACGGCCGCTAAAAGTACAAAAAAGGTGCGCTGTATGTATGAAAACCGTTTCTATAAATATAATAAAACGGCGCTATATCTAGCGCTTTTTATATGTTCATAAATCCGGGAACTGGATAGGTGACCGTATTTTGAGGCTAATCGAAGTTCAGTACCTCAACGAGGTCGCCACTTGTTAGGTGTTCCTTCTAATACCATTGGCGAAGCGACGTAGACAGAAGTCTTCCGCTGGGAACCATGACACTGGTTTCACTGGTATATTATTATTAGTATTATTTATCGTCAAAAACGCTAAGTTGGCAACACTACCGAAGCGTTATAAAGACTGCGCGGGAAATATAATTAAAAGTTCCTCTCGCAAACCGCCGCGTTATCGTTTCCCGCTCATTTTCTCTGTGGACGGCGTCTCGGCTTACATGCATTGTCGGGATGCCAAGGCAGAAGGCACAGAGCAAGGGAACGGCGTAGTGGAATGTCTCCACGCTGTTGGAACGTCATTACAACATGTAGGCCCTATTCAGTGCATAGGACTTGGACAACTTGATACCTGGAGCAGGACAAGAGCAAGTTAGAGGAGATTTTGTAAAACTGGTCTAACTTATATAGCTGTCAGCTGACGCAATTTATATATTTTCAAATCAACAAGTGAGTTTTGTAACGAAGTTACGCTAAGACCGTAATGTTGAAATTGAAAACCGAAGACAATATCGTCCACGTTCTTAAAAACAGACGTTGAATTTCAACACTCCTTTGTTTGCGTAAGAGGTTAAGGGGTTAATTAATTCTATGTGTCTTTACTGGATATTTAGGATTGTACATGGCTCGAAATAAATACGTTTCACAACATAAATTCTCACCAGATAATACATAATTAAGAATAAATGCTTGCTAGTGTAATAAAAAAAAACTAATTGAAGTCTTCCTAGCTAATCTAACATAACACAGTGGCGTACTTATAAAATAAAAAGACCACATCATAGATACCGTATTCATTGTCAAATTCGAATAATTGTTAGTAAGACAATAGCCGGCAGGAGTAGGCAAGACATTCTTAATCCGAGATCGCCGAACAATCGGATACAATCAGTAACTCCTTGCATTGTATCCACGGCAGCATAAGTTCTCCATATTCTGTTCAACTTTAACTTAAAGCAGAGGAACTTAATACGCTGCCTTGTACTCTGTGCCGTAAGACAGTCTCGTGCCTGCGGTCTCATATTTCTTACATCATTAGGTCGCATGCACCCTTGCGCCTGGTATCTCGGCCCGGGCGCGCAGAGAATGTTGCTGGTGAATAGTTGACGGGGAAACGCTAAAATTAAACCGTATCGGATAGCATAGTACGCTCTGACGTACGATTATTAACGTGTCGTAGCCAACGTAGCAGAGTATACCTATTGTTATGGTTGATGGGAAGATGGGCGGGGTATAGGAAGAGATAGGATCGCTCTATACTACTGTTTTCTTGGGTGATGGTAATGAATTGCAATTGGTTTTCTATTGGTGAAATGGAATCAGGCAAACTAATAATTTAACGAGGAAAAGTATGTTTGTGGGTTTGTATGTTGGGGGTAACAAAACTAGGAAGCTGTATTATGATGGCTTTCCAGCCATTCTACATAAGCGAACTGCTTTAATTTTGCAGAAGAGTTTGCGGTAGTAATCATTGCCAATAGCACGGATCGCCCAATATTGAGACATTGGGTTAATCTACATGTCGCAAGATAGCTCTTTTTTATAATTAACATTAGAATAAGCATCATACTGACAAAATCATATGGATCTGTAAGTTATCCGAAAAAATGAATATTTATTTATATCTGAGTGACATAAGCTATACCTACTTTTAATTCCGGAATAATAATAGGGCCCGGAGGGATAGCTGAATGTAAGGATAGATCCAAGCAGCGCGCGAAAACCGCGGAGGACTTCTGGTTGACAATAAATATGTGTTTCCTTTTTGCGTAGATACGTAGGTAAGTTGCAAAGTAATTCCATATGATTAACGAATAAACAGGCCGCGATACACTACGAAAGCGATACCCTTTCATGCCTTTTAATTATGAGCAAATACGTACCACAAAAGCAAATGTAAATTGATCCACTTCGTTAACCACAAAGCAGACATTATTAATTTTGTTTTTGTTGGAAATATAATTCAAAGGCAGCCTAATTGAGGTTTTGCAACTTGATAACCATAATATGCGAACAATATCGAATATCGCTTTTATAATTTTAATTTCAAAGTTCGCGTTTGAGGCCCCTTTACAAATCTAAGCCTGGCGCACGCGCCACGGTTTTACCAGCTTGAAATAGTCTTTGGTTCATTAGTTCATTAAATTCGATTTCGATTAATCCATTATTTCAGTGACAAATTAACATTGTTGAACAAATTAATAAACATAACTTTATAACTACATGGAATTCAGATAATTGGAAGCAGTGCTATTCGCCGCGCAAGTCATCTTATGAGCACAAAATATGGCGTTTGGCTATTTGATAAACTTATTTTTCAATGTAGTTTGCTTGGGTTTTTGTTATGCCAAAGCGCCGAAGACCCTCCGCCAATTCATGGTGGTGGAGACATGTCATAACGATATGCCCAGGCAGATGTCGATCTGCCCAATACAAGGATCGGTGTCCTATGACTTAGACATAGTGTATAGTTTCCGGCAGAATGTACAGAGGTGGAAGAAACTCTTTCACTATTGTATGTCATACAAGGCAATAAAATGTCTTACATGTAGGTAGACCGATCCTCAGAACACCTAAGTTCAAGAGTGGCTTATCAGAGGCTGCAGATGATGATAAGGTACAAAATTATAGACCCTTAATTAATTAATTAATAAACGCAAGAGCACATTACGTAAATTACCGGCTTGTCTACCCTTTGGCAGCATTTATTAAATACGTTGGCTTTATAAACAAACCAATTGGCGGGTACCTAATTAATGATTACTAGGAAAACGTTAATGAATACAAATTTTGTTATCGGTGTACTACAGCTTAAAGGAATTTGCTAATTAATACGGCTATTGTAATGTTTTAGTTTCGGTTTAGAGACATCTGTAACCTAAGCGAGCGGCCACACAGAAAAGACGTAAGAAGCAGACACGTCGATATAAAATGTATAGAAACGTCGCGACGCAAAACATATAGCAATGACAGGGCACGGACAGAGCGCGGACGCGTCGCAGACACGACTTAAAACATAATAAAAGGCGCGGGAGCCGGGCCTCAACCGCAGCGCTTGCTGTCCTTGTCTTGCCTACGCTCTTGACTGGTCCGCGACGGCGACGCGTCCGTGTGCTGTCTTTTCTGTATGTTCTAAGTCGCGTCCGCGTCCCGTCTGTGCCCTGTCCGCGACGTGTCTGCGTCTTTTCTGTGTGGCCACTCGCTAAGGGGAGCGCGCAGATGCCGTGTCGGCCTTTGAAGTACCTGTAGACATGCCTAGACATTTTGATGAACCCCAAATTACTGTGCAAAGGAACGCAACATCATAGGCCTGCACGTAATAGTTGCATATTGATGCTGAACTTTTGCTGCTTGAAGTTATTTTCAATCGTACGATATAAAAACAAATAGTGAAATACATATATTTGTGCATTAGTGGTCTTGTACATTTATTCAACGAAATGGCTGACCATCTAACCTATGGTAAACAATGAGTACGACTGTACACGAAACCCGTGTGTAAAATCCGTCCAATAATCAAACGCTCAGCACACGACTACAGCTATAAGCTTTGCGGCCTTTTATACACACTAGGGGTATAATTAGAAAAACACAACGTAACATATTACCTACAACGTATACGTATCGAAAAACACTCGGAAAAGGGCAGTATCCCAAGCGACGATTGCGGGCAGCAAATCGCAGTAATTACGCGCGAGGGGGGGCAGTCCCCGGGGGGCAATTTGCGGGGACCACGGACACCCCCCGTGCGAAACCCTACACCGAACGCGTATGAGTGATAGACAGCTTTCGTCACAATCCGTGGGGACTCTCGATTCGGGTAATATTATTTTGGTCACGATGTAAAGCGTAAATGTAGCTGATATCGTAATTTATGTTATTTGGACATCGGGACTAGAAGTGAATACGATTATGTCATCAATCAATTATTATTTTTATCAAAATAAAAATTAAACATAATCAGGTTCAAGTCTTATTTTTTATATCCAACTTTACAATTTTAGTAAAATGAGTACAAGATCCCTCAGGGGCTCTAATTTTTAAACCCCTCCCATACACGCGAGCGCTCGCCTTCAAATGCTTTTCCATCTCAAGCAACTTGCTACGAGTGTGAAATAAATAGGTAGCGTATGCCGGAATCGAAAAAAGAAGTCCCTGGTCTCTACATATTGGAAGTAACTTGCCACACGTGGACAGGGATTATCCATACATCTTTCTCTGTCTTTTAAATTTATTAAATTCTCGTCGAAAATAGAGACGTGAAGTTAGACAAACAACTTCTCAACATTCGGAAATGATGACAAATACAGGTGACTCGCTTGCTCGTTCACATACATACATAACGTCACGTCTTTTTTCTGTTTACCCCCCTTTAAGTGTTAGAAAAAGAAAATATGTGTTCTATTGTCAATTCCGACAAAATACACTTTCAAGATTATTCCGCGAATAAAACACAAAACTAGCAAGATGTGGAGCTCAAAACACATAAATACAGATTTTCATAAGTACTACCTAATTTGTTTTATTTCAAAGTCAACCCTTATTCCCCAGCACGCAGCTGCAGAAGCACCAATATTGTCACGAAACGCAGCACACAATCGGCCAACCGTAATTGTCAAAGTTTAGCTCCATAATTTTCGCGCCGATTGCAAAAATATCGACAGTGCAATAATAAATACGCTCCCCCAATGCAGTAATTATGTCCGACGGGCCCCCCGGGAGTGATTTGCTGGGGGCTGCGGGGCCCCCCTAAAAATGTAACGCGAGCGCTACCCTAGAGGGCGACAGACGCTCCGTACAGTAATTATTATATTTCATATGAATGCGCAAGTGATTTCGGAAACCCTACCAATTATCTATGACGGCCCTGCCTCTGGTAATTGTCGCGCTGTGATTGGACGAGCGTTAACAGTAATGGGCTACAACGCGGTGGACGGTCCGATGGAAATTGTTTTTGTGTATTTTTATATATTACTGACTGGATCGCCGCGACTTCGTTCCCGTGTTGTCCTACCTTATAAACCTTCCCCTTGAATCACTCTGTTGAAAAGGGAATTAAAATTCGTTGCATAGTTTAAAAGATCTAAGCGTATATTCATACATATCTATTCACATAGATACATAGGAATAGATGGCGGAAAGCGACTTTGTTTTAATACTATAGACTAGCAACCCGCCCCAGCTTCGCACAGATTTGCTGGCGGTTTCTCTACTATGATAGGCTTGTATACATTTAAACCTTCCGGAAGAAACTCTCTAACTGATGGTGAAAACCGTATCAAAACCGTTGCGTGGTTTAGTTAGCGGGCACACACACAAAGGCAGACGCGACTTTAATTTGTACTACCTATATATAGATTATGATCTGTACACGATAGTATCGTTACGATTTCATTTTTCATCGACAACATAAAACTTTTCCCTGTACCGATTCTATTTTACTTTCGGTCTTTGAATGTAATTAAATACGAATTGACTTTAAATTTAGTTGTAGCAGTAAAACGAAGACTATACGTACAAATTCTTCCTCTACTTCAAACTTTATAGTACCTATATATACAAAAACAACAAAGTTCTCCAGTCACCCAAACATCCAGTGGATATGGCACAGGCATAAATTAATCTGCGTGCAATAAAAGCGACGAGCAATAACAGAATTAACGACACGCGCCCAGAAACAGCCGTACCGTGCCGGGGAAAGATCCGAGAATGACTGTTGTAAAGCAGCATGTGAAAGTCACAAAGGATTCGAGAGTTTGATGCACGCACCGGAATAAAATTCGTAACATTCAAGTTGAACGAGTCAGTAAAGTCAGCGTCAAAATGTACTGCTCAAAAATCGATTTTGCAAGAAAATTAAACTTTACGTCAAAGAGACAAGGTACGTTTCGGAAGGTTACCAGCTTAGATAAATACCACCGCCTTCAATATCTGTAGCCAAGCAACAATGATTATGTTATTGGATTTGTAGTTCCGCTACAAGTGTTGAAACCTGATCGAATTGTAGATATTATGGGCAACAGACACTGGGTTCCATCGAATGGACGATCTGTACAAGAATAGCTATAGGTAGTACACGACAAATGATATTCTGACAAGTGTCTTACCCATATAAAGATTATTTTTATAGTGATTCACATCCCTATGGGATGTCGATTTTGATAAAATCTGAAAAGCCTTCCGGCTATAGGTACTCCCAAGGCAGAGTTTAGCTGGTGGGCGCCTAGGTCTCTTGCGAGTCCAGCATAACCAACCGAGCAGCCACACTGAGTGTTCTCTCCGCCTCCGTCCCTCGATACTCCGGAGGTTGCCATTATACCCTTTGCGATAGCCGAAAAAAAACAACTGATTCACGTCATGTGGAATCTCTCTGACACGATATTTTCGACGCCGACTTTACCCAAAGCGAGTGCGAGTGCGAAAAAGGTCGTAATTTCCAAGTAAGCTCATAAATCTGGATGAGATATACGAGCGCTCGCGTTTTAACTGCTGCCCGTGTGAAGTGTACGTTCTACACGTGTTATTCTTAATCTATGGCCCAACTTTGATGGCAGTCGCCCTCAATTATCCGGAAACTCCGTAAGACGATTCTAAACTTGGCGAAATGAGTACGATAAAATTGACAGACAGTGTTATAGTGTCACGCGTTTGAAGACACCATCTATAGAGAAAATTTATACAACAACTAAGTACGTGCAGAGTATTTCATATATGTCAGCGTATAGAGTATTACATGAAAATAGAGAGAACCCTTTAATGCTCGACCGTTACTTAAGATTATATTGAAATACAGATTTACATGTTAGGTATCCGAAAGTGCTGAGTATAGCGGAAACTCATTTTTAGTTGGTAGCTTCTTCCCTATACGGATTTTTCCTCAATCTCATTTTGTCATATTTATGTACATTTTATGATAGTATTTAGCCTCGAAGCGAAATCATATGTCGTTGTGTTCAATACCTATACATTGAAAATCTACATTGGTTAACTATACCAGCGTGAATTGATGACTTCTCCGTTAAACTAATTAGTGAGCGCATACGTTGCTAAACTGTTCCATATTATCATAAACAACAATAATTGTGTTCACTTGAAAGGCAAAATAGGCCTAAACATCACAACATTATATGCCGTATACAATGTGGTATATTTTAATAGACGAGTAAGGTTTATTATAACGACCATCAGACTCACAGTAATAATACCTTTGTCTTTCTGGACCATATTAATTTGTATTCTAAACCAAATAAGTAAAATTAAATGAAAATTGGCGTACTTATCGGTCTCTATCGGAATCGTTTGCGACATCCACCTGAAACAAAAATAATAGATTATTACAAACATGTCTTTGGACAAATACAAGTACATTTCAATCAATGACGAAAGAATCTCCATACTTTGACTTGACATTTTTTATCAAAAGGTATGTCACGCATTATTTGGCATTGTGCTCTCTCCTTTTAAAAGAAGCTTCTTTCCTCATTGGTTTCAATAGAAAAAGGCAAAATAATTGAGAGCAACAACGATAATTCTGAATGTGGCGTAAACAGAAACTAACACGCCGCCACCAATAAGGAAACTATACGTACAGAAGAAAAAACACCGACGCCCTCTTCATAGCTATAATAGTTGCGCTCAATTTATTTTGTTCTTTGCCGACAAAACATACTTTTGTTGGCTTAAGATCTTACGCTGTGCCAGTTTGACATTTGCGTTTCCAATCTATTGCTAGCATTTCAGGCTATATTAAGCGCGTGCCTCGTACTAAACTCGCAATGGATTGAAACCAACCCGCCATGCGACGGCCGCACTTGTTTTTCCGAGTGACACAGCGTGGGTAGAGCCTAAGATCGATAACAAACATTGGGCCAGTTGATCGGTTGACGTTGCCGTCGATACAGGCGATCTTGGTGGTATCTAGATCTACTCTATATGAAAGTGAACTTTAATCAATCGTAATAAAGAGTCCACACCAATCCACTTCTTACTTCAGCGGCGTCAGACAATCAAAGCAGTCGCTTGCCGCCTACGCGAGTCGCGTTTAACGGGGAAACAAATCAAGCTACGCATTTAGATAGCATCAATACTAGTATACATATAACAACTAGTAGGTACACAATGAGTTTATTTATGTCTCCAAACACGGCGGCGCCTAAATAAACACTTATAATCTCACAAAACAGAAAAATGAACCCTAATCAATCGTAATAGAGTCACCGTGTCGCGTGTCCAGCGCCGCGCCGCCGTCAGACAAACAACTAGGCAGTACGCAGTCAAACGGAATTCGCAAGCCGCGCGAGTTAGGGCGTATACACGTAGAAAGCTGGTTACCAGCGCCGATCCACCATCGCTAATCGGAAGCGGCCCGCACAGGTAGTCGGCGCAGGCAGTCTCTATACTTTGTGCCTAACCAGCACCGTTTAACACCGAACGTCACCGACGAGTTCCGACCTGCTCCGATCAGCGCTGGTAGGCCGCTATTCCTGCTAAATTTGCAATGGAATACAATATTGGCCTTAAAATTGATATTTAAGAGAGGTAGGGCATAGCGGGGTATCTCGTTCAAATCGGAGCCGCCCGACTGGGGATGTACCTCCACCTTACAGAATATCGCAGCTAAATAATACTTTTTTAAATAGTATTGTGTTTCTGCCGGTGAGTAAGGATTCCAGTGCTCCATGGGGTGGGGATTTAGGGAACCGTGGCTTTGGCAGTGGAGTGACATTTGCCTTTTTGCTGCCACAGCAACGTGTTATAGAGGTGGGCAACGCATTGGCGATACTCTTGGTGTTGCTAATGTGTATAGGCAGTGGTGACCACTTTCTATCAGGTGGCCCGCTTGCCTGTTTGCCTACCGTAAGACATAAAAAAAAAATTGACATTTTAATTTGTTTTTTTAAACTACTCAGACCAAACAGACAGCTAGCGCCTGCTTGTGCTGCCGCTTCCTTTATGACGAGATTCTGAGTGGTCCAGTACCGAAAAGCGCTGGTAGATCGGCGCTGGTAACTAGCTTGTTACGTGTAGGTATACGCCCTAAGGACGTAAGCGCCGAACGTCGCCGACGATCAGGTCGGAGCTAGTACGGCACAAAGTATAGAGATCGGCGCTGGTAACCAGCTTTCTACGTGTATACGCCCTTAGCCGCGCCCGCTGCGCCGTCATTAAGTCGGCTCGCGACCGGCTAATGAATTATTAATGGCGAAGTCACCGTGTCGACGGGATACGATTTAATTTTCATTTGATTGTTTGCTCGGGCGGGCCCGCGGCGCCGCGGCGGCGGGCCGGTTGCGAATGTCTCGGATTAGGCGGACATTCGGTATATAAATTGTGGTGTTTAGAAGATCACACATTTGGTGGCGACTCACCATCATTCATGATAAATAAACCATCATAACCCTTGATAAGGTGGCACGATAGAAATAGGCTTGATCAATGTCATCATCTTCATCTTTGCGTTATGTCCAGGTTGCGCCTCGGGTCCGGTCCCAAAACTGACTGTGTGTAGGAAGAAATTTCGGAAGGATATCATGCCACACGATGGTATGTGGGGTAAGTTTGGCTAGATCAAGCCTATTTAACCATGCCACTAGATCCTGGAAGAATGGAGAGTGGCCACCATTAGACTCATCATCTGGATACCAAGCATATAAGTAACGTAAAAGCTAGTATGTAACAATGGAGACAAAAATAATAACAAACATTTGGCAGGTTTTTTAGTGAGGCATATTTTTCACTAGCTAAGTGTAAGGCTCGACTCCGCTATCCAGAAGACCAACAAACTTTCAAACGACCAACGATTCTTTTTTCGAATATTCCCAACTTTTTATACCACTAAGGTAGCCAACAAGCTTACGGTCTGCCTTCTTATCTATCTATTCGATGACTTTACAGTTAAACTGTCTGAGCATGGCGTAAACAGAAGAACACTAAGAATTCATGATTGTTCGACAGAAACATTTGTTAGAAAGAACCGCTGAATAGTTTAGGCCGTATTCAGTGTGGACTAACACTAACCGTCCGCCTCAGAAAATATTCCTTAAAGTTTAATTTTTTACATCTACATACATAAACTATGCAAGTTTTACACGCTTGCTTCTAGAAACTATCATCCCCACACTTTATCTGCATGTGTTCGCAATGCACGCGATCATTTGTCTCCAGCGACGCGGTGTACAGATTCCCTCAATCTCTGTCGCTGTGGGCAGCATGTACCTAATGTATTACCGGAAGGCTGGACGGAAATAGAACATTTGAATCTGTTGAATGAACTGACTGCGAATAGTTGTAATGGTCGTTCGAGGTGAATTGTGAGGCCACCGCGAAGAATCGAGGTGGGTTGCGATGGAAAATGCTCCTGGTAAGGTTGGTGTTATAATCCAGAATAGTCTGCAAGATGATAATGAGTTACGTACAGTACTTACTATCATATGTTATCATCATCACAGCCCGTAACAGTCCACTGCAGGACTTAGGGCCTCTCCCACGAAAGGGGGGTTATTGCCATAATCTCCACGCTTGGCAGGCGGGTTGGAAATCGCAGTATTTAAATATAACAATGGAAAATGTTGCTACCCATTTTCCATTTTCATATGTAATACTACCAAATCGTGATGAAACCTGCACTTTCAGGCCACAGAATGTGTGACCATGATCGAATCTGGTCAGGTTCCCCTGGCAGCAGACCTGATGGCAGTCGCTCAACTGTAAGTACCTAATCCGCCAAAACCTGTATCATGGTCAAGGCGGACCCCGGACCCTCGTGAGCATAACCGGGACTATAACGCCAAGATGAGTTTGTCAAATAATTTATTCTACACATATATTCCTGTATACACTGCGAAATCTTTCCGAAGTGGGGAACATTTTAATACTACCTTTAATATAAATATCATTTTTTATATCAGGCTAGCCATTCATTGAGCGAGCAGGTACGTAAATTTGTTCTATATTCTGTTTCGTGGTACTGAATTGAAATTCATTCATGTATCTTTAACAACAAACAAGTTCCCTAAATTAGAATTAGATCAAAAATACTCCAGCGAGTCTCTAACGTAGGTATATAAGTTATAAAAATACTACGCGAAAAATATCTTACTACATTCTCTACAAAGAAATTAGTTACGGCCGCCGGCGGACACGATTTTTCACTTAACCTTTCGAGTGCCTATTACAAATACAATGACCCTAATTCTTTACTGGCTACATTGTAAGGGGGGTGAAATATATGTGCATTTAAGAAAATGAATTTAAATTTATCGAACTAACGGCTGTGGGGCGGCCACAAATCTTGCTGATAGTGAGTTATGGCCGGTACTGTTCTACCTTCCTCCGCGTTTTCTTGATACCCACTGCCCACTATTTTAACTATTCCCACGGGCTCTCGAGGGAGGGTCGCATGTGTGGAGACCGTTGAGACCGAGACCAGGGGCCGATTGTTCCGCTGCGACATCTTTAATTCGACGTTGCCTCTAACCACAAATCTGGGGGCTTATTTTGATAAATCGCCGCGTTTCCGAATCAATCGCGGATAGACAATTTTGGCCCTTGGAGCCCGATCGTGAGTGACGTACTCACACTTCTATCTTTATGACTCACATACACACAAATCTTCTAAACATACATGGCTTTGACATGGCAAAATCGCGATCGAATCTTTACTTTATAAGCCCCCTATTTTAAAATAACACTAATTATCAAATTTGATATGTCATGAATGAACAGGCCAAAGTATGCTTAACACGATTGGACACAACTTGTTAATAGTGAAATGGTCATTCAGTCGCGATGACGAGATCATCAAATCGATAATAGTTCGGGATATTAATATTTGGACTTTTATATCCGGAACATTAGACGTGGGGTTTGTCATATTAATCACCATACAAATTTGAGGTCGCAATGCATAAAATGCACAAAAACTGCAGTCCATTTCCACTCTATACAGACCAACATTTATTACAGAATATTTGACTATAAGCAGCGTCAAGCGAATATGATGACTGAAGCCGTCTGTCTGTGAGAGGATTTAGACAGAGCTGTTATTTTAGTTAGCAACAATGAGGGTTGTACAAATATTATTTTACAAGGGCACATTGTTGGGCGAGGGATTTATTTTTAAAGCGGGGATTTTATTGACCTTTGTTTAACGTAAAATGTGTGTTACGAAAGTCATGCTTATGGGATTTTACAGGTCTTTGAGAGAATCCTTACAATAATAATGTGAATGTTTAATATATACTATTTTAACCCAACTCGGGCAACAGTGAATGGAAGAGTATATAAACAGGAAAATTTAAATTTTGAATTTGTGAAAGACATCTAGGTATTCAGCCTACATTTCGCCGTGTCCCGGCGTCAGACAAAAATTTTAAATATAAAAGTGTTGCATAATGATTAAAAAGTTATTTTTCGATACAGCTGTAATGAAAATAGTGTGGGAAATGCTGAATCGAAAAGTATTTTTTTTAATTTCATAGACTGGCGTGTAAAAAGTGTACCCTTAAAAGATTGTTTTCGAATATGTAATTAGAACATTATGCTATGAGTGTAGATAAACAATTTTAGCAGTGAATGAAGTGTGAATTACACTTGTTCTACCTCAGCTTGTTGAATACGATTGAACCGATTTCGTGAATGAATTATCAATTAATTCGTAAATAAAGGGTAAATTTTATATGAACATCGATTTCAGTTGTATCGTTTGCTCGTTTTTCTGGAGTATGTATTTAAAATTATATAGGTAAGTAGTTTCTCAGTTTTCTGGCACCCAATCAAAAGCCTTGCTTACGTGGGGGCTAAATGGCGCTGTGTGAATTGTCCAAGCATATTTATTTATTTTATTTTATGTATATTTTTGTTATGATGTAATATTGAATTTGAAAATAGAATTATTTATTACTAAATGCCTGTTTCCAGACCGTGACCGAAACCGCATCTTTCCCACCCTACCACCGCCGTAAGACCAGGTGGAACACGCGGATGGCCTCTTGAATTATATTGTTATTTCAGTTGCACGATCGATACGCCCGCCGGCCCCCGCAACGGCAGGCATGCCCGTATTACGGTCTCGATGCAATGTGATCGGATGGCTAGCAGCTGCATGTTTACACGATCGATGGCAACGTTGTCGTAATATGTTGCGGTGTTGATTGTTGGTGTGTTGCTGAAAAATGTTATAGAGTAAATGCGAATCTGTGAGTTTCTCTACGTGATACGATCAGAAATGACCATATCCGTAGCAGAACTCAGGTCAATGTTATTTTTTTGTGATTTTTAAAAATCTTTATTTAGGGAGCTTGATCACATGAAAGCGACCATACCGCTCCATATTGTTACTTTTATAAAAATATGTTTGAGAGAAGTTGCCTTTGCTTCAAACCTACTCTAACCAATTTATATAGTTCTCGGGCCTCTCTCGATAAAGGAATTGCCAGAGCACTATTACATTCACCGACTGTCCAAATCATTTAACTGTAAGATACGATATAAGTTCCAGACTCGAAAAAACTGAAGTTGCAATGGGCAGTCTACGTTGCTCTCAGAACTGGTGGCTGATGGCCCCATCGGAAATGTTTGGAGTGGTGACCACGTACCGACAATCGCAGCGTAGGATGCCCCTCACAATATGGACTGACGACCTGGTTAAAGTCGTAGGCAGCAGATAGATGCAAGAGGCACAGAGTCGTTTGGTGTGGAAGACGAGGAGGGAGGCCTTTGTACAGCAGTAGACGTCCTGAGCTGGCTGAGATATGATGATGAAATGAAAAACATGGATCCTTGAATCATAGACATAGATATTGATAAAATAATTTACAGGTCATTTAAATTAATTGCTTCAAATAAACGATCGTGATAGTATATAATCCAATATTAACAAATGTCATAAAAATAATTATAACAATCCATCAATAATTAAACCATCATACGCCTTACGTTCAAAGCGACAATGTCGAGAGTAGTCTGTCGTATCAAAGCGCAGAGCTACCTATTGAATTGTATGAACTATTTTTGGATTAATTATTTTTCATGCATATTTTCATCACGTTTTAGATGTGGAAAAAAGTCGTGAAGTGGCCAACATTGATCAACGCGTTCATGAACGTGAGAGCAAACGCAAAAGCTTTTACTGAAGCAAAGAGCGCCACATACTTTAATCAAAGGCCCGTCAAAACCGTCCACAAGTCACGCGCAGTAATCGAAAGCAATATCTTGAGAGGTCTATTACAGTGGCTTCCATAGCTCGCATATTTACGGCCACAACAGTCTGGGATCGCATTAAATTCCCCATATTTATTTAACGCGTAAACTTTCACGCGAACGGTCGAAATGTTTCGCGAGCAAAGTTCAAAACCATTCGCATTGATTACTAGGTACTAGACGGGAGTTCATCGGAGGAGCTCCACTTTTCAGTCGTAAGGTTTTTTACGATACCCGGTCTTTACGCGTTACTTAAGCTCTTAGTAAGAGTAGTAAAATAACTTTTATACGAGGGATGGAACTTGTGACATAATTCCGGCGCGAACTCGACGCGAAGTTTGGAGCGCGGGGCGGGGGAGAGTCGGGCAAACAGCGCTTTTATGAACACGAGCAAACGCCTCGGAATCAATAGATCATAATAAATTTGCTGGAGGGGCGGCCCATTCACGTTGCCGCCTCCATTTATCCACCTGAAAGTAATATAAATAACGGCGAAACTTGCGCGTTTTTTTCCGCGAGGGCACAACTTTTAATGAGACGTAACGATGTTTTATTAAGGGCTTGCATCTAGCGGTTTCGCGTTCAAGGAGGCAGTTAGTAAATGGCCTATCTTTTCACATAAATCTGTAAAGTTTAGCTCTTCACTTCACTTTTCGTTTCAGATATAATGTCTGGAGGGCTACACAAAGTTATACTTCGGTACTTTAACGATGAATCATAGCCAACAGTTAAATTAATTTTATATTTATTTATTCTTTATTTCAGGTAACTGAGGCCTATATTATAAACTACTATATTTTGTATTTAAATACAAAATAAAGTGATACAATTACAGACTAAAGCATCGACATCGAAATAGAGCCACAATCAATAATCGACTAGCTGACACTAACGCCCATCTGCATAAAGCCATTTGGCGGCGAAACAATAAACAACGACACCGTCCTGTCAAAATTAAATTACATCCTCTCATTAGACATGCTTTGAATCTATATTAAATTTACTCAATGCATATTGCATGAGAAAAGTACCGGAAGCACTCCAGTTGGCCCCGGCTCCCCCGCATTAGCGCTGAGAAATAAATTACAAAATATTGTTATGGGGCACGTTACAGTAACGTTCGGCGAGGCCGCTGGTACCTTGGCATGAACAGACCGAGCAATGGACGGTAATGTGGGTATTGTTGTAAATCGTGCAATGGGGGATCTTTTAGACAGAGAGCGGTCACGCGGTCAGGCACTCCGCGTTTGCGCTACTGTGTGGTGTTTACATTGTTGTTTTTCGGATCTTAGTCTTTGCAGTGACAATGCACCTGCGTTTCTGCATTTTTTTGTTACATGACGCGGTCCGGCTCTGCCTGGCATTGTCGAGCTCCGTTTATGGTCATGCGTTGTATAAAAAATTCGAAAACGTCTTATAAGTCGACATCCTACAATAGATAAGTACGATGTTTTAAGGGCTGGAATACTATTAGTGGTGTATTTATCGTGTATACTGATGAATTCCTCATTTATCGTCTTTTCGCCTCAGCGCACATGTCTGAGTTTTGGAGTTTGGCCTCCAGTATCATAGTTGATGTTCTAAGCTGCCTCAGAGGCGATACCTAACCAAAGTGTTATCTCACAAGATGAAGAAGAATATGTTCAATCAAGCCATCATATGAGGAAATTTGTATTTTCTACCACAGAATCTACCGGTGTTAAAGTGCAAAAATTAAATAAGACTGCGCACATAATAACGGAAATAAAAACACCTTACAGAAGACGTTCACAAAACAATTATCGTAAACGCCATTACGTTTAGAGAAAAGCTCCCGTAAAAATCCATTGAAACGCCATAAATAGCTCGTTCAAGTAGATGGCCGCGTCCGAAACGGTAATGGCAAATCAATGGATCTCGCCGGCAAGACTCTAAATTCAAAGTCAATAATAGGAGGCGCCGGAATTTCTCGATTGCCAATAAGTAAAGCTTTAGAGGCCGTAGGAAATTTATTTGCCAACGTCGGTCGCCAGTGTCCGCCGCTGTGCCCGTGGAAATATGAACGCGCCTACTTACGCCTTTATCGCGTCGAGCGTTTTCGATAATGGACAAAATAAATTGCAACTTTGCAACCTTATCGTATTGTTTATCCCGCACCGTCTACTGTTTTCGATATTTTTTTTTGTCACGGTTGACTGGTAGATAAGGCTACTTTAGCTTTAAGTCCGCCAATGTACCTTTAGTGCATAAAGATTTAATAAATAAATAAATAAACTTTGCTTAGTGGCACTGTAAGCAGCTTTCTTTTTATTGCCTAGAGAGGCATACGGGTGGACAGTCCACCTCATGGAGAGCGGCCACCGTCATCCACGACATGCAACCTGTATCAGTAATCAGTAGGTTCAATGACAGGGGGTATACCAAGAGGGCATAATTATGAGGCGGTTTTCATGCTTAAACTGTTGGCTTACCAAAATGATAAAATGAATACCCTATAAAAAAATGCATCCACGGAAAAACAATATCGTGTCAAAGAAATTCATTAAATACGGAGGTAAACATCAAACCAAACAGCGAAAACCTAATTAATATAAATTTGTGACGTTACTGATCTTTAACGTCAGAAATATTTTAGCGTATATGGAAAAAATGGAGTGGACGGATATTTGTGCAGGTGAGCGTCGACACGGAAACAAAATTCGCGACATGAGGATTCGCAATTAAACACTTTTTGCTGGTGTCAGCTTACTGAACTAAATGAAAAGTCACATATCCGTCGAAACCAGACGTGATCACGGACTAATAATATAACAGAGTGTTTATTCTACTAACATTTTCAGCTACACGTAAACGTAACTGCAACCAATATACGCCTGCCGTCTCATTTTCAAGATACGGTGAAAAAGCAAGACGGCATCGGACTAAGCATCGGTTGCGTTTATTTTTAGATACAAATATTAGTAGAATAAGGTCCCTGGTTGGCGTTTAGGTATACGAGCTTCGTGCTGGGGTGCTGGACTGAGTCCTGACGACACGCCTTGGGGGAACACAGAGTCTCTATTAGACAGTCTTGAAACTGTCATCACGTTTCATGTAATAGTGTCGCTTAAACTAAATTCTCTGGTCATGTAAATTATAACAAATCTTGAAATTGTTAGTGTTAAAATATTGATGAAGATTGATTGTAACGTTGTTTGCTTTTCACGTCAACCAAGCGCTGACCGTCGTTCGAGAACTACATCCAACCTAATTCATCTTTATTGTATCCAATATAATATAATGAGAACATAATAAATAAGACGGCGAACCAAATAATTAAACAAAGCTGCAGCCGAACCACTCCACTGCGTGACACGACACAAATCGCAACTCTGCTGTGCCTATCAGAAATCTCCGACAAACAGCCCTGCGACCGTTCGATGTCGGGGCATTGTTCGAGGCAAATCACAGGGCGAAGAAGGGGGAAAGAGGGGGGGAAAGGGGGCCCAGCTCTTGACTTTCGCCAAATTTATTTCGCTCGATCCACAGAGGGCAACCCGCTCAAAATAATTAAATTCCACCGCCGTCCTGTTCACCGGTTATTATTATTATTGTTATTATTTATTGGGCCCGGACCAGTTCCAGTTTGGGCAGAAATGCGAAATTGGGCGCGAAAATCTGATTTGCCTCTTCGACGGCCGTATTGTGTGGTAATTTTTTTTAACAGCGCTGGTTGGTCGAATATAATTTTTGTATTTTCATTTAAACTCTGTAATATTCTGTTATTTTATATATTATAGTTATTAACAATTAAAGTTAACATGGATACTATTATCCAGTAACTGTGTGGGGTATACATAAACGTATCATTATATTATATACTTACCCAGTCATAATTTTAAGCACCTTTGTAAATCTATTACGAACATGACTGTAAAATTTGTAAAAAACATACTCCGTATAATTTTAACAAATTCACAAAATTCACTTGAACATAAATCGCAACTCCGTGCAAAACGGCATGGTTGCAGGCAACGACCCAATATTTCTATAAGACGGGGTTCTCTAGCAGAGGCGAGATTAAAAAAGAGAAAAAAAAGCGCCATCAGGCAAACAAAGGACCGCTAGTGGAGGTCATAACTCGACGCGCATTACCTTTTGTCACTGTGACGTTGCTAAATTCGCAACCGGCCACTGAGCGGTGCCAAGGGCGAACAACCTTTCGCTGTCGTCGGACCACTATGTTTTCTAACTATTTACCGTAGTTTAAAAAAAGTCAAAGTTAGGTAGACGACAGGCACAAACAGGCCAACGAACCACATGTATTTGACATATACATTTTTATTTACCACTATTTCCTTATCTTGCACTTCTGTCGACAGCTATCTACCCAAAAAGGGTTCCATGGAAGAAATCGCTTTAAGCGATAAGACCGCCAGTTGCTTCTCCTGCTGTTAATTTTAAGTACCCATTGTATTCTTTTGATTGTGCAATAAAGCGTTATTCATTCATTCAACTATTGAAATTAAATGGTGCAAGATATAGTAGAGTTTATGTGACACACCTTTTCACACCGCGAAATATTGATATTAGAACCCTGGGTTCCTGGGTCACTCATTTACCGAAGCAAGCACTTACAAAGTTACTATAACAACAGTATATGGAGCAAAGCTTGAACCTATTGACCTCTACAAACAGCTGTAAGGGCGTACAATACACGCTGTCGTGAATACAAAGCTTCGGCTTGCTCTCAGTCACCGTGATTCGACCAAACGCGCGGTTAGCGTGTATTGTATCGCTCCGGGGAAACATTTACCTGTTAACATAATTTCCTGACAATTATGCTGCGCACAAAAACTGGTGGCAGTCCATGGGAAGTCGTTAATGATGCTCACGTGTATCCTTCGTGGATGTTTTGAGTGATTTGTGACGTGGGTAAGCCTATGTCACAGACGCGTATTCTTGAATTTAGGAAAATCTACTGGTTTAATCATAGGGATTGCCAGGCTAAAGTGGCAGTAGGCAGGGCACATAGCTCGAAGAACAGATGGCCGTTGGGGCAGTAAAGTTCTTGAGTGAGACCACGTAACGGAAGACGCAGCGTGGGTAGGCCTCCCACAAGGTAGACCGATTATCTTTCGAGGATCGCAGGTACCAGCTGGATGCGGAAGACACAGTACCGTAATTTGAGGAGATCTCTGGGGGAGGCCTATGCCCAGCAGTGGGAGTCTTTCAGCTGATAAGATGATGATGTTGATGTTGATGAGTCATTCTTGTCACAAAGGTATAGGTATTAGATGAGAAACAGAACACAGATTAGCTTTTAAATATCTAATGTGTAACCAGATTAGGTGCTCGGTTACACATTAGATGACTCGGCCGTGCTCTAATGAATTTTCGTCCCTATCGATTTCATTTCAAACATTTCTCAATACAATGTTTAAAGGTATCTGTGACACCGCTCGATTTCAATTTGATGCAACATTTCGAACAGCGAACTCATAAAACGTCACTAATTCCCACAAATAACCGCTACATACCAAACTCCTGCCCGTGAATAATTTACAATTGCAATTCCAAAATGGCGAATAGAATATTTGAGTCGAAACAATTTTAGTATAAACTCCGTACTGCGATACAAATAACCTTTTGGATTACTTCGAAATGGGAACGTCAGGAGTTTGCAGCGCCGTTGAAAAGGGTGGAAAAAACTTGTCACTCTTAGACCCAAGTTTATGAGATGTTGACAGTGCTACGAGATTATTTAACGCGGGTCTTCGTAAATATGCTATTGAATTTGTAAGTGAGCAAGAATGTACTTTACTATGGACTCGTGCTCATTTTGTTCGGAAAATATTTGCATTCTCGCTTCTGAGTCCTCTTACTCTTGAAAGAATGGTCGTCGTCGCCGGTTGATGATTAGCAGCACTCTTCGCTATACTTCTTTTTTATACCACACAGGTGGCAAACGTCGTCACCACTCACGAACTGCTGCTTTCCTAGTACATTCAGAGTACTATTAACAGCAAAGAGTCACAGCAGCCCCCACTTATTTTCAACAATGTCCCTCACATTTTCGTGTATAGTTAAATTTTTTTATACATACATAAAGCTCACGCCTCTGTTCCGCAAATGAGGTAGACAGAGACTATGGACCGGCAATATTTTATTAAATAAAATTAATCAACCAGAGTCTGAGTCCCTAGCGGAAGACCTTGATCAACCTTGCTTCGCCAACGGTATTAGAAGGAACATCAAACGAGTTACAAGCTTGTTGTGGTGCTAAAGTTCAACTAGCCTCAAAGTACGAAACGGTCACCCATCCAGTTCCCGGACATTGCGAGCATTGCTTAACCTTAGTTATCGGTCTCGCAAGCACCAGTGCCGCTTCTCTAGAAGCCTAAATTGTATATAGATACATAAAACTATATAGGCACATAAAAACAAGTTCTTAAATATTGAAACAAGAAAAACATACGATTGACGAACTTGGTACACGAGGCGGTGAGAATTTTTTTGCTCACAACTGTTCTTGCAAATTGCCCCACAAGACGCCTAATGAAACAAAGAACGATACAGTTCGCGAATATAAAGTTAATAACGAACTTCATCGGGGCTTATTACGATTTTGGGAAAGTTAAACTTACAGTTTGTAAGGAACTCTCGTGTCCGCCCCTTATAGAAGAACTGTCCGTCTGAATCAATTATTACGACAATTATGAGGTATTACAGGGCTCGGAAAGTTAACAAATTAATTTTGTTTGTTCTCCTGCCATGGTTTGACGAAATGACAGAACAAAATTTAACTTAAACGTCTTTTCTCTCAAAACATAGCTAAGAAGTACAATAACAGTAATTTCCTAAACGAAAACATAATAAAATTTCCCATTGTCGAGAATAGGATCAACCGATCAAGCCGCCGTAGACGATCGGCCGCCTCTAGGCAAGACTGAATATTACACTAATTTAGAAAAGTTCTCCTTTGAACCATCTGTCGCGGGCCTGCATCTTAATAAGTTACCGACAACTTCGAGGTAAATTAATTTTGTAATTTATTCAGTCAAAGAGGACTTATTTATGAAATATCGGAATTAGGGGATCGCAATTTGTTCCAGAGAAGAAACTGCGTTGTGAATTATGTCTTTTATAGGAGCACCCCTACATACTTAATACTCTAAGAATTTCATTATATTCAGAAGAAGGTAAAAAAATAACCGATGCTTGCAAAACCAACTTAGTAGAGGTAGGGGTAGGTATATGTACATAGATATATTTGTATTGTAACTGTAAATATTTTATGTGTATTTCAATAATATAGTAATAAACCCAAAAAAAGACTTACTAGAGTAAAATATTCGAAAAATATTTACCCATATATTTATGCCCGTAACTATTAAGGTCGTAAAAATTTGTGAATTTTATAAATAATGCAAAGACAATAGGAAAAAAATTCTATTAGATTTCGTCCCCCTTAGTCTTCAACTACTTGTACATACATACGTCACACTTTGACTAAATTTGGGTCGTTAACGACCCCTTGAAATAATATAAGATTATTTATTTAATTAAAATACATACTCTGTCATGTTTCTATTTTCGGGCATAATATAATTATCCTTAACTTTGCCTGAGACAACCTTTACATTCGGAGTGAACGTCAAAAAAGATAGACGGACTTTATAATTAAATTCATCAATATTCTCTAGAAAGACCACCGATCTTTTCCACGTCATAATAGCAACACGTTTGATTTTCACATGTAATGATATTCTGATGGTCAACAGTCGACCTTAGCGACAATTTGGTTACGACGGAAATTTTGTCAAAACTGATAAACAACTTTCTTGGTCTGACTGTACAAAAATATTTATAATAAAATATATGTCATACGGTAGTCAAACAGGCAAGCCGGCCACCTGATGGAAAGTGGTCGCCACTGCCTATAGACATTAGCAACACCAAGAGTATCACCAATGCGTTGCCCACATCTATAACACGTTGATTTGACAGCAAAAACGCAAATGCCTCTCTACTGCCAAAGCCACGGTTCCCCAAATCCCCACCCCATGGAGCACTGGAGACCTTACTCACCGGCAGAAACACAATATTACTTAAAAGTGTATTGTTTGTTTGTGTAAATATCGACACAAATTAAAAAGAAAATAAAGTAGTAACTAAATGTTGCATTTCAAAAGACTGAATCAACGACACTATAATTTTGAATATAATAACGCCCAACACTACCACAATCACACATGCAAATAATAGCCACGAGCAGCCGTCATCGGCACACGAATTTTCTTTTGCTCGGATCGATCATGCCCCAGGCCGTCCCGTCCCCAAGGTTAATCCGAGGGTTGGGCTTACAAAATCGAATCTTGTATCGCGTTATCCGGATTCCGATTGCGCCACACTTGGGAAGCAATTTACGCTGGTGGTGCTTTAATAAATTTCGCCGGCCGCCGCAGGGCTCCGACTAATTCCGGTCGGATAGAGGGGTGCGGCCGAAAAATATGATACACCGGCGGTGGACTTTATTATGGAAAGTGTGAGACTACGGCTAGGTGTTCGACAAGGTGTCGATGGAAATGTAACTTGATTAACAGTCCAAGTGCATCTTAAAAACGTACTAATCAAAAAGGTAATATCAAAGAAAGTTCACCGTTTTAATGTCTGTTTTTGTAATGGTATTACAATAATCCCAGACTAAATGCAACGATGCAGTAATGAAGAATTGGTAAAGCAAAAACCTGGAAATTGGTCTTTGGGCTAGATTCATCATCATCTACTCAGCCGCGAGACGTGCACTTTTGAATCATTCCTCCCCTTAACGTCTTCTGCAATGATCGACTAGGTGCCGTTTGCATTCATTGTCGGGAGACGATCATCACCATCTCGTCCGTCTATCACGGGGGAACGTCATGGGGGGCCATCCCACTAGTATACTAGTAATAATTACAAATTTTGCAACTTACAATTAGTGAAATTGCTATTAGAACTCTTAAAAAAGCCGCGACTCCAGCCGTATGAGTGGAACAATATATCAAACAGAACCATTAGGGGAAGCGTTGAAAACGCCACAAAACTTATATTCCCGATACGCGGAACACAAATCACGCATTCATCCTATGTTTGAGTGCCAACGTCGCGTACCTTATACCTTTATACTTTACATCTACGTCGCGTACAGTGCCCTTATAAATCGCTAGATGGCTGTCGTTCCCTGGACGATAAATCTTGCCATTCACTAATACACCGCATTCAAATGTAGCGAGCGGTGACGGTAAGGAAATCCGAATGCGAGACCCCTCCCCCCTCCACCCTCGCGTTGCTCGCCCCTTGCCCCCGCCGCCGCAAAGCGGTGCGTAACGTATGACCGCATTTATCTCATGTCGCGATATTTGGCGACGCATCGCTTCTCAATCCCGTGTTCGTGCCTACGCGTTCTATAGGAGCACAGATGTATGCGGTATTACCGTAATCGTCCGGTGTCCGGTGGAATAATCACGGCCTCAGATTGGTTGAACAGTCTCAGGGAGTCGATTGATATTAGCATCCCGTGACGGTATATAATTACCATTAAATTCGCAATCCAAACCGTCCATGGCCATATTTTACAGGATCGAATTTTTAACACACAAAGGAATACAGACTACAAACAAAAATTTCTAATTAAAAACGCGAATACAGGCCAATCCGCGAGCGTCCAATGGTCACGCGCCATTATTTCAATCGGGCGCCGACATTGAGAATCTCTGGTCGCAGAGAATAGGGGCGTGACACCGTTTTGTTTGCTTCCAGCATTCTTCCGTCGTCGCCAATAACTCCGGCTGGCTCTCCAGAGTTGTACGGGGAGATCGATATACGGGGACCCTCCGTCGATTCAATGGCGCGGCACTAATGGGAAAAACCTATATGAGGCAATTCTCTTGGGCAATAAATTCGCATCGCGGAAGCGCTTTTTGGTGCGAAAAAACGTGCGCAATCCGGGGCTAAAGCGACGCAAATAACTTTATGGGCGCGTTATTACGTTAGTTATTACGACGTGATGATTGGAAACGGGCGGGGTTGGGGCGGTTTGTTAATGCGAGCAAAGAAAATCATTATACTTTATGCGATATCGCCAAATTGTTACTCACATTGAGTGAAACAACATGGAGAAGACTGAGTTCAGTTGACTGTAATGAATTGATGAAAGTTTGCACAAGATAAAGTTAGTTTATAGGCCCCAGGACTTAACTCGCTACATTTTGTCGATACACGTGGAAGATGTTACAATTTAAATAAGAGCAAAAGCTTGTAAAGTATGTAATGTACCAAGTATTGCTGAATATCAACTGGACAGATTGCATTAGTAAATGGAGATTATAAAAACAGTCTATATTACAATAAACCAGTCCATTTTCAAAACCAAGCACCAATTTAAATACGTCATACAAATTGAAAACACTTTAAAATTGTTCCCAACCAACTTATTACACTAGTAAAAACCGCTAATTACAAAGGAAAAGGCCTATTACTTACGCTAAATACGGTAAAGTGATCAAGCTAGCCGCTCCCAATCACCTAAAGTGGAGGACTCGGCCACACCCCGGTGTTTCGTGCATTAATACTTCAAGACACCGTGGGGACCTGACACCCACCCGTGGCCCCGACGCATCAATCTCATCCGACTTTGGAAACTCTGCGAACTTTTCTCGCAATATTTAAGAGCCAAGTTCCGTCTAACGAATATGAAAAAAGGGAACCGATCTCCGGCGAAAATGATGCGGAGGGTTCTTTATGTTTTTTTGGACATGAAGAGGTTCAGTGAAGTGTTTTTCTGTAGACAAGCTGAATTTATTTTTGTTAATATTCGAGATTTTTTATTGTAGTATTTTTAATGACATATTTTTCATCTGATTTTATCAGTACTCAGAATGAGTAGTTCAAGGAAAACATTCTCCATGTTCGAACGCATTATCTCTTGCCATTGCGCTAACACTAATAGCGACCAACGTGGTCTAATTTTATTTTTACAATACACAACATGAACATAATAGAATAATAAAGAAACTAGTTAAGGCTCAGTGAGTTAAAAAAATCTTTATTTATTAAAAATGCTTTACATTTTGATGCCCTTTTATAGGCAGAGCCTCTGTCAAACGGCATCGCTCTGCCATTTCTTTACTTTAAGATTTTGAGACACACCAAAAGAGTACTTTACGCAGTACCTACATCCCTACATACATTTTCAAAGTCACGCCCCTTAAATCCATGAACATTTCATCAGGTGCCTACCGTAATTACTCAAATTACAAAAAAATATATATCGCAAAAATGGTCATTACTTAAGTTATAAAATAAAGAAAACAAAGGCCATAATGGTCCTCACCGAACGACATCGCCAACGGAACCCAAGCAACGTGTCAAGTGCGATAGTCACGTCGTTCCCCCCCTCCCGCCTCGGTGCCAAACTTGCGCGGGATATAAACAAGTGACTGTGCGAGCCTCCAGGTGGAGTTTTAAGCTGATGTGACAAAGGAAAGCCGCTGCATTTTTAAACATAACAGGGATCCGGGAACTGATAGCAAAGTTTCGTGTTCCGGGAGTGCTTCGATGGGGCTGTGAGGAAGTTGGGGCGTATTACTGAGAAGGTGCATTAGTGTCGAACGTGTATCATTTCTTATGCTACCTAGTGACAACGAGCAGAGATTAAAGGCGGTAACTGTCGCCCATTCTTGCACTTGTAGTAATGCCCTAACCGATAGAAATAGTCGGATAACTTCCGACAAAGTTTGCATAGATTCAAATATTTTGTAAACTACAAAACCGATTTTAATGTATCAAAGCTACACAAACCATATCTGATTAAACTGGCTTTCAAACAGTGAAAACCGCATGCAAATCGGTCCATCCGTTCGGGAGCTACGATGCCACAGACAGATACACAGAGCCACATATACAGTCTACAGGTCAAACTTATGACACCTATCTTTTTTCGTCGGGGATTAAAAATGCAGAACTGTAGATGCAATTGTCACTTGGAACATAAAAAATTACACACGTAAGACGCTAATGCAAAGTTGCCCACTAACACTCACCAACTTCCTCTCACTCCCATCGAAGCACTTTCGGAACACGAAACTTTGCTATCAGTTCCCAGATCCCTGTTATGCAGACATGAAGACAGATAAAGTGCCTTACGCCTATAACGGTACTGGTACTGAATACTGAGTTTCTAGAAGCTTTATGGAATAGAACTGAACTGTGAGTAAGTAACATACATTCTAGCCTTGAATAACAAACCTATTCCGAAAATAAAGTGTGAGAAAGTTTGTAGGCAGGAGAAGGTCTTAAGTATCTTTCCTGTCAAGGTTGAAAATATCCATTTGTTATTTGTAGTCAGTTTTTAGTCTTGAACCTAATGTAATTTCATGACAGACGCAGTCACATTTACATGTAGTGCGTAGTACTCAGCTGTATAATCTACAAAGTTTCATTATAATCGGGTTAGTAGTAATACAAGAATAAAAAAATTTCTTGTACAGTGAAAATTAGTTTCGGTAATTTTCGCCATGGAACACAGCAATTTATTAATAAAGACGTAATGGCTACCGTCAGGTTTTTCTTTTAAATTCGTTTTAATTAAGCTCGCTTCAGAGTATTGGATATTTGAAAAACTAATTTGACGGTGAAGTATTTTCACAAAATTTCCTGTTCAGGACTAAGAATTCGATACTGTAATTCCTTTTCGGAAAATATGCTTAATAAGCGAGTATCAGATGATCTCTCGAAGGGATAACGAGAATGCTGAAATGAAATATTTTTCAATTCGTTTAATGGAATGTTTGAAATTTCATCTGACGTTATCCAGATGGATGTTGTTCCCATTTCATTATTTTGCGTTTACGAAGCTGTTTTTGGCAGGCTGGCCGAATATCTGATCTCGATATTTATGTAATGAAATTAATTAAAGTGCTAGATAGAAATGTAATACTGTAAAGTAGGTACTTCACGAATTAAATTTTTTAATCCAATTTATTATTTTTAAGATCATAATTCTAAGCATGCCGTCGCCGCTGAAGCTTAAACGATCAATCATCAGAGCCTGCGCTGCATCAACCGCGCGCAGTCTAACACAACAGGTTTGTTACTAATCCATTGCCGGCATTTCTAACCATCCGTAGTGAGTATCGCGTACTAAACTCGCAATGGATTGGAAACAGACCCGCTACGCCGCTGACCGCGCGCGTGACGCAGTGGAGGTCGATACAGGAAAACAACCAAAAGCACCGATTGGACGAAATCTAAACTATCTGACCAGCGTTCAGATCGTGTAATAGTCCGCCCACGTCACGCTCGGCCAGCCACACGGGAAGCGCTCAATGCACTAAATAATTCTGGACGCAACCGCTTCAAAGCGGTTCGAAAGTAATGTTGTGAGGGGCCCGACGGTGTGTCCCGAACAAGAATGTGACATGTGAGTGGGCGCTGCGGGGGTGCGCTGGATGGAGTGCGGGTACGCTGTCTCAAGATCCGACTAGCCAGTGCTATAATAAACTATAAGTTTATATACCTACGCAACAATATTATCCATGCTACCACTGTTATTGTCTACAACAGTCATTAAGAGAGGTAGGGCATAGCGGGGTATCTCGTTCGAATTGGAGCCGCCCGACTGGGGAAGTACCTCCACCTTACAGAATATCGCAGCTAAATAATACTCTTTTAAATAGTATTGTGTTTCTGCCGGTGAGTAAGGTTTCCAGTGCTCCATGGGGTGGGGATTTGGGGAACCGTGGCTTTGGCAGTGGAGTGGCATTTGCTTTTTGCTGCCAGAGCAACGTGTTATAGAGGTGGGCAACGCATTGGCGATACTCTTGGTGTTGCTAATGTCTATAGGCAGTGGTGACCACTTTCCATCAGGTGGCCCGCTTGCCTGTTTGCCTACCGTATGACATAAAAAAAAAAAAAAAACTACATATTATGATTAGGTATGTTGTTGGTTCCGGTTAAATAGTGTTGGCATAAGTTGCCGTTGTGAGAATAACATAATTTTTGTAGCAAATTTAAACACAATAAATATCGAGCAAGCAATCCAGAAGTATTTCCTTTGTACTTTGAACCCCTCATTATAACATGGGGTTCTTCAAAAGGCATGTCTACAGGTACCTCAAAGGCCGGCACCGCATCCGCTCCCCTTGCAAGTTGCAGATGTCCTGGACGACGGTAACCGCTTTCCATCAGGTGGACCATCTGTCCGTGTGCTTCCCTAACTCACAGTACGCGCGAACGCAGAATTCTCACCGAAAATACATGAATAGCGATTGGCACTAGATTTATTGCCACATTAAAAAAGCATCGAGCAATTGGAACGATTGTTACCCTAAAAAGGCGTGACATAACCATGTCTGCATAAAATTCATAAATGTAAAAAATTTACTAACCTATTTTTTATCATTGAATCATTGACACGATAAGAAGAAGAATGTCAAAATGTAAATCGGTTCAGTTAGAAGACTAAGTTAACCTTTACTCGCACAAAAGTATACAAATACAGGGTTAAAATAAATCATCATAGCAGCCCGTAACAGTCCACTGCAGGACTTAGGGCCTCTCCCAAGAAAGGGTTAGTGCTATAATCTCCACGCTTGGCAGGCGGGTTGGAGATCGCAGTGTTTAAATATAACAATGGAAAATGCTGCTGCCCATTTTCCAGACTACGGAGACTCTTGATCTTTTGCCTCGAAAACATAAGTCGCCTTGTACGACACCAATGAGTGTAAGGGGTTGGTGTTGTTCTACTCTTCCGAACACCTGAATCCGGCTGAATCCGTTAAAATAAATACGAAACGACGATGACAAAAATCACAATGAGACAGTTGTTTTAATAATTGTCCATAAAGTACGATTGAAGTAACTTCACTGTATCAACGAAATATTTTTCGTGAAACATTATTCAGAGCCAGTCACGTGAATTTATAAAACTTTCATTGCTTTTGTATAGCAAGTAGGTCAGAGCTCCGAAAATCAGCATTTGATATAGTTTATAATGCTACAACTCTGGGTACGCGGCCCGTACAATACTACCCATTCTCCTTTTTTACAAGGACGGATATTTGATTTTCTTTCACGCAACTGATCGGATTTTCTTTAAAATACACTCAACGGCTGAAAAAGTGGCCCCAGTGATTATCGGGAATAAGTAAACCAGTACATAAGTGTTATTTATAGCGACGATAGCCGTCTATCGCAAAAAAGTTTTAGAGTGAATAATAATTTTATCACTATTCTCTGGGTATAAAATCATCATCTTACCCCTCCTAAGTATAATTTTGCATGTTCCAATTCACTCATATTTAGGTTGATACACCGCCACCCTCCACCGTTCATTAGGCTAACGTCATAATTTTGCTTCGCGAGTGAGAGAAAACAACCAACACCGCGGAGGAATAAACAAACTAATGTAAGACTATAAGAGCGGCTCGTGAAATAAATGGGGAACAAACACATTTACATTAGTTCCCATAATGGTGGACATTAGGGGCCGTTGCCGCCGTCGAGATAATGTACCGTCCACGGCAGTATACGGCTCCCGTTCGCCCTAGAGACGAACTGGTGATATTCGACGTCAGAAATTGACATGGAGAAGCATGATACCTGTTTAGTATGGACAAAAAAACACACGCCAATCGATGTAAAATTAAAATGTGCAGACGAAGTATTTTAATAAAATGAATAAATAACTGGCCCTTAAATACAAATTGGCTATAAAGTTCATCTCTTCGTCAATATAAATGAATTCCAGCTCAATAATTTCGTGCAAAAAATGCAATGTATTAAATTTCATGTTTAATTATTCTCCGAAATTTATCCTCCGGTATTTTGGATATTTTATTTTCATTTTTATTTTACGTCGATTGGCATACCTACGTTTTCCAAGTGGCCGCTGAAATTAAAAAATGCCGGATGGCATGTCAGGCTCAAGGATTTTTAATAATAATACAGTTACAATAACTGATAATTTTGGGACACAATGCCCAAAACACTAAAAACCCCGACAGACGAGTCAACGTTGAATAAAATGTTACGAAACAAATCCTAATACAAGGATATCGTAATAAGTCGACGAAGAACTGAACCCTCTATTTTTACGTTGTTTATTTTTATACCGACGATATGGCGCGTCCCCTAGCCACTTGTCACGAATCTTTTATACGGAAAAAATACTCTCTGTATCCATTCTTTTCTATGACTGGACGGGACTGTTGTTACCAAAACATTTTTGCTTGGTAATTGGACGAATAGGCCAGAATTGCGATAGGCTTGAAAGAGACAGTAGGCTAAAAATACGTCTTACAGTTCCGTTTTAACTGTGCAGTTTTTATAAATGTACCCTTTTTTACGAAACGTTACATTTTGTGCAGTGGCAAATTCGGCTACTGGTGCCAGGAAGCGACGGATTGACATCGCTGAATCGAAATAATATATAAAAGAAAAGTAGGAAAGTGGACCCTTGCATAAGCCAGGATAAACGCTGACGATTACTTATAATTGTTATAAATGGAATAAGTGAAAGTGATGTTCAAAAGAGAGTGAATGCGGGAAATATTGTGAATGGAAAACTTATAATGATTTTGTTAGAATTTTATACTTTGCATATTTGATTGTTACTACTTGACAGTAACAGAAGAGGATCAAAGTATGTTTTACTTATAAGAATACTCTTTCCGTACAGACGCACAGCTGGCGAAGATTAAAAACAGCCTACAATTATCTTAGGCAAATTATCGATCAACCAACTTAGTAATAAGAAAAATTTGGGTGGGTCTGTAAAAAATCTGTGCCCCCAAAATCAACATCAAAATTTTCGACCATAAAAGAAACCAAGAACATTTCTCGCATATTCAATGTCAGAGGGTAATACAACTGTAAAGAGCCGATATAAAACTGAGCCTTCTACATTTCACAGACTATTTTTATGTCGAGGACGCGGCCCGGTGGATTTCAGCTTGTGTTTTTGCGAATCCACTTCATAATTTTATTTATAGAGTTGCAGGAAAGTTCAGCGAAGCCACTTGCGGCATGGCTCGGATTGCGACAAGCGGCAAAATATCACAGTATTAAATTAGATCAAACAGTACCATTTATAGTATCGTACTAGTGGACCAGGCGCGACTTCGTTCGTATGGCATGCAACCCCTACCCTACCCTTAATTTTATGACATGGAAACGTTCAAGAGGTATATTAGAGATCTATTCGGGGCGGGCAACGCATTGGTGACTCCCCTGGTGTTGCTGATGTCCATAGGCGGCGGTAACCACTTTCCATCAGGTGGCCCGCTTGCCTGTATGTCTGCTGTGTAACATTAAAAAAAAAATGTACACAAAATCGGTGTCATATATTTAAGAGCGACTTATAGCCAGTTAAGTTTTTACATTAGGTTGGTATTGGTACTTTTTATGAATATTTTAAATCAAGTTAGGTGTCGCGTATAGTTTAGTTTAGATTAGTTCTCACTTCAGTACGAAGTATAATAGTCGGCTATACCATCGATAAAAACAAGAAACAATAATTACGCAAAAAAAATAAAACACGCCAACATCAGAAGCGTAGAAAACAAAACGCAACAAAAACTACAATAAAACCAATGAGACTCACCATAAAACAATTGGCAACAAGCTCCTCGGTGCGTCCCATCGTACCCCAGCATTGCTTATATTTTCCTATTTTCCTTTTACTTTACAAACAAGTTGATTGCCACCGTTTTAATGGCGTCTAAGGCGTCAGCTGAGCCATAAAATGGGAACTAATCGAGCACGCAATAAAAACTAACGAAGCTCCATCGGGGACTAGTTGTTTATACCTGAAACAAGAGAACGGGTCGTTAAAACAATTCATGCCAAACAAGACTAATGCGGTTATTTATGGAAAAAATACTAGTGCTATAAACGTTTGCTTCGACTACGTAGGCTTTGCAATATTGAAAGTAATGTCAAGAAAAGTAATGACATGTAAGTTACTACCGACTGAAGAATACGACGATACCAACCCCCAACGACGATTCGAAACGACCCCAATACGTTTTGTAGCATGCCGGATAGCTTAAAAATATTCACATGTTTATCTTATCACTTAGATATTTTTTTTTAGAATATAACAATTGATACCTTTAGTAAGAAAAGTTTGGGTTCTTAAAACTATTGCGTACGATTTTCGTAGAACCGCTACGCCGCACTCTACACGGTACGCTACGCCTCTACGAACATCGTAGACATTGTGTAGTCACTATGCTCGTTGTAAGTATGACGCTCGCAATTCACATTACTTCTATAATTATTATAGTCACTTAAGACCAAGATAAGTCAAATAAGTATACTTATGCATGCATCCTACAGGGATAGGTCTGCCTATCGGACACACCTATTTCGCCTCATCCACATCCATACATCGATCGCCACAAAAGTAGTTACCACTCCATGATACTCCTCGACTTCAGTCTCTCTCTAGAAATATCTTTTCCGACGCAAAAAAACGACAACAAACGCGAAATCGGCCAGAAACACGGCCGGAAACCAGCGTAACCGTCGAGTGGTCACCAAAAGAGTCTCGCAAAACTAATTTAATTATACCAATCGCTTGTCATAGATCACGGCGCGACCGGCGCCCACATAAAGCGGTCCGGGCAAATTGAAACGGCCCGGGACCGGGCGCCGGTCAATAAAACGGGACCCGGGATCTCGGGATATGTGTTTATCGCGAACCCGGGACAGCCTTGCGAGGAACTGACAAAGCCAGTGTGTAAGAGACAGTTTAAGTTGGGCGTTGTAACTTCTAGTATTATTAACATTGTCATTATATTTAAATGTGTAATTATGTTTTTACCTATGATCTGTTTATTCTGACTTGTCTTATTTGGTGAACAAACAATGCCCAAAATCACGACTTGCCGTATCAATCACGCTACGTATATTGTGTATAAATGTCATGAATTATACAAGAAATGCATAGAATGTGAATTTCAACGAATACTGCTGCACATTATCCATTTAAATACATAATTTGCTGAACCAAATAGGACAAGATCATACCTTTTACGGATTTTTACCTACTAATATTGGATTGCAAGATTGCAATCTGATTTTTTAGCGATTTTGAAAATTACATGTTTTTCATAGTCGCACGTTTTATTTTCAATTCCTAACTTGTAAGAGAAATCCAAGTCCTTTGCCCAGCAGTGGGATGATTCAGGCGGATATAAATAAATAAACAAGTAAAATATCATGTAAATATAACAATCGCACTGAATTGCAAAAAGCGGTCGGGAACTATTTTAACGGACCGGAACCGTATCTCTCGCAAAAGCCTCGCCTGCGCTGGTTTGGTCATGTGCTGCGTAAGCCCAGTATGATACGTGGGAAAAAGTGCCCAAACCTGCCTGTGTTAGGAAAAAGTTCCGCGCGAGATCCACGAAGCAATGGATTGACACGAGCAAGTCATATGCGAGAGCCAGTGACTTACAACGCGAGGATTGCTGAAGTCCAGGCGAAGTGGGTAAGCAAGAAAGCGGTGATAATAATCGAATCTTCCACGTACGAAGTTTTTGTATATCGTAGCCATGTCTACGAACGAAAAGTTTGTCGTTCTAATCTATGCATCGATCCCTTACACATCCTCCACACGTAAAGTGTTACTAAACAGCTGATACGCTTCTCCTGCCTGTCACAAAATGTGTATGCAACAACGCCGGCACTGCATCGCGCGCCACACAGATCAATACCGGTTCAAACTAGATACGATGGATCTCGTATTGTGAGGATCAAGCGTGTTGATTGGATCCACGCCGCACGCCGCGGCGGTTTAGGTTCCAATGCGGATCGAAAACCGGTTAGAACAGAAGATATCTTTAACAATTAAACCGACAAAAATGACGGATATTTCTTCGCAAACACACTGACAAGCTAAAATAAGTATGTCACTTACATAAACAACGATATTTCATAAACTAGTAAAGATAACTTCAATGGACAATAGGTATTTTAAAACAAGATTTATTTTACACATTACTTCTTTTATACTTTGATGAAATAGACTTGAATGTTCCTTTGACTCCAACAAGCTATCATGAGTTGTTGAGGAAATATCAACGTTCATGTAAGTGACTTAGTTATTTTTTCTCGTCACTGTATATCTATAATGATAATTTGATATGGTAGCATTGTTCGGAATACACAACAGAAAACATCCGCTATTACTACGATTCAGGCCCCAACAGCTATACGCGCTCTGTAAGGTGACCTTTATATTTTTCTACGGCAAATTCCACGAATCAAATCCATCGCGCTCTCACACTGATCTTAGCAAAAACCACTCACTATTTACCACTATATTGGGTAAGTATACACCACTTTACAGAGCCCACAGGCGCGTCGTAACCACGCCGGTGTTTACGACAACAGAGCCCACCTCGTGTCGGATTATACCGCTTTATGCCGGTTTAGAATTCCCTAGACGACGAAATAGGTAGCCACGGTACGCGCCCGCCTCGCGAGTGCTGGTCATAAGGTTGGCGTTTAGTAGGTGCGATGGAAAGTGTAAAAGGTAAATCCTATTATTATAAATGCGAAAATTTGTAAGGGGATGGATGTATTTTGGTGAACTTTGGCAGTATTGTAGCTGAAGACAAGAATATTATATAGGCTTAACCTGAAATTCAATGTGGCTACCGCGGGAACGGGGTCGAAACGTAATAACCGAATTTCCAGTTAGTCGTAATTTAGTTATGAAATAAAAAATTGTTGATGTAAAACAGAGGGTTTTATGTATTGCATTTGGAAGCTGTGGTAGGACTGTCACGCATGAAGAGTCTGCAGCAGCAGGAGCATTGGAGCAGTTATTTCAGTTAAATATCAGTCGGTAGTACAACGTCTACAAACGTTGCAGTTCAAGAACAATCACCGAGTTACTTTTCGTTGCATCTAGCTGTACAATGACCGCATTACCATTGACGCCAAGTAAGAATTAGTCAGTTTAGAGGTTTAAAGTACCATTTATAATATTAGTTTAAATTTAGATTCTTGAGCTCATTCACGTGCTAGTGGTGATATGCGCTGGCGCAGACGAGGCGCGCAGGTGGATCTGCCATGCACGGGATAAAACAAGTTTTACACGCGTTTTCTTACGTGCCTTGGCTGGAAAGCCCTGCGTGTTATTCAGCTTGGGTGTGTTGAGTAATTTCATAATCATTTGCCAGCCCTTATCCCATTCATTTGGGGTCAGCACGGTATGTTTTCTTTCTCCATTCATCCCTATCCGCTGTCATCTCCACGCTCACCTCTCCCTCAGTGATATCCGTCATCACTAAATCCATCCATAGTTTTTTTGGTCTTCCCCTTCCTGTGTATCAATCCATATTCATATTCAATACCCAATATTTTTTAAAGTACCTATGTGTTAAGCGAAATCAGTAACTAGTTACCATCAAACTAGCAGTACGCCTGTTTAACACCTTTGTATAAAAAATCCTTTACAAACCCGCCTTGGTTTTTAATTCGTTGTTGCTATTATGTATATTTCTAAAATAAAATATTAGAACCCAAAATAAACTACAATCTATTTAGCGTAATTAGTTCCCTACGGAAGAGAAACGCGGCCGGAGATGTCTTACATCTCTTTAAAGTCAAGACCACGCCATTTCAAATTCCCTAGCGCTATTTGCTTAATCACGTACGGTACAGCTTCAAAGATGCCGCGTGTTCCTTAGAACACGGTGCACGATCCCTAATATGTTTGTCCCCTTCTTTAATTCCATCCACTCGAGCATGTGTCGCTCATTCGCCTACCAACCTGTCTTGTTACTGTTAAAATAAACGAAGGAATCCCGCAAATTTTGTCGCTCCCCGGCGACAACTTTTAAAACGTCGTTAACAGAAGCCATTAGCATTTTAAAGTTCAACATTGAGCAATTAATGTACGTTTCTGTTGTTGTTATGAATGTCAAAACGTGGGCAAATTGTAAAATAAAGCCACGATCGTCAAACGAACCCTGGAAACTTGAGAAAGACGTCGATTATCAGCAAAATTAAACAGATTTAATTTCAAATCACTTCAACCGTGCCTCAATTCTCTCGTCGCTCTCCTCAAAACGGATGGTTGCTCAAAAGAAAGCGAAAACACGGATCTCTAATTGGAACCCTCAATGCTTAGATCCGCGAATCTTTTGAGAGGGGCGAGCATTGAAGAGGGAAGACGGGCAGGTGGTAAAGAGGTTTAAAACCGGATTGAACCGATTCGACCCGAACGGTTCTGGAGAGATATCGGGAATTAATTGAATAAAACTCGCTCCCCGCGAGATGAAGCCTCCTGAATATGGATGAAGGGTAAAGTGTTCCAACGGCTCAGCAAAAAGTTCCCAATAGCCATTAGGGACGGCGTACGAGTCTTCGAGTATGCGGGAACCACTTGAAACTGGAACGATCCGGTAGTTGTTTTCCAAATTAGCAAAGTGCTTTCGAACCGCGGCTCGCTATGGTGAGGTTATTCCGTGTTTAGGTTAATTAATAAATATACTAATATATATATATAACGTTCTCACTGCTCCCCACAGGGATAGGGTATCCTCAAGCATACAGTTTGGAGCTCAAAAGGCATAATAACCCTCGAAATAAGGTAAAATAAAAGAGGATTCGAGTGGAGAAAATCAGATACAATCATTCAACCATAGTACATAAACAAAATTATAAATGGTTAACTTATTGTTTATTGCCCCCACAGGAAACCGGCAAACAAACCACACTACTGCATTCGTTCGTAATACTAACGCATATAAATATCAAAATGAATTTTGTTCAAAATTTGGAATCTTTACATAATATTGGAAAACAATAAAAATATATATCGGCGAATTTTTTCACAAATATTGTTATTACGTGAATATGTTGGAATCGAATTTAAATTCACGCTTTCATGGATATATTTTATAAGCTTTTATAGTTTGTTTATTTTTAGAACCGCTAAACAGAAATGGACAAGCCACCAAGCCACTGATGATGCCGACACGCGACCCCACCTAATGGACTAGATAACAGCAAGAGCCTAATGGCATGACGATATTGGTCCTCCAGTGGCGACCACATTCAAGCCACCAAGTCCCACAGCTCCTTACGTGATGGACGGATGAAAGATGACGGACTATGACACTACCTATTATATACGAGTTTTTCTACACATTTCTCAGAATCAGAATCAGAATTTTATTTGCAAGAACATAGTTATACAATTAGATAGTTTTTACATTCACGTACCATATGTTCAGCCAACAATGGCATGCAAATATATACACAGTTTCATTTTTAAGTCGGTACTAAAGCTTCACTGATTTAACATTTCCTTTATAGAGTAAAAGCATTTGTCTAGAAGCCACCCTCTTAAGGTACTTTTAAATTTATTATACGGGCAGTCCTTAATACTCGCTGGTAGACTATTGTATATACGAATTGCCATACAGAAGGAGTTATTGCGGTGAACATTTAGACGCATTTGCGGTAAATATATTCGATTTTTGTGCCTTGTTGCTCTTTTCAAAACTTCTCCGTGTGTTTTAAAATATTCGGGATTTTCCTTAACAAATATGCACATTTGTTTAATATACATTGCACGGCAGAGTCAGCACTTTATTTTCTTTAAAGAGAACGAACGAAGATATCATCACTCGTACGCGTAGGCAGAGACTACATCATATCAAATCTCCCTCGCTTCTTCCACATTAAATTGCAAGACCATTCACTATTTCGAAGTCCAGCAGCTGCCTAAGACGGGCTGTTGTTGCAATACACCTGTTGTCAATAGTAGGCTGTTGGGAGCAGACTATAATGACAAAAGCACCTGCAATCCATCTCCTGACCGGCAACAGATCCTTGCAACCGCCAACATGCCTTCAAATCGTAGCAAAACATAAATCGTATCGAATCGGTAATTCGGCAGAAACTACTGGCACGCGAACGCTTCATACGGGTTTATAGGCTGGCAATAAACAGATGCATGCAATGAATGCTCGATGATTTACGAGTTTTAACAACCGAACAGTGTTTTATTAGCTGCAGTACGGCACTCGTTCGTGGATAATATCATCCAACTTTAAACTGACACCGATATGGTAATTTTGTAAAATATTTTAGCCAACAATTTTATTATTGACACGTGTTATTTATCGTTGTTTCATATTTGTTTTACCGTCAACTTTATTCTTTATTAACGAACACAACTGCCCACAAATAAAAATAATTCTGATCTCAATTAAACGATATTTTTGCATTATTTTATAAAAATCTCTCTGTAAAAACATATATGAACATAATTAAATTACCAGTCTCAGGGTCCCCACAAGACCTTGGTCAAACAGTCGCGGGAGCTCCGAATATTGTTATTACATATTCAAGTAAAGAACCGCTAAAATAAGTGTAAGTATTGAATACATATTTTTGTATACTAACCCACCTAAATCACCACATCGCAACCGAACTGGAAAAACAACGATCAGCGACAACCGACAACCAATCACCTCGGTGTAAGGTGCCGTTATCACGCTACAGCATTGATTTCGGCGAAAAAGTCGCAGATGAAACGTCACCAGACCCTCCTGGCATGGTGGCACCTACTGGCGACTTGCCAACCGCTATCGAGTTTGCGTAAAACATGTAAATCGAGTACGGTAGACGAGTGCGGAAACGCTCCCGTGGCTTTTCTATAAAATGGCATCTAGATACCGACCAGCCGCTCAGCGCCAAGGTGGAAATTCGATTTGCCTCGCGGCGATGGGATTTAATTGTTGGTCTGTGCTATTGGGGGATAACTGTCGCTAGGTGAGTCACGACAACTATCATCAGCCTATAACAGTCTGATAATGGTTCATGTGACTCAGTCAAGAAATAAGAAGTCCAGCCTTCGTCTGGTGTCTCTGTGGTAGACAGTGCGCAAGGTAAATCTGCACTGTAAATCATGTTATTATTTTTGGTGGGAGTTCTGTCGCTGTCTGTCAATTTTAGTTCAATTTCCAGCCGCTAGCAAAGGTAGCCTTGCGCACATTCTACAAAAGCATACTTTTTTATGCCGCAAAATTGGATAACCTATTTGTATCCGACCTCGGATGCACGAGGCTCGGGATAGTTTTTTTCTATGCATCCACCGTTGATACTTCGACGCCTGACAGGTAGATGTAGGGGTCTCCCGTATATCATATTCACATGGCTCATGATGGCTCGTCAATACACACACAACACTCTAGTCACTAGTACTTTCCTATAGAGTGACGCACTCTTTAGTGGTATATGTGCTCGAGCCTAGGCGTACACTACATCCAAGACTAAAATGAAAATAAATAAGTCTCGTTTTCGTATACGCGCCCGTAGCGAATCGCGACTTTTAAATACCTACTCATATAGAGGAAAACTCTCATACTAATACAGAGTGTAAAAGATCGCTAGCATTAATTGAAACTCCGATATTCTACCCATGAAACTGAACAACTCTCCCCAAGAAACATACCCGCGTAAATGACTTCATAATTTCGCTATCTAAAATAAATAATTAATTGCGACGCGCAATGTACATCGTCCGGCGCATGCCTCTCGCTCGCCCACGTGACTAGGTAGTTAGGCGCACGTGTGGCCGGGCGCCCTGCTCGCCTTACATTGCGTGCTTTTACCAAAAGTGTTATTTCAACTTAAATTTGAACTTTGGGTGACTAAATTAATTGTGAACGATTTAGTTATCAATACTTGATATTTTTTAGTACAAAAATACAACTTAAAAAAAAAATGAATCTCGATTTCTGCCTAAACTATGAGTTTCCGCGGGTATGTTTCATAGGGAAAGTTGTTCAGTTTCATGGGTAGAATATGCGGTTTCAATTAATGCTAGCGGTCTTTTTACACCCTGTATATCCTAATTATACAATTCGACGACACTAGCTCCGTCTTTAAGGTTATCAAGAAACACGCAAACCAACATGCTTCATGCATGCCAACGTCCGAAAGCCAGCAAACTATATGAGAACACCATCACACCGCGGACTCAGATAAAACAATTTATAGCTACTTGACCGCTCTTAGCTGCGACCGCATAGTCGTAAAAACTTCACAGATCAAAACTTACATCGACCTCAAAGTTACTGCGACGCCATGTATCTTGTCGTCGGAATGAGGTATCAGGTATTTTTCATATAAGTTGGCCTCGTGTTAGTTATCCTCATATAAAACGTGACTAATTAAACCTTTTGATACTATATTTTGCTCGACGTTACCCAGTTTCATTAGAAGCATAAGCATAGCCAGAAAATATACGCATCTTATTAACTTATCTATTTATGATACCAATAAGGTGTCAAATAGGCTGCGGTGACTGCTTTTCATCAGGCAGGCCGTAATCTTGTTTGCCACCTTAGTGGTATAAAAAAGAGAAGCTTACGTCTGCCGGATAAAATTTAGTTACCGCAGCATATGGACGTTTGCAACACCAGGGGAACACACTGCCGTGTGGGAATCACTCTTACAGGGTGGACACCTTGCAAGATGGAGTCTCTCCCACAAAAAAAAAACATTATCTTCATTCCAACAGAGCGAACACCAAACTGCCTTCACTGTAACGCACTCGGTAGCACCAACGGTCCGCAGTCTGCACTCCGAATCCGCGATATGGCGCGTGTAATTATTTTGAATAAATAAACAGACGCAAGGGAGATTCCGATGCCGCGAGTGGGTATTAAAATTACTTAATAAACTCCCTCGGAAGTTGAGAGAGTACTTTAATAAGCCCCCCCTAGCCCCCCTCGAGCCCCCCCGAACCCCTCTTCTTATGCGAAAACGCAAACGCCAGATGTAAGGAAACAGGCCTTCCGCATTCCGGCCATGTCGGAAACATAAACAGAGAGTTTTATTTACTTTCCGATGTGAGCGAATTGAGGCGCAGAATTATTTGAACGTTAATTTTATTATCGGATACCAGCTCAGCCTTGACACGCGACTTCGCGTGGACTAGGATTTTTGTTCTTTTAAAATATAATTAAATCATATCAATTCAACGTCATGACACAAAAATACGTATCGGTCAAAGAAATCGAACTAAAAGCATCACGGTGTTCCTTTTCCAATGTTTCCATTCGCTCCTGCTACCTATATAATATATTTCTCCATATAATTAAACCAGCTATGCATTCCTTTGTCTATCCCAGTCGTGCTAAATCCTCCTTCACTACAGCATTCTCACGTATTACATTATTCCATATGTTATATTTTATTGATACTGCTTCCTGGTTGGTTCAGGAGTATCCTAAACGAACGAGTATCGTATGAACATGTTGAAGAATGTGGAAGAAAGTTTGCTAGGACCGGACCGTAGCCAGCGAAACAATGTGGTCTCTACCTACTCTACACTACGGGAAAAGGGCGTGACGACATGTACATATACAGGCTGACTTTAAAATTGAAGGTGACATCAAACCGCTGAACCTAAATACTTCCCGTACAAAGCAAAGTAGTTACTCGTACAAAAATAACCTCTACTTCTTCATACCAGACTCGGGGCAGATAACAATTTCCCCGGAAACTCAACACCGGTTCACTCTCGCCAGTGTCGAGGTACAAAGTCGACCTAACTCAAAGTTATGTTGGAACAATCTTTATAACGCCGCGTCAAGTTGAAGTTACTGAGGCACGAAATCTGAGAGAGACTTTATGGGGTATAAACAGGAGATAAGCCAGAGGTCAGTGGGGGTCATCTTGATTACCTTGCTGTTTGCATAGGATGCTCTTAGCTTGGTTGATTGGGACATTTCCTTATTAGACGTTATACGAGTGCGGTATTTCCGTGGGGCTGATTTCATTACGCCGGTATCCTTCTTACTTAATCATAAATGCGAAAGTTTGTAAAGATGGATGGATGTTTGGATGTTTGTTAGTCCTTCACGAAGAAACTACTGAACGGATTTGAATTAAATTTGGCAGTAACATAGCTTATAGCCCGGAATGGCACATAGGCTATTATTTATCCCGAAGCTCATTATGGTTTCCACGGACACGGGTCTGGAACGGTATAACCGACAAAGGACAATGTCGCGGGCATTTGCTATAAATAATAAAATTTAATGCCGCATCTCACTGCCTTCACACACTGTTCACATTTTCCAGCAGCTGTGTTCCCGAGTCGATACGACATTGGAACAAACGAGCTTATATTCGCGTTCGCAACCCGTCTGGTGTCAGTGGACACATACCATCAGGCAACCCGCTTGCTTTGTCTGCTACTCTCTTTTATATTAAAAAATAGAATAAAGCCTCATGGAATTCTACGAATCCTGTCTGTGCGAAAGCGATATTCTCAAAAACTGTTTAAACCAATAGATAAAACTGATTTACAGAAGAAGTTTAGATCTAATAAAATAGCGGAGCCAGATAGGCCTGTGGATAAAATACACGTCATACTAAAATAACAAATCCGTACCAATCCGGCGGAGATACCAGCAGCCTTTATGTCACTACATCACGTAATAGTCAGGCGTCTCGCTCTGTGCACGAAACGTGTTTACATCTAGCTAATTAGGTAGTGCACGAAGAGAGATGAAACTATTTTAAGACAGTTCTTGACTGTGAAGCTGCATATGATGCTACCTTTGTGAAAGTTTTTAACACCCGACAATAAAAGAGGGGTGTAATACTGCGTGTGTTATCTGTGTATCTTTCGCTTTGTGTATCTGCCTGTGGCATCGTAGCTCTCGAACGGATGGACTGATTTGGATGCGGATTTCTTTATTAGATAGCCAGTTTAATCGAGATGATTTTTTATTAAAATCGGACCTGTAGTTAAGAAAATATTTGAGTTTTAGTAAACATGAACGAGGGTTATCCGTCTTTTTCTGTCGGTTAGCTACAACAAGATGTAATCAACAAAGATAACCGGGATAAGGGCATCGTCCAAATTTATTAGCAATCGGCTCAATGAAACTTATCAGTAGAATCATCTGAAACCATGGCCTTCATTAGGCGTACCAGCATTCGGAGTCAAAGCTAAATGCCGTATTATTTATTGTACACAAAAATTGAATAAAATATAAAAACGAAACGACTAGACCGACAAAAACCCTTCACGATACATTTCGTAACTGGCACAAAATGAGTACTCAAGGCAGCAAACGAGCACAACATTTAGGAAACATTTCAATTTAGTATTTCGTCGAAGGTACTTAGGGGGAAATTTGGCAGGTATTTTACTCGAGGCATCCGTGCCGTATAATCTATGGATAAGTATGAGCGTAGGCAGTGGCGTGCGCCTAATAACAGAGCATTCCCTTCGACATTATAAAGATGACAGGCGGCCATTTGCTTTTGGGGTTCCGTCGGGAGATTTTAATAAAAATAATTTAGATTTTTATTACATGGACGTTTTGATTTTGCATTTTGAGTCGTGCTACTTACTACGCTGACTCAGCGACCCAACGAGAATCTTGGCTTCCAACACTAAAAGATGCCACTCATGCCGATCCTGCGGGCCTAACCAAGATGCAAATTAAACAAATTAAATTTAGTTTTTGCCGAAGAATTAATTTTGCAATCAATATAGAAAATGGCCGTTGCAAGATTCCTGGTAAAACATATTACTTTACATCACGCCGCCGCCGGTAGATGGTGGTGCAAGTCGATTAGATCGCGCTATCGGTGGCCGGCCGCGTAACGGCATATTTCCGTCACGTCATACGCTCACCCCATCCCCATGGGTGTCGCATCCGATGAAGTCTTAAAAGCCTTTCCTGTTTTTGGTAACTCAAGTAGTATTTATTTATTTGTGAGTAGGCGCATAGGCTTGCATTGCGGTGGGTGCAAAAAAAGACTCCAGTTGTGGTCGCCGGACGACCAAATCACAAAAAAAACAGCGGCAACTAAACGGAACCCCCGACGTAAACCTGTCGAACGCGCCGGTTCTTTTTCCCACTTTCCGGCACTGGGCCCCGCATCCGGGCTGCGGGTACGAATTAATCTTGGCGAACAATGGCGGTCTAAGTCTCGTTCTTCAGATCAATGCTGCTGGGACGGCTAGGACACTACCACTGAAAGGGCGGTGGGGAGGGCATCTCAAATCAAAGTGGAAAGTATTTATCATAAAATATGGTATATTTTTGTATCACAAATGTTACGCATCGCCCAGCTTTTTCAAAAGGCGTGATACAACAATTTACCTTATTTCACGGGCAATATATTTCACTTTGAATTGCTATCACGTCTTTTGCTTCTAGCTTAATGTAATAAGCGCATTATCCGAAAATAGGTTAGGATTTAAGGCCCCGTACTGCATTATGCAATATCCGCGTAAGGACAGCCGAGTGACAGGTCTGTTTCAAATCCATTGCTTTCATTTAAAGCCAACCACTGCGCGCCGCGTACTAAACCTGAAATGGGATAGAGAATAGATCCGCCACGCGGCTGGTCGTTTCCGAATAACACACCGTAAGCCCCAAATTTGTCAGCGAACGGTTTCAAGTGACACAGTCGGTTCGTTCGAGAATTTATTTTCATGTGCGGATGTAACTTGTTGATATAAAATGAATAAGTTGTTTATCTTGTAAAGTTTCTGCAAATTATTATTTGAAAGACTAAAGGAATAGACGTTTTTGAAAGGGAGAATCGACACATTTTATGTACCAACATATTATTGGTATTTTAAAGAAGGATCATGTCGTAAATAGGCTAAACCGATGAGTTTGTTTAAAATATTATACTCACCTAGTCACTATTCCAACAAATGGAATTTTCCCATTTAACAACAGCGCGATAGAAAGAAAATATTTATTGCACATAAACACCACGACACGACAAAGTAGAATCAATACACACGGCACAGGTTAGTCAGTCAGGTCGGCCAGTGGCACAGGTCGAAAAATTGAGTGTGATCGTTGACATTGGGACCGCTCATTAGATTCTTACACAACAGAAATACCAAAAACAAAAAGTCCGCAATTGACTATTTACATCTAAGCTGCGTAGCGCGACAATGTCAGGGTCAGAGATCCACTAGTCCACCGAGACTCAGAGACAAAATGCGTGGGATCTGTCCTAATGAATTTATTGCTCGAATGAGACCGTCCCGGGCCGGGCACCCGAATACTGGAGGGTTAACGCTACAGTGATAACTCAGCAAGTTTCTTTGTTCAAGCAATTTTGAGTTGTAAATTGCACGCCTCGCATTCGGGTTCTGTGTTTGTGCAGAAATATACGTGGATAGAGATAGACATGGGCAGTCAATGTGGGTATAGATACAATACAATACAATACAAAACTCTTTATTGCACACCAGAGAACACAAGTACAGATACAAAAAATATGGTAGATAGTACAAAGGGCGGTCTTATCACTAATGTGATCTCTTCCAGACAACCTAGAAATATACTAGAAAAAGTAAGTCTTCATCATCCAGGCGTTAAACCCGGGTTTTGCTCTCGCGCGGCTCGCGACGGCCCGTGGTACGCCCGAAGGTTACGGAGGTTAGATTAGGAAAAAAAAATAGGTAGATAGAATCAAGCCGGAGATATTTTAAAGAAAGGTCAGATCAAAGTATCCTAAGCCGACGAGCATGTTTGAAAGATGCGAGAGAGGGATCTGTCAGGGCCGTAACAAGTGGAACAATGTGGTCTCTGCCTACCCCTACGGGAGAAAAGCGTGACGGTATGTATTTGTACATGTAAAAGTAGGGTATAATGTTTTAAAGAAAATAATTATCTCTCCGGGGGGTTTTAGTCCAAAAGTTGGTATGTCCAATGGTCAAAATGTAAAGATTATAATACGAAAATGTCAAATCTCTAAAGTTATCAAAATATCCGAAGGCGCGTTTTTAATTCATTTGCTACAACAAAAGTGCCTTAATACTTGTTCCTACTAACAAAATATGGACTTTGTAACAAAATACTGTTACTTTTTTATTTTAAGCGGTACACGATGAGAGACGGCTATCATGAAATAAAAAATATATTTCTCCATTAGCATAGGTATCGAAACAAAAACGAAACCGTAAAACATTTCAAATTAAATAAAAAGTCCAGTTTGAATACTACCAACTTCAGACGCAATTACCAAGAATCCAGCAAAATGCAATTAGCTGCTGGGTAACGGTGTAACAAGTTTAAAATAAAGAAACTTCATCATAATGGAGCAACTAGTTTAAGTTGACTAAGCCAACCAAGTCAGCCGACGATTTGCATAATTGGATCGACAGTTAAATGGAGATGTTGAACTGAAATCACAAGGCTTCGTATCGCATAGAAATATTGAGTAATTATTCAAAGGTTTTTTACACTGTTCAGCAACATTTTACTTTATTTGTGAAGAAATATACGAGACAAATGTATCAATCTAGCGTCTTCACCAGAAACCTAGCAATGTAGACCAACATTCTAAAGTAGATATAAGGGAGCCAAACGAGCTAGTTTATACTAGAGTGAGTAGATACAATTTGTCCGATAGAGTACTCATTCCACTTCCCCCGTTTGCAGCCATGTGTGTCGCGCAAAACTCGTTGCGTCGGCAAGTATGACGAATATAATATAATAATATAACATTTATCACAGAAAATTAAATTCCATAGTTAGCACAATAAATTAAAAATATCCACGCAATACAATTTAGCAATAATCGTAACAGTAGTTTAATATTGAAATGTCATTAATTAAAAATTTTATTATATTAATGTCAGTTCAATCATCATTCAATTATAACAATGTCAATTTCTAAAACTATTTATTAATATTTCCGCTCCTGAGTCACAGGTGGCGCATGAAGCGTCATGTAAAACGTTATCGTCTTGCGGTCGCGGTGGCGGCTTTGGTGGCAATAGTTGTATTCGTTTACAATGTATGTGAGGCTAACAGACGCCAAGTGGCGGTCAGTGGCATTCGGTGATCGCCATCACTGACGAAGACTGAACCCATTGGTTCCATCAGGCCAAAACTTTCGAAGACACAGCGTATATGACAGCCGACAACTCGCACCAGAGCCGGCCGGCCGTATCGCGCGGCTGGCTAAATTATCAATTGCCACACAATAGCACCGCGGCGCAGCCACACTCCGCAAAACTTTTAATTGGCACGAAATCCCCGCACCGAAGGCGTTTTAATTAGGAAAATTTCCTATGAACAAGCGGACGCGATATAATTTCCATGCAAATTACGCGTTTAACTTCGCATAACACAGTGGCGCCAACAGTTGCCTCCGAAGATAGATAGGGGGAGTTCATTTTACATTAATAAAGTGCTAATGGATCAAGTTTGATGTCTTATTATTTGTAGTTCCCGGGACTTGGGAGCGTTCGGTGATTACTCCGGGAGTTTGATTGCGTCATATTTCAATATTGGCCGCGTAATTTATAGTTCGGGGCGGTTTTGCGAAATTTGAACACGTTGCGTGCTCGACTTAGGTATTTAATTGCGTTCAGACACCTTCCTATGATACATTTATTACAGTTAGAGTACGCCCCGACTGAACACAAGTGTTCTCCGGGAATGTCTATAAAAAATCGTTACAAAGAAAATCAAAATCTGTTGCGTGTTTTCCACTTTAAAGGTGGTTTCGAGGTCGCAGTGTTTATTGTTTTACCAGCAAGTCACCTGCTCGCACGTCTGCATCCCTCTTACAATAAAAAAATACTTAACAGAAGACACTACAATCCAAATGTTTGTCTACAAAGATCTAGCTCATTGGCCTTTAAAGGCGGGGTTTCCAGATGCCTGATTATGCGGATTATCACGCACAGTGGACGACCACGTGTAGAGTACAACAAACTTAGTCTGACCCGGTGGTCAAAACTGGAACAAAGGTTGCCATTTTGAAATATCGCTTTGTTATCAACAACGGCGACGCCACCGGTTAAGATAAATTTGCGACAAGTCTACGGTAACACGGACGACACCTTAGTCCGCAAAGTCACGCACCGTGAAACCCCGCCTCAAGACGTAAGTGGTCACTGCCAGACAACACCAGTATCAGTTATATAGGCCAGAATTTAAAACACACTCCCTAGGAACGATTTTCCTATCCATTCATATCTCTGTAGAGTTGGCAAGAAGCGGGCACTGTCCCCGTGCCAAATCCGTGTGTTGTTATCCTTGTCGCCGGTTTCTGCTGCACTTGCATTCCGTCGAGAGATAATGGCTTATCTAAAAGCCTCCACTCGAGATGTAATACTTTGCTTAAACAAGATTTATGAAAGAGGCAACAGGATTATGGCAGTGCATCTGGATGTGAGTAACGTGCACGGATTCTAACTAGCGTAAGCCGAGACGCTCTTTTGTTGAGAAAAGCGTATACAGTTTACAAACCATGTGTACAAAATGAAGTTTTATCTATTCTAATATTATAAAGAGGACAAGTTTGTATTTTTGTAAGTCTGTATGTGCGTTGGGGATAATTGAACCGATTTCGAAAACTCATTCACTAATAGTTAGCTACATTAATTTCAAGTGTCTTTGCTGCCGCAAAAATAATTATATTTGTTTCCAGAGATCCGAACAGATATATGATATAGCGTTTCGTTCACTGAAGTAATGAAGCGATTTTTCATTTCCTAATCACGCTTGATTACATTACTGTCGCAATATAAAAACAGGGATAGACCGGTCGTAGAATATATGGATCTGCATTTATATGGCCATACTACAGACAGGGGGTTACCCCATCGCCATCACAGTCGCATTGGCCCAGGCCAACCTCACCTGCTCGCGGTCCCCCTGCTGACAGACGGACGAGGATCGGGCGAATCGGGTTTTCCCTAACGGGTTGTACAGGTTAGATAGTTGTCACACGTAAAACCAAAATTGGGCTCGTGTAAGAAACCGTTTTTAATAAATCTGGAAGCACTATTTCTAATAGAAGAGCAGGCTGTAGCTGGCAGATTTGCCGCTAGCCGCTTAGCCGGTTTTCACCGCTTGGATCAGAAGGACTATACTAGGACCTTTTCTTATTTAAAAATCTTTGTCATCTGACGTGGAGTACGAATGCAATTAAATGACTTTGCAATGTTTTGAGTACTTCTACACCATCAACTACATAGAGGCTACTCCAAAGTTATGAATTTAAATTCGTTATTTTTTCGGTAAATACTGTACCGATTGTTATAATACTTTGCAGTTTTGTTTTAATTACCTTATTAAACTAGTAGTATACGTCTTTGTCCAGAGCGTAACGACACCCTGGATAGCAACAGGACATATTTTGTACCTAAAGCAAAACGACAAAACCCCCAAAAAGAGCTCTTCCACCGCACCGCACCCGAGATCGACTACAATCGTCCAAAAACATGATATTGCGAACAATATTCTCGTCACTGCTGGCGCTATTAAATTCGCTAGCGACTACTCCCGGAGTGGCAAGTCATTAAATCCTACCGGCGGCGCTTGCTCGTTCACTAGTTTCAATGAGGGTGTGTCGATACTGTGAACAATGGGTGAGGGGGTAGCTCTCTCATTTGAGTAAATCAAGTTCCGTTGTCGTACGTCACCCGTGTCGCCACCCAGAGCTGTTTGTGCGTAAATAAATTAAACTTGCACCATAGTGTGCGGCATACAGTCGCGGCTGTCGCTGTCGGGGCGAAATTTCGATTTTGCCTGCTGATTGGGAGATGTCATCGTTGATATGGATTTTATGTTTCTATCTTTTCTGTTTTGAAAGCATCAGTCGAGCCGTTGAGCTATCAACTGGCCTACTTGAAGGTGGTTATGGGGTACCAACTATGGGGTACCCCTTAAGATGGTGTTAGAGAGGAAATCGAAGACGTGGCGCAATACGCAGTTGACGATATGTACTATGACATGCTATGATTCATGCACCGTTAGTCTGTCTAGACATAGAGTAACATCGTTTAATTAAATTGGGTTTTCAACTAACTCAACCTAAACAAAAGTTGCTATATCACCCCAAAATTGAAGTGCAGGCATGCTTAATAACAATTTGGTCGACAGTCTCAATTTTGGTGTTGTTAAAAATTATAAACCACTATCCCTTTGAACTCTAATCACGATCGAGTCAATAAAATCAGTCTCAGAGGCAGATTAGTCAGACAGTCAGATTGAAAATAGACAACCGCGTTTTCTGTTTTACTATCGTTAATAGTAATGTCCTTTGTGATATTACTAGCTGTTGACGACAGCAGCGTAATTTTACTAAGTTTACCAATAAACATAAGTGACTCTATCATAACAATGGTTTACACGGCCTCGACTGTACACAATATGTGCCTTTAGTGGCGACAATCGCTCAATTCTGACGTCTGGTGATCAATCAAACCTGTGGGTAGTGTAGCAGGCGAAGCTGCTTCGCAAACGCGACACGTCATCAACAATTACTTGTTTGTATTGGCTAAGTAAATTCGGGTCGCCTTCGGCGTGTAACCTACCCGTCAAACACAGCCAGTCGAATAGTTGGTTGTGAAGATTTCGGGAATTTAGTCGCATGAACGTTCAGGAGCGTCGGTAGCCTTGTGGTAACAGTATCGAGGGTACCGGTTTCGAATCCCATTGCCGCCACGTACAAGTAACTCTTTTATGAGTTATGTACGTTAGTTGAATATGAGCATCGGCTCACGGTAAGGGTATTTTTATTGCATTTTTATTTCGGTCATTGTGATGAAACCTGCATATTGAGGCAACTGAATGTGTAACCATGATCCAATATGGTCAGGTTGCTATGGTAGCATGGTCACGGAGGTCAGATGACAGCCGCTCCACTGTAATTAACTGATCTCAAAAATCAGGATCATGGTCAAGGCGGGCCTTGGGCCCTCGCGCACAAGCACAACCGGGAGATTAACGCAAAGAGGATTATTTTTTAATTGTATTCTTTGCTGCTAACACGGTTGTTTCCAAATTCCTTCGTTAACATTTTCTCTTATCGAAAATAAGTTTATTATAATATATCAAAATCATCATAGCAAAGATATGGAATTGTATATTCTGAAATAAATGATTATTTATTTATTTATTTATTAGATTTATGGACCTACGCTTGAATTACTATGATGATTTATCCTATAAGAACTTTATGAAGTAGCTCATAAATATAGACTCTTCTTATTAGCAACGTAACTAGCTCTGTGATTAAATCAGAAGCCGCGTCTAAATTGAGATAAATAATAACTGTAATCACTGACACGTAGTTGTAGAATTACAAGTCATTCAACAGAACATGTGCCTTATCATCATAGCCCATGGCAGTCCACTGCAGGACTCCTTAGGCCCTTGCCTATCCCACGAAAGGGGAGGTTACTGCCGTAATCTCCACGCTTGGCAGGCGGATTGGATAACAGCGTATAAATATAAAAATGGAAAGCGCTGCTGCCGTTTTCCAGCCTACGGAGACTCTAGATATTTTGCCTCGAAAGCAATAGTCGTTTGTACGACACTCACGAGTGTAAGGGGTTGATGCTATTCTAGTCTACCGGACACCACACGGCCAACATATGCCTAATCTGATAGAATAAAGCAATCAAATGCAAAAACCTACAATGTCGACTCGAAACGCCGAAGACTTAATCTTATACATTGTGTATGATATCAAACCATCTTCATTTAGCGACTTCACCGGCACAAACATTGTAAGTGACCCGTTCTGTATTACGTACGTACAAATCCGGGCAAAGAATTCCAACTTACGACCGTGTACTCGACGAAAACGAGATATGAGCCCCTTGTTTGTGCCGAAGATGTTTTATTACGATGAGAGTTTTCAAACTCTTTGTATTAGGAGTAGACTCCCTTTGCACGGTACGTTGTTGAGTTTTCTTTGTCCGTTCTCAGATTTCTCGTGAGACGGTGACTGCGTAAGGTTATAGCGTTTGCGACTATATAGTAACAATGTTCAACACTTGAGTCGTTGCTCTTGATAGATTTGTTTATTATTTGTGCGGGAACGACATGATTAAAGTCGTCAAGTTCGTTTCGCTTGATGAAGACTGTTTTCCAAATGGACTATTTCCCAAAAGGTAAAGAAGTTTTACTTCTTAAGATAACCACAAAATAAATTACCTGGAATTAAAAATCATTGAATAAATTATTTATCTATATAGCCGTGTAGCCTCCGGCAGAGTAGAATTGCACAAACTCTTAGACTTGATGTAGTAACGACTAATATCTTAAGACCAGAAAATGAGCAGCAGCATTTTTGCGATCTCCAACCCGCCACGCGTGGAGATTATACTAAAGCCCTCCACTGATGTAATGGAGGTTCAAGTCAGGAAGGGTAATATTATTTTATAATTTATTTTTACCAATGAACGCACATGGTCACAAAGCTTTGGTTGGTTGTGGGCCATTCTCTTTTAAAAAGATAATGCATTGTATTATCAAAAAGTAAGGTAGCTTAAGTTTCACGCCTCACAAAATTACAAGACCCTCACCAAGAGAACGCGGAAAGGGAAATAAAAGTGTTCCGTTCAGAATCCGCTCTGTGCCCTTAGTCGCATATTCATTAGTCCAAGACTTTTCCTTGGCGATAATCAATTTAGGCAGCCTCAATTACAATCAATTTCCCATTGAACATTGAGCCGAATCCCTTCCAGGGATTAATGGAGCGGTGAAAGGAAACTTTTTGAGTCTCTTGTCACTTTTGTGTTCGACAGTTTGAGTGATCAATCGGTTTGAAGCTTCCCTGAATTTTACGAGAACTTTTAACAGTAAAGTGGGGCTTCCAAGTATTTTGGCCAAGTTTGGCAGAGAGAGATTTTACACAAAACTGTTCCGAGAGTATTAGGTAACTAATTGAAGGAAATTTCTGGTGTTATTTCCGTTCTCAGGAGGTTCTGTCGCAAATTTTCGATTGCTTTGAAATTCATCGCCCCATCGAAAATGTTATGTAAGAGAATTACAATGATATCTTCTCCGCCAGAGTATAAGCTCCACCAATTTCCTCCAAGAGCTTGCAGTACAAGGCGACAGATAATGTTACATGCATGGCATCTAGGTCTATTTTCAATACCTATAGGTGCAATGATTTATGTGTTGTGCAGAGAATGTTGCTTTTCCATCCTACAGGACAGCATAGGGCCCATCGTCTACAAATGTTCCTTGCATAAATAATATTAACGTATCTGGAAAGCATAGTTGCATGAAATCATAGTCTTTGAGGAGAATCGTATAGTCTAGCTAGTATGTAGTACTAAACACTTATTGAATATTGATAATACAGTAAATGAGGTGCAAAAGGTGATACAGAAATTCTGAAATCTCGATCGAAGTTACCTGTGGCCAGGTTGCGAAATAGAAAATCCAAAGCTTGCAGTTTCGACAAACAAATGTTCGAACCACAGACAACATGCCAGAGCATACGCGGCAAACAAGTGCGCTAATCATTTCATTTGTATTGGCACAGTTCAAATGTTTAATTAGTGTGTTATTGGCAGATTGCATTCAGACTAGTACACTGGTATAGTTGCAAACTAATTTGGGAGTTCACGCCGTTGAACCACGATAAACGTGGGTAATTCGATTATGCACTCGTACAGGGCACCTAATGAAATTTGAGCACAAACACCACATATTATGTTTATTTGCGCACCTTATTTAGTACGCTTATGTGACATAACTAAGTCTTTTTATTGACACGTGTTTTCTGCTTAAAATTACACATTATACCTATTCGTCATTTATTATAGACTATGTAAGTACCTATATAGTAATTTCGAAGTAATTTTTCGACTAAACCTAAAAATGTATTTGTCATGTTTGGAATGAGTGGGAGCTCCTTTCAAAATATACCTATTTCTTGAAAGTCACGAGTTAAATATAATTTTCAGGGTAAACAGCTAACTAGGTACCTTTGCTAATAAAAACCGTATAATAAGATATACCGTCTCGATAGATATACATTATACATAGAAAAAGGCTTTGACATATGTCCACCACGAAAAAGGCTCCTTTTTTCAATGCATTAGACCGTCTGGAAAGTTGCACTTTTATTTGTATTCATGCACGCAGCCGGTCCAGTAATAAATCAGCCCCCGGCTATTGATTTTACGTCGAGAGGTAAAATTCTATTCCAAGGGCTTTGCGTGGAACGGATCCAGTTTCGGCTGGAACAAGCGGGCTTTTCAAATTCGGTGGACTAACTTTAGTAATGGATTTAGTTTCTATGTTTTGAATTGATCTTTGACATCGCTTTTTAAGACACACTTGGCTTAATCTCAAATAATCTTTCATTATTGCAATGCAATATACTATTATTTTTTGATACCTATAGTATAAGATTTACTAGCAAAATTTCACTATATTGTATTATTACTTTCCTTGACTTTGTTTAAATAAATACCTGAAAGTAATTCAGTTACCCTATTAATGGCTTCTAAGTTATGACAATGTATGTAACTTAAGGCTTACAATAGAATTGTTGTTGAATTTATAAATAATTATACCAGATCTCTTGTGAACGCAAGGTTCTCAGTCCAACGCAATAATTTTTACAAATACATTACCCTCTTTGGAAAATCATGTCCATATCTGTCACTATTTGTCCTATTTGGAATTAGTGCGAACTCTTTGCAAAACGTACCTATTTCTTGATAGCTTCTTATTTAGGATATCTTCAAGCTACGAGTTGCATATTATTTCCTGTGTAGACAACTAACAACTTTTGATCCCAAATCACCAGTAGGACACCAGAACAACTTAGATCTATAATTACGTAAGTCAGCCCAAATATCGTACACAATAAAAAGGCACGAAACAAAGACACATTCTATTGCAATAACATGGTTAACTGATAGAATGACGTTATCGTTTCACTTACAACTGCAAAGTTTGACTACATTATGCCCTCGCATTCCATGTGGTCCAAAGCTTGTTAACGTTGGTGAATGTTTTTGACAAGCCCAAAGTGTGCCCTAGGGTTTGAGGAATGACTTTGAAGAGTTTCTGCACGCTTCCCGCCTCCACCGTCGTATTACGAAGTAGTCTGGAAAGTTGAAAGTGCGATATATTTATATTCCAACAAGAAGCGATGCCCGCGAGCCACAACGGCTTTGCAATATATCAAGATAGACCATCGATTTTATGGGTTACAGTGCAGATTTATGATAACAAATTACAATAAGAATTATATTTACCTAGGGCTTCTAATATCGTAGGGAAATTCTGTTATATGATTTTTTTATTAGGCTATTGTGAATATAGATTAAATTTGCCGTACATAAAAATAAACCGAAACGGAATTAATGTCTATACAACCGCAGACATTTACCCCGAAAGGGGAAACAATGTTACCGCCGTAAAAGGTTTTATGTAACGCTAATTCAGCCGTTAATGGGGCAATTTCATCAAAATTATGGCAATAGAATTATAAACTTTACCCGTAAACTTGGTAAAAGACTAAAATTTTAAGTTGGTCGGAATCCCGACACCCAATTCCGCGTCGCTCCCGGAGTGGGGCTTTATTAGCGGAATTTAAAATTAAAAGATAAAATTTAAAACTACCAGTTTTTAATTGCTCTCCCCAGTATCCTTTATAAAGCCGGAGCTTAATTTCCACAGGTTTTAATGGTAGTTTAAAAATGCACACTCACGTTTAGAACCGCACGAGTGCGGACGAAAAGGACGCAAAAATACAGAGAAGAAAATATGCTCACAATCCGGAACACTTTCAAAAATCTCTATGCGCCTTCCACTCGCTTGGAGTAACCATAATGCTTTTAGATGCGGGGATAAAAAAGATTTTCGCAAATAAAAACAACAACGTGCTCTCCAAGCCGGAGTTGTGATACGTGATATTAGGGCATCCATTAGTAGTTCGAAGTTTCGTACCGAACTGCTGGCACTGGGATACCCCTTAGTACCTACCCTCGCACATAAACTGCTGCCATGACAGAGGTGCCCCTGACCTCGACCAGTTGATGAGTGGATACCGACCCTTAGTTTGGCTAGTATACGGTTTTGATTCGATGTATGTACGGGTAGGTAAGTAGGATCCCACCAAAAATTTTTATGGCGGAGTGGAGCTCCTTGTGGGGGAGTGAAGACATGGCTACGGCCTTGAAATAAACGTCATTGAACAACGTTATTTTTCAGCTGAGTCCCTTAAGCTGGGACATTATTTAAACTTCTATTTGTTTCGTTTTTGGCTGATTGCCCTAGATACCAAAGCCTACCAAAAAAAAAAGTCTTGAACGTTAACGTCAAAAATGGTTATTGGTCAGTGGGCATGTAAAATGTCAAAATAGTCTAAAATATCCTACGAAAATATTGAATGCAATTCCAATTTCTATTTCGTTTGTGAAAATGTCTGCACGGCAAGCAGTTCAAGTTGGTACACGAAATGTGAAGCCATTGCTTTCTTTGGATCACGGGGATGCGAGAAGGCGGGTGCTAAGTCTTTACAAAGCTTGGCATCGCCAAATCCCATACATAGGTTAGTGTGTGATGACATAACTTTTAAATAACAAAAAACTCTAAAAAAACGCTATTTTTGGTGTTATTTATTAACATACAAGTTAAACATGCTATGCCGATTACTTTCTTTGCAATAATAAATGTAAGGAAGTTCTCAGGCCGTGTCGTCAACAAACCTAACTACTAAAAGAACTTTTAACAGTAAAGTGGGGCTTCCAAGTATTTTGGCCAAGTTTGGCAGAGAGAGATTTTACACAAAACTGTTCCGAGAGTATTAGGTAACTAATTGAAGGAAATTTCTGGTGTTATTTCCGTTCTCAGGAGGTTCTGTCGCAAATTTTCGATTGCTTTGAAATTCATCGCCCCATCGAAAATGTTATGTAAGAGAATTACAATGATATCTTCTCCGCCAGAGTATAAGCTCCACCAATTTCCTCCAAGAGCTTGCAGTACAAGGCGACAGATAATGTTACATGCATGGCATCTAGGTCTATTTTCAATACCTATAGGTGCAATGATTTATGTGTTGTGCAGAGAATGTTGCTTTTCCATCCTACAGGACAGCATAGGGCCCATCGTCTACAAATGTTCCTTGCATAAATAATATTAACGTATCTGGAAAGCATAGTTGCATGAAATCATAGTCTTTGAGGAGAATCGTATAGTCTAGCTAGTATGTAGTACTAAACACTTATTGAATATTGATAATACAGTAAATGAGGTGCAAAAGGTGATACAGAAATTCTGAAATCTCGATCGAAGTTACCTGTGGCCAGGTTGCGAAATAGAAAATCCAAAGCTTGCAGTTTCGACAAACAAATGTTCGAACCACAGACAACATGCCAGAGCATACGCGGCAAACAAGTGCGCTAATCATTTCATTTGTATTGGCACAGTTCAAATGTTTAATTAGTGTGTTATTGGCAGATTGCATTCAGACTAGTACACTGGTATAGTTGCAAACTAATTTGGGAGTTCACGCCGTTGAACCACGATAAACGTGGGTAATTCGATTATGCACTCGTACAGGGCACCTAATGAAATTTGAGCACAAACACCACATATTATGTTTATTTGCGCACCTTATTTAGTACGCTTATGTGACATAACTAAGTCTTTTTATTGACACGTGTTTTCTGCTTAAAATTACACATTATACCTATTCGTCATTTATTATAGACTATGTAAGTACCTATATAGTAATTTCGAAGTAATTTTTCGACTAAACCTAAAAATGTATTTGTCATGTTTGGAATGAGTGGGAGCTCCTTTCAAAATATACCTATTTCTTGAAAGTCACGAGTTAAATATAATTTTCAGGGTAAACAGCTAACTAGGTACCTTTGCTAATAAAAACCGTATAATAAGATATACCGTCTCGATAGATATACATTATACATAGAAAAAGGCTTTGACATATGTCCACCACGAAAAAGGCTCCTTTTTTCAATGCATTAGACCGTCTGGAAAGTTGCACTTTTATTTGTATTCATGCACGCAGCCGGTCCAGTAATAAATCAGCCCCCGGCTATTGATTTTACGTCGAGAGGTAAAATTCTATTCCAAGGGCTTTGCGTGGAACGGATCCAGTTTCGGCTGGAACAAGCGGGCTTTTCAAATTCGGTGGACTAACTTTAGTAATGGATTTAGTTTCTATGTTTTGAATTGATCTTTGACATCGCTTTTTAAGACACACTTGGCTTAATCTCAAATAATCTTTCATTATTGCAATGCAATATACTATTATTTTTTGATACCTATAGTATAAGATTTACTAGCAAAATTTCACTATATTGTATTATTACTTTCCTTGACTTTGTTTAAATAAATACCTGAAAGTAATTCAGTTACCCTATTAATGGCTTCTAAGTTATGACAATGTATGTAACTTAAGGCTTACAATAGAATTGTTGTTGAATTTATAAATAATTATACCAGATCTCTTGTGAACGCAAGGTTCTCAGTCCAACGCAATAATTTTTACAAATACATTACCCTCTTTGGAAAATCATGTCCATATCTGTCACTATTTGTCCTATTTGGAATTAGTGCGAACTCTTTGCAAAACGTACCTATTTCTTGATAGCTTCTTATTTAGGATATCTTCAAGCTACGAGTTGCATATTATTTCCTGTGTAGACAACTAACAACTTTTGATCCCAAATCACCAGTAGGACACCAGAACAACTTAGATCTATAATTACGTAAGTCAGCCCAAATATCGTACACAATAAAAAGGCACGAAACAAAGACACATTCTATTGCAATAACATGGTTAACTGATAGAATGACGTTATCGTTTCACTTACAACTGCAAAGTTTGACTACATTATGCCCTCGCATTCCATGTGGTCCAAAGCTTGTTAACGTTGGTGAATGTTTTTGACAAGCCCAAAGTGTGCCCTAGGGTTTGAGGAATGACTTTGAAGAGTTTCTGCACGCTTCCCGCCTCCACCGTCGTATTACGAAGTAGTCTGGAAAGTTGAAAGTGCGATATATTTATATTCCAACAAGAAGCGATGCCCGCGAGCCACAACGGCTTTGCAATATATCAAGATAGACCATCGATTTTATGGGTTACAGTGCAGATTTATGATAACAAATTACAATAAGAATTATATTTACCTAGGGCTTCTAATATCGTAGGGAAATTCTGTTATATGATTTTTTTATTAGGCTATTGTGAATATAGATTAAATTTGCCGTACATAAAAATAAACCGAAACGGAATTAATGTCTATACAACCGCAGACATTTACCCCGAAAGGGGAAACAATGTTACCGCCGTAAAAGGTTTTATGTAACGCTAATTCAGCCGTTAATGGGGCAATTTCATCAAAATTATGGCAATAGAATTATAAACTTTACCCGTAAACTTGGTAAAAGACTAAAATTTTAAGTTGGTCGGAATCCCGACACCCAATTCCGCGTCGCTCCCGGAGTGGGGCTTTATTAGCGGAATTTAAAATTAAAAGATAAAATTTAAAACTACCAGTTTTTAATTGCTCTCCCCAGTATCCTTTATAAAGCCGGAGCTTAATTTCCACAGGTTTTAATGGTAGTTTAAAAATGCACACTCACGTTTAGAACCGCACGAGTGCGGACGAAAAGGACGCAAAAATACAGAGAAGAAAATATGCTCACAATCCGGAACACTTTCAAAAATCTCTATGCGCCTTCCACTCGCTTGGAGTAACCATAATGCTTTTAGATGCGGGGATAAAAAAGATTTTCGCAAATAAAAACAACAACGTGCTCTCCAAGCCGGAGTTGTGATACTTCGGTGTGGGTTTCTGTCACAATTTCTCTACGAGAGTGTTCGCTTTATTCTACATCTACGCAAACGTGAAAGTGAAGCGGTCGATACATTTTGGCTTCGATGTTTAAAGCAAGGCTCATGTGAATTACCTTACCCATATATTTACTAATATATATCTAAATATAGTTTGAAAGGATGGGTGTTTGGGTAGATATTAGCTACTTACTAGATGATAGCTTATTTTGCTGAGATTTTGCGGTTTGTAGTTTATTTGTACTGATCTTTTGTACCACAACTAGTAGTCCTCAGAGGTTTTCAACAACCCGCAGTTCGTATATCTGTAGACATTCAACTATTTCGCAACCTCAGACCAAATAAGATATAAAGACAGATTCCTGGAAACAACATACTGACGCACCCAAAACTACGTCATGCTGTGTATCACACTTACATTCACAACCAAACTAGGCCTGGGGCTATTGACAACCAAACTACGCCATGGGACACATGTTTACGAAACTGGCCTCATGTCACTGTTGACAGCGCGTCATCTTTATTTCTTATTTGATCTCTTGCAACTATCCCTATTACGTTTCCGGGTTGAAAAGTAGCCTATATCACTCGGGAATTACGAAACTTTCTATTAGTGAAACAATTTTCATATTCGGTTCGGACAACATACAAATTTACGTGCTTTTCCCCATAATATTAGTATAGAGTAAATACACAGAACAAACACGCGACGGGAACACGATATAATTAAACTTCACGCGAACGAATTCGCGGGCAAAAGCTAACATCATCAAAATTACAAGTTTACCACATCCATTGCATACCGACGCTGTCGAAACCAAATGTGTAATATTACGTATCATGTGTAATTAAAATCAAACTAATGAAGCCACAAATAAACATAAGCTTAATATGAACTGAGAGGAGTCATTTTGTTAATCCAACGAGCATTTGTGTCGGACATCAATCACTACCGCCCATATAGGATCATAGTCGAATGGATTTTGGTGGACTGCCAACTATTTGTCATCATCATAATTATTATACGTTACGATGCAGTCGAGTCAGATGACGTATGCAAGCAAGCGCGGGTTATTAGTTTATTCTATGCTTGAATCAATTTTTATATCACAAAAGTTTGTGCCTATTATATCCTCAATTACATTGTCATAATGATCCTAAAACTGATTAAATAAACGTTTACGACAATATTTATACAGAAACGTACTGCCGTTGAATTGCTATAGCGATCCAATTATAATTCGATTACAATTAGCGGACTCGAAGCCCTGGTTAGTTAGTAAGTAAAAACTTAAAAAAAATATTATTTTACCGTCACGGGTTGCAAATTAGCAGAAGACCTTGGCCAACCTCACATTGGTTCGCAGAGTTCAGAACTCGCTACTCTCTAGATATGCCTCCTGCTACCGTTGGCGAAACAAGGTTGACTAGGAGTTTAGTGTTGAATGGAGGTAGGATAGGATAGGGAGAAAATAATACTAATGTAGGTTTGAAGACGTTTTCGTGGTTATTCACTTCACTTTCACTACACATATTATCGGGTTTATAACCAAGGTTAGTATTGTTTTTACGCATTTGTTTGGACGTGTAGGCAGTGCTAACCGTGGTAACAAACTCGATAAAATGTGCAGTTAAAGTGTAATTATTAGACTAGACCAGTGCTCTGTACGACGTGACGGCTAAAACGCGTAGTTTTTCACGTAGTATTTCGTCACATACATTATATTAAAGTAAATAGCTATAATCTACCAAGCCAGCACCCAATGCAAGGTGAGTAAATCGTCTGTATTTCGCCTTCGGCCGTGTATAAAGTGCCTCGTTAGTGGCGTTTTTCAGACTCGAACACTGCCGGCTCAGACGGCGTTGGCATAGCTTTTCAGCCATTATACAGCGGGGTTGATTGCTCTCGACGAGTTGCTTGAGAAAATTACAGCCGGGAAGGTGCTTAGGTTTAGTTTGCTCGGTGCATTGCGCAGCTATTACGCTTTTTAGCCGTTTAGACTTAAGGGGAACGGTTTAAGACTGCTCTTAGTAGATATTGAACATGCTATATTTACGGTTTCTGTCTTCTATGGGCTTAATCGAACACGCCGTTTGAAAAGCGGAGCGACGCGTAACATAAAATAAATGATATATAAATTACTCTAAGAGCAATGTATTCCTTTTTTATTTGCTCTCCCGCTTTTTGCTTCTGAATTAGTCAAATATAAGAAGCGCCTTACCAGTGGCGTAAAATGTTTTTAATTTTCTGTCATGCACAGATTACCCGCCTTCGTAGAGTGTCATCTCTATTGCACCTCTAGATACAAGTATCGGCCATAAATAATGCACATCGGCTAGTTTCGGCTTCGTATTAACTCACACACGTGCGACAGAGACGACGCTTTACTCATGGCTCTACGAAGCCGAACTCGCCCATGTGCATTATTTACGGCCGATACTCTTAAGTATTAAACAAAAAAAATATATTTTAAAATAAATATCTTCAACATAAATACCTACATACTCTCACGCACAGGGGCATGTATCGTCAAAATAAACCAATAAAATTGGGGTGTAAAGTGTAAGGAGTATGACCTCCATGCACCTAATAGATGCTTATCAATGCGCGCAAGATAACTATTCTCGCAGCTGAAAATTGAACTAACTTAGACAGACAGCCAACAAAACTACTTCAACATCTATATCTTGCGCCTTCGTTAGTGTCACTTGCCTACAAGTTCCCACAGTGCCAACGACAGTAACAAAACTACGCTGCGACCAAAAAATCTCTGTCACCACTGAGAAACTACATCCACTCGCACAGTCTCGCGACAAACGAACACAAACACCCATAATCACCTTCCAAAATATACAGAACTAACGCGCGAACCTACGCAGCCCGACCCGTTTTCGGGTCGACCCAAATTGCTGGCCACATCTCCCGAGCCGCATTCAGCATTTCACCGGGTCCAATTGCACACTTATTCCGTATGTATGAGGCGGTGGGCCTGCGGACGACGTATTTAAAAGCAGACGGCAGACGTTTGACTGACCGCACTCAGTCGGAATACTAACAGCCCTCCAAGAGCCGACCAGCGCGACGTTGCCAACATTCTGATGGTGTTTGCGGCGGGAGTGGATTGAAAAGGTTAAAGTTTTGTTATGAAAGCGGGTTTGATGAATGAGTAGTTAAGATGCATAGAAATTTAATAAATGTCTCCGGTGAACGCGAAAGTTATGGCGCTATATGATTGTTTATCAGGTACTCTTACACGTAAGACTATTAAACAGAAAGTTGTCAGTAGTTTCTACAAAACACTACACAAACCTAATATTAAGCAGGCAAAGCGGTAACAAAATATTTTAAAATTAAGCTCTTACTCAAAACTTGTGATTTCTGCTGATGTGCTGTGGGTACAAGTATTTTTCGAATAATTTGTTTATGCTCCTGTAATAATTAATACTTTAATTTTAATTATAGTACAATAAAAACAAAGACGCAAGGATAACGAAAAACTCTGCCAACACACAGCCGCCGCGTAATAAAGTAATAAAATAAAGAAAGCAAAATTAACTTTGCAAATCTGAGGACGTAGTCTGAAAGTAGGTTATTATAACATTTCATCACGAAGGAGAGATGAAAACAAAGGAGATTAGAGATAACACCGTCCAATTAAAGGCAAGAAAACGGCAGGGACGACTCCACGCGAACAAGTGTCCTGAACGCGTCAATGACGATTCACACCTTTGAAGGAGCAAGATTTTTAATATCCCGACTTTTTGTGCAAATATTTCCCTAAAGTAATTTAGCAAATTAGCCAAGCAAACAGACCAAATTTAATGGCACGGCTATGACTCAAAGGACAGTCAGACGCCGTCTAAATTATTTACATTTCTCTAGAGGGGAGTCTTGCTTCGTTTTAACCGCGACGCTATCAAAAGGACTCAGCCGTTGTTGTTTCGCCTTTTGAAAACGGTTGGATTATTATTTTTTTCTCTTTTATTTTTAATGAAAAGAAACAGTTTTTTCAGAGTGCAAGTACGTGGAATAGAAGAAAATATTTCAAGAAGTCGGTCTTTTCGGAGTTTCCCGACTGTGAAGCGTCTGGGTGTACGGTGACGATGCTGGATTTCAAATGTAAATTCTTGTTCATTTCTACTTTTTAATATGGAGTCCAATGGGAAACGCCATCTGTGCCTTCTCGCATGCATAAATATTCTCGTGTTTCAAATATTATTATATGCTTAACAGTGTAATCCTATTGTAGTTGTTTCATGGTGTGGAAGGCTCGGGACTTGCATTGGCAGTGAACGTGTCGACGGCTTTTAGCATTACGGTCAATATTATTTTGTACACGTCATAGATTAGATAGGCACTTACGTCTGCATTTCAGAGGGATTGAGTAAGACCATCGAGTGACACAATTTACGACCCTGACTCACCAATTGCCTTAAACACATTCATACATCTTCTAATACACTTGTAGATACAGTTTTGACTTGCTCATATGCCTTTTTTTGTAGGCATATGAACCAAAATTGTCATCTAGGTAGGTACTAGTATTAAAGCGTACACTACGAGACAGTGCCAAGAAACGTCGCGAACTCATCCCGTAGCCCCCAGCCTCCTAATCAAAGTGAAACACTCTCAAATCAGAAAGCTGTCCGAGTTACACCGCGGCGCGCAGACACCGCTAGCGCCGAGCCCGAGGACCTGGCATTCACAGTGCTCGCGTCTCCTCGCTCCCCATTCATTGTGATGATTGCTCGCTCTCATTATATCCCACCGGCGACTTGCCAGCTCCGACTGGGCATAAAGGGCTGCGTGGAATTGAAAAAAAGAACCGCTCCAACAAGCATACATATGCCAGCATATGCAACCTTTGTTTAGATCGCAAACGCGACGCCACTAGAGAAATTAATTGGCACCGACAGCGATACTAGCTCGAGTATAAAAGATTATTGCATCGAAATCCTCGTAGATAACGAAACAAACAATAGCGAACGCTAACACTCCAATTCCGCAATATTGAGACTAGAGAGTAAAGTCGAGTAGAGAGTAAGTCCTCGTCGACGATGGAAGGTACCAAATATCAATATCACTCGATCCGCCTATATGACTCTGTGAGCGCATCCGAAAACAGACTGTCCCATAATACACTCACGAGCGGGATCGCTCGAGTGTCTTCCCCATTAGTGGAAATATTCAAAATAATTGGCGTCAGGGATACACCGCCTGCCAACCGGAAGGACGGAAGCACTCCAATTATCACAGAGACAAGAGCGAATGTTTTTGCGCGTCGAGGGGTGAGCAATAACAAAGTTCTGCGTTTTACTCGGTTAATTGCTCTTCGACTGCGCCGGTTACTTGATCGTCTTGTAGCGTTCTCTATTCTTGGATAAGTAATAATAACAATAAATATGCTTGGACAATTCACACAACGCCACCTAGCCCCAAAGTAAGCAAAGCTTGTGTTATATGTGCCAGAAAACTGATAACTTGATACTTTTTCAGTAGTTACTGTTTCAATGTTTCTTTAACGAGAACTCAAGTGAGAATAGAAGTGGCTATTTAACAGTTCTGCCTGATTGCACTAAACTTCGAAGACTCCTCAAGTTGATGCCTCAAGATATTCCTAAGAGGAGTCACAAAATCGGTGTCACAAAGTGACTTAACAAGTTTTGTTTTTACTAATGGTTTAAGATGGTGGTGTGTTGATTAGCGCACATAGCGCGATTCCCTTGATACTAAAATAAAATAATGTACATACGTCTATATATACTTCTATACTAGAAGTGCATTTGTAAAAGTATTAAGTACAAGTTCAAATACATTAAATTTATATATTTATTATCAATTTTAGTTACTTCTGTCCCACTGCACGGCAAAGGGCAAAGGCCCCCCTATCCATCTCCCACGACTTACGGTCGGATGCTTACCTCGGCCAATCCTTACAAAAGGCGTCCAACTCGTCCCTCCATCTCCATCTGGGCCTACTGGGCCACTGCAGAACCTAGGGCCTCTCCCACGAAAGAGGAGGTTATTGCCATAATCTCCACGCTCGGCGGGTTGGAGATGGTAGTGTTACCAATATAACAATGGAAATCGCTGCTGCCCATTTTCCAGCCTACGGAGATTTATAGATCTTTTGCCTCAAAAACATTAGTCGCCTTATACGCCCCACGACTTGATTATTACAAAAAAGAAGCACCGATACTCAATAATCAATTGTCACGTTTGCCTACAAGAGGCGCTCTTTAAGAGGGCTCTCGATTCGCTCGGCTCAAATCGGGTGCCTACTAAATGTGTGCCTCGAATAAATAGGGCCGGTTCGTTCAAGATGCGCCCTCGTTTTTCTCAAGAGCGCGTACTACCTGAAGCCCCGGAGATCAAAGGTAACTCAGAGGACTTTCTTAAACGGCGAAAATGTGAAGAACTACGCAAATAGCTGCCGACGACCGTCAAAGAAGAGTAGGTACACGAACAGTGCGCGTGTGTAAGTGCTTCCTGTAATGCTCTTTTTGTGAGGAATGAAAACCCTTTTCTTTTGTAGAGCCTGTATTAAATGTACGCTCCGGTGATACCGCGATTTGGGTGCGATGAAATTTCGGATTGCGTTTATTTTAAGCCAGGGGGTAGAGATTCTTAGCTGGGATATTTTATATTGCGTTTTATTAAATATCCCAGCTATAAGACGAGCTTTTTTGTATTTCTAGTACATTTTTATATTAGACACTCCCATTTGCTTGGAAATGAGTTGGCATTAATGTCCCGGTTGTGGGCCTACGGTCCGCCTTGACCATGATTCCATACTAGAATTTATTGATTAGAATTAAACAACAAAACAAACAAGTGTTTCCGCTTAATAATATTATAATGGTTTCACGGCTTATTTTGCTTTCGTCGCACCAACTTTAATAGAATAGTTCGGATCATGAGAAAGCCTCGACAAAAGATAATCGACGCGTGCAAACACACATAACATAAACTAAGGTCAATGTTATCATAAACATAGTTTGACACACAGTCGCTTCCCGCCGCCAGTATCTATGTGCGCTTAGATCTTATAAACTACGCAAAGGATTTTAATGCGGTTTTCAACAATAGAGATATTCAAGCGAAAGGTTTATAAGCAATTAAAAAGAGTAGGTAGGGGGTAAAATTGGTGTACGCGAATAAAGTCGCGCCGGGTCCACTAGTTTTAGATAAGATCGTATAGCGTGAAAACATAAACATAGTCACCACAAACCCATTTGCGAAAGGAAGAGGCATGCAATGAATATTATAGGAACTTATCCACATAAAATATAAATTACTACATGTTGCTATTTACTCAGAAGCTGGTATAAAAGTACCTAGAATGTCAATATAACTGATGTCGCCCTTCAGCGCGCCCTAATTTGAAGACGTTAGCGGGTAGGCGCCAAATCCCTTGGGTTGGCCAGGGCTTACACCGCGGTCGGCAGCCATCCATCTACTCGTTTTGATCGTTCCACCCCTCGGTTTTGACATGGGAACACGTCAAATTTGTCGACAGATGTGTAAAACACTGTATTAAACCAATTGTTTAAATTATTAAGCGTTTTAGCCACATGCCACATGTTTCTCAGTCTGTTTGAAATTAAAATTATGTACCTACCAGTGTAATTTAAAAAGGGTATGTCTGCAAAATAATCTCGATGAAATTTAACTAAAACAAATAACTAAAACATTCGCTAACTACAACTGTGAGCGAGCAGTAATCGAGCTTTATAGCTACTGGGTGGTAAAACAGGGCGCTGGGTGACAGAGCAAGTGACCCATTCCAACTTTCATATCTTATTTTCTACCCCTTCCGGTTTATTTTTGAAAATAGCCTTCCTCAGATTGCCATCAAATGCAAAAATATTCCTTTAAGTACCCTCTTAGTAAACAATTTTCCATACATTTACTCGATTCACTATAAATTCCATTTTATTGCTGGCAAATCAGGCCACGGCTAACACTAGCAGGGACCAGAACCGAGACCCGGACTCGACCGGGAAACATCCCACGCGCCCGGCTGCAAATCCCATGTGATCCAACCGGGCGAGCGCGGCTGGTCCAAACTCGGCGTCCATTTGTAAATACCCGACGCGGTCGGCTATTATGAATAATGAATCGCGTAGAGAGTACCCGCCTAATTATATCTTGTCGGATGGTTTTTGCGGTCGGCGACGATGAGCGAACGATAGTGGAAGCAAGTGATAGTGGAGGGGGTGGGGGGGCGGTGGCAGTAGTTTCCTTTCTTAGGGAATGTAAATCTTAATGTTTATTATACACAGGCTGTCACACGAAAACACAGAATGAAAATATGACGCAGGATGCATGTCGGTGTTGGAACCTTGGAGGTCGAATAACTTTATATGAGGGTAGATATTACTAAGTCCGGACCTTCTACCTAATAATTAAAGAAAAATAATAGTTATAGAAAATGTAATGTGAGGAGTTTTTATAACAAAAATATAGGGAAAAGAGGAGACGGCATGAAATTCAAATTCTTAATTTGCCGTAAGTTTTACTCAAAACGGCAACAATTCCAGAAGCCATAAACTTCACGTCTCACAAGCATGATTTATTATAATTATTGTCGGGAACGCTTCTGATAAATAGCGTGGTGCTAAATGTGGTGGCTCAAAACCTGTTCATTTGTCAGTGGAACTTTGCGTGCACGAAATTTCTTGGCATAATCTCAACGCAAGCACCTTACGGGTAAACTTAAAGCAGGGACTAACGTGACCGCGACGGAATTATTAATGCAACACCCTGTTTTGTATTTCGTTAATGTACGCAGGATGAAGAAGGATTTGCAGAATGAGTAGTGAACATACATACATATACTAAAATCCCGTTCAGGTGGGTCGTAAAATGCGAGCATGGATCCAGCAACGAACACATTTTGGTCTGATTAAATATAAATGTGGGAATACATTTACGATGTATTACATGGTTCGCAGTGTTCGCACCCGCGGGCAGGTTTATTTGCTTGCGCATCTAAATGCTTTTCTCAATTATTGTGCTCGTGTGTTTATCTTCACAGATCTTCGTAGATACCTACTTATCTACTTAGTAACGAAGAATAATTCGATAATTGGAAAGAAACTTGTACCTAGGCAAACAAGGAAAACCGAAACTTACACAGCCCACTAAAAATACCAACTCATCAAATCAAATGACCATTGGGTATAAAATTCCAAAGTTCCGACCGAGGAGAAAACAAACAACAAACTAAAAAAAGAGAAATACGCACAAGAAATCTCTGGCGTATAAACTTGTTTGCTAAACTTCCAAACAAACTGCCCAGCGGTGATTTGGGGGGAAGGTACGCACGAAATGATTTCGACAAAACCGACGCGTACAAAGGGCGTCACCGCAAAAACTTGCAACGCGTCAATACTAGAGGCAAGAATTACTTGGAAAGGTGGGTCGGAATCCGTGAAAGAAAGGAGACTTTGCTTTAAGCGATGGTAAACGAATGTGGCTATTTTTGGCGTACTTTAAAGTATTGATTGTGCATTCAACGCGTTATTCATATACTATAAAATATATTAGATTCGGCATTACCATCTTTGCCCGCCTGTCATACCATAATCTTGGATTTGTTTCAAATAACATTCTTCTATATTACGCCGGACACACCATAAAAGGAAGGCATGCAATGATGCGTCTTCACTCGGCCGCTGCGCCCTCACCAACAGGGCAGGGCGATTTACATAGAGGGCGTCGCGACGAGACCCAGGGCGCGATTAAAATCCCTAAAATACACGTCAACGTGTTGACGTTTTGACGAGGCGAAATAAATTGCGGGGGGAAGCCCCGTCGCGAGCGTGCCCCGAGAAAATGAAGGCAATCAACACGCCTCGGGCGCGACCAGCGCCGAAACTGCCGGCCGGAGAATTCGGCGACACTGCGCTTCGACTATTAATACGATTTTTCGGGAATCTGAATATAGAATGCTGAGTACAATCTGCGTTTATGCACGTATATACCATAGACACTTGTCGACAGGTTAAATGGCGGTGACATAAACGTCGACTTCAACAAAAAATCAACATTGCGATACACCGAATCCGTTTTAAAGCTGGCTGGATAATAACGGGCGCCTTAATTTTGATAGAGCTATCGAGATAGGCTATTGTAATAGCCAAACTTGCGCTAGTTCAACGTTGAAGTTAAGCGTTAACAATGCCACAAGGTCCAGGCCGTCTTCTAGTTTGACAGCCCTAGTCCAGAGCTCGTCATTGTCGGCACACAATGGCCGGTTTCCAACTCCAATACGACGTAGGTTTTCAAGGACGTCCACAGTATTCAACTTTCGTCGCTCGAGCTGTAACTTGCAGAACTACAAATTAAGGTGTCCCGAATCAAACTGGCCGGCGCTTTATAATGGAGCCGTCACCTCGCAGTCAGCGGCCAGGTTGACCGTTTAAAACTTTCCGGGACACGTGACGGGAACGAAACCGGCCCCGAAACTGATGTTCCGCACTCGGGGTGGGACGTTGGCAGCAATTTAAGTTTAAACAATAGCCACCGGTGAAGTTCAATTTATTGCTCTATGAAACATGACAGTTTTGATCCGCCCATGACTGTACCCGCCTAACGACGTCAGCGCAAAAACTGGAAACGTTCAATTTCAGACGCGTAACATTACGTCATGCTAAAATTTTATTCGTTCTATTTTCATTTGTTTGAATTTATCAGTTACATGAGAGCGGCGGGAAATAATAAAAACAAGTTTTTAACTTATTAAGTATTCCCTCGAACATGAGAAACAGGTATAATAAAATTATTTAATGAACACTATATTGCATAAATACAGGATACAGTCAGTACATATCGGCAGCAACAGAAAAAAAATAACAGGCGGCCTTATCACAAAAAGCTACTCCTTCCAGGCAATCTTTAAAATATTATGTTACTTTACTATATATGGCCGTTGTCGTGGCCAACTACTGGTCATGTCTTATCTAGGGTTTTCGAAAAATTGACTCGACGAAGAAGAAGACTTTACTATATAGGTATATCCTTAATCGAATAACAAGCAATATGCAAGACAATAGATAAAATACACTTACAGCAACTACGACTGTTCCTAAATAGACAAACGTTCCAAACAGAAAAGAAAAACACAGAGCACAGAATCTTTTCTCTTGCCCCAACATCTCTGCCGGCGAAGAATAATCCCGGAATCAATTCAAAGTCGATTAGCCGCGGGCGTAATGTCTGTCTGTTCAAATGTATGCAAATGGGTATTAGATTAGGCAAATGTCAAAAATACGACCCTGTAGAGGCGTCGACGGGACGTGGCGACGCATAACTAGGGCGTCCGAGGGGGTAGCCGAGTTTAGGGGGAGGGGGGAGGTCCAATGTATGGGGCTGAGGGGAAAAATAATATGCGGATGGATATAACAGGGCAGTAAATTGAGGGTTGCGCGGTGCACAGCGCATGATAATGTTACTGTTCGGGCGGAAAATGCGAGGACAGGCCGCACCGCGTGATACGCCCGAATAGTTGATTAGCTTAGCGCTGGGATATTGAAATGCGTATTGGCAGAACGAATAGAATAATGACTGTACGGCGGATGTCTGGGGAGACGTCGTCTTGCCTATTGCGGACGGAATTCTCCACGAATCTGGTCTTTATAGTCAGTACTTATAAATAAGTAAATACGGTCTATTTTTACCCCGACTGCGGCGAAGCTCAAAGGCTCAAATGGATATTTGTTAGGTTTACCACTTCTTTCATATAAAACATAAAATATCTACCTACTTAGTACAAATCGAAACAGAAATGGTATTGCGACAAAGAAAGTTTATGTATTAAACCTGTACACCTGGTGTGAAATCTGTGTGGGCCACTAGTAAGATGTTTAATGTTACATACCGAATACTGAAACATGAAAGAAAGTAAAAGCTTTTGATCGAAATAAAAACAACATCACACCCAAACAAAAAGTTACTGACTGTAATTGAGAACGAAATTTATTCGAGCAATGTAACGTTTCATACCAACAAAAAAATATTGAAAATAAATTCCGTACTCCAAAGGCCATAAACGTTATTATGATACCACTTAATTCTGATTCGCTGCACTCGGGGAGAACGAAAGTGACAGCACCAACTCATGAATGTTAATCGCACCCTTATACTTTTATTTAGAATTTACAGGAAAAAGTTGCACGTAATAACTTTTACGTGGGTGCGTGCGTAAAAATAAATGTTACAATCTGACCTAATTTATATCTCTCGATAACAGCCAAGATTACGTGAGTACGTAACCATTGTCCTTAATTATTTAAAAACTCGGTACCATTTATATTATAAAAATAGGCTAATGTAAAAACAAATAAGAAGTGAGTATGTATATTGCTCAAACATAGTGTTGCACTTCGTACGAAGAAACTTTGCAATTTGCATTTAAAATATCAACTTTTCTATGAGTAAGTCTTGACATTAATGTGTACTGGAAAATATAGGAATACTGTCGAGATTTATACTAATGAGTACGTAGAACCATAGTTAAAACGACATGTTTAAATGGTATAATGTTAAAAATATTGCCAACACAGTAGAGCCATCTCGAGTGCTACAAAGGCCCCTCTTACTCTATGCCATCAGCTACATTAAACCGGAAACTATTACTCGTATCCGGCACGTGCTAGGGCTGCACCGTAGTATCCATTACACCGCTCTCACTGCACCAGACGCATCTATATTTCCCTCCCAAAAAGAGCGTTTTGACAAAGCCCGCGCTACGCCACTCATAAATCTTATGTAAAGACTACAGGTGCTGAGAATCAGAGCCAACCGCATCTCGGCCAGGCTAATGTGTTTACCCCATTACAGCTACAGGTTTTACAGCCAGCGTCTCAGACCTCCGGCCCCCCGCGTACTCCAAGAGAAGTAGTAGCACGCGTCCAAAGACGGCGGAGGTCTACGCGGCTGGTTCTGTTTTACTACAGCCCGTGGATTTCGACAAACACCGTCGAGTCGACGCGTTTGCATTAAGTTTTATTACTTCCCGCTCTTGTAAATTATAGGTGTAATATACGAGGCGCGGCGGGGTGCAGGGTGCGGGGCAGTGGTGAGAAGCCCGAGATATTTCCCTCCAGAAACGGATAAAAGTGCCACGCTGAGCTCTGGAAACGTTTGACGTGTTTACGCGCTGATTTCCTAAACATATTGGGCGGTTTTATAATATTGCACGTCACGATATCGTGAACGTGGACTCTCACGATTAATCGTGGACGTCCACGTCCACATCACGTTAAATACGATTTTATAATTCTCCGCTGTGGACGCGATGGATGACATTTTTTCATGCGTTTTTTTGTAAATCTGTGGATTCTGGGGAAGAGTATTATTCCCGAATAGGATCGCTATTCTTCGAATTGAAAATGGCAAAATGTAAAATTGATTTACTCTCGAATAATTGGAGATTTAATCTAAAAATACTACTCTCGTATGGTTGAGTCCACCCTAAGTCGTGTAAAACAGCGTGGAGAATACATACAAGAATTGTAATGCATGAGACTGTGCGAACGTGATTCACAAAGAAATAAGTGTTGGCGCGCTTAAACCACGCTTCTACAAATACGCTAGGCACTTTCAATGTGTTAATTAAATGAATACAAGGGGAAAGACATTTCGAGATTGAAATCCTGGAAAAGGAGTTCGTCAGTCACAAGCAGTAACGAGTTCCCGGAAAGGCCAGGTTTTGGAAGTTCTTTAGTTATAACTGTAACGAGTTTTCCCAGAACTAGATTCCACCAGGTGTTGTGTGGCGACGTTGTCGCGATAAAAAAAAAAGGTAAACCCATCAATTTCAGCCAAAAATATATTTTCTTTTTTTTTGTTCCTTTCCAATTCGAAAACCGGCTTTAACTCTGTAACTGGCGAAGAGGCGTGGCACGGAACGAATAGAACGGGCGCGGGTGACCGGCGGCGGCCAAAAATGAACGGGGTAAAATCGAATATGTTCCACACCGGATATATCCAGACGCAGTGTTTCGTGAAAAATTTCGTGTGCGCCGGCATCGTGGTGGTGAAATGAATGGTTGATATTTTTAACACTAACTTCATTAAACAGTCGTTCTATAACAAAACTTACGTTTGTTGCAGCTTGCAGTTAAGATACTTTCACTTATGCTACAACTAGTGGACCTAATCCGAGTTTGTTCGAGTATACCTACTTTACGCTTACCTACCTTTTTTCTAACTTATAAACCTTCCTCTTGGATTACGCTATCTATTGTTGAAAACCGTTATAAAATCCATTGCGTACTTTAAAAGATGTAGGGGTACATATAAGACACATACATAGGGACAGACGGCGACTATGTTTTATACTATGTATACATATGAATACAAAAACACATGCACGGGTAAATAAGACACATGTCGACGTTGGCAGTAAATGAGGTATGAAAATCATACGACCTCATCGCTTCACCACTCGTGGCATTTGAAAATCAGCTCCCGTTGTCATGTTCGGAGGAAATAAAGCGTCACAAGGTTGCGCGAGCGCTGACAGTGCCTTCCGGCGCGACTTTGTCACGAGTGTCGGTGTCGGAGCCTTCACCACATTTATTGCAAATGAATTCATTATTATTTAGCGTAGCTTTCTGATGTCTCTGAGCAACAAATAAAATCCCAAAGCCTGCCAAAACTGGGAAATGGATCTGTCAAATCGGTATGAGATGTCTGTGTTGTTTGGAATGAATTGCTGGAACTGTTACGTATTATTAACTTTATATTTTTTTGGTTGTTGTTATATGCATAAACTGTAATGAACTACATAAACTTTAAAAATTACTTTAATAAATTCCTATTAAAATAAACTATAAATCATATGTTATGGGGCCTACTATCTTAATTATATATTAATAATACCCCTAATAGTATTTTTTCTCAAAATATACTTTTAATGTAGGGGAGACCGGGGATGGTTGACTAACTTTTGACTGAAGCTCGTATATCTTTCATGTTTAACTTATAATAACAAAAACAACAGTTGATACAGATAGAAGAACTATTCAGGTACCTAAAATACTTCTCTATAACCTATATATTTATCATTATAATACTTATTTAGTAGATTTTCTAAACCCCTGACGCTTGGTCAACCTACCCCATATCCGGGGTAGGTTGACCATAAGCATGGGGTAGGTTGACCTAGGCAGTAATTAGTGTAAATAAAGAGGATTAGTATAAAATGTAACATTAAAATGTACTACATAATAGAAACTTTTTATAAAATTATATAAATTTTAAATTTTAGATCTATTTTTGGTCAATAAAAAACTTATATAAAGTTTAAAGTAATAAACAAACAGTCTCTAAAAAACTATTTAAAAAAACTTAAATTACCAATCAGTAAGATTAATTTTGGTACTTATTCAACATATATAAACTTGTGAGTATCAAATATTATAAACTATTAAAATAGACAACTTGTTTTCTAAAAATTAACTTATTTATGAAAATAGAACAATCAGTCTCATATTAGAGTCTTTAAGTATATCTCCTAACAAAATATTATCATCTTTGAATTAGTGATTATTATAAACCACTTTAATCTTTTACGAATACAAAAGTTTAATTTTTTAAACTAAACCTATCTATGAATACAACCTATCTCATGTTATCTAGGTTTAGTTAAGCACTATCTAAATTCAGACCGTCATATCAGTCTTCTAAATCAGAATTACAATTTTTACATTCGTACAATAGCAAATTGCCTTTTGCACATTTAGAATGAGCCCATAACTTACACGTAATGCACTCTTCACCAGGTTTACTAGTTGAAAAGGATTCAGTGCACACCAGACATATTGCATCATCGTCGTCGCTTGTATCTGAAAGATCATCTTTATTCTTAGTTTTCTTGCCTTTCCTCTTTTCTTTACCTTTGACCTTGCCTGTTCCCTTGTTTTTTCCTTTTGTTTTTGGGGTAGTTTTTTCTTTTTTCATCTTTTTCAAAGTATCCTTCCGTATTTTCTTCATTTTGTTTTCAAGAAGATTTTCTTTTTCAGGAGTGTCTGTATATATGGTGCTTTTACGTTTTCGTATGTTTATTCTACTTCCTAAACGTGGTGCTGCTTTCGGAAAAGGTCTAATCTCTTCAGGTAAAACGTATTCGAATACAAACTTGCGTGTCTCATACGGTGTTAATCCATAATAAATGTCAGCAGCCGTCTTCAAATAAGCTTCCAGTTTATTTTCTTCGTCATCGCTAAATATCTGTCTATTTTTTATGTACCCCGCCGTGTCCAGGGTCAAATCAGCTCTACTGAGGTTCGGATTACTTTCTAGCTTTTCTTAGTCTGGTTACATAACGATGCAACGTTTTGTATGGAATTTGGTATTTCTTTGATGTGGCGTTTATGCTATTATTATCGAAGAGCACTGCGTGGCAAGCTCTTTCTAGGATATCTTTTGGTACATCACCCCTTTCAGATTTTCTTTTGTACGTCACATTTTCTGTAAAAATACAACTGTAATTTAGTATACGAAAGAAGACCATAATAGTGTTTACATTGATGGTGCACATTAGCCCACACAATTCTTTAAATGAGTATAAAATATTATAATTATTTTAAAGGGGTTGGTTGACTAATTAGTCTACATACCCCAAACAAAATTTGTCAACCAACCCCTGACGCCATTTTGAATTTTACCTGCGTATCATATACAAACTCTGGCGTTAACATGGAAGCAATACTATGTAATATAGAGTAAAACTATAATATTTACATTTGGCATAACAACAACATTGTTTCTAACAGATCCATACGCACAATAACAAAAAAAGTACGAACGAAAAAAATTACTTACCGAGCCCAAAAATGCAACGTGTGATGTCACTCACGAACGCCGCGCGACAGCGGCGGCTCACTTCGCACAAGTTCGCGGCTCGCGGGGAGGCATCGTGGCTCGTGATTGGTTAATGAAAAACACATGATGGTGGCGAGTTATTGTTGCTTAGTCTACCTGCCCCTATAGCCAACCATCCCCGGTCTCCCCGGAGACCGGGGATGGTTGACTAACTTTTGACTGAAGCTCGTATATCTTTCATGTTTAACTTATAATAACAAAAACAACAGTTGATACAGATAGAAGAACTATTCAGGTACCTAAAATACTTCTCTATAACCTATATATTTATCATTATAATACTTATTTAGTAGATTTTCTAAACCCCTGACGCTTGGTCAACCTACCCCATATCCGGGGTAGGTTGACCATAAGCATGGGGTAGGTTGACCTAGGCAGTAATTAGTGTAAATAAAGAGGATTAGTATAAAATGTAACATTAAAATGTACTACATAATAGAAACTTTTTATAAAATTATATAAATTTTAAATTTTAGATCTATTTTTGGTCAATAAAAAACTTATATAAAGTTTAAAGTAATAAACAAACAGTCTCTAAAAAACTATTTAAAAAAACTTAAATTACCAATCAGTAAGATTAATTTTGGTACTTATTCAACATATATAAACTTGTGAGTATCAAATATTATAAACTATTAAAATAGACAACTTGTTTTCTAAAAATTAACTTATTTATGAAAATAGAACAATCAGTCTCATATTAGAGTCTTTAAGTATATCTCCTAACAAAATATTATCATCTTTGAATTAGTGATTATTATAAACCACTTTAATCTTTTACGAATACAAAAGTTTAATTTTTTAAACTAAACCTATCTATGAATACAACCTATCTCATGTTATCTAGGTTTAGTTAAGCACTATCTAAATTCAGACCGTCATATCAGTCTTCTAAATCAGAATTACAATTTTTACATTCGTACAATAGCAAATTGCCTTTTGCACATTTAGAATGAGCCCATAACTTACACGTAATGCACTCTTCACCAGGTTTACTAGTTGAAAAGGATTCAGTGCACACCAGACATATTGCATCATCGTCGTCGCTTGTATCTGAAAGATCATCTTTATTCTTAGTTTTCTTGCCTTTCCTCTTTTCTTTACCTTTGACCTTGCCTGTTCCCTTGTTTTTTCCTTTTGTTTTTGGGGTAGTTTTTTCTTTTTTCATCTTTTTCAAAGTATCCTTCCGTATTTTCTTCATTTTGTTTTCAAGAAGATTTTCTTTTTCAGGAGTGTCTGTATATATGGTGCTTTTACGTTTTCGTATGTTTATTCTACTTCCTAAACGTGGTGCTGCTTTCGGAAAAGGTCTAATCTCTTCAGGTAAAACGTATTCGAATACAAACTTGCGTGTCTCATACGGTGTTAATCCATAATAAATGTCAGCAGCCGTCTTCAAATAAGCTTCCAGTTTATTTTCTTCGTCATCGCTAAATATCTGTCTATTTTTTATGTACCCCGCCGTGTCCAGGGTCAAATCAGCTCTACTGAGGTTCGGATTACTTTCTAGCTTTTCTTAGTCTGGTTACATAACGATGCAACGTTTTGTATGGAATTTGGTATTTCTTTGATGTGGCGTTTATGCTATTATTATCGAAGAGCACTGCGTGGCAAGCTCTTTCTAGGATATCTTTTGGTACATCACCCCTTTCAGATTTTCTTTTGTACGTCACATTTTCTGTAAAAATACAACTGTAATTTAGTATACGAAAGAAGACCATAATAGTGTTTACATTGATGGTGCACATTAGCCCACACAATTCTTTAAATGAGTATAAAATATTATAATTATTTTAAAGGGGTTGGTTGACTAATTAGTCTACATACCCCAAACAAAATTTGTCAACCAACCCCTGACGCCATTTTGAATTTTACCTGCGTATCATATACAAACTCTGGCGTTAACATGGAAGCAATACTATGTAATATAGAGTAAAACTATAATATTTACATTTGGCATAACAACAACATTGTTTCTAACAGATCCATACGCACAATAACAAAAAAAGTACGAACGAAAAAAATTACTTACCGAGCCCAAAAATGCAACGTGTGATGTCACTCACGAACGCCGCGCGACAGCGGCGGCTCACTTCGCACAAGTTCGCGGCTCGCGGGGAGGCATCGTGGCTCGTGATTGGTTAATGAAAAACACATGATGGTGGCGAGTTATTGTTGCTTAGTCTACCTGCCCCTATAGCCAACCATCCCCGGTCTCCCCTACAGACATCAATCGTTTACAGTTAAAATTCCTGCATTTATTTATTTCAATATTAGTCGATGTTCCTACTTAATCCAAAAAAAGGACATTATACCTGAATCACTTCATCACGCCAAAATACGCTTACAATACAGCGTTATACAAAATACACCAAAACACGCTCGAGCACGGCATGTCAGTTTAAATATCGTTAATGTCAGCCGGCGGGGCGTTCCGAATGAATATTTTCACTCCACATGGAAGCGGAATACCCGACTCTTCGGTGTGACGTGACGCGCTTTAACCGCTCTATGTCGCCGAAGCGGTACAATGTCGCCGTGCGGAAGTGTCGCGTCGCGCTGCGCGGGCGCCGCCGGCGGTTGCGTCCGGTGCGCCCTCGTTACGCGCTTTGTGCCTGGCAGAGGGTTGAGATCTCAAATTGATACTGTCAGTGCGACGTCGCTCCCTCATACGTACGTCGTAACGTGGGTGCGACATTGTACGCTTTTGTTAGCTTCGCCTACATTTGGAAGAATCACGTGTTTACTCCTTCTAATTGATCTAGCCATTGTGTGTCGACGGTTAACATCTAAAGCAGACAGAAGGCGAACATGTTGCCGAAAAATTGTAGGTTTTAATGAGCTCCCTGCGCGCCCCGCGCCGCACCCCCGAGATTCATATTGTCATATTACTCGGGTCCCCGGCAAGCGCAAAATGTCAAGGATAATTGTCTATTAAAATGTGACTTCTTACATAAAATATTCATGGCCCGGCCTCACGGAGGGCGCGTGGAATTGGTTCAACAAAATATAGATTTATGTCGAGTAATTTTTCGGCGACAAATTGGCGCCGAGACAGTTTAAAAAGCGATTCCGTAAACAATCAAAGTTTGCCTCCATAAATAGTAACTATGTTTTCGTTATTTATTATTATGATAAAGTTAACATAACAACTTTAACGTAAGAAACGGAGTTTCTTGTTGAGATTGTTTATTATCGGTTCTTTATTTAATCGTATGACGCTGTTATTGTATACAAATAATATGGTATAATATATAAATGTACGGTGTTTTCAAATTAATGATGCCAAGTAGTACCGAATGTAAGTTTTCGTGATAACAAATAACATTTACTATGGCACCTACACTGAAATCGCAGAGAGATTTCATTTTAATTCGTTTTCAATATCACAAGTATATTGAAAACGAATTAAAGTATATAGTAAAGGATCACAAGTGCCCGTGGATTACATATAACATTAGGCAAATGATGTCTAAACGCGATGAGGCACAGGTTCGTGCCCGCGCATCTGGCCTGGATACCCATGTCGCATACTATAAAGAACTGAAAAAACTTGTAAATGAGGCACTTGTGAAGGAAAAACAAGCTTATTACAACACTTACATTAACTCAAATATACACGATCCGCGTAATCTCTGGTCTCATATCAAGCGTAATGTAAGAATTAAAAGTGTCAGTGTAATACCTCACAATCTCTCAAAAGATCCGAATGCGCTTAATGACCACTTTCAGGATGTCCCGGGGACTAAAATGGCTGCTAGTTCAGAAGTTGAATATTTTAGATTGCACTGCGGCAACCTTTGTCATTTTGAGTTTAAAAAGGTAACGGAGGACAGCGTCAATAGGATAATCAGGAGTCTTAGTTCTAACGCAGTTGGGGTCGATGGGATATCCTTGGACATGATATTAATGATGATGCCACATATCTTGCCAGCTATTACTGCAATTATAAATAAATCGATAGAAACTAGTATATTTCCAACTATATGGCAACATGCAATAGTTAAGCCGTTTCCAAAAAACGACAACCCATCGTCGCTTAACGACCTGAGACCAATTAGCGTACTGCCCTGCATGTCCAAGGTTTTGGAGAGGGCGGTAGCGGACCAGGTCAGGCAGTATCTAGAACAAAACGACATTTTGCCCGTGGTACAGTCAGGTTTCAGAAAACAGCATAGTACCTCGACAGCATTGGCTCAGGTTGTGGACAACATATTAGAAGCTCAAGATAACGGTCTAGGTACCCTTATGGTACTCCTGGATTTCTCCAGAGCCTTCGATTGTATGGACGTCTCCCTACTTCTAGCAAAGTTGAAATATAACGGATTTAGTAGTCACACGTTGAAATGGTTCACGAGCTATTTCGAGCACCGGAAGCAACATGTGGAAATAGTGGATGCAAATGGGGAGGCTCACGAGTCCAGACCAACAGCCGTTACACGAGGTGTCCCACAGGGGTCAATTTTGGGCCCAGTATTGTTCATTATTTACACCACAAACATCACACAGGTTATACAACGTAGCTTGTATCACATTTATGCCGACGACGTCCAACTATACATACCATGTGACCCGGATGATGTAAATTCTGCTGTCACAGGGCTGAACGACGACTTAGATAGGATAGCCAGATGGTCAGAATCTAATTCATTAGTTTTAAATAGTAATAAGTCTAAGTTCATGATCCTCGGCAGCGCGAAGCAAATTCAAAAAATTACAGCGCAGAACGCAACAGTACATATTTTAAATGAACCAATACAGCGAGTCAGTGAGGCACGGAACCTAGGGCTTATCTTAGATGAGCAACTCCGTTTCGAAAAACATGTGTCGAATGTGATAAGTCAATGCTACTACAGGCTAAAGGTGTTATATCAAATCAGACCTTATATTAACACAAAGATACGCATCCAACTTTGTGACGCGCTTGTCCTATCCAAACTAAATTACATGGACGTGGTTTATGGCCCTCGACTGCTAGCTCGGACGCAGAAGCAAATCCAGCGGGTGCAAAACGCGTCTGCTAGGTTTTGTTTTCATATCCCTCCCCGCACACACATTACACCGTACCTGAATAATACAAATATTTTAAAAATGCAGTATCGCAGAGAGTTACACCTAGCTTGTCTCCTGTTTGGCATAGTCAGGTATAGAACACCTCCGTATCTGGCGGATAAGCTTCTGTGGACGAGCGACATTCATAACATGACTCGAGCATCTCAGTATTCGCTGGTGCTGCCGCGTCACCGTACGATGGCTTTCCGCGGAAGTTTCAGGTTCGCAGCGACTAAATGTTGGAACGACTTGCCGCCGCCTCTTCGCAGGCTGCAATCATTGTATACCTTTAGGAAAAATCTTAAAATATTTTTATTAAACGCGCAAAATAATCAGAAATGATAATATGTATTCACGACAAGGTTGCAGAATCGTAGTGGTACGATGGTGAGATCGTTCCGCATTGGGTTGAGCATGGCTGACTTCTGGCATTCCCGGTACGCTTTGTCGCATGGCAAAATGAAAAAACGCTTTTGACTTATTTATTGACTTATTTATTGTTTTGACATTTTAATTAACATTATAGTTTTTTAAGTAGACATCGAACTGGTAATTGTAATATAAATAATTTTTGTAGGTACTTATAGTAAACTTTCACTTGACACAGTAGCGAATTATTATTTTAATCCTTAAGTAATTCCAAACCCATCTTTACCTTAATTTATATTTACTTAAATATTATGTATGACACTGCACTCGTTAGAACACTACACACACAATTATTATATTATATTTAATTTAATATAGCTTCTTCGTCCGTACCTCACTCGGCAGGGCTCACTGAAAACCAGCGCTTCGGTTTCGCCGGAGCTTAATGCTGAGTGGGGTCCCTTTTGCACACATCACCACACCACAACACACCCATGCATATGCAACGTCACTGTGTAGCAATAATATTAAAAAAAAGAACAGTGTTTTTAATGGTATATTCTTTTTATTGTTAATTTCTTTTTTACTCTTTGCTTTGTATATTTTATTTTGTGGTGTTGTTTTTCTGTGCAATAAATGTATTCTATTCTATTCTATTCTATTCTATTCTAATATTGTGCGTAACAGCTTATTTTTTTGTTAAAGCAAATTAATCGTAAAATAGAAGAGAACACCTAAACACAGTTACAATAAATCCCATGCACTGCATTCGTATGTGGCACTCACTACACCACATACTGACCAAACGCTAAGCCCCAGGGAATCTGCACACATAAATACGACCTGGAGATACACCGAAATATCTGTCGTCGCTTTTCGCGGCCGATTAAACGCATTTCACATCCACACATCGCCGTATAAACTGTGACCCCGGCCGTCTTGCAAACGCTATTGGCGCGGTGAAATTTCAAATTTAGAATTTGCACCTATATATCTGGAACGATCCACATTCTATTTCCGTTTTGCCAGACATTGACATGTATTCGTTTACCCGGCTCCGCGATACAGATGTAGCTTAACATGTCGAGCCATCCCTGTCTTACGCTCCGAGTGGGAAAGGGACAAGTAGCGCGATGTGGTCGTACTCGCGATGGAATCGAGGAATATTTGTGGCGTGGGCTCTAATAGTCGGCAATTAAACCGCGTCACATCAACGTGACATTAATCTCTACCTGCGAAACGCTGTTTCGATTGCGTGTGACGAATTCGCACAGTAAAATTATTATCGTCGCAATTTTGCTCCAAGATAAGGGTCAATGTCGCATGGCACAGCAATCTAAGCTGGACAGACTAAGTGAATTTGAATTGCCGTGGTAAATATTTGACACAAATAACATATTTCAAGAAGAGAGTATAGAAACAGTAGAGAAGTAACTTCTAACCAACAGCTAAGATACGGGGCGGGGGAAAACTTTTACTGTATTCAGCTAACTAAATCGTCGTTGTGGTTTAAAACCACAACGACATTGCTGAGAAGGTTACTGCTGAAAAATGTAATAATGAAGTTTCACCGTAACGTACATCGAAGTTTAAGTAGTTCCGTAAGCATAACATGCACCTCTTATATGTAAATGTAGGTATGCAAAATCGCTGACGTATTGTGAGAAAGTGATATTGCATCTCTACTGGCTCTGGGGGCATATTCTTGCGCTTTTGACATTCGAATGCGATATTTTCCCTAGCCACCAATTTATTATAAAGTGACTGAAATATCTATTGCATCCAAAAACATGTTCTCCACGATCTTCACAAATCCTTTATTGTGGAAAATAATTTAAAATAGCATTTTTAAAAGGATTATTTAACTAAGAAAAATGTCAAATCCGAGATGTCGCAGCACGAGAATAGGCCCCATTTACTCCGTAGTCAGTACTTACTACTAAATGTCGCTTCCACAACCGCACAGCTATAAATAAATTTACCTGAAACAAACACGGAATGAATAACATTAGTTATCATAAACACATTCATAAACGAAGTGAACTTTGTCACGAATCACCCACATTTGGGTCGGGTGTTTCTATTGTAACAAAAAAAAGTGATTTCGTGCCTATCGAAGAAGGAAATCAAGCTATACAAAGCGAGGCTTAAGTTGGTGTAGGCGCAATTTTTTCAAGTTTACCAAACACCTGCTTTAAAAGCTTTCGTCATGCAATAGGGTTCATTTGTGGTTTAGTATGGCAGCAAACTATTTGAATGGAATTGTATTCGATATTGGTTGGTTCCCCTTTCCTTCCCAAGCGTTGATTTATGTAGCTACATTACAATTCAAAATGTCTATCTAAATACTTTATCAACAATACTTTCAGTGACTGTTTATATTATCGTTGGCCAATTCGTTGAACTGGACCCATATACATCTGCCTGGGCATTTCATTTCGATATAGGTCTCAAAAGGTTAGGATAGGATATCAAAGCTCAGAGGGTATTTAGGTTTACATTAGGTTAGGTTAGTGTTGCTATAAAACGAAGTGGAGTCAACGCCGCCTCCTCCGTCTACTTGGAGCATTATCCACGTTTTTCTAAATTACATGTATATGACTCTCATTCAACGTTGTGTGATCCCCCGACATAAACATTTTCAAATTAGATAGCCGTGTATGCAAAATCGAGGTACTGACGACACTTGCGTCGCGAGGCAATCCCCCAAAAGAGATAAGTTTTTTTGCCTTTTCTGAAAGTAATGGCCATCGAAAATAAATGGTTGTAGGATTCCTCTAAGCAATGTTATACAAGTTCGACGATTCGTCATTTTCATACATCCTACCTACGCGACAGGCAGCCATAACACCTAGAGGCTAAGGCTCCTCGGATTCGCGCCAATGTTGTATTTATTTCATCTCCAGCTGGATTAGGCGCCGCCGCATCGCAACTGGCAACAGGTGATCCCCCCGCCGCCTCCCGCGGACGCCCTCCCACGGCCACGGATACAAAACAAGCAAAACAAGATAGAATACACCCCGCCAGCTAAACAGTGTTTGTGTACGGGACGCGGGAAGTGAACGGATCAACCCAGTTGCCTTTTGCTCGCCGCGATGTGTATCTAGTCGGGCGGCATAGGCTACCAACCGAGCGGCAGAGGCGCACTTCGCTCTGTTTTCTCGTAATTAACTAAAACAAGCTCATGTAAATGACGTAACGATTATTTACAACATCTACAAGTAGGACTACTACAAGTGCGACACAGCTCGCGCCGCGAGAGAGCGTTTGTGTCCTTCTCTCGATGCTTAGATGAAAGAGATAGCAGTAACTATGTCGCGCGCTTTCTCACTTATCGCAAGCGAGAGCACGCTTGTGCTAGCCATGCTGGTAACGTTATAAAGCTTTTAACTGACGACCTGAGTGGTTCAGTGGTCATAATCTGCCACGCAAGAGGTCCCGGGTTCGATTCCCGGCCGGGCAGAAATTGAAATGATGAATTTTAATTTCTGTTACGGGTCTGGGGGTGTTCTATGTATAATAAGTATGTATTTAAAAGTATTTAAGTAGTATATCAATTATCTAACACCCATAGTACAAGCTTTGCTTAGTTTGGGGCTAGAGGAAGCTGTGTGAATTTGTTCACGAATATTTATTTATTTAACTTCTTAAATCATTCATCGTTTTAAGATAGCACCATGGATGCACAAGGACCTCAACCCAAAAATTTTCCTAAATGCAAATTGACCTTAACGCAAAACAACCTGAACGCGTAATCACCTAATGCATATTGACCTAAACTCATACCGAACTGAATCCAGAACGACGGTCAACACTTAAATTTCACGTAGGTACATTTCACCTGCTACTGCGAAGTGTGTCGAGAAATTGCGACCATTTTAAATGAGCCGTCCTCGCCTCGCCTCTGTTCCAGTCTAGCCCCAGTTTACGCAATTGTTTACATTTAACATGAGTTGCGAGCATAAATTTTTGCAGCGGCCGCCTTTCAACACAAATGTTAGTCTTATTTCCAACCTCGACTAGTTTGTGTGTAAAGGCTCACGAATACGCGCATGTTGTGTTGGAGTTTGGCATTTCTGGTCGCACATATATGGTTTGTCAACTGAATATGTAATTTGTTCGCGCTATTCGCCTAACGACTGAAATACGATGGTCATCAGTACTTTGTTTTTTAACCTCCGGCGAAAATAGAGTGGTGTTATAAGTTTATGTGGCTTTATGTATCTGTCTGTGGCATTGTAGGTCCCGACTGGATGGGCCGATTTGGATGAGGTTTTCTCTGATCGAAAGCCAATTTGATAGAGATGGTTCTTAGTTTTATTTCATTCAATATAGTACTGTAGTTCAGAAAATATATGAGTTAAAGTAAAGTTGGTCGGGGGTCATCCGACGTTTTCTGTCGTTTAGGATGCAATAATGTAGTACAAAATGCTGACGTACCTACTTTATAAAATAACTATAAATATTACTCCACCAATCCTTTCCCAGAGGGTAGTTTCGAATTAAATTATTCCCCCTCGTCAATTTCTCGAATGCTTCAATAGGATAAACGAAATTTAATAACTCTTAGTAACAAATCCCGCTTTGCTTCGGCAAAGAGTGACACAATATCGTTTCACAAAACGATGAATGGGCTACAAATAGGCATAAAGGCGCCCTTCGTTGTCGAATTTCTTTGAGATATAACTAGGTATTTATTAGAAACGAAGTCGGATTTCACTTCCCTGCAAGAAGGGCCATCAAATTGTCAATTTGAGCACTTTTAAAATACTGAAAAAGAAGAAAAGAGGAACCAAAAGCACCAACAAAACGGGACCGGAACGTCGTATCATTTTTAAAGAAACCTATTTACTAGAAACAGGGACAGAAAATACAATACCGCTTTCGTCCATTGTCAAAAAATGTGTATTTCACAAATTAAGAATCGATTTGGTTGGGATGAGACAACATATTGTGTTGTACGGAGTGAGGGTTTTCCACGTGGCGTCCAGTTTTGATTGGCCCCATGTAAACAAGTCCGACGCACCTTGACTCTAGTGTCCTGCGTACAAGTGGGATTCGGGGGAGTTCAATGTAAACTGGCCACCCTCTAGCCATTTCGTTATAATTGATTTCCCTTTTTTTACGGTTCGGCGAGTAAGCCTCGTCACGCGTACCGCGGTATAAAATTGGGGGAGCAATGTGAAAGGGCGAGCTGGTATGGTAATGTCGAGCTCATATGCATGGTATCGCGTGGCCCTTTCAGGCAAACAAGGGCCAGACATGGCCCGGGTCGTATGTGCATCCAGTGTTTGTGAAGTGGGGGGTCCGGCGAGCTATTTGCCGATGCGCTTTTGTTGTCGCACGATTTGACAACGGATCAGTTGCATCGATGGGTACCTATGTTGTCCTTGTATCCCGATTTTCGAAACTAGGTGGATAAGCTTTACAAATTATTCTTAGTGGATGCAGTCTTCGTAATGTATATGGTGTTATATTTGTGTTTACTCACGAAAAGGTTGAAATTAACGACAGGCAGATGCAGTCTTAGTAACATTATGGCCAAAAATGTTTAAAAAAAATATAGGATTTAAACTTAACTAGATGAAATCGAACTTGCACCGCATTAGTATTGCATACATTGTTACAATACTGAAGACTGGCTATGCCTGCTAGCGATCTAAATAACGCCATACAATAGCAACATACTTAAACGTAATATACAACATTTTAGGCAGCTATTCATGTGCATACTCGTAGCTGTTCAACGAAAACAAAACTCCATCTTCAACCCCTTCTAAGCCTACGCTGACATTCGCACAATACGTCCGTGTTTCATAGCCGGACATTTCCATGGCGTGCCGCGTGACGTACATTTTGGGGCGACAACTGGGCCTTATTCAGTGTGGCAGGTGTAATTTATGGTCCATGATCCCTGTTCTGTCCCCCTTTTCAAACAGGATCACAACCGCCCTCCGGATCCAAGAGTGTTACCCGACATCAGATCTGACAGAATCACTCGACATCATAATTCAGATGCTCCATGCTGATGTCAGCTAAAATAGGATCCGGTTAATGTTTGATATACTCAGTGTCTAAAAAAGTTTTTGTTATTGACTCGTTTTGATGATTAAAGGGCAATATTTAATAGATTAAATAGGTAGTTTTAGATTCACTCGAGTGATGACTCACTTAAAAAAAAAAAAAATTATCACGGTTTTAATCAATATTTACATTTACACAGGCGAAACTGTTAGAGAAAATTACGAATCTCGATCATTGGAACACAACTTTTAAGTACAGATACCATGTAAACTGACTGGTTTCTACATAGTATATAAGTAGTAGACCCGGCGCGATTTCATTTGCGTGGCGTCCTTCACCCCTTCGTACCCTTCACCTACCCTAGACTTAGCCTAAACTTACCCTACACCTACCCTACATCTACCGTACACCTACTTTAACCCTACCTACCTTTTTTCTTGCCTATGATGCCAATAGGAAGGCTATTGCTAGACGGCAGGACGCGATTTGCTTTACATTACGTATACATAGGTATTACATAGAAACACCTACGTAGATACGTAGACGTTCCTATGTAATATCTAACGCATTTAATCTCATATTGAATTTCACCGGCTATCCGATTACAACTCGCAACGATGATCTGTCTTACCTGCACACTATCGCGCGGCGAGCACGCCCGATCGACATAAGCCGCATGTAATTTGGCTGTCAATTTCCTTAATGCACCCAATAACTCTCGGCGTGTGGTTACGCGCTGTATTATAATGGCACCAATAAGCGGTGCCAGCGATTATCTAAATCACCTTCGAATAAGCTCCGCAGCGGCGTATATTGGAAGCTTATAGAGAATGTTGTAACGCATCGTACCTACGTTTGTGTAGGATACTCTGTAAATATGAGCGTCATTCGAGGGGAAAAACTGATCGGCGTTTCATAAAGATTTTGTGACATACTATTTCACTAAGTCAGTAAGTAAGTAGAGCTCGTCTAGTCTAAAATGACGCGCCCCACTACTTAGTTAGTTGATTTCGATGTGTGAGTGCAAATATTGATAACGACACTTTATCTGTGTGGGAGCCAATGAACGACGCGTGCTCCTACGTTTGAATCTTATCGGCAACCGAATGACCAATTACAACGGCATTTGTATATGTATTGCGTCCATATTTTAAACTTGCTTGTGTGCGTTAATGCGATAGTGGGGCGCGTCATTTTAGATTAGACGAGCTCTACCTTTCAATATATCATAAAGCTACTTTATGTGTATCAAAGTTTGCTAAGTAAGTACCTTTCAATATATCATAAAGTTACTCTATGTGTATCAAAGTTTGCTTGATGTCATACTTATAAAGCAAATTCATTTTAGTTACTTCTAGCTAGGCATTTGTCCGCCATATCACCTGGTGGTAAGTGACGATGCGGCCGAAGATGGAGCATGCCGTTCTAGGAACAACCTATTCGCTCTAGTGTTTATCAAAAGGTACAATACAACGTAATACAGGGTATTTTTACTAATAACCTACAAACATGGAATTTGGCAACAAACAAGGTTATATAGCTCAAGTAAACGGGGGAAAACCAAAACTGTTAATCTGTACCTCTACGTATATTATAAAAATACATTAATGCTGAGTTTTTCATACAATTCCCTAAGAGTAGGGTGTTTTACCCACTGCCACAATCGAGAGTGTGTTGCTCGTAAACGGATGGGCATTTGAAAAAGTGTGAAAGACAAAAGTTGTAAAGAATTTTATAAGCTTTCAGTCGGTAGTAGAAACATTTCTCCACAAAGCACTGTTTTGTAGATATTTGCGAAAAACCGATTTTTGTGACATTTGACCTTGAATAACTTCTGACGCAGACACTAAATTTTATGAGAACTTTAGAACGCCAAAATTAAGGTGTATACTAGTTTCCAGCTTCCAACTAATCTGCCAAATCCTAGATCATGGTCAAAGCGAACCCCGGGCCCTCATGCACGAGAGCACAACCGGGATAATAATGTCAAGAAGATATTTTTTTTATAATACAATTTTTCAGCTTGTTATTAAAATCATTCATTCAGAGATACTTCTAATATGACTGGCTTATCACGAGCTGTTGAGATTGAGACAAATACTCATAATGTAGAATCAATACTGACCGTACTGAAGTATAATCCTATTGCATGTAATATTACACGCCGTAGTAGGTAGTATTACACGCCGACGACTCGATTAATTGCGTACACTGTCCAGGTTCAGATTATATCAGTGCAATAGAATACCCCCATAATATGGTTCAATAGATGTTCCTAATTGGTCATGTCTAGGATTCTGTGGATCCTAGCTAAATAGGAGTCCCAGCGGTAGGAGTGAGTTGGCCTTTGGCTGTTAAATACACATTTTTGTCGAATATGTCTCTTCTATACCGACTGCCATGGCACTGACAACATTTTTGAGGAAGTTTTGCCGTTATAGCGTGATCCCGTGGGATCGAATGCCACAAACCACTATCCTTGCTGGCACATCTCTTTCGCCACGACCTTGTATATTATGTTATTTTACTGTCACTTGCGAACGTACGATACGTGCGATTCCTATTTAAAAATACCAAAATCTTAAACCATACCCTGTCTGTTTGTCTATCTCTTGGCGATAAATTCAAAAACTACTGAACGGATTCATGCGGCTTACATCAATAAATAGCGATTTATGAGGAAGGTTTAGGTGTATAATTTGTTAAGGTTACTGCCCGTGCAAAGCCGGGGCGGATCGCTAATCATCAATAAACAAGACATGCTCTCCTAATTGTGGCTGTGAAACTCTTATAGGTACTCAATACCGTAGCTACTGCCCGACAGCAATGTTTACCTAGACGAGGCAAACAGCACCGAAAAAGAAAACCATCCCAATGATAAACCCTTTGCCTCGAGCCGCCTCCCACCGCCAAGGCTTTGGTCGAAATTAACTTTTTAATTAATACAAACAGGGCAACAGTGACGCGTATAAACGAGCGCCCTTACCACGCGGTCGAGATTAAAAATCGGGCCGTTTTATTTCAAATTTATAATCGCAATGGGTGCTTGGGTGCGCTTTACGGCCACCAGAGGGCGCTAATGACGTCAAATAATTGGTGCTTTAAATGTAAATGACGACACACGGCGCCCCCGGCGGGCTTTATTAAATTTTGAACGTGGGGCGGCGGAGGAGCTGACGGCAAGGTGTTGAGACGATCCACTTGACGGCGGAGGTGGATTTTTGATGGGACCATAGTAAGCTATGACCTAAGGATCACAGTGACCGGACTGGCCATGGTATTAGACGCGAGGTTGTGTAAATAAGCGAATGTCAATTAAGTTATTAGAAAAGGTGGTTACAGGTAGGGTTCGTCTTCGACCGCATCGTCGCAACTACCAGGTCAGATAGCAACCAAATGTCTGGCTAGTAATTATAAAAATATCGGTTTTAGATTTATTTTTCTTGAATCCTTCAATATTTCTGATACCTATTAAATAATAATAAATAAATATATCTTTATTTCATAAACCAAGAGTACTGAAATCTATTGGAATGTTGTTTAATTGGAAAAATATATTTGAGTCATGCATTATATTAAATATAAGTTACGCATTAGTAAATGATGCATGCAATTTAACCTCAAACGAGCCATTAGCGAATGTTTCTCCATCGCTCTCACCCTCAGGGGCCATCATATTATTATAATAATGTTGACCAAGTAACCAGAGTGGGGAAATTAACTGCCAACTACCCCACGAATGCTAATTTCGGCCGACGGCGGCGCTATCCAAACTGTGAAACTCGCCCATTTCGGTTCGCCATTAAAACAATACCTCCATTTAAATCAGAATTCAAATTCGGCACTTCGATTTAAAGCCCGTGGAGCAACGCGTGGCTAAGTGCAAAGCAAACAGCGCTACCAACCAACTTAAACCTGCAATGGTCGAACCAGGCTACATTGGCCCTTATTCACTAAAAGCCAGTGCTAGCCCACTAGGTCTAGCAATACCGGTCACAATGTGATCCCAATTACTAAGTGTAGAGTGGCAAGCCGCTTATGCAAATGATTCGACGCGGACGCATCTAATGGGCCGTGGGGGCTGCACTCTTAAAACTGTACTAGAGGCAGCCAAAGGGAGTGTCCTCGTGCGTCCAGTGGCAGTCAAATGACACACGTAGGGAGTTCTCTATATTGTTCTGAATTCCCTGCTTAAACACGTCTTACTGTAAGTCATAATAGCAACACGATAATTGAATGACTAATCATATTCATATATAGAAAATGTTACTAACTCTATCAAAACTATATTTGTATATTGTTTTTTGTATATCAGCATCTCGCGCGTAAAAGCGCACTACACCACGTTATTTTTATAGATGTCCTATTTCTGACACAATAAATATCGTTTTTTAATACACCCCGGCTTCGCGCGGGTTTTCTCGTATTGTCTTTGCCGGAATATGAATCTATTATAGTAGTTGGTAGCATTGTTTTGGAGGAGTACGCGGAAATGCAAGCAAACAGACAGGCAGACGCGAAAAGCGACTTTATTTTATGCTATGTATAGATGCAAGAAGTAAACATACTTGAAAACAAGATTTCAGTGTGTTTTTATGTTGTTTGTAATGTTATTTAGTAACCTATGTCGTTGTTAAATGCACTGACTAAGAACTATCTTCAGTACTTTTTGTATGAAGTTTGATCCACTCCAAAACAGGACACCTTTACAAACGTATACCCAGCCGGTGTAGAAACACAACACGATTGTTACTCATTGCATTTTGAGCCGAACGCGCTCACGTGCGGGGCACACGCCGCCCCAAAGGCCACATTGGCTGCGCTCCCGCAAATTGATCAATTTATAACCTCTAGCCGGGACTTTTATTGGCTCTTATCCCGTTTAATTGCTATCGGACGAATTAAATCGGAAACGCTGTCTATTGCACGCAATAATACGCGTACGGGGAGCCGCGCGGCCGCCGCAGCGTGACTGATGGCCAATTACTAATGAGAAATTATTCGGTGATCGGCTTACTCCCAATGTTTCGATATGACAACGTTGGCGATAATTGGCGTTTGATGGGGCTTCGATTTAAGCACCCGCTTCTCTAAATAGATGTCGCTTTGCGCAGCTGTCTGTCTATTTAAACGCTAACGTCTCGTAAACCACGCAACGGATTTTAATGCAGTTTTCACCATCAGCATTCGCAAGGTTTATAATGTGTTTATAACATGCTAATTTTAGTAAAGAAAGCCGAGTAAAGCTGAGTAAAACTGTGATGTTAGAGTACGGAGTATTAAAATAAATGAAGTGAAATTTTCGATGCTCTCTTTTACGCCCCATTTTTATATTCAACGATCCGTGTTCAATCGAATATGAGCTTAACATAAACGTATTAAGTATTAAATAAAGCTGTAATTGGCTTTAATTTTAATGATTCGATATCAGTAAACGAATGGCCAAATTAGTAGCCATGAAGAAACTTAATTTCCACTACTACTGTTATGGATCTTCCAGCTATCAGCATAAACCGCTTTTTCTAAACCTTATTCGTAATGCCAAAGAGATCTGATAGAATGTGCTTTAATTTATAGCATAGGTACTCATATGCATAGTTATTTTGATATTGCTGAACCTGCTGAATTTATGGTCCAACACTTATGACCGGTCATTGATCAATGTCTAGCTGCTTTTAGATAATGAATAGATACTCTCCGCACCTCTACATTCACAATACTAATTTGAGCCAAGTGCTATGTTGCATTTCGTTTTGAAACTATTATGATTTATCAACATACAATATTTAGGCGAGTTACAGCGAAAATGCAATTTGTGTACTTATCATTCAGAGTTTCATTTAATTATCAAAGAAGTACCAATTAAGAAGTTTTGGAAACAGCTAAAGAAAAAAAGACAAATAATGCTTTCCATAGTACGCCATAGACCGAAATGCGTAGGTCATATACATAGACACGGCTGACATAGGCTGAATATCACGATATTGGAAGGTAAAATACAAGAATCCAGAGGAAGAGGGAGACCTCGAAACCAATATACCCATGCAACAAGTAAACGAATGGTACTGTAGCCATATTCAACAGACGACAAAATCGATAGCTCAAGATAGAGAAAATTCGAGATTGCTGCAGTGACAGAGATAATAAAATAATTTAATATTAACTATAATAATTTATTTTCCTCATGTTCTAATAAAATATCAATAAATACCAGCCATACAGTCAAATATCTGTCTATCCATTACCAAACAAACAAACGTGTTTCATCGTATTTTACATTTAATTTAATACACCAAAATACTAATATAGTGATAACCAAAGCTATATTACACATTGTTGTTACGTACTGACGTAAATAATCGGTCAGGCAGGATAAGAAAGTACCTTGCTCGAGACAAACGCGCGCGCTGTTTACAAAGTTAGTTCGCTCAAAGCGGCTGTTCAGTCAGTGTGCGCACATTAGTATGTTAGATAAAGCTGAAAATTACAGCAGAGTGGAAAAAGGTAACATGTGATGTAAAGAATGTGATTTAATTCCACTTCAGTTTATTTTCAACCAAACGGTTTTTCTACACAGTAACTAAATGCAAATGCGCGCGCGATTCAACTCCGTAAACTTGCCCGGGCATACCCTACACGCATACGTGATAGTTTTTTTTTTATTTGCAGCCTACACCCGCGATTCAACTTTTTTAATTCTGCTTTCCCCGGCTTTCCCGCCTGCCTAGCTGCAGACTGGCCAGTTGGTACAATTTGAAAAAAGAAAAACGCATCACTCGATTACTCGATTGGGAATGTTATTCGAAATTTATAGGTCTCCTTCGGGCGGAGTGGTCGTACGGAAATTGAAAATGCCCCTTAAGTTTATGGCGCGATGGTTTATTTTAAGTTTCACAACTCCGGCGTCCAAACTCGGGGAGTTGAATAAAACTGGTGTTAAACAGGTTATTTAGTAACAAAGTTGTGTTTCATTGGGTTCCAATGGCGTTGGACGAGGAGAGTACCAGCGGAATGTGTATTAAAACTTTGTGATAAATAGGTCTGAGCGAGTACGGTGCAAGTTTATTTCTGACCTATCGTAAGTAGGTTGCAATGACTGTTGTTGTTGGTTGTTCTTGAAGGTAATTTATGAACGGGACTTCCAGAAGCCGTAGTGATCGAGTCGTTAAACTTGTACTGAGTGGTTCATTTGGTTCATGGTCTGCCACGCAAAGGTTCCGGATTCGATTCCCGGTCGAGCAGAAATGAAATAATTACGAGTCTGGGTGTTGTATGTGTAATAAGTATGTATTAACAAAAAAGAAAAGTATTTAAGTAGTTTATCAGTTATCTAACACCCATAACAAAAGCTTTGCTTACTTTGGGGCCATCTAGGCGCTGTGTGAATTTGTCTTAGCAGTTATTTTTTTATTTATGAGCATCCTACTAGTGGGTACATTATTAACAATTTTTTTGTCGTCATTGTACTATTGTTGCGCAAAGGTCTTCAGTCCCCATCGAGTACAGGAAAGCACACGTCACACAAACAAGTATGGGAATTAATCCCAAACATACGGTACCGCTGTGGTTCGAGTGGAATCAATAAATTCATGGCCCGCTTGCCCCAGGGAAATTCGCTCTCTAACGTGTTTTTTTTTGCGCGCATGCGAGAGCCACTTGTGTTTTATTTATCATCCGATGGATTCTTGGCCAGTTGTAATACTTACGGTTGCGGTCCGGGTAAGGCGTTTAGAAGTTTACGATATGGTGGCGAAAAGTATTAGCTTGTCCTTGGGTTGACTGTGTGCTAAATCGTGTATCTTTGGGTCGCAACTGGGAAGAAATGTCGAGCTTTTCTCATTACAAATATATCTATCTATACCTATAACATTGAATGCATTCAGGATTTCTCATCCACCGCTGAATATTAGTCAGAAACTTCCAACGAGATCGCTTAGAAGCAGCCTGCAAGCGTAATGACGTAACCAGTAGGTTTTACGTAATAACGTCTAATTACGTAATACTGTTGCCAACAATTCTGATTTCAATGATTGAAATTATTACTTTTACTATTACGTATAATCGACTTAATAGCTTTACTTTATTGCAATGGAACTTTCTGAGCCCATGAAGTCGATAACACGAAATCGCAAAAGTAACAATTTCAATCATTGAAATCAGAGAATTGTTGGCAATTTGATTCCGACCGAATCATCGACCGCCATCCGTCGCCACACCACCAGTACAGACCAATATCTGCTTGGCAATCAGTATAGAATCGAACATCGAAGAATCAACTAACGCATCGACCACCCGACTCCACCGAACCAAATTAATTAGTTGGTAGTATCTAACACTGGAAACACACGCAAATAAATACGCGCCCACCGCGACCGCCGCGCCGCGGCTCGGCGGGCGTAATTATTTAACCAATGGCAATGGTACAGTCGGGAACGAAAATATCGAAGCTTACGGACTAATCAGCATGGAGGTAAAAAAAATACGGACGCCGTTCTACACTAGAGATAAGTAAAGGATGTAAGGTATGGCAATTTCGTTGAATATGACCTGAACATTCACACAGCTACATCAGAGGAGCATTGACTATCTCAGTGGACGACTGAATTTAAAATAAAAAAAAACCGTTTAGTCTACAAATGACTGATTCTACTTTTGACATCATAGTCTACTTTTGACTGATTCTGCATTTGACCGATTCTGCATTTGACCGATTCTATATTTGACCGATTCTGCATTTGACTGATTCTATATTTGACCGATTCTACATTTGACTGATTCTATATTTGACTGATTCTGCATTTGACCGATTCTTGATAATGTTAAAATAGTAAAACAGTAAATAATAGTAATAGTAGTAATGATGTGTAGGTAATTACGTAACTTGTTGCCAACAATTCTCTGATTTCAATGATTCGTTATTACTTTTGCGATTCCGTATGATCGATTTGACGGTTTCAGTTTATTGCAATGGAGCTCTGTTAGCAACTGAACCCATGAAATCGATGATTCGGAATCGTAAAAGTAACAATTTTAATCATTGAAATCAGAGGATTGTTGGCAACAGCGGTAAGTAATTAGCTTACTGGTGCCAAATTCCGTTGCCAACAATAGTTCCAGGTCTGGAAATCCGCCGCCATTTTGTTTGATATTGTACCGCGCTGTCACGCCAGTGACAGTGTCAAAGCACGCACACACATATTTGGGCAGTCATTTCTATGCTTCATTCATGATTGTAGAGACTATCTATCCGTATTTTTTGAGGTCCGTGCTAATCAGATTGACCTGAGCACCTAAGATAATTGGAACCTAATTAAAACCACAGCGCAAATTCCGCTTCAATATGGCCAGTGATCACTATAGATGACTGTGATTCGTCCGATTTTTCAATCTAAATTAAATAACGTTTATTTAACTGCGTTTGTCCCGAGAGTACTTATGTGTGAATTTGTGCGATTCTGCTAGTTTTCTGTTGAAAATATTGTTCTTTGCCTGTACGGAAATTTGCGTTTCTGGTGCTATGCGTACAAATTAAATACTGGTCATTTTCGAAAAGAAGATCTGGTCGTCAGCGTATCTGGTAGTTTGCTGTTAATATATGGTCCTTGTACAGTAATTTGTATTTACCGCCCTGTTCGTCTAGAACTACGGATGTAACTGTCAAATTTCTATAAAACGAAAAGTTAAGATGCCATACTTAAAGAGGCAGCTTCCCTCGTTCGATCGTTCTATGAAAATTCTCCGATTCACAAATACTGTCACTGACTGTACTGTGTTCGCGCGTCGGTGATTGTCGCTCGGGGATATCGGTGAGCGCTTAATTAGTCTCTTGTTAATAACTACTTGTGACATTTACTATTTACAATCTAGTGCGCGGTCGCATCTAATAATAGATCTAACGTATGAAATTGCCTTAATTCGAAGAAGTTTGTCACTTTGACAAACATGAAACAGCCAATGAGAAAAAAAATGCTTTTTTAGAGGAGAGGACATAATGTAAAATAATTTGTGTATACCTGTTGATATAGATATATAGAATGGCCGACGGATAGGAGCGTCGGTGGCCGAGGCGTTAGGGTATCCGACTCGTAAGCGTGAGGTACGGGTTCGACACCCGCTCCGGTCATGTACCAATACTAACTGATGCTCTTACGGTGCGGAAAACATCGTGATGAAACCTACACATTTAGTCGACTGGATGTGTAACCATAATCCAATCTGGTTAGGACCCCTGGTAGCAGGGTCACGGAGGTCAGATGGCAGTCGCTCCACTGTAATTACCTGATTTGCCAAATCCTGGACCATGGTCAAGGTGGACCCCGGGCCTTCGTGCCGGTTGTGTGCCACACAGCCGGGACATTAACGCCAAGATGATTATTATATAGAATGGCCGACGGATGTGCCCAGAAAAAACTAACATAAGAACAACAATTCCCCAGCATAATTATATTTTTTTTATTGTCTAGTGGCCTCCCTATACAATTAAAAAATACAATGGCAATAAAAAAATACAATGGCAATAAATAAACACGGGCGAACGGTTCACCTGATGGAAAGTGGCCACTGTCATCCAGGACAATATAAGGGGAGCGGATGCGGTACCAGCCTTTGATATCTATAGATAATATGCTCATGGTTTGCTTTCGTCGTTGGAAATGATCCGGTTTACACGTTCGTATAACTTCATTAACACGCCCGAGCCTCGGACCGGCTCGGTAAGACAAGGTCCGTCTTAGAGTAAGTAAAAACTTACAGGTATAAGTTCCACTAAGAGTTTACACAGTGGTGTGTGGTGCCGCCACCTCAAAGAATAGCACCACTCCATCTCTTCCCGTGGGTGTCGTAAGAGGCGACTAAGGGACAAATCCGAAAGATGGGCAGCAGCATCTTTCTGGGTAGATTTACATCAACTGCACTGCGATCTCCAACCCGCCTGCCAAGCGTGGAGATTATGGCAATGACCTCCCCTTTCGTGGGAGAGGCCCGAAGTCCTGCAGTGGATTGTTATGGGCTGTGATGATGAAGAGTTTACACTAATATCATCATCATTATATATTAAACAGTATAACTCTTGTCGGTGGAGCAATCGCCATTCCTCTCTCCTGTCTGCCTATCTCTTCATCTCCTAATAATCCACGGCGCTCACATTTTACTTCACATCCTTCCAATATTTAAATCTTGTTCTTGCTCTTCCTCTCTTTCCCTCAACATTGACTTCTATTATATTATGGCGCTGTGTGAATTTGTCCACGAACATCTATTTATTTTATTTATTGTTCTGTCCCCGTAGCATAGTCTACGGCGTAGCAGCTACGTGTGCTACGTAGAAGGTATCCGAGGTTTGAAGCCTCACCGCTTTTTACTAAATAATATGTATTTGAATATTGTTGATTTTAGATTGGAGTCAAATTCACTTCATGTACTGGCAAGTTCCTTCGATACGAGTTTTTTTTAGTTAATCTTTTTTAAATGGGGTACAATTATTAGATTATTTTCATACTAAAACAGCTGCAATAAAAACCGCCTATGTCAAAATTGATCTATAGAAAACACCTATTGTACTTAAGAAATAATTTAAATACAGAGGTAATCATTGTCTTATTGGCTAACAAACCGCGAAAACCTAATTAAAATTCATCAAGTATTTATGGAGTTAAAGACTGATTTTTAACGTTAGAAACGTATATATAAGCGTATATGGAAAAGTATTATGTGTGCCGATAATTGTGCCAGTGAGTGTATTTAAATAATAAATAAATAAATATTCGTGTACAAATTCACACAGTGCCATCTAGCCCCAAACTAAGCAAAGCTTGTACTATGGGTACTTGATAACTGTTATACTGCTTAAATACTTTTAAATACATACTTATATATAGATCACTATTTATACATAGAACACCCAGACCCGTAACAAAAACTTAAGTTCATCACGTCAAATTGACCCCAATAGAAGCGCAACGTCAGCAAGTCGCATAGCCGTAAGCCACGCAAGCCACCACATGCTAAATTTCTCATACGCTATTATGAATAATATATACAGGTGAATGATAGGTACCTACTTAGGAAACATAGGGTGTTGTGTTTATATTATAATTTTAATTTTGCAATTACACTTGCAAGCTAAAACTGTATCTAAGACCAATATCATATATCATAGCAAAGTAGGAAAGCGGACCCTGGCAGTAGCCGGGATTGACAGCTTGGATGATGATGATCTAAAACCAATATGATGATGACAACGATATTATGAGATTGATACTAGATATGTCATATTTTATGAGATTGATACTAGCAGCAGCAGCGCCATCTCTTGGATATGCCGATATCTTTTCGGAAATTTCTTAAATCGCGATATTTGTAATAATGTGGTCTCTGTATATTATACCCCTGTGAGATTAAGACGTTACGTTATGTTGTGTCGACATGTTAGGATAGTTACGAATTTTCGAAACACGCTGTAGGTCTGAGAATCAGCCATTTGTCGAATAAACGGAACTTGTTAAATATCAATGTGGGAGGGTTAAATATGTCACTGAGGTTAAGGTATTTTATAGTCGTAGTATACGTCTAGGTTCTACTTAGCCACCTGCTAACTGCTTTCTAATGGCAAGTAGTGTAAGTGTAGGTAAGTAATTTAATTTTGTGAATATTTGTTTATTTGCTCTAATCTATGTTTAGTTTGTATTATGTTTATGTGTGTTTCTAAGACCTTGCACCGCCTTGGATTTGTCATACCATCAGCTCTTCGGTTGACTGGTAGATCAAGCTATCAACTTTTAAATCCGCCGTTGTACGTTCAGATCATCAAGTTTAAATAATAAAATAAGTAAATTAATTAGTTACAACGCCCGTAAGTTAAGGCATTGGCGCCATTGTTTTTGTTCAAATTAGATTAAAATATCTCATCCCTATGGCCCATGCGCGACAAATAATGTGTTATTATTTCGCAATATCGCGGAACCGACGGCTAGCCGCACTACGGTTTCAGACAGGGTTGCCACTTGCGGTTTTGTTAATATTATGGGTTTTCTAAGGTTTTCTTTTGCATGTTTGTTTTGTTTGTATAATAACCTTTCCATTTATCTGTAAGACAGTTTTATGTACTAAATACGTGGAACAACATATTATGTACTAATATGTATAATATGCAATAGATTTTATATGTAATCTTATATGTATTTGTATTTTGTATTTGTATGTTACGGTGTCTCAGTATAATTAAGGGCTGGATCATGCGCTTATCACATTTGGGTAAATTCACTCGTCTAAATTCAGTAGCAAAAAGCGTAAGAGCCAATCAAAGTGGAATCTATTGCTCATATAATAAGGTCCAATTTTGTATTACTTGTATTATGTTACGTGTCGCTCCGCTTTTCAAAAATCCGTGATACAAAAATGGACTTTATTTGATATCTAGTAACTGAAATTAGGAATGTGTAATAAGCGCATTAGCAGAGTATGCCAGCAGAAGTTTTTAATTGAGAAATAGTCAATAAAAGGTGCATAAAAGGAATTGCTACTTTAAAAGACCTCTTTTCGTAGGTATCAGAGAGGAATGAAAAAATAATATGAAAAATGAAAATAAAATGAAAATGAAAAAGTATTTATTGAATTAGGATTACGTTATAATGTAAAATAATATTCAAGGTAGACGATAAAATAACAACTACATTTCTCCCAGAGACACAGAGCCAACCCTGAGCGGTCGGGTCCATTATTAAAATTGATGGCGTTCGGTCCAGCAATAACGCCATGGCAATAAATATAGGCATCTTGCTTAAGCCGTGCCGGTTGCTCACCGATTGCGTTTGAAAAAAGGAACGAAATGATTTATAAAATAAAATATGAAACCAGTAGATATTCGGCAATTTCATACGATTATTTAAAAACAATATGGCCTTCAATTAGGAACGTCGTTGGCATAGGCGTAGGAAGAGGGGGGGCCGGGTGGGCCGTGCCCACCCCAGGGTGGGGTGCTCACTGGCTAAACATTGACGATTGACTCGGCTTCACCGGCCACCTCAGGGGCCAGGCCCCCCCTGGAAAATAGCCCTAGATACGCCAATGGTCGTTGGCCGAGTGGTTAAGTAATCAGACTCGTAAGCGATAGGTACCGGGTTCGAATTTCACAGCGGCCATGTACCAATTATTCTTTTCCGAGTCATGTACACTGTATGTGGGCAATATTATTATTTACCTATAGTTACGTTGTGTAACAAACGCGTTGACTGGCGGACACTTCTGTTTTATCCGTTTTGGACGACTGCCATACGGACGGACCAGACTACGACACCCATAACGTAGAACACCAAACTCGGAAGATGTATGAACCTTTGAAACACCTGTTTTATCACCAAAGACAAAAAAGTACAAAAAAGTGAGAACAAATAATAAGTGAAACAGTAACAATTTTGTGTTTTATCGATGTAACGTCCTTAGGCTACGGTAATCGAATAATGCCAAATGCATGTTTTTCATACAGGAACTGATATCAAAACTGATATCAAAACTGAAATTATGCTGAGGTGTAGTTTTGCTTTTTTATTTAGGCTCAAGAAACAAAATCAACGTTTTGACTGTCCTAGGAAACACAGTCTCGAGTAATGAATCTGTATTTTACGGTACATAATTGAACTATAGTATCTATATATTATTTTAATTTTGTTAATTTATAACCAAAACTTACTTAAAAAGTTGTAATATCAAGAATATTTACATATTGTTCTCTACAAAATGTCTATTCAATTCCTGTTGCTGTTTATAAAGTTGTCAGTGTTTTTAGCGGCTTCGAAATTCGTCATACATACTAATGCACTTCTATATGACGTTAGGGTAACAGTAAATAGTAGTTTATGCAACTCGCATATAAAAGGGGGTATTTAAACATGAGCGTCTTGCGTTTGAGGAAAGTCTCTACGTAACTCGAGCGTACCCATGATGGGAAAATAATGCCGCATATACACACTCGCTTCCGAGCACAGTGCTGACTAAATTATAGGCGTCGAAAGGGTCAAGGGTTGCGGATGCCAGTTTGTTATTCGCAAAGGCGTTTCCCGAGACATAAGCGTAGTCAAACACATTAGGTATATGTGTCTGTGAACGGAGTCGTGACTGTGACTTGAGATTGGACGTGTGTGTTATGGTATACACAAATAAATGAATATACTGCATGCCAAAACATCTGCACACAGGATCTCATTGCAGTCATCAACAGTCAATGTGGCTAAGTTTTAAGCCTACATTAATTGTGTTCGTCATTGACATGCTACGAAGAAGAATGAGTAAAATGCTGTTACCTATCTTTCATAATCTTACCGTATTTACAGTGTAAGTAAACCCTGGCTTGTCATTCCAATAGAACTATTTTTTTTTATTACTTTACTAGCCAGGCATTTGACCGCCACCTCACCTGGTGGTAAGTGACTATGTAGTCTTCAAGTTGGAAATAACGAAGGTAGACATACCTAACTAAATTACAAATAAATAAAGTAGTAGTCCGCTGACAGACAAGTCAGTCCTTGTTTTGTTTTTCCCGAGCAAGGGAATGTACCCTTTTATTTTTGACGTTGGGAAATAAACTCTTATTTCGAAACGGAATTAAAAGTCGAAAAATATAATATTTTCTTGTTTAATTTTTAAAAGCAGATTAACATAGGAGATACTCCAAAGCTACAGTCCAATGAGTTGTCTGTATTTTATACTTTTGATACTACCAATTATGTTGCTCTGCGTGTGGTAAAATTGCTGTCACATAGCTGAAATTTAGCGAGAAACCTCAAAAATTACGCCATTACTGGAACTATATAGGTAATGTAAGACAAACCATGTAAGTCACCCGATGGCAAGTGCTCACAGCCATCCATGTACACCCGCAACACAATGGCGAAATACATCAAAAAGCCCACAAATTCGTTTCCCATGTTTCTCTTGATTAAGCTACTTATTACAACGATATTTGTGCTCGTTAACGCTACATTGATTTCTTGTAAAGACGTAATACGTCTTATGACGAAGGTTCCCGTACAAGGGTCGACGGTTGGCATGAGCGACAGTGCACGTGGAAATAGACCCTCGCTATGTGAAGATTGGCAAACTGAATTAAAGCCGGAAGGGTCAAGGGTCTCGCTCGTTGCTTTATTATTCGAGACGCTCTTGTTTCCTTCAGGAAGTATTACGAGTACGAGTAAATACAGAACTTTCAAGCTGTACAAGATTTTGTTGCAAACTGTGCTTTGGTGAATTTGTTTTTAATGGTCTATACTTTTTAAATAAATTCCTGCTTGTTATTATTATTATTACATTTTTACAAGGGTTGCATGGTCGTATTTTGTAACAAAGCGCTTTAAATAAAGATTTACAAAATACATTATCTCGAGTAATAATACCAAAATAAAATATATATATACAATGCGCACAGCGATATCTAGCCCCAAAGTAAGCAAAGCTTTGGATGGATATAATTTTTTAAACACATATCCATAAGACCCAGACCCGAACAGAAATTAGAACCTGGGATCTCTTGCGTGACAGACCGGCATGCTAACCAACTGAACAACTCAGGTCGTGTAGTGTAAGATAGTTAATGTGCAATTGGAATTATTGTGTTTTCTATTCTACCTTATTCAAATTATCTAAATTTAATTTAGTACGAGGCTTTTATAAATTAGCATTTGAAATTGAAACAAGGAGCCACCGCCTAAGATTCGGGTTGCTTTTAATTTTGATTAACTAATTGAAGTTGGGCCGAAACGTAACGAAAGAACGATTAACATTTTCCTTTCAATTTGCAATACGGAGGCTCGGTCCAGAACTCCAATCGAATCGATCTCTGTAATAGATGTTATCCTTTTAGCTTTGAAAGATTACGGTTCCAGTAATCAACACTTAAAGGTGCAGTATTATTTTAAAACAGAACACGCATTTAAAAAGCCGAAAATTAATTTATTTGTATTAAACGAGTTCTAATATATAAATCTAGATAAGTTTACATTGATTACTATTTATACTATATACCAAAGATTTCTCGTTACACGGTTAGTAAACCACTATTTTCTTGTATAAAAAATATAGGTAGATGTAATTTTACAATACACTTGCTCGTCGTTATTTAACCGGTTTTTCTCTTGCGCGCTTTTTGTTTGTATTGCCGCACTATTTTAATAGTTTTACTTCTATAAATATTTGTATTTAACAATCCTTATCCTCCTTAAAAATAAAGTCGCTTTCCGCAACTGTCTATTTGTCTCCTCCTAAGCCCCGCAATAGATTACGATGCGGTTCCACTATTTACCTAGAGATTTTATTTACTCCCGAATATTTCTCTTACGGAAAACCAAAAAACACCCGTATGAAGCAGCAATACTTCCCGTATTGTACAAAATGAAGTTGTCAGAACATCTAATCTTTGAAACATCCATTACAAAACTGGCCTCCACTAGGCATATTACAGAAAGTTTCACGAATCTTTTGATCGTGTTTATAAAAAGGGAAATTGCTTTACTTTGATGATCGTGGCTCTTGATAAATTGAAAGTTTCGTCGAGATTCGAAAAGTTGTTCAACAAACTTACCTGTTGCTGTTGATTAGCACTTTAAGTTTGGAAGATTCAATTTCCAATTTCAGAGAGACTCATTTGAGTATTGATACCTGCTCTGAATTTGTAATACTTTGTCAGAGAGTGTTATTATCTGAGTTGAAAGCAGTCCACTGCTGGACGTAAGCCTTCTCCACGTTAATAGAGAGTTTCGCCGCAATAATCTTAGTTGGAGATCGCAGTATTTAAAATACATAACAGAAATCGATACCATGTCACAGTGATATAATAAACACGTCATTATCTTAGTTGTGTTCTCGCTACGAGGGCCCGGAGTCCCCCTTGACCATGCTCCTAGATTTAGTAGATCAGATAACTACAGTGGAATTACGACATTTGACCTTCGTGACCGGGTTAACAAAGGAACCCGACCAAATTGAATCATGGTTACACATTCAGTCTGTTAATGTTCAACTAATGTACATGACTCGAAAAGAGTCATTGGTACATAGCTGCAATGGGCTTCGAACCGGATATTTTCTCGCTTTCAAGTCGGATCCCTCAACCCCCTCAACCATTAGGCCATCGAAGCTCTAAAATGAGAGAGTAGCACATTGTAAAACAATCGGTACCTATAAATAATATTGAGTAGGAACGTATTTCACATACATAAATTCGCAGAAAAGAATATGCTTTGAAAATGAAACAATATAGGTACCGATACCACCTTCAGCGTCGCATCTATCAAAAGTATCCAATTGCCGTGTAAAGAATGAAACGTTATAAGCAGAAACGTTATTGTCTCGCGAGCTTTGTGACAGATAACTCTCTATCAAAGCGTGTTCCATTTAAGTATCGTATCGTCCCTGTTTTCCACCACGTCGACCGCCATTCTAACAATGTCTTGTTATAAATTCTAGCGAGAACAGGGTTGTACTCGGGGCGGTGTACCCTGTGGGGTCAAAAATAGCCATCGACATAACTAGCTGGGAGTAACCGGTTTCGAAACTATTTATCCCCGACGGACGGAACAGAGGCGGTATATGCGTTTGTGATTAGAGGTTGTTTGTTCCTTTGTGTCTTTGTGTGTATGTCTGTTTTGTTCTAATTTCAATTGTTCGACAAATGATATGTAGAAGTTTTAACCACTCTTACATCCACGGCTGCAATATTTCCCTTTTCCAAAATCCAGTAGATAATCCATGGAATATATAGTTACCATTTCTGAATTTTGCGCCGGCCGCTGAGAAAATTCTAATTATCTAGTCCTGTGATCTACAGGGAAAGTAAATCATCTAGCACTGATAGCTTCGACCGAACGTTGAGTGTGATTTTAAAATATGTTGAAAAAATTAACAATCGCAAATAAGATTTTTTAAAATATATTTTAATACATTTAAAAAAATTGTAATGTATTTTCGGTGAAATGAAAATTATGGAAAATAAAAAATGATAAAAGTAATTTCAGATTTATGATAGGTATCCCTAGTTGGGTCCTCACTCCTGTTCGACCAAATTAGCTTGGAGACATTTACGAGTTTATGTGTTGTCTTTATTCATACCTAGACAATAAAATGTTTTTCTGGCAATGAAATGTAAGTTTATTACCTTTCCTAATCCTCAACATCCCACCGATATTTTCGAGATATATACTACTCTGTAAACGTAACGGGAAAAGGTCAATATTACACAAAATGTTAATGATTCGTCCAAATTTTCATCTCCTTCAAAGTAAGCCCCTTCCGAAATAATACACTTATGCCAAAGAATAATCCAATCATAAAAAAATATTTAAACGCATTTTCCGGAACTGACTTGAGTTCTTACCGCGAATTCTCTTTTATGTTTTCTATCGACTGAAAACGTCGCCATTCCGAAGCTTATTGACTGGTTTGCATGTCAAACTCGTAAACCCATGTCTTATCACCATTAACAATGCATTTTACGAATGTAGGGTCGAAATCGTCTTTAGCGACCTTTATGCGATTGTGTTTTCGAAGAAAATTCAGATCTAGTCTAGATACAGGACTAGTCGAGGGGCAAGGTGTTTCATAAATAAGCCGTGGTTTAAATGGTACGAATCGATTCGTGAGACACGGACAATTCAGCGGATATCTCACCACAAACTTGAATGAGGATTTTCGGTCACCATTTCCTTCATTTTAGCGATGCTAACTTCAATTGAAGATGTCGATGAGCAAGGCATATCGTCCACCACATCTCGACTGCTTTTGAATGTACTGTACCATTCCTATGCACGTGTTTTTGATAAAGTCGATTCACCTTAAGCTTTGTGTAACTTTTTCAGCGCCTCTAAACACGAAATTCCATTTGCAATGCAAAATTTCGATCTCAAATTTTATATTTTGCAATTTTACGACCGAGAACTCTTATTACAGCTTGTAATATTTTCGTGAAATCAAATCATACGCGCGTCCTAATTGGCTTTTTACTTAGCGAAATTGATAACGATATTTACAATAAAATAAGCTATAATCCGGCCCTGTCCACTAGTCGACAGGTAGAGTGCACTCTCTGCGTACTTCACGTTGTATCATGCTATGTATTTTGATATCGGTAGCCAGTTTACTATTGCAGTTTAACAAAGGTACTCAAATAAAGTCTATACAATATTTGAGTTAAACCTGATGTATGTTAACCGCAGGGTGTTGTTTGTATAGACCAATGCCGACGGCAACATTTGGAAAATGGCTGGCTTGATTTTATATTGTATTTGGTGTATGAATATGTAATTGAGATCGAGCAGATTAAATTGGTATGAAAGCAAACAGACAACTTTGAAACGTGCGAAAGTAATGAAACGTGCCACTTCAGGAAAACTGCTTTCTTTTCTATCCAGACTAACGAACTCCATTTTGAAATAGCAACTGCAATAGTTACCATTTACAATCAGGCTGTCTGCTCGTTTGTCACTAGCTTATAAAAGCAAAGTTTTCATAGACAACGTCTTTAAGAGATATTTTTCAGCAAAAGTTTAAATTTTAGATATATTGTCTAGACGTTAATTTTGAGAACGTCGCTATTTAAAAACATAGTTAATTAAGATTGACTAACATTAAGCTAAAACTAAGGAATTGTAAAGCATGTATAAAATATTTACCTTTCTTACTTTTACCCCGTCCCGCAGTGCGCTCGGCGCGCATCTTATAAATTTCAGCTAAACTACACACGACAGATACAGATGTGCTGCAAAACAGCCAGTGGAAGTATGAATGCAATCCGAGTGACTGATACGAGGCCCCGACAAGGCACCGGGGCCATCCGGGGCCCCCTTGATATGTCTGCGTTCGCATTGTGTACCCCGAAATAGGATACGGCCGTCTCGACTAGATTACAAAGCTAAATCAAGTGCTTCGGGCTTCCCAGTGGTCGATATTTTGTACTTGTTCTCTCAACCGATCTTGCAAATGGGCTGGTTCTGTTTCTAATCATTGTGGAGTAATCGAGACAATTAATTCGTGTTTGATATTTATTGCTCACTAAAGATATTTGTTTATATTTTTATTAGAAGTGTGGTATTTTTATAAACGTTGATAAAATGTTCAACGTTAATTAAATATTACATATAACAATAAACTGAAAAGTGTAAGAGTATTTAGAAGCAAAATAAGAGTTTAGCCAGCACATTCACGCAGATGTCTGACTAAATATACGATTGCATCTACATCAGTATGTTTGCCAATCGCAAACCGACGACTATAGGCTACTGTGAACTTGTGATATGGTGTCTAAAGGCATCAATAAATGTAATTTCATTTCATTTCATTCTTTTCTATTCATTTCATTTTATTGGATGTATCGCGCAATCGCAAGATGCAGAAAGAGCGAAACGCACCGTGGATTATACATAAATCTCCGTCTCTTACTATTAACTGTAATTGCATGCTAAGTCGTGTATTATTAAAATTAACTCCACAATTTCATTGAAACGCGAGAACTGTATAATACCAAGAATTCAAAGCTAACATCGTTTTAAGTGCCATTAAAAACCGCTTGCCTGTAGCTCGCGCTTGGAGTAAGTAATAGCTGTTTACGAGTGCAGTAACTGGCCGAATGATTTCAAATGAACAGTTTTTTGAGCGCTTTATTTTTAACCCACCAGGAAAAGTTTCAAAATATATATGGAAGTGGAAGAGGCTAGAGGTGAGTACGGATCGTATCTTGAGGCACTTGCACTTGAGTATATGTCTATCCCAGCGGGATACAGGCGTGTGTGTGTGTGCTTATATGTAATAACATGCTATTTTAAGCCCTAAAATAACATTAGTGATTAAGACAGGCACTCACTCGAGGCATCAAGGCCGACGAGATTTCAGCTGCTCTTATGACACTTTCACTTAGGTGTTGCAGAAAACCTGATGGGTTTAAATTTAAAAAAAAATATTTTCATGTGTTACATATAAATGTTATAATTTAGTGGGTACACCCACTTTTAAGGGTGCCTGGAGTCTTAAACAAGCCTCCGTCCCCTGGAGTAGGGCATCGTGCCTAAATATGGTAAAAAACATTAAAAATCCCACTTAATGATGTTACTATTCCCTTTTTTCATTTTCACCCTACAATTTTCAGTCCGTGTTTTTCGAAAATCGAAGCAAAAATTGTACTCCTTACGGGCTGGTTTCAAGACAATATTAGGCTTCTTCCTGGGCACATTCTGCTCCCTCCAAATAGAGTGGCAGCGGTGAGCCTTATTAAATACAATGTAGTTGATAGTCGGGTATTTGACAGGCCACGATGGAACAAACCTGAACATTAGAAAGGGTACCTATGGCAGTGAAAATGCACAGAAACATTAGCTCGATCAACAATGCCATATTCAACATACTCGTAACAGCCCAGACGCATTCCCTATGAACTGCATCATCATGAAAAATAGTGTAACTAATTATTAGTGTAGCTAACAATCTATTTCTAATACTGAAAAATTAGGTATAGCTACATACAAATACTCATAATTCGTAAACATTGCTAAGCTACTAATAACAATATTTACAGCGAATATACAATTCGACAATTTTACAAACGGTAAATATCTGATATATTTACATTGATCATTTGCAAAAGAAATTGCTTACGCTCGGAATCACGGTCAGAAACCAATTCAACCTTGAGCCATTGTTTATTCAACTTCTGTTGATATTTCATGGAACACTGGCGAGCGTAAATAAACCGAATAAGAGCTACACAGAGCAAAGAGCTACATTTGGCTAGACTGATTTGGAAGCTTTGTATGATATGCGATGCGAAACTTGTGCGGTTGATTGTTTGTTTTTTTGGAACACCAAAATAGTGTATGCAAGATGTAGTGTTGTCAATCGGCCAAAAATTAGGTAGATTTGGTTGTCAATGTGTGCGTGTGACAATGTATATACTTGTGCATGGCGTAGTTTTGCGGCGTGTTGTTTACAGGATTATGTCTTTATTTATCATTTGGTCTGAGAGGTATACATGTATTTTAATAATAGATTATATCAGTTCAAGTTACCAGATATCCATGTCAAGTAGGTAGGTAGGTACTGCTTTTAGTTTTAGTCCGAATCAGATTCCGGTTTTGTCATCATCAGTATCAATCATCACAGCCCATAACAGTTTACTACAGGAATTAGAGCCTCTCCCACAAAAGGGGAAGTTATTGCCATAATTGACAGGCGGATCTGATCGCAGTGTTATAAATATAACAATGGAAAACGCTGCTGCTCATTTTACAGCCTACAGAGACTTAGATCTTTTGCCTCGAAAACATAAGTCGCCTCGTACGACATCCACGAGTGTAAGGGGTTGGTGCTTTTCTACTCGTCCGGTCACCTTACGGCCAATCCAGTTTTATATAATTGGAATATTGTCGACGATGTTAATACGTCTCGTGGAGTTGCAATATGTGACATTAAATGTAGGTGAGAAACAAAATGAAAACAACAAAGAATTTGAGCAAAACTATTTCAATGTCAAGATGTTGTTTTCAATTCTAGATAACGTAACAATACTGTTTTGCGGAAAATAATGAAAACGCCCCGCATCGTTGATGTTTTTTTCGACTATCTTCGTTTTCGTGTTTACAGATTCTTACTTTTACCATATCGGTATTTCTTAAAAAATGAAATTGCCCCCTTTCTTTCATTATGCCCATTTATTTGACTATGCTGTCTTTAAAGGCAGTTTATTAGTTTCTATGGAACCAATAAAACTGCGATACCAACTTCTGTGCAAGCGTGCGTGTATGCTTTACGATATGGTCTCAAATATAAAATCAAGGCTAAGGAAATTACCCCAAATGATCATTACCTTCCCACTATTTAGGATGATAACATAGCTGGAACACGCGACCTAGCAGAGGTCATTGCTCCGATCGCATGCAACCCGACTGAGGAAACCAAAACCAAATTTCAGCATCAACTAAATTGAAGAACAAAATCTTGACCAAATTGAAGAACAAAAACTTAACCATCGAATCCGGCCCAACCGTCAATAAAACAGGTACTCACCATTTGTATTACATCGACGTGCCGCTACCGTATTACAAATAATCCTCATCCGCATCGTCTACGCTATGATCGAACGCTAGAATATCTTCGCACACTGAACCTAATACGAAACAACTCCAATACCTTCTACAATACAATTGTTATCGTAATAACAAAGCACACACAGTTCACGTATATCGCGGCGCGTTCGCTCGGCCTCTCGCCGTGGGTGGGTACGTCCGTCCCCGCCGGCGGCCGGGGCAACACTGACGCCTGTGCTGTCCCCGCCCGCCCTTGTCGGTTTCTTTGTCTCTACCCCCGCGTGGCGCGGGCGGGCGCGAGCCCTGGCCGTCAAACGCGACTGATTCCCCGCCGGCAAGGATAATTACGACGGTGTCGGTGCAGTGTCGCGCGCGACGAGAACAAATCATTTCGAGTTACACAAAATATTTGGCGACCGCAATACGGATCGGGGACGTATTGGAGAATGAGAGTTTAGAGTATCCTTAATCTATGAGCATGCTGTAAGATTGATAAATAGATACGAGAGATGCAAAAGAGGTTTTTCAGGCCAGGCAGGAATGTAGTCTCTACGGGAAAGTGTACCGAACCTCATATTTATTACAAGAAAGGTAACCTGCATAAATTTAGTAGTTGTTGTGCAGAAAGGCATGATGGTATGGCTTTACAGTTCACACACAAAGCAATATTGTAATACAGTACATCGATGTTAGTTGTAGAATACGCCCGTGGTATGACTCTCTCGAGTCTGAAAAGGTTCCAAATGCTTGCTTTGTTGAGTTACCGTTAGGTATTCGGTGTATTAAGCAAGTCACTGATAGTAAGCAATTCAAAAGCTACTGAAACTTAAGAAATAAAGTAATATTAAAAAAAAATACTTTATTTTGCTACATATAACAAAAAAAGATTGTAAAGATAACAAAAAGCGATTTATCAGATTCACAGAAGTGAGTACGATTATTTTTTAACAAACATGACCTTAGTTAGCGGTCAAATGCCTGGCATGCACCTAAATATTTAAAATTAAAAGGAAAACTTAACATTACTCAAATACATTTCTTTTACTTTTACTACTAGGAAATGTACATATTTGTAAGAAGATGAAGATAAGAATACATTCCAAGAATTTCGAGCTGCTGTAGTCGGAAAATTAAAGGTATAAATATTATTTCTTTGGTTAAAGGGTTTCCTTCGAGGAATCCGATAATAGAGCGATGACATTTTCTTATAGCCAGGGGCTACAAGAAATATCACTCTTTCCGAGCCCGTTAAGTACATTATTTATCTGACCGACAAATCTTTATATAACTACTTAAAAGGCAGGTACTTTCAACCTCGACACAATTACGATCTTAATGAAAATTCTAGAGTTTTTTCGAGAATAGTGTGTGGTGTATATAGTATTAGGTGTAAGCATAAGAGCATTTTTGCTTTAGGCCGCTGTTTTCGAGTTAAAGGCAGTTCCCAGACACAGTGTTTACTTTGGATTAAGACATGGGATCGTTCAAGAGGTATATTAGAAGTCTCCTTAGAGGCGGGCGACGCATTGGTAGCGCCCCTGGTATTGCTAATGTCGATAGATAGGCGGTGGTGACCACTTTGTTTGCCCCAATACATTAAAAAAATAGTTAAATATGACAGTATTGTGATACTGACAACATGGCAATAATAATTATACCACAGTGGTATAAAGAGCCCCCCTTCCCCCTTATTTTGTGCCCAGTATCATTGTTTCGAAATCTCATAGCCATCGGTTGCCATGTCATTATTGGCCATCATTCCTCCCCCGTACAGCATTTATCAATCATCACCGATTTAACGACGAGATAGCCACTTTGAAGGCGCAAGGTTCTAAGAGATCAATACAGCTGATCACCGATAGCATCTGTGCGTTCATTTGGGGTGAATTGTAGGTAGGTAGGGATTTTCCCCTTTGATTTTCGATCTACGACTTTCAACAAATTAGGCGGGTGATGAATCTGTACCATTCATTCGTGCGCTCAGTAGTCGTTTAATCAAAGGGTTTCTTCAGATTATAGTTGATAATTTTATCTATTTCATATCATGTTTCCTTATTCGTTGCACAGGAATAACTTAAAATGTTGTCAGATTAAATTAATCTTCAAGTTAAGGGGGATAAAAAGACATAGCAACAATCTATATCGCTTTTGAATTTGGTTATTCAAATTAAATGAAACATCATTTATTTCAAGTACGTAGATCCCATAAATACAAAATTAATGATGTCACATAGAAAATATTATTAACAATGTCATACACACATGGTTAAACTACACTTTGTCAAAATTAAATACAAACAAAACTTAAGTTTTACGACTAGGCTGGTTCAGTTGGTTAACATGCCGGTCGCCACTTTGAGGTCCCGGGTTTGATTCCCAATGATGAATTTTAATTTCTGCTGCAGGTCTGTGTGCTATATTTGTAATAAGTATGTAATATATTATTGTTGTAAGCTGTCAGACATCCAAATACAATAAAAGAAATGAAAAAAGTATACAGTTTATCAGTTGTCTGTGGCTAGATGGCGCTGTGTGAACTGTCCAAGCATATTAATATGATATTACATTGATGAAAGTGCTCCGTGAGAACCGCAACTACTGCAGTGGAGGAAAATGGCATTAGCTGTCAGAGCAAAATGTCCGGGTGTTTTAAAGGTACGTAACTACGTACTGTTTTAATATTGCTAAATTCCATAGACAGCGGTGACCACTTTCCATCAGGTGGCCCTTGCCTGTTCACCTACCAATTGACATAAAAAATGAACACTTAAAAGACATAGACATAGACATAGACATTGATAAAATAATTTACAGGTCATTTAAATCAATTGCTTCAAATTAACAATCGTGATCGTATCTAATCCAATATTAACAAATGTCATAAAAATAATTATAGCAATACATCAATAATTAAAAATAAATATTAATAATTCCTTAAGAAGTGATTAGTCATTAATTAAATAAATAATTATATTCATACTGTCAATAATAGTATAGCTAACGTTGGTCAATAATAAATATATAGAACAAAGAATAGTACAAAAAATAACCTACACAGATTCAAGTGTCAGTATGACAAATAAGTAAGTATTTCTTAAAGAAAAAGGGATGGCAGGGCAATGCGAGTGGTTTATGATATACACAGTGATCGGAGAAGGCAGAGCCATTTCATTTCAACATTGAAATAAATATGGACACGCCGCTGGACTACAACGCTAAGATTTTAGTAGTTTATCAGTTATCTAGCACCCATAGCACAAGCTAGTTTTTGTTTGCTTAGTTTGGGGCTAGATGGCACTGTGTAAATTTGTACACGAATATATATTTATTTATTTTATTTTAATAAATAAAAACAGATTTTAATAAATAACGATAAAAGACACATGGCTTGTTTCATACAAACCAGTGAGTGCGCGACGTCGTCAAACTCAAAATACTCCTCTCAAAGTACTTTTAGAAAATGCTCTAACAACTTTGTTACATATTCTCATCCTAACCTTAAAGGAATATTGGTGCCATAATAATAACCGCAGCGACGTAACCGTGGAAATAAAATACTTATGTAAACAGCTGCAGATACCGTATCTTGAACACTGATATCTCGAAGATGTCATCGTATTTCCACAATCTAGCAGTTGATGTCGTTCAGCAATGAATTCGGTTGTGCTGTGGCCTTTTGCCACAAGTGGTAAAAGTAGTTTCAGCAAACCTAGATAGATTTTATAGGCAATTAGATTTGGTGGGCATGTTTACGAACAAAAGTTGTAAGACTGCGAACTCGTCAACATTATTTGCCATGATTGTGAGTAGAAATTGTAGCTCGTCAGATGATCAGACGTTCTTGTATTAATCTACGTACTTTCTACTCGTACACGCTTGCCTTCCCCTCTACTCTCTACGCGCAACTACTACGCGCCTACGCGCCTACGCACAGCCTCCACGCCTGTACTCACAGCCTTCCCGCCTCAACTTGTAGCCTCTATACGACTACTTGCAGCCTATTAGCGTTATGCACCGCGTTATTGTAGTGTTGATCTACATACTTTCTAATCATACGGTCCGGCTTTTCCCTCCACGCTTCACGCGCAGCCTCCTCGCGTCTACGCGCAGCCTCTTGAGTAGCCTCTATGCGTCTACGTGTAGCCTCTACGCGTCTACGTGCAGCCTCTTAGCGTTATGCACCGCGTAATTGTAACCCGTCAGACGATAAGATGTTACTGAGTTGATATAGGTAGTTTCAATTTGAACACGCTCCTGCCTTCCCGTCTACGTTATTTGCCTCTACGCTCAGTCACTGTAGTGTTAAATACCGTGTATGACACGATATGAACGATTGGTATTGTGTTCTAAGAATCCATAAAATCGATGAATCACGTCAAAGACAAAGTACAGAAAATATGGCTTACAACTTTACAATCAAAGTAAATTTAATGTAGTACTGCACCGCCACTCTACTTGATTGTGTCTCTATGTACGACCTATATACCATAAATTGCCATAATCACGGTGCTGCCTTTTACAGTCTACCTACACATGTCTACCTCACCATCTCTAGGTCTCTATAGCCCTGTATGTGCCTACAATCGTATGATATCGTCTCATACTACATTCAACAGCAAGAAGTTTTGTGCTTTACATAACACTAAAAAGGCAATATTTAATCGTCCTCCTGATGGAAAGACGCTATCGATAATTAATTCACGATAGCAGACCACCGAAATCGACTAGGACACAATCAAATTAACAATTACAATATTCACATAAGTTTAAAAATATGGGGCAAGAGCACGAAGGGCTGAGAGGGAGACCTTGAAAACGCAAGACTCGGCCAAGCCGTGGGCGTTTCCAAAAAATATACATCATTACGCTTTTTTACGAGCGACATTAACCCGGGGATAGCTATCACAAAATGGATTTACATTCATTCCGTAACCTGAATATAAAACATCGCCGAAAGAGCGGCGCAGCTATTTTTTTGTTGGAAAAGTGTCATTCCAAGTTCTGACTCGGACTCGCTATTTTTATCCATTAAACGTAATCTTTATTCTAAACTGTGTTGAATAGGGCCGGATCGATTTCTCTGTCTAACAGGGCACTTGCGATTCGTAGAATTCGTGTTGCCTGTTATGGTTTTTTCCAGGAAAACTAGTGTAAGTTAGCCTGTGGTAGTGTGGTAGACAATACAAAAACTTATTAAATGCACGTAGTCGTTTTAAATCCGATTTCATAAACTGTATCACAGTTCGAAAACTATATATTACTATTCCCGAGAATCACAGGCTTTGATAGCGTTGATTACACAATTCCTGGCTATCGCATGAAATTCGAAGAATATCGGATTTAATTGATTCCATTCTCGCGGATGGCACCAGCAACGTTAGTATGCATGTATATATCTTTATGCACTGTTACGTACATCGGCGGACTAATAGCTTCATAGCCTTATCTGCCAGTCAACCGGAGAGCCATGACAAGTTCAAGATCATTAAAGCAAACATAATTATAAACACTAACTAAACTAAATAAGTAGGTTTAAGCAAATTTAACAAATATTCACAAACCCATATTGTAAATTACTTTACATTTGGACGTAGGTCCATCAACTTTACAAAAACTCAAAACATATATTAGAGGTCTCTTCGGAGGCGGGCAACGCATTGGTAGGCCCCCTGGTGTTGCTGATGTCCATAGGCAGCGGTGACCATTTTCCATCAGGTGGCAAGCGGGCCTGTTTGACTGCCGTATAACATAAAAACAAACTATTCCATAGAATCGCATGAATCATCGGATACAGCTAGCCCATAACCTTAATTAAGACATAAGGGCGTGGATATCCCTAACTACACCTACCTCACGGGCGCAACAGCTACTCATTCATAAATCTGTCGACAGCCACCCGCTACTATTAGCCAACGTTTCACCAGATTGTAATCTACACGACTGAATAAGGCCACTGATAAAAGCTGGTTAATAACGCACTAATTTTATTAACAGCTTCGAACCGCACGGTTCTGCCGCAGGTAATATACGGTGCACTACTCGTTCGTACACGCTATTTATTGAATCCGCGCCGAATAATTGATAAACGGCGAAGCGCTAACGTTGTTTCGTATTTACGGTGAGGATAGTGCGACTAGTGATGCGACTGGTAGATGAGTGGTTGTCGATAATTTCTTGTGAATTATTTAGGTATAAGACGCTGTCCTAATTCGGTGAACGTCGGTAGCCGAGCGGTTAGAGTATACGACTCGTAAACCAGAGGTCCCAAGTTCGAATCCCGTTCCGGCCATGTACCAATGACTGTTTTCTGAGTTATGTACATTAGTTGAATACTAACTGATGCTCTTACGGTGAGGGAAAACATCGTGATGAAACCTGCACATTTAGACGACTGGATGTGTAACCATGATCCAATCTAGTCAGGTTCCTCTGGTAGCAGGGTCATGGAGGTCAGATGGCAGTTTCTCCTCTATAATTACCTGACCTGCCAAATCCTGGATCATGGTCAAGGCGGACCCCGGGCCCTCATGCGCCAGAGCACAACCGGGACATTAAAGCCAAGATGATTATTTTTATAAGACGATGTCCTAATTGGTAACGGTCGTGCGACCACGGTCATGCAACGGGCAGTTTTGAGGTCTCCTATAATTGGTCGGGCGATGTCCGTCGTACGACCATGGTCGCACGACCATTGCCAATTAGGACAGCGCCTAACATCGTCATCGACAACCTAAGTAAACCGCACTGTTGAAATGCTGAATATATCAGAAGTATTACGTTGGGTACTTTAAGGCGAGGCCGTTTACAAGCTTATATTTATTTACACTGACAGACCAAACTGGAACACATTGCTTAAAAACGATAAATCTGAAAAAGTGCTAATTTTGAATTATTTTTGTTTGTTATTAAAAAACTATTCGGTAAATAAAAATTATATTCGGCAATACTTTAAGTTTAGTTATAGATCTACAAATAAAATAAATTGTAGTCGTGACTGTAAATCCTGAGATCGAAGCAATTAAATTTACTTTATACAGGGTAGTTGTAGAGCGTCGGTGGCCTAGTGGTAAAAGTATTGGACTCGCAAGCAAGAGGTACCGGTTTGGAATCCCACTGACGCTATGTACGAATGACTCTTTTCTGAATTATGTATGAGGGCAACTGAATGTGTTAACTATGATCCAATCTGTCAAGGTTCCCCTGGTAGCAGGGTCACGGAGGTTGGATGGCAGTCGCTTCACTGTAATTATTTTATCTGCCACATCCTGGATCGTGGTCAAGGTGGACCCCCGGCACTCGTGTGTGGGAGCACAACGCCAAGATGATTACTATTTTATTATTATTAATTCAATCTATCGATATTTACTATTAACAACACTGCCTTTATCCTTTAATTTATATTATGCTTATGCGGTTATCAGCACGTGTAACATTGTATGCAACATGGCTTTATCAATGAATTTTAGCATCAAGAATTAATCCAATATACCCATACCTACCCTAGGTATGGGTATATTGGGTATATCCCTGCATTGAGCAGCAGCAAAATCCGTTCAGTAGTTTATAGTTTATCGCGAACAGACCGATAGACAGACAGACGTGGCGTACAACTTTGTTTTGTAATATGTAGCAATTACGATAAAGATTTCGTAACTGAACGTAACAGTATGAAAAATTCCAATTAAAACACATTCAACGGATTTCTGATCGATGCAAAATTTGAAAGGACAACTTTTTATTGTCAATTGACAGATATAGCCACTTCTCGATGCCGGCGGTCTGTTGGTCGTTGAACCCGTACATTCGAATCACGGGCTGAAAGAGTAGCCCCGCTACGTCTCAACTGCTGTGTACCCGGGCACTACCCGACGTCGTCATTACAAGCGCGTATGGGGACGAAGTTAATAACTATCACAAATACGAGGCGCGTCCCGCGGTGTCCCGAGCCATACATTATTCAACGGGACACGCAGCGGCGCGCCCGGTTCGCCAGAGCTGCGAGACGGATTTTCGCAGGTACCTACGTATCAAAGTGCACAAAATCCACAGATATACCAGACAAATCACAAATATTCCCTGTTCGCTCACTCTACAATGATTATGAATTTTGCTGTCCAGTTTTATCGTCTATTCATATAAGCTCTAAGAAAATGACGCGCGCAATGTTTTGAACGTTCGACATGCTGCCCAAGCTAACAATGACCTGACGTTTCTTTTGAAACATCGGTGTAAATTTTATAATTTCTTAATAAAATTTAAATCAAACCATTTAAAAGACGGTGTAATTTAGTGCACATTAATGTGAAAGCGCAAATTATGGAAATACGGCTGGATTATCTTTCATCGGTAAGTAATTTCATTCGTGGTCGCAGCGATCGGGAATCAAAGGAATTGTGACAAAAATATGCATCGTAATAGTGTGAATTTGCAATAATTGAAATGCTGTACCTTAAAACAACATGCCATTAAAGATAGATTTAAAATTATTGGGAAATTGAGCAATATTTCGGTGATAGAAAATATTATGATGCTAACAGGGTCGGATTTAGTATTCATTGTATCCAATTTAATACTCAAATCTTGCAAATAGCGGTCCTCAATTTTAGATGTATAAATTAGGGTTTCATACCAAAATGTACCTAAATGACATTTTTAATTATCTGACATTTTATGAAACAACTTAACGGATTAATCGCGTATTTACGTTTATTTACATTTATTTGTTTTTCCAAGTTTCCTAAAGACCAGATATGGGTTGAAAATTGGAAGTGTTGCGTTGTAAACATTTTGAAGAACAGGATAATAAGTAGATGCAAGTCCCTTCAGTCCTGTTGTTTTCAGAATCAATCAATTATATGAATTGTTACTTTCCGGTAGGAAACCCGGAACATACCCTTAAAATGTGTAATAATGACCGCGATAGTTTAAAACATTATATAACAAATAAACATTTATACCGGTCAAAATACTCAAAACCCTCCTTCATGCAAAAGCAAGCACTGCCAATTCACGATCACGAACGAGAGAATACGGTGGTAGGTATCAGGGCGTGGGTTTGATTCACTAGACACCTTACCTTTTATTATAAAGTCAATATAAAATTATAAAAACAAGTTTAAAAAAATTACAAAATCATCCGGAGCGAAATATACTCACAAGAGAGATATGTTTAAATTTGTTATGAGTGGAAATTCGTAGCAAAATATAACATTGCAGATGGGCTGCCTTGTTCCGTCCCTGCATTTGTATTAGTGTGTGTGTCATAGAGATGTGTGACATTTTGTATCGAATTGATTGTATGGTATGTTCTCTCTGCTTCTGTAGATAAAAAATTTACTCTATGACAAAATCATGACACATAAATATACTTGGTCAAATTCACACAGCGCCATCTAGCCCCAAAGTAAGCAAAGCTTGTGTTATGGGTGATAGATAACTGATAATATACAATTCTTATAAATACATACTTACTATACATAGTACGCCCAGACCCGTAACAGAAATTAAAATTCATCATTTAAATTTCCGCTCGGCCGGGAATTGAACCCGGGACCTCTGCGTGGCGACCGGTATATTAACCAACTGAACCACTTAGGTCGTCTATATATTTATCTATCTCGTCAATATATACATATATTTTATAAGTTGGTAGACATCATAATCTGCGATGTACACATTCCACAACATTCAAAATACACTCATCGCCACGATTCAATTTAGTTCAATTCATTTATTCGGATTATCCGCCCACCTAATAATTTTCCACGCTAAATCTGTTATAGTATAAACCAAACTAATTTCCCGCCGTCTGTCAATATGTATGCTTAGATCCTTTAAACTACGTAATTGATTTCAATGCGGTTTTCAACAATAGATAGAGTGATTCAAGAGGTAGGTTTAGAAGCAAGAAAAAAAGAGGGTCGGTAGAACGTAGAGAACAACGCCACGTTGAGGTGTAGGCAGAGACCACATTGTTCCAATTGTTACAATACAAAGGCAAAGGCATTACAAAGAAGCTTAAATCCATTAATACTTAACAGATTTAAATTATATTTTCGCAGTTTCATAGAAAATAAGACAGTAGGTCGATAGTAAGTAAGAAAGTGTATAAAACCAAAATGCATCCAATAATGTGTCATGGATTGCTCAAAATTATCTTTTCTGATATAGGTTGCATCTCTAGAGCTTGCTGGCAGTTGGTTACATGGTAGACTACGTAGATATATCGTTTATATTTTGTAACTTTATAGACCTACATATTTGTTACTTCGCAAAGCACGAGTTCTACGCTTCTTACTTCCCCAAGTTTTGCTTGAAGCTGGAACGCTCAGGTGTATGTAAATACAGACACCTGTACAGGTTCGCAGGATAGAGATAGAATACCGAATTTTTCAAAAATGTCGATTATTAAGTTATTGAGGTTTTTGTTACCGACTCGCTTTCGCCCAGTGTACGAGTACAAACATACCAACACCAAATTCGATACCAATATCGATCATTTATTATTAACATGTAAGAGCGCAGTTGGGGATTTGTGCTGTCGATGAATTTACATTTAAAAGCTTTTCATCAACTTTTTAATGAGATCCCCTATTTTGTGCTGAGTGCCTTAATTAGCCACGTCATTGTTCATTTACGTCGTTCATTTACGTTCATCATTACGTCGAAATGACGTAAATGAACATTAGCTTTTGTTTTTAGTTTTCAGCTTATTTATGGGACTTCGCAAAGATTGATGTTAAGAGGATACGATGTTGTCAAAAAAATTTAAATATCAATATTTTTCATTGTTAATGGTAAATATTTATAATACCTTTATTCAAGTGACTAAACTCATTGTGTTAGTAATTTGTTAATACAATGAAATACAATAAATTATGATCTTGGCGTTAATCCCGCCATATGCTTATACGCTCCCGGTTATACGCTCGCGCACGAAGCCCGGGGTCTGCCTTGACCATAATCCAGGATTTGGCAGATAAGGTAATTAAAGTAGAGCGACTGCCATCTGACCCTGGTATCAGAAGAACCTGCCCAGATTGGATCAGGTTTCATTACGATTATTTCCCTCATGGTAAGAGCATCGGTTAGTATTCAATAAATGTAAATAATTCAGAAAAGAGTCATTGGTACATGACCGCAGTGGGATTCGAACCCGGTAACTGTCGCTTATGAGTCGGATACAGTTACTTCTCGGCCACCGACGCTCTTAATACAATTAAATACAATGCAATTAATTAATTATTTCTCGCAAAATATCGTTGGCAGCAGTGCGACATGTACAGGCAGTCGAGCCTATCTACGATCATTGCCGGGATGCTGTTGGGGCTGGCCCGCACTCTGCTGACCAGGGATGCTGCTCTCTTGCACATTGTAGCATATATATGGCCTAGTAAACTAGTTATATAGCGTGGCAGCGTGCTTGCGAGGCCACAAGTTATGCAACTAACACCGAGTCCGGGAACTGGATGGCAAACAACACGAAGGCAACTTTAGTACCTCTCTAGTCAGGTGCTAATATGGTGAAGCGAGATTGGCTAACGTCATCCGCTGAGGACCCTTGGGCTGATTGAACAGTTTTGGGAGACGATTGCAGTATATATTATTAATTTTTAAATAATGCCACCTATACGCTGCAATTACTGGTTACCATCAGGCAGGCCGTAAGCTTGTCTGCCATCTTAGTGGTATAAAAAAGTGGATTGTAAAGTTCTGGACTTTGACCATAAAATAATTATTATTTTACATGTAACCAATGCACCGTTAATACGCGGCATGCACATAATATGCGAGAATATACATAATGCGCGCTTTCAGAATTTGCTATTTGATCCCGGCTACAGATTCAAACTACAGTTATAGTTCATATTAGACCAGGAGCTAGCGTAAATGTGCGCATTATTGATATTTTTACATGCATTTTTGCACATATTTATTTCGGCGTACTTACGAATAAGCAGCACAGGCCGCGTTTACTTAAATGAGGATCGTACCTGGAACAAAGGTTAAATAAACATTTAAATTGTCTCATTACATTTGTTATTCGTCAGTAGCCAACCTGTGTGATTACGTGGGTAAAATAACGTTTTATATCAACTTCATGCTCGACTGAAGTATTTTAAATTAAATTTTTTTATGTCATACGTTACAAAAAAAGGCAAGGGCCAGATGGAAAGTGTCCACCACACTAATGGTACCACCAATGCGTTGCCCATCTATAAAATCCCGGGACATGTTGGTCTGGTAACAAACAGGTCAAAGTCACGGTTTCCCACCCCTTTGAGCAATGGAGATTCAAAGGCAAGAACACAATACTATTTTAAATTATGACCCAAGTGGTTAAATTACTTAACATGCCGCTCTGGACACGCAGAGGGCCCGGGTTCGATACCCGGGCTAACGGAAATTGAAATGATGAATTTTAATTTCTGTTGCGGGTCTGGGTGTTATAAGTATGTATTAAAAATATATAAGTGGTATATCAGTTGTCTAGCACCCATAACACAAGCTTTGCTTACTTTGGAATTAGATGGCGCTGTGTGAATTGTCCAAGCATATTCATTTTTATTCATTTATTTACAATGTAGTATCGGCGGCTCCTATTCTAACAAGATCTCCCAGGCCGATAACAAATCGCAATCTCTTCACCAGGCTCCCGGGCCACCGCGCGCCAACTTCAAAGCGTTCCGTCGCGATGGCAACCGTTGCCAGCGAGCGCGATCGCGTGCCGGCTGTAACATGACCAGTTTAATTAAGTCCCCCGGTTAACACGCAGTGGTTAATGCAATCACTGGCCAGACGCGCCGGGCGCGGGGCGGGCGGGAGCTCAATCGTAAATGGCCGCTGTGCTTCGGCGGAAGACATGTGACTGGACCACTCGTGTTGTGTTCTGTAAGTGCGATGTTTGGAGGGACTTCGCGCGGGTGTATGGGGGAAGTGACTTTGAGCAAGCGTATGGGAGAAAGTAAGTAGCAATATTTAAAAAAAATGAGGATTTTTGAAAATATTACAAAAAAAGACGGTGGAAGACGTGAGACGCTATCCGGTGCTGGACTGGACCATCACTTTCATTACCACTACGAGCTTAAATAACCTAACCGATAGAATAAATATATGTTTTCGATTCTATTCTATTCTATTCTATAGAAAAAATCTGGTAACCCCCGACCAAGTTTACATGTACTCAAATATTATCTAAACTACTGAACCGATTTTAATGAAACAAAGCTAAGAACCATCTCGATTAAACTAGCTTTCAAATAGAGAAAACCGCATCCAACTCAGATCATCCGTTCGGAAGCTACGGTGTCACAGACAGATACACAAAGCCACAGATACATAGATACACACGTTAAACTTATATTACCCCTCTTTTTTCGTCGGGGGTTAAAGAACATGCAAATCAATTTAAAAAATATCGAGTGGCTCACATTCAGCACTGGTCTTTATTCGAAAAAGGCAGTTCTTTGCTAAGATAGGCCGCCGCGCTATCTCATTAGCTAAGTAAGAACTCGGCTAACCAATCTCACGAGTTCGCCGACCAATCAAATCACTGGCCCAATGAGAATGGACAAGTCGACCGTGCACGAGGCGACGGTTGAATTTCTTACAACCATAGCTTATAGAGAAGGTATGTTACAAAAACATAATGCTCGTTTTATTGCCGTGATCTGTCAACCGGTAAAATAAAAATATAAACCCAGGTAAAGCATTGTTAGGTTAAGTCAGTAATATAATCTGTTTGCATAGAAATAGTAGGTATTTAGTGGTACTGTGCGCGAACTCCAAACTTCTCTTCTGCCCTCACATCAGCCTGAATTAACCATCCTCGCAATATATAAGGTCTGGGCTCTCCATCCATTCCAAATTTCCAAATGTACATCGTATTTATCAATGGTACAAACAAAATATTTACAGAACCGTAGCAAATAAACTAAAACTAACTAAACTACAAATATTATTTTTAATATGTAATGTGAATTTGGACACTGTCATTCGAGAGTTGACAGACTTCTCAAGCTTATCGTCCATAATTTAGGAAAATTTGCGTCGCAAATATTTTTTCATTTTCCCATAGGCCAGTGCGGCTAAGGGCGTCCAAATCACCATACATAATTTCTTCATTCGCCTGTTAAAACGCAATTAATCAACGCGTGGATTAAAGCCCGCTGCCCAGCCAGGGGTGGCAAGGGCCAATTTTTTTTCGGGTCGACTAATTTGCCGTCACCCGTTATAATTTGTTCAAATTATCCTCGAACGCGGCCCGTAAATTATTCAGCGCCGGTCGCCCCTGGGTTGCGGGTCACTCTCATAGAGGTCTCAGTGAACTGGCCTGCCCGCATGTCGTGTAACTTTTCGAATAAACCGAAGAGAAGAGAAAATATATATTTTTAAAGCAGTCTTAGAAATTTCATCCGTGCCTCCCTATCCGTGCTGGATAAGTGGTGGTCTACCACCGTACGTACGATTTTCACGAAACTCCCTGTCTCGTAAGACGAGCTTCCTGTAGTGGTGGTTCCAGATCTTTACGATTTTGAATCCTTAAAGAGACGAGCCTAGACCTATCTTCAGAGGCCAGCAGCAACCCATTCGCGACTCTCTGGTTCTTGCGGGTTGTCCATGGGCGGCGGTGATCAATTACTTCCAATTGATTTCAATTGAAATAATATTAATTGTTAAAATTTTATACGGAGCTGTGCCATACTTCTTACTATTTAATTTGTAACATTGTTGTTATGTTTGTAGTGCATTAGTATTAAGTACATACTGTAATGCTACAAATGTATGGTTGCTCGTTCGCTTCTTCGGTTATAAAAAAGGCATATAGGTAGTTCCTGTTACCTAAAACACCGCTGCAAACATGAGATATTTATGTATACAATACACAAATATCTCATATTACTACAAAAAAGTCAGATAATCCCCAACCAAGTTTACTCAAATAATTGTCCAAACCACTGAACCGTTTTTAATTAAATAAATCTAAGAACCATTTCGATTAAACTGTCTTTCAAATAGAGAAAACCGCATCCAAATCGGTCCAACCGTTCGGAAGCTACGATGCTGTAGACACACAGATACATGGAGCCTCAGATACATATGTAAAACTTAAAAAATCAAAGGTTAAAAAAATAACTGGCTTGTGTTATATTAAGCTATTAATTTAAAAAGTTTCAATTTGACATTGAACGCCATCTCATCTGGCCGTAGGCGACGGTGAAGGTATCCGGATTAATATCATCCGAGATACACTCGCACACACCCGAATTCTATTTTAGCAAACACACCATTGAGCAGTCAAATCAGCCAGAAATTCCATCCCCACTCGATTACTACCCCAATTTGTCTCCAAAATACGGCAACTCCGCACAAAAAAAAACGGGGAATACAAACGGTTCATTATGAAGGCACCTTGCCTATTATCCGGCCTGATTCGGTAGGTGTGCCGAATTTGAATAATTCTGGTGTTCTCCTCTTATTCCTGGGAACTACAAAGGCCAGGAAATGAACTCGACTCCCTTAATTGAGTTTTGGTCGTGTTGTGTTGGCCGCAGCCTAATGAACGCGGCGCACCGTGTGTGTACAACTTTTGTGCAAACCCTTTTTAACGTCGTGTCTTGTACACGCATCCCAAATTGCGTGAAATGTAGCGGCAACGGGCACAAAGGGCGGTGGCGGGTGAAACAAAAAGAAAATCTAAACAACAAAACATCGTTGAGTTAAAATTTGTGTGTTCATTAGAGTAAATTACGACACCTTTAGACGCTTTAGATGGCTTTAGACGTGAAGTAAAGCAAAATAAACCCTCAATTTATCTGTTAGGTCTAAGCACAGACTTAACAGACTAGACATAAATCACAAATATTCCCTGTACGCTTACTCTACAATGATTATGAATCTTGCTATCCTGTTTTGGAACGTTTGGCCGTAGGAACAAGTCTGTCAGAAAGTGAAGCGCGCTACCACCGCTCCTAACGACCAGACGTTTATTTTGAAACTTCGGTGTGAATTTTAAAATTTCCTAATAAAATTAAAATCAAACCATTTGCCTTAGTGTGTGTATTATAGAGATGTGTGACATTTTGTCTCGAATTAAAACTCGGTATGTACTCTCTGCTTCTGTAGATAGATTTTTTTCTCTATGGGTCCAAGGGATTCGACGCGATTTGCAAAGTGTTGAGAAAACTTTAACTTTGCGCTCAAATGTTTGTGCATCACAGTACCTACCAGAAGTAGGAGAGAGAGGACCTGTGTCTGCGCTTAGTGCATCGGTGAGTAATTAATTACGTTGACGGAGTCCAGGGGACTCCACCAAAGCATTTGTGTCGGTCGTTAGTATATAACAAAGTCACTCCCCACCGTATGTCCCTCCATATGTACGCTTAGTTCTTATAAAGTACACAACGGATTTTAATGTGGTTATCAATAAGTGATTCAAGAGGAAGGTTTATAGGATAAAACAAGCTAGTAATGAATAAATGAAGAATTCTAGTAATAAATGGAAGTTAATAAAGACAGTTCTGTAGTGGTGCATCAGTGAAAATATCGCTAAGACCTAAATATCGGCCCGGGGCACAATCTAAACACCACTTATAAAGTTCCAACCACGCACAGTTCGGGGCAGGGTTGCGTGCATCCAATTTCCCGTTCAAACAAATCGATTAATCGGGAGTTCCGCCGTATTAGGCGATGAAAAGTTTCGCCAGCCAATCAGCGGACACAACTTCGATCTATTCAACTTTTCCTTCGCGATTCACCTTCTGAAAGCTTTTATTGTGAAATTAACGTTCAACTTGTTTCAAATTAAAGTGAATCAATTCCACAAAACAGATGGCAGATGGGACAGTGTATCATCAATAAATGACATGTTTGCAATAAATATCTTTACAAAATCGATAAGGTAGACACAGTGATGGATATTGGTAATATCATATTTGTGTATTATATGCTCTAGGCCGTGTGGTGTCCGGCAGAGTAGAATAGCACCAACCCCTTAGACTTGTGGGTGTCGTACAAGGCGACTAATATTTCCGAGGCAAAAGATCTAGAGTCTCCGTAGGCTGGAAAGTTTTCCATTGTTACATTTACAACACTGCGATCTCCAACCCGCCTGCCAAGCGTGGAGATTATGGCAATAACCTTCCCTTTCGTGGGAGAGGCCCTAAGTCCTGCAGTGGACTGTTATGGGCTGTTATGATTATTATTTCTTTTTATTTAAGCGCTAATAGGCATTATATGGGGTATCAAGCCCACCAATAATTCATTGTCTTTCTGAAGTCTCCGCAATAAAGACCGCGCCAGGTCTTGCCGGCGGCACTTCCACGCGCCCACTATTCAGTTCCTAGAAATTCTGTGTCCTGTCCATCTACGAGATGACCTCTACACACTCTACTGCCCCGTCGGCCCGCTGCCTTCCTCAATCCTCCCTCCTCTTCCTCTTTTTCTGCTTTTCTTCCTCCACTCTACTCGACGGGTCCGCTTTCTTATGTACATTAGGGAACGCAGAGTATTGCTTTGCTTGGAAGACTCACACATTTCACACTAATTAGGGGTCGGAAGGCCTAGTGCCGAGCTGCTATGGGACACTATCTATTGGTAAAATGGGGTACTTTTATGTCCTTGATCACTCAATTTTCTCTAATAATCAAAAGTTATTTTCATGAAAACAAAGCATGACAATCCTGACAAAGCGCAATACTAGTAAATCAGCCATCTTTCCCTGAGCACGTATCAGAGACACTTGAGTGATCAATGTAGCCCTTGCATATCAGTAACCCCATTTTTGGTAGCAAACAAGCTTACGGCCCACCTGATGATAAACAGTCGAATTAAGCCTGATATACAAAATATTGAAAATTCTTTTACAAACACAACACCAGTTAATATAATGTATTATGGATGTAGGTTTTAAGACTTAATGTTTTAAACGATCGCGGTTATTATCACGCATGTTAAAGGTATGTTTCTTTGTTTATGAGCAGCCCGATATTTCGACGCAATTGCATGCATCATAGTCACGGGGGTTTTAAGATTTAATTTTTTTTATACCACTGAGTTGGCAAACAAGCTTACGGCCTGCCTGATGGTAGGCAGTCACCGCAGCCTATACACGTTTGCAATACCATGGGCATCATCCACGCGTTGCGGGCGCCCCAAAAATTGTTTACATACACTACACTTTCATTACACAAAGACATGTTGTCGGGTTTGTTACCACGGTTAGTATTATTTTTGCCTCGATACTTCGACGCAGTTACATTCCCAGAGTATCATAGGTAAGTTTTAACCCAGACAAAGAACAGGATCCCGCGGCATAGTTGCCTGTCCACAAAGCTTCGTACCGCAAGCGATTCACCCCGCGACCACAACACAATCACAATAACATATAAAGCACATTGCAGACACCCACACCGGCCCATCAGGCAATCTCGACAGCTCTAAATCCAGCTGATACTGGCGCCGCGGCCAGTTTAAACGGTATTATTACGGCTGCGAGAGAGCAGCACTTGAGCACAGTTAAACGGCCGTTCCCGGTTTTAATTGTCGAAACTATCCCGACGCGAGGCCACAGTGCGAGGGAACGCAGTGGAACGTCTCGACGGTGTTCTGGGAAGATTTACCTTCGCGCGGTGGGCGAATTATATTTTAGTATATACACTAGGTTGGTTAGGTTTTAATACTTTCGTGGTTATTCACTACACATAATATTATCCCCCGATAGATAAACTACTAAAATTGTACTCAACCGAACGCTTGGTGACGTATGTCGCAACACAACTTTGACAGTATGCCGCGACACTAGTGTTGTAATTACAAGTGCATAAAAGTCACGAGCCGAATTAAAAATTTTAAAGGATAAGCTGAAGAAGAAAATGACGAAGTCGTCCGAATTGGCGCATTCGCTTTGATCGTTTTTAAGTGTACGATCTATTATAGCCAGAATAAAATTTTACCGCCAATGCGCTATGTCACTAGATGGTAAGTACTCTTAATAATGCGGCCGAAGATGGAGCATGCCTGTCTAGAAGCAAGAAGCTTGTAGTAAGAGCAGTGTCTACAAAGCACTCTACAAAGCTCTTTGTAGACACTGCTCTTTCACGTGTACTGTGGCCGGGCGAAGTGGGCTCACTATTAAATTGTGATGCGTCGGTAATAAGGTTAAACAGACCGCTGCCTGGATACGGTTATTTTGCCAGTGATAACCCCTGGGCCGCGTTCAGAGGCTACGCCCCGGGCGCTACTGTTCACTTTACCTACCTATGGGTGTACCAAACCATAAACGGTTGCTGTCTCGGATTACGAATTTGCAACTTTCCATAGAAAACGCGGGCGTTTGTTAACTGACAGCTATCAATAACGATATCAATAAGACCGTAAATTTCTATAAAACCACGAAAAAAGAACGTTAATGTTCAGGTTATGCTATCGCGAACGAAACCCCAGTGTCCGCCTTATCGATGATCCAGGATTTGGCAGATCAGGTAATTACAGTGGAGCGACTGCCATCTGACCTGTGACCATGCTACCAGGGGAACCCGACCAGATTGGATCATGGTTACACATTCAGTAACCTGAATGTGCAGGATTCATCACGACGTTTTTCTTCACCGTAAGAGCATGAGCATAAATCTAAGTTTTGTGTTAAATTCTTAAGATTTTTAGCATTTCTATATTTCCATGAACAAGTTCAATTATTATATCAATTTAAAAATTGTGAGTTTAGAACCACCGCGGAAGCATATTTAATGGTACAACCACACCCCTGACGGGATATTGACCATTCATTTCGCTTAGATAGTCGAAGGCGAGAGGTGTTTGCTTAGGCTATTTGAGTTCGAGAACTGTATGTATGTTAAATAGAATATGATGTTGTAATTAATACTGATGTTTGTCTATACTGACGATGAAATAACTTGGGATCATCATCATTGTCAGTTTGGGTTTGAAGGATTAAGTATAAAGGGAAATTATAAGCATGAAGGATTGGCTGTCGTGATCAGCTTAGTCCTCCTAGTCCTCCCAGTGACAATGCACTTTCGCGTCCAAGTCCCGTCTAATATAATAATATATGTAAAGAACGCGAGTTTAGTTTGAAACAAATAATGCTCTTTCGGTTCAGCGGTTTTGTTTTATTATTATTTTCTTATAGGTACTAGCCATTTCTCACAGTTTTCAACTACACGCAGCAAATAATTATCTATCCCGCGGGAACTATTGCCGGTATTAAACACGGGACTATGCATCTTTCTATTATTGATTGAATTCTCAAAATCGCTTCAGTAATACGGAGATCACCCTCATTATACAAACTCACAAACATATAAAAGCTTTTCCTCTTTATAATGTTAGTATAGATTGAAACCCAAGTAAATAAATTTGAAGGATGGATACCGCTTACTAGGTTTTAGGTGGGCTTTCTGCTTATTTTTCTGGGTGGTATAATAAAGCATAAGCAGCAAGATAGTAGTAATCTTTCCCATTGAATTTCAATACATGCTAAAAAAATAAACGTTATCGCTGTATTTCGCGTTATCGGGACCTATTCGTAACCTAGAACGGCCTACAACGAAATGAGCAGAAGTAAAACTAATGAATAATCGTTAAAATTTGAAAAACTAATTAATTATGCAAGATCTTGCAGTTCTCCAATGTTGTTAAAAGTGATGAATCGTAATACGCTTCGAAGTTACAATAGCCGGTTGTCACAGTTTTCCCGCATGTGGGACGGTAGTTTCTGTTTTTTGGTACATATGGACCATTTTTAAACTACAAAATCCCTCAAACGTGTTTTCATAGAAGAGAGCGACCTATTCCAAATCTAGCGCAATGAAAAGCTTCAAAGTAATCAACCCACATGGATTCGTGTCGCGCATTCGTTTACAAAAATGGCGTCCATTCATTCGCTTCGTCAAATTGGCCACTGCTGGAAAATACGAATACGAATATGCTCGTGAGTCATTTGGAAAAACTTTTTGCCAACTCGCTATAGTGAGAAAGGTAGCGCCGAACGATGCCTAAACTAATTATCTTGCTAGGTGGGACAGTACTCGTACATCGATGGATCGATTTTTGACGAAAAATAAGTATGCGAGTATTATTCTTATATTCGTATACCTTCAGATGGTTCTGATACTGATTGAAACTAAAATTGATGAGGTGGTTAATGAATGTGATAGTGGATGTAATGTTAGTTAATATTACTTTATATTGTTCACGAGATAGGCAGTAGCTTCTGTACGACATCGTTCTTATGGTCCGCTATATTTCATTCATAAATATATATATCAAATGTCAATTGACATGAGTATGGAATTTGACATTGTTGTTATTTTTATATTTTTGGTAATGAATTTAAAAACTACTTACTCACATACCTAATAAGATATGGAATTGTAAAATCTGAAATAAATTATTATTTTATTTTATTTTATTGTAAACTGCAAAAAAATGCATCAACTCATTTACAATTTAACGCATTATTTTTTTATTAGGTTTAAATTCGATTAGGTTAGGTTTGTGTTGTGACAACGTCAACGCAGCCTAGTGCCAAATTGAGTTAGAATGTAACATGTTCACAATTTTTCGACAGTCAAGAGTACCAAACGTTAGATTATGAACTAACAGTTTTCACAACTTTATGGTCAAATATATAACGTAAAGTTTTAAAATACCTATCGCGTCGTTATCAGCCATTTTAAAAATATTTCCCGAGTTTCTTGCCTTGTACTTTTGTTTACCGCCACCACCGTCTCCCACCGCCTCCCTTGACAATGATGCACGCAACTGTGTCGAAATAGTGCTACTCGTTAATCAATTTACTTACGCGATAAGAAATCCTTACGCTTTTACCCACAAAAGACATTAAAACAAATCCTATGCCAACAAAATACCCTGTTGAAGACATCACAATCCGATCCCTCAAAAAACCAAAATCTGTCCCCATAAAAAATATAAATGAATCTGTCAGTCCCGTGGAACAGATTGATCGAATCGCGGGGGCGAATGTAGACACAGGGAAAGGTTTGGGAGGGGGGGGGATGCAAATATTTATGCGGGATCGCGGGTAGATTACCATTGATTGATTAGAACCGCAACAGGTAAGGCACGGGAGGCAAGGGACCCTCGGTTGGGGTAGGCGCAGCGTGTGAGAACAATCCCATCGAATCAAGAGTATTGCGTGGAGATTCGTTAGCTTAGTTTTTCTAGACGGTGAACGACATAGTACTTTTTAACGCCTAATGAACAAAGAAGGCTGTTTTAAGTTTGATGTTTGTGTATGTGACTTTGTGTATCTGTCTAAGGCATCGTAGCTCCCGAACGGTTTTCTCTTTTTGAAAACATGTTTAATCGAGATTGTTCTATGCTTTGTTTCATTTGTTATTAACGCTAGCAGTTAACCTCTCACCTATACTCTGAATATGAGATTTGAGTAGGTATAAGTACTTGTAAATGAATTAATGAATAAACACTTTTGCATAAATACAGGATATAGTTGGTACATATCGGTAGCAACAGAGCAAAGGACAGGCGGCCTTATCGCTTAAAGCGATTTCTTCCAGACAACCTTACTGTAGCAAACTATCAATAGTTACATGTTTATACAGAAACTGAGATTAGGCTCGTTCAGCGAAATGACATTTTGGAATGTTATTTAAAAAGAACTTGTAGTCAGAATCCGAAATATTTCCCCGAAATACATTTTCTTAGCTGATTTGCTCAATGAATGAAAATTTAAAAACGAATTCGACGAGTTGAGAAACGTGTGACTTGCCGATACTACAACACAAGCGTAATAACTATTATCATGATGCGGACAATTAATGATATACCAAGATGCAATACATCTTCCTTAGACTGTTCCTAAACTTGGATACAGTCTCGCAATAAAAAAAGACAGTTCCAAATCCCTCTGCAATACGAAAACGGCGCTACCGCACCGTATAAACATGCAAGCCCATACAAATTGACCGGCCGAACGAAATCCATAACAAATCTCAATTCGAACACTTACACTTATCCCCCCGCGCGGGTCCGACGCCCCCACCCCCCTATAAATATTTACAGGGGGCCCGTACTGCAAAAAGGTCGTGCGGGGATACCGGGGCTAGTCGGACCACGCACCGGCCCCGGTGGAGTTGCGGAATTTACGCGCGCGCGTATGGTAATCGCGAAATCCACCTCCCGGTCCTGGATAGGGCGCTTGCACACTATACATTCATGGGTGCACAGAATTCAACAAAAAAAAAAAGTAAGATTAATTAGAAAAATCAAGTAAAAAGAAAAATTACAATGATTCATCATGTATGGACGATGTTACGATAGACGTTATTATGTTTTTATTAGGAAATAACAAAACTACTGAGATTATAATTAACATGAAGGGGGCGACAGAGTTTTTTTCTTTAGAAGATTTGCCATTTTCTAAACAATAATACTTTGTTGTATTGATTTGATGGAATTAATTTACCAAATCTAGAGTGGTTATGGGATAATTTAACCATACCCTGGAATTGTTTTTTTCATGATATGAGTAGATTTTTCCTGTTGTTTTTCTTTACAATGAAAGTACAGTCGGTTATACCAAATAGCGGATCATACACGATTCATAACATTGCAACAGATTGCAAGTTTATTCTGCTGTTATGTAGATATAGAAAGGAATATTTTAGAATTCACTTATAAATTTATTTTGTATTTTTATCATTTATTACTGACTAATTAGTTGTGGGTCTACGGTAGAATTACGAAAAAAATAGTAATATTTGATCTCTAAATACACGAATAAAAAGCAAAAGTGAGCAACAGACTGACTGAAAATTGTTATCAATGAAACGGGGATAGAAAAATATAAAACTTGGTCAATGCGGACCACGTTGCGATCCAAAATTTCTAAAACCACAGAAGCCATGTCCATTCAAGTGAGAATAATAGCACTGCTTCCGACTTACCTAGAGAATTAAATAGGTCCCATTACAGTACCGTTTATGTAACGATCAATAAGAACAAAAAAAAATCTTCAAGTAAAAATGGAAAAGATAAAACAATTACACTGTCCAAAATCGTCGAAACGACAACTCCGTACAATATCATAGAAATCGTCCCCGTACAGCCGACACAATAAACACCCTGAGGCATCAGCGATAACAAATCGCCGCCATTACGCCAGCGAGTATAATAACGAAGTGTCAACATTATCGTGTGACGTCACTCGAGTGACTTTAATTATGAAAATCCCCCCTCAGAGCTTGTCAGGCGCAAATGTGCCCACTAAAACAATTTTCTCAATTATATTATAACGCGCACACCCCCACTCTCCCCCGGCACGTCATAGGCCCGATTACTCACTGGTAATTAGTGTGATTTCGCGATGAGGGACAATGCCTGTTATGAAAGTGCTTCTTGCTAATTTTACTTCTTAGAAGATGCCACAATTTTGTTGCCTAATAATTTTACGTAACGATTTTATATTGAAACACAAAAGTTATGGATTTATTTAGTTTTAGTATTCATCTAATAAATATAGTAAATATGCGATATGAATAGTAATGGCCGACACGATAACGCAATCTTCAAATCACAGAGAAGGAGACGGTGCTTAGAAAAGGAGAGAGAGAACGAGAGATATTTCAGCATTGTCTTCATACTATACTTCAAAAATTTTAAACAAACATCTTCAGAGCGACACGCCGACAAAAGAACACACTCAGCAATTAGCTTATCAGTCCTGACATCCCTGACAGTACCGGCACGTGCAAGACACAGGTAAATTTCTGGCATACGCGATCCGCCGCGCTCTCCCGTCCCTCTGGGGGACTAAATTACGAGGCCCTTAGTCTTGCAGCTCGATATAAATATAAAACAATGGGCCCTTTTACACGGACGCGGCGCTGGGCCCAAATTTATCTCGCCAACTTCTAAATTGGGTCCGTACCTGTTTACGTGTTTACAGCCGGCAGGTGATCGTGTACAACTGTTATTAGTCTTTCGGGATTCGATATTGGTTTTCTATAAACAAACTTGCGGCGGAGTTGGCCCCTTTTTTGGTGCTGCATGGCGCCAATAGTTGTTTTTGTTTCGAACATGATTCCCCCATTACGGTTTCCTCGGTCTGCGATTCCCGTACGCGGCTATGAAAAAACATTACTACGCTTCCGAACACGATACTGGTTATCCGACTTTATTACCTTTCATCCGTTACAGACAAAGTTGGCTCCACAATGTTTCCAGCTTCGGCAATAACAGTATTTTTGTGATTTATTATTTTAAAGCTTTCCAGTGCACCTCTTAAATCATCCATGTCATCAATGTGGTCATTACTAATAGAGATGAAAATATTTGTTGGAAACATATACTGTGGATGGAACAATACTTTCGACGAGTTGACTAGGAAGAAACTAACCTCAATGTTTTCTTTTTTTTGTAAAGAGTAGTAGAAATTACTAAGTTAAAATAGCATTATTAATTTAGCAGGTACTCAATGGCTAACTCCGCTAGCAAAACCTAAAGCGAATCTCGGCCTCAAATGGAAAATCACGACAATTTCGCAGTCTCTCGTCAACAGATGAGTTGGTAGGCGCAGATCAGCCTCTACCACATCTTTTCAAGGATACGTTGTAGAGCTACCAACGTTCAGCATCCGACAATGCTACGGAGATGACAATATTCGTCGACAACATTATAGGTACCACGGTCGAACAGTCTCGAAAACTATCGAGAAAAATAGCTCTCAAGAAATATAATACTTTAAGCAAATATCCATTCCTGATTTATCCAGAATTCCTGACCTATAATTTTTAGTAATCTTCCAAGTAATGAAAATATAGTATTGCCGTTAAGCCATTAGATTTCAATAACAAATACAAATTCTCAGCTGCGATGAACATCTGTTGCAAAGTTTAAAGCGCCACCACGGAGAAACGACTGATGATGTATATTATTATCTACAGTTTACACCGATTTTAAATGAGATAAGCAAATATATTTAGCATAACAAAGTCCCTGCCGTGGTGGTAATGGTATTGTAGAATCTGTGTGATCGTTCGAAAGGTTTACCTTACGCAATTTACATATATTTGGTACTCTATTTTTAGTCCCTTTTATTTTACTTAAAGGTAACATATATCCGTATCCACAAATAACATTTTATTTGCGATGCAAAGATAACGCCTACGATAATAGATTATAAACTCAGAAGCAAGAGAGTTTAAGGTCCAAAATCGACATTCAGGCAACGGCCTAATTCTACATTCCCGTCTTGAAATATATGCAGTCCAGGAGAACCCCCAACGTTCAGTATCCGGCAAGTGCTGGCTGACTCAATTTGATCACTATAACTGCATTCCGACTGTCGCCCAGTAACCGCGGCCCGTTCGCCAACCAAGTTACGCAGTGTGGTCGGGCGCCTCTAGCAGCATATTGAAGAAATTATAACATTATATTCAGTCAAATGTTATGAAATTGTGTAAAATAAGAGGAATTCGCCAAAAAATTGGCAACGTAAGACAATCTTTTTAGTAAACTACAAAGTACTTGCGATCATACAAATGCAGTCGCTGTAATCAAAATCAATCAGGAAGACATTAAAATCACATGTACCTTTTACGATCCCAGATACCTACGGAAGCGCGCATCCGCGGTATTGCGTCGATCTCCTAAAACTAGGGCATTTAGTCAGCAGTTTACCTGCTGTGGAGTTTGACCAGCACGAGATGCATGCACGGCACAATGTGCCGGGCAACGGCCCAGCGGCCTAGAATAAGATCGTCACTTTTGGATCTCACATCGACCAACTGTCACGTTAGTTAAGTTAGTAGAAATTTAGTTTAATATAAAATGTAGTTTTTTAAAAGTGATTAAAATAATTATTAAGACAGTTTTTGGTTACTCTTGCATCCTTCGGCTGTGACTTTACAATTTACCAATTAATATTTGAGGCCTTCTAGCGAAAACAGGTACAGTTCACGATTGCACAAGAGAAGCAGAAAGAATGGCGGCGACTGGTGAACCACCTATAGCGATAACGACCACTCTGCCAAGAATGCTACGACTGAGAAGAAGCGAAAACAATTTATGATAAAAAGCCTTTGATAAAATCAGAAATGATCTTCACCTTCCATTGCTAAAACTAAAGCTACTATAAGAATCACACAATGTCACATTGTTAGAAAGCTAATATGGCAACAAGGTTCTCAAGTAGCGGCAATATACCAACAAACTCAGTGTAGCAAACATATTGTGAGGTCGGAAAGATCTGAAGTAGAACTGAAGAGTCGGGAGACTTATTAGAAAATAATCATCTTGGCGTTAAAGTCCTGGTAGTGTTCTCGTGCGGGAGGGCCTGGGGTCCGGCTTACCACGATCCAGGATTTTTCAGACTAGATAATTTAAGTGAAGCGACTGTGATCTGGCTTCCGTGACCAGATTGAATAATAAAGTCCGGAGACTACCTATAAAATTCAGCATAAACGTTTCGCCCGTTTTGTCAACTCGCGAGCAGTGGCGCCACGCCTTTACTTTAGTCTGTGGACCGACTTCACTAAGAGGTGTTTGTATTGAAATTGATTTATGGAAATTTTGCGGCGAAGACGCGTCGTCTGCCGAGACTCGGCGTTCCGTTCCGATCGTTAAAACGGATGAATTATTATTTAAGTTCGATTCAAACGTCAATAAAAACTTCCGAGTCGGTCGGTTGGTACTTTGCATATTCATTCTGTTAAGTTGGACTTATGGTGCTTAGTAAAATATATGATGAAGATATTCTATAGTGCGAAATTTATGAGATAAATAGTACATTGAATAATAAATATAAAATTTTCAAATGTTAAAAATAAACACTCCAGCGGAACAAAACTAAGTAGGAATAGGTAAGTATGAAACTGTTTGCATGTCAATACATCATTTGTAGCACATTTTAAAATTAATTTTTGGGTCTTACTCTAACGGTCTCATGCTCATAGTGCTCTACTACTGCCATACTGACGGGTTAGTTTTTAACTATTCTAAAGAATGGTCAATGCCTTTCAAGCAGCAAACTCTTCATCTCGCTTCATTACATGTACGAGTAAAAATAATGCAATAAAAACCGAAAGAGACAAATAATATCCAAGACAATGCCAATCCTCGTAATCAGATCCGCAGAGTACCAAGCGAGTCCTATTTTTTTTTACGTTATAAGGTAAATAAGCAGGCAAGCAGGCACCTAATGGAAAGTAGTCACCACCGCCTATGGACATCAGCAACACCAGGAGAGTTGCGTTTGCCAATGCGTTGCCCGCCTCTGAAGCGACCTTTTGGTAAACAATCTACATTTATTTTGTCTATACTATACAGCCATACTTATACCTGTTCAAAAAGCGGGCAACCGTGAATTTTTCATGAAGTTTTAAGTAAGGCTTAAATTATAAGTACTTACAAACTTTATGTAAACAATAATCGGTTTTACGATAAAACCAACTTTGGAGACACATTAACATGAACCATAAACTATCACGAAGTTTCAAAACTAAGTTTTAATGCTAATAAGTATTTTAACTTTTAACTTTAAAGTTTTCTACTATTATTCGTTTAATAGTATTTATTCATTCGTAATTTTTAACAAACATACCTACCTAACATCATCATTTTGGCATTAATGTCCCGGTTGAGCTCTCGTGCACCAGGACCTGGGGTCCGTCTTGACCATGATCCAGGATTTGGCAGATCAGGCAGTACAAGGCATACAGTGAAGCTACTGTCATCTGACCTTCATGATCCTTCACCCACGGGAACCTGACCAAATTGGATCATGGAGTCGCCTGAATGTGCAGGTTTCATCAATATGTTTTCTCTCACGATACGAGCATCGGTTAGCATTCAACATGTACATAACTGAAGAGTCATTCGTGGGTACAAGACATACATCATATCTACATAACATAACATAAAGCTCGCGACTCCGTTTCACAGGTACCTATAACTTGACAGATAAAACTATATAACCTCCTGGTATAAGTATATTATACACTAAGCCCCACTAATCAATCGTGAAAATACGTCAATTGACATTCACGCTCGTCCCATTAGGTATTACTTTTTTTTTCAAAAGGTTGCCTTTAATATAAAAGTTTAATTAATGAAATTACAAATCTACTAATTGTAGAGTAATAACGAACTTTGCGGCGAGTTAGACCAAGTCAAGTCAAGTCAAAGTCAATTCAAAGTCAAAGTCAACTTCTATTAAAATACAAGTTTCTCATTATTTTCATTACTACCAACAATATTCAGACAAAGCCGTTTTCTTTCGATATTGCTCTGGTACCTAATTATTAAACCTTTTATGCCTCTCTGTACCGTATGTATGGTATGGTTAAAAATAGCGTCGATTTGTCGATTTAGTGAAACTCGTATTGCGATAATAAATAGTATTTTTCAGAGTTAGAATAGGAAAGTATTACAGGTATATCATTGAAATTTTTGGTAAAAAGAAAGTAAGTTTAATCACTACCCGAAACATTTAGGAAAACTCGGATTTATTGATGAAGAGCTTGAGGAGTCTCTCTGGTTAGTTAAATAGTGATGACACTGTGTCTCTTTCTACCGCTTAGCAATTGTTGCTTGCGAGTTGCGTTGTTGTGTTGAAATTTATGTATAGCCTGAATAGTAGCTATCATTAGTGGCTGCGGTTATCAAATCTCATCAGATGAGCTAACTGCTAGATTTTTAAATTGCACACTTCCAGTCTAGTCAGTAGTTTGATTACTTATTGTCCCTATACTAAGACAATGAACCAAAATCCTCAAAATTTGCTATTCAAAAAAGCATCGAATTGTTAGTGAACATGAAATACAATCTATTATACAAATAAAAAACTAAAAAAATTTACTACAATGTGACTGGCCGTTATATATTTCAAATTTAGAATCATACGTTTGCATTGAATTACATTGCAACGCAACTGTGTTTTTTTTTCCCACTGACAGCGAGCGTGTCAGTTTTGAAACGCCGCGCTGATGCATTGCGCATGTCCGTTTCACTGGACTTGTACTAAGTATGGAGTTTCAAACAGTTTTTGCTCATGACGTTCCCAGTTTTTCAGGTAATATAATTTTATTACTTACATTACCAAACCTTATATTTTTTAAAACTAGAATTTTGAAACTGAAATAATGTGTATAGTTTTTACTTAGAAAAAAAGTCATACATATCTCCAGGGAACATGGAACATGTTTCCAGTCTTACTGCATTTCGACCAGCATTAGAGACAAGTAAATTCGTAGTACGACTAAAATTATACCGCGACACCTCGATTGGGTAGCGACGCGATATTTTCTTCGAAATCTTTTGTCGCTGCCAACAGACGTGTTCTTAAAATCTGAATAACTGTCATCGACGTATTTCTTTGTGTCATTCATTCATTCATTAATTTCTTTCCTCGTTCCTTAGATTTAAGCAATTTAATTGATTTTGATTTGATTTTACAGGTTTTTTTTGGATTAGCCAGTAATTTGGCCTCCATCTCACCTGGTGGTAAGTGACGATGCAGCCGATGATGGAGCATGCCTGTCTATTCATTCAAGCCTTGAAGGCGTCTAGATTATAATGATCATGGAACACACCCGCAGGCAACACGTTCCATTCCTTGGCCGTAAGCATTATAAAGGTTGAAATAAAGCGGTTGCATTTGGGTCGCAAATATGTTTTCTATACTAACCGATTGCATAAATTTAGTCTATTTCTGCTAAGTACCCGTCGCAAAATTGATTTAGTCACCCTCTACAAAATTTTCTATTCCTACATAGATTTGCCGTATCTTCTTTCTCTACTTAATTATTATAACACAACATTTTAACACATTATATAACCCCATCACTAGAATGTGCCGCACATATAATGATCTAGTTTCTCAAAATTCCGTACTAGATATATTTAATCCAAAGCCAACACACACAATTTAGGACTGACATCAGTGCAATTTTCACTGTATCCAACAAACACTAATCTTAATTAATTGCAGTGTTATGATATAATATACACACTACCTGCTTTATAAATTGCTTTCCATCAATTATATTAAAATTTGTACAATTTAAGCTAAGCCTCATCTACTCCTAACATTGATTAATAAGCTGTATGTGCGTACATATTAAGAATTGCGGTCTAGTTTTTATTATAAGTAATAAGTATTATAATAAGTAACCTTCAATTTGCTGTAATTTGTTTTGTAATACCATCGAAGTATTTATACCTGCGAATTTCTTTATCTACAAACATTCACATATGAAATCACAAAGACATCACATCACACCAAGTACACGTAAAATACACAATCATACAAATAAAAAAATACAAATTACAAAATAAACATAGATACTTAAAAGCCACATATCCGCTGAAACTTTGTTACACGAGTAAATAGCCGATCACGCCTCAGCTCGCCCGCCTAAAAAGCACCAAAGTGGCCCACCAAGAGAAATGGTCCACCCGCCTTCTGTTTTGATAACTGCCGCCCTCCCGAATATGGGGCCATATACCCTCAGAGTGTATCCTAACCTAAGGCATTATCTTGCCGTCCTTCACACAGCTCTAATGCTCTTTATGTTTTTATTCCATTAAGGAGGTTGCGGCACGGGCATGAGTCCCACTTTATGTGTATCTATCTCACCAGGCGCGATAAAATTTTATCGCACACCACACCTCTTTGTCTCACACTACCGGTGCAAGCGAGAGGCTAAGTCGATGAGATATATCGGCCGGCGTGCTAGCTGTTGGCTAGGCTGTTGTTAAGCGAACTTATGGATATAGAGGTAGGTAGCGCAGCCACTTTGAATGTACAATGTTTTTTTGGGGACCACCTTTTTCGTTGCAGTCTTTTTTTTTTGTTTATATAAGTTGGACCCTGCGGCTTTAAGGGATTACGGGCGGTTCTTGGATCTAGGATATAGTCCTCCGTGTTTGTTGTTCCAGGCTTGCATAAGACAGAGATTAAGGCCGTCACTCTAGGACAAAACTTTCTTGCTAACCGAAATAGAAATGAAGTATCGGTTTAGCAAAGTGACCGAAGTGCTGAAGTTCTTAAATTTTCTGAAACGGCCGATTTTGTAAATTGGAGTTATACCTATCTATATACTGTTTATGGACCCTGGTATTAGGGTTACGGAGGTCAGATGGCAGTCGCTCCACTGTAATTACCTGATCCGCCAAATCCTGGATCATGGTCAAGGCGGACCTCGGGCGCTGGTGCGAGAGCACAATCGGGACATTTACGACAAGATGATGAGTGTACAACCTACACTATTTGTAAAAGCAGTGTAGGTTGTAGAATTACGTGTACTCAGGAAATCTCTAATAGGTTACCGCACGAGTGCAGCAACGAAAGCGAACCATGCTCACATGCGGGATCGTGACTTCTGATAAAGCCTTAGGTATCAGATACACAAACCAATTACGCACAACAATAGAAATACAATTGCAAACGGACGGATCATTCATATATAAGTCGTATTAGTATAAAAAGTAACAGGGATATGTCAACAAATTACTACTGAATGAAACTAAATTTTTACCGAGCAGCAACATTAACTGGATAATTACCAAACCTACCAAATAATTCCCATAATCTTAACTCAATTTACAAGAACCCCCATCATGAACCAACACGTACAATACCAATCAGTTTAAAACCTCGTTAAACTAGAAATTGCTCCCTCCCCAGTCTAAGTGCTCAGCCGTCCATCACGTAGTATTGACACCGATTGGTACCCACATCCACTACAGCGCGTCAATGCTAATATGATTGAACCAACATGAAAATATGAAGACCATGACCGTTAAAATGCTGACATTCTAAAACATACCTACTCTTTTCATTCGACTGTGACAGAAGGAGGCTGCTGAATATGCTGTTCCTAGACAGGGTTCATCTTACCACCAGGTAAGATGGCGGTCTAATGCATGGCTAGTCTAATTAAGAAAAATAAAAAAAATATCGTCGTTTTACAGTACAAATAAAATCGCTATCCGTATCTGTCTGTCTGCATATCCGCTAACTCCTCCTAAGTCACGCAACGGATTTTGATTCTTTTTACGGTCATTTAGAAAATTTATTCCGATTTAATAGAGAAACCCAGAGAACACCCGTGTGAAGCCGGGGCGGGTCGCTAGTCTAAAATTAGCAGGATAGCAGGAGTTGATACTTAACACACGTTACAAGTCGGTAACACATAAAAATTATTGTAATATGTTATTTATTTATTTAATAGTTTATTGCACACAAAAATGGTAACAAAGATATGGCTAATATATACATGACTCAAAAGGCACTACTTATTTCTAAAAAGAAATTTCTTCCAGCAGGCCTGTAGACAAAGTCAACGTGATGACTGGAAGCAGTTACTTTTTATGAATTACATGTATGACAGAATAGTGGCAACTCCACAAACTCGGAGCCAATAGTAGAAGGCCCTACCATTGAATGCTAACCTGCACCTTGACGCGCCGTACTTTTCGGTCTGTCTCTAGTACTATCTACTCTCTCTGCCTGATTTTAGGGTACACCATAACTCGATTATGACGCCCCATAAATAAGCCAACTAATCCTATCCAGCGAGTGTTAATTAAACAAATTAGTTCGGACGGAGTTGGTAAAATCTCGCGACAAATCCCGAAGACTGGGCCTTCGTCGGTACGTGAGTAATTTCTCTAATGCACCCCGCTCGCCGTCGGGCCCGCGTTCGGTGATCGGCGAAGCGGGTAGTTGGACGCTGTGAGCGGAGCGGGTATCATTACATAATCTGACATATTTTTCATTGTTACCCTTTATTATGATTTAGACTATGACATGGGATCGTTCAGGAGGTATATTAGAGGTTTCCTTAGAGGCGGGCATTGGTAGCATCACTAGTGTTGCTGATGTCCATAGGCGGCGGTGACCACTTACCATCTGAGGCTATTAGTCTGCCGTATAACATAAAAAATTATACGTTATAAAATATATACCACACACAATATCCCGTGCGGCTTGTGAGCGAAGCGTCGCCTCGTCCAATTATCGTCTTCTTATAATCATTTAATTACTCATATGTCCTAATCAAAATTATATAAAAGTTCATCATAATATCGATTCTTATCTGTACACTGAGAAAGGCATACCTACCAAACCGATTGGTAAATGCCACGGGTCTCAAGTTTCAAGGGTATTTTGAGAATAATATATAATCCAAATTAAGTTCATGGAAAAAATTGGAAAACTAATTTTTTTAAATTTATTTATCAGGACCTCTGTTGGGTCTGATCTATTAGAAGAATAAAAAACCCAAAGTCACGCCAAAAAACTAAAAAAAATTAGAGTCAAAGAGAGAGTGGTGCGTTTTGTAAGCGCGGACACGGTTAAGGCCCCGCTTACACCAAATTCTTAAACACGTTTAAGAATCACTTAATGTTTTTTGTATTTATATTTCACTAGTGGACCCGGCACCCTACACCCTACACCTACCCTACACCTACCCACAACTACCCAACAACTACCCTAAACCTACCCTAAACCTACCCTACACCTACCCTACACCTATCCTACACCTACCCTACACCTCGCCATCAATAATATATAAAAAAAGTATATAAAGTATCCTATGTCCTTCTCCTGGTTCTAAGCTACCTACTCACAAATTTCCAGCCAAATCGTTTCAGCCGTTCTTGAGTTATAAAAGTCTAACACAAATTGTGTAACTAACACGACTTTCTTTTATATACAATTTATATATAATGTATATAGATTTAAGTATTAAATTCTGCAGCTTTAATGCGATTAAGAATTTGGTGCAATCCGCCCATGGTCTATGAAAGAGATGGACCAAAAGATAATGCATTATTGCGAAAGGGTGCTGGCTTCGTTCCGTTAATCCGCATTAAGCTACTCGTTGGATCGTTGAATTAATAACAGTATTACTGGCTAGGACCTGTAATTGGCTTGTTGTTTCTAAAATAATATTTATCATGGTTTATATAGCTGTTAATACTCCAATAAATAAATAAATAATGTACACAGTCATTTTCGCAACTATGAGCGGAAAAAGCTATCTTAAACATCATAAACCTTCAAAATTATGGTTAATTTCTAATATAAATTACCGGATCCGCATCCGGACATTAAATTTTGGGATAAACTATAGACTAACTTCTGATCTGGGCTATAAGCTGCATTACTGCCGAATTTCATCAAAATCTGTTTAGTGTACTCACGTGAAGATGTAACAAACATTTATCCAAAAATTCTTACACACGATACAGAATAATTATTTAACCAGTCGTACTCACTGTTAGTATTCGCCAGCAATAAGACAGACCTATGAGCACGTGCTTACCTGAAACATGATAACATAATTCGAGCTCAAACCATTGACTCTCAGGCCCATGCCAAGTCTCGCAGCCATAGAGCATCACAGGCCAACAGGGATTGATAGAGAAAAACTAAATTCTTTTACCACAATCGCGCACCCCACGCACGTAACCCTCGGGCTTTTATGCACCCTCCGTACGTGCGAGTCCCGCATCATTTTCCAGCTTACATTACAGATATTAAAAACTATGCAGCTGGGATCGGATTCGTTCATTAATTAAGAAGTGTATTACAGTACTGCGAAAAGTTTGCGCTTTTGTAATTCGTAGTTTTCGACTCGTCTACACGTAGTAGTATCACGTACTTTTTAATTCATAGTCTAACGAAGGTGTCTGGCATTCTCTACGTTTAAAATACAACTACGTTCCAATGAATTTGTTAGTCTTTTACCTCAAAAGCATAAATTCTTTGTAGCCATTCACCGAGTCGCGTTTCACCTCGGACTAACAAAATTTCAATAGAATCATGTACTGGACGCAATTTTTCGCGTACCTTTTTAAATTAATATAATTTATTTGTTGTATTTAATTTTTCGTGTAGTATTTTACCCTAGACGCATCTCGCCGCGATGGATTTTTAATTAGGACTCTAATTAATTTGACGCGTTAATTGATGTTTGCACTAAATTTCTGTAACTTCTTTTTTAAACGCGTTTTGTACCTGTAGTTTCATACCTTAAGTGCTATCAAACTCATAGACATATTATCTTTGTGACTAATAAATCATAGACAATACTCTGTCATTGCGACTAAAGATATTGTCTAATACTAAAATAAACGATTAGGATTCAAAGCGATAGTTAAATGCCCGATCGAGGTGAAATGCGATTTTAACTTATAGCGACTAAAAAAATCACGATTGAAACACAACGCGATAATTAAAATATGCGATCGAAGTGAAACGCGACTCGGTGAATCGCTGCAAAGAATTTATGCTATTGAGGTAAAAGACTAACAAATGATCCAATGTCCAATCAAGTCAATATGTACAATCCAGTAGAAGATATTTCGCCGTTGTATGTACCTATTTTACCAACCATTATAAAAAGTATATGTAATTTACAAAATAATGGGGTTGTATCCTCCACGCTGAGAGAGACAAAAAATACACTACCAAAAACTGTGAGTTTGTAGGTTGTATACACAGATAGGTTTTTAAACTTATTATTGTTCCTAGTGGAATAATATTAATATTATTATAATCATTCTAGAACCTGGTAGAGCTCGTCTAATTTAAAATGACGCGCCCCACTATCGCATTAACGCACACAAGCAAGTTTAAAATATGGACGCAATACATATACAAATGCCGTTGTAATTGGTCATTCAGTTGCCGGTAAGATTCAAACGTCGGAGCACGCGTCGTTCATTGGCTCCCACACAAATGAAGTGTCGTTATTAATAGTTAGGGAGGCGAGGTAGCTAAATGGCGTAATTCAACGGCGCCGTCGAGACCTATCAAAATCGAAAGATAAAATAATTTCGAAAAGAAAAGCTCGTATGGCAAAAACCATTTTAGCGGTGGGTTTGGCGTGTACGGTTTTTCAAAAATGTTAAAAAAAACAGTTACTTGGGCATTCTCGAGCGCGTCAGATATTCATACTACGTATGCCCCGAGTGCCTCTGATAACAACGGTATACTAATCTGCCGGTTTGCGTGGTGGGGGTAGGCATATAAAGTAGTCAAAAATGCAAAAAAAAAAAAATTTACTCGAGCGCGTCAGATTTTCGGAAGGGGTGTTAAGTAGGCCCCAAGGAAGCTCCCTTTAAAAAAACTGACGATTTCGGCGTGACGATAAGTTACGATGAATTTTTGAAAATGCAAAAAAAAAAAGTTTTTTTGAAATACTCGAGCGCGTCAGATTTTCATAGGGGAGGTTTATCTCGGTATCCTGAAAGCATATTTTTTTAATCTGACAAAAATGTTGGTGGGTTCTCTTAATCTGACCGAAAAAGGTTTTTTGGTTTCTTTCTTTTCCTTTCTTTCTCCTTGATAAAATGGGGAATTTAAGAATGACAATAAAGCGATAGATACAACCAACGTAAATGTAGATGAAATGTAGTACGAAGTGTATTATTTATTGTATAAAAAAATGAAATGATATAAAAATTGGATTATAATTGTATTGTTATGTATGATCTTTACATTTTTGCTCAATACAATTCATCTTCTTCTTCTTCTAAAGATGTAAAGAGACCTTTTTTGTGTAAAATAAAATTACCTTTTTTGTTTATTTAAACTTTTTTTTTGTAAAATGTATCGTTCGCGACTTATATGCCGTAACGCGTTCTTAGGAAGACGAAATGGCTCCTCCACACTTCCGGTCATGCGGAAACCGGCAGATTTTGTATTTTTAGTAAGTTTTAGATTATATTCTTCAAAATAAAAATAAAAAAAATCGCGCTCGAGAATGCCGGATTAACGTTTTTTTTTTACAAGTTCGCGACCCTATAACTCGGCGGCGTCAAGGACTTATCGTCAGATTAGTTAAATTTAGTCTTTAAACACTAAAATCAACCCCCAATATCTTAATCTGACGCGCTCGAGTATTTCAGACTATCCATTTTTTTTTACTAATCTGATCGTCTATCCTAGGCGCGCGTCACTACATATAGAGCTAAATACTTTACAAGGTTGTTCTATTAGGTCTAAGGTATCTCTCATATCTTAAACTGCCACGCTCGAGTATTGCCGAAAATTCCCCTATTCGCCTCCCTAACTATAATATTTGCACTCACACATCGAAATCAACTAACTAAGTAGTGGGGCGCGTCATCTTAGACTAGACGAGCTCTATCAAACGTTATGAAATCTGATGGTGATAGTAAATCAAGGCAAGGTAACGAAATAATTAATACATATATTAGAGGCGACAGTTACCACTTGCCATCAGGTAGGTTGTCAGCTCGTTTGCCACTGAATAGCATAAAAAATACAGTTACACGCTTCCCTTAAGGGCTGTTTGTTTGGTTTTCTTTTATGACAATGTTCTCAATAAAGAGGAAGATTATTATTTATTAATATTGTTAGAGGTTATTCCTTTCAGTAAACTTTTTCTTTTTAATTCAATTTTAATTCTACATCAGTGCTTTATAGAACGATAAGAAATTCTAGGCCAGACCCAGATCCGAATTTCTGTAAGCCAAGCATTAAAACTGAAAAGCTTATTAAGCCGGGTATTTCATTTGAAATATTCTGAACCATTCAGACATAAAATTCTCCTTACAAAGCTCTTTTATACTGAAACTATTTTTAATTAAGACCCAGATTAAAAGCCAGTTTGTATTAGCTGGCTCAAAAAGTTAATTTCCTTTTTTGGAATAGGAAAGTGCTTTTCGATCTTTCTCTACAGTTTTATCTACGTGATTAATATTTCTTTAATTTGAAACTCAGTGTCTACCACCAAGCACTAATATTTATCTGCGTATGATTAAAAATTTATAATACCGTGCCGTAACTTGTACTAAAAATTATAAAAGTTTAAAATAAAGGTTCTAAGGAGATATGCGGATGTATTGATTTTGACATTTCACACGATGTCTAAATTCAGAACAAAGAAGCGTGAGAGCATGTCAACATAAAATGTATTGTTCATAGAATAAGGTCAATTTTTGTAACACGCCTATTTTAAAGCGGAGCGACGCGTTACATTAAACAAGTGCTACAAAAATGAACCATATTCTATTAACAATACATTCCTTTTCGACTTGCTCTCACGATTTTTGCTTTTGAATTTAGACGGCTGAATTGAGCCAAGTGAATAAGCCCATGCCACAAAACTATCTAACCCGGTGGCAGAGTCGCTGTTGTTGGCATTGACATGACATTTTAAAATACTTGGTTTCAGTTTTGGCCACTGGGTCATAAGTTTGTGGCGCTGTAAAGAATGATATGGAGGGATTTTGGGGGTCTGCCACCATCCTTTCGGCCCAAAGCAACCTCATCGCGGTCCCTCTGCTGACAGACTGACACCACACATTCTATATTAATTATTCTGAAAGGAAACCGGTTTCAGCAAATCTGAAAGCGCTTTCCTAGCAAACTTTTTTAAATTTTCTATTGTTGTGAAACCATTAATCGCACAGAAAAATGTAGGTATTCGTCAATCAGTCAAAACAATAGAATAAATGTGAGTTCATACAATTTTGCTTCTAGACTGAGGGCACCGTCGGTTATCCTATGTCATCGAGTACAAAAAATATCCACTTTGTTGCCATAGCACACGTTTAAAAGACCCAAACACGTTGATCTATCCGTGCTCAAACTGGATCGTACGGTACCGTAAAAAAAAAGTAGAATCCAAATCTTAACTTTTCGTTGCGAGATAGTACTTACAAGTAATTAAAAATCGGTCTACCCTACATCCTCTTGACAGTGATCGCGTTTAGTTACTTTTTGGTGGCTTAAATGAGGCTGATTAGCGAAATTGCCAAAAGGATGTACCTAAGGTAGACCAGCGTCAGCGTCAGCGTCAGCGTCAGCGTCAGCGTCAGCGTCAGCGTCAGCGTCAGCGTTTTCCATTGTTATATTTACAACACTGCGATCTCCAACCCGCCTGCCAAGCGTGGAGATTATGGCAATAACCTCCCCTTTCGTGGGGGAGGCCCTAAGTCCTGCAGTGGACTGTTGATAGGCTGTGATGATTAAGGTAGACCAGACCGGCCTTCTTTAGTTCTATACGAAAAGTAGAAAAATTGGGTCGCGGAAAAAAGATTTTTCGTGCCAGGTGCTCACTACTATAGCTACAAAATTGATATTTTTATGTACTCGATGACGTAGGATAACCTGCGGTGCCTTTACAGTATATTTAGTTTTGTAAGTAAATAACCACTTAAAACGACATTTAAATCACCAAATCATATTATTTTAATATTTTCTTTCGTTTACACCGATGGAAACTTTGTCTGAGACAGACTATAGAAACCCGAAGTCTAGATGGCTTACCGTTTCTCGCTTAGCCGGGATTTACCGCTATGATGATGATATTGCTGACGATGAAGACGTAAAGAACGGTACAATAGATACTCGGGGTTCACAGCGTTGCAAAGTTGAGTCGGAGCTTGTCAAAGCGTGGGCGTCGCGTCGTCGCCGGCAGAGGGCCCTCACAACTTTATTTATGAGACAACTTGACCGGACTAGTGGTTGGCGGAAATCTTATGACTGCTGCCGAGACTGCCATTCTGATTTGTTCATGAATGTTCTTGTTGTTACATAATGTTTTAAACTATCGCGGTTATACTCCTTGTTGTTCTTGACCACAAACGCTGATGGGATTGCAGTGCTCTTAATTCCTTCTATACATTTCATTACTTTAATTGTAATATTCTGTATGTTTAGTCAAAGCCGGTTTAACTTTGTAACTGCTACGGAAAATTTACCCAACAACACAACATTCTGCCTAAAACGACCTACATTATAGTCACCTATTTTAAACTATACAGTTGTCTTTCCATCCCATTCAATGCTCGCAATTCCATTTGAAAATTCCGCCTTCTCATTCAAATTTTAGTGTCCACGGGCCTAATCTCAATGTAAATTTCCAGTCAAACTTGACGGCACGTCAAGAAAATGGGTCCATTTCCCGTTATCTGTTATTGAATCGTGTCCAGGACCGAGCGCCGAACAAGTTTTCAATCACCTCCCGATGGTTATTGGGAGTGGAAATTTAGATTCGCCGTCGCAAGCGGCAGCGACACAAAATTACCTATTCCGAAACAATTTTAGCAGAGCACCCGCTACTGATGAGCAGCCTTAGTTCTCAGCCGCATTAAATACATCTTCTCATACAATTTTATGTATGTATGTATGTGAAACGAGTTCGTTGTTTAAACGAACTACGATGGTCGGTTTAAAAAGCGAACTAGAAATTAGATTAAAAGGGAATCGGGAAAAATGTATAGATCCCAGTCTAACGACCAATAATGTTAAGCAATGACGTTCGGAAGGTTTAACTTTCTTCCCGAGGTGATACAAGACTTGCCGCTATAGCCGTTCGGATCGTTCACGAGGTATAGGTATTACAGGTCTCTTACAGTCGGGCAACATATTGGTAGTGCCTCTGGTTATGCTGTTGTCCATAGGCGGCGGCGGTGACCACTTTCCATCAGGTGGCCCGCTTGCATGTTTGTTTGCCGTATAAAATAAAAGATAGTAATAGTTGTAGAGCACAAGAAGTCACCCTTCCTTACGTCATATCGCGTAACGTTACTGGTTATATAGAATAAAATATTCGGTCCAATATGAAGCTTAAAATTGTTTGGCCATAACTTGTTTTTGCACAGCGATCTGAAACTTACCGCTTATATTAAAAGTTGTTGAATTTAAGAAAACCTTTTTTAACGACATATCGCTTAACGGAAGTGGTCATCACGTAGGTTGAATTTTCCGGACTAGTGAAAAAATAAAGGAGTTATAGAGTCTTCCGTCGCTATCTTTTAAAATAACTTATTGTCCTAACATTGTGTTAAATTTAAATTACAAATATTTTACAAAAATCCTTCTTATTATCAAATCTAGCTTACCAAAACTTTTTTTTTATGTCATACGGTAGGCAAACAGGCAAGCAAGCCACCTGATGGAAAGTGGTCACCACTGCCTATTAACATTAGCAACACCAAGAGTATCGCCAATGCGTTGCCCACCTCTATAACACGTTGCTCTTGCAGCAAAAAGACAAATGCCACTCCACTGCCAAAGCCACGGTTCCCCAAATCCCCACTCCATGGAGCACTGGAAACCTTACTCATGGGCAGAAACACAATACTATTTAAAAGAGGATTATTTAGCTGCGATATTCTGTAAGGTGGAGGGGTACTTTACCAGGCGGGCGGCTCCAATTCGAACGAGATACCCCGCTTTGCCCTACCTCTCTTAAATTAAAAAGAATTTTACTAATTAAAAAGAAAAAATCACACATACATCCAATTCTGACTAGATTGATCTTAGCGTTGTCTTACATATCCCCTGATTGCCAATTTACTAAGAACAGTCTGTGTAGGTATAATACCGCGCATCTCACAAAGCCTCGGGTAGCGAAACGAACCAGTAATGGGTGCTATTTTCTTCCTTGGCGATAATAGGCGTCGAGGGGGACTAACTCCGCAACACTGTAGCCACAGAGTAGCCTACAGAGAACTAGCTCTCTCGTAAGGAAGCTACATTTATATCTGTTCTCAGGCTAAAATATCGCGAGAAATAGGTCTAAAAGCTAAGCAGTTACCGCAGCCTATTTATTGCAAATATAAATTAATAGATGTGGTAGTAGCTCGAGTCTGAACGATTCGGGCCATTGGTGCTACCATGTAACTTGGTCTTTTAAATAACGAGTCGGCATCGGAGCGATTTCGTATATCGCCGCTGTATTTACTGGCAACGGATGTGAACAAAAATAACTAGCATAAGAACTAGAATTCCGTAACATCATAGCACAATATCTCAACTCGGCACGCTCATGGCCTGTCATCGCCATAGAAATTGACCCATAGGGCCCATCCTCCTTACAGAGTATGGACATTCTTTCGTCATTGGAAGCCCCTCGTTGGGAAATCACGCACATATCACCAAATTATGTGTGAGGAGTGTAGGAAAGTGTTAGTGCTGCAGCACTGTAGCGCTGGTTTCAGCGGCTCTGTCGGGCGTCTACACTTCTACAGCTTCCATCGGCGGCGCTTAGCGGCACCTAATCACTGCAGGTAATTCTGCCCGCGGCGGACACTGATTGGATATCGATCTGTGCACTCTTGGCTTCGGCATCGCGCGCCCTCATTGATACCGGATGCAGCCGGATGTGAAGTAACCGCCATTATAGAGAAATTATAGAAATGTGGGAGCCGACACCGGCGTATGGAGACACCGTTTAGGTTGTACTGGGTGTTAGATATTATTCTGCTGTTCGGCTGCCCTACCCGTTAGTCATTACGGTTATAGCTTTCTGCGAAGTATCGCTTTAGTACTTTCTACGCTCCGATGATTGCCAATGTACAACTATGTCTCTGCACATGTTTAGATAAAATTCAAGTCAAGATGATACTCGGCTTAGTAGCTAAATTGGTTGCAGGTAGCCGGAAACAGGCTTGGAGAGGAGGCCTACGTTCGAAGAGGGACATACTATGGCCTGATATGACTATGATGATATTCAAGAGCGCGATCACCTCCAATCGTGGAGATTATGGCAATGCCCTCCATCAATGTCAAAGAAGCTCAACTGTTATGAGCCATTTATGTGACAAGATTCCTTGGAATCTACACACAAACTGGAACGCGTCAATTTCACGCGTTTCCACACGTTGAACAATCGCCACAATCTCGCAAGGACCTCGGCCCACTAGCGTATTAGCTGGACTAGAATTAGCCCCTTTGGCGTGTAATCAATGCATCCCTTTAAACAAGGAGCTGAGGCGTGAGCGGACTCGTCATTGTGGCAATTAGAGGAACGTATGGGGATATTACCGATATAGGCGGTGGAGAGGTCTGGAAGCAATAATTAGCTCTTACGGCTTTGTGATCAATAGTGTTCAAGACACGAGATGGAGCGGAGCGATTTATTTATATAAATAAATCTAGCGCTCCACTATCTTTTAACCGTATTAGCGTTTGGCGAAGAAACCGTTGAAAGAGGCAACTGGTAAGAGCTGGGACTCTTTAATCGACAATTTCTTCTCACCCCTTCAGAGGGGCGGGGGGGCTGTAACGGGGTAGTTGCCCCTTTCAGCGGTTTCTAACGCCAAAAGCTAGGGGTAAGCGTATGGGTCGCTGGATTTGACATTTGACCGTGGCTACTCTTCTATCTTTTCACGCTAATAGTTGGTGTTTATTAATAAAATTGTTTTACACCAAATACAAATAACATCAACAGCTCATAACAGTTCACTGCTTGACTCGAGCCTCCTCCACATCCGTGTAGGGGCTTTATCGTAATCTCCATTCTTGACTGGCGGTATGATAAAAAAAAATATTGGTGTTATTGTCCCGGTTGTGCTCTCGGGCCTGAAGGCCCGGTGTTCACCTTGACCATGATCCAGGATCTACCTCCGTGACCCTGCTGCCAAGGGAACCTGACCAGATTGGATCATAGTTACACATTCATCGGTTGGTATTCAAGCATCGGTTAGTATTCAATTAATGTACATGACTCAGAAAAGATCCATTGGTAAATCAGATACCTTAACTACTAGGCGGTATAATATGTCTGATCTAAGACGTCAGTCACCTTTTACGACACCCAGTCGAGGGTTGGTGCAATTATATTCTGCCGGATACCATGAAATTGTATGCAATTCAATAAGTATTTTGTTAATAAGTAACTGTATAATTGAAAAAGTCAAGTAACAAATTGCACAAATACAGCTTAAAATGTAAAGAGAAGCTTTAGGGGTTGTTTTGTAACTTTTCAGAGTGCTGTATATGATGGATACATGGATAGAGTATAATACGGTAGAGTAGCGTGGTAAAGTACTAACAATCCTTCTAACTATACTAATGTAGACAGCATTACCACTAGTAATAACTAAAATTACGCGAGCAAGCTATTATAACAACTATTCTTCCCACATCCGTACACTTTACCGCCTAGACGAGAGATGTAATCTCTTCTAATAAAATTTTAAATTACGTGGTAGAATACTTGGAACGGGTGGAATCTTATTCAAAATTTGAAGTCGATTACAGGCCGTGAGCGTGTTGATTCACCATATTGTGTGATACTAGATATTTTTCTGTTACAGTAATGTTTAGGCATACACGCATTATTTGACAGTGCTGTCCTCTCCTAAACAATTTCTTTCATCATTGATTCAAATCGCATTTTCTCATCACTTGCTCCACAACATAAAGGGGTATTCGCAGGCACTAGAATAGCATCGGCCCACACGCGCCGGCGGGCGGCGGCGAGCCGTGAGCCGACCCTTACAACGCCGGTGGCACGCACCGCCGCGCGACGCAGCCGAGACGCTTCGAATGGTTCAACTAATTGATCACCACAGCCGACTATGATTTCAGACACTACGATTACACACACGAGTACATAATATACGTGTAAACCCTACACCCTAATATACCCTGGTTGTGAATCAAAGACAATTATCCGCTGTCTTCTGATCAATCACGCAAATAAAACCGTGAAGACGCGAAATGGGTAACGAAATTATCCTCCTGCAGCTGTTAAATATCACTCTATATTCATATTCATTTATTTAGTTAGTAAGTTAAACCGTCATACATTATCAATTAGTTAATAAGTATCAATATTAATACTTATTAACCCTAGATTACTAACCTTCGTCGATTCGACGACACGAACTTAAAAATCACGTAAAATGCTGAACCGATCGAACTTTTTCCATACTTTGTTTAATTTCACTCGACCGATTGCTTTTTCGCCTAATGAGAGTGTTTTAAGTGTAGGGGGCCCGTAAGCGCTATTCCAGCAACCATGGCTCGGAAGGTTAGTAATTACGTGATCTTTTTACTATTTCAATTCTATATTTCTGTTGTAGATGTATTTTATTTAATTTCAACGCTATTTATTAGTCATTGTTTTAGATATAATTCGTCAGTTACTATTACAAGTACGAAAATGCATCAGGAAGCGAGAAAGACGACCACAATGTAGAGATAAAAAGAAAAACCTCAAAAATACAACAATGTAAAGAATACTTAGAGACCAATCGATGTATAATGAAATGAGAGCCCTTATTGGCATATTTACATTATCTGCAGCAATTAAACTATCATTGATATGATCATCTACCATCAAATAACTTTATTTGACTTTATATTTTGTGGAAATCTCACCAAGTGCAACAAATCGTGCGTGGAACATAAACTTTACGTATGTCAGAAATGTATTAGTTTTTAGATTTTAACACAAATATTTATGTTAATAGATTATTACATTGATTATTTTTTAAATTTAAAGTATTTTTATCCTAATTACGTTAAGTATAAATAATATTAGGTATGAACTTTAAAATATTACAATTGTTAATTTTGGCATGAAAACTATGATCTCATTAATTGAGCTATTTGATTAATCATTTGACATAATCATAGTAATGTAAATATCATAAATAACATAAATACAGTTCATTACCAATAAAAACTATATTTTATATACCTACATTTTGCTTTAATAAAACCCTTTAACCCCCTTTATTAAATACCGTAGTCAAAACGACGAGGGTTAGTATTTAGCTCCGAAAAATAAGGTTAGTGATCTAGGATTAAATAAATTATTAAAAATAAATCACATTAATAGCACTTTAACAAAAAATTATTACAATACTTGCTAAGCTTGTTTGCCACTTTAGTGGTATAAAAAAAATACAATCACATTAATAATAAGTACTTAAGTTATAAGAAAGTGTCACTTCGTAACAAAATTCAAAATATATCTGATCAATACTCCCTGGATGCTGAAACAAGCTGACCGAATCGTTCCATTTTGGTATCCAGTCAAACGCGAATGGTAGATTATAAACCCGTCCGGACCCATCATCCTAAATGCCGATCGGGAGAGGGGAATGCATCGCAGAATACCGTAAAAGGGGACCCTGAATCAAAACCTCCGATATACGAGAAACGCACGGGATCCAGCTGGTCGCTGCAAATTGAAATTCTATAAAACCCTAGTACGGTTCGGCTCAGCGTGGGCTCAAACATGCGCCGCGGCACAGAGCGTTGGACTCCTAATACATTTGTTACGCTCTCAAATCATATTTCCGACAATATCATTTCTTGAGTCGACGTACCATGAAATACGTCTTGAGTGACTCGGCACAAGATGCCGGCACTAAACTCGTACAGTGGAAGCTATAGGCGGTTTGTATCGCTCTGCATACAGTTAGTTTCAATATCCTCATACTATTACACCCACACGTTATGTCCTATTTATTGATTTTATGAGTATTCGTCATTAAAAAAAGATATGGATACTACTTTCCTCCATTATCATTTTTTTGAACACATTAACTGTTGAACTTGATACTCTACCAATTTCGTCCTCTACATCCTTTGGCAGCCTGTTTACACTTCTTCTTACACGTGATGTGTACGACTTTTGATCAATAATTCCTGAATTTCTTATTCAAAACAAACTTACGCGAGTACATAACACAGTCCAGGTAAACTTGTGCCTTTTTCCCGTAGGGGATTACATTATCCACTTGCTATGGTCCTGACTAACAAACCTCTTTTCACGTTAATTCATTGGATGTTTCAAAGATAAATAAATTACTTGCTTTAAAGTATAAAACGTTCAAAGTAACAAAAATAATGCATGGCCAATACTCGACTTCTATATTGTACTATAATAAATCAGCATATCCACGATCTACTTACGCCGTTGGCGAAACTATTATCGAGCGATAGTTCCATCGCATATCTGCATACACACCACGTCCTTTAACTAACTCGTCTCCTAAGGACCGAACTCCGCAGATGTAATATTTCATCCCCTCCACGCCCCACCCAAATCATGGAACTTCTTTTACAGTGATTTGATGATATTGCAGTTTGACGAACGAACGCCACGGGGCGGGGGAGAAAAGAAAAACAAGATAAATGACGCTGGTTAAATGGCGAAGCCTTAAGGTGAGAGCCCTCCAGATTGAGATCGTCTTTGCAACCGATTTTTGGGCAGAAAAATCACGTTTTTTACGTGCGAGTGCTTGTGGCTCTCGAATCAAGGCTAGTTAACATACTTTCGCGAAAATGGAAGCGACAATTTTGCGAAAATATAAAAACAAGCTTTTGCTCATAGTTATACTATTGTAAAATCTAGTGGCAACTATGACAAAGCTCATGGAAAGTAGGACGGCCAATGAGCAAATGGGAAGTCATTATGTTGAAGTCCACTCACTCAGGTAAAGTCATGACCATGACACATAAAACATAATTGGCACTCGTTTCTTCGGCTTGGGTGAATAATTTTTGTCCCTACAAATTACCTACACGTTAGTCGTATGAGTGTTAAATGTTATGAAACCCACATCCCACTGAGGTTAAAGCGTTTTTTATTCCCACTCGTAGCTCTGACACGGGAGACTCGCTGCGGGCACTCAAGGAGACCCCCATAAAGAAAATGACAGCTCTTAATCAAAATAAAAGCACTGTACCTTTTCATATTATGAAAAAGGCCATAACTCAGATTTTTTTTCCTTGGCCGTGTTTACCGTAAAAACTTCTGTTATTATCCGTCGTGAAAAGTGGATCTGGCTGAGAGGCATTTTCTTCGCAGTCTCTTACAAGATTGGATGGAGGTCAAAACAATGTATGGCGGTTACATTTTGTAATGAATTTGTTTCTTTAGAATGTCAAAGGGATTACAGTACTTACAATGCTGCATGTTTTAGTTTATTTTTCATACATGGTGCTGGTGTAAGGACTGTGACAAGCTTATGGAGTCCGCCTAGTTGTATACCATCCCCTTATCTATTACTCCAACATTATTTGCGGGCGTAGCTGTATCACCGACAATGTAACATCATACATTACTGCAAATGTTTCCTACGCGACCGACTTTACGTCGACATCATTGGCCCTATGATGTCTATCTATTGACGGGTGTTGTAAACTGGCAATTAATGGCATAGAGGCCAACTATCTATTACCGCTGTAAACCAGAAAAAAGGGCAACAGCATTTTCGGTACAATATTTTCAACACTGCGACCACCAACTCGCCTGCCAAGTATGAAAATTCTATACGACACTGAATATTGCCTTACACGGATAATTAGGACACAACCGGTCAGATTACGCTTTCGTCAGAATAAATTATTGGCTGTTTTGTTTCAGGATGGGGACCTAGGTAAGGTGCGGTTCTGGGTGGTCCCATCGACCATCGTTTCTTTTATTTTTTAAACTAGCCAGGCATAATGCCCGCCATCTCGCCTGGTGGTAAGTGACGATGCGGCCTCTCTACATTAGTATCGGCGTTCCTGTGAGCTATGTGGTCTCTTTAGCTTTTTAACTGGAGCCTTTTTACAGCGCACGTTCAACACGTGGAATAAGTTTCCGACAGTGGCCGCTTTCCATCAGGTGGACCGTCCATCCATGTGCCTCCATAGGCGAAAAAATTTAAAAATATTCTTATGCAAAATAGGCAATTTTAAGAATTGCGTCGGTGGCCTTTGTTCTGTACGTATATCAGAAAGTACTGTTTTAATGTATTCGAACTAACCTGTCAGCTGTCGCAGGTATGGTCTTGAAGTCCTGGACCTCCATGTCACCCATATACTGCGAGAAATCTGGAACGAAGAACACTATTTAAATGAATAGTCGTAACCGTTTCATGTATTTCATTCCCACTGCTGGGCACATGCCCTTTGTCCTGGGTGAACGGGAATTCCCTGGTTCACCACTTGGCCTAGCCTAACTGGCGGATTTAATACGCCATTGTGACTCGAGAGACCTTAAATGCGTTTCATGCACATTAATCAGGCTAACGCAGCAACATACTGTGTTCCACTAACGGTATAACCTGGACTCCATCATGGCCAGAATGACAAGGCAGCTTTTAGACAGGCTTGCTCCACCTTCGGTCGCATTGTGGCTTTCCATCAGGAGAAATTGCGCTCAAATGTACCTACATAAAAACATCATATATGTCATATCAACGGCACGTAACAGTACCATGCTGGACTTGAGCCTCTTGGACATTAGGAAAAAGAAAATTTAACAGTTGTTTACCAATGACAACTTATTTTCTATTATATTTTTAGATACTATAAACAAACGTACTATAAGTTCGATAAAACATTATATCTAGACACTACAAGCAAATGCAAATGACATTAATAATGTGGTATTTATTAAAATGAAGTATTCTCATACAAATGTATATAAGAGATGTACGTAGTAATGATTATTTAAGACTAATTTTATGTTTAATGTATATAAAATTATGTAATTCTAAATTGTAATTACCCACTCCAAATTTGTATGCCGATGGCAGGTTACAGAGGACCCATCTACTAAAATTGTAACAACTGCATAACCTGTGTACCACGAATAAATGAATTGAATTGAATTGAGTAACATCCACAGCAAAACAGAAATTCATCATATCGGGGAAGAGATGTGACGTTGTGTGAGGCAGGTATGTAAGTGTGTGTAAGAATGTAATTTCTGCCCGGTCGGGTATCAAATCGTAGCAGACCGGGATGGTGAACACAAATGATTGCACAAACGGTCGCATGATCCCACACCCTCATGTCCTTGCCTTGTTCTTGGTGGGCAATTTTTCAACGCTTCAGAGATTTTATCCTTTTGGTCCCTCGTTATTGCAGTATCTGGGATTGTCGTTAGCTACTTTAGTACTCGAAATATTTAAGATACGATATAAATGACTGTTTTTACCTTAAACATTTTGGTGTAACCACCTGAGCAACTAATTAGTTGATTACCTGACCGTATGACAATAAGTCTTATTAGGTGGTAATTTGAAGCATCATTCATCATTTGAAGTAATAATGATCTTGGCGTCAATATCCCGGATGTGGCGATATCCCGGATCTTTATAAAGACTATAGAAACTGCACTTACGGGATAATTGCAATAAGTTACCTATGAAATATGAAACGAATATATGAAATTTCAAAATTAACTAACGTGGAGATCATCGCACAGCCGCAACCGCTTGGTCTAGAAGCTTGAAATTTTCCATGAATTTTTCCGTACCGTCCTTTCGTATGCCACCTGGCAATAAAAAATAAGTAATCCAACAGCCAACCGTCGAACGTCGTCAACAACACTGACAATTCAATTTGGCACTTCTAAGAAAACACGTAGACTAACCCAATTCGTCTGTCATCCCATACCAATTATCTCGTCAAGAGAATCAAAGTGTGGCCCCGGTCCCCTCTCGCCTTCAAAGACAACGGTGCCATACAAATCTGGGCATTTCCATCGGACGGCTGGCGAATTATTAATAACAAAACGATTTTCGACTCCGACTGCAGCCCTCTTGGCGAATTCGACACGATTCAGTATTCGGGACACGACGCCACCCCGCCCGGTGTGGCCACTAAGAGCGCATTCGTCATTAAGGTGTCAGTATTTGATTATAGATAGATAGACACACTCTTATATAGTGTATATAATATTTTGGCTATAATGAAATAAATAAGTAAAGAAATAACGTATGTTTTGACACAATTTTTATTAAGGCATTCAAAATTACCTACTGCAAAACATATTAGTTGCAATTTCAACATTATCGACATTTAATGTTTAACATTGAATTAACTTTAACTAACTACTTTATTAAAATAATCATCTTGGCATTAATGGTCCGGTTGGGCTCTCGCACGCGAGGTTCGCATCCAGGATTTGCCATGTTTGTACATTGAAGATATTTATATCAGAAGATATTTAGACCACTGTCCATCAGGTGGCCCGCACGTCTATTTGTCTGCCAAATTACATTAAAAAAAAATGTCGGGACAGGATTCTAGGACGTAACTAAGCCAGGTAAATGTAAAGATCCGAGGTATATTAGAGCTCTCATAATAATAATAAATAAGGCGGGCAACACATTGGTGGCCCTCTGCCTAAAGGTACAGTACATGTTACATACATGTTCGCGGCAAATAATACACAAGGGCAATTTAAGGGCATGGGCGAAGCATTGTACCAGGCGAAAATGACCATATCCGCAAAAACCCTCGGGTCCTACTTTTAAATCATTCGCATTCATGCGAACGCTTGCGTGCGCTACTTATCTCTTTTACACTCTTGGTAAATTACTAAAGGTGGAAGAGACAGTCATTACATAGCGGGCGCTTTCATGGAAGCAAGCGGTTAAAATTCGAGCCCCTGGTATTGTCCAAAGGCGGCGGTGATCACTTTCCATCAGGTGGTCCGTTAACCTGTTTGTCTGCCGTATATCATAAAAAGCACGCCCGATTCGTGGCCCCACCGCCTCGTGTAGGCACGGGGCAAGCGACAAATCACGCTCGCCACCGCGGCCACGGCTCTAAATGAATATTGACATCCAACTAGCGAACGGGTTGAATTGATAATCGACTTTATAATGACTTGGATAGATTTGTTAGGGGATAGCTTTGAATAAATCATATATATATTTCGCTACGCAGTGACAATAGGTTTATAGTCATTTTGTGAATATTTCGTAAAATGGCAACTTAGATCCCAAAGTTTTTTTTCTATTTCTTATTTTTGATTTTTGATCATTTGTCCACTGGCTAAGGTATCATCAACAATCATGTCCTTGCTACAAATCAGATACACACTCCCTAAATTTACTTATACGCCGATCGACGCTGCATTCATCGACTCCTCAAGACCCAAGGTCGTCCGTCCATTCTATAGCAGGCTAGCTCTTTGCTGCACTTGTTGGTTAGAGACAGACTTCCTTTGTACTTGGTTTTGGTAACTTGGTCGTTAGTCCATGGTATTGTACCTATACTCGCGAGCAAGAAAATGGATTTACTTTATATTTTTCCATACCTATAGGTACGCTTATACATTTCTAGCTTTACAAAGTATATCACTTAATAACCTACTTGATTTTAATTCCATTTTCGCGGTTTGATAACTAATGAAATAATTATATTATTTTCGTCTTAAATTAATGTCGCCATCACGATCGCTTTAAGCCAGACAATATTGTTTCTTAGGCGGTTCCATTTTGAATCTGATAATGACACAATTATGATAATTTAACAGCCCTTGATCTGGCCGCATTATACAACGCTTAGAAAATGAAACTCTTATTTGTCACGTTATTTTGTATTTATTTATATAATATCAAATTGTTCCTTAATATGTGTCCTTAATTGGCAATATTTTTTATGTACTTTATGCAGGTGTATTGTCTATATATATTTTAGTTTTGTTATATGTGTATATTCGCATGTAAGTGTATATTTCTACTTTCCATATCCATCCATCTTTATAAGTCCATGTTGTTGACTTGCCTGTGTATCAAGCGGTTCTTCACACAAAGGTTGCCTGGTAGAGATCGCTTACAGCAATAAGGCCGCCTTTGCCCACAACTAGTTATGGTTTTTTGTTGGAACTATTTAATGTAATTATTCGTGTGTGAGCCATAAATAATTTATCTATCTATCTTTGTTTGGTGAAACTTAAACAATATAAATCTTTTAATTATCTAGTTCTAGGTTAACCGGAATAAGTATATGCGATGAAGTCTACCACACGGCTGCAGCGTAGTCCTTCTATAGCTATATTATCTATATAGCCCTAGGTTGGGATAGAGCACGAATAAAGTATATGGTTGTGTTCAGAACAGCATAGGCACTCTACATGCACACAAAATTTCATTCAATTTGGTAGACTGACTGAACGTGGACTTCCCTTGTTAGATGAAAATGCTAAAACAAGATCGACTATGGAGCGAGCTGAAGGTGCCTATTCAATTGCGTATTAAATACTTTTGGGAGATGCTTTAATAATAATTATTATTATAAAAGATTATTATCTATATATATTTTTTCAGGCTATATGGCGCTGTGTAAATTGTCCAAGCACATTTATTATTATTATTTTATTTATTTATTTACGCCACTATTTGCAGAGGTAATTACATGAATTCACTACAAAAAAATCACCTCCCGAAAATCACAGCGGCGAAGTCCATGCAATCGAAACGAATACAGAAACGTTGTTACGACCATTAGTCATCGAAATAAGCAATCATTTTGAACAGCCCTTTTTAATTATGCAAAATCTGTCCCATTCATTACCGCGCGCCCCCCGCGCCCCCCCGCTCCCCGGTCGCCCTCTTCTCCATTATCTCAAAGGAATGGACCGAAATTATTTACTTTATATTATGAAAAATACATAAGATGGATGACGCTATCTGTTTCAATTCCGTTTCCGCGGGACCCGCTTTGTCGTCGCTTTGCTCTCTTTGCTCGGACAGGTGATACCTTTGAAAGAGAGAAAGCACCTGCGGGACGTTGCTGTACTCCTCTTTGCGCCACAGACTATGTGCGGTCCTGCAAATGGTGCGAGTATCCTTTCCTGTTTTTCGATGTACTCATTGCCTTTTAAAGTTAAAGATTTGACTTTTAAAGTTGATGTTGAATAGAAGATATTGAATTTTATGAGATTTTCAGGTGAGTATTCACCATGATTAAGGTGATGTACTCTTATACAATAACAGCGTTCTAATGCCGTTCTTATAAGCATAAAAATGCGCGAACGTTGCTATTTTTAACCCTCGACTTAAAAAGAGGGATGTGATCTGGAAACACAACTTCTCTGCACCAATAAAAAAAATCGAATTCCAATTCCAATTGTTCGAGATCACCAAATTACTGGCGAGAAAATCACACCGTCGACTCTGACTGCTTTGCCGATCTTTTTCTTCATCAGGCGGAGGGTTGCCAAGTCGAAAAAGGTCGTGTTCCGGGCTTGTCATTTAAACTGGGACGTGACGGCTTGGAGGCGCGAATCATTGCACTCGACTGGCTCCCCCTTTCATAAAGGCTGGTGGAGACAGCTCGGAAACTGTCTCAAGCAGTGTTGTAGACGTGTTGAATGCAGATCCCGGCGCGAATGCAAACGAGGGAACGGCATCTGCCTGTTCGGTGCATTAGTGATGTGGATAGTTACTTGGAATGAATATGAACAATTATGGATATTCGAGGGTTTATGACAGAATTTGTCGATAGCACCCTCTAGTCTGTAGTCCGGTTGTTTTGTCCGATACCTATGTCAAGAGTTCGGTTAAGACGTTAAACCGAACTGTTGATGATATTTCATGTAATATTTCAATGTAACAAAAAGCCAAAATTGGCAAATAGCCAATAGATTTACACTTTTACACACAAATAAATAAATTATATACAAAGCGATTTTAAGTAAATATGTATCTGGTAAAATTTAATTTATTACGAGTTGAAACTTACAATTTTGTACAAAATCATCAAACTCAACATCTATATTCTTCCTTTTCGATAAATATCGTTTTCCGATACATCACTAACCGTACTACAGAACAAGTCTCAAGAGTTCCATTTGACAACCTAACCGAACTAATGTGACAAAATAAAATAAAATTAGACTCATAATTAATTAATTAATAAGTCCGGCACCGGACAAAACAACCGGACTACTGAGACTAGAGGGATAAAATACTTGGCCGACTTTACTTATCATTTTTCACAAAATAAGCCGTGTTACCAAAATGTCACTAAGGTTCAGCCCAGAATTTTATAGGCCGATCACTGTTACTCACTGAACCACTCAGGTCGTCTATATGACTTCAAAGTACGTGAAAGTAAACATTATGAAACTATTTGAAAGTATTGGCATTCATTAAACTTTATGGCAAAAATCTGTTCTATTTAAAACATGTTATTCATTGTAATTATGTTCACTTACGACAAGATCGTCTCACATAATGAAATTATAATAGATGTGTTTTCTCCTCTCGTGGCAACTCCCCACACACACTATTTGTTAAGTTCCCTCAAATACATTGTGACCTCACCCTTAACTAGTGTTGCGCGGATATCGACAATGGTAATCCCTTTTTCATTACCTCGAGAAATAATACAAATAATATAAAATAGCATACTATTTGAAATAAATTTTATCGTACGCTAATACATTTAAACCAATGTTAACAGTCTGATTTATTAAGTTTTATTAAATAAAAGTTACAATCATTCAATAGTGTAATTAGATTTAATGGTCGGGTTTCCAGTGAATCAGATCTTGAAAGATCTCTCTCTTTCTCCGGTCGGTCGTTAATATCTGAAGAGTGTGACTTTGGTGGAATCTTAAAAATATTCATCGATAAATTCTTTGTCGTCCCCATCACTAGACTAAACAATATTTGATGGCACCCATCTATTTGGAAACATAATATTCTCTGTCGATGAATAATGATGTTTCGAATTTATTTTCGAGCGCCGCTCGTGACAGCGTGGCATCCTTTAAACGGCGCGGCCATTTTGGGGAAAGTGATTGAATTTTTTGGCGAGAAGATGAATGAGCGAGATAAGGCAGTGACCGAAAATAATATCAAAGTACTCGTTTCAAAGTGTCGAGATGAATTACGTTGCTTGTTTCGCGATGGCAGAGCAAGATTGGGCCAGTGGGGTTCCTGGAATGTTTACCGGTTAGAGAGATGGAATTTCTAATGGCGTAATGATTTTGAGGTCATGAAAATAGGAGACAAGCTAAGAATAAGAGGGGCAATGTTTTTGACATTCTCGAAACTGATGATAATTGGACTTGTGGTTAAATAACTATCTACAGTCTAACAAGTTTGAGTATCGGTAGCCTAGTGGTTACGGTAAACGATTCGTAAGCGAGAGGTACCGGGTTCGGATCCCACTGCCGCCATGTAGCAATGACTCTTTTCTATCATTGGTACATGACGGCCATTAGTAAGGGCCATCATAATCAAACCTGCATATTCAGGCGAGAGAATGTGTTAATAATCCAATCTGGTCAGGTTCCCATGCAGCATGGTCACGGAGGTTAGATAGCAGTCGCGATGGCAGTCACTCCACTGTAATTACATGATCTGCTAAATCCTTAGACCCCGGGCCCTCGCGTGCGCGAACACAACCGGGACATTAACGCCAAGATGTTTATTTTTTAACGGTTTATTCGGATTTAAACAATTTGGTACTGCTAAACTTTTCCAAATCGTAGCCTAATAATTATCTAAAAGGGCGACGACGCATTTGCGATTCCCAGGCTGATTCGGGTCTATACGGGCGATCCAAATGGTCGGCGATGAACACTTTTCATCAGGTGGGTTGTTTGCCTCGCTCGATTATAAAAAAAGGAATTTTGAGGACTTGTTGCATAATGTCTGGGTCTGTTAGAATCGTGTTGTAATACTATTCGCACCGTCAATTTGGTTCGCAAATTGCTTACAAAGCTAATAGGCAACATCGTTCCGTAGAAATTGCCAACATTTTTCGACTTCCAAAGTCCAAAATGAAGTATCAACTTTATCGTCCCGCTTGCAATTTATAAAGAGGCACATTCACTCGAAAATTTTCTTGAGGCGTGTGGGAGAAAAAAAAAACAATTTCAAAGGGGAGGTTGGGGAATTTGAAGTTTAACAGGTTTCTTCGCACGTGCTTCACGGGGCGAGGGTGAACTTTGCCCAAATTTCTTGAGAATAATCTTGTAAATACTCAAATATTGGAAAAGAACTTGGTCACCGACAGCTTTCTCGATGTTATTCACTATACCGATTTGGTAAATATCTTATGAAAAGTAGGTACTAGTTACTGTCTTTCTCGGTACTGTTTTATGTAATTATTCTTGTTTGAGCAATTAAGAATTTATCTATCTAAGTACATCTTCACGGCATCCTTAAACAGGATGGCCAGAGATGTACAAAAAATCATACATCTACGTTTTGCCTATTTATCAGTAACTCTAGCGTGATTTTACGACTGTGAAAATCAAGATGCCCCATGCCTGTAATTGCGCTGGCTACCTCCTCCAAACCGAAATACCAATGAAAAAGCTATTACTTGGCGATAGAAATGATTAAGGCGGTGCCTCGCTTGCCTGCTTGCCTAATGTGTGACATACGAAAAACCGGAAATCTCATCCAGGCAGAATCCTCAGGCATGACAGAGACTCTATTTGTATTAAGTAAGACTAGCCAGGAAGTTGAAAGCCATCTCACCTGGTGGAAAGTGACGATGCGGCCGAAGATGGGAGATGGAGATGGAGTCCCTATTTTACGAGAATAAGATAAAAAGACCGTTCGATAACACTAAGTAACCATAACCCGCTGAAATAATACAAAAGTAAACCCACAAAAACAAAGGGATTAAATCCCTCTTTTCCCTAACTTTTTGCTGAGACGCAAGAAGCGGGAAAAAATTGCAGTTCAGCAACAAATCACGTTTTTCCGAACGCGTGAATCAAAAGTAGTCCCGAGTTTTTTGTGTTCCAATGATTTATATACGAGCCCCCGCTCCTTTGCATTCCCTTTTATTCGGACTATCTCGACGGCCGTCCGTTGGAAAAAAGCTATTAGGACAAGTCCACAGCCACAGAGGGATAAAAATACCCGTGTTTTCTTAACCTTGGATCCGATCATAACAAATTGTTGCAAGACTCGTGAAAAATTTCAATTTACATCTAAATGAGATAACGGTTTTCGATACCGAATTCTCAAATGCCCGCATATACCACCCACGCATCCTGTAGTAATCCACACGCGCGCGAAACACCTCTCTCAACAATGCTTGTGCGGACAATATCAAAAGAAGAAGGAAAACTGTCACCGCACAGTACCTACAGCCCGCTTCCATCATCATTTGTCAGTGTGGAAGCACCCGAACGCGTCTCGAGGCATGCCCTCAGCTATATTTCTTGATCCCTGTCCACGGCACCGTAGTGGGTGTGCGTTAATCTTTTTACGTCGACTGCATTATTTCGGGTTTCGGGTCGCCCCTTTCACTATTCCCCCGTTTGAGGTGATCCGGACGGACGCTCCTTGGAAGATTTGAGCGACCGCGATTTAATAATGTTACCGGGTCTTTGTCTAACAGAACGAGTAAATAGATATTTGTTTTAGGCAAATAATTTTCCTGGTCATTGCAAGACATGGATAGTAAGTATGTTGCACACATAGATAAATCAATATACACATAGATCAGCAACATATATATTCGCGCAAAGACAGTCATATAAAGGGTAGATATGTAAGCTCACTCCCATAACAGTTTACTGCAGGTCTTAGAGCCTCTCCCACGAATGAGGTGGTTATTGCCATAATCGCCAAGCTTGGCAGGCTGGTTGGAGATCGCAGTATTATAAATATAACTAAGGAAAACACTGCTGCTTATTTTTCATCTTACGGAGACACTTAGATATTTTGTCTGGAAATCATTAGTCGCCTTATACGACACTCACGAGTGTAAGGGCTTGGTGTCTACTTTACCGGACATCACACGGCCAAAATCATCCCACACGGCCATCAGCAAAATATACATCCTTGCAAAGCCGGTCTTATCACCCGTAGGTATGTAAGCTATTTAAATCCACTAATACCTACAAAAAACTTATTTCCTCATGAAACAAACTCAATCAAACAAACATACTCATCATATTTACAATTTGTGACATCATATTGACAAAAGATGGATATAGTGCGAATCTGGAAAACCGGCCCTTAAGAGGACGACCCAGAAAAAAATTCACTGATCAGATCAGTAATGTTCTCAAAAAAGCTGGGGTCAGAAGTGGTCTGAGGGTCCATAGTCTCTGCCTACCCCACCTGGGTACACAGACGTGAGCTTTATGTATGTATGTATAACATAATATTTGGCGCATGTGTGAAGAACTGTAATCTATATTTACGTTTCCTTCCATTATCGTATGTATACCAAAACATTTCACTAATATCTCTAAGTTATTTATTACGTACCCCAAATCGTGTTTTCGATCTATAATTACAAGGGATTACACTCCCAGCGCCGTCTAGACACGAGATCGACGAATGCGATACCTTCGACTGTCTGTATGTCATTTCAATGGGATCGGAAGGCTTTCCCTTGAACGACGTTTCCAATTAGTAGCTGATATTTATTAGAGGCTCCCGTCTAAGCCTGCGTTAATACCTGGTTATATCGCGCCCCGCGTTCCAATATACACACATTGCGCTGTATTCAGGTAAATATTAATAGCTTTGAATATTAATCGGAGGCAATTTATTGGTTGTATTCAATGAGCTTACGAGACCGAATGTAAATTTGACCTGGGCTCACCTAGTGTTTGCTTCCCGGCATTAATTTGGGGTATGGCAAATTTGTTTTCAGGCGTTTAGGTAGTTTAGGTTACAATAAGCCGTTATCGAAAATGTAAATAGGAAGTTGTTGCTTTTTTAGTTTAATTTTTAAAGTATGATAACGAAACCTATCGATGATAAATAAATAAATTAATATGGTTGGACAAATGCACAAAGTAAGCAATGCACCCATAACATAAGCTTGCCACCAGGTGAGATGGCGTCAATTGCCTGGCTAGTGACATAAAAAAACTACTAACCCGGTTTTAGTTAAACAAACAACGGGCTTTCAGATATAGAAAACCGCATCGAAATCGGTCCATCCGTTCTGGAGCTACGATGCCAGACACACAGATACACAGAATTACAGATACACACGTCAAATTTATAACACCCCTCTTATTTAGCCCGGGCTTAAAAATAGAGATACCCTTCACAAATAACTGCAACAAACACGCTTTTAATCTCAATACGAATTTTAATTAAAAAGGAAACCCTATTTCACAATCAGCCCGAGTGCATTCGACAATGTAGGGTCTGAGCAAGAAAAGCGCACACTTTTTGCGCAGCAAAAATATAGGAGCGCGTCAAACATGGCGGGCGAGATAAAAGTTGAACATTGAACAAGCAAAAAACGTCGGGTTCAAAAGTGAGGTGGCAGCAAAGTTTCTTAAATAATGTAGGTACTTGCTTGTCCATGTCTTGAGTGTCTTCTTCTGACAGTTTTCTAAGTAATGGCTGCCTTGCTTACCAGTTCCGAAATAGAGATGAGCAGATGTATTTTTAGACGTTGTAATATTATTGCTGTGATTAACAATTGTTTTTAATCTACAAATGTTGGACGTTATAAGTAGGATACTTATTAAATCAACTCAAAATTGACTTTATTTGTTCAAAACTAGAGGGTACAGGATTTTAAGATGATGTATTAAAATTAGGAACAAGGATACTACTATACATAGCCTTTGTGAGAACCAGAAGTCTGAAAAGGCTGGAGGGTAGGCATCCTGCACTACAGACCTCCAGCTAGGCTCCCTTATAGATGAAATCTATTATAATTGCTTAGGGCGGGTTCTGTAATTCTCAGATAAAATTTGTCTGTCTTACCAAAAAGTACCTACTTTAGCGAGCTCAATGTTTTTATTAATTCGTGATATATACCGGTTCCAGAACCCATTAATAAATACATTACAATGGTAATGAAGCATCAGCTCAAGTTGCTAAGGCAGTCTTTTTAACCCGTCAAAGCTGAACTCTGCGTGAGGTCGCTGCAATATACCTAGTTTACCCACGTACGGCACTAGTATACCCACGATAAAGTAGTGTTAGATTAAATTGTACCTTCGCTCGCGACCGCCAATTTGTTATCTCTGCCTGTCCGAGTTGGAGTCAACTCTATTGGCCTATGGTCGTTGTCTAAGGTGACAAACAAGCTTGTGGCCTGCCTGATGGTAAGCCGTCACCGCAGCCTATGAACGTTTGCAATACCAGGGGCATCACCCACGCGTTGCTGACCCCGTAAAAACCTTTTAACCCCTTTCTTTCGACTATTCTTCTAGCCAGCATGACACTGTAATGCCTATTGCAGATAGAAATCTGTTTTATTCAACTGCGAAGATATATTCGACAATTGTAATTTGTAAAAGATCGATTTTAGTGATGTTTTAATAGAGTTTTAGTAGATGTTTTGAGTCTAGAGAAAATATCTAAAATGAGACGTCACACCGCGAGCATAGGCGGCCCCCAGGTGGAACACCTAGCGGCACTTGCTATCATTGTCAGTGAACGGAGGCGACGAATGAAGCAACGTGATATACGCGCAAAGAAACAAGCGCCAGGGCCAGAATTACGGACCACATAAGTCCGGACATAGAGGCCACAATACATTTAACTAAATAAATTAGCAAGCATGAGAAACATATTGAAATCTGTAAACGGATCAGTAAGAGCACACGCCCCGTAGACAAAGAACAGTTTTATCACTTTTTTATTGACCTTCCACCTTTTGGCAATGCCAGACACAGCTACTACATAGACTAGGCGCTTGCCGCGGCGTCGTTCACCGCATTTGTATTCAGGCCGCGAAGCCTCCGGCCGATGATTACAGTTCGCAGTCGTCTTTATGGTAATTCTGGCAGTTGGGAATTCACTTGCGTTGATTTTTCTTAGCACCCCGGCCTGTGTGACGGCGGCGCCGCGGTTTCGGGGTGGTTGGAATGATTAAAAAGAAATTATTATAAGTACATAAATTAATAATCTTGGATAATGGCTATGCCACCCCCGCCAGGCACGGGAAGGAGAGGTCGGCCCAAGGAGCAATGGCTTGACATCTTCAAGAATGACATCAGTGCCAACAAGCTCACCACCAAGGATGCCGATAACCGAGCGAAGTAGGCCAGGAAGAGTAGGAAGGCGAACGCCGGGCCATTACGTACCGCGTGGGAGAGCAACCGGGATATAACGCCAAGATGATGATGATAAATAATCTTGAATAATATCACATTGCGCCAAACTAATAAAACCTATGGGCTCTACTGATATACTACCATTTATACTATTAATTTATTAATTAATACTATACATAAATGGTAACACCTACCCTGAGAATAATTGAACGGTTTACTGTTGTTATATTATTACCAAAACGGACCAAAATTTACAAAAAATATGACAAGCTATAATCTTATTTAAAACTAAACTCGCATTCTTTACACATAAACGCGCTCATACGCGACGTGCCTTTTCGAACGTCTGGAAAACAATTCGAAAAGGTACGTCGCGTGTGAGTCCCGTTTAGTATAATAATAAGCTATAATCTGTCGGATCCGAACCAATAAATCGCTAAAGCAACCGCTTCGCGCATCTCTGCCCGCTGCATCCCCGCCATCTCCCTCTCACAAAGTCTTTGTCGGCACGTGACACGATCGCGAAGTCGCCAACTTTTTTATTATTACCGTCACTCGGCTTTATTGGGCGTTGGGCCGGTGCTTTTTGGAAAATCCCCGGCCAAAGAGAGAACTTTCCAGCACTTTCCAGTATTCCGGGCGCACTTTGGCCCGACACTCCTCACCTCCGAGTTTAATGGCGGTCTTGACGTAAGACTGGCTGGTAATGAACGTTGGCGAACGAGAGATAGAAAATATAATTCCATTTTTGATAGACAGGGTTGTTGTCAGTATTGCGTGACGGGAGTTTGATGTTAGGCAATCCAATGCGAGTGCTAGAAGCAATGGGTACGACATACCAACGTCATTCTTTTTATATCGCGATGGTGGCCAACAAGCTTACGGCCTGCCTGATGGTAAGCAGTCACCGCAGCCTACGGACGTTTGCAATACCAGGGGCATCACCCACGCGTTGCCGATCCCGTAAAAACCTTTTCACCCCTTTCTTGAAAAACTCCATGTTGTACAGTTTTGCAGAACGTGAGTTTGATATTAGTCAATACAATGCAGTTGCTAGAAACAATGGGTACAACATACCAATTGTAACTATCACTATGTACCATGAGCTCGTCACCATACATTTTATTTATATATCATATGTTTGTAGTTGATGGACTTGGAAATGAATACGCATATCACCTACCTAAGTACCTAAATGTAAATAATGGCTCTCCAGACGTTTTGGTTTCTCAACTGTAAGTCTGAAAGCATTTGAATAATAATAATAATAATAATAATAAATAATAATAAATATCATACACAGAGCAGTGTGTGGTTAAAATATAGTTTGCTAATCATGTTTTCTTTTAACAAATGCTCTCAAATACTTAACCAAAACTTGGTTTTGTAATAGACTTAAACAATTAATTTGACGATAAGAGAAATATTTTACTTCAAAAGCCCGTAATAAATTTACGCTATTGATTGGTTGGACGACAGGCAAAATATCGTGAATATCTTAAATGTTTGGCGCCAAGTTATGGGACCCAAGAAAAAAACTCACAAGTGATAGTGATGTGAAATTCATACAAATACGTTCCAAAGATATATCGAAATAAATAATTGAATAAAAGCACACCTAAATATTAAACGAGTCTAGAATTTAATTTTAATCTACTGGTTTGATGACTCAAATTGATTTGCTTCATAGGAAATAAATATCTCTATACTCAGTCTGATGAAACATTACATCGAGTTTAAAGTACCTAAAATGTCTTTATATTGTTTACATATAACTCCCTACATTATACATTTTGGTCTAAAGAAATTCCACATCGAATCCATTTGCTTACGTATTTTGTTTGCGTTGTTTAAATTTAATCGACTCGGTAAATAAATAAAACGTATGCACACATCCCTACATCCCTAGCTGTTGTAACATTTAACTATTTTCGGTTTATCAGGAACATTTTGTAAAATTTATGGATGTGCGGACGTTATAAGAGAAGTCGCTTTAGACCTCATAAACTTAGAAATATTTCATTTTTGTTTGTTTGAAATATTGAACTGTGGGAATTTTGACGATAACGATTTAAAGCATGGTGGCCAGAGTAGTAGAAACAGGACAGTGAGCACCTGGGTCGCCTCGCGTGAACATCGTATCCATTTCCGTAACTAAGAAACCCCAGCTTTTCCAAATTTCCTCGAAAAATTCATTACAATTCGCGTGTAATTTGTTAAATTAATTTGGGCTTTATTATTTTGTGTTATTTTTAGCTTTCTTTCGTTCTCTATCTATTTCTTTATCTCCGTAGTGTCAGTGATTTGGTTTGTTTTACATTTGTCTTTGTTTCTCAGTTTCGAAAGCGTAAGTTACATTCTCATTACTTTTATGGTAGTTAAGAGTATTTATTAGGGCTCGTAGAGATTTCAACGTAAGTGTGAAAGGTGATTAAACACAAATTTTTGGGGAAAAGATTACCAAATTAAATATCATCAGTACTCACCCTCACTGAATAAAAAACTATAAAACTAACCTGGGACACAGTTTTGGATGTGACATCGAATACACTCTAAGAGAATGAGTCCGGCACGAATCCCGACATTGGTCTTCGATGGCCTAGGTGCTCTAACTAAGTCTACGCCTAGGTTTGCCGCCGAATACTGGTACAATTTTGACCCATGTTCCGTTTAATACCCTTTGTGCTTTTTAAAGCTTTTAAATTTCCTACGGACATGAATCTCGAGTTTGGACACTAGGCACACAACTTACACACGCGAAGTAAATAAAATTTAAATAATAGTCGCTCCTTTGACTCATGAGTCGATAGGTAGGACCATAATAATGCCTGACGAGATGATCGGAATATGTGTGACGGTTTCAGCGAAGTAGACAAATAGGTCACTGGTTCGTTTGATGTCGAAGGCTTTGCTGGTTGGCTGAGATATGAGATGTGATGGGAGTCTCAGTTTCCTTATCAATTAGGTAGGTTTTCCGAGACCTAAAGGCCTCTATTCTATATTATTTAGGTAAGGATGACGTTAGGGTTTCGAAATCATAGGGTTAGAGTGGCTACAGAAGAAAGAAGAATCCGTTGCTGTTTCGAGTGCTGTCAAAGCTAAGTCGTATGTTTACTTTATACCTTGTTTGATTTCTTGTACGGATTTTATAAATTGTTTGACTATTTCGATTTGCGTGGATTACATTTAAATCATCTTATTTACGCGGATTTATGTTTCATTCGTTTCATTTTTGAGGATTTATTTTGATTTTACTTTTATTTATGTGAACTAAATTTTATTCATTTGCGAATATCTTCCGAATATTCGTGCGGTTGAATTACAAAGTATTGCTATAAACTTACATATTCCTTGACGTTTTTCAAAATGTGTACACAACGTAATGGGTTTGAAAATTTAAATCAATAACTAGACGATCACTCGCTTACGGCCAAATCACAATATGTGAAATGATATTTATTATGTTATGTCTACTCTTTATAGGTAGATACTCGTATGTGTGTATTTATACAGACAGATAGGTATTAGGGTAACTGAGAAGATACACTATCAAAAGTATTTTAGAACAGTTAACGGACAAAACTGTATGGAAAGCACGGAACTGATACTGCTGGTAGATATGGAAGGAATAATAGTGATGTATTTCTATTGTATTGTGTTTTTATATCACTAAGGTGGCAAACAAACTTACGGCTTTCCTGATGGTATGCAGTCGCCGCAGCCTATAGACGTTTGCAATACCAGGGGCTTCACCCATAATTGCCTATAGACTTTTATACAAAAATAAATAGCTCCCTATTTTTATTACACGTACCCAAATAAAGAACGAATAGAGCTTCAATTTAATGCTTCACTAACCTATTGTCAAACGACTAACAAAGTAAAAGGGGACATAGAAAACGAGCTTTATATACGTAACGAATATTACGTACGAAGTACAAAAGAAAAATATGTCTTTTATCCATTACCGAAACCCACTGTATCCGTTCCATAAATACTTATTATTATTTCGCTAGCCTTTTTAGGGGAAACTAATCCGAAATGTGCACTTTGATGTACCTACATATTCAGAAATCCTATCAAAAGGCTGATGTATATAAGATTTTTGCGTTGGTCAGAAAGCTGTCCTTTGTCATCGGATGCCAATATCGAGAGCTTAGTGTAAGTTCAATAATGCTATACAACCTATAATTCCGTCCCTTAGGTACAGGTGGGTTATAAAGTGATTAACTAACCTTACCTTACCTTGTGTTATAATAGAGAGGCAAACTAGCCTGATAGTAAGTGATGACATGCGCGTCACCAAAAGAGTAGTGAATATATAGTCGAACTTTCACTTAAGATTATTTAAATAATTATTGTATTTTACAGTTGTATTGTGCGCAATAGATAGTGCTTGCAGAGAGCAGGGAAATTTTCAAGGTTGTAAAAGCTTACTTATCTCTCACGCCCACATATTAAGTACCACTGATGATGGAGGTAGATAATGTTGATTATATCTTCTAGTTCTTCCACATTCATACATATTTCATATATTTATGACGGTTGAAGGCACTTCCGACTTGCTCTTTTTGGAGGTATTTGAAAAAATTCCAAGAAGGAAATTTGTAGGTATTAGATAAATTGAATGAATATCATTTCATCCCAATAATAATTTCATATAATCTGTATCGTAGGTATGACTTCAAAACGAACATAGCAAACAAATCTAAAAGATGCAGAACGATACTGGACACCCTCTAAGATTTATAGGTATTTGGCGGTGAAGGATATAAGGTAGCCACCAATGTAAGTAAGTGAAGAAGGTGGTGAAGGTGGAAAAGGGTAATTACCCACCTGGCCAGGTATTGTAACGAGGGGACCAGGGGTCTCCACAGTTGATCATCGGAAGTAGTAATTATGTCGCGGAAGTTGACACACTTGCGCTATGTACGAATCTGTGTTCAATCATCATCAATCATCTTGTGTTCATGTACTCGTAATGTGAGTATTGTTGAGTTTCCCTATTGGAGCGATAGATGTCGCTATAAGGTACTCGGACATGTGTCTTACCTACTTCGTTGCGATAGCGTGGTAATCAGTACATTTCGCTGTAAATATGCCGGCGGTTAATTATGTACTCACATCAGTTATTCGTCTCATAGAGTGTCATATCTGTCCCACGCATGGAAGTAAATACGAAGCCGAAACTAGCCGATGTGCATTATTTACCGCCCACTAGTGTAACTCAATCTCGTTCAAACTTCATACTCTAACGTTTTCAATGGCAATATATATAAAATTTCATTACTGTCCTGTACACAGCAGTATCGTAAAAGCCCAGCACTTTTCCCCCGAACTGTACCTCATCCAAAAGAATCTGACCCTTTGCCATTGCGAATCCTTCTGGGCTGATTATTAATTTGTCCTCAACAATAGATTACTTCTATTCGTCCCGATATATCCTTTTCCGTCTCTCTAAGGGGATTCTGCTCCCCCGACTGTGTTAAGCGTATTGCCGGTTGACCTTTGGCGGACAATGACAAGGATCGATCGGCGAGGGCTTTGCTATAAATATATACTCCTCACTCAATTCACCATCGCCGTTATTAGGTACCTATGTGACGTTTAGTGATAGAATAAAGACCGATTTGACCACTTTTCATCAGGTGGCTGTTTGTCTACAATATTAAATATAATAAAAACTTGCCTGGGCTCTGATTCTGGTACGGAAATCGTCTCAGTTGCAGTAACATTACAATTGCATAGCATGTCATAGGTGTGATTGTTATTCAAATGACAGATGTTGAGTTGCAACTTTCATGAGTTCGAACTTTTCCACAATTCGTTTTCAGGTACTTTAGTTGCATTATAGTTTTATATGTCTGTTGGCACTCCAATAAATAAATAAATAAATAAATTACTAAGTTGCATCTTTCTTAGTTGTCAAACTGCTTTCAATTCTGTCAACGAAAATGTGTCAACGAACAATTATTTAACTGCAATTTAACTGGTATTATGCTGGGACTGACTCGATACCTCGATGTAGTTATAGTAACATCACAGATACATTGCAACATAATAACAACTGCATTGCACGCCAGAATCGGTACCCTGGCCGATTTTTGGCCATAATCGAAGATATACGAGTATTCTAAAAATTTAAAAAAAATATACCTTGACTAATAAATAATGTCGACGGAATTATGCTAATGATATTCAGCGGCATTAGTAACACTTTGTTATGTATGTAGTCGCCTGCCGACTACCCGGATCCCCCTAGCGTAGTAATAGTAGAGAGGGTTACAGTAATCTAACAGGCGACTGTACCACATTTGCCAATCATAATCTATCGGGTATATTACACGTATATCTATATTGCAGTCTGTGCCCGCCTATGCAACCGCTAGAGATATGCCATATCAGAAACATCAAGATCACTAAAACCGCGCTTAGAAGGATTATTTATTCCCAGCACCACGAACAAACAAAAATATTAACGTCGCAAGCACAAAACCGTTCTTCACAAAAAACGCTATATACCCCGCCCTACCCCTACACAAAGGAGGCATAAACGTCACAATATCAATCACGGGTGAAAACGTATGCCACGCGATACCCATCGCAGGAAAAGTGCGTGGTAACGCTTTCAAATTTTCCAAACTTGTATTGATTTTCACTCCCCCATAGTTAATACGGACGGCGGGGCAGTTCGAGGGCGCACATCAATATGCTATAGGTAAGGGGCACTGTCTCGTAGTGATGGGAATGGGGTGGGATGGCGAATGAAGTCTTTTTTTTGTTACTCTATTCGAATTTAAGAAATAAATTTGGGGCTACCCTTATCTGTGTAAGTTGGTGTAAAAATGGGTTGGTTTAATGTACAGTACATTAAATCACTACTTTACTAATATTTATTACCAAATTAGAATAAATATTATATTTCCTGCAGAAATCAGTAGCAACGAAATCCACTTTGCTTTGTTCAATTAAAGAATCTATATTTCCTAATCTACCCATTTGCGGTGTTAAAGTTTTATATTTTTCCTCAAATATGTCGCAAGTTGAACTTCTTTCACGTTAATCTTCAAATTGAAATTTCACTAATTTTCAAATCCCTTTTCATGTAAAGCAACTTATAAACAAACTTTATAAAATGTTAGTCGATCTATTCTGAAATATTCATATTTATTTAAATTTAAGGAAAGTAGGGAGACTGACCCTGACATAAGCCGGGATAAAATCAATTGTGTCATAATTTATTAAGTATTTGCGATTTTTAAATCCTCGAGATGGCGTTACTGCGACGTGAGGTCTGATGTCGAAATAAAGCCCTGTCATTGGCTAAATATGTTCGCCATTTAATATCAATTGTTACTGTCCAATAGCACAGCAGGTTGTTACAACGGACCTTACGCCTCACTAGCGCCATCTGAAATCGCGAAAACCCTAATTAGAAATCATGTCATGATTTATTATAGCCTCTCTAATCTTAATTTCTAAAAATACCCGGAGCCTTAACTGAGCTCAACTGAGCTGTTTAACCAGTTTTAGGGTCCTCAGCGGAAGATCTTAATCAACCTCGAAAATCATTGTTCATTAAGCAAAACGATAACATTACCGAATATGAATATATTATGCCGAATACATTGTCACATCCCTAGCGGATTGTTATGGAGCTTTATTATCAGGTTGCAATGCCCCCGGCGTTTTGGAGTCTTTCGATGCAACTTCGCCTTTCCGCTCTCGTAATTCGAGTAGTGATTGAACAAAGTAATTAATATGCCTAGTATAATAATATAACTCGTAGTTTCGGAAATAATAATGATGTAGGTATCTACGCTATAGATCGGAATAAAAAAGAAGCCATAATTTATACCCTTTGTTCGAGTTTCTATTGTTACAATTTTTGTCCGTATTTTCGGTTGTTGCGATTTCCTTTTCAGAGATAATTGTCGGCATTAACGTTTATTTTACCATGAAAATGTATCACGTCTCACTGTTTTTTGAATATTTTTACTTTGGTCCTTCGACGAGTTTTGTACAAAACGCGTATAAATTATGACAAAAGTGTTCTCGTCCGGTTTTTCTTTGTCAATTTAATGTTCTATTAAGGTTAAGATCTGTGATTTAAGTAAAATTACTAATTCTTATAATTACTACAACGTGACATCAGCGTCATAGTATAAAACGAAGTTGCTTTCCGCCGTCTGTCCCTATGCATATATCTATGTACGCTTAGATCTTTTAAACTACGCAACGGATTTGAATACGGTTTTCTCAATAGATTAAGAGCCGATTGTTCAATCCTCAGATAAAATGTCTGTTAACTACTCAGCGAATAAAATTATTCAGTAGTCATTTATCTCATGGATAAGTTTCTGACCGAATATTTCAATTCTGCCGACATCAAATCAACACGAACTTCAGAGAGGTGAAACAAAAATATCGCTTGTAACAATTTTTAGAGCAGGATAGACTAACGAAGCTATCAGTGGCAAGCAAGCGTCATTTTTATGGTTATGTTATTCCACAGAATAGAGTTACCTAATATTAGAAGGAAGGTTATTCATTCATTGTAGTTTACAGTTATTTAATTTGTTGTTTAGTTGGATTGAGGGTTTATATTTTAGTTTTTTAAAACGTGGTGATTACCTTCTATTGCAATTTATCGCAAAAGAAAATTAAAAAAGAAAGAAAGTTTCACAACTACCGAGACTCATTTACTTGTCAGTTTAGTCGGCAAATTCTTTCTTTTCTGTGACGTGGATTTATATATTCATATATTATGGGCCTCTTCTTCGATTGCTAGGTCATCAAGGCAGTCGAAAATGTGCATATTATATACCTACTTCCTTCAAAAACTGCAAAATATAACCTCAAACCAACTGATCTATCAAGACGCTATCTGTCGAATAACGGCTATCTGGCGCTCAAAGAGACAGATAGATTTATTCCTCAATAACTCTTAACTGACAGTTGGAAAATTCAAAAACATGTTATCCGTCTAATAAACGCTAACAGACTGTTTATCTGGATTGAACAATCGGCCCTAAGTGATTCAATAGAAAAGTTTATAAGCAAGAAAAAAGGGCAGGTAGGGGTAAAGTAGGTGTACGCGAACAAGGTCGCGCCGGGTCCACTAGTGCATTTTATATGCGCCTTAAACTTTAAATTGGCGATATTCGGCGGCCATTCTCACTCGCCAAGTGACGACGCGGCAGAAGACGGAGCCCACCTAGAAACAAATCGCTCTGTCCTTGACAGCGTCCAAATTACACTGCTCTCAGACCGAAGGGAGGCGCGTCCCTTGTAGAACCGATACGATGGGGTATTTTTGAATCAATTTGCCGCTCCACTTGCTGCATTAGCTTAGCGCAGGCAGCACTCGTGCGTATAGTTTTATGACATTGCAAACGGCGCCCCGGCATCGTTTCGACGTAATATCACCGCGATACTTACGTTTAAGAGCATGTTATTCGGTCGCGTAATTTCCATTGGTCTTTTTAGCGAGTCGATCGCAAAATACATTATCATTTCTTCTTCTTAGTCAGACACTCGTCAGAGCGATCGTAGTTGCGTAGACGAAGTACCCGGAGAGATGCTTACTGTGTCGCAGACTTTCCCGATGATTGCTTTCTCAGGGATTTGCATCCATTTTTGCCGGTTAGAGACGTTGCGAGTACATTGAACCATGGTGGATTATGTAGCTAGCTTTATTAGGTCAGTCCACCGAGTTGGTGACCGGCCACGTGTCCTCCTGCCTTTGACCTGGCCCTGAATGACTAATCTCTCCTTAGAGATCTCATTTCTGGAGATTATCATTCAGATGCCTAATATTTGGCCACGCGCACTGCTGTTTCAGTGGCTTCGTAGAGGACCTTTGAAGTCTTATGGTCTGTAGTCTGTGCTTCATTTAACCAGCTATAAAAATGTTGTGAGATTTATTTATTTATTTAACATTTATTGTGCACAATAAATTGTATACAAATTTGACATACAGATAAAATCACAACAGGTTATTTCTAAAGAAATATCAAAAATTTATATTGTTTTGGATGTAAGAAAGCAAGCAAGGGTAAATATATATGTAAAGTAAGTACCTCTTTAATCAGCTACGGAGATTTTGTGTGATTTAGTTTGATTGGGATGTAAGAAGGCAAGCAAGGGTATATGTTATAAAAGTAATGTTGGACTTTCTTATGAATATTCATTAACCCGCCCTTGGTAACGTCAATTTGACTTACACAGTCGGTGACCCCGGTCTCACGCACCGCGATTTTTACCGAATGATGTTTTTCAAAAATTACCTTTACTGTACATTCTACTTTTACTTGATACCTTTATTAATTTCACTTTCAAAACTAAACGATTTTCCATAAACCTACTTTGTTTAAGTACTTTACATATAGTAAGTACCTCTTTAACCAGCTACGGAGATTTTGTGTGATTTAGTTTGATTGGGATGTAAGAAGGCAAGCAAGGGTATATGTTATAAAAGTAATGTTGGACTTTCTTATGAATATTCATTAACCCGCCGTTGGTAACGTCAATTTGACTTACACAGTCGGTGACCCCGGTCTCACGCACCGGGATTTTTACCGAATGATGTTTTCCAAAAATTACCTTTACTGTACATTCTTCTTTTATTTGATACCTTTATTAATTTCACTTTCAAAACTAAACGATTTTCCATAAACCTACTTTGTTTAAGAATGTACAACTTCAATCATCCAATAATTTTAAAGATTATTTAGTATTATCAGTCTTAAGACACTAAAAACTATTGTAAAAAAACACCTCAACAGTTCTAGAAAATAATTTAAACAGGATTTCGGAAAATCGCTTATCTTTAGCTATCCTACTCAAGTTAAATACGAAAGTTTTAACTACTTTAGTTATTTCCACAGAATTATGACAAATGAAAATGAAAAAACAATTTTCGGTTTCGAACGGGCAGAACTGTAGGTGTGATAAATATGATACTGAAATAAACATTTTATTTTTAACATTCTATCTAAAAATAGGCCACCTACATACGCGGATATAAGAATGGAATTGTGCTAGGTGAATCGTAAGGAAATATCAGTCGATATTACCAATAGCGGAACGGCGATGCGGCCAGAGCAAATACTTAGGCCTTTTGTCCATTTATTGTTTGTCCGACAATGCCGTATTTCATATAGTTGTCGGTCGGAATGCTTCGGCTGGGAGGCAGGAATAGTAGAGAAATGGACATGTCTGTGTATTGTTACTTATTTTTTACCCATTTATTTACAGTAATTTTCGAGCGGCACTGGTCTAGTGGCATCGTAGTTGCGAGACCGATAATTAAGGTTAAGCAATGCTAGCAATATCTATGAACTGGATGGGTGACCGTTCCGTACTTCGAGCCTAGTTTAGTTAGCAAAATTTAGCATCGCAACGAGCTCGCCACTCCATAGATGTGCCTCCTTATACCGTTGGCGAAGTAAGGTTGACCAAGGTATTCCTCTGGGGTGGCGTAATTTTAGCATATTCGCTAGAGTCCTACCTATAGCCGTTCTATTGACGAGTGTCGTAAAAGGCGACTACTGTCATACATGTAAACCGGTCTCCATAAACCTGAAACGGGCTGCAGCATTTTCAGTTGATAAACTCTTCGGTCTCCAATCTGCCTGCAAAGCGTGGAGATCATGGCAATAACCTGTACTAATGTGGAGGAGTTTCAAGGCCAGTAGTGAATAGAATCTATCTGCGAACTATCGCCATATTGTCATGCCTATGTTCGTACAGGGTAAAATATCTTAACCTATCACTAAATCATCGATCATCATCGAATTCCATGAGAGCCCCACTGGAAAAATCAGCTAGTGCAAAATACACAGGATTCACATTTTATTTCGTATTTTGGACTAGCCAGGCATTTGACCGCCATCTCACCTAGAGGTAAGTGACGATGCAACCGATGATGAAGCATGCCTGTCTAGGAACGGCCTATTCACTCTAGCCTTTAAGGCTTCCAGATTATTATGAACAGGGAACACACTCGCACACATTATACGTAGACGAGTCTTTGCATATGCCTTTACATCTTCCACGTTGAACAGTTATAACTCTTTTTTACACTACTGAGACCGGCTTTTGATCTGATCTATCTTTTTAGTATTTTTATTGTAATGCGAAGCGACGACGAGGTCGAAGATAGCATTATATATAGCATCTAAAATATTGACCTATTGAGTGGAAAACTTATATTTCAGAGAACAAACAACGCAGTAGAAAGTTCAGATATGAGCGTCAGCAGTGCAGATACTCCATTTATTAAGCAAATTATATCCCGTATCTGCGATTCGTAACTCCCGGTGCAGCTGTACATTCATCGGTGTAATATCCATCGTCCATATTGTATTGATTGGGCTCCCGGGCGGGGCTTCGGAGATATTCGCTATGGCATCCGACAAACAAGGCGCCAATGCAACCGGTTTTAATATTTCAGTGCGAAAACCGGAAAGTTCGCTTGCAATAAATGTATGTACGAATTTATAATAATTAAATTATTTCTTGGTCATTTGCTGTGTATATCAGTCGCAGAGCGTTTTCTACTGGGTTGGTAAGTTTCCCCCGAGCGCGCTCAATACAAACGTATAAAATTTGTATGGTAATCTTAAATCACGTATAAATTTGAAACGATATATTTTTACGTAAATCTGAAAAACCGCATTCATTTCATTGGCTTTGATAGTGTAATATTGAAAATATAATCAAACTACGTTTGTATGGAGCTCGGGGTAGTCTCTTCTTAAGCAAATTGCTCCAGCTGAACCTTTCAACATACGGTTTAGTGTTATCTACTCTCGACCTCAAGACCCGTACATTGTCATCCGTCTGCCTGATAGAGAGTAGTCTTACTAAGCCTTCCCGTAAGTGAAAACCCCAGCAAGCGTATTATTTTTCGCAAAATAATAGCCTTAACATTACAGTCGCAAATGAAAAATTGAGTCAAGTCGTAATGGTGTGCAATTTTATGCTGTGAATAGCTAAGTCTTCAGACTAAATGTAGAGCTTATATAAATTTAATAGTATAGTTGAACTTTCTGATACCCTTAATATGGGAAAACAATATTTTCGCAAAGGTTGCCGAGATTCGCAAGCGTGAATAATGGCAACCAAATCGAAAGGGTTGAACCGCGAACAAAGTCGCTGACAATAGCTTGTACATAAAATTTTATACTTAATTTCATAATAGCAAATGTCTTAACCAAGACACTTAATTGTTTCTTGCGTACCTATCTATAATTCTACATCTAGAGAAAGCCAAGAATAACATTCCTGATAAATATCTGCACAGATACTCGTATATTTACCCAAATGCATGTACCCATTAATAAAAATAAGTCAGTCCCCGCCGCCTAGTGAGCAATTACTCTACGTAAATGTACAGGATGAATTAATCGTGAATCGGAACGAAAACTTAAAGTAGATAGATAGATGTATTCGGACCGTTTCCGCAGTCTGATAAACTCGTGCGTATTCGCGAACTGAAAGTATTCTGAATTTTACATTACATAATAGTTTTCCAAGTTTTAGATACTACCGCATTCGATCCAAGTAAAATATCGATAATATAGTAGTTTCTCTATAAACGTATTTAATTACATAATAGTTTTCCAAGTTTTAGATACTACCGCATTCGATCCAAGTAAAATATCGATAATATAGTAGTTTCTCTATAAACGTATTTAATTACATTCCCTTTCATTAATCAGATTAATTGTCAATTGGCAACAATCTGATTATTCGTCCTTGGGTCGTCCACACGTACAAAAATATACTCTACACCACCCGATTTGATTGGTCAGACAGAATCGAATCGACCGGTCCCGGTCATTCATTGACCTTGAACTGGAAAATTCACTTTCTTCACTCCATACCATTTGATTGCCGATCTAGTCAGATTGTACGTAAAATTGTTTCATGTAAAAGGCGTCTTAGATATCTTTTTAAACATTTCTGTCAACTCTCCTTGCAGCAGATAAGAGCATGTTCTCAACAAATAAATAAATCGTAGTAAATTCTGAAGTATTCGCAATTTTAAATGACGTGTTGAACGACGAAGACATTACTACGACTAGAGACTGCGAGGAAACGGTCTGGTCAGTTCTCGGCACCAGCACGGACGACTTCACTGAGGTGTAGGACAAGGGAGCGAATGCCGATGCCACGAATCACTATAGCGCGAAGACGATTGCGCGAAAGCTTGAATAAATTGCACGATGGTACATTTGTGCGAAAAATCAATTCCGCGAAAGCTTCAAAGAGCGATCGTTGAATTGTGCGACAATTCAATTGCGCGAGAACTTATATTTCAGCGAAACTGACCCTGTTTAGACAAAAATGTAGATTTAGACCCCACCCTGTAGTAGGAAATAATATCCCCCGCCCAAAGTCCCGTCGAGATGACGCACCGAGTGATTGATTATGGCAATTTTTTTGTCTCCCATCTTCATTTTATTGAAATTGATGGCTTGTTCGGAACGTCCGACAGATATTCGATAATAACCGACCGGTTTTAAGAGTTATTAATTGCACGCGGTCGCTTTTTGACGGGCGGCTCTGTATTTGTTCCGGGTGTCACGGAGGCATTGCCATATGTGACGCAAAACTTTAATATAATTAGTTACATATTGATATACTTTAATATAATTAGTTACATATTGATATACCTAGATTGTATCGTTGTAAAATTAAATTAAGGATATATCGTCCGGAGAGGAGGGACTACAGCACTAATAAGGTCTTTCTTCATTCAAATTTTTATTGCTACGACAGGGTGCTACGAAGTAAGCTATGGAGCGACGATGTGCGCAAAACTACTGACCGGTATAAGTGTTGTGCCTTGACCTAATAAATGCACTTGCGCTATTGCAGTCATGTCTTGTAGTGGACTGCCATTGGCTGATGATATCACTGTTGTATATTACGAAATACTAGGTTTTACCAGAGATTTTGTCCGCGTAAAATTTGGTATGTATGTATGTAAACTCTTAATTGCATAATTATTAAATACAGAAATGAGAAAACTGAAATAATAAATGGTAATTGTATTTGGTTATAATGTTTCGAACTCTTTCGCGCGGGTACCACATTTCATATTCCTGTGATGCGTGACATCTCGCTCATGAGCGGCAGTGATCCCTTACCATCAGATGATATGTTTGCTCTTTTGTCTCCCTCTTTTAAAAAAAGCTACACTGAATTTTGGGGATAAATTGCTAGTGCAATTCTGAGCTATAATCTACATTATTCCTAAATTTCATCAAAATCCATGCTGTTTCTACGTGAAAGAGTAAGAAACATCCTTCCATTAAACTAATATGCCTAATATACTAATATGTTCCATAGAACTAATAAAATTAGTGTGCTATAAGTAATATCGGTCCAGTGTCACACAATTACGATCTCGGCGAATAATTATTATAATTAATTAATTTCTGTGACAGATTTGTCCAGAGCACATGGCCTCTAACCGGCTCTGGGAGGTTACTGGGCATTGGTTGGGCTTCACCCCGTTGCGAAGTTTCTAAGGCTTCTATAGGGCTAAATGCTTCTCGTTGCGACTTGTGAATTAACTACCCGCGATATATAATAAAACTCTCGATGCAAAAAGAAGGGTCCCATAATTTTAACGAGTGTGTTTCTGTGTCTATCTTCTATACATAGTATTAAATAAAGTCGCTTTCCGCCGTTTGTCTCTAAGGTGTATCTATGTATATATGTAGGTGAAGGGTAGGGTTGAACGCCACGCGAATGAAGTCGCGCCGGGTGCACTAGTTCTGTATATAGCGCACCGCTTTTAATGTGATATTCTTACCGCCAGTTCAATCGAGATGGTTCTAAACCTTTAAGCATCGGAAGAGAGTCGGAATTCACAAAATGCATGTGTAGATATAACTAACTGCAAAAATAAAAAAAAGTTATCCTCCATGCTATGCTGCCCGATATCTTAATTTTTTGAAATATGTTTATGCCTACTCGTATATCACTAAAAAGTTTTAGCAGATATGAGTGTGCCAATTATAATTCTTCAAAGTAAAACTACATCTACCAATTAATTTCGAAATAAGTGGAGGAGTAGGTAGCAATTTCTATTAATCTTCCCTCTCCAAAGCAAAAATGCCTATAAAGGGAATCTAATTTAATTACCAAGCTAAAAAACGGAGTTCAACGAAGTCTAATAATGTTGCCACTAATCAAATTGAAAGAAGCGTTTATAGCTTTAGCTATTTCCGTACAATTTCAGTGACAGAAGAACTTAAAGGTAACTCGATAGCCTATTTTGAACCACAACTTACATAGGTACATACATTAGTTTAGTAATAATACACTAGCAATCTTGGCGTGAACATTCCGATTGTACTTTTGCGTGCGTCGCGGTAAACCTTGATCATGATCCAGGATTTGGCAGATCAGGTAATTACAAGGTTAGCGACTGCCATTTGACCTCCGTGACTCTGTTAAAGAGGAACCTAACCACAAGATTGGATAATGGTTACACATTCAGTCGCCTGAATGTGCACATTTCCTTACGATGTTTTCCTATATATCTCTCACCCAAAACTCAGAAAAGCATTTGTTTATAGCGGTACTGTGAATCGAACTCGGGCATACTAGCAATTAGCCCACTGACAATCTAGAGTCTAAACACTAATGATTAAGTAGCTCCATATCGATCGCTACATGGTTTGAAATATAACGATATAACTTCATGTGATATCGTTCACACGTTTAACAAGAAAGAAAAAGAAAATATCACTTTCTGACAATACTGGTGAAAATTCACTACTAACCAACATTTCAATGTAGCGCACGAAGAACTAGCATATGTTTTTTTAGATTAAAGACTTTACAGTAACGAATAAGTGCGGGACGGGTGACCAAAGTGCTAGAGCTGTCATTTATAACATTATAGCTTTTACCAGCGACTTCGCGTAAAATTCTGTTATGGCGTAATCACGTGGGAACTACTTGACTGGCTTGACGGGTAACACAACGAGCTTTGTCACTAGTGAGATAAGTTTGTGTTTGGCTTACTTTAACGCAAGTAAAAAGAGCTGGGTAGAGTTATCTTACTCTCTCGAATAGCAATGCCCGTTACTACGCAGGCAGGTGTGCCAAATTTTATCCAAGTCCACTTTTTTATTTATAATATTAGTGCCTAGGACTAGTGCTCATAGCGAACCCCTTATTTTATGTAGATATTGATACCGGTACAAATAGCACTTCCCGATTCTCAAATTTCGTATCATAGAGACAGCCTGAGTTGCGACACAAACACACCCCAAATGAGTTCGATGTCTTGTAAGTCTTTAATAATGGCAAGGTACATGAATGTGATTTTATAAAAGAAAAAATGTCGAAATCTATTTAATAACTATCAAAAAATAATCCTATCCACTCCGCTCAACATTGACCACCAGCTAATTCGTCCATTTCCACGCGATGGCAAACGCTAGGCTTCCCTATTTCTTGGAATCTTTACACTGTGGACGATTGCACGTTTCGTCGCAATAAGATCGCACGCGACTGCAATCTCCAGAGGTGGCCGTGTGCAATCAATCCGGGGCACCACGTAATTTACTTTTACAACCGTGCACTGGTACCCGGCAAGTAATAATGCTCCAAAGAAAATACGGGACGCGAGCACTTGAAGAGTATTAGCTGCTTAGTTGGAACGGTCTATACTAGAGTTGACCAATGGATGTGAAAAAAATTTAAATGGGTATAACAATGCCACTGCACAACTGGTGGTACACGTCATTGTTTATTGGAGGGATTGTAGTATGGGCAGTATTTAATTTAAATTAAATTCTACTCTATTTGTGATTTTTTTATAAAACCTCAACCATATTTCTCTAATATACCATATTACTATTATATAATTGTGTACTTAAGTAATTATGTTATGTTATGTATTTGGGTGGACGCCATATCTGCCACTCTATTCTAATCCGCTCCCTTCGGTAGGTCACAATAAATGGTTAAATAAATAGAGAATTTAAGAGAGGTAGGGCATAGCGGGGTATCCCGTTCGAATTGGAGCCGCCCGACTCGGGAAGTACCTCCACCTTACAGAACATCGCAGCTAAATAATACTCTTTTAAATAGTATTGTGTTTCTGCCGATGAGTAAGGTTTCCAGTGCTCCATGGGGTGAGGATTTGGGGAACCGTGGCTTTGTCAGTGAAGTGACATTTGCCTTTTTGCTGCCAGAGCTACGAGTTATAGAGGTGGGCAACGCATTGGCGATACTCTTGGTGTTGCTAATGTCTATAGGCAGTGGTGACCACTTTCCATCGACTCAAATCAAGTGGTTCAAAAATGGAGCCGACTGCAATGGATTTACAGTATAAGCTTATATAATCTTCGTATCTATGTAATAAGATGAAGACCTGTGTCTCCGATGTACCCCTAGGGGATGGAGAAAATGAGCAACTGGAAAAACAGTTTCACACTCTAAACATAATGTAGTATGAACTATATATTTTATTTATACTCTACAATTTATATAGGTTCTATTGGTACAGCGGAAGCGTATTTAAAACCTTTTTACAAACTTTTATTTAAGTGCAATGTTTGTATTTTTGCAATGCAATTTGATCCACTTCTCGGCGTTCAATTGAGCTGAATTTTTATGTCTATGTAACTTAGATTATAATGCATGAATATGGTACCATGGAGCTGCATTTGAAAACTTATTAGAAAATATTGTGACAATTGTGCACTAACTGGACAACTTAAGTGAAAGTTAACTGTTGCCGATTATTACAATAAAATTGTAGGCGACATTTAACCAAAGAATCACAATAAAAAATATTATTGTGAGCTAGACGAATTGAAGCGCGTTTCCTCGCTGGCCGGACGCATGTATCGCTGGCATCGTAGGCACTGGACGTCCACTACTGGACAAAGGCCTCGCCCACGGCTTCCACATCATGCACGCCCACGCCTCCCAATACAAGGTCTTACTATACTCTATATATAAGGTTTTTCTATTATGCGTACCTATTAAAACACAACATGAATGTTCCCAAAGCAGCTAAAATTATTCTAACCGAACATCCAGGAACCCACGGAAAAAGTACTCGGCAATAGTGTAAAAAAGGGATACGACAGAGTCGCGAATCATCCCAGTTTATTTGGAAACGTTCCAAAAAACTTGTTTCAAAAATAATCTAAACTTATACGGGGCCCGTGCAAAGTTTGCGCAGCCACCTCCCCCTAAGTGAAAAGTTGCAGCGAAATTACATTTGCGAACGAAAAAAAATATTACGGGCGCTCGTGTTAAGAATATAAGAGGCTTAAAATAACGAAATCTGGTTTTCGCAGACTTTGTCCCGAATAGTGACGGGCAAACGCTGAGACCGAAACTGTATTCCATAATGGAGATGTATGCTTATTGTCATGATAGGCTAAGGGCACCGTCAGTACAAGATTATAGAAAAATTTATAATCTGCATGTAGGAAACTGACCTGAGATTAGTTGGTCATTCTACCCCTGGACCTTGCCTCTAACTTTGCCTCTTTAATGAAAAAACGCAGCATTTTCGAAATTATTTAAAAAACGTAGGTACGTAAAAAACTTTCGCGTTTGTGATAACATATTAGTTTATTGATTTTTCTCTTGGCGCCTAGGTCGGTCAAACCACTAGCTCTACCCTTAGTCCGGCTCTGATCTATCTCATATCTTACAACAACCCTCCCCGCCTACACTGAAATCAGGTCATTTATACCTGGTATTACTTTAGAAAAATAGATACATGAGCTCTTTACCCGACTGCAAAGGAAGGGTTATGTTTTTCGCGCGTATCTTGTATGTTTGAAAATTCGTTTTATTATCTCGATTTCGACAGTTAAGGTATCGTTAGATTCGTCTAAAAAGTCCAAGTTTCCTTAGGTAAGTACTTTAAAAAAATGAATTGCTGATTTTGACCATCAAATTGTTATTTTTTTTTAGTTAATCTAACATTTGCACTGTATACACCCATTTACTTCCAAAATAGGCTTGTTTTTAACTTTTCAGGTTTTTACTAGCAGTCGGAGTTTTAAGTTTCTGAACTACTTTTTTACTATAATTCAGTTTCGTTGCATTACAAAAATTATTAGGTTTAGTTTTATAAGCTATGCTTTTATTATCGCAACATAACTTTTACAGGCACACCAGCCAAAACTTCCGTGGGCCAGAAAATGGATACAGCCCACCCGTGGAACTACATAACTACTATCTGGAACCATTTTTTATTGGTCTCAATTAGCCATCTGCCCATCCCTAACTTTAAATGTGGTGAGAATTTTCCAGGCTGATGTCCAAAACTTTTTTCATTCGCGAGATGGCAGAGAACTTAAAAAAATACCTTGTTTGATTTTGATTCCATGCGAAAGTGACACCACAAAGAAATTAAGTTCACGGAGCCCAGATTAAGTATTAGCGTAATAGGTGGCTACATATTTTAAGTAGAAAATAAAGTCGCATTATAAATAAGCTTTACAAAATTAGCTTTATTTTAGCAACTTTATTCCAGCGACGTACCGCCTACCGGTCAACATTGCCGGAGTGTGATGGAAAGAGAGGTCCTCTGGAAGTTTTAAGGATGAAATATCCAGTGTATTTGTGTACCTTTAGAGATTAGTTGAATAGTAACCGATGCGCTTACGGTAAGGGAAAACTTCGTAATGAAATCTGCACATACAGGCGACTGAATGTGTAACCATGATCCAATCTGGTCAGGTTCCCCTGGTAGCAGGGTCATAGAGGTCAGATGGCAGTCGCTCTACTGTCACCGGATGCCCGGCCCTCGCGCGCGAGTGCACAACCGGGATATCAACACCAAGATGATTTTTTTATCAAACTTAGTATTCATAATGAAAATACACATTCCGGTTCTGAATTTTTATTTGTTATACAAAACCACGATAAAGTTGGGCTTATACTCTGCACTTCTAAATTTCTTATAGGATTCATATATCACATATTAAACGTCGTAAAGGCGATAAAAGTATGGTAGACAATACGTATGTATACGTTATTAGTAATCATTTCTAAATAATTTGCCGTGTTGTATGGTGAAAATGACGAAACTATTAACATTTACACGACGCTAATTTTCCACATTTTTAAATTTCATATTCGACAACAATGCAACTCTGTAGACATAATCAGACAACATAACGTTGAATAGCGAATACTTGTGCACAAAGTACAAGGACGCAAAACCGATGACAATTAAAAACGCACATACCAGTTTCATTTTTATTACAAACTAAAAGCATTTTCATATTGACAAGTGTTGACATACGCAAGTAATAAGTGCTTATTCCATGTAACGCTCACGCCCACACCAAACTTTCACGGCCGGTGTCAAAGAAAAACTCCCGCGATGGAATCTTTTCGTCGCCTTGTTTCCCAAACTTTGATAAATCAGCCATTCAGTCTCGATTGTCTTGTTGAATACGACGCGGCGAGAGTTTTAAAACTTTGAGCACCAATATTTAGCTGGCGAGGACTGAGAAAAGGCAAGTCAGTTCCGATTGTGGCGATTTCTTGTGAAAGTTTCAAGAAACGTCGCTTGATTTTAGTATTAAGTAATGGCGTTGAGTGGAGATTGTATTATAAAATAATATTATAGATTGTATAATAGTATAATAACTATATTAGTCATTACGTAACCACCCAGTTGATAGTGTGGTGTCCGGCCGAGTTCAATAGCACAAACCCTTTACACTTGTGGGTGTCCTACAAGGCGACTAATGTTTTTGAGACAAAATATCTAGAACCTCAGCGTTTTCCACTGATATAAAATGTAAACACAACAAACAGCTTGGTCCTTGTGACTCGATCCAAAAGCGCGCTGTGAGAATTGTCGATGATACTATGCTCACAAGTGGTATTGAGCCGCTGAGTCAGCGGAGGGATCTCGCCTCCCTTTGTGTGTTCTACCGCTTGTACAACGGTGTTTGTTCTGAAGAACTGTTTGACATGATGCCTACAGCTACATTCTTTCATCGCACCGCTCGCCATCAACAGGGAGTTCATCCTCACACCTTGGAGCTAAATTGGTCACGAACTGTGCGGTTCCAAAGGAACTTTCTCCCACGCACACTAAGGTTGTGGAATGAACTACCTGGAGAGGATTTTCCTGGAGAGTACAACATGGAATTCTTCAAGAAAGGGGCTAAAAGGTTTTTACGGGGTCGGCAACGCGTGGGTGATGCCCCTGGTATTGCAAACGTCCATAGGCTGCGGTGACTGCTTACCATCAGGCAGGCCGTAAGCTTGTTTGCCACATTGGTGGTATAAAAAAAAAAGTAATACCCTCCTGCCAAGCATGGAGATTATAGCAATAACCTCCTCTGCCGTGGGAGAAGCCCCAATTCCTGCAATTGACTCTTTATGGGCTGTGATGATGATGACGACATAACACCCGTCAACACAAATGAATTCACAAAGCTTCGTCCAAAATGAGAGTAGGTATTTTAACTTACGTCAAAGAATAGAATAAAAAAGCCAGCCACGTCATTGCGCAGCGTTGTGATTTCGCCCGCGACTTCGTTAATGTGAAATTCGGTTATAACGTTCTAGACCCGCTACCGCAAGAACCACGTTCTATTCTGGGCTATAGGCAATATTATTGCTAAATCTCATCAATATCCGCTTTGCGTGAAGAGTAATAACCATCCAAACATCCATACATCCATCCAACCATCCTTACAAACTTTCGCATTTATAACATTAGTTGGACTAGTAGGATAAAATAGCATAAGAATCTACCTCAAAATGTAAAATTGTTTGTAGAAAATGGATGTCAACTAAAAGTAATGGCAATTTATTAAAGTTGTTACAGTAGTTAATAGTTTGAATAGTGCAAGTTTTAATATAAAAGTTACGACATGTTAATTATAGTGGAACTTGTGTAAAAATGCGTTTAAATTATGTCAAAGTTGTTATATGTTGTCTATAAAATAGGTATCCCTGTATCGCATTTCTTTTAATTTTTTTACTGTACCTATCAAAATATTACAAGGATTATTAATGATAGTATATTTTAATGATACACGTACGTCGTACATTGCGGCTAACTATTCTACTTGCAATAGAAATAATCATCAAGCTATTGTAGGTACTTACTTATGTGCGCCAGTTTGCCGAATTTTGTAGACCTGAAATGTGAAAAGAGAAAGTTACAGTTTCTGAGGTATGTTGCTAGTAGTCAATAAATAAGAAATATTTCCTCATAAAATTGGCTTCTCAAGATAACAAAGAAATGACATGGCTTCTGACAGAGGTTGTAAATTATTTATTATTTAAAGCAGACCCCATTTCATGCGAAAATGAAAATCACTCACAATGATAGGTTGTCATTACCATTCTGCATTAAAATTGATTTATCTAATACCTATGTCTACACAACAGTATAGTTATTATAACTCCTTCAGTTCTGTTAAACCTATTCTGAATAAAATGTATTATTGAATCAAAACTTAAAACTGTAAAAGTTAGCTATTCAGAAAGCTAACTTGAGGATATCATCCAACAAAAAATCAAAGTGTTGTTCTCTTTTCGAAATTGTATACACTACATAAATGCATAATAAAATATAGATATTTGTTTATGAGATTGGGTAGAAGTCCCTCCGGTAATACAATAAAATGTCATCTTTACCATCTACCTACATGGTATACTTAACTTACATAAAAAAATAATATTTAAAACATAATTATTTTGTATGTTTGTTGAGTTTGTATGTTGGGGGTAATCTCCGAAACTAAAGAACTGATTTTGAAAATTCTTACACTAATAGGATGCTACATTATTCCCGGAAAAATATCCCCCCGGGATGATTGAATATTTAAAGATATCGGGTGAAACCCGCGGGGAGCAGCTACTATAAATGGGGAAGTTGGAACCAAGTGATCTAAGTGTCATTTTTAATAATATTAAGTTTAATACACTACGGGATACAGAAAAAAAATGCCACACTGATCTAAGCACTCTTAGTAAATATGTCACTTAGATCACTCTGGTTTCAACGTTGCCAAATATACTTTTGAGATCTGCCCCTGCCAAGCCCCTCCGTACAAACGTCAGCCATACAAACCGTTGTCCTTTATTAATTTGTGGGGGAACTGATGACAGATGCTTCCCGTAAATCAAATAATGAATAAAACCTCAAGACTAAGGTGTTTTCGCCCTCTGGTAACGAGAAAAGTTGAGTTAAGCTGATGCGGAGCTAGACACATTTCACTGTAGATTTGGGTGCGCACAGAGATGAACGGGGCGGCGATAAAATAAAATGAAAGAACACAGACTAGTCATGTAATACTGCTGACTAATTCATAGCTCCACATTTATCAGACTATCTAGACATTTGACCGCTATCTCACCTGGTGGTAAGTGACGATGCGGCTGAAGATGGAGCATGCCTGTCTAGGAATAGCCTATTCACTCTAGCCTTGAAGGCATCCAGATTATAATGATCAGGGGGGGACACACTCGCAGGCAACGTGACCTATTCTTTAGCCCTACACCATATAAAGGTTGAACCAAAGCGGCTTGTGCAGATAGCTGGAAGATCCATGACATAAGGCTGAAGCGTTCGCCCGGATCGCGTTTCCTGATGGCGAAAAGGGACCGGCGGAATGAGGTCGTGCCTTGGTAGAAATGCAATTTGTAGAAGACCGACAGACGCGCGGATGCTCTTATCGTGAGAGAAAACACATTCAGACAAATCTGGTTAGGTTCCCTTGTTAACAGGGTCACGAAGGTCAGATGGTAATCGCTCTACTGTAATTACCTACCTGGTCGGTGAAATCCATTCAAGGAGGACCCCGGAAAGTGACGCGCGAGACCACAACCGGAATATTGACGCCAATATAATTACTAGAGTGAGTGATGCTTTTATGCCTGGAATCATGATCTTATTATATGAAAGTTTCCCTGCGCACCCGCGTATTGGGCAAAATTTCTATAATCATATCGTTACTCTCCACTCTAATCCAAAAAACGCTCTCCGCCCCGCTAGTCGTTCAGCACACCACCGTCACCACAACCGAGCTCGTCCGCTTACACGGAATGATTACCGTACGCTAGTGTCAGCGTTCCTGGCTCTCTCGTTAGGCCCCATTGCCGAGTCGGAATTAAAAGCCATCGCTTACCCACACTATGGCCGACGATGCAAGATTTAGAACAATTATCGGGGAAATATTGCGTTGCTAAGTCCGTAGCGTAGGCGTTGTAGTACTCAGCTGTTGAAATATTACCCCAACTGTGGCGTTTTCGAATTGGTGAAGTATTTTTAATACGCAGGTATCAAACTGTATGTCGTTTTGTGGACCTGGTCGCTACTAAGATAAGGTGTCTATGCTACTTAATGGTGATATATTTGAAAAAATGTTTTTAGTGCGGACAGAAGCGGAAATTTCTATCAATGTCATTGGTATCACAAAGTAAAAGGCGCTCGAGAGTGATGCGTTAAACATTCACTCTCCACTCTCCACATGATCAAATTTATCGCAGCCTTTATAAAATTTACATTTATTATTTATTATTATTTATTTATTTATTTATCATAAATGTGGTACATAGGTATTTATTTGTATAATTCGCCAAACTGTAAAACAGTTTGTTGGCGAAGGTTTGCACTCTCTATGCCTTCAATATATTTACCCTACCAACATAGTACAAAAAAAAAACAAAATAATACCAATAATAATAAACACTTATACCTAATTTGCACCTGGGCATAGAATGAAGTTGTCTATCAGCAGGCATTTCAGCTTTGACTTATAAGTATGTCTGCTCTCGGTTGCTTCGATATCAACTTCATTCAGAATACCAGGCACCAGGTACAATCTCTGTCGCTGGCCAAAGTAATTGTTCACTCTAGGCTGCTCATACTTTTTTCTAACATTCGTTCTAAGTTTACAATTTAGATATTTTTTGCTTTTAAATTCTGATTTGTCAAACTGTTCCAACAATAACAACATGAAAAGAGTACTTATACAGAATCTATATTATATTCAAAAGCCTTTCCAAATCAATTCTACTATGAAGTAAGTGACTTTAAGGCAGAAAGGCACCATCGCCGAGTTCGACCCAACGAGTTTTTCTAAACGTACTCTGCGTCGCCGAGAAAACGGGTAGGTTCCAAAAACCTCAATAACTTTTACAATTTATATGCTGGTGGGTGAGTGGGGTCTGGAAGTTAGGACTTATGTTGCGTATTGTATGGCGAAAATGACGGAAACTGGAATTTTCACAAGAAAACATTTCAATTTTTTGGAAATACCTAATCAGAAATAAAAATTTAGGGACGTACTGGTACCTAATTTTTGAAAACGAGTATTAATTTTTTTATTTTATGTCCAATTAAAAATATAAGAAAAAATCTGTAATTGTGAAAAAAAAAAACACGCCTTTTTCACACAATAGGTATAATAAGTAGGTCTATACTTACAAATTTTTAAAACGTATATCTATGTAGTTTATCAGATCTAACATCCAACTCATAGTAAAAGATTTGCTTAGTTTGGGGCTAGATGGCACTATGCGAATTTTTCAAAGCATCAGTTGTAGCTTGGACTTAATCTTAGGAACAGTATTAGGAGCAATCGATCAAAAGTAATATTAAATACGGGAAGTAACTCTGACGTTTTCGCACCTAAATAGCAAACAAACCTAAACCTGGGGAAGGTCACAGGCGGGACCAAATATTAGTAGTTTATAAAAGCTAACATAGATTTCGTTTAACATACGGAACAGAGTTTAGTCGAGCGTATTTTTACGGACATTTGAGTAGACATTTATTTGAACCTTTGAAGCGAATCTCGGCAGATTTTTTGCGGAATTTTCATCGTCTGCGGTATAATATATGATCTGATAAATGCAATCTTATAAGAAAAACAAACGATGTCACGCTTCAATTAGGTAATCATCATTATATTTTAGTAATTAGGTATTCTATTAGTTGTTAATAATTAGTATCAGAGTTGGGGCTAAGAATTATGAGTTAGGGATTAAATGGTCTGTTGCCTATTTTTGTTAATTTACGAAACTCGGTTTACGTTAACCAATCTCAATTTCTACACGATTATTATTTATTATAATGGATGGATATTGAAGAGTGGATTTAAAAGGATATGGAATAATGGGACATCCCCTTCGAAATGGAGCCGCCTGACTGGTTAAGAACCTCCACCTTACAGTATACCGCAGCCAAACAATATTATTATTTCAAATAGTATTCTGTTTCTGACGGTGAAGGTTCCTAGTGCTCTGGCTTTAACATTTACCATATTGCCGCCAGAGCAAATTGTCCCGTCAGAAGTGGATAACGCAGTAGTGGTAATCTGTTGTTGCTAACGTCTATAGACAGCGGTTAAAACCGCATTATTTTGCCTACCGATTAACATTAAAGAAATACGAACACAGTGCCGAAGTTACACTGTAAAGAACCTGTCATCCATTTTCTGGTCTACTGAAGCTTGAGCTGGTCTATTTGGCCGTTTTGTTCGACACTGCTTAAGCTATATGTGAGACTTTTACTTTCACCAATTTGGAAATTAATGAGCGAGTTTCCAACTTCAGCGGCGAAGTTATGGCTATATCTAAAGTAACTTCCTACTTTGGTTATTAAGTACACGCCATTTACTTGCGGTTTTCATGTTAATGGAATTGAAAACTAATTTTATCGTTGGGATCTTTGTACCTTTTGAGAGCTACTCACGCATTATGTAGAGTGTAACGAGGATAAATTGCACGTCCAATAGGGAGACATTGCATTGAATAAGTATACTATTGGCTATTCGTCATTATCATCTTAGCACTCATCTAGGCTTTTGACAGAAAGAAAGCAACATTTATTACACATGTACGCCACGATACCATATATTTACAATACTAAACATTCAGTAAAGAACACCCATTGACGCGAACCACAACGCTGGTTTTTCCGCTTAATCCGCCATCCTACTTTTCTTCCTCCACTTCGCCCGGTCTTCAGCATCGTCACGTTGTAAGCCTTGCCTCTCGCATTCGACTGGGCGATGTTAACCCATCGCTTCCTGACCCTCCCGCAGGATCTCTTTCCAGAAACCAGTAGGTTTTAGACACTTATTTCCCACGTATCCGTGAGGCTTACGTGGCACGAGACCAAACCAGCACAGGCGAGCCTCCTCAATCTCATTAGCAATATCTCTAAGTCAAGTATAGAGCATCAGGTCTAATAATGTCCTGGCTATTATTCCGTAAATGTAAGATATATCAAAAACGTTTAAATTGATGTCGGAAGTAGGTATGTTGTTACTAGAAACGCATCAATAATTTTTGGAACAATAGGTATAACTCTCACATAATTTTAACGTTCAATACGAACGTTCCCCTATTTCCCTATTTTTTTCTTTTCGCTTTAATTTCCCTATTTTAAGTATTTTTTTTATAGTAGGAAAGAGGCATACGAGCCAGCGGGCTACCTGGTGGAAAGTGGTCACTGCCGCCCATAGAAGTTTACAACACCCGAGGAGTCATGAATGCTTTCCCGGCCTTTGTGATATGTGTTGGCTTCATTTGTGAAGGTTTCAATGTCGTAACGGATATCAAAACCATTGTACTAATGATAGAATATATGTAATAACATGCAGTATCATTGCTTGTTGGATGTAATGAGTAAAATTACATCAATTACGTTACTGTATCGTTTTGAAATTCAGACGTTTATTTAGGATTTTCTAATTATCTTGGCATTCCATGTCCAGGTTCTGCTCTGCTCTGACTTGTTCGACCCTGTTAACAGGGGAACCGGTCTCACACAGAGTCGCCTGAATGTACAGATTTCGTCTCGACATTTTCCCTCCTTCACCATAAGCACATCGGTTAGTGTTGAACTAAATTAATGTTCATAGCTCGGAAAAAGTCACTGACACATAGCGGTACTGGGAATCGAACTCGATACCTCTCGCTTACGAGGCAGACCCACCTCACGGACCCTTTTTACAATGCAGACTGTATGTATGACCTTAATTCTTCAGACATTTGTTGTATGGCTTAATATTCAATCACCCCATTAATATTGAGATGAATTCAATATACCTACTTATGGATATGAGGTGACCGAACAGAGTAATATTTATATTTATGATGCAGCTGACATGTCAGCATACCAGCTCTTGTTTCTAGACATCCGCTGTCAAACACTGTCATAGGTCATCTCCTAGAATATCGGTGCCGATCCTAAAACATTAGGCTATAAAATATCGTGTTTACCTTGACACCAAACAAAATGTTCCAAAATATCCAAATGATTGCGGAAGATGAGTCACGAGTCACACTGTCATGGGAACGAAAGAGTTCGCGACACTAAGAATTTCGCACGATATCAAGGAAAAATCGAAAAGTCGAAAAAACTACATAAAATATATATAAAAAAACACACAACACAAAATATTAACTAAAATTTTAGTCACATTGCTCGGCCATTTCACTAACATCTGTCGAAAAATCGACGGGAGCTGTGAGGTGTCAGTTTTTTGGAACGATTATCGTTTTGTCGTTTGCGGCCAGTGTGACGTGCCTCGTATATTAGATCTCTTTGGGGACGTGTGCTAAGCTCTCTTTGAAATCGTTTCAGTATTGCGTTAGATCGATGATTTATTCAGTACGTGATATGGTGATATGGATGGGTAAAATGGCCAAAGGCCACCAGAAAGAGAGAAACTCTGAGAACACTGGTGCGACGCCGGGCCGGATCGGCTTATAAACATAAAACTGTTTTAATTTTCCGTACAAACTAAACCCCATACCTATTTGTTCCTAAAACATCTACAATTACATTAGGCTCATAAAAGCGAAACGACGATGAGACATTAGTTATAAAAGCAGCATAATACGAACTGATTGGAACGAAGATTGTTCATGAATAAGTTATACGGTAAGAGCATATTTAAGGGTATTTATCTTATAAATTGTATACTTAACAACACTTAAAGGTATGCCTTTGAGCACGGTATACACCGGCAATTTTCGGTATTTACGCGAGCACTTTATTCGCGTATCAAGCTTTTCCTATGCGAACATATGTAGCTACTATTTGTCTATCATTACGATGACGTGATTTATGACATCATTCGCAAGATGGAAATATAATCACAGACCTTTTTAACAAACCATCCATTCTTTCGTAACTTTTGCAATTATAATATATGGTAGTAGGATAACACTTATACGAACTGGATTCTTAGCCTCAACGGTTTCAAACATCATCATAATCTTTGCGTTAGTCAAGGTTGCTCCCCCGTGCGGCGCTAGCGCCCAGGGCCCGCCTTCCTGCTACTTCTGGTCTACCACGCTCGGTCTTCGGCATCCTTGGTGGTCATCTTATTAGCTTCGTGACGACGTCAAGCCATCGCTTCTTGGGCCGGCCTCTCCTTCCCGTGCCCGGCGTAATACTGGATTTTTGGCTTGAACGGTTTCAATCACCAATTGTTAATCATCGTCAACGACAGACGATAAAATACAGTCCTTATACAAGACTTGAAACTCCTCAACACTTCTCAATAATTCTAATAAGTGTTGAAGACACTCTTCAATTTTGACTTACCCTTAACGAAAGCGCTCAAAAACGAAGTCCTTGATTGTTAATACAATCTTTATAAAATATCGATACGAAATAATATTGGCTCCTCCCGATGTAGAGGGGGGAGGAGGGGGAAGGTTCATGAGGACGTGATCTAAATCTGAGATCATCAAGGAATTGTAGTCAAGGAGCTTGTAGCCTTATTTTTATTTGAATTGAAATAATATATTGTGAACTTCACTATACAAAGAAGACGTCTCATTTTTAGAATCCTATAGGTTTGTCAAAAAGATTTGAATGCATTTTCATAGCCTTGAAATACAGTGAAAAACTTTTTGTAATACATTTTGATAGATTTAAAGGTTTAAATGCCAAGCGCAATAAAATATGTGCTTTATTAGTACGATAATATGGTTTATCGAGGCTAAATGACATTATTTTTCATGCCAAAACATCAAAGTTCTAGCGTAAATAATATTAATACTAAGATATTATCTTGTTTGGTTTAGGAGATAACGTCAAAATTTCTGCGCTGTTATTCATGTGGTAGTATCAGCTACTGAAAAAGTTACTTAGAAAAAATTATGGGACGTCCTCCGACACCCGACAACCCATTTTTGCTCGGCAAGTATTCATTTGTTTGTAGTTGAATAATTGCATTATACTCTTAGTAAATTTATTTAAAGAGGCGTAAAATAGATTTCTTTAGGTTAAATATTCGACAAACAGCTGTGAATTTAAAAAAACATAATTTGTCGCTAGATAGTGTTGTTTTATGATTTTGTTGTTTTTAATCTTCATTGCTCTGTTTTATATTATTACTATATATAAATCTATTTCGCGCTCCTTTGGATACATTTTATAACGGCCAATTGCACGAATTAACGCTGCCTATAATTTGTATGGAATTCAAACCACGTCAAATAATATCGAACCTAGTCAGGTTCCCCTGGTAGCAGGGTCACGGAGGTCAGACCTCAGTCGCTCCACTGTATTTTATTTTTCTATACTGTAATTATCTATTCTGCCAAATCCTGGATCCGGACCCAGGCCCATCGTGCGCGAGAACACAAGACATTAATGCTACTAATGCTTAATGCTAACATGACATAATAAGTAAGTACATAAACACTCTTTATTGCACACATTAAAAATAACAAAGATACACAAGAAAACAAAATTGCACGCAAAGGCAATATAAATTTAATTTAAATGATAACAATAAATGCGGTTGATATCTTATATTTTCGTAAATAAACAAAACAAAGTCGAATTAAAATATTTTAAATGTTATAATTAAAATTCTTGGAAACACGGTAGAGTAAAAGCGTTATTCCAGTTCTTAAATACCAACAACTCCTTGACTATAATTCAAATAAGGATCTCGTGACAGAAAATTCTAAAATTGTTATCTTTGATTCTTGAAATTGAATATCAAATAACTCGAAACGAATACAGAATAATAAGCTTTACTTTATGAAATATTATATTTTGAAGTGTCTTTCTATTGCTTAAATAAATGAATAAAGTGTATTAACCTTCTTATATGTGACTTAAATTTTGATTTGTCATGTTACATGAACCATGAACTTGAACTTTTTTTTTTTATGTCATACGGTAAGCAAACAGGCAAGCGGGCCACCTGATGGAAAGTGGTCACCACTGCTTAAAGATATTAGCAACACCAAGAGTATCGCCAATGCGTAGATGTTGAATATCGTCAATGCGAATGTGGTGATAGTCTTGTTTCTATTTTTTTTATGTAATACGGCAGACAAACAGCAACACCTATGGCCATCACAACACCAGGGGCACTACCAATACATTTCCCGGCTCTAAGGAAACCTCTAATATACCTCTTGAACGATCCCACGTCACAAAGCTACGTCTTATTTTAATTTCTGTGGCCAATAACTTCAGTTCCTTTTTAATTCATTTTTCTATGCCGTAAAAACAATATAATGAGCATAAACAGTGGAATTATAAATAAATAAATAAATAATCGATGACAAATTCACACAGCGCCATCTAGCCCCAAAGTAAGCAAAGCTTGTGTTATGGGTGCTAGGTAACTGATAAACTACTTATATACTTTTCAAATACATACTTATTATATATAGAACACCCAGACCCGTAACAGAAATTAAAATTCATCATTTCAATTTCTGCCCGGCCGGGAATCGAACCCGGGACCTCTTGCGTAGCAGACCGGCTTGTTGACCATTGAACCACTCAGGTCGTCAAACTATCACAACTAATTATCACAGCATACTATAATATTATCTTATGCAGGTATGAATAAATATGCTTGTACAAATTCACACAGCGCCATCTGGCCCCAAAGTAAGCAAAGCAAAGAATCGGAAGTAAAATGAAGGAGATATTCCTTTCCACTAACGTAGAAGTAAGTACTCAATCGGTACACTGAATGTATGGCCACCCGTTTCCAAGTAACAGTCGGCTTCATCAACAATTGATCGGCCACTATCGATTCACAGTGTACCTAATACCTATGTAGTGGTGACCAATTTATAATACAAAGCTTTTGGACAAAATTACATCGTTTCTAGCGATCTAGGAGGGGAAGAATTGGAGATATTTCTGTAACGAATTACGGTAGTTAGCGGTTAATATTTAATGTGTTCCTGGAAATCGTTAGTATGTGTCGGACATGGATGTTTAAGTATAAGGAATAAGGGTACGGCATTAGGTTCTACGTTTCCGGATGAGGTAGACTTCGTAATTTTTAGTACCTTATACAATATATACTAAAACTACATATAAATAAAAACCTTAAAATTACTTAAATAGGTAAAAAATTAGCCCCAAGTACCTTATTGAGTCACTTCAAGTATGTAATTTAAAAATTGGGGAGGTTCAACGTCATGTTATTACTAATCTAGGTCTAGGTCTAGCTAATGAATCAATAATATCGTATCCTTTTTTCTTTGTATAGTTCGATAATCTATAAACTTCGAAAAAACATAACCATGGGTTTACAATTTTAGTTCCGAATTGAGTCACTTCCACATCCCTAGCTAGTTCTGCGTTGGTACTACAGTTAATAGAAGCCGTACTAATAACCCTTAAACTGTGCTTTATTAATGACATAATGGGCAGTTAATAGTACATTTGAAAGTCTATAATAGTGGTATAGACGACATTTTGAGCTCTTCGCATTCTTGTAGAAATTTATCGTACGTATATCTACCTCAAAGATTTGTTCTATGATATTCTTACAGGTCAGTAAAAGTACAGGTCAATAAATAATTTGTGATTAAAACATTTTCTCAAATAGTAAGGTCAACTGATCTGTAAACATAAATTCGACGCGCGTGCGTGTGCATTAACTTAATGGTATTATGCGTGTGGTGCGTGCGGTGCGTGCGGTGCGTGCGGTGCGTGCGGTGCGTGCGGTGCGTGCGGTGCGTTCGGTGCGTGCGGTGCGTGCGGTGCGTGCGATGTATGCGTTACAACGCGTGCGATTCGTGAGATACGTGGAGTGTGTGCGATGCATGCGATGCGGAAGATTTATCCTGTGCGTGCCATGCATGCCGTGTATGCCGTGCGCGCGGTGCGTGCGGTGCGTGTGAATTTTGGTGTCTCAATTGAAAGCTTTGCGTCCAATTTTCTATATGAATTAGGCCTAATTTCCTACGTAGGTGCGTACCATATTTCATTAGATGGGTTGTGTAAAAAATAAAGATACGCGTTTTTCTTCGAATAAAAAGAATCTCTAGCCAAATTAGTCAAAGCAAACAAATGCAAACTCGTTTATAAGGCACCTCCATTTATCACTATTGATGAGCAAACAAATCCAATTACAGGAACAAGACGAATATCCAAGAATCACTTGAAAGTAAGCGCCAGTATTTGCAGGAGAGCTTCGTATTTCGTAAATCCGTGATTAATTTTCAAGGAAACTCTTGCTGAAGTGAAGCTTCTACTGGATGATAACTCTTGAAATGTTAACTATGAATAGTATTGCACTAAAATGCAAACAAATTGTATGCTTGGAGATAATTTCGTCGTCACAAAAGATCAAATCTGACTTAAGTACTACTTATAAATAGAAGGAAAATTATTTTTGTTTATATTTTTGGATACAAAACTTACAAACTAAACATAAGTACATAGTCGTAATGTAACCCCTGAAACCACTGAACCGATTTCAAAAATTATTTCAGTAACTGGAAGCTACGCTATTCCCGAATGTCATAGGATATGTACTTTTGATCCGAAAAAATAGTTCCGAACTGTGTGAAAAACGCGGAGGACGAAAAAGACTAGGTATTTGTTTACACCTAGGTACATATAAGGAAATTCCACAATCCTAAGTACATAATAGACGTTCCGATTTGACTGGCGCTGACCACCCGTCAGTTGTAGTGGATTTTCGGGTGGAGGGGGGGTAATAACAAATTACAAAATAAAGTCGCTTTTAGATGCGAAGGATGTGGTCGGACGTGCGACCAGGTCCCCCGGGAGACCCAAGAAGCGATGGATTGAGTTCACCGAGTCGGATGTCAGAGTGAACAGCTTACGACGTGAAGATGCCGAAGAGAAAGTGGGAAAACGAACCCTGGCAGAACACAGGATTGATCGCTCAGTTGATGAAGGTGACTGCCTTAGAGGCAAAAGCAACCAGCCAGGATCTCAACCCTAAGCCTAAGAGCCTAAGATACGTTCAAATATACGTTCTCCTCCTCGTGGAGATGATGTAACTCCACTAATATAGAAGAGGGTACAATCCAGCAGTGGAGTATTCCGTCCTGTTGACTGTCAAACGTAAAATATTGAAGTAAAAACTAAAAACAACACTAACCGTGGTAAGAAACCCGATAATATGTGTGGTGAAAGTGACACGGGTAAAGTAAAGAATTACATTAAATACAGGGCAATTTTAATTTTAAAATATTCTGTTTCTGGAAGTCTGTATTCACGACTAATTGGTGAACAAAGAACACGTATTGATTTCTTTGCCTGATTTTACAGCCTTTAAATTGGTAGCCTCATTAAAATTTTATACTCACCTGGATGTGTAAGCGGGACGGCATGCTTGTAAGCGTGAAAGAGAGAGAACGACAGAGACCTCTTATCTACTTTATTGGTGTATTATAATTGACTAGAATTTTGTTATTAACTAAGTAATTAATATCCAAAACGATGTAAGCAAATATAGCTATACGAGTGAAGGAGACAGGCGTTATGTATAGACCTTAAATAATAATTTAAACCGTTTATAAGAACTGTTAATAAATAATACATTAGTTCAATTTGTGCCTCTGTTATGAATGTTTTTATAAAGCACGGACCTGACCTAGCCATTATGGCACTGACGCGCCACACAACACACTCCACGAACAGATAATAATTATTTTCCTAATTATATTCCAAATAACGTATCTGTAGCGCAATACCAATTAGTTCAGCGGAACGTTTAATTATTTGCTAAGTTGCAACGAAATAATCAAGTGTCGAGTAGTGCGGTGGAACCATTGGCTCACGGCGCTACCACCGGCCGCCTCTACTAATTGTTTTGGAGGCTATCCAAGGCGCGCTAGTGGGAATTCGGCCGCTCGCCGAGTGCATTCGGGAAATTATTTTGTCAGGATTTTAGGAGGCGATTTGGAACAACACCGCTCGTACATTAGGGCGTTAATATGCTGTTGTGCGTTTTCACGCTAATTGCTGTGTGTATCACGGGCGAGTGTTTATGCTAATATCAATGTTACATAGAATTTGTATCAAACAAATATTGCAGTTGCCCAGCAAAGTAGATAATACGGACTCGTCGACCTACAAAACTGAGATTATTAACTATGGAAAAATTGTTGTAAACTGCAGTACACAAGCCTGTAAACATCAACCAATTTTTAATATATCGTGTTATACTAGGTTTGAATTTTTTAATAGGGGTTGTGTTATAAGAAAGCGTCGAGGAGCCCTGCAGAATTAGTCAATTCAGCTCTGTGAGTAATAGAATGTACAATAATAATTATAATCACAGATATTAGTTATTTCTCCTGCCAAGTACACCAACTAAACTACTTCCACTTGATGCCATCCAACGTTGAGCTACTAGTATTGTCGACGATCTCCTACTCAAAGTCGGTTTGCATCCCTTAGGCCTCCGGAAGGACGTTGGCTCTCTGTGTGTTTGCTAGTATTTGTATAACGTGGAATGTTCTGAAGAACTATTTAGTTTGTAGAGACTCGTCACTTTTCTGCCACCGTACCCTCCGACGACTTTCGGTGAAGGTGGATGCGGTGCCTGCCTACATTTCGCCGTTCTCGGTCGCCCGACAAAAAATATAAAAAATAAAAGTGTTGCATAATGAATAAAATGTCATTTCATTATTTACGCTATGTGCAGATAAAAGATTTTATTTGTACAACTTTGTGGGCGTGGTTAATATGTATAACCGTACAAAATATCAACTTTTTAGTACTAATAGTTTATGAGATAAGCCGCCGCCGGACATGGCGAATCTTATAAGGGTTCCTTAGTTTGCTACGGAACCCAGAAAAGCCATGAAGTTCCACAGTAGATTTCTTTCTGTGAAAGCTAGAATTTAAGCCAAAACATATCACTAAATCCATCTGCCTTTCTGATTATGCCCTGTCTCTTCCGTAGGTCTGCTGTAAGATAATTCTTATGAAATAAGCTGTACCTGATGTGTTGTTTTCCTTAATATTGTATAAATGTTATTGTGCACAATAAACTGCTAAATAAAAAATAAAAATAAATATTGTGAATGCCAATTCTACCTGTTACATAATTATGTAGTTACTCAAATACTCTTTATTACATAAAATTCAAAATTTTACATATAATTTTTAAATTAGAATTGATTACAAAATTTAAACACAAATTTACAACCATCCTCTCCTTTTTTACAGCACCTTCCTAAAAACTTCTGAAGTATTAATTATTATTTTCCTCGTTCTATCGTATGAGTACCTTGAATAAAGTTCTCGCTCCATTTGCAATATTTTACGTGCATCAATAACGTCATATTTTACGTCCAAGCCAGAGAATACGTCAAGTAAATCACGTGGAATTTTTTAATAAGCTCGGCTCTGGCTGGTTTAACTAGTAGTCACTTTGATTTTCAATTATACGTATTAAAACGTGTAATTGTTGAGGAAATGTAATTTTAAGGTAAATTAGTAGGTATACCACATGGACTACTGGATAACCATAACATCTACGATTCATGCATTTAGGTTGCAGGGATCAAAAATGTCTCATGCCTATTATTACGATGGCTACCTTATCCTTCAAACTGAAACACAGGCATTGTTGTTTAGTCCCGAGATAGATAAGGCGGCGGTATTCACCCAGACAGACTCCTCAGGCTTAACAGAATCCTAACGCCTACTTTTTTTCTACAACAAAAGTGGCAAACAAGCTTACGGCCTGCCTGATGGTAAGCAGTCAAAGTAGCCTATGGACGTTTGCGGGCCATCACCCACGCGTTGCCGATCACATAAAAACCTTTTCACCCCTTTCTTGAAGAACTCCATGTTGTACTCTCCAGGAAAAACCTACTATGGAATGATCTTCATTCATAGGTATTCCCGAGCTGTAACACTATAATAGGACCACGGTAGGTCCGAATCAACTAACAGTAGTAGAAATTATAAAGTGTGGATATGACAATAATCTGGGGATAATCTGTCCTTGTCAGGCCTTGTCAATCCTTTTTGTAAATATTCAGTTATTTGGTCACGTGACCCGGTCAATTACATTTTTCTTATTCCAACTCAGCGAATGGCCCCGTACTCCATAAGATTCTAGTTTATTAAGAATAGTCCCGTGACACACGCAATCAAAATCCCTACTAAGATCAAAGAGGATCATAGAGACTGGGATTCGTCTATCCATAAAATTTGAGATTTGTCGCATAATGTTATAACTGGCCATGGATGTCGAATTCCCTTTTATTGTGGCTTTATTATACCGAATTTTTCACAGAACGAATACAGATACTCTTTTATATAGGAATCGCTTTCTCAAAATCTTTGGAAAGTACAGTCGTGGTTGGCCTATAGGTAGTTAGACATGTCACCTCTCTCTCTTTTTTAAGACAAGGGTTTTACAATCAATAACTTTTCATAAAATGGAAATCTACCCAGGAAAAAGATAAATTTATTAAATATGTCGACAATGTACACAATTCTTTGGAACATGCTTTGATTATATTATTTGTATTCAAATCTGTCATCCGAAATGTAGATCTCGAAGAGTACTCTTTAAGAACTAGTGTTCTAGGACCAGGGGGGCCTTGGGGGCGATTCTCGGGCGCGTGACATAATCTCGAATTAGAGATATGTCGAAAAAACATGGCGAATGTCGATCGCCAACAGATTACGGTATTCTCAAAATCTTACGGTAGACATATGTCGAGTCGCAGCGAGCGACATGCAACGAGTGGTCAAAAGCAGTAGAGATTGGATATCTCGAACGTCGACATGGCAAATTGTTGTTATTAATAAAGTTTTACGGTGTTTTTATCATATTTATCAAATATTTTTGATAAAAAAGGTTTACTTGCGTTTGTATTGATTTTGGATAGGACTATTACTAAAACAGTGCATTTACCCTAATTTTTATAGAAGATATGGTGGAAGTAGCGTAAAGTAAACATTAATTTTCCACACACAGAAATATACTCATTGAATATAAATAATCATTTTAAATTTATATTTATACTTAATCAAAAACTTTTACAAAAACTGTTAAACTAAGTACTTAAAAACTACGATGCATAAACATAACATTATAATTAAACACATTTCAAAAATATATTTGTGTGCGGAGGGTAGTAATCTCAGTAAGAAATAAAAAAACAACTGCTAATTTCGAAATAAATCATCTAACAATAAAAGTAACAGTATCTACCTATACCTAATTACCTACTTAATATAATAATTATTATTTTTAGCCGCACATAAATATTGCATGCACCTACTTATACTATTGCATGTTATACGCCTACAAATCTATTGTCACTTCATACTACTAAAATTCACACCGTTTGAATTTTATTTTTAAAGTTATTTTGGGAAAAACAAACAAATAATCACTAATAGCTGTGAGCCGTGAAGTAAATAAAACATACGTTTCGTTTCTTGCAGATGTTTGACCTTTAATATCCTATGTCTCATACTTTTTTTCGTGCAAAAGTATAATCGATACTTTTGAACGTAGTCGAGAAAAATGGAACGTATCAATCGGTGAGATTGATAAGTCATGCGACTTTAAATGTCGAAGATCGTTGAGAATAAGTTTTTTGGCTGCAGTAGAGATTTCAGTGACATTTTTAGTAGAGATTTGTAGATAGAGATTATGTCGAATTCGAGATATGTCGCAATGCGCGAGAATCGGCCCCCTGTAGTTTCTGAGTTTTAACGGTTTTATGTTTGACAGCTGTCACCTGAAATTCAGATATCGATGAGTGCTACCATTTTTCTTTAGGAACTAGTGTTCTAGAACCTGTAGTTTCCGAGTTACAACGGTTTTAAGTTCGGCAGCTGGCGTTATCGCAGTGTCAGTGTATTTTGTTTGGGCTTAGGTTTGGTCGGTCTCTAACTGTCACCAGTGTCAACTCAAAATTGATATAATCCGCGCCTTACCCAGTACCGCTTTAAAGATTTTATTAGTCCTTTGGGGTCAGAAAAAGTGTAGGGTTATGTTTTTAGGAGACCCGGATACATTAGAATAGAGTTACTGTTGGATTTTGATACATTAATTAATACGCAATTTGGGACTTTTTATTATTTAATTGTTGTTTATAATCAAATGATGGGAACAAGTATTATGTACGCTTTGTTAATAAATTAATTATTTTTTAAACGCTGAACGTGTTATACTTTCAAATTTTTAAAACTCTAGAAAATGCTCTATATTTTGACTTAAAAATACGTGATTTATTTTTATAGTAGGAATAACGTAGTTTCAGCTTTGGTACAACAGAGTTTCAAAGGCTTTTGTCTCCCATTGCATCTTTTATTTATTATTTTCACATTCCGCAGTCCGAACTTTCTGTGTAGATGCTGCTAATAACATTAAAGGTATGTCCATAAATACATGTTCATACTTGTAAAAAAAATATAACCCTCATACTGACGCAGTCGCGTAAAAAGTAAAATAACTAAATGTAGTCATAAAAACAGGCGAATATAATAATTAGGTTCATACGTTGAAGATGATAAGAATTAATTGAAGAAGTCAAATAAAATATTATCCGGCTGTTTCAAGTGCTTCCTATAGCTGCTTTAAAACTTTTCGCCATTCGTTGTAATATATAACATATCTCTCCAATCCGAAGTAAATACGACATCCCGAGACTTTTGGGAAAAATCAGCTCACACAGTTTCGTAATGAAAAATCTGTGTCGCAATAAATCGGGTGCAAAATAAAATATCTGGAGACACGTTTAATTTGCTATAGTCATATATTTTGCAGAATTACCGAAGTGCATGCGAGAAAATAAAACCCGGCGGGTGTGGGTGTGGCCTCGAAAATTAAATTATTTCGGTCTTGCAACGTAAGCCCGGAGAATGCACGGAGTCAGTCTGTCACTAACCGGTAGTGAGACCGAATCTTCAGTTTCGGTGCCGAAATATTTGTTTTAGACATAGACATAGACATACCTTTTATTTGGCAATAACTACAATTATATTAAACAAGTTGCATCAATATCAACAATGATGGGTATAACACTACGTTATAGCTATCATTATGTTAAAACTTGGGTACGCTTTCACTTGTCTTTCACCTTCACCTTAATATTATTTATTTATTTATTGGTCACCAACATAACACCCATTAAATAAATATAGTAGTTTTGTTTCAAGGAATATAATGCACGGAAATAGTCTGTCACTAACAGGTAGTGAACCCGAAAGTTCAGTTTCGGTTTAAAAAAAAATATATTTTATTTTCCGTTTAGTATTGTTTCAAGGAATATGACTATTACCCTCACAATTTTATTCAGTTTTGGTTCATGGAACATGTTTTTTTATAATTATTTACTAGTATAAAACAAAGTCGCTTCCCGTCGTCTGTCCCTATGTATCTATGTACGCTTAGATTTTTTAAACTACTAAAAGGGATTTAATGCGGTTTTCAACAATAGATAGAGTGATTCAAGAGGAAGGTTTGATAAACAATAGGGTTGCTAGGGTTAAAGGAGGTGTACGCAAACGTCCCGGTCCGCGGAAGCGTGCAACCCCGGTCCGCGGAAGCGTGCACCATCTGACGCCCATATCGTGGTTGGGGGTATCAGGGTCGAAGTTAAGGCTCAAATGAAATATTTGGGCCTTATATTGGATGGTCGGTGGCAGTTTGGCCGGCACTTTAGCGGTCTGTCGCCGCGCCTCCTAAAGGCGGCTGATGCATTCAGCTAGCTCCTCCCTAACCTGGGGAGACCAAGCTTAAGGTGTCGTCACTTATATGCTGGCATATTAAAGAGCATGGCGCTGTATGGTGCCCCCATCTGGGCAGATTCCTTAAATAAGGGGGAGATTGCGGCCCTTCTTCGCAGGCCTCAACGAGCCATTGCACAGCGTGTGGCGAGGGCTTATCGTACGGTGGGGCATGCTGCAGCGTGCGCCATTGCAGGCACTCCCCCCTGGGAGCTGGAGGCTAGGGTTATAGCCGTCGTCTACGAATGGACGGCGGCGCAGAGGGCGCAAGGTGACCGCCCGGCCCCAGAGGAGCGCAACGCCGTAAGATATGAAGCTCGCGTGACCATGTTCCGTCTTTGGAAAGAGGACGTGACTTGCGAGCAGTCTGGGCGCCGAACGCTCGACGCCATCGGTCCCGTCAACGAGGACTGGGTCGAGCGTTCGCATGGATCCCTTTCTTACCGTTTGGTGCAGATATTATCCGGACACGGTTGTTTCGGATCGTTCCTGCACCGAATCGGGAGAGAGGAAGCCCCGTCGTGCCACAAATGTAACGCGACGGAGGACACAGCGCAACATACCCTCGTGGCCTGCACTCGCTGGGAGGAGCAGCGCCGTGTCCTGAATGTGGTTGTAGGTCCGGACCTTGCGCTTCCAAGCGTAATCAAAGCTATGCTGGGAAGTGAAAGGGCCTGGGAGGTAGCGGAGCGAGAGAGGGAGGATGAACCTCTCGCTCCACCGCTCCGCAGACGCAGAAGAGGAGTGAGAAGACGGATGTACGACCGTTCTGTTCTCGCTCCCGGTGGTGGCCAGCGAGCCAGAGGTGCGGGGGCATCTCCGCCTGCATTGCACAGGCCTCCACCTGCGCTGGATGGGAATAGTCCTGCGCTTCCCGCTATTCCCATCCGCCCCCCTTGCGGGGGGCATGGCGGACCTGCCGCGTAAGGCGGGCGGTCGTCGGAGGTGTCGTGGATGACAAGGCTTCGGCTGCTCTCATGACACCTCCATTCAGACGTCGTAGGAGCGCCGCGGGGTTTAGTGGGTAGACCGGCCAATACCGGGAGTCCCACACAGGCCCTTCGTCCCCCAACGGAGGGTATCGTGCGTAATGCATTCCCCGCGTTTAAAAAAAAGAAAGGTGTGCGCAAACGAAGTCGCGCAGTGTCTACTAGTGGTTTATAATAGTTTATAGGAAAAGAAGCTTGCATAAAGAACATTGTTGTAAAGATTATACTTACAGAATATTTGTGACACGTGTTTCGAGGGTTTGCTTTCAAATTTCTACCCTATTGCCATCACACCTGATGTTAAGTCACGTTAAGTGTAGATGCAGTCAATAGAATATTAGGGGTATGGCAGTTGGAAGAGGCTTTAAGTTTGTTCCATTTAAGATGTTTGTTCAGCGGAATTACCCTGACACATGCCACCCCTGGCGCTCGGCTTAGTCTGAAGTGTGGTAATTCACAGTCTTGACCTACCACGAGACAAATGAGTAGAAAATAAATATACTCTCATTTAAAACCAAACCCAATGACATTACCTCTTGATGTGGTGCACCCCTATCATCTGATCGAGCATAAAAGCAGTTTTATTTTCTTTTTCTAGGACACGTGGTAGCTAATGTGATTGTTTGTCTACATAATCTCCACGTAGCGGACGTTTCACTCATTTCCTCCTATAATGTTGTCATTTGTGAAACTGATATTTCTCAATCTTAATATAACACGTTCCACGAGAGTTTCTGTGTATTGGTGGATATTGTTATTCTTTGTTGGTCCTATTGCTATTCCACGCAATTACTTGATATTATTGTGAACATTTTGCGTTATTCATAACATTCATTAGGACAGAATTAGATTTTTCCTCCGTTTCTTAGAAATCGTAATAAGGTATTTTTTGATAAAATAGGTAGGCAAACGAACAAGCGGACAAAGCAAGCTATGACGTTAGTAGGACGAGGGACGACGAGAGCCCGGGGTCCGCCTTGACCATGATCCAGGATTTGGCAGATATGGTAATTACAGTGGAACGACTGCCGTTCGACGTTCTAACGAGAGTTCAAGATTGCTCAGCAGACTGTGGCGTACCTCCGCAAACCATGAAAAATCGTTTAGAAAATTGGTCACAGTTGGTGGAATCGAAGACTAATACTAACGAACAAGTTAGAAACACTGACTTTGGCTCCTTGTGTGTGTTCCACCGACTACACTATTCCGCCATCGCACCACACGGCGCGGTCTGGGTACTTTTGCTCATTACGTACCCTCTGTTGGTCCACGCGAAGGTTCGAAAGAACGTTTCTCGCTCGTGCTATTTATATGTGGAGTTAAGTATATACCATTCACCGTACCTTTACGGCGCTCCTGGTGTGGCTGATAAGCATTAGGGCAGTGACCACTTTCCATCAGGTGGCCTGCTAACCTGTTTATCTGCAGTCATATAAGCCGAAAGACGCCCACTACTGGACACAGGCCTCCACCAGAGATCTCCACAAGGGTGGTCCTGTGCCTTCCGCATCCAGCTGGTACCTACTTTCTTACCAGGTCGTTGGTCCACCTTGTGGGTTTTATGTGCAGTATAATTATCTGACTTATATAAAGAACCGCAGGTGCGTTACCACTGTGACGCCGAAACACAACGATGTAATTATTTCACGGCGGAAGGAACATACAGCCCTAGGTACAAATGGATAAATGAATTATTCCTTATTTTTTTATTACTCAGCTAAGCTGTGACGCTTCGTCGATCGAGCAACAGTGATAAAGATAGCTGGTATGCGCAAACGCACTGACCTGTGAACGGCTGTTGATAACCACGGGTCACTTGGATCAGGACACTGAGTATGAATAGATGCACTATATAGATAGTTAGGTATTTTAGTCACCTACTTAGGACATTGAGTGATGAACGACCTCGGGTGTTGTTGGTAACCTAATTTGTAGGGCAGTGATGGAGAAGGTTTTAGAGTAATTACTACTCTAGTAATTATTGTTAATATCCTTGAATACAAACATTGGTAGAGACGAAACATTTTTAAACAGCATAGCGTGAATTTGTGCTGCTTTTTAAACGAATTTTGAATCTATATTATGGAACTTAAATAATAAGTTCATGGTTTTAGAGAAGTTAGGAGTATAATTTTAAAACGTCTAACCATAACTGCGGTAGCATAAAACAAGGATTTTTGTTAAGCCTAATCTATAAATAAACAAACAAATCTTTCTTTATTTTTTATTTATATTTAGTTGCAGTGGAGACCTTCTGGTAGGTAAGTATGTCAGAAGGTCTCGCTAAAATTATATATCTTTCAGTGATTTTTTTCTTATTAATGTCTAAGACCTAAATATTTCTATTCTATTTAAATAAAAAATGCAATTCATTCATACTGTGTGGTATTAAGAGAAGTGTCCCCCAAGGGAGCTCCATACAAATTAAGTTTGGTTTTTTTTTTCCTACAGTCGTTTACACATGGGTAGCTATAGCACATTACACAAATATTTTAATTAATATTAAAGTTTCCTGTTTAATTTACAAACTTTGATAGTTAATTAGCTCACCGCTGCGACTGACAACAATGTTGTTATCTTATTTTCAATATTAACCAATTAAAGCCAATGTAATTCTGTAGACGTGATCTAGAAACCAATGTCTAAGTCTGTATTGTCAGATCATCATATGTCCTATCGTTGTGTGTGCCGTGTCACTAGCTTAGCTATCTATACATACTCGTAGTATAAAACAAAGTCCCCTCCTGCCATCAGCTGTCCATATGTATCTATGTACGCTTCGATCCTTTAAACTACGCCACCGATTTTGTTGCGGTTTTCAACAATAGATAGAGTGATTCAAGAAGAAAATTTTGAGCATCATAAATAGGGTAGGGGTGACGTAGGTGTACGCGAACGAAGTCGCGCCGCGTCCACTAGTTAAAGATAAATCGATCAATTTAAGATAATCAAATACTTACTTTTAAGTTCCGATAATAATGTAACGCCTACATTATCCTTAAAATAGATAAGCAGCTTTTTTATCAATCGCAAAACATAATCCTACTAGAACATGCTAGAATTTGTTTGCCTGTTTGTCACGCCAAGTTTTTACCAAGTTTTTCATGCAAAACCTACTAAATGGGTTTTGCTGAAAATTGACAGTGTTGTAGCTTATAACTCAGAATTACATAATAATATGTCTCGGCCATAATTTATCCCGAAATTGAATGCGGTTACCGAGAACATGGCATAACCGAATATTACGCGAACGAAGTCGCAATCACAAGGTAGTAAAACATAAATAGCGCTGTAGATTGTTTTACAATGAATAGCATGAAACAAAATATGACTAAACCAAAAAATTACTTTGCTCTAAATTGACTTTCCAATAGACTATAACGAAAAAATAAAAAGTAAAGTATACTACCTATATAGGGTGACAACTATTAAGATGATCTCTCTCTCTTTTGAGATTAAAAAATGCATGATTAAAGAGCTTGATAAATTGCGCAAAGTCTTGTAAATTCAAAGCAAATGTCTAGAAAGCGTTTGTAAGCTGTCTAAAGAATTTCAAAGAAGACTCGGCGGTAGAATATCTACCTATGTTTCGCTGTTATCTCTACTTAACTTGTCAACGCATGCCATTCTGTAATATATTACCTAACCTATTTGCATACCAAAGTCAACAAAAATAAATTAATGTTTTCACTATGATGTGATAAGATATTTCTGTACACTGAGAATTATTTACCACTTCTTTCCAATTATAAGATTCATGGAAGGTAATTCGGAAGAAATAGTAGAGGAAGGATGTCTGTTTGTCTGTCAGTCTGCGAGCGCATTACACAAAAACCGCTAAACAGATTTTGATGGAGTTTTTAAACTTAGAACTTGGGGTCCATTATAAAACCTCAGCCATGTTTTATCTAATTCAGTTGGGGAAAACCTGTGATACTTTAGTGTATTCATACACTAAAGAGATTATTTAAATAGTCTGTGGGCAAAATATAAACTGTCATAAAAACAATTTCCACGCGAACGAAGTCTCGGAAATAGCAGGTAAATTATAATTATGAGGCACGCATATATCATACAGCATTCTTATTTTAAAATTATGAATAGATTACAATTTTAATTTAACATTATAGGATTATACTATACCTACGTAATATATAAGAAGATATCTCACCGAACTATTTAGCACAAAACAGAAACAGCGTCCACCATTCTCGAATCACTGTACGGCTACACAAAAAAAAAAAACAAAGCACTACAACTAGAAACTCGATTAACAAGACAAACAACCGAATAAAGGCACTAATCAGTCGGATCGCGAACTTTCCCGCCACGTGTTGCTTCGAAAAACCGCGGGAAAAACAAACCTCGAAGAAAAATAACGGCCACTAGTATTCGTGTACACGACACTCTTAGCCACAAGCCACTGGCAACTGACCGCTTCGATATATCTATCACACATCTATCCACCTTATTTCCATACGCACACATCGATAACTAAAATGAAAAACTTCAATAAAAATGTACAAATAGACCTACCTACCTACGTATAAAGAAAGCATGATGCGCTGTTTTTTTGTCTCAACGAAAAAATAAAAGTGCAGATTTTTCGGACGCCACTGATAGTTCTATTTTTAAAATCAGCCAATGACTTGGCGAGAGATTGAATGTTTGTTTTCGAACGCCGATCGTTTCCGAAGTCGATTGGCCCAATTAAATTCGTAATTCTAAATTTGGACAATATCTCTTTGAAGTCATGTTTATTTTTTTTATACTAAATGATTTTTTTACAAACCCTGGAGCACCTGGGGTTTTACGGGCTGGTGACTCAGACAGTATATTTACGGACTAAGGTTAAGTTGGGCTCAGAAATTTAATATAACTAAACAATACATTTATTGGCTTTACATTAGAAGTTCAGTCCATAAAAGCTTTGAACAATAATTACAATAAAGCCATTAGGCATTCCATACATAATACGTTACATGTGTCCGCTAATGACCCAAGTTACACTGATGCACTTTAGAACCCCAAATAATTTGACCCAAATGTAATAATAACTGTCATAAAGCAGCCGCCTTGTAATGGCTGTGACAGACGCGTTTGTTGTTTTAGTTTTACGTCTCTCATGGCAACCCAGAATAAATATTCAACTCATCAGCTCTGAATACACCGAGAGCAATTTGGAACCTTTGATCGTGTCTCCTGGAATTTTTTGGGCTGTCATTAGTGACTTATTTCACATCTTTTTCAGAATTCCTATATATTTATGTGTTTGGTAAGTATTTGAGAAGATATTATGATTTAAATAGAAGTTAATGATTTATGAAGTTAAAGAAATTTAATACAAATCGTCGATGAAATGGCTGTTAAACATTTGGTAATGAATTAAAACACCTAAATTAATTAATTTCTAAAACACGATTACTTAAGAGAATGACAACGATCTCCCAGAGTAGAAAGAGATAATAGATAATAAACATATACAACAGTTACTATCTGTAGCTACTACTTTACATCATGTGGGCTGTCTGCTTATTGATCACTCAGTTGTGTTAACCAGCTTTTGCTTATGTAGGTCGTTTAATCATGTATTATAGTTACTACATGTAATAATCATTTTGGCGTTAATGTGCCGGTTGCGCTCTCGTGCACGAGTGTCGAATCCGGGACCTCTGCGTGGCAGACCGGGAAGTTAACCAACTGAACCACTTAGGTCGTCAAATGGGTGATCGCTCTATACTTTGAGACTAGTCGCAGTTCAAGTCCCCAATGAGCTCGCCACTCGTTGGGTGTTTCCTCCTAATACCTCGGCGAAGCAAAGTTGACCAAGCTCTTTCGCTGGCGACTCTGAGATTAGGATCCCGCCACGGTGTGTTATGTATGTCATGCCCTTATTGTGCCCCAAGCCTAACCAAGGGTAAGGGGCAGCTGAAAGCAAATGACCAGAATCGATACTGGGCTTTAATAATTGATAGACTCCATTGAACGTCGCGTCGCGCCGTATCGCGGCCATCTACTGGAAATTTGTGTGCTTTATAAACCTTATCGATCGGTTATGCAACCTACGACCTAATGGTTACATGGGCACGAGCAGCCAATCGATGCTCTGAGCCTGAATTATGAAATAGGTTACACTAGTAATACCTAATGCACGTCGCCTAGTTTCGCGTTCGTTTTTACTTACACTCGACAGTCAGAGATGACGCTTAAGAAGTCAAACTAGCTGAAGTGCTAAACCCACTGCTGGAGACTCGACTTGGTGCGACTCGACAAGGCGTAACAAATTCTTAGGAGATGTATGAGCTTCCTATTCCTTAGAGACTTTTTGAAATCGGTTCAGTATGTGGATCAGTGGCTATTTTAGAATGTCTCAGTAGAAAGAGGTTTGTCGGGACCGTATCAGTGGGACAATGTTATGATCCCAGGTGTGGTATGATAGGAAAGGCATATCGTATCCTACCCAGAAAGTTAAGGAAGGGGACACAATTTAATGGGCTTTACTTTTTATAATTGGATTATCCAGTCATTTGACCGCCACCTCACTTGGTGGTAAGTGACAATTCGGCAGATGATGGAGCATGCCTGTCTAGGAACAGCCTATTCACTCTGGCGTTGAATTAAGCCTGGTCTAGATTATAATGATCTGGGAACACACTTGCGGGTAATGCGTTCCATTCCTTCTTCATTAGGCAACTAGCACGCCATCTTAGTCATTGATTTTGTTTACTTGCAGTACTTATAATTTTTACATTGCCAAGTTCGAGTGGTACATTGATACTGTGATAAAACTAAATTTAAAAAATCCATATGTATTTCTGTGTTAGTTGCAACCTTCGATCAACTATTCTGGTATAGTTCATCGAATGCTGTATTATAAAGATAACATCTTTCCATACTGTTTTAGTGTTCAATAAACAATTTTCTATTTACTAAGTAATTGTAGTCTTTTTCATTATTCGTATACACAGAAATTCAATGAACAACATAATTCGCTTGCCAGTGAGTGAGTCTGGACGTTGGGTTTCATTTTGAAATTAGAAAAAAAAATCTACTCGTCACTTATTGCTTACTCTCTCTAATAGTGGAAACAATAGACTCCTCTCTCGACGCTACATTGTCGATAGCACGTGGAGTAGGGCTTCTAATAATAGGTAAAGTTGCAATGTAGAACGCAGCCTTACATTTCCAGGCCATACGCTGACATCATTAGGGAAATTGTATGAATACGTTTGCTTGTTATCTGTTGTTATTTGTGGTGTATTGATTCCATTTGAAGAAGGCTCTTGTTCTTTACATGCCATATACAATTCAATTTTATGTTTCATAGAGTTCTGTAGAGCTTGATACGTAGAATATACGGAAATATATCCCATGTAAACAAAGATGGAATATTCAATTGCAACACTTTTATTACTTACGTTCTTACTACAATAAGTTTACAAAAATAGTATCTCGCAAAAAAAAAAAATATAAATATTTTATTTATTTATTTCAGGCGACAAGGGCCCATAGTTATAATACACAATATTTTGAATTCTTTATATTTATATTTTATTCTAGAACGTACCTATACATTGAACCACAATCCAGTAACATACGGACAAATAATAAGTTTTTTACGGCGTTAATTTAATGTCATAGTAATAGATAAAATAAGCAAATGTTATTCTTTATCTAGTCCTTATCTTCAGTAACATTAAATGTTAAAAACTGAAACTAAACACTGGAATATAATATAATAATTACCTCAAAGACGCAACGACACAACACAACACCAAAAAACATCGTCACCTTCAATTATTTTAAAGAACCTAAGCTTTTCACAGCTACACATGCGCCACTCCAGCCTCCTGTATCCGCCAGGCTGTGCATTCTGTATCCATTGGCTTCCAATGACCTTAACTAGGACGTCTTTTATCTTATGGATGACCATCATACATGTATTTATTTATTTATTTTACATTTATTTACATATTTTTTTACATAGAAACCATACCTGTTTTCTCATAGGTCTATAGGTCTGACCTAATACTCTAATACATTAGACGGCTTGGCACTCTACGGCTTAATGTACTATGCTCGTTAGTAAAAGGGGTAGAACCCCTTCAATCATTTTAAAATTTATTTATTGAGTAGGACATAAAATATCTCTTTCAATGGTCAAAAGGAAGGGGGTAGGAAAGTAGGACCCATGTCACGCCGACAACGGCAAGACCGTGTCCGACATTATCAGACAGAGTCGCACAGTACCCGACAATGTTAAGCAGATCCGGACCGCACCCGACTATAATCTCCACTCGATATCACACACAAAAAAAAATTCACTTCAATAAAAGAAACGAGAATTCGGAATTCTAATAACACTGAAACTGACTTCGTCAAGGATATTTTTCTTTTTATTTCGCATACCATAAAACAATTCTAGACAGAGAGATGGCCGTCAAAAGCCATCAATAACGGCTGGATGCATGAAGGCTTCATTTTTGTTCGCACGAACGCTGACACAGTCGCTTCGCCCAGTTTCACTGAGATGTATGCCAGTAATAAAGTGACCAACCCACTACCGTAGTTTCAAACAGCTCCCGCGAATCGTTCTGTAACAGATTAGGCTTTTTAAACGATTTTGGATGCCTTCAAGGCTAGAGTGAATAGGCTGTTCCTAGACCGCATCGTCACTTACCACCAGGTGAGGTGGCGGTCAAATGCCTGTCTAGTAAAGTAATAAAAAAAAAAACGATTTTAAAATATTATAAGATTCATCTTGACGTAAAAGTCCTGGTTGTGCTCTCGCGCACGAGGGCTCGAGGTCTGCCTTGACCATGATAAAAGATTTGGCAGATCAGGTAATCTGACCGTATTGTATGGCCATCTCACCGTAAGAGCATCGGTTATTATTCAACCAATGTGTCTAACTCAGAAAAGTGTCATTGGTACATGATCGCAGTGGGATTCGGACCCGGTACCTCTGGCTTACGAGTCGGTTACTTTAACTACTGGCCAACGACGCTCCACTTAAATACCTATTTAAAGATACGATAAGTACACTAATTAGTAAAATACCCTGAATGTCATTCGGGTAGAATGAAGATTATTTAATAATAAAAAATATCCAAATAGATTACCTAAATTCTATAGCTACTCAAAACTTAATCTCATAATATACATAGATTTATTTTCAGATGTGCAGTAAACTCCGGAATGAAGTAAACTTTGCACTGGCGCGGCCTTGACAGTGACCTGGCGCCTAGCCAGAGTGACTGCCGATAGTAACGCTGTTGAAAAGTAATGTAATCGTTCTATTGACACAGAAATGTCGTAAAAATCCTGTTGCTATGAGATGTATTTAGGTACGTTATTTGAATTAGTTACGTTTTTGATGTGTTTGTGTGATTTTGTTTATTTTATGAAAACATATCTACCTATATTTTTACCCAACACAGCCAAATAGCATATTAAAATGTAAAATTATAAATGATGAAATTCAAAAGGAGGGTTAATGTGATATTTTATTACCAGTAGTTGATTGTAGCTAGTATTCCACATGGAACTACTGCAACCTTAAAAATTTCTAATACAGTTACATAGGGTAAAAGCCGGACAGTTGACCCTTTTTTAAAAAAGCCTGTACGTTTATCTGTCTGTTTGTTCTCTTGTATAATCACTCTCTCTAATCTCTTGTCGTGTCACTTAATATTGATTGAAATTTCCAGGACATACAAGTGTAAATGAACCTAGATTAAAGGTTTTCCCCTGAGGGTCCAGAGACTGGTTGATCAGTTAAGGGATCCATGCCGGTATTTTTATACTAAAAAGGAATCTGTATTTCAAATTGCAAAAAGTGGAAATCGGAAACAGGCTTTTGTTATTTCTAGACACTGATTTGAGCAGCGAGAACGGTTTTTTCCTGAAGTGGCAGCAGTTTCACCCTTTTAGCGCCTTAAGATACAATGTCGGAGGTCCCTTGGGCGGCTTGAAGCTCTGACACCAGAGATTGAATACTTGACACGACGAATAAGTTAATGACCATGAAGTCCATGTCACAAATTCACAATAACTTTTTTTTCAACTATACATATAACAGTAAAAAAGAGTGCCGCTCATTGATTTGTTTTCAGAAATACAAATTAGGGCGATGGATGGAGAAATTGCAATAGAACAATAATTTTTTAAAATGTTGTCTGTCTGCTTGTACACGCAAGTCTTCGGAACTACTGGACGGATTTGAATGAAATCCTTTTTTTGTTGTAAGCCCGGGCAACATATAGGGCAACATATTGTTTTTACAAACTGGAACACCTAATGTAGAACCATAATGTACCAGCTAAACTATAAAAATATGGAATGGCGTTGGATGCATTTTGATGAGGTTATCACATTTTGGTGATTTGGGGTTCAACTTCTATCTAGATCATGTTTCATCTAATCCGACTGAGTAGAACAGAGATACAGGTTGACCTCTTCGTAGTACTAGCTTTCATACATTAGGAAGGTCATTAAAATGGTCGCTCGGGACAATGATAAACTGCCCTAAAAAGATTTCCACGCGAACGAAGTCGCGGACAAAAGCTAGTATCAAATAAACAACAAGAATATTTAAAAGCACAAAGACTTCGGAGAATGTTTGAAAGAATTGTTTACTGGTATTGTTTACACATTACCACTTGCCGCTGTCGCACTGTTTCCAATGGAATAGATATATTTTATCAAAATCATCATCAATGTACGTGCAATATATAGAATTAACTCACTTCCTAAGTCTTTCCCATGCACTATTTATTTAAGGTACATCAATATTACAAACAAATTATTATACATTCAAGAATTCAAGTTCCATGGTAGGTAATAAATCTAATGTGGGCCTTTCCCCAGTGGGAAATTGGAAAAAACAAAATAAACTTCGTTATCAAAATAACGAAAAACATAAAAGAACAAAGAACTTACATGATACATCATAATATACATCTACTACATTAGAACCGATGAAATAAAAACTTATTCAAATAGTATAATACAAATAACACATATATTTTTTGACAAAATGTAGTCATAAGTGTCATAACTACAACTTAGGGTCCCTCAAAAGTCGGCACCGCATATGTTGCAGATGCCCTAGACGTAATCACTTTCCCTCAGGTAGACCGCCTGATTTTTATTGCGCCTACAGCGCCGTACCTATGGGTAATGCGCGGTCGGCCGGCTGGTTATGCAAGACTTGCTATGTAAAACAGAAGCACCTACTTAGTAAACTCTGCCTGGGGATGCCTGTAGCCTGAAAGGCTATAAAGGCTTCATCGGATGCGATACCCCATGGAGATGGGGTGCTCAATCGTGTGAAAGCAATAAATAAGTAGTCAAGTCTAGCAGCGGACTCAAACACGGTCACTAAAAGTTACTTTTCAAACGCCTATTAGAAAACATTAAGCAAAAACACAGAACAAAATAATGTCGGTGATGAAAAATGTTTTACTTTCATGTTCATCGTGGCGTTAATGTCCCGGTTGTGCTGTCGCTCACGAGGGCCCAGGGTTCTCCTTGACGATGATCCAATTCGGGGATTTGTGAAGTCTTTATATTTGTAAGCAAATATGCAGCGCCCGCATTGTTACCGCACAGCAATCGTGTCGCACCCGCGTTGTCGTCGTGCCACATAATATTGTGCGCGCCAATTATAATAGAACAAACTGCACGTGTTGTATCCGGTTGCTACGCGGTGACTATGCGGGCACGACGCGTACGCGATTTCTGTCGGTTTACAAGTGGTAATAGTTGTAGCATAATAATAAATAACTTTCCATCAGGAGGCCCACTTGACTTGCTGCTTGTCTGCCGTGTAACATGAAAACGAAATCGTTCGTAAGTATCGTACGAAGTATTTCCTTTGCGCTACAACATCCTTCAAAAGGCTGGTCTACAGGTACTTCAAAGACCGGCAGCGCATCTGCTCCCCGCAGCAGCTGATGTCCTGTCGCTTTCTATCAGGCGGACCGTCACCGTGTGCCCTAGGCAATAACAAAATCGTAGGAGGCGACGCTATTGGAACTTGACGGACTATATATTATCTGTATTTCCTCTGATTCGGATCGTATACAATGCGTTATGCACCTTTACCATTGGTCAATCTTGTACTTGTGGCGAGTGCAAGTACGGTGGCGAGTGACTTTACACTACAGCGAGTCCAGTACCATTTCTCTGTTTATGGACGAGCAACGTCAACAAAACATGCAATTTTGTGCAAAATCCTCTTCACACTAAAGTCAAGTGCTGTGCATGGGGTCGATCTGGCGCGAGAGGGGTGCACTTGCCACAAAAGTATATAAAGCTATTCAAGCTATATTTAATGTGGATCTACTTTCAAGGTAGCTTGCAAGCCAAGTTGACTCTCCGATCGGTTTACCACTGAACTTACCTACTTCGCTAAACACTCGACTAAGTAAATCGAGCATAAGCGCTCAAACAAATAAATCGACAAAACAACCTCTATTAAGGCACCAAACACGACATGTACAGTCAGAATTTCCGTCGAGAAAAAAGATCCCTCACATATTTTTTCCGTGGCACGTTTACGCTAGCAGGAAACGACGAGTGGTTGAAAAACGATCGGGGACGGGACGAAATGATCAGCAGGCAACAACATCCTCTTGGCACGACGCCAATCGCTCCTCCCGTGGATAAATACTCCAGTTTGAATCGCAAACGAGAATGAGCGGCGGAAAAATTGTGACGCGTGCCGGGTAGGCTGATGTAGGTGGCGATGGTTTGTTTTATATCAATTATTCTTTGCATATAATAATACTTATATGCAAAGAATAGGTTCAATTCTGTACATTATAGATATTTTTCAAATTTGTATCTTGAAGAGCAAATAAACGTTTTTTTTTTACCGATTTTGTGTTGTTTCTCACTCGGAAACGAGACTCACAAAAATTTATTACTACAAAATTCAAAGTAACAAGATTATTTTTTATAAAAGTGATTCACTGGACCACAGTCTTGCATAGTATTAGACATACCAAACATCCAGGAGTCCACGCGCTCGAAATCGCGTGCGCAGTTAGTACCTGGTACAAATTATTCGTCACAGGATGCCAATGGGCTCTTGACACTCTTCAACCAGTCTCAGGGTTCCCAACGGAATATTTGTTACGGTTCTGTCTCCTGACAAATTTCTCTTGCTTATTTTACATTAAACAATATAAAAACAATATAAGGAGGCACACAGATTGCGTCGAGATCAAGCACGCGCGGCGATCGAGTTGTTTCTGCAACGGCGCATTCGCAGCCTGTTCGCGAGATGGATGGACCCTAATGAATGGCGAACTCGTTGCGATTTATTTATTAGGTACCTACTAGCATTTGCCCGAGACATCTCTGCAAAAAATCCGGACCCGTTCCCGCGGGAATCACATTGAAATTCGGGATAAATATTAGCTCGGTGTTATTCTGGGTATTAAGCGGCATTGCTGTAAAATATCATCAAAATCGGTTCAGTAGTTTTTGTGTGAAGTAGTGACCAACATCAGTTAACTACCCAAAAAGGTTGCCTGGAAGAAATCGCTTTAAGCGATAAGGCCGCCTGTTGCTTCTCCTGCTGTTGATTTTAAGTACCGATTGTATTCTATTGATTGTGCAATAAAGCGTTATTCATTCATTCATTCAACATTCAAACATCCTTACAAACTTTTGCATTTATAACATTAGTAGGATACTTTATTAGCCCCAAAATACGTAGAGATCACCCATCCAGTTAACGGCATAAACGTACTTCTATATCCATTTTATCCCGACAGGCTCCAATCATTTTCCACGTGTAGACCCGTCGTTAAGAAGCTTTTTATATAGGAAGTAAATCTTTCTTACTGTTAAAGAACTGTACTTAACACTTTACATGATCCAACCCTTTACCTTAAAATAAACATAGGTACATACCACCGCTCCTTGGATGTCCTTTCAGACTGTTTAAGGTTGGCTGGAAGAAATCCCATTGTGGGATAAGCCCGCCTTTGCTTTGTAAAATTATTTTTTTAACTCCTGTATTTATTAAGCAATAAATAAATAAATAAATAAATATTCGTGGACAAATTCACACAGCGCCATCTAGCCCCAAACTAAGCAAAGCTTGTACTATGGGTGCTGGAGATAACTGATATACTACTTAAATACTTTTAAATACATACTTATTATACATACACACATAATAAAGAGTTTACATACATACATACATACCTACCAAATGCTAGTCGCCTATCCGCTATCGACAAATTCTATAACAATATACTAAATCAAAACGCGAAATAACCTTTGCCGGTCTCCTGACCTATTAGCCTCAGAGCGTGACGTCACACATGACAATCCTGGCCTGATGCCAAACCCTGACGGTCATATAAGACTGACGTACGTATTCATCCTGTTTGTCGTCAGACCGGTTATGATCACGGTAAATTAAGTCAATTTATACTGCTCCCTTAGGCTACCATAGCATTTTATAGTTACTGAAATCATTCAGCTACTTACATGTAGATATAATATCTACCTAAATGTTTTTGGTCTTGGTGGTCACCTAAATTGTTGATTGTAAACAAATGTATATTGCTGTAAGACCGTGAAATAAATAAATAAAATAAAAGTGACGGGGGTTGCTAACGCGTGGGTGATATGATGTCCCTGGTAGCGCAAATGTCCATAGATTGCGGTGACTACTTACCATCAGGCAGGCCGTAAGCTTGTTTGCCACCTTAGTGGTATAAAAAAACCTACACGACAATAGTTGAGTCATTCTTGATGAAATTGTTTCACACATTATTTATATGAAGAATTGCCAGAGCATCGGTGGCGTAGTGGCTAAAGGGTCCGATTCGAAAGCGAGAGGTACCGGGTTCGAACCCCAGTCCCGCCATATCAATGACTACTGTGGGAAAACATCACGATGAAACTTACAAATTCTGGTGACTGTATCTGTAAGCATGATGCAATCTGGTCAGTTTCTCCTGTTATCAAGGGCACGGAGGTCAGCTGTAAGTCGCTCCACTTGTCAAATCCTGGATCATGGGTTCTCGCGTACGCGTATCCCTTGTTCCTTTACCGGTGAATACTTTAGAAGCGAACGAGGTTTGTCTGAACCATAGCGACCTCCTATGTTAGCCCTTCATTTTATACAATAGCATTCCGCCCGCAGCTCTGCCCGCGTGGACTCCAGATTATGTTACGGGAGTGGAGGAGAATAAATACTAGCCTATGTCCATCCTCAGAAACTAAACTATCAACGTAATTTATCGTAATCGGTGCAGCCGTTTAGCCGTGAAAGCGTAACAGACAGACAGAAAGACCGAGTTACTTTCGCACTTACAGAACGTTAGTAGTATTTGGATTATATTTTTAATTATTTATTTCATCGCCTCCACTAATAACATCAATGACACTACTTTCCTGTAGTAAATGGATGGATGTTTGGATTAACTGGCTCCTTCACGCAAAAATTTCTGAACTGATATTGATGAAATTTGGTAGTAATATAGCCCGAAAAAGCATATATATAGGTAGACTTTTAGGCTATAATTTATCTGTATTTCCCATGGGAACGCGTCTCGAATGTATTATAATAACGAATTTTACACAGATGAAGTCGCGGCCAAAACCTAGTAAAACCCTTGAGGATTTAAGTCCATAATCCAATTCGCTATAATTTAAAAAAGGGATCACAATGAAACCGCACTAATTGCTTTAAATGCCCATACTTGAAAGCTATATTTAGTCAATAGCACATTTAGCTCCGCTCCGGGGATTGCAGAAAACGCACATTGAGAGGCAACTCGAGGGCCCGCCGTCCGCCATTTTGTGAAATTTCTTCTTTTGACAAGAGGATAATCGCCCGTAAGTGGAGCGGGTTCTCTGCGAGTCGCGAAATTCAAAATGGACTCCCTACGCCAAAGGGAGCATTCTGGAAGTTATTTTTATATTTCAGCTCAGAGATTTATAAACGTTCGCCGAGAGAGGAAATTTTGAGGGCGATTTATGGCTTCCTTCTCTTACTATTTACGGCTGAAGCCAAACAGGTGAATGCTGGAAATTAAACTCGAATAATATCAGTTCGAGCTAAGATTTCGCTGCGCCATGATTACTTAATTACAAAGATTTGTTTATTTTTATACTAGCGAGGCCCCGCGGTTTTCAATCGCGACTCAGCTATTCGACTATCCCGCGGGATTGTTACTTTTCCGGGACCCGGGATTTTTAAACACAAGAATGTAACTTCCTGACAGTGAAAGAGTTATCTCAATAGGCTCAGACCAGAAGTTTTGGAGGTTATTGCATTTAAACAGACAGACACCGTGGGGCACTTAGAACAATTCAAACAGGGCCGCCTAACCCCAAACTAACCAAGGCTTGGATAAATGATATCATCTGTGGATATCGGGCTAAAGAATATTTATTTTCTCATAAGAAATACATTTCACTTACATGAGAAACAACTAAGTATACATTGTACATTTCCATGCGTACTTAACAATAATAAACAAACAAAAGGGTCGACAATTGTAGGTAAATTAACATTTTTTTAATTTTAACCATTATGTGAGGGTACAATGCAACTATACCTTAATCGACTTGATGGGACGTCCACCATATATGTATGTCGATGAATAATGAAGGCAGCAAACAAGTTTGTGGAGGTCCAGGGATCATTCGTCGAAGTCAACTCGATAGAAGACCGAAGGCGATGGCAACTTCAAATAAAATCAGTGCTGCAGGGCTTTAGCTCTCAGCGTAAACTGAGACTGTGCCCATCCGCACAATTTCTTTTTTTCTGTTTTTAATATTTAATTTTGTATGTACCCTAGGTATAAAGTTCCAATGTATATGACATGACATATTACGTTATTCTTGTGCGGAAAAATAAATATTCTTATTCTTATTCTAACTTTACGAAGACGGTATCCCAGAGGTAGAAGACGACGCAACAAGTGTACCTATATTAATAGACACAGAGAATGTCGGGTAACATCATATTTATAATATCTCGGTCTATGAGGCGACTTGTTAGTTTTGTCTCGTATTAACACAATAATCAAATGGTAGAATGGGATAAATGTAAAATGTGGGAAAGAATAAATGATTCAACAAACGTTATTTGCCCAATCAGCCGAACGCTAAACGGTGTTACCGTCCTAATTATAAATCTCGAAACTTCCACGTCCGCCCTCGACACAAAATTGCCCAAATGGATCCCCAACAAATTGTTAACTTTAAAACAAACAAATCTACAGTGTAACAAACCCGACCATTAAAGTCCACGTTGGACATAAATTCATTCTAACGCAGATCGCATCCCCCAGCCTTTCGAAAATGGCCTCTACAGAGCTTTCTGTAAATAATGTTCTTTAAATTTATCGCCATAATAAATGTTGGTCCCCCTTTTTCTATGAAAATAAGTTAAAATTTACTGGTTTCAGGGGTTAAGTTTTCTTCGCGGATACCTTTGGTGGGGCGATGATTTTTATGGGATCACGTTGCGGGGTGTTTTTAAAATGGAAATTCGTGTTCGCCGGTACTTTATTGCAGGAATCACTTATCGGCTATTACTGTTCATATTTTGCATGAAAAATTTATGAGGTCATAATGGTATAAAATATCCATTGTCAATTTCATCAAATTCGCGTCATCCTTTTTGACAATTATAAATAAAAAACATAAATCAAAGCCACCACACAATCCATGGCCATATTATCGGTACTTCATCATTAAATCATATTGCAAAGAAGTAACCAATCAAGTAACCAATCTACGCGAAAAGCGACCACATTTAATACTATTCAGAGTACATTATAAAGTAATTACTGCAAATTATAAACTCCAACAACATCATCCCTTTCGCAAATATTTGCGGGAACTTGATTGATGAACAAACTTGGAACACCGTGTAGACAAACGCAAAGTTCCTTATACGGTGTTTATCTGAGCCTCTGCCAATATCCTCAGACGTATGTGCAAAATATTTACATGGCAAAGAAGAAACTTTAAATTGCTCCCACACACCTTCAAAAACTGAATACAACCCTTTCGTCCCGATTAAAATCACATCACGGAGGCGTACAGGGATGTAATGAGGGTAGGAATTTTATGACACGTTTTCCATTTACGTAAACACATCTGGTGTAAGAAAAATGCATATGCGCAGGTGCACTGTCTCCGCGAGGACATTTCATGGCTCATTTTAAATTCGGTCATCATGCTAAACAAATTTTTACTTAAAAATGATGTCATTACTAAGCTACATCGTCGGTGCCGCAGTTGTCATAAATTATAAAGCTTTATGGCTTTGGATATGCGGTTAGTCTACATAAAAATTACCCTATGTTTACACGCATTTTTTATAACGGAGGGAGGCAAATGAACAAGCCGGCTATAGGTTGTTTTTATATAAATATTCGATACTCACGCCTATATCTTATAGGAGTAGTGCCATAAGCTATGGTATTTAATCAATGTAGCGCGTTTTAAACAAGATTACGAGGTGAACCCAAGATTATAAAATGATAGATACAACATAACATTTGTCTTGCTCGTCTCCTAAGAAATTATTTCTGTCACTTCGCAGTGGCATTTTATGTTTTAAAATTCACGCATAGCACTCATCAATTTGGAATGCGTTCTACCTAAGAATCGACTATAGCGCGGGTTCAAGTAATTTGAAATGCGATAAAAACACCTATTTTCATTCATACATATAATCCGGTAGACTTCACACCTGCCCCTTTTTGGAGGTCATTCATTTCATTTTGAATTTGTTTGTACAAATAAAAAAAAAACAATGTCCTAAATAAGAACTAACAAATTTTTTGCATGCGGCCCTGTGTCGTTCCTTCAATCTAACGAATGCCCGCGAGCGATATCAAATTCCAGGAATGTATTCCTGTCAGTACTTTAATTAACTGTTCGACGAGATGAGTATTTATGCGATTGGGCCTGATGGAAATTTAACGGACTTCTCCGCGGTAAATTATTTAGGAATGTGCTATGTTTTGTGCGAATTTACACCAAGAGGAATGGAATCAGTCAGCTTGTATAATATTTTTCAGCCATTTTTATTATCAACTGCATCTGTTACTCAAAATAAAAATAAAACTAATAATTATACCAGGGCATATCTCCAGAGATGATCCCATAGAGTCGTCGCAAAGTCGCTCCTCGGCAAAATTTAATCCCGGATAAACAGTATCGTTGCCGGGTACCCGGCTGCGCCCGGGTGTATTTTGATTATGTAATGCCACTAAAGAAATAATCAGATATACGGTTTAAATCTTGAAACTAGTTGTTTTCTCCAGTAGTTCAAGTGAAATTGGTGGCTCTATAAAAGTAAAATGTTCCTTCAGGATCCATCAACTTACCGGTATAATTTTTCATAACAAGAGAAACCTTTTAAGCTAAATCTAGGCGTATAATCCTTACATAGTACATTATGAAATAAAGACGCGGATTTTGATGCGGTTTTCACCATCATTTAGAGAATCCCTTCAGAATGTTTATATGTATAATATATGCATATTATAAAAGAAAAAACCAGTGCAAAGCCGGGAGAAGTCGCTAGTAAAAATATTAATACCTTGTTACTAACACTAGTTCTCATGGAAAAATAGACCTTATGAAAATTTTGTGAAATAAAAAATGTAAAAATTTCCACCAAGAGCAAAAAAAATTGCCAAATCTTTAGAAATTTAGAACTCCGGATCTATGGCACCCGAAAATAGTGTACTATTAACATCGGATTTTTTAAATTTATTTAGACATTTTAAAGGCTGACGTTTCTAAATGTTTAAAGGAAACAATTCGAAATGTCGTGAGGGCCACTAAGTATAATAATTATCATTATCAGCCGCAGAAAGAACTTGAGTCTCCAAAAAAACACCGTACCAAATAAAAAGAACACTATATTTACAAAGACAAAGACATATTTTATCTGATATCTTTCACTGTCTATGGTCTCAGGGTTTATTCCCCAGTTATATCGCGGAGTGGTCACATGGGGGATTTGGCAGTGGGATCGCAACAAAAAAGCAGCCGCTTCACAATTGCCGCGTTTTATTTTCATGTGGCCAGTTTAATCTACATCTTTTTAATTTTGGCCCCACATTTGGGAAACTTTAGATATGGCAACACTGACGGCATTTGAATTCTTTATTTTGGAGATTTCAAAAAGTCATACCTTCCCATGATATTACAGGCAAATATAGTTTTATATGAACTTTGGACTAGCTATTGCTTACAATAAATTGACTTATTAACACCTGAAATTCACTCCACCGCATAACCAAAGAAAAAGCCCTGGGCGGTTCGAACACGGTCTCTAAATCACATGTGAGACTACCCCCGTCTGCGGGAACTAAAGACATTCAGAGGGAAGCGAAGGCAATCAAGTCCTTTGAATTCTGGCCAGGTGCCGGGAGCAACACGCAGGTAAATAAGTCTGCCACTAAGTGAGCCCACACAATAGCGCCAGCCCAATTTATTAGACAGCGCTTTAAGGACAGTGGGGCTACGAAACTCGAGGTTTGAAATGCTTGCGATGTATTCCAGCTTGAAATATAATGTAGCTAGTGCAATTAAGAAAATGACAATACAATAGAGTGTGATACGGATAATAATGAACGCAAGTGGATTTGCGTAGCAGGTACCGTTTTGACAGCATTTTTATTCCTCTTTACGCTACATTTGCACTACGACTTGGGGATATCAAAAGATATCTACTGAGTACTACAAAGGCCAGCCTCGTATCCGTTTCCTTCAGGCTTTCAAGATGGGATTTAACTATCCACAAAAAGAACCAACTGCTCAGCAAAAATTACACATATAAGTGGACAAATACTACTAACTAACATAATCTTAGTTACATTTTTACAAGTTTTGGGGAATTTAATGCATAAAAATACCATTGTGGTTCGAATGGATCATGATCATAACCAAGATGTCGTAATAGACCACTTTTGGACTTGTGCCTCCCTCGCAATTAGTGGAGGGTTTTATCATAAAAATTACTCTGGGAAGGTGGTTTGAGATCTTATTGTTGAAAATACTTTTTACTTAGCGCGGTGTAGTAGACGGTAGTAGTGTCGTGTGGTGAGTCACAGTCAGATGAGATAAAGCTTAATATTCGTTTATTATCAACTAATGAATTAAAGAGTCGTGAATTGACGCTTAATATAATTAATAACTGTAAATACTCTAAAAACCTTATAAATACAACAGAAAAATATTTGCCTCTTGACAACATATTTCGTGGCCACACTGTTTGAGGGTAGTTGGCAAAATTTACACCCCTACCCCGGCTGTGCTCTCTTAACAAGCTTTCTAACAAACACTGAGCAGAAATTATGGCAACACTGCTCTCGGGTTATTAAGTTTTGTCAACCTACTGACGGGGTCATCTAGTTGAAAATTCATAATTTAATTTGAACAGCATTTTGTGGGTGCTTGCTGGTAATTTTAGTGGATTATATTGGGAGTTCATTGGGTCTACTATGAATACCTATTATAATTTATTATCCCATCAAATACTGATATTGTAGTTCTTATAATAATAATTATTATTAAACACAGAAATTATAATTGTCATGCCATGCTAGCAGAACCGCCTCTGGGGCGTGTTTTTTCTCCACACTAGACAACTCATGTTACTTTGAGCGAGAATCGAATTAACTTTATTCCATGCCAATCAGTGTACGCCTTTAGAATAATTTATGTTGTAAAAAAACTTCAAAGCTTAGCTTACCATAGCAATTTAAAAACATCCCTCATATTTCCTGTCTCCTAATTTGCCTCACTCTCCCTTTAATAGGGAGATTTAAAATCAATAGAGGGTAACTCTAAACTATTTATAAAGAGGGTTAACACAGAGTCGGAAGCCAATTACCTATTTTAACGCTTTTATAAGTCTCCTGGTTAGACAAATAGGGGAGGATTCCTTTTGATCAGTAATAAACTCCAATTTATCGGAGAAACAAATTAGTATCAGAAGATAAAGGGGAAAAACGAAAATATTTCACAACATGTATTGATTAAAATTGAGATAGATATAGCTTACTAGTACTTAATTTTAGAGATAATATTTTTTCAAATTCATGTATGTGTTGAAGGAAAACGCCAAAGCTTAGAAACACCTAAGTTCTTATACAACACGTACAGATATTTGCAATCAAAAATAGACAAAATTAGTTTCTTGCTTCTTCATGATAACTTACCGTCAGGTGAGGTGAAGGTAAAACACAAATTAAAGAAACAGTAAATAGTTCGTATGGCATTGTTTTTGCCACACGCGTTTTTTATATTGCCTATAGGGGCACATGGATAGACGGTCCACCCGATGGAAAGTGGCCACCGTCGTCCAGGACATCTGCAACCTAAGGGGAGAGAGCCTTTGAGGTACCTGCAGACTTTAATTTTGAAGAACCCCATGTCGTAATGAGGAGGAAAGATTTCGGGAGGGAGTCAATACCACATCTTGCTCGTGCGTGGTAAAAAGACTCGTGATGCCCGTACGTTAGTTGGATGCCATGCATCTAGATGGTTTGGATGAAATCTATCCCATCGTCGGAGAGTGCGGTGGCGTTTGAGTTAATAAGAAGTCGAAATTAGGCGATGTTCATTATTTATCGCCTTTTACACTACTTTGCACTACTACCTTAATCACAGGATTGTGTATAAGTATTATTATGTGAAGTTATTTCCTGAATATCTGGACTTATTCGTGCATAGTTGGAATACAGGCATGACATGTAAGATGACTGTCAAATGCTTGCTTATTACAAATTTAATTATGGATTTATTCTCTACTACTAGTGTTCCGGGTGTCCACAGGTGGCGGTGATTGCTTACCATCAGGTGACGCACTTATACGTTTGCCTTCCTCTGTTATAATATATGCAGTACTTTAAAGTCGTTTATACGTCGCCGCTTACAAATCATGTAGAAAACGCGCGTCGTGTCCGCATAATCACCGCGTAGCAACCGGAAAACGGTGCAGCATGCCGTTTTGGCTGACTACGAGTGCATGGTATAACTAGGCGGGTGCGATCCGGTAGCTGTTGTGCGGTCTATGCGGGCGCTGCGCATTTGTTGGTAGATAATAAAATAAGCTTCCTGTCATTAGTATAAAACCCAAAATTACAGAAACATTTGGGACAAAACAAAGAGTTTGGGACAAACTGGCCTCTAAAGGTGCGTCCAACCAAATCTCGTAAACGCGTTTGCGAGATCTAGACGCACCCCAATATCACCGCATAAAACAAAGCATAAAACCCACCTAGACCGACCTAGATGTAGCCGAGACCGCACGTCGCAAACCACACATGCTCCGATCCGTTTTTGGTGCAAATACCTAAATTGTCTTTCCAAATTACAATAAGGGTGTCATGGGTGACGCGGCGGAGGGCGCGTGTGTTCGCCGAAGATAAGACCCCTCCCCCTCCACCCCCCGTTCTCACACGAGGGGTTTTTGTCTCGAAACATGAGTGTCTTAACGTTAACCTTTGTATTAAATCGTCAGCTTAAAGCGAGCTCGGTAGTAGACGACGGCTGTCAACGTATTCTGGAATTAATGTTAAGCCCAGTTTATGTTGCGACGATTTCCTTATCTGTCGCGTTAGTTGTGGACAGATTTAGTTGTGGATTGTGTTGTGTTATTTTATTTAACGACAATTGTTTGTTATTTGCCTTTGAAGCGTCGGTGGCGCAGTGGTTACGGTATACGACTCGCAAGCGATATGTAACGGGTTCGATCCAACTCCGGCCATGTGGCTACCAATGACTTTTTTCTGAGTTATGTACATTAGTGAAATACTAACCTAAGCTCTTGCGGCGAAGGAAAACATCGTGCTGAAACCTGTACAAGCCGCACAACCTGCGCGAGAGCACAACCAGGACAAAAACGCCAAGATGATTATTTACGCGTACTTGCATCATAAAACCTACACCACACGCTCAATCCCGACTTCTGTCAGGGTTCGTTTTTCAAAATTTTTTTTCTCTATTTTGCCCGGCCTTTAGCGATGAGTGTGAGTCGCTTAATGGCAAGCAAGCTTTTGAAGACAGACTAACCTGGAATCTGCGCAGAGCAGACATGGGCAGCAGTCAGTGGAGTGTTTCGATCTGCAGACATGAAGATTATGGTAAAATTCTTAGATGCAGACGATACTCCAATGCACCAGTGGATGCGACGTGATTGTTATTTTTCTTTGTCACTATTACACACGCAAGTTCTCTACAAGTCTTTGTATTTGATTAGAGCTTCTTCAATATTTCGCTGGGCTAGGGCTAAAAAAATATTATTATTTTCTCTTGTATCTAATCTTTGTGGAGTCCATGTCAATGATTAAATTATACTTCTCTTGCATACAAGAAATTTAATATCTATGCTTTATTAAATATTTACCTGGAATTTTCAATAATAACGGGACAATAACATTCTGTCAAGGTGTGCCAACCGACTACATAAAATATGACATATTTTATGTAGTATTGTATAAAAAACTGGAAGTATTATACTATAAAATAATAAGGTTAAATAGTCATAAGACAGAACAGTTGAAGGGTCCATCAAGTTATAGCTTAAATTATTAGTATGACTTTTTTACACTTGGTTGAATTTTTCTAAGTTAGAATTTACACGTTTGGCAGCAATCGTAAGTCGTGCGCAATGACACTCATAGCGCACTCTTATTTCTCTTATTAAGGCTAGTTTCCTTCGAGCGCGCCCTATGGAAATATAGTTTGATAATATTTTCAATTTTACTATCAAAGCCACCAATATCTAAGCTTGTCCACCAAAATCTAACAAACCTGTTAGATTTTCGTTATAATTTATTGTATCGAACTCTTAAATCCCGTGTTACTTTGAATAGATTTTAAGGAAAATCTGAAACACTCAAGTATAGGTTGTGGTTTCTGGATCACGTCTACAAAATTTTATTGGCTTTGACAGCGTCATATTCAAAACATTATCAAACCACTTGTGTAAGGAGCTCGCTTAGGGAAGTCTCCACTTAATTAATAGTATCTCATCTACACGTACATACGACAGTACCCATACTTGTTTCACCTAAAAAACCTAATCAATTTTCTTCACACTCCACGATATCGTCTCACGTTTAAGACGTATTGTCTATGATCCCTTTGTGGGCAACGCGGGGATTGTTCTAAGGAGAATTAATAGAAGTTCCGTATACAACGCCTCGGCGCCCGGAGCCCTATTGTGCCCTGATTTATCGGGGAAGAACAATGATAAATCAAATAGAAATTGCCCCGGCGAGCGTTCTTCAGAATTACCCAGTTTGGATTAGTTCCTGTGTGGAGGCGCCAATGCGTGCGTTACCTACGCGTATTGATTCCAGTAGCGGTTTACTGAAGAATTCGTGATTGGATGTTAGACGTTGTATTGCTTATTAGACGACCTGAGTGGTTCAGTTGGTTAATGTCGGACAAAATACCGATTGACATAAGCTTTGTTTTCTCTAGTTATTAAAAAAGAATAATTGAAGAGTAAGACAAATTAGATTCCTATAAGAAAATCGATTACAGACAAGGTTACTAGGTTCCAGCAAGGTATGACGTATGCCATATTTCATAACTTTCGATGCATTGCCTCAAACCTTGAAATCGCAAATCTGATATTCCAATAAAGGTAGAAATAGGTCCAAAACAATTCAATGCACATGCAAACGTCGGAATCCCGTAGATAAATCAAACCGATGCCAGCCCGAAACTGTGATTGATGTGGCCGAGCTGTCCAATCTACTAATAGGCCGACCTCTGTCAAACATAGACGAGGCTCCTTTATAGACATTAAGCAAGGATGATGTTTCCACATCACCGAAACTTTGAGGGATGCCGAACTTGTCAATTATCATTAGCATGTTCGACGGCTTTGGGATATTGTTGGCGGATTTACGTGGAATATTGCAATGTAAAGCAATATTGTTATTCATTAGCCATTTTCTCGAATTTGCTGTGGCTTTGTGTCTATTTGTGGCATCGTAGTACCCGAACTAATGGATTGATTTCGATGCGGTTTTCTTTATTTGAAAGGAAGTTTAATCAAGATGGTGGTCAGCTTGTTTCATTAAAATCGGTTCAATCGTTTAGGAAATATTTGAGTAAATGTGAACTTGGTCGAGGGACTTTCGACATTTTGTGTGAGTTAGATTGATTGTCTTGATATTTGACAATTTTGGAAGAAAAATGTTGACACGACTAACTTTTTAACCCGAGATGAAAAAAGAGGATTATTATAAAATTGACGTTGTGTATCTGTGGCTCTGTTGCGGTATGTGTCTGTATATGGCATCGCAGCTTCCGAATGAATGGACGGATTTGGATGCGATTTCCTTATTAAATCGAAATGCTAAGCTTTGTTTTATTAAAATCACTTCATTGGTTTACAACATATTTAAATACTTAAATGTAAAATTGGCCGGAGGTTATCCGACTTTTTCTGTCAGTCAGGTTATAATTCTGTGAAGCTTTGAATTAAATATTGTAAATTTGATTCGTCATTTCTGTTTTTAGAAGACAAAGAAACCCCATACCTTTTTTGTCACATTGACCCGAAACTAAAATTTACCATCACTTTTTGCCATAAAAAGGTAAATACAGTGTCGGTAAATCCCGTCTTCCCAAACTTTTTTGTCCCCAGCGCTCACCGCGCTCCCGTACTCGAGTCACGTCCCATAGTTCTTTCTGAACGGAATTGCTCCCAATAATGCCGCTCGCCAATTGAATTCAAACCTTTTTAGCGGGTAACACGCTACATTTTGGCACGGATCGCGTCCCCGCAGTGATTCTCGCGGAAAATCTCGAAATCTTTCTGAGGTTTTGCCAGTGACGTCACCGATTTTTGGGCCTTCGAGTGGTTTAGGTTTTGGTATCAAATGTTCGTTTCTTTTGTTAGGTAGGATGCAAAGATGCTGTTTGTTTTCTTGAAGACGCTAATGTAGTTAATACCGCTTGAACAGAGTCCAAGGTCGTCTACTTTTTGTTTCAGTGATCTCTGTCTATTATATACACAAAGAAAAAAATATTTTTGACAAAGCCTACATAAACACTACAGACCGACTAATTTTAGGTATCGGCAATATTCTGTAACATTTTTATATGGTGAGGGAAGGTTAGCGCAAACATATACTTTGCTATAGTGTTTTTGGTTTAAGAACTTTGCCCCGATTTACACAAATTATATTTATTTTGATTATCGACTTTATTTTACCTGAAAGTACTAGAAGAAAGTACTTAGTTAGAGATGTACTACCGGTGCTTGTGAACTTGTAGGTCGTAATTTTCATAAGAGAATAGTCCAGTGATATCTTTTTAAGTCTCGTTGCAATGTAGGGCCACAAAATTTGCACCCCTCGATCCGTCCCTGGCATAGTTGCTGGTGGTTGTTCGCTTTGTATGGACCTCGGGTAGCATGTACCTTCATACGTTGGACTGGAGCCTTTTACATCAATTTTCGTATTACCGATGGATTAAACCGAAGGGTTATACCCCAAGGCAGGCCCGATTGGATTGGAAGCCGAGGCATAGTCGTGAATCAATGTTGTATTTGTATTCAGGTGGTGTTCTCACTTACTTCCTCCCCGGACAACGTTTGGCGGGAATGCGGAGTGCGATTTGAAAATATTTAGTGGCATTGAGGTGGGTAAATAATGGTACTGTAACCCGATTTTCTTTCCTTGATCAGCAAAAAAGGTATGTACGGCGTCAGTGAATATGTTATGTCTGGCTGTCTGCTTAGGACTGTTTTTTTATTGTCTAGGGAGGCACACGGACAGACGGTCCACCTGCCGGAAAGTAGCCACCGTCGTCTAGGGCATCTGGAGCGGATGCGGTGTCGGCCCTTGAGGTACCTGTAGACATGTCATTTGAAGAACCGCATGTTATAGTGCAAAGGAAAGTCGGATGGGAGCTCATTCCACACCTTGTACGTGCACGGTAAAAAGACTCGTGATGCCCGTACGTTACTTGGATGTCAGGCATCTTGATGTGGATGAAATCCATCCATCGTCGAATTGTGCGGTAGCGGAAGAGTAACGGTGGTGCCAAAATGAACAGTTAGAACATACCGCGTTGTACAGATTGTAGAGAGCGCAATATGATTATTTATTTACAAGTCGTGTGATATCCATACTAGAATAACTACTTCTGATGATAGGTAATGTAGAAGGCGATTAATGTCATTGAGGTAGACTGGCTAGTAACTCCGGAAACCAGGAAATTAACAACAGATAAAAGACTGGTGTTATAAGTTTGACATATGTCTATGTATAGGTCGATTAAAAAAAGAAGGCATTTCCATACAAACGAAGTTTGTTCATAATTTCCACATTAACCGATCAAATCCAATTTAATTTTGTAAACGCGATTTAGAAACCATTATCTATGCCTGTGGTTGTCGTTAAAATATATCGTTTCAAAGTTAATATTTTAACGTATTAACCGATTTCGATGCGGTAAAGCCATTTTAACCCGGATGGCTCGTGGCTTTATTTCAATAAAATTGGTACAATAGTTTAGAAAATATTTGAGTATATGTACACTTACTTGGTCGGAGGTTATCCTGCTTTTTTGATCGGTTAGGTTAGGTTCGATCTCCAACCTACTAAGCCAAGCGTGGATAGTACGACAAAAGCCTTCACAAATGTACGAGAGGATCATATCTAACTGTTGTTGATGTCATACTTATGTATTTATTTTCATCTAGTTATTGATGATGACTATCTACTTCTGATTTGCCCCGGACATATTTTTTTTTAACAATCCGTTTCTTAATTATTTAGCTTTAACGTAATATATTTTTAGAAACACGCTCTATAAAAAATAAACGTTACATAGATAATTAAAAAAGAAAAACTCACTACTGCTACTACTAAATGGATCGACAAACGATCTGCAAAATAAAATGCTACTTATCAGTACCACCGAATTCTACTCTGAGCCGATTCTAAACAACGAACGTGTCGAGTTTTCAGAGACCGTGATCGTGACAATTCAAAGATGTTCAAGGTTATAACGCACCTTTTCTGTTGACGGAAAAGGTCAATATTTACGTGGCTTCCTATTGTGATAAATGTAGTGAACGCTTACAGAATTACTAGGTACAATTTTTAGTAGTGTTCAAATGTAAGAATATTCTGTAACATTAATTTCTGTCTTCGTATTAATGGGAAGAATACCAAAACTATCCATAGGTATACATAAAAATATCTAACATAAATAAATAAAATAAATAAATATTCGTGGACAAATTCACACAGCGCCATCTAGCCCCAAACTAAGCAAAGCTTGTACTATGACTGATATACTACTTAAATACTTTTAAAGACATACTTATTATACATAGAACACCCAGACCCGTAACAGAAATTAAATTTCTACATTTCAATTTCTGCCCGGCCGGGAATCGAACCCGGGACCTCTTGCGTGGCAGACCGGCATTTTGACCACTGAACCACTCAGGTCGTCAAAAACTATACATAGTATTGAACGAAGTCGCTTCCCGCCGTCTGTCCCTATACGCTTAGATTTTTTCTAAGGTACGGATTTTAATGCGGTTTTCAACAATAGATAGAATGATTCAAGAGAAAGGTTTATAAGCAAGACAAAAAGTATAGGTAAGGGTGAAGTACGTGTTACTTAGAAATTAATACCTAGACTATATGTACTTTATAAACGAGATTATAAAAGATATATTCTTTTGTTGATTCTGGGTGTTCTACGTATAATAAGTATATAAGTAGTTTATCAGTTATCCAGCACCCATAACAAAAGCTTTGCTTACTTTGGGGCTAGATGGCGCTGTGTGAATTTGTCCACGATTATTTATTTTATATTAGACACTTCATTCCAATTGTTAGTAATATGTTTTATGGGAAAAAATATTTGCAAAACTGCTAACGAAATTGATATTCGCTTGAAAAATGTTCTTAGCAAAGGGGATATAAACAGTGGGTACGTTATATTGGATAATATTGTATTTATCAGTAGTTTTCAACCATTTTAGAGGTTGTAATAAATTACACAAACAAAACAAACATCAATTTGACTGAGTCAATTCATTTCATGGACACTAGGATCAAGAATGGACGCAATACGAATATGAAAGATTTGTATTAAAATACATTTCGTCGAACCTTTTGGTAAAAAATTACCAAAATTGTAGGAGCGCCATCTACTGATGCTTTTTGTAACCAATGGACAATACCTACTGGAAAACTCCTCATTCGTATGCGACATGGATAAATGAAGGAACGTGGCGGAAAAAGAAACTAACAGGTCTCTATTGTGAAATTAGTACCAAGACCAAGCCAGAATTTTTTTATTTATTGTCCCCTTGTATACATCAATACATACCTAGTGATCCCTTTAAAACGTTTGTAGGAAGCCAATCTTGCTCTATTCGAGTAAATATTTAATGCCATACAACAAAACGTTTTCATATCATAGTTGATATAAATATCGTCATTCTGTTGTGCTGTGTTTAAACAGATGATTAACGTGTTAGCCTGTACACTTACATTGCCACCAATTTGTCAGACCGGGTAACGGCGTCGTCATTGTTCATAACAAAATAACATTTCAATAAGGCGGCACTTAGTTCCAGTTTTGGCCACCGGTTCAGATAAGTTTGTGGCTCTTTATGAGTCACTTGTTAACTGAGTGTGAGTATGACCTTAGCGTTATCGATGGTAAAGTCTACAGGGTGGGCCCTGTGACTGGAGAAAATAATTGAAACAGATATCCTTGAAGTGTCCACAGTTCTTTCAAAGCGGTTCTAATGTTTCAAAGTTCTTAAGTTGGAAGAATTGGGTAGTATAGTAATTTAAAGTTATGATTTACAATTAATGGATTTTCAAGTTGCGATATTGTCGCTTTATTGGCATTTTAGCTAGCATTCCGACAATAAGAATAATATAATGAGAATACAATGTCGTAATAGACGTCAAGCCACACCATTGCGATTAAATTTGTTACTTTACTACCTTATTTACTAGGTCCTTACAAATGTCCGTTCTGTTCAACAATGTTGTAAATCATAATCTATGTGTCCGGCGACGCTGTCAATTTAGTGAAACAAGTGAACGAAAATAAAGTTTGAATATGGAATCGGCACTCTTTTCAATACTCCAGTTACGGGGCCCACCATGTATAATGCTCTTCGAAATCCAGAGGGTTTAGTGGGTACCCGAATTTAAGGAATTGCAATTTAGTATTTAATATCTAAATAAATTGGCCGTGTGGTGTCCGGCAGAGTTACCCCCCCCCCCCCCTTACACTCGTGGGTGTCGTAAAAGGCGACTAATAGTAGTAAAAATAGTTTTCGAGGCAAAAGATCAAGAGTCTCCGTAGTCTGGCAAATGGGCAGCAGCATTTTCCATTGTTATATTTAAAGTCTGCGATCTCCAACCCGCCTGCCAAGCGTGGAGATTATGGCAGTAACCTTCCCTTACGTGGGAGAGGCCCGAAATCCTGCAGTGGACTGTTACGGGCTGTGATGATGACCTAAATAAAGCCCTTTTGGAAAAAAAAATATCTTTAATTTTTTATTATTATTATTTAATATCATGTTATACTTTGTAACAATCTTGTGTACAATAAATGGTTAAATAAATAAATAAATTAAAAGATTTTTTTCCATCTTCGGCCACTTCGTCACTAACCATGTATCACACCAGGTGAGATGGCAATCAATTGAACAAAATATGAGCTTCAATGAAATCACTCAAAACTTGTTACTTAGCTTGTGACGTCATAATATGCCATAAGGCTCCCCTGTCCGATAGAAATGTAAAGTCCAGACAGCTGGCGGCAGCTTTGCCTCGTTGAAAAATGTAATTGTTTAGTTTGGGGCTACATGGTCCTACATATACCTACCTATTGACCATGAACATTTATTTATTATTTGAACACCCACATTGCTCCCGTAAATCAAAATAACTGATAACGTCATGATCGACTTAAAGACTGAGGTCGAAATTAGGTCAATTGTTACTCATAGGCACACTTTTTGTTTGAACTTGACATCCATCTGTAAACATTACAATCTTTATTATAATCCGAGCGTAACGATCATCCAGCGACCTCTAGCTATCTTGTTTTATTTCTTTACTCACCACGACCACGACACAGTAAACTTGTGTAATGGCTGTAAGTTATCATACCAATGACACAGTATGCCAATGATGATATCATTTGGCGTTCACAATATATTAGATTTTAGAACTACAGCGGTTCATCGTTGTCGCATGCAGGTCTGTCACGCAGAGGTCCAGGTTTCGGTTCCCGGCCAGGCATGAAGGCATTAACAAAGCGATAAATTTTATTTTCGTTCCGAGTCTGGGTATTACTATGTAATTGAAACCAGTTGACCCGGCGGCGAAGCGACTTCATTCGTGTGGTGTCCTAGCCTACCCTACCCCACCCCTACCCTAACATACAGAAGGAAGGCTTACTTCTTTAAGTTTATCTATAATAATTTCGATAGTTCCACTGGTAAGCTATCGGAACTAGCTATACCTATACTTATTGCTATAGGCAAGCTATAGGTACTCAGTATAATTCTACTTTAACAATGGGTTTTAAATTACTAGCTTGCCAAGGATGTTGTTTCTATGCACGACAACGTGAATGACTGTTAATAATCGTCACGAACTCTTTTTGTTTAAACCTTAGATTCTCTTATGATAACTAATGAAATATAAAAAACTAGATACATAAGTTAATTACTAATCTTTCTATACATAGTATACAACAAAGTCGCTTCCCGCCGTCTGTCAGCATGTATGTATGTATGCATATATGTAGCTTAGGTCTATTAAACTACGCAACGGATTTTAATGCGGTTTCCAACAATGGTAAGGTTTTCAAGGGGAAGGATCAGAAACAGGTGGCGTACCATGAGCTCTTATAGCAGTACCTAAACAGAACTGCCCTGTATTAGAACGAGACAGCGTTATACGTGTAACATAAGTTTGTCTCGTTCTAAGCAGGGCAGTTCTGTTTAGGTCCTGCTATAAGAGCTCATGGTAAGCCCCCAGGGCCTTTCTTCGACGGTGGCTGCTTTCCACCAGGCGGACCGTCGGAAAAAAAAAGCATGGCAACATTTCTCTTTTACAATGTTCTAGTGTGAGTAGAATTAATTTTTGGCTCTACTTAGTATTTGTAATAGGTACCTAGCCTAGCGTATCCCATTGGCAATAAGTCTAGTTAAATTGCCGAATATATTCAACCATATGGAAAGAGAACCTTCAGAAGTGCAAGGCCAAATCTAGTGAAGTTGATTAAGATAACGCAATACAATAAAAATGCATAGTGTCGTTTTAGGTATAATTATTGTTACTTAGATAAATATACAAACTAAATGGTTTTGGAATAGCGAACGACAAAATAAAGAACGGTAATGAGATCTCCACGCTTGGCAGGTTGGTTAAAGATCGCTATGAGTGAGGAAAATCATCATCATCGTCACAACCCATAACAGTCCAATGCAGGACTTAAGGCCTCTCCCACGGAAGGGATATTGCCATAATCTCCACGCTTGGCAGGCAGGTTGGAGATCGCAGTATTATAAATATAACAATAGAAAACGCTAAACTGAAAAATAGTTGTGGAAAGTAGTTTCAGTGTAGAATACTCAGCAGGAAATGCTGCTTCCCAGTTTCTGGTTTATGGAAGTAATAGGTGGCCTACATATATGTCTATGACTTCACGACATCCTCGTGTTGATGCGTTAAGTATAAATTACGCTTTACCACCAGTAGGCCTAGCACAAGTTGCTCTCGGGCGCGATAAGCGTGAAAAAGTAAGACACATGTATTGCTATCTCTTTCGTCTTAGTATTGAGAGAAAGAGACAAACGCTCACTCGCGGCGCGAGCTTTGTCGCGGACACACTTGCGGTAGGGCCACAGGTCTGACCCGAGTCTCGACTGTAGCTCGGCCGTAGTAGAACTGTAATGGAGCCGTAGGTTATCCTATGTCATCGACTACTAGAAAAATTCCACTGTGTAGCGATTGTAGACGTTTAGGAGACCCACAAAACAATGTTCTGTATGTACACAGGTACAAAAATTTAATTGGTGACCTTTAACATTTTGTAGCGATATTAGTTATGCTCGTACATTAAGAGGAAGTTTGAAAATAGCACCAGTGACGGAAAATATGACGAGCAATAGGCTAGTTTGGTATGGGCATGTTATGCGCAGGGATGAAAGTCATGTGACAAGGAGGGTGCCGAAAGTGAATGTGGATGGATACTGCGGTAGGAACTGACTTAAGATGGATGGATTGGGGGAATTATGACATGCGGGAGTGAGTATCGAGATGACGAGTGATAGAGCTTCAGCTTAGGAAGGAAGAAAGAGTAATAATAAAAATAAATATGCTTGGACAAATTCACACAGCGCCATCTAGCCATAACGTAAGCAAAGTGTTATGGGTGGGTTATGGACCTTAAACTTATTAAATATATACTTATTATGCATACTATACCCAGACCCGTAACAAAAATTTAAATTAATCATTTTAATTTCTGTTCGGACGGGAATCGAACCAACTAAAAGACTCAGTTGTCGTCATAGTAAATCCCAGGAGACCACATTGGAGCCGAATTTTACACGGATGAAGGCGTCCACAGAGCTAAATAGTTTCAAAATAAGAAAGACCCTTACCGAAGTGATGTGCAGTGAGCATAGCGATTGTAATTACCGTCTGTTTTTATTTCTACCGACTCTGTTTTTAATTTCCATAACTGACCAGTGGCGTACGCGCTCTAGCGTGATGCTTCGCTAGCCTTAGGGTGGAGAACTGGTCGATAAAACTTTAGTTTCTTAGAGGATGGAAAGCGTTTTACGATAATCAGTCAATTAATAATACGATTAAGTAGATACTAAATTACAATTATTTGTTACATTTTTATTAAATTCGAATGATTTTCTTTTCTTTTTCATTTTAGATTTGGACACTGAAATAATTATAACAAAATCAAGTATGTGAGTACGTACTTAGTGCGAATCCGCACATCATTGTCATTTCCATAACATTTGATATTGTCAAAATAAATCTGCGATTTATTTCATGCTAGGAAAAACATCACAAAATTTTTAAATGGAATATATATTAAGTAATCCTTCAGTAAATTTATATTTGCAAAAAGTAAATATGAAACATAACATGCGCGGACACATAGGAATTAAATAATTTGATGCGCATGATAAGGAAAACTAGACTAAGTGACGTCTATGTGCAAATAAGCCTTGAACGACGCAGTGGTGAGACACAGCACTATATTGTAAGAATATATATATTTTTTTAGACATATAATTATTTTATTGTATTAAAATAACACAAATCACATACAAAATTCAATATAGAAGTTACATATTCTTTAAACAAAAAACATTTAAGTAGTAGGTAACAGCTTTGCTATGACTACCTACTAACTATTACGAATACATACACCTGCTTCAGTTACGAGATGTATGATTCACTATAATTTATTAAAACATTCGTGATACCTTGCAACATACACCTACCATTAAGATCAACGCATGACTAAATTCAAACAAGTGTAGTTTGTTTTATCGATTACTGTCAACATCCACATGGCGCATCCCTACGTACCACCTTCCTTGTCACTAATTCAGTTTTACGTCTACCGCGCATGCGCCATACCGCGTCTTATTCCAACGGACGGTTTTTCGAATTTCGAATTGTTATCTTTCTTTTTCTTTTATGGCAGTGGCGAGCAGGAATTGTAGTGTGTTCCCGTGTGTAAGAACCAGTGCGTACCAGGAGAGAATATCTAAAAATGTCTGGGTAAATAGAAATTGTTTTTATTCTAATTTGATATAACTAAGTGTTAATTAAGATTTGCATTGACCTTGTTACACGTGAAAACTCGTTTGCTCTTATTACTATACCCTTCAAGAGTTGCAGTATACCTTTTAGGTCTGTATAGATCAATTGTACCTTATTTGTTTTTAGTTTGTTTGTTTATAAAGTTACTTTACCGCGACCTTGTTCGCGCGTAATGTGACAAAGTAGTAGCCTATGTTATTAAGTCATATTACAGCTCTTCGAAAAATATTTACAAATAATTTTAAGACATTTTATTTGTTGGGTTTTTATCGCGGTAAGTTTGGAGTAATGTAATATTATGGTACACTATTCAACTCACGCTATGCCATACAAGTGTTACAAAATAAACGGTCATAAGCTGTCTTTTACATTGTAGGTAAATATAATTATTAACAAAACAGAGTGCGCGCGAAAGTATCGATAATAATAGCGATACACTTTAAGGTACTAGAAAGTAGGTAAATTAACCTACCATAACTTACGTAATAAAAGAAGAAGAAAGAAGATAATATCAGATGAATACCACAGACTTATGGAGTATGATGTCCAGCAAAGTAGAGTAGCATCAATCCTTCTCCCGATTGCACTAAACTTAGGCGACTCTGAAGTACACATTTAGGAGTCACAAAATCGATGTCTTAAGTTAAGACTGACTTAGTGAGTTTATTTTATAGGAAAAGTTAGTGTTGGTGCAATGCTTTTTCTTGTTAGCAAAGTGCAATCAGGCATTGAACCAGAAAATAGCAGCAGCGTTTTCTGGTATATCTTTTTAGGTGGCTCACTGTCCACAGACCACACGATAATTGAGACGGGATCGTCATGTTGTCTCTGGACAGTGAACCTGTTAAACACAGCGTGATCTCCAACCTGCCTGGCACCAAGCCCGGAGAATCACGGATGTGAAGGAGGCAAGTGCAAAAGAGGAGCATTATTATATGGGCAGTAATGTCTTCGGATTTAAACCCTGTAATAAGAGTATAATTTGTACGGAGTAATTTTCAAAAATTTGACTTGACAACTTCTATACATACTTAGTATAAAACAAAGTCACTTCCCGCCGTCTGTCCCTATGTATCTATGAACGCTTAGTTCTTTTAAACTACATAAAGGATTTTAATGCGGTTTTGAACAATAGATAGAATGATTAAGGAGGAGGGTTTATACGCATTAAAAAAAAGTCTAGCTAGAGGTAAAGTAGGTTTCCGCGAACGAAGTCGCCCCGGGTCCACAAGTATTTTTATATAACCGAATCACGCTAACATTTGACAAGAAAATTACTTCACAGTCGAAGTAATAATGTCTCCGTTTATGTTCCTATACCTAACATTCACGAAGTATACGCTAAGGACGGAAGTTTCTGAATTATTATCCCAAATGTTTCGCTCCGACTAACTTACTCGTAACCCTAACTTGCCTTTAGGCAGAAGATAACACTTACCTATAGGTATTGAGAGCAAACTGGTGCTTAAGAGCAGCCATTTTCAAACTTTGTCAACCTTGGACCCCTTTAACGACTTTAAAAATTTCAGTAACAATGAAACAAGTAGTACAGTGTCTCAATGAAATTCTAAAAGAAAAATGAGATACGTAACTTAGTTAAAGTAATTCCGTATCTTAATGAATAAAATTCTAAAAGAAAAATAAGAAACATTATGTTAAAAGCCTGATTTTGTTCCTAGCCTAATATGGATCGACCTTGGTATTTAATATTAATTTCAACTTGATTATATTTACCCGCTTCTGAGAAAAAGCATATTGAGTATCCGGCATGAAGTGATCCTATAATTTGTTTACCTATTTATTTCACTATTTTACAGCATATTAATTTAATTTTGTGTAAACGCACACAAAATTAAAAAAAAGTTTGATTATGTGTGCGTGTGTGTGTATGCATGCCTGTGTATGTGTGTAAGAATTTTGCCTCTAGGGTATGCAAAGACCATAGATATTAATGTACTTGCTGCGGTGTCATAAGCCTTTTTCGCATCTTCCTTATGCATAATTTTTTCCGCGCGTTTTATATTTTAGGGTAGGTAAGTAGGTACTCTTCCTTAGCCTTACACATTCTTGTGTAATCAAATTCTTTATTTAAAAGAGGTAGGGCATAGCGGGGTATCCCGTTCGAATTGGAGCCGCCCGACTGGGGATGTACCTCCACCTTACAGCATACCGCAGCTAAACAATGCTCTTCTAAATAGTATTGTGTTTCTGCCGGTGAGTAAGGTTTCCAGTACTCCATGGCGTGGGAATTTGGGGAATCGTGGCTTTGGCAGTGGAGGGACATTTGCCTTTTTGCTGCCAGAGTAACGTGTTATAGAGGTGTGCAACGCATTAGCGATACGCTCGGTGTTGCTAATGTCTATAGGCAGTGGTGACCACTTTCCATCAGGTGGCCCGCTTGCCTGTTTGCCTACCGTATAACAACATCTGCGTACGAAACTTGGACCACTGCTCGTCTCAATCAGGACCCGAATATTGCTGATGCAAAGCGGAAGTTAAATGCTGCCTCGAGGAACAGCAAGAGAGCTATCGCTAGAGCAAAATTCGCCTTCGTTAGCAGAATTGGCGAGGGACTCACGAGATACCCCTCTGGTAGTCGGGCTTTCTGGTCGTTCGCCAAAGCTGCCGAAGGAAACTTTAGTCAGTCGTCCTTTCCACCACTGCGTAAAGGTGATGATACCCTGGCCCATAGTGCAATAGAGAAAGCCAATTTATTAGGTGCTCTCTTTGCCTCAAACTCGACCTTGAATGACGGAGGAGCCGACCCGCCCACCATCCCGTGGTGCGGCAAATCAATGCCGGAAATATCCATTTCACAGCGAAAGGTACGGCGGGCTCTGCTCTCTCTAGACGTTCAAAAGTCGAGTGGGCCTGATGGTATTCCGGCAGTGGTGCTTAAAGTGTGTGCTCCCGAATTGTGTCCGGTACTAACGCGCCTCTTTGCGCTTTCATACTCTACTGGAATAGTCCCGTCTTCATGGAAGACTGCCCACGTGCACCCTGTGCCCAAAAAGGGCGACAGATCTGACCCATCGAACTACAGGCCTATCGCTATAACCTCCCTTCTCTCTAAGGTGATGGAGCGAGTAATAAACGCACAGCTTTTTGGTTACCTAGAGGAGCACGATCTCTTGAGCGACCGTCAATATGGTTTTCGACATTGTCGCTCAACGGGTGATCTTCTAGTGTATCTAACACACCGTTGGGCTTTAGCTGTTGAGAGTCAAGGTGAGGCACTGGCTGTTGGCCTCGATATGGCGAAAGCGTTCGATAGGGTCTGGCATAGGGGTCTTCTATCGAAGTTACCATCATACGGGCTTCCCGAGGGATTGTGCAAGTGGATAACTAGCTTTTTGTCCAGCAGATGCATCAAATCAGTAGTTGACGGCTGTTGCTCCGATAGCCTGGACATTAATGCTGGTGTCCCGCAAGGCTCGGTGCTGTCTCCAACTCTGTTCCTCCTTCATGTCAATGATATGCTGTCCATTGACGGCATTCATTGCTATGCGGATGACAGTACTGGAGACGCCTTTTATACGGGTCGTGCCAATATCCCTCGTGCCATAGTGGAGGAAAGTCGCAATGTACTTGTGTCTAAAATCGAGAGTACTTTATCTAGAATCTCCGATTGGGGTCGACTAAATCTAGTCCAATTCAACCCTACTAAGACACAAGTATGCGCGTTCACCGCCAATAAAACTCCTTTTGTTGTAGCTCCTCAGTTCCAGGATACACCGCTTACCAACTCTAAGAGCATACATATCCTAGGTGTCGATATCTCCAGCGACGTCCAGTTTCGCAGTCATTTGGAAGAAAAGGTCAAGCTCGCATCTAAAAAGCTGGGTGTGCTTAATAGATCAAAGCAATACTTCACGCCGGGGCCACGGCCTCTCCTTTACAAGGCTCAAGTCAGACCCCATCTGGAGTATTGCTTTCATCTATGGGCGGGAGCACCGGCATATCAGCTTAGTCCTTGTGACTCGATCCAAAAGCGCGCTGTGAGAATTGTCGATGATACTATGCTCACAAGTGGTATTGAGCCGCTGAGTCAGCGGAGGGATTTCGCCTCCCTTTGTGTGTTCTACCGCTTGTACAACGGTGTTTGTTCTGAAGAACTGTTTGACATGATGCCTACAGCTACATTCTTTCATCGCACCGCTCGCCATCGACAGGGAGTTCATCCTCACACCTTGGAGCCAAATTGGTCGCGAACTGTGCGGTTCCAAAGGAACTTTCTCCCACGCACACTAAGGTTGTGGAATGAACTACCTGGAGAGGTTTTCCCTGGAGAGTACAACATGGAGTTCTTCAAGAAAGGGGTTAAAAGGTTTTTACGGGGTCGGCAACGCGTGGGTGATGCCCCTGGTATTGCAAACGTCCATAGGCTGCGGTGACTGCTTACCATCAGGCAGGCCGCAAGCTTGTTTGCCACCTTGGTGGTATAAAAAAAAAAAAAAAAAACCTTCAAAACGTATTTACGTGAGGGTGAGGTATGGTATACCGTCACACTATCCCTGTTATAATTATACGGTGTAGCTAGAGATGTACACAGAAGCACAATATCTACATGAACACATTAAACCATTTCAAGGTAATGGGATCAACTATCAACCATTTAAACTTGATTACAAGAAATTAGTTTTTTTTACGCTACTCAGTGACGAACGAGCAGACAGCCCACCTGACGGTAAGTGTGAACTGTCGCCCATAAATCTACGATTCCTACATTTAGGTAACAAAATTAGAGAAACACAGGTGCGTTGCCACCCAAATCCGAAATCGCCCAAAATCCCAGGAAACCACTGACACCAGTTTGGAAACTCTGCTGTATTGTAATACTGTATGTAGGTATGCCTTTTCATGTTTACCAACAATGTCTTTAGTTAACTTAAGACTATTATGGAGGTGTGTGGTGATTTAATTATTAAAAACATTTAACTTCTTTTTAAGTTCGTCGAGTAATATTAACGAAATATCTGTGCCCGTGACTTCGATCGCGTAGACTACAGATGTTTGGTACGTTTCATAATATTAAGCAACACTCTGGACTATGGTGACGCACTTTTTAAGCGTACGGATGACCGGTTTTGGATGATATTTGGTAGGCAGCTGGATTGTGGTCTGGAATAATACATTGGTTATTTTTTATCCCCCCTCATTAAAAGGCACGGGAAAAGCTAATTCTAGCTATAATTATGAAAATCTGTTCTGCGTAACTGTAATTGTGATCACAGTTTCTCATTAAGTTCAAAAAAAATCGAACAGCCCGCCTCTGTACAGAGTTTAAAGGATTAAGCAGGTCGGCAGTTCCGCCGGCCCAAAGATGGGAACAATACTCCATATGAGGCGGCACCTGTGCCTAAACAGTCCAAGCTTTTTCGAGGCTACTTCAGCCTTACCTTCCAGGGGACTCCAGGGAAACCGCACGTTATCCAATATGTCAGCACCAAGGATACTTTCTAAGCGAATGTTATTTTTCCAACACTTCGAAAAAAGGAACATTCGCTCGGCCAGTATAACGAGCATTACCAGTACTGTCATGCGCATAACAATAAATACTGGGGATATTGAGCATATTATTGATATGCAGAAGAAACAGCGTGGTAGATAGCACTGAACCTTGAGGTACTTCAGAATTGTCAATGCTTGTCTTGGTATCGTATGTCGACAACGACTTAAATGCAGTGCAGATGCAGATGCGACTTGGATGCAGCAGGATGGATGCAGTTCAGACAGAAAGCAGGATACCCAATTGCAGAGCCCCTTGGGATACCGTACTTCTGGAGTTTTGATAGCAGTGCCCCAGTTCCCGTATTTATATAGAGTATAGAGTTTTTATGTTTAGAAGTATAAAATGCTAGCGTGTGGCAGACACACAAGAAACCTAGCTTGGCAACCAATCAATAATCCATAAACATAATATAATTATGTAATTAGCTAATCATGAATTAATCGCTTCAAGTCACGCATACATAATATTCCTGTAACAGTTTTTAAATGTTTCAGCTCTTTTGATAGATGGTTGTCATCACATATTATGAACAGAGCAAAGACTGAACAACTTTACCAAAACAAAGATACGTAGGTATCCATAGTTATACAATCCGCAGGGGTGAGTGATTCCATTAAAAAAAAGGAAATAGCTTACGAAACTACCAGAAATTATGCAATTAAAGTAATCATGTAGGATTAAAAGAATAGCCGCATTACGTACTTACTTTCCGATCGAAATGGGTAGGAAGAAGAAATTTATAATGCATTCTAACGGTAGTGGAAACACGCAAAGCGATCCATATCATGGGTTAGTAATAAAGTATTTACCAACTATCTTTTGCACGCGATTTCGACTGCACCCACTTATAAATAATATAATCGGTTCACATGTCACTCTCTGGGCGTATAAGGTAGCCTATACTATTATAAACCATGTCCAAGCACGTTATTTTTTATTATTTATTTATTAGATTCTCCGTTTCTTTATTCTTTACTGACAATAAATAATTCTAATTGAACAATTAATGAATAAGACGGACCGGAGTCGGTTAGTATTATGAAATGAGAGACGGAACGATTACGGTGCCGGCCTTTGTGGTACCTATAGATATGCCCTTTGACGAATCTAGTGCAAATGAAAGAGTTCTAGGTAGATATTATTTTACGTCTAGCAATGCACGTACAATGTCTACTATACATACATTTGAATTTCTTGACCCGAAAAGATATCTGATGTCTAAACCAAAATTCCACTTTAAATTCATTATTTAAATTTATCATTGGTTGAAATACGAACTTGTGCCTAAATTGACTACTCTGCCTCTGTTGCTTCTGTACCCTAAAATTACAAAATATTGTGATAAGTAGGTATATAAATAAGACTTAACGTAATGTATTAAATTACACTAAGTAAGAATCCCACAAAGTACATGCTTACAAAAATTTTAAAGTTGTTATTGTTTTAAAGAAAGCACCTGCTCGTACAGTACAGAGATGTCTATCGGCAGACGACATTCAGTTTTGTCGAATGACTTTAGTTAGTCATATAAACGAAGCCCTCCGGGCAGTTTCCAATTGGGGCGATGCCAATGAGGTGACGTTTAATACTACAAAAACACAGGCGGGTTTATTTTCCACAAAACTTTCCGCAAAATACCTGTATCATTAACCGGTTACCTCCAGCTTCTCGTAACATCATCATAGTTTATCATCATCATCATCATCATCTTAGCGTTAAATCCTGGTTACGCCTTCCTGCTCTTCTTAGTCCACTTTGCTCGGTCTTCGGCATCCTAAGTAGTGAGTCCGTTGGAAAGTATTTCATTCAAAACGACGTCCAGCCATCGCTTCTCGGACCTTCCTCTCTTTCCCGTATCTGGCGGGGGTGGCAGTTTATGATGATAAAAAAATCAACGAGGTTCATACAACCTCTAAGCTAACAAAAATATATTTTTTTTTGTCTTTAAGGCTGGAGGTATAAGTTTTTGTTACAGAAAAACCGTGGAATCATCAAAACATCGCCTTTCACTCGAACAATCGATTAGATATTCAGTTGAACTCTATTGAATAGCATAGTTTCAAAAACACCCATTGTCAAGTTTCCAGGCACCTAAGCCTGGCCGCAACTAAGTTTAACGTTCCCTGCAAAATGCAAGAATTGCGTCCGCTGTTTAGTGTTTGGACAATGGAAGAATGTGCTATTACCTATCCAATGTGAAATGACGCATACTCAAGTTTGAAAACATTGTGTGAAGTATCGCTTTGTGACTATGTTGTGTTGTCTTCGAGGTATACAGTATGCCTGGGTGTATGAAACTTCAGAGGTATAGAAGAAAAGTTCTTGGAGTTCTTCAAGGGTTTAAAGAACCATATGACAAACATCTACGTTCCAAATCAGATCACAATCAGACAATCAGATGGTTATGTATTGTTTGCCAAGAAAAAAGCATTATATTTTTTATACCATTCACTTGGAAAATAATCATAATAAGATCCGTCTTATGTTAAGCAGTTACCGTACCCGTAGTCTACGGATGTTTGTAATACCAGGGGTATCACTAGATTTATGCCCGTAAAACAACGCCACCATTGCCCTTACGCTTTGGTTGAAACACAATATTATATAGAGTAGGTGTTGTTTATTAAACCCCCAAAATCACAATTTAAATGATCATGCCTCCACTGAACAATTGAGAAGTATCTTTTTAAAAGGGGACACTTTCAGTTTTGATCATTTGTGACTTAGATGATGGAAATGAGTTCTATGGCATACTTCATATCTTAACCTAGAACAGACACTCCACTTCCACTTTCCATCAGGTGGCCCGCTTGCCTGTTTGTCTGCTGAGTAACATAAAAAAAAAGACTCATAATTTCTAATAAAAAGAAGGTATTTCCTGTGTAAAACTGGCTCCGATCAGCTCTGAAAATACCTCTGAAATTAAAATGTTTAAAATCAGGTTTTCTTCTTTCCTAAAAATTTGTGAAATAGGTTTCCCCATCAATGTCCCATTTTGAACAGACACTCCTCATGCTAATATAATACCTAACATTTAAAAGATTCGGTAGCTGATAAAAAAAAGTATGAAAACTATACTATCATTACAAAGACGCAGTTGTAACTCACTCAAAATTCACTTTAATCCATAATTAAGGTAAGGGAGAACTAACTCAAAGCTAACAGTAAAACCAACTCAATAAAGTGGAATCCTCGCTTAAACGTTGAAAACTAAAGAGATTTACAATTCTGGCAAAGCAGTGATTATAGGGTACAGCAAAAACTTGCTAACTATGCGCAGTTCAGTGATGCCTATCTTTATGGCCATTGGTTTGTCAAGATTACTCAGTTGCTAGTAATTCTTGCGTCACTGTGATAGGAATGACACAATTATAAGGTAGAACAGGTACACAGAATGACCATTTAGTTGGTAGTTGCGTGCTTGGAATCAAGAAATTGTAACAGGATACTATAAACACTATAAAATAAATGTATATTAGAAGTAAATATAGCCCTATACGGTACTTACTGCGGCCATAGGGCGGTCAGCGTGTCACTGTGTTTCCTTCCTACTTTCCTACCTACCTACTTTTTGACGATTGAATTTGAATTTACCATTATCACTGTACAACTAGTAGACATAAATTTCTACCTTTAGAAACAAGAATATTATAGAATATAAATACTAATGTGATTTAACATAGCTTTCGTTTTGCATAGAATATTTTACTAGGATTACTTTAGTGAAATTAGGTTGTCAAGAGTGTACTTTGTGCACTGTACTCGGAGTTTTGTGTTCCAACTAAAGGGCGTGGATTATATTTTTGTTAATTTTATTGAGTTCAGTTAGAGCTTCATGAAATGTTTGCAACTACAAATATCCAACAAAATATCAAAAGTTGGTCAACTACTACACGTTAACAGTCTTTAAGACAGTACGTAAGTACAGAGCAATACACTGTGATAATTTTCCTTGTAACTTCATTATATAATATACTCTTATGTTGAATACTTTACATGTACCCAAATATTACGGTTTAGCTATTACAGGGGAGACTGGGATGTGATACGAGTTTCTCTCAAAAATACCATAGCACTTTAAAGCTAAATATATCAGAATCTGGCCGTGTGGTGTCCGGCAGAGTAGAATACCACCAACCCCTTACACTCGTGGGTGTCATACAAGGCGACTAATGTTATCGTGGCAAAATATCTAGAGTCTCCGTAAACTGGAAAATGGGCAGCAGCGTTTTCCATTGTTATTTTATATTACTGCGATCTCCAACCCGCCTGCCAAGCGTGGAGATTATAGTTCTAATCTCCCGTTTCGCGGGAGAGGCCCTAAGTCCTGCAGTAGACTGTTATGAAATCGGAAAATAATCGGAAAACTTAAATCCAAAAACGTTATTTGTAAAAATAATAAATAATTCATTATTTCATCATATCAGCCAGAAGACGCCCACTGCTGGGCATAGGCCTCCCTCAGAGATCTCCACAAAGACCGGTCCTGTGCTTTCCGCATCCAGCTGGTACCTGCGATCCTTACAAGGTCGTCGGTCCACCTTGTAGGAGGCCTACCCACGCTGCGTCTACCGGTACGTGGTCGCCACTCGAGAACTTTACTGCCCCATCGGCCATCTGTTCTTCGAGCTATGTGCCCTGCCCACTGCCACTTCAGTCTGGCAATCCTTAGAGCTATGTCGGTGACCTTGGTTCGCTTGCGGATCTCCTTATTTCTGACTCGATCGCGCAAAGAAACTCCGAGCATAGCTCTTTCCATTGCCCTTTGGGTAACAGTGAGCTTCCTTATAAGGCCCATAGTGAGTGGCCACGTTTCAGATCCGTAAGTCATCACTGGCAAGACACATTGGTCAAAGACCTTCGTCTAAGACACTGCGGTAATTGGGACGAAAATATGTGGCGTAGCTTCCCGAACGCTGCCCAACCGAGTTGGATTCGTCGATCGACCTCTTTCTCGAAATTGGACCTACCTAGCCGGACTATTTGTCCTAGGTATGTATAGTCGTCAACAACTTCAAGTGGAGTGCCTCCAACTGTCACTGGAGTAGGCACAACATGGACATTCGACATAATTTTCGTCTTGTTCATGTTCATTTTAAGACCTACTTGTTGAGAGGCCCTACAGAGGTCATCGAGCATTCATTCTTTACATACCCTTTAATGATTTTCAAAGACATATCCAACGACACCTCACACAATTAATACGCGAAAAAAATCATCCCCGCTTTACGTGCAGGGAAGGTACCCAAATAAGGATGATTTTAAAATAATTTATTTTATAACTTTGTCAGCGTGATTAACCATACCAAATTTCAGCATTGTACTACAATTATTTTTTTATTTGAAAAAGGCAGGTATTTGACTGCCATCTCACCTGATGACTGAATTTTTTGTGGTTCTAAATTGTCCCAGTTCGTATGGTCATGGGCATCCTCGTATTGTTAGCCGATGGCTCACACCCGACTTAGCAAACCCAATATATCGCGTCTTGGGGCTTCCTCTATCTCTTGTCATTGACAGTAATCTTATTGTCATCATCAACAATCAGGAAAAATCCACTGTTGGACCTGAACATAATATAAAGAGACGCCAGGCAAACGCAGAGACAGCAAACACTCTATTCATAAATTTATACTAATTCTACCGTTATACGATTCTCAATTCGCAAATTTATGTGAGTTCTTCCCACTTCGTATGTAGTTTGCCCGCTCGAGAGAGATAATAGCCGAGTAATTGCCATACTAACCGGCAACTTCGCATATCCGTGTAAACTGTTCGTGTATTTCTCTGAATATTAAGTTTTAATTCGTTTAATCACTTCTACAGGGGAAATTAACAACTACCCAACTATTATTTCTATTACAGACTATAATTACCAGGTCTTGTTTGAAATATGTTGACATTATTTCGAACAAACGTAGAAGTTTTATAATTTCGTAGACGTAGTAGGTACCTCATTTTAACTCGGTAACGTTATTTTCAATTATAGGTTTGGTTTGTACTATTGTTACAATATTATACTGTATGCTTACTATGTTCAACCCTTTGTCTTTGCTCAACTGTCTCACTAATTTTCACAATAAAATGTTTATCTACATATTTATCTAACTACCCATGTTTAGGTACTAAATATTAAAATATGTATCAAAGGGTATTTTTACTGTGTTCACCTATATTTATTAACTTATTCTTTCTTACCTGAAGTTGTTATAAAACTATTAAGCCAAGGAGTGTAATATTGAATTTCGGAGTTCAAAATAGCGATGTACCTACTTATTGAGAATGTTCACATCCCGATGTACGGAACTTTATTTTTTTATATTACCACGGTGGCAAACAACCTTACGGCCTGCCTGATGGTAAGCAGTCACCGCAGCCTATGGACGTTTGCAATACCAGGGGCATCACCCACGCGTTGCCGACCCCGTAAAAACCTTTTAGCCCCTTTCTTGAAGAAAGTTCAGGAACTTCGAAAAATTATGTATTGAGAATTTAGAAAACATCATCGCGATGTATGGAACCTCGAAAAATTACTACTTCGAAATTCTCAATACACAATTTATCGAAGTTCCGTACATTGCGATGATGAACATTCTCAATATTAGTACGTCGCTATTTTGAACTTCGAGATTCAGAATTACCCTCAACGCCGACGCAAGCGTAAACCTATTATCCATAAAATATGTAGTTGCAGTGGAATCCGCGTCACGGTCACGGCGTACCACCCTCGCTTCCTGCATCTGTTACGCCCACAGACGTGCATTGGAAATATTTCGATTGTGGACAGTTATGTAATGTAGTAAAGGTTATGTCTTATTGAGGATTTGTTTCGAATTCACATTGAGTGAAAATATATTTTATAATGATATATTGTTATATACAGTATATACACACTTAAGACTTTACACCTAATTAAAAAGGTACACAAATTAAAATAATTAAAACACAAATAGATACAAATAAAAAAACAGACTAACTCTCTGCCATGCGGAAGTGTTCCCATAAAGCTGGCGGCCTCATTTTATTTTAATTTTTACTGAATTCTATCATATATTCTAGAATTCAAAATCTAATATACATATCTAAAACAATTAACAAATACTTGCAAAAAATAATTGTGTATAATATTTTATGGTACGTATTCTATAGTAGAACAACATCGTAAAATATCTCTAAAATAAAAAATATACTTCATACAAATCGTATAAACAGTTGCTGCAACGGTTTAGATAAATCATATCAATTTAATCAATAAAACGATTGACAAAAATCATGGAACGCAAAACGATCCAAAAGACACAAAATTGTCAATTGTCCTATAGCCCCACGCAATTTGACCTAGCGGCCTTGACAATGTCTTCTGGATCACTGCACACCGCGTCCGAGACAATGGCCAGAGGATGTATAGAAGTTTTTACTGTAGTTTTTAGGACCGTCTTAAAATTTGAACTGTTTCCGTAAACTGGAATTTGTTTTAAGAATTTAAGTTTTATAGCAGCTGATTTCTTCGTTATTGGAGACTAAACCAAACATAATCATTTAACCACAATCTGCTATTAGTTTGTGGCTGTATTTTATGAGGTCTCGGTAATGGTACAGAGGAAAAAATACGTAATAGTGACGTAATTTTGTGTGTGATCATTTAACATTTCCGTAAACTGGGATTTATTTCAATATTGTTAAAGCGTATTTTGTGTAACTAGTTTGTGGTTTAAGGATTTATACTTACCCTTCTTTTCTTGCTCTTGAATCACTGTATCTATTGTTTAAAACCGCATTAAAATCTGTTGCGTAGGTTAAAAGATTTAAGCGTATATATGTACATAGGGAGAGACGGCGGGAAGCGACTTTGTTTTATACTATGTATGCATGTATATGGATGACGTCTCAGCAGTAATGACGTTTTTTTTTATTTTTTTATTAGGATTGCTCTTCCACTGATAGAGATATCGTAGAATCGCAGATGAAATGCTCAGATAAGATCGACGATGGAGCGATCTTACCTAGAAGATGCCTATTCACTCATATTTTAAAATACTTCTCAGAAACTGACGTGCAGTTGTAATAAAAATGTACGATTTTACTTCCGAGAACCGAATCGCATGTGTAGTGTTTCAATATGAACATAACCGAATGAAAAAAAAAAACAAAAAGCATGTACCATCTTACCGTTTCATCGTTTTCAAAAGTTATTATAACTATAATGTTATCTGTATTTTTCCGTATATTTTCGTAATTACCTATAGCAAATTGTAGCGTCTAAGTGCCCTAGTCCTTATAGCAGCAGCAATACAGTGTCTATTACTGAAAAATTAAGAAATCGCTTAAGTTATTTCAGACGCTTTTTCTTATAAACAACCAAAATCTTTAGTACTTATTAGCGTAGGTATATCGTTCATGTAACTTACGGTTGACGACGCGAGGATGCCGAAGACCCCGAAGTGGAGAAGAATGAGTAAGAAGGTGGACCCTGGCAGAGGCCGGGATAAGCACTAAGACGATGATGATGAAGATTATACATATCGTTCGTTCGTAAGATCAAAGTATCAGCTAAACAATATGAAACAGCCAATGCCTTAAAAATTGCTCTTTAACGATAGTGGGACAAAATACCAACAGACTGCAACCATCTAGCAGCTTGTTTGCCACCTTGGGGGAATAAAAAAAAACTTCAGTACATACTCGATGCTGTTATCCGCCCTTAAAGTGGCTACATCAAACAATAACCTATTTTTATTAAAATGTGACATGTTTTTTTCGATATACGTGCGGGCAGTTTTTAATTAAACTTAAAATTATAGAGCATTTTCGATTGGTACATTTCTAATGGTGCACTCTGCATACCTACCAATCTAAAATGTTTCCATCACATTCTATTTCAGACTCTGAAATCGACAGGTGACTTCATAAAAACGCAGCTATGCACCGTAGCGTTATCACTCACACTCTTCAACTCCGTCCGGCTACCGAGAGAAGCCTTCCGATATGGAGCAATCCCGTACCTGGTGGTCTACTCGTTTTGGCTCCTCCTGGGAGCTCTCCCAACGGTACTACTGCAACTGGCTATGGGGCAGCTGAGCCAGCAAGACCCGGTCGGAGTGTGGCGGGCAGTGCCTATACTAAGAGGTTAGATTCATTAATTATTTTTATACTTTCACTGTATGGAACGATTTTAGCAAACTAATGAACAAAATACCTAGTGCGAAGTCTGACTGATCAAGCTTTTGTCATGAAGATGCCTTGTTTAATCAATACACGCCATATGACAAATAGACAGACAGTTCATTTGATGGAAAACGGTAATTGTTGATCATAACATAAGCATCTACTTTGCGCGCACAAGATCACGTCCTTCGGGCACGACCGTTTAAATAATTCGAGTAGCATTACTATTAATTATTGAAGGCTTGATACATCGCCATCTCACTCCGTTGCGGTTTTAAGCGAGTGAAATGGCGATGTACGAGTATAATCTGTTCGAGTTAAACGATCGCCCGACCAAAAGGATACCTCAAAACCAACGGTCCCACGGCCATGGTCGTATGACCGTTGACGATTACTACAGCGCCTAAACCTGCATATTCAGGCTACTGAATGTGTAACTTTGATCCAATCTGGTCAGGTTATTCTGTTAACAGGGTCACAGAATTCAGATGGCAATCGCTTCACTGTAATTACCTGATCTGCCAAATCCTGGAACATGGTCAAGGCGGTCCTCGGATCCTCGCGCGCGAGATCAAAACCAGGACATTAACGCCTAGATGAGATGATTTATGAGTTTGATAATATATTTATTTACCCATTTATTGTGCAAAATAAAAATTACAATAAGATAAGCATTAAGATAAAACTTGCAAAAAAAAAAACAGTTTATATAAAAAAAAAATTACTGCAGACCTGGCGCAAGGGGAGGGCTAGAATAGGGAGACAGATACTTTATATATATTTAGATACTAGATATCAAAACAGTGTATAAATAGATACGAAAATCTTAGATATCATTAGAAATATCTCTGGCTTCATTCTTCTTGCCCCTTTGTTTTAAATTATGTTTTTTTTATACCACTCTTTGGCAAACTAGCTTACGGCCTGCCTGATGGTAAGCAGTCACCCTAGCGACTCGCAGCACTGATGGTGTCCATTTTCTTTTTCCAGGTGTTGGGCACCTGAGGCTGCTGACTTCATTCATATGCTGTATCTACAGCTTCCTGTGCACTGCGTTGGCAGCCGCTTACCTCATATGGATAGGGAAAGGAGCATTCCCCTTACGGGACTGCACTAGGTTACAAATTACACCGGTAAGTTTTGATATACAGCTCTAAACATGATGTACAGCTCTAAACCTACTTCGAGGTTTACTTCGTCTTTTTGTTGCGTGTTCCAAAGTTATTATATTTAAGTAATAGTTTGTCCTTGGATTTGGTAAAACAGGAGTGTCACTGGTGAGAATGGATTCCATAATTACATATTCCATAATTACATCATTATTATCTCAATGATTAAATTCCTTATTATGAGTGGATTTAATTTTGGACTTGTTTTCATCCTTTGTAAAATACACGTCAACTTTTTTTATACCTCTACATATTATGTGCATATGCATGTAGACGCAAAAACATCATTTATTCACTCACTTACTCATAACCCCGATTTAATCTGTGAGTGCATGGGTGTACCGACGGTGGGACGAGGTGGGGCATTTTGCCCCACCCTGGTCCCAGACTCTCTTCTTCGTGGAGCGCAACCATGTTGAAATGTATATAAATACTCTCAATGCAGAGTATTTACTGCAGTTTCTCTAAAACCGGTCTGTGTGATTTGCTTCACTGTGCAAACTACATAAAAAGTATAACCGACCGTGAAAATGCCGATATACAAAGCCTAATGGCAAGTTCAAAGGAGCAATGGGTGCAATTTTTAATTCATTTTATTTCACGGTTTTGTAAGCCCAATGGCCACGCTTATTCATTGATTTCAGTTACTTTTCTTAATACCATTGACCGAACTTGTTGCGCTTACTCATTTTACTTTTATGAAGATTACCCTAAAATGTCAAAAATTCGTGCTCGTTCCGAATTGTTTTACCTTATGTTGGTTTTATACGATCAGCATCACACATCATCACAGTATCTAAGAATCAATAGTCAATACATACATCATACATATTTACATTCATTGATAACCCCAGCTTTTAGACCCAAACTGTCACGTTTCAAGCTTGCTAACAAGAGAACCAGACCAGATTGGATCATGGTTACGCATTCAGTCGTCTGAATGTGCAGGTTTCATCCCAATGTTTTCCCTCGACGCATCGATAAGAATTCAACTACTGAACATAACTCAGAAAAAAGTCATCAGTACCTCTCATTTACGAGTCGAATACCGTAACAAGGCCACCGACGTTCCTATTCAATTGCTATCCAGATATAATATAATATTGATTTCTGCCCCACCCCTAAATAATATTGGGTACACCAATGGATGAGTCCAAGTTTAATTTTATAGTTCTACAATTTCATTGATATTGGTTCAGTACTTTGAAAAACATTTGAAAATAGGTATTTAGATATTCACAGGGACGAATTATCGGCATCTGTATATCTTTAAGTATTGTTTTCTTTTTCAGAGAGGTTACGAGAATAAAATGAATGCCTCAGAATGTTTTAAGTAAGTTCAGAAATTTCTATTGCCCATTGTAAAAATGTTTGAAAATATACAGAAATGGAAAAGTACTTCATGATTTTAGAAACGTAATCTATTTAAACGGAATTGTATCCAAGATTTCGATTATTGATTGTAGAATTCTTTTTCGTTCACGTAACCTTTCAATTTCGTAATTTAATTTAATTTTCCTCTTTCCAGTGCCACCTTTTTAGCACCATTCACGGAATATCCACAATACCTCGGCATAATGGCGATTTTAATATTCATTTTATGGTTTTTCGTGCCCATTTTGTGAGTATAATACTCTTATTGCTTTTTAATTTCATCTTCCTGTGGTTTCTGAGGCTTAATATTATTTCCTAAATCACTTTTATTATAATACCTACTTTTTAGGGTTCCGTAGTGTGGAACCCGTCAGAAATGATCGCTTACTTGTTCGTATGCCTGCTGTGTTACTCAGAGAGTAACTCTGTAGACAATCTTTAAAAAGTGACTACAAATGAAAGAATAAATAAAAAATAAAAAAAATATCACAGCTAAGTAGTCTCTTCATGTTAACAATTAATAGACAAAACTAATTATAAAAAGTAAGTTAGAACTGCGTATATAATTCCTTCACAAAATGTTTATAGTATCAAAAATACAGAACCCTACACTCCCTATGGCCCGAAACATCTTGGCTGGTTATGAAAGAACTCGATATGTCACTATTTGTTGTCACATTATATGACAAATGTTCCTGAAGATTTATACTCTATATTACGTTAATAGCCTTTGGAGCACACGGTAATAGCTGGTGACACTGCAAAAGGTCATTAATTACTTCAATTAGGAAGAGTAAGGGTCAATTAAAATTGGCCCTGCGGCGAAAGACGAGCACCTAGGTGTGATACTTTCGATCACAGAGATAGTTATTTTAATATAATCTCGTATATTTCTTTATTAATGCGCTTATTTATTCGTTGGATAGTCGGCATTGGATGAGAGAGACAACGGCTTACGACATAAGGATGTCGAAAATCGGGAAAAGTGGAGAAGAAAGAGCAGTAAACCGGACCCTGGTAGTAGCCGGGATTGACCGCTCGGATGATGATGATGATTTCTTAATATAATGTTTTTAAGTGAGATATGTTTTACGATTTTTAACTCTCGGGAAGAGAGTTGAAGTGAAGCAAACAATAAAATCATGTGCATAAGCATAATTAAACTTTGTATCATCTTCCGTTTATAGTTTAACCTGAAATTCATTAGATATTTGTTCAGCATGAAGAATAGGATAGTAGACTGTAAATAAGTTGTTAAAATTATCTTTAGCACATGGTTGCGTTACACATTGTTGACGCATATTTCTAAGAATTTTAATGTCATATGAATAATTTCTATTTCCAGTTTATTCCGCCTCAGAAAATCCATGAAAGTAACGCTCACTGTGTTCGTGCCCATGGTTGTAATTATTGCCATAGTAGTCAGTACATTTCTTTCTGACCGTGATATGTTACGGTCAATGTTCTTGTCTTGCGAGCAATGGATCCAGTTCTCGCAGCCCTACATTTGGCACAGTGCTTTAGTTCAGGCACTGTTGTCTTGCAATATTGTCGGCGGATATCTGATCAGCGCTGGTGGAACTGTCTACAGACAATCTGACGTCAGATGGTGAGCTATATTGTCCTATGCTTCTAAGTTCACTGCTCATCTAAAGCCTTGTCCACTCAGTGCGGGACAGATCACAATTTTTAAAATACCTACACAATCGAAAACGCTGCTGCCAATTTTCAAGTCTACGAAATTCCTAACTAGGTAGTTAGCCTCTAATACGTTAATTGCCTTGTACGACACCCGTAAGTCTAAGGAAACCTGAAGTCTAATAGAGTAGGCATGACATCCAAACCCACCATTGAAATGATTTAATTCCTGTAGATGCAAGTACAAGCCGGAGATTGTCCAAAGTCTATAACTATAGTGTAGATTGAGGTGGTCTCTTTTATATAGTACATTTTGTACTTTACTAGGTACCATACGGAAACTTACTTTTTACGTTAATTTACTTTTTGATTAGCTTTTGTGATGGGTTGACCTTCAACCGATAGATTTGGACCAACCCTATCTAAAATAAAAGATGAATTCACTGGAGTGTAACCATTCATTTCTATCTCTGCAAATCCTGTATACTATTAAGTTGTTTATAAGTATCAAACGTTGATCATGATTATACATTAAACGTTAGTCTTGAAACACAATTTTATACCATAGATATAAAAGTTACATTTTAGCCAAAACATTTTTTTGTTATCAGCTCTTACTGTTATTTTGGTGGATTATGGGGGTTTTACCATCACATAGGTCCGACCTCATTTGTATGGTATTTTGTTGGGGATGGTAGTCGCACACGTATAAAGCCAAAACACCATAGAATATGAAAGAAAAGGCCATGTGGATCGCTTGATACCGCAGACCAGGCGAAGTGGATGAGAAAGAGCAAGAAACCGGCCCCTGGAAGACCCCGGATTGACCGCTATAGGTCGGCAACTTAAATGGTGTATCGCCTGCGGTATGAGGGGGGCAGAATGGGTGACATCATGTGACGTCTCGGGGCCGAGCGCGCGGGCTCGGGGTAGGGAGCACAAGGGACGTTTCTCAGCGCGCCCGCGGACTCCGCACAGCGCGATTGGTTATTTTGGACTCTCGGAATAATGCACACGAGGTTAATTTACCGATGATAAATCACGAGGTGGATTCTTGAAAATGTTTCCTATAAAAATTAATAGAAGCACATAGGGGTTTCTAAAGTATGCGCCGTGGAGAGAAAGGAGGGGCGCTGTGAGGCTCACCCATCTTCTCGTCTCGAAACTAAACTTAGATGTTCATTTGAACATATTGAATAATCATCATCATATCAGCCGTAAAATTCCCACTGCTGGGCATAGACATCCCCGAAGATCTCCACAAAGGGTATTGCGCCTTCCGTATTCAGCTACACCTGCGATCTTTACCAGATCGTCGGCACACCTAGTGCGAGGCCTACTCATGCGTCTTCCGGTACATGATCGCCACTCGAGAACTTTACTGCCCCATAGGCCATCTGTTCTGCGAGCTATGTGCCCTGCCCGCTTAGCAATCTTTCGCAATAGTTCGCTTGCGGATCTCCTCATTCCTTATTCGATCTTACTCGATTCGAAAACTTACTTTTTTGCACCGATATGAAAATCGAGATTGAGTTTTAAAAGCCATTGGCAAAGATTAGGTTTCTCGTCTCGGGATATTAAACTTAATCTTGGGACAATTTCGGGCATAATCTCGTGTGCTTTTTTGTTCCGTGGAACGTCATCAACGGACGTTTCGCGGAAGAAAATGCTCACTGCCCCGCGTCCCGCACCCCCGCGTTCATCCATGAAAAATCACCGTCCCACCTACCTCACCTGCCGCAGGCGATATACCAGTTATGTTCTCAACCTATAGATGATAATTCAAAACCGTAGTTAAAGTCAAACTTTTCTCTATTCCAGGACGTCAGCAGCCGTGGTTTCAGCAAATCTTATAGCTGGATGGCTCTGGGTCGCATTTTGGGAATCCATTAGTGATAACAGCACAAAAGACTCCAGTTTAATATCAATTCTAGTCCTCATATATCAGTCTTCCGTCACTCAACGACGAGCCAAGATATGGCCTTTGCTTCAGTTTGGAATAGTATTGTTATCTGGTATTATTACTATGGTAAGTGTGATACTCCTCCAATGCAATTGCTTGCAGAGTTGAAGACAAAAGTAGTGTTTAATAAAAGTGATATTTTTTGGAATACTTGTGACGGTAGGCCTAGGCCGTGGCTCCCTAAACTGCATCGCCAAACAGCTTGTTATGTGTTCTGGAGCGGAATTTGGAGAAGCTGATCGTTGGGTACGGGTCAGGGTTGCGCTAATTCAGTCATCGTTTATCAGCCGAACGTTTCAGCTGAGAAGTTTCACCAAATGGAGAGGCTATTTGCCATAGATACGCCTTTCCTGCAAACATATTACATTTTGATATTATTATGCTCCAGCTAAGACTTAATCTACATTTATAAATGTCATAGTAGTCAGATTTTCCTAAGAACTGATAACTGCTGGGATAAACTAGTTCTGAGTGGAGACCGCGACTCGGCAAGGGTAGTGTAAGATACTCTTAAGCTAGGATAAGTGATGATTTGTGAATGTTGGGTGCAGGATGTAGCAAGCCGAGAACATGTATTGATAGTCATTAGGGAAGGCCTATGTCCAGCAGTTTACTAGAAAAGGATAATTATATAGTCTTGCAGATATAATAGGTTTCTTAATTTACATTTCAGCTAACCCTGCTATTCCCTATATATGACAAATTGCATAGAGCCACCGGAGACCACTGGAAGTTGTATGCAACAGTTGTATCTGCTGTTGGAACCGCTCTGACAGTGGGTGTTTTGTCGAGAGGCCTGGAAATAGCCGGCATACTGGATGATCTAATAGTCCCAGTGTTGTCAGTATTCACCACTGCTGTAGAAGTGATTGGCTTTGTCTTTATTTATGGTGAGTTAAATGTTGATACTTTATGCAATACACATACATATAAATCACTATAGTAATATTGTTACATATAACTAGGCAGATATTTGACCACCATTTCACCTAATAGTAAACAAGTTCTTTTATTTGGCAGTAAGTGATGGTGTGGTTGAGAGCATGTCTGTTGAATTGGCCCAATAAAATTATCATTCATCATCATCATCGTTTTGATCATACCGAATCAAAACGATCAAATTAATTCTTAAATTTATCTGTCTGTCTGTGACTTCAATAGCTTTCATTGAATTGATGCAACTTTTCGGCTAAATAATAAACCTCGTTGCCTACACGTGTGTTCCCTGATCATTCCCTGGTGTCGCTAATGACTACTGGTAGCGGTGACCACTTTCCATCAGGTGAAGTAGTAAGCTATAATTAATACATAATGTAATACATATGTCTTTCACAGGATGGTGTTACTTAGCAGTAGATATAGAGTTTCTTACTGCAAACAAACTTCCGTGTCCATGGATCGTGATCTGGTGGACAACGCCAGTACTAATGTTTGGGGTGACAGGATGGTGGCTGAAGTCTCTGCTGGAATCGACCTGGGGTCAGACGGAGACCCTTTGGCCCTTGGTTGGAGTCTTTATCGGGATATTGGTCGTCATGGTGATCATGGCAGCTGTTGCTGTGGCGAAAGAAGAACAGTTTAATTTGTTAACCGTGAGTGTTTGTTGGGAGTCCCCAATTTGTTTTTGATATCGTCATAATTCTCGACTCATGTGTCAAACGTCTGAATAATTTACATTTTGGAAAGGTTATTTCTTACCTATACTAAATTAAATAAATAAATAATAAATAATCGTCATCAAAGTAAGCAAAGCTTGTGTTATGGATGCTAGATAACTGATAAACTACTTATATACTTTTAAATACATACTTATTATGCATAGAACACCCAGACCCGTAACAGAAATTAAAATTCATCATTTCAATCATTTCATTATGACATCCCATAACAGTCCACTGCAGGACTTAGGGACTCATCTACAAAAGGTTATTGCCATAATAGCTACGCTTGGCAGGCGGGTTAGCGATCGCACTTTTTAAGTATAGTAGGCTGTCCATATTCCAACCAACGGTGTTTCTAGATCTTTTGCCTCAAAAGCATTAGTCGCCTTGTATGATACCCACTAGTGTAGGGGGTTGGTGGTATTCTACTGCCGGACACACACAACCAAGAAAAATAATTAATAGATAATATTAAATCTGATACCAGGGTAAAATTCCTACTTACTGCTTCTATTAATCAAAAAATCTAGAACAGGTATGAAAATAAGGTATGATGTTGCAACTTTGTGACAGTTAGCCCACCTGATTTAAAACGGTAACTGTCCCCCAATACATTTATGATTCTTAGGTTTCATGTTAAAATCATAAATACTTCCAACGTTGTGACTGTTAGGACTAGGATGATAATTATGTATCTTTAATGTTGTGTCTAGTTTTCGAATATATCTGAGAGAGTTAATTGAGATACTTTTTTTCAGAAATTTACATCATCATTTCGATCATCCCGGTTGTGGGGTCCAGAGGAGCCAATGGCTAGATATATGTGGATGTCGCAAAGGTTCGCAAACGAGACATGGAGCTCAGAAAACGGAGTGCAAGGAGGTGGTACAAGCAATAATTATGCCCAAATTGTGTTCAACAAAGAAAACGAGAAAAAATATACAAACGACTGGCTACAGAACAATGGAGCTCAACCTACGACATACTACGTTTATACAAAAGGGGGATCCAATGATGAGACAGTATTTAAAGATGTGGGTCCAATATTAGCCAGCCACCACATTCCTAGAAGCAAGAAAAAAAAGAAAGACAAAGAAGAGGAAAAATTTCGGTCACCTAATATTTGTATCGCGAGAACAGAATTAGGTGGACCGCTTAGCTGCAATTGTAATAGGCATTTCCAGCTAAATGTGCCGGATTTGAGAAAAACTGAAGTAACCACATCGTTATAATAGTCGTTTGGTTTGAACGTACAACGAAATATTTTACTAGTCCAGTTATTTATTAAAACCGCAGTACGAGCCACGGCAATATTTATTATAAGAAACGTTTAAATATAAGTAAATTTATACAATACTACCTATGAAATTGTTTTTAATGGTATCAGACATAATGTGACAGTATTTAATGAAATAGGTATCTACCTACCGTGATACATATTAAACATTGCTATGCAAAATATGATGTGATGTTTTTGTCAAATAATCAAAATTCAAATGACATGTACAAAATGTTTGAACAGCATTATGAAGAATATTATACACATTATTGTAAAAAAAGTGTTTAATAAAAAAACAATGCAAGCATCACGTAGGGAAACGAAAGTTTAGGCATCACAAAATGAAATAACGAAAATGGTAATCGTTCACACAAAGAAGAAAGCAAGCGAGCGTTGGGCTAAAAAAATGAAAAATAGCCGAAGTTTTTAACATAAATCTTGGAAAAACTGGCGAGTACTTGTGAAAGCCTTCCCTGCGCTGCTTTCCTAGCGCATTAAGTTATTTTGGTAGATAGCCCTCTCTGTATGAAAATCGGTTTTAGGTCGAGATTGTACTTAAGAGGGAAAATTGATATATTACCATAAGTTGCTCGCTTCCGAATGTAAAACAGATGGAAATGGAATATCTGGTCTTGGTCAATATTGAAAGCTTTCTTGCTGACGCGAATTCGTAATCTTTGATTGATTTATGTTTTTAAAAAAGGAATGTGTCTCTTGTGCAATATGCGACTTGTGTCTCATATGGTTTCAGTATTATCATCTTAAACATGAATTCCCAACCATTGACGGGTGTTGTTAGTGTAAATGCCCATTTATACGTCACCGCTTGCAAACCGGACATAAAACGCGTACCCGTCATGCCAATCATCGCATAGCTACCGGACACAAAATGTGCAGTCTGCCCTATAATTATGGGCGCGCCCACGACGCGGTGACAATGCGGGTGCGGCACGACGACTATGCGGTGCGACACGATTACTGTGCGGTATCTATGCGGGCGCTGCACGTTTGTTTAGAAATAATAAAATATACTTTCTGCTTTTCTTAGCATAGAAGATGTAGGGCATAAGAGAGGTAGGGCATAGCGGGGTATCTCGTTCGAATTGGAGCCGCCGAATATGATTTTGTTTCTGCCGGTTAGTAAGGTTTCCAGTGCTCCATTGGGTAGGGATTAGGCACCGTGGCTTTGGCAGTGGAGTGGCATTTGCCTTTTTGCTGCCAGAGCAACGTGTTATAGAGGTGGGCAACGCATTGGCGATGCTCTTGGTGTTGCTAATGTCTATAGGCAGTGGTGACTACTATCCATCAGGTGGCCCGCTTGCCTGCTTGCCTCCCGTATGACATAAAAATAAAAAACCAAAATTGCACAAACATTTTGGACAAATCGTGCAGAAACGCAGGTGCAGGTGTACGTTTGTATGTACTCTAAGGCGACTATTGTCATAGAGGGTAGAGGTAGACCATCAGTACGGGGATAGACCAGATAATAAGGAGTAGCGTTGTCTATTGCGAGCGGTGCGATGTGGCCTCACCCCAACACGTTATAAAGTACATATAGTACCTGTAAGTAGGTATTTCTGCTAATTCCTAAACTAGGCAACGGGTCTTGATAAGGTTTTCAATATCAGTTAGAGATTTGCTTCCGGAAGGTTTATATGTATAATCATCATCATCATCATCAACATAATCATCATCATCATCACATCCCATAACAGTCCATTGTAGGACTGAGGGCGCCTTCTACGAAAGGGGAGGTTATTGCCATAATCTCCACGCTTGGCAGGCGGATTGGAGATCGCAGTGTTCAAATATAACAATGGAAAATGCTGCTGCCCATTTTCCAGACTACGGAGACTCTTACCTCTTACCTTTACTTACCTCGCAAACATTAGTCACCTTGTACGTCACCCATGAGTGTAAGGGGTTGGTGCTATTCTACTCTGCCGGACACCACACGGCCAATATATATGTATAATACATGCATATTATTATAAAGAAAAGCCGAGAAAACCCGTGAAAAACCGGGGCGGCTCGCTAGTTACATGTGTACTTTATAATATACGTAAACAAGCTTTTAAGGTGCAAACGCCAGATCGAAAACATCGCGAAGTTCCGATCGAATGCGCTGATAAGTCCCCGAAGGGTGGTAACAAATTGAATGATAATTTGTTCGATGTCGGGAACATAAGGAAAAATCCCTCTTGCAACTCAAGAAGAGATAGATAACGATCAGATAAGGGTCGATGCGGTGGAAATCCTGTTCATTGTCCCGATTTTCAATGGGATTTCATCACGAATTCACTCTTAGTTTAAATGGTTAGTACTTAATAAAGTTTCTTTATTTTATTAACGCATGCGCCAGCCATACCTCATGTGTCCTAAATGTGTGCTTAAGAAATCACAGATTTTTAGGAACCAACATACACCCTGATAATTTTTTATTCTGTTTCATCTTGCCAAAAACGTCTTCATATTAAAAGATTTTCATGCTGTTGATATACCATAACTAGATAATCAACGAAACTGATCTTTCTTCCAGGTCTGTGAGGTATCTATATTATATTATTTCACAACTCATTATTTTTGTTGTTTATATTGTATGTGTCTCGTAAAGTACACGCCTACAAACTAAATCCTAGTACCTTAACTATATAAGTTTTCATTTTCATCACATAACAATAGGAGCCCTTATAATAAAATAAAATCACAAACACCTACAGCAAATTCTAAATTAGATCTATTAATAATACGTTTTAATCTACCTCCACAATTTAATCTAACTCAACTTTCTGCTCTCAAATATACTATAGGAATCGATTTACTCGTTCCCCAGCCTTGCCAAGTAATACAGTCGAAGTTCAAAGGATTAAACTTGGGATTAAAATTAGTTCTGTCTGGATATCTAAAGCTGTAACATTCAGCGGCAATTAAGACTAAATCCAGGGAGGAGACAGGTGGCTTCTTATTAAAGTTCTAGGACACTTTGAGTCTTAATTTATGTAACTAGTGGCGTTATAAAAGTTAAACTGTGGGTAGTGTCGTTTACTTTGTAGTGTTTAAGTACAATGCAGCTGTTTTAAAACGGTTGCCGCATGAAAGTTTCATCAGAATGGAGGTGGGGGTTGAGATTTTCTTGGTGATAACTGTGTTTTCTATTTCAAACATTTATGAGTATAACGACATATCATTCGAAATTTGCATTCAAAAATCTGCAGCAATAAAAATCAATAAGTTATGTATTTTGTATTCTTATTTTAGTACTGTTAGTTCATCATCGAACCAGTTTCGATAATGAGTGTCCATTGGGATTTCAATAAAGGTTCCTTGATTCCTTTCCCGAAATACTTTCATAGGGGATTCACACGAATGTTTGAGACAAAGACTTCTATACGCAGAGCAAATGATGGAAAGCTTTCAACAATGATCTTCCGTAATATCAGAATGGTCATGACGGCGTCGACAGGCTTTGAGAAAGGTTTGCAGATGTCTGCGGTAAATAAAGCACATCGGCTGGTTTACACATAGACAGTAATTTATTCCCTTTGTATTTACATACACGCGTGCGCGAGAGACGACGCTCTGCAAAACCAACCTAGCTGATTTGTATTACCGACATCTTTCTCGATATCCTCCATGCACTAGGTCTATCTTATCTGTTCTTTTGAGAGGCACGTTTAACAGTGCATTATAATGAGAAGCCATCCTCGGAGCTTCAAGCTCCAAGCTCACATTATGCAAGTAGGACACTCGACGCGAGTTGCGGTCGAACTCGTGACATAATTACTTCATAACTCCAAGTTATAAGGCACATTGAGTTTGGCTGCAATCTAAATTCTAGACGGTGAGTTAGTATAGGTACATATATTGTTTCGGGGAGGTATGTATCCCAGTTTTGGAGTTTTGGTGTCCGATTGGGAAGAGCGTCCACTTTGTATCCACACAATCCTGTATTCTAAGGCACAAGGCTTGGAATCCCTGTACCAATGGACTTTTTGTACAATCTACCTACTGATAGAAACAATTATTTTTAAAATAATGAAAAAATATAGAAACTCGGGCGCATGGAATCGTTCAAGAGGTATATTAGAGGTCTCTTCAGAGGCGGGCAACGCATTGGTGTTGCTGATGTCCATAGGCGGCGGTGACCACTTTCCATCAGGTGGCCCGCTTGCCTGTTTGTCTGCCGTATAACATAAAAATACAGAAGCTAGTTTGGTCGCAAATGACATATATTTTCTTCACCAGCGGGGCTTATGGTTTCCTAAGTGGGCAATTAAATTTGACATTTGGTGTACCTACACTACGTCATCTACGCTGGCCACTGGTCAATACTAAATTAGAGTAAGTGTTGGTATATCGAATATCAAATTCAGTTACTCACAAAAATCGATTAGCCGAGTACAATAAAGGATGAAAAAGCTTACCCATGCTTAATCAATACACGACGATGGACAATCTACACATGATCACCATACGCTCACGTTAAACCGTTAGTGCGGGTTTCTACGACACCAGAAATTTATACCTCACTCGATAAATGAATTATCTTGCCCTCAAAGATTCGTAATATTGAAAACATACAAAGAAAATGGTGATACCAATTCATAGTCTACAGAAATCCTAGCTAAATGGCCTCTGATATTAGCCGCCTTGTACGACTCCCGTGACTGAGGGAGTTACATACATACATATACACTCACGCCCATATCCCATAGGAGTAGGCAGGGATTATCGAGTGCCACAATCTATGATCCTGACACACCTGTTTCGCTTCGTTGGTGCTCTTCCAGGGGCCCTATTTTTGAAACCGCTCGCTACCTATCTCTTTCACACTCGTAGTAAGTTGCTAGAGATAGAAAAGACAAGCATTAGAAGGCCAACGCTTGCATGGATACGAGCGGTTTCAAAAATAGGGCTCCATACACCACAACAGCATTTACAGCTGTAGCCACAGTATATAATTTTAGCAATATCAATAACAACAGAGCCCATAATCAGTTCACTGTATAAAAGGCGACGCATTTCAGGAGTTATGTCACGGCCGTTTCATCCGGTATGGCAATGAATAATTCGAGCAAAGTTTTCGCCCAACTTTATACAAATGGGACGGCTGGCTGCGGTGGTCTCTGGTATAAGTGACGAATAGCAGAGCAAGATGGTGTGCTAATAAATGTTTGACCATCCAAAAGGACTTCCTTCCTGCTGGTCTAACTAACTTGTCAGACCATTTGGCTTAAAGGGGGTAATGATTATGCAGCATTGGTGATGAGTAAATTATTTTACAAGCCGGTATCAGGAAAGAGGCCCCGTAGGCGACCCAAGAAGCGATGGATTGACATCGCTGATTCGGATTCGAGAGTCAACTATCTACGATGCGAGGATGCTGAAGACCGGGCAAAGTGGAGAAGAATGAGTCGGAAAGCGGACCCTGGCCGAAGCCGGGATTGTCGCTAGGATGATTATGATGATCACAGCTTTTCTTATTACCTGGCCAGCCGCAGTTCATTGCCTCTCCCATTGGAAATTTCACAAAACCAGCTGTTCTGAACCCCGCTCCTATGAATTGCACCGGTGCACGTGAATTTACTGCGTTTTGCGCGATTGTTGCAATCTACCATTTGGGGTTATTCCCGTACACCCATTCGTGGTTCGTTAACTTTGTTATACGAGTGTTTCGTACTTAGTCCATGATTCCGGCGGTAATAAACCTGTTCGCGATAGAAAGTTGCTTTTCCGAATGCACTTTCCGCAGCTCTACTATTGGCTTTGTACCGAGATTGTTCCTGAAACTACGGAAGAGTTAGATAGTAGACTGCTAGTTTTAGTGTACTGACTGAGAAAATTTATTACAAAAGCTACAAAATACTACAAGTTACAGACAAGCGAGAACACTAAGGTACCCAGTACATTTGCATCGTAGGTATATAAAAAAGTATTAAGTTGAACTACCCCACAATACAAAAGTCAAAAGTAAAAATTTCTGTAGTGAGTGGGAAATATATCTCTCAATCGTCTAAAAGGGGTATGAAAGTAGGAGGGGGTAGGAAATTACGAAGAAAACACACAATGATATGTTAGCTGCCTCATGGTTGAAACCATCAACAAATCCAGGCAAAGCGCGCTCGACAATGCCAAGCAGATACGGACATTCCGGACCCTGCCCGAGAATGCCAGGTAGAGTCGGACCATACGGACAATGTCATCGTGTCATTTTATGTCGTGATCTTTAGATCGGAAGCACTGGAGTACTAACGCATCTGTGCTAACCGTACGGCTTGGCTTCGATTAGATATATAATCGTTGATTTGAAATGACGTTCTGCTGGTAATCCTTTAGGTAATATAACCAGTATATAACCAGTACCGCTCTGGCTCCGAGACTACCAAGCACCAGTGTATGTTTCTGTCCTATGTTTTGTTCGGACGTTTGAAAGAGATTTATAAACAGTCCTACTCTTTTACAAATAAATTATGACACAATAAAACCATCCAAGTACTCCGCTTCGATTTTACTACGTACCGCAATTCAGGAGCGCAGATCTAAAAATCCTTTCAACGACTATGCAGGTAAGTTACAAAACTCTATTGGTAGGATATCGAAAAGTTCAATTTCCATAAATCTAAAACACATTTTCCGTACCGCGGGCATTATTAAACTTCAGCAATATATATACTGTGATGCGTGAAATGTTTGTATCCGAGCCATGATTTAGTCGAGTTAGAGCTTGTTTGTTCGGGTCCCGGATTTGTTTTGATTTCTCGTTGCTTTTTTGAGATGTTTCTCTTTTGTTGCTTTTGTTATCTTGCTTTAAGTGGTTGGAAAATCAACTTCTTAGGTACTTACACCAAAGACTGAACAGATTTCAACGATAAATAAGGTTACATATTAGAATCCCTACGTTCAAAATCCCTAAATTATAATAGTAATGGTCATCACATTGTCACACAGTCGCAAGCGTGTGCTGAATATGATTGTATGTAATTTTTAATTGCATTCATTATTATAAATAAGCCACAGCACTACAAAATTTCATAAAAATATTTTTAGTAGTTTATGCGAGAAATATTGATAAACACCATCCTTACAAACTTTCACACTACAATATTAGCAGGTTTTGGCCTATATCCGCAACCTTAGCAGCTCTATCGGGCTACCATTTATCATAGGTAACTGTCACACACACAAACTACTCGCAAATAGTGGATAGGATAATACAGTTTTGCGAGACAAACGTATGGCGTAACAGATTTAATATTAATACGGGGCCTGTTCAAAATCCTACATGATGAATTATTATAGTTCCCACATAATCCTACAAATATGAATTAATCCTTTGAAAATTTGTGTGTTTATTTAATAAATTATTGCAATCGGATTGTGATCAGGGGATCATAGACATAGACATAGACGTATATGTATTTGGTCGAATAACACATTAAAAACACATGATCAGGATCAACATGATCAGCCACGCCATGAAAGGCACTAATACGGGGTATCACCAATACTTCTTATCTTTAACATAAAAATATTAAAGAACACGTTGCTATGGTAGGAAATAGGCAGACGCTACGCCCAGCTACAGCCAAAGCCACGATTTGCCATGAAGCACTAGATACCGTCCTCACCTACAGGAATTATATTAATAAGTAATTCTTTATTACAAGCTTCTATCGAAATTTTAAAACTCGAATAAAACTTGGGTACGTTATAATAGAAATTGCAGTGTGCTATCTAGGATAACATTTAGACAAAAATAATCTATTACGTAAATGTACATTGGGTTCTGATGTTTTCTATTTTAAACAAGAAAAGGATGACGAAAGCAATAATTTTAAGGCCAAAATGTGTGTGAAATAATTTTTAGGTTCTGTAGTAACCGTAGTTTAAATACTCATCTTCTGAAAGTTACAGCAAGAAAGAAACTAAATGTAGTGTGATACAGTTGTCGTAAATGTTTAGGGGGTTGGGCGGGGGATGTTAATGACCGAATCCGGTGAACTTTAATGAAAACCCGCAAAATCGCATGTACGGCATTACTCCGTACACTAAACATCGATTTTCAGATGACAAAGACAGCGCCGTAATATCTATCTAGGTCACTTGTATTCCCTACTCCATAATATAAGATATTTAAAAGAGTCTGCTGGAACATAATCCTCTTGAAAGTCTGCACTCGTCCACCCCCCGTCCCAGTCTAATCCCTCTTAGTACTCAGATAATTAACGTTCCTAGACTGCTTAAAAGCTGAAGTCTGCCTTATTGCCGGTGGAAGCACAAAGCTTTTTGAGTTCGAACCTACGAGTATTGATTTGACTTCAACTTATGTCCACATAAAGGAGGAGGGGAGGGGGTTATACTGTGTCGGTATATAGTAAGACTATGGCCGTGTGGTGTCCGACAGAGTAGAATAGCACCAACCCCTTATACTCATGGGTGTCGTACAAGGCGACTAATGTTTTCGAGGCAAAAGATCAAGAGTTCGTAGTCTGAAAAATGGGCAGCAGCATTTTCCATTGTTATATTTAAACACTGCGATCTCCAACCCGCCTGCCAAGCGTGGAGATTATGGCAATAACTTCCCCTTTCGTGGGAGAGGCCCTAACTCCTGCAGTGGACTGTTACGGGCTGTGATGATGACTTGTTATTGTTGTTATATTTAAACACTGCGATCTTCAACCCGTCTGCCAAGCGTGGAGATTATGGCAAAAACCTTCCCTTTCGTGGAAGAGGCCCTAAGTCCTGCAGTGGACTGTTACGGGCTGTGATGATGATGATATAGTAAGACAATATTTTGGGTGTCGTACAAGGCGACTAATTTTTTCAGAAACGATACGTCGCATTTAGCGCTAGCCTGGGTAAAAAGTAAAGCGACTTAGAAAATTTGAAGATTTATTGAAATCAACAAATAAGACATCCATCTTCCAGCTATTATCTTGTTATATGTGGGTGGACGTCTTCATTATTCAACCAGTTTTGCCTACTTGTTGATTTCGATTAATTTTATAATTTTCCAAGTCGTTCGACTTTTTAGAGAGTCTACTAGCGTTACTATGTCTCTATTACTCACAGTGTTCGTTACCTCTGTGCTAAGTTACATTTTGTATTTATGCGTTTATGCGCACTGTGAGACCTCATAGTAACGTTGAGTGAGTTTAAATGCGGGTATAAATAATCTGTAGATAGTACGTCCGTAGATAAGTAAATTGTATCAATGTATTGTAATTGTAAATTGTATTGTATCTTTTTCTGGGCCGAAGTTACGGGCGATCTAATAATTTTATAAAAAAGTCAATAAGTATTAATACTTGTCTATTTCTCTTGCTAAGTATCAACGTTACCCATAAATTAAAAGCGTGATCCTTGCTGTGGTTCTTAAATAATTTTTTATTACGCTTCTCTGAAACGCAACTGTATGGGTGTGGAACTACCGCTTAACATCAGTTCTTTAGGACAAGGAAGTCATCTGCTCGTGTTCCTGTTGTGTTGGTAATATCGCAAATGTCTGCAATAAAAATGATTAAGCATACACCTTCTTATACAAAAAAATAAGACAACATAATATACTAAATATTCATACACCATGCATGGTGTACATGTCACATACATGGTTGGGTTTTTAAAATACCACAACAGCCAATTATTTAATTTAACAGATAATTTATCATTAATTTGTAAAAAGTAATTGAAATAAATAAATTTGAATTTAATTGAAACTACCAGGGTAGTTTGAAATTCAAATCTGGAAGTTTACAAAATCAATTACAGCTACTAGAGCAATTGAGACAAATAAAAAAGCAATAAAGGAAAAGCCAGCATGAACTCAAACATTTTCCAACATATATTTACGCGTAATAAAACTCGGGTAAACAAAATTTTAAACGGTTGTATGGAGGAAATCAGGAATTTGAACGTCATATCCGGCTTACAACGACAACATCCGGCGTCGGTAGGAACTTCCGGTACAAGCTCCAATCGTGGCAAAGCTTTCCGCCAGCATCTACCTACGTATTTCCCGTTTGGAATGAAGAACATATAAACACATACATGTTGAATTTCCGGCACTAGTGTAGTGTTTTAGTAATACCCAGGAATTTCGCTCGAATGGAATAAAAAGGAAGGAAGGAAAAAGGTAGGTGGGCGTAGGATAGGCGTACGGTAGGCGTAAGGTTTCACTAGTAATAATTATAAAGAGAAACGATTTGTATGATGGTATTTTTGTTTGTAATGAATAAACTGGTTTAATGCTCTAAGGAATGGTCAAAGTACTCGACCGATTTTAAAAATTCTTTCACTAATGGGAAGCTATATTATTCTGGAGTAACATTAACTATAATTTATATCCATAGGATAATTGCAACCCAAGGTATCAAATGTCCATACTAATATTATAAAGAGGAAAGATTTGATTGTTTGTAATGGATAAACTAAAAAACTACATAACCCATTTTAAAAATTATTTTTCATTTCAATATCAGCGAGTAACATAAGCTATATTTCATCGTCAAAATAGTTAGAGATCCCAAGGAAAATTCAATAATGTAACCTAAGGTTTCAAAATGTTGCATGTTCGCGCTTAAGATAGGATATTAGGATTAGGATAGGTAGGATATAGGGGTAGGGTAGGTGCGTAATAGGGGTAGGGTAGGGGTAGAGTAGGGTACGAGTAGTACACCACGTGAACGAAGTCGCTCCGGACTAGCTGTTTATTACCATACCTAAGTTTAAACGTTTTTGTGTTGCGTATAACGCATTGTTTATATTTCCAAAAACAAAGAAAGTGTATATATATAATGTAATACATAGCATAATATTACAACAAACTCCGAGAACACCCATGCGAAGCCGGGGTGGGGTCGTCGGTCTTATGCAAGAATAAACCCCATATTATACGAATTCGCGTAATTTCTAGTCGCCACGTTACATAAGATTAATCGAATCTGTAGGACTTGGAGTGACTTTGTCCAGCGGAATTGTATTAACACTGCGAGACCAGTATGAACCGGATTACATTTAGATAATTGAATGAGAATCTATTCTGGCTGAGAAAAGGTTCGGTGCGAGTGAGCGGATTTTGCGGCCACGAAATCGCCGATTTATTGACGTTCACGGATAACCACCACGACTTTATTGTTTTTGAACGTTTATTATAGTCGTGGTACGGATGGTATAACGGTATAATTAATAGAACGACTACTTAGCGAGTAGGTATATCGCCCGCGATGAGGGCGGGAGGCGGGCGTTTCAGGGTTGTTTCAAGCTCAAGTATTCTCGTGACTATGTCACTTTTTGACGTTTTTTCGGAACTAAGTATTCCCTGCCCCACGCCTCGCGCCCCACGTGCGATATAGGTACCAGTTGTGTGATCGAACTAGATAAAGTAAGGTGTAGTAACTATGTGTTCTTTTTGGCGGTTGGGGACCGATTTTATACTTTTTGCTTCTGATCAATCACCATGAGGGACGCAGGACCAAAAAATAGGCAGCATCGTTTTCTGTAGTGTATTTTTAAATCCGCCTGTCAAGTATAGGGACTATGTCATAACCCTAAAGCAATGTGAAGGAGGCTCAAGTTAAGTCGTGGACTGTTGATGTACAACCTGGATTCCTTCAAGGCCAGTGTGAATAGGATGTTTCTTGAAAGAATAGCTTCATCTTCGGCTGCATCGTCACATCTTATCTGGTGTGTAAAGATTCTGCCTAATAGTTTAGTTCAGTTTATTTATATAGCATTGAAAATTAAATACACATAATATTACATTAATTGTAAGAAAATTCACAATTATATTCTCAATAACGACATAAATGAATACCAAATAAAATAAATGTATCAATGCTAATATAATCGTACCTACAAAAGGTAAGTATTATTTAAACTTTCACATGTCATAATTGATAAAATACATAAACAATGTAAAAGAAGAAAAAAATGGTTTTAAAGATATGTCTAAAAATAAGTATGATGTCAGAATTGGAATAATGCAATTATAATAGATACATAGGTCAATGTAAAAATAATATGTTATAAAACAATGTGATGTGACTCTTTATAGTCTGAGCTTCAATTCCAGCTTCTGCAAAGGTCTTGTAACGATCACTATGTACCATAAGCTCGTCACCGTACAATTTATTTATATATCATATGGTTGTAGTTAATGGACTTGGAAATAAATACGCATATCATACACAGAGCAGTGTTTGGTTAAAAAAATAGTTTGCTTATCATGATTTCTTTTAACAAATGCGCTCAAATACTTAACCAAAACTTGGTTTTGTAATAAACTTAAACAATTTATTTGACGATAAGAGAAATATTTTACTTCAAAAGCCCGTAATAAATTTACGCTATTGATTGGTTGGACGACAGGCAAAATATCGTGAATATCTTAAATGTTTGGCGTCAAGTATGGGACTCAAGAAAAATACTCACAAGTGATAGTGATGTGAAATTCATACAAATACGTTCCAACGAAATATCGAAATAAATAATTGAATAAAAGCACACCTAAACATTAAACGAGTCTAGAATTTAATTTTATCTAACTTGTTTGATGACTCAAATGGATTTGCTTCATAGGAATTGAATATCTCTATACTCAGTCTGATGAAACATTACATCGAGTTTATAGTACCTAAAATGTCTTTAAATTGTTTACTTTTTACTCCCTACATTATAAATTTTGGTCTAAAGAAATTACACATCGAATCCATTTGCTTACGTATTTTTGTTTACGTTGTTTAAATTTAATCGACTCGGTAAATAAATAAAACGTCGTATGCACACATCCCTACATCCCTAGCTGTTGTAACATTTAACTATTTTCGGTTATCAGGAACATTTTGTAAAATTTATGGATGTGCGAACATTATAAGAGCAGTCGCTTTAGACCTCATAAACTTAGAAATATTTTATTTTTTGTTTGTTTGAAATATTGAACTGTGGGAATTTTAAAGATAAGAATTCGAAAGCTAGGTGGCCAGGGTAGTAGGAACGAGACAGTCAGCCCATGGGTCGCGTCGCGTGAACATCATCGTATCCATTTCCGTAACAAAAAAAAAACCCCAGGCTTTTCCAAATTTCCTCGAAAAATTCATTTCAACTCGCGTATAGTTTGTTAAATTAATTAGTGCTTCATTATTTTGTGTTATCTTTCAGCTTTGTGTCGTTTCTTTCGTTCTCTATCTATTTCTTAATCTACGTAGTGTCAGTGATTTGGTTTGTTTTACATTTGTCTTTGTTTCTAAGTTTCAAAAGCGTAAGTTACATTCTCATTACTTTTATGGTAGTTAAGAGTATTTATTAGGGCTATTAGAGATTTCAACATAAGTGTGAAAGGTGATTAAAACACAAATTTTGAGGAAAATATTACCAAATTAAATATCATCAGTACTCACCCTCACTGAATAAAAAACTATAAATCTAACCTGGGACACAGTTTCGGATGTGACATCGAATACACTCTAAGAGAATGAGTCCGGCACGAATCCCGACTTGGTCTTCGATGGCCTAGGCGCTCTAACTAAGTCTACGCCTAGGTTTGCCGCCGAATTCTGGTACGATTTTGGCCCATGTTCCGTTTAATACCCTTTGTGCTTTTAAAGCTTTAATGACATTTTCCTACGGACATGAATCTCGAGTTTGGATCGAAACCTGGCCCGAGTCGTTATCGTCCCTCACATAGGCACACATCTTACACACGCGAAGTAAATAAAATTTAAATAATAGTCTCTCCTTTGACTCGTGAGTCGATAGGTAGGACCTTAATAATGCCTGACGAGATGATCGGAATATGTGTGACGGTTTGAGCGAAGTAGACAATAGGTCACTGGTTCGTTTGATTTCGAAGGCTTTGCTGGTTGGCTGAGATATGAGGTGTGATGGGAGTCTCAGTTCCTTATCGATTAGGTAGGTTTTCCGAGACCTAATGGCCTCTATTCTATATTATTTAAGTGAGGATAACGTTAGGGTTTCGCAATCATAGGGTTAGAGTGGCCACAGAAGAAAGAAGAATCCGTTGCCGTTTCGAGTGCTGTCAAAGCTAAGTCGCATGTTTACTTTACTTATACTTTGTTTGATTTTTGTACGGATTTTTATAAATTGTTTGACTATTTCGATTTGCGTGAATTACATTTAAATCATCTTATTTACGTGGATTTATGTTTCATTCGTTTAAATTTTAAGGATTTTGATACTTTTATTTAGGTAAACTAAACTTTATTCATTTGCGATAATCTTCCGAATATTCGTGCGGTTGAATTACAGAGAATTTCTATAAAACTTACATATTCCTTGGGACGTTTTTCAAAATGTGTACACAACGTAATAGGTCTGAAAATTTAAATCAATAACTAGACGATCACTTGCTTACGGCCAAATCACAATATGTGAAATGATATTTATTATGTTATGTCTACTCTTTTAGGTACATACTCGTATGTGTGTATTTATACAGACAGATAGGTATTAGGGTGACTGAGAAGTTACAGATTTGGTGCCGTGACCAGGATAATTGCGTCATTAAAAATTGAATTAAATTGATTCAATTACGCGACAAAAGAACCTGGTTACTATGAAACACAACGTAGCATGTCATAACCGTTATCTTTTCTGCGAAAACAAAAAAATAAACCGATTGTGAATATCTTGGGTCGTTCGCTCTTCACAAGGATTGCAGTTTTTGTTGCTTAATGAAAAAAATATGGGTCACTCATCAGTTAGAACAGCTGAGGTCCCTTTTTGTATCATTTTGGATTTGGATATAGACGAATTTAAAATTGATGTATTCGTTCAATAAACCACGTCTTTGTTAATTACAACAAATTATTCGATAGCATTATTTTTTTATTTAAGGGGCGTTGAGTGACTGTAGTTTATCATGTGCATTCAAAATTTTAGTAATGGAAACTTTAAAGATTAAAGTGACGAATTCTATAAAAGATGATTTGAGGAAGGTGATACGTAAGAAAGCTTTGTGTTCCTTAAATTAAAACATTAATAGAAATAAGGGGCGTAGAACAAGTACATTTAGCTCGTCACTTTTGTTCAAATTTCAATACTTAATAGAAAATAATAGTTAAAGCAATATTTGTGTAAATGTGAATACTAAATCTTAAGATTTAGAGAATTAAGGGGCGTAATACAATGTATATGCGATTCTTCAGTTTAGTTACATGGAGCGAGGTAGTTACTACAGTATGGCTTTGTGTATATATGTGTCGAATCATGGGCGTTCTCGGGCTAAGTTCTTGTGGAGATGAAAATAGGAGCCCGGGATTCAACGTCATATATTATTGTAAACAAATGTTAGGTAAATACACAGTATTATCGCGGGCGTGCCTCTTCAATCCTAGCGGGCGTCCTGCCGCCCCGCAGCGATGCCCAAGCGACGCGCATTCCTCGCAAAAGCACTTGACATATTCAATTGCCATTGGTATGAAATAAAAAACACGCTACTATTAGCTGGCAGCGTGCACCGATTAGTTTATAACGGTAAATGGCGCAAGAGCGCATCAAACTTAAAACTACGATGATTACAAATGTAGTCATTGGCAGGAAATAATATTACAATTTGGTTTAATAAATTGTAATCTACGACATATTATGTATGTAAATCGTAGTGTGGGAAGAGTTTGAACCGTAGATTCTGAGGAACATTTTCTATTTTCAATCGGACCGACTTTCTACATATTTGTCGCAGATGTTAAGGGGCGTTTCGCTTATTAGTAATTGCGTAGGAAATTAATATGGGCATCTTATTTTTCATTTTTTTTGCTCTTCCAAATAGTATAACGCGATTTAAAAGCTTACCATCTGGCGGACTGTGCGCTTGCTTGCCGCCTTATTGGTAAACAAAAAAAAAGGGGAATCCGGAAATGTTAATACTTATAAAAAAACGAACACACGGTCATTCACCCCAAAACAGATGCGTATGAAAAAAGGGATCACTTTCAGCACAGATGGTGTGACTGTGACCTTTATAAAAAGTTTGCGAGGACATTGGGTTTGCGATGTTGACGTCAAATAGTAACAAACATATAAGTTTTCTATTTTGGGTTAGGTATTTGAAAGGATTAAAAAATATGTACTTTTAAGGATTGCAAGGGGTGAAGAATGATAAAATGCAAGCATCAATAAGTTTGGTTACTAAAAGGGGAGTACCTGGGGCACGGATAGAATTAGTGTTATTTTCAAATCAATCTAAGAATTTGGAATGTATAAGGCTAGCTTTTATTCTGTACCCGACTCAGAAAGAACGCATAATTAAAATATGACGATTTAGATTAGACATCTTTGTCGTTTTCATGTTTTTCAAGTGGTGATTTTCCACGTTCTTCTTCCCTTCAGGAATTAAGAACATGTTCAAATCAAAGGGGCGCTCTGTAACGATCACTATGTACCATAAGCTCGTCACCGTACAATTTATTTATATATCATATGGTTGTAGTTAATGGACTTGGAAATAAATACGCATATCATACACAGAGCAGTGTTTGGTTAAAAAAATAGTTTGCTTATCATGATTTCTTTTAACAAATGCGCTCAAATACTTAACCAAAACTTGGTTTTGTAATAAACTTAAACAATTTATTTGACGATAAGAGAAATATTTTACTTCAAAAGCCCGTAATAAATTTACGCTATTGATTGGTTGGACGACAGGCAAAATATCGTGAATATCTTAAATGTTTGGCGTCAAGTATGGGACTCAAGAAAAATACTCACAAGTGATAGTGATGTGAAATTCATACAAATACGTTCCAACGAAATATCGAAATAAATAATTGAATAAAAGCACACCTAAACATTAAACGAGTCTAGAATTTAATTTTATCTAACTTGTTTGATGACTCAAATGGATTTGCTTCATAGGAATTGAATATCTCTATACTCAGTCTGATGAAACATTACATCGAGTTTATAGTACCTAAAATGTCTTTAAATTGTTTACTTTTTACTCCCTACATTATAAATTTTGGTCTAAAGAAATTACACATCGAATCCATTTGCTTACGTATTTTTGTTTACGTTGTTTAAATTTAATCGACTCGGTAAATAAATAAAACGTCGTATGCACACATCCCTACATCCCTAGCTGTTGTAACATTTAACTATTTTCGGTTATCAGGAACATTTTGTAAAATTTATGGATGTGCGAACATTATAAGAGCAGTCGCTTTAGACCTCATAAACTTAGAAATATTTTATTTTTTGTTTGTTTGAAATATTGAACTGTGGGAATTTTAAAGATAAGAATTCGAAAGCTAGGTGGCCAGGGTAGTAGGAACGAGACAGTCAGCCCATGGGTCGCGTCGCGTGAACATCATCGTATCCATTTCCGTAACAAAAAAAAAACCCCAGGCTTTTCCAAATTTCCTCGAAAAATTCATTTCAACTCGCGTATAGTTTGTTAAATTAATTAGTGCTTCATTATTTTGTGTTATCTTTCAGCTTTGTGTCGTTTCTTTCGTTCTCTATCTATTTCTTAATCTACGTAGTGTCAGTGATTTGGTTTGTTTTACATTTGTCTTTGTTTCTAAGTTTCAAAAGCGTAAGTTACATTCTCATTACTTTTATGGTAGTTAAGAGTATTTATTAGGGCTATTAGAGATTTCAACATAAGTGTGAAATGTGATTAAAACACAAATTTTGAGGAAAATATTACCAAATTAAATATCATCAGTACTCACCCTCACTGAATAAAAAACTATAAATCTAACCTGGGACACAGTTTCGGATGTGACATCGAATACACTCTAAGAGAATGAGTCCGGCACGAATCCCGACTTGGTCTTCGATGGCCTAGGCGCTCTAACTAAGTCTACGCCTAGGTTTGCCGCCGAATTCTGGTACGATTTTGGCCCATGTTCCGTTTAATACCCTTTGTGCTTTTAAAGCTTTAATGACATTTTCCTACGGACATGAATCTCGAGTTTGGATCGAAACCTGGCCCGAGTCGTTATCGTCCCTCACATAGGCACACATCTTACACACGCGAAGTAAATAAAATTTAAATAATAGTCTCTCCTTTGACTCGTGAGTCGATAGGTAGGACCTTAATAATGCCTGACGAGATGATCGGAATATGTGTGACGGTTTGAGCGAAGTAGACAATAGGTCACTGGTTCGTTTGATTTCGAAGGCTTTGCTGGTTGGCTGAGATATGAGGTGTGATGGGAGTCTCAGTTCCTTATCGATTAGGTAGGTTTTCCGAGACCTAATGGCCTCTATTCTATATTATTTAAGTGAGGATAACGTTAGGGTTTCGCAATCATAGGGTTAGAGTGGCCACAGAAGAAAGAAGAATCCGTTGCCGTTTCGAGTGCTGTCAAAGCTAAGTCGCATGTTTACTTTACTTATACTTTGTTTGATTTTTGTACGGATTTTTATAAATTGTTTGACTATTTCGATTTGCGTGAATTACATTTAAATCATCTTATTTACGTGGATTTATGTTTCATTCGTTTAAATTTTAAGGATTTTGATACTTTTATTTAGGTAAACTAAACTTTATTCATTTGCGATAATCTTCCGAATATTCGTGCGGTTGAATTACAGAGAATTTCTATAAAACTTACATATTCCTTGGGACGTTTTTCAAAATGTGTACACAACGTAATAGGTCTGAAAATTTAAATCAATAACTAGACGATCACTTGCTTACGGCCAAATCACAATATGTGAAATGATATTTATTATGTTATGTCTACTCTTTTAGGTACATACTCGTATGTGTGTATTTATACAGACAGATAGGTATTAGGGTGACTGAGAAGTTACAGTCTGCTTACCAACTCATTTTTCTCCACTTCTTCCTTAGTGTTCTCATCGTCCCTAAGGTCGTAGGCCGTTAAATAAATAAATAATCGTGAACAAATTCACACAGCGCCATCTAGCCCCAAAGTAAGCAAAGCTTGTATTATGGGTGCTAGATAACTGATAAACTACATATATACTTTTAAATACATACTTATTAAACATACTACACCCAGACCCGTAACAGAAATTAAAATTCATCATTTAAATTTCTGCCCGGCCGGAAATCGATCCCGGGACCTCTTGCGTGGCATGTTGACCACTGAATCACCAGGTCGTCTCTCACGTTTCGTCGTTGGCTCTCACATTCGACTCAGCGGTGTCGAACCATCGTTGGGCTTTAGGCGGGACCTCTTTCCTAATACTGACACGTTTAGGCACCTATTTTCCGCGTCCTCTGGGGTTAATGTGATTAACTTCACGAAAAATACGAATACCAAATTCAGCCACAAATATGTCAATTGAATGAATGAATGAGAATTTTTTATTGCTCATAAACACATATAACAAAAATAAAGCAAAAAAAAAAAGCAACCGGCGACCTTATCGCTTAAATGTCAATTTTTCCTAGTTCATCCGCTCGCTAATCTCATGGCCCCACCCAGTCACATGCTGACTAGCGTTCGATCCCTTCCGTGGAAGTGATTAATTCTGCACGTTTACCTGATCCCCTGCTGGAGTGAACCCTCATCCCGTAAACGGGATCCAGCGGAAACCTTTTTACCCGATTCGCTGTGTGATAATTAGGTTGCCAGACGTGGTTATGGGATAATTAAATTGTTTCTCGTATTACCTAAGAGAACGTGAATGCTTCGGTTGGTCTACTGGTTTGGCTGTAAGTGTGTAGAATGAGTAAACTGTTGTCTGATATAGGTACGGTGTGAAAGTAAGCTACCAAGGTAAACATTCTTAGCGACAAAGAAGTAACACATCGACATAATTTTAGTACACAGTAGTTCGATTCGTTTTCAGGTTCGATTCCCTGCCGAGCAGAAATTCAAATGATGAATTCAAGAATCAAAGAATGAATTCAAACAGAAGATTGCAAATATATGATATAATTCGTGATAGAGCTTCTTAATATTTATATAAAACAAAGTACTTCATCACACAGTAACTTGACAGTTTGAAATTAGAGTGCGCATTCCACATCTTTACTTACAGTATGAGAAAGCTCTAAGTGCATAGTGGAGTCTTATATAAAATGTATGTAGTCTCGCACTTCAAAGAAAAAGAGACGATGGCGTACTATGTTGTATGTCAAATTAGGTTTCTTAAGATTTTATTGGAATAAAAGGAATTTTTGTTCATCCTTTCGTCAAATGAGGAGGATATGAGAATCATAAACAATATTGTTTCTGAGGATGTGGACGTCTGAATACCATCGCTGGAAGAAGACTCGTACATGGATTTCAATTGTAAAAATATTAAACAATTAATTTACAAAATTCAGACCGCCCACGTAAACAAACATAAACACAAACGAAACCCATAAATGAAGCTTCCATTTCCAAATAATAAGGTAATTCCAACCAAAATACCGGCAAGAAACCCGAACATTTCGCAACGCCGGACAATGCCCCTCAAGTCGATACAAAGACATTTTATTTCTGTGTCAGAAGCAGAATTTCGCTACAGCTCCATTCCACTTCGCGCCGGCGAGTCTACTACACCCGGGTTGTTATTGCAAAATTAATTGGCGAATAATTGGCCGCGCTCCGTTGAGTTACATCTGAAGGCGACCTGCTATTGACTGCTAGTTAATTAGAACCGAAACCCGGGAACAATGCGCCACGAACTGTGCATCTGGGCGGAATAACGGGGGGTCTTGGGCTTGCACCTGCTAACTCGATAATGGTCAGTACCAATGGAACGTCTGGATGGTCGTCTAGACTATTGGAATCCAATATTTGGGTAGCCGGTGGAATTGGATATCTCGTTGGAAATGTTAGATTATAGATAATACCTATGTATAATTTCAAGATTATTAGACTTGTTTGGAACCTTTATGTGATGTTCATTCCTCTAATGATATTCCATATTCCTTTCTCAAAGTACAAGTTTCCTATTATTGTTTTACATCAAATATGAAGATACCTTATCAATATAATGATTAGGTATTTAAAATATATAAAAAATGATTACCTATTTATAATTTTCACTTATTATTTTATTTTTTTACAAACTTTTCATAATATTTTTTATACAATCCAAGTTGTCGGAATGTCAATATTAATCACCTACTGCTCATGTCTATATGTATGAAATAATACTTTACACCAAAATTTAATCCTAATTTTTATACAATCAATTTAAAATGTCACTTTCAATATATTTTTTAAGTTTATTTGCAAAATGTTAATACTACCCAAATTTTTAATGTCTAGTGGCTAGGTGTTCGTAGTACATTGGCCCTAGAACTCGTGGATTTTTTGTATCGAGTAGGTATGTAAAACAAACAGATTGAAGTTTTCCATTTGGACGTGAACTGCTCTCTATATTTAGGCTATTGTTTCGTATATAACATTATCTCATAGATGTTCTGAGATACAAGGGTGAGTATCCGATTTTGTACAAAAATGCCCCTGCATGGCTCTTTATTTTTTGCTCCTACCATAGCCCTCAATGCTCTTTTTTGTGAGTAAATATCGATCGCATTTCCCTACATAATTATTCCGTACGACATCACCGACTGGAAGTAGGAATGCGAAATAAGTTTAGCGGCTAATGTTTTGTGATTCGATGTTTTATGATACGATGGGTTTCAATTTCCTAATTGCATACATACGTTGCACTATATAACTTTGCACATGGTCTATGTTGGTCATCTATCTCAGCGATTCATCTACTTCTAACCCTAAGAATTTATTCACAGTGCATTATGGAATCAAAGACCTGAATTTTTCCAAGGCAATTGTGGCTCTTTCAGAAAACTGTGCATAGATCATTCACTGCAAACCAATATATCTAGTTAAGTTTGCGTTGGAGCCTTTACTAAAAGAGTGGTATCATTCGCAAAAAGAACAGTTTCAAAATATTTTAAGTTGTTTGTCAAGTTGTTAATAAATACTAAGAATTTCCTAGAGATGATAAATAAAATAAATAAATAATCGTGAACAAATTCACACAGCGGCATCTAGCCCCAAAGTAAGCAAAGCTTGTGTTATGGGAACTGATATACTACTTATACGAGTATACTTTTAAATACATACTTATTATACATAGAACACCCAGACCCGTAACAGTAATTAAAATTCATCATTTCAATTTCTGCCCGGCCTTGAATCGAACCCGGGACCTCTTGCGTGGCAGACCGGCGACCGATATGTTGGCCACTGAACCACTCAGGTCGTCAATCGTGATCCCTGAGGGATACCTATTCTGATAGCTCCTACACTGCTATGATATCTTTGCCATGTACCGGTACTTCAACTGTCTATTTTATATTTTGAAGAAACGATGTCAACGCCTACCTCTTCCGCTGATAGGTGTTTAATATTTTGAAATGAAGACCATTTAGATCCGTAGGAAATAGGCAATACCATTTTCTGAAGCGGATTTTCGACGCTGTGATAGCAACTACGCCTGCCAAGTGTAGATATAAGGAAAAGCCCTCTTTTGGCAGCTTAAATCGTGCGGTGGGCGGCTAATGTAGGTGTTGTTGAATTAATTAAAATTGATAAGAGGGAATAAATACTATCAGGGACAACCAACCTTTGGGGCCGAAAAATCCTCGAGTGGTGTCCATGGACGGAAAGGTGGCTCTTCCCTAGATAACTGACCTGATGAGGGTCGCGGCCTTATGATACGGGCAATGCAAAATTTATGTCTGTGGAGTTCTTTGGGCAGAATTTTGACCTGTTGTGGCTTTATTTTATTTATTATATAGTCTGATGATGGGAGTATCGGTGACCTAACGGTTAACGGGTAGGACTCGTAAAACGTTTTAATTTTAATTTTTTAATTAATTTATTTTAGTAGGCCGATGAACATGAAATAAAATATCACAAAATAGGAAATAAAAGTGTATCCAACATCGACGCTGCTTTTATCAATAACAAAAATCAAACAATTTATATTCAAAGAACGTGCTTCAAACATCGTTACAAGCTTTCCATGAATGTACTTATATCTTGTGAAGATTTTTGTTTAACTTCGCAAACAAGGTGTGTACATATTCGTCACTGTAGCGCCTTTGGAAGGCCTTCCAAACGTGTACATATCCCAAACACACACATCCATCAATATGCTTTCAAAATTCGCATACAACTTCAGCGTCCGCGATCCCGAAACTCATATACCGCAGCCGAGGCGAACGTCAAAAACTGACCCTCATCCCAAAGATATCGGCACGTAACGCAATCACAAAACTATCTATTCCCAGCATTGGTTTACAAAAGGGTTATAAAAGTGGGCCTTGGACGTGTAGCCAGGTAATCGCCTCGTGACGAGGGTCGTGTGTCCCTTGGCACCTGCGCCACTTGAAATATTATACCTGGCATGCGTTTATCTGGAGGCGCGAAGTAGAACACACCTTTTCGATATTCTGACAAAGGTGTCAAGCTGGATTAGTGAGTATTTAATTGGGTTAGAAGAAAACTATATAAACCTATTTAATATGGTATATTTTAATGAAATCCAATGTAATTTATGGCCTTTCCTTTTATTTTGAAGTTGCATATTAAATATCTATATAGGTACTCTATGTATACAGCTAGAAACTTTGTTTTTTGGTTGCCTTATTACTGACCAGATATCTAAAGTCTTTCACTAGTAGGAAGCTACATTTTTCTCCAGTGTATAAAGTACTATCTAACATTTGCAGAAAGTTTCAGACAATCACACGCATCGGGGTCCTTTATTCTATGCTGTAACCCTAGCTACTGCTGAAGACATTTTGAAACAGGGCTTCACATTCAATTAAGTATGAACACAACTGTTCAGACAGTTATTGTAATATCGACGTTAATAACGTTATAAAACCGTTTGTCACAATCAACACCGCCGTCTGTCTGGGTCCACGTCGCCAGAACTATTGAAAGCCATTGTATCGCTTCAATATCGATTATATCTCAATACTCTAGCCACATTGGTTTGGAAATATAAGAAGATAGAATATCTAGCTAGAACATAGATTGAATAGGCTATTTCACCTGTTTCTAGACAGGCGTGCTCCGTCTACGGCCGAATCGTGACTTAATTTCGGGTAATGCTATTACTTACAGCTTTATACACAAATAGTTGTACATTTATTTGCTTTTAACGAGCATCTGCTAGAATATTTAATTAGTTAATTCTTTAATCAGGTAACAACCTTATTTCCCACGAAGTACGAACATTTATTTTTATTGACTAGGGAGGCACACGGACGGACAGTCCACCTAAAGGAAAGCGGCCACCGTCGTCCAGGACATCTAAGGGGACAAAACCAAAGGGGAAAGAATGCGGTGCCGGCCTTTGAGTTACCTGTAGACATGCCTTTTAAAGAAGAAAGTGCAAGGGAACGACTTCAGGAGGGAGCTCATTCCACATCATGCACGTGCGCGGTACGAAGGCTCGCGATGCCCGTACGTTAGGTGGATACCAGGCATCTAGATGGTGGTGGATATTTCTACAATACGTATTTGTATTGTTACCTACCTACTCGTTTAATATGTCAAATAAGATTGTACGCATACACAAGTGCAGAAATACCAGTACTTTGGGAATCAAGGTTGTTAAATCCAATAATATGTGTGTCAAGTCATCATCATCATCATCTTGGCGTTAATGTCCCGGTTGTGCTCTCGCGCACGAGGGCCCGGGGTCCGCCTTGACCATGATCCAGGATTTGGCAGGTCAGGTAATTACAGTGGAGCGACTGCCGTCTGACCTCCATGACTCTGCTAACAAGGGAAACTGACCAGATTGGATCATGGTTACACATCCAGTCGCCTGAATGTGCAGGTTTCATCACGATGTTTTCCCTCACCGTAAGAGCATCGGTTAGTATTAAACTAATGTACATAACTCAGAAAACAGTCATTGGTACATGGCCGGAGCGGGATACGAACCCGGGACCTCTGGCTTACGAGTCGTATACTCTAACCGTTCGGCCACCGACGCTCCCACTAGTGTGTCAAGTGCATTCGTGAATTTTATCAAATAGGCAAAGTAAGTACATGTGTTTCCAAACTCATTTGAGCCATTGAACTTTTCAAGGCCAATTCCCCACTTTCTATGCCACCAAGTGTTAACACTCCACCGCATCTATGACGTCGGAAAGGAAAAACAGATGATAAACGCACACCGCTTTGTCACCGACGTCAAAACCAGCGGCGGCTGCGTCACGGAATGGGCAATTTTCGCGTCCACCGGCGATTATTTTGACATGGAAATATACAAATGGCTTTGAATGGCGCCAAAATGTGAAGAGTACATATTGTGCCGTTATTTATCTCCATGGCTTATGTGTAACGGGTTTGTGGAAAATATGAAATAAGAGAAAAGAAAAGGAAAACATAGCTCGGAGAAAAGATAAATACAGAACTTCGATGCTACGATGCCATAACTGACAGGCAGATACACACTTCGATCTTATGAAATCCTTCTTTTTACGTCGACGGAAAACGTTGTTGCCCACGCTGATGGAATTACAACATTAACACCCAATTCGAGATAAAAATAGCGAAACCAACATTGCCACTTCGTCACTTACCAACAGGTGAGTCTGTCTTGTCTAATTAAAAAAAAAGAATCCTGTGTGTTGAGACACTGCGGTCTCCAACCCGCCTGCCATGCGTGGAGGAAGCTATATGTGCCTCCTCTAATGTGAAGGACTCAATCCGGCAGTGGACTGTTATGGGCCGTTGATATGTGCCTCAACAGCGTGATGATCCCAAGATGATTATTACAGTGATGAAAGGTATTTTATATCCCACTAATTGTGTTAAGGTGGCTCGCCTACGCTGTTATGTCCCGTGCTGCATAAGCCCCAGGGATGCGTGGGAAATTTGTGCCTAATTTCTGTGCAGAGTTTCACCTTATGCCAGGGTCCGCTTTCCGATTTTTCTTCATCCACTTCGCCCGGTTTTCGGCATCCTCCTTTCGTAAAATAAGTTTCACTTACATATATATATATATATATATATATATATATATATATATATATATATATATATATATATATATATATATATATATATATAAAGTATAAATTAAAGTTCCATCTGGACGAGTAGCGTTTCTCATAAGCCTTCAACGCACTCTCCACCCTCCCGGTGTAAAGAATTTCGATGGGTGGCGGTGATCACTTTCCATCAGGTGACCTGTTTGCTTGTATGCCTTCATCTTATTAAAAAAACTCACCGGTATCAGGAATGACGTCCTGAGGGCGGCCAATGAAGCAATGGATCGACTTGAGGCATTTCATATTAGTCCTCCCAGTAACAACGCACCTGCGGATCTGCATTTTTGTTACTTGCAATCTAAATGTATGACTTGAAGATAGAACAATAAGATAAAAATAAATAAGATGTTATGGGCGACAGTTACCACTAACCATCAGGTGGGCTCTCTGATCGTTTGTCACTGAGTAGCATAAAGAATAGCTTAATCGGATGCGAGAGCAAACGGCTAACGGCGCGAGAAGTGAGGAAAATGAGTACGGAAGCGGACGGACGAAGTTAAGAAGATGATGGTAATCCTACTCATTCCATCATATCCTACTCTCCTACGTCCTACTAATATTACATACGCAAAAGTTGGTATGGATGGATGTTGTTACCCCTTCACGCTGAAACGAACGAATTTTAATGAATAACTCATAGGTAGGCTATAATTTATCTCGGAATTCAATGTAGTTCCCACGGGAACACGGCACACCCGATTTTACGCATATGACATCAATCATCATATGATCATCATGCTATCAATTCATCGGAAGAGCGTCGGTGCTGAGTAGTAGTAAGACTCTTTTCCGATTTAAATACAGTGAGGGAAAACATCGTGATGAAACCTGCTCATACTGGCGACTGAATGTGTAACCATGATCAAACTGGTCGGGTTCCCTTGATAGCTGGGTCACGGACGTCAGATGGCAGTCGCTCCACTGTAAGTATTTATCTGATCTGCCAAATCCTGCATCATGGTCAAGGCAGACCTCGGGCCCTACTGCGCGAGACCACAATTGGGACATTAACGCCAAGATGATTATTTAAATTTTATATGCCGTAAATTCTTCATGAGTCGGTAATGAAATAATGACCAAACAACTCTGCAGTATATAGATATTTATACTTAGTAAGTAGATAACTACAGTTACGAGTAGTTATGAAAGTGCATAAGTAAATAACGAAAACCGAGGTTTACTTTCACACACTTTACTTAAGGTACACTAGAGAAACATGGTATTTGAATTTGCCTACAATGTACAGTCAGACCACCCAGCATACATAAAATACCTATCTTGTATTGTCGAGTACCTATTCTCTTCGGTACACAGAACAAATTGAAATGCCAAAAAATCTGAATGACAAGCAAAATTACGATAAGGCAGATACGTGGGCTTTTCTTGTCTACATATGTTGTCAAGAACAGAAATATTGGGTCGCCATTGTTCTTGATTTGCCTAAAACGTTTCTGAATATGGTTTTGCTTTATTATTTTGTAACTGTGTTTCAAATGTCATTCGTTTGTTACATATATATGATAGATATACCTTGTGATGTATTCATGAGTATTGTGTAGTAGGCTGCAGAGTATACATTAATATATGGTAGGGGGGGGGGGGCAGTTCTCTCTACATCTGACTGTACATACCTATGATATTGCAATTATTAAAAAATTTAAATATACTAATCTCAGACAAACTTCAGGTAACCAAAAAGATAAAAAGGATTTATGCTTTTATTAAAATTTTAATACTAGATTTCCGCTCACGTAGTGGAGGCTCTATTGGTTAGAACCTTAAATTTTTTAATAGAGCTATGGGCTTCACCACATTTATTCCTTAAGTAATTCTAAGCATTTCTAGCGCGGGCCCCAAGAAAGAAAATGCTGCTGCACAAAAAGGCCACCCTTCCGCCCACCATATTTAAAAAAAAACGGTATGTTTCCCGCTGGCTATTACAGCAAGTTTAGTATCATTTTCGTATAAAATGAATATGTAGACTTCATTGCCGGTATTTATTTTAATCATTTACATTGTTGTATTTTGAATAAATTGTATTAAAGTAGAAAATTATCAAATTTTTTAAAGTTTTGGACCTTATGTCTTTTAAACAACAGAAAAATATAACAAAAAAAAAACTATAATAAAGCGTATTTTAAGCCAATTCTAAATATATACTTTAAGAACCTCTTGCAACTAAAAGTTGTTAAAAAAAATCTGTAACGTCACGGTGGAGACAATTCCCTCTAAGAGGCGATTTACCTATTGACAACTTGGTCTGCATTATCAGGCTACTATGGTAAGTTTGGTATCACTCTTATAGACATAGAGTATGCAGAATTCATTTCTGGTTTTATCTTATTCATATTCATAGTATTTTTTCTAATAAATCGTAAAAACGTGAAAAGTTTACTATGGTTTTTTAACTATCAAATTTTTTAATCTATAAAGCTAACATTTTACAAGCTCAGCAAAAAACAAAAAGAAAATACTTTAACAAAAGTATATTTTTCTATATAAAGTTTGAGTATCTGTATCTTCGCAATGGTGGCGACTCGGGCTAGGACACAGACTACGGCCTAGCTCATATTAGCCTTCGGAGGTTCTAAAAGTACGATAATACATACGACACAAATTTAGATAGTCATGTTCATATCAATTGACTGTAAACTTTAACCTAAGTATATACAAAGTACCTTTAAATAATTGTCAAAATTTCCGATACAAGAAAAGACAAAGAAAGAATTCTGTTCGCATTAATTTTCGTTTAAAGCAGTTGCAAAAATTTGTACATACTGAAAGTAATTTACGGGCTACATTTGCGATATCTGGCAAGTTAGATCGATGATGGGTACAAATAATTTTTTCTATACTTCCACCAACAAGAGGAACGACTTCCCATGTACCTAATTGCAAAGTGATCCAAGGAGAGTGCCTCGTAACACAGCACCGAGTCCTTCTCATGGACTTCCGGGTAAGTAGTAGACGGCCTATTGCAAAACCTTACACCGTGTCCAGGTGCCAGGAGTTTATGGAGGCAGCCGAATGCCGCCATTGGAGCGCAAAGGCTGAAAGCTTCCTCAGCTTTAGCGTAATTTCCACAAGTCCACTTAAATTCCAACGACCTTCGACTCGTGTTCGTTGACAAAGGCACAGGGTGCTGGAATCGTGGGGCGCAGGAAGCAGTCAGGGACAAAAAGGCATGTCTCATGAGATCGCTGCGAACTCCTCTTCGGATAAAGATGTGTTGGGAGCATAGCGCTAAGCTAAAATAATAGTGGAAAATTTCGGTTTTCAAATCAGTCCCGCTCAAATCTGATACGCTAGCTGTTTACACTGGGCAACAGTCCAGCTGGGTTTGATCGGAAACTATACAACTTATACAAAGTTCTCGAACGTACTAAAGACCAGAGAGTTTGCCAGGAATGTTCCTTGCCAATTCAGGTTTAGGCCGGTCTGTGGCACCATTGATCCAATATTTGCCCTGAGAACCGTCCAGGACGCCTACTGCAGTAGAAATCAACCTCTGCATTTCTCGATCTGGAAAGAGCATTTGACAGTGAATCAAAATCTGTACCGAAGGCTAACATTAGAATTTTCCAGGTGGAGTATGCCAATACTGAGGCCGTATCTCTTCCCGATTGCCGTAGTTATTCACCAGAGTTCAGTCCACTGTTGTACTTCTATAGCGTTATGCTCGATGTTTTCACAGCTGAAATTCCGGTCACGCTTCTATGACTCATGGAATACACTGATGATATCACACTTGCGAGCAGGCTTAGACAGGATCTTGAGACTAGGGTAAACTAAGGAAGAAGCTAGGGATGTCTAACGAAGTGCTAGAAATCGACGGATTTAATACTCTATGGATATTCACCATGGCACCGGACTTACACAAGAAAGGATTGCAAAAATATACTCTAATTGGCTTTGCTTTATCACTTTATGTGAACAAAATGAAAGATAAATAAAAGTAGCGAACCATCAGACTGGAATTCCCGGGCGCAGGATACCGTACGCCCCTGCACACCTTTCTTACATCAACTGAAATAAAACAATCCCTGTTCCGAGAATCAATTAATCGCAGCGCATAGCTCCTGCTTGTTTATGAGAAACTGGTGTTTTAATACCCGTGAAGGACTTAATGAGGACAAGATACTTGGATAGGGGAAGGTGGCCTAAACTGGATGGGCCGCCTAAGACAGGTACGCGCTCGTACGCTGCCATGTCAATAAGTAGTGCTGACGGGTGCATGTTCTGAGAGTAGCCGAATATTGACGAGATTTAGATCCGTTGCCCGGGTGCCGGAGCCACTTAATGGCGGATGTATGTTAACGAAAGTTTTTAGTGCTTTTCTTAAAAACAATTAAGATATGTGTTCCTTGATTAGTGGAAAACCTTTATAATTAGCACATTGTTAATATTGCGCTTATATTTTAGCGCCATCTAACTTTAAATTAAGAAAAAGAGTTATCTATTTCATTTTGAAGTCTTTAATTACTGTACAAAAATATGTGCTATTGGGCAAAACGGTTATGGTTTTGTATGAAAAAGTTAATACATAAAAAGGTTGATTTTGTTAGGTGGTCGAGGTTTTCAAGTTTAAACATTTTAACAGTAAACATAATGTTAAATGCTTACAGTCGAAATAATAAACTATAGTCGGTAGGTACAGTGTTTTTTCCTACTTGTTAGATTTTAAGGTTGATTTACCTATCCTAAAAATTATGACGTCTACCCATTTTACCCAAATCAGATACCCGTTTTAGGCTCATATGCGGGAAAAACGGGTTTTTCTAGAGGTTTCTTATTTTTTCTATTAAGGAAGGTAAAAGTGCTTAATTTGTTAAGGTTACAAATGCGAAGCCGGGGATTCAAGAGATTTTATAATAATAATACAAATACAAAACCATTTAGTAAGTTAGTAGTTACATCTAGTGTTCCGACACCTTGGTCTCCGGACCAAGATTCATTTTGGGTCGTTGTGTCAGCATAGTAAGTAAGTAGTTAAGTAATTGTTCAAGTTGATTATTATATTAATGACATATTTTAATTTAAAACAACATCTGGTGGAGTTTAAGGTAGTGAACTTTTTCTGCCAAATATCCCCACTCATGAATTTATTTATCTAGTGGGGATTTTGGAAGTAAAAAAAACTAACAATCCCCACTGGTGGGTCGGTGGACTCGGTGGGCATTTTTGGAAAAATTTGGTCTTTGCTCAGCACTCAGCAGTGGAATGATGTAGGTTAGTAATAACTAAAAATTTGTGAGTTCACCTGATTTTTATTCTTTCAGATTTGTCGAATGCAACATAATGATGAAATGCGCTGTTATATTATGATTGTCACTGCCATTTTTGTAATGGATCTCCTAAGTTTGGCCGGCGGCCCTGGTCTAGAAAAACGTGCCAAGTTGTGTCGCAGCGTTAGTTCAGTCAAAGCTGCAAAGCCTCGAACAACGACGGCTTGGATTACTTATCGGTGTTAACGAGATACATTCGATATCGATAATATCGCTTATTATAATATATCGAAAGAAAATATGGGTATAGTGTACAGCCCTTTTTATTTGTTGCTGACAGAAAATGAAGCAGATTTCTTGTTGTATGCCACTGACCCATTTTTGGTTTGAAAAAGCCGTCAAAGCCGTCTCTATAGACTCGCAAGTGTTTTTGCTCTGTAACGATACCCCTAGTGCTGCTAATGTTTACAAGCAGCGGTAACCACTTTCCATCAGATGGCCCGCTTGCCTGTTCGCCTACTGTGGGATTTAGAAAATCATTATCACAGCCAGTATCAGTCTTTTGTGCTGATCGAATTATTATTATTATAATCATCATTATAGTCAGGTCAGGATCGGTATTAAACTCTGTTTGATGTTCTTTTTAGAAAATAATTTAAAAAAGACGCTTAGAGACATAGAGAAAATATTTACTAGTAATAGAGCAGCCATCACAAACAAAAATATTGTACCAATCTGTCACGTGCGGGAGGTGCGGGGGGACGCTGCTAAGTCATAGAATGGCCGATGAAATGTTATCATTTTCTTTATTTTTGGCCCTCGAATGGTTCGTACAGTTTTTAATGCACAAGATGTTTTTTTGAATATCCGAGCCACTGTCAGATTGGTCCGCGTCGCGCAATGTCTCAGAACTGACTGCGGCCACTGTTGTCCATGGACCGCAAAGCGTGGTTCAAAGAAAATACTTGCGGTGTCTCCTCTATTACTTTAGTAAATATTAGAGAGATAGAGAGATTAGAGAGATAAAGGTCGAAAGTAACAATAGCGGCGATGCTTTTGACACCGCTTCATATCTGTAAATATTTTTTGGAAACATTTTGGGAAATAGGAATTATTATCATACTTTTAAATTGCATTATTAGGTTTACTTTCTAAAATAATATTATTTTATTCTTATTAGCTGTTACGGGATTGGTACCAACACTATCTCTATCGGATCGAACAGGGATTTTATTAATTACACTGCATACCTGTATACATAAATATTTTAAAACCACTTAGTACCCTCATACCGAACAATGCAGCTAAAAGCCTAGAAAAAAGTCCCGAATAACCTTATTACAGCAACACAACACAAGCCCTAATGGACCTGTAGAAAGAAAACAAAGGCTTTTCGTTGAAAATATTAAGATTTTTTAATGAAATGACAGCCGCTTTGTATGAGAGGAGACCCACTTTATTAGGTTACGGCGGGTAGATGGAAATAAAAGCAACAGGCGGCGGTGGCTGTGTGCCGTCAGGTTGCTACTGTAGGGTTGTCAAACACAATATCTACTGACCGAGCTGCCAAAATACCGACCATATGGACACTTGCTAAGATATTGAGTGGGCTGCTAAAATATGGGACCGAGCTAATGGAACTAAATGGTTTGTGTACTAAAATATTGCCTGGACTGCTAAAATAGTGACCGCACAGCTAAAACATTGGCCGAGCTATAGACGTCACAGCCTTACTACTGGGATCGAGCCTCAAGGTGCAAGTCTGCTGTTCTGCTCTGCTCTGCTGATCATATTATATTAGTGGTAATTTTAAAATACCACAATATTTTCCATTTGATTGCATTGCCTTGCTGGTCTACTGGCGAGACCAAAAAATAGTACACAGCTAGGTGCTAGGTAAAATAGGTGCACACAGCGGCATCTAGTCCCTAGTAAGCAAAGCTTGTATTATGGGTGTTAGATAGCTGATAAACTACTTTTAAACACATACTGTTTATACATATAACACCCAGTAACAGAAATTAAAGTTCATAATATTTTTTTCTGCTCGGCCGGGAATCGAACTCGGGACTTCTGGTTGCAGACCGGAAGTTGACCAACTAAACCACACAGTAGCTTTGCAGATTTTAAGCCCACTGACACCGCGAATTAGAGACCACAATTTTTTTATAATTAATGTATTTCTGTGAGTTCAGTAGCAACCCTATTATTACTATTACGTTATAAAGGACAGTACTACTTTGCAGTAAGCAAAAGGGTCAGTGGGATGTGGATTCTGATTGTATTATAAAATCTTGAGTGCGTGCGCTCCAGGTGTTAATTATTTTAAATACTCAGGTGTTGGCGTAACGTGATTTTACTTGCGTGTTTTCAAGCGAAAGTGCTTTAAAAGGGTGATGTGGAAATTTAATTTCTTTGCTTGTCGCTATAATGCATAGAATTGAAAAAAATATGCTTGTTTTATTAAATATATTATATTAGGTACTAACATAAGAAGTATTTGGATTTGACTTAGTCTATGAATGATAAAAAATATTAAAAAATTAAACATTTAGAAACAGTAACAGGTTCGGAAACAACATTTTCTTATTATTGAGTGCTATATGTGTCTTTGGTCTTCCTCTGTGCTTTATTTAATGTATGATATCCAATTAAAGATAAAAAATGTAACAAATGGGTTGCCACAATTAAATTACCCAAAATCAATTTCAATTTAAAATAATTGAAATATTGATCAAAATTATTACATTCAAAATGAAATAAAATCATATCAATATTTAAAAATATTTTCTGAATTAAATAGGGAACGATGTTTTTCTTGTTACGTATTTAAGCAGTTTCATTAAAATATGTGTAGTTTTTACTTATGCTGCTGGTAATGGTAAGAAATTCTAAACATTTGGTTCGTTGCTACAGTACATGATTGCATAGGCTCGGAAAGTGACGGATTGACCGACGCTGGGACATATATACCGCTTTTCTCAAATAATAATATAAGATTGTAAATAGGCCACTATTTACAATCTTATATTATTATTTGAGATTATTTACTTCTTTCTTATATTGCAGTTTTCCAATTAGTGTTCTAGGACTAATAGTTTCCGAGTTACTTATTACGTTTTTAATCAATTGAATAAATGGGGGTAAATCGATTTGTTTCGTTTTAGTAAGTTTACCAGCCACACTCTACAAAACAATACAAATCATTTTCTATGTACATACAGTTCTATGTATGTATAACACAAACTATAAGTATACGTACCTTAGTAGGATTAAAATTTTGATGAAGACTGTAACCAGTGTTTAATTAATTGTGATAATGAAATGGTGCTCTTTTCTAAAACTTGCGCGATGGATAAAAACATAGATTTAAAAAAAAATCACTTTGTAGAAGCTTGTTTGAATTCTGTAGACAAAACAATTGCCACAAAATATTTTGTAGGCGCTATGAAAGTGGACTGTTGTGTAGCCGTCTGGTCGAGTGGCGAGAGCGTCCGCCTTGCATGCGGACGACACAGGTTCAAATTCCACTCGAGACGAGGACCTTGTACAAGTTTGTTTTTCTACTACGATCACCGGCGCTCCGTGCTTCGAAGCGTAGGTGTAAATGTTAAGCCATCAGGCCCGGTTGTAATCGATTGATAGCAGTCGTTATAAGCCGTAAGAGGCCCCTTGACGGTCTCCCGATAAATGGCTATAAAAATATCACGAGTGACATATGTCTCCTATCACGTTTAATATTTCAAAATTATATGTACCAGAAGACGCAGCGTGAGTAGGCCTTCCACTAGGTGGACCGATGACCTGGTAAAGATTGCAGGTACCAGCTGGATGAGGAAGATATTAGACCGGCCTTAGTGGAGATCTCTGGGGGAGGCCTATGTGTGCGTCTTCCAGCTGATATTATGATGATTGTGATAATGAAGCAAAATTTTCCTTTCTTCCCACTAGTTCGGTGGGAATAAAGGTACTGTTAACAGAACTACTGGTATTTTCCCCCAATAGTTCTGTTAGTCAAGTTCTGCAATATTCTGTGGTCCTGTTGCTGTGTAAAATCCTCGGTGAAATCACCCGCGTCACAATATTATTACACCTTGTATAAGGATAATGCCGTAAAGACGTTCCCAGTACCTACCATACCAAGCCTTATGAAACTAAAGAGACAATTTAAACTTTCTTGACTTATAATTTTGAGAATCATGAATTTTACCATTCTTTTGCCATCTGACGCCTTCAATAAAAAATATACTTTACTTTTATTTCACATAAAAATAAGCCACAGAGATAAACAGCCCCCTTCACTCTTAGAATTTCCAAAGACTGTTTATCGCACCAGTGTGCAAAATAAATCGTTTTATCATGGCAACAGTTTAAAAGTGCTCCCCCATAAAGAATGCGTTCCCTAATACAGTTCAGTCATTCGAAAACTTGAAACTTTTTCGGGTTCCCTTGGTGGAGAAAGAAACATTCATTCATTTTCATGCCACATTGTACAAACACGCCAGCAATTTTATGTTTTTTACTTATTCTTGTTTTAAAGTTTTTGCACGAATTGTTATGACTAGGATAGAGAAAGTAATGCTTAGCTGGTTTGACAAGTAGAGAGGACCAATGAAAGGATATCAACAAAAAAGTTATACCTATATGTCAGGAGTGAATGGAATGGTCGGAAAAGGAAGACCGAGTCGTACGTATCACAATCATATCGAAAATATTTCAAAGAAAGGTCACGTCAAGAGCACCCCACACCGACAGTCATGTATGAAAAGGTTGATAATATACAAGAAGTGACCGAGTTTTGTTAGGACCATAGGAAGTGGTACGATGTGGTCTCTACCTGCCCCTATGGGAAAAGGATGTGATGTATATATTACCTATGTATTTAAATTGTTGTTACGTTAATCACGTCCTGTTTTACAATTTGAGCACGAGTAATAATAACAGTAATATTCTTAGATAAAAAAATCTTCTTGGCGTTAATGCCCCAGTTGTGCTCCCGAGCACAAGGGCCCGGGGTCCACCTTGGCCATAATCCAGGATTGGCAGATCAGATAATTACAGTGGAGCAACTATCATTTGACCTCCATGACCCTGCTACCAGGGGAGCCTGCCCAGATTGGATCATAGTTTACGTTTAGTCGGCTGAATGTGCAGGTTTCATCAAGACGTTTTCCCTCTAGGTAAGAGCTCGGTTAGTATTCAACAATGTCGAAAAATACTCAGAAAAGAGTCTTTGTTACATGGCCGCTGCCGAATTCGAACCCGGTACCTCTCGCTTACGAGTCGAACACACTAATCACTTGGCCACTTACTCTACCGAAGATATAATGTAAGTATACCGAGTGATACTTCTAATACCTTAATATTATATAAAAAAAACTAAAAGTTATAATGTGACAGCACTAAACACATTGTGGGTGCGGAACCACCGCGTCGGAACACGTGTCAAACCTGACTCCTTATCACCCCAAACGCCTGCGAAACTATGCTTTAGGGACGTCGCGTTGTGTATAAAAGTTATATGGTGTGCAAGGAAGGGTTTAGCTATCAAGGAAATACAGTCAAAGTTTTTGCATCAAGTTACTTTTATATCAACTGTAGAAGCGACCCTTTTGAATGGAGCAGAGTAAATAACGTCATCGTTGATGTTCTTACTCACGAAGCTTCAACAGTATTCTTAAATGTTATTTATTTGAAGTCGACTCGGATGAACGAGATTACTTTAGAAATGCGAAATGCTAATACCAAATTAGATTTTGTGGATTCAGGCAATTTCATTTATTCGGGAACAACGTCTCTGTTGAAATATAATTCTGTTACGTTTTTTGTATTTTAATATAGTTATAATAAATTAAGGTCAAACCCACAATACAAAGATTTACACTGAGTAAAATTATAATTAAAAATAATAAAACGTAGCGTAGGAAATTCAGACTCTGGTCACTATGGGCGGATAGAAAAATAGAAAACAAATTTAATACTCATCTTGTTTTTTATGTCCCAGTTGTGCGCTCAAGGGCCCGAGGTCCATCTTGACCATGATCCAGGATTTGGCAGATCAGATAATTACAATGAAGCGACGGCCATCTGATTTCTATAACCCTACGTAGGGAACCAGACCAGAATGGATTATGGTTACACATTCAGTCGCCTGAATGTACAGGTTTCATCACAATGTTTTTCCTCACCGTTAGAGCATCGGATAGCATTCAACTAATGTACTCAGAAAAGAGTCATTAGTACATGGCCGCAGTGGGATTCTAACGATAGAGGACTAATACTTACGTTAAAATCATTACTATAAATTTATTATGGCAATCAAGGAAGATTTAACGTCTGTGTCCTAGCACAATATTGATCTGTCTGTTGGTGCTGTACTGACTATATAACCATTTCTGTAAATCAATTATTTTATTTCATTCGCATTGACTCAGTCTGAAACTCTATGATTGCTAATAAGTAAACAAATAGTTGTGGATGAAACTATTTTCATTAGCTGCTCGCGAATGGCTAGTGCTGACTATCGTCCGGTTCAGCTACCGGAGGCGAGATCCAAACATGAAAATCCTCACATGCTTGTCGCACTGACTCGCAATCCGTATCCCAAACTCTGTCTTCAATCTCACAAACTTATCTAACCCGGTGACAGCGTCGCTGTCGTTGGCATCGAGATGACATCTCAAAATAGCGACACTTAGTTCCAGTTTAAGCCACCGGGCCAGATAAGTTTGCACCACTGTACCATACGCCCGGAGCGAGGGTAAAGGCCCTGACACAAACAAAGCTCGGCGCGAGCGTGGCGCGAGCGCGGTGCGATAGTTGCCTAGGCAACGCGCCAGCATCGCGCCGCGCTCAGGCCGCGCTCACGCCGCGCTCAGGCCGCGCTCAGGCCGGCGTGAGCGCGGCGCCGCGCCTGCGCTGTGCAGTGCCACAAACTTATCAGACCTGGTACCGGCGGCGCTGTTTTTAGGATTGACATGTCAGTTCAAATACATTTCAAAAGTAAGTGTCGATATTTTTCCGCAGTTCCAGTTTTGGCCACCGCGTTTCTATGACAATCGGCACACATAGAGTGGCTGCTCCATTATTCGGGGAATTGAATTTTTAGGATGGTAATACTCCCACATGTCGTAATAGCGGGTTAATTACTCGTTTCTTTTTACCAACAGTCCGAATCTTTCCTCCTAATTTGACTGGTGCATTACGCAGATAATTTAGAACCTGAGGACGAATTTAGGCTTACTTTTTATTCCCCTCTACTCGCTAGCTTGCAAGAGTATATATAAGGTAGGTAAAAACCTGAAGCTTGGAAAAGTAAGCCCTACCTCTGAAATAAGTCGCCTTTTACGACACCTCTTAGTGTGGACGGCGATGCTATTTTACTCTGTTGGACACCACACTGCAAATTTTGCTCCCTAGGTAGGCCCCCTAAGGTAGGTAGGATGAGGGGGCACAGCTCTCCTACATCAGAATCAAAACATTTCAGTCCGACTTATTTGTCGAGTTAGACAAACTTTTAATGATACCGTAACATAGAGCACAAATTCTACAGTGCAAAAATTCGGTGGCTAGAGTCTAACGCTGATATAGATGTTTTGTTTAAGTACCCGCTACAGTACACAGAAAATTGCGCTCAATCTTATCCACCACAATGGTACAAAACACATTGATATCAAATTACATTTCTTTCGACAATCTTTCGGCCTGCCAGATGATAAGTAGTAATAGATGGTAATATAATAAGAAATGGTTTATGGTATGCAAGTATTGCCATAATATTTACATTTCAATTTCTGGAGAGCCTCAGTGGCCGAGCGGTTAGGGTATTTGACTAATAAGCGAGAGGTACCAGGTTCGAATCCCGCTGCGGCCATGTACCAATGATGCTCTTACGGTGAGGGAAAACATCGTGATGAAACCTGCACATACACCTGAGTGGTTCAATGGTTAACATGCCGGTCTGCCACGCAAGAGGTCCCGGGTTCGATTCCCGGCCGGGCAGAAATTGAAATAATGAATTTTAATTTCTGTTACGGGTCTGGGTGTTCTATGTATAATAAATATGTATTCAAAAAGTATTCAAGTAGTTTATCACTTATCTAGCACCCATAACACAAGCTTTACTTTGGGGCTAGATGGCGCTGTGTGAATTTGTCCACGAATATTTATTTATTTAATTTATACAGGCGACTGAATGTGTAACCATGATCCAATCTGGTCAGAGTCCCCTTGTAGCAGGGTCACGAAGGTCAGATGGCAGTAGCTCCACTGTAATTACCTGATCTGCGAAAACATGGATCATGGTCAAGGCGGATCCCAGGCCTTCGGGCGCAAAAGCACAATCGGGACATTAACGCCAAGGTGATTATGATTTTTTTATTAAGATTTCAATTTCGCTTTTTTTTTTTTAATGTTACTTAGCAGACAAACAGGCAAGCGGGCCACCTGATGGAAAGTGGTCACCGCCGCCTATGGACATCAGCAACACCAGGGGAGTCACAAATGCGTTGCCCGCCTCTAAAGAGACCTCTAATATACCTCTTGAACGATCCCATGTCATAGTCCAAAGGAAACACTGTGGCTGGGAGCTCATTCCACATCCGAATCGTACGAGCGAGAAACGTTCTTTCGAACCTTCGCGTGGTGACCAACAGAGGGTCTACGTAGTGGGGATGAGTACCCAGCCCTCGGCGGGTGGTGCGATGGCGGAATTGTGCTGTGGGCACCAGATCGAAAAGTTCCTCGGAACACTCCCCATTGTACAGCCGATAGAACACACACAGGGAGCCAAAGTCCCTTCGGTTAGCCAGTGGTTCTAACTTGCTTGTTTGTATGGGATCGTCGACAATTCGTACGGCGCGTCTCTGTACGGAGTCCAAAGGATTAAGCAGGTCGGCAGTTTCGCCGGCCCAAAGATGGGAACAATACTCCATATGAGGCCGCACCTATGCCTTGTACAGCAGCAGGCGCTGCCCTGGGGTGAAGTATCGCCTGGACCGGTTAAGCACGCCAAGCTTTTTCGAAGCCAGTTTGGCCTTACCTTCTAGGTGACTCCCGAAGGGCACGTTATCCGATATGTCGACACCAAGGATCCCGATACTTTTTGAGATGGAAAGGGGTGTCCCTTGGAACTTCGGCACATTGACAAAGGGATCCTTTTTGGCGGAAAATGCGCAGACCTGTGTCTTTGAAGGGATGAATTCCACTAGGTTCAGTCTGCTCCAGTGAGCAACTTGCTCCAAGGAGTGTTCAATCTCTGACACAAGTCTTATTCGGCTTTCCGACACCACGGAACGAGGGATATTCGCACGGCCAGTATAACAAGCATCTCCAGTACTGTCATCTGCATAGCAATGAATACTAGGAATATTCAGCATATCATTGATATGCAGAAGAAACAGCGTGGGAGATAGCACTGAACCTTGGGGTACTCCAGAATTAATGGTCTTGGTATCGGAGCAGCATCCGTCGACAACGACTTGGATGCTCCGTCCAGACAGAAAGCTGGATACCCAATTGCAGAGCCCCTCGGGGATACCGTACTTCGGGAGTTTTGTTAGCAGTGCCCTGTGCCAGACCCGATCAAATGCCTTGGCTATATCAAGACCGACAGCCAGAGCCTCCCCCTTGCTCTCGACAGCCTCAGCCCACCGGTGTGTTAGGTACACAAGAAGGTCACCAGCTGAGCGACCATGACGAAAGCCATATTGACGGTCACTGATCAGCTGGCGATCCTCGAGTAATATCTTTATATATATAATTCTTCTGTGAGTGTGTATGTCACTGAACTTCTCTCAAACGACTGGACCGATTTTGATGAAATTTTTTGTGTGTGTTCAAGGGGATCTGGGAATGGTTTAGATTCACAATTTTGTCAGAATGTTTTAGCTTATTAAAAAAAGTTTGAAATTTTCAAATTAAAGACGTGTAGACAGGACAACGTCTGTCGGGTCCGCTAGTTCAGTAGTATAAAATAGACGAACAATTGCCCAAAGCTTACTTCATGGCCATGGATCGTAGTTCTTCTTGTTCGTGTACAATTGACTTACCGCCGTACAGAATCAAATTCGACTTTTTTCTAACAGATTTATCGCTAGCGGCTGAACCGGGATTTGTCGCTAGAATAGTCCCCGCGGGCTTAAGTAACCCACTCTTACGTATTTGTGTCTTTGACATTTGTCAAAACGCACTTGCCAGGTGAAATTATTAAATATTTACGGTAGAATTTTTTTGGAGTTTTTTAAATATTTATGGTAGAATTTTTTTGTAATTTATATATTTATATTTTAGTGCGTGCCTCAACCTGAGGCTGCCTCTAATTCGTACGCAATTCCGATAAGCAGCAACCAAAAACAGCAATGGAGTATCTTTTTTATGTAAAGTATAATAAACATCATGTATTATTTGTAAAACTTATGTTTTTAGCATTTGCAATAAATATTTCAGTGTTTATTGCAAAAAAAAACGGCCATAATTAGTTGGTATCTTCAATCAAATTCAATGCACTCCATCTGATTGTTTTTGATTTGGCCGTCTTACATGCATGCGCACGATGTAACTTTGCACTGGCGGTATAACACCGTGGATTTAGTTCTGACCATTAAATGTGGGTAGAACAGAAAAAAATACTTATTACTGTAATATGTATAGTACAGCATAAACCGGAACGGACTAATATTTGGAACAAGCGCCATAGTTACTTTTGTTCAGCTTGAAAATAGCTATCCAACGACGTATTACACATCTCTTGGGACCCATCTCGGGGTGTATAGTGGTGTAATATATGGATATGTTATGAACTATCTGTATGGCTCCATTTTTATGTATGCATTCTGCATTTATTATTTTATAGGCTCCAATTATTGTATATGCACAAGATTAGCTCATGTGTGTATGCTGTGTGGCGGTTGTGTACGTAGTGTTGTGTGGCGGTTGCTCAATGGGTCTACCCAAGTGGGTGGACCCATTGAGCAGCCGTCGCACGTATTCATATTCATCATCATGTGTTGCACCGTTGTATACCTTGGGACCCGTCCCGGGGTGTATAGTGGTGTAATATATGGGTATGTAATGAACTATCTGTATGTCTTCATTTGTTGTGTATGCATCCTGCATTTATTATTTTATGGGCTCCACTTATTGTATATGCACAAGATTAGCTGATGTGTTCATGCTGTGTGGCGGTTGCTTGTTGGGCCCACCCAATGAGCAACCGGCGCACGGTATTCATGCTCGTGTGTTGCACCGTTGTATACCTTGGGACCCATCCCGGGGTGTATAGTGGTGTAATATATGGGTATGTTATGAACTATCTGTATGGCTCCATTTGTTTTGTATGCATTCTGCATTTATTATTTTATAGGCTCCACTTATTGTATATGCACAAGATTAGCTCATGTGGGTTGGTTGTGTAAGTAAAAGACATGTACAGAGGTGTATCTGCGTGGTGCTGTGTGGCGGTTGCTCGTTGGGCCCACCCAATGAGCAGCCGTCGCACGGTATTCATGCTTGTGTGTTGCACCGTTGTATACCTTGAGACCCGTCCCGGGGTGTATAGTGGTGTAATATATGGGTATGTAATGATCTATCTGTATGGCTCTATTTATTATTATATATGCTCAAGACTAGCTCATATGGGTTGCTTGTGTGAGTTAAAGACATTCACAGATTTGTACCTATGCAGTGCTGTGTGCCGGTTGCTCGTTGGGTCCACCCAATGAGCAACCGTCGCACGGTATTCATAATCATGTGTTGCACCGTTGTATACCTTGGGACCCGTCCCGGGGTGTATAGTGGTGTAGTATATGAGTATGTAATGAACTATCTGTATGGCTCCACTTATTGTGTATGCACAGGATTACAAGTTGGTTGTGTAAGTAAAACTAAGTGATGAATTTGTTAACCAGTTGTAAGCGTTATCCGGATTGTATTACGAGAGAAACACCATTGCCAACAAACTGTTATGCAGTTTGGCAGGGTAACTATAAGTAAGACAGAATGTATGAAATATTGTAAGGATTAATAAATAAATAAATAAATAAACATAGCTATTGGAATGGTTACCACTGTCCATACAAATTCTTGTACGCGTTAACAATGTTATATCTGGCGGCTAGACAAGATTGTTGACAAACCTATTCGATCCGGTGGCCAAAACCGGAACTAAGTGTTGCCGTTTTGAAATGTTATGTCAATGCCAACAACAGCGATGCTGTTACCCGGTCAGACATTTTTGTGGCACTGTAGACGGCGCTGTTTTATTGACTACGGTAACCGTCAGAGTTATTTGTTCGTTCAACCGCATCAAGATGTATAGCTCTATGGGTGCTAGTGTCAGCAAGAGCAGTATAGTAGGACCACGCTAAGACCGAATCGCTTTAAAAAAAAAAAAAATTCTGTATGGCAACTAATGCTATGTCTTTTATCCGTCATAGAACGTCATTCATAAAAGTCATAACAAATAATTTGACAGACTTGAAAAATATTGTTGAGGCGATTGGCACATTGGAGCGCAGCGTTCATTCTGGCGAAATTTGGAAATATGTATAATTTTTATATTGTTTTATATACAATAAAAAATTTAGGAATTCTCCAAATTGTTATAATCTTTTCATAAATTTATATTATTTAGGCGAAAAATAATTTGAGAACTGAGTAACGGAATACCTATTTGACAATCCTGGAGACCTCACTTCACAGCAGCGGCCTATTTGACGCCTTTTTATGTGGAAAGTACAGCGCCAAAAACTTATCTGACCCGCAGCACGTGTCAAATGTTGCAAAGAAAAAAAACTACGGATCCGCACGAACGCGCGTGGATGTGTTGTCAGTGTGTTCGTCTATGAGTAATTTCCATAGAAACCGATGACAGCTCAAATAACTTTATGTCACGCACTAACGCATTCACGCACAACTGTACGGTGCTGCGTTCCAGTGTGCGGATCGCCTAAATAATAATGGACAATGACTGACAAGGACAGATTATCCAATAGATATTGCCATATCCACATTTTATATTTTCTACCACTGTCAGTTGATTCGGACTAATCGTGGTCCTATTATAGTAGGTAAATGTACTTGGAACCCACAATCATCCGCGAAACCGTCGGGTTTTCTCTCTTAAGATTATGTTTATTTATGTACCTTGGCCCAAAGCCTGAGATAGCCTAAACAATTCACCATTACAATTTTTTCGTCGCTAATTTTAATCTCGAATACCCCAAATGGCGATAAATAGCGTACATTGGCAACACTTTGTTGGCGCGACGCCGGCAGTACCGGACTAAGTCCATCAGAGGCCCGGGGCGGACAACCTTTATAAGGCCCCCAGTTTAAGAAGTTTGATGTAATTTTACAAGCTTTTTATTCAGTTCACATTTGTATGTTTAAGTGTTTTTATTTATTTAGTTAAAATTACTTCTTTGGCGGAGGGGGTCCTCGACCCTGATCTTAATTCTGTTTGAATAGTGATACGGCGATAGCTACGCCCCTGTCACAACTCCGAACCACCTCTTCGATATGTTCTAAGCATATTTTAAAGCCTTGTATAGGATTTGATCAAGGCAACTTGGAGACGTTTGGAGGCCCCCCTGGACCAGAGGCCCGGGGCAGGCCGCCTTTCCCGCTTTGTTCGTTAGTCCACCCCTGGCGGCGCGGTGCCGGCGTGGCGTGAGCTCGGCGCGAGCGCGGTGCGATAGTTGCTAGGCAACGACAGCGCGGCGCGATAGTTGCTAGGCAACGACAGCGCGGCGCGAGGGCGGTGCGATCGTTGCCTAGGCAACGCGCCAGCATCGCGCCGCGCCCGAGCCGCGCTCGCGCCGAGCTTTGTGTGTGGCAAGGCCTTAAAGCAGTTTGTCGAACGGGACGCGTGGAGTTTTGAAATAAATTTAAAAGCGTGCAAACTTCCCGCGTTTGTTTGGAGTATTCCTGTGAGCAATAACCGGCACGTGACTCCGATACCAGGGACACAGCTGCGGATGCTACTTTATTGCTGTTCACAATTTGCTCTCATTGAAATGTAGCCGCGTGTCTGTAACTTCGACTGGAAATGCTTGATATCTCCAAGCAAGCTTACATGGACGTCATATGACCTAAATCCGAGAAAATGCTGTCCAAAGTAGCCACAGCTGGCGCGGTAAGATTCTGAAAACCGTTTTTTTTTAATATTATACGGCAGACAAACATGCAAGCGGGCCACCTGATGGAAAGTGGTCACCGCCGCCTATGGACATCAGCAACACCTGGGGCGCTACTAATGCGTAGTCCGTCTCTGAAGCGACATATAATACCTCTTGAACGATCTCTTGTCATAGTTCAAAGGAAACACTGTAGCTGGGAGCTCATTCCACATCCGATTCGTATGAGCGAGGAACATTCTTTTGAACCTTCGCATGGTGACTTTATAATCTAAATATATTTTCCTTGTCTTTCCCTTTTCGCATTATTTGGGGTCGGGTCTCCTCGTTCCCTTCCGCCAGGCAACTCTGTCCTGGGTCGTCTCTCTAGGCACTTGGGTTTTCTAATGTCCTTTAGAAAACCAGGTAGCATGGTGGCGTTCTCTGCTTATTTTAACCTTGGGTAGGCTAACTGCTGTTTGCACCACGCGGTTGCTATCGCATAGCATCGCACTTTACAATCGTAATATTGTTAACTGAAATAAAATTCACCAATTCCTTTACAATTTGACGAATTCGTTTTCGAGTTAACTTAAAAACATTACCTACGTTAAATTCGGTTAGGTTCGCGTTGAGACAAAATTACGACTCAGCCCAATGCCGTATTGCACAGTTCTCAATTTTTAGACAATTTATCCACAAGTTCAATGTTAATTTCTACAAGAAGACCTTTTAACCGATTTATATGTGGGCGTACCCGCGGACAGCCGCTATAGGAAGTACAGAAGGAATAAATCAAGTGATTCCGAGAAGCTTATAAGAAGTATGTGTTTAGTTTAGAATTGTATATTGAACAAAAACTCATACGAAAATTTGATAACATACCGTACGTGGTTGCCAAAACATTCGTATCCATGAATTCTTGACGTTTTCGGAAATCCGACACTATAGAGGTATCGTTATTAATTGTTGATGTATCGGACAATTTCTCATAAATCTTGTTGAAGGAATTAATTTTATTGCCTGGCTTACGATTAGGAGATCCACTCCACCTGATAGCAAGAAGTGGCATTGTCGTGTGTAGGTACTTATATATTTTGTTTGTGTGTAAATTAATTAGTTATGGGCGACAGTTACCGCTAACCATCAGATGGGCTGTGGACAGTCCACTCTCTATGTCGTCCAACAACACGAGATATTAAACGAAATAAAGAAAACGTTCACAGCGACGGGACGCAACTAACTGTACAGGTGAGGCCCTATACATCAAAACACGTTTTCCTCACTCCAACGGTTTTACTAAACCCAACAAGAGCAAAATAAGAATGACAACATCGCCATCAAAACATTGTCATCTCGCCACGAAAGAGTGCGAGAAAAAAGTGAAAAAGAAATAAGTAATTAAGTTCCAATATACAATGGCTATCACTATGGCAACGCTCCACCGGCGACCGGACCGTACTTGTCCCTGAGGTATTACTCTTGCGCGCTCGTTGCGGAACACTTTCCTCATCTGGCTGGCAGGCTATAAATACTGAAGACAATAGTATCAGTCAAACAGTGTCTGGTACAACAACCAACATGAGGTTGTTGGTAGCATTCGGTGTTCTGTGCCTCGTGGCGGTTTACGCCAGGGAGCTCGGTGAGGAGGAGAAGGATCTGGTGGCAGCCGCCAGCGGGAAAGGCCACCATCACGAGTCTGGTGGCGGAAAGGAGCACCATGAACACCATCACCATGAGCACGGCCATAAAGGCCACAAGGGCCACAAAGGCCATCATCATCACCACAAAGGTGACCACGGTGATCACGGAAAACACCATCACCACGAACATCACGAAGAGCACGGCGGCGGTCACAAGAAGCATCACGACGAGCATGACCACCACGGTCACCATCACGAACATGGCCATCACCACAAAGGTGGCAAACATGGCCATCACAAGCACCACGATAAGGGAGAAAAGACCGACGGCTACCACAAGAAGTACCATAAGGACCACTTCCACAAGGACCACCACTTCTACGATGACCACCACAAGGAAGGCAAGCACCACAAACACGGGGACCATCACCATCATCACGGGGAGCACGGCGGTCATCACAAGAAGGGAGGTCATCATGAACACGGTCACCACGAGCATCATCATGGCAAGCACGGTCATCATGATAAACATCATCACGATGAGCACCACAAGGGACACAAGGGCCACCACGGCCACGAAGAACACCACCACGGCCATCATGACCATGGCAAGAAGGGCGGTCATCACGACCACAAAGACTGGGGCTTCCACCATGGCAAGCACTAAGTTACCAAAGCAATGCTGTGATATTCGTTATACTATTACGGGTTTTTGTTAGATTGTTTGTAAATTATAGCAATACTCTAGGTGTTATCTATTGAAATTGTTAAGAATAAATTTTTGTTAAATACTGAACAGATATTTTTAATTTATTTTCTTTTAGATTTCTCTCATACATTATAAAGAGTTATAAACTCGAGAGATTCACATCCAAACGTTTATTTTATACAAATGACGTTGCATGCGGGACATAGGTATATTTTTCCCTGAAATTTAGCAAATCAGTCGGCTTTAACCACTTCCTAATTTGTCCATTTCCAAACATATGAACAGAAACAGTCAAACTGTAAATATGGATAGCTCTTGATTTAGTACCACAAATTAATATTAACCTTCCTACTATATTCAGTCAGGTTCAGGAAGTCATCTGATATGATAGACTAACTATCTGTCTTATGCCATGTGCACCCATCATAACCACTTCTAGTCACTCAATAAGAATTGACAAATTCTATAATAATATACGTTTACATGGCATATAAAGTCTAGTATATAGGACCTGAGGGCCTATCGGCTATCTCAGTGGACAACTGAATTTGACATAAAAAAATCTGACACTACTCTAATTTTGGTAGACGCTATTGCCAGTTTTCGACGTAGATGACGTGGTGTAGAATTATCTAGTGTCAAATACAGTTGTCAACTGAGTTAGCCAATAGCCCCGCTGGACACAATAGATAAATTATCCAGGATTTGGCAGATCAGGTAATTACAGTGAAGCGACTGCAAAGTGCCATTTGTGCCAGATTGGATCATGGTATTATGGTAACACATTCAGTCGCCTGGTTATGCAGGTTTCATCACAATCTGCTTACCACCACCACCACCACAGAGTGACCAGTTTACATAAGCTGGCCTGCATGCCGGTTTGTCTTTAGTATTACAAAAAAAAACAATGTTTACCGCCACCGTAAAGCAGCGGTTAGTATTAAACCAACATACATAACTCAGATAAGAGTCATTGGTTGGTACATGACATCACTGGGGTTCGAACCTAGTACCTCTCATTTACGAGTTGGATCCCTTAACCACTAAGCCATCGACGCTCTCAGACACACAATAGACAATAAGCTGTTAAATTTTACATGCACTTTGAAATTCTGTAAGTACCTATTCAGAATACTTGAATGGACTCTATTATTTTTCGACCGAAAGTAGGTACCTACCATAAATGCCACTCGAGAATAATATCTCTAACAAACTTAGCTTCCTGTTAGAGACAAAATCTTCGAAATTGGTTCATTAATTCCTGACTAAAAACTTTCAACATTAGACTTCAGCTCTTCATAATAAATAGAAAATAGAGAAAATTAAGTTGAACAACGAAACAATAAGCTCAATTTGTATGCAATTTTCCCCACAATTTGTTAGTGGAAGTGAAATCATATATGTTGCGGTGACCCTACAAGTGTAGAACTGAAACTGTAACCACAGCACTCGGGTTATTTACAGGTGTATTTGGTGCTAAACTTAATTAGAATTGAATGGCATTTAATGTGTCCAGTAATCGTGTTTATTAAATAATTCCTGTGTTCTTATAAGGCTGTATGCATTTAAGTTTTTACATAGGAATAACAGTTACATAAAGTATGTCTAAGCAAACAGTCGACAAATGAAGTGGTAATAAAGTTGAAGACGATGTAAGCAATTTTTTGGTATTGTGTCAACAAGTGTTTAGTTCTGCTGACGCGAATATTAGTATTCTTACCTAATAATAACATTAATATTGGTTTCTAAGATAATTTATATTTAAAATATCGATGTACTTATTATTAATAATACTTGGTTTGTAATTATTCTCAGATGTATACAAAATTGTTCTACCTATTGTTAAATTAAGTTTTATTAATTCTCACCTGAAACACAGGGTATCCTAGTTCAGGGAAATTATTTATTACTATTTACATTTTACTTGTTTTAGATGTAACATTGAAATGTATTCTGCAAAGATTTAATAATAAAAAAATATTTGTTTATTTATTTTATTTTGTTAGTTTATCTGTAAATATGTGCCGGTCTCTGCAGTATTGTACCTATAACTAAAATAAGTATCCATAAGACCATTTACATATTATTAGCAGACCACCTGAAAAGCATTTCTTGACGGGATCGTCGTTTCATAAGTTCTAACCGGAATCATAAATATGAAAGTACCCATTTTGTTTGTTTAAAGTTCACCGCGTTACGTTGTTTTATACAAAATTTTGCACAACAATTATTATGTTCTATATTTAAAATCGCACATACGAGTAGAACACAAAGCTACATTTTAGGTTTTATCCTAAACCACACGAACGAAATCGTGAAAAGTATTTCTTTCTCACTCAAATACCATAACTTACCTAAAATATGGATATTGTCGTACCAATTCGTTTTATACTTCTTACGAAAATACTAATTCTGTACTTATCTACTCGTCAAAATATAAACAACAAAAACGTGTGCGAGAATATAGTTGTACACAAAGAGGTCAATGCTTTGCGGCTACGGCAACTACATTGGAATTGGAACCGCAAAGTGGCTTATTTGCTGCCACCGCGAATATCCGAACGCACCGCGTCAGGGATGGTAAGGAGCTCCGTAACCGAATCCGTAAATTTTTTTATGCTACTCAGTGAGCAACGAGCAATATTCAAATTTTTTATGGTAGTCAGTGACCAACGAGCAGACAGCCAACCAGATCGGAAGGGCAACTGTAGCTCGTAACTTCTACTACTATACAAAAATATAAAATTATTTATCCGAAATTGGTACCTGGCTTATAATTTTGTTTTTGTTTTACATGAAATTATGTTGAGGGATTGCGGAGTCCTACCTCACGGGCCCAAGCTAATCTCAATTGCTCATGACCCTCGACTGACAGACTGGAGGAGGCTCTGGCGAATCGACTTTTCGCTAGCCAGTTGTGCGGGTCATATGCAGTCGCCAAAGTCACACATTCAGAGATCCGAAGACTGGGTAAAGTGGAGGAGGGTAGAGTAGGAAGAGATACGAAGACCGGGTGAAATGGAGGAGGATGAGTAGGAAAGAGATCCGAAGACCGGGCGAAGTAAAGTAGGAAAGAGATCCGAAGACCGGGTGAATTGGAGGAGGGTGGAGTAGGAAGAGATACGAAGACCGGGTGAAATGGAGGAGGATGAGTAGGAAAGAGATCCGAAGACCGGGCGAAGTAAAGTAGGAAAGAGATCCGAAGACCGGGTGAATTGGAGGAGGGTGGAGTAGGGAAGTAGGGGAAACTTACACCATCAGAAGCATGGATTTCCCGCTAGAACAATGATGACTGGTTAATTTTTTTTTTCAATATACGGTTAATTTGAAAAATCCTTTACTTCCGAAACTATTAATTTCAAATACGTATCCTTATCCATGGAGCATACGAATCCGCTCGTAATGATTATTTTCTGAGTTATGTACATTAGTTGAATGCTAACCGATGCTAACGAAAACATCGTGATGAAACCTGAACATTTAGGCGACTGAAGCCATGATCCAATATGGTCAGATTCTCCTGGTAGCTGGGTCACAGTGGTCAGATGGCAGTCACTCCACTGTAATTAACTCATCTGCCAAATCCTGGGTCATGGTCAAGGCGGACCTCGGGCCCTCGTGCACGAGACCACAACCGGAACATTAACGCAAATTTATTATCTGGTTCACATCCCTACCCTGTGTCCCTGTGTCATGTAATTGCTTGCATCCGGTACTGGAGTGCATTTATGGGATGAATGGCTAATGGGAAATTTTTAATGTGGTATCATGTAGCTGTTTATATTAATTGGTAGCGAATAGTCAATCCGAGTAGTCAATCCCGGCTTCTGCTAGGGTCCATTTTCCTGCTTTTCTTCTCCACTTTGCCCGATCGGCATCCTCACGTCATAAGCCGTTGATTCTCGCGGCCAACTCGGCGATGGCAATCCATCGAGTCTCCCGCGGGACCTCTTTTCAGATGCAGGCTTAGGCTTATTTCCCACGTATCCGTGGAGCTTATGCATTACATGACCAAACCAGCGCAAGAGCCTCTTCGATCATATCCGCGATGTATCTCACGCCAAAGCTGCCGCGAATGTACCTACTAGTTACGCTCTTGATCAAGTCGCGTAAAGCATTTAGTTGGTTTTGAGTTCGCGGATGTGCTTCGTCAGTTTAATATGCTATTGGCGTCGGATAGTGTTCACGTATAATGCAGGTAAAATTAAATAAACGATTTCAAACTTTGTGTATACAGTGTTGCTTCACTTTATTGTCATACTGAGCATCCTTTACTAAATAGTCTCTGAAATAAATTTGGAACTCAAAACATGTTGCCTGCGTTGGTTTTTCATTGTTTATAATAATAATCATCTTGGCGTCAATGTCTCGGTAGTGCTCTCGCGCACGGGGGCCCGGGGTCCGCTTTGATCATTATCCAGGATTTGACAGATCAGGTAACTACAGTGGAGCAACTGCCATCTGACCTCCGTGACCGTGATAATCTTCCTACTTTCCCCTTTGTGTCATAAAACGCATTCCTTATCACGTGACTCAAGACAGCGGGAAAGTTCTTCTACATTTTAGAGAGCTAAGTATGAAAATATACGTCACAAGCAACATTAATGCAGAAAATTTCACAAATCACAACTACAATATCAAAAGCAATAGACACAAACTGTAACCGAAACCAACAATCAAACTCTCGTGACCAAATTAAGAACTAAAACTAACCGAACACACTTCACTTACGAAATCAAACGGGGAGAAGTAAAACAGCGCCGCCTCTGCCTGTATTACGGTTGCGCGATTGCACATTGGTCGTTGCAACTGCATTGGTAATTCTCCGAGGCCAGGGATCCGAATACAAATTGGTTTAGTTATAAAACTGTAAGCTGTTTTCGCATTACGTAGCCTCGATGTGGGTTCATGTTGTCTATTGTCTAGAAGGGTATCAAGAGAATACAGTACGTACTAGTGCTGCTGTTCTAAAATTAAGGGATTGTAGTCTTTATCGTCGCAAAAACGCGCGTTGGGTGTAATATAAATTTTATCCGGCAGACAAACAGGCATGCGGGCCACCTGATGGAAAGTAGTCACCGCCGCTTATGGACATCAACCAGGGGAGTCACCAATGCGTTGCCCGCCTCTGAAGAGACCTCTAATATACCTCTTGAACGATCCCATGACATAGTCCAAAGGAAACACTGTGGCTGCAATATACGCACTAAAATCCCGTACTGTATTGGTGTACACTACAGTGCCAGTGCTACAAGCTACGAAGATCATTTGGCACTTGGATTAGGGCGTGGGAGTCAAACTTCAACTCCAGCTGTCTGTCAAAAGTATGACATTTCTTTGCGTGTATTTGAATGTAAAAAAAATACAAATCACAACAAACCGAAATAGCATGAATAGTTTTCTACTACAAACCGTAAGCACACAAAAAATACGTAATTTTTTATTCGCGTCGTGAGTTCAAAATAGGTTTCTTATGTTCTGTAGCACTGCACTAACTAGGTCATAATAGTAAAAAGCCTTACAGAATACCGCAGCTAAACAATACTCTTTTAAATAGTATTGTGTTTCTGCCGGTGAGTAAGGTCCCCAGTGCTCCATGGGGTGGGGATTTGAGGAACCGTGGCTTTGGCAGTGAAGGGGCATTTGCCATTTGCTGCCAGAGCAATGTTTTATAGAGGTAGGCAACGCATTAGCGATACTCTTGGTGTTGCTAATGTCTATAGGCAGTGGTGACCACTTTTCATCAGGTGGCCCGCTTGCCTGTTACCTACCGTACGACATAAAAAAAAAAAAAGTAAACGTCCTAGAAAATCTAGTCCTATACACACAACAAAAGCACAAAGGCAAACCTTGTACAAAGCCAAGTGTTTTAAACTCAGACCTACCTATACCCTTGGGGTACCCTAAACATGTAGAAGTAAACAATTGTAGGTTTAACTGAGAGCCAAATACTAGCACATTACCGCCAAAGCGCCAGTCGTTTCAGCGTTCCAGCTAATACTTCGAAAAGAACACCAATACGAACAAATACCAATAGCTTCTACTACTTGTTCAAGTAAAGAAGTTCATTTTTAGTTTACCGCACTACGTTACAGTAGTATTAAGAGCACAGAGTAGTTGTAAAGTAGTTACTTACCTATTTGGTTCCATTAAACTTTATCAGATACCGAGACTCCACACTTTTAAAGCAAATGTGTGTGCGGATGTAGAATGAGCTCCCAGCCATAGTGATTCCTTTGAACTATGACATGGGATCGTTCAAGAGAGGTATCGTTAGAGGCAGACATTGCTGATAGGCGGCGGTAACCACTATCCATTAGGTGGCTTGCTTGCCTGTTTGTCTGCCGTATTACTTAAAAAAATAATATATGCCACTAAGGTGGCAAACTAGCAACTGCGGGGGTAAACGAGTTCGAGACCGCGTCTCGGCAGGCGTAATACAGGACGCCCTCTGGCCTGGTGGAGTGACAATTTGCGAAACGCTGCGTGTAGATGCTGGATGCGGCAAGCCAAGGAGAGGGTGCATTGGCGCTTATTGGGGGAGGCCTATGTCTAGTAGTAGACTAGTATAAATGTCTATAGGCAGTGGTGACCACTTTCCATCAGGTGGCCCGCTTGCCTGTTTGCCTACCGTATGACATAAAAAATAAAAATAAATTATAATGATCCTCTTGAATGAGGTCTAAAAATCAAAGTGTATTATGTAAACTATGTTAGTACTAAATTAATTGAATAAAAATGTAACTTATCGTTAGCATGCAATGGTTACTTGGTGAGAGTAGAAGATTTCCCTCACCCAGCCCACTGGAACTTTGTTTGTTGTCTCTATATAGAGCGAAACATCAACCTTCTTTTACATACCAAATTAGGGTGAAATCAACAGCGATATTTGCTGTACCTCTAAAAATCAAAATAGGTGAAGTCAAAGGCACCAACAATTTTCGAGTCGAGAACAAGTAGTATCAGTTCAGGAAAGTATTTAGCCGTAACGTAGTTCCGCCCACTTACCTTTATTGCCCCACCGCTATAGGTTACCATAAACAAACCTATAACAGAAATTTCCTCTCGCACATAAAGATTCGTAAGTTTCATCCTTTATCTTCCTGAGATTAATCGATGCACACACAACGATAACAATTCGTAAGTTGTACACTTATTAGTAGAACAGTAAGTTAATAGAACAAAGTAGTTTGTGCTCGAAATAAATCAGATACATTATTACTGTACAATACTTAAACAGAATTAAATTTTCTCTTAGTAATAACGGTAATAAATATTTGTGAATTCTCTTTCAAGTGAGCGTAACTAGTTTTATCAGTATTTAGTACGCTTAAATTAAAATACTGAACAGGCAGAATACTGCCTTACTACAAAAGGAACTAGGCAAGGAAATCTTATAAGTTAGGCCTAGCATAAAAAGCGTGCATAAATGACGCAGTAATAATTATATCCTAAGATAAATAAAGCATTATTTTAATATTTTAATGTAGACTTCCCGGCATTTGACCATCATCTCACCGGGTGGTAAGTGACGATGCGGTCGAACATGGAGCATGCCTTGAAGGCGTCTAGATTATAATGATCTGGGCATACACTTACAGGCAACGTTTTCCATTCCTTAGTAGGTAATAAATAAGCAAAATCTTAATAATCGAAATAACCAATAACTGAAAATATAGTTATACGCATAGGTATTCTCAACAATACAATAGAAACAAGCGAGGTATATCATACACCCCTCAGTAAAACAGAACCAAACCAAGTACTTGTCACCAAAATTTCCACTCGATCAAATCGAGTTATACCCTCTTCAGCTCCATTTGAAACACAAAACCTAAACCGAAGTAATCAAAGACGAACCAAATGAAGTTATATTATAACATATGTAAACAGAATATCGGTATGACAAACGGATTGAGATTAAAGAGCGTGTTCAAATGAGGCAAAGTAAGTGTTCTCGTCTGACGGATACGGCTGGATGGGCACTCCGCGTTACTATGCGACTACACGGAGTGGATCGAGACGAATAATAATGTGGTATAAGTTGTACGCATATGCGGTATTATCATTGTAATATTATTGTTGAGTGAAAACATTTACTGGATAATACCGAGAATGTATCAATAGATGAAGATGGAGAAACACTGTCTTTGAACAAAACTTGGCCTACAAAATATGTTATATCTATTGACAAGCTTTGTAAGGTCAAAACACAAATGAATGAAGGAGGTCTTCAGAAAGCGAGAGAGTGGTACGATAGCCTGCCAGGCTAGCCTGCAGCAGTGATCTCTCCACACACTCAACAATTTTATGGATTATACTGATTTGCTAACTCCATTCGATCTGCAGCACGTTCTACCGTCTAACTGAAATTGAAAAAGTTGTTAATATCTACTGGACGTCCGGTTTTTGCCTTGACATGGTTCATGCAGAATTCGGTATAAGTATACTGAAGTATTTGATCAGAGATCCAAGTAAGCCCATAATATAAACTTTTGTCAAAATTTAATCAGTTTCATTATATAAACATAACAGACTATGGCGGATTGCACTAAATTATTATTTATTTATTTATTTTTATTTTATTTATTTGGAAGATCAACAGCTTACAATTTACATAAGAGCAGTAATATAAAACAGTCAAAAGCCAATTACAAATCTTCACCAATATGTAAAAATAAGCTTATGTTACAAGTAATATAACTACTCTCCTGACAAGAACAAGTGAGTGAAAATAATCATGCATCTCTACAAGGATTTGGAAAAACAAAACATAAACACAAATAATAATTTGAGAGTAAACTAAGAAAAAAGAAAGACTGCAAAACAAAAATTGAACCAATAAGTGAACGTACATAGTTCGCACACTGACAGTAGTGATAGGAGTGTCAAGGTGCTTTATCGGTAAAAAATTCATTGCTTAGAATGCGTTTAACTGTAGTAGCACTCGTATTGAAGAGGTCAATATCATGACGAATAGTTAGGTTATTAAATTGTGCACTGACCCTTATGAAGAAAGAATTTTGTCGATAATTTGTTCGCGGTGAACCTGTATGAAGAGGATTACCATGTCGCAGTGATCTATTAGGCACCCGTAACATTTGATAGTAAATCAGGGGAATCGACTCTGCCACCGACTATGTTCATGAGATACACAATGTCCGACATGTTCCTTCTTTTAATTAAAGGGAGAATATGATGCCTTCTGCATCTTGCTTCGTAGTCAGCATCACAGGTTTTACCTTTAAATTGGAGGTATCTCATGAAACGCCGCTGTACGGACTCTATCCAATTAATATAAATATCGTAACGCGGATTCCACACTTGAGATGAATATTCGAGAATACTTTGCACCAGGGAACTGTAAAGGATTTTGATTGTTTTAAATTTTTTGAAATTTACGCATGATCTTATAACAAAACCAAGAGCTCTGGAAGCCTTCTTAACAGTTGCATCGATATGTTCCTCATATGTTAGCTTCGAGTCTTGTATTATACCCAAGTCTCTAATTGAATTTTGGTAAGATAAACATTCGTTGTTGATGGAATAAAGGTGTTTAAAAATATTAGTTTTCCTAGAAAAGGTAATTGTATGGCATTTGGAAATATTAAGGTCCAACTTGTTAGCGCGACAATAGGACTCAAGTCGATGCAGGTCGGCTTGAAGAGAAAGACAGTCAGCAGGATTACGTATTTCGGTAAAAAATTTTATGTCATCTGCAAATAACAAGAATTTAGAGTTTCTAAAACAGGAGCCAATGTCATTTATAAAGATTAGGAATAAGCAGAGGACCGAGCAATGAGCCTTGAGGAACTCCAGACGTATCCTGCATCCATGCAGAGGAATACCCATTTAGAACCACTGATTGAGTTCTATGCTCTATATACGAGCTAAACCACCTGTAGAGGTTACCATGGACGCCTGCTTGATATAGTTTTTGAAGCAATTTTATGTGGTCTATTCTGTCGAAAGCTTTGCTATAGTCAGTGAAGATAGCATCGACCTGGTATCCGGAATCCATAGATGAAGAAGTATATTCATGGAATAGTAGCAGATTTGATACAGTAGATCTGCGACTTAGGAACCCGTGCTGCTCTGGGATAAACCATGCCTTTAGAGAAGCATATAACTGCTTGTAGATTATCCGTTTACCTTTGAGAAAATGCATAGCTTTGATATGGGCCTGTAATTTTGCACATTATTACGGTCTCCCTTCTTAAAAACTGGAGTAACATGTGCAGATTTCCATATGGCGGGTACCTCTCCTTCAATCAGAGATCTGTTGAACAGTATTGCAAGTGGGGAAGCAAGGCTCTCAGCACACCTTACAATGAAAATTGGAGAGATGCCATCAGGGCCCGCGCCTTTCTTCAAATTCAGTGATTTTAATTGAGAACCATCTCCGTGTCAATTTCTATACTGCTTAAAGCGTTGATCATCGCGGAGCCGGTTGGGGCTGGCAAAGAAGAGGGAGTGATATCGGTAACACCAATAGATTCGCGAGGCATGAATGTGGAATGGAAATAGGAGGAGAACAGGTCACAAATTGAATCACCACTTTCAGCACTGCGATCTCCCAATTTCATGACTGACGGTCGGGACTTGTCTCCGCGTCCCAATGATTTGATGTACGACCAGAGGGTTTCGGGGCATTCAATAATCCGTTTTTCCGCTTTTTCCATATAGTCGTAATAACACTTTCTTTCTAATTGGGCAGCTCTTTTTCTTAGCAACGAAAATGGTATATAATCCTCGAGATTGCCGTAGATTTTATATTTCTGGTGGAGTTTGTGTTTTTGTTTGAGCACCCTCTTTAAATCATGGCTATACCAAACGGGATAATAGGAAGGTTTAACTAGCTTATGTGGAATGTATTGCTCACGAAGTTTGCTAAGTATATCATAAAAAAAGGAAAGGGCATCATTCAATGAACAATTATGGAGGTGGCGGTTCCAGGGGATACTGTTCAAGCCAGAGCAAATGGATGTATAGTCGTCAGATGAATAAAAGTATTTGAGCCGTGGGCGAGTTTTCAGCGGTGTTACATTGGAAAAACTAGTTGTAATTTGAAGCGACTTGTGATAGTTATCCTCAGGGACTAGTGGATCATGACAATGGTAAACACTGACTGTATCATTGCAAAAAACAAGATCCAAGAGTCTGTTATTGATGGTGTTACTTATGTCATAGTATTGCTGGAGATTATTTTGAGCTAAGATGTCAAAAAACTCCAACAACTCACCACCCGATCCGCAAGGCTCCAAGTAGGTAGAGTCTGCAACAGCGTTCCAAACAAGGGAACCGCTAATCGTGTAGAGATTGAAGTCTCCCATGATGATAAATTTGTCATTAGGGCAAGAGCTCATAATGTCACTTAGTTTATTAACATAATTACGAAGTTGGATCTGAATACTGTTACCCTCATTCTCTCTACATAGGTAAACCACGCAGAAATGTACAGATGTATTACCTAGTTTAACAGATATCCAAATATCTTCAGCAGAAGATCGCCATTCGGGTCGCTCCGTGACAACCAGGTCACACCGGGCCGCCAGTAGCACTCCCCCGCCATAGACTTGGTTTCGCGCATCGTAGTCACGATCGCGCCGCCACACAATATATCTGTCATCAATAAGTTCTTGATCGGCAATACCCTCCAGGAGCCAAGTCTCCGTAATAGCCACTATATCAAAACAATTCATATAGAGATTCCTTTTAAAAGGAACTTTTATACTCATTTAAGTTAATACTTAAACAAAAAACCTCATTTAAAAATACTTTATCTACACTCATAGCGTAATGTTCCAATTACATATTCGAAAACAGTCGTTTAAGGGTACACTTTTTTCACGCCAGTATATTAAATTTTAAAAAATTACTTTTCGATACAACATTTTCTATACTATTTTCATTACAGCTGTATCGTAAAATAACTTTTTAATCATTATGCAACACTATTGTATTTGAATTTTTTATCGGGCGTCGGGACACGGCGTAATGTAGGCTGAATACTTAGATGTCTTTACTAAATTCAAAATTTAAATTTTCCTGTTTATATTCTGTGTAATTATTTTCCCGCTAAACAGAATATTTTTTGGAATTGTTGTAATTTGTGTTTGTGAATGTTTTTTCTTATTTTAAGCAAATAAATAGATACATTTTAAAAGTAGTTAAGTAAATTTCCCGCCGCTTGATATCCTCGACGCGTAGATACAACAGAACTGACTCGCAGCTCACTTCCAGATAAGTTGAGAACCCCCTTTTATATGACAGTTGCATAAACTACTATTAAACGTCATTTTAAAACGCATTTATGAATTTGGTGCAAGCCGGGCTTAATTTAGTAGAATCTTGAAGGAGAATCTTATAATATTTTGAACCACAGCGACCAAACATCAGCTCGAAATGCCGGTCATGTGGAACGATCTCTATCCAGAATCGTGAATGTGTAATGTAACTGCTGAATATACGAAACCAGAAAACATAATTAGGAATTGTAGGCATTTCAATAAAATTACATAAACCTTGCAAAAAAGGCTTTTCGAAAACTACCAAATAATGCATTACGGCTTGTTTCGGATTTTTACGGCGATGACGCTCTACTAAACCGCACTAGCCAATGTGTATCATTTACCGCTGACATACGTACAGTATATACCTCAACTAATTTTGCTTTCTCTGAATTACATAAATTGCATATTGTTATTATTGTCGTTACGTCATTAACCGGAATACAACCTAAGTGGATAAAATGGGAACTATGTTAAATGAGAAAACTGATCTTACTAGTTCCAGTGGGATTTGTCCCGGCTTTTTCTCATTAGTTGCTATACATAGAATGTTAATTAAAAATCTTAGTCGCTTATAAGTTGGGCCATCGAATTTCAACAGCTTCCGTCTCTTGAACCGTGAGTATCGTGATTCGTGACGGCTCTCCCGCTTTGCACATTCATTATTCCGATTCAGATTTCGCATTTGTACGCTGTAAGTTTGTTTGTGTGCTGTAAGCGTAGGTACTGAGGATGCGAGAATATGGTCTTTGGTATAATTGTTCTAGAAAATAGTGATAGCAATACCTATAAACCTGGGACTATTTTAAGTCCACTGACAGGTTATGGAGTTCCTGTCGTTGTTTATGTTGTGAGTCTGTCGTTCTTGTTTTCTGTCTGTCTGTAAATGGCCCCGGGTCTACCAGCTCATGATTATCGTTAATCATGACATCTTTTTAAAGTAAGGCAAACATGCAATCGAGTATGCAAGTGATCATCGCACATGCCTATAGGCAAGATACAGATTTGTGTGTAGTATTATTTGATGTGTCATTTTAGAATGATGTAGTTTCGTTTCTTGAAGGTTCCCTTCAATACTGAGTCGCTTTGGAAATACCGCTGTAGAAATTATTGTCGATCTCTAAATCGACATTGAGTAGACTTTTGAAACGATTTGGCAAAGCAGGGTTGTCTCGTGGCATAGATATGTAGGTATATTTGCTCTTACCACCAGGTGATATTATATTGATTCAATAAGCGATAGATCTTTATTAAGTAGAGCGATTGCCTACTGACCTTCGTGACCCTGTTAACAGGTTTCCCCCAAACACAGGTAAATACATAAGTATATACAATGTTTGATATACTAGTAGACTCGGCGCGACTTTGTACACGTGACATACTACCCCTATCCTTCCCTACCCTACCCTACACCTACTTTACCCCTACCTACCCTTTTCTCTTCCTTAAATCTGCCTCTTGAATCACTTTAAGTATCTATTGTTGAAAACCGCATTAAAATCTGTTATTTAAAGGATCTAAGCGTACATAGATACATAGGGACAGATGGCGGGAAGCGACTTTGTTTAATAGTATGTATGTGTATAGATACAATACATAACAATGTGTCAAAGCGAACCAGTGAGCAAGTGTGGCTTAAAGTGAACTTGAATCCTAAGGGGCGAGACATAACAAACTTCGTGTGCGAGTTCCAAGATTTATGTCTTCTCTCTCTATGCAGTTGTTAGAGTTGTTGCTAACACGGCTCGACCGAGACACATTTGCCTGTGAAAATACTGACTACAATTGCTACTACTGTTCTAGGAATTACCGATACCTAGGTAGGTATATAAATGGAGATGACAGATAGATAAACTAGGATACACCGACGAGGCTCCACCGATGGATCAATGGATATTTTTTAAAGTAAATATTGTTTTTTTTGTAATTTTTCTAGGCAGGCATTTGACCGTCACCTCACCTTGTTGTAAATGACGATGCGGCCGATGATTGAGCATGCCTGTCTACGAGTCAATATTTCTAATTTCTTACGTACTTTAATTCGTGTCTACAAAATTTAATAAGTACGAGTTGAATAGTCATATAAGTAAAAGCCATAAATCGAGTCAAGAAACTAAATTTTAAGCTAGAGGCAGACAGTTCAACGCCACCAAAGATAATTCTCTGGTATTTTTAAATAGCAGGATTTCCAACCGCCTTCAAAGCATTTTACATATTATAGCACAACCCCTCACTAAAGTCAGGTTGGCTCTAAACCAGCTGTCTTATTATTGCTGATGTATTTTATGATAAGTTTAACAGGTTTGTTTCGTTCCTGCAAACACATAGACATAGAAGATACATTAATGACCTCAGTAAATCACCTATACTTACTTCCAAAAGTCCCCAAAACCAAAAACACTGCCAATTTGTAATCCGCAAGTGGACAGCAGTTAGCAAGTTGCGTCGTTACTCTTCTGTAATGTCGCATAATGCCCTCCACACTGAACTGCCGTGAACTTCGTAAATCTACCGCAAAACAGTTTGGTGGTTAACATAGAAATTTCAGTTGTAGAAGGTGTTTGAACCTCATAAATTACTGAATGCAATATTGGCGTTGTGTTTATTTGTTCGAGAAGGCGGGAAAGTAATAAATAATTATGAATAGCATTTATTGTTATGTGCCTATTTATTATCAGTATTCAAAGGTGTTTGAAAGTGCAAGTGAGTCGGTGGCACAGAATATCTATCTATACTAACGTACGGTATCTGTAGGTATTCTTTTATGGTTATACTTTCCAGGCATTTGACCGCTATCTCACCTGGTGGTAAGTGACGATGCGGCGTGCGAGTGGGATATATTTAGTTGAGTACAAATATTAAATGTAAAATGACAGTAGTTTAGTCATAATATTGAAAAAACATAAAGGGGTAACTTTGGGATTTTTTTCTATCGAGTGAAGTTAATTATATCTTGTAACTTAATACAATTTTGACTAAACTGTAATACATATTATTTTACGAGAATTTAAACTCTATTTTCTATGTCCCCTATGGGATGTCTAGTCTTAAGTAATCCGACTCATAAGAGAGAGGTGCCGAGTTAGAACTATTTTCTGAAATGACTCTAGTTTGAGTTATCTACATTAGTTGAATAGTAACCGATGCTCATATAATAAGGGAAAATATCGTGAGGAAACCTGCACATCCAGGCGACTGAATTTGCAACGTTGATCTAATCTGGTCAGATTCATTACTGTTTTAAACTATCGCGGTTATTATTCCACATTTTAAGGGTATGTTCCGGGTTTCCTACCAAGTACCGGTGTCGAAATATCGGGCTACTTCTCAACAAAGGTATTCGGTAGGAAACCCGGAACATACCCTTAAAAAGGTTCATTACTGTATCACTATCACTACACAAAACATACACATGCCGCGTCAGTCTGCCTGTCTGTCTCTCTGTCTGTTCGCGATAAACCTCAAAACTCCTTTATGAATTATCATGTTGTTTTCATCAATAGACAGAGTGATTCACGAGGAAAGTCAAAATAAAATATTTACTTCAGAATCTATTTGCATCATAGATGATTTTTATCATACACACTGGACAAGTTTTCAATCGAAACATAGTTAGGTATAATTTTGGCACCTACGTATTTGCTGTTTACCAATTATGTATGCATTTTTTTAGAATACCTTTTATGTCATCTACGTTTTAGGAATCAAATATGAAAAATAACAGTAAATCTCCTATATCCTGCCATACAACGAGACGTCTCACCGTGCAGGTGGTTTCCAAATCCATTTACCAACCAAATATCCACGCTGTATGATCTCTTTCAACATTGGCAATACGTGATACACGCTGAGCCCGAAGGATCGATTGGTACACAACACATGCTTTATTCTTTGAATAGTGATGTTATTATGTGGTCTTGTTTTTACCAATGTTTCGTAGTTTGAAATTTAGAGAATATATACATAAAACAAATTCTATGTCTATTTGGTACGTAGCCTTGAACAACGCAATCGTGATTTAAAATCTGTATACAATACAATATAATACAATACAATACCACTTTATTGCACACCAGGGAACATATACAAAAAATTATGAAAATATAAGAAGACACAGTACAATGGGCGGTCTTATAATTAATTAGGTGAGAGATCGTAATAATTGAGTTGGATACAGGTAGGTAGTGCTATTACTAATTAACCTAAGTACGTAGTATCAACATTCATAAATGGGCAAATATCAAAACCATATCATCATCACAGCCCATAACAGTCCACGCAGGACTTAGGGCCTCTTCCTCGAAAGGGGAGGTTTCTGCCATAATCTCATATCCATTTTCCAGACTCTAGTTCTTTTGTCTCTAGATCTTGTATAAATATATCAATGGAAAGCTTTACTCCCCATTTTCCTTAATTCTAGATCTTAGCCTTAAAAACATTAGTCGCCTTGTACAACACCCACGAGTGTAAGGGGTTGGTGCCATTCTACGCTGCCGGACACCACACGGCCAATACCATATCATACACAAATAATCACCCCCCAACGGACGCAAAATAATGTCCCTAACCTTTATTTTTAAAAGTCATAAAAAGTGTAACAATCTGTTTAACAATCATTTAGCGGGGGATGTCAGATTCCAAGTCAATTAAACTTGTGAAAATCTGAAAAAGTGTGTTTCATATTAGTATGCTTGGATTTAGAGAAGGTCGGTCTTGTTTAGGAGATAGAGAGAGTTGATCGATACTACTCGCTTCTCTCGCTACCCTAAGTACGTACTTGGTAGGCCAAGCTACAAAACAACGGTGTAGGTTATAGGTAACAGTCAAATTCCTGACTATCAATTAAAAAAGCCCATGGAGAATTGTTGATTATAGATATTATTAGCTTTTACCCGAGGCTTTGCTTCCATTAATTTAGTTTTGTTTTACGATTTTTATAAAAGTTAAGTAAATAAGTCATAATTTAAATTCCCGTCAATTAAGAGGGGAATACGTATCTGTGCACAATTTCATATTTTTTTCTCATACTTCAAAAACGGCTAACGCTCTTTGTATATGACGTAATCATTGTCAACAATTTATAGTACAAAGCCACATTTTATCTGACCCTGTTGTTGACAGCAAAATGACATTTCCAAATTGCAACATTTAGTTCCAATTTTGGCCACTAAATCAGAGAAGTTTGTAGCAACTTTTTTGGTAAATGGGTAGGTGTCCTACAAAGCTAGAATAGTTTCCTAAATCTAGACATTTGAAAAGCTGTTTCCCTGGTCTTGGTCTTGTTTCTTTTGCCCCTCACTACTTCTTTATCTTTAACCATGATGCAGTTTGTGCGTGCTCGCGCTTTTCCTTTTTTATCCCATCCTATTGTTTCATTTCATAAAGGTACCTACTATTTGAATGAAAGTAAAACAAAACTTACATTGTTTGACATCGAATTGAAACTAGATATAAAGTTTATCTTATTTCAAAGTTGTAAAACACGTTAACTGGTTATTGAAATTCATGGTTTTAATTTGAATTATGTTTAAATACGTTAAACTTTGTGCAATATTTTATATTTCCCAGGTTTCAAAAATATTTATAAACCAAGATACGATGAAAAACAGAATGACAGAAAATAACAGCGATAGTTTAAAATAGTACCTCATTTTTCTACCAAAGATTGTAAAAAAAGTTACGTACCACGTAAATATTACGTTTCTGCAATACGTTACCGACATAATTCCGACCTGAAACAACTTCAAATCTCTAAAGTAAACCCGTATCCAGTTAAGCAAGCTTCCCCTTTACCAGGTTTTTTTTTATTAAAAAGGCTACGTAAAGCGAATGAACAAATATTAACTTTGGCTTAATTAATTTAACTTAGCAACTTGATAGCTCATAAACTGTTGGATTTTGAAGAATTTTTCCGACGTTTTAATATTAAAAACAATATTGTGGTCCCTATGGAGACTTCCTCTTGCTTTTTATGCATTACTAATGAGTTGTTTAAGGAAAGGTTTTGATACTTATTTTTGTTTACTCGTGCATAGATGTATATTATTATTATATACCTATTGCTATTCATTTCAATAAAAACGTCATATCCTCATTATCATCATCATCATTATCATATCAGCCGAAAGACGCCCACTGCTGAGCATAGGCCTCCCCCAGAGATCTCATAGGCTAATTACATGGGCCGGTTCTATGCCTTCCGCATCCAGCTGGTACCTGCCATCATATCTTAACGACATAATTTATTAATTAAATAAACATTTATAACATATATATTTGTTCTCGATAATTCTGCTTTCGAAATAAGAAAACATACTACACAGGTTCTCCCTGCAATATCATATCAGTTATGAATAAGAAACAAAGAGTTTTATTCGTCTTTGTATGAATTTTGCTAAGTATTGGTGCGCCTATACCACGTTTATGGTTCGAACGTATACAAGTAGGTACGAATTTGAGTAAATTAGGATACCATCAATATGAAAATGGGCGTAATCTTATTTTATTTCGTTATCCAAATTATTTACGCAAATGAACAGACATGAAGTCTCTATAAGATTATGGTCCAAGGTAAAAGAAAAAATCGGTAACACTTTCAATACTATCCTTCTTTTATCAAAGCTCATAACAGTCACCTGCAGGACTTAGGGCCTCTCCCACGAAAGGAGAGGTTATTGCCATAAACTAAATGCTTGGCAGGAAAGTTGGAGATCACAGTGTTATTAATACAATGGAAAGCGCTGCTCCTAATTTTCCTTGACTCTAGATCTTTGCCTCAAAAACTTTAGTCACCTTTTACAACACCCACGCGTGTAAGGGGTTGGTGCTATTCTATTCTGCCGGACACCATACGGTTACCCAGTCAGTTGGCTGTCTGTCCACATTCCTACGTCCGGCTCGTGGTCTCCACTCCTAGGCTTGATTTAGGTTTTATAGTTACAAACATGCATATACTCCGCACGTTACTGAACCAGTTGGCTGTCTGTCTACATTCCTACATCCGGCTCGTGGTCCCCACTCCTGGGCTTGGTTTAGGTTTCATAGTTACAAACATGCATACATTTTTATGATATTATACTCAGCGACCAGCAGACAGCCCACCTGATGGAACGTGATAACTGTCCTCCATAACATCCATGATTCATGCATTTAGGTTTCGTGTAACAAAAATGCATAAGCGCTGAAGCTTTTGTCGAAGAAAGGGGTGGTCTAGACTTCTCAGGCTTGACAGAGTCTTACTACCGGTAAAAATTGCACCTTTCTTATGAGTAGGCAAAGGCCAACGTCTTATTATATGCTCGTCAGTTTAGGGTTCTATAAAGTCAATAGATATACTAGTATGTAAGCTTTCAGAATACGCTGTAACCTCAATTCTTAAACCTTCTACTTACCTAGCAAACAGGCCGCTCGTAAAAAGGCGTCGATCATAAAAATATTTGATTAGGCCCGTCTCCCGACACCACGCCAATTCGCCATCTTGAAACTTTTATCAGAGCACGCTGTGTACGCGAGCTCGCTATGAATTATTTAGCTCTAACGCAAGCGTTACTTGGAACCTCGTATGGAGGAGGCCTCTCATTATATCGATACCAGAAGGTTTTGGGTGTTACCAGTGCATTATCAGCTAGAGTACATCAGTTTACTACCAACCCCTTCTCATGTGTCACCATTGAAAGTAGCTGAACTATCACCTCAGTCCGTAGGATCCCATACCGACCGATTCTATATCTCTTGCATCTATCAGCTCCCTACAACCCTTACGATGTCTTTCATCCATCTCGTGGGGGGCCGTACCACGCTGTGATAACCGGTGCGTAACCGGTAAATCAAACCTTATTTTCTCGACATAAAGTCTGTTTTGATATTGAGATAGTTCACGGCAAACGACATTTTAAAAAGACGAATCATGTATCTATGTGTAGATAAAGCTTATTTTCTCTGGTAGGTCAAAATATTCTGAATAGTCTAGTTTCTTAATTAAAGCTTGTGGTTGTAATTCCGATTGCTAGAGCAATCCCTGTCTCTGTACAAAAACAAAACAATTTCCCAAAAACCATCACTCATGGCCCCATTACACCGGAAGGATGCCCCGTGACGTCATAAATCAGGATACGCTTGCGTTCCGTTAGCCATAATTTGTCATAATATGTAGACAAAGTTTATACCTCAATAGGAATAAGTGTATGAGAAGGAGTATGAATGTGGGAGAGGCAAAAAAGGTGTGTAATAATAGTAGTTTGTAACACTTCATAATATTACCTACATGGCTTTTGAAGAACCACAAGTTATAGTGCAAAGTAATAACTGCGGTAGGGAGATCAATCCACAACTTGCACGTGCACCGCGCAAAAAGTAGCGCGATGCGTTGAAATATATCCCATCATAGTTTATTTTAAGTTCATTACGGTTTTAGTAGGGGCACTGACATAATCTCTGCGTTTAGAAGGAAGATTAATGTTGAAAATATAGGTACTAAAAGAAACGCTGTTACCCATTTTCTGGTACATGGAGGTTGGTAGGCATCTAAGTCATTATTCGCCATAAGAAACCTATAAATCACAGCATTTTGTTTTTTATTATAACACTTTATAGTAGACATCAGTTTGTTGTTTATTCGAATACAAAATACCTACTTACTATAATATTTTACAACCAATTAACACTCTTAAATCTCACACTTATACTATGACATCATTCTGTGCCTGTTTGTTTGATTGTTTGTGTTTAGATTCTGTAATATTGTGTGTGTGTTACTTTCGATATTGTAATTGAAACATAGTCCAAAATGGTTTTTAGTCTTATCTGATGACACCTGGTCTATAAATCTAAGATCTATAAGTCAGTAACTTGAGAATATTTTAACGCAAACTGATTTTGTCTGAGTACCTCTATACATCCGGCGACTGTATGTAGTAATTAAATGTGTTAATTTGTAAAGCCACATAGTGTTTACTTTGATTTCAAAGATTTTTTTATTGAAAATCATTTTTATTATTTCTCAGAGTTGTTATTCGCCTTTATTGCTATATTAATGAATGATAGAAGAAGAATATTTATTTTGCTGGGTATAATGCTAGTGGCTGCAAAAAATAATGTGTTTTTATTACTAAACGATAATACTTAAGAGAGATACGCAAGAAAATTACGTTAAGAGATATTAGTTCGGCGAATTAGATGCATACCTATAAACCTAAATTACTATTATTAAATCTATACACTTTCATTCTAACGGGCAATGTCCCGGTTGTTCGTGTGAGTTGAAGGAGAGAGCTCTACTACAAAAACATACTATTTGAAAATTAGCATGGATGACATCGATTGAGTGAAAAGATAGGCTATGTAAACCACTTGCGAGCACACGTACGACATCAACAATGAATGCAGTCGCCGTAGTCGAAACCGGCCAGGAAGACATCATCATCATCATTAAGAAAAAGTGCGCAAGTTTAAATATTTAAATACATTGCAATAGAAGCCGCATCAGTTTAATAATTACCTACATCTATACCTATTTTTGTAAATGAAGACAGAATTTCACACAATCCAAATTAGCTAGAAATTTATGGTCACCCCACAAGGTATTTACCGGTCGTTCCGTGTCACTTCCATTATCAGACGAGCGCCATTCGAAAAATTCCCCGATTGGGCCCCACTTCGGACCACTCGTCCCTTGAACCCCTCCGTCATTGTCACCCTATTGATTTTTTAATGCGCCATTATGATTGAAGCATCGAAGGGCGTCCAAAATTGGAACTTCGTGGCGCTTCGTGGACAATTTGGAAAAACTCTTTTAGCAGATTACAATGCGAAATTACTTTGAATAAAGGCGTGATGACTGGGTAATTCTTTTAATATTCCATTTGTTAGATTATTAAAAAATATTAGAATAATACGTACCTAACGTTTTTTTCGTCAATATAAACTAAATTATAAATATCTATCTGCCCACTAGGTGGGGCTGGCAGAATATGTCTCTTTCTTTCGTTATGTCTCTTTCTTTCGTTCAACTCGTCATCTCGTCATTAAATCCATAAACATTGACGAATATGAAGCGCATCAAAATTTACGAGTGGAGGTTCGTGACGTCACTTCTCAGTGAAAAGTGATCCTAGATGTGACGTCACACAAAATACATATCTATGAATGAAAATATTAAACATGAAAGTACAGTATTGACGTAATTTCATGTGTAATATTCTTAAATCATATTCTACTTAAAAACTTTGGGTTGATAACAATTTTAATGTTATAGGTACTTTTAAAATATCTTATCTAAACTAACCCTAACTCTTGTAAAAAGCTTGCCACGGTATGTACCTAGGTAGGCATGTAAAAACTTAACACCAAGGATCCCATCAACTTTATTCTTTAATATTAAATAAATATTAGACCATCAACTTATAATTGCAATATAAATAAAGACCACATTACTTATTCTATAATATAAGCAATTACATAGTATATTACTTCCTTATAATTTAATATAGTCATCAAGATATTAAACAATAGGCACATAGAGAAAAATTGATTTTAAACGTGCAAAAACAATTTAAACCCTCCAACAGCCCATCACAACCGCTACTAAAATAGGTTAAGATTTGTTACATATTGCAATCTTGTGTAAATAAATTGATATAGCTTCTTATATAACTAGGTAAAACTAGTCAGACATGTTTCATCATATTCGACTTTACAGACCCTTTTAGTCAGGTGAGCTGGTGTGAAAACCTTAAGAGTAAAAATATTATACCTCTCGATAATAAATGCAAAAAATTGAGCATCATTTATAAAAAAATAAAGAACAATATCATTAATAGTCATTGATACAAACAAACAATCAAAGCTACGAAAATTAATAGCTAAAATATTAGCCTAATAATAAGTTAGGCTACTGGTACTCACTGAAATAGTAATCATTAATTTAAAACTATCGATTTATTGTGTTTCTTGTAGGTATTATTACAACAGTTAAAACTTACTGCCGTTTATTAGCTTACGTACTTCTTGTAAACATCGCAAGAGATTATTACCTAATATTTCACATGCATCAAACATTTGCAAATCGGTATGGATCGCTTCATTACATTATTATTACCCTGTCCTTAAAATATATTTTTTATTTATTTTTTTCCATACAGTTTTACAGCAATGAAATTTAGTTATAAAAGTACAATTCAAAGTTGCAATGCCAATAACAAAACTGCGGTTTAAAATTTCGAGTATCAAACCATTTAGCAGTATGATAACCTAATGACTAAATTGAAAATTAAAACCTTTTATATAGGTTTAAATCAATGAAGTTATGAATAAATTGAGCTGATAGTAATACGTGATATTTAATTAAATCTCTTACATATGTAAATACAAACATAAATAGATTGCTAAAATCATAACCCTCCCTTTTGGCTTTGCCGTAGTCGGGTAATAAGGACTACAGCATCTATATATTTAAAACAAATGTTAAGATGTTTCTCAGTTTTCTAGCACACCCCTAACACAAGCTTTGCTTACTTTGGGGCTAGATGGCGCTGTGTGAGTTTGTCCAAGCATTTATTTATTTATTTACACACTCTACACATACACACAGTCTGGTAAGAAAATTATGAAAAATTTGAAAGCGCAACTTGACAGTAGAAGTACTAAGTTTGACAGAAACTTATTGAAAAAGCATTAGGTATTTAGTTCCTTAATTTACAAGACTTTTTTGCCAAACTGTAGGTACCTATTATACACCAAAACTCTACTAACCTAAACTAAACAACCTAACCTTTTGTGAACAAACCAGTATTAATTGTGTTCTTGGCATAAAGTTAAAATATATTTACTTTATGGTTTTTGGTGAACACTTTAATATTTCACTGTTTTTTGTGTTAAATTTCCTAAAATTTATCTGATCCACGTACGAAAATTACGAAAAATTAGTAGAACACTGTTCCTGGGGGTTTAAAAAGGCAATATTAGCGTTTCATAGTCATTGTTGAAGACATTGACATGACAATTCAAAATATGTAACAATTTTAGCCACCAGCGAGGCTATTATTAAACTCAGTTGGAAACTAAATTTGACATTAAATAATTCTACACTACGTCATCTACGTTGGCCACTGGCTATAGCTTCTACCAAATTAGAGTGGTGTAACAATATTTTATGTCAAATTCAGTTGTTCACTGAGATAGAAAATATCAGATAAGTTTGTAGCACTCTAATATTAACCGTGATAATTAAACACTAACTGTGGCCTTTTTAGACCCCCTGAATATTAAATCCAAACGAATCAATGAATCGGCGTAAACTTCAACCATAAATCTTGAGCGACGATCCTTCCAAAATTATGGTCCACACGCTTCAACGAGTCTGGAGTTTTCTTTGTGGTGCCAATTCTGAAAGACTGGAGCACGTTTCTGGCCACCAGCCGTATAATCTGAAGCGATAACTGTTCACCTGAAATTGTAAATAGAGACAAATTAGTATCTAACTACAAGTTGTCGTAGAGCTCTCTGAAACTAGCCTACTACTAGAGGAAACCGCATCCGAACCGGTCCATCCGTTCGGCAGCTACGATGCCACACACAGACACACAGCTACACAACGCCACAAATACACCGATACACCCATATTTTTTGTCGGGTGTTAATAATAGACAACATAAAACTCTGGTCTACGGAGATTCTAGCTGCCCTGAAGACATACACCGGTAATCAGAAACGCTTCTATAAGGTCTCACATTGCGCGTACGCACAGGGCTTTGAACTGACAACTGTCAATACAAGAGTGGCCATTAGCACTATACGTCCATCAAAAAAGACAAAATTGACTAATCATTGGGGGAAGCTACACGCTCGATATTCATCGTGATACGCGGATTTCGATCCTGGATCACGATAGGATCATGGATCACAGTATTTCTAGAAAATCAGAAATCTACGCTCCGTATCAACGATACGTATCGAGCGTGTAGCATCCGCCATAGAGCCGTTTTAAACGCAGTGCGTACACTTAGCAGAAGTGTCTTACTTCGCATAATAACGCTGCCTTACTTAGACAAATAATATCTGTGTAGACGATTGTTAGTGACCTTTAGTTTTACCCATAAGTAAAAGAGGTTGGTGTTTTCTACTCTACCGGACAGAGAACAATAGAGTAAATTAAATTTATGATTAGTTAGATATAGGTTTGTCTGCAAAATGGGTAAGATCTCTCAAGCCTGAAAAGTCCGCTTGAGTGAGTATGACCGCTTGTATTAATATATTTCATTTCTAATTTTTATATTTTTTTAATAAATGCCTGTTTGCATATGTGGTTTGTTATTATTATATACTTTATTGTACACGAAACAAGATAAAAACCATAATTACAAGAGGTGGTTTCTTTTTATTCCAAGAAAATTCAGTGCATGTATCATAGATGTTACGGGCTACAGTTACCGTTACCGCTTTCCAGCAGTTGAGCTGTCTGCTCGTTTGTAACTGAGTAGTATAAAACAAATTAATAAATAATGTACAAAATTAAAGATCTGTAAGAATTTATTATTGTAAAATAAATTTATTATAGGTAGATAGCTACAAGTGAATCTGTAATAACTAATAGAAGTATTGTTTAAATCCTGACAAATAGAAACACTCAACATTATCGCATTGTCCTAGCTGTAAAAATAATAAAAATAAATCGAGAAAAAAAAAAGTCGGTACAAGACAAGAATAATCACTTCAGACATATCAAACTGTAAAGAACAAAAAACAACACAATTCATAGATAAGTATTGGCAGGAGTGCCACTTATCAATATATCACCGTTAGTCTAACATCATTGACCAAAATATTGGTTACTTTCACAATTTGTATAGGTTCAATATAAGTATGCAACTATACCTATCTACATCGATTACAATGGCCTTCATTATTCTGCGTTGTCACTGTCCACGTGTAGACAATTATGAAAATATATACCCTAAGCCGTAAGTTATAGAGTCTAAAATTGATTAAGCCGCGATCACTAACAAGATAGAGGGAAAAAACGTAACGGTAGTTGGAGATGAAAGAAAAATATTCGAATACAACACTTCACACTTCAATTGAGACGGTAGGTCTAAAGTGAGGCCGATGGTCTTTGTGTGGGCATAATAATAAATATGTCTGTGTATATAACTGTTACTTTATTATTTTATTATAACCCTACAAGTAGCCAAACACAATAGAAAGCGATAACATAAGTCTCATAACACCAGCAATTCATCATCATCTTAAATCGAGTCGAGTCTGGCGGAGCAATAGCCGTACGGTTGAAAACACTCTCAGATCCAAAAGGGGCAAATAGGTACCCCTATTCATGACCAAATGAATAGTGAAATTTTGAGGGAAAAAAAAGCCCTAATGATCTTATGTAGCGCAATTATTTGTATGGAAATTATTGTCATTTTCAACAAAATTCAATTTTTACAAATTAGTAAGACGACAGTGCCGATCAAACAGCACAACGTGATGTCGAAGCATCTCACTCTATTTAGGACGTATTTTTTCCTCTTATTTTTGATTACATGATGTATTGGGTACTGCACCTACTAGGTTCAATTTCTTTTTTCTTTAAGCAACACTATGCAACAATAACCTAATCGACAGGCGACCCCCGACGAAGTCTACATATTTGAACACAATAATTTTCCAAAACACAGAGCGTCGGTGGCCGAGCGGTTGGATTATACAACTCGTAAGCCAGAGGTCCCGGGTTCGAATACCGCTCCGGCCATGTACCAATGACTGTTTTCTGAGTTATGTACATTATTTGAATACTAACCGATGCTCTTACGGTGAGGGAAAACATTGTGATGAAACCTGCACATTCAGGCGACTGGATGTGTGATCAAATCTGTTCAGGCTCCCCTGGTAGCAGGGTCATGGAGGACAGATGGCAGTCGCTCCATTGTAATTACTGGATTATGGTCAAGGTGGACCCCGGGCCCTCGGGCGCGAGATCACAACCGGGACATTAACGATAAGATGATTATTATTGTTTTTTAACTTTCCAAAACTACTAATTTTAAGCATGAGTTATAAAAGACCGAGATGATTTTGAATGAATAAGCGAGCGGAGCGAGCTTGCAATTTTGGACATTTTTGGTCTTAACAGCAATAGGCGATCCTCACCATAGTAAGGAAATCAATGAATAAGTGACAGCAACGAGGTAGGTATAATAATAATAATCATCTTGGCGTTAATGTCCCGGTTGTGCTCTCGCGCCTGAGGGCCCGAGGTCCGCCTTGACCATGATCCAGGATTTGATAGATCAGGTAATTACAGTGTAGCGACTGCCATCTGACCTCCGAGATCCTGGTACACGGGAAGCCTAAGCAGATTGGATCATGGTTGCACGTTCAGTTGCCTGAATGTTCAGGTTTCATCACGATTTTTTTCCTCACCATAAAAGTATCGGTTAGTGTTCAACTAATGTATATTACTCAGAAAAGAGTCATAGTTACATGGCCGCAGCGGGTTCGAACGCGATACCTCTAACTTACGAGTGGGATATACTAACCGCTCGGCCATCAAGGCTCTCCTAACCGATAAGAAGAAAACTAAGAATGAGCGACCGAAGCGAGCTGGAAATTTTTGAGCGAGAGCTTGGTAGTTTTAGCCTTCTGACTCATAAAACCGTGGGAGATTGTTATTCAGAGTCGCCCCCCCCCACCTGGACCTGCATGGACCAGGGGGGGTCGCTAGTACTGTCCGTCAGCACCTGCACCGGATGGACAGTAGTAACAACAATAAAGCATATCGATATTCCCAAAACCAGTATAAAAGGAACTAACATTGCAATATTATCTTAAAGAGACGCTAGCTCATCTTATACTGGTATTAGTGTTGACTACAGTCACCAGTTTATCGACCTACTCAAACTACCCTCCACCTGCTGAAGTCCACCTCTCTAGACGCATAGTCGCCTCCAAAGCCAATGACCCCTCTGGAAACATTATTAATAGTAGAATAGGTATAGGAGAGAGGTTATTTACAGGCTTAACAGAGTCCTATCACCTCTAAAATTCCGCGGGGAAACATAAACATAATAGAAAATAAAGCATTCATTCCATACAAAAGGTTTATGAATTTCAATGCGCCATAACTGAAGGCAAAAAGTGATATTCATGCGCTTTCCATATTCATTTTCAGTTAGTCTTTTATGGTAAAGATCACAATACCTATTGCATATGGGATACGCGCGTGAGTATGCCTGTTTGTACGAGTAAGTACGCCTTTATAATGGATATGTTGAATTTATTTAACCGTGCCTAATAAAAAATAGTACGTCAGCAATTTTTAAATGGCATTTGTTCTCAATATTGATGCTTATAGAGTTCATTTTTCATTGCCATATTTAGATTAGATCGATTTTGGCGTTTCCACGGCGCTTTTCTATACCTTCTTCCCTATGGTCCACGCACTGGATGTAACTACGCGGCAGCGAAGGACTAGGTTAATAATATTTGTATGAAATTGTATAATACAGATAAATACGCGGCAGCAGAACTACACATAACTTCATACAATAACGTAACCGATAAAAAAACGTCGGAAAACCACCGACCAAGTTTACATGTTACTCAAATATTTTCTACTTATAAATATTTATTTCATTATTTTCCGACAAAGTAGGGAGACAAAATATTTACAATTAGAAATAAAATTAAACACTAAAATATTTTCTTAACCTCTAAACCGATGTTAATGATACATCTCGTATAAACTTCCTTTCAAATAAAGTAAACCTTCTGTTCGAGAGCTACGATGCTACACATCCACACATCCACACATACACAGCCCCACAAATACACATGTCAAACTTATAACGCCCCTCTTTTTCGTGGGGGTTTAAAAAATAGAACTCCTCGCGTCTCGTCGCTACCGTGCAGTTACGGTTAAGCTATTTGCGGTCCTAGTTTTAGTACATCTACTAGACAACGTAAAGATGTTATCCCACGTGGGAAATAAAACAAATAAAGGGCTGTAGTTGTTTGTTGCTCTCACTAACATTTTCTCACATTTGTCTAAACTTGACAATGTAACTTCATTAAGCTGTAATATTTATACATATTGTGAGTTGGTGAAGCAATACAGCTAATTTACTTAAACAAGTACTTTGGAGCGACGCTGGCCGAATGGTTTATGTATCCGACTCGTAAGCGAGAGGTACCAGGTTCGAATCCTACTGCGGCCATGTACCAATGACAGTTTTCTGAGTTATGTACAGTAGTCGAATGCTAACCAATGCTCTTACGGTGAGAGAAAACATCGTGATAAAACCTACACATTTAGGGAACTGAATGTGTAACCATGATCCAATCTGGTCATGTTCCTCTGGTAGCAGGGTCACAGAGGTCAGATGGCATGTAATTACCTGATCTGCCAAATCCTGGATCATGGTCAAGGTGAACCCCGGACCTCGTGCGCGAGAGCACAACCGGAATATTCACGCCAAGATCATTTATTTTTACTTAAAAGTAGATACTTACCAACGCATTTTCTTGGTCCAGCGCCAAAGGGTAAATATGTGTAACTATGTCCTATTTCATCTACAAATCTGTCAGGGTTAAATACCGCTGCTTCTTTGAAATGCTCGTTATCTCTATGTAACGCTTCCACAGGTACGTTAATAGTAATACCGCGGTCTATGAGTACTTTGTTATCGTTTAGTTCCGGAAACTTGTAACTTTTAACACATTTTCTTGTAATAACCGAGTGCGTCGGATACAACCTGAGAGTTTCTTTTATAACGGCTTCGAGATACTCTTCAGAATCCCTCGCTTTTGTCTGTAGTTTCTCATTCTTTGCCAGTTCGTAGCATAAACACGTAAGCAAATTGAGACAAGGAATGTATCCTTCGTTGATAAATGTTGTGACCACGCCAAGCGCTACCGCGTCCGGTTTACTTTTTAGATTTTTATTTGCATCTTTTTCGAACTGAAATGAGGATTCCACTTTTTTTATTAGGTTCGATTTTGTTATTCTGTCCGTAACTTGTTTTGATGGTTGCCCCGAGAGCGTAACGAACCCAAGCAAAACGTAAATTGAAGGAAAAATAGTTTTCAAATAATTCTTATATTTATCGAGCAACGAACGATTTTGTAGTCCAGACCTCAGTTCTTTCACAGAATCTCCATTTATGTCGCCAAACAGCATATTCTCAAAAACGGCATCCAAAACCTTCGAGAGCATTTCTTGTACGTTCGCATCGCCGTTTGTTCCTTTCAAACACTCAAACAAACAGTCGTCAACACAAGTTGTGTCATTGAGGAGCGTCTCGAAGCCTTCTCGCAACACAGTCCACTTTCCGCCGTCGGCGTAAAACAAATTGTCTCGTATACAAACATCCTGGGATTTGCACAAGTCGACGCCGCGACTTTGGAAATTCTCGAAAGCTGTAGACAACACCTTCTTTATTAAATCCGGGTCTTTGACAGTGAGGTCTGGCATCCTGCTCTTGATGCTTCCAACTAAATCCTCCTTCGGGAACTGTTTGTACAGAGCGTTAATTTCGCCCGTATTGCTTCTGAGGCCGAGTATTCTGTGGTAGTCGCTTCCGTAGAACGGTACAGGGGTTTTGTAGGCGACATGTCTGACGTACCAGTAGCTGAAGTACTTGGTGACGTAGTCGAATGTGAGGGCTAGGATGAGGCCGAACGCCACGGTGAAATTGAGTAGGAAACTTTCGAAGATCATGTTGCGCGTGCGTCTTGGCCGGTGATCGAGCGAGCACTACTGCTTGCGCATGAGTGGGTCACCGTAACGGTATCCCGGAGTGATGTTCATGTAATTGCAGTGCATGGGGCGGGCTCAGGTGGCGTACGGGGCACTAACAATAGCGTTCGTTATCAATGATCGACAGCTATGCGGTTTATCTACTTATGAAGTCGGGCTTTGTTGTTTTTACATACTTTCCCAATTGAATTGAGATTGTAATTTTTTTCCGATTGTCTCGTTTAAAGCTTTTTGTTTTATTATTAATTATTTCCATCTCGGTTAGCATAAAGACGGAATTAGCTTATAAGACAGATTTATAGCCGAACGTTTTAAACAATACGCTTTTTGTCTCTATCATAAATTTCAATATAATTTAATAATACAGAACGTGGATCAATAATTGTAATTCTTCGCATTTAAAATAATAATTCGTAGTAGGTAACTACAGTACAAAAAGAAACGAAATCGTAAAAAGTAGGTAATTTGATATATGAACATTAAATTTAAAAAAGGGTCTTTATAATATAATTTTTACATATATGTGCAAGTTGAGACAAGGGGATTCCATCTCTGCAAAGCTGTTTATCGCTGCATTGAAAGACGTTTTCAATATCTTGGACTGGAAACGATCAACGTATCTACGTCAATGAAAATAATTTTTCTTACCTTCGGTTTGACTACGCTATTGTAGTAATGTCAGACTCGGCTCCACATGATTTACAAAATCCTGGACAGCACAATGGGATATTGGGCCAAGATGATTATGACCTCAGAGCTCGGAGTTGCTCTGCTTGATAGAATCATAAATTAAGAGATTCGTAGTAGAACTAAAGTGGCTATGGGCAGGTCACGTAGCTCGCAGAAGCGATGGCCGATGGGACGGAAAGGTTCACGAGCACCACGTACCGGTAATTGCAGTGAAGGATGGCCCGCAAGAAATGGACGGACCACCTCGTCAAGGCCATAGCAAGCCGATGAATGCAAGAGGTGCAGAGCGTATTAGTGTGGAAGGTATGGGAATGGTCTATGATCAGCCGTCGACGTCCAACGGCTGAAATAATGATACTTTTGATACATTATGGAGCAGATGTTGTAGAATGATGGCGAAAATATGATTTAATTAAACACAGCTTACTCCGATCAGGGCCATCCGTATCATAGGGTTAATGAAGAGATTGTGAAACCATCGTACTTCACTGAAACCGTAAATTTTCTAAACTATGATTTACATTTAAACAGTAAGAGTGCCTTCCATTCCATATAGTTTAAGGGACATTCACCCCCCGCCAGAACCTATTATTTAAGGTTTCTGATTAAAGTTTGGAATTTAATTATAATTTCAAGGCGAATATTGGCTCTGATAAGGCTGAAATAATAAGTTCACTGCGAATGTATAATGTCTAGTCGGCGTACTAATGTAATATACGTATTTTTGATAAGGGAACGTTAATTTTGAAATCTATTTAGGGTATTCACAGATTTTGCTATTACACGTTTGCAATACCTATCTTATCATTTTTGTGATGTATATACCATACCACTCGCATCTGTGGGTTCAACTGTCATTATAAGTAGGTAGGATTGTACCAGACGAGTAGTTGTCATCAGGCAAAGACCGTGGCTGATCAGCTCACGATACTTCCAGCTAAGCCTCCACCACCACCACTACGAAACGGCTTACGTGGTGTCGCGGAGAAGCTGACTGGAAAACGTTTCAGCGCTACTTCCAGCTGTTATATCCCTTTTTTTATTACTTTACTAGCCAGCCATTTGACCGCCACCTCACCTGGTGGTAAGTGACGATGCGGTCGATGATGGAGCATGCCTGTCTAGGAACAGCGTATTCACTCTAGCCTAGAAGGCAACCAGATTATATTGATCTTTCTTAATAGCCAGGTTATGCTTTTTTATATCACTCAGCTCGCGGCCTGCCTAATGGTACGCAATACCAGGGTATGCTGGCGACCCTGTAAAACAGTTTTATACCTTTCTTGAAGAACTTTAAGTTGTATTATCTACCTTAAAATGCGGGACAAAGTTGTTTTGGAACCGCACCGTTCGCGACCCATAAGATCCCTAGGTGTAGGGATGAACTTTCTGTCGATGGCGAGCGATGTGATGAGAGAATGTAGCTGCTCTATCGTAGACTACATCTGTGCGATGGCATTCTACTTGATTCTTTCGGCTTCGGCAAAGGCCAAAAGAAGGGATAATGTATGTGGTTGTACCTACCTACGTATGTCCCTTGATGATTGATTAGTTATATCTTTAAAAATCCAACTCAGTACTGTGGATTAATAGAAGTTACCTATCTGTGAGCTGATTGGAGATGCTTCTATTTAATTTACTTACTACTTTTTGTTTATTTGCACGTACCTTCTCGATAAATCTAGTATGCGAGGTCATTTCAAATATCTTTTATTTTAGTTTTTAATCATTGTTACCCATTACGTTTTGATGATGATTTATACTATGATGCCGTAGTATAATAGGTACTATAAATATCTAAATGCGAAAGTTTTTCACTATTTCGATAAACTATGTAGTTACGTATTATATTAAAACAATATTGAAATTATCGTCTCAATGCATCTCTGTTTTAAATTAAATCAAGATTTCAGTATATCGTGGCGCTCAAGTTGATGAGACATTCTACATTGATTACGTTTCATTACTGGACTATACTTGACTGACGGTTTCTTCTTTGTTAGGTCCTAACTACATTGATTCAGCGGGTCTCAGGGAAAGATAAAAAATGCGATAAAATTGAACTTAAGTAAGTTAGCGAAGTAATAAAAAAATTATTCAGGTACCTAAACGGTATTTTACCGTTTTGACAATTATTGTCACTTAGAGTTTTTTAAAAGGTTTATAAATGCGATAAAATTGAACTTAGGTATGTTGGCAAGTGATCAAAAAATTGTTAAGGTACCTTATTTTTATAATTGGACTAGCCAGGCATTTGACCGCCCCTCACCTGGTGGTTAGTGATGATGCGGCCGATGATGGAGCATACCTGTCTAGGAACCCATTCACACCTCACTCTACCCACTCTAGCTTTGAAAGCGTCTAAATTATACTGATCAGGGAACACAACGCGTTCCATTCCTTGGCCGTATGTACCAAAACCGTATTTTACCGTTTCGACAATTGTCAGTCAGAAACTTTGAAAAGGTTTCAATTGCTAAAAAATTTAACGTAGGTAAGTTGACGTAGTAATCAAAAAAATTCTTCAGGTACCTAAACAGTAATTTATCGCTTTGACAATTATTGTCACTTAAAAATTTCAAAAAGTTTATCGTCATAAAAAATCACCATCATCAGGTTGTTTACGAATTGGGTTTGTCTCAATGTCATATTGATGTTAATAAAACTGATAATTTTGGCGGATGGGCGCTCAATGTTTGTTTGTCGCAATGTGTCCGACATTGTAGCTAAGCCTTGCAAGTGCTTGTTAATTTTTGGTAACCACATGTCTTTTAGCGGCCATTACTAATCTAGAGGCTAACAACGATTGTCAGTAGGTACTGCGTATACATACATACATACTTATTAGTATCAGCCTGGCAGACGTCAGTTACCAACATATACGGCCATTTCTTGTACTATAACATTAGAGCTGTAAGTAGAAACTCCGTTGCGGGTGAATACGGATTACACTCTCTTAGTGTGTTTTAGTCGGAAGTCGATCTTCAGCTAGAAACCTTAAGACTTGTTGAACGGTCTCTGGAGTCGATGCACCCCATGACGGTATATACCTACTAATGTATTGATATTTTTAAAAAGATTTTTCTTAAATAGTAAATCAATGTGCTTGGACAATTTACACAGCGCCATCTGGCCCCTAAAGTAAGCAAAGCTTGTGTTATGGGTGCCATAAAACGGATAAACTAATTATATGCTTTTCTAAATACAAACTTATATATACTTATAACGCTGAGATCCATAACAGAAATTAAAATTCATCATTTCAATTTCTGCTCGTAACCCGGAACCTCTGCGTGGCCTTCGACTGCTGATAGGAGGGCGGAGCAGCGCACACGGGGAAGCACGCGCCTTCGACCCCGCAATCGGCGGTCGGGGGAAGCGTGGGGGGCACATTATTGTCACCGGTGATTTTATATCAGCTGACGGTTAAAATGCCGGTGCATCGGGCCAAAGTGGATCAGCGTGACGAGTTGCTGAGAGCGGCGGCGGTGCGGCGCGCGCACAGTCGGCTGCAACTGCAGGCGCAGCAATATTAGCAGCGCGTAATGAGGCCATCTCTTTCCACAACTCAGCATATTGCTTCTCTGATTCGGCGAGCCGATGTTCCATTTATGTTAATATCAGATCACAACAAAGTGATATCTTGTAGCAACCTGGTGACGTCTACATGGTCAAACGTCACAGGCAGCTATTTGTTGAGATCTTGGGCCACGTCGACGCGCGACGCCACGAGACGTCGTCTGGGTCAGTCTCCTTAAAGACTCGGCAGATAGCATATAAGTCCTTCTTAATATCCTCGGCGCGTGGTCAGTCAAATAGACATCTTAACGGTCTCCCGGACTCACCTCCTTCGCTTGCGTGATATCGTTGTCGGTGTAGCTCGTCGAACAGATGTGCTGAAGGCACAGCTCATCTATTACGTCTAGTTTATTATGGAGAAAAGCAAGCAATTCTGGAACTACATTGCTGTCACACTTTTTGGAGATTGACGCCATGTCTTCCACGAAAAATAATAGTCACATTAATTCGCCGATACACGTATAAGGCGCTGACGACGCAACTAAGTAGCGTAGCGTGCGGTCGCGCCAATATCACGATTGCAAATCTAACTTAATTTGTATTGTACCTAACTAGTAAAGGAATATCTTCTTTAGATACATGATTGTGAATAAAGTCAATTTTACAATTTAGTGAATGTCAGCATCTTTTAATCATTTTCTTAAAAGGATAGCTAGATACAAAGTTTACTTTGAATAGCGTATTTGTTGAATCAACTAAAATGTGCACCAAGAGCAACAAGCACGACTTCCATTAGACAAGAATTTTCACTTACTATCCCCAACTCCAACCCGCCTGCCAAGCTCCAACCCGCCTGCCAAGCGTGGAGATTATGGCAATGACCTCCCCTTTCGTGGGAGAGGCCCGAAGTCCTGCAGTGGATTGTTATGGGCTGTGATGATGATGATGATCCCCAACTCTATTTATACATATTTAGGTAGTACAACGCCTGTGCCGTACCTAAAAAATGGGCCCACAGAATACCAGCGCTGTGTGTCGCTTCTTGCGCCTTACAGCACATGCTGAGTGGGTACCATTTATGCTGGCCGCCGCGGCATCGACAGTGGCTTGGCTACTAATTGTTTTAAATGTTTTCATTATAAATGTTTCCTTTGGCAATTATGTTGTGTCGTGGTGTGCTATGTATTAAAAACGTCTTTCTTTATTCTTTCTATCTTATATAGGATCAACACGAGATTAGCTGATACGTGGAGTACGCAACTGCTAGAGTTGGTTGCTGGTAATTGTACGAAGAATGTTCCACAAAATAAATAATTGCAACTGTTAGAAACAGAGACCTTTATGCGGGTTATGTGCTGAACACGGAAATGTAACATACATAGAGGGCATGACGGGGTGGCTAATGATATTACAATAAATACAAACTAAATTTCATTGACCATTTTATCATAAACACAGGCACAAACATTGTTATTACCAGTCCAGAAGAAAACAATTTGATAATGAACTGAACTTAACACAACAAAGTAAACAATCCCATGAAAGACATAAATTGCATAGTCATAATTAGGTATCTTATAATAAATATTTTTAACTACATTAGGGCGACGAGATTTTTCGTTTGTAAATAAAAACGCGCATTCAACTTAATTATTTCCCTGGTACTGGCCCTTTGTTGAGCTACTAGGCATGGCTTTCTATTGAATATTTGCTTTCTATTCGCAACTGTTTAGACCGTCAGTTTATAATCTAACGAGTACATAGGATTATAATTTTTTTTACCTAATATGGCAGACAAACATCGGGCTACCTGATAAAAAGTGGTCACCGCCGCCTATAGTCATTAATAACACCAGGGGCTAGCGCCCAATTGGTAGCGCCAATGCGTTGCCCTCCTTTAAGGGGACCTCTATACCTCTTTAACGATACCATGTTATAGTCCAAAGGAAACACTGAGGCTGGGAGCTCATTACACTCCGAACCGTACGAGCGAGAAACGTCCTTTCCAATCTTCGCGTGGACACCACTAGAGGGTCTACGTAATGGGTATGAGTTCCCAATCCGCGGCGGGTGGTGCGATAAATTGTCAAAAAACTGTGAACGTACATTATAAGGGAAATTACATGCCAATATGCTAGCGGTCGCGGTCGCACTTTGATGTCGATACTCGCTGTTTCACATGGATGGCGGTGCGAAAACGTCGGTTTAGTAACACCTGGCTAAGCGCAGTTGCCCAGCTAGAGTTTTATGTATGTTAACGAGTAAACAGCCTACTTGATGGTAAGTGGTAACCGTCGAGCATAACATCTACAATTTGTACATATAGGTTGCAGGTAACAAAAACGATTCAAGGCTTTTTACCAACTGGTGCCAAACTGGTTCCCGAGACTTTTAACATTCAGAAATTCTAGAATATTTCGGGAGCGAGTACCTTTAGGTTCACATGGACACAAAGCAAAAAAAAAATCCAGTCTATAGAGAGGGCTGTGACAGCTTTTTTATACAAAATAGGACCTGCCAGGTCAGAGATAAAAAATAATGAAATCTTCATTTTCTGTCAAGAGTAAATAAAAAGGTCTGTCCTCTCTGTCGATAATTTCTTTCGAAGTATTGTAATAAGCGATATTATCGGTATTGATGTAATAAGAATTATTCTTTAGTCATCATCATCCTTTTGGTCAATCCCGGCTTAAGTAGGTACTTGGCATAAGTAGGTACTTACTTTCCCTTAAAGTGTACAATGCGTCCTTGCACTTTTTGTTTGTTTCTTCATATATTTTGTTTGTAGACATAGCCATTAATATATGCAAGCAAAATGGCCATTCGTTATCTTTCCAACAAAGCTAGTTAGTTTCACTGATTGATAATAAATATAAAATATTTAAAAAGATTTCGTTTTTTAGGTAGGTACAGCATGTGTGGTAATGTCAGTACCTACTTTACTAGACCTTCTGACCTATTTACTACGGCGCCACATACAATCGGTAGGTAACCGGTAAATACTAATATTATAAAGATTTGTATATTGTTAGTTTATAATAAATAAATAAAAAAACAACTGGACCGTCATTTAAAATTACTTTCATTAATAGGAAGCTACATTATTCCTGATTGACATAAGTCACTTTTATTCTGGGAAAGTCATAAGTTTCCGCGGATAAGTTGATTGTTTACAGAGATCCGAACTGCGCGTTAGTGAAAGCCGCTGCAGGCTTGTAATAAAATAAAACAAACTACAATACTTACCCGTAGTAGAAACACCGCACTTGTATTTTTTGCCCACAGTGCTGTATTTCTAGCACAATAATACGGTGCATTTCGTCTAGTAACCCGAAGATGGAAGGGGGAGGAAGGGACTAGAGTGAAGATAAAGGCAGAAAGCCAACGCACACTCACCAAAATGATTTTAGTAACCACCAATAAGCAAGTGATTAGCTACCGGCGTTCTAGGCTTTGCAGCTTTGACTGAACTAACGCTGCGTCACCAATGCGCTTCTTGGCACGTTTTTCTATGGAGTCTAGGCTAAGCCGCTGGCATATACTTAGCAGATCGATCTTCCCAAATTTTACACTCCTTGTGATCAATAGGTATTCTTTGTTTGGGAAAAAGCAACGACACATCACTATCACATGCCTGACCCAAATAAATTTTACATATATTTCGTGATAAATAGGTATTTATGAATTATCGATGTTTTTGCACTATATATTACAGAGCTTGTCGTATTATTTAAGTCAAAAAATTAAGGATACCTCGAGATATTTCTTAAAAAGCGCATAGAATCTTCCACACATATTCTATACACCTCTACGCACATTCTACGAGCGATAACCAGCGACTTAAAATAAACTAAAAGGTAGTGGTCTAGTGCACTTCACTAATATAATATAATAAAAATGTTCAACACAAAATATTAAAATATTTTACTAATAGATAAACTGAATCGTTTGTTTACAAATATTGTGAACATTTCTGACATTTACACGCTTTTTATCCAAAAGGGCCGCTCTACTTAACCGTGAAGGTAACTTTCCAATCTCTTTGCTAGTGCACTATTATGAACATAAAGGTTTATATCATCTCTAAGGATGGCAGAAAACATTTGTGGAGAAATAATTTCCTGGTTTTGTATGAAAGTAAGTATCTAACTTACTCACTGTGCGCGCGAACGCATAGGGGTCGGTCCTTGCTCCAACATACAATCCAACGTTAGTGGCGATGGGAACTGTGCGTCCGTCAAAATGAAACTTATTGACAAATTGTAGAGCCGTATTTAATTCATTCATTCAGTGTGTTCACAATTATAAGTTCTAAGTACCTACTTAAGTAGGTACCTAATAATAATATGTTGGCATGCAGACCCGGTGACGGGTCTGTTATTGACTACAAATAAAATTTCAAATTGGCAGCACTTTAGTTCCAGTTTGTAGCACTGAACTGCCAACATAATAATAGTTATAAGTACCTTCATAATCAGTCTAGTAATCTATTATATTAGCAAAAGGCGGCTGTCATAAGTGTCTTAATACGGGCACTAAATAAAAATATATAATATTACATTTTGCGATTAAGTTCAATGATACCTACAAAATGGTTGGAGAGCTTCACGGTGAGCTACTCAGGTAGACCGGCAAATATTTTTTTTCTATAATTTGTAAATCGTGATTCACAATTTTTTTTTTAATTCGACATCTATTGTACAATGAGTGAACTAGCATGAACACCCCGCAATCTCGACACAACAAAGAAACAAGTAGCATCACGTTTTGAAAGCAAGCGTCTATGTAAGTTCCTTGCGGTACCAGGAGATGGCGTTGAGTGGTTACTACAGTTCATAGTTTGTGGTTACTACTAGCTCGAGGTGGTAACAAGTACGCTAATGTACGAGTAGATGTCGCTATGGGAAGAAAGTTTTAAATAATTTACCATAGAAATAGCTACTGTTTCATAGGTACACGAATTTCACAATAATGATTCATTTTCTTTATTTAAGGACGTTTTATAAGGATGCAGCTCCTGGCGTTGAGGAAGCGTTTCGTGCATATTGTACGTTTCCTAAGATAGTCTAAATACTTTTTTCTTTGTTTTATTTAAATTTAAATTTCTCCGCCTCTAAAAATACCCTTTGCTTATAAATAAGTAGGTTCTCAAATAAAATAATAATTTTAAGAAACTTTTATTGCGCTGCTTTTTATTTAATATCATATATCAAATAGTGTTTAGTACCATTCCAAAAAGTTCAGTACCTAGTTCCTATGTCCATTTTCGTCATACATTAAACAGGTAGAAAAACTGGCAAGCAAAGTGGTAACCATCAGGCCAGGGACGCGTTGCTCTGGAAAATGCCCCGCCACTTCTAAAGCCGCGGTTTCCTAAATTTCAAAATTCCCACCCAACGGAGGACTGGACCTTACGAAGGAACACTTGTTTGGCTGTGGTATTCTGAAAGGTGGAGGTACTTCCCCATTAGTGTGGCTCTAATTCTAACGGGACAACCCGCTATGCTCTACCTCTCTTAAAACACTTTGTCTGAAAATTCCTAAAAAACATAATCATAATTTGAGATATAGGTAAAAAAGAAACCAATAACAGCTGGCCATGACCCCATGCATACAGTGACAAAAAGGTGACTATGACCGCTCGATTTGGGAGGCCAATCAAAAATCGATAATCGATCCCAACAATTCATCTATAGATGGCCGATCTCACAGCGATCGGGAAAGTGATCTTTTTGATCGCGTTATCGATTTTAAATTCACCGTGAAGATTATTCGACAAAGGGGTTTAGGTTTATTATAGAATGTATTCGTGCTGTTTGTGGCAAAAATGTATAAAAAATTGGTATCTTAAATATTATTAAAGAATAGGTTGTAATAAATGAATCTGTCGCGACATTTTCTATAAAATACTCTACTTAGAATTTATTACAACCGTGTACACGGTGATATCAAATTCATAATACCAACTTTCAAATCGCGAAAAAAATCTGTTTCAGCTGTTTCATACAAAAAAAACCAATTGCTGGTGATAATGATGATGGCTGAATTTTATTGCTATTTCTGTATTGATGCCATTGTAAAAGTTGGTTTGTTATCAGGAGCACATGCATACGGTACCGTTTGGCATCATGGATTTGAAGACGACCTGTACAATCAAAGCTTGTAGGTATGTCCTATTCCTGACTAGTGGTCGCTCAGCGTACGGTTTGTGAGCTCACTGAACAAGTGAGCAGACAGCCCACTTAATGGAAAGCAGTAGATAACTGACCATAACATCCATTATAAAATTCAAGGTTGAATGTCATTCTCGCACCCAATAAGGCAATATAGGTACTACTTACAATGTGTATAAATTTTCCAATAACCGATACTATTACGGTGAGGAAATAACATCGAGAGCAACTGAATATGTGACCGTGATCCAATCTGGTCAGGTTCCCCAATTAACAGGGTCACGGAGAACAGATGGCAGTCACTCCACTGTAATTACCTGATCTGACACATCCTGTCAAATCTGACACTGACACATTACATCCGGACAAAAGCCCGATTACACTAAACTTAGGCGACGCTTTACTTGACACCTTAAGATTTTCCTAAGTATTTAGGCCTCACAACAAGTGTTGGTGCAATGCTATTTCTTGTTAGGAATATCTAAATTCGGACAAAACAGTTTTATAAAACTCTACACTACATAATTAAAATTCCATAATATTAAAATAACCCTGGAATATATTTCTACACTAGTGTAGGTATGTTTTTTGCGGGTAGGGTTAATCTCAGTTATATGGAACCCATATACCATCAAATATAGACTATCAATTTCATAATTATATGATAATGCGGCTAGAGTTTGTAATTTTACGTCACCGAGGGTCGACCCTCGCTGTTTTTTAATTCCCGAAATTTGTGAATTGCTATAACGCTGCATATAACGACGTTATGAGTAGGGTTCTGTTTGTTTATTAGTTTGATTCTTAATTTTGTTGATGACGGGTTAGGCTATTAGGTAATCTAGAGGTAGGTAGTGTAGTCTACGACATATTAGTTGAAGTTTTTTTTCTCCTACAATGAGTGACTCACTCCACTCATGTTATCCGTCAGCTTCCGAAATATTCCCTGATACACACCTGATACGTAGTACATTACCTACTTAAATTTTTACAGTCCACCCTAACAGTTTTACTACACTACTAACTACACTACTTGGCCGTGTGGTGTCCGGATGGCCGTGTGGTGTCCGGCAGAGTAGAATAGCACCAACCATTTACAATCGTGGGTGTCATAAAAGGCGACTAATGTTTCCGAGGCAAAATGTCTAGAGTCTCCGTAGGCTGGAAAATGGGCAGCAGCGTTTTCCATTGTTATATTTACAACACTGCGATCTCCAACCCGCCTGCCAAGCGTGGAGATTATGGCAATAACCTTCCCTTTCGTGGGAGAGGCCTTAAGTCCTGCAGTGTACTGTTATGGGCTGTGATGATGACTAACTACACCTAAAAATTCCCAACTATTTTGCTAATTGAAAAACTTTTATCTTATTTTTATGTCACATATAAACAGGCAAGCGGGCCTAATGGAAAGGATGGGAAGGAAATCTGATGGGAAAGTGGTCGCCGCTGCCTATAGACATGAACATCACTAGGGGTATTGCCAATGCATTACCCATCTCATACACCCTGAGACACGTTATTCTGGCAGCGAAAGGCAAATGCCCCTCCACTGCCAAAGCCACGATCCCCAAATCCTCACCCCATGTAGCATTGGAGATTTTCATATTGAAATAGCATGTTTAATAGGTTCTCATATAAAAATATTTTTTCATTACAAGCTTTTATCGTGCGGTATAGCATCTACTGATCAAGACCATTCCAAAGAGCCCAAACACGATGGAGTTATCTTATGACCACCTTCCGACCCTATCATCAGACTAGCTCCATGGTACCATATTAATGCATTGTCATCCAAGTTACATAGATATACCAAATGTCAGCTCAATGGAATACCACCAAATGGTCGAAAAATAATTTGCTTTTGACGGACAATCTACATACGAACAGTGTAAGTTAAATAAAAGCTTGTAAAAATAGGGAACCCTAAAACGCTGGGCGAATAAAAAACTCGTTAGCGTTATTAGGGATAATAAACGAGAGTGTATGGCTGTGGCTCATAATGGTATCGTCATTAGGGTAATGCTCGTCGCCTGGGGATGCGCCATAGTGTCGCCGGCGCCTGCGCATGGGCGTGTACGATTTTTTAGATTAATCTTTAGACAAACAGCAAGTCCTGATGAAAAGTGGTCACCGCTGCCTATGGAAATCAAGGGTTTTTCTGCATTACCAACCTCTCAAGCCCCGGGGCTCGTGCTCTGGCAGCAAACAGGCCATATCCACTGTCAAGGCCGCAGTTCCTAATGTAGCAATAGAGACCTTGCAGCCCAATATTATATTAAATAATTATTTTAACACAAGCTTTGCTTACTTTGGGGCTAGCTTTGCTTGGGACTTTGTACAAGCATATTTATTTATTTATTATTGGACTGCGTTGAGGTGGTGCCAATTGAAGCGGTCTCTCACGGTCCACATGGTCCAGTACACAATATAAGTTATTTATTGGAATCAATAACTTTAAAAAGCATATTTTGAAAGAGTCTTATAAAGTGGGAGAAACGTTCAGCTGGTAACTGCAATTCCCAAAGCCTTTCTATACGTAAGATTCTAAGTTTTTCTTTAACAATTTCATTCATGAGATTTGTTCTCCCGCAAAAAAAGAAAAGACGCGGGTACAGGAATATTAATGAATTATTAGTCTATCTGTTATCAAGAAAACTAGACGGGTCGTAAATTGAAACTCCTCTATAGTTATCTCAAAGTTCGTAAAACAATCATCAATTACAAACATGGCCAACACGAAATCATCAGGAACAAAAAACCAACCAACGTATCACATTTTACAGCTAAACTACGGTACTTATCATGGTTCTAATTAACCAATAAGGGGCCAGTTCCCATCGGAGTGAACTGAGTGAACTAGCGAGTGACATGCGCAAGCGCTGATAAATCTCGATAATGTTTGATTGACACGTCCCATAATTTCGTAATCGGTGCACGGACGCGGTCCGTTTGCTGCGCCCGAGTTGATTTCGGTCCAAATTATGGATATTTCGACGGTTACCATTATTATTAGGACGAGCTGTTTTGGTTTGGACTATAATAATAATAATGTAGCTGTAGACAAGGCTCATTCTAATGTGGTGTTAGGTAGGTATGTCAAGGGGTTGTATGGGTATAGATTTTTTCCTTTCTATGTTTTTATGGTGTACTTAATGTTTATCCATACTTACACTGATGTAATAATTTTACAGATTAAAGAAGCCACCGACCTTTGTATTTGGTATAATTTTAATTATACCTTTAGGAAGCCATACCTGAGAAAAAGCGTCGTGATTGTCATACAGACACACGGACAACAAAGTGGTATATAATGTGTTGAATGTCAGTTGTGCGGAATCCATATTGTGTAAAATCGCGAATAGGTAGAATTGCGTTTGTGTCGTACATCGATCAATCCTACTATATGGGTACCGTTGTTACCTTTAGAGGTTATGAACCCTAAAAAGCAGTATGGGATGTTTACAATGAAACCACAAGCGTTACGTTCGACAGCTGATTTATTCAGGATTTACATAGATATGATTTACATATACAATATACAATACATATCACAGTAACTTTACCAAAAATCGAATTTGTAAATGAATCAATCTTGACCAAAGAAAGGCAATTAGAAAAAAGCTCATATCCCGAAACGAAGCTAAAAAACGCGATTTACAAACCAAACAAAAACAGTCATTAGGTCCGACTGACCTTGCGGTCTCCGGGACCGTTATAGCCAGTCTTTTTGACTCACTTTTTATAAAGTCTAAGGGCGCTGCTATTCCTCTGATCTTGGGAACCGCAAAAGGAGTGGAGTGATATACGCTTTTAAGAGGCCTTTATACTGGCCGCCTACTGTATTATGAAAATGTAGAAGAATGCAGAATAAAAAAAATGGCGATGTTGTTAAAGAAAGTTGTGGAATATTACTGTTACTAAATTTTACTCAAAAATAACATTTCTTAGTTCTGTTAAACGGCAAATTAGACGGCAGTCAAGATTTTTTCATAACCATTCACCTCATTCGGAAATCGAATCTTATACAATGATATAATTATTTGTAATAACGTCAAACGTAAATCATGAAAGGGTACAGTCTTTAATTTTATTAAAGAAATTATTTTAAAATGAAATATTTAAACATGGTGCATTCAATGCGTACAAATACCGTTCACCGTTCAAATGATGGGCCGATTACAGGGTGGGTACCTCTAACAAAATCATAGATACATTATTATTAAACCAAAAGAAGAAAGTATTGCAAAATGTGTGCAAGGTCCCTAAGGCCCGGTGGCGGGACGCTATGGCGACGACAGCTTGACTATAAATAAGTGTTGTATTGTATTCAATGTATGCTGCTACCGGCCGCTCTGTCGGCGCAACACAAAAGAATTTGGAATCCTTATCCCTTGAGTAGGCCGCTGCGGGCGGATTTGCTTGGTTTTAGGTTCGTGGTTTTCGTATGTGGCATAGCAGCAAGGGAGTTGTATTAGTTACGAGTATGTACCGAATATTGCCAAAGTGAAAGGTTTGTGTTTAAAAATTATTTAAAAATTTTATAACACTAAGGTGGCAACAAGCTTACGGCCTGCCTTATGTTAAGAAGTAATGACATCATTACATCGTTTAATAGCCCTCTATTTTGGTCAGGGTTTTAAAACAATAGGTATCCCTTTCATGGAGCTTATACGACCAATAACAAGGATAATAATAAACCTCCTGTTCTTGTCCCGTCAGTGACGTCTTCAGTAATTTCTTTCCTTCTTCGCCACCTTCATTATTATCTTTTATTTTGTCTGTTTCTTTTGAGATGCATAACATCCAAGGAAGGGGTGCCTATTGTTTTTATGTCATCGAGGCAAATAGGCAAGCGTGCCTCCTGATGGAAACGTGCCTATTTCCAACATCATTAAGTACTACTACAACAAATATTTTAAAATCGTTTAGTACAGATTACAACCCTCACAAAACAACTGTACAAACGGACGGACAAATTCTTCTTCACGCTGCTACCGTAAACCATTATGCGACCCATGTGAGATTCATCGCGGTAGAATCACTTTTTCCCTTGACATTTTTTGCGAGGTTAGAAGCCGCTACTGTCTCGGGTTTTGGTTGTTTTCCTTTTCATCTTAGTAACCCTTTCAGTAACCCTTGGAAAGGGAACTGTTTACGATGTGAGTCAACGGTAACGGTAAATAGTGATGACCGTTGAATGATCGGGTTTCAGAGACTCGAATTGCACGGAAGACAAAAATGGTGAAGTACATTAATCAAAAGTGTCAAGGTCTGGGAATCATTTAGCTATCTACCAAAAATTAAGATTTTTAAACTATGTATATTTTTTATTATAAAGAAAGACCTAACATAAATCACGCTTTGTCCTTAGATAATTTATTTTGTATTTTTTTAATATAATTAAAATAACCAGATTTTTATTAACAACAACGTACTTGATTCCTAGATACTTATGTAGTATAATGTAGTGTGTTTATTTTAATAAAAAAGTTATGCATCGTTTTGTTGAAGTTGTTCGTTAGTCACAGGAAAGTAGACCCAGACAGAAGCCGGGATTGACCGCTGGTACTATTTATCCCAGAGAAAAAAATATACGACGTACTAATAATAACTAAAGATAATAATCGGGAACCTATCCAACTTAATTAACTAAATAAATAAATAAATACCTAAATAAAGATCATTACTAATTTGACTCAGAAGAAAATACAGTATCGCAAACAATTTAGCAAGAGATCTAATTAAACAGCTTGAACAATCGATCCAATGGTCTAAGAGCCAATTCCACTCAATAAATCGGATAGTTTTCCAGGACGACATATGAATGGACCCCTGTACAGTCATTAGCAAAACATTATGAATAGAAGATAAATAAATTATTAACTACTTACTGATCCTCTGGTCTCGACTTTGTATCGCAGAATTTGTTGAATGGTAGCCATGAAGGTACTTTTTCGCTTCTTGTTATGTTAAGTCAGAATCAACTCTGAATATATTTCCCGTGTATATAAAATAATGCAAGATGAAATGTCAACATCGGACATAATGGAGGAAGTTGTGAATGAAAGCTACCTTGACAGAGAAAGAATAAAGTAATCTTGTAACTAAGAATTTGTTTAAATTAGTGGACGCGCAATACAAGTAACATTTTTTTATGGTATACGGCAGACATACAGGCAAGCGGGCCACCTTATGGAAAGTGGTAACCGCCGCCTATGGACATCAGCAACACCAGGGGAGTCACCAATGCCTTGCCCGCCTCTGAAGCGACCTCTAATATACCTCTTGAACCATCCCATGTCATAGTCCAAATGAAATACAAACATGCACACGTATGGATGTGAACATAGAAATAAATATATTTGAGCCAATTCCGCGTGCGTGAACAAATCAGGAGTCAAGTCCTAGCTTTTGTTCAGTATAGGAAATGGGCTACGTAGTGACCATTCCGGTCCGGTACATGATGATGTTTATGAGATTTTGTTTATTGCAAAGAATTTTATTTATATTAGAAACTAGTGGGCCCGGCGCAACTTCGTTTGCGTACACCTACTTTACCGCTACCTACCCTTTTTTTCTTGAATCACTCTGTATATTGTTGAGAACCGCATTAAATTCTGTTGTGTAGTTTAAAAGGTATAAGCGTACAAAGATGCATAGGGACAGACGGCGGAAAGCGGCGTTGTTTTATACTATGTACAGAATTAACAACCGCAAGTAGCATACTCAAAATATGAGATCAAACTGAACATATTTTACAAACGGCTACTTGAGTCAACCCGAAGTCAATAGTAGATATTGACACGGCAACTTTTGTTGACAATTTTATTGACAAAGATTCTGACGTCACCAGTACCGATGCCGGTACATAGGTAATTTAATAGATCGTGGTACAATTATTATTGTAATGATCGGCTCCCGGTTGCTAACGTGAAACATGGCACCGCCCTTGGTATCGTAATTGAATCTGGCGCCTCTCTAGTCCGGTCCGCCAGAACGGTAGCAGGAACGTTACGAGAGCGATAATACTAGCATCGTTCCAAAAATATGAAATCATAATTAATTCATACTTATGATACTACCTTGTGTTGTGGCTTGACGGAGGGTACTTTTACTTTTTTTTTCTTTTTTTATACCACTAAAGTGGCAAACAAACTTACGGCCCGCCTAATGGTTAGCAATCACCGCATCCTATGCATTTTTGCAATACCAGGGGCATCACCTACGCGTTACCGACCCTGTAAAGACCTATTCACCATTTTCCTTAATGGAAATACTTTTTATTCCTTGCATACTTTTAAAATGTTAACCTACAAAAACTTTCACAAAAACAATAACCTTTTTCGTATACAATATAACTTTAAGTATCATTTATAGAGGGGTCCGATCCCATATTAAACAAAAAGTAGTTGCACATACAATGAACAATAAAGTGAAAATCATAGCAGATTGCAATTGGAACTAAATATAGGTATGTGATAAACATGAAAAATTATAGAAATAGAAATAGAAAACATTTATTTGCACACAATAACACCACAAACACATAACAAATGGCTCAAAGGGGTTGAATCACTGACCTCCAAATAGGTATTTTTTGAGCCGTAAAACAAAAAATTAAAAATAAAGTATTAAGAAAAAGTGTCATAAAAATGCACAAACAAAATCATTAATAACAAACAACATGAAATGAGGAAACAATAACTTGACAAACATACATGAATAGAAGAAAAATGAAGAACAGAGCCGTTGCATGTGGTGTGGTGTGTAAAAGGGACCTCACTCAGCTTATGCCGGAGACTAGGGCGCTGGTTTTCAGTGAGACCTTAACAGAAAAAAATTCACAGTGTCCTATGCCATACGATCTCATAGTACCTAGTATCAGGTTACGGCATACTAGTAAGTATTTCCATCGACTCCGCATCCCTACACACGGCATGGTATAGTGCATGACAGTGTGGGCTATCATATCGTCTCTCGCACGTTTTATGGTTTTTCGATCCAAATCTAAAATTGCTTTTTACTGACCTCTCAAGATTGCTTCTCAAGTTATTAGTAAAAAACAAGTGAACGTGGACTCGTATGATGAAGTTAGCTACTATAGTGGTTGAAAACGCTAGTTTACATTGAGATAAAATTAAGATTTATCGCTATTCAACTGACCAACTACACTAATTTTTTTTGTACTACGTTCATATTCTAAAGCCAAATTCTATCGGTCGATGGATTTACTACACTGTTTTGCTGCAGGTATTAATCCAACGTTATCCAAAATACTAATACATTTTTAAATGTTCATGTGAGTTCTAATGGTGATTTTAAAGTCGATAAAGGAATAGCATAGTCTAGTGTACAATAAAACGAATGCGAAGTTTAGATTTTAACATTTCTAATTATGACTTAGAAGTAGACCAGCAGACATACGTTGAAACAGATACCAGCTGACCTACGTTGAAAAAATTCAGCCAACAACGTTTTCTGCTGTGATTTTTCAACACTGCGACCAAATCTATCGAATGCGATACAAAAAGGGTCAGATCCTGGATAAGAGACTCAAGTCCTCTTTTAAGCATATCAAGAAGGCTCATTTATGCGGCTTTTATTGGTACCCGCATGTTATAATCATCAAAATGAACACACATCGATATACCGGTATTCGCCGTAACGACAGACAACCTAACAGGAACATTTCTAATTAAAACAAACAGAAAATTGACCACTGCCACGTCCAAATTCTCGATCAATCAATCTATATGGGCTCATTAAAATGGAGCCTACTCACTTTACTCGTCTGCCTACGTACCATAATTACCTTTCTAGTTTGTGCACTGTAATAAGAATAGAATTTACAACAAAAACTCATCCGGCGTATTAACAATGAAATGATGTGTCTTATAGTGCAAAGGGGGTGCAATCTTTTTCTGCTTTATTCTATTAATATGTGAGATATTATAAGTCTCCACCAAAACAGCTACAGGTTCTGCGAAGTATATGGCCTGCTCATTGTTATTTGCACTTTGAGGACTCTCACACCAACCTATATGTCGGATAACCTATACATCGTCAATCGCAGCATACGACGAACGGCTTCACGAGATGAATAGTGACCTCGTCTAGGTCTAAGGGAGTCGATGATGGATGCAAGAGGCACAAAGTTCGGTGTAGGAGGCGGGAGGTTGACCCATGCCTCCCACTACAAGCCTTAGCCTATGCTTAGTAGTTATAGTAGGTATCCCACGGCTGGTTTTTTTTTATACCACTTAGGTGGCAAACAACGTGGCTTTGGCAGTGGAGGGATATTTGCCTTTTTGCTGCCAGAGTAACGTGTTATAGAGGTGGGCAACGCATTGGCGATAGTCTCGGTATTGCTAATGTCTATAGGCAGTGGTGACCACTTTCCATCAGGTGGCCCGCTTGCCTGTTTGCCTATCGTATGACATAAAAAACGGCCTGCCTGATGGTAAGCAGTCGCTAATTATCAGTCATTGATGGTAACTATGACTGATAATTTGATAAACGCATCTTGGATTGTCTAGGTGCCAATAAGCTGACTGTGCCCCGCGCCATTAAAAACTATAGTCCGTGTCAATAAAGCATCTTGGACACAAAGACACCGACACATTCACTTAGGGAAATATAAGTCAGGCACTAGACTGCAGGTGGCTGCCAATGATAATTTCTTTCTTAGAACTTACTTTATGTGCTTTATCCCGCTCCAGTTATTAGAGGAATTTCAATTAAAGGGTTCTGAGTGCCCCCCGCCTTCCCATCACTATTCGACCCATCAACCCGATTTATTATTAAATCGGTGGCGATCTAATGAAATCGATACTGTCGTAATGTGGAGCAAATAACTATGGAGGAGCGTGGGCCAGAAATTACTATAATCTACCGGAGGCGCGCTACCGTCCGCATGGACGGGATCCTACCTCATTCTGTTGTAAATAACGATTTAAAAAATAGTGTTGGGATGCATGTCGAGACCATGAATAACTAAAAATTTCTTAGAAGTAATACTAAATCTATTAACAGGTTCGAATGGTCGGTTTACGTGTGTGTTTTGATAGAATGGCACATACGACCAGCTTTGGGTGTCATTACATTACATTAGTCATTACATGTATGTAAATTAAAAATAGTATTTCATTTGAACTTTTTTATCTCGTTTTTATCGCGCGTTCTTTATGATCAGTCAGCGCATTTGTCAAGACTTATCAAACGAGCCTAAAACTCGATGGGTTTACCTTGCGTAGTATAGAAATTTCTATTGCCACCTTCCCTCTACATCTTCAGATCAGCTCGATGGTATCATAGCATTGCATTATCACCGAACAAACATGAGTGTGCAAAATTTCAGCTAAATCGGCAACCGGAAAATGGGTCAAATTTAGATAAATTCAAGATTTTATTACGAACATACATGGACACATGTGAAACTAAATAAATCTTAAAGAAATTAATGAAGAAACGTAAACACGTAGATAATAGATATGTAATGATAGTAATTTTTTTATATATTTTCATCATAAACTAAGATTTTACAACGGAAGTCTTACATTCCGAGCTGTATTACATCCCTAAAGTCAAATCGTTTTACACATTTTGATAAGGTAGATACATAATGACGAAATGATGTAGGTAGTAAAATGTCCGCAGTCGTTAAAAGTATACACTGTAAAGTTCGATATATAATGATTACCCCTAACAAACTCTTTAAAATCGTACAAGATGAATGAATTCAAATTATAGTGCATTTTCCTTTGACCTCTTATTATGTTGAGCCTTTTATTTCGTCTAAGGTTGAGCCATGTTTTGCCCGGCAGAGTGGAATGTTACCAACTTCTTCTATTCAAAGGTACTTCTACTATAAAGGTAAGGCATAATAAAGACTAACTTCTGTCATAGCGATACAGTATACTCTAGATTTTCATGGACCAGACAACGGGTAACAACAGTCAGGTAAAGAAATGCAGAAACCAAAAAGCAGACAGTGCAGGATATGACAGCTTCATCATGAATAAATGGACGTCCACAAAAATAAAATGAAATTGAAAAAAAAATTTAATACGTGACCCGTACATCTAACGTAATCCTAATTCAATAAATAATTTTTTCATACATAGAGCCCATACAGATGTTCACGAGTTCTGCACGATTTGTCCCAAATGTTTATGCAGTTTTGGTTTCTGTATAATAACGGAAAGCTTATTTTATTAATTGTAAACAAACGCGGAGCGCCCGCATACTCACCGCACTGTAATCGTATTGCACCTGCACAGTCGTTGTGTCGCACCACCATATCACCGCGTCGTGGGCGGACAGCACGTTATCTGACCGATTGCTACGCGGTGCTAGCAAGCATGATGCGTACGCGTTTACTGATCGGTTTGTAAGAAGCTTTGGTATACTATGGGTAAACAAGGTGCTGTAAGCAGCCACTTTCTTATGGGTACGTACAGACGCAGCTTAGCAAGCAGCCCAACATGCAGCTCGGCTCGCACCCCAATGGCGAGGCAGCAAGGGCGAGCACGGGCACGAGCATATGCACAAACAGCCTAAAAAATACTTTGAACGCAAGCGTCTGAACGCACCATTACATTCAGCGTGCCAAAGATTATCACAAATCCAGTAACAATAAAATAATAAATATTAATAACCGTAGGTACCTTGTCCATAATTACATTATAAATCGGAACCGTAACCTCTACGTCAATCAAGATATAAAAGTCACAATTAATATTCAATCATAATGTTACCATTAGCTTTGTCTAACAATACCATTATACGTAATAAAGATATCGGTAAAAAGCAGTCCTCTTGCTTAACACATTGCGTACGTTAGGAGGGCTGTAAATTAGACAGTGGGGCAGGAAATGGCTTTTTAACCCGTCACTGCGCGCCGTGATTAGCGATCGCCGCGATCACATGGTCCCTATCGCTGGCGATCGAGTGATCACTGACGGCTGAGTGCCGGTAAAAAGTGCTGTCATAGATTAAGTAACGTCAGGTGCTAGCTTAAACTTACTGTACCTATCGGAAAAAGTGGTTGGGTGCTAGAGTCTGAGATCTGTTTTAGATTAGCCTAAAGGCTAATGGATGTAATTTGTATGAATCTAATTCATGTATTTATAAATCTTATTTATGTATTTACCGACGACCTGGTAAATATCGCAGGTACAAGCTGGATGCGGAAGACACAGGACCAGCCTTTGTGAAGATTTCTGGGGGAGGCCTATGCCCAGCAGTGAGCGTTCTTCGGCTGATATGATGATGATGTCTTTGTGTAATCTGTTATTTGCGAATATCTGATGTAAATATTTTAAGAGATGTTGATTCTATGACCAGAGTAGAATAGCACCAACCCCTTACACTCGACAAATGGTTTGGACGCAAAGGAACTACAGTCTCTTTAAGCTGGAAAATGGACAGCAGCTTTGTCCATTGTTATATTTACAACACTGCGATCTCCAAACCGCCTGCCAAACGTGGAGATTATGGAAATAACCTCCCGATTCGTGAGAGAGGCCTGAAGTCCTGCAGTGGACTGTTATGTTGTTAGACATAGTTGGTGGTAAAAAATGGCAAATGCAAATGTTCTTTGGCTAGTTAACTTCTTATTTACTCAAACGCGTGTTTGCTACAAGCATCCGATTTAGACGACGTGCATTAGGTACTTAACGCTTGAACGTTGAAATACCAATACAATTCTATTAATATATATTTATTTGGGAAAGCAACAGCATATTAGATAACAATAGCTACAACCATAACTACAGTGATTCAAGACATATTGGTCGTTCTGCGTCTAACTCTAAAGGATTTCACTGCTTCTGTAATTTTTCAATAACTTAGGGCCGATTTTTCAATCCTCAGATAAAATATATCAGTCTGATAAGTGAAAATGCGACTAAAATAAAATTGTATCATTACTTCATATATAATTGAGGGATTTAGTTTGTTTTAATTTGGCAGTATATTACTTTATCGACCAGATAAATTTTATCTGAAGATTGAAAAATCGGCCCTTGGAATGTTAAGCGCTCGCCCTAATTTGACCCACTAACTACCTACATAGTTAAGAGATGCAATAAACTCTGTTGGTCACCACGCGAAGGTTTGAAAGAACGTTTCTCGCTCGTACGATTCGGATGTGGAATGAGCTCCCAGCCACAGTGTTTCCTTTGGACTATGACATGGGATCGTTCAAGAGGTATATTAGAGATCTCTTCAGAGGCGGGAAACGCATTGGTGACTCCCCTGGTGTTGCTGATGTCCATAGGCGGCGGTGACCACTTTCCATCAGGTGGCCCGCATGCCTGTTTGTCTGCCGGATAACATAAAAAAAAAAAAAAAAAAAAAAAAACACTTTTCGTACTCGCGTCTCCCGTAGGTAGCATCCACAACCGCTGCCCGGTTTACTCTATGACGTGGCTGTAAGCGCGGTAACCGTGTGTTTAAGTAAGGCACGATAATTGGAGATATGCTTACCGGTATCATACACTCGCGGCCGCGCCACTGACTGACGTGTGATTACTTTGTGTTCGACTAGGCGGTAGCGCTGAGCGGTGGCCATAGAGTATGCGGGGAAGTTTTTAAATGTTTGCCTATTTTTCCTATTATTGTAAGAACTAGTCAGATATTTGACCGACATCTTACCAGGGTCTCAAGTGCGCTAATTTAGTAATGGGTGGCTTGAAATGTAATTGGATAGCTATTGCAGGTCACTTACAGTTTTACACGTTCTTGATATTCTACTTCAATTTAAACTGCCGTTGAGCTGACATTGTTTTTCAATTGCAATACAATTGCACCAAGTTGATTTGCGGACTCGAGGCCCTGGTGGTAAGTGACTACGCGTCCGAAGATGGAGTACGTCTGTCTAGAAACAGCCTATTCACTCTAGCCGTGAAGCCGTCCAGATACATTATAATGATCAGGGAACACACTCGTGGACAAAGTGTTCCATTCCTTAGCCGCACACATTATAAAGGTTGAATCAAACCGGCTCGTGCGGATAGCTGGAAGATCCACGACGTAAGGATGAAATGTCCACGTTTCCTGACTAAGCGGGCATTTGACCATTCACCCGAATGTGATGGTTAAGTTTCTTTCTATGGCGCATTGCAAAAAGATCATCATGAACATCATGATCATCACAGCCAAAATTGATAAGTTGTTTCTAGGTATCGTCACTTACTTCAGATGACGTTGCTGACGAATTCGTTAAGTATTTTAAGGCTATGTTTGTGTTAGAAAGTATCCTAGGATTTTAATTAAATTATAGTTAAATATTTGTAATAATCTGATAATACTTAATCTGGTTTCATATTCTAGTTTCTATTAGAAATCTATGCCTATAATTGTTTGTCTGAAGCGACCATAGAAAATGGTAATTCTAATAAAGAAAGGAAATCTGTGAAAATTCTATTACTTACCTATCTAATAATTTTTATTATTTCAATTTAAAACAACCGCTGGTTTCCAAGCCACCGCCTTCCAAAATACATTGTATCAATTTCATTGGAAGTATCAATTTGGATCAAATTGTTCGCCACTGTCAACTTTACATCACTCCTTTCACGCTGCGGTATGGTATTAAATTACAAGTAACTTTGTATGGGCACACTTAGGTATAGTATTATTTAATTGTGGCTCTTTCGCTTGATTGATTTAAAAGTGGAGTTGCTGCATTAAGTGAATAAGAGACAGTTAAATAAGCCGATTCAGATGTCTATATGAGTGGTAATGGTGTCTTATTTAGTACATCTATCTAGACATACTGTGTAGTTGTCTTGACACTATCTTATGCTGGCCATGCACCTTGCTGGCTTGACAAGGAATGTCAAAATAAGCTTAATCCCGCCCAATTTACCCCATTGACCGACAAGTGGCATGACGTCATTCCAAAATGTCTCATCACACAGTGCTTGATCCAGCCTATTTTTGACATGCCACTTGTCAAGGGACCGGCATTACTGAATATCTAGACTGTCACGAATGCCCCATAGGATCACCGCAGATCAGAAAATACGCCACTGCGTTTTATACCCTCTGATGCCAAAGGCAGTTATATAAGTTTGACGTGTGTATCTGTGTAACTGTCTGCATCATTACTCCCAAACGGACGAACCTTGTATATTATTTGTAGTAGTTTGTCGGATAGATACCGACTGAAGACTCAGGGGGTCTAAAAAGGCCATATTAGCGTTTCATAATATGATTCATATTAATTAGCCACAAACTTATCAGCAGCGTCGATGTTGACATTAACATGACAATTCAAAATGGCGTCACTTAGTTCCTGTATTGGCCACCGGATCAGATAAGTTTGTGGTACTCTAATATAAATAAATAAATAATCGTGGACAAATTCACACAGCGCCATCTAGCCCCAAACTAAGCAAAGCTTGTACTATGGGTGCCAGCTAACTGATATACTACTTATATACTTTTCTAAATACATACATAGAACACCCAGACCCGTAACAGAAATTAAAATTCATTATTTAAATTTCTGCCCGGCCGGGAATCGAACCCGGGACCTCTTGCGTGGCTGACTGGCATGTTGACCACTGAACCACTCAAGTCGTCATCATATATCGGATATGAATCATAATATGAAACTGTTGTGTGAACGTTACATCCACTTACCAATCGTGGATGTAACGTAACTTAACAATGTCGAAGGAACCTAAAGCACTACAAAACGGATGGTTACCATGTTGATGTAGGAAATGAGACCTTTACGTTGAACTGGTTGTTAAATATTTTTCCTACATACTTTAGCCAAACCATCATTCCCTTGTTGCGCGCGCATACACTCGTGAATTAGCACATCAACAGCCCATAAACGTCTGCTGGACTTGAGTCTCTTCTCCATTAATGAAGGGCCATGGAGGACACCAGGGACTCTCCTTTTGCAGGCAGGTTGGTAATCACAGTGCTGAAAACATTTAAATGATTTTTTTATTGCCTAGGCACACGGATGAATGGTCCACCTGATGGAAAGCGGCTACCGTCGTCCAGTACATCTGCTATCTAAGGGAAAGGCATGCGGTGCCAGCCTTTCAGGTACCAGTGACTTTTGAAGAACCCCATGTTATAATGCAAAGGAAAGACTTCGGAAGGGAGTTTGTTCCACAACTTGCACGTGCGCAGTAAAAAGGCTAGCGATGCTCGTACGTTAGTTGGCTGCCAGGCATCTAGAAGGTAGATGGAAAACACACTGCTGCACAGTTTTCTGGCAGACAGTCTGCTCTATGACAGAAGTCGCCTTTACGACAAGAGATGGGGTTGGTGCTATACTCGACTCTACCAGACACCACACGTTACTAGTAAATTATTATAATTAAGTAAGGCAAAATAAGGTAGAAGTAAATGAAAAACACAAATCACATCGTGTCGAATGAAATTAACAATATCATTCATAATCCCCATACAAGTAGGTCGTAATCAACAGCAGCAGCATTTTTTGTTCTTTATTCCTGGTACGTGGCTACATAATGCACATGTAGGGAGAGCACAAATTTAGAAATTCCAGGATGAAAATTATTTTGGGATGACAATGAGTTCTGCGCGATGAATTACAAGCTTCAGTTTGAAATGAATGATATTTCAACTTTGCGTGCCACTTTGGTCTATCTAGACCCTTTTGAAGATTAGTTTAACAGACTAGAACTATTAAAATTGATTGCAGTTAATGCAAACTTTATTTTACTAATGAAAGTCATCTCAAATTGCAGTTTATAGTTAAAATATAGTCATGATAATTTTGTTTAATTTATTTGATACTACGTTACGTACGAAATGATAACAATAATCATAGCGGTTCCAGAATTCCTATTCAACAGCAATAATATGACATTTAAAATATATTTAAAAATATCCATGAACGTCGGTGTCGGTGGTTAAAGTGATATAGGTTGATATTGACCACCAATTATATACGCAAGAGAAAATACTAAATAATATTACTGTCAAAAATTACACATACACATATAGTACTAGTAGCATTAGCCATTATCACAAAAACGTTATGTCTGAATTTGCGAACAATTACCGCTCATGGCCACCCTACACCGTCGGGAGCCGGTACGGCGCGTTAATGACTGGCCCGCGGCACGCTCCCTGTATCAGAAGCGCTATCTCCGGCGGCGCGGGCGCAGCCAGCGACTGTGCGTTTTTAACCACGTGTAGGGATGTATGTAGATTGGAAAGAAACTAAAAAAATGACGAACTCTTACTCTACATATCTATGTTACAGAGATGTAGAGTAGAGGGAATATTTATGTAGATAGAGTCTATACCTATACTATACACTACACATTCCCTTAATTGTGCAAAAGGCAAAAAGGCTTCTAGAAGTAGGTATGTGGATTGTAACTTTTTGAACTACCTGTGGAAACAGGTCACTTAGTGTAAATAGAGTAGACTGAGAATTAGAGTGTAGTTCGATTTTATGGTCTGTTTGTCAATGAGACTATTTTTTTGCATAGCAAAGATAACCATGGGCGAAGAAGGTTACTGTAGGACGGCATGTTAATGACTGGCCCGCGACACGCTCCCTGTATCAGAAACGTTATCTTCAGCGGCGCGGGCGCAGCCAGCGACTGTGCGATTTTAACCATGAATAGGAATGTATGTAGAGTAGGGAGAAACAAAAAAAAATGACTAACTCTCACTCTACATCTCTATAGTACAGAGATGTAGAGTAGCGGGAAGATTTATATAGATAGAGTCTATTATACCTATACTACTACATTTCGTCTGATTGTGCACAAGGCAATGGCTTACAGAAGTACCAATGTGAATTGAAACCTTTGAAACACCCACAGAAAAAGGTCATTTTGTTAAAATAGATAGACAGAGGTATATTAAAGCTAAACATTGTCGAAGAAGGAAGAAGAAGGCTTCTGCAATGGTGCAGAATGTCGAGTTAATCTGTTTCAGTAGAAAGCTGTATCAGTAACTCTATCTCCCGGCACAGTCAGTGACAGCGCGGTTTCGACCACCTGTAGAGAGTAGTATATAGATATGCATATCTTGAGATCCAGATGCAGCCATTTTCGTGTAGATTACATGTTTTCTAATCACATGTAGAAGCTACAAAAATCATTGTATTTATAACAAAAAATCAGAAAGTTGTAGTTTCATTTCGAATATTAAAGAGTCTGAAAGCATAAGCATAGTTGAATGAAGAAGAAGGCTATAACAGTATGGCGGCATGCTCTTTGAATAAGTACTAGCTACGTCAAACGAACAGAACACTCAAAGTGCAAAGTGTGCACTGTGAGTGTACCTGTACGGATTTACCGGACAGCTATAAAACCAGCCTTAGGACATCATGCAGTTTATTTCTTAAAATTACTATCTTTGTGAATTTCATTCATAGATATAGATGTTCCAAAAATGTATTTCATTATCAATTAACCTTAAAATATCATATAACACTATTTTCTCTTTGTTTATCTATTATTATTGAATAGAATATTATATTAACATAATATCGAACACATTTCTTATGTTCGCAAAAACGATTTTTCATAATTTAAGTACGTACATAATAAACAACACCGGAGGTCCGAAGCACCACTAATATTCAAATAAATTGTACAAAAATGTAACCCTTAGGGCCTCCACATTAATTCGCCTCAAATTAACTTCTTCACAAAGATAGGTATGGAGACGAAGACGAGTTTGAATGTCGAAACGCCTGTGGCTAAGTGTTTATGAGTGGGAGGGTGTATGACAGCCGATTTCAGGACGATGTTACGGGTGTACAAAAAAGCTATTATTTCCATACAGTAGCTGGGTAGCGCCCGCACCACAATATGACTACTGTTTTGTACTGGTAGGGTGAAAAATGTAACCGAGGGCCAAGTTTACCTCTTTTCGATGGTGGGGGTGTACCTTGTAACGGATAAGCTTTATAATTTATTTCATATTTATATTACAAGGGAAACTACATGTTGCCCCTCCCGCCTGAATCACCGCAGGCGATGTATCTGTTGTGTGGACGATCTATAGCAAGTCACTCTTTTGGGCAAACCTCATTATTATCAATTTTTCCCGCCAAGCAACAATGTTTGTATTGTAATGGATTGTGCATGGCTTGAAGGGTAAGATTACCACCGCAATGCCTTTTGCATAAGGCATTTTGGTCGTTACAGTGATAAATAACACGTTTGCAGTTCTGCATGTAGGTACATAATATTGCATTTGCTAGCGCATAGGTAAATCCGTCAACCGTCAGGATGACAATGGGAGTTGTCCCCCATTTATAAATGTAATTTTATTTTTGTTAGAACACTTGTGTGCCATTGTGCTCGGCTGTATAAACTTGAATTACTATTAGTTTCTTCACAGAATTTACTGATATATATAATATGTCATGTGTTACCACTTTCCAGCAGGAGGGCTCTGATCGTTTATCTATCACTTAGTAAGTAGTAAAAAAATATACGTAATAAAAAAAACAAACACTTTTGCCGACGCCAGTACTGCACCGCAGTGATTATGGCCGGTTTTTGTGCGGCTGCGTCCCCAGACACGTGGAGCAATGGAATTATGGTAATCACAGTTGGTTACATTGCGGGCTCCCTGTACTTTTAGGGTTCAACTTGCGAGTTGATCTTGTAGGATATACAAGGTAGCGTTTATAGTTTATACACGATATTTTTTTCATCAGTTTTCATTTATTTGCAGTCTGGTATATACATACATAGGTGGTAGCATGTACAATGAGTGCCTTTTCAGACACATTCGTTTTTAATTTAAATATACTTGCATTTGACCTCAACTTATCTGATGGAAAGCGACAATGGGGTTAAAGATGTAGCATGCGTGCCTAGAAGATACCTATTCACTCTTGACTTGAAGACCGCATGGCTTTGCTTATCGGGGAACAGTGTCTCTAGCAAATAGTTCCAGTCCTTTGCAGCGCGCCGGTAGGACGTCTACCATAATATATGGATGACGAACTTTTGTCCTCGTAAGTCGAGCAGAGTTCTTAGCGTAACTTCTAGGAAAGTATTATGAATACACAGTGGCATGTTGGCCGTCACAGGACCGGAGTACACACACCCCACTCCGACAACGGCCGGACCGTGTTTGACAATACCAGACTGAGCCGATCAGTGCCCGACAATGCCAAGCAGTGCCGGACCGCGCCTGACATAATAGATTATTACTATGGTAAAGGTATATTATACTTAAGAAATAACCTAAACCTACAGCAAGAGTAAGCCTATTCACCAAGGCAGTATCTGTTCACGAGTACGATTCAGGGCCCAGCCATCGTCCAATCAACCATATTTGAGGGAAAAGGGCGATCCGGTCGCCACGCCACCGCAGTCGATTACACCTATGGCTGTAAGGGCTTTAAAATTGAAATAGTGTTGGTTAAAACCGTGGTGACGAGGTGGCATGGAACCAAACGTAGTTACCTTGCACCATACTCGTCAATTGAATTGATGTTACATTATACTACATGGCTATAATAAACAACAAAATCGAAAACAAAATATCATAAAGAGAGGAATCCTCAGAACGCCAAGCGGAACCCTTTACACGCTGTCATGTAGCGCGTTGATACCTTTTTTTAAAACAATAATTGTCGGCCGCATTCATCAACATCTGTTCTATTTGTCCCGTCAGAGTCACGCAGGCATTTCAGTATGGAGCCGCCACGAGGGACTGCTTTTAGTCACAAGCGCAGCGGGCTGACATGATCTTAACAAAACACAACACACTAGCTTTGCTTAGTTTAGGGCTAGATGGCGCTGTGTGAATTGTCCAAGACATTTATTATTTAGGTATATTATGTAAGCCGAACCTCGTATTAAAAAAGCACGACTGACGTAGTTGCTTCCTCCTCCCTTTGTTGTTTTAATCATTACCATCATATCAACTGGAAGACGCCTACTGCCAGAGATTTTGACGTAGGCCGGTCTTGTGCGATTCGGATCTTGTACTTGCGACGTTTACCAGGTCGTCGGACCTCATTGCGAGATCTGCGACTGTATGTGGTATGTGGTCGAAAATCTTTATTTCATATAAATATTAATATTAATGAAAATTTATTGCGTACCTCAAGACGTTATAATAATATAGTTTATCCTCATGGCAACATTGATCTTTGTTTTTAGTCATGGTGTAGATTCTAGCTTAACAATTTTAACGGTGTGAATGACTGTTGGATCCTTAAAGGTTAAATAAGTACGCAAATATTTTTGACAGTTGTGCATTTTTTAAATACTTATTATTATATAAGTTATTGGCGGAAAAATTGATATATTAAATTTTCGCACATACTACAAAAGTATTCGCAAGAGATGCATACTCTGTAGCATCAATATCATACTTTTCCGTCTATATACCATAGGACAAGGTTGATGAGTTTAGCTTTAATCTCCATATTTGACTAACAGTTTAATGATCGCATATCGCATAATAATATCATGAAGAATCTGCCAGATCCAAAGAGTGTCAGAAATAAATGCAAACTAATAATGAGGCCGTGTGATGTCCGGCAGAGTAGAATAGCACCAACCCCTTACACTCGTGGGTGTCGTACAAGGCGACTAATGATTTCGAGGCATAAAATCTAAAAGTCTCCGTAGGCTGGAAAATGGGCAGCAGCGTTTTTCATTGCTGTATAACACTGCGATCTCCAACCCGCCTGCCGAGCGTGGAGATTATGGCAATAACCTCCCCTTTGTGGGAGAGGCCCGAAGTCCTGCAGTGGACTGTTACGGGCTGTGATGATGATGATGAATAATGAGGGACTATACGCCTCCGATGATGATAGTCATGATGGTGCTGCCAGAGAGCGAGAGAGAGAGAGAGAGAAGAAATAACTAAACGTTGATTTGAAATCACGAATCAAAGTATTGATAAATCATAATGTCTTCTGAGTTCTAAACCGCTTACTCTCATGCTACCTTGAACACTATCTTATTCAACTCTGCCGCGGCCGCACGCCACCTTTCATAAATCGCAATTAAGAAATGCCCAGTTGTGTCAAACAACAATGGACATTAAACGTTGTGTTCACCGAAAATTATTCGCGACACAAAGGTGGGAATTAGCCGGACCTTAATGGAGAAATGAAAATTAGTTCGGTCTAATTGTATGGAGAATAATAAGGCGGGATAGCATTTAGTGTAGAGAAAGAAATTGGGGAAATTATGGTCTTATGGGAATATTTCTGTTTTCCGTTATTTAGAATAAAGTGGTAAATTATATTTTGTTCGCTACTTCTTGCGCGTAAAATTTGGTTATAGCGTTCAAGACACGTTCCCGCGAAAAAACAACGAGATAGATTATAGCCTATGTGTTATATGTATATTGCTGCCAAATTTTACCATAATCAGTTCAGTAGTTTTCACAAAAGTCACAAACATCCAAACATCCTTACAAAGTTTCGCATTTTTAATATTAGTAGGGAAAAAGTTAGAAAATTCTTATCTTTCAGATTTATTACTACATATTATAAAACAAAGCCCCAAGCCGCGTCTGTCTGTCTATCTGTTCACGATAAATTCAGAATCTAATATTATACCAGTAAAAATGGACCCGGAGGCAACTAACCCAACTTACGAATAAATGGCGAATTGCTCTCTCACTCCACAATGATTTGTATTATTCCATTACGTCAGATTTGAAATGAAATGTTGTTCTTAACATATCTAACCCAGAATTAGTTGGCTAACCCGCATACATCGGTGAGTTAAAAATTTAAACGTTTAACTCTGGGTTAACCGCTAACTCTTGGTGGTACTAGACATAATTCTTCTATCTTACCACCCAGCTTGGAACAAATTGGCTTAAGGTATTTTGAGGGACTATTATTACATAAGTGAATGAATAATATTTTTTAACCAACAACTAAAAACAAACGATTGCTATCGGCAATAACTGACACTATGACTCAATTTTAGTTCAATTATGTAGACAGAATATAATTTTATTCAACGACCCAATATTTCTTTATATGAGGGTTGGTTGGTTATTATAAAGTTGCATTCCTTATTTCTTATCAATAATTTGCTTTAATCTTTGTCCAAAATAAGGTAGGTCTAAAACAGCGACTTATAGAGACACTGAGTTTTGACAGTTTTGGCAGAATCAAAAACTACCTTATACTCAAAGAGATTGGAATGTTAGCGACCTTCATAGACTAGCAAGAAGGTCGCTAACTTTCCAATATCTTTGCTTATACTTTACGAAACCCGTATGAGTAGGACTATGAAATTCTAATTTATTTTCTCGTAACATACAGACAATAAAATAGTAATCGCAAGAAACTTCCACTTCCTACTGCCACAATGGTTAAAGCCAAATTAAAACCTTAAGGCCCTGTCTTCTGACCATAAGGTGGCGCTTACTCCCCCACCCAAAAAAATAAACAAAGCAAGACCGAATACCAAAGTAAATGCATAAACACGGTAAAGAGACTGTTGCAAACCGATACTTTTTTCAAACACGTCCACTAATTCTCGGCCACCGGTCCCCATACGCGATTTAATGACGCCAACAAATTGCAACTCTGGATGGCTCCGGCTTGTCACGTAGCGTCATAATGAAGAGCCTCCCCCCGCGCCCCACACCTTCTACCTACCAATAATTACAGACAGGCAATATCCTGCCATGGACCTGTTCAGGCATACGTCCATTCATGCAAGGTGCGGTAGAGGTATGCAGTACGGTAACTTGCAAACGAAAATGTCAGCGGGGAAATGCGCATCTGTTGCTACGTGAAGTCACGTGGCTCAAGACGTGGGTGTACTACTTTTTACTATAAAAAGCTTAATACTTGCAATTACAAAGGAATAACACCGTCTCAGTTAGGTTTTACCACAGACCAATAAAGGTCAGCCGTGATGTATAAGAACCATGAAGGTGATGTATTAACTTTCCAAACTACACTGTTGGTTGGTTGAATCTATGTATTGAAATACGGTAGTTATTTACTAACGTGGCCGTAATATGAGACCTATACGAGTCAGACCAGGCCAATCATATCATCATAATCATAGAGCCACGTGCTTGTCGTTGGAGCAAGCGCCATTCTACTCCATCGTCCGATTTAATTTCCTAATACGACACGACTTCCACTTTATCCATCTTCGGGGCTCCAGGTGTAGGTCAGCTTACCATCCCTATATTGTTTACATTCCACCTATACGCACTCAGCGGTTTTCTAACTCTTTTCTGTTGCGAACGGCAAGGAAATGGAACTCGCTGCCTGCACATGTTTTCCCTGAGCGCTACAACTTGGGTCTCTTTAAGACAAGAGTGAATAGGTAGCATAATAGACAGGTTTGCGCCATGGTAGACTGCATCTGCACTTAACATCAGGTGAGATGTCTATTTCAGATATAAAAAAAAACTTCATTTGCTGTACGTAAATTCTTCTAGTTCTTAATCTACCTCTCCTTCCCTCAGTTTTCCCTTCTTGTATTATTTTACCTATAATTTTACCTCTTCTATTCTCGATGGTTTCCAAAAAACTTCCGTATTTGGCTTCATTTTAGTCTAACTTATTCTTTCCGCCACTTTTAAAGACTTCCTTCGAATTAGCATATTAATAAGATGTTTTGAATTTTCGTCTTGTTTTTGTCTTTTTTGGACTGGATATTTTTGGTTGTTGAATGCTGTTTTAGCTAGACCAATCACGTTTACCAAAAGTTTATTTAGTTCAGCAGTCCCAAGAACCGTTTATTTTCATTTCTAATGTTATAATTCAAAAGGCAAGTTTTTACTTTTTACAGTGCAAAAACAATTATAAATAATAAAGAAAATGCCAAATCCATAAAACAGTGTACCTCCTAAAATAAGCTAACACCGCGCACTACTCAGTACTGCGGCCCGAGATTGAAAAGATGCTATCGACTCCTCGATTCTGCGATCGATATCGACCGGTGATCTAGCATTTTTGAATAGAGCTCTCGCGCACAATCGGCGGCTACTTGCGACGCGCTTTGATCTATGCGAAGTGATGCATCTCATCTGCATGCTAATTATTTCCTATGTTATTGATATTGGAATGACAGTAGTTGTAGGCATCGTAAAGTTGGATATCGTTGAATGCTCTTTTTTTCTGATCATACCTTACCTCTTGGTGTCATTATTTTAAACGGGGAGCCAAAAGGTAAAGGCCAAGTAGCTTATGACAATGGCATGAAGCTTATTTAGCATCAATCTTTATTACTGGGATCGACAGTCGTCTTTTGTAAATTTCGCAAAGAGTGATGATCACAAATGTTATCTTACCTCACAAATGTATACTTATTATTCCCCTCCACTCGCGGGATACAAGGTGTAGTACACGCGGGCAGAGCCACGGGCGGAATGGTAGTGTAAGAGAACTAGTGGAAAAAAACAAGCCCATGCAGCACTTTTACAAGTAGAGGAAGCTAAAGCAAAGATGTTCAGTACAAAGAAATTCGTACATTGCCCTATTACTACCTTCCTTTGTCGCTCCTACGTAAATACATTTGCATCAGACTTGCTCGATTCAAGGACGCAACTCTGGCCAAGCGTAATCCAAAAATGCGGGAGTAACAGAGACAGGGAGTAATAGGTCAATTTACAATTTTTTTTTATATTAAAGGCTTTTGCTTTGTTCCGACCGCACACACCGAACATACCTATGCCATTTTTAATGCGAAGGATTTTTGTCATAATCGAAGTCATCCTCTTAGACTCCTACAGAAACCGCGCGTCGACGAATGACATTCAGTGACGTCGCGCGTTGGCCAATTGTAACCAGTGATGCTTACGTATCCGTCATCATCATCATCTTAGCGGTTAAATTCAGACTTCTGCCAAGGTCCGCTTTTCTACTTATTGTTCTCCACTTTGCCCGGTCTTCGGTAATAATCAACGTTTACCTCAAGACAAGTGCTTAGAGCAAAATAGTGCTGATTCGATTTGTTAAATTTACTGGTTAAATTTCTTCATGTCCAAACTGTAGTCTTCTTCATACGATTTGGATCTAGACCGAATTTGTAAGACTGTATTTTAACTAAAAATAAAAAAAAATTGTTACTTCACTTTCACTCTGAACCATCTGAACGTATTTTGATTTAAGTTCACAATATTGTAACTTAAACATACTGTCGGTAGTTTTGGTTGCAATTAGGTGTCCATTATTGATAAGCATCGTACTCTTTTGCCCAGCATTATTCACCACCCTGAAGAAAAAATAAATCTACTTCAGCTTTCATTATAGAATTAATAATTTCTTCCTCAAATGTGTTTTGATCTCTTCCCAAAACATTGGTAACGTACAAAAATGTATTATTCATACGGTCGCTTCCAGAAACTCTGGTGCATTATGGTAATGATGTAATAACGTGCTTGATGATGCGTGCAGCCTTGTCCAGCAGAGAAAATGCTCCGTAAAAGTTGTTTACTACCCGAATCATTACAAGTTATGTGGAATCCATTTTTTACTTTGAGAGTAATCTAATGCATTAAAACAATGGAGGTATTGAATGTTTTTATAATGTACGAAATTTGTGCCGAGTCTATCTAGTAGAATAAAGGCGAACGAAGTTCTTTTTTGACAATTCACACAGCGCCATCTAGCCCCAAAGTAAGCCAAGCTTGTGTTATGGGTGCTAGATAATTGATCAACTACCTATACATTTTTATAAACTAAATTTTTATACACTATCATGTCAAAAACTAAAATTCATCATTTAAATTTCTGCCCGGCCGGGAATCGAACCAGGACCTCTACGTAGTAGCCCAGCAACGTTAACCAACTGAACCCCTCAGGTCTTCAAAATAAACCGTCGTCAAAGTCGTTTAAATCTAGCTAGAACTTGTTTACGTCGCCGCTTACAAATTGCGCATGCGTCTCGTCCGCCTAGTCACCGCGTAGCGCCCGAACAGGAATCACCCATATTGGCGCGGACGATGGCGCGGTGACTAGGCGGGCACGACGCGACGACTGAGCGGGCGCGAAGCGAGCGCTGTGCGTTTGTAGACAAATAATATAATAAGCTTTCTGTCATTAGTATTGAAAATATTATTGGATATAACATTTCGCACAATTCGCACTGCAGAAATCGCGTACGTCAGTATGGGCTCATAGAAGTCTTTCAAGAATTTTATTTGAGATACTACTTTTTTATTTGTTACCGCTAATCAATCTAACACCAAATAAAGGTATAATGTCATCTAACTCCTACAATTAGATACCGAGAAAAGGTGGCAAATAAGGCAGGTGCCCTCTCTAATGACATCACCTTGCCCTCACCTGCTCCTTGGACGATATGGGACCAATAATACTGTCATTAACATTAGACGATCTTTATAACAAAGGTCGATTGAAGTGATCGTCTAAGCGATAATGAAAGAATATGTTCAATGTTGGGAGGAATGCTTGGATATATGGAAATATTAATAAGATTTGGTTAAATTTAATTGTAGAGGCATTGCATGCTTTGCTAATCTTACTTGATACGGTATTTTTTGCCTATGTTACTACTGGCCATGGAAGTTATTAAATGCAACAAATGCTGAAATGGTGTAAAGGTTTCATTGAACAGCGGGTTTCTGAATGGGGAACGCACTTAGGTGTGTGTGAATTAAGTTTATATACATTTCTGAATTGATTTTGAGTATTGTTTGATCACAGTTTGAGTATTTGGTATATATCGATCATAGTTTGAGAATTGGGGCTTGAGAAATCTTAGTTTTGACAGTTCGCTATTTTCTCTTGTGCTCATCTTGTACTTAACTCGAAAGTGCTTATTTCAAACAATTGAAGCGTCTAGAAACTTCCCTAAAATCACGATGACTAAAAATTGTGTTAAATTTTAACAATATAGCACTTCGACATGTAAAAGTCTGATAAATTAAATCATTTAAAAAATACTTTAATGATTAAAAATTACGTTACTCTGTGGAAAAATGGCGGCACTTCATTTTTAAGTACACAGCAGATAGTGTCACAAACTTATCGGAACCGGTGGCCAAAACTGGAACTGAAGAAAAATGGCGGCAATTAATTTTGAAATTTATTTGAGCTGACATGTCAAAGCTAAAACAGCGCCGCGCGTCAGCGGGTCAGAAAAGTTTGTACACTGTACATTTCTTTTTGTCGTTTCCATGTTTCGTTGTGAATACATTTTTCAAAAAGTAATGTTTAAAAATGTATAAGTTTTGCTTTTTGATATGATCATGTGATATTGCTTAGATTGAATGTAATTTATCAGAATTTTAATTTTAAAAGCAGTAAGTTTAATTATAAATCCATAACGGGTTAAATAAATTATCGGTTGAATTGGACCGTAAAGGGCCAGTTTGAGAAATACCTAGCTAAAAGGGCTTTGAGAAACGTGGAAAACTTAAGTAATAATCAGGTAAGTGTGCATTTCTCAGCTGATTATTGCTAGATTTCTCAATTCCAAAACTGACCACATGTGTGTCAAACCGTAATCTACCGAACCGAAACAAGCAAGGTATGGCGCGAGGATGTGTCCTTACCGGCTACCTTTATTTCTCCCTCCGTGAGCCTTCTCCTGGACATGAGTCACTAAGAAGAAGAAGTTATTATATGTGTAGAGATGCTTGTAGGGTAGATGTTTTTGGTGTCCAATCCGAATAGAAGAAAATAAAAAATGGTCAAGTTTAACTTTACGTTCTAACGATGGAACACCATAGAATCACTTACGAAACAAGCTCCTACATACGAAACATTTCCTCTGAATACGAAATCTAGTAGAGCTCGTCTAGTCTAAGATGACGCGCCCCACTACTTAGTTGATTTCGATGTGTGAGTGCAAATATTAATAACGACACTTCATCTGTGTGGGAGCCAATGAACGGCGCGTACTCCGACGTTTGAATCTTATCGGCAACTGAATGACCAATTACAACGGCATTTGTATATGTATTGCGTCCATATTTTAAACTTGCTTGTGTGCGTTAATGCGATAGTGGGGAGCGTCATTTTAAATTAGACGAGCTCTACTATCAAAATTAGTTAGTTTCCTTGCCACGCTAAATCTAATTGAGAAAATATAGAAAACTTAGTTGTCATAGAAATAGAGTTGTGGTTACCCGGACCACATTTCCTCTAATTAGGAACGGTTGCAGTGCGAAAGGGCCTAATATTCGATTTTAAGGAATATTTTATAATGAAAATCAAAGTGGCGGTCTATAGTATCTGCCTACCCCACCTATGGGACAGAGGCGTGAGCTGTGTGTGTATGTATTTTATAACAATCGAATATTGTTTAATATCAATCTATCTATTGCTTACCACTATAAAGTATTTAAAAAATTTTAAATAACAACAAAATAAAATGCGAATAAACCCGAAACTACTATAAAAAGGACACACAAACCGGTAGTCCAACCGGTTTAATTTGCAGAACCAAATTGATTCGAATTCGACGATAGCTAACAAAACCGAAGCAGTTGCTTATGCGCTGCCTCTTCAATTTATATGGTAAAGACCTTCGTGCTTAGAAGGCCTAACCACCCTTTGGCGGGATAAAGAAACGACCGCGCCCGAGAGACCAATGGAAATCAGATCACATAAAAACACCGATAAAGCCAATCTCATTCAGCTAATTGGCGTTTAAATTAATAATGATTAAGACAAAAAAATGCTCCGAGAACATTTTGAGAGTCCAATTAGACCATAAACGGGGTCTTATCACGGAGCTATTAACCGACAACGAACAAGTAGGGAGGTTTATGAGTTTTACTACACAAAATCGTTGCCGGCCATTTCCGAACAATCTGCCTCCCGATTTACAACCAATTAGGTCAATAAATACAGAGGTCCACTTGTAAAATGGGGCCATAGAGTGGGATTGTTTCAGCTTGTGCCAAGTAGCCTCCTCTGTAGACTGTATCTATTGCTGTGTCTTTTTCTTTTGAATGGAGGCCAATCGTAATGGTGGCGATCATAGTTTTTGCGAACACACACCGTTCTTTCGCGTGCATATGATTGTTCTACGGCCTGTCTCGCCTAGGCGGAGACTGTTCTATAATTACGTCTGCGATTGGCCCAATCATTATATAAAACTATATTATGTTCTTTTGTAATTGTAGTTACATACCGGCTCTCTATTATTCTTGATTCTGTGTAGCGTCATTTGCGGACCGTTCTTTTTGAGTGGTTACCACGAGAAAATGTTAGTTACATTCGTTTAAAAGTTGCAATTGTCTCGGTAATATCTGTAATTATGACATTACAAACGTAATATTTATTTAAAACTGCTATAACTTAATAGTTTTAAACTCAGTAACCAAATTTTAATTTTTAAATACTACCTGAAGCACCACAAGTTTCGTGGCCAGATTTTTTGTAATAGATACAGTGGAATCAATCAAGTGTGTACCGAATTGACGAATGTAACTGGTTTATGATAAAAACTCAATTTCAGACAAAACAACGGTGTCTAATTGAACATAAAATAGAATTATTGACGAATGACGAACGGTAGCCGACCGGGGTATCGAAGAGTAATAAACATAAAAGGTTTTCACTGTAAGTGATGGATTCCCAAAAACGCATAAATCTTTATGATCCTATGTCAACTCTGTGATGTATACCGAAAATTTAAACTGGTTTTTACGGGTAAGATGAGGTAAAATTAAAGGACCAGATTACCACCCAAAAAGTTTATTACACTGAAATAAAAGTATCGATGGATTTTTCTTCTTCCGTGACAAGGAGTATTTTGTTTGATCACAACTTTGTTATAGATGTAATATTTCACAAATGATGAGAATGAACGAGAGGAGATTAACGGTAAAGATATGGCAGAAGTGGACATAGACGAACATTATATCACGATAATATCGGAGATATTTTAAAGAAAGGTCAGGTCAAGAGTAAACTAAAACAATGTAGTCTCTGCCTATTCTTACGTACTTGTTATGTATATAAAATATTTCAAAATGTAGGTTGTATAATATAAGTCTTTGGTGGTATTGTCTTGGGATAGACCGGGCTGCCAAAATCGCAGACCCCCGCGCGGCGCCGCTGAAAGCCACTTGGTGAGGCTGTCCAAAATCCAAAATATTTCACTCTCTAAGAGAAATCATACGCAGTGTGCATTTCACTGTACCATTCGGATGTCTTTCATTTATTTATTAACTATATAGACAAGAACAATAGGTATTTACAATGAAAGAAATGTATGTAATTATGGCTCAGAATAAAAATGCTTTTGGATATCCTATAAATAAATAAATAAGAAAAGCAATATACAAAGGCATGAAAACTTTTAAAAGTCGTCCACACTATTGCCTCACGAAATTGTGCCCAGAATAGCCATGCTTATTCTTTATCCGAGGAACTAGCCAGCTCTACGGTAACTGAAAAAACCTTTTAGCGCTAGGGCCCCACGGTCTACCATTCGGATTGTTTGCCAGTTAAAATCCTAAATCTTCTATCTTAATTTCTATCGAAATCTTTCAAAGTAGAGGAATTGCTTTAATAAATGCTTAACTATATGCCCTAACCCATTCTGCTTTTGAATGACCATCTTACGAAATGACAGTTCGGATGATTTCGTTCATATTCTGATAATATACCACTGCGGATTTAAGTACCTATACATCTTAGCCCACTTAACGCTGCCGGACGCTTCCTAACGCTGCTGGTCCTGTGTTAAATAAGCCTTGGGTCCTTTTTAACCCTCGACACAAAAATATAGATATTTGTGTGTGTCTGTACCTATATAATGTAATGTAAGTAAAATGTAAATGTCGAATAAATGATTATTCTATTCTATTCTATTTATAGCATCGTAACTCCTGAACGGATACACTGAAAACCAGTTTAAACGAGATGGTTTTAAAAAATTCGCCCTGGATTAGTAATTTAAGACCTAGTTTCTTCTCCACTGATGTCCTAACCCACAAGCGTGATTGGCACATAAATAAAGTTCAATTGTAGGCCTGCTGGAAAAAAAACTTTATAGAAATAAGTTGGCCTGTTGTGTCTGATATATTCTGTCATATGGCTTTGTAACAATCTTGTGTACAATAAATAAATAAATAAAAAAGTCTACCAGTAAATTAAAAAGACCTACCTTCAGTCCGTTTGTTTTACCGACTATTTTAGATTTCATAATGTCAACTTTGTCCGATAGTCTGCCGAAAATTACCGTAAGGTCTGTCGCTCATAGTGATCTATTTTGTTAGGCAATTAACAATAATCTCGCTCCTCGTAAATCGAACTAGCCTGATCCAAATTCTGGCGCTGCTATATTTCTAATAGCCGTTGTAATTATATCTAAACTTATTATCTGCCTCGTCTCAGAATGTTAATACAAGAGAGGAAGTCTGTAATAATGGCCGAGACATTACTCGCTCCAGGCTACGACGTTATAGCTGTTGGTAATCGGAAACTGCCTAATTTTGGTCAATGAATTTGTGAATGCAAATCGTATCAAGCGCCAAACAAAAATCCACCCAATCCAATCCAATTAGAGTCTACAGTTGGAGCTTGCATTCGTGTGGGTACAGTATCCGGTCACTTAACATTGCTAGAGGCAGTAATTTATTAATGTACCTGTAGCTACGTTTGATAGCTCAAATTAGACAAAAGACTTTGCTTGAGATTTCTCTAAACTTTAAAGACTTCATCTCGATATTGAGTTATGGTGCAATTGAGACGTGTCCAATGTTTCTTCCGTTGTTATCAATCAAAATTGAGACGAAAATTTTTGTAACGATCTTTTTATGAAATAAGATAAAGACCTTACATAATAAATCATGTAATTGGATGAAATTGTGCCGTACCTAATCACCAATTTACTTTTTTCGACATTTTCATTATTATAAGCAATCTAAATGGTTTCATAAATAATTTGTGTAGGCACCTTCGGTCCAGATCTCGCGAACAAGACAACGAATTGCAGTAACTGCGCGCACGCAGCTCACGCACAAAGCCGCGTGGTAGCGGCGCATTCGCGATAATTAAATAATAAATAAATAAATATTCGTGGACAAATTCACACAGCGCCATCTAGCCCCACAGCGCAAACTAAGCAAAGCTTGTGCTATGGGTGCTAATTGGAACCACCCTCACCCCTTACGCCTACCCCTACTAAATTTCAATACAGATTCTGGCATCCACGCAATCAGCTGTTTCGAGGTTATTTTAAAGGGCAAATATTAGCTACATGTAAGCAAGATGGCGAATGTTAAATATCTATTCTTACTGACAGAAGTTGCATAAAAGTTCAGAAGAGCGTTAATCAGAGAGCGAAATCAGAAATTTGAAACTATTGATTTATGTGCTGCATTAATTGCCACCAGAACACCTGGTAGACTCCTGGTAATTACACGTCTGCATAGCACACCTACGCCGAGCGCGTACCGCCAAATAAATTGAATAACAAGAGAGCGATCAAAAACTTTTACTACCAGATAACATCTGGCACTCAGACATTCCGAAATAATTCTAATGTTCATACGTTAGGCGCGTGCTCGGACCGGCGTGTATCTCTTTTCATCTACTTGTAATAACTATTCATTGTGGATAATAAAAAAATCGTATCTCCGTCTCGAATTGCCTGGTGTACCGTAATAGCTGGAAGCTTATTTCGGCACTGTTTATAGTCGCTGTTATGGTTCAACTGCTAACTTGAGTTTACGAGCGATTTATTAAAATTTGCTTCGAAGGAATTATCCTCGGGTAGGTTTTTGGGTAGCGAACTTGCTTCATTGGTTTGACAGCGATTTTGGTGGACCTCGCTTTAATCGGGTTTTGGTCGACTATTTCGGTTGCTGTTTTCCTTAATGATTCGCATTAGGAAGAATAATCTCGAAGAAGAAAAAAGAAGAATAAATAACAATTTAATATAATAGAGACCCGGAGAATAGCCTAAGAAGCGTGATGGATTGACATCGCTGAAATGGGTGCGAGAGCCAACGGCTTACGGCGCGAACACACCGTAGACAAAGTGGAGAAAAAGGAGTATAAAAGCGGGTTTCTGGCTAAAGCCGGGATGGAGACTAAGATGATGATGATGAATCGCAATCATAATATGAAATATTTAAAAAACAGGAAGAAATTAAAACCGCTAAAGGATGATACAATTTCCCAATAGAATACCAAATACTACTTGTACGTAAAGTACGTTTTGTTTACTGTTTTTTTAATGTAATGAAGAAATTTTATTTAATCATTCATTAATAATTATTAATATATTGCAAACGTCCATAGGCTGCGGTGACTGCTTACCATCAGACAGGCCGTAAGCTTGTTTGCCACCTCAGTGGTATAAAAAATATATAGAAATAAATAAAAGAAAAGAAATTGTTTTTTATTCGTTTGATAATTTTTTTCTCTATGGTTTATAATACAATACAAGAATACACTGATCTTCTAAACCGATTTCGAAACTTCATTCACTAACAAGAAGCTACAGGGCTATTAATTTAAATGGATCCGTGAGGAGGAATTCTCACTGAAGGAGAAGGAGTTTTTAAGAACCACAAAGATTTTAGAATAAATAGGTTCCGATTTTAGAAAAAATAACAGTCTTAGTAATTGAATTGGTGTTGATTAAGGTCTTCCGCTGGAAACCCTATGTTAAAAAAGACATTAAAATAAACCTTATATTCATTTTTTAAATGTATGTTCCTATTGGGCCACAAGAGAATAAAAGTAAAAGTAAAAGTAAATAATAGTTTTGGACATACGGTATAATTACAGCATTCACCAAAGCTGTCAAAAGTTACGTAAAACTATGTACCTATATGAAAAAACATAAATTTGCTCTATATGAATGTATTATAGTAGAACACTATTGCAAGTAACAATTTGGCCCGCGGTACCGTTGCCGCTATAGATCAGTTCAGGTGTTGTATGCCTGCGGGTCTGTTGTATGGTGCAAGTCACAAAAAGCACGTTTGTTTTTATGAGATCTTGAATGTTTGGTCAATAATATAAGGAACCATTCAAGTTTACTGTCTATCCAGCTAGGTTTATGTTTTTCAATACTACTAATTGCCAAGGGTGCAGATTGTAGCATTCAATTCTATAATTTTGGAGACCCCAAAAAGGTAGACAATGATTATGAGATATTAACGTTAGTAGTGTTGGATTAAAAAAAATTATCATCTTGGCGTTAATGTCCCGGTTGTGCTCCAGCACACTAGGGTCCGGGGTCTGCCTTGACCATGATCCAGGATTTGACAGATTTTTAGATTAATCTGGGATAAACATTCAGAGGTTTTCACAAACCTACAACAAATTTTTAGAAAGGCAAATATCGCTACACATTTCTTAAAACATTTATAAGTAAGTTCCTCTCCTAACACAGCACGAGGCACACGTCAAAACGAGAGTGGAGTGTGAAGAAATGTTATTGTGCTCACCACGCCCGTAGGTACATATGGAACTGTTTGTTGGTAAAATATCATCTCCCTTCGTTGTTTATGACGCACAACTGTCAACGGATTTGTACACGGCAGTATTTATTGCACGAGTTCCTATAGTAATTGGGTATCGAGATGTTGGACGTAGTTAATTTACCGATGATGGTGAACGAGCGAAGCACTGGTGATTTGGTGAGGCTGTTGTAGTTGTAGATTTTGTTGGGACTAAGTCGAAATCAGTGATACGGAGTTGGTATATTAATCTATTTGAAACTGATATATGACAAATATAGGTGAATATAATGAAAACATGTGTAAAGGAAAAATCATCATCATCATCATCTTGGCGTTATGTCCCAGTTGCGCCCCCGCGCGACACGCGAGAACCCAGGGTCCACCTTCCTGCTACTCCAGGCTTACTTAACTCGGTCTTCGGCATCCAATGTTAAGGATAAAATATCAGCATTAAACGAATTGAACGCATCTAAAACAAAAACTATGCCAGGTGCTATGAAATCTGTAGATTAATCTTTATAGGCAAATCACTTTGATGCATCAAATGCGGAATTAGCGATCAATACAACTAATCAAAACAATCGTGATGAATTAATTTAATGAGTTATTTTAATCAAAACACGAGTAAAAAAACGTAGCTTAACTACCGTTACTTTGAAAGAATTTGAATGGAATGCCTTTATTTTCGCAAAAATCTGTATTTTAATTACGATTACAATCTAATCGTTCAGTTAGTATGATATTAAGTACCAACAAAATCAGTTCCCAATAGTTCCAGCTAAGAACTACTACTGAGTCCTTATTGTTGGACAAAAAGTCCCAGTGGTCTGTAGTTACATCATGGAATGGATAGATTCAGTAAACAGACAGCTTTCTATAGCGGCGCCTCCTGCCGTGCATTTTGTTGGCTCATGTAATGGCAAAAATTGCTTTATTATCTTGCCATGCGCCAATTTCAAGTTGCAAACTACAGCGACGGCTTCACATCTCTGTTCTTGTTTGGAATTTGTAATATTTGTAAATGGCTCTATTGGAGTATCAGAATTTTACATATTGGGACTGAGCAAATAATGATTATTTACCCATCGCAGACAGTGTCTGAGCCGTATAGTGCTATACCCCAGAGTAGACCATTTTGTAAAGCTCTCTCCGTGAAGTTCGTAAAAGAACCAAGTCATTAAAGCTAATATATTTGACTAAATAATTTCTTAACCATGTATGATTAATCAGCTAAGTTTGTTTCGCACTTTGCTTCACAAAGTTGTCTCCAATTTATGACATGTTTTAGTCATCGCGTAGCAGGAAAACGATCTACTTTTGATATTGACTACCGTATTTTATAACCAGACACTATAAACTTAAAAAACTCTGATTTTTAAAAGTGCGTAAATTTTTTTCTTTAAGCCCATCGGTGTCCCAGTCGATTAATTGATCTTGACCAAACTGGTGTTCAATCTGTACCGTTAAACCCGTAATAGTCATATGGCCAGATTGATTTGTAATATTCCACGTGTAGCTTTAAATTAAATTTCCTGTACGAGCTAATAATATTTCCTGTACACTTTATGCTTCCTGTCGTTAAATTACATGGGCGAGTATTTTGTGAGTTATTGTATTTAATGGAAGCCTTTCACGAAGAAGAGAAAATGGTCTCCTATTTAGATCAGAAAGCCTGAATTGTAGAATTCGAATCGTAAACTATCAAACTAGATAAGTCATTTTTACTTAAAATATTGTTCAGTTCTAATTAAAAACAAAGATTTAATGTGTTACATGTGACTCCATATAATGTAAATGGAAGCATACGAGCATAATCAAGACTATGCGCCACAATCGACATAGATGTCACCTTATAAATCATTATCCATAGCGACCGGATTATCTACCTTTTCGTTGACCGCTCGAGTATGACAGAGCTAGCATGAAACAGGGCTCTTGACTGCAAATAAAATAAAATAATTTTATTTTACGTAGGTAAATTGTAAATTTTATTTGATTTGTAACAAAAATATTACAGGAAGGTTTGAAATAAAGGGTAAGTAAAATGTGGTCATGACATCATATAACTTTACTAATACTGCTACTGCAGGACATAATTTTCTTTCGTAGTTCGTTTCCATCGTTAGGTTTTGTACCTCTTGCTGTCTCCTCCATCTCTATTGGCTCTCATATCCAAGATCTTCAATCTATCTCGTAGGATGCTACAATTGGTGCCCCCGTGGTTCTATTAAATTATGATAGGTAATATTTTGTTAAATATTTACGCCATGGTTACTAAGAAAAATAACATTTGAAAACTGAGAGAATTGCGTTTAATTATACGGACCATATAAATAGCGTACGAGCGTCCTTCCATAAAATGTTGCCTTTGCAGTTTCCAAGTTCATATACACATACATACATAATGTCACGCTCTTTTCCCGTAGGAGTAGGCAGGGATCTTTCCACTTGCTATAGTCCTGACAGATCTTTCTTGCTTCTTCCACAGTCTTCAACCTTTTCATACAAAAACATCGGTGTAGGGTACTCTCTTTTTGTTTTATATACCACCAAGGTGGCAAACAAGCTTACGGTCTGCCTGATGGTAAGCAGTCACCGCAGCCTATGGACGTTTGCAATACCAGGGGCATCACCTTGACCTTTCTTAAAAATATCATAAATTTGACCGTGATACCGTTCGGTCTTCCCCTTCCGACCATTCCATTCTCTCCAGCCGTATATATCTTTTTCATGTTTAAATTTTATACAACCCTATTAAATTTAGACAAAAAAGACAAAAACAAAAAAGTCAGGAACCATCGCCATCATGCTAATCCTCTAGCGCGGTGTTTTAAAAGTCTCCTATCTCTTTTAGAAGCTGTTTTGTGTAGGCGATGCTTCGTAATTAAACCTAGCGTTACCCGATATCGATCAAGTTAATGACGTACGTCCAAGAGTATATTTTAGACGTTCCAATTCTGACGCCCACTGCCGCCGGAGACTGTATGGAAAGTATTGATATTGGCACGCTTCCTTGCTTATTGAAAACTGATTTTGATTGATACGAAACTGTTTGGCTTGTACAAGCTCTAATTGTAAATGTTGAAGAAACGCAATTAGTTCATTAGGACGTCTGAGGTGATTTGGTTGGTTTACTGATTAGTTTTGGCGCTCGTTGATGGAATGCAAATGACGGTTTGAGTTTGTGGTACTATTTTAATGATTTATCAAGAGGATGATGGATTAAAAATGATAGTAATGTTGAAGTTTTTAAAAATTTGTTTGATAAACCATACCTTCATATTTTATGCAATGATATTATATTTGGCCGTGTGGTGTCCGGCAGAGTAGAATAGCACCAACCGCTTACACCCGTGGGTGTTATACAAGGCGATTATTTACAAAGCAAAAGATCTAGAGTCTCCGTAAACTGGAAAATGGGCAGTAGCGTTTTCCATTGTTACATTTATAATACTCTATACTCTAAATCTCTAACTCGCCTGCCAAGCGTGGAGATTATGGCAATAACTCCTCTTTCGTAGGAGAGGCCCTAAGTCCTGCAGTGAACTGTTATGGGCTGTGATGATGGGATGATGATTATATTTGGCACTTTTGTAACTTGTCTTATCTACAGGTACCGTATAGATGTGACATATTATTATTACGATCCAAGCACAAAAACACAGAAAACAGATATATTATGGTAGAAACAGTTAGGCACTAATTAATAATAAACACTAAATCAAAAGGAAAAAACCGGCGAAAAGGTGGCTGTATAAATTAATAAAATAATTATCATCTACTGATTGGTAGAAGTATTTCATTCGGTGGGCGTGGTCAGTTCACACGGCGACGCGATTTACTGCACGAACAACCTCTTTTAATAAAAGCTGTATGCCATGTTAAAAAACTTTCAATGTGTTATGACTCTTTTACTGTCACAAAACTATGAATTAGAAATGACTCCAAATGAAATGAGACATGTATAGAGTAGTCAAAGAATTTATATTTGAGGATTTACGTAATATAATAAGATATTACAGGAGTTATTATTAACAACGATTATTTATTTAACTATTATCTACTATTACTATTATTTTCTTTTACGCTAGTACTTACTATTTAATATTGAAAACGTTTGTATGCCTTACTTTGAAACGAGTTACTTTGTATGTCGTAAACTCCAAAACTACTAAACCAATTTTAAAAGCTGTTTCATTGGTAGAAAGCCACCTACACTATTCTCGAGTGTCAAAGACTATTTTTTATCCCGAAAATATAATAAATACCATGTAGTTACATTTTCGCAGAGATGCGAACTGCGTATATGAAAACCGCGGAGCACTGTGATGAAATAAAAATTAAATATACCGTCACGGCTTGTCAATCGGCAGCAAGACGTCAACCAGTCTCAAAGTTGGGACTTTGAGACTTTGAGACATGAGTGTATCATTTTATTTTAATGCCTGTTAATTCATATAAAAAATCGAACAAGCAAAGTTCTCTTAACTAAACGAACAAAGTGCTCGTGTGTGTAAATAACGTGGCAATTTTGCTTCGCTGCTACGTCAATGAAATACTAACTTATTGTGAATTTCTACGTCCGCAAACATCGAAATCTAAATTTCCTCATCCACCATAATCTGTAGACCATAATCACCTTTCATTCCATAGAAAACTTTATGAATCACGCGCTCTACATTCACAAGGGAGAACGAAACAAAAACTCCTAACACTAATCCATCTTCCTCACTCGTCCACAATACTTCTAATTGATCCTCTGTCGCTACCATTCTGCCATCGACACATCAAAGGGTGGACGCAAAAAATCCAACAAAAGGTGTTATACGTAAAAATTACCCGATTGTTATGAATATGTATGTATCATTATGGGAACATGTGCACAACACATGGCCAATGGACCATACGGTGCATCGATATTGAATGTTATTTTAACATTTCATTCCATTTAAAAATTGTCGGAATAGGAAACAGTTTTTTGTGGTGATTAATTGTAGGACAGGTTGGTTTGAGAGATGCCTCTTATGACTATTATGATATCGTTTAAAAATCTTTTCAATATTATGTATTTAACAAAGTTATTGCGAAGTTCCGGATAGTTGAAATTATTTATGTAGGTTAATGATGTACTCAAGGTCATAAAACACTATTCTATTAGACTCAATTTTACTGGTGTTTATTCCTGCTGTAACCTTCCTATTACTCAATAATGGTTTTTTTTCGGTCATTTGCAATCTTTGTACTATATTCGCAATACTCCAAACTAGGTATATGTAGGTACAAAACAGTGCGAAGGTATGTATTAACAGCTTCGCTGAATCCGCTTGCATACAATTATTATTATCTAGGTCTTCTTCGGCTACCGCGACCACAGCCATGCGCTAACGACGTTTTTTTCCTGCGCGTGCGCACCCCATACCGTCACGGTGTCTCGTGCCCGGATTCACTCCGGTCCACCGCACCTTGCAGCTAGGCTTTTTAGGAACAAAAAAATTGTGGAATCACTCCTAGCCGTCGGGTTCCGAATGGGATGACTCGTCGTTTTGAGAGCGCCTACTGGAATTTTGGTGGTCTCTGACTTGTCGCGTATGCGCCGAGTATTTTCGGTTTAGTTTAGTTATCATCTGGATATCATCTGGATAATTTAGGACGAGAATTCTAAAAACTTGATGGGTGACCGTCTCATACCTACTTTGAGGCTAATCGAAAGTCAGTACGCAGCGAGCTTGCAACTTTTTAGGTGTTCCTCCTAATATCGCTGGCGAAGAGAGGTTTCTAAGTTATTATATTCCAATAGTCTTGGGAGTCGATTGATACCTCGTCACCGTGTGACGGTATTGTATACCTACCTACTTATAATTTTGTTATTCTAAATACTGAAACTGGGAGAAATATAAATACAAAGAAAAAGTGTTAACAAAAGTAAACAGTCATGTGTGTTTTACTTCACAGTCATTAGGTAGGTATCATATTTTCTTTAATTTTGTTTATTTCGCTTATTAAATAAACAGCAATTTCGCCTTATCCATGACTGCATCCAGCCACAAAAACAATACCTACATAACTACTAAAATCGAAATAAACACAATGAGAAACAGGCGTGACATTATATGATACACACGTTTATACCCATCAATGCTATGGGTGACTACTGAACTCTAAAACCGTCACTGGACGGTGACGAACGGAAATTTTGTGGTCCTGGCACGCGCTGCGTAATGGCTGACAAAAACAAGGCGTCCCAAAAAAAGTTACGGTAAGCTCCAGCATTAAGAGAAACTATTGCCTAGAGGAAAAAAAAGAAGTAACTTGGTACCGATACAATTTGATTTTTGTATTCTTTCTGGCTATTAGAATGTATATGGGGTGTACATATATTTCAGGATGCATCATATCAGCCGAAAATTGCCCATTACTGCGCATTAGCCTTCCCCAGAGATCTCCATAAAGGCAGTTTTTGTCCCTTCCGCACCCAGCTGGAACCTGCGATCAATACAAGGTCGTCGATCCACCTTGTGTACAGTTAGTTCAATTAGGTATATTCAGGATTAACTAATGATAAAGGTCATTTCCATGAAATTCCTGCGTCTATACCTGTATAGAGTCACTATAGGTCCCATAACAAAGTAAAACTAGTTAATTTTGTAATCAATTTATCTAGATATTTTCTGTAAACATACAAGTTAAACAGTCGACAGAATGTGTAACCATGAACCATTCTAGCCAGGTTCCCTTGTTAACAGGGTCTTGGAGGTCAAATGGCAGTCGCTTTACTGTAATTACCTGATCTGCCAAATCCAGGATTTGGCGGTCAATCTAGGTTTTGCGTGCGAGAACACAACTGGGACATTAACGCCAAGATTATTAAAGTTACTAACAGACGTGCCCCTTAAACATGCAGGAACAGACGTAATAATATTCGTTGGACCAACCGTTTTTGACTTCCTTCCGTTTATTGAGTAGTATCGTGTAGGGGGTTGAACAAGGTCATTGGATCGACAGGAACCATTGATATAGTAGGCTAAATAGTAATACATAACGTTTATGGAAATTATTTTTTGATGAGAATTAATATGATGAAATGAAAAGGAAGAAGGACTAGGCAAATAAATATATTCGGCAGAATACATAACTACGTTATTTCCTATAGTAGTAACGTACTTTTAGCCTACTAGGTTTCTTTCTTAAGAAGAATGGAAGAACAAATAAGAAGTATTTGCCCTACTGGATAAAGAAGCGTTGATGAACAGTATTTTTGCGTTACCCATTATAAGCAGGACATCCAAAAAAATCTAGGTCTATGGCGTATCCAACTATAATAATTATACTAGGATCTAGTATGCACATTGTACTTACAAGGATTATGATGATGATTGTGAAATTCACATTATTCATCGTATACTAGTGATACGGTTTGTCGACTGATATTTACGATAAACAAGTTCTCAAATAAAAATATTTTTCAATATAATGACGACCGAACTCTGTACCTCTCGCTTACGAATAGGAACCCCTAGCCTTAGGCCACCAACGCAGGGTGATTCTAAGTTACAATATTGTAACTGAATTCCAGCAAGTCACCTTATCCTTACAACAAAATAAAATACAAAAAGCCGAGTTTATCCTTTAATTACTTCTAGGATATCTTCCCTACTACGAAGTGCGAAAAACTCGTGAACAAGTACCGCGATATCCCCATTGTTCCAAGTAGGTACCCGCATCGCACTAATGCCATGCAGGCAGCGGGTCGCGGGACAGGTGCTCGGCGCACGCGCCGACCGTTAGCGGTAGAAAGTGCGCGACCGCCGCGGCACGCGAGTAGGGTGGCTATGATGGGCGAGGGGCATAGTTTTTTAGCGCCATCGTTTTTAAATGATCATTTCACATTGTTTACAGTCGTAAACAATGTGAAATGATCATGTAAAAAAATTTAGTGCTGACATGATGGAAAGTGATGAGTGTAGCCCATAATATCAATCCAACAATTTAAATTTCATAATAACGTAGAACTGCATTATGCCTGGTCGCTGTGAGAGCTGGCAGACAAGAATAGAAATGACAATAATTTTCAGAAAGTTTAACACCTATTTTTTTAAACAAGTCACAAACGATACGATTTCGGAGCCCTTCTGGATGGAATCTGGTATGTAATTGTCGCCCATAAAAACTACGATCGATGCACTTCTGTTTCATTGAAGTAACATAAATGCAGGACCGACTCGTTTTATCAAAACTGCGATCGTAAACATTTTTTTAAATTCATTGCCACAATTCAGTTTTCATTGATTATATCCTTTTTATATGGTTCACCAATAAATTACAGAAATCATGGTCGCCCTAGCGTCTTACCGAACTAGTGTGATTAATGTCTTAAGAAATTTGACGGCTGCTGTTGTTTTGTCTACTTAACTGCACGCCGACTGTTTTTTGTGCACACTCTGTATGAATGTACCAGTTGTTAATGCTTTGAGGAAATTGTACGCTCTAAGTCTTGCTTAGATTAAGTTGAGGACGCACGTGAAGGTAATTTTGTGTGGTGCTATTACTAAACACGGTTATTTCGAGCAACCCATAAGGTTGGGCTTTAATAGTTATACTTTGGAATTATATGTTCTATGTCTTTTATTGAGCCATGTGGTGCTCGATACAGAAGAATGTAACACAAATTCTTCTCATGATTACGGATGTCATGTAAGCAGGTCACTATAGGATCTCCGTAGACCAGATGGGTTGGTTGGGATGGACATTTTTAACACTGCGACCTCCTACCCGTCTGCAAAGTGTGGTATGTTATAAGGGATCATGCCAAATCCCTTCATTATTATCATTAAAACTTAAATTAGCTGCTGATGTAAAATATTTTTTTTATTTTTTTTTTATTTAACAGTTTATTGTGCACAGGAAATACATAGCGAAAATCATGCCAAATGGAATTAAGCAGCTTGCCAACTGTCTGCATATTGAAAAATATGTGACGTGTAACTCAAAGTTTTACTTTTGTTGTTTTTTAAAGTTAAGCTTTATAATTTAAGTAAGTAAGGCAGCGTAGGTGGCCGAGCGGTTGAGTATCCGACTCGTAAGCGAGAGGTACCGGGTTTGAATCCTGCTGCGGCCATGTACCAATGATTCTTTTCTGAGTTATGTACATTAGTTGAATACTAACCGATGCTCTTACGGTGAGAAAAAACATCGTGATGAAAACTGCACATTCAGGCGACTGAATGTGTAACCATGGTTCAAGCTGGTCAGGCTTCCCTGTAAGCTGGGTCACGGTCACGGAGGTCAGATGGTAGTCGCTCCACTATAATTTACCTGATTGCCAAATCCTGGATCATGGTCAAGGCTAACCCCGAGCCCTCGTGCGAGAGCACAACCGGAACATTAACGCCAAGATGATTATTTTATTTATTAAACTAAGTATTTATAATTTAAGTAAGCAGTGTTACGTAAAGTAAAATTAAAAATATAATTAATTTGCTATCATACCCATTCTTTTTTGCTTAAACTGGAGAAGTGTGTGTCCATTAAAGAAACTAATGAACCGTGAAATGGCACACATTCCCAATACAGTTTTTAGTAAAATAGCTAACGGACTTTTTTAACACGCAAAAAATAAAACCTGACCTTTACCAATCGAAGAAATCTTCAGAAAATTCGACGATGTAAAGAGTCAATTTGACAGCATATCGATTTGTAATCGAAATGAATATGGTATCCAGCCGAGTTCTTTTGCAACCATTGGAAAGGAATCGATCGGGTTTCTAAATTTCTGGAATTCAAAAGCAGCTTCTGACAATACAAAACCTAATTTGATTCGATTTGTGAAAGCCAAAATTCAGAATGTCTAAATGCGTATCCACAGGTACCGTTTAAATGGATGCTTACTATTTTTTTACAAGATGCGATGTCATTTTTGATGAAAAAGACTAGTTTTTGCCTAAATGGGAAACTTGTTACATTGATTGCCTATTCCATTGACACTAACAGGCATATACTAACTCAGCTAACGTTACTTTAAATTGCTAAATAAAACAAAAAATTCCTGCACTCCGATTCTTCTTTTAACCCCCGACGAAAAAAAGAGGGAAGTTTTAGGTTTGACGTCTGTATCTGTGGCTTTGTGTGTCTGTCTGTGACATCGTAGCTCCCGAGCAAATTTAACGATTTAGATGCGGTTTTCTCTACTTGAAATCTAGTTTAAACGAGATGGTTTTTATCTTTGTTTCATTAAAATCAGTTTCGTAGTTTAGAAAATATTAGAGTTTAAGTAAACTTGATCGGGAGTTATCCGATTTTTTGTCAGTTATGAAATATTTCGTTTCATAACGGTCACTGTCAGACATAGCTTGAAGTTTTTGAATTATTTTTCTTTTGACAATACTACACAATCTAACTTCAATACTTACTCTGGATACTTCTGGATCACTTACAAAGCGCAAATAAAAATAAAAACCATCTGACATAACTTCCGCATCAAATTCTTTTTTCAAATCTTGACCCCGTGCCGTCTTCCTGGCCATCACCCATTATCACCAAAGCAGGTGATACTGGCAATACTGTCCCAAAAAAAGAACAAAAACGCTGACCGATTTAATCACACATTACGTCACAGCATTAACGGTCGAGGGGTGCGGGGCGGGGCGTGCGCCCGCGCAACAGGTGAACTGCCACCTGCCCCAACGGCCGCTTCCTTTGTGCCGACGTTACGAGGCTTAGATAGGGGGCGACGGTACAGGCTTAAGACAGACGCCGTGTCCTCAACCTCATCTGTCCTAATCGCTTCTGCAAGCCTGGTAGTCCAGGAAATGTACTTTACTATTAAATGTTTTTGTCCAATATCATTTTCACCTGTGTTTAAATAATTTTTACATGATGAAAATACAGAATGTTACTTTTATCTAAGCTTGTTATGTTACTATTTTTTTTATATTAAAAAACTAAGTTCATATTCAAGATGGGATCATTCAAGAGTAGGAGGAGGTATATTAGAGGTCTCTCCAGAAAGCGGGAAACGCATTTGTAGCACCCCTGGTGTTGCTGATGTCCATAGGCGGCGGTGACCTCCTTCCATCAGGTGGCCCGCTGGCCTGTTTGTCTGACGTATAACATAAAAAAGTCGCGGGTGTCGTGTCTTTAACGAAGCAGTCTGCGTATCGGACCCCTGAGCTTTGTAGTTTAATGGAATTTTAGTGTCAAATGGCGTACAACGGTGCGCAGGTATTGCGACCTTCTTTTGTTTCCGATACTCATGCTCTTTGTTTTAAATTGATAGCAGGCACGTTTAGCGTAGTGCGTCAATAATCATTATACTAAGGCAGTTTAAAAGTACATAGTTTGTGTAAAATTGAAAATTGTTTTTTTATGTTATACCTAATATACTGTGAGGGTGACGGAGGTTATCTACGTCATCAAGTTCAAGAAAAAATCCATTTTGTAGCGATTGTAGACGTTTAGGGGACCTACAAAATATTGGTCTGCCCGAGCTTGTAAAAAAAATTTTTTTGTCAGTTTGTACTGGCAATAAAAATTTTTTATGCCCATTCTTCGGCTTTTCGCAGCTATAGTTTTACATATCCTTTTGTGTGGTTTCTATAAGTAAAAAAACATATTGTTATTTGTAATTGTTTAATCGGGATCTTATTTAATTTATTTATTACCCACTTTTATTTCCTTTACTTCCTACTATACCAAAGGTAAAATATCGTAACATTTCAATTCTCATCTCATTCCAACATTCCTTAAAGTAAACCACCTGCTATCGCTGCCCGGAGTCAGGCAATAAACAATACCTTTCACAGTTTTACACCAATACCAATAGCAGTGATGATCTACAAACAATAATACCAGGCGTGAGCCTACTATCTTCAATTGCGAGTGTCTCACAAACTTACAATGCAGTTGCAAATCCTTGATTACTAAGCTCATTGCCTCGCATTCGCAATAAGCGACCGCAAATACAACTTTGTAGCGGAAAACGCCGGACCAACTCGTAATGCGGTTACCGAAACCGCAAAACGTACTAAAACTGTAAAATTTAAGCGCAAACATAACTTTGTTCGTTGTTATTGTGAAATTGTTTTTGCCGTTTGTGGCACGCGCCTACTTGGATCTAGTTGAGGTGATTTGTTGTTAGGGGTGTTAGACTGTTCGTTGCGTTTACTATTGAAATTGTTTTAGCTGACAATACCTATCTGTTAATATTTAGACAGTATTCTTTGCAACTACCTACGTTAACACTTTACTTAGTATGTACTTTTTTGTTATTGGATTGTTCTAAGTTATTTGTAAATTCATCATCTCTACATATTGACCGAAAACTGTATTTGAATCTGTTCAATACTTTTTAAATGAGTAACTAAAAGCACATACATTTGCGAGTAGCGTACTAAGTAGTAGTCTCATAAGTCGCGAAATATCAAAACTTTTATAAACCAAACATTAAATGAATACGTCAGAGTTCTATTCTTGTTTCTAAGTTACAAGTAGAGGTATGTTTGCCAACAAATGACTTTTGTGTTCACTTGTTGGAACTGCTATAGATAGATAGTAAAGTTCAAATTAAGGATGATATATTAAAACACTTATCATTAGCCTGCCCTTATCTCATTCATTTGGGGTCGGCACAGTTTCTTTATTTTCTTCATTCATCCCGATCTGCTGTCATCTCCACACTCACCTCTCGCTTACTGATATCCCTCATCAACAATCCATCTATCTGTATTTGGTCTTCCTTATCCTGTGTATCCATCCACGTGTGATATTTAGAAACACTGTTTTCTAGTAAGTATATTAGTATTTTCTTATTTCTACCATAAAACATATTCGTCACTATTGTAACACACCTTGAAACCCCGGTTTCCATTGCTATCATCATGTAATCGAATCCAATCGCCACGCTTTTTGCTCGAGCCTTAGATAAAATTGCTCCCTGCGATATTTGTTTGTGGTTCCAATAATCTTCCGCCAATTGTTATGTTTGTTTTGTTGATACGTTGAGTGTTTACGCTACATCGTGAGCCTATAATCGTTTCACAGTCTTGGTATACCTATATAAATTTCCTTTGCATAACTAAGTATATATTGGTTAGAATAGATTATTAGTGCGTCCAGAAAGGCCACATTAGCGTGATCATATTATGATTTATATTAGAGTGCCACAAACTTATCTGATTCGGTGGCCAATACTGGAACTAAGTGACGCCACTTTGAATTGTCATGTCAATGTCAACAACAGCGATTCTGCAGATAAGGTTGTGACAAATTGATCTAAATCATATTATGAATCGCTCATGTGACCTTTTTAGACCCATCGGTCTCCAACATAGTGACATCCAGCGCGACTAACATATATATGAATATGAAAAAGAATTTTTTTATTGCATTGATCTTTTTTCAAACATAAAAAAGCTAAAGGAAACCAATGTATAATAAGTTAAGCGCGCTTGCAGGTAAGGACCATTGCCAGCAGACCGACCAGCACATACGAGTGCAACGGCGACACACACTATACACATAACCGCGTGGGCAAATTACAGAAAGACAGGTATTAGAAGGCAAGCGCTCGCGAGTGGTTTAAAAATCCCTTGAAAGTGAATTTTCTGTTGTTTGCGATCGATTGCGGATGCGATCTCCAATCTGATATCAAACCCCTCTGTGACGTGAACTTATGTACAATAGTGTTGGGGCTTGACTATAACTGGATTCCAAGGAAGCATCAAATAATCTAAAAGGTTGTAGAACGGCGACGAGTTTAGAATACGAATCAAAGTTTAATCTTGTTGCTTGGTTCGTTCATATCAGTATTTTGAAGTTCGTCTAAAAAGGGACGAAATGCTCCTAATAACGTACCTAAATAGAACATAAATGTTTGATTCTGGGGTGTACGCTTGCTTTGTAGGTGAGTAATAAATTGATTAAGGGCCGATTTTTCAAACCTTAGATAAAGTTTATCGGCCCGATAAAGTAATACACTGCCAAATTAAAACAAACTATAATCTTTTACAATTATGAAGTCATTATACAATTTTATTTTAGTTGCATAATAACTTATCAAACTGATATGTTTTATCTGAGGATTGAACAATCGGCCCTAAGAAATACAAATAAATAGAATTATTTGTATAGTAGACCATAGTACAGTCGTCGTAGACAATTTCTTATTTATCGTTACCACAATGTGTCTTGAATTGTAGATTACACAGTACAATCCGGCCTAGACCTGTCCCTTAATTCGGATTTATTACATACTATTTTTACACTTTACTTGGAAACTCGAACGTTAGAAGCAACACAAAAGCAACGACAAAACGCCGTTACAGAAGCGCTAATTGACCATCGCGCATACATTTTCGATTTAATAATCTCGATTAAAACCTGGATCTGCTGCTGAATTAATCGATAATTGTCCATAAATCATCGGTGTTCGAATCGCACAATGCTGGGACGGGGTGCGAACAGTTAATTTATCGATGCACCGAGTTCGCGGCACCGGGATGGCGTGCTAACTGTGCATAACTCTGGAATGAGCAGCAATCCCAGTTTATGACGGTCGGCCACGGCCGCTACTAAGAGTTCCTTGGTAAGGATGTTTGCAAGCTTTTGCTGAGGAAGTAAGTAATCTATAGCCGGGTTTTTTATTCGAATTACTAGTCTCTACCACAATATAAAGAGAAAATATTTATATTTTTGTTTTAATGAATAAATTCAAAAACTAATGGACCGATTTAAAAAATTATGTTACTGATATAATGCTACATTATCACCATGTTATCACTGAGTAACATAGACTACATTTTATCTTGGAAACATAATAGGAATGGGTGCCAATCAGAATAATCACACCAAAAAGTCTATCAGACATTCATATAATCACTACTAGATATCTCAGTAAGTACTATGAGTACCTGTCTGTGTCTGTGATGTTTGTGTGATATAATTCAGACACTGGCAGTTATGAGATTCAACAGATTTTAGTTAATCTAGTGGTGATTGGTTACCCACGAAATATAATAATTTATTTTGCATAAAAGATTGATTTCATAAGAGTAAAAAACGACCAGATACAACGTTGCACGTGCTTTAATAGTTGCAAAACTTAGTGTTGCCATTTTTAAACACGTCCTATTAGAATAGTGCATTCAAATTTTTATAGAGAAGGAACGTGCTTTACAAAGGGCAACACCATTAACAATTGTCAAGTTTGACAGTTCATTGTTTATTTATTAGCAATCGAGTAAATTCAACTTTTAATTAATACTTAAATAATCTCGGTAAGTATCTATCTAAGTATCGGATTACATGTTAAAATATTACAGTTCGTTATAGAATATCAGTGAAATTAATTGTTATTGGTTTGTCTCATTTTAATAACTAACAGTATGTACTTAGTATTAAACCAATGGTAATCCTAGTTACGTACGTGTCGGTAGGCAATCCTGTAATGTGTGACTTATTCATGTGCGGAGAAGCTACAGGTATTATGTTAGTCTTGGTTTATTATTTCCTTTTTCAATCACAACAATACTAAAGTAATAAGTTCGCACATGTATAATATTTTTTCTAACAATCTTTTATCCTGCGGTGCCTTTAGTACTCATCAAGACCGTTCTAAAGATCCCAAACATGATGGGATTAGATATTATTTTGTTGCGTTTCATTTCATTTATTTTAATAAACATAAATTTACACGTCAAATGTTCAATAATGTCAATAGTTCCTGTGGCCACGTGCCGTCATCATCATCAGACCTTAAATATCTAGGGATATAGTACTTCTTAAGACCAGACTAAATAGCCCAAACGCGATGGGGTTATCTTATTGTGTTCAATTGATCCTAAGACCACCTTCCGACTCCATCATCAGACTAGCTCCATGGTACTATACTAATGCATTGTCATTCAAGTTACATAGGTATAACAAATTTCACCCCAATTGAACACCGGAAAGTGGGTCAAATTAGGCTTGCAACATTTGACCCGAACATACATAGTCACAACTTTACAAGTATACAAACATTGCAAGTCATAGAATATGTGCAAAAGAATACAACAGTGATTTAGTTAGATAAATAATCCTACTAATGTTGATTAGTAGGATTATTTATCTATTAGTTGAATGCTAACCGATGCGCTTACAGTGAGGAAAACCTGCACATTCTGGATGTGTCACCATTATCCAATCTGGTCAGGTTCCCCTGGTAGCAAATTTGGTAGCTAGCTAGATTAGGGTCTGGAACAAGACAGGCTACTTTTTATTCACTTGCCACAAACAATATAAAGCGATCCTATTTGGATCTAGTTGCAAGGCAGCTTGCAAGTCCGATCAGTTTACACTACTGTACTTATCCACTTTGCTAAACAGGGGAACTCTGAAAACCAGCGCTATGGCAACAGCCATGGCTTATGCTGAGTGTGACCCCGTTGCACGACTTCTCATGGCACGAGTAACTATAGGTACGACACTATACTATTCCGTCGCTACTGCTGTTATTGTACATTATGATTAGTTCCTTTTCTTTATGTAAATGTACCTGCTGTACTATGTGATTTAGTGTATTAAATGCTTTTTATTTCATTTATTTGTTAATAAAAACCTAGATTATAAATCGGGCAAGTCGGAACGCTACTCGTAAAATGGCAGGCGGTGTCAAAACGACTACCTGATAGCCATACCCGCCAGAGTCTACCAACTACCACAAACAATTCCAGCGCCTATCGCGGCGATTGTGCCGGCTCACAGACGTGCGACCGATCAGACTTTTTTATCAACAAAATGGGAGCAATACTCATCAGATAACACAACAAAAAGAAGCATTGTCGACAAAAAGCCGACGACGGGCGCAATACAAAGGCGCCACCGTACCTCTTCGATTACCCACTATGACAAGGCGGTTTCATCTGGACAACATCCCATATTGATCCAAACAACTCTTCCATTTTGCTTGGGGCTTTATTAGATTTTTTTTTCTATTTTCTATTCGCTGACGTGATAGTTCTTTCACTGGCCATTGTTAAATGACCCCTTTCATCGAATTCAAATTTGAGACAATAGGTCAAGTTGTGCTGGTGATGAATTGCAGTTGATACGCTGGCTCCCGTCGCGCGATCTATGGCATTGTGTGCCGGATTCGATCTAAATTGTTGGTTTAATCGAGTCTTTTATAAACACCGTTTGAGAGAATGCACTGTTTTCGGATGACCGGCCGAGTTAGGCTTTTGCCATTGTTAGTTTTTTGTACAAGAAGGTCACTAGCAGAAAATCTCGTTGAAGCCCTGTTGGCGGAGAGAATTACAGCCTAGTTAACCAGGTAAATCCGATTGTAATGTCATAACATAGGTCGGAAAATAGTTGAGAGGCTTAGGGTGACTGATGGAGTTAGATATCTATTTTACAGGTAACATGAGTCTAGTTTGGTGGCATGTTGCGGTCGTTATTCTATAAATTTACCTTTATGCTCTGTCAGTATTGACTACTTAGTTTCATATTTGTCAAGTTAGTATTATACAAATGACGAGATTATCCAGGACAGATCACAAATGGTTTAGATCCCTTAAGCCTCCGGAGAGACGTTGGCTCTACCGTTTGTACAACGGAGAATGTTCCGAAGAACTGTTTAACTTGGTGCCACCGTCTCTTTTCCGCCACCACACGATGGGATATATTTCATCCACAGCAACTAGATGTCCGGCATCCAACTAACGTACGTCCTCGTCGTCGCGAGCCTTTTTACAGCGCACGTGCAAGTTGTAGAATGAGCGGAGATCCTGACGGTTCTTCAAAGGCACTTTCCATTAGGTGGACAGTCCGTCCGTGTGTCTCCTTAGGAAATAAAAATGTTTAAGTCCTAAATACCTACAAAGTTACGTCCTTGCATAATTAATTTCTTTCCTTGCACTCTCATTAATCGTTTTTATTTATCTTAAACATAAAGCCCTTTTTTGTACCTAATTAATTGTATCATATAATATACAAATACAAATATATACTTACATAATAAAAATAATCATTAACAAAAGTATAGAGCTGGCAGCATTAAGAGAATATAAGCTGAAATTTATAAAACCAACTAAGTACAATACCATCTACTTCAAACCCATCACGCTACGCCTACACTGTCATTTTGGTACACTACGCTACTACACTACTAAAATATCTCCATGGCACTCTAATTTAAAGTAACATATCAATTTAGCCTAAACATTAATTTTCCTTCGTGATCGGCTAACTATATCATCGAGTAATAGGACAATCGTTTTGGTGGTCCGCTTTGATCCGCTCCAAACCGCTTTGTGCCGGTTTCAACCGCTTTGGACCACCCAATAATGAACGTTATAATTGTTTTCGTGTAAAGATTTATAATGTTCTAGATTGACGCTGTTGGTCAGCTTGTGAACTCGTTTATGGGATTTATACAGCGTGCTTTTGTTTCATGGTGATTTTTCTTTGACTCTTTTAGTGATATTCGTTTTCAGAATTTTGTTGATTTTGGCAATTTTATAGGGAATTTGTTTATTTGTTTATGTTACCCCATAATATGACAAGACTAAATAAATTTAAAAATGGGAGGACTAGGCATGAACCTAAACGAGTTCATCATGTCAGCCGAAAGACGCCCACTGCTGGGCTAAGGTATCCCCCAGAGATCTAAATAAAGGCCGGCCCTGTGCCTTTCACATCTAGCTGGTAACTGCGATCTTAACCAGCTCGTTGATCAATCTTGTGAGAGACCTATCCACGTTGCGTCTACCGGTACGTGGTCGTCACTCGAGAACTTTGATGTCTTAGCGGCCATATTTTATGTGAGCTTTGTACTCTTGTGCCTGGCAATAACCCTGGTATCGATGACCGTGGTTCGCCTGCGGATCTCCTCATTTCTGATTCAAATGTGCAGTGAGACACCGAGCATAGCCCTTTTCATTGCGCTAAGTGTAACAGTGAGCTGTCTTATAAGGTCCATAGTGACCACGACGATAAGGCCGTCATAGTGCCGATTAAAAAAAGTCATTGCATACGAGGGCCCGGCGTCCGCCATGACTATGATCCAGAATTTGGCAGATCAGATAATTATAGCGGAGAGACTGCTTTCCGTGACCCTACTACCAGGGCACAAGATTGGATAATGGTTACACATTCAGTTGCCTGAATATGCAGGGTTCATCACGATGTTTTCCCTCATCGTAAGAGCGTCGGTTAGTGTCCAACTAATGTACGTAACTCAGAAAAAAGTCATTGATACATGGCCGCAGTTGGATTCGAACCAGGTGCCTCTCATTTACGAGTCGGATACCTTAACCACACGGCCACTGACGCTCCGACTTAATAAAATATATGGTTTACTTTCCCGAATATCAACCAACTCAGTAGGATTCATCGATTGACATCTTTCTCAAAGTTGGGAATACATAAGCGTACTATTTGTGCTAGGTACCCATGAATAGTGGTCAACAACTTCGAGTGAAGTGCCGTCAACTGTCGCTGAAGTATTTGATGGACTAACCGAATTGACAAGTATAAAATACGTACGTACAATATACACGAGCGTAAACAAAATTAAACCACAATGTAATGTAAGTATATTCTTTTCACGCTGTATTAAATGAAACTTTAACATACCTCCTCACTATTAAATTAATCATTATTACGTGATCAATAAATTAATGCGCCTAATTTATTATTGGATCGTACTAAGCGAAAGTAACTGGATAATTCAATTAAATTTATTGTTATAAATTCATGGAACCAGTGTGAGGTCTACCTTCCTAATTACATTATTATAATATGCCACGGAGCCCTTGGGCATCTTGCAGCGGAGGAGTTGGCTTACCTACCACGAAGAGAGAAAAGAAACATAATACTGTACCTATTTAACTAGAAAATTCTGGTTATTTAGCTTTACATTTCCAGTATCTACATTAATATCACCACAATAAATGATATTTCCTTAGTTTCCTTATCTTGCTGCCAGAATACAGTTTGGTACAGTATAAATCTGGCTGATTCAATGTTGAGTTTACATCCTAATAGCAAATTTTGAAATTAAAGATTCCGAAAATCTAGCTGCTTCGTGCTAAAAATGTAGAAGGACATAGAACTGCAAAAAAAAAGGTACCAGGTCTGAAGCTTATGACACTCTACAGTCTCTACCTAGTCTCTATAAAATTGTACGTATGAAATTAAAAGCTTTTGGCATAAGTAAAACATATTGAAGAACCTGAAGCAAAGCCTTAAGGGTAATCTGGAACCTTCTATTATAAAAACACAGTCACTAACAACAAAACAAACTCCAAACGTCCCCACAGAAGACAATCACGAATTTTATAAATACCCTCATTGCGCCCCATTAATAAAGGCCGGGAGCGGTTTATCGCGCTTGCGCATGTCCCGTCCTACGGGACCGTGACTCTGCGACAATTAAAGACTTAATACAGCGACCCCTCGTTGTACTATGCAAATGAAGGCTCGTATCGCGTGTCGACTCCCACACTTGCGCGTACGCAGACGCCGCGAACGCGATAAATCCTAGTATGGATGTATGGAGCTGTTTGATGTTGACGGCGGACGGTAGGTAGCGACGGCGTTGATTTTTGATTTATTACTCTTAATGTGGGCGGGTGGCTTTTTCTAGTTGGGTAAGGTGGGAAAGGGTCGCTAGAGTGTCGATTTTACTTGCCAAGAAAGTTGGATTTAACCTCTATCAGGATTGCCGATATTTAGCCCGATATTTATTTCTGATATTTAGTGCTAACTGATCTTACTAGTTCGATTTAATAGGCGTAACTTGAATGTACAAAGAGGTAACACCTCTACTTTGATTAAACATAAAGATTTGGATAAACTGATTTTTATAAAACTCATTGACAAACGAAAGTAAGTATACCCATGCAAAAGCCTAATTCACTTGACCTAATTAACTTATATTTTAAATAAAAAGAATGTACTATGAGGACTAAGCTACGCTACGATACGCTTAGTATTTGTGATTACGATGGATACCTTATATTTTAAACCTGAATAAAACAGCGCAAGCGTTATTATGTAGCATCCTTTTAAATATATAAATCTGGGCTTTGATGATCTATTTTCCTCAGTAACTCTGGGGGTGGGTATGTTTTGTGCTGTCTCCGCTTTTTGAAGGGTTGATCTGGACCTGTTACTTCTTGATTAAATTTATCGAGGATTCCAAGTCAGTATCGCTTATCTTCGAGTGTACCTGAGTGTCACAACTCACTACCGTCGTCGGGTCACCGTCGGGACGCAGCTGTGGGAAGGAATGGTAGTCAAATGTTGGACGTAGGCTTATCCTAATTAGCGCCAATGCACCGTTTTTTTACTCATACTTTTCGTATCCAGCATCCATCACCATCAGTCTTTCGCAAATCGTCACTCAAGAACTTTTCCCTTCCGGTCGGATTACTTCGTTGCTAACTTGATCACGTTCCAAAGCACGCTGAGCGACCTTGAATTTGTGAATCGGCTGCCTGTAATATAAAGTGTTCACGTCTCGGCACCGTAGATCATGAAACCCTTTGTTTTTAAGCATTGTGGTATGGATAATGTGAAGACTCGCAGAAGTTTTCCGAATTCCACCCAGCCGCGCTAACATTGGCCAATATTTTGTTTAATCTGGGTAATTGATAGATTTTCCCCAGGTATGCGTTATTTCAGAAACAATTTCTTGATAAAGCCTATTTACGACGACAGGTCCTGGATCGATTTAACCTGTGTAAGACCAAATGATAGGCAATTGATGCTCCAGTAGGTCCTCTTGTAGGTTATATTATCTACTATAGATTAGGCGTCTTTCCAGATGTACTCACTCTCGCTTTTGCAAGCTATGTTATCGTTTAGAACAATGTAGTCAAAGTTACTTTTGAACATTTATATTTATTGTTGTTCTCAATTATGATTATGTAGTAGATACCTTTAAATGCTAAAGCTGTTTACTCAACGCTGTAGCCCCTTACCCCTGAGCGGTCGAAGTTCGTCACTTCCACATCGACCAATTCCCGCTATTAACGGAAGGCATAGGACCTGCCTTTGTGGAGATCTCTGGTGTAGGCCTATGCCCAGTAATGGTTGATATGATAACGATGACGAATCTGAAAAACTATTAATTAAAGACCTAAGAATTAACACAGTAGTTTTTTAATGGGCTTTGCCCCACCCCTCATTCCTGGTGTATAACCAGGATCTAAAGCGACGACCATATACAGATCCAGAGTTTTGTTACATAGGCGCACCCAAGGACATGCTATTCCACCCTTTCAACGCCATAATTAAGAAGCTTAAAGTTCTAAAGCCTTAAGCGGCTTGGTACCCGGCAAAGCAGAATAGAGCTTGTTATAGACGGGTATCGTAGAAGGCGTCTAATGTCAGATTCAGAGGCGTAGTTCGTAAATCAGAAATAGGCAGCAGCATTTTCTGATAAGTATTTTTAACGTTGTGATCTCTATCCCGCCTGCCAACCGTGGAGATTAGGACCTTATCAAATCGGCGCGTATTTCGCGCGAATACCATTTCGTGACGAGTCATACATAGACGACGCAATATATTGGTGCCCAGTACGTATTACGCGCGAAACAAATCGCAGCGAATTAACCCCGTCTGGACAAGGTCTAAGGCAATACCATCCCCTAATCTGTAGATGAGGTTCTAAGTCCAGCAGTGCACTGATGATGACGATGACTAGTAGATATTATCGGTGGTACTTTTTTTTTTTTTTTTTATGTTACTTAGCAGACAAACAGGCAAGCGGGCCACCTGATGGAAAGTGGTCACCGCCGCCTATGGACATCAGCAACACCAGGGGAGTCACCAATGCGTTGCCCGCCTCTAAAGAGACCTCTAATATACCTCTTGAACGATCCCATGTCATAGTCCAAAGGAAACACTGTGGCTGGGAGCTCATTCCACATCCGAATCGTACGAGCGAGAAACGTTCTTTCGAACCTTCTCGTGGTGACCAACAGAGGGTCTACGTAGTGGGGATGAGTACCCAGCCCACGGCGGGTGGTGCGATGGCGGAATTGTGCTGTGGGCACCAGATCGAAAAGTTCCTCGGAACACTCCCCATTGTACAGCCGATAGAACACACACAGGGAGCCAAAGTCCCTTCGGTTAAACTTACTGCATTGTCCACTTGTTTGCCTGTATGGTTGCACAGAGAATGAAGGCGATACTTCGTATCTCCTGCAGCAAGCATTTAGAGGCCTCCATTTCGAGTATGTCTATAGAAAAATATATCAGTCAGAAGGAAAATAAAAATCGGGTATTAATAATTTAGAAAATATTTATTAACTCCAATTAGGGGTCCTACACGTAGAAAATACTATAAATATTCCTCGTTATAACTTATTAACCTTAAGCGCTAATACTAATTATTTACAAAATAATTTGGGACGGCATAGGTCATCACAATATACTTACGTATTGTATGTATATGATTTAAAATCGTTTTTTTAATGTCTACATAATGCTATGTAGGTGGATTAATTAATTTATAAACGATATAATAATATTGGACGACTTAGGTGCACTATTTTTACACAGTGAAGAATGTGGAGATGTAGATGTGGATATTTTAACATTAAAGAACCTATTAAATAATTCTAAAACATTTTTAAATAAAGTAAAATAAAATAGATCTGACCACCCGGATAGTCTCGACGATCCAATTAACAAAACCTTTTTAAAACTAATTTATACGAACTTAGTTTTATAGCAGTGAATTGGTGTAATTTTAGGACATAAACGGGTTGTAGGTAATTTCGTAGGAATTTGATCTGAAGAAATTCGGTAGGTGTGTTAACCAATATGTGGGTTCCGTTATTTGTATCAGGAAACTAGTTTCCGAATTATATTAGTTTCTTAAAATAACCTTGTAAAATAAATTATTAAACACTACAACTAAATATCTAGGTACTAATATCACAACTTTCTAAATTTATCCTTATTTACAATAAATATTACTTCCTAATTACATGGTAAATATATTTTTAGAAAAATATTGTCTTTAGGTTTATGGGACTCTCAAAAATATGGTTTCAATATAATAAATATTCACCGGTCAGCCTTTAAGCAAAAATGTCAATTACTGTACTACTTATTCATTAGTGTGCAACAATCAAGTAAAAATATGTTTTCAGGTGGCATCTCTTGCGCTGTTTCTTTGATGTTTAGCTGTAACAAAAAAAATTAAGGTTAGTTTCTGCGTAGCCAAATTACCAGGGTTCATATTACAATAATTTTATTTCTACAAGTTGCCAGTGATCATTATAATCTGGACGCCTTTAAGGCTAGAGTGAATAGGCTGTTCCTAGACAGGCACGCTCTATCTCCGGCCACATCGTTACTTACGAACAAGTGAGATGGCGGTCATATGCCTGTCTAGTCTAATACATAAAAAAAGCAACATGACGTGCTTGTAACAAAAAATAATTGCTTTAAACAGAAATGATACCGTAATTAATTGTAGTTATGGGATGCTTACTAGCAATAAATCGATATCTGACACACAAGATAATCCTGGAAATACTGATCCAAGAACTAGAAATTTACTCATAAAATTATAATCTAGAGGAAAACATGCACAAAAAAAAACAGTACAAACCAGTATGCAAGAAGAGATGGTTCTTCAAGTTCGTGTGTTTTGAGAATCCTCGGGAGCAGATGTGACATTTGTACGGCCAGGAGCCGCTGTGCACGTACATGTGAGACTTGAGATCGCCAGGTGTCGGGAACGACTTGGAGCACAGACTGCATTTGTGAGGTTTCTCCTGTTGAAGAAAATTCGTATTAAATAAACTGTTGTGAATTTCTGACTGAAACTGTACAGTCGTGAACATCGTAAGGATCTATATATAGACTGATATATCGCCTGCGGGGGATGGAAGGTGAAGTTTCAGGGCAAAACGCGGGGCAAGAACGTCACTAAATGACGTTTTTCGATCGGAAAAATACTTGAGCTCCTTGCCACACACGAGCGTTCAGTCAAGTTCGAAATGTTCCCCTCCCGAATACCTCACCGCGAGCAACATACCAGTTGGTGGTGGATCTATAGTGTCATCGTTGATCAGACGATCAGAGTTTGCTGACGCGAATTTTTGCAACTATATCATCTCCAATTTCCCCAAAATACAAAAAGATTTTTATAATTCTTCAAAACATATATGTAGGTCGAAAAATAAAGTCGATACACACAAGTCGCACATTACTATAAAACGGTCAATATTCACCCCATCATCATCATCGTCTACAATCAACGTCACGTCATGACGCAGCGCGTCACGCGTGCCGTCGGCAAATGAATTTATAATGAAAGCATAGTGTTGTAACTTGTCGTGTATGGTATTTTATCGATAAATCGGGCGCAATTTAATTGTTTCATTTGCTTCGTTAAGAAAAAATAACGTTGTTTTATAAGTGACTTTATAGTATGGAATATGGTCATCCAATTTTGAGTCGATGTCAATAAAACAATAAGAATATTAAGAATACAACGACAGAGAGAAGTTACTGCCCTAATAAATACCTATTACATGTGGTAGTAAATAAGAGGTAAAACGAAAAACAAAAGCTTGCATCTTTACAAGCTGTCTATTAACTATTTATAGTGTGACCTTCCATTTAAACTTAACAATTAAGTACTTTTTGTAAGAGAAACCTGAACGTCGCCATAAACGAATTCAAAAAATACTTTCACGATTAAATGAGTCGGATAAAAGTATAAAGAGGAATATGGCACAGTCAATTCATACCGCACTTTAAAGCTTATGACAATAACAGGTGACCGTCAAGACCGGACAGCGATCTTCGTAATACAAACACGAATATTGACCGCAAAACGTGCTTATCAGTAAAAAATCAGGATAAGGAATGAGAATAAAAGTTTTTTAATTACAGTACTTCAGTTCTTATTCTTAGTAAGTATCGTGTCCCAAGAATCCAGTTCAGTTATTGTGGGTAAGCGATCTCCGTCGTTATCTAATGTCATTCTCAAGATTTTAAAGCACATTATTTTTATGGGAAAGTATAAAATTGGCATATTTAGATAAAGTTGTTTTTGAAAAAACATTGTCGTTGTCATAAAACTTCCTTATCAGAACAATTCCCATGAAGTTCTGATACGAATAACGTCTTAATGCGTATTATCATTGTCATTTACTTTATTGAGAATGCAGAAGTAATATTGTTGTAGCAACGTCACAAGCCGGCCGTGTGGTGTTCAGCAGATGGCCGTGTGGTGTCCAACTGAGTAGTCCACCAACCATTATTACATTCGTGGGTATTATACAAGGGGACTAATGTTTTCGAGGTAAAAGTTCTGAAGTCTCCGTAGGCTGAAAAATGGGCAGTAGCATTTTGAAGCGTTTTTATTACAAATGAAGGAAGAACCTATCTTGCTACGAACACTTTCTTTATTTTCTTTTTTATTTACTGCTTGTGCTTATAAAATACGAAAGACGCATATACAATATGCATTTAATATTCCCATTAAAAATATTCAGCAAACTTTCATTCGGAACCGAGCCATCACTAGTACAGTAGCATAAAACATACAAAACACCTTGATGACGACCGCACGGTAAATGCACGGTGGATTTGAGAACAAATTGAATATTAAACTATAAACGACGACGCTTTGTGGCTGGAAGCACTACGAACTTAATCACCTTAATCACTTTTGTCTTCTTGTACAGTCGCCCAAACCAGTATATTTCGCCTTAAATATTTAATAGACCTTATATATTTAAATAATCATAAATATAGATGACTTTTCATAAATTGTTGTCCTTTGCCTTCAATAAATGTGAGGGAAAATATCGTGAGTACACCTGCACATTCAGATGACTGAATGTGTAACCATGATCCAACCAGGTTGCCCTATTAGCAGGAGGTCAGATGGCAGTCGCTCTACTGTAATTACCTGATCTGCCAAATCCTGGATCATGACCAAGGCGGACCCCGGACACTCGAGCGATAGCACAACCGGGGTATTGACTCAAATATCATCACACAGATTAGGAGATCCTGCGGATGTTGTGTCTAAAGCTAGTACAGTGCAATGCTAGTGCATCTGCATTGGCGCTATGTTGGTATTTATTTTGCTTAATGTTACGCTGACTGTACAAGTACTAACCTAAATTGCCAAAACCATCTCCGAAGTTTTCAAATGACAAAAGTTAGCTGTGGTTTATTCGGGTGGAGTGCACCAGTTTTTTTGGTTACATTCAGTTGCAAGAAAACTTTAATAGATTATTTCATCGTTTTTATGGTGCAAATCAAAATTGTAAAACATTAAATTAATAACTTTGAATATTTCGGAAAATACATGTAATTAATTAATTCATATTACAGGGACAGTTCCTTCATACAAAAGAGTTCAACGCGCCGGCCCCTATATTTATTTCCAGTATAAAGAAGTGTTCAATTGGCAAAGTTTGGTTTTAACGGCCGGAAAATGACTTTTTAATGGTTTGTTGTATTACGGTACGGGAGGAAGCACTAACTGACAGGTGTTAAAGAGTCGCTACCACATTTAGAAGTACGGAAATAACTTGATTAACATAACGAATTAAGAGAAACTTTCTTGCTTCCTGTGGATGGCATCCGAATAAAAAAAATGTTAATCAAGCTGCAGTAATCCAATTTTTGTTTCTCCATATACGTTCCTCCCATTCCATTTTCGCTTGCCCGCCCATAGCCGACACCCACCGAACACGAGTTTAATTATTGCTACGCTACCAATTCGGGTAGCACATTAACACCATAGCCCAAAGAAAAGGGCGAGCAGCAACTTAATTTGGTCGGATTGTATTGAAGGTAGCTCAATCAGTGTGAGACAAAAAAAGAGGCCCGATGTAGTCCGCTACCGAATATTGAGATTGTATAAATCAATAAACAAAGAACCATTAGTATGTCTGACAATTTCCGCTGAGTAAATCACGGACGAGGAAAAAATCGACCAACGATTTAAATGTAATGAAGGGGGCCTTAAATAGGTCGGCGGTTTTGGATCGATTTTTGAAATGATTTACGTTACGGATTTTCTTATTTCTGAGTGTTTATTGTGTAAATTTTAGATTTAAAATGGAAGATTTTATAGATTTCAATCAATAATTGCATAATGATAAAACAGCTAAAATCTTTTTAGTAAGCCTAAAAAACTTCCTGATAATAACGAACGAACGAACTGAAATGAAACGTATCAATGTGTGTTTCCGTTTTGACAATTAAAAAAGATATTTAATGTCCAATACTCAATAAAGATTCTTTGACTTTGACTACAAGCAACGGCGCATTTACCATATCAAAGGTAACCAGAAAACTGACAGCACAGACAACAAAACCATAAAACCCAGCTTATTACCCTAAAATTCTACAATTTCCTAAGAACACAGGGCGCGCGAAACTCAAACGGGCCGAATGCACCACACCAGCCACGCAGCGCCCATAAAATCTAAACGGAATCGGCTGGAATAATCGCGCATTCGATCACTGATCCGCGACCGTATCTCTTGGTAGCAGTGACGTATGGGCGACTGATATCCCTGCGCCGCTTTATGGGGATCCCATGCAAATGAACCGAGTTAATTTAACTAAATAAATTGATGCAACGTGCCCGGGCTGTGTGCTTGTGCAGCGCGTACAATATTGCTCGTTAAGCCCTACTCTGGGATGTGGACGTGAAATGCAGCTGCGAAAGTTGTAGGTGGAGTTTGCTGGTTGCGCGTCAGATTTCGATATGATATTATGTATTCTATGTATTTATTTGAAAAGGAAAGAAGATAAGTATTCATTTACAGAAACTACATACTCGTACCAAAAAAACTTGTAGTTGCATTGCGAACAAAAGGGGCGGGCCGTTTTTTAATTTGTGTACGTACTCAAGTGATGTTACCTAAATTCATAAGTACTTTTAACACTAACGTTTTTTATTAAAATGCGTAATAAAAATATGGTATACATAGATTAAAAAATGAAGTACGACAATAAAATATTTCTATTGTTTGTAGTATAATAGTTTGAATGGTATAATAATAAGATCGACCACGTTACCTCACGAACACAATTTCTTTCAAACCTTGTTAACTGTCCCTCCAATAAAGCTCCTGTATCTCGGATCTCCGCACGCAATATCGCTCGCTATAAAATTACTTCCATCGATAGTAATATATTCAAAAGCATAGAAGCGATTAATAACCATAGACCCAATTATCTGAAACTGGCCTAATCAATATTGTGGTGTCGGAGCTAGACGAACGGGGTTATCTAGAGATTTATTGCTCAGGAAGTTTTATCGTGGCTTTTTTATGTTTTTGTTCACCGCCTAACAAGTGAGCAAACAGGTGAAATTTTTGTTAATTTACAAGGTTAAAATTGAAGAGTATTTCATATAAAAAAGGTGTAACTATCGCCAACATTGGGGTCAATGTCCCGGTGATGCTGTCGCGTTTTGGTCCACCTATCCGACTAATATCAGAAAAGCAAATGTTTGTATGGATTGATGTTTGTAACTTCAGATAGTAATTAGATATTAGTTTCTAGATTACGTCTACAAAATTGCATTAACCTTGATAGCGTAATATTGATAATATGATCAAACTATGTTTGTATTGAGCGCATTCGGGAACCACTTCTTTTAAGTGACATTCCTACCATCGATTTAATACGAAATTCAATGTAACCTCTGGAACACGGCATCATCGATTCCTTCGCGGATGAAAACTATACTTGTAAAACATATTTTAATCCTATCAAAGTATAACATATTTCATCAGCTGTAACCAAATCGTAACGTACACATACTTTACCCTTTTTAATTGACTGCCACAGTCCGGCTTCATAAATAATATCTAAGTACAGATTCGCCACACCCTTAGTAATTTATTATCCTGCTACCGTAGTGTGAATCTCACAGTGGACTATTTCATTAAGACACCAGACACCACCTTCTGGAATAATTTAATCAGTAGCGTCCGCAGAAAAAGGACGATAACGCATGATTGATAGTGCCGCGACTGCGGTAAGGTCAGAATTAAAAAAGTATGTTGGTGTTAATCTCCGCGGCTTTCTATTTTCTGGTATTTTCTGAGCAGCTTCTAACTGGTCTCCTTCTAAGATATTAGTCGTATTGTTTAACATCAGTAATATGATACCCAAAACAAACACGGCGAATCTGCAAAAAAAAAATCCGCGAAGATATTTACTATGTTTAGTTCATGTCTATATACTAAACTGCATTGGCAAGTACACTGAACTTTTTAATAAGTATAGGTAAGTAAATTTAAGTTGCTATCCCAATATTGATGTACGATATTTATTATTTTCTACATTGATGATATAACACTCATTCAAACTAAAACCAAATCAATAACACCAGGCTGATTACGACATCAAAAGGAATTTATAAAAAAAAAGAACGGTAAGCCGATGGGTGAGATTATTCGAAATTGAACCCTTTTCTGAAGACTGTAAGGTTCAAGTTGAATTTAAAAGTGACGTATCGGATAAAAATCAACATAGATGCTCAACATTTTTGGGTTTATAAACTTTTTAATAAACGAAATAATCCTTCCAGAGTGAACTATCAATCACTTTGCTAAGCAACTGTTCGCAATTGCTTGCTACGTAAAAAGTCGATGGATGCAAGAGATGAAGGAAGAAAGATGGAAGGCGTAAGGGGAGGCCTTTGTCCAGCAGTGGGCGTCCTTCACTTCAGATTTTGATGACGATGATGACCCATTGTTATAATGTAATAAAAACATTTATTGTATTCAAAATATTCAATGTAAGTTTTCAAATCTATAAAACCAATAAACAACAATTATAAATATATCTCAATTTAATTCGAACGGAAAAAAATTACTGGTATAAACTTAGTTTAAATTTGAATCGATTCAGCGATTCGGCCGTGAAAATGTTCACATTTATTTTCCCATGTTTCGAGCCGAACGTTGACCAGCCCTGCATAGGGTATATGAATGACACATCTGAAAGGCGGGTGCTCTAAAGGCGTCTGCGCAACTGATATTTTAATATCCATTTTCAACGTGGCACGGCCAAGATAACGTCAGGCCCTGTACGCTCGTTAGATTACTGGCATTCGCTTTTTGTTGTAAGATATCGATGGCTTATTAGAAATATTTTTAGATTGATTCTTAATTAAAGTTGGTTGTAGTGTCCTGTATCAGGGTATTTGTTGCGTAGGTAGGGTCGCGCTCATAAGTGCATTATCATATTAAAATTCATATTCCTGTGCAGCTGTTAAAATGTTTTATAGCATGTAGCGTACTGTACAGATGTCAGCGGTAAATAATGCACGTCGCATCGCCTAGTTCAGCTATGTAGAGCGTCGTGTCTGTCGCAAGCGTGTGATGTGCATTTTTTATTTAGTGTCTACTGTCATACAGTGGACAGTAAATATATAATATTATGTTGTTTTATGACTTAAACAAAACAATACACCTGTTACATCCAATGACACCCCAAGAGCCGAAAACATTATATTTAAGTTTTTTTTTTTTAATAGGTTTTGTATATAGTCGATTTCTTTTTCTCTAGTGATAACTAATTCCAATCATCAAGATAATATTAGGTTCTTAAAGATTTTCTCTGTTAATGTGCAGTCATTATAAAAAAGGTATGAAGGGGTCGTGAGATCGTGATATTTCTTGACAATAGTGCAGTAATCAATCATAGGAAGTTTTGCAGCTAATAAATCATTTCCTTTATATGATATTTTACACCTAAGTATGAAATTATCGATGTACACCTTTATAAAGAATTATTTACACCGTTATATAGATGGCAGAAGCACAAACAAAAGCGAGAACAAAACTTTGTGACCATGTTTTGTATATAATTAATAATAATAAAAAATAAAAAATAAAAAATATTATTCTATAATGTTCTTGTTTTTGTTGTAAAAAAATATTTGTCGTGCAAGTATGTAGCTGTCATATAGTACCTATTTTTAAGTCTTAATGTTATAGTTAGTAGGTATAATGTCATAATATTTTTAAATCCCTAAAGTTTGTGATAACGGGTAACCATATTTTATTATTATTATTATATTAGCCTAAACCATATACCTACGTAATATACCTCAGTACAGAAAACTTTTGATTCTCCTGTGAGAAGTGATAATAACCAATGCCATAAGCTTTTGAGCCCTGAAAAATAATTCTACGGAAAATACCTATAAAGTTTATACCCCACAAGAGAACGATTTGTAGGAAAATAAATACGGATTACTGCCTGCGCAGGCGCGTGCTGATTAACATGAATTACGTTTGTTAGTAATACGCTATCGGTCATTATTTGTAAATCAAGTCGCAGACTGCGCAGTGTAGGCACGCGATCTGTAATTGATCTTTTATTGTACATTTTGCTGTAGAAATAGATTCGGAGTTTTTAAGTAGTTTAATAATTACTCAATAGTGTCTGATAATGTATAGGTAGGTAAGTTATATTATAATACCAACCGTTTCTACTTTAGAAAAATGAAACCTGCACATTCGGGCGATTGAATGTGTAACCATGATCCAATCTGGTCGGGTTCCCCTGTTAACAAGGTCACGGAGGTCAGATGGCAGTCGCTACACTGTAATTATTTAATCTGCCAAATCCTGGATCATGGTCAATGTATCCGATAGACTAAGCAGAAAAAAAAAACAGATGTTATCACAGACGTCTTTTCCAATAGGTAAAAGGTCCCGCTGTGGACATGCCACAGAGGCGGACTGGCAACTTCTTTTGTAGACCAGAATGTGGGTAGTTAAGTTTTCTGTGTTCCTGCTACGCGCGGAAATGACAGGATACTGACTAAAGTCAAACAGAAGTCTGTATATACAATAACTAGATAAACTAAACTCTTTGCGCTAAAAATTTGCGGTTCTAAAAGCATTGATTTAGATATCTCCAATTGAAACGTTGATGCTATTCCAGCTACTGTTATGATCAGATAAGAATCTAAATCAAATCAGGCCGAGGACAATTTTAGCACACGACAGTATTCCCCTACATCACAGCAAACACAATACGTTATATTTCTTCCATACATAATAAAGTAGCTCAAATGAAAGGGCCACAAAGTAGCTGTGTTGAATTGTTTACGGTCCAATGGAAAATGTATGAGAGCGGTCGAATTTACGACTTGGAGATACCTAGGTTAGGTTTCGCATGATTTGTTGTTTGCTTTGCATAGAAATTCAATGTGATTGTGTATTTTCTAGTTTACGCTTACATTTGTTAAGTAGATTAGTTTAAATTAGGTGTGCTGAGTTGGGGTTTCGTTTTGTTGCGTGGATTTATAATATGGAAAGTACGCCTTTTGCAGACTCACTGTTTATGCTGCTTCGATGTACAAAAATCCAAAATGAAACTGTATTGTTCTTGAATAAATGGAAAGAAAGCTACTAACAATAAAAATAACTGCATTCTTATAAAGCAAAATTTATTCTAATATTTTCTAAACTTTTCAACAATAAGTATTACTTACCTATAAATTAACAAAAAAAACTTACCTAACCTAACCAATATTAAAGGTTAACAATTAGCCCTTAGATTGCGGATAAGGACCCAGAAGGCTGGCCTCGTTGCCCCTCTGTCTAGCTAGAAATTGCTTTATTTATAAGACTATTTAACACTATTTCTAAATAATCAAGTTCACATAGACATAACATGCGAAATTAAGAAGAGTCGATGCCAAAATATTGTTTTAGAACCTATTTCTTATCATCATTACCGATAATTTATAACATGCCAGAAAAGTGAACGTACAAAATAATTAGATCGCTCCTCATTTACATATTTCACTGGCATCTAAAAATAAAAGCTGAAGTGAAAGTGTCACAGTCCACTCAGTTAATCATTTAACGTAAGTAATGATAAGTGGAAAAAATTTAACGTATGTATAACACCAGACACTTTATTATGTCGGATATACGGACATTACAAACTAGTTGGTACTCCATAAGTTGCATAGATTGGAAAGTTGCCGCTGGACCAATAAATGCTATAATTGATTTCCTGTTTACCTAAATACGAGAATTCCAGTAATTAAATAGGCAATTCGTTAGTTTTATTGCAATAAAATCTTCATATCAGTAACGTCAGCAGTTTTTTATCAGCAAAATCTTTTACAAGTGTGTAGTAGATATGTGTTTCTGAATTAATAACATATTCTATCCTAGTTTGCCTTGAATAATAATCGCAAGCAAATATTTTATCTACATCAATATAAACATTTATTTCCAATTTATTAAATACATTTACATTTTTTAAAGAATCAATACAGGTAAGTAACAGGTAAATCTACAACGCCTCAAATTTTAATTGTGATATTTCACATGGGTTTATCTAAATTGATTTTTATATATCGTAAATCGAACGTGGCTTTCCAAAAAAATCTGATGCGTTTATCAATTTTACTCGGAATCTCACTATCGCGATTAAAATCAGTTTATTGGATCGCCAGTTTGCTTTCTAGTAAATTGCCAATTAGCAAAAAATATCGATGTACTTTATAGGTATGTGAAGCGCATGGTACATTTATTCATATGAACGCGTTATCTATCTTTATCTATCTTTTCGAGTGGTAATAAATAAAATATGGTAATAAAAATATTGACCCAACATTTCGTTCCGCAATTCCGACATATCTTCAAAACCTATTCAATCTTCATACCGTTTTATGGAATATCTGTTCATCGGCCCTTGTACTCTGAGAGGCCATCTTCACAAACTTTGACATTTTAAACATTCATATCGGCAGAATTACTATCATACATAATCCATTTTCTCCGAGAGCGACTCACTACTATCTTCACATAATAATATGATAAAAAATGACATAAAATCTTTTGCAGCGGTCATTGTATCGGAAAGGAGCAGGTGCACTATGCATGAAGCACCGGTCCCATACAGTTTTAATGGGATTATAAAGGCAATATGGCATCGGTCGTAAAGCCAACCAGTCTACCGGATACGGATTGTACTTAGATGAAAGTGCCTTTTATTATTTTAAATTATACGACGATGATTTTTTCCCTCCTTTAACTTTTAGTGTTGAGAACTAATTGGAACCTAGAATGGAACCCTGAGTGACGTCCGCGGTATAAAGTGCTGTAGTGGCGATTTTTCCCACTGTCGAGTGTAGTGTCAATCGAAATCCGAACGGCGCAAGTGCGGAGTGACAAACGCAAATCGTATTCTGATTTCATACAAGTTGGAAGAGAGCACTACTAGCACTACCAATGGCAGCCATGACTCGTTACTTACTGTGTCTGGTGTGAAATATACGTTGAAGCGATTGAATAAAACTACGAAAATAAATTACATAATCGGTACTCCTATTCTTTCATAAAACATCGCACTTATTGTTAAGTTATTCATCTGAGTTTTCACCACACCACACCCTATTGGTCTGTATTCTACTATTTTTAATAATCTGTATTAGGGCTCGTTTATACGTCGCCTGCAACGTCGTCGCTTGCAACCCGCATACGCGTCGCGTCCACCTCGTCACCGCGTAGCGCCCGGACAGGAATCTCGCAACCTACCACATTGGCGTGGACGATGACGCTGTGACTGCCTAAGGCGCGACACGACGACTATGCGAGCGCTGTGCGTTTGTGTACAAATAATAAAATAAGCTTTCTGTCACTAATTTAGAAACAAAAATTGTATAAACTGATTTTGGTACAAATCGTGCAGAAATCGCGTACGTATCTATGTATGGGCTCTTACAAATAAATTTTTCGAATGTAAGCTAATAATTTCAGAACGGCTGCACCTATTTGTCTGTAGAAGTAGAAGTCGATGTCCACTGTTAGCTATGTTTAATTAATTAATTAATTGTCATCGGGCTAAAAGGCAAAATGATTATTTTTTGTTTAACCCTAATCTAAACAAATATTTCATCATCGATTTTCGAGTTCCTTAAAAAAGCATGTGACTAAATTATTCTGGCTGTAATTTTACATACCTCTCTTTACTTGGTACACCTTAAGTCCTTTGTGTGGTCACCAATTGTGAAGGCTAGGTGTCCGGGGGCAACCGGCAAGCAAAACGGAAAGACAGATTGACAACAAACAAATAACGAGACTCTAACGAGTGGAAAAGTGTCAAGTGGGACGAAGCACGATTGAGGTGATAAATTCTTATTGTGGTCGAGTGCGAGGATTCGCGACACAGGAGCATCAGAAGCTTATTCAAAATAGGCAATTTATCGAAAGTGAATTTATGTGAAAAAGACAAATATAAATGGTTGCGGTTTTTTTAGAAAAATATATATTCTGGAAAAAATAAAAAAGAACTTTTGTTTTTTGTCATTTCCCACTGAATCCTGAATTCAGATTTTACATTTTCGCAAAAGACGAGTTAAAACTATTGCTGCTAAATAGCTTTTTTTTTTTCATTTTTTCAACGGTGAGAACTTTTTACTACTATAATATTTAAATAAATAAATTACATTACAGACTGAAAACCATCTGAACACTGGCCATTGTGAATCAGTCGTACCCATCAGCCTATTGTAGCGTTATTATTGCCTCTAAAGCTTAGCTGGTCATCCGGAACAATCCAGATTGGACTGGTTTAATTCACAGCGGTGACAGCTGAAAAGGCCCTTTGAGGTTAGCTAGATCAATCAGGGTGTTGGAGGGATCGCCAGGTTTTATTGTCGATGGGAGAGAATGGGAAGGTGTGTACGTTTTTGAAGCATAAAAAGATAAAATTGACAGTGTGAAGTAAAACTACTATTGTCTGAATGTATTTAAAATAAAATACGGTGATTCTGATACTTTTTGCGAAATATCAAAAAATGATATATCAAGCCACTATTTTGAGAAATTTAATTTATAATCTACATAGAGACAAGTCTTTAATTATCTAATTTATGACTTTAATTCTGTAGGTACTAATTGATCAAAATTCCAGATTAAAGGTGAATACCATGGCAATAAATCACGAGTGCAAGCTAATGAAACAACAAAGGATGACTCAACAAATCCTACTGGGAAAACTGTTGCCACCGACCAAAACAAGGTGCTTGGTGCACAGCCAAAAATCACCATTCCCACGAATAGCAGGGGAGCGTATCGCGTACAAGACGTTACCGAAGACGCCTGCGCATCAGACCGTGGCTTCACACGGCGTGTGTGAACCGCCCGGGTCATATGAGATGACCATACCGAATGTTCTGCTCACATTGTATCATATTCGGACCAGGTACGGATGGACTTTCTATTGGTGCTGTTAGAAGAATTGTTGGTTGGATGGTTGCGATTGCGATGGAGGATTTTGGGCTGTGCATAACGGGGATCGATACATTATAAGGAACACTTAAAATGGAATACATGACTTGATCAATCGACATCTATAAAATAGTTTGAAAAACAAAACGAAATTTTGACTTTTTAAAATATTTCGGTCGAAATACTATCCGATCCAAGGCCATCATAATGCCACAAGCTTTGTTCCATTTAATGGAGGGTGTAATGCCTCCGGGGCCGTCACAGTGTCCTGACCACAGTAGATGGTTCCCACGTTGACCTGACCCGTAATTTATTGGTCATGCATCGCCTTAACTATAACTACTTGTGATCGTGGGTGCAGGTGCGTCTTAAGGAAGCAGGGTTGTCAGCTCGAAGGCATTTTCGTCTGTACGATCACGTTATTTAGCAAGCACTGGTTTTGACATAATAAATTGTATTGTCATTATGTACCACGGCCCTCTTACTTAGGAATGTCTACATACCACGACATTTTTTAAAAGCTACGCTTTAGAAATCCTTTGCACGGATATTATTTAAATTTAATTTATGACAACTAATTTAATCATGAAATTAATTATTTTACACGTTTACATTTACACTTAAATAACATATTAGTAATTTACGGGTAAAGCTGAAATTACTAATTATATTTAATATGTAAAGTGATTAATTTCATTATTTAATTTTGTCATAAATTAAAATCATACAAAATAATGAAAATAAAAATTTAATTCATTATTTTACTTTATGGCTAGTAGCAACCCTAGCCACATAAGTTCTGTGTGATTTTCTTAAGTCGCGGACACATGAGGTCATAGTTAAGTAAGTAAAAACTTAAGGTGGGGCGTTATGGGAACTGAACACGGTAACATCACGGCGCAATATAATGTGCACCATGCCTTACCGACCGTGGTATGGCACTTTGGAATATATTATCATCACTTTAAATGGGTAATTAGAGTTTAGTTTTTTCATTTCTTGTTCTTAGAATGTTTCTCTCACTTTTAAGATTTGGCCGCTTATTTTTTTTATTTCAACTAATGTAAATCATATTAGTACCGTTTTGTTTTTGTCTTTTCCTTACCAATTCCTTACTTTTGCTCGTTCTTGATTTTATTAAGGGTAGTGTCAATTGTTACGTGACATCATTAGTATTTGTAATACAGGAATAGAATTCATCTATACCATTAAATATCTATTTCAGTAATTAGTAACAACAGACCTAGGTACGTAATTACAAAAAACAATATCAGTCATGTCTAACGACGATGCAGCACAAATATTACATTACATTTTCCTTGTTTCACAATGGTGAAAAAAAAACGAATGAAAAACACGCCACCTTCTATATCCTTCAGTCACATGAACATGAAATGACAATTAACTCATCCATTGCACGTACTTATGATAAGAAGGATATACTGGCATGTGAAATATCAATGTAAAAAACTAATAGCGCCATTGTCTCTAGGATCAAGGATGACTTGTTTTTTATCAGTTTAGTAAGCCAATTACGTTATACGGTTTCCGTGATGAAGTAAACTTGTTACAAAAGGATATGAATAAGAATATTGCTTCAAGCAAAGCTTATGTAACGCTTCTGAGAAGTCTTTGATTTTCATTATTTTAGATGGACAAGAGTCTCGAGAATATTATTTTGATTTTTTTCCTAGCAAAACCCTTAATATAACTGCTTGAAAATAATTCAATGATTTGCTAATTCCCTTGTATGGGATTCGAAAGATAAAAATGGAATCACTGTTGGAAAATTAAGATGCTTTTACTTAGTAACTGATAAAGGCATGATCTTGAAGTCAATATCTCAGTTGTGCTCATGCGTGCGAGGGCCGGGTTCCGCCTTGACCATGGTCGAAGGAACGGCAGATCTAGTAATTACAGTACAGCGACTGCTATCCTCCGTGACCCTTTTAACAGGGGAACCTGACCAGAACAGAGGAACCGGTAAAAGTATAAAGTTTAAATTAATATTATTATTACTAAATACTAAGGTTTGTGACCCCATGAAATTGAATAAATGTAAATTCTAGGCTTCAAGTCAACGCATTAAAGGTATATCATACATGCTCATTTATTAAAACCTATAGGTTATTATAGCCGGCACGTTATGTATGTATAGGTTATTTCCTTTTGCAATGACATGTTGCATTTTTGTTAGTTCGGAACAGTTGAGCTACTAACATTAATAGTACAGGAGAGAAAACATTTATTTTTATAGACAGTGTCTAATTTGTACTCTTTCGAGGTACGAGTAATATTGCAAAAAAATATTTTTCATCGTAAAAACAGACACTGTTAACCATAAAGGAATACGCATATCCTACACAAAGAATTTACGTGAAAAACTCTTAAAACAAAATTCATTTATATTTTTAATGTACTTAAATCATTTGGTTACAACAAAGGCCATGATTCATTGTGATTTCGAACAACGCTCCGCTTTAGTCACCCTTCGACCCTTTACATTAGTTCCCACGACCACTGTCAGTAAGAGTCAAGTCCTTTCCGCACCGGTGCGTATGCGCAGATATTGTGGGCACTCTGAACTTTACTTTTCGAGGAGTGTCTAGGAAAAAAATATGGGTAACATGAGCGCGTGAACCTTAACCTTAACCACATGGGTGTTCGTCAAATTACATTCAGAATAATTTTTACAATGCTTCAAAATCATAATTTAAATAATCTAATAAATATGTGGTAATGACGATGATAGGGTTCAGTGACACAACATAAAGTAACAAAAAGTTAAACTTTTGTACACGCTACAGTGGCAGCTTGTCATCAGTAAAGTCAGTTCATAATAAAGTCGAATTCTTATGCCAAAGATAAGAAGGGCACTTACTTTTATATGCGTCATTCGATGGTAATACAGGTTAGAGCTTGCTGTAAACCGCTTGCCGCAATGTTGGCACTGATGTGGCTTTTCACCTGAATGTATTCTTCTATGGGTGTTTAAACTGCTAGAAGTGCTGAAGCCTTTGTTGCAGACCATACATACGTGCGGTTTTTCACCTAGAACAAGGAGGAAAATTTAAACGTATATTTTTGACCACATGCTTTTTTAACTAAGATAATGTTATCACTTCTGTAATTGTGGTTAACTAACTCACCGGTATGTGTTCTCATATGCCTCTTTAGTAGCGAAGGTCTGTCAAATGCTTTCCCACAAACTTCACAAGGTAAAAGTGCCCGTTCAGATTTTGTTGGTCTTCTCGGAACCTTAGGTGTGGTCATCTCTAAAATTTCACTCGACGATCCAGCAGATGAAGATGTTAGAGAATCTCCTGATACGGATTTGTGTTCATCTTCAGTGCCAGATGGTGGTGATATCGGTAGTAGTACTCGAGATAAAAGTGAAGTTGATAAGTCTAGCGGCGAATCTGTGAACATAATTAAATATTTAAAATTAAGACCAAACTTATAAAGCCTACACTAAAACTATATTTTTGGTAGTTACACAATCCGTAGTGCGAACATGTTACATATTCTTTAATGCATCACTTATTTAGCATGTGTTCCATATTTCTCGTCGCGTCAACAAATATTTGAATAAAAATTAAGATCACCATTTCCTTTAGCGCTTCACAAATTGCTACTAAATTTCGTGTTTCGAAAGAGGATGTAACTATAAACTTTATTGAGGTTTTTATTCCTAAATTGTTTGCCATTAAAATGTGGATCCAATCAATGTAAATTTTTTAACGATGCAGTTTATTGATAACCGTAAATGTCCTGCTTGTTGTCTAGGCTCAAATTGATGTCTATGTTGACATTAGCCAGTATTAGAATCTAATAATTTGTTTATTACCCCTTATATTTCCTGAAAAGGATTGCTTTAACTGCGCAGGAGCGGAACGACTACATAGTTATAATCTGCAAAAGATTGGCCATAAATCTAATAAGTTGAAGGCAATGTCGCAGGACTGGGAAGTTTAATTAGTAGCAGCGTGTTTCTATTTGAGATCAACGGATATGTATATTTCGTTATCCGCAGCACGGATAGGTATATTTCAAGATCGAAGGATAGGGAATACTCGATATGGTGCGGCGGCTAGACAGATGGTGTACCGATACTATCTCGGACTAGTTGTACGTCTTCGTTTTTGCCTACTTTATTTGCGAATAGGCCGACAGCCATAACGACTTCACTAAATATATGTATTTGTTTATCTGCTTCGGTTTTAACGAGTGTAATTTTCGAAATCGTTTCAATGGCGGCTTTATTATCGTGCTTGTTGGGGCTTGCATGCTTTTATATATCTCTCTCGTCGACAGCTGCGTTCGAATAATCGATTTGGTCTCAGTACAGATCCGATCGGCCAGCATTGAACCAAAGGAAGCCGCTTTCGTTATCGATTCATATGTAACTTAACTGGCTAGTAAAGGCACGGTTATAATAATACAAAAATTCTTATTTCGCTAATAAAAGTTATGATTCAATGAACGACTTTCGTTTTTCTAATTGGAACAGGTTTGAAGTATTGCCTTTTACGAGCCATATAATCTGATTTAGCTTTGATTATGAATTAATTTGATCATATTTGTTTACAATTAACGGTAACACATGTATCAAGATTGGTCTGCACTTAGGTCAGTTTGTTTGCAAAGGAAACTAGAAATAAAATGACCTGAATAAATTGATGGATATGTCAGGTGTACCGCAAGTATTTAGTATAGGTCCAAAAATTATAATGCGGCTTTCATTCAACATTCACATTTCACAGCGCCCCGCCGGTTCATCACACACTGGCCACGACCTAACGTGATAAAAAAGCAATCACGACGGCGGCCGACTACCGAACCGAGACGCCTGCGCAGCCGAGAATGTCCTTTGATGTGCCGCTGCCCGCAGCTAGTATGGGAATGAGTCGCGAACCGCGATAAAGTGAAATTTAGTACGTCCAGGATAATTATTTTGCGTAAGTTTGTTTAACGAAAATCTAAAATATATTTTTGGTATAAAAATAACTCGTTATTTACAGATAAATTGCGATTTATTTAAACGAAAATGTGTGATTTGCAAAAACGAACGTACTCGTAAATATAATGAAAAGAATAATATGTCTGGCTCATGGCTATCGGTGAATAGTTAGATTATAGCAGAATTTGGCAAAATAGTCGCTTTTCAGTTTGTTTTCCCTTGGTATGTAAATAATTATTTTCAAATGCTCCATCGTTTGTCAATACGAAAATAGCATATTATTTAATAGGCGTTATTAATCATAATACATAACCATCGATAATGCATGGGCATGGTGATCGATCTACTTTCTCGAAAGTTTGCTGAGAGTAGATCAGGTTATATCAATTAAAAAATGCAACTAAGGAAGATTTCTTGTTTGGTAATGGTTTCCGATTCGGACAACTTCAGGTTACAGAGTGGATTATTTAGAGGTTTACAGAGTGTGTTATTTAGAGATAACGACAAATACAGCTATGATTTATTAGTCACGTTGCAACGTGTGTTTAAAGGACTCGTTTAAAAATATTTACATATATCATAATTAACAAATTCAAGTTGAATTCAGTGATCCGATCCGAAGATGATTTTATCAATAATGCAACGACGTCAACATGCAACAATGCAACTTGCATATATACTGAAAATACACTAAATATCTATATGAAATTTTGGTGCTAACCTACTTATAAATAAATAAATATAAATATGCTTGGACAACTCACACAGTGCCGTCTAACCCCAAAGTAAGCAAAGCTTGCTCCGAAACTTGCTAGCCCACACGGCGTGTTATATAGGTACAAAGAGTTTGTAATACATTTGCCTTTTATTGATACACCAATTAAAACAATAGGGCATAACATGCGGTTAACTAAAAACTTTCGGAACAGAACACTTTCATGACATTAAAATTCATTTAAATTTCTGCTCGGCCGAGAATCGCACCCTGGATCTCTTTCTTACTTATGCCACACTCCGCTCGTCTTAGCGATATGTCATGATTAAATAATTAGATACCTAACTTTTATTATTATCTATGTATAATTTAAAACATACAATTATTTAATTACCTTCTAATATCGAGTCCATCGTCTGTCTATACAAGTTGTTCCTCATTCTTACAAAGAACATCTCTTCTGGTCTTTCCGGCAGGTAATACACAACCAACTCCGTGTGGGGCGACACAGACTTGACCGCCTCATACACCGGCTCACCCTTGACTTTCGTGCAGACTAGGTTCACCTGTGCAAAAGTTGTAAGTTGAACGTGAATCCATTAATCAGTGAAAATGTGTAGACATTAAAAAGATCCAATCGAGATACCACGTATTTATGGATCTGCTACTCGAACAGTTTTGCTGATCAGTATCTTATTAATTAGACTCAAATTTATTATAACAGTGATTATTGAAATATGTACTGATTATTTTAATTTAATTGTGTCAACCTATTATTACGCATACCAATATTATAATAGTAATATCGAATATTAATATAATTGTCTGTTACATTTCGCAGCTAGACTGATGCACCCATTTTACTCATATTTAGAATAAAGATAATTTATACCTTCGGAAAGGCCGGCTAACTTAATTGAACACAGCCTGGACGAATTTTTGTGTAAATAAATTTTCTGATTTTAGAATTTAAAAAAATAATGGTAAATAATCTTGTACAATTCACACAACGCCATCTATTAATAACTATTATAACTTTTTAAGCCCATGTATTCCATCCCCATACTTCAAAAACGATTAAAAGGATTATCTATTCCAAATTATGTGTGCTCTATCATTGTGCTTGCTCTAACCACCACATGAAGTGGCTGACAAATAATAGCTTGCGTGAATGTACGTAATATAATAAATAAAATAAAAAACTCACTTGTGGACCGTAGTTCTCCGACACCTTAAGGAATCGGACCCAATTGCAGTGTCGAACTTGTACACCACCAGAAGTACACACCTCATCAAAAAGTCCGAACCTGTGACGGATCTGCAACAAAAAACAACAAAAATTAAAATAATATTCTAATTGTATGTGTAAAGTAAATGCACTTGTTTACATAGCAAGGAAATAGGGATCCATGATGAAAAACAATTGTTCTGGTTTATAGACTTTTATATGTAGGTATTTCAATATCTCATGACTGAATTTAAAACTGTTGTCCGATAATCTACGCAAATTATTTATAAAAAAACAAACACTAACCCTAATTGCCAATATGTTAATTAAACACGAATACTTATTATATATTTAAAACCATAACAACAGGCAGCGCACGTTAAATCTCGTACATTATTCGCCACCTTTAATCCGAAGCTATTTCAATTATGCTCTCAAGTCATTTGCTATCACGATGCTAAGCAAAATAGCTTGAGTGCAATATGCATGCGTTGATTATCATAACGCGATGTAAATTGCGTGCATTTCCCTAATCAGCGTTATCATAGACTAAACAAGTAGAATAGACACGACAGATATGACACAAACTTTAAATGTCAAAAAAAAAATGTATAATTGTCGTTCTATGAAATATAGGTTTGTTCAACTAGTCTCAGAATCCCCAAACTAAAAACAAATTTAACCACTATTTAAGGCTTTGAATAAATCACAATCCAAAGTACAAATGCAAATAAGTTTATTGAATAAATCTAATTAAGTAGATATTATGTTATTACACGTTTCCATTACATCAAATAGTATTACAGATAGATGGAAAGTTTTACGGCACTATGAACAATAAACCCCTTTTTAAATTACAACCCCTTCTCTATATTCGTCGGTGTGCATTAACTTACTCTTGATGTACACCATAGTCATCATCTTAGCGTTAATGTCCCGGTTGTGCTCTTAGAACGAGGACCTGGGGTCCGCCTTGACCATGATCCAGGATTTAGCGATCAGGTAATTACAGTGGAGCGACCTGACCAGATCGGATCATGGTTACAAATTCAGTTACCTGGATTTGCAGGTTTCATCACGATGTTTTCCCTCACCGTAAGAGCATTGGTTAGTATTCAACTAATGTACATAACTTAGAAAAGAGTCATTCGTACATGGCCGCAGCGGGATTCGAACTGGGTACCTCTCGGGTTTAACTCGTTTACGAGTTGGATAGTCAACCGCCCAGCTACCGACACCCTAGTATTCATGTTTAAACTTCAATATCTCACACATTCATGTTTGTCCTATCCGTTCTGCATTGTATAATCTATATCCTCGAGTCAGCTTTCAACTAACCGCCTCAAAGTGAGGTTATGTGTAATGACGTGAAAATTACGACGAATATAACCAGGCTGCGCTTGCGCCGCAAGATTCAATCCGCGCGCAATTAGCGGATAAGATAGGTAGTAACGTACGTCGCTTGGGGTCTAATTTTATATCTGGTATTAACCTTGCATATTCTTTGACCTGTGTAGTGTGATACTCTAGTATTTGTTAGGGTTTTAAAATATTAAACTTTGTTATAATGTAGATGTACATTTTTATTACTACTTACCTATAAAAAGAGTGATTTGAACTTGTATTTAAAAAGGCGAAAGGTGCAGTCAAGATCTGTGCCGTTGATTTTCCTTCAAAACGTTTTTAATTTTTTTTCGACGTTACCGTAGCTCTCGCATTCGCTCAGCACTCGGTTGGCTAATAATGCAAGCTTTCCTGCCATTTGAGTTTTCTATGATTCCGAGCACATTTACAATTCATAATATGTGACGACATTCTCAATTTCTTATTACATATATTCCGGCGAATATTTTTATTGTTTCACCTAAATACTTCTAAAACTCTTTACAGTGACACCTGAACCACCGTCCTAGCTGAACCTTTTTATAACATTTATAACTTTACACAACGCTAAATCGCAATAATTGCGCGCTTGCTAGGTGTACCGGTCACGGACAAAACAAATTGGTACTGCACCACAAACGTGTACAGACATGTTCTATCCATTGTGGATGCAAGCGGTTCAAAAATAGGATCCCTGGTCCCCTACAATAGTCTTCATGCTTTTGGATGGGCGTCTATCAGACACCCAATCAGAATCTACCTTTTCTATTGTACATTCACAGAAAGAATACATTATACTTTCTGTCAAATATATATTGACTGAGTTATTATTTGCATCTATTCATCGTTCATCGTTAAAAAGCGATATAACGAAATTAAAATTAAACGATGTTGATATTTAACTCTTAATAAAACGAATTATTTAGTTATTATCGCTATCATAAGTATAATATTCAAATTGAAACTAAAACATTTGACAGCAGCCTACCGTTTAAGCCGTTTAAAAAGCTAAACGCTAATAAAAATGTTAATTTACGTAGCGTTCAACATTCAGATTGAGATGTGTCGCTTCTGTCGTTTTAATCATGTATGTTAAATATTTATAAATAATACGTAAAATAACCGAATAATCGTTTACTATGCTGATCATAATAAAAAGTTTGGTGATTTCACGACTCAATTCAATAGCTTTTATGGTTCACATCTACATTATACGATGAAATTTAAAATTAGTTGAAATAGTTGCTACTCTGGCAACTGGTACAATACCTACTTAGCTGTCTAGCTTTTTTACACAATAAAAATCGAAACATCGTGCTCGATTCATCCTAAAAAACGCATCTCAGCTTTACCAATAAACAACTACAGCAGTCCCAAGGCCAGTATCTAATTGTATTGATAAAGACAAGAAAAACTCAACAGAAACGGTTTCGTTTCCAACAATGGATTGGGAAATTAAAGCTCCAAACCGGTGCAGTATCAAAAGGCACAGAGACAAAAAGCCTAACTCGATTTTTATTTTGCGACCGAAGACACCATAAATCAGTATACCGTTATTTTCGATATCCGAATACGTCGAGGTTCCAGTTTTTGTGCCATTGATATAGATAGATAGGCTCTTGAAAAACACCCCAGTGCCGTTCCTTTTCTCGATCTGTTGTGGCGAGACAATATCGATTTTAATAAAAAGTTATCGAATTAATCTTTTTAACTTAAGGTATGAGGTTAAATAGTGTAAAGTTTGGTAAAATTCCAATTTATTCAGACTATTTTATTTACATTTTTTGCGGTACGCCCTTGTCACCGAATTTCAAATGTTTTCCTATACAATAGTTCGATATAAACGACCGACATAAGAATATCGATTACTCGTTAAAGTCAATTGATTACGACAACTTAGAATTCGGCACGTCACCGATTAATCGTAAAAGCTATTTGGAATAATTACTGTTCATTACACGAGAGCCGCCTCAGTTCCGTATCGATTTTTAATCAATTTATATCGATTTTAATTGACATCGATAGGTGAAATTAAGAATCGGCCGCATATTGGCCACATATATAAAACAATTATCGGGGATTCTTGATGAGAAGTCTCGCCAAGATTTTTTTATGGATGAAAAGATTGATTGTGATGGGTTTAGCTTTAAAAGCAATAATAGCTTTCATAAACAATCGGCTCGTGCCGAATTTAAAGAACGAAAGTGGTCGGAATGTATAAAGGAATGTATAATTGCAAATTAATTCATGTTCTTTCTTTTATGAAGATAAAGTGGAAATTCTATACAAAAGTGCGTGTTTCGTGGTAAGTTTTGAAGTTGGTTGGATGTTTTGGCTCCTATAAAAAATACGGATATAGCGTTTTCTTGTATTTTGTTAAGCTGAGATTTAATACGAGTACATATACAATTCAACATTCTTTTTAAAAGATGAAGGTACTAAATCTCCAATGACTAATTATGCATGCTGAAATAAACAAAAAAAAATTGTATACCCAGTAACTTATTTTCTAATCTGTGCCACTACTTTGCTCTCGCATCCTTTCGAGTCGCCGCCGTGCATGCCACCAGATAGACGCGGTGCGTAACAGCAGTGACGCGACGCCGCGAGCCATCACGATCTCGAGGATGCAACAGAAGCGCGCCTGTGGCGTCACGCTGGTGTGCGTGCAGACGGCACGTGTATAATTTTATATAAAGTGTATTGGATAGGTCTCAGTATATCATTTGTGATTGAAATGCAAGTAATGCTATGTTTCAATGGTATAGGCATAACGTAATTACATAAAATTATTATTAAACCGTTCTTAGTAACAGAGCTTCTCATTAAGCTCATTTTAAAGAATTTAGAAGTAATTCCCTTTTTTATTTAGAAACTTAAACGTGAACAGAATATTTAATAATGACTATGGAAATATTATAATAAATTTGTTTAAAGATTCACCTGTTTAGTTATTATATTTCCTCTTTGTCTGACAAACTTTAGTTCTTTAACCCTCAAAATTTAGTTAGTGCATACATACATACATACATACACACTTACCACTAACGCCCGCATGCCACAAGAATAGCCAGATACTATCGAATGCCATAAACTATGATCCTGACACATCTCTTGTGTTGTTGTAACTGTTTTTATGAATTTATTATTTCATAACTTGCCTTCATGCATATTTAGAGTTACTAATAAAGAGTCCTTTATCCGGTTGAATTCATTTTCTTTCCATTCCAGTAGTGAAACTCTATAACATATTAAGGCAAATTGAATCCTACGCCTCTGTTACGTGTCCAAGGGCAATTGTGATGCATTAATTTTGAGATCGCGTTCTTAAACAGAAGCTAAAAATGAGCGTCCGGGCCTTGGGCGTTTCTGTCCAACCGTGATAGGTGGGTGAAATTTCGAGAAGGCTACGTTTTCATTATACCACACTCTAATACGTGAGCTCTGATATATGTTGGTCAATTATTTTTTCTTTTAACAAATGTAGATGATATTTTTAATAAATAAAAATACCGAATCATAATTTATGACTGTTAATCTTCCATTTAACCTATGTTAAAACATACATAAAAGCGACCCTGGTCACGACCTTATCAAATTGTAACTGCCACTAACGCTTAAGCTCAATAAATCCTCGTCACAGCACCAAATCGTGACAATTGTCGGCTGCACCCGTAGTGTCCCGAAGCAATGGAAACCCACCTGCGCCTGATTGCCCTGCGGTCCCCGCGGGCGATTATTTGCCGCACTTCCACCAAATTGCGCACGCCGCACGCGCTCCCGTGTGTTCGTGTCCATACGTTATTATATCTCAAAAATGTTCAACGACGATAAAAAGGCCAGTTAGACAGCTGATGAATGTAGTTACGTTACGCGAGCGGCGGTTTCGGCTCAATTTTTCTTTTACAGTGGCACTCTATACGTCGCAGTTGATTATCTTTATGGTATAGCGTTTTCTTGGAACTTGTAACAATGACTATAATTGCATAAAGTTGAATATCTGATGTTACAAAAGTAAGTAATACTTATCCCGTCGTTTATGAGTGCCCGGCCCATTATAAAAGCCCATATCTATTTATTCGTCGATTCCTGAACGACGTTGGGGAATTCATTCACTACAATGTATTATGTTATGTTGCTTGTAATTTTTAGTGGTACAATTTTTGAGAGACGTATATATTATAAAAGTATATAGTCCAAGTAATGATAAGGATCCCCCTTATTTGGTTACCATCACCATATCTATTATTAGTATAGTAGTAGTATCTGCGGTTCTACTTTTTTCTTACCAAAAATCGATATAATTGAATCGTAGATAATATGAGCCACAGCTGTCCCTATCCATTAATTGGGCTGTCTGCTCGTATGTCACTAGATATAGCATAATAAAGACAGCACAGACTGTTCTCATTCAAAATTACATTTTCATGATCTATCTATAAAACTTGAAAGAAAGATAGCAAACGCCCCAAGTGTAAATAATGTCATTATTTGAAGTGAAACAGCAACGCCATTCGTGGAAACAACAGCAATTGCTCGGATAGAGCACGTGCCCCGAGACCAGTGAAACAATCTCTAAAATGGTGGCCAAGTCGTGAAGGCCGGGGGTGCGTGGTAATAACACGGAATTACGGCAACTGGACACATTGACCGTGTAGGAGTGAGGCAAGTTGCAGAATCTAGCGATGGGATTAAGAAGAATAGAAAACTTTATTTGGATTTATATTTCGAGCCAGTAAAGTCTTTAGACGCAACCGCTTATGGACTGAACTAAAAAAAACATGTATTTAAATTGTTGTTATATAGAAATTCATATGGTACGTAGATGAAATGATGGTAATAATATTGTAAAGAAATACCTACACGGATCACATTGATAACACTACTTAAAATAATTTTCACTGTGATAAAAATAAATATAAAATTGTTGAAAAGCAATACCTATGTATGAAAAATTTTACATTTTGTAATTCTTTATATGACAATTGTTTTTTCAAAACCTATGTTAAAAAGCCACGCAATGAAGTCATAATAAACATACAAAAACTAGTCCTACTACATACGGTCCAAGTCGGCGAAAAATCTAGTTTATATATTATATACATAACCAGTGAAGTTTTATTTTTATATAAAACTGTTTGAAATAGCGCAAATCCGCTTTCAGCTCCGCTCATAATTCCTGCTTTGTCCTATCTACTGAGCTATGTCTGCAGGGCAACAGCGGCAGCCCCAAATGGTACAGTCATGATCTCAAATTGCATCTCATTTTGTTACCGTACCTACCGGGTGCGGTGATTGTGTACCAATTTGACGGCAAGTGTACTTTCGACAACGCAAAATGACCACCAACAGTATAAATCAAAACGAGTTGATATACGATACAATAAATTACAAGAATAGTCGTGGTTTGCGAATCCGAAGAGCTGAGGAAAACTGAGAAAGTCAGATTATATTTTGTATAGGTAATTGAAGTAGGACTATACATTTCAATTTAATTCTGACTTTAGCCAAGCACCTGACTCTATTAATGCATTCAATATTCTCTAATAATTTATTAAAATTCTCAATAGATGTATCTACAATTATCTTATTATAATATACCATAACACCGCCATACTCACGACATGAACCCGCAACACAAAGAGAGAGTTCAAAGCCTAACATTTTTCAATAGCGACGACCTGTCAAAACATAATTACAATGGCAAGTGATAAATCATTCTAATTCAATTTACAATTCACTAACTTGATGGGAGTTAACAACATTATTACTGTGTTTACATTTTACAAGGCTGTTGCGTGCAGTATGGAGCGTGACCGAAGACCATACGTCACGGTTCGGTATACCATGTGCTTTACCGTGAGGGGTGGTTGACAGACCGTGACATTGAACAGGTTAACACCTGTAATGCGACAGGTACCTACTCCGGGCAATTACCATATAAAGTCAGGGCTGTTCCCATTATAGGGCGTTAATGGGCGATATGGTCCTTTGCAGTATGTTTGTCAATCAACATGTAATTGACTAAATCAAAGAATATTTTAGTTCATTCTACATATTTAGCTTTTAGTATCAGTGACAAACTTAATTATGAGACATAATTGTGCAGAGCAGTGGGCTGTCATGGGCTGATGATGTGATGTGTTGAAAACTGACGGTAGGAATAATGAAATAATTTAAGCCGATCCGAGTACATATCTATATAGGTACAGGGACGTTGGCCATATTGTTAACAGTTTCATTGATTACCTTTGAAATAGTCGTCACCCATCGGGCGATCACGATTCCATCATCGAGCGTAACGTCCAATCGTGATGGCTTGTGCCACAGACAATCGTCTGGATAATCTGATTTAATGCTTGGTTACGTGTCGGGGACACTGTGAAATTTCGATGGTTCATGCTATGCCTTTTGTGTGGCTTACTGTTAAGAATACTTGTCAGTAGCTTTTTGTCGAAAAGAACTACAGTGAAATATCTTCTTATATATCTTTCCTTTCCTTAAATTTCCTAGAGAAATATATGTTAAAAAATTATGAAGCAATTTATCGTGAATTGCGATAATTTAAAATTAGTTATTAATTATCAATTACAATTACCATTTGCATAATAAACTGACCACTTAACCAATTAAACAAAAAGAAATATCTACAGCGTTAAGTATGGCACGAGAAGGGTGCGTGACAGACCGTTAAAAAGGTGTCATTTCACTAAGTAATTGATTAGCATCACGGCAGTGTCTGATAGAACATAATATGCAAGAGGTAAGTCAGGACACGGTCTAGCAACCACCCTCGATATGGCACGTGGCATAGCTGACCGTGAAATATGGCTTACCCTTTAGTAACGGCTGGTTTAGCAACAAATTACAACATCAAATAAGAATGCGTTTGTGAAATTGATTATTGCAAGGTGTTCACAGTCAATTTCCTATTGATCATTAGAAACTGCATCCGTCCAATCAATCAATACTCGCATTGTGAAGTTGGAAGTTTGCGAAAGAACACGATGTTAACGTGATTATACATTGTGCTTCTTTTGTGGAGAACTTTATTGCTCAACTTGATGATTGAAAAGACATATAACAGATCTAAAAAGTTGTAATGCGAAATCCGATTCCAGAACACAAAGCGCCATAAACGCGCAAACCGACGCAAAGTCGATCGTCGCTGCTGCTGAATTGCTACTGGAGAAGCACCGAAAAAAGGGCCAATCTTAACCACTGTTCTCCAATCAACCCGTCACAATTTTAATCAAGGGCTCCACAAATTCTATCGCCTTTTTTCTGGATGAATTCCCCCGCGACGTTATAATTGCGCAAAATAACAGGGCGGGACGAATGCATCCCGGCTGCGACTACGCAGGTTTTATGGCTACCGGAGATGAAGGCATATTCACTGGAAGCGGTAAAGATAGTTGCAAAATTCAAACAGTCTTAATAGATAGCAATGATTAAAAATATGACGGCCTTAAAGTCATCAGCAGCATATCAGACAGGAGAAATTCCGTTGATGATTTTAACAAGCGTAAAATTGGTTTATCTGATGTTAAAGGCAATAAAATTTTAATGATCCCATCGTTACATTTTAGTTTCTAATCATCGTTTTATTGTATTGTACAACCTTACTGACAAACGATTTAATAACACTAGACTAGACTAAATTCTGCTATGATGAGTAATGGTAGCTTGAAGTTGCAGATTGCAAAAGTAATTGATTCGCATTGTTTGTTTTAATTTATATTATACAATAACGAAAAGTAAGCAGGTATGCAATGATAAATATATTTCTTTTATTTAGGCCATGACTGCTGCCTATAAAACGTAAGATGTACTTTGGTTAGATTTGCTTTTCTGTTATAATCGTAACATTTTAATTTTATTGTTAAATGTCTTCCACATTGTTCTGAGGAATTATTTCGCTTTTTCTACATTTATCATGTATTTCACATAATTCAGCCCGCCGCTTTAAAAGCTGATCATAAATATTAAATAACTTAATAAATCATATCCTAAAAAATACTCAAGTTCATCCAGTCTCCAACAAAAGTTTTAGCTCCCAACCCAGAATCCCATAAGCTTTGTAATTATTCAGTAATTGGTGGGCCGGGTACTACCTCGGTAGCAGATATATCACGGATTTAGATTAAAATTTAAAGTTGCCTTAACAATGAGCTGTGTCGAAGTATTCAGACTTCTTCTATGTTCGTTAAAAATATTCTTGTTTTATTAATCCTTGGTTACTCCTCAACGTATTTTATTTTTTGCCGGAGAATTCGGAAGCGCGTCATGTCTTGATTTAGTCTATGTAGGTTTGTCGATTTAAATTATTGTTTCCACATACACACATTCATTCAGGCGATATTATAGGTATATGAGTATACCTATAAGGCGCCTAAACATGTTACCAATCTGGTCAGGTTCCCTTGTTAACAGGGTCACGGGGGTCAGATGGCAGTAGCTCCAGTGTAATTACCTGATCTGCCAAATCCTGGATCGTGGTCAAGGCGGACCGCGAGCCTTCGTGCCCGATAGCAAACTAGGGATTTTTTTACTATTCTAACTTTATTAGTCACACGCGGATATGTGTTATTCTTTATCACGTAGCCAATAACAACAAACAAGTTTAAGATCATATACACAGAATGGGATGGTCTGGATTATAGGATACATTAATTTTTAACGCTGTATGCGTCGCCGAATACTGGACGAATAAAGTATAGTCTGCGTTAAGTCCATTGACTCGATAAGAAAAAAGAACGCTAGCTTTAAGCACACTTTGAACATGCTTGTTTAAATAATTACGAGATCACAATTAAAGTATACTTTGATTTAAACTACTTAGACAGAAAAATAAAAAACCAATGTACCCTCAACCATTTCACCATAAACTTTCCTAAGAAAACTAGTCATACCTAGAACAAGTTATCAAACAACTTAAGCAGAAATAAATTCAAAAGTCATCAACTTGTTAAAAATGGATTAACAGGCAGCTCATTCACGCTGACCACAAAAAGTGTACGCACGGTATACGTGTAATAGTTTTTGTATCGTATATACCCGTTATTCTCTGATAAGTAAGCATTACCTGAAGTAATATTAGTAATCACCGAGCTCAGTAGTGTAAAGGCCAACTATTGGTGTAATTCAAATGATTTTGTACATTTTACGGGATTTGTTTCAATTAGACTTAATAGCGTTATATTTTTATTGTAAACAGCTTTATAATATTTTATTTAAGAAGGAAACATAACTGTTACATCCATGTATAGAAAAATTGGATCACATAAAGTAAATATTTCTTGTGGTTAAATTAAACATAATGTAATATAAAAAAGAACCAAGATATTGGTCCTCTTGAACATACATACAGATACTGGTACCTATTGAGTTTAATAGCTATAGAGACTGCTATTAGTATTCCTTATAATACCATTTTATAGTGGCGATTTGTTGATAAGCCACAGGAAATCAAATGTTAAGTAATGCAAGATTGATATATTATAATACGAATAATTATCGAACTGCATTTATAATTTATATTAATTTACTTTGAATAAAACAATTATTTACGACTATATGCACGTATTCCATTTTTAAACCAGAACATATCGTTTAAATTAAAAAGATATGCTTTGTTTTTATACTATGGATACTTTTTCAAAAATACTTCAATTTCAAAACTTTTCAAAACCTAATAGTCAAATTATTGAAATTCACTTTTTCTTCTATAAAGAAGGATTAAGTTACAAGAATCAATTTTAAACCTTTATTTATAACTACTTTAACACCAAAAGGAAATGGAAGCTGGCGTCGGTGATTATTTGCAAAATGGACGTTATACACAGAACTAAGCTGTAAAACTGCGTATAAAGTAAAGGATTTTATGCGTTGAACTTCTTACGGAGATAGCGTGTGGTTCAGAAATGTAAGGATAAGTGTCTGCTACAAGTGCCGGGTGATGTTATCTTGGCATATATCCCTGTACATTCTAAATAGCATAGAGCCTGATAAATTAAATGAAGATAAAAGAGTATAAGGTGAGTAATACGTAATAAATCATATAGAATATGGTTCATTCCTAGAATATCAGAAGTAAAGGATAACGAAGAAACAGTTTCACGAAATGTCGGGAAATATGTTGAATAAAAAACAAACGACTAATATTAAAATTTAAAAAAGATTCCTGTTGTCGATAGCACAACATACTTTCTGATCGAAACATGTTTTTCTATATACCTAAATCAATTTGTTTTTATGAATTATCAAAGAGACGTCCTAATGATCGGGAGCCGCGGACCGTACGGGCCGTGATGAAAATATATCAGAAGACAACACATTTTACCGCAAAAGCGGTGTAGGAATTCAATCAGACATTTTATTGCAATGGTAAGTGCCCACAAAAACACGTTCCTGGCCCTTACAGATGCGAAATAAAAACGATCAATTTATCTTTCACGTCTCGATCAATTAATTGGGATACATCAGAGCGAACGTTTTGCAAGTATTAGTTGTTTTTTTTACTCACTAGCACAAAATAAGCAAAATAATATATCACAACGATAATGCTCCATTGTATTCTCAGATCGTCATAGTTTGTATTGCAACTTTGTACGCCTAAACGACACGTTACCAGTTTTTGCGGTTATCAAAGGTAATGTTTTCTTGACCGAAGAAAAGATAAATATTGCAGAATCTATTAAAATTATACGGACAAGTGTTTTAATCAAATAAATTAGTATATCAACAGGTACATAGGACAAATAGCTAATGAATTCAATGGACCGCCAATAGCACCGGAATTACCGTCGCCTATCGCCATTGCAGCTGCGTCTAATTTATATCCCTTACCTTTATTAAGCACATAAACTTTATCTACCGAATTATAGCATGCACCAGTTGCTGCGTGCCACGCGTCATGACCGCCCGAGATAAATGAATATTGCTCGTTACAGATCGAATTAGCATTCCAGTTGTACCGTTAGCCGATACAGATTCTTTGGCGGCCTTGTTAATAGGCAAATCTTTGGAACTTGTTGCGTTTATTACGGGTACTCCATCTGTCAGTGCTTCAAGTTTGATTGGTCCGCTTTCAACGTGTTAGTAAGCTGTTGTTTCTGCATCAGTTCGTATGTCTTAGTTGGATTTGATTGGGAATGTGTTTTTTGTTATAATATTTTATAATTATATAATATATTATTATAATGTTTACATAATACTTAGTTAATCTTAGAACCGCAAATGCCAAGTTCAACTAGTCTCAGGGTTTCCAGCAAAAGCCCTGGGTCAATCTTACTTTGCCAAATTACCTTTTTTGTAAAAAATAAAATTAGATAAAATTGCCTTCCTTCTTTAAAATGTAGTTTCGGTGCAAAGTAGTTACATAACCAACAAATTTACAGTAGCTAAATACTTTAGAAGGAATGATATCGCCGAGATAGGAACAAAGCTCGATATCTGACTCACTATCAACGGATTAAGCATCGTTGATAAACCAAACGAGATCTGATAAAGAACTCAGACTAGCGACCACAGTGAAAAAGTATCCGAAACTAAAAAGGAAACACACACCAGCAAATGTATGTGAGTTGATTTTTTATCACAAGGAACGCATGAAATGCGTATCGGTAGTCCATTAATGGTAGAAAGCGTGTATGACTGATGGTAGTGAGACGTGCGCCTATACTAATGAATGTTCCCAACAAAAAAACAAATTGTTACACAAATAAATTGTATTATGCACCAAGCCGGTTTCAAAAGCGTAAAAACTCGTAATTGTGAATGTGGCGAGAATAAGTATTCTGCAATTATCAGTTGCAGTTTTCAGCTAATATAATATATAGTCCCAAGTTTTACTTAACATTATATTAGATTATAATATTTAATTAAATATACGTGTGTTTAAAACTATCAATTACAATAATTAAGGTTGGTACCCAAATTCAACAATCGAAAGTAAAAAAGTCAACAATAGTCCAAGTATCAAAAAGCCAAACAAACTACTTGCTAATGTATTATAATGTATTGATGTTATTTATAACGACTCTGACGATGTTCACATCATCAATCCAAACAGTGAACAAACTGAACAGGCGAGTATAAATCACGTTCTATTCAATCGGCGTCATTATCATATCGGAAAGCGCTAATAAAAGTTAGAAATGTCGTCGGCAAGACACAAACGGTGGAAGAAAAAAAGTAGTAGAAATAAACAAGGGGACCAAGATAAAGCCATAAATTTTAGGTGGCGGCACTTTTGGTCTCACAACTAACAAATTAACTGACGATTTAGCTACTGATTCGGGTCAGAAGTGATCTCGATGGTACTTTAATGGGGTCCTAACAAATTATTCTGATAGGGCTGGTACGGTTCAATGGATAATGTTATGTATGTGTTAATGATCCAATTCGAATACTTTACATTAGGACCTGTGGATATGTTCTAATAAGAATCAGTTCCCTGGACTATATTATAATCTAGGTCTTTTACGGTACCTTTAATGTCATCTGTGAGATGGCCAGTGACATGTCGGACAAATGTTTGCAAATAAATAAAAACTTGGCGTTGTAATTTATTACTAATGTGGGACGAATGAGTATTATAGTGATCAAAATTATAAAATGAATACTACCTACCTATTACAAACAGTAACCGACATCCCTTATTAATCTAACGCTTCAAGAAGTCATCAACTCTTTTCTCACCATTTGTACCAATAAATTATTCAGTCTAATGTAATGCGGCGCCTCAGAAGTGCCAGCTAATGTCATTAGGAATCCAAAAACCGACTCAAAACCGATTACTCTTGGCAAATATTGTGATAAAATTAGATTTATTAATTTGCTCTTAGTGTTTTTATTATCTCCTTTAGTAATTTTTATTGCTTGCGGAGGCGTAAGAGTAATTTGGAATATTTTCTAAACCTAATTACGGCACATTGGAAATACGGCTTATTGGATTTAAAGTTCTCGAGTGGCGACTACGAATTGGAAGACGCAGCGTGGGTAGGCCTCCCACAATTTAGACCGACGACCTGGTAAAGTACGCAGGTACTATCTTCGTGGAGATCTCTGGGGTAGGCCTATGTCCAGCAGTGAGCGTCTTCCGGCTGATATGATAATGATGACGGCCATCTGAACTCCGTTACCCTGTTAACAGGGGAACCTCACCAGATTGGGTCATTCAGGCGCCTGAATGTGCTATCCCTCACCGAAAGAGCATCGGTTAGTTAGTGCTAAATTAATGTATAAAATTCAGAAAAGTGTCATTGGTACATGGCGGCACTGGGGTTCGAACCTTAGGCCACCGACGCTCTTATAAGCTTGGAAACCCATTTCACATTATTTAATGTTCATATTACATTACCATATACCACCATGAATATTAGTTTTATGATAATGTAATTTCGAGGCTACCAAAGAAGGCCTTTGTAATGTCCGGATAATTATTTCTCCTAATCGATTTAAACTCATAAATATTCGCGGAAGCGGATATTACAGACTTAAAAATCAAACGGGATTTCGAGACAGATAGATAATGTTAATAATATCAAACGTCACCAAAATTCGATTCATTATTTTTCATCGTTAAAAATGCATATGAAGTATTCAAATTGTCAAAAAAAGAGCTAAGCGAGCTAAGCAGGAAACATTAATCGAGTTTAATCGCGATCTAGTTTCTAATTAAATTAATGAGAAATACAGGAAAACGAACAATCATATTTCGTTAAATTTTGTTAATCAAAACTTGACAACACTGAATATTGCGCCAAATAGTCGTAGAACTTGTTAAGTTTGATTTATTTTCTTGATATAATGTTTCTGGATTGTTCAAAGTCATTTCCTTTTGGTATATATATCGGTGTCATTTTTGCAGTGGGTACACAAATAACTTTAAATGATGTAAAGAACAAGATTGTGGAGGCTGTCTGGCAGAAGCCAGTATTGACCGCTCAAATGATGATGATAATAACCCACAAATGAATTAATATAATTTGTTATACCAGACATATTCTTATCATAGTATTGATCTTAAATGAGAAATGTGTGTGGGAAAAATAGTAGCTATCTAAATAACACAAATCACAAATTTTGACAGGATATATGAAACCATGATCATGAGCAAAGATATAAGAACAGTAGCCGATGGCAAATCATCTGTCACATGACTTGTGAAAATATCAGCTACCGGCGCTAATATGGCCAGCTTTGGGAACAAAATAATTAACATAAATATCCCATTAAATTTAATAGCATAAAATATTATAATATCTTAAATCAACAACGCTGAATAATTTCCCTGTACTGTCTTATCTACTTGAGACAATATATATTATAATAGGTATAAATACCCTGATTATGACGTAAAATGATATAAGTATAATTATTTAGAAGGTACTTACCCACATTGAATGTATTTCATTATTGTACATGTAAATGTACAAAATGCATTCATATCGATAAAACTAGTAAGCAGATTTTTGCAAACCATAGGTACAGTAAAACAAGAAGTTAATTGCATATTTATATTTCTTTCATCACCGTAACAGAAATAAAGTAAGTACTACAATAAACCTACATTCATCGACCGCCACAAATAAAACCACAGTCGGAAACCATCCTACGCATCTTCATCCCTCTACTCTATTACTAGTCTCGTTTATTGCACTAGATTCTCGTGCAACCAGTTCTGCAGTTTGCATGCGATCGGCTTATGAATAACTATGACATATAGGCGCGGTGAATGTAATAGAATAGTCGGCTACCGTGCGGGGTTCTATGGGCGTGTAAAAATAGGTAAGGGAGTGGAGTCTTGCCGTGACCACGGATATATATGATATACAAGTACAAAATTATAATTGAAATACAGTTTTGTAATATTTGTGTAGGTATACTAGTTTACGCACGCGACTTCGTCTGCGCGGACTTCAATAAATTGTAGCCCGTGTATTAATCCAGGCTTTGCACTATCTGTGTGCTATCACACTTAGTTAAATCGATTCATACTAAGCAAAGATATCGCGTAACAAACACAGACATATCTCGAAATCGAGTAAATTTTTATTTCAATTACTGGGTAATTTTTTTTTAAATTATACTAGACAGGAATTTGACGATCATCTCACCTGGTAGTAAGTGATGTAGATGTACATTTTCCTCAAATATAAGACCACCCCTGAGGTCTGCCCTTTTATAAAAAATCATCATCAGAATCCATTCACGTTTGACGAAGATAGCTATCGGAGAACATGTCATCCAGCCTCCTTCTTATTTGAAGTCGGTTACTAAAATTATTGTGATATTTTACCGAAAACCTTACTTAAATAATATCCACACTTAGATAATGAGTTCCCTATCGCACAAGTTGCATAAATTACATTAAACTTCGACTTTTTCTATTAGGACCCGAAAGAGAGAAGTTTCCTAAATTACCATCAACTATGTTATATGGCGTAACTGTTATAGATAAGTGGCAACAATTAATAAAATCCACTGTTCGCGTCCACTAGCACCCAAACTGTTAGATAAAACACCAAACTGCGTCCATAAATTACTGTTCTCGATTTGACTGCATCTAGCCTTTGATAATGCCGACTGGTTAGTAACAGATTCGGTGAAATTTACGAGTACGTCGTTTTCAAGTTTAGAAAAATAGCGCTTTTGCCAAATTGAGCGGCGCTTTTAAAACTGGCTACGAAATACTGGATCTGTAATTGGTTGATAAATCAACGACACACTTGTCTGGGAATTGGTAGTGCGATCGAATATTCCATGATATGAGCATAATTATAACCCGCTTAATACCAAATTAAGACGATGACTCTATTCTGCAGACTCATTTGTTAGTCTCTTTTCGATAATGCAGTCACGATAATCTGTCACGGTTACAAAGATTAATATGGTCTCCAAAATACAAAACACGCGATAGATATTGTTATTTTGTCACTATGGGAACGATGTCAATTTGCTTAACATTCGTAATGTCATTTAACCATCTTTTATTTCCCCCTATAAAATTTACAAATAATGTTAAATTACAAAATTTTATTTAGACGATGTTTATTAATTGTCCGGTGTGTTTTGCGTACCGTGTAAATCGCTTTCGACCACGCCAAACTCGTTAGTTTGGCACAGTCGGCGTTACTCACCGGTAGTAACGAGGGGCCCAGGTTCGATTACCAGCCCAAGTTTACGGCGAAACGCGTCACGATCTGATCTGCGATTGAAATTGCCGGTTTTTTACCGCTATTTTATTACCAGTAGGAAAAGAGGGTAGGGTTTTGGATTAATGGGAATTAGTTGCTTGGTAATGCTAAGCGATTACTTTTTTTTTATTAGTTCGATATTTATTGATCGAGCTACGGAGCGATACTCGCACTGAATGTAGAATTGTGTATTCCAATATATATAGGTAATCATAATTTGTTTACCCATTAAATTGAACAGGTATGGGATACAAGTAACCATCTTGGCGTTGATGTCACTGTTGCGCTCTCGCACACGAATGTCCGGGGTCTGCTACTATAATTATCATGACCCAGGATTTGGCAGATCAGATAATTACAGTGGAGCAAATATCTTGCAAATGTCAAATTATTAGATAGACTTTCAGGTTCGCGTTTACGTAATGTAGCGGATAATAAAGAAACAAAAATAACCCTACAGACGTAATAAAGTGACACTTGTCATCAATATCAATGAGTAAGGTACTACGGTGGGATATGCGTGTGGTTTGCGGTGAAATATGAACGGTGGAAGGTTGCTCGTGGCTTGGGATGAGCTCCTGATTACTGTTCTAATGGCATCATATTTCATCGATGTTATAAGAATTTTAAACCTAAACTACTACACTCACGCTGAATGTGAAACCGTTGATTTATAAAAATATAGCCTTTAAAAACCTTTCGTCGTGAAATAAATAATTATCTATACTAATTGTATAAAGAGAATAGGTGTGTATTTTACTTTATAATGAACAAATTCAACAACTACTGGACCGATTTTAAAAATTATTTCACTTGTAGAATGCTACATTATCACTGAGCAATATAGACTACTTTTTATCTCGCGAAAAGAATAGGTTCTCGCAGGAAAGTTTATTGTTTACCGTGATCCGAAATGCGCGCGGTTGAAAGCTACTGATAACGACTAGCAAATAATAAAGTATTAAAACCAAAGGTAAGAAATTCGCATTAAATTTCTATTTCGAACCCAACATTAATTTCTAAAAAAATCACTCAAGAATCTTGAAAAATTGCATCCTCTTTAACATAATTAACAGTTTCTTAATCTTACTCATTTGCATTTGACGACTAATCAAATAGATATATAATATGTTCCGGTACGTCAAGGGTATCGGATATCAGATCTTGTGTTTATTGATCGGAAGTCCCTTAATCTTGTGTATGGTTATGCGTATGTGTGTGAACTCGAATGGTCACACGCCACCGAGACCTATAGCTTCCGCTGAACCAGCCAGAACATGATGGTACAAACATAAAGACTTGGTTATAATGAAAATTATATCAGCACTCAAAATCATCGGTGCCAACATAAAATACGATGTGCCTAAAGTATTAGATACAGCAGGAGTAAAAATAATCTCAATTAATTTAAATACGCCTTCCATACGATCTAAATATAGAATAACGATCAAAGCTACAGACGTTCAATAATTACACGCTATAAGATTTTTATCTTAGCTAATTTAATTAAGCTTAAATCTTTCTTTTTATATAATTGAAATGAAACACTTACTTTTTTGTTATTGGCACACAAATTAGAAAGACGAAAGGAACTAGACAACATTAAATTAAATTTTATAAACCTCACGATAGACGAAGCCTAATGTAATGCGTCGCTACTGTTATTTACGACGCGAGAATTACCAGCTTCATGTGATCCCAAACGGGTGTTACGGTAAAATACTAAAATCTCACATTTGTCAATTATAACGACTGTACTTCCGATAGTTTTAGAAGGAAACAGCCATGTTAAATTGCTCTTTTATTGGGTATTAGATACACTATTAGAGAAAAAAGTAAAAGTATTATAAGCAAATATTATAGCGCCGGTAACGGTTACTGATATATGGCCTGGGATAACATTGGCTTTTATGTTTCTGCCTCCGTAATCATGTAAATCTGATGCTGCTTGATTCACAGTGGACAACTTTTGAGATTTTATCGATAAACAAATGATTGCTTTTTTATCTTCTTTTTATCTTTTAACTTCTTTATCATCTTAAAAAGTGACAAATATTGTGTTATTTAATGTACTATTATCTAATATATTAAACAACACTTCCTATCTACAATAATATACACTACCTCTCTACTAGGAGGTCCGAATTTGCCACGTTATTTTTTGCTACGATTCGATTATGTCTAATTACTATATTTTGTTTCGTTCTCATGCCGGAAAGTCGCTTAGTAAAAACTGTGTGAAGTTAGTTTGATTAATAAAAGTTCACATAACTAGACCCGCTAGGTGGCTAATGCATTTGACCCCACATCTACGGGTGTTAGCGTTTGAACTATGCTCTTAATATTCGGCCACAAATCACCAACCAAACGTTTCCCATTACCCATCAACCGGCAGTCACGACAAATCGTATTAAAATTAACAACCATTTATCAAAGCAGACGGAACATGTTTATCATTTCATCCACCATTGCCGAGTATGCTACATCGACTGACGATTAAAATACATCCGAAGAAGCAATGGTCAGGGAATCAAATAAAAAAGCGTAAACGTGATGAATACGTGGATACGTGAGCTAGTGTGATGTATAGACACACGTCAAACATCAAATCGTTATAACTATAAACACTCGTTTCACAATTAACAGACTGTATTTGAATAAATTTGCGTCAATTTTCAATACTATCATCATAAATATAATTATCAAATGGAGTATTTTGTGAATACATCCATTTTATATATTACAGTGCCAATAAAATGAATTATGATAAGTTGAAGATCCATCAGAATAATTTGAAAGCTAATGGTGGGAATCTGATAAGCGTAATTTGCTTTTTATATCATTTAAACTTTCTAACCTGCACAAAAACCAGAATTGATTGCAAAAAGTAGCAGCAATAAGTAACCTAAAAAAACTACAAGGAGTAATGTTAGGCCTACTTGTATTTATGGCCATATCATAAGAGTTTATATTAATGTGGGAAAAAATTGATATCTCACACACATCAATTCGCATTCGAAATGGAACGGAAAAGTAGCATTTCATTTTATAGCATTTCGATATAGTTTGGTAGAGCTAAGTCGTATCTTATACGGCTCTAATCTCTTCAGAGCGTTACGCATTTATTAAATTAAACTACGATCTAACGATGACAAGCTCAATTAATTAGAGAAATCTCACATCTGTTTTTTGAATTTTTTAATTTTCTCAACAGTAAATCCAGAAAAGGCCAATAAACCGAATTGGCTGTTGGGTTGATTAGTTGGACAACGGACGTCCTGTCTTGTCTTAGGTGATTAGTATTATAAATTTTAACGGCTATTTTATTATGGTCTGCGTTTTGGTTACTTTTTCATGTGTGGCAATGTGATCTATATTACCTATATAGAAATCAATATATTCCTATTTGCTTGTTTTAGCTGCTGGTAACTGTTTATTTTATGCATGTAGTTATCTATTCTATGGGAAATCATTATTCGAATTGTGAAACAACTTTTTGATATGTTTTGCAAGTAGTAGATTTCAAGTGACTCTCACTTGAAAGATTTATTTTATAACTCCAATTTACTTAACGACCTCAGTGGGTCAATTGATAATCGTGTCAAGCAAAGGTCCCGGGTTCGACTCCCGCCCAAGCAGAAACCTAATAATATAATACCTAAACTAATCCTAACTAAAAATCTAAAACTCTAATCTAGCTACCAACTAAATTTCTCCCAAATCCGTCCATCCGTGTAGGCGTGACGTAGTAACAAAAATAAATATCCATAAATTTACCTATTTTGGCTTTACTGTGACAACTATAATATTAAAATACTATACCAAATATTTCTGGGATACCGTACCATATCAATTGCGAAATTATCCGTTATTGCGCATAAAACGTATATAACATTTAAAAAATCAAATAAAATGATTTATATTATATGTGTGGCATCAACATGTCGAAATCTGTCAATAGCTTATTCAGCTTGATGTTGTAATTTGACACCGAGAAAGCAGAGCGCTTCTGACCGTGACGGTTGAGATTTCTTCTGGAACCTATCACATAGTAATTAGAAGTCTAGTTCTTAGGTTCCTCGTAAAATATAGTACATCATAATTTAGAGTAGTTTATATTAACACAATTTATTTTAATTAATATTAAAAATTCTAATTGCAAATGATAACTTAGAATACCACAGTGATGGCATATAGACAGATTCGACCACTCCATTCCTTTGAGTTCTTAAAAATTCGCTATTGATTTTTTTGTTTACCAAGGTGCACCTTCGTCAATTAAATACAACTTTGACTTTTTTTTCTCCAAAAAAGTCAACGATCCATTCACATACAGCCTTTTATTATATCGCATTAGCGATACCTTTTTTGGGCAACCACATGTCAATTTGGTACCACTGACTGTTTTTGCAGCCCAGTTTTTTTTTAATATACTTTTTTTATTTGCAGCAAATAATAGTACGTTTTTATGGCTTTTTAATACAATTTTTATAACTATGTATCTCGATTGGGCACTTCCGGGCATTCTTTTTGTGCGATACCTGTTCAATCGATTTTTTGTTATAATACCACTATAACGGTCCATGTGTCATGGTTATTGTTAGCTTATTGAGAAATTTATCGGTAAGGTAAATTAAAAACGTATGTGAGATCGTATTGTTTGATTTGCTACATGCTTGTCAACGTTCGGAGGATAATATGCGGATGTGCGGAGTTACGCGGCTCGATCGAGTACGTAACGAGTACATCCTTGCCAGCCATGAGGGATATCGCAGTTTGGACACTTGTTGCGGAAGCGGATACGTGGGAAATATGTGCCTGAATCTGCCAGTATCAGGAAAGAGGCCTCGTGAGACATCGCTAAGTCGGAAGAGCTAATAGCTTACGAGGCGAGGATGCCGAAGACCGGGCAAAGCGGATAAGAATTAGTAGGAAAGCGAATCCTGTCAGAGGCCGAGATAAGCGCTAGGATGACGACGATGATGATGATGATACTTGCTACCGTTACGAATGACCTTACATTTTGTTTTCAAATATTAATTCGGCTTAGATGTAAATATAGTTTATATGAAATACTAGAGGGCCCACAAATGCATTGTCCACATCTCATGAGACCTCTAATATGCCTCTTCAAGGATCATGAGTTCAAAGGAAACACTAAATTATCAAAATTTTAAATCTTTTACATATCTACCCACTCTGAGCCAAAAATGTATTTTCTTTTGAAACGCCATTATTAATAGGTAAGATATACTGTTATGATAAAAAAGATTGTATAGCATAATAACTGGACCAATGGAACGTCCTTCTATAGAAGCCGATACTTAATAAAAACGTTTGACAAATTATAACCTCCAATCCTCTCTATAGAAGCTGCTAATGGCGCTTAAACTGGAACTAATTTACAATACAACATAACATCGGATGTCATTTTGGGCCATAAATATTTCCTAACGAAATGCTTGTAGCTCTAGAGTTCTGTGTGTAAACGGCCATTATAATCAGGCGGGTAATTTTTCTTATGTTCGATCAATTTTCATTTCACCTTAAAAGTTACATAATTTCATTTGGTACATAGATCACCTGCATATCATATTCATTTAACATAAACATAGCCCCTTTCTCTGTGAGGTTTAGGCGTGACTCTTATTACTTATGTTTAAAATCACTCTTAGGTGAGTGTGATTTCTTTTAATTTAATTATCAAAAAATATTCTTATACCAATTTGTATTCATACGAAACGATAAATCATCATTCGTGTCTAAGTACCAGTTAATTTCCTTCATTCACGTTAATATACCTCTTTTTGCCCTTTTCAGTAAAGTCAATTTGGATGATACACGTATTAATATTTAGAACCTGTAGGTACCTACATTTTCTTCTTATTCGATCTGACCGAAAATGTAATTTCTCCGGAACCCTTACATCCTAATCACGCATGGCCCAATTATATATTTAACATGTCTGTTTCCCAATTTCTTAAGTCTAATGTGATATTATGAGTTTGTTCTCACACCATCTGTTTTGAGTTAATAAGTTTTACACACTGGTTCTGCTGTTATGAGATACCCATTTTCTATTTACGTCACATTTATATTGTTTTGTATTCCTTTGTTAATGTATTAATTATGAATATGTGTTGGGCAGGCCAGGAGTACTCTTAACTGACGTAAATGTATGAGAATATAAATTCAGTCAGGATCGTAGCTTGTGGCACTCGATTTCAATAGATTTGCCTATTCCTATAGGATAAGGATTTGTTTGTACATTCAGTCGCCTGAATGTACAACCATAATCCAATCTGTACAGGTTACCAAGTTCCCTGTTAACAGGGTTACGGTGATCAGACGGCAATCGCTCTACTGTAATTACCTGATCTTCTAAAAGCTTAGATTCGGATCACAGCGGACAACCTCGATGTTGCCGCCAAAATGATCATTATAACCCACATGAACAAAGTCGCTGTTAAAAATAGTATTATATACATGATACACAAATGTACAATCTAACAAACCATGGCGTTGATAAGCTAAACAATGGGTGATTAAGTTCCTTTATAGATAGCAAGTGGCACCGCGGGGCGATCATTGTGTTTGTGCGATCGATTCACTCGTAACTTATCGCCCATCGAAAATTCAATTAACTATAGCTTAGTTATAAAGAATTCTAACAAGAGGCCATCTGTTTCAATTAATTAATGGTATGAATATTGAATCGAAGTCTAATTGTGGGCCATTTTATCGATTAAGTGGCTTTGGGTGTAACTAGCCGTAGCCGGCAGAAATAGGAGATTTTTTTTTATTTTTCCATAAATTTGATCTTTACTACTACTGGCTTCAAAAGTGAGACTACTGTATATTGTCTATGGCCACATTGGATCCACCGTATCTTTGATCATCCACCATCCTCTGGTGGTACCGTGGATATGGTTCTGGTGGTATTTTTATGAATGCAATTCGGTTGTAAATGAGCCGATAGCCCGCCTTCCGGGGCGTGGTAACTGTTGCCATTAGCACCTAAGAACTCATATGAAATTTTTGAAGATTATCTTCTATCGTAAAGTGGCTATTTGATGTAGTCTATGATATGCGTAAAAATACACCAAAATGTCTAGTGGCTTATTTTACAGAACAAAATGCAACCACACAGAGGCAAAAATTATAGCTTTAAAAAAATATGGATATGACCCCACAGCCCAGACCTATAAAACGCTGCTCCGTGCGTTTGTTATAGTATTCCAATACCTTTAGATTTGACGGCAAGCTAACAAGCTCCGCTATGAAAGCAGTAGTTCTTTAGTCTACGTATGCAAGTAAAAGATTACCATAGTTCAATTGGTTTAGGTATGGATTCTAATCAAAGTCTATCTCTTGATTCAGCTCAGCCGTAATGGCCTAACAAAATCACCGTTCCATTACAATGTTAGCTAGTGAATGAATGTGAAAGTTGATAGAGTTCATGTATTAAACAGTAAACTTCATCATGTATTTTATCGTAAATCAAAGTTTACACTTTATTTTCATTAACATTCAAAGACACTGTGTCGTAAAATAGACAATCATTTACGCCACGGGCTTCATTAAACATTAATGATCGCTTTTTGCTTGCAGTAAGTATATCTTTGCATTAAGTATTAAAGAAATTGAACTGTCATTTATTTGCTACTAGTGGATCCGGCGCGACTTTGTTTGCGTGCACCTACTTTACCTCTACCTACCCTTTTTTCTAGCTTATATTCTTAATACAGACAGACAGACGGCAAGACGCGACTTTGTTTTATACGATGTATGGATACATGTTACATCAAAATTAGCAACACTATTGCGCATTATGCATCCCACTCGTCATGGACATCTTCAGAACAAATTATTAAAAGTTAACTCTTTTTACCCGAAACGACTAGACTCGAATAATCAATCACTTTAGTCTTAGAGTCCTGCGCAGTCGCACTAAATAATAGAGGAACAAGCACCGCTCCTGGCAAACTGCATAACGCTTTCCTTTACGAGCGTGAGCGTTAAGCTGACTATGATGTGTTATTGTGTTATGCTAATAATATGTATAAGACCCGTTTACAAGTTAAACGCTCGCTTGGGTTTTGCGTCGCTTTAAGAATATGTTGAGCTTCCCTTGAGCGACTGATGGCGATTTGGCTGAGTTTGAATTTTTTGTTTTGTATTGGTGTAGCTCCCCTTAGGTTGAAGATATATTTTTCACTTTCCATCTTGTGGACCGACCATCCGTGTGTACTAGGCAATAAAAAAACTGACCAAAATTAGATATAATAGATCTACTAGAAAAATTATTACAGAGAAATCTCTGGAAATCGATCAACGATATTGTTATTACCGGATCTTATTTTTACGCTGAAATCGTTAAAACCCTATGTGGTATTCAGTAATTTCTACATAACATTGGACAATAATTTTCTAATTTTGGTTTGCTCATAACATAAATAAAAGCTACTAATTTTATAGTGAATTATAAAATTATTTAAAAGATTTAACAATTAAACAAGAAAAAGTTCTAAACGCAAAAATAATACTGTCAGCAAAAATGAAATACGAAAGACTTTTTTTTCTCAGACTTAAAATAATTTATCACCACTAACCAGCAGCCAATTTTATTGAACCAATCTACCTCACTTGAGAACTGACCTCATTATCTACCCTACAATTAACAAGTAGATGGAAATTAGAAAACATTACTAATATAAACATCGTTCCGACGTACCTAATTCCCATTAGGAATTCATATGCGTACGCATTATAATTAAAAGACCCCATAAACCTCTTCTGTAATTACACGCATGCTTTTAATTGATGAATCACGAACCGCTCAAAAATGATTTATATGAACACACCTCATTTCCATGTGCTTTCAATAAAGTAGGTAGAAACGGATCGCTTACGCAGCGTCGAATTTCTCAATGTTTACTTTGCGCCCTGGGGTGGGAGCTTTTTCTTTTTTATATACCGTGGCCTATGGATGTTTGCATTGCCAGGGTGATCACTCACGTGCTACTGATTCTGATGTATGAAGTTTAGGTAAAACCTACACAGAAAATGTCTGCATAGGTACTTTTACTTTTCTTACCACTAAGGTGGCCGACAAGCTTACGGCCTGCCTGATTGTAAGCAGTTATTGCAGCCTATGGACGTTTGCAATACCCAGGGTATCACTGGATGCTACCGACACAGTTAAAAACCGTTTCACCCGTTGCTTGAAGAACTTCATGTTGCACTCTCCAGGTAGCTTATTCCATAACCTTAGTGTGCATGGGAGAAAGTTCTTTTGGAACAGCGCAGTACGCATAATATTAATCTTAACGTTAATGTCCTGGTTGTGCTCTCGTGTACAAGGGCCCGGGGTCGGCGTTGACCATGATCCGGGACTTGGCAGATCAGATAATTACAGTGGAACGGCTGCCATCTTACCTCCATGCCCCTGTGGTACCTGACCAGATATGACCATTGTTACACATTCAGTTCGCATACTTCATGATTGTGTAAAATTCGCTACCAATTCATAGGTACTTTAAGCTAAGCAGTAAGCTCGCCTTTGCATTATAAACTGCATTTTTTATTTCCTGTAATGTTATAAATTGATGCAATAAAGAGATTACATACATACATACATACATACTTTTGGAGAATTGCGCTCCAAGGTAACTTAATTTTATTTACCACTCGGATATGGACTGGGAACGTGTTAGAACGAAACGAAATCGAGCTTTGCGGTCACAAAACAACTAAAGGGAAACAAGGAAACAGTGGCTCTCAGCATCTGCACTGGCGTTTATATGGAGAAATGTATTCATTTCCCATTGTCGGCTGGACTGATTTACAACCAGCTGCCAACTGGTCGTTCGTTATGACAACCACTGACGAGTTGAATATTGTGATATAGAAGTGAAACTCTAGACCGTCTGTAACATATTTTAATGCACAAGTTTATGCCCAAGGTGATGATATTGTTCTCTAGTTTAGAGTAAGAAATAATGCGACAGGATCAGGTAGACACCTGAATTTTGTAACATAAAACGAACTGGTCCACTGCCCAAAGACACCTGTAACACCCAGTTACGAATACGTTACTGGCCTTTGAGGTATTCAAATTTGTGGGAGTAATGATATGCTTATAAAACTACAGTAATATCGGCGGTTAATACTATATTCTACTATAATTATATAACGGGGGTTTCATACACACAAATAGTAGCCATAAAATGGTGGATTTTGGAATATTTATTTATTAAATCTTCATGCACAAAATAGTACAAAGGCGGACTTAAAGCTAAAATAGCCTTATCTGCCAGTCAACCAGAAGATAATGGGTAAAGAAAAAGTAAGTATAGGAATTTTATTTTTTTAGCTGTTTTCTTTTTGTTTTTGGATTTTTTAATAATGTGGTTTCTTTTTATTATCAATAATTATCTACTGACTACTTTACTCTTCAAATTAAATCACAACATAGTAAGACTGTATGAAAAAAGTAAGACCGTATAAGAAGGTATATCTAGACCGCCACCTTAAGTTTTTTACCATCTGTAGGTAAATACAAACTGTGAAGCTAAAAGCAAATGTACGCACCTTTAGATTCTTGCAATTGTTATGATATCCAGTGGAGTTAGATTTATAGGTGCTGGGTCACAACCTTGACATTGGGGGCATGCACGTTTAATACGTCCGAGGTTATTCTTAGGAAAAGTTTCTCGCTTTTCAACCAGAAACAGGTAAAAGTACCTTTTTTATAGACAAACAGGCAAGTGGGCTACCTGATGGAAAGTGGTCACTGCGGCCTATAGACATCAGCAACACCAGCGGAGTTACCAATGCGTTGTCCGCATCTGAAGAGACCTCTAATATTCCTCTTGAAAGATCCCATGTCATAGTATAAAGTAAACACTGTGGCTTTGAGCTCATTCCACATCTGAATTGTGCGAGTGAGAAACGTCATTTCGAACCTTTGCGTGGTGAACCTAATTTAACTAGGTATTTTTCTTCGCACCTACAATTCCTAATACATCCAACCAAGCCCACATACGACCTGACCAGTATAGCTAGTAACTGTAGTACCCATTCCTTCGGAAATCAATAAACAGCCTCGCAAGTCGCCAAACACCCAGCCATTACCTCCGCTGTATTTACGCGCAATAAAACCGAACCCATCACAGAAGTAAACGAACTCGGTCATTATAATAGCCGAGTAATGGACGACTTCAGTCTAGCGCTACAAAGATGCAACCGGGCTAACGTTGAATAAACGAGACGTGAAGCTCTTGGCTTCTGTACTGTGGAGTATAAAATGGGTGTGCGGTTATGCTGATATTAATTGGCGGGATAGCTGTGTAACCCCGCGAGATGTTCTGCTGATAGCATGGTTTTAATAGCTAAAGTAGATGCCGTGTGGATTGGCGATAGTGGTCGTTGACCCCAGCTGCTGTCATAAAGTCCAAACGCGTAATACATCTCAATAATTAGGTCGATGTGTATGTGTATGTATATATTTACACTTAATGTGAGTAAATATATGCCTATTAAGATAGGTAATATCGTGCAATAAAAATAGACAATAATGAAAAATTTCATAGATACAATTGCATTATTTTGCAATTTTGCTGACAAGCAACGAGGCATCTATTTTTAATGGTTATATAATATATAACTAAAGCACTATAAAAATACACAAATGAAGTCCTTATTATACATCATCCTGGTGGTAATGTCCCGGGGTCCGCCTTGACCATGATTCAGAAAATGGATGATATTTTCATAATTTTTTCCTTATAATAAACAAAATTCGAATTACGTCACTTCCTTCCAAAAACTAGACCACTAATAGACAGGCCCTGCGGTAACAACCCCTTTCTACAATGACGTGGCCAACCACCAGGTCAATGACCACTATCGCCAATGCACATGACTTCTACTCTAAAGCTCGGATGATTCTATGAATAGGTAAAATAATATAAAGTATATGTCTATAAAAAGGGACAAAACGATTGAGTGCGATAACGGTAATAATAAATATGTCATGAAGAAATTATTCTTAAATAAAGCTTATTTTGACTGAACTGCTCAATCCAGTCAAATGTATGGTGGTCACACATAGCGGTTTGATAGAACCCAAAAAAAATGGGCATAGAGTCATAGAAGGAGCCTACTCACATCTGAAGTCACAATCTATATTTTGTTTCTTTTTTTAATGGTGAATTTAACGTGTCCAAAAGGGAAGGCTATAAATTTTCAAATACCCCCCCATAACCACTGCTATTGTCAAATTTGGTGGTCTTGGTCATCTTAGCTTTTTGTATGACATTGAGTTAATTGTATGGGGTTATGACAGATTGTCCAATATCTTTGATATATTATCACATGATATCTCTCTACGTGTATGATAGAATCGTTGTCATGCAACCGGAAAATAGCTCTATTACTCTATAAAGAGTTCAGATAATGTAGCAGTATACTACATTATGACTTAGTAGCGTTACTAACGCTACCAAGGCATCAAAGTGGAAATCACCCTTTTGGACCTGCCGCTCCTACAAAGTACGAAACACGTCAGAGTTGACATCTCAATCCGAAAAAAGCGAAGCCAACAAACCCACGCCGCATTACGCCACAGCACCTAATCCACGAACTTTATAACCAGCATAATGCCAAGTAAAAACCGTATAAGTTACCACACTAGAAAGAGAGTGCATCATTGTTTTAACACAAAAGCGAAAGTTCATTCATTCCCGAGATAATTAGGTGTTTCACCCTATTGCGTCACACGACGTTTTTCCACGATTGTTTGGCCAGTGAACTTGATGAAAAAAGTTTTTATTGCTATATTGTTGTGTGATTTGTCGGAAGTTATAATTTTATTGTGACAACGGCACTGTCAATATTGTTGTTCTTGATCGCGCCGCGTGATAAGTCGGCTTGGAAACTACTATTGAGGTCTGAAGAGGGCATCACCGAGCATAGACCCAGGAGTGCATATTTACTACTTGCGACTTACTGGCGACTTGAGATTTACCGCAGATGCTGAAAGTCACCATAAATCTTTATTTACTACCTACTGACCTGTAAAATAAATGTGCTCCCAAAGGTTTAAATTTTCGCGAATTAAGTAGGGGCTTGTTTTAATAGGACTTTGCCGTTTTAGTATCAAATTATTGTTTGGGAAAACGGAAGTAGCTTATTCGGGACGACTTTTGCAGCAAAGCATCCTAAAAGTTTCATATGGTACCTTCTTCTCATTTAATAAAAATGTGGTACCAAGATGGATTATCATGAAAGAATTTAACCTCATACCTAAACGTCATGCCTGTTATAAGTTGTAGGTAAGTCATGAATTAACAGTTTTCAGTACGTATTAATTTATACGAGCAGCATCCCCCTTTTTTGTCCATGGTATTTCTAAGACTACAATTTTATTTGAAGAAAAAATACCCGTGATCGCACACAAACCATGAAATCTCTAATTTTTCGTCTCTAAGTACACCTCTGCATTGTCAAATTGTGTTTTTTCTCACGTTTTGCGGAATTTTTATCGCATAGACAATTACACTGCTTCGTTTATTCTTTCCAAAATGATGAGTTCATTTCGAAAATTACTCAGCGGTATTGTACACGATGTAATCTCATGGTAATGATAATTAGATAATTGTTCGTTACGTGATAAACACTGTTTGGTTAGTGATACTGCTATTAAAGAGTTGTACATATATTTTTAAGTTGTGCACATGCAAGTGGCTATATGTTAGAAGAAATATATGTACCTATGGTTTAGCGCTTACTTTATGAGTAAATTTGATAAAAATTGGCTCACGTTTGGATTTGTAAGAAATATTAGGAGTGCCTTAATCACAAACGTTAAGTTTGTTGGTCCTTCCTATGTAAGTACTGCCTTTGTTGGAATAGTACCCAATTTTTACATATCCATAATTGTGTTGTGTAAGGCATTGTCCTAATTGGCAACGATCGTGCGACCATGGTCATGCGACGGACGATCGCTCAACCAATAGGAGAGCTCAAAACCGCCCGTCCGTTGCCAACAAAACCGTTGCCTATTAGGACAGCGCCTAACTCAGCAAAATGCCTAGCTAATCAGCGACGACTTCGCTAATTTGTTCTATCGTATACTATAAACCTAATATGTATAAACTAACCCGGAACACCGACAGATCGTTACAGCGGCACCAGCTTTCACGGGCCGTTCTTACGCGTATTATAACCAACACAAATGCTGTTATAAATGGCGGTTGTCAAAATATTCAGAACAAATGTAATTAGCCTCTTGTGAGGTACAACCGCGGTAGTGGCACGCGTGCGCCCGTCAACAAAAAGCTACTAGATTGCGTGGCTCAGGGCAAGAAAGAGGAGCGGATGTCGACGTTCTAAACTTAATCATTTGAGAGGAAGGTGACTGACTTTTGTTATGTAAATTTACCGCAACTTAGTCCAATATGCATTTATAATAGTAGCAACTTGCCATAGTAAATAAATATTGCGACCAACATTTACTTTGTCTCTCTTTTACTTATTTTGTATGGGTCAAGTGAGCCACCTGATGGAAAGGCTCAAGGTCACCGCTGCCTTAAGACATTAGCAACACCAGGGGTATCGCCAATGCATTGTCTGCCTCTATGACACGTTACTCTGGCAACAAAAAGGCAAACGTGCCATAGCCACGATTCCTCAAATCCTCAGCATTTGGAGCAAGAAAGAGTAGAATGTATATTGTAGGAAAGTGTTGCGAGAAATCCACCTAGGTTCATTCATACATACCTACTTCTGATATTGGGAGAGTATGTTGAATTCCACTAAATGATAAAGTTCTTTTTGGTCACGGAAAAATATAACTATGATGCGGGACAGCCAAATTTTTTCATGAGTTAATAAACCGCGGGATCCCGGCGAATCATATTACAAAAAATTATACAATCATATTAGGAAAAGCAATACTGTCACCCACACTGGCCGCGATTTTAACTGTGTGTATATAGTGGAATTCTAGTTAATTAAATAAACTTTCTTATCTTTTGAGGGATATTGTACAAAATAAGAAATATTCATGACGTGCTCTAAGAGACGAAGCCATATCTCTGTAACCTTTTAACTCAGCAAATGACGCTATTCATAAGTGTGAAGTGTGAAATTCTAAGAAACCACTTAATGTTAGAATGCTGCTGCAACTAATGTAAGTAAGTAACTTAAATTGAAGAACATTTCTAAACCGCAACTTTCCATACAATTTGGCTAATGTAGCTGTAGTAACATTCTTAGATGATAAGGCGTGGTAAGTTAAGTATATATAAAAAGTTTTATTTACAGGCAATACCTAAACAACTGTAAGTTTGGCTCTTTGGAAGCATAAGTGTTAAAAAATCGCGATTTTTTAATTATTAACTCTGTTCCAGCGTTTCGAAATTTTTGTACCCTCCTAAATTGAACTATAGTTGCCGTAGATCAACATTAACTTCAGTTCGCGCGCAGGCGCCACGGACGGGTTACTTGGGCGTAGGTTCTGAAAGACCCCACGCGACGAACCCGAAAAATAAACTAACTTTGGACCCTACGGCTCAAAATTAATTTTAAATTGTTCTCTAAGAATGTTAAAAAAGAACAAACAATTTATTTCTATTTTACTTACTATTTTTTTTTTTTTTTTTTTGTGTTCTCATGTCAAAGAGAACAGTTTTAGTTTCTACATTTTAAATTTTGTCATTTCATCTTAGTTAAATGAGAGAATATAAACTTTTATGTGTTTTGTACGGTGTTGAATTTTGAAGTTCCCAGGGTCACTGTATTGCGCTTGATAGGTAGTTAATAGATAACGAAGATATCGAACAAATCTGTAATGTGTTACTCACCTGTTCTCAAAAGTTTTTTTTTTATTTAAATTATTTTACACTTTATTGACTCTATGTAGAAACCCTTTCATTTCTCAAAAAGTTAAATTTTCTTCGCAATTATATCATGCTATTGGATACCTGAGAAAATTCGAATATACCTAACGTAGATGATAACCTAATGAAATGTTGTCGAAATACAATAAACTTACGCAACTCTACAAATCTCATATTCACACACTTTGAATTTTTATATACCTTCGCACCTTTGTCGCGAAGACTTTTGTGTGTAATAAAACACAATTTCAAATTATTATGATTTCTTTTAAGAAAACATTCGTAATTGTATGCTAATTACGAGATGGATAACATTTCTTTTTTCTTGTAGGTAGAGTTTGGTGTTTATTGTCTCTACAATAATTTTTTTATTAGAGCTTTTAATTAATCGCACTGTAACTACACTGGAAAGCGGCACTGGTCTACGGGTATGGAACGTGCATTCGAGACCGATACTCAAGGTTAAGCAACACTCGCGAAGTCCGGAAATTGGATGGGTGACCGGTTCACTTTGAGGCTATTCGAACTTCAGTACGAACTCGCCACTCGTTAGGTGTGCCTCCTCATACCGTTGGAGAAGCGAGGTCTTCGCCTGAGGACACTGAAACTAGTTGAACAATCCGAGGACCGATTGGCATCCTTTGACAATTCGTGACGAATGTATGTATGTATGTATGTAAACTCTTTATTGCAATTAAAAAGAAATACAGTAGGTAGAAAAATATAATTTTACAAAGCAAAGGCGGGCTTATCCCACAATGGGATTTCTTCCAGCCAACCTTAGACCCTCTGAAAGAAGATCTAAAGAGCGGTGGAGGCAATATTGAGCACTTATAACTAAATTACTTTTATTTTACAGGTATTAATTAACTTAAACAATAGACATGTATTATTATTCTTCTTTTAAATCTCAAAATAAAACGCATCGAATAGCTGTATTGTCGTTCTAAATGAACATAAAGATACGCTGTACGAGCCCGACGTAAAGATACGCTATGAATAGTTCTAACAAACGTGAATAAATATAATTGTTCCAATGTGTTGATTCCGCTAAGACAAAGCCTCGCACTTTCTTGTGCAGGTTTTTACACTACCTCACGCGCCCGGCTTCGCTCGCTCTTAATAGTCTATGGCGGTGAAAGTTTGTATCGGTGCATATAGTAACACCCTATAGCGCTTCCGGTTGAAGTTCCATCACACAGCCGCGATTTGTGGAGACAGTTTTGTTCGAAAAATTTAAGTTACGATGTAAAAATTATTCATTCAAATGCCGAACCTACTAAATAAATAAGGGTTTCTACGCAAGCAAATAATATTTTATATATTTTTTAATATATTCTTAATTGCATGTCATACAAGACTAGTTAACAGATACTTGTAAAAAATAATGGAATACAAAGTCTAGATAAAAATATTTAGAACTCTCCATGCTTTTATCTAACTCATGGCACAAACTAAAAATACCTATGAATACCGCATAATTTCATCATAGTCGTTCTGGTATGATTGAATCCGAAGGTCTAACGTGTTGTATTAAACGTAATTGCTACGACGTATTAATGTATTTGATTGAAGCACCTCTGTATGGCGGATGTAGAGTTGCTCTACATTCGGTAGAGTATTAACATTTTATTGATAGTGATAATTATTGATGACTCCAGATATGAATAATGATCCATACTTAAATATACGGCGAAAGTTCGTATTGCGTTCGTAAATATACTTAGAATAAATAAAGAAGTGAGAACTACTAAGTAATTAGTTAAACAGTCGGCTCTTAGTTTCTGACGTAATTCCTACTTATCCGTCCGTAGAAATAGGTCGATTTTGAAATTACATTTTCTAAATTAAAATGATACGAAATTATTTATTATTTTATTTCGTTTTCTATTAATATCAGGCGTAAACATAACAAGCGAATGTTATTTTTTTATAATTAATGTTTAAACATACGTAATCAGTGTTAAATTCTTTTAAAATGCCATAAATTATGCAATTGATATTAATTTGTAATTTGTGTACTTAATGATAAGTGGATCTACATCTAAAATAAAATTTATTTGTATATTAAATGAAGACATCGAACATTACACCAATCGCAGTTACCTATTCACAATAATTCACAACGTTCCAAACAATCTCCGCTTGTCTACTTCGGACCGAATAGCGTGAAAAAGGAATAGTAAAAACACAAATAAGACATGTAAAGGAAAGCACACAGTACTGCGGTCGATCTGAATAAGGTTTTTACCGAGATTGTTTGTAAAAACGCTCCATTGCAAGTGACCACAGTACGTGACCATCGAGCTTATCAGGTACAGCCTCCGCTTGTGGTCACATTACTAGAGATCGGTGAAGAGAAAACTAGGGAAATAACACTATTGATTCGATGAAGAATAATACTAAGTGCCTACAGATCATGTTGGGTTACAATTTTAGGGATAGCTGGAATGGCGACAATTATTTTAAATTTGATTGTTTTACACAATGTCGCTTCTCGCCGTCTGTATCTACGTACGCTTAGATTTTTTAAACTACGCATTTAGTTCGGTTTCCAACAATAGGTGTGATTCAAGAGGAAGGTTTATAATAAAAAGGGTAGGTAGTGGTAAAGTACGTGTATGCGAACGAAGTCGCGCCGGGTACACTAATGGAATATAAAAGTACATAGCGTGGCGCAAATTACATTTATCTACTCTATGACGTAAAAGGTAAAGTGCAATCCTACTACACTAAATCTGAAAGTTTGTAGCGATTTATTGGAGGATCTTTGTTATTTTTCCAAGTAAAAATTACTAGAAATTCCAGCCGATAATTCAGTAAATTATTCCATTATCAGTACATTCCAGCGAAAGCTTATAGCAAGCACACAAGATCTCAACCAAAAACCTTTATCAATATTACCTACATTTAAATCTCCGTAACACTAGTCACATACTTGAAGCACTAGGTAGTCCTACTATAAAACGTACTATACTACTACTATTAAACCTACAATAAGTTTTCAATAGTATTGGCTAGACTGTTGAATCCGAGGCCTTGCTAGAACCTAATCGAGCCAAACTAGGAAGAAACTACGATCACGTACGCTTACAAGCAGTGAAGTGGAAAATGATGTTTGTTTATGTAAAAAGTAGGAGGCTCATTACAATGCAACCAAATACGCACAATTGAAAAGTTTATTGATTTCGAATGTGTTTTATACTGTATAGTTGGTTTTAGTATGCGTTGACAACGCTTGCGTGCTGCTTGAATTTATAGAGATTCACAGAAAATGTTTAGATAATATTATTTAGTATTACTAGTCTACTTATTGGCTGAGAGAAGATAATGACATAATTTTGCTTTAATTATAAATGAAATTCTGCCGTAGAAAATTGTTAACGGAAGCTTTTAGCACAGCTAGTTTATTCCTATTTGATATATTTAGGTGTAAAGCTGCAGTCATCATCAAATGCTGTAGGTGGTTCCCACGATTTTCGAATTAATTGTACCTATCTACGTAGAAAAAAAAACAACATCCAACTTGACAAAAAATCATTAGACTAATTCTGTTCGTGATCGATTGAGGTAATTAAATACACGCATAAATTAAACAAATGAGCGCGCATTCTTCGATTGAAAACAAAACATGCTCTAGAACCACAATTTATAAAACCTCCTAGATTACTAGATGCACAATATAACTAGATTTTTATAAGAAACTAGTTTTTCCCGCGAATTCATTCGCATAAAATTCGATTATGCCGTGTTCACGCGGGAAATAAAAAAATCTATAGCCTATATTATGTTATTTTGGAAGTTTAGAGTGTTTTTGCGTTATTAAAACTTTTAAGCTACTTTCATCAGAATCTGTTCAGTAGTTTCTACGTAAAGAAGTAACAAACATTCAAACATCCATCAAAACTTTCGCATTTATAATATTGATGGATAGGATTAGTAGTTCCTTTTTATTTATTTAATGATTGGGAAGTTTCAAATATACTTTTTCCTGATAGAGATATATACTGTGTAGCGAAAGCTTTTAGTTTGACGTTTATCGAATTAGTGCGTACTTCTAAATAAATAGAACGAGATTATTTTTAAGATGATATTTTTACAAAAAAATAATCCGCAATTTAGACGCAAATCGTTGTTTTAATATGCCGCATAATTATTATTTAATACAAACTGATGGGAACACGTAATAATTGTAACCGTGAACAGAGCTCATCAATGTAAATTTAAAATCATCAGATTACAGATAAAACGTCAACACGAATTTTTATGGCGAATTTAAGGTCTGTGACGGTGGCATCTTAGCGCCTTCGTGTGTGAAAGATTTTGATAGTTTTAAATTACAATAACATGTAAAAACTGACCAAGTTATTTGTTAATTGACAATTATTATTAAAATTGCAATTATCTAAAACTTATTTTATATATTGACATTATCACAAAAATACATAATAATAGGTTTAAATAATAACGTATAATATCAGCGTTTTGTTGAAATTTTTGCTTTGAATACACACCTACATAATTTTTGTTATTTTAATGTTATTGACATTTTTTAAATCACATTGATAAACAAGAACATAAAATAAAAGAAACAGAAGTTCCTCTACATTTGCATTATTATGATGCGTTGGTGATAACACCTTAGTATATAAAAGCTGTATGTATAAAGGCCTTGCCACATACAAAGCTCGGCGCGAGCGCGGCGTGAGCGCGGTGCGATATTTGCTAGGCAACCATCGCGCGGCGCGTTATTTGCTAGGCAACCATCGCGCGGCGCGATGGTTGCCTAGCAACTATCGCGCCGCGCGATGGTTGCCTAGCAAATAACGCGCCGCGCTCGCGCCGAGCTTTGTATGTGGCAAGGCCTTAATAGCTGTATATCGAAAAGGCAAAAGGGGTGAGGGAGGATCATACCTTGTGGCTCTAAATAGTCCGAGATCACCCCTATGGGGTAAAAGCAAGAGAATATGTAGATAAATTAACTCGAAATAAATAGGAATTGTTTTCTATTTAAATAAATATTCGTTACATATTATGATATAATATTAGAAGAAGCTTAAGTTTTGTAATACGTATGTTTTTAAGAGACTATGATTCCATTACTCTTTAAAGGTCGCAATACAAAAAAAAACCTGTAGTTCCTTAGTAAATACGCGCAATGAGACCACAAACTAGTTTTTGCGTTAACATATCCTTAATGTTAACAGATTTTAGCATAATATCTTTATGGTTCTTAATTAGCGTGTCATATTATTATTGTACAGTAGGACAAACAGAAGTTTGTACAGAGAATCAAAGAAAAATGACGAGAGGACATCCCTTGTCGCTACACAAGGGATTTTATTGTGTCCTTTTTTATTTGTTCTACTGTTCAATGCGCAACTAAAGTAACACATACCTATAAACGTAATATACTTCCCTATATTAAGACTTTTTTTTTAAACCTGTACTAACTATTTTCAGTTCTTGTTCAATTTAGAAAACAAGATCAAGTTATAATATTTACTATGTAAGTTTCGGTTATGAATGGAAAAGGATATCTAAATTTATGACAATTCTGGTCACTATTTTTTTCACCAAACAACCCCTCAAATATCAAGGACATCTAAAAACAAAGATACCAAGTTTACGATTATGAGCACTAACTTTTAATTAATACTTATTTAAAAGTCTCTATCCTTCCTCTACTTTTGTATCTTTATTTAAGCTGTAAATGTAGTCGTACAGTATGGGCAAGAAACGAAACAAATTTAAAACAAGCTGTAATAATACCTACTTCCTTACAATTACGAACTACATTACAAGTAAAAGTTCAATCATTTTAATACTAGTGTCATTAAAAACAAACCCGTAACACCAAATAAACATGAAACAATTTGACGGCTGTCAAAACATCAACTCTCCCCAATACCATTAGACTGGACTCCAATGAAAATGATAACAGATACAGCAAAAGTAGTACTCACATCATGATCCGGCACGTAGGAGTAGACGTGAAGCTTGTCAATCCTTATTGTCCCTTGGAACGGATACAGCAGGGCGCCTCTCTGTATTTCGGTAGTAGACCACACGCTGACTGAAGCTTCGCGGCCTCTAGCCCCACCTGGAGTCAGGGCCAGGCTCAGTTCCTGAGGGATCAGTACCAAAGTCTCCATCTTCGGGTCTCAGTCCTACACTCTTAATCTCGGCACGACTCGTCCATCACAAGTTAATGAGGATAAATAAATTATAACTTCGAAAAACAACGTCCGAGACGTCGCCCCGATTATCGACCGGCGATGTCACCGACAAAATATCGCTTGAGCCCGTGATCGATCGTCCGATGTCGGGTTTAATCACTACACCAGTCCCTGGCACTCGGGGTCTTCGAGTCGACGAGTAAAAAAAAAGAATGAATTTAAAAAATCATTTCCAATTTTAGCATAATGTTCGTACAATATGTGGGCGTACGGTAGGGCACAGCGTAAGCCGGGATGCGCGCGCTCTCTTCACTGAACGTACACTGAAGGAAGAGCTAACATTGACCTTAGCTGCGGCCGTGATCGCGTTTACAGTTCATTTTTTGTTCCGATAAAAAGGAGAGGAGTAAAGCCCTACAAAGTTTATCGTCTCTTGAAGTTATGGAAATGCAACCTTATTGCTTCAACTCAAAGTCGTGGTGGTCTGCAGAGTTAAGTTTGTAAGGTGTTGTAGTAAGGCGCCCCACTCCAAAGGCGGCACCTGCGCAATCGCACCGCCTCAGAGCGTCGGAGGCTCGCGCGCCGCGCGCACCTTACACTACCTGTATGAGGACTTTGGGCGTTTTTTGCGCGCTTTTTACTAGTAACGGTTTTGGGGTGTCGCTTTTTTGTTCATCGGTCTTGATTAGGGCGATTATGGTTAACGTACGAGTCGCTTTAGTTTTTTTTGTTGGGTATAAAGTTAGACTATTGCGGTAGAGTTGAATGTATTAATTGACATTTTTTTATCATTTTAATGATAATAATTCGTGGAATGTATAGGTAATAAATGTATGTATCTATTCTTTACATATTATGCATTTTTTCTCTAAATTGAGCGTTAAATAATTCCGAAATTAATTGTTTAGCAAATGAAACACGAAGCCACACTTATTAATAGATAATACAATAATACAAGCATACATTATTTTTGATATTTTAGAGTAAAAAAAAATCATTTTTGTAACATCCTTACCAAGCGCCCTGAACCGAAGTTCTTAATGCATATGATTTTTTATGTGTAAACTTATAAGCTCTCATGTTCATAATTTATGGCAGCAAGAAGATGAGAATACATCACTTTCGATACAGTGAACGATACATATGTCCGTCTGTCTGTCACCCGAGTTGGGATGTTACTCATGATTTTGCGTGCAACATTTATGAAGAATGCTTGTAAGCACTTTTTACGTTTTTGCAAACCATATTCTGTCTGAAGTTGGTAAGAACTATGTTGCTGTCATTTCGGAGATATTTATTGCTTCTTCCTACGAAAGTCATTACAATGTCGTTCGCTACATTATTAGGTATGTATTATGTATGACTGTATTGCTGAAGACTGGACAAATACTCTGGAAGAAGCCTGAACGTTATAGGATAATGATGTCTGACCATATTCTAATCGCTTTGGTAGGATGCAAATTTGGATAAAATCTGTAATTATTAGGAATAATTTATTCTCGAGATGCAATTTAGTTGTATTTGGGGCTAATATTGATTCAATTTTTTTTAAACCGTTAAAGTATCAACCAGCACTTGCATTTGATTCTTATATATTTATACGATAAGCGATGTTTTTCATTAAATTACATGCTTACTTAAAATTAAAACTAAATGCCCCAACTCAACTGGTTTCGTACTTCGTATTACAGCACACAGTGACCCTTGAAATATCTAATTACAATCGAACGCCAACGACTTTACCCATCAAAACAATATTAATTAACAACACCGACATCCTGGCTCCTGTATTCCAATAAACTTCAAAAAAAGACCTTACCACTTCTAATTTACGGTCACAAATCCTTCGGGCAAAAGTTGATACACATATTCGACGTATTGTACCGGAAATTGAGCTCTAGAAGTAGTGATGTAAAGGTGGTTTTGCAATGACAGCGGCGAGATATAGAAGATGTTGGGAATGTCGTCGACCGACGCATACGCACCTGCCGCAAACCGCAATCCGACATCGAGTGTATCGTACTAGCTATGGCAGTATGAACATTGCTCCCAAGTGTTAACAGAACGAAATTTTATTCTTTCAGATACGCTGTCGCTTAAGTACAGGTGGTCTACTCAAATTTTAGTCGAATGGAACTTGTATTGTAGAAATAACTTGGCAAAACTCCCTCAATATTGATTTAAAAAAATATAAAAGATAATTTCGACTCAATTGAGATACTGCTACCGAATGATAAAACCTGATTCCAGTAGTTGCTGAAGTTACCTTACGATTTTTTTATCGATTATTTAGATTCGGACAATTGTTTGTCACAAATCAATAAGCAGAAACAAAAATTTAGTGACCCAGTTATGCCACGGATATATTCATGACGTACTCGATCGAGCCGTGTAACTCCGCACGTTCAGCGCAGCATTTTCATTTCGTCGGCGTGAAGTTCGCGAACGTGTTTCGTCAGCGCTGGCCATGTCTCGCAGCCATAGAGCATCACAGGTCTAATTATACTCTTATATATAAGCCCTTTGAGCTAGACAGGGATTTTAGGGTCACAGATGACTGCCGTGATCTCCCGCCATTTAGCCCAAGCTGAAGAGATTCGAGCCTTGACATCGGGGCCGATATCGCCGGTCTCGTGCTGCACGGATCCGAGGTATTTAAATTTATCTGTTCTATTCACAGCTTCGTTCCCTATACGGATGGTTTCAAGATCCGCGCTGCAGCTAGCCATATACTCTGTTTTGGCGACGTTCAGCTTCAAACCACTGTTTTCTAGCACTGCCTTCCACGTGTTTACCTTTTTCTCAAGATCCTGCCTAAACTTGCTCACTTCGATGTCATCAGCGTCTTTCATAAGCCAAGGAGGCGTGTCCTGAATTTCCGCTGACATGACGTCGAGCACAATGCAAAACAAGTAAGGGCTCAGCACTGAACCCTGGTGAACACCAACGGTAATCGGGAAGGGATTAGTATGGCCTACGATGGTTTTGACGACGGCCTCAGTTATAGCGTACATGTCCTGGATAATCATAATGTACGCCTCGGGCATAGACTTTGATCTCAGAGCCCTGGTGGGCTCTGAGATCAAGTCTTCGACAGTGTCCCACGTGAGACACTGTCGAAGGCCCTCTGCAGGTCGAGGAATGCGAAATGCAACGGTTGATTCCTACTGCAGTGGGACTCCTGGAGGAGCCTGAGGGCAAAGATTGGATCCATTACGCTACAGCCCGGCCTGAAGTCGTATTGACATTCCGACAAGGAGCTCCCAAAGTACTCACTAGTATACATTATTACAATGTCAGCGAATTACTTGACCACTCAATATTGTATTAACTATTGATCGTTCACTACAAGGTGCCACAGAATGTTTTCAACACCCTGCTAAAGGAATTAGCAAGAGAATATTGTTTTTTATTGGCCTTTAGCAAAGGACAACATACGATGAACGTTCTTATAGTCAGCTGATTTGTTTAATATCTGTAAGTACCAAAATTAATATTGTAATATTGAAAATTACGTTGTCTTTTTTGTTTTGGCCATCACAGCTCATAATAGACCACTTCTGAAAATAAGTCTAAGCAAGCTCCTCTTTTAGGGTAAAGTAGGAAAACCCGAACCAAGTTTAGTCTAAGAACCATCTCGATTAAACTGGCTATCAAATAGAGAAACCCGCATTAAAATAGCTCCATCCGTTTGGGAACTACTTTGCCACAGAAGCCACAAATACACACGTCAAACTTATAACACCCATATTTTTTGGTTGGGGTTTAAAAATGAGCAGCCCTTTTCTGGTCTACACTTGTAAAATAATATGTTATTTCAATAGCAAAAACTGCTACTGTCCGAACCATTTACACCACTATACTTACTCATGCACTTACTTCGCTAAACACTTGGAAAATCATAATCATGAACATCGTCTTAGCGCTTATCCCGGCCTCTGTCAGGGTCCGCTTTCCTACTCATTCTTCTCCACTTCGCCCGATCTTCGGCGTCCTCTCGTCGTAAGCTATTGGCTCTCGCATTCGTCTCAGCCATGTTAATACATCGCTTCTTGGGCCTTCCGCGGGATCTCTTTCCTGATACCGGCAGATTCAGGCACCTATTTTCCACGTATCCCTGGGGCTTACGCAACACGTGACCATACTAGCGCAGCCGTGCCTCTTCGATCTTATCCGCGATATCTCTTACGCAAAAGCTGCCACGGATCTCCTCGCTACGTTCTCGATCGAGTCGCGTAACTCCGCACATCCACCGCAGCATTTTCATTTCGTTGGCGTGCAGTTCGCGAACATGTTTCGTCAGCGCTGGCCATGTCTCGCAGCCTTAGAGCATCACCGGTTTAATTTTTTTTTTTATCGCATGGCTTTTAAGTTCCCACTGCTATTTTAATTTTCAATTTACATTTCGTCAAGTAGGCGGTTTAATTATACTCTTGTATTATAGCCTTGCCCTTTGAGCTTTACAGGGATTTTAGGGTCACAGGTGACTGCCGTGATTTCCCGCCATTTGGCCCAAGCTGCAGAAATCGGGACTTGACATCGGGGCCGATATCGCCGGACTTGTGCATTACGGATACGAGGCATTTGGATGTATCTGTTCTATTGATAGCTTCGTTACCTACAAGGATGGTTTCGGGCTCCGCGCTGCAGTTGCCATATACTCTCTTTTGGCGACATTCAAATTCATACCACCGTTTCCAAGCACCTCCTTCCACTTGTTTACTGTGGTCTCAAGATCCTGCCTAAGCTTGCTCACCAGTACAATGTTGTCAGCATACTTTATAAGCCAAGGAGGCATGTCCTAAATTTCCGCTCAGAGAGCATCGAGCACAATGCAAAACAAGTAAAGGCTCAGCACTGAACCCTGGTGAACTACAGTAATCGGAAAGGTATTAGTGTGGCCTACGATGGTTTAGACGACGGCTCCAGTATATCCTATATAATACGCTAAACACTTGGCCAATGTAAATCGGACATAACACATTTGTCCTCTTTTTCGACACCCATAAATGGATGGTGTTCTATAGTTTCATGGTGACCACACGCCCGACGCAATTTTAATAAAAAAGCGTTCTCAATCCTGTGCGTTATTACGAAACAAACCCTTTTTTTAGAAGCTATCGTCGTGCCGTCCAAAGGTAGACTTATCTCTAAACGAGATCTCTTCCAGTTACCCCAACTCTGTCATCTCATTTTGTTAAAACAAAGTTCATGGACCATTGACACAGCGCCATCTATCCACAAACTGGGTAAAGCTTAAGCCGCTGTGGGCCCTAGTTACGGAGTAGCACTTGATCGGTTATTAACTTAGTTGAAGGAAGTCCTCTATCCAATTTTTTTAAAAGGAAGAAATATAAGTAAGAAGCCAAATCGAGACAGATTCCGTATCTCTTCTCAATATAGACATAAGTCACGAGAGCGCATCGGCTGAGGGCGGGGTGGGGCGTGCCGTAATAGGCCCCGCCTCCTCTCCGCGTGGTAAGCCACCGTGCGCTATTGTTTGCTGATGACTGGCCGAAAACACTTGTGCGGTATTGTTCGATGTAACCTTGGTGGGGGGTATGGCTATGCCAAAATCTGGGTGTTCGTTGATACTGTAACGGTTGAGTGTTTGAGTGGGTATTTATTTTTTAGAACAAAATTAAATCAATTTGATTTCCTTCATTCTTTGGTATATTAGTCGTTGTTAACTATATAAATAAGGTATTCCTATGCAGTGAAAGGTTTTTATATAATTCGTGAAAAAAATTATCTCATACGATTTTTTACCAAAAACATGGGGCCAAGAATGAGTTCTTGAAGACTGAAGGACACCTAATGGCCCCTTCTTCAGCCGAATACCCTGTTTTGTTCCTGTAGTTGCAAAAAAAAATAAACAAGTTTCAGACTTTGCTCTTGTATTTCGTAGGTGCCTAAATCAAACATAAAATGTAATACGTAAATGAATCTGCCATAGTCCAATTCAATTTAATGCAACAAACTGTGACTGTGTGTTTCAAAAAAAAAATAAGCACGTAAAAACGTATAAAATCTTCCCCCACTACAATCACAAAACGTCCTTCCAAACGATCCCCTAACAGATGGACAGACGATAAGCTGATTACGACGGTGCTTATGGACTAATATGTTATTAATTTCGGCTCGATTTATCTTCGGACTAATACCGGTATAACGCCTCAATATTGTCCGGACATTTCATAATGGATGATCATGATGATCGCATATTAATGTCTGCGTCATTGGCTCTGGATGTGTCTTTGTTTGGGTAAAGTCATTTTGGTTGTGAGATTGAATTTAAAACATTTTTGAAAGAAAGAAAGAAAGAAGAAAGAAAATACATTTATTACACATAGCACACCACGACACAATAACAGTTACAATTACAGACAAAGGACATATTTTAAATGTTAATTTAAAATATCTTAATTAAGGCAATATGTAGTCTCCCACAGTTTTCAGCAGCAGTTTTTCTATAGTATCTTGTATGTTATGTCCATTTCCCCGAATAAAGTTGCCTGCGGGTGTATTGCCTGATCATTAATCTAGACGCCTTTAAGGATAGAGTGAATAGACTGTTCCTAGGCAGTCGCATCGTCACTTTCTATCAGGTGAGATGGCGGTCAAATGCCTGACTTGTCTAACTAAAAAAAAGCAATGTGCCTGTTCGGCCTCTGCCTTGTATCACAGATCCTATTAATATTGTAAAGATGGAAAGTTTGTATGTTTGCGTGTTAGTCAGTTTATGTGTAGGGTAATCTCCGAAACTTCTGATCCGATTTCGAAAATAGGAATTCGCTAATAGAAAGCTTATTTAAGAGTTTATAATGTATCTATAGAGTTCCGAGAGATAGCGGAATGTTTACATAGATCCGTACTATGCGCCCGTGAAAACCGCGGGGGACTGCTAGTATTTCATATGTACAACCTGTTTAACAACCCATAACTACCCACTGTTTGCTCACTTAAGCCGCTTCCACAATGTTGGAAGACATTGCCAATCTCCGCTCTTGCAAGGCCTGGTACTGAAAAAAGTACAGACGCCATTTCACACTAAAGCGTGCAAGTTACGATAATTTCTTGGCATTTTGTTGTACACATTTACACATATATACTAGGTCTGACAATCCGTCGCCATTTTGTTTGATTTTGTACCGCGTTATCACGTCAATGACATTGTTAAAGCACGGAGACACATAAATGGGCGGGCTTTTTAAGCTTCACTCATGATTTTAGAGAGTATCCCTCCGTATTTTTTCAGATCCGTGGTAGCCGGGTTGAAGATCACGGTGTTGAAAGTACGAAATAATGTTTGAAATCGTGAAAAAAAATCTGAAATTATTAATAACTACGCATCTATAAATAACCAACTATAAATGCCAGTTCTAGTTAGCAACAATGGCAATGCAATAAGTTGGAATTCAGGATTTACCCACGGAATAGTTGAACAAATTGAAGGCTACATCCCTTCGGCCGTTTATAGAATCGGAGTTTCAGAACTGGATCCGTACGATGCTTTTTATTTACTTGCATGATATCCAAAGCGAATACTTGAATACTTTAATAGACCTTTGGATCCTAATGTAGTATTTAATAAAATGTTTTCAAATTAACATGTAGTCAGCATACTCGTTTAAACTGATACCAATTACAAGTAAATCACTGTCCCACTGCCGAGCAAAGACTACCCTCCATTCCTCACGGTCCATAGCTTTCTTTAGCCAAAATTATTTCTGGCAAGCATGGTTCTACACGTTTCACATACAAAAGACATCAACGCGCTCCTATTTCCAGCGAATATTCTTGCCTCCTCCCATCCACTATGGAATTACTATAAATAATCTATTCTTCTCGAAAACACCCATAAAGTGTCCCGTGATTACTTCGCACCCTACGGCTATTGTAGTTCTCGAAGCGATGCGGAGGCTCAACCATAGTTTATGCACACTATAGTTTACTGAACTCGCTCGATTGACATGAGTGAGATCATTCAGACTCAAGTTTATGTAATCTAAATTGTTATGTACGTTTTAAATGCAGTTGCCATTTTTTATTTATTAAATAACATCGGTTAATAATACACACCGCGATCGGCTAACTCGGCCTCGTAGAATGTCGTGTCTGGCGCATGCGTGTGAGTGAATAGATGTCGAAACTCGCCAATGAGATCGATCTTACCGAAAGGTAGAGTTTCCGTACTGTCCGACTCAGCCATCGCAAGGTCTCCCTTTCCACTGAAGAAGCAACTGTCCAGGCGGCGAGAGTATTTGGCTCGGGCGAGGCACATTCTGCCTGACTAACCAAGCTCATCGTTCATCCAGCCGAACCTATTTAGAGTTTTATTACAATCACGATCTTGGCGACACTAAATTTTTAATTCTTATTTGAAAAAGAAGGAACCGGCAGTTCCCGGGCCCTTGCGCATCGCGCTAGAGCACAACCAGGATTGACCAGAATTAATGATTTAAAATTTCTGTTCCACGTCTAGTCTTGTCTTAAATACACATGTAAGTTATGTAGCGCTATGTGAATTTGCCACTATCATATCACACCTGTGACTCTGATGTTACATTAAAACCTATCCTCCGCCCTTCCCTCATGCTCTTTGGACACGATATCCTTGCGCAAACTTGTAGTAAGGGCGCAAGGGTCTCGTGCAAGAATGCGTAGAGCGCCTCGGGGCCGGAAGGCGACCGAATTAAATGGGTGCCGTGCATGCGAAATGAATGGCCGCGTAATGGCGGGAGCGCGATCGCGATTTGCGACTTTAAATTTTTCATATTTCAAACGGATCGGTAAAGGCTTGTGCGGGTACAGCTCTAGCTGAAAGTAAAACAGTTTGGTCTCCTGGAGGTAGCTTACGACATACTAATGGCGCTAATTGGGAAACAGCTGTGAACATGGACTTATTATTATGCCGTAAACGCAACGATGAAATGTGATAGATCATGGAAAAGTTGCCATTGCCAGTTCTAATGAAGTATTGTTAGCAAAAAGAATGTTTCGGTAAACCGCACTGCTGAAGAAATGGCAACTAACGCCCTCGCCGAGACGAGAGGTATGCCTTGAAGTTGATTTGTTAACGCAATGCGTTAGTCGGACGCGCAAAGAAATGATTAAGTCATATTTCATCCCCTGATAAACCCTTTCGCTTCCGCGAGTAGCTATCACGTTTTTAACAATATAATTCGCATGTAGCATTAGATGAGATAGCGGGCACATTTATATGCAAAATAAAAACATGTTTGAAATCTCAGTTCAGCGGTAAAACCATACCAATCAGACGGGCATGCGACGAAGAAATGGCGTGAAAAGATACTTTATAGAAAGAAAGAAAAGTTATAGCACTAACGTGTTGAAAAAGCTAATATCAGTGCCGCGTGATAGTAAGTATTGCAATACCACGGGTTTTACTGGCAAAGCTGCCCATCCCAAACTACTGTCAAATAATGACTAAATAACAGCAACATCCCCAATATCTCCAAGTCTTCACAAACCAAATCCCGATACCGGCCGGCATCCAATAGCGCCTAATCTCTCCAAACCCGACACCGACATCGCTTTTTTCATCGTTTTATTTCAAATATCGAAGAGATAAATCTTTATGACGTATTCATTGGGCAGACGACGTGTGGTTTACGTTTGACATGAGCTTAGTTATTGGAATTTTTTGGACTGATGCCTTACCTACCGGGTGCGACGAACTGCCGAGACTTATGCTAAGCGTTTTATAATTAGTCCAATTTTGCCTTGGGACGAAAAAACCAGACGTCGAATAATAGAACGTAGTTGGTTTTATTTGACCTCCTAATTCGGTTTTCATTTGTCGTTTTTTGAATTAACAATTCAGTAATTTTTGAAAGATTTGAGCACTTTGTTGCTTCGATCATGTGTAACAGCGAAATCGGAAAAGTTTAAGGCAACAGTAAGTTTGTTTGAACATTGGCTACCGCCTGTCTGCATTATCTACCCCAAGTTTAAATCTTGATCTTTATGATAATCATTTACTGAAAGGGTTAAAGCAGTCATCTTAGTCCTAACAGTGACAACGCACCTGCGGTTTGGCATTTTTGTTACCTGGAACCTAAATGTAAGAATCGTTAATGTTATGGGCGACAGTTACCACTTACCATCAGGTGGGCTGTCTGCTCGCTAGTCACTGAGTAGTATAAAAAAAAAGATTTTCATTTAAATATTTCAACTTTACCAACAATTCTTTGGAATCCATAACAAGATGTATTTTTGCCATCACTTATTTTAAAATATTAAGATGTGATAAAATTATGTTTTATATCAGTGGCTTTTTTGTAAAAGAAAAAAGAAAACAGCGAAATGTGCTCATTTCCGATTACCCATTAATGTGGTCAATAGGGACGCGACTGGGGTGTTTTCGGAAATTGTCTAGGATTAGTATATTCCATAAAATAAATTAGTTCATAGTTTTTTACCCGACTTTTAAGGAAAGGTTATGTTTTTTGCACGTGATTAATTTTGCTATTTTAAAGAGTAGTGTATAAGCATTTAGAGATAGGACCTCGACAAAATTGTTAGTAACATATGGTTTCAGTAAATTTTTGTGAAATTGTGATATGTTATGGATTTAAGTGCCCTTAACATAGAGAAAAAATTTACTAACGTAATAGAGCAGCCATAACAAACAAAAAAAAATTACCAACCTGTCACGTGCGGGAGGTGCGGGGGGAGGCTACTAAGTCATAGAATAGAATATTACCGATGCGACCCTATAATTTAATTCTACTTACTCAATTAATAAATTGAGTATAACCTCATAAACTATTTCTCTAATAGAATTCTACATTACCACTGCGTAGCATAGGCTTGATATCCTAAAAAAATAAAAGGTTGACGCGGAAAAGTTGCTTGTTTACAGAGAAATGAACTGCGCGCCGGTGAAAGTTACCGTGAACGTCTAGTGTTAACTAATTCTTTAGGCGATTATTCTCTTTTTTTGTATGATGAACGAATAAATCTAAAACAAAAAGTTTCATAGGTAAACTATTTTCATCATAAAATTGACATCGTAAACTTATTACAATAATACATTATTATAGTACCTACATGTCGGACCAGTAGACGGATATCTATATCACGGATAGGGTAGTGTGTCCTTTGGACTATGATATAGGATCGTTCTAGAAGTAGGTAAATTAAATTTGTACTTAGTGGAGCTATGTCGGAACACACAGTCTTAGTGGCGGGCAACGCATTGGTAGCGCCCCTTGTGTTGCTGATGTCTATAGGCAGCGGTGACAACTTTCCATCAGGTGGCCATAATGGTTGTTTGTCTGCCGAAATACGAGTACATAAAAAAAGGGTTGTTAAGTGAGAGTGGCCTCTAAAATGGTTCTTAAAAGCTTGTGAAAGGGCGGGCAAATACTAGGAAAACAACAACACATATTTAATTACAGAAGGTAAATCCAGAGCGGTGCCCCTTCTGTAGGTTTATTTTTCTTAATCTATGACCTGCACAAAAATGGCGATATGAACGAAGCTCAGCTTATTCATCAGGTTTCAGCTTATTTTAATAATAGATTTTTATACTGAGCAATGAAATGTTCTTCTTATCGTTATTTTCTTTCGCGCGTTCCTAACATCGTGTATTCAAAACCGGGGCAACTATCCCACTGGGGCAAGTATCCGGCTTTTACCCTACAGAAAATGTAAATGTCAAAAGAATAGATGACACAACAGGCATTGATCTGTATTTTTGGATCGAATGCATTGCAGAAATGCTCACAATCTGATGAAGCTACCGTGTCCAGGATATCTAGTTAGTTAATTTAAACTAGGCAGAGTTACCTAGCGGCTATAACTAAAAATAGCATGATTAATGCATGATTTTCAAGTGGATATAATGTATTAAAACCCAACTTAAGTTCACTGCTAGATAAAGACCTCCTCTACAGCTTGCCACTTAAACAAGTCTTCAATTTCGCGTTTCCAGTCGCCCTATCTAGCCGCAGAATGTTCTACTTTGAACCTATCATGTTTGAAAAACACAATGTATTCGCTTATAGAGGCCATTGGTATACCCTTATGGTCATCGCTTCTACAATCAATAAAACCAGCCCAACTCTACTTTAGCTTGCAAATTCTCTGAGCTAATGGCGACCACCTTTGTCTATGAAATAAATTCGTTCCACTTCCACGTCATGTCCCTTAGGGCAGTGAATAAAGCTACCTTATATTTAGGTCGAGAATAAAAGAGTCTAGAAAAAAAGTTGAAGGCTGGAATACCCCCATAAGTCTCATGTTGAGCACAACACCTATTTTTAAACGTCCGGACGTTTAAATTAGCTCCTGGCGGCGATTTGTTCCCTCATCTACCTAATTGTAGGTGATGGCAAATTAGATATTCATAAAATGTTGATTTGATATTTTCGATGTAGGGATTGAATATGTTATAATACTCAACACACTTTAATAACCTGGAAACAATTTCAACGTATATAATGCACATTTTATTTATTCCGTACGTTATGGATATCTTAAAATTACAAATGTGAGAAACGTCATGAAGTAATAAACTATGAAATGACTATGAAAAAGTAGATTTTCTTGGTTATGTGTTATTCAGCAATTAAAAAATTATACAGTGTTTTTTTCAGGAAAGAGTAACAAAATATCGAATCAAACATTTATCCATACTTACATACTTTCGCATTATTACCACTTTTCTCCAACACACGCTTTTGGGTAAAAAAAATTACAATTGACAAATGAATAACTCACTGGGAAAGCTTGCCTGGATGTATCAGTCTAAAGTTGTAATAACCGAAATATATCTGAAGCTTACCAATAGACTGCTAGATCTCAAATACAGTTACCTCAAACAATAACCTATTTTTTATACCACTAAGGTGGCAAACAAGCTTACGGCCTGCCTGATGGTAAGCAGTTACCGCAGCCTATGGACGTTTGCAATACCAGGGGCATCACCCACGCGTTGCCGACCCCGTAAAAACTTTTACCTATAGGATACCTTACCATACAGAACCTTTGCGGGGATGTTCATTGTTATATATATAGCTTAGGATGTAGTAGCCCATCTAGTCCTACAGTTGGGTGGCTAACTGACTACTACCCTGGGGTTGCCAATGTGTCATTGAGTGGTTTCCTTCCTACTTTCCTGCCCCTCATTTTGACGATTGAAAGTGATATTGAATCTTCTACTCAATAAAAAAAATTCGTTGAGTAGAAATTGAGGATTTTGACTTTATTTGTCTAGACTTAAATCTAGAAACAAGCCCGTGAACGTCCTAAGAGACTAGTAGACCTGTGAAAGAAACTGGAATTAGGCTCCTATATTCGGTTCTGAATCACACATAACTTCACGGAATCACGTCCAAACGCGATAATAGGATCCCATAATCCAACTCCACGAATAGCCTGTACAGCCAGTTACAAAAAGAAACTACTAATTAAAATGGCCAGCCACAGTAGCCTGTCGCTTTCTCAGAGAACAATATTAATAGTAGCGCTCGTGCCGCGAGCGATGACTGCTGTAATTGTTACTGGAGCCGCGACTATTTCTCAAGCCATATTGTACGGAGGCAGGCAGTCATTAAAAGCGCATATAGGCCGGTTAAATATGATCACTCACTACTCTTGTAATGCGCTGGACATAGGTACTATAAGTGGTCTCGTTTTGAGTAAAGGTGTAACAATTATAGGTAGGTGGTGTGGTGTTACAACTACAAATGAAAGAAAATAAATACTTAATCTTATATTATCCACTACAGTGCAAACTCACGCAAATCTGTAGCAGACACCGTGATCTAAGCAAACATTAAAAAATTATAAATCCGAAATGTGAGCAGTAATGACATCAAAAATTCATAAGGATGAAATACGAAAAATTCAAATAAATAACGCAAAAATTAATATAATAAAAAAGTATTGTATACTTACGTGACTACCACCAAATATGTAATTACAAAAAAATATTATGGTATGGTGGTTCGGAATACGTAAATTCAAATAGTATCGTAAAAGTAGATTTTTATGAAAGTTTGCAGTAGGTACCCGAGATACCATAGATGCAATGCGGTTTCTGCTGTAGTAACCTTTTATGACACCCAAGTCTAGGGGGTTGTTGCAATTCTACTATAGCAACAATTTACCGACTTTTATCATCTATCATTGTAAGCTTATGAAGTCAAGTTTCAAGCTGCCCAAGGTGCCTTTTAAGATAATAACTTTGAATACGATTAAAAGAAAAAAGATTAAAGAAAAATTTTTACTTAACGATTTCATAATGTAAATTAATTACTCATTACATCAATGTTCAAATATTCCGTGAAAGAACACTGTAGTACAGTCAGTTGCAGAGTAAATGGACCCCCCTAGCATACATGAAATGTATGGTAGAGGGTTCAAAATGAGTATTCTGTAAATACTCACAAAAATGCCTCAACCTACCTGGGAATTAAATGGGAACAAATCACCTTGGTAATCAAGCGTTTCTTTGAAGTTGTAAAACGATTCGTCGCCTGGAGCACGTCGCGCGCGCACGAATTTAGATACTTAACTAAAATCTGATCGTTTTGAATCACATACTTCACATAAAGCAGTGATGTTGAATACAAAAACATAAGTGGGAAGTTCGAAAAGATGAAAAGTGCAAAAATTTAGAAGTTTTTTCATTAAAATATTGTGTAGCAATGTGCTAGTAGGTAAAACACCCCTTTAAGGGGGTACCATTTCCATACAACATTTATTTTTCCATTCTTTCATTCGTTTGAGTTGTAGTAATTGAATTATGGTTTATAGTCTTAGTTAGAAGCCTGGCAGAAGCCGGTACTGACCGCTCGGATGATTATGATGACTCTTAGTTTGTAAATGTATTATTCAATGGTGCTCAAAACGGGTTTCTGTAGGTTAATGATTTTTAGTAGATTGCTTAATTAGTCAAAATTCTATGGTTCTTGTAAAGAGTAATACCTAATTAAATTAAATCAAATTACAGATCTTTAGATAAAACAATTTCGCATCCTGATGTCTGTCCCTCTATATATACGTATGTATTCAACAATAGAGTGATTTAAGTGGAAGGTGTACAGGGTACGACAACATGCAAACGAAGTCGCGGCGGGCCTAGATAATGGTCTGGAAACATACTTTTGTGGATTATATTTAAATTATAAAGGAATTTATTTAAAATCTCGTATTTTTTTTTTAAATATATTGTTACTTATTTCCCATACGAACAAAAACGTGTTCTCGTCTACTTGTGTTTAATTTTAAACCGCCCAAACGAAGCTCCAAGCTTATTCCAAAACCTATCTCAAGTGATTTAGCGAAACCGCCTGCGGAAACGTAAGGAGCAAAGCTATATTTAAGCAATACCGAGATGACTACCGTTGAAGGTGGAATTCGGCAATCATTCGTCTAAATTCGGGCATTTCGCCTCATGTTTTCTTGCAAAAAGAGAAAAGTTCAACCAAACGGTCTAACGTTTTGGGAATTAGACCCTTTCCAATTATTGTTGATAGTCGTTCACGATTCCATAACAATTTTAGAAATGATCGGATACATTTAGTTTCGGTATATTACAGTTGGATTCGAGGAGATTTGAATATCATCCCTATGTTTAGTTTCTTTTTCATTATTTTTACAAAGCTACTTAATATCTATTTATGTTATTTATTTCTCTAAAGATATATTTTTTACTACAACCTTAAATAGGATATTTTTTAGAAGATCCCAGATATCTAACCTGGTTTGTGTGCTTGATCACATATTTGCCTATGCAGACGAGTATCTGTACTCTGTCTTCGCCACATTTAGTTGCAGACCCCCCTTCTCAAATGAATTCTTCCACTTAGGTATTCACACGTTCAACTAGTCTCACCTTGTCATAGTCTGTCATTGCGAATTTACAGGATCTTGTCAGAATTTGTTAGGATGCTTTCTGGCTGACAATGTCTAATATCACGCTGAGTAAATAGGCTAATCACGGAATCCTAATGCACCCATTAATGCAACGTATTAATGCAACGTTAATGGGTCGTTGTCATCAAAAGTAGTCAGCAACAAGCCTACGGTAATCAGTCACCGCAGCCTATGGACGTGGATTTCATAATTGGAATCGCGGTAAATGGGCTTCAGATACTGCGTTGGATCACAACACCGACAACAATATCTAACGATGAACATAGTCGAAGTGAATTTGCAAGGCAAGAAACAGAAAATGCAGAGGCGTGTTCTTTGTTATGTATCCCTAAAGTCCATGACAGTGATCGGGCAAATACGGTGATAATGGTTCCACAATCTGGCCAAAACCTATATTGGCACTTTGAGACTGAGATCTTCTTGATGTGAGACATCACTTGTATGCCGCAATAATTGCTTCGCTCCTATGCCAAGCCCTTACCTTTAAAGACAGAAGTAATGATTGATTGGGTATCTTCCTAGTGAGTAGGCTGCGATTATAAAGGTTAGTAAGAATGCTCACTCCACGAGAGTCCATAGATTTCCTCGCCTCCATTGGAGGCTTCCGAGAGCTTTACGATACCTTCGAAGAGCAATTTTGTTATAGTATAGTTGGAAGGAACTCATATATTATTCATATTATTATTTATTTGTTTCTTATATTTTTGCTAATATAATTGTTATAGATACTATAATAAAATTACTATAACGTATTAATAAGAGTACATACAACATATTTTTTATTAATAACATGAGCGAGATTGAACAATAGGTCCTAGATCTTCATTTAGCTATTACTATAATTAGCATCGATTATTTCAACAGAAACCTAATAAGTGTAGTTGTATTGAGATTACAGACAGAACCAATTAGCGCATCAATGGACGCGTAAACAATGACTGGCCAATTTATCCCCACCGCTAATGGACACAGACCTTCTAAATAAATGGCTGAAATATCACGAACAAAATTAAAATAAACATCTTACACCAGAAATGTAAATTCAAACTTCCTAGCATAATATGATTATGTAATTGATTATTAATCATCATCACAGCCCATAACAGTCCACTGCAGGACTTAGGGCCTCTCCCACGAAAGGGGAGGTTATTTTCATAATCTCTACGGAGGAGATCCTAGTGTTATAAATATAACAATGGTAAACGCTGCTGTCCATTTTTCAGCCTACGGAGACTTTGATTTTTACCTCGAAAACATTTTGTCACCTTCTACTTCACCCTCGAGTGTAAGAGATTGGTGCTATTATACTCTGCCGGACAGTACACGCCCAGATGATTAATAATGTCGGTTGTAAATACCACGGTTCCGTTTTGTATCAGAATCCATATAATATGAGTACTGTGAGGACCAAGCTTTCTATATTCAATACCTTCCATAGTTGCGTCCTGTGACAGCTGGCAGCTCCTCTAATACCATAACAAGAACACTTTACTAATAAGGCGTAGTTCATTCAAAGTCCTGTATAATGTCCCTACTGTTGCTTCGAAACGGAGCAAGGAGGAACGGTCATTGAGTAATAAATCTCAATAATTGCCATTTGAATAATTCTTGTAATTGCTACAGAAATGTATCGATGTATTCGTTAATGGATCGCTGGAGATGCGATCCGTATGCGGCAACTAATTTCTTTGAAATATTAAGCAAGCTAGAACTAATTTCTTTGAAATATCTATATTCTCATACTTGGCTTGAGCCTTCTCCACATTTTCCTCCCACAATAAAGAGATTTGCCATAATCTCCGTGTAACGTACTGCTGCCGATTTTCCGTTCTACGGAGTTCTTACATGGTTTGTCTCTTGTCGGCTTACACACGTAAAACACCAGGAAATAGAATAGAATAAAGGAATGAGTGACTATTTCCCCTAAACTACTCATTTTGGACTTTAATATTCTTTCTGGCACGGACCGGCAAAAGTATGCAATGACCGAAGCAAGTAAAATAATTGGCGCTTCCTTATTAGAAAGATTGGATATAACACTACCATTTTCGAATAAAGAGTAATCACATATATTTTTTGAATAAGAATTACTCAGGCATTTGAATCGGAATCTCTCCTGACGATGGGGTCGATGATGAAACATGCGTGCCTGTCTAGAACCACTTATTCACTCTTGCCTTTCTTTCTGCAGTGTAGATAGTACGATAGTAAATTGTAGTACTAATACTTTCCTAGTGTCTCGAAAAAAGTTCATGAACAGCCCGTCTTAAGTCCGCCCTTGTACGTAACAGTGCATGAAGTTTTAAATAAAATAATAAATAAATAAAAGCATCTTCGCAACAGAGTCCTTCTTAACATCTACCTATACTCCATTTGGATTAACAATGGCGTTCTTGCTGTTCACGCAAAAATGTCTTGTGATTTATTAAGAAACAATAACAGTTACACTAGTCTGAAAGGGGTTACACTCTTACTTCTGCGAGGTGATTGAAAGTTTCTTGAAGCTCTTAATATATCATTTATATTGACAGGCATCCACGTTAAAAGTTGACGCCTTGTCTACACTAAACAAAAAATTACTGTTTTTTTACTTACAACCACGAATTAGAATGGGGTCGCTCCTTTTCAAAGCTACTATTTGAATGCAAATCGATACAACTTTATACTTACCTACATTACAAGCCCTATCTCGACTTTATTTAAGCGATATTCTTTAGAATTTCAGTGGATATGTTGAACTAATTGCAAGTAAAATGAATCGCTTAAGCTCGCTACTCACGGCATTGAACATAACGTGAGATTATTTAGAGTGAACCTGTTGAGAACTGTTTCTATCAATATATTGATAGTTAAATATGCAAGATTATTTTTCATGTTTCTGCCTTACTAAATTACAATAATGTTCGCAATTATGTTACACAAACAAAATAAAAATGATTAAGTTTTAGAATAATAGGTCCCACCCAATAGGTGAACAGAACCGAATGACAATTATAATATAGTGAATAACCTACGATTTAAAAAATTTGCACCTTATTAAAAGTGAGCAGCAATGTTTTCTGTTGAGTATTTTCAACATTGCGCCGAATGCTTCGGAAAGCGATCTCCAACTAGCCTGAATGCTAAACCTTTAGACAGCTCATTATGAATTCCTTTTAAAACAGGTGTCAAGCCTAAGGTGCCAAATTGGGTGGGTACACCCAATTTAATTTCGCCGCCAAACAGTAGGTATTCCTTGTTTTCTTGTGTTCTGATTTGAAGGATAAGGCGCCAACGCATTGTGATGGGGCGTATCATCTTAGTCCTCGCAGTGAAAACCTTTAGTTCTGCATTTGCATGAATGGTAGATGTTATGGACAAGTGCAGTTACCGCTTTCAATTAGGGGGGGTGTCTGTTCGTTTATTCGGTCTCTGAGTATGTAAATACATACATACATAACGTCACGCATTTAGTAGGGATAGGTTGAGAGATGGGGAGGTCTCTGAGTATCTTAGATTATAAAAGAAAAGTATAAAAAAATTATTGGTTTCAGGATTGAACCCAAATTGAACGGCAATAAGCCGGTCTACAGTCAGCCTAACTAGTACCGGGCAGCCACCTCTCATGGAGATAAGGCGGACATCGGCAAAGAGATCCGCCCGTGATACCGCGAACAATTAACAATGAGACATTATGCTCTGCCGATAATTACGCGCCCGATTATGCTTCTACCGACTCATGCGATCCTGGTACCTGCGTATTAGTAAGTTTAGTTACATAGGTACGTAGTATTCTTTTTCTCTTGCTGATACGATTTAGAAGCTATATTTACAAGTGCTCAGCAAAATGTGTTGAGCACAGAAATTTGTCTACTGTAACTATATGGTTTTGACAGTCTTCTACTAATAAGAGTATGAAGCATTTTAAAGATTACTTTAGACTTGATAATTGTGCAATAATAATAATGTATAAGTTCTTCATCGTTCCTTACTGTTGACACAAAATAAAAAACGGCCCGCCCCAAGCAGAAGGTGTACTGAAAACAAAGCGTCATTTCCGGCACGCACACATTTACAGGCATTCTCAAGCAGTTTCAAGCAGTACTCGGTCGCGATGTTAACGCGAGCATTCGTTATATTGTTGACGTAAATTGAATATTATTTAATGAAACGATATTATTATTGAATAAATAAAATAAAATTACTTGTATGTAACTAATATTACTTAACAAAATACAATAAATGTACGCAGAGTCCAAGAACTGATGGGTGGCTTTGAGGCTAGTCGAACTTCAGCGAGTTCGCCGCTCACTGTTTTGCCTCCTAATATCGATAGCGAATCAAGGTTGACCAAAGTCTACCGCTAGGGATCCTGAGACTGATTGAACAATCTCGAGAGCCGATTGGCTCCCCGTGACGGTTTTTAACAGAACAAAAAAACTGTAATGGCCACCTTAATATTTTCTGAAGCCACCTTCCATCTCTATCATCAGATCAACTGACTGATACCATAATACTGCATTTTCGTCTAATTTACATGTGCATGACAAATTTCAATTCATTTGATTACCGGGAAGTGGATCAAATACTGTGTACACGTTATATTTTAACAAGGCACTTTAAACCATGGCACTCTCTCTCTATATTGAACCATCACGTACACAGTATTTGACCCACTTCATTCTTCATCCACTATTAGACCTAAATTACGAGATTCCTGTGTGAAGTGAATTTGTTCACCGTTCAAATTAATAGACGGCAACCGAGAACTTACTTCAAATATTTATCACTTGGAACCCAAAATCATGAACTTGGATTTACTAGGATTTAATTATAGGCAGTTGGTATTTGACCATTCCAAAATTCTACTTAAATCATCGTTAATCATCTCAACTGCAGATTCTACATCATTAGTATCACAAGATATGAAGAGATGCGAGTCATCAGGATATAAATGAAAGTCACAGTTCCTCACACACGTGGCAATATCGGCACTGTAGAGAACAAAGGGCCCAGAATGGAGCCTTGCGGGATACCGCGGGTGACCACAGACGTGGAGGAATGTGACAGAGAGCCGACACTATTACGTACTTGCACATATTGGTAACGATCACTTAGGTAACTATGAAACCACTTCACCGTATGACCATCAAAACCGTAGTATGATCGTTTAGCGAGTAATAATGACATGTCAATAGTATCCAAGGCCCGAGAGAAGTCCAGAAGGACTAAAATTGTACCAGATCCATTATCTTGAGCTTCTAAAATATTACTAGTAACTTTTAGTAACGCTGTAGCAGTACTCCTATGTTTACAGAAACCAGATTGAAGTTGGGGGAGAATGTTTTTTCTTTCCAAATAATCACTAACCTGTTAATATATTCCTTTTTCTAGGACTTTCGAAAGACACGGAAGCTTGCTGATGGGGGAAAGATCATTAAACGTTGTGGGATTTGCGTTTTTAGGAAGAGGCTCTACGATAGCTGTTTTCCATGGCTCAGGGAAGGAACAAGTAATAATTGAGCGATTTACGAGTATTATGGATGTTTTAGCATCTAGAGACTCAGGCAAAGTATACAGGAGCATTTCCAAATATATAGAGTCAACACCTTGTGCGTTGGATTTGAGGCAATTAATTACCTTAGAAATGTCCAATTGATTGACATAGATGTCCTAGCTTATCCTGTAATACAAACAGGTAAAATCAACAATTAAACTAAAACTTTTTAGATATTATCTTGTCATATAACTAGTTTTATATAACTTCTCATTTAAAACTAATAACTGTGCACTAAATTGTTAGGTATTTTAATTTGAATAAGTTTGTAATAGCCATTATTCATAAATAACGTTTTGCTCTAATTTATTTATCAGGCGTTATGAGCCGTGGTAAGGGATTTGTAGGTAATGAATAGGTAAATCTGAGTATAATTATTATTATGTATGTAAATATACTTAATAGGTAGAATGCGGTGGTGGGAAAAAATCTAAATAAGTATTTACCGATCATACCAACGTTCTTTGTAGGTAAAGTTAGTTAATTGCCACCAAACAAGTTTATTTGTCGGAGTTTTGAACATAAACTTTATATTGGATGTGTAACTCAGTTTATATGACTGGCAGCTTGTAGGGCTGCGTTTTTAGAAATTTAGGTACCTATCCGTTAATGAATTGTGACAACACTAGTAAATCCATAGGGAAATTTTTTTATATACAGGAGTTTCAATTCGAGGCAAAATGTCATCTCTATAACACATCGTCCGTAGGCTGCGGTGAATGCTTACCATCAGGCAGGCCGCAAGCTTGTTTGCCAACTTAGTGGTAAAAAAACATACACACAAATGCAAATGCAGGGACGAAACAAGGCAGCTCATCTGCAGATATGTTATTTTTACTACGAGTTTCTACTCCCTAACGAACACAAACAAATCCGACTTGTGGGAATATTTATTTTGTCATTATAATAAAAGTATAATAAAGGTGCCGACCTGATCGTTATCACCGTCGTCGTCAGCCTATACACGTCTAAACTACTGGGGTATAGATCTGCCCTCTCATTGAGAGAGGATGTGTAATATAGTTACCACTCAGGCCCAATGCGGATTGGCAGACTTCACAATCAAATCCACGCCCTGATACTTACCACCGTCTTTTCGATTTCTCGATCCTACATACCGTGAATACAAATAAACAAAAAAGATAGGTACATCAATATATCAAACAGACAGCATATTCTTTATTTGGTAGGTACTGCACCAGGACAGAAGGGACTTGCATCTACTTATTATCTTGTTCTTCTAAATTTTTACAACACAGCACTTCCAATTTTGAACCCAAACATCACCATGTCTGGTCATCAGGAAACCTAAAAACTAAACGTAAATTCGCGATTAATCTGTTAAAGTTGTTTTATAAAATGTCTGAACATTTAAAATGTCATGTAGGTACATTTTTGGTATGAAACAAAAAATTCAATTCAAAATTCAAAATTTCTTTATTGATTAAGACATTAAATATCTCTTTCAATCGTCAAAAAGAAGGGGGGTAGGAAAGTATGAAGGAAATACACAGTGACACGCTGACCGCCCTATGGCCGCAGCAAACCTACCCCACGCCAACCACGACCGGACCGTGCCCGACAATGCTACGCAGAGCCGGACCGCGCTCGATATATTATATGGGTATTGTAATTTCTCAGTCACCCTAATACCTATCTGTCTGTATAAATACACACATACGAGTACCTATAAAGAGTAGACATAACACAACAAATATCATTTCACATATTGTGATTTGGCCGTAAGCGAGTGATCGTCTAGTTATTGATTTAAATTTTCAGACCCATTACGTCACAAGGAATATGTAAGTTTATAGCAATACTCTGTAATTCATCCGCACAAATTTTCGGAAGATATTCACAAATGGATAAAATTTAGTTTACATAAATAAAAGTAAAATCAAATATCAAAATCCTCAAAAATGAAACGAATGAAACATAAATCCGCGTAAATAAGACGATTTAAATGTAATCCACGCAAATCGAAATAGTCAAACAATTTATAAAATCCGTACAAGAAATCAAGCAAAGTATAAAGTAAACATACGACTTAGCTTTGACAGCACTCGAAACGGCAACGGATTCTTCTTTCTTTTGTGGCCACTCTAACCCTATGATTGCGAAACCCTAACGTTATCCCCACCTAAATAATATAGAATAGAGGTCTTTAGGTCTCGGAAAACCTACCTAATCGATAAGGAACTGAGACTCCCATCACACCTCATATCTCAGCCAACCAGCAAAGCCTTCTGACATCAAACGAACCAGTGACCTATTGTCTACTTCGCTCAAACCGTCACACATATTCCGAACATCTCGTCAGGCATTATTATGGTCCTACCTATCGATTCACGAGTCAAAGGAGCGACTATTATTTAAATTTTATTTACTTCACGTGTGTAAGTTGTGTGCCTAGTGTGAGGGACGCTAACGACTCGGGCCAGGTTTCGATCCATACTCGAGATTCATGTCCGTAGGAAATTGTCATTAAAGCTTTAAAAGCACAAAGGGTGTTAAACGGAACATGGGCCAAAATCTTACCAGAATTCGGCGGCAAACCTAGGCGTAGACTTAGTTAGAGCGCCTAGGCCATCGAAGACCAAGTCGGGATTCGTGTCGGACTCATTCTCTTAGAGTGTATTCGATGTCACATCCGAAACTGTGTCCCAGGTTAGTCTTAAAGTTTTTAATTTAGTGAGGGTGAGTACTGATGATATTTAATTTGGTAATCTTTTCCCCAAAATTTTGTGTTTAATCACCTTTCACACTTATGTTTGAAATCTCTAAGAGCCCTAATAAATACTCTTAACTACCATAAAAGTAATGAGAATGTAACTTTCACATCACTATCACTTGTGAGTATTTTTTCTTGAGTCCCATACTTGACGTCAAACATTTAAGATATTCACGATATTTTGCCTGTCGTCTTACCAATCAATAGCGTAAATTTATTACGGGCTTTTGAAGTAAAATATTTCTCTTATCGTCAAATAAATTGTTTAAGTTTATTACAAAACCGAGTTTTGGTTAAGTATTTGAGAGCATTTGTTAAAATAAGTCATGATAAGCAAACTATTTTTTAACCACACACTGCTCTGTGTATGATATGCGTATTCATTTTTAAGTCCATCAACTACAATCATATGATATATAAATAAATTGTAAGGTGACGAGCTCATGGTACATGGTGATCGTTACAGTATGTCTAGTATAATAAAGAAAAAACCACCTAAAACTACAGCAAGAGTAAGTCCACCAAGGCAGCACCCGTTCACGAGTATAACGCAGGGCCCAGCCATCGTCCAATTCAACCATATTTGAGGGAAAAGGGCGACCCGGCTCCCACGCCACCGCCAGACAGACTTTTAAGTGAGCGTGCATCACACATGCTGCATGTGATAGGTAGTCGCTCCCACCCTACTCTATCCTATCCCTACCCTACCCTACCCCTACTCTAACTACTACTCTACCCCTACCCTACCGCAGACAGGAGACACCATGTGTGGGAAAGGAAGGAAATTTAACGCCGCTTCCAAGGTGGTTTATCAACCCTGAAACATATAAAATTGAGGACCGCTATTTACAAGATTTGGGTATTTAAATTCTATACAATTAATACTAAATCCGACCCTGTTAGCATTTAAATATTTTCGTACCTATTTAGACACCGAAATATTGTTCAATTTGAAAATAATGTTAAATCTATCTCTAATAGCATGTTGTTTTAAGGTAAAGCACTTCAATTATTGCAAATTCACACTATTATGATGCATATTTTTGTCCCAATTTCTAAAATTGATTCCCGATCGTCGCGACCACAAATGTTTACTTACCGGTGAAAGGATAATCCAGATGTATTTCCATACTTTGGCTGTTTTACTTAAATGTGCACTAAATTACACCGTCTTTTAAATGGTTTGATTTAAATTATATTAGGAAATTATAAATTTACACCGATGTTTCAAAAGAAACATGTCCAATGTTCAAAACATTGCGCGCTTCGCTTTCTGACAGCTTATTTTTACGGGTAAAAAACAGGATAGCAAGATTCATATTCATTGTAGAGTGAGCGAACAGGGAATATTTGTGATTTGTTTAGTCTGTTATGTCTATGAGTAAATCCAGACCCTTTGCTTTGTTTCAGAATGAGGAAATTCTGAAATGGAAGTTACCTAAAATAGTGTGTCACGACTGATTGGCTAAAAATTTTGTGAGAAACTGAGACTTAGAGTAAGACTTAAGTATTTTATTTGAAATGTTTATGTAGGTACTTAATAAACACTATATTTCATATAAGTTGACCCTAAGGTGTCTTCGATCATATTTAGTTAAATTCCTGCCATCAATATTTGCAGTATTGTATTTTGGTTTTAAGGATAAGGAAGCCAGCGTGAATTTATCAGATTAATCTTTATACTAGCATATGTGGTTCTGGATTTTGACATACCACCATAAGTAGGTATCTAATCGCAGATTCTTTATGAAGATCTATGAATAAAACACAATAAATACATATTTACAATATTTTTACTTGGGTATAAAATGTTTTTTCAACTGAGTTGATTTACAAAATAAATTGCTTACTTTCTACATAATCATCAATCCCAGCTTCTGCCAGAGTTAGGTTTTAATCTACATCCGCCATCACACCACCCGCCGTGGGCTTGGTACTCATCCTCACTACGTAGACCCTCTGTTGGTCACGACGCGAAGGTTCGAAAGATCGTTTCTCGCTCGTACGATTCGAATGTGGAATGAGCTCTCAGCCACAGTGTTTCCTTTGGACTATGACATGGGATCGTTCAAGAGGTATATTAGAGGTATCTTCAGAGGCGGGCAACACATTGGTGACTCCCTTGGTGTTGCTGATGTCCATAGGCGGCGGTGACCACTTTACATCAGGTTGCCTGTTGTGATGAGAGAAATTAATTAAGTACTAAAACAACTACCATCTGTCCTCCGTGATCCTGAAGGGAATATGACCAGATTGGATCATGGTTACAGAGACAGTCGCCAGAATATACAGGTTTCATCACGATGTTTTCCCTCACCGTAAGAGCATCAGTTAGTGTTAAACTAATGTACATTAAGAACGCTAAAGAGTTATTGGTATATGGCGGCACTGGGGTTTGATGCCGGTACCTCTCGCTTACTAGGCGTACCCCTTAACCATTTGGCCACCGGCGCTGTTATTTTCTTGTTAGAAATATTTATAATTGTTTAGGCAGTGCAAAATTGCAGTAGCTAACAAAGAAAGCATTCGTAAGGTCCTATTTAAGAAGAACAGTTTAATATTATTGACGAATATCACTGGAAATAAAAGTACAATGCAGTTTTTAATGATTAGCTATATCTACTATTATTTATAATCCGAGACAATAAATGACAATTAAAACTACTCGGTATACGAGTAGACATTATCATTATTTTAATTATCATTTTATAGACACGAACATTTCAATTTAATCGTATAAATGAAGTTGTCTTTGTTCGTTTTGACTAGGCTCACGAACAAATGTTCCATCTGATGAATAGTGGCCCAAAAAATTAAAACGAGGCGAAGTGTGTTCTTTGATGTAGGTACTACTCAGTTAATACTTTTAAGACCAAGGTGTAGCACTGACAAAGGTCTGTTACCTAAAAATATAGACCATGGTTATAATAAAGTAGAATAAAACATATAGACAAATAAGATTTCAATTGTCGGTGCAAGCCCGTCTAGGTATTTTCAATTTGTGAGATCATGTTTTAGATTTGCTTTTTAGCATACCTTCACGTGTCAATGAAATCATATCAGGTATTTACTTAAATAATGCCTTTTATGAATGTTCTTAGACAAAGTTTCTTAAGGAAAGCAATTGTGAATTTAATGGCGCTATCGTAGGTTATCAGGATAATAGATTTTCTAAGTAAGGTCTCTACGTAGTCACCCAGACCGGAAAGTGTCGAATTGTTATCTATTAAAAATGATGTAATTTTGCCTTGTCAATTTTGATTATTATTGTGCAATATAGCTCCCAGCGAATAACAACGTCTAGTTTATCATAGCTTGATAATGAGGTATTTTCTGATGGAAGCAAATTTACGGGTCAGCAATATGTAAACACACGACATAGTCCTAGTGGCGAAATCGCTAAAAGATCTACAACGAATGCTGGCCGACCTAGCATCAGCCTCGCAGCGGATGGTTTCGGCATGAATCTAGGCAAAACCAAAGTCATGATCAATGTTGTCGTCTTAAATGGCCTTAAAATCAAAATTGTTTCTAAATACATGTACCTGAGGTAAAGCTTGCAGTTAGGTAATGGCAATTTAAGAGAGAGACAATAAAAGACAAAGGTTGTCAACCGGTGCGTACCGGTGCGTACTACCTGTCATTACCTACGGTGCCGAGATGTGGATACTTTGTTCACAATTTTAAGATCGCTCAGCGTGCTATAGAACGTGCTATGCTCAGAGCCTTTCTGAAGGACAAAATTCGCAATGAAGTAATCCGGCAGAGAAACAAAGTTACTGATATAGCGTACAGAATTAGTAGGCTGAAGTGGCAGTGGAATGGCCATATTTACCGACGAATCGACAACTGCTGGAGTAAACGAGTTCTTGAGCGGAGACCGCGACTCGGTAAGCGTAGTGTGGGATGCACTCCGGCCAGATGGAGTGACGATTTGCGAAATGCTGCGGGTGGATGCTTTATGCGGCAAGCCGAGGATAGGGTGCATTGGCGCTCATTGGGGGAGGCCTATGTCCAGCAGTGGATTAGTATAGGGTGATGAATACATAATAGTAGTTTATGCAACTGTTGTATAAAAGAGGGTATTAAAACATGAGTGTCTGTTTATCTATTATGATAATAGTTTGACACGAGTGTTTTAATACCTAATATGCAGTTGCATACACTACTTTATCTACTCTCATATTTTTATGTTAAAATATCGTAGGTACCTATAATTTTCTCAACTTTGCTGGAAGTAAGCTGCGAGTCAGTTCTGTTTTATCTACGCGTCGAGGAAAGCAAGCGACGGGAAATTCACTTTACTACTTTCACATTTATCTATATATGTGCTTCAAATAAGAAAAAAACATTTACAAACACAAATTAGAACAATTAGAAAAAATATAAAAGGAAAATTTAAATTTTGAATTTTGACATTGTTAAAGACGTCTAGCTCATCAGCTTACATTTCGCCGTGTCCCGGTGCCCGACAAAAAATTTAAAAATAAAAGTGTTGCATAATGATTAAAAAGTTATTTTTCGATACAGCTCTAATGAAAATAGTATGGGAAATGCTGTATCGAAAAGTTTTTATTTATATTTTATAGACTGGCGTGAAAAAAGGTATCCTTAAACGACTGTTTTCGAATATGAAATTGGAACATTACGCTATGTAGATAAACAATTAAAATTATCGTGCTCTGTAAAAACAACGGCAAGCGTCAGTGATGGTTTGGGCCGTGACTCTGTCATAGGACGCTCACAGCTCGTTTTCATTAGACAGGGCTAAATAGGTAAGTAAAAGCGGGGTAATGATAAATAAAGAAATCTAACGTAATTTTTTTTTAGAATATTAGTTTTTTGTTGTTTGTTTCAACGACATTTGACACCATCGGATAATGCCCTTGAAACCCAAAATTTTTTATCAAGAAATTTTATTTGCTTAATGTCTTCATAATAATGGGCACCGTATTTGCTGGACCTTAAACCGAATGGATTTTTTCAAATGGTCCATTCTGGAGGCCACAGTAACTAATGGATAAAGGACCGTCCACGCCATAAAGATTCCTCTTCGCCGAGAATGCAACAAAATACCATTAGACCACGTAACACAGTCTTAGACTAGCACGGTTGCCAACGTGTTCACGTAACCCTGTACAATTTTTCCAAAATAAAAGATTTGTTTGTTTGCTAATTATTACGTTTATCGGGACTAACACGCGACTTACTTATGCGATTTACTGTGAAATGCGTGTGTGAGTGATGCAAAATGCTGTTATCGACACTGAAAGGGGAAACAAGAGTTTGGTTCAAGCAAAACAATTAACGAAAACATTTATATAGGACATGTTTTTTCTTATATACAATGATTTAACATAATAAATAATATCTACAATAAAAAGAAAAAGAAATTAACTTAAAATATGTAAAAAGTTTGGGCCATGTGGAAGCGTACCCAAGATGCTGGCAGCATTACCTCTCTGAATAGCAATGCTTATTCTTTGTGCGAGGTAGCTGCCAGCTCTTCGGTCACCTGTGGTGTCGACCAATTTCTTCGTAATTTCTCTATATAAAGAGAGCGCTCCGGGGCCCCACGGACCCAGGGTCTTGACACCAAATGCAACAAAATTGTATTGGGTGCCGATACCCCGGTATTTAATAATTTTTTGCCTTTCAGCTGTCTCAGCCGCAGCAGCAACCTTTTTCGAAGTAAATGGCAGATGGGAGGGTGCCAGAGTGTCAACACACGTTGCATCCCACACTAAGGCCCGACCCATCTTCCAAGGGATGAGCGACATTCCGTCCGGTCTCTTACCATCGTCACGTGCGATACCGTTCGGCTCTAGAATAGCCGGCACGTTGACGGTAGCAAGAGAGCGGCGCAAAATGTCGTTCAGGGCTGCATGGCGTGAAAAGCGTCCTGCGCTTTTTTGGCAGGATAGACCGTGGTGTCCCAGGTGGTCGACGTCCACTCCACACGGGCATTTATGTGGGGTACAGACCTCAGCACCGAGGCGGAGAGCCACAGCCAGACGAAAAGTGGAGTTATCCAAAAAAGTGCCGGTATTGGCCGATGGGTAGGCCTGGAGCCACTGGCCAGACTCCCACCTAGACACAGCTTCCAACCTGGCACGGGTAGAGTCGGTGCAGTTACCAAACAGGGTCGAACGTATAAATTTAGATTGAATATCATCCCAGCTCTTTTGACTTTTAGGGCATAATGGTGAACATGGACTCGGGACAGCCGTAAGCCAAACGTTTGTAGCCTCGCCCAGATACGCCACCTCAAAGTTTGGGACGGAAGGATTTAGAATTCTTTCTATGAGGTTGGACGTGCTGTGGATTGAAGATAAAAAAGCAGGTAAAGATACGTTTGAAATTTTGCGGATACCCAAACCCCCAAAACGGATAGGCAGAGAGGCTTGAGTCCAGGACTGCTCGGAAAGGTTGACATTTAAAATAGATTCTAATTGACACTTTACCAGATTGTCAATAGAATCTGTTAAATTTTTGAATTTCCAGAGAGGACAACACCGTATAAGGTAAGTAAATTTGGGTAAAAAGAGGCAAAATTTTAAAATAAAAATCGCCGAATGTGTGTTGATTTTAGTTAGGCGGTTCGAATATGAGTTGAATTTAGAAATCGAATGCTGTACTAGGGGTGTTATGGAGTCATCGAAGATGGGTGACCCTAGGAGGCTTAGTGATGTCTTGGAAATAATTTTGATGTTGGGGGCCAGAATGTTGAAGTTATTAGTAATGGTTATGATATCTCTGGAAGGGATGTTATCTGATATGAACAATTCACATTTGTCTAAATTCAGTTCGAGACCTATCATTTGAAATTTCTGAATTACGTTGGCGAGGTCAGCTAAGACGGAATCTGCTGAGCCTCCTAGAGTCCCATCATCCAAGTACCAAACGTTAAATTTAGATACCAGGCTTTGGACAACGGGGTTAATGGCGAGGCTGAAGATGGCTGGCCCGAGAGGGTCACCCTGTTGACAGCCGATAGCGGAAGAAATTTCGTTATTTTTATGCATTAATATTGTAGAGCTAGAGTAGCACTGGTGGAGATAATTATAAATTTCTGGAAGGTTTGTTTTAATTTCTTTCAATAGGGTTTCCCTATTTACTGAATTAACTGCATTCTTGACATCGATTTTAACGATTACATCGCTGTGGTCAGGGCCATTAAGAAAGGTCCGCAAGGCATGGACGGCAGCTTCGCATCCGCCCTTCGTCCCGAAACCTAACTGAATGGGTTCGAAAATTGGTTTTAACTTTTTGAAAGAGTGCCGAACGCAAACTTTCGACACCAATCGCCTGAAGGTTGAACCCACAGCGATGGGCCTGACTCCGCCGTGTTTCTTGGAAAGAGCTATCAGATTGGCACCGTACAGTATAGGAGTAATTAATTAATTTTTCTTATAAAATCACTGAAGTTTTTGAATATTAATTAGCTGAATTACAATATTTTCAATTGACGCATCCTGTAGTACAATATAACTTATCTGTCTGCTTGATTATTTGATAATCCAATCGAGATAGCACATTGAATGGATATTTTTTTATTGTATAATAATATGGCTGACAAACAGACTAGCGGGAAAGGTGGAAAGATCACCACCGCTTATCGCCAGTTTGTTTCCTTCTCTCAATACTGAGATGAAAGAGATAGCAGTATCTATGTCGCGTCTTTTCTCGCTTATCGCGCGCGTGTGATCAACATGTACTAGCCGTACTGGCCACGACCTGTCACGTTTCATAATTGCGCTCACGGATCTTAGAGAATAACATAGCTGCAAAGAGTACATGCTGTTTTTGGGTCTGTGATAATTAAGAATTAATAATTAAGTCAGTCATAATGTCTCAGCTCATTCAGAGCAGGATTCTACTCAAAGTTGCCCCTAGTTGCGTCTCTCGTGTTCTTAGTGTCAATAATCTATGTAAGCATATAGAAAGCAATAGATATTGAGTAGTTGCTAATAATAATCGCAATAGAGAGGAATTGATGACTTCTTTTGTTAACGATTCGTGATTTCTTCAAGCGAAAAAAGCCGCGGGAGTTAAGCTAGCCTAGCTAGAAAGTTTTCTGGCTGAAGCTAGATTATAGAAAGCAAAGAACTACTAATACTGTGATAATACGCCGCCTGTGATTAATATGACATAAAACACACACGATATTTAAATTACGTTGCACTTTCTTATAAAACCCAGACGAATGTAGTCAGGATTATGCTTATCTTGTGACGAAATTGACTATTAATATTAAATATCTAGCGATTATATTAATATCAGCTTATGATTTGGCATTAAATTATGTTCAGTTGTTTCCGGTATTAAAAAAAGTTTTCCACAAGCACGTGCCAAACGAGATTTGAACAAAAGTGAATGAAAATAAATATGGTAATGATAATTGAAAAAATTTTAGCCTGGCAATCCTTAGGGCTATGTCGGTGCCCTTGGTTCCCTTAGGGATTAGAATAGAAGAATAGAAATTCGTTTATTTTATACTTCATGCACACACAGACAACTTAAACTTAGAAACTACTTAAATAGAAAGAAAGAAAGAAAATACATTTATTACACATAGCACACCACGACACAATAACAGTTACAATTACAGACAACGGACACATTAACATTTAAAATATCTTAATAAGCCAATATAATGTAGTCTCCCATGACACTGTCGGTGCCGCAGCGGCTAGCGCAAATGGTACCCACTCAGCATGTGCTGTGAGGCGCATGAAACGACTCACAGCGCTGGTATTCTGTGGTAAATAAAAACATTCGCATAGAGGTAGACTGATTAATTAATTTCCTATGTAGGTATTATGAAGTAGTACAGCATAATGAAGCCGCATGTGTGTGCTGCAGCACAAAATGGTTATGGCTCAGCACAGTGTTGCCTGGAATAGCAACACACTGGTATTCTGCCATAACCCGAGTAGGTACACGATAAACTAAAATTTATGAAATAGTGATATGATTTGATAGTGATTTTGTATTGATGAGATGTTCCTGAAAAAGCGTGTGTAACCTCAAAAAAATAAAAATAATAAAGTAAATAATATTAATTATTGTCTTAAATAAAATAAATAAAGAGTTTTATTATTCCAAATAAAAAAATGATATTTAAAGGACATCTTATCCTTTGCGAGAAAAAGTAAAGAGGTTAGGTATGTAGGTAATGTATATTATGTACTAAGCATGGACTTCTCCAACAGATGACAAATGAAAATACAAGAAGACCAAGCATGTTCCACTACCGCAAGAAGTGCTCAGGAATACCCTCCTTCTGTATTCCCAAAAGATGACGTTTGTAATGTATTTTAAAGGTATACTTTGTACCTAACATTCTTATAGGAGGTGGGATGTTGTTCTAACACTTCGTTGCTTGGTAGACGAAACTGCCCCTAAAAGCTGCTGTTCCATGTCTGTGAACCGCCAGAGGAATCCGAGCCGATCTGGTACCGTACCTATCCTGTAGAGCTAAAAAATTAAGCTTGTCGTAGAGGTATTGAGGCTGACGAAACTTCACTACACCAAATAAAGCACTAGCAAGATGAAGCTTCTGTCTAGATACTAGACTTCTATTTAGAATAGATTTGCTATTTAGATAAAGAGTAATATGGCTACGAGGTGGTATGTCGAAACAGAATCGGTAGCAAGCGTTTTGAACACGCTGCAATAATCTTTGCGTTTTAGACAGTAACCTCGGGCCATAGACAATGTCTCCATAACTCAAGCGAGATAGTATTAAAGACTCGCACAGCATGACACGCACTTCCTCACTCAGCAAGCCACGGACCCTATACAATACTTTCAAACGAAAGAAACAATTTCTCACTAAGTCAAGAACATAACCGTCGAACCGAAGGAGATTGTCCATGTTGACACCCAGGTTCCTGACGCTTTGTACTAATTCTATGCTGGTACCGTTGACACTCACAATTGGATTTTGCGCTACTATTTTATTAACTTGCTTAGTGGTACCTAAAATCATAAATTTTGACTTTGCAGGATTCAACAACAGAGCATTCCTATCCGACCATGCTGCTATTCTTTGCATATCTTCGTTCATTTTATCGATAGCTGAATTAATATTTGATGGTGACTCAGAGATGTACAATTGAATATCATCTGCGTAGCAGTGATACATACAATGTCGAATAACAGCAGTGAGGTCTGCGCTATATAGGACAAATAGTAGTGGTCCTAAAATGGAACCTCCGTACCCCACGTTGCACACTACGCATATTTGACAGCCTGCTATTACCATCCCTCCGTAGTAGTTTGACTGCTTGGTAACGATTGGATTGGTTTCGATCTCATATATAATACAAAAATATTTCTGGTCTATCTATTGTGTTTACAATAGAGAATATTGATATTGTTTATTGATATTTCTTGAAATTCCTTAGCTCCACTCATGAAGTGCAGTGCACTGCGCGGCGCACCGCACGGTGCCACGTCACGGTGACAACAAAGAAAACGGTGGTGTTATTCTTGTTTTTCAAGTTAGGCAACGTTCGCACGAGAGATTTACGAAAGATTTTGAGTTAGGCAACGTTTGCACGACGTGCTTTTTCGGCGCATTTACGCGCGTTATTTTAAACGACTCGCATGATTATTGACCATAATATGTCTCCGACTGTCTGTTTACACGCAGGCGTAAAAACTTAGTAAAAAGTGACTGGAGATTTTTTTATCTCCAGTCACTTTGCAACCAAGAGACTGTCTCAAATGCAACCGAGAGAAACGTACGAAAAGGATGTCATTCATTTTGGAATAAAACGCTAAAGGGCCGACCAGAAAAATATTATGCAATTTTCAGAGACAGCACACAGGTTCTATTATTTCTTACTATGGTGCCAAACCAGTACGCCCACCACCACCACTATGTACCACCGGGCGTACAGTAGGTACTAAGTATCGCTTTTCTAAAAGCCAATAACAATCGACCGTCGGAAGTGCGGATTTGACGTCACAGTAAACAATGTAAAGAACTGTTTTCTCTATTGGAAACTAATAATTTTGTTCTGGCCGACACTTAGATTTTTGATCCAATAATGTATGAAACGCGAATGTTGCTTTTTTTAACTAAAAAGTATAACAAAAGAAACATGTGAAGAAATTGGACAACCTCGATTGATCTTCCTCGAATACTATGATAACTGATGCTTTTACCCGACTGCGAGGGAGCCAAGGAAGGGTAATGAAGTTAACTGTCTATGTATGTAAAGTTGATAAACGTGGAAGAATCGACAGAGATTTGTCAAGTGGAACAATGTTGTCTCTACCTAATCTTGCGGGAGAAAGGGGTATGTATGTATGTGGATATGAATGTTTGTATGGATGTTAATTCTAGCTCAAAAACTACTTGGCCGATTTTCGTTAAAAGCGTATTGATTGTCCGATGGTTACAGGCTATATGATAATACATTCAATATATGTATTATCTTGAGGATATAAGATACATAAAAACTTCAAAATTTTTCAATTCAGAAGATTGATTCGGTCATGTTGGGAATTTGTTATTCACATTGATTGATTCTGTTGTGGGATATACCGCACTGCTTTAATTTGTCCTCAGCTGGTTGAAGACATGATTTTGGGACAATATTACGTCAAAATGTTTTTAAACGTAGTTATTTCTGTCCTTTACGAATGTTTACTTAAACTGAGTGTATACCATGGTGGCTCATTCAAAACTATAACTACAAAGTATAACATCAGTAGTAAGTATAAAGAGAGTGTATAAACTTAAATAACTCGGAAACCATTGCTCTTAGAAAACTAGATCCTAAAAAGAAATGATAGTGCCCGTCGATATCTATAAGTATTTGCTGTTCTAAAACAAGCATTTTAAGGCCAATAGTTTCAGAGTTATTACAGTTTTAAGATTGACAGCTGTCAACCGAAATGTAGATCTCGACGAGCACTATCATTTCTCTTTAGGAACTAGTATTCAAGCACCAATATTTTCAGAGTTATTACAGTTTTAAGTTTGACAGGTCGCATCTAAAATGTAGATTTCTACGAGAACCAGCATTTCTATTTAGAAACTAGTGTTCTAGAACCAAACATGCCTTATTTATAATTCGGAATGAACTGAGAAGAGAATGACGACAGGATCACGAAAGCGAAACAACTACGATAATGTTAAAGAATCAGAAAAAGGGGAGGGGCTTACGCATCAGCGTTCAAACTTTCTTTGACAAGGTCGGTTTCCTATTTCATTCACACGCGTAGTATCTGTACTAAAAAAAGTAGACAGATATATGTGTGTGAACTGTGTCACATAAAGAGGAAAGATTCGAACTGTTGGTAAAAAGAAACAGTCAGATGTGACGTTTCATGTTGACATCTACTGACAGCGCACCGCACGCTGCACGATGGGGCCAAATTGAAAAACGTAGACAAAATTCATACAGAGCTGACATTTCGGGCTGCAATTGCGGGTGTTGCCCCATCATGCAGTGCGCCGCGCGGCGCGCTGCACAGTGGGACATTCCGCCATCTGTCAATGTACTTGCATACAAATTGCTCGGCGTGTAACAAGTTTTGCCACATCGTGCAGTGCACTGCGCAGCGCACTGCATCAGTGTGCGTTGAAGATAAAGCCGATATTCACACTTTCTCATATTTTCACCCAAACTACCATTTTGATTTGGGTTGCACATTGCATATCACTTAGAACACAAAATACCGTTACCATTACTCCTTTATTGGCAATACTCACATCTGATCCACAATAAAGTATAATTACTAATTACACATACTTTTGGATCCAAAGCTTCTGTATATTGACTATTTTCAAATGCTTGATATCTGGTATCCTAATCAAGAGTTAGATGAGATGCCGCTATATCAAATAAATCTAAGACTCTTACAGTTTGAATTTCCATTGTGTAAATCAAGCAATAATTGTTTGACTTACCAAAGTGTATACAGATGATAAACTGTCCTTCAGTTATCAGGAAAAAAAAAATATTTTAGGTAGCACTGATTATATTAAGCATATTACAGTCATTTTATGTGTGATTGTTGCGATCCCGTTCGAATGATAAGGTAGCCAGTATGATAGTGGTAAAGTGGCTCATGGCAAAAAGTCATTCATTTTTCATTACGTGTCTGTCAATGTCACAGACAAGTGGCCGGCGAAGGCCACATCAGTCGCACAACATTGGCATTCAATTGCTTTGTGTGTCAAAATCAATGTTCATGTTCTAAATTAAAAAATGTTAACCTCCATAAATATGTAAAAAGCAAATTCGATTTTCACAGGTTTTTTAAAAGACGAGTATCTACATAATGCATTTCTTTAATAATTTACTTCATGTACCAGGAGTATAAATTATCGTCAAAATTGTTTAAAAAATGTTGCTGTGATCATAAGTCCTGGTTTTATTTTTTTAATGCATAAGGTTGTTTATTGCTCTTAGTTACACGACTACAGCCATTGCTGTTTTGGTCGTCCTTGAATGTGTACAATTTAGTTTGAGAAAAAGTAGTTTCTTGTACTTTACTTTGGTTACCAGTGTATAAAAATATAGACTCATAAGTTGGTTATTGTGGAATAGAACACATTTACGAAATAAGATCGTAGTACATAATCACTTTCCAGTCCACATTAGATTCATTTGAAGATAGGTATCATGTAATTAGTTAGATATCCATTAGAATGATTATGATAAGTCTTATAATTTATTACCTAATACTCTAAATCCTTGTCCAAATCTGTACAGCTGATACAGTGTGAAGGAATATGAATTCTCAGCTACACCAACTTTTACGTTTAGAATATTAGTGTAATTACCTTTATGTATAACGCCTTTTACGCATAGAGGTAGGCAGATTACTATAATTATTACCAAAATTCCCTGGCAGAAAAGATGATCTTTCATAATGATGAGCTGAAATGAAAATTGGGAATGAAATAACAATGTACGCATAGGTACTATATTCAATGGTATTTACATAATTATATTAATACATGCAGTATATTGTTTTAATTTATTTAAATAAACTATAAACATTAAACAATTTAATAATTTGAATTTTTGAATCATCATAACAGCCCGTAACAGTCCACTGCAGGACTTAGGGCCTCTCCCACGAAAGGGGAGGTTATTGCCATAATCTCCACGCTTGGCATTCGGGTTGGAGATCGCAGTTATTAAATATAACAATGGAAAATGTTGCTGCCCATTTTTCAGACTACGGAGACTTGATCTTTTGCCTCGAAAACATTAGTCGCCTTGTACGACACCCATGAGCGTAAGGGGTTGGTGCTATTCTACTCTGCCGGTCACCACACGGCCACAAAATTTTTGAATGATTGATATATAATATTCATATAGGTAGATTAAATTGTATTCACTAATAAGAAGCAACATTTATTTTTTTGTAATTTAAAACATGTAAAGCTTACATTTTCTTTTTTGTCGTTCATCACTGTTTTATGTGAATCCGAGGTCACATATTGTATTTATGTTTATCTACACCCATAGCGTAATGTTCCAATATTCATATTCGGAAACAGTTGTTTATGGATACACTTTTTTTACGCCAGTCTATAACATTATAAAAAATTACTTTTCGATACAGCATTTCCCATACTAATTTCATTACAGCTGTAACGTAAAATAACTTTTTGATCATTATGCAACACTTTTATTTTTGTCGGAAGCCGAGACACGGCGAAATGAAGGCTGAATACCTAAATGTCTTTAACAAATTCATAATTCAAATTTTTCTGTTTATATTTGGGTGTAATTATTTTCCCGCTAAACAGAATATTTTTTCTAATTGTTATAATTTGTCTTTGTGAATGTTTTTTCTTGTTTGAAGCAAATAAATAGGCAAATGTGAAAGTAATGAAGTGAATTTCCCGCCGCTTGATATCCTCGACGCGTAGATAGAACAGAACTGACTCGCAGCTTACTTTCAGCAAAGTTGAGAAAGTTATAGGTACGATATTTTAACATAAAAATATGAGTGTAGATAAAGTAGTGTATGCAACTGCATATAATTAGGTATTAAAACACTAACATAATGTTTTAAACTATCGCGGTTATTATTACACATTTTAAGGGTATGTTCCGGGTTTCCTACCGCGTACCTTTGTTGACGAGTAGCCTGATATTTCGACACACTTGCATGTATCATGGTCACGGGACGACTGGAGAGCTGCGAGCGCCGGACGATGTTAGTTAGCGATAAAGTGGCCGAAGTCGATCTACCCTCTTTCGCACAAGTTTTTTGCTACTACTGGAACTCGAACTCACTTTTAAGTCACGGCACACTACACTGACCGTATCACTCACTTTTTTAGTCTTATTTTGACCTATTTCTGGTTTTAGAGACTGAATCACTGGTGACCAAGTATTCGATAACCTAAATCCGTCCTTGCTAAATCTAAAATATGAATGTTCCGGTAATTGGGTTGAGGTAGTTACAATAAAAAATGAAATCGAGAAATTGTTGATTAGAAACACTTACCAGAAAGTACCTACGTTTTATAACTATAAGCAGGGCAACATGAATATCGCTATTACTGTGTCATTAATTTACACTGAGAATGTTTTGTTTCGTGTATTTGTTATATTAAGTAAGAAAGTAAAAACTCTTTATTGCACACATATTATAAGACAATATACAAAAATCAGCATAATATACATGCTACTATATGTTATATTACTCTTGTTTTGTTTATACGTGCAGCGCGCGGCACGGCAACGTGGATCCGGGCGGTAAAGTCAATTGTCATAGTGACAGTGGCGGACGGTCAGCTCTTTTGTTTTTTTTTTTAAACTCTGGCAACTAGGCCATTAGAAATACGCCCCATTTACTGCCGTACCATACTGACTGACCGAAACAGTAATGCGTCAAACAAACCGTTGCCGGATCGACAATGTCGTGGCGCAAAGCATTTTTTTTAATTGACGTTCATTAGTGTTTGTGTAAACCTAACTTGAATGAAAATATTTTGACTTGACTTGACTTGACTTTCAAAACGTTCAAATAAAAATTAAAAGTTGTCGAAAAAAGGACGCAAAGGAATGAAGGTCCGTAAACAGAAGTAAAAAGTTGCAGGGAAAAGGCACCAGGCATTGGAGCGTTTTCGCTAAACTAGATACCCTACATTATAGGATAAGTACTTACGTTACCTATAAGAATAACATACGTAACATCAGAAAATTTACACTACTTTGGTTGATATATACAACACACAAGTTACAGGTGACGCTTCCAATAGTGCATGTTGCCCACAGATCTTCACCAGTAACAGTTTCAAGTTCAGGTCGACGTAGCAACAGCATTTCAGAGTGTGCAGCTAACATCACCCCACCGCCATAGTCAGTTGATCGATCACTGCTCAGAATACTCTATCCAGGGCTATCTATTTCAGGATCAACCACTGACTAATTCAAGAAGGATTTAGTGATTGCACAATATCACAGCAAATTGCTAACACATTGCACCTGATATCCGCAAGTTAATGATGAGTTCTACATCCTGCTCGTGGTTATTATATAGAACTCATTCAAGTAAAAATACTTGACATGTATTGAAATTGTTTATTTATCAATAGCAATTAATTTTAGTAAAAATATGTTTTTGTTAATTACCCCCCTGTGGTTACTCCAAGCGTGACGCTTGGAGTAACCACAGGGGGGTCAATAAGATTTCTTTTTTGCCTGATGATGTCTTTTAATGGTGAATATTACCTAGTTCATTAGCACTACATTATAGATAAAAATTTTAAAAATATTTTGGAGTGAATAATTTTATTTACAACATAAACATATACAACATAATAGTCTAGGTATATGAAAAACCTAAACATAATCCTATAAAAATAATATTTACATATTTTACAAATCATCTAGAGCTTCTCCACGCAGCATAGTGCCTAGAAGGCTGGCAACAATAAAATACTGGAAATACTCATCATCATATTCATTCATTAATTACAATCAAATCAACATTGATAAGATTACTGATCAAACTATATAGGAAATGATTATACTAAGATTTAAGTAATGTAATTTAGTCTTAGATCCGGGTGTGAGTGTTAATATGGATTTCCTTGGACTTCTGTTGGTTGTGGTAAACCTTACACTAGTAAAATGTTCAGAGCCATCTAACCCAGCATTTGATTATAGAATTTATGAAGAAGTGCTTGATCCTGAAGCGTGTCAAAATCAACTATCCCAAATAAGTAGAAATTTATTGCTGAGGGTGCAATGTAAGTAAATATATAATAAAATAAATAGATAATGCTTTTTCAGTTAGATATAAATACTAAGGTTTTAATATTGAAAGTAGATAATCTCTTGATGTTGATGTTGTAATTAATTAATGATTTCTTTTGTATTGAAATAGTCAATGTATCAGTTTGTAATTTATTGAATGTACTAATTGTGCACTTTTACATTTTATCATGTACCTATAATATTTATTAGTTTCATGTACTTAGTCTTAGGGGGGCGACTGATAAAACATGAAATTACTAAGCAACACGTAAAACAATTTTGAATTCAAAGTAACACAAAGTTATATGTATTTCAATGGTTTTTATTTGTACACAGTTCTTGACTCAGGAATAAGATTCCCTAGAGGTATATCTAGAGGAAATGCGGTTGACATGGGACACTACCACCAATGCCTTGGTATTGATGATGAATTAAACGTAGAAGATAGCGACGTACATATTGAAGGAAAATATTGTAAATTTAATACATACGACTTGGAAATAAAGATTCCGAATGATAATCCTGATCAATATGGTTCCTTCTTAAGTGATTTCGAAGCAATAAATGATAATGACATGGTTACAAGAACAATGAAGTCATTAAACGATGTTGGAAATTTTGATGATAGGTAAGTGAAATAGGCTTATTGTCTTTGTAAAATTTAATTTTACAATAAATTCATTACACAATCGTGTATTCGTTAAACAAAATATCCTTGTCCCACTCTATTATTTTAATTTTTTCTTTAGATAATTTATAGATATTCGTATGAATTCGTGTACCTAGATAACAGCTATTTTCTAGAACTAGGCAAGTGACTGCGCAGTAGCGACTTTATATACAAATACCTATATCAAAGTTATCCTTTCTCCATTTCGCCCAAAATGTTCAAGAAGATTTCCTATAACGCCAAAAACTGTACCAACGATTAAAATCACATGTCACACATACACATTTTCTATCCATATATTTACCATTAATTTTCTTATTACTCTAATTTTAGAAGAAACATAAATGGAAATATTGCGTTTCAACTAGCTATATGCATTCCGAAGCCATGTAGTATACAAGAAGGCTTAAATGGACTTTATACCAACCTGACTGAATTAGGTGTTCAAAATTTTGGGAACGACTGCAGATTTCTTAATGACAAACCTTGGACACCAGCTGACATAGTAGCCCTGTAAGTTATCACATTAACAGCAGTCTACGGCTGCAACTTTGCTTAAGCATTCTCTACATTAGTGGTGTTTTTGAACCTGTTTCCTCTGCTGGTTCTATTTTACAATTTTATCCACCGTGCATATTTATTACAGGTCCATATTTTCCTTCATATGTACATTGACTTTGATGAGTACATTATATGATTTATATCATAAGTTTCACCTCAAGACAGGTTAGTTTATTTTAAATATCAATCTCCGTTTTAGGTTAAGACTGAATTTCATGCTTATTTATTGTATTTTATTTAAATATCAGTAGGTATGTAAATACCCTTCCAATATTCGCGCATATCTGTGTCACCGGCCAATTTATATTATACATCATGTCCAGGAAATTATATCGGTCGCACTAGCTTTATAGTTAAAAACAAACGCGAAACTAAAGTAACTAGAATGGTATACCCCTTAGCTGTAATATAAGTTTATACTAGCTAACCTCGTTTCAAATGAGTAATGGATGAATCCCTATTCTTCTTCTCAAACAGATGCCAAAAATGTTAATAAATACTGGACGTCTTTCTCCGTTTACACAAATACTAGACGACTTACTACTTTCACTGCATCACCTGGCTCCCTTGAATGTGTTGATGGCATTAGAGCCATATCTATGTTGTGGGTCATTGCTGGTCATTCATTTTCAACACTGCCACGAACATTAATGAATCCACTAGCTTATTTGGAAGTAAGTGTAATATGTATTTGACTTACCAATTTTAATTTATTTGCAAACCTTACAATAGCCAACGACTACACACCTTATTTAACGTGATAACTGAATGTGTATTCCACTAAAAGTGGGCATTGTAGCGCGTCTTCTAGTGGAATTAAACAGTTATGAATATTTTGATAGGTACAATTATTAGTATTTAGGTTTGTCATAAGTCAAATACTTATAAAGGTATGTAAACTCTGTATTGCATAAAATACTGAAGTAAGAAGGAGTACTGAATTAATATGAATAAACCTATATTTTTAATCTGTCCACAAACATAAAACAATTAAAAATATGGTATACCTACCTATGTAACTTGGATGACAATGCATTAATTGATTGTTGACATGTACTGTTTGGTGGTAGGTATGGTAGGTACCAACATTTTCTGGGAAACAATAGCTTAACCTGGACAAACCTGTGATAATAGGTCTCCGGTAGACCCAAAGCTTTGGAGCGGCTTACTTTTAGTCCTGCGTTTTCCAGCGCATTTACCCACAGGTGTAATATGGTGTAATTTATTGTCTGTATTTGCCATGTTGAACATGGGTGGGCGCACTACAGATTCTTGGTGGACACCAACCCTTACGTCGAAAGCTTCGTTTCTAGATCCACTAGGCTACTAAAATAAAAATATTAATGGTGACATTGTGATGTAATGTACTGTTTCGATTCACATCATATATTTCAGGCAGATGTAGTACTCTTAGTGCTTGCCACATCCGCCTGCGCATTACGCGGTCCAATGCCATCTCGAGATCTACGAAAATGAAGTGTAAAATAAATCTTCTTTTTTCGCGGATTTCTTGTGTTGCGCCTGTCTTTAATAATAATACCAATTTCTAAATATTGTTTTTATGTTCTATATTCAATTTTACAGTTTTTAAGAGAATTCAGCTCTATATGGGTTTTAGCTGCCCCGATTGCTGTGGACACGTTCTTTCTATTGAGTGGTTTGTTGCTTGTATACACTGCTGCCGCAAAATTCACAACGAGTGAGTATACAACTCAAAAGATACCTTATGTATTCAGTTTAGACATTATTTAATGTAAAACTAAATCCATTCTCAGGTCAATTGTTATTGTAAGTTTTACAATAATTATTATTATGTAACTCAGTAACAAACGAACATGCAACCCTGATGGAAAGCGGTAACTGGCGTCCATATCATCTGCGACACGTAATTCAGATTCATGTAACAAAAATGCAAAACAGCAGCTATGAGAAATAAAATGGAATCCCTCCTACCTGTAATTGGGCAAGGTACCTTATCCTTGAAAATGAAACCGCATTTTTGAATTCCATTACGCACGAGGCTTTCTTCCAATTTTCATTTTCTACAATTTCGAGCATATTAACGATTCATATGTGATAAAAACCCGTTCTCTCTTACTAGTAGAACAGAACGCAGAAAAATCATGAACTTAATGTAGTTCTACTGATAGGAGAGAAAGGATAACAGAAAAAATGTACATTCCTTTTTGTTATACGATTATATGTTACACTTTTTGGTCTACTTATTCGCACTCGGCACATAGCAGTACATACTTTGTGTATTTGTCTATTTAATCCCTCTATCATTGTTGGTATTTATACTGAAATTCCTTCTAAAAGAACTTTGTTTAATTTCAGTGAAACTACTCAAAACCTTGCATTTATTCTACTTACACCGTTACCTAAGAATGTTTCCATTACTGGCGGCTGCGATTCTGCTGCAGATCTCAGTCTATCACCACATAGCTGATGGACCCAACTGGAATACAGTGGCCACTAAAACAAATGACTGTCGGTCGAATTGGTGGGTCACACTCTTATATGTGCAGAACTATGTGAGGCATGAAAACACTGTGAGTATTCATATTCAGAGCTTGTTGTGTATAATTTGTCAGGAGAAGTCACTACATTTTTCCATATTATTTTATTTACACTTATAGTTAAGCATTTGTTAGTTATCTCCGTGGTATTGACTGACCACAGATCATAAAGAAGCATGCTTATTTACGTATGTGTATATGTTATCCTTAATTCAAAGTAATTAGCTTCACACTATAACTTTTCTATTTGCCTTGGACAACGGCGGCCGCTTTCCATCAGGTGAACCATCCGTGTGCCTCCCTAGGCAATATAATATATTATATATTTCAGCGACGACGATGATGACAATACTAATTATATAATAAAAATATATTTCAGTGTGTCGCTCAATCTTGGTACCTAGCAGTAGACATGCAACTTTACATTCTCTCCCCAATTGTCCTGTTTTTCGTCTTGACTGGACGTAAGAAAATTGCATGGTTCGGATTAGTAACAGCTCTGTTGGGTATATTAACCGCATCGACCATTTTTGTTTTTATCATGAACTTCGAAGGACATTTGCAAGGAAATGCCATGTAAGTTGAAAATAGTGCTGTTTGAATTAATTAAATATGTACTAAATTTATGAATTATAGTACCAATTTCTATTTAAAGCGATATGACATCCAACTTTAATTTATAAAGAAGTCGCACTATATATTTAATCTACAATTAAACAAAAAAAATGTGTTTGTTCTTTTACAGACACAATAAGGACGGGATTTTGTACAACCCATACTATTATAAAAACACGCTAACTAGAGGATCACCTTTCGTGGTCGGTATGCTTTTTGGGTACATATTGCACGTTTGGCGTGACAAGAATCTAAAGATATCTCGGGTGAGTTATCCTTAAAATCATATACCTAAGCATTTTTATATTTTTGTCAAACAATACAGCATTTTAAGAGAGGTAGCGGGGTATCTCGTTCGAATTGAAGCCGCCCGACTGGGGAAGTACCTCCACCTTACAGAATATCGCAGCTAAATAATACTCTTTTAAATAGTATTGTGTTTCTGCCGGTGAGTAAGGTTTCCAGTGCTCCATAGTTTGGGCGATTTGGGGAACCGTGGCTTTGGCAGTGGTGTGGCATTTGCCTTTTTGCTGCCAGAGCAACGTGTTATAGAGGTGGGCAACGCATTGGCGATACTCTTGGTGTTGCTAATGTCTATAGGCAGTGGTGACCACTTTCCATCAGGTAGCCCGCTTGCCTGTTTGCCTACCGTATGTCATCCTTGAACTTGAGATTTCAGCATTGAGGTTGTTGCCATAATTTCCATGCTCAGAAAATGGATTGAAGAGTGTTGAATGTAACTGGAAATGACGACAGATTTTCTGTTCTGCTTGGGCCTTTAGACTCTCCTAGATGGTCTGCCAGTAAGACATATTTTATGTATGATTAGCTTACAACCATACAGCGTGTGCATTTTTACAGGTGTTGACAATAGTGCTATGGATAATAGCACTTGGGCTAATAGCAGGAGCTTTCTTCATAATTCGTCCAATATTTTCGTCAGCTGATTACGATAATCGTCTTCTGGACAATTTTATAAACGCCTTCCAGAGGCCTGCATGGGCTTCAGGGATCGGCTTGCTTATATTCTTGTGCCATCACGGCTATGGAGGTATTATTACATTTAAATACTTTATATTTCATATGTAATCCGCGTTTACGTCACAAGTCTTGGCCGTTTTTTAAACTATTTTCAATTTTCATATATTTATTTGTCGTGCAGCCGTGATATACCTATGATTTTTATGATGTTAACTTCAGCAACAAACAGTTAAATGAAAAAAAACGTTAATGTATATCTTAATGTCTTTGGATGTGAATGTCCCAAACATTGATCTATCTATATCACTGATAAAACTGTTTTATAATAAATATCTCTTTACAGGTCCCATTGATTGGTTTCTTTCCCTTCAAATTTGGAAGTTAACGTCTCGGATCTCATATGGGATGTACTTATTCCACTACCCTATTATGTACGTAGTATCTGGCACTACTATTATGCCGACATACTTTACCGAAACATATGCGGTAAGTCTTTTTGTACTTGACCTAGTTTTTGCCGCGACTTCGTGTACTGTAGTCCTGTAAGAACTACTATGTACTAATCATGGTTATAAACTCTCTTCGAGCCAAACATGAAAAAATGAATGAATGTGGTATAAGCTCCCAGTCACAATGTTTCCTTTGGACTATGACAAGAGGTCAAGAGGTCTCTTCAGAGGCGGGCAACGCGGCGGTGACGACTTTCCATCAGGTGGCCCGCTTGTCTGTTTGTCTGCCGTTTAACATAAAAAGAAACATTTAAAATTCATACCTTACCGATGTAACTCTCGTTGTATCTAATTAGACAACATAGTTCAGTACCACAGGATACTGAGTAGGTAAGTAGCTGCTTCCAGAACACACAGGAATTTAAAATTTCATAGCTTTGCTGGTGGTACTTGTCCACGAATCGAAAAAAGCAGCTACGTATATTTCTATTACACATTCACGAAAATTATCACATAGGTGCGCTAATGTTAAGAAAAAGTCAACGTGTTTATTGCGCTAATAGAACGACTATTTACGTACAAGTAGGTATGTTAATAATAATTTTTTTGTTCAACAGATGTTTCTTTTCCTGCCTTACCTGGTGCTTACATTCGTTGTGACTTTTATTTTGACTACGGTCATCGACTCTCCATTCTCTACGTTGATCAAGTTATTACTTACTCCAGGTAAGAAAGTGTCAGCTCTCTGTCAATCCTTAAGAATCTGCCTGGATGGCTACCACTGCCATATGTTATTTGTTGTGTTCCGAATTTAAGGAGAGGCAGCCAACAAATCACAGGCATAGGCATACCCTTAATCCTCATAGTGACAACGCGCCTGCCTAAACTAGTAACTAACGCTCCGGATTAATTCGGATTAACACGCTTTTGGATTAATTCGGATGAGCGAGCGAGCCGACCTTGGACAGACGTCCGACCACGTCCGCCATACCCAAAAGCAACTTTATTATATACTGCGCAAGGATTAGTATCAACTGCAACTGACGGTTGGTCGCTCCAGCCAAAACGGAATGTCTGTTACTAGTACAGCTGTGGTTCTCCATTTTTTGCCAGCAGCGATAATGCTGCTGACTCTTCCATATAGACTTATGAATTATTATAATTATTATGTATGCTTTTCTTCTAATAGGATCACCAAATCGTAAAACCAATGAAGATGCAACGAATCAACAATACAGCATTCCAAGATTGAAAGGAGGTTTAAATTATAGAGGTACACCATGAACAAAAGTATGCTTAAAATTCGTATTGCACCATATTCAATTTAATTAATTATTCGTATGTGTGTTGAAATATTGCAACGTGAGATAATGGTAGATAAAGTGAGGGGAGGCGATTCTAGTCATTATATGTAACTGACCATATTATGTGGAATTAAATCGTTACTGAACCGATATAATCAGTGTATTTTAATAAAGAAGTACACATATTATATAAACTTATTTTAATCATATTGAGAGAATGTAATTAGCTGTTGAACTTGTTATGATAGAGATGTATGACTATAAATACAAATAAAAGAATATGAATATACCCAAATATCTTCAATTTTCTTTTTTTATTATCCAATTTAAAAACAGCACCCTTGTTTTTAAATTGGATAATAAAACGTTCGGACTCCATCAAAGCGAAGACGAGTCGAGCGGATTGCAGATGTGTTTTTTACAACAATTGGATTTCAATATTTACACAACTCGTCTCCGCTTAGCGTCTGTGGATCGCTACCCCTCGTTAGGCGGCTGCGCTAGTACAGAGTCGGAAGATAGATATAGCATACAACTCTGTTTCGTTTCATATTCGTGTACCGATAGTCCCACACCCCATTCTGGTTTTGCTTTCAGCTGAGATCTACTCTGCACAGCTTCGATAGATACACCCTAGCTGTAAAACTTCTCTCCTCTCCGCTTCACATATTTCCCATTTGTTGGAGTTTAGGCCTTATGAGGTTTCTCTGCGGCATCGCCGGCAGAGTAGAATAGCCCAAACCCCTTACACTTGTGGGTGTCGTACAAGGCGAGTAATGATTTCGATGTAAAATATCTAGAGTCTCCGTAGGCTAGAAAATGGGCAGCAAGAATGGAAATTCTTATATTTACAACACTGCGATCTGCGATGGAGGAAGGGATATAACAAACAACTTTTACAATTGCACCAATTCCTAAATCACGAAAAAAAGTCCGCTGTTTCATATTTTGACAGAATTCGTTTTCAATTTTGTATGAAACAGCGAATTTTATTTCGCAAGTTCAGTTTCCGTTTTCAATTTTGATTTGTGGCCGAGGGCATGAAAATTTCAAAATTTTATAAATCACATCAGTAATACCGAAAAGTGATGGTACAAAAATAGGAAAATCAACATAATGTATCACAATATATATAATTTTTCATGCCGAAAACCTAAATTGAAAACCGTTCGAATTGAGGCGAGCGATAAAAAAAATAGGGCTACTGATATTATCACTTTGATTAAACTGGATTAATGTAATGCGCAGATTTAATACTTTAGGTAAGTAAGTATTATTTATATGATAAGATAATATTACATAGTAATAAATGTCAGTGAGAACAGTTGTTCACCACGAGGCTGCAATGTTGAGGACAATCTTTTCCGTTCACCAATTCCAAATGACCACCTACAAAGAATCAATCGTCAGTCTTATACGGCTAATAGGTATAGATATTAGTGACCAAACTAGATGCAACTCCACAGTTTGTTCCGTTTTAGATAGATTACACTGGTAGGTTAGGTATCAACTACAGGTGAAGGAATGATGAGCCGTTGCTAGTGCAATTGATTCCAGCAATAATAAATTGTGCCGTTTTAAGTTAAGCTAAACACTTGTAGCGCGCGCATTTAAGTTCCGAGCCGCCATAAAAAATTACGCTATGTGTATTTGAGATTGAAGATCATGTCCTATGTAGAGGTAGGAAACGCATTGAGATATCATGATACCAATGCATGGTAGCATTGGTATGAAATAAATAAAAATGTTTCCATTTTACTTACTGGTAAATATCCACACATAATCCATATTCTATTAAAGGAGGGTGCTAAAAATACCAGTTGCGACAAAAACGAAACTAATCTCAAATTATCAATAATATTAAGTAAAAAAATAATAACCAGGTTTGATCGCCATCCTTACTGTCAAACATTTTAGTGTTACCGTGTAGATCCGAATAAAATACTGTCTATGTCTATGTCTAAATAGGTACACCATCTTGGCCTTTGATAAGGCTAAATGATGTTAAAATTTAAAATTTAATAATACCCGACGATCTACTCCTCCCCCAAATGCCTTCACCTCGTCCTTGCGCTCGCAAAAGGCACCTTACGCAAAATCCATACCAGCTCGATATAGACGCAGCTACCTCGTCTGACAGGGAGCCCTTGCATAAATATAATTCCAACACAGTCCACAGACATAGATATAGACAGCAATCTATTCGGTTCCACATTACATCCTTAACCTTAGGTGAGTCAGTAAATTACAAATATTACAAATTACATAAGACCGGCCAGTGATGTAACGAAAACCGAAATGTACCAATCTCATCATAATGCACTGAGCGTCAACTCTTTGATGAGCACCGACCAGAATCCAATTCCCGACGCTATGTGGGTTTAGGACAACAGCGAGTGTCCTGCCTTTGTTTTTTCTTCCGCGCGGTAATTTTCGCGCACACGATCAACGGACGTTTCTTCAAGATTACGTCAGATGGTGCTAGAAGGCTCTGTTGAGAAATTTACTACGACCTGGGTCCACATTAAACCCACAGTCCTACAAGGAGTAGAGGTTTCGGCTGCCTAACCTTAATCAGCCTAACCTCATTTTATTGTTAAGACTGTGTAAACAAATAAATGCTTAGATCAGTTACCCTTACGGGCATGCAAATATTAAAATAACAATTACAAAAATCTGAAAGCTAAATTCGAGAAACATAAAATTTAGAAATGAGAACAACAACAAAATAAACTAAGTTAATACTTAACATCATTATAATATTCCTATAAGTTGTAGAAAACTTTGTTTAACAACATATTTTTAAATTAGATTTAAATTTATTAGTTTCAAGTACTTTTATTTCTTGAGGTAAGTTGTTATATATTTTTAAACCTGCTATGTATGTGTAGTGTTTGAATATATTTTTGTATTAATTTGGAGAATTTGGAACACGACAAAAGACGCAAACGTCACCACATATTAAAATTGCTAATTTTATTTTACAGGCGTTGATTTAAATTAAAAATAGTTCATTAAGTATTTCTTTGTAATGCACCGCATTCGTACGACCTGTAATTTCTACCAGCTCCCCTGGGCCATCTTTACACATCCAGCCCCAAAATCCAATTATTTTTATCACGTAATTAAGAAATATGTTGTTCATTATTGATAATTTGAGATACGTCTCATTTCTGCTGGAACTGCTTTCTTTCTGTGGGGTTTGAGCATCCTCCTTTAAGTCTATAATTACAGGTATATTATTACATCGACTATGCAGAATAGAAGCATGCAATGGGGCCACATACAGTACTACACCTGATGCCATGTTGCTGGTTGATAAAATTATAATACCAATTTATCATTTCCAGAAATACATAAAATTATAGGTACACATTAATTTTTACGCGTTTCTGTAGCCGATGGCCTAATAATAATTAGGAAAAGCGTTGCGCGAGCGATTCAGTGTCGAAATCAAAGATATTTTTGATATTTTATAACTTATTACCGTGATCTTCTGACGAAGCGTGTCTCAAAAATTAATTAACATCACATTACAGATCATTAAATAAAAACTGGAGTAAGGCTACAATCTTCAGATTGACAGTAGTTGGGTTTAATCAATACCACGGCCCTGCGTCTTAGCGCTCCCTACAGCGCTCCGCACGACTGCCGCTGTGGCCGGTGTGGTTTGTCGTGCAGTAGGAGCGCCGGACGCATTCCACGCCACACGGACCTAAATGATATCATTTGTCGGGCCTTTGCCTCCGCTGGTGCTCCCGCGGTGCTGGAACCCAACGGCTTAGCCCGCGATGACGGTAAAAGACCCGACGGCATGACACTCACTCCCTGGAAACTGGGACGGCCATTGGTTTGGGATGCTACGTGCATCGATACCCTCGCGCTGTCCTATCTTCCAGCCACCGCGTGTCAAGCATGGGCCGGTGCCGCCTCTGCTGAAAACGCCAAACAGCGCAAATGTGCATGTCTCGGTGGCGACTACATATTTGCGCCATTTGGCTTGGGCCGTGGGGACCAGGCGCGCAGGGAACTAGCCAAGCGCCTGGTCGACATTAGCAATGACCAGAAGGCTGGCCTCTATTTCGGACAGCGTATAAGCCTCGCCATCCAGCGGGGCAACGCGGCCTGCCTTCTGGGCACATTTCCACATTCAGAGGACTTGGGGCAGACATTTTATCTATTTAGGTAATTTAGAATAAGGTTTTTATTGTTAATATATAATTTTATGTTTAAGTTGTAAATATCTCTTTTAATGTTAATAAATATTATGTTATGTGTAGTGTAATTTGGTATGAATTTTAAACCTTGGAACAATAGAGAATTTTTTTTAAACCTGTTTTTTATAACTTGGCTAGAGTAGATTGAAAAACCCTGCACTGATGTTGAGGAGCCTTAAGTCCAGTTATGGACTATTATGGGCTGTTGGTGATGATGATGTTGGGTACAGGCTGGAATTTTAAGAAGGCTGAAAGGGAATGCCGGATGCGGTAAGCCGAGGACAGGGTGTATTGGGTTCATTGGGAGAAGCCTACATCCAGCAGTGGACTAGTATATGCTGATGAAAGTCCCGTAAATAATAAGCACCATTTGGCAAAAGGAAACAATTTATCAATACATTTGGATCGGCTTTTACAATAGGTATTTATGCTACTGATAAATGGTTCCTCGACAAACTTGTATTTTGACAAGGCAATTCAATTACTCGTGTTAGCGATTTTCAATTAGGACACAGCCTTATTCCACCGCACCGAACTTGGAAACAAAATAATTAGTTTAGGTAATTGTGCTAATTTGATTACAGTTTTATTTTCACCGCGCTAAAAGTGTATGTGTTCTCCCAGTTGTAATTATAATAATTCAGAATTTTCATACGTTGCACGATAAAAGAATCGTAAACATGCCAAGTATTTACCATTTCACACATAAGCGTGTACATTGCTTCCTAGTGTTGATCGTGCATTCCGTATTTGGAGATTTCTACCATTCGGCAACATCTGAATTGAATACACTTCTTTTGACACAATTTAGATTAACAGTAGAAATTAAAAACTATATTGACCAAGAACGCGAAACACTGAATACACTGGAACAGTAAGTGTAAACAAGTTTCCCATTACTTAGTTTTCTTTAAAGTTTTCAGTAAAAAAGTGTGTCTGCAAATTGAATATATTAAGAAAAAAAAGTTTAGGGCGATGAAGAAATAGTCACAGAAATATAATTTAAAAAATTCTTGTTTGTCTGTTTGTACCCGCTAAACTCTGGAACTACTGGACGGAATTTAATGAAACTTATTTTGTTGTGTAGCTAGTAAGCCTGGGAAACATATAGGGTGTAATAGATTTTAAAACTGGAACACCTAATGTAGAACCATAATAAATTAGCTAAACTATAAGAAATATGGAAATGGCGGAGTTTTTCGGCCCAACTTGAAATCTAGGCCATGTTTCATCTAATTCGATCGTGTAGAACCAGGGATTTAGCTTGACCTCCCGTAGTACTAGCTTTCATACTAATGTATGAAAGGTCATTTAAAGTGGCCGGTCAGGAAATAGATAAACTGCTGTAACGTTCACCCTCTCAGCAAAACAGACTCTCTCATACTTTCACACACACGCGCATTCACACTGAAACCTAAGCTCTAAAACTACCATTTCTAAACCGTAAGACTATAGAATCTATTATCGACATTTTAAACTAAATAAGGCCATTTGTGATCGTCTATGGAACTCTACGTTGTGATGTTAGTAACCCCGATGCTTTTAGAGTGGAGAAGTATAAACAGGTATGAAATTATATAATTAAATAAATACAAGAGGTAATTAGACTAGAGATTAATTTGCCTAGAGCTTTATAGCTAAATTTAAAATCAGTTTAATATATTAGGTCTAAAGGAAACAAACAGATATTATGTGTAAGGGAAAATAAACAGATATTATGTCCAAGGGAAACAAACAGATATTATGTCCAAGGGAAACAAACAGATATTATGTCCAAGGGAAACAAACAGATATTATGTGTCAGGGAAAATAAACAGATATTATATCCAAGGGAAACAAACAGGGCCCCCCTCATTAGACGAGGGGTAAGCTGCTCCAAAGCCAGATAACTGACTCCAGCATGAACTTCGCTACTCGTAGCCCATGCTTCACTCCGCAGCTTACTATATGAGTCAACCAGAGACATCCTCATCCTACCCTGATATTTTATATAAAAGATGGCACAAGATTCTAGGTCTTTGTCAAGTCAATTAGTATTTTATAATATATAATGTAAGAGGGCACAACAACAACAACCAATGCCTGTGGATCATATCCATATAATAATTGTAGGTGTGATTAATTCAATAAAGCATGTAGCTTACTCCAGGTCTCTCCACATCTTCTTGTTGTAGAAACGTATATCATGTACCAGAGCTTACTCATGAGCATAATGACAAGTCTTAGGATACACCACAGGTTGAGTCAATCGCGTATGCAGGGTCCAATAGACTCGACGATGTAGATTTGGATACCCCATAAGCATACAAAGGCGGACTACAACAGTGTTCCTTCGACAACAATAAAGGGCCCGAATTCAGCAGCACAGATATAGTATAGGTAGAATAGTATAGAATCGGCAGTTAGCCCTGGAGAGAGTGCTCCATACACAAATGCAGATTATGCATAATAAAGTTTTCAGTTTGTAATATTTCTTCAAAATCCAGTGATGGATAAGTTCCAGAGAACCATGGTGTTGTTCCAAATGGCTAAAGCCACAATCTTTTAGTAATAATTAAAGGGAAAGAGATAGAGTCCCATAGGTCAGTCCGTAAGGTAGTGCAGGTATATTTTAGGCTACCACCGCTCCGGAAATGGAACCTACATGTGAGGAACGAAGCGGCCAGCTTCTCACACAGCCAAACATCTCACGGGTACTAAACTCAATCCTTGATATAATATAACAATAACAGGCGAACAGGATCATGATTTCAATTGGTAGTCCCAAATGTATTTGATGTATCACATCAAGTTCTTCATATAAATCTCCCAAGTAAGTAAGTTGTACAAATTATAGATGTCTTCAGTATCGATAAATAGCTCAAGGCTAATTTAAATTAGTTATAAAAATAATTAATATTGTAATAAACAACTGGTAATTGAGGCCTGTAACTTCAGGTACACTCAATTAAATATTTCAAATGCTGGACTCCAATTGGTATAGAAAAGTAGCTCCAAAGTTTATTTCTAGTTATAGAATATTTTATTGGTGTTACAACTGTATCAGGGGTCTGTATACTGTTGAACCATCTATTATGAAAGTAAATAACAATGAACTTTATTCATTGATCCTAAGCAATTCCAACGTACAGATTTGGTCGTATTAAAGTTGTCCCATCGGCACACCACTAAGTACTAGAAAGGTTTTGCAAAAACCATGGGATTCAGAAAGACTAACTGCTATCTCGTTATATTGGAAGCGAGCTTCCTCAACATCAAAACGACAAACAAATATTAACATCGCTGTTTTCGCTATGTGCAATAAATTTGGATCGACAGACTGCTATCCGGACATCATAAGACCGAAGTCCCTCAATATCACGATAACAACGGTACACCCAAAAGTTTGTCTATGCGGACTCCAGCTTTGCCAATACATTTTAGAACCTTTTCGCAACATGCATTAGGTTTAGACTGCTCAGCTGCTATCCAGATGTCTCAAGACCGCAATCTATTAACATCGCGATAACACCAACTCGCCCAAAAATTGACTTGCGCGGACTAAGTTCTAAGATGATTTAGAAGAAAGGCTGATTTTAGGACGTTTTCGCAACATACCTTAGATTCAGATAGGTTAGCTGCTATAATGATATCTCAAGACCGTAATCTCTCCACATCACCATAACACCAACTCACCCATAAATGGATTGCGCGGACTAAGCCCTAAAATACTGGTGTTCCAACAGGACCCCAATCATAAAACCCGATCTGTCACGTATGCTACCCGAAAGAAGGATACTAAATATTATTTTATCAAGATCATGTTCCATGCCATCTCCAATAAATATCATAAAGTAATATCTACACATTAAAGTTACAAAGACTTTAAGTTACAAAGATTTAAGGATTTAAAATCCAAATTACAATGCTTAATGAAGTCATCCCACTTCTAAAGTATTTCATTCCAAACAGCCCTAAACGTTCAAAATAGCGAATTAATAAATGCTCGTTATAAATTTATTCTCAAGATGTGAGAACACATTCAACTCCTAATAGCCTACTTGTTTTAATACAAATAATGGCCTACACCTTTATTAATTTACTTAAAGGCAACTAACAAACGCTCTCATACTAATTCTGTCACGCACTCATACATACATAACATACTCACTAACATCGTCCATACTATAGATCAAAAACGCACGCTCTGTCTTTCTCACGTAGGTACATACTGATTGACAACGAAGGAATGTATGAAATTCATTTCTCGCCCCTAAATCCGTTCGGACTAGAAAATCTTTAGTACATCTAACGCACTCACTCTCGCTCATCTCTCTCTCTATCTCTCTCAAATATATTCCTTTATTACATTGATTTATACGGTAATTGTTTCAATCCTTTTCAAATAATAGAGTATAATAACTGTACATAGTACAAAACAGAAGCCGTCTACCGCGTTACTTTTAGATAATTTAGTAAAGGACAACCTAAGATTGAAGTACGTATAAGCGATAATTAATAACCGTATTAAATGTGACGCGGCTAAAATTTCATAAAAGGTAATTAAGAAAAACCATTTTTAAAACTTATGATGTTTCGCTCCGAGGATCGAACCCGGGACCGTCGGTTGACTCCGCGGTAAAGTCGAACGTTCGCTAGACTAGCAACTTTAACTTATTGAACGCGCGGCGAAATATGCTACCACTATTAGATCGGTCGTACTTCATAAAATTCTCCGAAACCAAAACTTTTCAGGAATTCCGTATTATTTTACAGATTTAATGACTATTTAGTGGTGTAACACCACGCACCTAAACAACGTAGTACGCATAGTACCGCCAACGGTCACTAGATGGCGCTGACCCAAATTCTACATCGCGCTATCGATTGGGCGCCCGCGTTTCGCATATAGTTCACGGCTACGTTCTACGACAATTCAATACAATCCACCACACTAGTATATCTTTCTACTAAGAGCAGTCGGATACCCGCCACTCTTACTTAGATCACCCAAATTTTCTACTACCATAGTAGTTTGTGTAAAACCCTGTCGGGCGGACGGATTCCCGGACACCGATACTTTATAAAATAAACACAGTTTCCTGTATCTGGCTGTTTGTACTGCGTCGCCCTGCATTCCCCTCTTACAGTGGATATATAACGATATATGAATATATTAGTCTACGCCTAAATTCCTACAATACTTTATGAGTCGATTTTTGTTTATTTAAAAGATAACCTAAGCGAACTACTTTTGGGCCTACCCCTTTCTTTATCCCAATAGTCGAAGCCTAAGCATATCCTTGTGCAAATAAATTCCCCGTTTACTGTGTAAGTGTGGTGTAAGTGTCCCATACATAAGTCCTATGCTCAACTAGGATAAAGACTAGCTAAACCTAACTTTCAGCACTGGAATAGCGACCGAGATCGCTCAACCAAGTACTAAGGTGTATTCCCTATCGTCTCCTGGGCCAGTCAGTGGTGGATCTGACCAGTGTAGCCAGAAGTTGTACCTATTTCTAAGAATATCCGACATGATACTGCCTGGGGACATGCCGAATACATTGTGTGACAAGACCTCGGAACCTCGGCTCTACGGGGCTTACTGTTGGGAAGCGAAGGCGAGGGCCTTGCAACCTTGCGTGGAAACACTTGACGAATCCCAGATCCTTTCGTAGTGCCTAAATTCCAAGTCAGACGATCTATGAATGTCACACAAAAATTCCAGAGAAAGATACTAGGCAATTACTTAATTCCAATCGGAACAAAAGGTTAATAATGGAATATTATGTAACATCCAGCCATTTGCTGTCCGAATCAAACGGCCTAAGGTCTTCAACCTTAGTAGGACCTGAAAGCATAAGCAAGGGCGGTGTGCAATGCCTTGCCAAGGGGTCTCTGAAACAAAAACAAACAATTAGTATTTTTCATCACAGTTCTAGAACACTAACATACCTGGTTTTGTACTTCACTGAATCTAACTCAAAGACCCGTTATAAAATAACCCCGATTGTTCTTCTTTCTCGTCTTCTCCTGCCCCGAAGCTAAAGCTTGAGTGGAAAACCCCCAAATGTATCGAATACAAGCCCGGACGTCCGCCTTCGTCGACTGTTGATCAGAGAAAAAGCCCCCATCGAACCTTCCACTCCCTTATATATCGATTCCAAAAATCTGTCGATCTTTCGAGAACAAAAACAACACAGCGATCACGCCACCCTGTAGGGTTCCTTCAGCGAAACATGAAAACCCCTCAATCAACAAGTCTTACTCGCAACATACCCATTTGATAAACAGTCATTCCTTGAATCGGTTACTATTGAATGACATCGAAATTAGATGCATTTACTGTCCTAAAATATGTTTAAATACAGCATAAACTACTCCTCTTATAAATTATGGATAGTGAAAGACAGCTACGGAACCCGACGGTTCGTCTCGACTCGACCTTGCCTATCAATCCACCCCACCTCCTACGTCATGCTTACTTTTTTTTGTCTCTAAGCTTTGTGGCCACAAATTACATTCATACAGCCACACATTGACATGATTTCTTTTTATTTCAACAAACCTATAAATATTTAAAATATTTAAACATATACGTATTAAAACCAAGATAATTTTAGTACACTCAAATAATAGATAAACACATTTCAAACATGAGAGAACTGTAGAACAGTTACCATACTCCGCACATAGATGACGTTCTTAACGTGATATTGAGCGTCCTCGTCAAATCGTATCTATCGAAATCTACAGATGGCGTTAGTTGCGGAACATGTGGGAAAGATTCGCCTTATGGACACCAACTAACAAAATAATTACAAATCTCTCGCAACTCGTCAGTGATCGATCAGTTTTGAACAAAGCCGTTTAATTATAACTTGATCCTATAATCTATTTAAAAAAAAGGTATCATCTCCCAAATTCGCGTGAAATAATTTGGCCTAGGGGTCAAACTGTTACATGACGCTGCTAACGTAATATTGTAAAACTTTGTCATAAATTCTACAGGTGGCGTTGGTTTCAATTTAGAAAGATTCGCTCTCGATGGACTCCAATTAACAAAATATTTACGAATAATATCATTTCGAAACTCTAGCAGCACTGGCGATCAGTTTTGAACGAAGCCGTTTAATTTTAACATAATCCTATAATCTATTTAAAAAAAGGTATCGACTTCCGAACTCGAAGTACATATTTGTGGGATATTTTTCGCGTGAAATATTTTGGCTTAAGGGTCAGACTGTTACACTGCCCTAAAAACGATTTCCACGTGGCCAAAGTCGCGGGCAAAACTAGTTGGAAATAAAATACGAAATAACTTATTAGAATCAGAATTAAATTTCATTCAATATAAGTAAGTATACAAAACTAATTATACGTAATTTATACGTTCTACCCTGTTTAGTAACTGCACCGACTCTACCCGCGCCAAGTTGGAAGCTGTGTCCAGGTGGGAGTCTGGCCAGTGGCTCCAGGCCTACCCATCGGCCAATATCGGCACTTTTTTAAGATAACTTCACTTTTCGTCTGCCGTGGCTCTCTGCCTCGGTGCTGAGGTCTGCACCCCACATAAATGCCCATGCGGAGTGGACGTCGACCACCTGGGACACCACGGTCTATCCTGCCAAAAACCGCAGGCCGCTTTACATGCCATGCACCCTTGAACGACATTTTGCGCCGCTCTCTCGATACCGTCAACGAACCGGCTATTCTAGAGCCGAACGGTATCGCACGTGACGATGGTAAGAGACCGGACGAAATCTCGCTCATCCCTTGGAAGATGGGTCGGGCCTTAGTGTGGGATGCAACGTGTGTCGACACTCTGGCACCCTCCCATCTGCTATTTACTTCTAAAAAGGTTGCTGCTGCGGCTGAGACAGCTGAAAGGCAAAAAATTGTGAAATACCGGGGTATAGGCACCCAATACAATTTTGTTGCATTTAGTGTCGAGACCCTGGGTCCGTGGGGCCCCGGGGCGCTCTCTTTGTATTGAGCATTTGTTTTTTATACGTTCGCATGGTTTTTGGTAATGCTCATACACAGTTTAAATTTTTTCGTATACCGATAATAACGATAATTGGAAAACTATAATGATTCTTCGTTTTGGTGTTCGGACTTCGTGTTGGAATTGTGTAATTAGACCACGCTAAGTCCGAATAGCTTATTAAAAAAAAACTTTGTATGGCAACTTAAGACAACATTTTGTGATAGTGACAAAATAACTGAATGTTTACAAGAAGGACTGACAGGGACAGATTATCCCCAGATTATTGCCATATTCACACTTTATAATTTTTATCACCGTCAGTTAATACGGACTTATCATGGTCCTATTATAGCATTTTACCACCATGCCTTTTTCTTGGCTCTATCTTTGTCGTCATCCGAGAAAAAACTAAACCGAGCGGCCTATATATTTATATGAACGTTAGTCCACGCGACGTCCGGCGTCCGAGATCCGTCACCCGTTCTTTTGACGGGTTGCGTGGGCTTTTCTCGGATGATGATTCCGGCGAGATGGAGGCCGTGTACAAACGACCTTGTAATGTTTACTATGTTTAACGCAACCTGCAAAGACTTCTATGTTTTTGAGATGTTTATTTTAAGTTGTTAATTTGAGATAAACTTTTGTAATTATTTCCTTCTCTAATAATATGTGCTTACAATTCCAATGTCTGTTACTTAGCTACCTGAAACTCCTAAAGAAAGATAACACCAGAGCATCAAAAAATGTAAACGCCTACCTGGATAATCCTATCAACGCTTTCACTCTCATAAAGCGACTGACTATGGACCTGGAGTTCATCGAATTACAGATTACTAAAGGCTATAAGCCAGGTAAAGCGGTATTAATGTTAATAAGTATGTGTAGCTTAAGAAAATAATGTTTAAGTTAAAGCTCAAAATGTAACACTGATTGTCTTAAACTATCCAGTTGCTCAAATTCATGAATTAATTAGCAAATACCTGGAAGCGGAAAGACAAATACTTTTAAAACGTAAAAAAATACAAAGCCAAAAAACAATTATTGTATTTATTTCAATGACTTCTTGTCTTACATTCTATTTTAATTTCAGTTTTCAAAAAAACAGAGCTCAAATATCCCATCACAAACGACTTAATAGAAGCTGTCGCGGGGTTGGAACGCCTACGCAGTGTATACCTACTCAATATCACAGAAATGGCTAATGGCATATTGAAAGATACAAAAAGGTAGGTTACTAAAACTTTTACAAACCTTAAACTTACGCAAAGTATTGTCCGCGACAGGTTGATGTAACAGTTTTCTAGTGACCGATATTTCTTTTTACAGCTTTGCTTTGGATGATTCGTCATCCTCCTCATATTGTAACATAACTCACATAGATAAGACAGCCCATGTTTACATGAACTTACACAAGTTCAATACTATAATAATTATGCTTAGGCCTAGTGTTGGGGGATAAAGTGGCGACATTCGATCATCTATTATATCCTAGATGATACGCGATAACTTTTTTTCATTTTTAGTGTCCCATTATCAATTTACGATTGCCTTGGCCTTGCAAACGTACTGTACGAACATAATAACTACAATGGTTCATTAGACTGGTCAGCTCAAGCCTTGCTTAAGTACAGTTTAGGTGAATCAACATATCCTTATAATTTAAAGGATATCTTGTCGGGTCTAGCTCGTTCCTATGAAGGATTAGGTGAGTACTTATAATAGCTATAATGATATCACCGATTATAATATCCTACTAATAATAAAAATGTGGAAGTTAGCATAGTAACGCAATTCGTCACTCGTCAGCGTGGACTTTCTTTGCTTATCACAACATTAACATTATTGATCCGAATTTTTACCAAAACTTTAAAGTGTTTCTTAGAAAACTAATGCATTAGAACATTATAATTTGTTTGTGTTGTTCTATTGCAGTTTACAATTGTTTCCTATTTCATAACCTTGCGATTGAATTACGAACTATAGTATGTTATTATAACGGTGTTCACAACAGTCTAAATACGGTGCGCATACATAATGATAAATAATACGTACGCATTTAATGTGTTACCCATACGATCTAAAATATTACCTACTTAGTGACAGTGAAAAAAAAACTATTGCAGAAGATGACACGAATACCCATCTATGGAAGAATCGAATAGCTACAATGCACACCCGAGAACAATTACAAAGCTACAAAGAAATGGCCGAAGAACTAATAAAAGTTGGTATTGATTATTCTAACTTCTAAAACTTCATTATTCTACCGATTAAGTCGAGAAAAAATGATAGATAGGTAGACATAGTAAGTAAATTTAATTATGAGAATCTCTTAAAACTGAACGTGTGTTAATTGGTCTTGGCAATGACGTATTTATCTTCCACTTCACTTTGGTATACTTCGAGAAAGCTGCTAGGGGTCCTGAGTAGACCGAAGCGGTATATGGCATGGTACTGGTCCCATCTTTAGGCCTAATGTTTCTGTTCAACGTTGGGGGATCCAAAATATCAGCGTCGAGGTTCTCGACTGATGGCGTCATTGTACAGTCATTTACAGTTTAGTGACTTCCCAGAAATTGTTTGGACTGCTAGGTACTGTAACACTGGAGGGTTCCAGGACTCTGAACAAAAATGTAATTGCTTAATTGAAGTTATATTGGTGAAAGTATATAAAATAATGATACAAAATACATAGGATATCTTACATCAAATTAAAACCTAGCCAGTGCTATGACAATTTTTTTGAATGAAAACATTTTTTTAATGGTTATTGTTGTTGTTTACAAATTAGTCGTCGACGAGATTGCCACCCCCACAGATCGTTTTCCCAGAGAAGAATTCCTTGTGCAGAGGAGACATGTATGTTTCAAGAAAAGTTCAGAATAAGTAAGTTTCCAAACTAATATTGTAAACGCGAAAGTAGTCCTGTCTGCCTTTCTGTTAAGTTTCTTTCAGAAAGAGCACGTGCACCTCATTACTTTCAAAAGTGATCTGCACTTTTCACTCATACGATCAAATCTTAGATCGACTACCTGCTGATCAGAAGACTTGATGACAGTCACGTGTCAAACTGCACGGTAAAACAGGGGGAATACCTCACAACACAACACTGAGGCCTACAACGAAACGATTCGAGTCGCCCATTAAGTGATGGACTTTGAAGAGTACAGGCTAAGAGTTCTTAAAGGCAGCTGCATGCCTCGATTGGAGTTCGAATGGCGAAACTGCTAATTATCTCTGGGGCAATTCACAGAAATGCTATGATTAAAATCGGTACATCGAATGATGAAATAGTGAGGTTCAGGATGCAGTCAAAAATAATCAGAAATGTTTCAAGGAATGGCAGAGACGTAATTCATCTTTGTATAGGGATCTGGGGCCTAATTCTCGCGCTTATCTCGAATTCGGCGTGTTTTCTAGTCTAGGTTTTACTACAATTTTTTAATTTTAATACAGTTTTTTGGCTAGAGAAAATAACGATTTTAAGATGTCACAGCGCGAGAATCGTACCCCTGTATTTAAGAGCAAAACGCTGAGCCATAATAATAATAGTAAAGACGCAGTCGGCTCAGCTTACTACGCTCTACGATGCGTTAGATACCATGGAAGGGCAAAAGCTTATCTTCCAGCTGGCAAAGTCGAACCGGTTTAAACGAAGTATGTTGCTATATAAGGACTGGACTGCGTTTTGCTTACAAGTGTCAACTCTATTAATGGCCGTTGGTGCTGTCATTTCAAGGAACTGTCTAACAAGGTCTAGAACGTCGTGCTGAACTGTCACTACCACAGTTTTCTGCAAACCTTTGTATGATAAGCCCGACTACTCCTGATGGGGTAGAGGGGTTCTGGTTAAGAACGAAAAAGCTACTGGGCATGACGGAATAGGAAATCTGTAAAACAGTGGAGACTTGAGGCGTACTATCTGAACTGTTCAATAGTATTGTATCTAAGGGGCTTATACCCGATGCGCTTCCATCCGACATACTTCACTTCGCACTTGTGAGGAGGCTTAGACAGGATCTTAAAGTCAATATAAACATGTGGAAGGAATACTAGGAAACAGTGGTTTAAAGCTGAAATTCGCCAAAACGAGTACATGGCAAGCTGTAGCGCTTATCCTAGAACCATCCATATATGGAACGAAGATGTCAATAGAGAATATAAATTTAAATATCTTGGATCGGTGCTGCATGGGGCTGAAGTTATCGGCTCCGATCCGATTGAGCTGAAGCTGAAGAGGTGATTCCAAAAATCGGCGACCACAAAATCCCTATCAAATTCAAGGGGCTTTTCTACAAGAGTTGGCCATGTGTTGTAGCCACAAAGCATAATAGGGTATGATGCTATGAACTTCCGCAAAACGAAATGAAATACTGCGGTGGATGTGTGGCGTTATATGATTGGAGATGCTTGCCTGAGCTGATTTGGTCACGTCCTGTGTTAGCCTCAGAGATACGTAGAAAATAGGTGACTAAACTTGACAATATTGACGACGGTGAGACACAAGAAGCGATGAATTAACATCGTCGAGTCGGATGGGATCTGAGAGCCAACGGCATATCCCAAGACTAGGCGAAGTGGAGAGGAAAGAGCAAGAAATCAGACACTGGTAGCCAGGTATAGCCGCTCAGATGATGATGATGACATACCGTGCAAAAAGTTGCTGTCAATTTTAGATGAACGTGGATCTTATCGATCTCACGTTGTTCCCTTTCTACGGTCCTGACAAATCTCTATCGCTTTTTCCATATTTATTCTAAAAACCAGCGTTCAAAAACAACTTTTTACTTTCAAATCTCTTAGAAATTAGATAATTGTATATTATTATTCAAAAAAAATTTCAGGTTAAGATGTTTCTACATAGCTCGTAATAATCCATTTCTGAAACTCGCTCCCTTCAAGTTAGAACAACTCCATATGGATCCGGATATTAATATGGTGCACGATGCGATTAATGATAAAGAAATACGACATTTTGTATCTCAAGCAAGAACTACGGTAATTGTAATAAAGTTTTTAGTCATATTTTAGAGACCCGGAAACTTAGACTATATTTTTATTCGGCGCTCCTTTTCTCATTAAGTATGGCAAAGGAAGCCAGGTCCTTAACGGAAAGTATTAAAACATCTATTATGTTGCAGATGGAAAGAACCAAGGCAAATATAACAAGCAAAGCATATTCGCAGCATCGTATTGCTAAAAGTGCCTGGTTTAGTCCTTCATATTCGGATATAATGGTACGAGTTTCCAAGCGAATGGCAGACCTTTCTGGCTTGGATCTGGGATCGGCTGAAATGTTACAAGTGGCCAATTACGGAATTGGAGGATATTATGGACCACACTTCGATTATTTTACAGTAATAATACTTATTACTTTATATCCTTTGTTGATCTGGGCCGTTCATAGCGACCGAATTACCAGAAAGCTGCAGACTGCAGACTACAGAATAGGGCATGTAACTTTTCGGTCACCCTATTATCTATATATCTGTATAAATACACACACACGAATATTAACCTATAAAAGGTAAGACAAAACATAATAAACATAATTTCAAATATTGTGATTTGGCCGTAAGCGAGTGATCGTCTAGTTATCGATTTAAGTGTTCAGACCCATTACGTTGTGTATATATATTGTGTATACATTTTGAAAAACGTCACAAGGTTTATGTTAGTTTATGGCAATAATATGTAAAACAACCGCACTCAATTCGGAAGATATTCGCAAATTGATAATATTTAGTTCACGTAAATAAAAGAAAAATCAAACATTAAAATCCGCACAATTGAAACGAATGAAGCATGAAATCCGCGTAAATAAGATAATTAAAATGTAATCCACGCAAATCGAAATAGTCAAATAATGTATACAACCCGCACAAGAAATCAAACAAACTATAAAGTTAACATGCGACTTATTTTTGACAGCACTTGAAACGACAACGGATTCTTCTTTCTTCTGTGGCCACTCCTAACCCTATGGTTGCAAAATCGCCTAACATAGTCCTGACCCTAATGAATTGTTAAATATGGACCTTTTGGTCTCGGAAATAGCCTAATCGATAGGAAAACCTGGGCTCACCTTCCAACCTATACACCAGGCCAACACATGAACATATAGACCACATGTCCTGCTCATGCGTCCAGCAAAACCTCGACATAAAACGAACCAGTGACCTATTGTCTACTTCGCTCAAACCGTCACACATATTCCGATCATCTCGTCAGGCATTATTATGGCCCTACCTATCGACTCACGAGTCAAAAGAAAGACCATTTTTTTACTTCGCGTGTAAGTTGTGTGCCTAGTGTGAGGGACGCCAACGACTCGGATCTGGTTTTGATCCAAACTCAAGATTAATGTTTTTTTATATACCACTGAGATGGCAAACAAGCTTACGGCCTACCTGATGACAAGCAGTCACCACAGCCTGTGGACGTTTGTAATACCAGGGGCATCACCCACGCGTTGCCGACCCTGTAAAATCCTTTTTACCCCTTTCTTGAAGAACTCCATGTTGTACAATCTGGGGAAAACCTCGTTCATTTCACAACCTTAGTGTGCGTGGGAAAAAGTTCCTTTGGAACCGCACAGTTCGCGACCAATTTGGTTCCAAGGTATGTGGATGAACTCCCTGTCTGTAGGAAAATGTCATTAAAGCTTTAAAAGCACAAAGGTTCTTAAACGGAGCAAGGGTCAAAATCGTACCAGAATTCGGCGGCAAACCTAGACAGTCTAGTTAGAGCGCCTAGGTCATCGAATACCAAGTCAGAAATCGTGCTCAACTAATGAGTTGAGCACGAATCCCGACGATGTGACATTGAATACACTCTAAGAGAATGCTCTTAGGCGCGGATTATACCAAGCGTTGGCGACGCATGTTGCGTCGGTAACGCAAGTTGCTCGGTGCTGTCAAGTTTAAAACTGTAGTTTCCGAGTTATAACGGTTTTAAGTTTGACAACTGTCACCTGAAATTCAGATCTCGATGAATGCTATAATTTCTCTTTAGGAACTAGTGTTCTAGGATTCTTTGTTTCTGATGTACAACGGTTTCAGGTTCGGCAGCTGGCGTAATCGCAGTGTCAGCGTATTTTGGGCTTAGGTTTGGTCGGTCTCTAATGCTGTCACAAGTGTCAACTCAAAATTGCGTTTGTCAACTCTACAAACTCAATATTTTAATGCGCGCGTGTTATATTATATGGTATTATAGTCTATTTTTAATTGTTATTAAAAAGTAAAACTATCGTAATTAATAATAAATAATATTTCCAAATAAAATTATAGTCGTTTCAGAACGAATGTACGAAACTCCTGAACGATGTTTAATCTTTGAGCACATTCAGTACTAATTAACTAAAAGTTTGGTTTCTAAATATTTAATGTAACTTATAATTATTTAAAGTAGTTTTAAGAACTATTTCGATGAATTTGGTTATTATCTTTGCACAATATTTCATAGTTAATTAGAATTATTATAACGTGTTGTCATTGGTTGAAATGTAACGGCTTCTAACTTCCGTTTGAATGTTGGTTATATAAACCCAGTCGAGAGACTGGGAGGGCCTTGTTGCTCCAGACCCGGCACAGAGTTAAGTACAAACTTGCATTGTTTTATTGTTGCTTTATATTTTGTATTAGTTTTATTCATCTATATAATCGGTTATTGATTGAATCATACGTAATACTATTGTCCCATTTTTAGGGATTTTGTATTTTGCCATGTTTTATTATGTTCAGAATATATTGTTATATTTCCCATGTAAATTTGTTTGCTATGATTGCCTATCCTATAATATAACATCTAATTTGATCTAATATGTGTGTTTAAATATGCTTTTCCTTTCCTGAATAAATAGCTATTTATATTTAACTAACGTGCCCTATTTTTATTTCATTAAGCTTTCCACCCTTAGTTTTCGATGAAATACTTAAATTCACACCCGAGATCTGTACACTCTATACACCCTATCTAACACGCGCGTGCGTCGCCGATGCAACGTGCGTCGGCTCGCGCATTAGAAATTCATACATTTTTAGTTGACAGCATAACGCAACCTGCGTCGCCGACGCTTGATATAATCCGTGCTTTAGAGTGTATTCAATGACACATCCGAAACTGTGTCCCAGGTTAGTTTCTATTGTTTTTTATTAAGTGAGAGTGAATAGTGATGATATTTAATTTGGTAATCTTTTTCTTTTAAATGTGTGTTTTAATTTCCTTTCACACTTACATTGAACTCTCTAAGAGCCCTAATAAATACTCTAACTACCTACCACAAAAGTATTGAGAATGTTACTTACGCTTTCGAAACTTAGAAACAAAGATAAATCTAGAACAAACCAACTCACTGAAACCACGGACATAAAGAAATAGATAGAGAACGAAAGAAACGTCACAAGCTGAAAATAAAACAAAATAATACAGCACACATTAATTTAACAAATCTTGATGAAACCTGCACATTCAGGCGACTGTATGTGTAACCATGATCCAATCTGGTCAGGTTCCCCTGGTAGCAGGGTCATGGAGGTCAGATGGCAGTCGCTCCACTGTAATTGCCTGACCTGCCGAATCCTGGATCATGGTCCCGGGCCACCCGGGCCAGCGTGCGCGAGAGCACAACCGGGACATTAACGCCAAGATGACTATTTTTTTTATTCTTTTTTATTTTACAAATCACGCGCGAGCTTAAATGAATTTTCCCGTGAAAATTTATATAATCTAGGGTTTTCTTAGTTACGGAAATGGACACAATGATGTTCACACGACGCGACCCAGGGGCTGACTGTCTCGTTTCTACTACCCTGGCCACCTTGCTTGAATCCCTTATCTTCAAAATTCCCACAGTTCAATATTTCAAACAAACAAAAAATTAAATATAACAAATTTTACGAGGTCTAAACGACTGCTCTTATAACGTTCGCACCTCCATAAATTTAACAAAACTGTTCCTGATAAACCGAAATAAGTTAAGGTGTTACAATAGCTAGTACTAGTATATCGTAGCTAGGGATGTATTACGTACGATACTTTATTTATTTAACAAGTCGATTAAATTTCAAGATCGCAAAGAAAATACGCAAACTAATGGATCCGATGTGGAATCCATTTAGACTAAAAGTAATAGTGTAGAGAAGTATAAGTAAACAATGTAAAGACCTTTTAGGTACCCTAAACTCGACGTAATGTAACATCAGACTGAGTATAGAGAGGTTTAGTTTCTATGAAGCAAATTCAATTTGAGTCATCAAACATGTAGATTACAATTAAGTTCTAGGCTCGTTCAATATTTAGGTGTACTTTAATTCAATTATTTATTTTGTTGAAACGTATTTGTATATCCACATCACTATCACTTGTGGGTATTTTTTCATGGGTCCATAACTTAACGCCAAACATTTAAGATATTCACGATATTTTGCCTGTCGTTCAACTAACCAATAGCGTAAATTTATTACTTTATGCTTTTGAAGTAAAATATTTCACTTAACGTCAAATAAATTGTTTAAGTTGATTTCAAAACCAAGTTTTGGTTAAGTATTTGAGAGCATCTGTTATAAGAAATCATGAGAAGCATATTCTACTTAAACCACACACTGCTTTGTGTATGATATGCCTATTAATTTTTAAGTCTATCAACTATAATAAACATACGATATATATGTAAATTGTACGGTGACGAGCTCATGGTACATAGTGATCGTTACAGGCGTAATACATTAAGGCATCTATTCAACTGTGAAGTATTCAATCGTTGCCCCATACTTATGTTGTGTTGTCATCTATATATATAAAATTCTCGTGTCACAGTTTTTGTTGCCATACTCCTCCGAAACGGCTTGACCGATTTTGATGAAATTTTTTGTGCTTATCCGGTATCTATGAGAATCGGCCAACATCTATTTTTCATCCCCCTAAATGTTAGGGGTAGTCCACCCCTAAATTTTTATTTTTATTTTTTAGACAAAATTTTTAATTTCTATTTTTTTATGATACAACATACAAAAATACATACAATCCTCAATTTTCACCCTTCTACGATCAACCCTTATTTTTATTTATATGGCAAAACAACGTTTGCCGGGTCAGATAGTAACTATTATAATTCTTGCAGAATCCTAAGGCGATGACTGACAAGCACTTGGGAAACAGATATGCCACCATTTTGATTTATGTAAGTTCTATCTAATAAAATGTATAATTTCCGAATAAAATAAGCAAGTAAAACAAGAGAATACATAGGAAGGTAGAGAATAAGTAGAAATAGAAGATGACCTTTTGGCGAGGACCTTTTCTCAATTGGTCAATTCACGTTGCTACGTTATCAAGTATACTGTATAGAACTCGGAAAAACTTGGGAAATTAGTCCAAATTCAACATAAATAATAATAATAATAAATAAATAATCGTGGACTAATTCACACAGCGCCATCTAGCCCCAAAGTAAGCAAAGCTTGTGTTATGGGTGCTAGATAACTGATAAACTACTTATAAACTTTTTAAATACATACTTTCTATACATAGAACACCCAGACCCGTAACATAAATTAAAATTCATCATTTCAATTTCTGCCCGGCCGGGAATCGACCCCGGGACCTCTTGCGTGGCAGATCGGCATGTTGACCATTGAACCACTCAGGTCGTCACATGGTTACTACCAACGGTTGAAGAGGTCCACTGTCCACCTCTTCACTAAATCATCAGATCCTCATGTATCTATCATAATATTGTACCATCACAGGAATTCAGTATGTTTGCATAGTATCATAAGAATAAGTTTAGAAGTAGCACTTCAAAAAGCTGTCGCAATTTTAAAAAATGACTTAACAAGACAATGACGTCCCTCGAAATTGATCTACTGAGAAAATGAATTGTAACTAACAAGACATCCTCCTAAATTGACTTTTCTTGAAAATGGCCTGCCTCGCCAAAAGAGAAGAAGAGAGTGATATATAACCACGTAATCTAATGCAAAATGAAATGAATTGTTGGAGGATTTTTTCCTAGCACGCCGTTCGTTTTCGTAATTTGTAGCCTTTGTAGGTGCTTAGTAACCGTGGTTCCAGTCAACTGACAATTTCTGTATTTTTCGCAGTTATCAGATGTAACTTCTGGGGGTCGCACTGTGTTCTTAGAGCTGGGACTGTCTATAACCGCGAAAAAGGGATCGGCGATATTTTGGCGCAATCTGCTTCCCACAGGGGAAGGCAACAACCAAACAGTCCACGCAGCTTGCCCCGTACTGGTAGGGAATAAATGGGGTAAGCCATACCTATAATAATTCTTCACCTTACTTTTCCCTCTCTCTCGTAAAATGTAGGTAATGTCTCTGAAAGTGGATCCCACCGTCGATGAGTGATGATAGACAGTCCATAGGTACAATATTATTCATTGTTTGATATTGTATGCGATTCCTCTAATACTGATCATTCACCACACGTTGTCTCCTGGCAAAGAGTACGTTACAGATCTTGCCAAAGGAGGATTAGGAGAAGGATTTACCAAGAGATTATTGGTCTTTGTCAAGGTACTACATACGATAAACGATCAGGTTATTCAGAATCCCCGACACAGTCATTTTGTAAATGAGCTTACTTTTGTATTTTATATATAGGTTATTTCTAAAGACATAGGTACAGACAAAGTCGACCATCACTCCTGCCGTGGTTCACAACATTTCCGATTGCTGTATATCTATCGACGGCAGCCATCATTAGCCACGTGGGAGGCACCTAGGGTGGATTAAAACTCTGATAACAGAATTTATTTTTTATTTATTTCATTTATTTAACTATTTATTACACACAATAAAGAATTACAGAGAAATAACATAGACATAACTGACACAACAGGCACTGCTTATTTCTAAAAGAAATTTCTTTCAGCTTTTCTACAGAAAGAAAATGTTTAACTAAGAAATGCAGATAAGTCGTGCACTATTAATGAATAATTATAAAATACATATAAATATGACTAATTTTCATATATTCTATCAATAAATACATACATACTTATACACTTAAATATTACTACCTATAGTATAAATATATACCTCATGCGGGAGAGAGTTCCACACTCTCGCAGCATGAACAGTGAAGGAGTAGGAAAAGAAATCGGCGTGATAGATGGGGATGGCCAAAGACGATCTTAGATTTGAGCGACAAGGTTTATCTTGGGCCCGGGAGAAATGGAAGTTGGTGCGGAGATATGAGGGAGCAGAGGGATTGTGGAGGACATTGTAGAGCATAGAAAGGACATGAGCGTTCCTGCGATAGCGAATTGGAAGCCACTTGAGCTGAGCTCGAAAATCGGAGAAATGTCCTTACGCAGTCCAAAGACAGATCTTATGCATACGTTTTGGAGACGGTCTGATTTATTTAATAGGTCTTCGGTGGCATCCAAGTAGCAACAGTCAGCGTAGTCTAGGATGGGGAAAAGGAGTGTTTGTACAAGGGAGATTTTAGTTTGCAATGGCAGGAAACCTTGGACAAAATTTGAGCGAGTGTAGTGAAATATTTTTTAATTTTTTTCTGACCTCATTGACGTGCGGGACCCACGATAGACTCCCGACTCACGATCATGGACTTACTACCCAAAGGGACTGCGCACTGCTTTGACTACAACCGGGCAGAGCGAGAGTCACCATCGATAGTCCTGTGTCCCTTTCTAGTGTTGCCACCATTGTTGATGCAAATTCCGAATTACTTTTATTATTTGGCGCGGACACCGACCTCAGGGCCAGGCAGAGCTGGACCGGGTGCAATTTGAAGGTCATGTTTTCACCAGGGTAAAGCCCAAGCTTACCCTGCTACTCGGAAACTATTGGCCCTAGAACACTAGGAACTAGTGTGAAATGATAGCACTCCTCGAGATCATCATTTCGTATGCCAGCTGTCAAAGTTAAATCTTTTATAATTCGGTACCCATCGGTCCTAAAACACTAGTTTCTAGAGAGAAATGATATTTCAAATGACAGCTACAAAAGATTTAAGTTTGACAGCTGTCACCCGAAATGTAGATATCGACGAGTACTATCACTTCTCTTTAGAAACTAGTGTTGTAGGATAAATCGTTACCGAACTCTTTTATCTGTTTTGTGGATCAAAAAGTCGTAGGTTAATAATTATGTCGACTCAACGTTTGTCGGAGAAACTTTCAGTAGATCCAAAGGTATTTTCACAACTACTTTTCGGATTGTACGGATTACCTCATAATAATACCAAATTCACGGTAAATATATTTCTCCAATAATGGCAACACCAAACGTGACACTTGTCAATTTAGAATGACGGTGATTATGCCAATAACATTGTGTTTACACTGTTAGAAAGGGACAAAGGACTATCGATGGTGACTCTCGCTCTGCCCGGTTTTAGTCAAAGCAGTGCGCAGTCCCTTTGGGTAGTAAGTCCATGCTCACGATAGATAGATAGAATTTACTGAATGGGATTGGGATGTCGTCATAAAACAGTTGAGGAAAAACAGTTTTTTCTTTTGCAGTTCTGAATAGATGGCTACGTGAGACCGGTCAAGAGTTTACGTCTCTATGCACCAACGATCAAAAGAAGTCGTAATGTAATCATACACGTGATTTAATCTTCAATTGACTAAGTTCTTCCATTTTTTTTATACCACCATAGTGGTAATCTAGCTTACGGGCTGCCTGATGGTAAGGAGTCACCTAATAAACAATAAAAGCAAAGGGTTGTATCCGTTTAAGTGGACATTTACCCTTGTGTTACCTGGTGGTGTAAATCTATTTTTTTATAGTAAAAATATGTTTTACCTTTATCCGTCACTGAAATGATTGAATTTGAAAGAAAACGATAAAATTATAACAATTATTATTATAACTAGAACTGTTACAGTCAAATAAATTTTATGAATAAGAGCCATTGTAAATAAAAAATGTGTACACTTTTATTATCATTATTATTGTACATAAGCGGACCTGACCCGATTGGATCATAATTACACATTCAGTCGCCAGAATGTGCAGGTTTCATCAGGATACGGTGTTTTTCCTCCCCATAAGTATCCGTTAGTATTCAACCAAAGAGACATTAATATTGTTCTGGATTTAGTTGTTTACGTTGCATAAATTGTATTTTACACCACTGGTTCTAAATAGAAATTTTTTCCCAGTGGGAACAAATGCGTATATCGAATGTGTTCCAGGTGTACACCCACGCAGAGTTGGAAATAACTATTCCAAAATAGGATAAATAAACATGTGAAGTTCTTTTAATTTTTGGACAAAACATTGAAACATTTATTAATTTACGGTAAAACAGCCTGTGGGACAGAGGCGTGAGCTTTATGTATATATGTACAACAGTTATTTAATACAGTTCTTGTAACTCACATAGGCGGGTGGGCTTTAGTTGTAGTAGTGCCTATTAGCCCGCTAAAGAGTGTCTGTTATTCATTTCTAATATATATAATGGTATAATATATAATGGTGGCCACTCGCCTTCAGTTGGCATGCCAGGTGGCATAGATAAAATAGGCTTGTCATACTATCTACCCATGTGTGGGAAGAAATTGAAAATGAAAAAGTATTAATTGTTAATTAAGCTCTTTTTAACTGTCATAAATCTAATAGAAAAAAGTTAAACGAGCTCATCCAGGCAGGGGCGACGCATGCAGACCGATCATCGCGTACGAGTGCTCACTCCGGCGAGACACCGGGCACCGCACGTCACGCGCATAACCGTAGTCCGGCCCCAGCCAAACCGCCGCGCGCCGGCGCGAGCACCCGCACGCACCACTACGCCTTCGTGTCCAAGCCCCCTGAGTTCGGAACAAATAACTAATGAATGTCGTCTGTCTGTCAGTGCGCCGCTTCAGTTAGGAAAATGACTATATGTGGGAGAAAGAAACGGCAAGACACATTTAAATATGATTACATTACATTAATCCAATTGTAAATTTAATTTGAATGAACCTGTTTTGATTGGAATATGATATGGCCTACAAATAGGCCAAGACAACTAAATATACAATGAAAAAATTATAATAATAAAAAATAGTACAGCAAGAGCAAGCCAGTACACTAAGGCAGCACCCGTTTCAACCATATTTGAGGAAAGAGAACGACCCGACCCCCACGCCACCACCAGGCAAACTTTTAAGTAAGCATGCACTGGCAATAAATTACATATTTAAAAAAATCTTTGTTATTAAATGACTTTTAAACATTAAATCATCCTCACCCCAGTTACAAAATTGTAAGTTTATAAATATCTTCCTATTTCGAAGAGCTAGTAGTACACTATACATTTTTGTCATCTATATATTTATTAATTTTATAATAGGTTTTTAAATTAAAGCTGTTTTCAAATTTTCTTTAAATTGTGATTCAGGTAAGTTAGTAATACATTCAGGAATATTATGATAAAATCTTATACAGTTACCCATGAAAGATGAATTTATGTTACTAAGTCTGAACACCGGTGTTACCAGTTTATTCTTGTTTCTTAAATTGACATTATGAACATCTATGCTTTCTAACATACTCGTACATAATATTATCAAATATATACTGACTTCAGAATATATAAATATCACTATCAGCACACTGGCCCCATTGTATGATACCGTACGACATAATACTATGAAAATAACTGTAATAAACTAATAAACTAGCTGTATTCACATCCGTTAGCCTCCTTATTCTACGGCAAATGCAGCCCAACTCAATGATGATGATGATGATGATTCAATATGTGAGCCCCATTGAATTTTTGTATATATACTAACGGCTAAGAAAGTAGTTTTCTCCTCCAACTCATGTTGCGTTTCATTTAATATAAAATTACATTGATTACTTTATTCATTAGGAAGGCAAAAATGAACGCATTTTGTTATTTTAGAGTTAGACTAAGTTATTATTCGTTAACCAATGAAATAAATTCTGAAGAACACAGTTTACTCCGTCTATATTATTATTCGATCTCCATCTATATCTAGAGTATCCGTAGGCTGAAAAATGGGCAGCAGCGTTTTCCATTATTATATTTACAACACTGCGATCTCCAACCCACCTTGCCAAATGTGGATATTATGGCTTTAATCTTGTCTTTTCGTGGGAGAGGCCCTAAGTTATGCTGTGGACTGTTATGGGTTGTAATGATGATGACTGAAAACGTGCAGGGTAGACGTCATGCCGAATAGGCGGAGTCAAGTAAATTTTTTTCATGACAACTGACAGTCGGCATGAAGGTGAAGGAAATTCCACGAACCTATAGAAATAAGTGTTCGGGGTTGATATCTCTTAAACCACAGCAAATAAAATTTAACAAAAAATACACTGTTAAAAATGAAACCGTTATAGATGGAATGCCTTATAATATTACAAAATCACAATACAATATATATATATAATAAGAGAAACCCCTTATATTTTCGCATCCTTCCCGCTTATGGCTATAGAAGGCATAGCAGTAGCGCCAGGATTGCCAGGTTTTTTTTTTCCATTTTGGGGATATGTTCTAGATGTGGGGAAATTTTTTAATGTAGCTTTCATACAAAAAAATCATTTTGGGGAAAAATAAAATAAGAACTGGGGAAATTTATAAATACCTATCTGGCAACCCTGAGTAGCGCATCTTTTTGCGGCTTCCTGGCGCTCGTCAGCTACGTATCGGTTTTGCTGCTCCATTATTTTGTTCCGGTCACGTGAGCCACTAGGTTTTTGCTTTTGTCTGATTTTGTGCCTATCTCTGTTGTGAGTAGTTACTGCTTTGTTTCGTGTAATTTATTCTCGGATTACAATTGTAATAAAATTAAGTAAAGAAGGTTATTAATCTGCAAATCTAATTTTTTTAAATCGTTTCCATTTCTGAATAATGTATATCGTTTTTGTGCTGAATATTTCTAATTTGCTCTACTAAAACCTAAATATCTTTAAAACAGCAAGTCAGATCGCAAAAATATAAAGTACAAAGTTAAAAGTATCAAAACCAAGCAGTACAATATATTATAACACCATTTGAACTAAAATAATAATTAAATTTCTAGATTATAAAATTGCTAAAAAAAATCTAACCCCAAAACTCGATACCGATAGATCAAGAAGACAGATATTCTGTGCTCTTCTCTGAGCCATGACGACGGGTGAAACGCAACCTCTAATATTCCGCGGTGTAAGTAAACAGATTTTTTTAATTGGGTTTTTATGCTATTCAATTAATAACGAGCACCTAATGGTAAGTGGTAACTGTTGCCGATAACATCTACAATTCATACATTTAGATTGTAAATAACAAAGTTGCAGAACCGCAGATGCGTAAGGACTAAGATGAAGATGAAGGCCTCATGCCCGCAAATTCGCTGGCTACCTTATCCTTCAAACCGGAACACAAAAATACAAGCATTGTTGCTTGGAAGCAGAAATACATAAGGCAAAGTCCTCAGGCTTGAAAGCGTCCTACCACATAATAAAATATACTAGATAAATAGATTATTACTGATGTGCGTTTTACACAGACTTCGATGCGACATGCATTGTTTTCCTTCCACGTCAGGAAATCCAGCAGGCCCGACGGTATTCCAGCAATGTTGCTTAAAACGTGTGCTCTTGAAACGCCTAATGTCGCTCTCCTACTCTGTTGTGGAAGATTCGTTCTCATAAAAGGTAGCCTCTGTCATCCCAGTCCTTAAAAAGGGTGACCGCATAGACCTATATAAACTATCAGCCTATTGCGATCACCTTCCTGCTCTCCGAAGTCCAGCTTGTCGGTTACCTAGAGGGAAACCAGTTGATTAGCGACCATCGATACGGTCCAGAAACGCATAAAATTATAAACATAATTTTTATGGTAGCCGGTGTTCTGATGATAAAAAAGTAAAGCAACTTGAGCAAGCCGATTGAGCGAGCGATTCAGTATTGAAATCGAAGGCATTTGTTCCACTTTTGCTATTATCTATCTTCTTTCTTTCATTCCCAGTACTTTCATATAGCTAGTTCCACATGGAACTAATGCAACATACTAATTCCGTGTAGGTTAAAAGCCAGTTATCGATCTAAACTTTTTGTAATATAGAGTTAGCCCAGATGTTCCGCATGTATTGCGGGTTGCAGTTATCACTTTCTATCGGGTGACTTCGATATTGCCACTATTTCTTCGAGTGAATTCATTCTATAGCTTTGGAATTCTCCTTTGGTAGTTCATGCTTCAATGTATTATCTGTTGCTTTACTGACTTGAGCGGTAGATGCTATACGGATTGTGTATTATTAAGGAATATTAAAAATTGCTCTCAGCAAGCTCATCTGTTTGGAATCCTTCGAGTATTTCGATATTGCTACTGCTGTCTTATTCTTTTCATTCTTATTTATTTCTGGTTTTAATTTCTATGTATACTTTGTTTACTCCTCTACATTGTACACACAAGCTTTCTCACACTTTAGTTGGTGTAGTGTAAATGTTGTTTTATAAAAAAATCTCTATTTTGGCTTTTATGCTGATGGCTGTAATATCGATTGGTATTAAATGTATTGCATGGCCAGATCGCAGTGTGGCCATTGTATTCCTACCTACATCTAGTATCCCACAATTATATTTAGTGTTTCTCTGTAACTTAATATCCATTGCTGTTGTTTCAAAAATAGTATTAAGCTTAGCAATTTCTTGAAAGTGATGTGTCTTAACCGTCAATTTTCAATACTTCACATTGGTTTTACGTAGGTATTGCAAAAGTTATTGTGCGCGATTAAACAAACAATTTGACAAGACGTTTTGATCAGCTTTTATAGTATTTTGGATTTAAATTAAAAGAAGCTTCTTTGAGAGACTTGTATTTGACAATGCAATTGCCCATGCAAGTGATTTTCAATTAGAACACAGCCCTATTCCATCATTTTAAACTTAAAAACAAAATAATTTCGTTTAGGTCATTTGCTAATTTTATTACAGTTTTATTGTCATCGCGCTAGAAATGTATGTTCCCCCAGTTGTAATTATAATAAATGAGAATTTATATACGTTGCACGATAAAATAATCATAAACATGCCTTACCATTTCACACATAACAGTGTGTACTGCTTCCTATTTTTGATGGCCCATTTCGTGTTTGGAGATTTCTATTCGGCAACATCTGAATTGAGTTCTCTTATTTCGATACAATATAGGTTAAAGAATGAAATTAAAAACTATATTGATCACGAACGCGAAAAACTTAAATTACTGGAACAGTAAGTGTAAACAAGGCTTTCATGGCTTAGTGCTCTTTACAGTCAAAATAATCATGATAATCCTTGTCTGAGCGGTCAACCCCGGCTTCTGCTAGGGTCTGCACTTCGCTCTGTCTTCGACATCCTCTGTGCCCTTTTGTAGGTGAAGAGGTGTTCGGGTCTCTTATGTAAGACCGTGTTAAATACGGTCAACTCATCGAGAGCATCTGATTTTAAAGTGACTAGTTTATTTCAAGTTGCTAATTTGAATTTAACTTCCGTTATGATTCCCTTTTCTAACAATATGTGCTTACAATGTGTGTTAATTAGTTACCAGACACTCCTAAATAAAGATCAAGCCAAAGTGTTAGAAAATATAAACGGATACCTGGATAATCCTCTTAACGCTTTCACCCTCATAAAGAGACTGACTATGGATCTGGAGTTGATCGAGTCACAGATTGCAAACACTCCAGGTAAATCAAAGTCAAACTTTTCATAATGTGAGACACTATAAGGTGTATTGAACTCATCATGAGTACTTATAGGTATGCATTTGACCTAACATTTGATAGATAAAATCAATAAATAGTATTATATTTTATAACTCTTTTTTTTCATATTGTCCAATATACAGTTTTATTTTCAGCATTTTGATACAAGCGAGTCTATATTCAATAAACGATATTAAATATGTAGATAATCCAGTTGCTATACTTGTGTAAGGTTATCAGATAAAATCATTCAACGAACTAATTGATTAAACACCTTTTGCTTTAATAATTTTGAAAGACAATTACTAAAATGTAAAAGAAAATACAAAGCCAAAAATCATTTTAATGACTTCTTATGGGTCTATTTTAATTTCAGTTTTCAAAAGAACAAAGCACAAATATCCCGTTCGAGACGACTTAACAGGAGCTGTCGAAGGGTTGGAACGCCTACGCAGCACCTATCTACTCAATATCACAGAAATGGCCAACGGCATATTGAAAGGTGCAAAAAGGTAACTAAAACTGTTACAATTAAAACCCTAATATTTACACAGTAAGCAACTCCACATCATCATACAACATTAAACCGATTACATCACTCGTTCCCAAGGCTGTAACTCCTGTTCAGCCACGGTGTAGCGACATCTATCGCTCCACTAAGGAAACTCAACGATACTCACATTACGAGTACACGAACACAAGGTTGGCAAGCATCCGCACATAGATGGCGCTATCCGTCCTGCATCGCGCTAGAGAAATGTGCCAACTTCCACGGCATATATACAACTTCCGACGATCAACTGTCGGACCCTTGGTCCCCTGGTCACCACACCCACCCAGGTGGGTAATTACCCTTTTCTACCTTCTCACCATCTTTGCTTGCCAACATTGGCGGCTACCATTATCCTACTCCGCCAAAACGGGACTATTAGAGTCTGAAAATTGATATACATACACACGATTGCGACGCACTAAATACCAGTCGACTCATAGCTAAAATGGGAAATAAATGCATAGAGACAGGAAGATCTGTTCCACGAATAAAATAAACCACTTTGGTTTTTTTAAAGGTAAAAGTCAATAGGCACAATTAAGCTAATCTTGTCTAAGATCTAAGCACGTAATCTCCCGTATCGTCCTGCTAATCCTACTAATATTATAAATGCGAAATGGGATGTTTGTTACTACTTCACGCAAAAGATTGGAGCTGAACAGATTTTGGGATTTTTTAGAAATTTTGCGTATTGCCCAGAATAGCACTTATGTAATAATTGATCCCAAAATTCAATGTGATTCCCACGGGAACTGGTCTGGAATGTTATAACTGAATTTTACGCGGACGAAGTCGCGAGCAAAAGCTTGTCGCTCATAAAAAGGTCACAGGTAGTAGTTTAGATTCAGTTGATAATTAACCTTAAAATATACTGTCTGTCTCCCTGCCTCTCCCTACTGCATTTTCTTATTATACTTTGAGTATTGACAGTGGTCAACCAAGTGATATAAATTGAAAATATACTTGCCCAGCTAATACTGTTTAGATTTCATGACTTGTTTAAGTCATTCCTTATGGCGACATTCGGTAAAATTAATGTTACCTTTGTATCTGTTTTCATTTTCAGCGAGCCATTGTCAATTTACGATTGCCTTGGCCTAGCAAGCATACTATACCGAAATAATAACTACAATGGTTCTTTAGACTGGTTAGCTCAAGCCTTGCTAAAGTACAGTTTAGGTGAATCTACATATCCTTATGGGTTAAAGATTATCTTATCTGGACTAGCTCGTGCCTATGAAGGATTACGTGAGTAATTAAAATGTATGTCATGCATGTAAGATTGTGACACTCGTGATTTTCTTTTCAAATAAAACTGTCAGTTATGTATTAGTTATCGGGTAATTACATACGGGCCACTGACGGAGCCGTCAGTGGCCGACACCGTCCGAGCGTCCAGGCCCCGCTGCCGCCACCACGATTTGCAATATATATAATTTTACCGGGATATTCCCAGTGACCCAATCGCAATGACAGTAAAATGGGAAAAAAGTAAAAAGTTATATAGGTCGACAACTTAACTGGTATATCGCCTGCGCGGTGGTGGGGGGCAGAGTGGGTAACGTCATGTGACGTTTCGGGGCTGAGCGCGGGGGCGCGGGGCAAGAACTTGAAGAAACGTTTCTCAGTGCGCTCGCGGACTCCGCACAGCGCGGTTAGTTATTTTGTTACGAACGCTCGGAACAACGCACACGAGATTAATTTTCCGAAGATAAATCCTGAGATGGAGGCTCGAAAATATTTGTTAAAAAATTCCTAGATACAAGATCCCTTTCATGCTCAAGCACATGATCACGTCACAATTGTGCTGTCCGCCCACCCGAAAGGTGTAGATTTCCAAAAGGATTAAATGGGCACGCCTCTCTGTAGCAAGATGGACCGACGACCTGGTCGGCGGTACCTGTACGAAAGGTCGCGGGTATCAGCTAGATCCGCATGGCAGAGGACCGGCATTTGTGGAGATATCTGAGGGAGACCCAGCAGTGAGATATCTCAATTCGTTAAAACAAAATCGGTTAAGCCACTCTTTGGCAAACATTAGGTTTCTCGTCACGGGATATAATATCTTGGAACAAGTTCGGGCATAATATCGTGTGCATTATTTTTCCGAGGAACGTCATCGTGTGATGTTTCGCGGAAAAAAATGCTTACTGCACCGCGCCCCGCACCCCCGCGTTCATCCCTGAAAAATCACCCTCCCACCTACCTCACTTTCCGCAGGTGATATACCAGTTGTGTTGTCGACCTATAGAATAAGTTACTAACAATTAGTCTTAATATTGATACTAACGAAATATGGGCTTATACAATGTATACGTACTATAGATACATTGTATTGCCTGAAATAAATGTTTTATTATATTTTTTTATATTTCAACAGTCTAGGCCTTTGCCCAGCAGTGGGATGATTCGGGATAATATAATAATAATAATATTTCAACAGGTAGCATGTTTGTGAATGGTCAAATCAATTATTAGTTGTTCTTTACAGCCCATTATCCATTTTGTTCTTCGGCTAATATGTTATATTTATGTAATATGTAATTATGTTCTATAGGCGCAGTGATCTTGTTTGTAATGACAGATGTAAGGATTTTGTATATAGTAGGTAAGCAAGTGATGGGTCTGCATTGTAAAGAGTGTAGATTTTTCAGCTTTTGGAAGCATATACTTGACGCCTGTTGCAATATAATGCGGTATAGTTTGTGTGATTCAAATTCAAACAAAATATTTTATACCAGAAATTGTGTATATTATCGAGACCAGGAGACGTCCAATTATGTTGTTTACCAGTAGTATTTTTCATGTAGTCTCCTGTAAACTCCTTAAAGTCAATTTCTTCTTCCGTTCGTTTCTTCATGGATCCTACCTAGGTTATCATTGTGGTATACTTGATTTACAATGCTGTCCATCGACGGCATTCATTGCTATGCGGATGACAGTACTGGAGACGCCTTTTATACGGGTCGGGCGAATATCCCTCGTGCCATATTGGAGGAAAGTCGCGAAGTACTTGTGTCTAAAATCGAGAGTACTTTATCGAGAATCTCCGATTGGGGACGACTAAATCTAGTCTAATTCAACCCCACTAAGACACAAGTATGCGCGTTCACCGCAAAGAAAACTCCATTTGTTGTAGCTCCTCAGTTCCAGGATACACAGTTTACCATCTCTAAGAGCATACACATCCTAGGTGTCGACATCTCCAGTGACGTCCAGTTTCGCAGTCATTTGGAAGAAAAGGTCAAGCTTGCATCTAAAAAGCTGGGTGTACTTAACAGATCAAAGCAATACTACACGCCGGGGCAACGGCTTCTCCTTTACAAGGCTTAAGTCAGACTCCATCTGGAGTATTGCTCTCATCTATAGGCGGGAGCACCGGCATATCAGCTTGGTCCTTGTGACTCGATCCAAAAGTGCGCTGTGAGAATTGTCGATGATACTATGCTCACAAGTGGTATTGAGCCGATAAGTCAGCGGAGGGATTTCGCCTCCCTTTGTGTGTTCTACCGCTTGTACAACGGTGTTTTTTCTGAAGAACTGTTTGACATGATGCCTACAGCTACATTCTTTCATCGCACCGCTCGCCATCGACAGGGAGTTCATCCTTACACCTTGGAGCCAAATTGGTCGCGAACTGTGCGGTCCCAAAGGAACTTTCTCCCACGCATACTAAGGTTGTGGAATGATTTACCTGGAGAGGTTTTCCCTGGTGAGTACAACATGGAGTTCTTCAAGAAAGGGGTTAAAAGGTTTTTACGGGGTCGGCTACGCGTGGGTGATGCCCCTTGTATTACAAACGTCCATAGGCTGCGGTGACTGTTTACCATCAGGCAGGCCGCAAGCTTGTTTGCCACCTTAGTGGTATAAAAAAAAACAGGTAAGCGGGCCATCTGATGGAAAGTAGTCGACGCCGCCTATGGACATCAGCAACACCAGGGGAGTCACCAGTGCATTGCCCGCCTCTGAAGAGGCCTCTAATATACCTCTTGAACGATCCCATGTCATAGTCCAAAGGAAACATTGTGGCTGGGAGCTACAGAACCATCTATTGACATTTTGTAAAACAAATGACAGCTGTCGAACTGTCATTAGGTAATAAACTGATTTCGAAATTATAGTTCCCTTGGTCAGTTGAGAATGGTTTTTTTTCGGGTACTACGCTTCCTGTGGACGAGTTCGAGTGTTTATAGATTGGTACTCTGCTTTAAGTTGTGATATTACTTGTGGTTGTGATTATGTCTGTGGTGTTTGTGTATCATCTGGGTCGACAGTAATATCTTCACTTAATTGGTTCCCTTTATTTGTACCCTGAATTGCTCTCTTCATATGTGGTTTCTTGTAATAAGTATTTGTTTTTAATTATCCTCTTCTTTAGTCTGAAACTCTTGACTCTGAAAATAAGGTCCGTAAGGAAAGTATGTGAGAGGGGTGTTGAGATGGTTCGGGCAAGTGCAAATGGATGAAAGACAATTGAGGAAAAGGTATATAGCGCGAATTTGGAAAATCGGCCCTTAACAGGACGAATTAGAAAAATATTCACTGATCAGATCAGTGATGTTCGCAAAAAAAAACTGGAGTCTAAAGTGGCAAAAATCACAGAAGATGTATGACAAGAGTTTTGTATATATGCGAGTCTTGGGAGTTGTGTCAGGACAGAGCAAAGTGGGGGTCCATAGTCCATAGTCTGCCTACGCCACCAGAGAGACAGAGCCGCCAGGTCAGACGCGTGAGCTTTATGTATTTATGTAATAACAAGTACGCATAATTAATGTATTACGTCTTTTTTCCACTTCACTGACGATCAACTGTCGGACCCTTAGTCCCCTGGTCACAACAAGCCGGCTAGGTGGGTAATTAATTACCTTTTTCCACCATCTTCATCTTCACTTGCCGAAATTGGCGGCTAACTAATCTCCGCCAATATCATAATAATTCAGCTTTCAGTTATTAACTTAAGCCAATAAATAATATACGTACCACCATCTAATGGGCGCGCGCTGACCTCACTAAGTCGCAGACCGACGGACATGGCTCTAGAGAAGTTTCTTTTGCGGGTTCTGCGAGGACCGCACGTAAACTCCATATTTGACCGCTCTAGGATAATGATGATGACCCAATATTACTTAATGTCAGTTAAAATAGTAGATACTATTTCAGATGATGAGACGAATACCCAGCTATGGTCAAACCGGATATCTACAATGCACACCCGAGATCAGTTACAAAGCTACAAGGAAATGGCCGAAGTACTAATAAAAGTTTGTAATGAATATTCTAACTGCTGATCATTATACTCGAACTTCATCGAGTTAGGTTGATAGATAGATACAAGAAGACAAAATTTCATAATTAGAATCCGTTAGAACTGAACATGTGTAAGACAAATTCTCAGATAGACAATTCAGTGAGATTCGGACTACGTCAGAAACGACTTCCACTTCGCGGTCATCTAAAGTCCAAAACCAAGTACACTTCGAGAAAGCTGCTAGATACCCTGAGTAGAGCGAAGCGGTATATAGCATGGTAGTGGTCCTATGTCTGGACCGGGGGCAGAGTAGTTTTACCTTTTTCCATATATTTGAGTTAAATGTTTGAGCTCCATGCAGAAATTGACTTTTAAAAAACCGAGCCTGCATTTTTTCAAATGCCCGCAACATATTTTTGCGACATCCCATTGTACAAGCGTCCAAGGGCAGGTGATGTCATTTACCAACAAGTGGCCGGCTTCTCGCATCTTGCCTTTTTCTGATATTGAAAAAGTAAAAAATTGTTGTTCTTGTTTAAAAAATCAGTCATCGCCGAGATTGCCACCAGCGCAGACTGATTTTCCACAAAAGGACCCCTTGTGCAGAGGAGACATCAATGTTTCAAAAGAAGTTCAGAAGAAGTAAGTATCCAAACTAATATAATAAATTTAAAGTAACTCTGTCCTGTCTATTATATTTTCACTAAACTGCTGAACAGATTTGAGTAACATTTGCAAGGAGGCAGGAGAAAATATATAGGCAACATTATCGAATTCGCGGGCTTTAGCTATTACTTACAATATGATACACGTAAATATTGTTTTGTAGCGTAATATTAAGTCGTTCGTAAACGAGAGGTACCGAATTCGACCCCCAGTGCCACAACGTGGCATAGTTTGGCTCGACTCCGTGACTTTGACTTTGCCAGCTTGTAGACGAGCTTTTGCCCTTCCATAGTATCCAAGGGATCGTAGAGCGGAGCGAGCTGGGCCGACCGAACTTTTGTTACCGCCATTTTAGCTCGTCACTTTGGTCCCTAGTAGTAGGGTTGCGCAGTTAGGTATTATTTTTACCCGACTGCGGCGAAGCCCAAATTGAATGGTTATGTTTGGTCTGTATATATTATGTTTGTATGTATGTCTGTTTCTTTGCTCCCTCGTAACTACTAAAATAAACAGATTTTGACAATTTACACTTCGATTCATTTGTCTTGCTGACGCAAGTGTCACGGGTGTGTTAAAAGTAATATATCTCGGGCTTGGAGCGCCATAATATTGTGAGGTACAAAAATAAAAAAAAAGCTAATTTATAAAAAAAATTACATAATATATCTGTATCTATATATCCATATATATTTAGGTCATCATAATGAGTCCCCGCACCTACCTACCTATGCCTATACCTATTTATTCACTACAATCTGCTACTTCATTATTTTTTTGTATTTTTTTTGTTACTTTTCAGTTTCTTTGAAATTAGACAATTTATATTCTAAGTAGGTGTGCTTAGCTATTTATACATTTTCAGGTTAAAATGTTTCTACATAACTCGTAATAATCCATTTCTGAAACTGGCTCCCTTCAAGTTTGAACAACTCCATATCGATCCGGAAGTTAATATGGTGCACGACGTGATGAATGATAAGGAAATGCAACATTTTATAATTGAAGCCAGTCCTAGGGTAATTGTTCCAAAGTCTTCTCATCATATTTTAGAGATCTAAAAAACTTCAAACATAATTTTTTTCGTTACTGAAATGAAACACCTTTTATTAGGGGGGGTTATGGGGTCCCACCACCATCTTCGGGGCCCTAGCCAACCTCACATGCGCGTGGTACCTCTGATGGTAGACGGACGAGACTCTGGCGAATCAGTTTTTCCTTAACAGGTTGTGCGGGTCGGATGGGAGTCGACGCATGTAAAAAGCCAATCCCCAAAAAAAACTATGGCAGGTCAGTTAAAAAACCGGACACGGCGTCGCCGCAAAACGACGGGCAGGAGGATCGCCCTACTTCTGTGTCAAGTCGGTTTGGGTTACCGGGTCCAGGGCGGGCCCGGATAAAGACGTTAGCCCACAAGAAGGTCCGTTTCGCTACCTGGAACGTTGGTAAATCTGAAGGCCGTCGGACCCGATGGAGTTCCTATTGAGGCATGGAAATCGATGGGCTCTCATGGTGTAAGTATCCTTACCGACCTTTATAACCGCATCCTCCTTACCGGGAAGATACCCAACCAAAAGAGGCTGAGTATAATTACTCCAGTCTACAAGGGCAAGGGCTAGGTGCGGGAGTGCACTAACTAACTCGGTATAAAGGTGATGTCTCACACCATGAAGCTCTACACGCGGATCCGACAGGAGTGTACAATCTCGGAGTGTCAGTATGGGTTTCAGCCTGGTTGTGGGACCATGGGCCCCAGTGGCGTGCACTACATAAAGACAAAAAGACACTGCCTACCCTATCATTCAGTTGTGATAATAATATTTTATAATTATCTACAAGTAATTACTACTCTACTAATTATACTACCTACAATATCGGTGCTTAATTAATCGTATTTTTAAAACAGCGCCACTTATCGATAACAGGTGTTACCTATGTAATGTATCGTTGCACTATACCACGCTATACTAGCGCCGCTATGAGCGCACAACGGGAAAGACACAAACGATTCGTGCCTTAATATGTCTATGTGTGCCTTGCTGCCTATTTATCTTCATTGGTATGCATTCCTATTAAATACGTGGCACGTGGCAATGCCACAAATATGCACACAACCGCATAGAGTAGGCAATGTCTTTTTGCATAAAAAATTACGACAGTGACCGAAGTCTTTAGAACCGAAGGTGTTAGTTGGTCATTGTAACTATTTAAAAAGTAGATTGATAAAGTATAGCTCTAATTTAAATTATACCATTACATTTTTGTCGTATTTTTATACTGCAATTGTAAAATGCTGAGTTGCGGGTTGCCCGCCATTATTTGTTTATTTCGTTTTTGTTCTGATTTATGAATATTCGTGGGAAAAATGGATAACATTAACTATGAATGCTGTTCAGGTGGTGTTTACATAGAGATAATAAACAATAACGCATTCTCAAAACTATCTTTCAGAGAAAAAATCAAGTAATCGTGAAAGGCCGTTGTATTGTACACCTGATTTTCAAATAGTACAAACCAAAGGTGAAATAAGTAGGTACTTAAACCCAAATCAGTATGAGTCATATTATTGGCTCTCAGGTTTCTTAAACAGTAATCGATTTAGTTGTTTTGTTTCCTGTGTATTTTATTTTCAAATAATAAAACCGTCTTGAAAGACGCTGGTTACACCGATTTGCACAATTATTCTACGGCAGCATCATACCTACACTACATCATTATTTAATCCATAAGACGACGATTTAAAATTTAGATGTAGTATTTTCTGCAAGTTAATACAGCTTTTAATAATTTTTGCCTACCCTGTCTAAAAACTCTGTGCACGCCACTGATGGACCCCGTATTTGCCCTGAGAACTCTTATGGAGGGATACAGATCAAAGAACACGCCACTGCATTTCTTGTTTCTGGACATGCAGAAGGCCTTTAACTGTGTCCCTCGGGAGATGATCTGGTGGGCATTGCGGTCCAAGTCGGTGCCCGAGACCTACATTGAGATTATCCGAGACATATTCCACGTATCTGATTCAATAGTGAGGACTGCTGTTGGTGATGCCAACCCTTTCCCTATTACCGTTGGGGTACATCAGGGCTCTGTACTCAGCCCACTGCTATTGAACGTGATATTAGACGTACTGTCAGACAGCATACGAGACTACCATGAGGAGCCTCCGTAGCTGCTCATGTATGCTGACGATATCGCGCTGATAGAGTCGGACAAGGAGCGACTAGTCCAACGTGTAAAAAAGTGGAAGGAGTCACTGAACGGCGGTCTAAAAATTAATGTGGCGAAGACAAAGTATATGGCCTGCAATAGTGCAGATCCTCTACCTGTGCGCATAGGCGAAGATGAAGTCAAACGCACAGATCAGGCCAGATACCTGGGATCTGTACTTAGCGCAACTGGGGACATCGACAGCGATGTCAAAGGCCGAATATTCGCAGTTTGGGCCAAATGGCGGGAGGTGACAGGTGTCATTTGCGACCTTAGAATGCCGATAAAGCTGAAAGGACAGGTCTATAAAACTATTATTAGACCTGCTCTACTATACGCCAGCGAGACTTGGCCCCTACTCTCTAGTAGGGGACACAAGCAGGAGCAGCTCGTCACGGAAATGAAGATGCTGCGGTGGATGTGCTGAGTTTTACGGAAGGATCGAGTTCGAAACGCCCACATTCGGGGTAGCCTTGGCGTCTGTGACATCGCAGATAAGCTACAAGAGTGCCGCTTTCGATGGTATGGCCACGTCTTGAGCAGACCGACAAAATACGTGGAGAACAAATGTCTGGCCATGCCACCCCCGCCAGGCACGGAAAGGAGAGGTTGGCCAAAGAAGCGATGGCTTGACGTCGTCAAGAATGACATGCGTGCTAACAATGGAGGATGCCGAAGACCGAGCGAAGGAGCCAAGAAGAGTAGGAAGGCGGACCCCGGGCCCTCGCGGGCCGCGCGGGAGCGCAACCGGGACATAACGCCGAGATGATGATGACTGAAATGAAATACCGTAGGTTCTCATGTTCTTAAACTTTGTTGCCTATTCAACTAATATTTACGCTTACGTCTTTACCACACGGTACACTCATTGTTCATGTTATGGACCAAGGATTGCCCAGGGAATGCCCGGTCAATATTTATAATTGATAATAAAGTAATGCACTTACTACATTTGACAAAATTCAGTCGACTAAAGTGTTGTGTGGGGGGATCGTAAGACGGTTACCACCCGTTAGAGATAGGGAGCAGCCAATCCGGTGATACCGCGTGTAGGGCCAATGATATGCACGCCTACCTCTAAACTGAAATGAAATAGTGCCTCGCGCGAAATAAACTCATCTGGATTGGAGAGTGGCGATTACATATTAGAAATCAACGGGTTGGTAGAACTGCCACAGTAACTGTAGCTACTGAATGAACAACCTTCCCCCCTTGTTGGGGAATCGTTGGAAGGGGAAGGTTGGGGGGTCGTTGGAATCCCTTCACTGGATTAAGGGGATTAAGGGCACCGAACGCTCTCATATTAAGCCCACCATGTTTGCTCCACCTATACTGCAATAGACTACGATGCTCTTTACTACTTACTATGGTTATGTTCAGTGGTCCACACGGACGAACTCGCAGGCAAAAGCTAGTACTGTTTCCCAAACTGCTCAACCGATTTTAATTCGGTTCGCAAAAGCCATTGCGATCAAACTGGCTCCCAAATGAAATAAATCGCATATATATCAGTTTAACAGGGAGATACAATGCCACAGATACACAGAGTCACGATATACATGCCAAAGTTATAGTAGTATACTATATGTGTCCTCTTATTGACATGTGTCCTGTGTCTTGTTTTTATTTGTGTGTGGCATTGTAGGATAAAAATTAGCAATATTCGCAGAGCTGATAAAAAATCTGATATTCGATAGAGTTCGTCAAGAAAGTACCTATCATGTGTCTAACTCTTATTTATAATTTATACTAACGTATTCTCTGTATTCAGTAGACAGAATGAGGATAAGTTCAGAAAAGGAACCCAGGTACATATACGATGGTAACTGTTGGCTAAACTGAAAATTAAGATAAATTAGGCAACTAATTGACCTAGTCCAAATTGCTGGGTTTGTACATTTCATTTTTATAATCATCATCATCACAGCCCATAACAGTCCACTGCAGGACTTCGGGCCTCTCCCACGAAAGGGGAGGTCATTGCCATAATCTCCACGCTTGGCAGGCGGGTTGGAGATCGCAGTGCAGTTGATGTAAATCTACCCAGAAAGATGCTGCTGCCCACCTTTCGGATTTGTCCCTTAGTCGCCTCTTACGACACCCACGGGAAGAGATGGGGTGGTGCTATTCTTTGAGGTGGCGGCACCACACACCACTTTTATAATGGCTTACCATTATATGCATTTCCTAGAAAATGTATACAATTCCTAGGTTTTACACATTTCCGGTAACAATTACAACAAGTGTCTCTGTATGAACTTCATGATATCAACCAGAAGACGCCCACTGCATCCGTCTATACCTGAAGGTAGTAAAAATATCTTATGTTACAGATGGCAAGAACCAAAGTATATCAGACACATACCTCAGGTGACTCAGAATACTCGTATTCGCAGCACCGTATTTCTAAAAATACCTGGTTTAGTCCTTCATATTCTGATATAATGGATCGAGTCTCCAATAGAATGGCAGACTTTTCTGGCTTGGATCTGGGATCGGCTGAGTACTTACAAGTGGCCAATTACGGAATTGGAGGACATTATGGACCGCACGTCGATTATTTTATAGTAATAATACTTATTCATTTATTCGTCTGTTGATCGGGCCGTTTATACCGACCGGTTCACCAGGAAACTGCAGCCATAGGCCTATTCAGTATTTTTGTTTGAACGTGCTAACTATGAATAGATATATGAATCGGATAGTTATCAGGTCCCGGTGTTGGTCCATGCTGTTAATGTCGAGGAAAAAGCTAATCATTTAAAAAACAGATTTATTAAAATCGGTCATTTAGAATTACCTCCTGCAGACATGAGTTGCATTCCATAGTGTGCCACTTGAAATTATCGTTGCCCCGAATATTGTCTTGTCATAACTATTGTATTCCTCTACCTTTAATAGGGGTGCCCTGCCAATTGGGGAGCTAGTTCTTTTTTTTATAATAAATCTAGCCAGTAATTTGACCGCCATCTCACTTGCGGCCGAAGATGGAGTATGTCTGTCTCGGAACATCCTATTTAAGCTAGCCTTGAAGGCGTCCAGATGATTATGATCAGGAAACTCTCAAAGGTAGGCAACGTGTCCCATTCGATTCCAAATCCACGACATAAGGATGAAAGCAGTCGCCCGGATCGCGTTTCCTAATAACGGAAAGGGGCCGGCGGTTTGACGTCGTACAACTGCTTCGCACACTCTCAGACATACAACCTGTAGCATACCGACAGACGCGTGACCCTTCGCCAATGCTCGAAGGTCTGCAGCGTAGCTTAAATCTAATACGGGTCACAAATAATCCTCTTTGAACGTTTTTTCACCGAATCCAAAGTAGCTAGTTGGTATGTATTTGAGTGATTATTCCAGAAGTAGCAGCAGTAGATTCTGCATGCAAGATCGGAATTGTGCTTTATATAACTCAATGTGGTTTATGTAACAACACCGGAAGCCTGTAGTATTATTATACTGTGATCGAATTTAAATGCCGCCGACTGACAGTAAAATCAGCTTAGTATACTTAAATTTACTTAAAGTAACCTTAGTTCTTGATAGATCTTTAATTCTTGCAGAATCCTAACTTGATGACTCTTAAGCAATTGGGAAACAGATATGCAACCATTTTGATTTATGTAAGTTCTATCCAGTGAAATGTATAATTTCCGAATAATAAAAGCAAGTAAAATAAGCGTATACATAAGAAAGTAGAGAATAAGTAGAAGTAGAAGAAGACCTTTTGGCGAGGCAGGTCATTTTCTGGGTTAGTCATCTTCTCAATAAATCAATTTCGAGGGACGTTATTTTCTGGTTTTGTTATCTTTTAAAATTGCGACAGCTTTTTCAAGTGTTTCTTCTAAACCGATCCTTATAGTGATATGCATTCATACTGAATTCATAAAGAGTTCTACTATCTACCTCTTGACACTATCATCAGCCCCTCATCACCAAACATACTGTATAGAACTCGTCAAAAGTAACGAAATGAGTCCAAACTCGACTTGGTTACTAGCAACGGTTGAAGAGTTCCATGGTCCACCTCTTGACAGTGTTATCGGACCCTCGTCATCAAGAATGTTGAATAGAACTCGTCAAAATTCGGCAAATGAGTTCGAACTCGACTTGGTTACCAACGGTTGAAGAGGTCTGCTATTTACCTCTTTACTCTGTCATCAGACCCTTACGTGTATATCATAATATTGTACCATCAGAGGAATTCAGTATGTATGCATAATATCATAAGAATCGGTTTAGACCTGAAAAATCTGTCGCAATTTAAAAATATGACTAAACCAGTGACGTCCATTGAAATTGACCTACTGAGACAATGACTTGGAACTAACATGTACTGAGAAAATTACTTAGAACTAACATGACGTCATCCTAAATTTACTTTAAAAAAAACGGCCTTCCTCGCCAAAAGAGAGGAAGAGAGTGAAATATAACCACGTAATCTAATAAAGTTATAACACGATCCCTATTAGTTACCTATAAAAAATCTTAACCGACTTCAAATTAGATTTATTTCATTGTAGTTAATCCAGAGTAATTACTGCACACTTCCTTTCGTTCAACCATTTCCATCACCAGAGCCGCACTGAGCGAGTCTAGCAAAATAAAATGAATTGTTGGCGGATTTTTTCCTAGCACGTCGCTCGTTTTCGTAATTTGTAGCCTTTGTAGGTAAGCACCTACCAATGTTACCAAGCGGTAACCGTGGCCCTAGTCAACTGACAATTTCTTTATTTTTTGTAGCTATCAGACGTAACTTCTGGGGGACGCACTGTGTTCTTAGACCTGGGACTGTCTGTAGCCGCGAAAAAGGGGTCGGCAATATTTTGGCGCAATCTGCTTCCCACAGGCGAAGGCAACGACCAAACATTCCACGCAGCTTGCCCCGTACTGGTGGGGAATAGATGGGGTAAGCCATAACTATAATAATTCTTCACCTTACTTATTTATTTATTTGATTTAAGTGTTTATTGTACACAATAATGATATGCAGAGAAATATAACAGTATAAAAGACAGTTGTGTCAGGCGCTGCTTATTTCTAAAAATATTTTTTTTCCAGCAAGCCTACAGAAGAGAGATGCTAGACTAAAGTAACGTAGATACGACGTTCACAATAATTAAATATATAAATACATAAATATATTATATTATAATATATAGGTATATAAAGCTAATATATAATAAGTTAAGTGACATATTATGAAAACAACAAACAAGATATAAAATACATAAATATATAAGTTATGGACTAGACAGGGAAAGATAATATTCCTTAACTCTCTTTTTAAATGTAGACAGTGACTGACTGTCACGCACATTATGTGGCAGTTAGTTCCACTTCTTACTTCTTTTATTACATTACCTCCCTCTCGTAAAATATAGGTAATGGCCCTAAAAGTGGATCCCACCGTCGATGAGTAATGATAGACAGTCCACAGTTACAATATTAATTAATTGTTTGATATTGCTATTGATTCCTCAAATACTGATCATGCACCACACGTTGTTCCCTGCCACAGAGAACGTTAGCTATCCTGCCAAAGGAGTATCAGGAGAATAATTTAGCAAGGTATTATTGGTCCATGTCAAGGGACTACATACGATGACCGATCTATAGGTTCTTTACATTACAAAACACAGTGATTTTGTGAATGGGCTTAGTTTTGTATTATATACATAAGTTATTCCTAAATACATAGGTACAGACAAAGTCGACCATCACTCCTGCCGTGGTTCACATAATTTACGATTGCTGTTTATCTATCGACGGCAGCCATCATTAGCCACGTAGGAGACACCTAGGGTGGATTAAAACTCTGATATCAGAATTTCTTTTTCTCTTGCAGTTCTGAATAGATGGCTGCGTGAGACCGGTCAAGAGTTTACGTCTCTATGCACCAACAATCAGAAGAAGACGGAGGCGTAGTAATGTAATCATACACGTGATTTAATCTTCAATTGACTAAGTTCAGTCTTTCATTGTGGATCCTAGTAAACAATAAAAGTAAAGAGTTGTATCCGATCAAGTGGACATCTACCCTTGTGGTTACCTAGTGGTCTAAATCTATTTTTAATAGTAAAAATATGTTTTATCTTTAATCGTTAATGAAACGATTGAATTTGAAAGAAAATCACAATATTATAACAATTATTATTATAACTAGAACTATTTCAGTCAAATAACTTTTATGAATAAGAGCTATTGTAAATAAAAAATGTCTGCACTTTTATTATCATTATTATTGTACATACATGGCTTTATTGGTGGAATAATAATTATCATCTTGGCGTTAATGTCCGGTTTGAGCTCTTACGCACGAGGGCGAGTCCCCCTAAAGCGAAAACTAACCTTTTAAAGTGGCCGTGTGGTGTCCGGCAGAGTAGAATAGCACCAACCCCTTACACTCGTGGGTGTCGTACAAGGCGACGAATGTTTTCGAGGCAAAAGATCTAAGCGCCTCCGTAGACTGGAAAATGGGCAGCAGCATTTTCCATTGTTATATTATAACACTGCGATCTCCAAACCGCCTGCCAAGCGTGGAGATTATGGCAATAACCTCCCTTTTTGTGGGAGAGGCCCTAAGTCCTGCAGTGGACTGTTATGGGCTGTGATGATGATGATGATTCGATAATGTTACGGTTCGCGGCAATAAAAAACAGTGCTTTAGATTAGACGATATCCGTGGTATTGTTTGTGAATGATAAGATGAGAATGAGATTGCTGCATCGACTAAGCTACTAATGAACACAATCAAAATACTCACAGACAAAGTTGTGGCGCTAGAACACGTAGTTAAAAGCTTACCGAATCAGGGTTACACATCAGGGTGTGCTTCTTGAGAAATGTGAGTCTCCCAATCTACCCGTCGATGTTATCTCTGTACAGTCCGACGAGGATGGCGGTGGCATCGAAAACGAATCTGTGTTGCTGCTTGTTATGATTAAGCCTAAAACAAAGGAATTAAAGGCAAAGCCGAAAAAAGGAATGACGAATCTCCCAAATAAAGCTGATCATGAAGTTTCGATCGCAGAGTTCGCCATTGAATGCAATCCCATCTGCGTCCGCTACCGTGGAGGCGGCGCCTTTCAATAGGAATCCTGGAAGTGATGTACAGGTTGAAGTGGCGGAGCGTTCTAGACTGTCTTAAGCCGCAGTTTTACGTGGAACGGCAACTCCAGGTACAACTCTGCTTGAAACTGCTGAAAAGGAGGTATTTGTACATCTGTACTATATTAAGAAAGGTACATCTATCGAGCAAGGTAGTGAGCACCTGAAAAGAATCTGTGTAAATGATGTGTGTACTGTGGAGGCTCTGAACGCTCGTGGAAACTACGAATCTTTTAAATTGGGATTTCGAGATACTTATGTAAAAAATATCTTGGCTACTGATAATTGGGCTACCAATATCTGTGTAAAACCTTAGAGGTCATGTCGCTCACAACGAAACAGAACGCACTACTCTTAGTAACCGTTCGCACAGCACCCCAACATATAACCATGTATCGGGCAGAACAGACTTCCTAAACATTGTCTATCAAAATGTTCGAGGTTTAAAAACCAAACTAGCGCATTAGAGAAGCAGTTTAATGGCTCATGAAGCGAATATAGTTGCAGCTACGGAGACTTTTTTGGATAGCTCAGTGAGGGACGCTGAGTACGTGCCCGATGGTTGGACCGTTTTACGTCGAGATAGACAATCCACAGGCGGTGGTGGGGTGCTCATTGCCGCAAGACCTGGTTTGAATTTGAGGCGCCTTAGAATTCTTCAAACCGGCCAAGGAGAAGATTTGTGGGCAGAGTTTACCTTACGTAACATAAAACACTTTGTTAATGTTGTGTATATTCCACCAAATGCAAAAGCTGCAGACAATATGGTATGGTTTTATATGGTAGAATCTAATATTCACCTGCTAAATGGGAGAGAAATTGTGTTGGGAAATTTAAACCTTAATAGTGAGATCCTGTAGGTATGGAGCTATTACTGTTATTTTCTGAATGTTTGTAATTTCAGTGATTACAATGACATATTTAATGCACATAACAGTAAATTGGACGTTATTTTGTTACAAGATCGTGTTGCGAGATCAGTTACTGCATCCAAAGTTGAAGACGAAGGGCTAGTACCCCAGGCCGATGCTTATCATCCACCATTGGAGATTTTCGTTTCGTTAGAAATTGGCATTAGAAATAACCTTGATACATACGTCGATCCCAGTAATATCGATGCCCAGAGAGATTGGAATTTTTCAAGGGCTGACTTTCAGGCAATGTATGATTAAATTTCAGAAGCGGACTGGGACTTTGTCCTTCAGGAAACCAGTCTCATAAATAATTTCCATCATATATTGTATGAAATGTTTTCGAGGCAAAATATCAAGAGTCTCCGTAGTCTGGAAAATGGGCAGCAGCATTTTCCATTATTATATTTAAACACTGCGATCTCCAACCCGCCTGCCAAGCGTGGAGATTATGGCAATAACCTCCCCTTTCGTGGGAAAGGCCCTAAGTCCTGCAGTGGATTGTTACGGGCTGTGATGATGATTGTATGAAATATTTGATATTTTTGCACCGAAAAAACACCGATCCAGTCACGTAAGTAGGTCATATATTAGTAATTATATCTCCCGTAAACCAAACTGATCTTGACGAGCACTATCATTTCTCTTCAGGAACTCATGTTCTAGGAGCGATCATTTAAAAGTCAATACAGTTTTAAGTTTGACAGCTGCCATCCAAAATGTAGATCTCTACGAGTACCAGCATTTCTCTTCAGGAACTAGTGTTCTAGGATGGATAGTTTCAGAGTTATTCCCGTTTTAAGTTTGACTGCTGTCATTCGAAATGAAGATCTCGACGAGCACTAATATTTCTCTTTGGGAACTAGTGTTCTAGAAGCGATAGTTTCAGAGTTATTCCCGTTTTAAGTTTGACAGCTGTCATCCGAAATGAAGATCTTGACGAGTACCAACATTTTTTTTAGAAACTTGTGTTCTAGTACCAAACATGCCTTATACATAATTCGGGATGAACTGAGGAGAAAATGACGAAAGGATCACGAAAGCGAAACAACTACGATAAATGTTATAGAATCACTAAAAGGGGAGGGGCTTACGCATCAGCGGCAACATTTCTTTGACAAGGTCGAATTCCTATTTCATTCATACGCGTTGAATCTATACTAAAAAAGAAGACAGATATATGTGTGTAAACTGTGTCACATAAGGGGGAAAGGTTCGAACTGTTGGTAAAAAGAAACAGTCAAGTGTGACGTCTCATGTTGGCCATCTGCTGACATCGCGCCGCATACGGCACGATGGGACCAAATTGAAAAAATGTGGACTGAATTCATACAGAACTGACATTTCGGGGTTGGATTGCGGGTTTTGCCCCATCGTGCAATACGCCACGCGGCGCACCTCTTCAATGTGTCTCATCGCTTAGAGCGATTACATTAATTTACGCTGCGTTAGTACGTACACAATTGGAGACAGAGGCGGTCGTGTGGGGTCCACACGAAAGTTCATACAGACTTTTGTTAGAAAAAGTGCATAAGGTAAGGTACTGACAGACAGACGACATTCGTTTTTACTTATTTGTTCCGAGCTCAGGGGGCGACGCGGGTAGGCCGGCTGGTGCGAGCGGGTGCGCGCAGTTCGCGCGTTCCGTTAAATTTTTGACGTTTGAAAAAAGATTAATTAACGTAATCCTAATTCAATAAATACTTTTTCATTTTCATTCATTTCATTTTCATTTTAAGGTTTTGTTTAAAAAACCATATGGGTATTACCCATTTCTGTATCCCACTAAATATCTCCTGAAGGTATTGAGCTTTAATTCCTTGGAGATACGCCGGAATTTTAATTTAATGCTGATCTTTTGTAAAATATTGCGTAGTGAACTTGACTGTCCTGATACTCGTATCACGCATCTACTCATTGTTCGCAGCTAATAAATACTCGTGGTTTCGTAGCAATCGTATCCGGTTGCTGGCTGAGGATAGTTGTCCCACGGTCGCCTTTGGTAAAATCACGCATCCTGTTGAATGGTCTTCTCAGCTTGGCGTCGGACTGCGACTTGTTTGCGGACCGTTTCGGTATAGTTTGTAAATGTATTTTAAGATATTGTGAAAATTGAAACATGAAACATGAATTGGAACATGAAAGTATTTGTAAATAATTATGATAATTAAGAATATTGTTTACGGTGCTTTAGCTGGGTGGACCGATTGTCCAGCCAGCCAAATCACCGTATCAGTACCAGTGTTGTATACTTTCTGTAATACGAGTAATAAATAAATAAATGGTGATGTCTGGGTTGCAAACTGGGAGTGCTACGATATAAACATTTTGAAGAACAAGTTAATAAGTGGATGCAACTCCCTTTTGTCCTAATGCACCATCATTATATGAATTTTTACCGAAAATAAAGAATATGCTGCCTGTTTAATATATCTATGTACCTGTCCTTTTAATTTATTTTTTCATGTCTATGTCCTCTAGAGGGCATCATATTCAATTTATTGTGAAGTCGCATTGGCCAACCTGTTGGCAATGAAGACGCTTCTAACGATAAGTAAGTACCTACTTAGTTTAAAAGTTATGAGGCAACAAATAAACATTCATACCGGTCAAAACATAACTTCCCTTTTTGCAAAAGCAAGCACTGCCGATTCACGGTATGTAGGATTCGAGAGATCATAAAGACGATGGTAGGTATCAGGGCGTGGGTTTGATTCACCAGACACCTTACCTTTTATTAGAATAACAATATAAAATTATAAGGACAAGTTTAAAAAAATTACGATTTCGTCCGGAGCGAAATACGCCCCCACAAGTTAGATTTGTTTGTGTTCGTTACAAGTAGAAATTCGTAGTAAAATATAACTTATCTGCAGATGGGTTGTCTTGTTTCGACCCTGCATTTGCATTAGTGTGTGTGTTATAGAGATGTGTGACATTTTGTCTCGTATTTAAACTCGGATTGTACTCTATGCTACTGTAGGTATATAAAAATTTTTTTTGCTGAAACTATACAAATAATAGCACCTATACAAACTCTTTGGTTGAAACTACATTCGTCATCAGTAAAACGAGATTTCCCGCCAAATGAATTTTTGCTTGTCTATACTCTTGCAGATTAAAATGAAACAGCTTAGTCATTGATTTAAATGTATAACTCGTATTATTTAAGAAGCTTTATCAAACCGGGAGAAAAGCGTTCGGCGAAACTTTTGCCGGGTTTTTGGTAGACTCTGTACATTCTCACCTATTAGGGATGTGGTAGGTGTCAAAATACGTCTATAGTATATCTCTTAATCGGTGTAATATCGCTAATGTGGTAGGTTCTGCTGTAAACGGGGTCACACGATAATCGCTACTTAGTCTATGAAATAGACGAGAATGCCAAACATGCACGGGACTACACGAATATAGGCGAACACTGCCTCTACATTCTCGTGACTACGCCTTGTAGCCCTACAATTTTATTTAGTGCTTCTGTGTAGTTTAATAACCATTGCTCTGGTTACAAAAATAGTTTTCAGCTTAGTGATTTCATGACAATGATGTAGCAGTAGGTACCTTCATTATTGAATAATTAATACTAATACATTTGATATTGCAAAAGTGATTGTAAATTTTGTCTTGTTAGTTACTGAAGTCTTTATGTTGGGAAGTCTTTTGACTTGTTTACTTTTCACTTGGGGGATTTTGTTCGTATGATTTCCAAATTCGTTCACGCAATTAAACAACAACAATTTTATAAGATGTTTGTTCGGGTTTTATGGTATTAATTATGATATTTCAATTTCTTTTTATATATTGAAAAATACATATAGACAAGGCAAATGATCATGCTATCGCACCGAACTTAAAAATAATAATTTCGTTCAGGTAATTTTGCTAATTTTATTACAGTTTTATTGTCATCACGCTAGAAATGTGTATTCTCCTTGTTGTAACTACAATAAATGAGAATTTATACACGTTGCACGATAAAAGAATCATAAACATGCCAAGTATTTACCATTTCACGCATAAATGTATATACTGCTTCTTATTGTTGATGGTTTATTCCGTGTTTGGAGATTTCTATTTGGCAACATCTAAATTGAGTTCACTCATTTTGACACAATCTAGGTTAAAAAAAGAAATCGCAAACTATATTGATCGCGAACGCGAAAAACTGAATATACTAGAACAGTAAGTGTAAATAAGTTTCTCATTGTTCTTAGTGGTCTTCTTGTAGGTTTGGGTCTCTTATGGAAGACCGTGTTAACTACGGTCAACTCAGCGAGAGCAACTCACTTTAAAGTTATCTACCTGTTTATTTTAAGTTGGTACTTTAGTATAACTTGTGTTATGATTGCCTTTTCTAACATTATGTGCTTACAATGTGTGTTACTTAGTTACCAGAGGCTCCTAGATAAAGATCACGCCAAAGCGTTAGAAAATGTTAAAACCTACCTGGATAATCCTTTAAACGCTGTCATCCTCATAAAGAGACTGACTACAGATCTAGAGTTCATCGAGTCACAGATTGCAAACAGTCCAGGTAAAATCCTATCAGTGTATGTGTACCATAAAGAAAACCATGGTTTTATAGCCTAGGTACAGCTCAAAATCTAACTGAACGATTAAAGCTATCCAATGAGGACTACAGATAAATCTTTCTAATTATGCCATCTGGTTCCTCCGAATCGTCGTGTGTACTTATATGAATTTGATCAAAAGGGGTAGATAAATTATTTTTAACCCTTTTTTTTTTCAATATCTAATCTTTATTTTTATATATAGAATTTTGATACAAGAGAATCAATGTTCAATCAATAAAATAGTTATCCAGTTGCATTACTTGTGAAAGGTCATCAGACAAAACCATTTAAGGAGCTTCAACTACCCTGGCCCACCGGAGGACCAGATCACCTTTAGTGATGAAGGAAGAGTACCTAGTGATCAAATACCTTTTAAATTTTGAAATTACTAAACTAAATTTACCTTTACGATTACTAAAATGTAAAATAAAATGCAACGCCAAATAACAGTTATTTTATTTATAACAATAATTTTAATTACTTCTAAAGGTCTATTTTAATTTCAGTTTTCAAAAGAACAAAGCATAAATATCCCGGTACTAATGACTTAACGGGAGCTGTCGAAGGGTTGGAACGCCTACGCAGCACCTATCTACTCAATATCACAGAAATGGCCAATGGCATACTGAAAGGTATAAAAAGGTAAGTAAAGATTTTCAATTTAAACGTTAATATTCACACAAAGTAAGTAACTCTACATCCCACATAAACATTAAATAAATTCGTTCTCTCGTTCCCAACGCTGCAACTCTTGTTTAGGCTACGGGACTATTAGAAACTCAAGTTTGATACACGTACTCGACTGTCGACTTATCGCATCATGTGAGAACTCCAGCGAAATTATATGACACTACTCGCGAGTCTCTACCCAACCCTATGGGGCACGAGTGATGGTTAGGTGCACCCGTATCAAACGCATAGTTGCCCAAAATATTTTTAATGCATAGAGAAAAGAGGCTTAACTCTTTTCCCAAAATAATGTAAACTACGCTGGTTTTTTTAAAGGTAAGAGTGAATAGGCATTGTTTAGCTAATCTTGTCTAAGATTTAAGCATGCCATCGTACGTATCATCCTACTATCATCCTACATCCTTATCCTACTTAGAAATGCGAAAATTTGTAAGGATGGATGTGTACTTAAATATTTGTTACTCCTTTACGCAAAAGCAACTAAACGGATTTTGATGAAATTTTGTATAAATGTAGCGTATAGCCTAGAAAGCACATATGCTATAATTTATTACAAAATTCAATGTGTTTTCCGCTGTAACGAGTCTGGAACGTTATAACCGAATTTTAAGTGGACGAAGTCGCCAGTAAAAGCTACTTGCTTATAAAAAGGTCACATTCAGAAATGAACCTCAAAATATGATGTTCGTCTCCCTGCCCCTCCCCACTGCATTTTCGTATTATACTTTGAATACCTATTGATAGTAGTCAACCATACGACTTAAATTGGAAAGACGATTGTGTAGATTTCATTAAATGCGTAAGTCACATATATAAGCGATATTCGGTAGAATTATGTTACCTTTGTATCTTACATCATACGTGATGACTTTTTTCATTTTCAGCGAGCCATTGTCAATTTACGATTGCCTTGGTATAGCAAACACACTGTACCGAAATAACAACTACAATGGTTCTTTGGATTGGTTGGCTCAAGCTTTGCTAAAGTACAGTTTAGATGAATCTACATATCCTTTAAAGTTAAAGGATATCTTATCTGGACTAGCTCGTTCCTATGAAGGATTGGGTAAGTAATTAAAATGTATGTCATGTATGTAAGAGTTTGAATTGTGGCACCCGGAATCATCTTTATAAATCACAAATAAAACTGTAAATTATATTTTATTATTCAAATTAGTATATTCTACAAAATATTTGTGATTTGTAACATGTTAACAATTCGTCACTGGGTAACAATAAGAAAATATAACAAATTCTCACAGTAATTTGTTACACGGCTCAGGAGTCGAGCCACTAACCTCAAATCAAGAGGTCAGTGATTCAAGCCCTGTATGTAATGTGTTTGTTGTGTTATTGTGTGTAAATAAATGTATTCTATTCTATTATATTAAAGACAAAACACCTTTATGCACTAGTTTCACTAAATATAGTATATTTATAAACTTTTAATTAATTGCGACCGATTTCGGACATCATCTTCTGGCAATGTTTGCCAAACATTGCCAGATGTTTATAAACATAAAATATTTAGTGTAATCCACTGATTAATAATAAATAAAAGTGTTATTTTTTTTTATAATGGATGAAATTATGAATTCACAACACAAAGTGTCAACTATTCTATTCTAATTAGGCTATCAAAGCAATTCTTCACGCCGGGGCAACGACTTCTCCTTTACAAGGCTCAAGCCAGACCCCATTTGCTGTCATCTATGGGCGGGAGCACCGGCATATCAGCTTGGTCCTTGTGACTCGATCCAAAAGAGCGCTGTGAGAATTGTCAATAATACCATGCTCACAAGTGGTATTGAGCCGCTGAGCCAGCGGAGTGATTTCGCCTCCCTTTGTGTGTTCTACCTCTTGAACAGCTACATTCTATCATCGCACCGCTCCCCACCGACAGGTTCATTCTCACACCTCGGAGCCAAATTGGTCGCGAACTGTGCTGTTCCAAAGGAACTTTTTAATACGTACACTAAGGTTGTGGAATGAACTACCTGTAGAGGTTTTCCATGGAGAGTACAACATGGAGTTTTTCAAGAAAGGGGTTAAAAAGTTTGTACGGAGTCGGCAACGCGTGGGTGATGTCCCTGGTATTGCAAACGTCCTTAGGCTGCGGTGACTGCTTGCCATCAGGCAGGCCGTAAGCTTGTTTGCCACCATAGTGGTATAAATAATAAATAGCTATCATTTATTCACTTAAGATATCTAATATACCTACCTACCACCATCTCACGGGCGCCAGACAACCTCACTAGCTCGTGGTCCCCAGCTGACCGACGGGTCTGGCTTTGGAGAATCGGTTGTTTCCTAGCGGGTTGTGCGAGCACCGCACGTAAAAATCCGGGATTGACCGCTCTAGGATGGATGATCTAATATTATTTAATGTCAGTTAAAATAGTACTATTGCAGATGATGAGACGAATACCCAGCTATGGTCGAGCCGGATATCTACAATGCATACCCGAGATCAATTACAAAGCTACAAGGAAATGGCCGAAGTACTAATAAAAGTTTGTATTGAATATTCTAATTGCTGATCTTTCTACTCGAACTTCATCAAGCCGAAGTAAGGTTGGTAGATAGATACAAGTAGACAACATTTTTTAATTAGATTCCGTTAGAACTGAAAATGTGTAAGATAAATTAGTCTTTGACATACTACTGAGTGTTACCGCTTTGCGATCGATCCCCAGAGGTATATTACATTTTCATGTTATTATTAACTATTTTTGGTATTGAACTAGTTCTTCAATTCTAAGTGTCAATTTAACATAGTTTACTACAAAATTATCCCGCATAAAAGTGTAAATTGAAGAGTAGTATACAGTTATCAATGTTGGTGAAATCATTATCAGTGTCAACAATTGATCGGAGGCGGGTAAGCCATAAAGTTCTAGCGAAGCGGTGCAAGCGAATCTCGCGGTAACGCGCACTACGCAACCGAGAATACCGGTGAATTCGGTGTGCGCGGATCTGCCTATTGTTGTCGCCGTTGACGGAACGCTGCTCGGCAAAGATTACTTAGCGCAGACTGATCGCGGCCAGTACCTACTCGTTACCTGGCTCTTGGAGGATTTTGGTATCTGCTGTAATTTTTTTTTCTCCACATATTTTAAAATTAAATACCTATTCTCTTTGCAACATGGTTGTTTGCGGTCGGTGCGGTGATGAGGTTGGGGATGCTATTCAGTGCACTGTGTGCAAGAAGCATTATGACTATCCATGCTCAGGCATCACTGAAGTGGGCTACAGAAAGCTGGGTGACCGTCAAGCAACATGGAGATGCCCTACGTGCAAAACTTCTAGTGGTCCCAATTCTCTCAACGTACAGGCTGCATCGGCACCGACCTCTCCGGTGATATCGCCTACTATTACTCTGGACAATGTCATGAAGGAATTGGCCAGTATTAATTTAAAGTTGGCTCCTCTTTCGAAACTTGCGGCAGATATTGAAGAGGTTAAAAAAGAACTAAGTGATCTAAAGAGTATCAATACAGCATTTTCTGCTAAAATTAACTGTTTGGAGGCAAGAGTGGAGAAAGTCGAGTGTGTACAAGACGACGTGGCGAATTTGAGGATATTGATAGCTAAGTTGGAGGGTGACGCGGACGATAGAGACCAGTGGCTGCGCACAAATAACGTCGAAATAAAGGGTGTTCCTACAAAGGATAAAGAAAACCTTTTCGATGTTGTGTCTAAGATCGGAAGCAAAGTCTCGTATCCAATAACTAAGAACTACATCAATTTTATTCATAGAGTTCCTACAAACGTAAGTGGTGTGAAGAATATCATTGTATCCTTCATAAATAGGTATGTAAAAGAGAACTTCATTGCGGCAGCCAGGAGTCTAAAAGAATATCTAACCCTGGAGGATATCGGGCTATCCGGTGCTGGAAAGATTTTTGTGAATGACCATCTGACTGTGAAAATGAAGACTCTGTTGTCCAAAACTAAATCTGCTGCCAAGGATCACAATTTTCAGTTCGTTTGGGTCAAACATTCGAAGATATTCGTCAGGCGGGATGGCACTTCAAAAATATTTTTAATCAAGTCGGACATGGATCTGGAAAAAATCGTTTAAACTCTTCTCTCAGTTATTTGTTATGGTTATATCTTAGTTCTAAAACTGATCGCCTTGTATTTTATGTCGCATCATGCTGTATGTTTTCAACTGATTACTTTATTAACATTACTAAATGTATTGATTCAGGATGCGAACTGAATATTGGCAATATTACGCTTTCCTGTCTTATATTGCGATATGTTAGATCATATTACCTTGCTACAGGTTGGAGCTTGTATTGCGGACGGAGGTACGGGTGCATTTTTGCACTCCTACTGTATTTATATATTAGAATTTGTTTTTACTCTAAATTTAGAAATGGCTAGCCTAAATATATATCACCAAAACGTGCGGGGACTGCGAACTAAGACTGAAACATTTTTAAGAAATTTAGGGTTAAATGACCACGATGTGATTGCACTTACGGAGACATGGTTGTTGGATGGTATATCAAACAGTTAGTTGTTTGATAGTAGGTATTTAGTGTGGCGGCGTGACCGCGACTATACCTCGTTGGGGCAGTCAAGAGGTGGTGGTGTTCTTATAGCAGTACGTCACGATCTACCAACTACTTATAATCCTAACTGGCAATCGAGTGCAGAGGATATATGGATATCCATTAATATGCCAGGGAAAGGAACGAGATCTGGTTCCAGACTGCATATATGCACCCTATATCTTTGTGGACAACATGCGGGTAATAACTTTGTATCTCAACTTACAAACTTTCTAAACAATATGACACATTTAGTAAATTCCCATCCATGTGACAAATTTATTATATTAGGAGATTTTAATATGAGCTCGATAACGTGGACTGTATCTGGAGAGGGTCTTAGGCCTGTAGTGACTCAATTCGAATTCTGCACCGATTTCGTTGATTGTCTTGATTTATGTGACCTGCGACAATTCAACTCTGTGCTTAATACCTACGGGAAAATTCTCGACCTCGTTTTATCAAATAATAACTTATCTGTATCATCTTGTGCGAGTCCATTGGTGTCTGAAGATCCCCACCATAAAGCTTTATTGATTCAAGCTAACTTTTTCAAAGTCCAGTCATTGAAAACAACGAGACGTGTTGGGTTTCACTACGAGAGGGGTGATTACGATGCGATTCGCTCTCAACTATCTAAAATAGATTGGGAAAATATTCTGTCGCGGGGCACTATCGAGCAGGCAATTAGTGAATTTTATTTGACGGTGTATAAAATTAGAGACCTTTACATACCTAATCGTATCTTGCAAAATGGTAAATACCCACCCTGGTATAGCTCTGCACTTATTAAAATATTAAAGGAAAAATCTAAATTTCTGAGCAAATATCGAATTTATGGTAATAAATCTGATTTATTAACTTTTAACTTATTACGAGTGAGAGCCAAAGATGCTGAACAGGTTTGTTATAGTAATTATATGAGTAAAATTGAAGATTCTATTGAACACGATCCCAAGTTGTTTTGGAAATATCTGAAGAATAAGCGCACGAGTGATAGTTTTCCATCTACAATGTCTTATGGGGTAGATACATGTGACACGGGCTCGGGTATATGTGATTTGTTCTCAGATTATTTTCAGTCCACATTTTTGGATTCCCACACCGCTAATGTTTCTCCCATTGACGATTCGAGTCAGTGTGATTTGGGATCTATAGAAATAAATATAGAACAAATAGCTTCACTTATGAGGTCACTAGATCTTAGCAAGTCTGCTGGACCAGATCATCTTCCAGCTCTGTTTATCGTGAGGTGTGCAGATGAACTTGCTGTCCCTGTTGGATTACTATTCAAACGCTCGATAAAGGAAGGCATCGTCCCATGCATCTGGAAGTCAGCATTCATTACACCGATACATAAAAAGGGATCCAAGGAGATGGTTGAAAACTACAGGCCTATATCAAAACTTTGCTTGATTGCAAAGATATTTGAAAGGGTTGTGTATAACCAACTGTATGCATCCCTCAAGTCTAGTTTTAATACCCAACAGCATGGCTTTTTAAAAGGTAGGTCAACGGTATCGAACCTCATTGTTTTTACCGATTACATATCCTCTAACATGGAAATGGGCAATCAAGTTGATGCGATATACACTGATTATACCAAAGCTTTCGACCGTATTGACCACAACGTATTATTGGCTAAGTTAATGAGTCTTGGTATTCGTGGGGATCTCTATCGATGGTTTTCGTCTTATATTTCAAATAGGACTCAAGCAGTTGTTCTGAATGGCTTCATGTCATCCTGGAGGTCAATACCATCTGGAGTACCTCAAGGCTCCTTGTTGGGGCCTCTGCTCTTTGTGGCATTCATCAATGACATAGGGCAAAACTTCCTGCATTCGGACTATTTACTTTTCGCAGATGATATGAAGATCTATCGTCCAGTTAACAGTATCGATGATGCCATTTTACTACAGGAGGACCTGAAAAGGCTTGAGTCCTATTGTTATAAGAATAAATTGAATTTGAATATTTCAAAATGTTCCGTGCTTACTTTCACGCGTAAAAAACAAATGGTAAAATTTGATTATAATTTTGACAATAAAGTGCTCGCGCCAACCGCGATCGCGAGAGATTTAGGTGTCGTAATTGACAGTAAATTATCATTTAATCACCATATCGACCTTGTGGTGGGCAGGGCTTCACGTGCACTTGGTTTTATCATGCGCTGTGCTAATTCATTCAAAAAGATGAAAACCTTAAAGATTTTATACTGTACGTATGTTCGCAGTCACCTGGAGTATGCATGTCAAGTATGGAATCCTTGCTATGCTGTTCATTCTGACAGGATTGAGCGTGTGCAGAGGAAGTTTACTAAATTTCTTACTTATAAATTTCGTATTCCTAAAATAGATTATGAGAGTAGGTGTACTCAACTTCATTTATTGCCTCTAAAGATACGAAGGAATATTGCTGACATCGCACTTCTTATGAAAATCGCTGTCTAAACTCGACTGCCCCGAGCTTCTTGCAAGGGTTTCATTAAATGTTCCTTTCCGTCACGGTAGGTGTAGAGATGTACTTTGTCCCCCGTTCGCTCGCACCAATTATTACAAAAACTCTTTTATGATTCGCGCTCCAAGAGCATTCAATAGTTTGCCACGCGAAGACCGTTTCGACTTATTTGTAAGTAATATAGTTGGAGTAAAGGCGGCACTAACTAAAGATATGTTCGCAACCTGAGTTAATTGTATTGTATACATATGTTTCGTTTTAGTACTACTTGTAAACTGATTTTTGAACTTACGTTGTTGATGTGACAGGTTTAGTACATGTGTGATTGTATTCGTTAAGTAGTATGTTATAGTTCATAAGAAAAATATTGATTACTTAAAAAGTATCTTGTTAAATTTATATGTGGCGGTTTGTAAATGGCTCATAGATAAGCTATTTTTTAATGCATTATGTATTACAGCTGTAAACCACCCGAATAAAATAAAATAAAATAAAATAAATAAAATAAATTCTCAGATAAACAATTTAGTCAGATTCGGACTACGTCAGAAACGACTTCCACTTCGCGATCATCTAAAGTCCTAAGCCAAGTAGACTTCGAGAAAGTATAGAGCCCCATCTCTTAGCCGGGTCACAGTAACTTCACATGTTTCCTTATGGTTATCCGAAATTATGAGGACAAGAATGATCACAGAAGTTGTTGAAGCTAGTGTTAGGTACACCTTAGGTACTGTGAAATTTCATCGTCATACGTACTAGAATATTTCATCTGAATAAATGGCGGTTGAATATTGTATGATGTTATCTTTTTTCGTGTGAAACCGCACTGTGTAATGAGGTTCCTGCAGAAATTGGGGCCTCCTAAAATCGAGCCTGCATTTTGTCAAATGCCCATAACACATTTGCGATATCTCATTGTCACGAGCGTCCTTGAGCGGCTGATGTCATTTACCAAAAAGTGGCCCGCGTCTCGTACCTATTTCCCTATATAAAAAAAAAGTTGAATTCTGTTTTAAAAATCAGTTGTCGCCGAGATTGCCACCCGCGCAGACTCATTTTCCAGAGAAGGACCCCTTGTGCAGAGGAGACATCAATGTTTCAAGAGAAGTTCAAAATAAGTAAGTATCCAAACTAATAATATAAATACGAAAATAACTCTGTCCACCTGTCTGTTACATTTTCACTGAACCGCTATACAGGTTTGGATAAAATATAACCAGGAGATAATATCGGGATTTCCTTAACGAGTTGTGCGGGTCGGATGGTAGCCGCCGCACGTAAAAAGCCAAAACACATTTTTTTTTAATGAAAGGTTTGTCTGAAGGGGTCGTTATGCCTTTTTAACCCGACTGCGGCGAAACTCATATGGAAAGGTTATGATTTTGACCTGTTCCTCCTGGCTACTCAAATAAACCGATTTTGATAATTTACTCGTAGTTTGATTCATTTTGATAGGGCAAGTGTCACAAGGTACATTAAAATTTTAAAAACATAGAGCGCCATATTGTAAGGTACAATAATTTCAAAAAACCATTTAATAAAAAGTTGTACATAATTCATAACATAATCAATCCATGTCTATATCCATAAACACCTCGGTCATCAATCTTAGGGCACTGCCTGCTTTTAACTTTTAAGTAAACTAAGATTATATCATGACATTTTCTGCTTGTTAATTATTTTTCAGTTGTTAATAGCAATTAGGAATTGATGTTTTGTACAACATTTTTTACATTCATCATTTATTTTATTTTATTCTGAGTAGTTACTTACCTATTTATACATTTTCAGGTTAAAATGTTTCTACGTAACTCGTAATAATCCATTTCTAAAACTGGCTCCCTTCAAATTGGAACAACTCTATATCGATCCGGACGTTAATATGGTGCACGACGTGATGAATGATAAAGAAATACGACATTTTATAATTGAAGCCAGTCCTAAAGTAATTGTACTAAAGTCTTCTAATCATATTTTAGAAATTTGGAAACTTTCACCATAATTTTTTCTTTGCTGAAATGAAACACCATTGTTCCTCATGTTCTTAAACTCCATTGCCTATTCGACTCATATTTACATAGTAACACTTACGTCTTTACTACACGGTATACTCTTTGTATATGTTATTGACAAAGTGATTAATCCGGGCATTTTCAATAATGCCCGTGCAATATGAATATAAATCGGGCAATAGTTTATTATAAATCACATTGCCCGTTCATTATGAATACTGCTACGTAACTGTTGGGCAAACTGATAACTAAGATAAATTAGGCAACTAATTGACCTAGTCGAAATTGGTAGGTTTGCACATTCCTAAATTGGCTTGCCATTATATGCATTTCCTAGGAACTGTATACAATTCCTAGGTTTTACACATTTCCGTTAACATATACAACAAGTGTCTCTGTATGAACTTGAGTCTCTAATTGCGAAATTTATTGTGAAACGTTAACTAGTTTCGCATAAGCGACTGAGTGTAAGGTGATGGCTGAAAAAAAACCAGAGTTGCCAGAAATTTCATATATTCAGTTTATATACTCAAAATCGATCTGGTATACTAGATATTTTGTTTATAAATCATTCAATATCCATACAAAAAATCAATTGCTCTTCGTTCATCTCGCTATAACTCGCAAATGGCTGGACCGATTTAAATAATCCTTCTACTGTTCTGTTGGTTATAATACAGGAGTGGTTTGTACGAAAGAATATAGGTACAGTAGCCTACTAGTTTGTCCCTACATATCCTTTTTTTCTTTGAGTTTAAACGATAGAAAAACAAAAAAAGAATTATTCAAATCGGTCTAGCCGTTTTAGAGTTTTAGCGAGAAAAACGCACTGCAATTGATTTTTATATATAGATATATGAAATAGAATAAAACGTTATTACGAAGTATTAAAATATGTATAAAAGGGAATATTTTTTTTTAGGTATTTTTAATATAACTTTAGTATATCGTTTAACAAAGTAATAGTGATGCAATAAAAGTAAAGAAAAATCAATGTAGGTACGATTCTCATATAGTATAATAACTTCTATATTACATGGTTTAAGAGGCTGATTTTTTTAAAACATAATAAGTTTACTATAGTGAACCCATTTTTATTCATTTCGTTGCTGGCGATTCTGGGTTTTTGTCTATGACTTTTTAGCCATAACCTTTCTCGTTAAGTTCAGAAAAGGAACCCAGGTCCACATCCGAAGGTATTAAAAAATTCGAATGTTACAGATGGAAAGAACCAAAATATATCAGACACAAACCTCAAGCGACGCAGAATATTCGCAGTACCGTATTGCTAAAAACGCCTGGTTTAAACCTTCATATTCTGCTATCATGAGTCGAGTCTCCAAAAGAATGGCAGACTTTTCTGGCTTGGATTTGGTATCGGCTGAGGCCTTACAAGTAGCCAATTACGGAATTGGAGGACATTATGGACCGCATACAGATTTTTTATTAGTAATAATACTTATTTGTTTGTATCGCCTTTTGATCTGAGTCCTTAATGGCGACCGAAACATCAGCAAACAGCAGTTTACTGTGGAGCACACGCCTCATTTGAATAGGCCGAATTATGGCCTATTCAATGATTACAAGTTTGGTGTGTTTTATCTAAAGTGATAAATCTGAAGTTTGTTTGTTTTTGTTTGGTCATTTATCAAGAAAACCGCGAGATCTTGGATCTCGCGGTTTTCACATTTTACAATTCATTCCCGTTGTCTCCCAAATGTTGTCTGAATGTCTAATTTTTTAATTTAATTATTTTTTAAGAAATCTAAAGACCCGCGCGCAGTTTGGATCTCCGTAAAAATTCAACTGTCCCGCGTGATATTATTATTCTTCCGGGATACATAGTAGCCTATGTCATTTGGGAATAGTGTAGCTTCTTAATTAAAGAATTTCCAAAATCAGTTTAGTAGTCTCGGAGATACAAACTCACAAACAACATAAAGATATTAGTAGATAGTCCTATATTTATCAAAATCAGTCATTTAGAATTACCTGGTCATCAGAAAACTGCAGTCTATGCCGCTCATGTGCCATTTCAATAGGATAGACGTTATCGTTGCCCCAATTCTGTGGTCATAACTATGTAATCCTTGCAGAATGCTAACGCGATTACTGGCAAGGATACATCACAATACTTGGGAAACAGATATGCCACCATTTTGGTTTATGTAAGTTTTACCTACATGAATTATATTACTTAATTATTTATTTCGCTGGCTTAGCGATGCGAAGTGGATCTTGGCCTCCGACACAAGGATTCGCCATTCGTTCCCTCCTGCGCCATTTGTTCCCAGTTCATTATCGGGAGTTCACGCAGGTTTTTTCGGACTTCGTCCATCCACACATTACATTTTAAGATAAATTGTATCCAGTAACATGGACGTGACATACGTAGATAAGAAAATAATCATGGATAGGTATCTATTATATTACTTCCTATAAGTTCAAATAGTTTATTTCTTTCATTTTGTTAATCCAAACTAATCCTACATATTTATTTTCTTTATTCAATTGAGTGTGTTATTCCTTTCGCTTGACCATTTCCACCAGAGCCGCATTGAGCGATTCTAGCAAAATTAAATCAATTGTTGGTGGATATTTTCCTTCCTCGCCTTCGTGATTCGCCTTGCAATACATATCTTTTTTGCAGTTGTCAGATGTAACTTCCGGAGGTGCCACTGTGTTTTTAAATCTGGGATTATCTGTAGCCGCTAAAAAGGGGTCGGCAATATTTTGGCGCAATCTGCTTCCCACAGGAGAAGGCAACAACGACACATTTCACGCAGCTTGCCCCGTACTGGTGGGGAATAAATGGGGTAAGATGTAACTATATAAGTTATGTAACATGGCAGACACACAGGCAAGCCGGGCCAAAACCTGATGGAAATTAGTCACCGCCGCCTATAGATATCAGTAACACCAGGGGCGCTACTAATGCGATGCCCGCCTCTAAGGCGACCTCTAACATACCGCTTGAACGATCCCACGTATTTCATGTTCATGGGGTTGTTTTGTATTATTCGGTTCAATTTGATCAGATACCACATACAGTTTACAGAGACAGAGTATCAATAGGTTATTTCTAATAAAGGCACAGTTCATATGACTATCACTGTTGTCGTGGTTCGAATAATCAGTTAAGTCTTCGTTTCCGGTTGATGTATATCGATGTGACAGCCAGTGTTAGTGGCATAATTAGCCACGTCGGAGGCACCTTGGGATGGTTTAAACTCTGACATTAGAATATTTTTTGCAGTACTGAATAGATGGCTGCGTGAGGCCGGTCAAGAGTTTACGTCTCTATGCACAAACGATCAAAAGAAATTGGAGACGTAGGAATACACTCATACACTTCAATCATGCAATCTACCCTGGTGTTCTTTACCACATTAAATCAACATAAATGTATTTTTATAACCAATAAAGATAATTATTGAAATTTCATAAACCCTAATTCTCAATTAATTTTGAAAGACCTACAAGCATTTTCACTTAATTACAATAGGCAACTAATAGGATTAATTATAACTGCAAATTTCAGTGGAGATACTTTAGTAATATGACAATATGCGAACATAATACGAGTTGAAACGAAATGTAATATTTCCTTAGAGATTTTGTAACACCTACATACCTACAGCATTTTCAAAAACACCAAATTGAATCATTTATCGTAATTACTTCATAACAAGCCTTATTTACTTACTCGTTCCTTATTTTTATTATTTTATTATCTTCAGATATAATTGTAGTTATCCATCCATGTAGTTGTTTAGAGAATAAGTTAAGTATTGGGTAAGTACCTATATATCTTTTTGTAAGGGCCGATTTTTCAATCCTCAGTTAAAATTTATCTGCCCGATAAAGTAATATACTGCCAAATTAAAACAGTCTGTAATCCTTTACTTATATATGAAGTAATGATACAATTTTATTTTAGTGGCTTAATCAGTTATCTGACTGATATGTTTTATCTGAGGATTGAAAAATCAGCCCTAAATCAAACATAATTTATTCTAAATCAGTAGCATATGTTTGTTTTACTCATATGAAGGGATGACTAATCGAACATGCCTTCGTCAGATAAAGGGTGACTGTAAAATCTGGCAAAAGCCAGCCGTCCTGCTGATCGTGTCTACCAGCGGATGCTGTCGCGGAGGTGGAGGCGTGGCATGTGCTGTGCGCTCCAAACACTGCCACTCTCTGCTTGATCCAGCGAGCAATTGTTTGAGACGTAGCTTCCTATAAGGCTTTTTAAAAGTCAATAGAAGGTTGTCTATACCGTCGAGACGTGACTCCGCCGTGGCCACAAGATAGTCATAAAGTGTTTATGCTACACAAATAGCCGAATTACGCAAAATACGACAAGAATAATAGTGGTTGGCTTCGTCATGCCGCTGACGTTTCAATTATATCAGTAATCGAAATTTTTTAACCCAGAAGAAGATTTACTACTATTATTGGTTTATTTTTAAGGGACAGAGTCTGAACTCGATGCTCGGTGCACAGAGCCAGCAAAATAGTAGTTATATCGACATTAGGGTACCAATTTGACACGCGGTGCAATACCAACTTAAATGTAGGTATACTTAGAGCGCGAGGGTTTTATCTTATAAATGCCTTTCAGTAATAACCGTTTGACTAGTTTATCTGATCCTACGTTATTCCCAAAAGTAACGCTCGGGGAGATCGGTGCCATACGAAGCACCTTTATTATTGAGATCGACTCATCATCATCATCATCCGAGTGATCAATCCCGGCTACTGCCAGGAACGACCTCTAGCTAAAAGTAGGTACGTAAATTCTGAACTCAGTATTATTATGATACCTGCCCCAAATCTGAGGAGGAAACAATCCTTCGATGACGTCGTTCAAGTTCGTTTCTCTTTCTTTAAAACATTGTATTTAAACGACCAAAATTTCTTATCGTGCGATTTCAAAGTAAAGTAGGTGCGCATATTTCATAACAGATCTGAATGTAAGTTTTGTATGACAATTTTAACAGAGCCTCTAGCAGAATGTTTTAGAAACAAAATATACGAGAAGTTTCTGTATACGAGTGCATCTGCGAACAATTATAAGACGTAATCAAAACGGTCATGTCGATTATGCTTAAGCACTCTCCACATGTTCGTCCGCGGGGTCATGAGAATGTAGACCATTCGCCCATATTCGTGTAGTCCCGTGCATGTTTGGCATGTCTCGCCTATTTCATAGACTAAGTAGAGATTATCATTCGATTATTTGTTGTCCTCTCGCCTTGTACTGAATCTCATCACATTGGTCTTTTCTAGTCGAAACTCTACTAGATCAATCTAAAAATGTACAAAATTCACAGAGAAGTAAATTCACTCACTAAAAACAAAATGTACCTACAATATGTATATAATGTTCAGTATGAATAGAGAAATATTGATGTATACGAAGATCGATGTATCGATTTAATATTTTTCTTCCTAGCGCACTTTCCCGTATCAAATTCGGGGTACACTTGACCATGATCTAGGATTTTAGCAGGTCAAGTAAATAAAGTAGAACGACTGCCATCACCTCTGTGACCCTGTTTAGAGCAGTACCTCCCAGATTGGCGATATTACACCGATGAAGAGGTAAAGGGTGTTTTTTTTAGAGGTATAGAACTTTGAAATTAAATAAAACAAAGATGTTCTTTTTAAATTGACATGAAATTAAGTTTATTCGATAGACAATTTTCTGGCATTATAATTTAAATATGACTTCTGGCATATGACCACCACGGCTGGCTTGGACGTAGTCTAATCTGGAGGTCCAGTTTTCGATTACTTTTTCCAACATTTGTGGCCGTATATCGGTCAAAACGCGGCGAATGTTGTCCTCCAAGTGTTCAATGGTTTCGGGATTATCGGCGTAGACTCGCGATTTCACATATTCCCACAGAAAATAGTCAAGTGGCGTTAAATCGCACGATCTTGGAGGCCAATTCACGGGTCCGAAACGTAAAACTATGCGATCACCAAACGTTTCCTTCAATAAATTAATTCAATAGCAAAATGACCTATGGTCTAATGTTATGGGGTACGGCAGCGGATATTCAAGATATTGATATCTTACAAAAGAGGGCCATCCGATCTATATACGGATTAGGCTCGAGGGTGTCATTAAGGGATTTCTTTAAGGAAATAGGTCTTTTTACATTGGCATCACAGGATAGATTTAGATTTAGATTTATTTATTTCTCTCTTACTTACTTACTTACTTCGCTGGCTCAGCGACCTGAAGTGGATCTTGGCCTCCGACACAAGAACTCGCTATTGGTCCCTATTAGTCTGGTTCACATGTACCATTTTTTCTAAAATTTTTCAGTAGTCTCAGAAAATTACGACCAAGGTGTCATTCGATTCGTATTGTCACCTAGAAAGTTTAAGGAAAGGTCCGAAAAGGCGCTGAAAAAAATTACAAATGTTATAAACAATTAAGTGAAAAAAAAAATGAGGCTTTGGTTTTTTTATAATATCTTGAAAAATTTTCAATATTTTTTAAATTAGAAAAAAGATCTGAAAAGTTCACGAAATTTGCTAAAAAGAAATCCCGACTCCCGGAACTGTATCTTTATTATTTATAATTTTTACAGAGCCTTGAAAATAGAGCCAAAAACGGGTAGTCCGGCTGCCGCGTGCGTTGCGTAACTCTGAGATAATAACAAAAACAATTATTTAAACATATAAAATATGAATATTAAGGAACAAAAAAATTCATGTAGTGTATCCCAACACTACATGAGTCTTTTCCATATAAAACGATTTTCATGTACCATGGAATGGTCAAAAGGAATGGTTTTTTCTCTAAAAATCATAATTTTTGCTAGTTAATGTAATACAAAAAAAATTATTTGATTTACTTGTTCGACCGTGTTTTCTACTGCTCACCACTCCCGTACCGGGTGCCTGGCTTCGGAGGGCAGCGGGATCCGAAGCACGGTGCCGCCGCTGGCCGACCGTAGATAGTTGGGGGCCCAAGTAGCTGGTTAGCCACCAGTGAAAGGCTGCCCCGCCATCTCACGAAAAATCCCAGATTGCTCTACCCTGCCGGTTGGCGACCGGATGGGAGGGCCAGGTAGCCAATCTGGGGGGGTTCGGGCGTCCCCGCGGTCTCCGCGTCAGGCACCTTCCCGTGCGGCAATGGTGAGCATAGTAGCTGGTCGGCGGAGCGCTACCTCGTCCAACTTCCGTCCTCCTATAACAACCTATCACTCAAATAAATATAATATGAAGCGAAAAACAAGGATAAACGATAAACAGCGGCTGCACTCCCTCCCACTCAAAGTGCACCTCACTAACATCCGAGGCCTGCACTCAAATCTCAATGCAGTCCACCACCACCTCGAGACTGAAAAACCGCAGCTGCTGTTCCTCACTGAGACGCAGATCAGAAGTCCGGCTGACGCGGCGTACCTCAGCTACCCAGGGTATACTCTCGAGCACAGGTTCGTTCCTCGTGCCGGAGTCTGTGTGTACGCTCGTGACGACATCTGCATTCGGCGTCTCAGATGCTTTGAGGGGTCTGGTTTGTCCATTTTGTGGCTTCTGGTGGATACCGGTCAAGTGCAAATCTTGTTTGCCTGCGTTTATCGATCCCACAGCGGAGTCCAGGAGACGACTTGTTTATGTGACCATCTCATTGAAGCGGCGGATGAAGCGAGGGAACGTTATCCCGCGGCGCAGCTGGTCATTCTGGGGGATTTCAATGCCCACCACCAAGAATGGCTTTTCCCATACCAGGTGACCAATCATGCTGGGAGAGAGGTGCGTAAACTAGCTCTGTCGCTAGATCTCACCCAGCTAGTAAACTGCGCCACGAGGGTACCGGATGTCGACTCCCATTCCGCCAATTGCTTAGACCTTCTGCTGACAACTGATCCGGACAGGCACTCAGTATCGGTTTCCGCACCACTGGGTACATCCGACCACTGTCTGGTGAAATCTGTATACGTCTATTCCCCACCCGAGCAAAGCCCATGCAACCCCCGACGGGTGTGGCGATACAAATCAGCAGATTGGGATGAGATGCGTCACTTTTTTTCGTCCTATCCTTGGCGGGAGGCATGCTTCTCTTCGGGCGATCCGTCGAGTTGTGCTGAAGCCGTTACCGCGGTTATACGGCAGGGAATGGAATACTTCATTCCATATTCTGACGTAGCGATGAATGGCAAGTCTCGTCCATGGTTTAGTGCTGACTGCAGTCGCGCTGAAGCGCTGAAGCAAGCGGCATACTCTGCCTGGGCTGAGGCTCGAGCGCATATGTCTCCGGATACTCGCAAACTGAAGAAAGCCTTTAACCTCGCCGCCAAGTCTTGCAAAAGGACGCTACGCAGGGCTCGTTTCGACCACATAGGTCGAATTGGCACCAAACTGGCCTCTTACCCTCCTGGGAGTAAGGCGTTTTGGTCTTTGGCAAAAGCGGTCGAATCGAACTTTAGTCAATCTTCGTTACCACCATTGCTGAAACCGGATGGGACACTGGCGCATGCTGCGGAAGAGAAAGCAAATTTACTTGCTTCTCAATTCGCGGCGAATTCACGTTTGGATACTGCAGGTAAAACTCCACCTATTTCACCCCGCGCTGACTGCACTATGGCAGAGGTGCGTATACATCAGAAAGAGATTTTAAAAATCCTGCGGAGTCTAGACGTGAACAAGGCTAGTGGACCAGATGGTATACCAGCAATAGTCCTGCGTAGTTGTGCCCCCGAGTTGTCTCCTATTCTCACGCGCCTGTATCGCCTCTCACTGGAGATTGGAATTGTACCGAAGACATGGAAGCTTGCCAATGTGCAGCCCGTGCCCAAGAAGGGCAGCCGCGCAGACCCTGCCAACTACCGCCCTATTTCGGTTACCTTCATTCTCTGTAAGATTATGGAGCGTGCACTGAACAAGAAACTCCTCGTGCATCTTGAAGGTAACGATCTCCTCAGCGATCACCAGTACGGATTCCGCTGTGGTCGGTCAACTGGGGACCTTCTGGTGTATGCTACTCATATGTGGAGTGAGGCCATTGAGAGGCATGGCGAGGCCCTTGCTGTGTCTCTCGATATCTCCAAGGCCTTTGACAGGGTTTGGCACGCAGCCCTTTTAAGCAAGCTTCCCTCATATGGTATTCCTGCTGGCTTTTGCACCTGGATATCGGATTTTCTGAGTGAACGATCAATCCGTGTAGTTCTAGACGGTTACACGTCTGAACTTAAGGCTATCGACGCGGGAGTTCCTCAGGGGTCGGTTCTGTCCGCGACTCTTTTCCTGCTGCATATTAATAATCTGCTTGGACCCGGTATCTTTGGGTACGCAGACGACAGCACAGTAACGGATAGATATATGTCATATGCAAAAGCTAGTAGGGGCGATATTCAGTCTTGTCGAGAGGCCATGGTTGGTCGCTTGAACGAGGCTCTCAATGCAGTGTCCGATTGGGGCGAAGCCAATCTAGTGTCGTTCAATGCCACCAAAACACAGGCGTGTTTGTTTTCCGCTAAACGGAGTCCATTCCATCTGGCTCCGACTTTCCGGGATGTGTCTGTGGAAATTTCCGACAACCTACAGCTCCTGGGTGTTGAGCTATCATCCAATCTCAACTTTGGACAGTACATCGAATCAAAAGCCAAGACTGCTGCAAAAAAACTTGGAATCCTCTCGAAGGTCAAGCGGTACTTCACTTCAAGGCAGTTGCTTCAATTATATCAAGCACAAGTCCGATCTTGCATGGAGTACTGCTGCCACCTCTGGGATGGATCAGCCAAATACCAACTGGCTGCTTTGGATTCGGTGGAAAAACGGGCAAAGAGACTAATTTGTGATCCGCAGTTAATTGAGGCTAAGCTGCAGAGCCTCGAGCATCGGCGTAGGGTTGCGCGTTTGTCGGTTTTCTACAGGTTGCACTTCGGAGAGTGTGCGAAGCAGTTGCACGACCTCATTCCGCCGGCCCCTTTCCGCCATCGGGAGACGCGATCCGGGCGAGCGCTTCATCCTTATGTCGTGGATCTTCCAACTATCCGCACGAGCCGCTTTGGCTCGACTTTTATAATGCGTACGGCTAAGGAGTGGAATGCGTTGCCTGCGAGTGTGTTCCCTGATCAATATAATCTGGATGCCTTCAAGGCTAGAGTGAATAGGCTGTTCCTAGACAGGCATGCTCCATCATAGACCGCATCGTCACTTACCACCAGGTGAGATGGCGGTCAAATGCCTGGCTAGTAGAGTAATAAAAAAAAAAAAAAAAAAAAAATACTTATAAACAATGTATTTGTTTATAACATTTTTTTAAACAATGGTAGATAAATTTAAAAAAATCATTTTCAAGTAGCTTTTAACCATGAGATATCGAAACAATCTAGATATTTGAAAAAAAAAAAATCTGTGTATTTTTTTTTATATTTGAAATTTCAATTGTTAATAAAAAAGTGGAAAATAACATTTTTTAATTTTTGCAACTATAATCTATTTGTTAGCCTATTAAGAATAACTTCACTAAGGGAAAAAAATTCTAGGATTTTAGTTTAATAATTATAGGGGTTTTTAAGTTAACTTTTAATTCAAAAAAAATTATTAATTAACTAATCGATAATTAGTGTAAAAATTGGGATAAAAACTTTTTGACCGCGGATTATTGTTTATTGATGTATCCCAACACTACATGAATTTTTTTGTTCCTTAATATTCATATTTTATATGTTTAAATAATTGTTTTTGTTATTATCTCAGAGTTACGCAATGCACGCGGCAGCCGGACTACCCGTTTTTGGCTCTATTTTCAGGGCTCTGTAAAAATTATAAATAATAAAGATACAGTTTCGGGAGTCGGGACTTCTTTTTTCAAATTTCAAATATATTGAAAAATTTTCGAGATATTAAAAAAAAACCAAACCCTCATTTTTTTTTTCACTTAATTGTTTATAACTTTTGTAATTTTTTTCAGCGCCTTTTCGGACCTTTCCTTAAACTTTCTAGGTGACAATACGAATTGAATGACATCTTGGTCGTAATTTTCTGAGACTACTGAAAAATTTTATAAAAAAGGTACATGTGAACCAGACTATATCCTGCGCCACTTGTTCCCAGTTGGTTATCTGGAGTTCGCGCAGGTCTTTCCGGACTTCGTCTATCCATCGATACCTGGGCCGTCCAACCGGGCGTTTTCTCTCCAATTTCTCTCTTAAGTTCTTACATAATTATAATCTTCTTATTATAGTAGGGGAGCCCAAGCGGGGATTTCGGGATTTACTGAAGCGTGGCAGATTAATATACAGGGGGATACCTTGTACCCGGTTTAGTACCTCCACCAAATATGAGCCTCATATATATGGCCGCCCGTCCAGGATAAATGATCAGATTAGTAAAAAAAAATTGATCATCAGAAATTCTTGAGCGCATCAGATTAAGGTACGGTGCGTTAATTACATGCTAAAAAGTGTAAATTCCACTAATCTGACAATTTGCAAGTGACGTAAAGAAGGGGGGAGGGCTGCAAAGTTGTAAAAAAAAAACGTCATCTCGACATTCTCGAGCGTGGCTGAATTTTTTTTTATTTTGAAGGAAATAATTCAAGGATAACGAAAAATATATAATCTGACGATTTCCACAAGCCGAAGTAACAAAAATTCGTCGATAAAGTTTAATACGTGCAGCTGCGTGATGCCTATATTCCCCTCCCCGCGTTTCTATTCCTCTCTCACTTTTTCTCTATCTATTACTCTCTAACTCCGTCCCCACTCTGGTTACTGTTGCCTGTTCTCAATAAATTAAGTGCAATGATTTAAAAAAATAAATGATGTAAAAAAATATTTAAATTATCAGATTAGGCGAATTCCTCCAGATAATCGTCAGATTATGAGACAGCACGTCTAGGACATAAAGATGAACCATATATATCTTAATCTGACACGCTTGAGTATTTCAAAATGGCGAATTTTTTTGGCACATTCTAATAATGGCCGCGAGTTTGCGTCACATCCAAATCGTCAGATTATTAGATTTAAGCATTTTTTTAGATTTACTTAACATCCCCTTAGAAAATCTGACACGCTCGATAATATATTGTTTTTTCTCATTTTCAACCCTTACGTATGACCACCCCCATCATGCAAACGATCAGATTAACATACGTACATTATTAAAAATACGTAGGACATGGATGCTATCAATATCTGACGCGCTCGAGTATGTCCATGCAATCGTTTTTTTTTACATTTTTGAAAATCTATAGCCGCTCCCCCCACCGATGAAAAGGTATACATTATATAACATTTTTTTCTTTTTATTATCTAAGCTTCGCAACTCAATAGGTCTCTATGACGCTCGAGTAAATCCCCATTTAGCATCGTGGGCTCCCCTACTATTATAGATTCCATTTGGTCAATAAAAGAGGTCGTCAAATTATAATATTAGAATTATTGCTTTCATATAAGAAGGCAATTTCAAATAATAAATAAATCGAAATAATATAGTGAAGAATGTCAAAATAAAAAATTAATACATAAAATTACACTAAGGTAAATTGATACAAAGCATGTCAATACCAGTAAGGCAGGTAATTTATGCAAATAGTCAAATAATAATTAAATGTCCGTTATTGGATACAAAACACAAAAAATGTCAATCAATGAAAATAAAACTCATATTGAATAGAATAAAATAAAATTGAAAATTTGTAATGTCAAACAACTAAGTAATCATTAAATATAAATATCAAGTCAGAATAAAAATGTCATTAAAAATAATTAGTTCTCAACATGAGTCATAAATTCATTAACGGAATAAAATACATTATCCAATAAGAAGTTTTTCAGTCGGCGGGCAAACGCTTCGTCAGTCTGTTCGTTTTTAATAGACGCGGGTAGTTGTTCATACAGTTTCGGCCCTATTATACGTGGGTTTTTATCCGCGAGGGCTGTTCGATGGTGGACCCCCGCCAATCGCCCCGCGCCTCTCAGGCCGTGCCCTCCGTCCGTGCGACGATCAAAACTTGAAAGATGTGCCCTCACGTACATAACTACATTATAAATATATAATGAGTATAACGTCATTATACGGTTCTTCTTAAACAGTGGTCGACATGTGTGCCTTGGTTTGGCGTTCTCTATAATCCTCACGGCTCGCTTCTGCAGGATGAGTACACGTGGACCTCCGCCAATCGCCCCGCGCCTCTCAGGCCGTGCCCTCCGTCCGTGCGACGATCAAAACTTGAAAGATGTGCCCTCACGTACATAACTACATTATAAATATATAATGAGTATAACGTCATTATACGGTTCTTCTTAAACAGTGGTCGACATGTGTCCCTTGGTTTGGCGTTCTCTATAATCCTCACGGCTCGCTTCTGCAGGATGAGTACACTGTTGGAATCTGTAGAATCACCCCACAGAATCGTTCCGTACGACAGCAACGAATGGAAGTACGCAAAGTACGCTTGCCGCAGCGCGCTGGTTGACACCAGAGGACGAAGCTTACGTAGCGCATAAGCAGCACTGCTGAGTCGATCGCACAGAGACTCAACATGCGCCTTCCAATTCAGTTTGGAGTCTAACGTCAGACCAAGGAATTTACATATGTTGCAGCTGGGTACTGGCGCTATTATATTCATCGTAGATACTGCTCTCCCGGTAAACAGGATAACGTGGGATTTGGAGTCATTCAGTATGAGTCCATTACACGAGAACCACTGTTTTAGTTTGGCGCAAAGGGCATTTATTTTGTAGTTAAGCTCGACACGCGAACGCGCGCATACCACCGCCGTCGTGTCATCAGCGAACAAGGTTATTAGACCATCTGTGATGGCTGATGGGAGGTCGTTAACAAAGGCCAGGAACAAAGTATTCCCAAGCGCTGATCCTTGCGGGATACCTATAGTGACAACACCCTCTCCGGACCTGTGCTTACGACCATTTGACGAAACTTCAACCGTTTGTTTCCTCTTTAAGAGGAACGTTTTAATTAGGTCATTGGACATGCCTGGGATACAGTATACTTTCAATTTTTCCAGTAGCAATTCATGTTGGATGACGTCAAAGGCCTTCGAGAGGTCACAGAAGATACCGGCTGTCTTATATTTATCATCGATTCCAGTAATTATACAGTCTACGACTTGATGTGCCGCTGATATTGTCGATTTGTCCTTCCTATACGCGTACTGTCTGTCTGTTAGTAGATCGTTTTGTTCAAAGTGCTGCATTAAATTCTATATTATGATATATTATATACATTATATTTTAATTTATACCTATAAACATGCTGATACTTATTGTAAAAACTCAGATACACATAGTTATAATACTAGGCACAAAAACTAACTGGTACGGATGCGCTTTCGACTATCCAAGGTTAAATACTCCTTTGTTGGCCATTGTGTCCCATTCTTTAACAAGCTACCAGAGAAGATTCAGAATTTGCCTTTCATCCAATTAGTAATAAGTCTTGCATCAAGAAAAAGTTGATACAGAAATCATATTAAAAATAAATGATTACATTCAACACCATAATCCTTAGACTTAAAAATTGCGGGACATTGTGAAATCTGAAATAAATCTTTTTATTGTTATTTTATGTATGAATTGAAAATTATTATTAGGTTATTTTAAATTGAATTTTACTGTTCACTTTCTCATAATATTGTAATTGTAATATTCCTGACATATTTATAATTTAATATATTTAATCAGGTTTAGCTGAAAGATTGACATGCAATGCCTAATGGATCAAAAGTATTTAAGTACCTAATAATTAGGGTAGTATTGATCAGACTGTTGAGATATTATATAATGATTTTATGTTGTATTGGTAAACTTGTAGTTTAGTAAACTGATTTGTATAATACATCTGTAATCTCAACTAAGTCTGGGTTGTAGGTGCTTGTGGACACCGTATAGGTATGAGAAACATCCTTATCTGACCATCATCATCACAAATGACCTATAAAGTGAAAGCACTGTTTACTGCACTACAATGTTTAGTATCAAAAATTTTGTATTGTTGCATAAATCGTAATGAAGTATGCACTTACCGGAGGGTATGTCATTATTTGTTTATAACACATTCACTAATACGCTATACACTTAAATATTTGTGATCAGAACATTTTGTGCGGTTTCTTTCTAGGAACTTGGAATCGATCGATCGACACGGATTCGCCGCTCACGTATTTCGTGTTGAATCGTTAGGAAACGGTTTCGAATAATTGTGAATACGGCTACTGATCCGATCTTATCTGTCACCCCTTCCACATACGGTAGGAACGTTATCTGCCTTCTGTAAGCTTCTCCCTCTTTTTCCATCGTACCGGCTTCTTTGCCACCTTGTACCCGTTGTACCGTAGTACCAGCTGGACATGTGACAATTTGCTCTCTAAGTGGTCCGAGTCACAAAGATCTCTAGCTCTATTTGTGAGCGAAGTTATGACGAAGAGTAAATGTCGGGGATGATGGTGTGAAGAAGCATTTAGGTATATTTCCGTGTGTGTTGTCTTTCTGTACACCGAGTGTGTCAGCGATACATATTTTCGTACTTTAACCAGGACATCTAGGAACGGCAAGCGTGAATTCACGGCTGTCGTCTCGTGACCACGTCGGGAAACTAAATCGAAAAGGTACGTCGCGTGCAAGTCCCGTCTAATATAATAATATTAAATTACGTCTCTGACATCCACCCAACTCATAGACAAAACTCAAAATTCCAAATTCCAAAGTTCCTCTACCGCGGCGCCCAAAAAGGGGTCCCTTTGAAACAACAATAACTCCTGAACCCATAGACATTAAGTAATGATTTAAACGACAATTTGTAGAACAGCGCAAATACAAGTCACATGATACAAAAAAAATACATCATAATGTGCAATTTTATTTGATAATTGAAAAAAAAAACGAAAAAATTGGTGAAAAAAATTTATATTTATTTTTCTATTGCATTTTACTCGGTGAAAATGTGCAGTGTTGGCATAATTTTATGACTTGAATAGATAGTTAATTTTGTAAGCTATCTAATGATATCAAAAACACGCAAAAAGAAGTAACAGGATACGAACTGTTGATTGTTTTAGCTAATTAAGGTCATAACTTCGAAAAAAGTTCAAGTACTTGTAATTTTAAAGTAACCCTATAATTGAAGTCATTTTGTCGATGAAATAGTCCAAAGATCACGCTCCTTAAATTTGACGACTACTTCCCCGGACACACTGTATAAAATTAAATAATTTTGATTCACACCAAAAGGTTACTTTAGAAATATTATTACGATGAAATTACACCTTTAATTTCTTCTGATCTTTTGTGCATGAAGAGGAAAACTCTTGTCCGGCCTCGTGCACCCATCTAGTCACAACTGCAACAAAAGATTTATGTGATAGAGTGAGAGCCACGAGACTTTCCGCCCGGCTAAAAATCGAACAAAATTTTGACAGACAATGTCAAGATTAGCTACAGTACATCAAACAATCAGAAGATATTTTTCATAGAAACGGTTGAGGCGCGCCTTTTACTTTCGCGCAATATATTTATTTGTTTATTTTTATTTATTCGCATGGTATTAGCAGCGGAGTCGCCAATTTTATCTATGACAATTATATAATGTATTATGTAATTTATTGGACCATTTTCAACTCTACCGTTCCGTTCCGTTTAGGTACAACACCAGTCAGAAATGCTTCTGCAAGGGTGTATGTAGGTCATATCAGCGAGAACCATCGGTAGTTCCGTCATCTGTACTTGTATTTTGAGCAACCAAGCCGAGCAGATGGCACGGTTCTCAGCCAAACAGCTGGTGTGCTCCGGATACCGTATCAGACGTAGGAATTGTTGATTTTAAGCGACACATCACCTCGTCCTCTAACTGATTTCCGCTACCTCCAGCCTGATATACCAGTGCGTACGTAGATGCGAAAAGGAATGTAGGGCTTTCGCAGTCAGGATGGGAGCGCCTTCAGCTATTCTTCTTATATTTTCTACTGTCTTTCTTCAACTCTTAAGTTATTATTATTAATATTCTTAATTTTCCTTCGATGTCGTACCCGTAATTTTCGGCTATGCTTCTTATGTTGTCCATCGAAATCCTGTCTCAACCCGTTGACACTATAATCTATTTTACAACTCTTGTCTTTCTGCTATACTTCTTAATTTTATTTCGATGTCCTCTCGCAAGCAGCGTACGCGTAATTTTTGGCTATTATTCTTATGTTGTCCATCGAAGTCCTGTCGCAACCCGCCTACACTATTAGCTATTCTTCAACTCTTGTCGTTCTGCTATTTTTCTTAATTTTCCTTCAATGTCGTACCCGTAATTTTCGGCTATTCTTCTTATGTTGTCCATCGATGTCCTGTCGCAACCCATTGACGCTATAAGGTATTTTTCAACTCTTGCCTGTCTGCTATTATTTTTAATTTTCCTTCGATATCCTGTCGTAAACAGCGAACTCGTAACCTACAACCGTCCTTATTATGTCGTCCCTCCAATTCTTGTCTTATCGCAGCAGAAAACCCGTAACTTTCCAAGTAACGCAGTGTACCCATACCTTTTAGCTGTTTTTCTTAATGTTGTCCCAACATGTCGCCCGTAGCATACCCGTAGCCATTCTTTTAATGTTGTCCCTCAGTCGGTGTCCTGCTCACGGCAGGTACCAAAAACTTCGCTATTCCTTTGTTCCGGTGTAATGTCGAAATCGGCCACTCAGCGGCTGTGAGCTATTCTTCTTGTGTTGTTTGTCGATGTCTTATAGCCGAGAGTTTATGTTGTCCCTCGATATCCGGTCCCAGATAGCTTATCCGAAACATTCAGTTAATGTTCCCGTGTTAGTCCGTATTGCGAGTGGTAAATATGTACCTTCCGCACGTTCGTGCTTTACACTTATTGGGTCTTTAATGAAGTCATAGCTATCGAGGACTGTAAACTATGTTTTGGTGCACGCTCTCCAATTGGAATGCAGTGCCCCGCTCCAGAGCGAACATGTGGTTGTCTATAGATCGGTCTTATAAGAAAGTCGTCAGATAACTTCCTAAATGGATTATTACGTCTAATTTCTTCAATATAAGGTTGAGTTTTAGTTTGAACTATGTTGAGGCCCTTGTGAGGTTAGAATTATGGTACTTATTGTAGTGGTTGTGAAAGCAATTCGAAGCTTAATCGTTTTCGGTACTACGAAATCTATCATCGTCGAAGGATTACCTATTGGTTTTCTATGTCCACATTTTGTTTTAATATTAATCAAAAAGCTGGGCGGAGTATATCTTTTCCTGTTAGTCGCTGCGTATGTCGCTAAGTCTGAACGCACTGCCTAGTGGTAAAATTTTAGGAGAAGGTCTTCATTTGTTTGATAATCGACGGTCTTATTGTCGTCTGTTTTTTGTTTGCCATGTTCGGTGCGCCAGATGTTGCAGTGGCTTTGTTCATGAAATTTCATTTTTTATCTCAACCATTCTACAAATGTGTGCTTATTGTTTTCAAGTGCCCGGTCAAAGCTTTCCTGTGTTTATTGCGTTTCGCTCAAGACCCGATACTTTAGTTATGGTGTACGGTTTTTTAAATATATACTATGCGTTGCAAAGTAGGCATTAGTTTTGCTGTATTGTGGAACGCATGTTTCTGTACGTATTATTGTGGATTGGTACAGCTGTGGAGAAAGCTTAGTTAAAATATGAGTAACCTATAGCGGTGTTGGACGGTTCAGGATTATAATTAAAGAGGATCGACATTTGCATAGTCAGATTAATTCGTGTTATTTTTAGTTTAGGATTTATGCATCCCTCTAAACGTTAATTATATTTGTCCTATAAAATATTTATTTGTGACTAAAAAGCTACAGTTAACTGAAAATAAATTAAATTTGCAGATGTAACGTATTAGAAATTTACTTACTCCATTTATTTCCTAAGAGTACAGGACATGCGGCGTGCATTGTTCTGCTATCAACCTCCCCTGTTGGAAGGATGTTGCGCCAGAATATTGCTGCTCCCCTTTTCGGGGGCACTATCAATTCCAGATCCATGAAAACAGTGTCACCCCCATGAGTCACATCTGATAACTACCAAAAAAAGTCAGATTAATTAAAATAATTAGTAAGAGAATAGGGTGACGCGGCGTTGGACCAAATTGGTCCAGCCTCAGCATAATGATTTTAATAGCTGATAATCACAGAGCTGGTTTTTTGACTGCGTGGTGAGCTATGCAGATAAAGTTTCAAAAGAAATATATAATTATCTACCTACAGTACAAAATATATCAAATTATAAAAATTCTAAACTTTGTGCACTGCACAATCGATTGATTGCGTAAGCTCGCCAACTTAGTAGTTGAAAGCAAACCCTCCTCCACACTTATTTAAGAAAAACTTGAGTCAAATATCCGACCGGGCGAAGTGGAGAAGAATGAGCAGAATAGCGAACCCTGGTAAAAGCCAGGGCTGACCACTCGGATGATGACAAATAACAGAATTATCATCGATCAGGATCGATTACAATATTATGTGCAAGTAGGTAATAAGACTTACATAAAACAAAATGGTGGCATATCTGTCTCCATCTTTAGGGAAAAATTGTTTCGCCTGGAATAATACAGTAAGTAAGTAAAACCTCTTTATTGTGCAATAAATATAATAATAATAAATTACTTACACAAAAGTCAAATATACAAAACAGAAAACAAAAAAATTTGTTCGTGAAGGCGACCTTGTCGCTTTAAGCGATATCTTCCAGACAACCTGATTATGATTGATGAACCTGAGTTCAGTTCAGTTCAATCAGTTTTATTCACTATTAAATAAAAAAATCCTATTGAGTAATTACTAAGTCTTGTTTCAGTGTGCTTTTTATAACAGTACCTACCTGTGGTTAGCTTTGTGTCAAATTCTTTTATAAAATTGAAACCATGGTTATTACTTTTTTAGCGGCCTGTCCTGTGGCATTAAAATCCCTGTCACGCCTAGTTAGCGTGAAACTTTTTAGTTTTCAAAAAGGTCACTGACAGTTTTGGAATGTTTTTACTTTTGAAGTTGATTTATTATCAGTCCGTTTTTTGCACTGCGATGGCTAGGAGTATTCCGGTAATAAAAAATTATAATTAATAAATATTTTTAGTATAATTTTTTAAAACACATTTCAATGTTACATCTAGTACAAGGTGCACTTAGTCTTCCTAGAGATATATTTTTTGTTAACAAACAAATAGCAAGATCTGCAGTTTTTAAATTAAGTGTTTTTGGCGTAAGAGCTCAGTCTAGCCAGCTGGTTAGATTTCTTTTTCCCGGTTTAAAGGTTAGTCTTTAATTCTTTTCTCCGTCTCTTCTTTATTGTCAGCGTGGAAAACACGCACATCCCTTATCGTGTTTGCAGCGTGATAAGGATAAGGATTATCGTGTAACACAGGATTGTCCTGAGCCAGTATCGGATGGTATCTTGAGATACTGGTTTGGTCTGACCTGATCTAGATTCGGTCACGGATTGCTACCGTGAGTTAATTTTTACCCTTTAATAAGCACAAGAGTCCTTGCTCGGAAGAAGGTCGCCATCTGGCACAAAGTAGGGTGAGGTTTCGAACAGTGACCCACAAAAAAGTTAACTCATAAGATTTTCAATATAATGAAATGTTTTAGTCCAGCCATTGCGTAATATATCTGACTTTCACTTTGTATATAAGTTCATGGAAAAAGAGTTAGAGAAAAAAATAGTAATGTAGATTTTTTTAAAGATAGTGCCGTGTGATGTCCGGCAGAGTTGGCCGTGTGGTGTCCGGCAGAGTAGAAAAGCACCAACCCCTTACACTCGTGGGTGTCGTACAAGGCGACTAATGTTTTCAATACCAAAGATCTAGAGTCTCTGTAGGCTGGAAAATGGGCAGCAGCGTTTTCCATTGTTATATTTACAACACTGCAATCTCCAACCCACCTGCTAAGCGTGGAGATTATGGCAATAACCTATCCTTTCGTGGGAGAGGCCCTTAGTCCTGTAGTGGACTGTTGATGACTGTTGATGAGCTGTGATGTGATGAATGTTATGCACAAATTTCTTGTTTCACGTTCATTCGTCACCTGTTTTCATTAAACCGAAAATCCATTAACCAATTTTATTATGTGTTTCTGGTATTTTTATATATTATAAGATTTTAAAGCCTCTTACTTTAAAATTATATAGAAATGTAAATATTAAAAACCCACCATTTTCTTTATTTTCTAGAATCGACAACACTAATTGCCAACTTTGCCCAACTTGCCCCGGTCTAAAGTTCGGAACCATGTTCATGCCTGGCCTGACTTGCGCCTTATAAAGCTAGAGGCTGCTACAATTAGTCGCCTTTTACGATACTCAAAAATAGGGACCCACAGACAAATCATTAGCAGTGAAGAAGGCGTAGCTTCATAAACGTTTGTCCGACAATCGTCGAGGCAACATAACTATTAACCTACGACTTTTTGTTTGACAAAACAGTTGTCTGACAATCTACGTACAAGTCGACAGAATTATTAACCGTCAATCTCTCCAATATTGCCCGCTTTTGACCAGGGCCAAGGCTTTTGTAGCATATTCAGCTAGGTTAGTGTTGTACAAACACGGATTTGTCTTATATCAGCGCCGCAGATGTTACCGTCATTTTAAAAATAATATATAAATGTATTGTCTGATCACCTACTACAGATGCAGTATGATCGTAGTGTGGCTCATAATGCCCTCCGATTCCGTAATTGGACACTTGTAGCATTTCAGCTGATGCCATATCAAAGCCAGAAAAGTCTCCCATTCTCTTGGAAACACGATCCATGATGGCAGAAAAAGTAGGTTTAAACCAGGCAACTTTAGCAATACGGTAATCCGCATTGTACTGCGCTCGTTGCATCTGCAAAATATGATTTTCTGTAATATCAATCTATACGCGGACGATTGAAGGGTCCATTTTATCTAAGTGCAAATATAGTTAATCGGCCACCCAACTAGTTACCGCTGCATCCGTCTTAAATTGTTGATTGAAAGAGTTGAAAAAGTAAACAGATGAAAAATTATAGTACGCACAGGCGGGTTTCAGAAAGGGTATGGGGTGTACGTACCAAGTGTAAAACCAAATGCCAAAAAATATACTGTACATTGGTCGATTGGCAGAAAAGGCTTAAAGGCGCTGGATAAAGTAATGAGGAATGAATTGTGGTCAGCTTTGTCAATGCACAAGGTGAGCCGCGGGCTGCTACGACCGCTCACGTCACTTTATGAGAATTCCTTGGGAAATGAGAAAAAAACTGAAGTGCAGCATCGCCGTGGCTGTTCAATCATTTCAAGGAAACATTTAATGGAACTCCAATACATATTTGACAGGTTTGAAAGAGAGTATAAGTTCGTTGAGTTGAGTTGTGAGTTTAGAGTGCGTTGTTAAAGTGATCTAAACTATTTAATCTAAATTCACGTCAAAAGTATCTATCTGCATCAAATTTCTCGCAAAACTATTACATCAAAGTGCTAGTGACTGAATAGTGAACAATAATTTGCGCAATAATCAATATTTGTCTAGTATTGAAACGAATTAAAATAAAATACTGCAATCAATAGCCGTCAGCTGAGTGCCGCGCGGGATCAGCTGAGGAAACGACCAAGCGACTATCAATCTACTCGACACTTTACTTTTACGACGACTACTTTCTTCTCGCGACCTCGCCGTGCGATCCGTGAGCGTTAACTGTTGAAGTTAAATAAATCTACCCGTCTCTTCAAGTTCTTATCTACGAAACATGACTATGAACTGTGCCGGCTGCAATAACATTATCAAAGACCTGTACTATATGAAATGCACAAAGTGCGCTAATACTTATGATTTGGTTTGCATTAAGATTACAAAAGAAGTATTGGTGGTGCCCGGATTGCGTCCAAAAACTACAACAAGAATATTGGATAAAAGGATTACTGGTCTGGTCGGCATAGTGAATTACCTTCAATCTGTAAATGATAAGTTAGTTATCGATTAAACGGATCTACAGCGGAGGGTCTCTAGCTTGGAACAAGAAAACAGCCGGTTCAAGACGAAATTAAATAATTTCGACATTTTGCAACAAAGCGTGAATGACATAGAGCAGCGCGCGCGTCTGAACAACTTGCAAATATATAATACTAACCGTGGTAACAAACCCGATAATATGGGTAGTGAAAGTGTATATGGGGTACGCCAAAAAAGGCTGAAACCTTCATACCTATGATTTTCAAAGCCTCTTATTGAAATTATCACTATCAACTATGGAAACGCTTTGGTAACCTTTTGGATTACGATTCGTTTGCCTTGTTAAGATAGTGGCAGAAACTTGTTCAGTTGGAGTGCTAGAAACGGTATGTGGACTGATATGAGAACACCATTGTCATGAACCCCAAACATTTTTGGTCCTACTCTAATTCATCACGTAAGGACCGGGGTATCTCAGCAAGCATATGTTATGGTAATATGGTTTGGCCCCAAGATTAGCAAGGCATTTTTAGAGTACTTCCAATCAGTGTAAACATACTCTCAGTCGCGTCATCACTGTGGGCTTGATGAGACCACTTCCAACTTTATTAATGCTATCAATTCAATCAATATTACACATTCATCGGTTGCGAAACAATTAAAAAGCTTAGGCCGAAAAAAAGGAGCTGCAAGTGACGGGATAGCCTCTATTTTTGCTAATTTGTGTGGCGAAGAGCTAGCTGTCTCTCTAACAATTATTTATCGCGTTCTATCAAGGATGGTATATTTCCGAAAAAATGGAAGGAGGCTTATATCACGCCGATTCACAAAAAGGGCTCTAAACAAATTGTTGAGAATTATAGGCCAGTCTCAATTTGTCTGTATTTGGAAAGGTGTTTGAATTTATGGTTTGGTGAGCATTTATACCCAGTAGCTGCGGCATACATTCCAAATTCACAACACGGATTTATACGTAGAAGATCTACAGTTACCAATTTGGCAGTATTCACGGATTTTGTCACCGGTCATATGGACAGGGGTCGACGTCATGTATACGGACTAATCAAAATGTTTTGATCGAATTGATAATGGAAAATTAATACGTAAATTGTTTTGTATTAGTCTACACGGTGACCTCTTGCGGTAGATCATTTCATACCTTGAGAATCGGTTGCTGACCCCTACTCTCAGGGTCTACAAATCAAAATATCAACTAATACCATCGGGTGTTCCACATGGTTCTCATTTCGTACCTTTGCTCTTCAATGTATTTTCGAATGTTTTAATGTATGCCGAAGACAAAAAAATCTGCATGCCCATACGTTAAGTAACTGACTTTCACCGTTTCTAAGCGGACCTCGACAAGCACTCAATATATTGCCATGAAAATTTACTTGAGCTGAACGTGAAAAAGTGCGAGACAATCACCTTTAACCGGATACATAATTTTATATCTTACAACTATAAACTCAACAGGGATGTCGTTCCTAGAGTCGGCGATATGGGTGTAGTGTTCGACTGTAAATTGCTGTACACTTCTCATTTTGAATACATTACCCAGAGAGCGTGTAAAATGCTAAGTTTCCTACATAGAAGTGGCAAATCTTTGCGTTAAGCAGAATATATTAAGCTACTGTACTGTCGGTTAAGCAATCGATTCGGGGATCAAGGTCTGGTCTATGAGAGAGACTGATTTTTTTAAATATGCTCTCTCTAGAGAACAGAAGTCTTATTGCGGACATGAAGCTCCTACACGATACAATCAGTGTCGCACTGGCCTGCCCTTTACTGATAAATCGTATCGGTGTCTGTTCCTGCATTGCTTGTACTAGACATAAGCGCTGCCTCTACGCTGGCTCTGCACACTCAAATTACGCTATGAATTCGGTTTTACATTGAATTGTTCAAAATTATGAGAATTTCTTTGGGAACGTTGATATTTTCTTTATAACCTGAAGTAAGTTCTTCAGCATTGTGTCGGAAAAATTACCCTCATCAAATAGAACAGAGCAACAATATACATAAGCATTCATACACTTCCCTACCACACGCACACTCTCACTCACACTTTCCATACACTAAAATCATAGCTGTTAAACTGTGAAATGAACTAATAAATAAATAAATAAATAAATAACATTCCTGTATTTTTGTGTAAAGTTGTATTGTTTATTGTTACGCTTCTTTTTATGACTTCGCGGTAAATATAAAAAAAGTAATGTGTCAAACTTTATAATTGGCTGTACGTTTTTATTGCTTGTAATACAGATGTAATAGCTGTTAAGTGCGCAATAAATAAATAAATAATAAGGGTAAGGTATGTAAATGTAAGTAAATCGAAAGTAATGGTTTTTGAAAAATATATGACTGAGTGTGAAACTATGATCGCAGGTTACAATGTGGAACAGGTAAAACAGGGTATATCCTTAGGGTTAATGCTTACGAGGGATGGAAAATGTAAAAGTGATGTGATGATTGCGGTAAAAATGGTGAATGGAGTTATTCACTACCTACAATATATTATTTTAATTAGGATTCTGTTTTGAAACCGCTTTCTTATGCTTATGCTTAAACTTTTCTGATAGCTCATTTCTAGTAGAAGAATTTCTAGCGTGCAGATCCGCTAGCCGCTGAGCCAGAGTTTACTGTTAGTATGAATATGACTTAAGTAGACCTATGTGGAAAACATATAATTGCCTTTTTTCTTTTTCTTTCTTATAAATTACCTTAGGTGATGCATTATCTATGAAATGTTGGATCTCGTTATCGTTCATCACATCGTGCACCATATTAATATCCGGATCGATGTGGAGTTGTTCCAACTTGAAAGGAGCAAGTTTCAGATATGGATTATTCTGGTTTATGTAGAAACATTTTAGCCTGAAAAAGTGTAATAAAATATATCAAACTCAATCCGCTTAATTCTTATTTATGACTGATTTCGCCTTGGTGTTGTTGATTCAAATTATTTCATATGTTTTATGGAAGGCGAAGAAAATTGCATACCTAGGTAAGCATAATCATGAGGGTGTGGGCCTAGCATCTACATAAATAGTCTCGAAGAAAAACTGGAAAAAAATTGATCCGAGCACAAGTACGTCTTTATAATTAAACTGTGTTCCTATATAAAGTACTTAGTCTAAAAATTCGTCAGTGTCAACTACCTGCGGGCTAGCCAAGAGGTCATTGATACTAAGGTAACAATACTTGTGCTTAGATGTAATCAGCCGATGAACTTTTCTCTCTACAACTCTGTGTAAACTTAGTGGTCATTTAAATCGAATACCTACATCTGTTATTGAATTAATTATTAATTATTGAAATAATTTTATTTATTTGGAATTGGTGAAGCAGGCATTCTGTTATCGTTAGTTATAAACACCTGTGTAAAATAGGGCCAAGGTTCATGTCCGAAAATCCCATCTTCATAGGAGTACTTAGATATAAAGTTAGACCAAGCTTTGGCCACAATTTAAAAAAAGTATTTACCCAAACAATACAATTTTGGCCAAACCTTGATTTAATTATTGGAGACCAAGATTTTTGCCACGAACCTTTTTTTACACATGTGTGTTTGGTGGGATCAATTTAAGAGGCATTCTAATCTTATACAGGCTGATGTCCGGGATATCTTCGGTGTAGTGTCGGGTTAACTTGGCTCTGGGGTCTTTTGCCATACTGGTAACAAGTGCCCGTGTTATCGTGTATAACTGTCCATAGAACCTCTCGACTTCCCTCGAAACCTCGGACTTGGTCGTAACAACTCTGCCGTCATCCGTTTTCAGTCTCGTCAACTGGCTCTTTCCAATCGACAGATCTCTCGCAAACACTTTAGAGCCTTTGTTCCGCTCGATCGCCGCTTCAATATTGGTTGTATTGAAGCGGCGTATGTTGCGAGTCAGAGACTTGGAGATCCGTCGATAAAGTCGCCTAAATTGAGAAACATCATCAAGGAACTGCAGAGACATTCCGCGTCTTTCTTCCGAGGGTATCGTCAGAGATTTTGTTGGTTCTTTTTATACGGCAGGCTTTATAAAACTTCGACCTAACCGTAATATAGTTTCCACGAACCTGTTATTGCAGTCGTCCACGTCGACGCACTCTCCTAGGCACTCAAAGCGATTTTGTAATTCGAGTTGAAAGCTCTCGGGGGTTTGGATTTGGATGGGTGTAAGCCGGAGCGTAGACCTCATCAATCTCGACCTTTCTAGCTTTGGATTTATATTCAATGTGCCTTTTACCAAACGGTGATCACTGCAAATTTTTACTCTGTTTCAAAATCGAAACCCACTGTTTCCGGCTTTCTGAAAAATTAGTTCTTCATAATAGAGTTCCTCCTTCTTCATAAAGCCGGCCAGCACCTGGCCACATGTGTTCCGACTTCTAACTCCAAATTGCCTCACTCTTAACTCTCCGCTTGCGCGTTGAAATCCCCCATGACAACGGTGTAATGTGTGTTGGAGGTATGTATAGCTGTAGAAATATCCTTATTCATAGCCTCTACTTTATCGTCGGAGTGAGTCGGTGCGTAGACCTGTATGACCTTCAACGAATACCGCTTGGTTATTCTGAGTATAAGGTAAGCTACCCTAGATGACACACTCTCGATCTTGACGATGTTGTTCACGAGGGATTTGTGTACGAGGAACGCGACACCACCTACGGACAGTTGGTTGCCCTTCCGGAAGTAAAGCAGATTTCCGGACTTCAGAATTATCGAGTCCTCCCCTTTTCTTCGGACTTCAGATAACGCTATAATGTCCCAATGTAATCTGCTTACCACTTCCTCCAGTTCCACGAGCTTTTCGTCGGTTTGCAGTGTCTGGACATTGTATGTGTCCAGGGCCAGGGGTCGTACTTTGTGGTAGCCTGGTTACTTCCGGAGATTCTTCGCACCCCGTTACCGTGACCGCTACCATAGTTCGGAATAGCGGGGCCGCCGGGTACTGGGGGCCGTAGCCTGTGTCTGCTTGTCATCGGAAGGGGGGAGCGGGGTTGCCAGAACCGCCACGCTTGGCTTTGTAGGTATACTACAGGGATAATCGCTAGGAAACACGTTCTTTCTAGTCTCCCTAAATGACCACTACATGAAGGAGTATCACACTGTCTATTATACAACAGTGATCTTAAAAGCACTAACCCATCATGATTTTGAGGTTGAAATCGTAGCTGCATATTCGGGGCTGAGTGGTTGCCTTGCTTTGAATGATACAAAATCCAAACAAAAAACATTCTCAAGGAGAGCCACAGCTAACTTACGAACACTCAGATCGCCAAATCCACAATGCACTAATTGCAAATTTTCAGGGCTGCGTATTGACGCCACACTCAAATGGGTGACATATATAGATATTCTTTGCGCAAAATTATCCAGCGCCATTGTCCTATTTTGCGTATTTTAACTCTTTGATGACTTACGGGATAATCTTCTGGGGCTGAGGCAAATCGGGTACCAATATTGCAAAAGAGAGCTCTAAGAAACCAAAACCAGGGGTCAAAAGCAGGCAGTACAGCAAAAAAGATTTGTGAAAAATCGTGTTACGATCCCACATACCTACGGAAGCGCGCATCGGCGTTACTGCGTCAATTTCCTAAAACTATAGTATTAGTATTGAGTCAGCAGTTTACCTGCTGTGGCGTTTGACCAGTACGAGATGCATGCACAGCACAATGTGCCGGAGAACGGCCCAGCCGCCTAGAATAAGCTTTTGGATCTCACATCGACCAACTGTCACGTTAGTTAAGTTAGTTAGCAGGAAATTAGTTTAAAATAAAATGTAATTTTAATAGTCAAATAAGACAAGTACAATATTTGTTTTTACATTCTTTCTTTTTTTAGTTTTCAGGAAGGGCCTGGGGGGGTGTTTCGATTGTAGTGCGGTGGCGGTCTCTGGTGAGTCGGGTGCAATGGTATCGTTTGAAAAAAGTAGTCGAGCGGCGCCTTTTAAATCTCCGTCTTACACTTTCTCTTCTACTTTAGAAAATATGACATGCACAGATTGCACAGGCCTATTATTGGAATTAAGTTATTAGTAATATATTTTCTTCCTGTTTAAGGGAGGACACCCCTCGGCATAGGAGACCAAACAGCCGAGGGTCAGGGCGAGAGAGACAGGAATCGGCGGACTATCCTCGCATTATCCAGCAAGACCGGTCACTGGAGCCTCGCTACAACTGGTTCGTCACTCAATTACAACCTCTTCAGATGGCCACGAAGAGAAGTTGGAACGAGACCGTTTGTTGAAACAACGACTGGAATGATTTTAGTGGACGTTATTTTCCACATGGTACCTTCTCACCAATGAGGCCGTATTTGTAAGCTAACTCGAGATGGAGTATTTTGGCTGCTTGATATGACGGCCCACATCTTTAATAAGAACTCTCGCCTCCTTACACCAACACCCCGTCGTTTCCGCAGCGAATGGTACAAACAAATAATTGTTTTGCAACTCGGAGTATTTGTCCCTTTTCCTAAGTAACGCTAACTCCGCCGCTGCCCCAGCTGCTCTAACGGTGCAACCTAGATGTGATGCCGCAAAGGTGCTCACGCATTTCGTGTCCCACAGAAGACATTTTCCCCTCTGCTATGGACCAGAGTCAGTCCATCAGGCTTCTTGCTATCCGATCTACTAAGTCCGGGAGGCTCCAGGGTTCAAGGGATGTTGGCCGAAAGCAATGCCCTCCGGACAATATAATTGAGAGCGTGGTAACGAGGAAATCTCCCTGACAACCGACAGCAACTAAAAGCGTGATGACCATTGGCCTTCACCCTTAAACCGCAGACGCATTGATGGGGTACACAAACATCGCAGCCCAAGCGAAGAAACAGGTGAATTCAGTTTACTTTCTACAGAAGGTCTTTTGAAAATACTTAGTTGAATGATTTTAAATTATGAATATACCTACTTGCTCTGAATATCTCTTGCAGTATTCCTCTCTCCTCTGCACAAGCGCTCATAATCAAACATCGAGGGCAAGCGCTCGTACCTTAAGGACCTGGACAGTCTCGCCGACGACTGCTTTTTCAAACAAAAAACAACAATATATATTTTTATTAGAGAGACTGCAAAGTAGATCATTGCATCATCTCCGCGTAGAGTCACCCGTCCATAACACTCACAAATGCATAGCCCAGACACAGGTATGTATGTGAAGACTCGAAGGTATGTATCGATGAAAAATTAAGGACATAATCGTTTATAGTTGATCTCTCTCTCTCTCCCCCCATCTTTCTCGTTATGTTTCAAAACAACTTTTACGGAAATCATACAAGCGTCATAGTATCTACATATCATCACATGCTAAGTAAATCAGAAGTCCTTGTCTAAACATTTTGGAGTGATATTACTTGACGCCACATTAACAAAGCAACACATTTTCATAAACAAGTGCGTAAGAATTTAGCATACGAACACCTACTTCTAAAAGTTTGTTGGCAATTTTTCTGTAAGTTTTGAATTTATCGTAATTGCGGATTGTAATTTTGCGTTTCTTCCATAGCTGACTATTTGTCTCGTCGTCTGTAATAATACATATTATTTATAGTTAGTATTATTCTCCAATAGCCATTGAATAATTGTAAATAAACCAATTAACTTATAGAATTACTTTATAATAGTAGTTTATGCAACAGCCATATAAAAAAGGGGGTGTTTTGTCTGTTTACGAGGCTTAGCCGAGTATGATAAAAGTTTGACAAGAATGTTTTAATGCCTCATTATATGCAGTTGTATGCACTATTTTATCTACACTCATATTTCATGTTAAAATTTCGTACCTATAATTTTCTCTACTTCGCTGGAAGTAAGCTGCGAGCCAATAGTTGTTCCGAGGATATCAAGCGGGGGTAAATTCACTTAATTGCTTTCACATTAATCTATTTATTTGTTTTCAATAAGAAAAGACATTCACAAACACAAATTACAACAATTACAAACAATATTCTATTTCGCGGTAAAATAATTCCATATCATTCCAATTTATAGGTACATATACAATCACAAACATAAACAGAAAAGTTTGAATATGATAGTGACATATTTAGGTTAGGTACTCAGCTTACATTTTACGCGCCCGGGCGCTTGACGAAAATTAAAACGTTATTTTATGTTACAGCTGTACCTAATTAAAATAGTATGGGATACTATATCATAAAGTAATTTTTTAAAATTTTATAGACACGTCAGAAATAAGTTAATTCTTAACAACTGTTTTCGAATATGTAATTGGAACATTACGCTATGAGTGCAGATGTAGTTGCATACACTACTTTATCTACACTCATATTTTCATGTTAAAATTTCGTACCTATAATTTTTTTTATTTGGTTGGAAGTAAGCTGCCAGTCAGTTTTGTTGTATCTACGCACTGAGGATATCAAGCGGCGGGAAATTCACATGTATTTGCTTCAACAAACAAGAAAAAACATTCACAAACACCAATTATGACAATTAGAAAAAATATTCTGTTGAGCGGTAAAATAATTACACACAAATATAAACAAGAAAATTTAAGATTTGTTTTCCCGACGTTTCGGTAGGGTTACACCCACCGTGGTCACGAGACGACTGCCGTGGGAGGTGACAGCTGCGGTGTCCCGTCTAATATAATAATATGTGTAAAGAACGCGAGTTTAGTTTGAAACAAATAAAAGAAAATTTAAATTTTGAATTTGTCAAAGACATCTAGGTATTAAGCCTACATTTCGCCGTGTCTCGGCGCCCGACAGAAATTTAAAAATAAAAGTGTTGCATAATGATTAAAAAGTTATTTTACGTTATAGTAATTTTTAAAAAATTTATAGACTATCGTGAAAAAAGTGTATCCTTAAACCACTGTTTTCGAATATGAAATTGGAACATTACGCTATGAGTGTAGATAAAATATTTTATTAGGTCATGTACGCACGTAATTTTTCAAAGGAATGTTCAAGTCCCGATAAGATATCGCGTAACATAGTAGCGGACACCCATTTTCTTAAACCATACTTCAACAAAGCTTGAGCTAACCAGTCTATTGTAGCATTGTACATTTCGTGTTTGTAGAGCACATTTGCCACGTTAATGCAATCGGCAAATGATATTGCTGAGCTGAAAAATAAAATAGTCATATTTGCATAACTGTTTTTCAGCCTGCTTGTTTAAATCCTCTATAATGCGGAATAGCAAATACTAGGACGTCCCCCCGATGCTTAACAGAGAAGAACTGGACCAATGACTGAACGAATAGGTAGGTTTTTGGAACATTAGCCAATGACTGGACAAATGCCAAGATCTCTCTCAGTCTATGCCCCACAATAAACTGTTCAGAAATAAAAAATCAAGTATTCTGAAAAATCCTCGAAACATATGATGTACATAATTGAGACGGTATACAGCTACTCACAATTGACGAAGACATATCTAAGAGATGGTACGAATATTATAAGGAGTTACTAAATTAAGAGTGCCCAAGTCAGCTGAAATCGGCAAATCGACTTAAGGACCGGTAAGCGAATTCACTACTTGAAGTGAGAAAAGCTATAGCTAAAATGAACATTTATAAAGAGTTAGGCCCACACAAAATACTAAAGGCTTGATAAACTTTTTAACAACGTCCTAAAAATCAGGTCCAAAATCAATTCAGTTTTAATGACTGGAAAGTAACCAACGATGCGATCCACGCAATCAGATTGGTAATGGAAAAATCTCGAGATAATATACAAAACCTTTGTAAGGTCTTCTTAGATCTTGAAAAGGCCTTAGATCGTATACCGATAACTTTAATATGGCAAGTGATTAAAAGCTCAATATGTGTTTGCACACTACATAAGATTCATTATTAGACATACTATCATAACATAGAAACAAGTGTCAGAAGTTAAGGTTCTGTTCGCGACTCTTTTCCTGCTGCATATAAACGATATGCTTGGACCCGGTATCTTTGGGTACGCAGACGACAGCACAGTAACGGATAGATATCTGGCAGATGCAAAAGCCAACAGGGGCGATATTCAGTCTTGTCGAGAGGCCAACCATGGGTCGCTTGAACGAGGCTCTCAAGGCAGTGTCCGATTGGGGCGAAGTCAATCAAGTGTCGTTCAACGCCATCAAAACACAGGCGTGTTTGTTTTCCGCTGAACGGAGTCCATTCTATCTAGCTCTGACTTTCCGGAGCGTATCTGTGGAAATTACCGACAACCTCCAGCTCCTGGGTGTTGAGCTATCAACCAATCTCAACTTTGGACAGTACATCGAATCAAAAGCCAAGACTGCAGCTAAAAAACTTGGAATCCTCTCGAAGGTCAAGCGGTACTTCACTTAAAGACAGTTGCTTCAGTTATATCAAGTCCAATCTTGCATGGAGTACTGCTGCCACCTCTGGCATGGATCAGCCAACTACCAACTGGCTGCTTTGGATTCGGTAGAAAAACGTGCAAAGAAATTAATTTGTGATCCGCAGTTGATTGAAGCTAAGCTGCAGAGCCTCGAGCATCGGCGTAGGATTGCGCGTTTGTCGGTCTTCCACAGGTTGTACTTCGGAGAGTGTGCGAAGCAGTTGCACGACTTCATTCCGTCGGCCCCTTTCCGCCATCGGGAGACGCGATCCGAGCGAGCGCTTCATCCTTATGTCGTGGATCATCCAGCTATCCGCACGAGCCGCTGTTGCTCGACTTTTATAATGCATACGGCTAAGGAGTGGAATGCGTTGCCTGCGAGTGTGTTCCCTGATCAATATAACCTGGATGAATTCAAGGCTAGAGTAAATAGGCTGTTCCTAGACAGGCATGCTCCATCGTCGGCCGCATCGTGCACCAGGTGAGGTGACGGTCAAATGCCTGGCTAGTCAATAAGTAAAAAAAAGACTGGTTTATAACAAAGTTTCGATATTTGAGGAGTGTGTGTCCCCCAAGGCAGTGCGTCTAGCCCACTTCTGTTTAACGTCACCGTAAATTAACTAACGGAGACAATTCAAAAACACCTACCGTAGAACCTTTTATACAAGACGACGTGGTAGTGATCTCGGACATATGGATGAAATACAGGCCCATATGGAACAAGAAAATCTTTCACGTCAAATGGATTGCGAATTAGCAGAACCCCCGATAAATTAAGCCTAAATTATGCAAAAATCAAACTAGATGGTTCAGCCTACCGAATGGAAAAAAATTAAAAAACTTATGGTCTGTTATAGCAGACCACAAGATTGATTGATAACTGACGATATAGTACACAAAACCACGTGTAAGTGGCGTACATTAACAGAAAGGGTCTATAGAACAGCCGTGAAACCTACACTACTCTACTAAGTACTGAAACATGGGCTTCAAAAATTCAGAGAAACAAAAGCTTCATATCACCGCGATGCGGATATTGCGTAAGGGTCACTCTTAGAGAAAAACGTGCGTAACGCGTCCGTTCGGGGTAACTAGATTGATGGGCATGTTATGCGGAAAGCCGAGTATAACGTAGTGAATAGGTGTCTTTCCATGGCCACGTAAGCGGGAGAGGTACGCCGCAAACTACTTGAATGAAAAATGACCAACGGGACATAAGGAAGTTACACCTATCTGTTCACTATGTTCATCAGAGTAGCACGGCAGACGTATGATTAAGACAGCTCACCCCGCGAAATATGATAAGGCGAGGAGAAAGAAGACGATTAATACGGAAGAGGTGCAAATACAGCAGTGGATTTTGAAGTTGTGTTCTCTCTAGGTTAACCATTTATTTGGTTGACATTTAAGAAGGCAAAAAGTGTAGGTTTCGACTTCGGAATACTGTGACGAGGCGGTGTAGCTTTAATGTAATTTTTCCACAATTTCCTAAAGTAATGGAGAAAGTAGTAAAAATATGGACAAATGAAGCTACAGTTTTTATGATAAAATGTGGGAAATTTACAGTGACAAGACAAGCTCTTTTCTCTTTATCTTATAAGCAGTAACTCATCATTAATTCAAGATTTCTATGCTATCGATCTAATTAATTTCTTTTTATAAGGGTGCGTTCAAATCTGTCAATCTCGCCACGTACGAGCCGTTGCTGCAAGCCTTTACAGCAACTACCCATTCACGGCGGTTCGTGAGATTTGGCCATTGTTACCTTTTTGCGTATTTCAATGTACCGTTTGCCATTTCGGTGATATTGAGTTTATAGAAGCAACGTAGACGTTCCAACCCAACTATAGCTCCTTCTAAATCATTCATGTCAGGATAACCGTCCTTGTCTATTTCTAAAGCTGAAATAAAATAAGATACTTATTTACATGTTTATGATTTCCTATTACATATTCCATAATACGGTCGATGATCGTAAGTCATAGCGATACCAATCATTTGATGGAATTAGCAAGTTGCAAGTACTGTCGAAGGAAGGCCACTAGGTTCCACGTTTCGAACGGAAAACAATAATGAAATAATAAAAAAACATTTTTAACTGTTTAGTGCCAAGAGACTTGTCAGTCTAATGTCCGGGAGAGTACAATATTACACCAACCTCTTCGACTGATTGTGTCGTACATGGCGACTAATATCTAAGAGGCTAAATGCTAGTGTTAAACTCGGGCTCCAGTCATGCAGTGCAGTGCACTGCGCGGCGCACCGCACGGTGCCACGTCACGGTGACAACAAAGAAAACGTTGGTGTTATTCTGGTTTTTCAAGTTAGGCAACGTTCGCACGAGAGATTCACGAAATATTGTGAGTTAGGCAACGTTTGCACGAGAGCTTTTTCGACGCTTTTACGCACGTTATTTTAAACGACTCGCATGATTATTGACCATGTGTCTCCGACTGTCTGATCACACACAGGCGTAAAAAGTGACTGGAGATTTTTATCTCCAGTCACTTTGCAACCAAGAATCTGTCTCAAATGCAACCAAGAGAAACGTACGAAAAGGATGTCATTCATCTTAGATTAAAACGCTGAAAGTGCCGGCCAGAAAAATATTATGCAATTTTCACAGACAGGTTCTTTTATTTCTTACTATAGTGCCAAACCAGTACGCCCACCACCACCACCACTATGTACCACCGGGAGTACAGTAGGTACTAAGTATCGCTTTTCTAAAAGCCAATAACAATCGACCGTCGGACGTGTGGATTTGACGTCACAGTAAACAATGTTAAGAACTGTTTTCTCTATTGGAAACTAATAATTTTGTTGTGGCCGACACTTAAATTTTTGATCCAAAAATGTATGAAACGCGAATGTTGCTTTTTTTTAACTAAAAAGTATAACAAAAGAAATATGTCAAGAAATTGGACCACCTCGATTGATCTTCCGAGAATACTATACTATAACTGATACTTTTTACCCGACTACGATGGAGCTAAAGGAGGGTAATGAAGTTACAATCCATATATATAACAATCTATGTATGTAAAGTTGATAAACGTGGAAGAATCGACAGAGATTTGTCAGGACCATAGCAAGTGGAACAATGTCGTCACTATCTACTCTTGCGGGAGAAAGGGGTTTGTATGTATGTATGTGGATATGAATGTTTGTATGGATTTTAATTCTAGCTCAGAAACTACTTGACCGATTTTTGTTAAAAGCGTATTGATTGTCTGATGGTTACAGGCTCTATGATAATACATTCAATATATTATCTTGAGGATATAAGAACATAAAAACTTCAAAATTTTTCAATTCAGAAGATTGATTCGGTCATGTTGGGAATTTTTATTCACATTGGTTGATTCTGTTGTGGGATATACCGCACTGCTTAAATTTGTCCTCAACTGGTTGCAGACATGATTTTGGGACAATATTACGACAAAATGTGTTAAAACGTAGTTATTTCTGTCCTTTACGAATGTTAACTTAAACTGAGTGTATACCACGGTGGCTCATTCAAAATTATAACTACAAAGTATAACATCAGAAGTAAGTATAAAGAAAGTGTATAAAACTTAAATAACTCGGAAACCATTACTCTTAAAAAACTAGATCCTAAGAAGAAATGATAGTGCTCGTCGATATCTATAAGTATTTGCTGTTCTGGAACAAGCGTTTTAAGGCCAATAGTTTCAGAGTTATTACAGGTTTAAGATTGACAGCTGTCAACCAAAATGAAGATCTCGACTATCATTTCTCTTCAGGAACTAGTGTTCAAGGAGCGATAGTTTCAGAGTTATTACAGTATTAAGTTTGACAGCTGTCAACCGAAATGTAGGTCTCGACGAGCACTATCATTTCTCTTCAGAAACTAGTGTTCTAGAAGCGATAGTTTAAGAGTTATTACAGTTACAGTTTGACAGGTGCCATCCAAAATGTAGATTTCTACGAGTACCAGCATTTCTTTTTAGAAACTAGTGTTCTAGAACAAAATTACAGAACTGACATTTCGGGCTTGGATTGCGGGTTTTGTCCCATCATGCAGTGCGCCGCGCGGCGCGCTGCACAGTGGGACATTTCGCCATCTGTCAATGTACTTGCATACAAATTGCTCGGCTTGTAACAAGTTTTGCCACATCGTGCAGTGCACTGCGCAGCGCACTGCGTGAGTATGTCTTCAAGATTAGGATATCTAAAAATGGATGTGTATTTTTGAACATTGTGGTTCAAACATTACCTGGACTATCACGAACTTGTGACTCGAGCAAGATCAGGTCGACGGTCAGACTTTTTATGAGAATGAAAGCATTAATAGGATTATCCAGGTACGTCACCTTATCTTCTAACGATTTGGTGTGTTCTATCTTGAGAAGCTTCAAGTAGCTGATAATTCAATATAACTTATATTATTTTATTATTTATTTTTGTTTATCCTAGTCGGAACTCCTACTAAGTATGCAAGAATACTTACTATTTAAGCGTACTTATTTTTTCGGATTGTTGATAAATAAAGTTAGAAATTTGATTTATTAATTTATCTCGTCTCTCAAGAAGCGGCACCAAATGTGTCGTTGATGAATAGTAAAAATCTTCACACACGGAATGCACAATAAAAAGAACGACAAACTGCGCGCACCTATGTTGGAATTGGTAAATATTTGGCATAGTTTAATCGGAACGTATGCAAACTCTTAATTTTATTGTAATTAAGAACTGGATTAATAATAGGTAGATACTTCCACTGTATGGGAAATAAAACTACTAGAAAACTATAATCAAACAGATGATAACAAACGTGTACTCGCATGATGTTGCATTAAGAAATTATAATCACTTTCATTTAATGGAAAAGTCTATGATATCAGTTGCTATCCACAGAAACCTGCTTTCGCGTGAAATCCATCCGCTACATTTGAGCCGAGACGCATTAGATGTGTATGCACAACCTACGTTATCTTAAGATAAGCCACTGTATTGAAAATATGTGCCATTGGTGTGTCAAGTAGGAAAATGTGTAAGTTCCTAACTCTCCAAACAATCCTAACATATACTTCATACGTAATATGAATACGAATTAGGTATAGTTTTCATTATACATACGTTGTTGTCATACGACAACAATTCTAACGCCCACACTGCAACCATAACATTAACACCTTCATATACTCTGGCTACTGAAATTAGAGACTGAGCATAGATTTCTAAACTGCCGTAGGTATCTCAATATAAGCTATATAATCTCTATCTTATATGAGACTGAGCAATTAAAAAAAATTACTACAGTCAACTCTGACAGTATAACCACATAATTCCAAAAGAAATAATTAGAAGTTTGTTGAATAAACGGAGTTATTTTGTTATGTAAGTACCTCCAAGAACTTTTTTTATTTTAGAAACTTATTGACATAGGTAGCTCTACCTATTAGTGAGCTGAAATGGCATTGGGTTGGTCAGATATGTCGCAGAACTGATATGTTACCCATGGGGTGGACGCGTTTTGGAGTGATGACAACGCCTTGGCCAAGGTGGCGTGGGAAGCCCTCAAGGTTGAGTGACGATTGGCGGAATGTGACTGCCAAGCATAGAGCCACTGACGTAGAGGAGACTTGGCGCTGCGTTAATTGATAACGGTCGTGCACCCATGGTCGTACGACGGACGTCGGCCGACCAATACGAGACCTCAAAACTGCCCGTCGCACGACCGTGGTCGCACTGCCATGTATCAATTAGGACAGCGCCGTCTAGCAGTGGGACGATATGGATATTGGCCGCTGATGATGATGAATGTTGCATGAAAATTTAATAGTGTTTCTTTTTCTAATTTGTTGTTCTACAAAACATGGCCCGGCTAACTGGCGTGCGCATAGTACAGACTACACCTACTCTTATAATGCTTGAGTATATTGGGAGATGACTACATCCAGCAAATTCTCCAGAATGACAACTTTGATTTAGAATTTTCACAAATGGACAATAGGGTGCGGCGTCAGTAAACAGTCAGGCCCCAGGGCAAAGGTCTGATGTTGGGGGGACCGACTGCGAGAAATACCAGGTTCGAACCCCAATGCCGCCATGTACCAATGACTCGTTTCTGTATTATGTAGTTAGGTAAGGTACACTAGGTAGTTGAACACTAAATGGTGTAAACTACTATCAAAACTATGACGTTGTACTAAGTAATGAAGTCTAACCGAACATATAAATATTCTTGTTAATCGTTGAATTCAGAATCTTTATTGTTTTTAGAAATCATGCCAGAACAATATCTTCCGCCCGTCCGTTTTTTATAGTTTAATTCATTTTGAACATTTTCAGGAACACACGTTTTGTTAAGATTCTTTCACACAGGCGCGGCGGGGTGGGCGGTACTTTTGGACCAAACGCACACGCAGGCCGACCGCCATTCATTTAATTTTTCATGATTTGGACTACTGTTTAGGTTTTCCCGTTAATTTCCGACAGCATACTTATTCACTATAATTCACTTATTCAATCTAATTATTTTAACATATGTAAATTAAAGCACTTGTTTTAGCGCATGTATATGATCTACGGTTGAAAAGCCAACTTGTTCCATCGGTTGGTTGTCATCTAATGCGGGTGTAATAAGAGTTAGTTGGATCTTGTAATAGACTTTGTAGATGTTAGACATTTTGCTTATTGGTCTATAGTTGCCAATTTTGTAGAGTTTGTACACATGTTAATTGATAAAAATGCAATATTATGGTGTTAGTCAGTTGATCTGATGTTGGAGAAGAAAGGTGGTCAGCGATTTTTTTATATTAGACTAGACAGGCATTTCCGACTAGAAACCATTAAGGTGGCCATTACGGTTTCTTATTCTGTTATAAAACTATCACGTGGTGCCTGCAACTATTCAACCAGTCCTAGGGTCTCTAGCGGAAGACCTTAGTCAACCTCGCTTCGCCATCGCCATTAGAACTCGTAGCGGTGCTGAAGTACGACTGGCATCAAAGTCTGAAATGGTTACCCATCAGTTCTTGGTCTCTGCGTGTCTTGCTTGTATGTTATTAAGTAATCTTAATTACGTACAAGTACTTTTATTTTCTCAATAATAATATTGTTTAAATAATTATGGTTCGAAAGGAGGCTGCGAAGTCGCCGTTCATTCCCTCAGGACGTTCCTTCAGCATAATTGCGGTGAGGTTCTGTTGAAGGTTGACGTAAAAATGCCTTTAATTCTGTGGATAGAGGGGCCTTTTTTTTTTTTTTTTTTTTTTTTTTTCGTCAGGAAATTCTTTTACGAATCCCCATCCGCGGGGAAGCGGAATGGGGTATGTGGGGCTCGCCCGTCGTGATGTACGGACGGTCCTACCCACTAAAACCTGACGGTGTCCTTCTAGCCGCATACTGGCAGAGCCACGGTACCTGCGCAAAAAGCTCTACGTATTACCCCGATGACTCCGATCGAGCGAGATATGCGAGCCAATACTCAGGGAGTGAGCTTTTGGCTCACTCCCAAAACAACACGCTATTGTGACGTGCCGGGACACAGCGGCACGTCGAACCATCTCGGGAGCCAGTCATTACATGAGCGGCAGATGATCCCCACATCTACCGCTCAGGCTCCCATTAAGGGGGAAGGTGGCGCACATATTCGCGCCTCCTGCGCCCGGCTCTCCGGCGGCGTATCGGGTTCGCGAAGGCATCGCCCTCCCTCACCCGTTCTGCCGCCTCCTTCTGCGAGATCACTATCTCGCAGAAGTTCACCATTGCTGCCCATGACCTCTCGCTATCGACCATGGATTTAACCACGGCTGGTAGCGAGAGGTCGGCTCCCACCACTTCAACGAGCGCCGCACGCGGCGCTGCCCACTCCGGACATTCCTCCAAAGTGTGCTGTGCCGAGTCTTCAGCACAGCCGCAGTGGTGACAGCACGTCGTTTCCTCCCTCCCGGCGATATTACACAGGAACTTTCCAAAGCAACCGTGCCCGGAGAGCACCTGCACCAGCCGGAAGGTGAGCGACCCTCTTCTGCGATCCACCCATGCTTTTAGTACGGGACGGATGGCCTCCACCGTGCTCCAGCGCTAGGTGCCTCTAATTGTACCGCCCATACGCGGAGGGCCTGCTCACGGGCGTCCTGCCGCCACTGTGTCGCCTCTTGGCGCACCGGTTCCACTCCGTCGCGGCGTACCTCAGCTGTTCTGCGGTACATGTGTGCCAGGATCTCCGCTTCTAGATACCAGGGCAGGGTGCCCGCTAATACGCATGCCGCCTCGTGCGATATCGTCCTGTATCCACGAATCGCCTTGACCGCAATCACTCGTTGTGACCTCCGCAAAAAGGCCTTATTTGCAGCAGTCAGCGCATCAACCCATATTGGTGCCCCATAGAGAGCCATAGATCCAATCACCCCCATGTACAGCCTGCGGCAAGCCGCATTTGGCCCTCCCAGATTGGGCAATAGACTGCCGAGTGCGTTAGCAGCCTTCACTAGTTTCGGCGATAGGCGTCGGAAATGTTCACGGAACGTCCACCGGCTATCCAAGACGATTCCCAGATATGGAATCGCCGGTAGCACGGCGATTTGGACCCCTCCCACCATTATGGACGCTCCGCGGGGTGGCGCTTTCCGAGGCCCGTGAAAGCACACGGCCTCAGATTTGTTCAGGGCCACCTCCAGACCTAAGCCCCTTATCCGGCTCACTGTTTCGGCGACTCCCGCGGTGGCGAGGATACTGGCCTCCCTGAAGTCACGACCTTTTGCTGTGACGAGTGTATCGTCGGCATAACAGGTCAGCTCTACACCTCGAAGGGTTTCGCCTCGGAGCACGAAATCGTATCCGATGTTCCACAGGAGTGGTCCGAGGACTGATCCTTGTGGAACACCGCACACCATTGCTCTCTGGTGTTCACCATCCTGGGCCTGATAGGTCACAACTCTATCGGCCAGGTACGACGCTATAATGCGGCGCAGGTACAAGGGCACCCTAAAGAATGAGAGTGCCTCCATGATGCATGTCCAGGGCAAGGTATTAAAGGCATTGGCGATGTCTAACGAAACCGCCAAGACCACCTCGTTCTGGGAGACTGCTTCCTCAGCTAGCGTCCGAACGCGCTTGATCGCGTCGATGGTCGATCTGCCCGCTCGGAAGCCAAATTGCTTCTCCGATAAGTCGGGCCCTATTAGTGTCATGTGCTGGACGAGCCGGTTCGCAATGATACGCTCGAAGAGCTTGCCCGCCTCATCCAGCATCACAAGGGGCCGGTATCCTGACGGAGAGTCTGCTGGCCGGCCATTTTTTTGCAGGAGAACCAAGCGTCCGTTCTTCCACGGTCTCGGGAAAACACCCTGTTCGAGGCATGCCGTGAAGAGTCCACGAAGCCTCGGCTCAAGAGCATCTAATGCCAGGACCCAAGCCTTGCCAGGAATTCCATCCGGCCCGGGAGCAGTATTCTTGGCGCGCAGTCTTAATACCGCAGCTGCCAACTCACCAGGCGTCACCTCTGGCGGAGGGTCTTCAACAAAAAACGCCGTAGGTTGTTCCATCGGTGGGGGTGTGGGTTCCGCTCTGCTGGGAAATAAAACCGATAGCGCCCTCTCAAGGAAATCAGGTTGGAGGGTTTGAGTCAATGGTGGAGTCCAGGAGCGGAGCTTTCCTCTTACCATGCGGTAAGGGCGACCCCATGGGTCACGATTCAACGATGCGAGCATTTCTTCACGGGCTATCCTTTTTGCTCGGCTGATGGCCGCTTGGAGCGCCTTCTTCCGTTCTCTGTATGTTGTTAAGCGAAGATCCTCTTCGTCCACGTTTCGACGCGGCCACCTTCTACATCTGGTGTATTGGCGACGTGCGGCCATACAGTCTTCACGCAATTGTGCGATTTCAGCAGTCCACCAGTACACCTGGCGTTTAGGGGCGAATGGTTTGGATCGAGGCATCGCCGCATCGCACACGTGCGTCATTGCCTCCCGGAACCACTCAGCCTCTTCCTCGACGTCTATGTGGCCGTTAGGTGCTGGAACCCAAGCTTGGACCTCCGCTGCTGTGGCAAGGATCTCCGAGTCGAGTCGCTTGAGGGCCCAACGTGGACCAGTTGGTACCGGCATTGACCTGTGTAGGTTGTTTGGGCTGACCTGGAGAGCAGAGAAGTCCCACCGGATGTACCGGTGGTCTGACGGAGTCTCGATGCTTTCCACGACTACCCAGTTCTCAACACGGCGTGCTAAAGCATTGCTAGCGAATGAGATGTCCACTATCGAGCCGCCTTGATGACGTACGCATGTCTCCACCGTTCCCCTGTTGAGCAAGGACAGAGCGTTTGAGATGTCCCACTCCTCCAAAGCTGCGCCACGCGCATCTGTAGCTGGAGAACCCCAAGCCGTGCACTTGGCGTTAAAGTCTCCCGCCAAAAGCACAGGAACAGGATGATTTTGACCAATTAAGGCTCCGATCCGCGCCAATAGAACCTCAAATTCGACTAGAGGTCGATTTGGAGAAAAATAGACCCCTATGGTCATGAATCCCCTCAGTTTTACGGCCACGAAGCCGTCTCCTCTTATGACTTGGTCATATGGTTGTGAGCTCGGTGGGATGATAATTGCCACCGACTCTTGGTAATCGCTCGCCCATCGAACCTGCTCAGGCACAATGTACGGCTCGGAGATAATGGCTATGTCGATAGACCACTGCATCAAGGTATGAACCAAAAGATCTTGGGCTCTGATGCAATGGTTTATATTCGCCTGGAGGAAATGGAGGGCCATTATTGGTGTTCCATAACCTCAACTGTCTCTTGCTCAACCTGGGGTACAGGTGGTGCAGCTCCAGCCGATTGCTGCTGGGCCGTAGCAACAGCACCAATAGACTTCCTACCTCTCTTAGTTTTTGGAGCATTGCAAGCGGAGCTCCCGACTTGATGCCCTGGAGGCTTACCGGCTGATGCGCATAGTGTGCAGTGAGCCGCTGCTGAGCATTCCGCAGCCCTATGCCCAGGCTGTCCGCAGCGGTAACATAGACCGCTCCTGTCCTCACGAGCAGAGCACTGGGCTCGCACGTGTCCCGCCTCGAGACATCGGTAGCACCGCATGGGCCTGTTTGGCAAGAGCTTAATTTGGGCGGAGACCCACCCGACTAGTAACCGACCCTTCTCGGCCAATTTTATTGCCGCCGTGACCGGACAACGCACCCAAATGGAGCCCATCCCACTATAGGAACGACGAATTTCCCCGGCCTTCAGGGACTGAATTGCGCAATTGCCATCTTTGGCGACGGCAGCCAGGACTTCGTCGCTGGAAACAGAATCGTCCAAGCCTGAAATGCGCAGTTCTGCACACTTCATTGGCCTAGATACACGAACAGTGTCAGTATTAAAGGCCTCTTCCAACTTCTTTGCCAGTTGGTCAGCTTTGGGCCCGCTCGTGGCACCAGGCACCTAGATTAAAGTCGCACCTGTTGCCGCTAGTCTGAAGCGAACAGACGAGATTCCAATTTCGGCCAGATCGACCCTTGATCTAGCATCCTTAATAACTTCAGCATAAGTGAGAGGAACCCCTTTCGCATTTTTTGCCTCCGGTTGAAGGGCAAGTATAATAGCCGCTGACCGTGGTGGCCGAAGCTTCGACTTGCGCTTCTTTGTGCTTTGCTGCTGCTTTGGGGCAGCAGCTTCAATGCCAGTATTTGGACGGCGCTTGCCCTTCTTGACAACAGTCGTCCACTGTTGATCCATCGACGCTGGAGCCGAAGGCAGAGGACGTTGTTGGGGTTGAGCTGTGGGCTCTTGTAGCACAGTACCTTTTACCACCTTTTTCTTCTTTTTGCCACTTTTAGGACCACTTTGCCTGGAAAAGGCGGAAGAAGAGTTTGTATTCTGCATATCCAGTATCGTGGGCACTGCGGAAGCTATGTCGGATTCGGGCCGGCTCTGACTTAGGTCGGAACCAGTTGTAGGCTGATTCTTCTTTCGATCGGCAGCTAGCGGGGGTCTAACTCTCTTCTCCGGCAATAACCGATCCTGTAGAGCGCTAAACCTTGCATCCATCATATTACCCACCTGGGATATGATAGCGCTATATACACTATCGAGTTGTAGCGTTGGCGCAGCAGGTAGCACCTCGATGGAGGATTGATCAATCGCCCTCCCTTTCTCTGCGGCCATGCTAGCCTTAAGCACCTCCACCTCGCGGCGTAGGTCGATAAGCTCAGCCTGCAGCTTATCGTTTCTCGACGCTAGTAGCGTTGTCTCTTCGGAACTGGTCCGGTATTGCAAGAGCTCAACGCTTTGTTTTATGGAAGAAGCCGCTTCTTTCAGAGCCTTCACAAACGTTCCCTGAGGTGCTTTGACTTCTTGGTTACGTTTAAAACCATCTCCGCACTCGCTATCGCCTGCTGGGCTAGCTGAGCGGCCGTTTGGGGATTGTCACAGGCTGAGGGGTCGGCAGCTACTTTTGCCATTAGAGCCAGACGGGCCGATCGGGATCTATCTGTTTGCTCAGACACCTCTGCCTCGGCTCTCGACTCCGATTGCCGCGGTTCAATATCCATGAACTCATTCTTGGTCTTTGCCAGACCAGTCGTTGGTGGACGTCCCCGTCCCTTGCGCGCCATCGTCATCTTCGACTGAGATGACCGTCGACTACCCGCGGAATCTGATTCAGATTCTGACCGTCGTCTCTTTCTGAGTGTATTTCTTGCCGAAGCGAGAGACATAGCGCTGCAGTGCGAGTCACAATCCGATCCATTGGTATCGAAGGCCTCAAAGGGCAAACGCTCTAGTACCACCATTGGCGATTTAGTAAAATAAGTACCTATGGGGTGAGATTCTAGCGTCACTGACGCGCCGCCATCACCGCCCATCTGCGGGCAACTGTCAACGTTCTGAGAACCCATTCCGGGTTCTGGGTCGCCATAAACACCGCCCTTCTCGGGCTCAATACAGTCAAGCACAACTTTGCCCCCCCCGTATAAGATGGGGCAGCTCGAATTCCCGTGAGAACTCGAGGAGGGATTCCCCAGCTCAGACCCTGAGACTGGGGGAGTCTATTTTTAAGATGGGCCATCATGTCTTAAAAGATTTTTTTTCCCGCAGCGAAAACCTTTTATAAAAACTGATCTCCGCCTGTCACAGGCACCTCGCAACGGGGTAATTACTGCAGGAGGGCCCCAGTTTCCTGCAGGATTTAACGTCTTTGCTGACGAGACTAGGCTACCCCCTAGTTAGGATGTATCTCGCTTGGTCTGGATCCTCGCCTTAGACCTGTCCGGCATGAGTGACTCTACCGGCATAGCTCTAAGGGTCATTGGGTCACGCAAGCCCCGCCACGACGTCAACGTGGAGATACTGCGGCGGGGTGGATAGAGGGGCCTTGCTCAACCAAGTTAAGTCAAAGATGCCGGCCGCCTATAATTTTCTTTGGCAATGTTATGAACAACCGACAAATCTTATACACAAAGGCCACCTTTTGTACTCGGCGGTCGGCTGCCAGCAAGGTGACCCTCTTGGGCCGGCCATTTTTAGTCTTGCAATACACCCCATAGTCGAAAAATTAAATTCTAAATTAAACGTTTGGTACTTGGACGACGGCACCCTAGGAGCTGATGCTGCAACTGTCTTACAGGATCTACAGCTCCTCATTCGAGAGTTCAGTGCCATAGGTCTGGACCTGAATTTCTCGAAGTGTGAGCTGTATATCTCTGAGTCTTGTCCATCGGCTCGCGCTGTTTTACAATCATTTTGCGCCTAAGCCCCAAATATCACAGTCGTCGACAAGACTAACCTACACCTTCTAGGGTCGCCTATTTTTGACGAATCGCTGAAATATTTTGTGGACCACAAAATTCAAAATTTCAATTCAATTGCAGATCGCCTTCTCAAAATTAACAGTCACATGGCTTTTGCTATAATACGGTATTGCCTTTTTGTTCCAAAGTTCATGTACGTTTTACGGTGTTGTCAACTTTGGAAATATCTCGTTCTTCTAGAACTCCTAGACAACACCGTGAAACAAACACTTAAATCAGTTTTAAACATTAATTTGGAAAATTCTTCTTGGGACCAGGCATCATTGCCTATTCGCTATGGTGGTCTGGGCGTTCGCAAAGTGTCTAGTGTGTCCTTGCCAGCGTTTTTGTCCTCGGTACACAGCTCGCAGTCCCTAGTAAATAAATTATTGTCCAAAATAGGGACCTTTCCATCGGCTTTTTCTACCGAGGCCAAAATCGCGTGGCAGTTGGCTTGCCCGGAGGCAGAGCCCACTAATTCTTATTTGCAGCGGCTATGGGACGAGCCGCTATGTAGGTTGACGCGAAACAAATTTTTAAACGCAACTACCAATTCTGCAGAGCGTGCTCGCTTACTAGCTGCTTGCGAGTGGGAGTCGGGCCTCTGGCTCCAGGCAATGCCTTCAAAAAACACTGTCACTTTGCTCGACCGTGCTACTTTCAGGATTGCCACGGCCCTGCGTCTTGAAACTCTCTGCAGCGCTCCACACGACTGCCACTGTGGCCGCCCTGTAGACCAGCTCGGCCACCATGGTTTGTCGTGTAGTAGGAGCGCCGGACGCATTCCACGCCACGCGGACCTCAATGATGTCATCCATCGGGCCTTTGCCTCCGCTGGTGCTCCCGCGGTGCTGGAACCCAACGGTTTAGCTCGCGATGATGGGAAAAGACCCGACGGAATGACACTCATGCCCTGGAAACTGCGACGGCCCTTGGTCTGGGATGCTACGTGCATCGATCCCTCGCGTCATCCCATCTTCCAGCCACCGCGTGTCAAGCAGGGGCTGGTGCCGCCTCTGCTGAAAACGCAATACGCATGTCTCAGTGGCGACTACATATTTGCGCCATTTGGCGTGGAAACTCTGAGGCCGTGGGGACCAGGCGCACATTCCCTATATAGGAAATTAGCCAAGCGCCTGGTCGACATTACTAATGAAATCCCCAGAAGGCTGGCCTCTATTTGGGACAGCGTATAAGCCTCACTATCCAGCGAGGCAACACGGCCAGCCTTCTGGGGACATTTCCGCATTCAGGGGACTTGGGGCAAATTTTTTACCTATTTAAGTAATTTTAAGGTTTTTATTTATAGGTAGTTTTAGTATGTAATTATTATATTGTTTGTGTATTATGTTTAAGTTGTATAATAAATAAATACCACAATTAAATAATATTCAATTTACATCGACAATACAACGAATGCTCGCGTTAACAATCGCGACCGAGCACTGATTTAAACTGCTTGAGAACGCCTGTAAACGTAACGTCAATGTGTGCGTGACGGAAATAACGCATTGTTTTCTGTGGACCGTCTGCTTGGGGCGGGTCGTTCTTTATTTTGTATCGATGACCTAGTGTTACCTTGAACCCCGGGTCGAAGTCAATTTTTTTAGGATCACATCGGTCCAAACTGGACGTGACGTAGTTTGTGTCGTAGCAAAGTGGTTAGGGACCACGTCCACCCTCCTACCCACGGTGAACGGTAGACGATGACCTAGTGACCTTGAACCCCGGCACGAGATCGATCAGTTTGTAGATGTTCGCGTTGTTTATGAACACGCTGTTCGTGATGAAAATTGGGTTTTATGGGTATATTTTTTTGAGTTTATTCGCATCATTTTTTTGGGTGCAAAGTGGATAGGGACCACGTCCACCCTACCCACGGGTGACCGATAGCTGACCCAGTGTTACCTTGAACCCCGGCTCCAGGTCGATCACATTGCAGATGTCCGCGTTGTGTATGAACACGCCGCTACAGTTTAAGGCTTCCCGTGATGCAAGCCGCCGCGTTCAGGTAGCACTTAACCTAACATAATCCTAATAAAACCTATCTATACTGTCTATAATTTCAAATATCACTCGACAAATAGCCCGCCTCTGACAGTACCTGGGGGAAAGGTGCCCATCACGCTTGCGGCATTGCCTCGTTGAATGGCTATGGCTAACCCTTGCCCCAGGTACGAGCAAGAGCGGGAATCACCCGAGATCTCCCTGAATCTTCGCCCTAACTTGCTCACCATCGCCTTTGCCTCAGATCCCCAACTGCCCACGCTCTCCACAGCGATGCTTGGTGCTTCAAACGCCGCATATTTTTGGTGCTTTTTATGCGCATCGTCCTCCGCAGCAGCCGCTGGAGAGAGGACGGTATGACTCAGGTGACTCGAGGCAACAGTGCTGGACGCAAGTATCGTCCCATACGAGGCACTTACCTTTTTTCCACGGCACCAAAGTCATACCGTCCGGTCTTTTGCCATCGGATCTATTAAGGCCCGGCGGCTCAAGCAGGCTAAAGACATCAGTGACACTATATCGTTTAGAGCATAATGCCGCGGAAACCTCCCCGTGTAGCGACGACAACTCAAAGCGTGGTAGCCATCAGCCTCCACCATGGAGCCGCAGTAGTATGCGAAATGCATCGTAGACCATGCGCTTGCACTCGGCCGTGTGTACCTACATTCACGTTGTTCAATCTACCTTCATATCGTTCGGTCAATGAATGAGTGAAGGATTACTTGAATAATTAATGATTAAACGAACTTACCAAGTGAAGTTCTATCATAATTATACGAATGCTTCGTCCGAAGAGATTGGTACCTAGAAATAAGATTTATCGACACATGTAGTTACGCATAGGTGCCACCACTCGTAGTTGAGGGTAGAAACGAATGTTTTCACACGATTTTTAAGTTTTTGTTTAATTGAGGGTAATCTGGCTCTGTTCACGCCCGGAGGTCTGGCTTGGCCGGTCGTCATTCGTTTGGAGTACAACCCCTATTGATGTTTCCAGAACTTGGGGAAACTGACAGGGCGGGAGGGTGTTACCAATCTCTTCGGACGAAGCATTCGTATAATTATGATAGAACTTCACTTGGTAAGTTCGTTTAATCATTAATTATACTTCATGCTTCGTCCTCGAGATTGGTACCTAGAAATAAGATTTATCGACACATGTAGACTTTGAGAGTGTTTTGGAAACGTCAATCATTAATCAAATTATTTCTGAGTATATAAATATAAACAACGTTTTATGATAATCAGAAATTATATTATGCATGTCACATAATGTGTTTACCCTTATAAATATTCTTATAAATATGGGTACATGTTGATAATTCAAAATAGAAAACGGGTATTATTTCCCAATAATTGTGAAACATATTTTTGTTTTTAGTGTATATAAAATTGTAATCATGTTATTATCGGTTGACAACAGCTCTCGCCAGTGCTCCGCCGTCCACGCTATTTACATTTCTGTTGTAAAACTTAGCGAATGTTACTGAGTTGTTGCTCCAGCCAGCAGTGGACCTAATCTGGTCAATGCTGACACCTTGTCGAAGAGCATGGGACGTCGAGGCATGGCGGGTGCTGTGTGCCGAGAATATTGAGACGTCAATTCCTCCTTCTTTGAGTGTATTTTTAATCCAGCGGCTCAATGTTTGAGTCGTCACAGGTTTATACGGTTTTTTAGAACTGATAAAAAGAGTCTCATCTTTACGGAGACGTGAGGTTTTATGTAAATAAGAAACTAAGGACAGACCTCTGGCTTTTCTACGAAGTACGGTAGGTACAGTATTGGTTGTTTAGATCCAATGCGAGACGTTTTTATCAAGTCAGGAATTTTAATTATTATCTGTGTGGAAGAATATTCAATATTTTTTATGTTGATTACCGACAGAGTTTGCACTCTATGTGCTGTTACGAGCGCTAAGAGTGTACAACATTTTCTGGTAAGTTGGTCTAACGACAGTTCCTCGTTTGGATACCACGTGGCCAAGTTATTAAGGACTTGATTTTCCCAAGTGACGTTGTATTTGGGAGCCGGGGGGCGTAGCCTAAATACCCCTTTAAAAAATCTCTGTATACTGTCATCCTCGGAGATACTATGTCCCAATATTAAAGCTAAAGCTGCCTTGCAGCTGTTCAGAGAACCGTATTGTGCACCGCTGTCAAAAATATTTGTTAAGAATTCAATTATGTTAGGAATTGGCGCCTCAAATAGGCTTAGGCCATTTACCTTACAAAATTCATACCATTTTTTAAAATAACAATCGTATTGTTTAAATGAGTTGCGGGATATGGACGCTAACATAATTTCTATTGAAGATTGCGGAACCTTGCGTTGGAGCATTGCCGCCCTGACAATATCCCGGCCACCAGGGTGAGGTTGCTGTGGATGTTGCTGCGGCTGCTGGAATGGAGAGTTAACGCGTGGTCACAGGGGGCGAAGGTTACGCATTCTGATACTAACAACTTCATGAATACCGGGTACCAGGCTTGTGTCGGCCACGCCGGTACAACAACGATACCTGTCGCTCCATCTAATATTATTTTCCTTAAAACTTTAAGAACCACCGAAAAAGGCGGAAATGCATAGAAGAAATAATTCGACCAATTTATAGTGAATGCATTTACAGTGTACGCGTCGGGGTCCTTATTCCAAGATACATAAATGATACATTTTTTATTTAACCTGCTGGCAAAAAGGTCAATAGTTGGTTTTCCGAACTCACTGACAATTGTCCTAAACGCACGATCTGACAGCTCCCATTCAATGTCAGGATGGTTGCGTCTGGACTCAGCATCCGCGATATGATTGTCTGCCGATTTTAAGTAACTAGCGAAAACGAATATTTTCCTAGATTCACACTATTGCCAAATACTCCTTGCAATATCTGTGAGATGGGGGTATTGAACCCCGCCCATGCGGTTGATGTATGCTATTGCTGTAGAGTTATCAATTCGTAAGAGTATTTGGCAATTGGTGTAATCCTTCGCAAATGTTTTAAGAGCGAAAAATGCAGCTAATAATTCTAGAGCGTTAATATGCTGGCTGCGTTCATCGAAGGACCATGGCCCGCTGGCGGTGTCGCCCTCGCACGCCGCACCCCATCCCGTTGTTGAGGCGTCAGAATAAATTTCTCTGATGAACGTGTCGTCCCTGATTCTATGGATAGGAGATTCCAATGCCAGCAGCCACCATTGCAAATCAATCAACAGATAATCAGGTATTTTCATATATTTCTCGTAGTCCTCGTCCGGTTGCAAATTGAGGTACTTACACCGTTCTAAGTCTTTAGTGTAGAGAAGACCGTACTCCACGGCGGGACACGCCGATACGAGTAATCCTAGTAAACGCGCAAAACTTCGAATTTTGCAGCGTTTGATCTGTATGAACTTATGAATTTCTTTTATAATATTTTGTTGTTTCTCAACAGGTAAAGCGATTTGCATAGCATGGGAGTCGATTATGTACCCCAGAAATTTACATGAAGTGGTCGGTGTTAGTAAGCATTTCTCAAAGTTTATTTTAAACCCTAGGGCTACGAGCAACTTTTTGGTTGTGTTGACGTTGTCCAAGCATTCACTATAAGTTTGACCCATTAAGAAAATGTCATCGAGATAAATAGTGCAGTAATTTTATTACAGGTTTCATGATTTTTGTAAAAATGTATGGTGCGGTATTTAAACCGAATGGCAAAACATTGAATTCATATATTTTATGATCCCAAGTAAATCGTAAGTACTTTTTCGAATCTTCGTGTATTTTTATCAAAAAATATGCATCTTTAAGATCCAGGGTTGTCATATAGCAGTCATTCGTAACTAGCTTGATGGCTGTGCGAAGATCTTCTAATTTAAAATGTTGTGTGTCAATGAATTTATTTAAACTTTTTAAGTTTAGAATAAATCTAAACTTGCCATTCGGTTTAGGTCGCAAAAATACACTAGACAAGAATTGATTTTCGTGCGACTCGCATTCCGATATTGTACCGACAGCGAGCAGCTCGAGTATGGCCTCTTCAAAGTGCAATTTTTCAACACCCGTATATACCGTAGGTTTAGGTATATGGTTTTGAAAAACTGGCCTTGAGAATGGGATTTTATACCCATTGATCCAACTGAGAATCGTTTGATCTCTCGTGATCAGAGACCATTGCCTATGGAAACGTGCCAATTGGCCGGCGTACCTTACCGGGTCTACCGCCGGCGGGTCGCGCGCGGCAGCGGCGGCGACGGCTTGGACGCGGCAGCGGGCGGCGCGCGCCGGTAAGTATCCCGGCTCCTCGGCGGCGGCGGCGGCGGCGGCGGCCGGCGCGCTGCTGGGGCCGGGTGCTTCCAGTTTTTTGACTGTTGCTGCTTTCCGCCATGCAGTTGCGTCTTTTTTGGCTGCTTAGATCCCACTTTTAGGTCTGATCCAGATTTATTGACTGCTTTTGCAGTTTTTAGAGTGTCCGATAAATTTTCACCGAACAGAAATTTGTCTATTTTTGTGTTGACGAGGTGAACGTTCATGTCTTTTTTCAGTGAATATAGATGAAACTGTCGTCTAGATATTGACTCCGTGTGTTGTATGTCGCAGAGAAGACGACCCATGTCCATAAGCTTTTTTATAAGATCGTGATCTTTGGTTTTCGAACTTAACTGTTCGGTGATAGTACTTGCGACGCATGATATAACTGTACTCAATTGTTTTTGCTTCGTCACGAGTATTTTGTCCCGTCTAATTAACGTTTCTGGCAAAGCAGCTCGAATTTCATCATTGAGAATTGGTGCTCCCGTTCGGACGCAATTTTCAGGTACTAGGTATTTACCTGCCAAATCCTTTCGCATTTCTTTATCCAACCCCGTGAGGGCAAAATGTTCGAATCGATTCGCGATCTCTCGGTGAATCGGAGCGCCGTACTCCACTTTGGCCGTGGGATCATCTCCCAAGATCTCCAAAGTATCCGGATCGAGGGTATCGAGCGGGTCGAGGTCGAGAGCATCGGCTTGGGGCGCCGACGTGGCGTCCGGCGGGTGCGGCGCAGCGGCGGCAGGCGTGGCGGCCGGCGCGGCGGCCGGCGCGGCGGTGGCGGCGGTGGGTAAAGCGACCTGATCGGTGGCGGGCATAGCGGCCTGATCAGTGGCGGGCGGGGGGCCCGGGGGCGCGGCCGCGCTACTGGCGGCGGCGCGAGCGACCTCCGCGTGCAGCGAAGGCGGCGCGGTCTCCAAAGGTGTGGGTTCAGGTAGGTCGAGGATCTCGAGCAGTTCCTTATCTATCGACGCAGCACGGTCGTCTGAGTACGAGTATCCATCTGAAAGCAATTTTCATTGCTTTAAAGCTGTCGCGTTAAATACATAAGTGGGCAGGCAAGGTAAAATTCCCAAAGAATTAGACGCAAGCCGACTTTAATTTCAAATTGATCGGTATGGTATGATTCCCACAGAGTCAAACGCAAACCGGGTAGGTACTCAGATAAGCATTGGTAAGGTATAATTCCCACAGAATTACACGCAAACCGTGTGTGTTGGTAAGATGTAACTCCCACAGAGATACACGCAAACCGGATACTCAGGTAAGTATTGGTAAGGTATAATTCCCACAGAATTACACGCAAACCATGTGCATGATAGTGGTAAGATGTAACTCCCATAGAGATACACGCAAACCAAGAATGTAGATTATATGTATTGGTAGGTAGGTAAGGTATAATTCCCATAGAATTAAACGCAAACCATGTTCAGGTAAGTTACGAGGAAGTTTTCTTTTCCATGTAGGTAGGTACAATTATGTTTAAAATTATGTAAGTGATTACCTTCTATACTCCTTTGTACAGGTGAGGACTCCCGTGACGACGCAGACGAAGATGAAGATGACTCGATGACCCGTGCCCGGCACGGACGTCGATGTTTTTCTTCTTGAACTTGTTTTTCTAGTCATTTTAATTTCTTGTAAATTGTATCCAAATTCGAAGATTTGGTGCGTTTCCTTTTCGGCATTTTGTCGAAAAAACTATTTTACTGAACAATCTAAAAGATTGTAAAACTATTTTAAAAGTAAAAATTAAATTTGGAGAAAAAAAAAAAATATTAGGAAATTTTTTGTTAGTTTGGTAACGTATTGAGTGGTTGGGCACTAAATTGCGAATGACGACCGGCCAAGCCAGACCTCCGGGCGTGAACAGAGCCAGATTACCCTCAATTAAACAAAAACTTAAAAATTGTGTGAAAACATTCGTTTCTACCCTCAACTACGAGTGGTGGCACCTATGCGTAACTACATGTGTCGATAAATCTTATTTCTAGGTACCAATCTCGAGGACGAAGCATGAAGTATAATGGCGATTGTTGTTAACATCGAAATTGATCTCCTTGAAATATTAATTGTTTTAAATAGATTATCGCAAACATTGTGGAAGCAATAAACGTTCGTTAAAGTGATTTGTGTCTGGAGTTTATTTGGATTATTCCCGCTGGAACACTGCGATATTTAGTGATGAGTTGACTACATACCCACAATTCCTTCTCTTTTCTTTGTATTGTTTCTATCTTTCTCTTTAATCTTGGCCATCCACATTTTCTTGTGGTTCAGTTCTTTATCAGCCTTTTTCACACCTCCAGTTTTAGCTATGTATATTTATAATTTGGTTTGTATTTTCATTTGGCTATTATTCCTGATACTTTCGTTTATTTGTTTGCTTATTTCTACGATTCGACAGCAAGTGTTAGCTTATTCTATCTTTCGACGATTGTTTTGCTTGTAAAAGTTTCCTGCTTTCTTCTAATAGTTGTTGTGTCCGTTCAGAAGTTTTTGTATTTTTGCTATATCTGTAATTTTTTTTTTTGTCTTTTTCTTTATAATAGTTTTATTGTATTTTTCTTGTATATATATACAGTCATGGTCCTTGATTAACTGCGCTTCAAAATTTTTAATTAGTATGTCACTATTACAGTATATACCAGAGCTCTGCTTTGTTTTGGAATCTTTATTTCTTTCTTATGTTTACTCTCGATATTACAGATCGGATTTTGTGATCTGGGTTGAAGTTTAAACTATTTAATACCGATACACCTTTGAATCTTTTATTGTTAATTATAGTATATATTGTCAACAAAAGCAAGTCGATTTCGTTTTTGTAAATTTCATTGGAAAAAATTAGGTCCTAATTATAAATACTGTTTAATGTACTAAATTTATTTTCTTCAGCAATTTTTGCATGAGTTTTGTATTATTGTTTGTAAATCTTCATAAAATTTGTAAAGTTTTACAAGATCTTTCTTCTTTTCTGATTCTGTTGGCGCTTGGATGATTGTCTACGTTTTGATTCTAAATTCCATTGGAGAAAATCAGGTCCTAATTATAAATACTGTTTAATGTACTCCATTTATTTTCTTCAGCAATGTTTGCATGAGATTTGTATAATTGTTTGTAAATCTTCATAAAATTTGTCAATGTCTACTAGATTTTCCTTCTTTTCTGATTCTGTTGGAGCTTGGATGATAGTCTACGTTTTGTTATTTATACCATTTTATTTTTCCGTTAATTTTTCTGGGTTTCGTAGAAATCTGGTATTGAGAGTGAGTATGCAAATATTTTTCATCTTTCAATATTGTCGCTGGGTCTAGGTCGCTTATCCCACGGAGAGCAACTGGGTTGGGGTATTTTGTGTATTTTTTGTTATTATTCTATGTTATTTATTTATTTAACAATTTATTGTACATAAGAAAATTAAAGATATAGTACAACTTAGATATTAGACAACAGGCACTACTTATCTCTAAAAAGAAATCTCTTCCAGCAGGCCTACAAAAAGAGAGATATGATAAATATACGCAGATACGACGTGCACAATAATTATATACTATAAATAAATACATACATAATATTCTATACATACTAATAGGTATATATGAATAAAATAAACATGTACTATATTAATACATAATATGTATTAAGGCATTATAATACGTCTAGGCACACTGAGATGGATAGTGATCCTTTACACGCTTTTTAAATATATGGATGTCTGTCACGCACTTCGTGCGGAAGAGAATTCCACAGTCTTGCTGCATGAACAGTGAAGGAATAGGAAAGGAAGTCGGAATGGTGAGCAGGAATTGTTAGCAACGATCTTACGCTAGAACGACAAGGCTTATCTTGTGGACGGGCAAAGTGAAACCGTTCACAGAGGTATGAGGGAACGGGAGAGATATACAGGACTTTATAAAGGGTGGATAGGATATGAGCATTCCTGCGTAGGCGGATTGGGAGCCATTTGAGCTGTTTTCGGTAACTTGAAATATGGTCATATTTGCGCAATCCATAAATAAATCGGATACATAAATTTTGAAGGGGCTCCAATTTGTTCAATATCTCCTCAGTGGCATCCAAGTAGCAGGAGTCAGCGTAATCAAGAAGAGGAAGAAGAAGAGTTTGGACCAGAGAGATTTTAGTTTTGAATGGTAAGAAACTTTGGAGGCATTTGAGAGAGTGAAACGAGTAATGCATTTTCTTGCTGACCTCATTGACGTGAGATACCCAGGACAAATTTGAATCAAATACGAGGCCAAGATTCTTTGCAGATTTGCTCAGTGAGATTGGAATTCCATCGTATGTAATTTGCGGGACACCAGTGACATTATCAAGCTGCCTACACATATACGGGCTTCCGATGAGAAGAGCCTGAGACTTTTTGGGGTTTACAAGCAAGCTAAACGATTCAGCCCAGGCAGATATACGCTGAAAATCATTATTAATGCAGGCAAAAGCATCTTCAATGTCTGTAATTTTATGTTGTTAGACTATTGTCGATGTGGTTGATTGGTTTCCCCGTGTTGAGGATATTGAAGGAAGGGAGTCGCACATTTTCCTCATTAGATCGTAAGCAATTTGTCTGTTTGAACCATTTCTTTTATTTGGTTTTGTAGTTATGTTGTATTTTCGTGGTTGTGGATTATCAGGCAAGTTAAACATCTCGCGTTTCTTACATTCCTCCTCTCTTCTTTCTCCTCTTTCCGTATTATTTCCATCTTTTTTTTTGCCCAGACAGTTTTAAATTATTTTTATTACCTTTATTTTGGTATTTTTTATAATAATTTGATCGTATTGGAAATATGTTATGTTTCCCTTATTTCTTTCTTAAATTAACTTAGGTTTTAGGTCCTTCTTATTGATTATCACATCTCTTGGAAAGTCTTCAGTTCCTTTTATATTTCCGGGAAAACCTATATTATTTTTCAAAACTTCTGTAAATAACATAAGTGAAATAAAAATAGGTCTGCTCTTATCGGGTTTCCTTTCATCTAATCTTTGCACTCACCCAATGTCCCACTTATCCCACTCATCAGTTTTTATCTCTTTGCTAACAGATTCTAGAATATGCAGAACTATGTCCAGAAGCCCCTTATTATCGTTTTCAGTTTCTGGAACACCATGTAGAATAAAGTTATATCTCCTAACTTCCTTTTCCAGGTACTGCACTTTAGTTTTTAATTAATCTTAATATTACTCAAATACATACAGCTTTTTTTCACGCTAATACTTATAATCTGGGTATTTTGTTTGTATTACAATATAAAATGTATTTTGCTATCCCGCTTTGCTGCACGGAATCCCCCGAATCTGCATTACAAACAAAAGCCGTGCGTTTATCACACGCACGCATCCCGCGAATCGAGAGTATATACGCACTTATGGGTACGTACTAAAATGGGTGTTTTCTTACAGTTCTAACAAGCCATTTGATTAATAAAAGGCCTTGCTGAGAAAGAAAGAAAGAAAGAAAGAAAGAAAGAAGACATTTATTACACGTAGACACCACGACACGACAATAAGGTACAAAAAAAACAAGGTAATTAAAGTACATAAAATAAAAATAAATGAGGGTAGAGAAAAAATATATTAAAAAACAGCATAATAATAATAAATGTACCTATAGTTAACTATATCCAGTGGCATTGTTAAAACTCCGTGTCGCGGCTTCCAGTGCAACTGGACCCCCTCAGCATAATGCTGTGGCCGCTTGACGCGTACCTTAAACGCTGGTTTTCAGTGGGCCCATTCACCACCCGGAAACACCGCACAGTCAGCAATATATATGCTCCTTTGCATATAAAGTAAATAAATAAATAAGTTTGCTAATAAATATATTAATAATTTATAAATACATAATAATATAATTTCGAAATATATATATATATATATATATAAGCGGCAACTCATGAGGAGTAATTGTGTACAAACACGTAGGTATCCGGGGCGCACTATGAGGACCCCCACCACGCGTTGTTTACCGGCAGTCGACCGAGACCGTCGTCACGCGCGCATCGTGCATAAATTGCATAACCTCAATACAACTAGAAACTCTCAAAATGCGTGCGTAATAATAATCATGTAATAATAATAATAATGCAATAATAATAAATCCATTGACATTTGAATACAATAGTGATCCCAACCAAAAGCAATCGCTCATCAATACCACCAATCAACCTACAAATTATTGAAATCAATAACGGTGACCATGTGATAGTGTGGAACTGTATTACTAGATATTATTGGTATTTTATGTCACAATAGGCCGTTTGATTTTGTCCTCATTACTATGAACATTCACATGTCTATCCTGTCCTGACCGATTTAAAGAATTTTAAAACATGTTCCAGATCGACAAATTCTGCTCCCTGAACGCTTAATCTGCACCTCTATCATTGATGCCAGCAATTAGGCAATCAACAGCTCGATTGCCATATATTTTCACCGATTTATCAGATTTATTTGGGCTTTGACACCTTATTGAGCATTTGCGTCAATAATTCTAAGTAATTTTTTCTAGCTAGGCTTGACTTGCCACTAGGTCCAAGAAAAAAGTGATGTTGGTAGGCCCTGGTGCTAATTTTTGCGACTAGCGCGACCTCTTTTTGCGGCAATGTCTGCTGCGATGCTCGCGCTCACGCTGTGATGGCGACGGCGAACTTGGCAAATCTAAAGAGGCGTTGCGACTGCGCAAAACACCGGAGTCTCCGACATTTGTCGTCGACAAGAAAAAACACTTCAGATTAAGTTACTTAGGTACATTAAATTTATTTTAGAAATAAGTAGTGCCTGTTATATCAATTACATCTATGTTATATCTCTGTATTTCTTTATTGTGTGCAATAAATAGTTAAATAAATTAATGTGCATCTCGTATTTTAACTTCACCAATAAAGCCAATGAAATAAAAGTATGGCGTTATTGGCAAACAAAAAAAAAATATTACCTATTTATGAACAACTCTTACTATTTCTAAGTTTAACATTTTACTTTACAGATCTTTAACGTTCGGACTCCTACCTACCAATGATTTGTTTCTGTACAATAAGAAAGATAATGAGCAGAATTAGTTGCTTTATTATTATTTACTTTGAATTTCATGTAAATAAAATGAGTATTTGCCCAGACGTTTGATTTACCCTATAGAGATAATAGATAATAGAATTCCTAAAGACTTGGCTTTATGAATTTGACTTTAATAGTTAGAATTCCTAGGTAAAGAACTTTTATCTAACGAAGTACAGGAGCACCTTTAAAACGTTGAAAGTAGGTACTCAATCTATACTCCGTAACCATGTCGCTGCTGATTCAAAGAATACTAAGGTTAATTTGTAAGAGTAGTCATATTTACAAGTACCTACCCGTGGGTTTCTTGCCGTTTCTTTCTCCCACAGATGGTTATTTTCCTAACTGAAGTGGCGTACTGACAGACAGACGTAGACGCGACGTAGGTAGGTCGGCTGTTGCGTGTGAGTGCTCGCACCGGCAGGCATGCTGAGGCCGGGCACGATTCAATTCCCTGATAATCGCCAACCTGAACACCCCAGCCCCTGTCGGAACAGTCAGCATCATCGTTTCAAAAATCGTTGGTTCCACGATGAAGATCCTGCCTGCCTGGTGTTCTTACATTGCGAATCTTCCATTGGCAATCGCTGACTGTCCGAAGGGGTAAAACTTGTAGTCGGTTGTGATGACGTTCTGGAAACTTCAGACAGGCCTGTTGTATATGTCTGTTATGCAAATGACCTAGAGGAGTTACTGACGCTGCGAAACCAAGTCAACCAATTAGAGTAATTTCTAATTTGATCGGCCTCGCATTATTTAGTTGTTGTAAGTCCTGAACATATCCCTTTACGAACTATCTGACGAATCCCGAATCCGGTTAGCAATCGCCTGTGGGCTTATAGATCTAGGCCCGTGCGAAAGCCCCATCGAGCAGTTTGTATCTTGTCTCACTGGGTCCTTTCTCCAAAAAATGGTCTGCCTCAGGCAGGAAAGCACGAACTACGCCCACAGTGGGCAGGCCAACAACCAGTTTGTTGAGCACATTTGGCTCTACTGAATATTTCTTCTTTGGTCGAAGAGCCAATGGTAATTCATTGAATAAACGTTACAACAACGTTGAAATTAACATTATTATAATCCGCAATACACAGCACACGTGTGGCCGCTGGGTAAAAGTAAGCATCCTGAACTTGAGCTGTCTCAAGTGTGCTGTGTAATGCTGAAAATCGCGCGCTCACTTCGTTTGTACCTTTGCCGGCGCCCCCCGGGGAGAGTGCCACAAACGGCGCACCCCGCAGACGCAGAGACGAAAGAACGTAAATTAGGACATGCAAGATCGGTTTGATAAGGAAAGGTAAGGCCGAAGGCACAGAACGAAAATAAACAATAGAAAGGTATTACAAAATCATAAGGCAGAATATAGAAGAGGTAGTTCAGGTGTTCTCCAAGGAAGCGCCCTGGGACCTTTATTGTTTATCCTGTACACAATTTTGCTGATTGAAGTGGCAAATTTAATAGTAGTTTATGCATAGGCTGGTAAACTTTCGACAGTGAAACAAATTAACTTACCCCCATTTATTCAATTTACTAAAAACGTAATAAATAACTTTAAAACTATTAGTCCTAGGCAAAGACTATATATGGACCGGTTCATTGTACAAAGGCAATGACACCAGTTCATTGGAGCTAAAACTGCAATGAAGCCCCAACGTCGTCTTAGTGACATTTCGGCCATGTATACGAATGATCGTTATTTTACAATCTAATTTCGATAAACAGTAACCAAAAACAAGGTTGGAGTATCTTTTTTCTGTAAAGTATAACAAACATCATGTATTACTTGTAAAACTTGTGTTTTTAGCATTTCCAATAAATATTTCAGTGTTTATTGCAATATTATTAACAGGGCATGATTAGTTGGTATGTTTAATCAAATTCAATGCGTAGTGCATTGATATGGCCCACTTACATATCGCCTCTTTGCTTCGATAACGGGTTATCTCGAAAAATGCAATTTTACAGGAGAGCATTTTTAAACCTTTAAAAAACTATTGTGTTTAACAAAAGGTATCATTACTGTAAAGGAGACAGTCTAAAATATTCCAGACCACCTACCGTCATAATGAGAGTTGTAATGGATAAAGCTTATAAAACGTTGTAAATTCTTTGGCTAGCCAATTTGTTTATATTGATGTTTAAAATTTTACTAATTCTCTATGAAATGAACTCATTCTTGGCATGAAATTATGAACACACCCGGAAAAAAGGTATGGATGCACAAACTTATCTGACCCGGTGGCCAAAACTAGAACCAAGTGTCGCCTATTTGAAATATCATGTCAATGACATTAACAGCGATGCTGTCACCGGGTCAGATTAAGTTTGTGGCACTGCATAGACAGACCGATAAAAAAATCCTAGGATTGGATATTGACAATGACTGGCATGTCATTGTCTTTGTCATACTGTGCCACTAATGATGAAAGAAAATTCTTACTCCGTTAGGAGGACCTGCCCTGTGATTATGATTTCTGTGGCGATTACAGACTGTAAAACAAAGTTTCGCTAATGACTCTTTTATTTATTTATTTTTAGTTTGTCGTTTATGGGAACTCAATGAACATCTCTTTATATTTTACCGGCTTTATTTCTTATGACGTTGTTATGGCGGTGTCATTTTATTAGTCTTTGGAATAATCACTATATAGCGGATGCCACAACCTAAAACTAAGAAAAAGAAAACTCTTATCTGAGTTATATACATTAGTTGAACACTAAGCGATACTCTTACGGTAAGGGAAAAAAAACATCGTGATGAAACCAATAGGCTAATTACGTAACGCTGTTGCCAACAATTCTCTGATTTTTATTATTGAAATGGTTATTTATGCGATTCTGTATGATCGATTTCATGGGTTCAGTTGCTAACAAAGTTTCATTGCAATAAACTCAAAAATCTATCATACGCAATCGCAAAAGTAACAATTTAAATTATTGAAATCAGAATTGTTTGCAACGGAGTTACGTAATTAGCCTATTATACTTCAGTCGTAATTAGGCGACTGAATCTATGATCCAATCTGGCCAGGTTCCCCTGTTAACAGGGTCATAAAAGTCAGGGCACTGCCTCCAATGTAATTACCTGATCTACCAAATCCTAGATCATGGTCAAGGCAGACCCCAGACCCTCACGCGCGAGAGCACATCCGGGACATTAACGCCAAGGTGACATCGTATGTTGTACATACGATGATTCTAAAGAAATCTAGTTCTTATGCTTGTGCATTTTCGGCACATCCGTCGGCCATTTTATGTAACATCAAAAGGTATGTCACGTAGCACGCCGCAATACCAGTATTTTTTCGATGTATTACACGCATTATTGAACATAATGCCCTCTCCACTTGAAAGGAGTTTTTACTTTCTTCATAAATTTCTCTTCGCTATGACGAAAAAACTTCTTACTCCGGGCGTAAAAGGAATTTCTTCTTTCGTCATTTACTCTATGGCTTGTTCCTGAGTTGCATGAGTATCGCATGAGTGTTGCAGTTTTGTTAAAAATATTTATTTTTCAAAAAATAATTGTGAAAAATTTGCAAGACTTAGATTTCTTTTTTTACCTGATACGAGTTTCGTATTTTACATTCTTTCGTTTTTTATTTACTTTATACCGGCTGGATCTTAGTGAACACCTTCTATGAACCGTTACACCGTATCCTTTTACACTTATTATGTATTTCAATATATAAGGTTTATGCAAATAAAGAAAAAACCACAAAAAATTAAGGGATAAAATTACATTTAAAAAAGGGGGACGAGATGTCACGTTTTTTTCTGAAAATATGGTATAAGATGAGGGTTTCAAACTGACTTGTCACGGTTTTCATGATATTACTATTGTTACACTATTGAGTTATCTAACAAAAAATCGTTGTTAAAATAAAATCTTTAGAATTGGAGATTAAACATTTTTATTAAAAAAGAAAAAAAATGGAAAATATTACTTAAATAATCAGTCAAACTATGAAGTTCGTTGTGTAAAGGTGTTTAAAGTTCTAAAACAGAAATAAATCGCGCAATTACGGGCATAAGGCATTTCAGCTTAGTCCTCACAGTGACTACGCACTTGCGGTTCTGCATTTATGTTGCCTGCAACCTAAATGCATGAATCGTAGATGTAATGGTCTACAGATACCGCTTATCATTAGGTGGGCTGTCTGCTTGTTTGTCACTGGGTAGTAAAAAAAAAAGTTCAACAAAGTATACCTAAGGGCACTATCGTCATCATCCGAGCGGTCAATTCCGGCTTTTTTCAGGGCCCGCTTACCTGCTCGTCTTTCTCCTTGTTCCTCCCGTTCTTCGGCATCCTACTTCGTAAGCCATTGGCTTTCGCATCCAACTCGGCGATGTTAGTCCAGCGCTTCTGCGGTCTCCGCTCTTCCAATGCAGCCCTGGGGCTTACGCAGAACGTGACCAAATCAGCAAAAACGACCTTCATCGATCTTATCTGCAACGTCGCTAACGCCAAGGCTAAATCGCGTAACGCCATACATCCATCGCAGCATTTTCACTTCAATGGCCTGGAGTTCGCGGACGTGCTGCGGAAGCGCTAGCCACAAAGCATCACAAGCTCATCACATATCTAATGATATTCTTATCAAAACAGGTGTGTAATAGTCCAAAAGACGAAGCCCCTAGAATCCCCCTAGGGATTTTAAGGTCGCATGTGACTGCTGTGAGCGTGGGACCTGACATAGGAATGAATATCTCCAAAATCGTGCATCACGGATCCACTCCCTTCCACGTATTTAACCTTGGCTCAAGGTCCTGCGTAGGCTTGCTAACCAGTGCGATGTTATCTGACATAGAGGCATGTCCATCGACATGCATTCCGGCAAGAAGGGCACAATGCATTCAGCAAAATGCATACCTGGAAACCCACAGACAGAACTACCGACAGACAGACAAACAGACTGTTCACCAGGGACACCCACGGCAATCGGGAAGGGATTACTATGGTGTACTATGGTTTTGTTAAAGGCCCCAGTGTTAGCGTACATGTACTGAATAATTCCAATGCACTGTAACGATCACTATGTACCATGAGCTCGTCACCGTACAATTTATTTATATATCATATGTTTATAGTTGATAGACTTAGAAATGAATAGGCATATCATACTCAGAGCAGTGTGTGGTTAAAATATAGTTTTGCTTATCATGATTTCTTTTAACGAATGCTCTCAAATACTTAACCAAAACTTGGTTTTGTAATAAACTTAAACAATTTATTTGACGATTAGAGAAATATTTTACTTCAAAAGCCCGTAATACATTTACGCTATTTATTAGTTAAACGACAGGCAGAATATCGGAAATATTTTTAATGTTGGGAGACAAGTTATGGGACCCATGGAAAAACAAACCACAAGTAATAGTGACGTGAATATACAAATACGTTTCAACAAAATATCGAAATAAATAATTGAATTAAATTACAACTAAATATTAAACGAGTCTAGAACTTAATTTTAATCTACTTGTTTGATGACTAAAATTTAATAGCTACATAGAAATTAAACCTCTTTTTACTCGGCCTGATTTAACGTTACGTCGAGTTATAGTACCTAAAATGTCATTATATTGGTTACTCATACTTCCCACTACTACACTATAACTATTGATGTACAGGAATTCCAAATCGAATCCATTTGCTTGCGTATTTTTCTTTGCGTTGTTTAAATTTAATCGACTCGTTGAATAAATAAAACGTCGTAGGTCACTAGCTGTTGTAACATTTAACTATTTTCGGTTTATCAGGAACAGTTAGTAAAATTTATGGATGTGCGAACGTTATAAGAGCAGTCGCTTAGACCTCATAAAATTAGAAATATTACATTTTTTGTTTGTTTGAAATATTGAACTGTGGGAATTTTGAAGATAAGGTTTCGAAGCAAGGTGGCAAGGGCAGGAAAAAATTAAAAAAATTAAAATTAAAAAATTTCTTTATTTCTCAGATCTTTACAATGTATCAGGTGAGTCATCCCCAGTAAGTAATAAATATACTTGTGTTGGGGTGGCTCGCTCTTTCCCTTAGTTATATCTTATATATTTTGAGATTCTACAAATACCTAGGTAGTTTACAATTTTTCAAAATGATGTAGGAATTCCGTAACATAGAAAAAATTTCTGTACTACAATTAAATTATCTTTTATGTTAGCGTGGTGGAGTAAATTTGATAGGAGAAACGAGTCAGCAGTCAGAAAGTCAGCCCCTGGGTCGCGTCGCGTGAACATCATCGTATCCACTTCCGTAACTAAGAAACCCCAGGCTTTTCCAAATTTCCTCGAAAAATTCATTACAACTCGCGTGTGGTTTGTTAAATTAATTTGGGCTTTATTATTTTGTTTTATTTTTCAGCTATATCTATTTCTTTAAGTTCATAGTGACAGTGATTTGGTTTGTTTTACATTTGTCTTTGTTTCTATGTTTCGAAAGCGTAAGTAACATTCTCATTACTTTTGTGGTAGTTAGAGTATTTATTAGGGCTCTTAGAAATTTCAATGTAAGTGTGAAAGGTGATAAAAACACAAATTCATCAGTACTCACCCTCGCTTAATAAAAAACTATAGAACTAACCTGGGACACAGTTTCAGATGTGACATCGAATACACTCTAAAGGCCCTGCCACAAACAAAGCTCGGCGCGAGCGTGGCGCGAGCGCGGTGTGATAGTTGCCTAGGCAACGCGCGGCGCCGCGCCTGCGCTGTGCAGTGCCACAAACTTATCTAACCTGGTACCGGCGGCGCTGTTTTTGGGATTGACATGTCAGTTTAAATACATTTCAAAACTAAGTGTCGTTATTTTTCCGCAGTTCCAGTTTTGGCCACCGCGTTTCTATGACAATCCGCACACATAGAGTGGCTGCTTAATTATTCGCGGAATTGAATTTTTAGGATGGTAATACTCCCACATGTCGTAATAGCGGGTTAATTACTCGTTTCTTTTTACCAACAGTCCGAATCTTTCCTCCTAATTTGACTGGTGCATTACGCAGATAATTTAGAACCTGAGGACGAATATAAGCTTCTTTTTATTCCCCTCCACTCGCTAGCTTGCAAGAGTATATATAAGGTAGGTAAAAACCTGAAGCTTGGAAAAGTAACGCCCTACCTCTGAAATAAGTCGCCTTTTACGACACCTCTTAGTGTGGACGGCGATGCTATTTTACTCTGTTGGACACCACACTGCAAACTTTGCTCCCTATGTAGGCCCCCTAAGGTAGGTAGGATGAGGGGGCACAGCTCTCCTACATCAGAATCAAAACATTTCACTCCGACTTACGTGTCGAGTTAGAAAAACTTTTAATGATACCGTAACATAGAGCACAAATTCTACAGTGCAAAAATTCGGTGGCTAGAGTCTAACGCTGATATAGATGTTCTGTTTAAGTACCCGACACAGTGCACAAAAAACATGGATCATAGTCAAGGCGGATCCCGGGCCTTCGGGCGCAAAAGCACAATCGGGACATTAACGCCAAGGTGATTATGATTTTTTTATTAAGATTTCAATTTCGCTAATGTTCAATATAAAATAGACGAACAATTGCCCAAAGCTTACTTCATGGCCATGGATCGTAGTTCTTTTTGTTCGTGTACAATTGACTTACCGCCATACTAAATCAAATCGACTTTTTTCTAACAGATTTATCGCTAGCGGCTGAACCAGGATTTGTCGCTAGAATAGTCCCCGCGGGCTTAAGTAACCCACTCGTATTTGTGTCCTTGACATTTGTCAAAACGCACTTGCCAGGTGAAATTATTTAATATTTATGGTAGCATTATTTAGTAATTTATATAATCTGGCTACCAGTAGACACTGGCAAAGACACATAACAGACTAGACACAAGTCAAAAATATTCCCTGTTCGCTCACTCTACAATTATTATGAACCTCGCTATCCCGTTTTTTCGTCTATTGAAATAAGCTGTCAGAAAATAACGCGCGCAATGTTTTGAGCGCTCCACATGTTGCTGGAGCTCCTGAAGACCTGACGTTTCTTTTGAAACATCGGTGTATAACTTTATAATTTCCTTATATAATTTAAATCAAACCACCTAAAAGACGGTGTAATTTAGTGCACATTGAAATGAAAATTTTAGAAATTTAAGTATTGTAATCGAAAAGTATAAAATAAAAACATAATTCATTTTTTTTTCAATAAACCCACTACGTAATAGAAAATAATTATTGACCATAGATAGGTAACATATAGGGAAAGCAAAATTGTCATAATGTCAACTCGAAGCAAATGGAACAAATGGGAGTTTTATTCATGGACTTACTACCCAAAGGGACTGCGCACTGCATTGACTAAAACCGGGCAGAGCGAGAGTCACCATCGATAGTCCTGTGTCCCTTTCTAGTGTTGCCACCATTGTTGATGCAAATTCCGAATTACTTTTATTATTTGGCGCGGACATCGATCTCAGGGCCAGGCAGAGCCGGACCGGGTGCAATCTGAAGGTCATGTTTTCACCAGGGTCCAGCCCAAGCTTACCCTGCTAAACGGAAACTATTGACCCTAGAACACTAGTTCCTAGAGTGAAATGATAGCATTCCATGAAATCATCATTGCGTATGACAGCTGTCAAAGTTAACCCATTGGTCCTAAAACACTAGTTTCTGTAGATAAATGATAGTACTTGTTGAGATCTACATTTCGAATGACAGCTGTCAAACTTTGAACTGAAATAACTCCTGAACTATTGGTGCTATAACACTCGTTCCTAAAGAAAAATGATAGTGTTCGTCGAGATCTACATTTTGCATGACAGCTGTCAAACTTAGAGCTGTTGTAACTCAGAAACGATTGGTCTTAGAACACTAGTTTCTAGAGCAACACGATAGTACTCTTCGATATCTACATTTCTGATGACAGTTCTAAGTTTGACAGCTGTCATACGAAATGTAGATCTCGACAAGTACTATCATTTCTCTACAGAAACTAGTGTTTTAGGACCAATGGGTTTCGAGTTATAAAAGATTTAACTTTGACAGCTGTCATACGAAATGTAGATCTCGACGAGTACCATCATATCTCTTTAGAAACTAGTGTTCTAGAACCAATAGGTTCCGAGTTATGACACATTTAAGTTTGACAGCTGTCACCCGAATTGTAGATATCGACGAGTACTATCACTTCTCTTTAGAAAGTAGTGTTGTAGGATAAATCGTTACCGAACTCTTGTATCTGTTTTGTGGAACAAAAAGTCGTAGGTTAATAATTATGTCGACTCGACGTTTGTCGGAGAAACGTTCCTACTGAACGTTTCTCCGACAAACGTATCAAAAGGTAATTTGACAACTACTTTTCGGATTGTACGGATTACCTCATAATAATACCAAACTCACGGTAAATACATTTCTCCAATAATGGCAACACCAAACATGACACTTGTCAATTTAGAATGACGGTGATTATGCCAATAACATTGTGTTTACACTGTTAGAAAGGGACAAAGGACTATCGATGGTGACTCTCGCTCTGCCCGGTTTTAGTCAAAGCAGTGCGCAGTCCCTTTGGGTAGTAAGTCCATGGTTTTATTGTATACATGACTGTTTTAATCAATGTCTAAACAATCCTAATGTCAAACTGAGTACCTACTTCAACTGTCACAATATAGATTAATTGCTGAAATAATAAGTTTAAGGGAAGTGTTGGATATAGAAATAATATTCTTGTATAAATCCTTATTAATTTATTAACCGTAACACTGATAACGTTGTAATGTCAATCTCTTAGCAATGTTCTGTCTCTCTGTGTCACTGTTTGACCAGCCAGTGATAATGATTTACTACGATTTCCGAAATAAAAATAGATTTCTCAAGTTTCTCTGACCGAGGGTCAGCAGGGTTTCATTTTACCAGCACCGCCTTAGGTACATTGCACTGTGCCTGGATATAGATCTAGATACTGTCAAACAACAAATATCAAAAATACAAAACGAACAAAGCTACCATAATATTTTGTCGGTTAATTTTGTAACCTCAAATAAATGTAAACAATAAGTACTACAAAATACATTAATTCCACTTAAATTGAAATGATTTCCAAAGATCACATTTCTTTCAATATTTACAAAATCTATCTGAATACATGTTACGTACCGTTACAATCTTTGCTGTACATCTTCCAAATCAAACAGCAACTTATCTGCTCTAAACTCGGCCATACATGCTTGATAAACTCAAAATATTACTGTTTTCGTGCCGCTTTTATGTTTTTGTAACCTCAAATAAATGTTTACAAGGACTGACAAGGACTGACAAGGACAGATTATCCCCAGATTATTGTCATATCCACACTTTATAAATTTAACTACTGTCAGTCAATACGGACTTATCGTAGTCCCATTATAGTATTGACATTAACTGCAAAATTTTAAAGAAATCGAAAATTGCGACAAATTAATTTAGGTATAGCAATTGACTAATCACTTAATTAGAAGGCCATTGTACGTGTTACAGGAAATGTATGTAATCCGTTATTATATAGCATTCTTAGAAAATGTACATAATGCCTAAAATTGGCGGGAAATATGTGGTAGTTCATTGTATCTTACACATTTCCTAGAAAATTATTCCTAGACATTTCCAAAACAGAAATCAGTAATGTCAATGTGTCAATTTTAATGTTTCATTTAAAATTTTGTCAAAAAAACGAATCTATCACAAACATCGTTCTGTCACAGAGGGTTAGGTTGTAAGAAACGAGCATGTTAGTTGTTATGAATCGGAATTTTACAAACTTGTGAGCGTTTGCTAAATGACTTTTGCAGCTACGACTCGAAAGTAACCTTAAAACATACATTTCCAGCTATAATTTAGGAATTGTGTACAATGCGAAACTTGGACAAATAATTGTACACATTTCCTAAATATTTTCGCAATTATTTGTTATTATTTATACATTTCCTAGAATATGAATACAATTCCTAGATTTCATACATTTCCGGTAACATTTGCAATAAAATAAACTACTTTTCTTATGCACTATGCACAAACTTGTAATAACAGCATTACCAAATTTTGAGAATACAGCAAATTATGCGTACGGAGTCGGTACTCCGGTACGATCTATAAATTTTTAAAGTTGCGAAATTTGTCAGAATTAATTACAGCTTACTTAAAGTTGCAAAGTACCTATTTACTAGGAATAAATGAAATCCATATCACCTTTTATACTTGAATTATTTTGAGTCATTTGTGCAATATTTAACAAGTATAATATTTAACAAGATTCCTCTATGAATAAAAGAGCAGCCCATCAACTAATTTAATAAACACTTGCATAAATGGCTAATGGAACACTGCTTCTACTCATTGCTAACACTACGTCACCAGCATGCCTGTTGATACCGGCTACTGTATCTGTGTTTTAAGCAAATAAAATTATGGTATTCTATTAATTTCCTATAAAATAAAAGAATGTTGATTCTCACCAATAGGTAGTAGTTTAAGGTAATTATTACAATGGAATTACACCTCTAACTTCTTCTGATCGTTTGTGCATGGAAACGAAAACTCTTGTCCGGCCTCGTGCACGCATGCAATCACAACTGTAACGAAAAATGTATGTGATAGAAACAATAATAGATGTGGGCAACGAAATCATAATGTATCTGTCTTATTTTCAATAAAGATCACCTTATACCTTAATCGATACTTAATAATAATACCTTATCTCGATAGGGTTATTTTGTGTCATATTAATGATGTTGGAATTATGGGCCAATCTCATATTGTGCTCATGATCCCAAGCGCGGATCTACCGTTGTGGGCATGATGGGCATGCCCACGACCCTAATTGAGGTCCAAGGCTAACGTTGTATAGAAAAGTTTAAGTAAAAAATCAGTACAGTGCCAGAACTTTATCTGACCCATCAAAAGCGTCGCTGTTGTTGACAACATAGTCTCAGATAAGTTGGTGGCATTGTATTATCATATCATTCGCCAGCCACAACATTATGTTTGATACCACAGTGACATCTGAGTAACGTGTAGGTAAGGAATTTGTATAATTTCGAAACAATGGTGCGCGATTTTTATTAAGTATTTGTTGTAATATTACCTATTAAATTGGCGTTATTTTCGCAAGTATATACTTGCTCATATATTTTTAATTGTAGATAACATATCAAAATTAATACTTGATTTCGAAAATAGAGTATATTCAGTAAAGTCTCTAAAATTAAATAATTTTTATTTTAAGTTTTATAAGATTTTGAAATTACCCTTTTTCAGTTGTAGTCAATCAACTTAGCGTATGTAAGATAGAATTAATTGCTACGCTCATATTTCAAGTAAGCAGCGCTGCGTGTGTAGATAATGTATGCGTTTTTGGCCAATATCCGTGAAGGTATAACAAGATCACCAAACACTTTGCTGCAAAATCCAAAATTTAGGTGGCTCACAACGTTTTTTAGGGGCTAGATCAGCACCCAGGATCCGCCGTGGTACTGATAAACGGACGAGCGAGGCTTTGGCAAGTCGGCTTTTCCCTATAGGATTGAGCGGGTCCGGTAGTACGTACGTCGCACGTAAAAATTCAAATCACCGTATAAAATATGACAGACCAGTTATAAAACAGAATTCTAACAAACAACACAAACAAACAAAACCGCAAGAGTATCCCCAATTATAACACGCAGGAGGAGCGCTCTAATGTGTTTCTTTTCTAACATACTAGGTATTTCGATAAGCCGAGAATTTATGTCGCGAAAGTATATTCACTTGCAGTTGTAGTGTTAATTAGTCAATTGTTAAAATTGGCGACATTGCTGCTAATGCCACGCAAATAAATAAGTTGCGAGAAAATTAAAGGCGCGCTGTGGATGAACTTGACATTGTCAGCCAAATTTAATTCGACTTTCAGCCGGGCCCAAAGTCTCGTAACCCTCACTCTACATGAAACAAACGTGTCATCGATTGGGTGCCTACAAACAAAGCAAACCACGCCCAGTCTTAGTAAGGTTTCGAGAGCTGGAGCACCAACACCTCGTATGGGACTTTAAAACTTCCTTTAAAGGCACTGATATTAATGTGTCAGAATTTCTGACCAAGACTCGGCATGACTTATTTATGAATGCATGCAAATATTTCGGGGTCAAAAGTTGCTGGTCTGTGCATGGGAAGATTGTCGTCATCCTTCCCGACAAGTCGCGGAAGAAGATTGAATGTGCGGATGAACTGCAATCTACAATCGCCGCGTTCCAGATGCCGATAGCTACAGCCGCGGCGCCTAAAACGGATACTGGCAAAGCTGATCCTATAGTGACCCAGTGGTACCTGTGAAGCCCAAAGCAGTTGTACCAAAGCAACCAGCTGCCCCTGTCGCCAAACGAACAAGGAAGTACAAGATACTTTTCGGTTTGGTAGGCTCTGTATGTTTGCGGTCATCTATTTTTTATTTTCCTATTTTGTAAATTCTTTCTTTAAACCAACCTGTGACCTCTTTAGGTCACTTCACAAAAGTAAAACTTTCTATAATGTTCATTTTAAAAGTAGGTTAGCTTAAAATTGAGAACATTCTGTTTTCATTTTCCACCAATAATAATTTGACGTATGTTTGAATTACATGTTTTTTCTTTTCGTTTAGTTTTTGCAAGGGAAACTATGAATGTGACTTTAATTTTAGATCTTAGATAGGTTGTAAAGTGTCATCGTATATAAACTGGGGCTAACAATCAATTATTTTTACTGATAATTGATAATTTTTTAGTTGTTACACTTTAGGGTAATGACGTTGTATAAATAATGAATCACATTTAGACTTAATCCGGTTTTATTCATTCATTTTGAGTTAAAATTACATTAAAATAAAAATTGAATACAAAGTTATTCAAAGAAAACCAAACGTTTAACTAAAATAATGAATAAAAACTTTTTTAAACACGTTAAGAAAAGTTTTATGTCATTATTATAGTTATAAACACTGTTCTTATTACACACAAAAAATATATTTATTTTGTTATACTTAAAGCTGCTCTGAAACAAAAATCTCTAAAATCTATTAGAAACCAATCAAATACTTCTATATTAATGAAGTAAAATAAAGTTAAGCCATAAATAAAGTTTTCTTGTATTGTTAGGCAAATAAAATCACAAAATACGGGTCTCAAAATATACTGCAAAGGAAACTATTCCTAACAAAATACTTAAATTTGAAGATTTCCATCAATATCAGAAAATCGTATCATTATTAAAAATATAAACATTTCAAAATACTTAATAGTAATTAGTACAAACACTTAAGTTATAACTTGGTATGGCACATCTTAAATCAATAATTAAAATTAGGGGAATATCACTTTTTCCATTCATAAAAAAACAGTCTCTTATTATGAAACTAAATAACAAGAAAAAAAAAAGTTTCAAATAAACAAAAATAAAACTATTACGAATTCTTTAAGATATTGGCTTAAAAAGACACATTCGTTTTTCAAATTACGTAAGTACAAAATAAAAAAGAAACTATTCTATATTATCACCATAAAATATGAATCTACATAAAACTGTGGTATCGCGTGTTTGTTAATTAGATCCTTAAGGTATTTTATCTTTGCCTCCAAGAGAGGTATTTTTTGTGTGTAGGCTTGTGTAAGACCTGTAAATTCTAACTGATCATTATTGCCTCCTCTTTTGCGCACAAACACCTTTTTGTAATTTTCATCTGAATACGATGTTTTATACAAGAATGCTCCTGGGTTCTCCTTTTCCACTCTTAAGACTTTCATATCGTGCCATTTAACTTGATCACGATCTTCATTTAAATTGAAATTTGTACCCCACTCTTCTTGCAAGATTTTACTGTCGTAAAACTTATTAAATGTCATTTCTTCCACATGGTAAGGTTTACCTGACTTTTTCGCTGTGCGTATTAAAGTACAATATTGTTGCGGTGTGTATATCGGACCAGATTTAATGTGTATAATTTGTTTTAATTTGTTTTTCTATGACACTGTGGACATTGTCACCCTCATTTTGCGAATATCCACGTATGAGGAATTTATGCGTTATCGATGTAACTCGTTTAGTGACCACAGCATAAGCATAAACAGAAAGTAAGTATTTATTTTTTTGCTGTCCACAGCAATTATCAGAATAAAAAACTATATCGATATCTTTGTCAGGACATTTTTCTAATAAAGTGTCAATACACTTCAGAACACATAAGCCTATTTCTACAGCACCCCTTTTTCCTTCAGACTCATCCCAAAAATAGCATATTACATATTTTGCCCTAAGATCACTTATTGTAAAATTTAAACAATTTATTCTGGATTTATAGAAAAATAGTGAAGCTTGACCCTTTGGAACCTGCATAACAGCTTAAAATCATACACAGCTACAAATACTCCATCATTTCTGATCTTGTCTTTTTCTTTTTGGTCCCTTGCTAATGTTTTTTCTAAAAGATGTTGTTCACAGCTCTCTCGTATTTTCAATTTTTCTTCTTCATTGCAATTTTTAAAGCTCTCGCAAAGATCGCAAAGATCTTTTTTCGGGACAAAAAAAGAAATATTAAATTCAGTATTAAATATTCTGTTAAAAGTTGACTTAGTAGCAAAATGTAACTGCTTGAGTTCACGAGCATCTTTATAATCGCGATATAAGTCCGCAAGAGATTTGTCACTGCAAATAAATTCACGTGATGTCTGCGCTCTCAAGTAATGGGACTCAATTCTCGGGATACCATTAATAAACTGTACAACACTGTCTCTAATTTCAGCATCAACTTTGGGTTGGTTACCATGTTTACCTCTTAAATCATTCGTTACAATACCGGAAGTATTTTTCTTGGAGAGTTCAGTAGTAATGGTTGTATTACATAAATCAAGCGTAGCTCTAAAAAATGTCTTACATAGTCTGATTTGATTCCCAGAAACTTCAAATAAAACGCTTTATTAAGACTTCTGTACTCTTGTGTGCTAGAATATCTGTACTTCGGTTTAATTTCTTGAGTATGTCTGACTATACAGGGTGTTTCATAATACATGTATAAAGCTGTGAACTGGATGGAGTGCTAAACGTATTAAAACGATAGGTACAATTATTTTTTTCGTGCGTGGAATAGTAAGCGAGAAAATGACTATCGAACTTTTTCCTTTTCAATGTCGATAATCGACATTTTGAAAACGAAAGACCGCATCTCTAGAAATCAGAAAGGTCACTCAAGTTCATAGTACTAGGCGCAATGGGATATTAAGGAGATCTAAATTAGCCGATTTGTATTTTTTGGTTTGAGGGTTCTGTACAAAAAAAAATTGTAATTTTAATTTAAAAGGTTCCTTCATAGTTTTTTCGAAAGTGCACCACCACCTAACTAATATCAAAGTAGTCTAATTCAAATTACTGTGGCATATTAATGTAGCAAACTCTAATTAATGTAGCATATTTGTCTTTATAAGTTTGCTTTCTCATGTCATGCCTGTCAGTCATGTTTCAGTGTCGCAAAGGTAATCGTACCTATCTGCTATGAGATTTTTCAGTAACTACACACACATATTTTTGTATTAAATAAAACAAATAAAATACCTTAGTGTAATGAATGAAACATAAATAAAACTAAGACAGTAGAGAGTGGAGTTTAAGACAGAACCCTCCACTAATGTGGGGAAGGCTTAAATTCTCAGAGGACTGTTATCGGCTATTAATGACGGTTAAAATCCGTACGATTTCACGAACATTTCTCATCAACAAAAATTAACTAAATGAATCTTAGTTGAAAATCAAATCAAATCAAATCAAATCAAAATTTCTTTATTGATTAGGACATTAAATATCTCTTTCAATCGTCAAAAAGGAGGGGGGTAGGAAAGTAGGAAGGAAACACACAGTGACACGCTGACCGCCCTATGTCTGTAGATAAACGTATCCCTCGCCAACCACAACCGAACCGGGCTCCACAATGCCAGACAGAGCCGGAACGCTATATTATATTATATACTCGTAGGTATGTCTAGTATAATTAAGAAAAACCACCTGAAACTACAGCAAGAGTAAGCCAGTCCACCAAGGCAGCACCCGTTCACGAGTATAACGCAGGGCCCAGCCATCGTCCAATTCAACCATATTTGAGGGAAAAGAGCGACCCGGCCCCCACGCCACCGCCAGACAGACTTTTAAGTGAGCGTGCATCACACATGCTGCATGTGATAGGTAGTTGCTCCCACCCTACTCTATCCTATCCCTACCCTATCGCTACCTTACCCCTACCCTATCCTACCATTGCCTTAACCTTACGGACGGAGCTATACCTGTAAATATCCCATGCTTCACCCAGTTGGAGAACCTAGGCAGGGGCGCAACAACCGCCGTAGCAGCCGTATCAATGATACGGGGTCCCAAATCGTTTGTAAGCAAAAATACGTACTGTTATCCTCAATTTCAGTTAAACCCTATTTCCCGGAAAAAAAAAATTCTTTAGTGATTTTCAGACCAGGGTCGGGGCCCCCTCCGCCAAAGATGCAAATGAAACAAAGACAGTAGAGAGTGGAGTTGAAGACAGAACCCTCCACTAATGTGGGGAAGGCTTAAATTATCAGAGGACTGTTATCGGCTATTAATGACGGTTAAAATTCGTACGAATTCACGAATATTTCTCATCAACAAAAAATAACTAAATTAATCTTAGTTGACGGAGCTATGCCTGTAAATATCCCAGTTGGAGAACCTAGGCAGGGGCGCAACAAACGCCGTATCAGCCGTATCATACGGGGTCCTAAATCGTTTGTAAGCAAAAATACGTACTGTTATCCTCAATTCCAGTTAAACCCTATTTCCCGGAAAAAAATATTCTTTAGTGATTTTCAGGCCAGGGTCGGGGCTCCCTCCGCCAAAGATGCAAATGAAATCAAGTGATACAATCCGTTTTCGTTCCCCTTTCGCTTAGAGATAATTAACATTTTTAATAAAAAACAACAACTTAGAGCGCACTCACTCATTACTTCATTGAAATTGTGTAAAAATGCACCTATAGCAAAAATGAGAAAAATCTTGATCTCATGTACAACATATTCAGCACTATCGGTGAGATCATAAGATTTAAGAAACTCCTTACACTGTTCATTGCTCAACGGGTCAGATGGACCTGGCTCATAATAAAATCGTTTTGGCCCACACGATTTTCGAATTTGACTGTTTCTAAGTTAATCGTGAAAACTTTATAGCCAAAATGTCAGAAAAAGAGCTCGCACGCTCATTAATTAATTGTTTGCGAAGTTAATTTTATTATAAACCAGATGTCAAAAATGTCTACATCGTATAGTCCATTTACTGATTTTATGTTATTCGCGCAAGTATTCTGAAGGGGTAGTTTGTGAAACTATCGAGCTCGCTACGCTCGCTTATTCAACAAATTAGTACATTTTATATTTATCACGCAAGGTTTTAAAATACCAAAGTCAAGGGCCAATTTAAAAAAATTCCGATGTCCACCCCGGCCTTTAAGAAGATTCTTGTCATACAAACTACCAACATAAAACATTAACAAATTATACACCTAAATCTTCCTCAATAGACAAAGTAATTCCACTTTGTCAATTGGTGAAAACCGCATGAAAATCCGTATGAGTGACGTCACGGACGACTGTGTTACAGTACACTCTCTACGTTTGTCACGGTTTTAAAAATAAAAATAGTAAATATTGCACTAAAATAGTTTATAGTTGTATAGTATGTGCATAGTGAGACGACATATTTTGTGGGCGACACTGTGGTGGCATATTTTGGCCATAAAATTGGCAAAACAAACAGTAATACTCAACCAGTGCATCTTAATAATAAACATTGTTCCAAACCGGTCGGCATTTACCGCCGTGTGGCAAATTATTACAAAAAATAAACAAGCGGCTACCGTCGCCACCCGCACAACATCCATTCAAAATTGACCCTTGTCACCTGTTCATAAGACTCGATATCGCTATGAAGTGTCATGCGTGCGGGAAATTTATGTCGACGGTTGATGAGTTTTGCTGCCCTAAATGTGAGAAAACGTACCATAGGTGCTGCCTAAACATTGAAAAGGATGCGCTAATTGATGTTGCCTATACATGCCCGGAGTGTACGAGATACAGACTCACAAAAAATACAGATGGTACACCGTTGCGTGGGTCGGCCCCATCTTACAGCATTATGGATGAATCGATGCTGGATCTGACTGCGTCGGTATCGGACACCACCGATAACACTGTACCGATTGAACCGACTCGCGACACGGAACTGGCGAAGGAGCTGCGACGATTCAGCGAGGAGATTCAGCAAATGCGAGAGGCATTCGTGCTGCTACGCAAGGAGGTGGAGGAGATGCGAGCGTCGGTGACGGCGTGCGGCGGCCGCCTCGACAACCTGGAGGCCAGAGTCGAGGCGTTGGAGCAACGTGGCGAGGATGAAGGCATCGCTAAAGTGATCGCTAGGGTTGAATCGCTAGAACGGCGCGACGAGGACGGTGGGATCTCAAAAACAGTCGCAGCTCTCGAGTCCACGGTAGTCCAGCTCAAGTTCGACCTGCAGGAGCGTGAGCAAGAACTGCTTCAAAATGACGCGGAAATTAGTAACGTCCCGGAATTTAGCGGTGAGAATGTAATGCACCTGGTGCTCAGCTGCGCTGCCAAGGTGGGTGTGAAGCTGGAGGAGCGTGACGTGGTCAGCTGTGCGCGCGTTGGCCCCGTACGGGCTGATGTCGCGGACGACCCGGCCTCGCCCGGCGGCGCGCCGCGGCGGCCGAGGCCCATCGCCGTGCGGTGGCGCGCCGCGCGCTCACACACAAACTCGTTACTTGTGCGCGCGGCACAAGTAACGAGATTAGAGTATCTTTTTTCTTTTTTTTCTTTTGTTATTGTCTCTGTTTGATTATATTTTTTAAATTTAATTTTAAGAATTTTGTGCTGTGTGTTTGAGTGTAATAAATGTGTTTAACTTTACTTTACTTTACTGTAGTTTATCGCGAACAGGCAGACAGACGCGGTGTGGAACTTTCTTTCATATGTTATTCTTACTATTAAGGTGATTCAACGCCCATACAAAATTTCTCTCGATATTATTTCATTTGTTTGAGTGTTTAGTGATTGTATTATGATTTCTACTCTTAGTAAATGTATTCAATGGTGCGCAAAATGGGTTTCTTTTTAAAAGCAGTTAAATCAAAAAAAGCACAAATCGTCGCTTGATGGCGTTGTTTTGTGATTTCATTATTTTTCTTTTTCATTGCTTTGTTTTACATTATTAACATGTAGAAATCTATTTCGCGCACAATTGAACATATTTTCTAATAGCCAATTGCACAAAAACGTTACATAAAAATTGTATGAAAATCGTACCGCCTTAACACGCAATTGGCTTGGATTTTACTTACTCATTAGCATCCCTTATAGTTGGGGGTACTAACTAAGGGGGGGCCCCAGACAGCTATTGATACGGGGCCCCTGGAGGGCAAGCTACGCCACTGAACCTAGGTCACCTAGGTAAAACACGGATACACACAAACACAATTTTAGAAATTACTGTCTGTACAAATTACCCGATAAAATAGTGGTAAGCAAATGTATTCCATCACCGACATCATATGGATTATTATTAGTCCACTGTTGGACTTGTTTGAGCCTCACTTTATTAAATAAACACAATCAACATTACGGTGCATCCACCAGGAGAACATAAGAGGCGAAATAAGTACGACCCCTAACACGCGGATCCCTAAAGCGCTGCCTGCTGCCACGCCTCCCGCCACGTCTCCCGCCACCCGCCGCCCCGTGCGCCGCGCCGAAAGTCGCGGGAAATACCCCGCCACGAGGCTCATGTATCGACACGCCGGAGTTTTGGCAGTGTGCGTGCTGCACACTTGGGTGTGTCCTTTGATTGAACCAACGCTGACGCCGACAGCGTGGCTTCTTGTATTAAAATGTACCTATTTTCGAGTCGTGTTCGTTTATTCGGTTTTTAGCTTTTCGCGTGATCGGTGTGATTGTTTGTTGCGTTGTATGTATAGGATACCTAAGTACTGTGAAAATAACTGTGATAAGACTGTAAACGATATGAATGAATGAATGATTTATTGCTTCAGGTACCAATATTAACGTAGTCTTGTTTGTGTACAATGTTCAACAGTTTAAGTATTGTGATAATAATTATTCTGTGCATGAGTGCAACCAAGCAGTAGGCCAAAAACCATGTTACCTACCTACTTACGTATTGCATAGCAACCAGTGCATGCTGTAGTGTTGTGTATCTGTGTGTATGAGTGTATCTGTCGCAGCCATCTGGTTAAATCAGCCATTTAATGAGACGGCTAGTCATTTAATACAATGCCGGCATTCAGTTGAATGCCATGGCCGATCGATCATTAATCTAGCAACTCCTAACGTTTAACTAGTTGGCTTATAGTAAGCTAGCCCTTTGAATACGACGGACTAAAATCAGGCAGGTGATTTAAATGTATTTAAAATTTCATCCACTTCGGCGCTGGTAGTAACCAAAACAAATATGGCGTATGAAAGCTCACACAGCAAGCAATGTTTTTCTAATTTTTCCGAAACCGGTGCGTGTGTACGTAGCATTAGGCTCCTGGTACTAGGCATAAGGAGGTTGCTCTACTTTTATAGGGGTCGCACGCGGTTATTGAACTTCTGCTTCTAGGATCATCAACTTGAAATAGAGCTGCGCTGCAACGTAGTCGATATGGTTATTTTTCTTTAAAAACGAAGATTTTTTCATGGAAATTTAAATTCAATGTCTGGATAATATGAAGTCGCCAGTGTACGTACTCTTTGCAAGCTATACTTTAACACCCTTTCGGCTTTATACATGTATTAAGTAACACCCTGTATCTCTCTCTGCCTCTGAAGATCTGCTAGGCCCCAATAAGCATCAAAAATGTTTTGTCTTGTTTCTTCGTTTATCTTCGTATTGCAACGTAGTCTGCATTTTTCATCACAAGACGTACGAACCTTCCTTTCTCGAACGGTTTTCTTTGTTTTTGACATAGATTGATAGGCTTGACCAGAATTCCTTAAGACTTTACAAATATTAGCTCCATGCAGATTCTTTTCTTAGCCTCTTCTTTCCTTTTTTTACTTCTTCATTAGATTGATCATTGCTATTTTCATTGACAACGTCTTGACTTTGAATCTTGGTAACAGCATCAGTAACAGCTCTGATTTCAGTTTTAGAATCAGAACTACTGCTAGGACTATCGCTAGATTTTGAAGAGTTAGATGAGCTATTTCCACTTGAAGAAGAAGAAGATGAACTAGGATTTAGGGTGCAGTTTCATCATTTTGGGCTGGACATTGTTTGGAACAGTATCAGAATCATCTATTATACTCTCTTCACTTGGCGAAACATAAAGATTATTTTCAGTTTGCCGACTATGGCATGGTTTGGTCAGCTCGGAAGAGTTGATTGGTTTATTTTCTTTATTATTCTCTTGTTCATCAACTGGTAACGGTTTATCTGTATAACGTTCTTTTATAATATTAACAAGAAAACGGCCTCGGTACAATTTTCTCTGAAAAGAAAAATGGCTATTGTAAGTTGTGGCATGGTTTGGTCAGCTCGGAAGAGTTGATTGGTTTATTTTCTTTATTATTCTCTTGTTCATCAACTGGTAACGGTTTATCTGTATAACGTTCTTTTATAATATTAACAAGAAAACGGCCTCGGTACAATTTTCTCTGAAAAGAAAAATGGCTATTGTAAGTAATTGTTTTTATATAAGAATCAAACAGAAAGATTTACGTAGCCAACAATAGTAGGTTAACTCAAAAAAGCGTTTATAACAAATCAGTAGACAGTCTTAATAAAAACAGTTTAATTTTAAAAGAAACACTATAATACCATACCATGATTTTTTTTAGGCAGAACAAGTAAAACCACGCTTTTTGTAATAAAAACATTGAATTAAATTTATTTCAACAAAAGTAGGTCAACTATAGATTTACATGTTGATCTATCAAAACAAATTTAAGTCGAAATAGTAACAAAACATTATCGTACCTTATTAAACAAAACTGGAACAACACAAAATATCTCGATGTAATGTGACAGAACAATTCACCAACACTGTAACAACTCTAATTAACTCTCGTATATTCATCAAAACTATAACCATTCAAAATATCCGGTTATTCATTCGTTTTAATACGTGCACTTCTTAGGGTTAGCGAAGGTCAACTGGAATACATTTGTTTAGGTGCGAGGGCGTGACTTGCGTTGATTCAACAAAAGAAGACTAACGCCATCTAGCGACAAATCTTTCAAGTTTTTATTGAAGCCTGAGGTATTAAGAGACGCTTGGACCAGGAGGTGATCAGACCCGGTATTGATCATGGAGACATCTCTAAATATTTGCTTTCAAACCGTCGGGGCTTCGCCATTTCCACTTCCTGTGTGGCTTCTTCTTAAAAAATGAATTCATTAAGAAGAGTCCCTCCTTCTCGAGGAAGTTGACTAGCATTCGGCCCCTGTGGTTCCTACCTCCATAACCATGCGGCCCTACTCTAGATTCGTTGCCGCTGCTGGATCGTACTTTGCCGTTTAAGTCGCCCATAACCACGTTGAAGTGAGCCTTTGTGGTGCTATGCACGGCCTTGGATATATCTTCGTACATTTCTTCCACTTCCTCATCCGAGTGTGACGAGGTCGCTGCGTATACGTGGATAACCATCATGCTATACCATTTGATAGCCGAAGAACCAGGTACGCAAGGGCCCTATGGACGAGAAATCCTACACCCTCCTGGGATGCTTGGTCACCCTCGCGAAAGTAGAGAAGGTGGCCTGTCTCAAGGGTTATGGTGTCATCCCCCTCTCTACGGACTTCACACAAACCCAGAACATGCCACTTAATATTCTCTAGCTTCACCTCCAGCTGCGCCAGATGCTCATCAAACCTCAAGAGTGCGACCGTTAAACATTGCCAGGTTCAGTTGTAATTGGTGGCCTTCCGTAGCCCGGGGATTCTTTGCACCCCCTGTCCTGCCGTTTCCGTGGCCGCCGCCTTGGCCATGACTAGCACGGCGACTGGGAACTGGGGGCATTTTTTAAGAGACTTTGTCATATTGGGGTGATTTGCCATAATCTCCACGCTTGGCAGGCGGGTTGGAGATCGCAGTGTTAAGAATATGCAACAGAAAATGATGCTGCCATTTTCCGGTGATACGAGGGTCTCAGGTGATCTGCCTTTATTTCATTCGTCGCCTTGTACGACACCCTTGAGTGGTTACGGTTGGTGCTATTCTACTCTACCGGACACCACACGGAAAGTAGAATGTAAATGATGTACAGATTTTTATCTTTGTAACTTGCGATATCTCAGGAATAGTGATGTGTATAGAAAAAATATAAATAAATTTTTATCTATGAAAATTTTTATGATGTAGATACAATTTTCGCCTTATCCAATTATTCAACAACAATATAACGGGGGTGTAACTTATTGGAAACATGTCTTACCCCATTTATTTCCTAAGAGAACAGGGCATGCGGCGTGCTTTAATCTGATATCACCCTCCCCTGTTGGAAGGATGTTGCGCCAGAATATTGCTGCTCCCCTTTTCGGGGGTACTATCAATTCCAGATCCGTGAATGCAGTGCCACCACCATGAGTAACATCTGTTAACTGCCAAAAAAAGTCATATTAACTAAAAAAATTAATAGGAAAATATCGTGACGCGGCGTTGCAAAATTGGTCAAGCCTCAGCATAATGATATTAATAGCTGCTAATCACTGTGATGATCTGTAAAGTTCCAAAAGAAATATATAATTATCTACCTACAGTACAAAATATATCAAATTATGAAAATTCTAAACTGCTCAAGCACTGCACGATCGATTGATTGCGTAAGCTTGCCAACTTGCTTGGCGTGGAGGTTAAAACCCTCTACTTATATAAGAGAAACTTGAGTCAAATATCCAACCGGGCGAAGTGGAGAAGAATGAGCAGAACAGCGAACCCTGGTAAAAGCCAGGACTGACTACTCGGATGATGACAAATAACAGAATTATCATCGATCAGGATCGATTCCAATATTATGTGCAAGTAGGTAATAAGACTTACATAAAACAAAATGGTGGCATATCTGTCTCCATCTTTAGAGTAAACTCGTTTCCCCTGGAAGAATTGAGTAAGTAAGTAAGTAAAAACTCTTTATTGCACACACAAAAGTCAAAAGGGAGAGGGCGCCACTGGCCCGGAGTATACATCGATCCATATTATTGTGAAAATAGTATAGTTGTTATAATTAGTGCATGAAGAGTCTGTAAAAGTGTAAAATCACGTAAGGTGCTAATTGAATTGAATTTATGATCGGAAGTGCACTATTTACAAATAATGAAGGGTCGCAATTGACAGGAAAACGGTGCAGTTGTTTAAACATAAACTAAACATACTAAAATACGACGAAAAAGTAAAAGTAAAATAAGATTATATTGAAATGTTATTGTTGTGAATGTGTTCTACCGTCACAATATTATAAACAACGAAACAACATATTCTTAATACAGTCGAGTGAGACGTTGCGAATATATACCGTTATTTCCCAACTCGCAGTGTAGACGCGGTAGCTCCGCCGTTAAACGTTATTACGCAGAGCCTAGAGGAAAACAGGCTAGGCAGGCATGACTTTATTTAAATGGTAAAACGGGAAGGCCAGCATTATATACTAAACACATTATCCGAATCCAGCATGTCTAGTCCTATGCGATCAACTTGCCCGCTCTGTCCGGGCTCTGATCGTCTTTTTGTGGTACCCCGTGGACTGAGTCTCTGCCTAATATGTCACACATGCACAGGGATGTTCAGTCTCGAGCCCCGCTATCTGTGCCGGATCATAATGCTACGCAGGGTTTAGAAACTTTGTGTGACCTCAAGTCTAATATTTCAGTATTGAAGCATATTCCGAAGGGTGCGAGGAATCTGGTGGCCGGGAAGCTAAAGTCGATTATAGACAAGGGCCTTTTCTCGAATAGTGTTGATGATTGGTACCATTTATTTTCGTTTTCGTATGCTGTACTTAGGGTGCCAGACCATGGCGATCCTCGATCATTGACGGCCAAGGTTAAGGAGAACATAGACAACGTGGATTTGACATATACAGACGTAGGGAATCGTAGGCAACTTACGGTAACTAGACGGATTGAGTCAAAGGTCTATGATGGTGATTTAAGGGGCGCGGTTCGTTTGTTAGATTCTAAGGAATCGTTGACACCTAATTGTGAAGAGACTTTGACCATTTTCCGAGACAAGCATCCTACACCGTCTCGGTCCCTATCCATGCCGTCGCCACCGGATGCTAGTTGTCCCACTTTATCGGTGACTGAGCAGGATGTCTCGGATGCCATTGGATCTTTTTATAATGGATCGGCTGCTGGGCTCGATGGACTCCGGCCGCAGCATTTGAAAGAACTAATTTCAACGTCTGCGGGAGATAACGCGTTGCGATTACTTGAATCGTTGACAAATTTATGTAATTTTTTACTTAAAGGTTGTATTAATGTGGAGGTATGTCCTTACCTATATGAGGCAACATTATGTGCTCTTAGTAAGGGGGATGGAGGAGTGAGACCGATAGCGGTGGGGAGTGTGATTCGTAGGTTGGTGGCGAGGCTCGGTTGTCGTTTGCTCAAAACGCAACCTTGTCAGATCATGCAACAAGCGTAATCGTACTTCGTTTTTACCGCACTTCCTGCTTCCCAGTCGGCAGCGAGCTCCATCGCAGAACGCCTGCGTCGTGGGGCTCTTCGTGATTTTCGGGGGGAAAATACGGAAAACTCCTCAGTAGTAATTTTTGGTTTTTAACTTTACACTGCCTCTTTTACAATTAATGGTGAAGTAAAACACGAGCTACTAGGTAAACACTGAATTTAGTTAAGCTTACCCGCATTGGTACATCATTATAAATACATGGCGGTAGTTTAAACTTATAATGTATACAACATCCTCCCCTTTTCAGTGCCAACTGATAAAAATAATAAACAGTAAAACAGCCAACAGTATAACACTATTACAAAGAAACTAAAGCTAACTACGGTAGGTAGGTATATAATTTAGAAACCAAGATTTTGTAGGAACGTTATAATTATGTATAGAGGTATACCTACTTACAAAATCAAATATAAACGCGAAACCATATCGGAACATCTTACTATTCCACAACTACTACCGTAGTTATATCTAAGGATATTGAATAGATTACTTACATAAGTAATTTGACTACTACTAAACGTAGGTAGATACCTACAAGTAGGTTTGTAAGTTAATTTTTACATTTAAGTTTCTTCCTTCAATGGTAGGAAAATAAAAGTAAAAACTGATTTAAGTTACAATAATAAGCATAGGTATTTATAACTTTCTATTTAGAACTAGTTAATTTAATACTAATTGAAAGTACACAATAGTTAAGTAGGCACTGCCTACTACTTGAAGCACGGACGTAAGTGATTTCACATGCCAGTAATATATAAAAATAAAAACAATAATATTTATCTACAAAATACTATAGGTACATAACATAAATAAATAAATTCTAAATAAATGAATTGTAATTTGTATAGTGGTGAGTGTCTAGTCTAGAGTGGTCCAGTCAAGAGCGTTTGCAAGACAAGGACAGCAAGCGCTGCGGGCGAGGCCCGACTCCCGCCCGCACCCCCGCTCTCGCCCGCGGCGTTTTAAGTCGTGTGTGCGACGCGTCCGCGCCCTATCCGCGCCCTGTCTTTCCTGTATGTTTTGCGTCGCGACGTTCCTATACATTTAGTATGAAAGTAAACTGAACGGGCGCCGCGTTCGCGACGTGTCTGCGTCTTACGTCTTTTCTGTGTGGCCGCTCGCTTAAGTCGTGTCTTCGACGCGTCCGCGCCCTGACTTTGGTGTATGTTTTATGTCGCGACGTTTCTATACATTTTATATGAAACTAAATTGAACGGGCGCCGCGTCTGCGACTTGTCTGCGTCTTACGTATTTTCCGTTCGGCCGCTCGCTAATAAAAGGGGAATCACAAAGCAGAGTCGAAGTCGCGCGAAGCGCCGGCGCCGTTCCTAATGCCTAAGCATAGTGAATTAAAGTCAGAAACAGTCGGTCCGATGACAAGAAGTAAAGCAAAATATAAAATACCAGAATTTGATTAACTTACCTCGCTAGTTCTAAGTTCTTGATAGGGTGTTTTTTATTCTCCGCCTAAGTATTTGTTAGGTTGCTTTAAGTTGTTTATTTTAGTTTATATATGTTTGTTATAAGTACGGTCAAAGTTACCTAAATGCCAAAACTGCCTGCAGGCTAAAGCCTACCTATACCAAAGTAGGTACTTATAGAGAACCGCCGCGCCTCAGGTATAAAGTAGTAGGCAGTGCCTACTTAACTATTGTGTACTTTCAATTAGTATTAAATTAACTAGTTCTTAATAGAAAGTTATAAATACCTATGCTTATTATTGTAACTTAAATCAGTTTTTACTTTTATTTTCCTACCATTGAAGGAAGAAACTTAAATGTAAAAATTAACTTACAAACCTACTTGTAGGTATCTACCTACGTTTAGTAGTAGTCAAATTACTTATGTAAGTAATCTATTCAATATCCTTAGATATAACTACGGTAGTAGTTGTGGAATAGTAAGATGTTCCGATATGGTTTCGCGTTTATATTTGATTTTGTAAGTAGGTATACCTCTATACATAATTATAACGTTCCTACAAAATCTTGGTTTCTAAATTAAATACCTACCTACCGTAGTTAGCTTTAGTTTCTTTGTAATAGTGTTATACTGTTGGCTGTTTTACTGTTTATTATTTTTATCAGTTGGCACTGAAAAGGGGAGGATGTTGTATACATTATAAGTTTAAACTACCGCCATGTATTTATAATGATGTACCAATGCGGGTAAGCTTAACTAAATTCAGTGTTTACCTAGTAGCTCGTGTTTTACTTCACCATTAATTGTAAAAGAGGCAGTGTAAAGTTAAAAACCAAAAATTACTACTGAGGAGTTTTCCGTATTTTCCCCCCGAAAATCACGAAGAGCCCCACGACGCAGGCGTTCTGCGATGGAGCTCGCTGCCGACTGGGAAGCAGGAAGTGCGGTAAAAACGAAGTACGATTACGCTTGCTGCATGATCTGACAAGGTTGCGTTTTGGAAATACTAATGGTGGCTAACTGTGTACTACTGGTTCACTGTTCGACATCTCACCCTACAACTCGGACGCGACGTCTGCTTAGAATCTACATTCCAAGATTTATCGATAATCAAAAGACAACTTGCCAACTTCGCCCAACTTGCCCCGGTCTAAATTTATGAACCATATTCATGCCTGACCTGACTTGCGCCTTATAAAGCTAGAGGCTGCTACAATTAGTCGCCTTTTACGATACTGGATAATAAGGACCCACAGACAAATCATTAGTAGTGGGGCGTAGCTTCATAAACGTTTGTCCGACAAACGCCAAGGCAACATAACTATTAACCTACGACATTTTGTTCGACAAAACAGTTGTCCGACAATCTACGTACGAGTCGACGGAATATTAACCGTAAAACTCTCCAACATTGCCGGTTTTGACCAGGGTCAAGGCTTTTGTAGCATATTCAGCTAGATTAATGTTGTACAAACACGGATTTGTCTTATATCAGCGCCGCAGATGTTACCGTCATTTTATAAATAATAAATATATGTAATGACCGATCACCTACTTTAGATGCAATATGATCGTAGTGCGGATCATAATGGCCTCCGATTCCGTAATTGACCACTTGTAGATTTTCAGCTGATGCCAAGTCAAAGCCAGAAAAGTCTCCCATTCTCTTGAAGACACGATCCATGATGGCAGAAAAAGTAGGTTTAAACCAGGCAACTTCAGTAACACGGTATTTCGCATTGCGCTGCGCTCGTTGTATCTGCAAAATATGATTATCTGTAATATCAATCTAAAGCGGACGATTGATGAGTCCATTTTATCTAAGAAAAAATATAATTAATCAGCCACCCAACTAGTTACCGTGACATTCGTCTTCTCAGCATCATCGGCAAAGTGTGTGTAACATGGTTGATCAAAGTGTGTATAAAAGGGTTTCAGAAAGGGCTGTACGTATCAAGTGTAAAACCAAATGCGTACTGCACATTGGTCGATTGGCGCAAAGGCGCTGTAAAGAGTAATGAGGAATGAACTGTAGTCAGCTTTGTCAATGCACAAGGAGAGCAGCGGGCTGCTACGAGCGCTCACATCACTTTATGTGAAATCTGCATCACATTTCTCGCAAAACTGTTACATCAAACTGCTAGTGACTGAATAGTGAACAATCATTTGTGCTATCTTCAATAATTGTCAAGTATTGAGACGAATAAAATAAAATACTGCAATCAATAGCCGTCAGCTGAGTGCCACACGGGATCAGCTGAGGAAACGCCTAAGTGACGCAATCAACTCGACACTTATGACTTTCTTCTCGCGACCTTACCGTGTGATCCGTGAGCGTAGGCCTTGCCACACACAAAGCTCGGCGCGAGCGCGGCTCGGGCGCGGCGCGATGCTGGCGCGTTGCCTAGGCAACTATCGCGCCGCGCTATGGTTGCCTAGCAACTATCGCACCGCGCTCGCACCGCGCTCGCGCCGAGCTCACGCCACGCCGGCATCGCGCCGCCAGGGGTGGACTAACGAACAAAGCGGGAATGGCGGCCCGCCCCGGGCCTCTGGTCCAGGGGGGCCTCCAAACGTCTCCAAGTTGCCTTGATCAAATCCTATACAAGGCTTTAAAATATGCTTAGAACATATCGAAGAAGTGGTTCGGAGTTGTGACAGTAGCGTAGCTATCGCCGTATCACTATTCAAACAGAATTAAGATCAGAAGAAGAAGTAATTTTAACTAAATAAATAAAAACACTTAAACATACAAATGTGAACTGAATAAAAAGCTTGTAAAATTACATAAAACTTCTTAAACTGGGGGCCTTATAAAGGTTGTCCGCCGTGGGCCTCTGATGGACTTAGTCCGGTACTGCCGGCGTCGCGCCAACAAAGTGTTGCCAATGTAGGCTATTTATCGCCATTTGGGGTATTCGAGATTAAAATTGGCGACGAAAAAATTGTAATGGCAAATTGTTTAGGCTATTTCAGGCTTTGGGCCAAGGTACATAAATAAACATAAACTTAAGAGAGAACACCCGACGGTTTCGCGAATGACTGTGAGTTCCAAGTACATTTACCTACTACTGGTCTTGCTGACACTAGCACCCATAGAGATATACATCTTGATGCGGTTGAACGAACAAATAACTCTGACGGTTACCGTAGTTAATAAAACAGCGCCGTCTACAGTGCCACAAAAATGTCTGACCGGGTGACAGCATCGCTGTTGTTGGCATTGACATTACATTTCAAACGGCAACACTTAGTTCCGGTTTTGGCCACCGGATCGAATAGGTTTGTCAACAATCTTGTCAAGCCGCCAGATATAACATTGTTAACGCGTACAAGAATTTGTATGGACAGTGGTAACCATTCCAATAGCTATATGTAATACGTCGTTGGTTAGCTATTTTCAAGCTGAACAAAAGTAACTATGGCGCTTGTTCCAAATATAAGTCCGTTCCGGTTTATGCTGTACTAAACATATTACAGTAATAAGTATTTTTTTCTGTTTTACCCACATTTAATGGTCAGAACTAAATTCACGGTGTTATACCGCCAGTGCAAAGTCACATCGTGCGCATGCATGTAAGACGGCCAAATAAAAAACAATCAGATGGAGTGCATTGAATTTGATTGAAGATACCAACGAGGATCGAAAAAACTAAAATTATTTTAACAATCCCATCAATTATGATAAAAGCAGCATCAGCATTTTATTTGTGCGGCGCATTTGTGGCTCGCCGCGAGCACGTTGCCTCAACGAACAAACAAATGCGCAGCTGAGCAGCCTCACCGCGCGCGGTGAGCATCTCGCCGCGCACGGCGAGCATGCCTCGGGCTGAGCCGCTCTAATTCGTAATACCTTTACATTGTAAAGTAACGACCATTCGTAGACATGTCCGAGACGTCACTGAGACGACATTGGAGCTCATTCACAAACGTCCCACACAGCATTTTACTGTGTGGGACGTTTATTTTCGAAATAAGTACAAAAACATAAAAGCGGCACGAAAACAGTAATATTTTGAGTTTCTCAAGCATGTATGGCCGAGTTTAGAGCAGATAAGTTGCTGTTTGATTTGGAAGATGTACAGCAAATATGTAAACGGTACGTAACATGTATTCAGATAGATTTTGAAAATATTGAAATAAATGTGATCTTTTGGAAATCATTTGAATTTAAGTGGAATTAATGTATTTTGTAGTACTTATTGTTTACATTTATTTGAGGTTACAAAATTAACCGAAAAATATTATGGTAGCTTTGTTCGTTTTGTATTTTTGATATTTGTTGTTTGACAGTATCTAGATCTATATCCAGGCACAGTGCAATGTACCTAAGGCTATTCGGTGCTGGTGAAATGAAACCCTGCTGACCCTCGGTCAGAGAAACTTGAGAAATCTATTTTTAATTTCGGAAATCGTAGTAAATCATTATCACTGGCTGGTCAAACAGTGACACAGAGAGACAGAACATTTCTAAGAGATTGACATTACAACGTTGTCAGTGTTGCGGCTAATAAATTAATAAGGATATATACAAGAATATTATTTCTATATCCAACACTTCCCTTTAACTTATTATTTCAGCAATTTATCTATATTGTGACAGTTGAAGTAGGTACTCAGTTTGACATTAGGATTGTTTAGACATTGATTAAAACAGTCATGTATCTAATAAACCTCCCATTTGTTCCATTTGCTTCGAGTAGACATTATGACAATTTTGCTTTCCCTACATGTTACCTATCTATGGTCAATTATTATTTTCTATTACGTAGTGGGTTTATTGAAAAAAAAAAGAATTATGTTATTATTTTATACTTTTCGATTACAATATTTAAATTTCTAAAATTTTCATTTAGATGTGCACTAAATTACACCGTCTTTTAGGTGCTTTGATTTAAATTATATTAGGAAATTATAAAATTATACACCGATGTTTCAAAAGAAACGTCAGGTCTTCAGGAGCTCCAGCAACATGTGGAGCGTTCAAAACATTGCGCGCGTTATTTTCTGACAGCTTATTTCAATAGACGAAAAAACGGGATAGCGAGGTTCATAATAATTGTAGAGTGAGCGAACAGGGAATATTTTTGATTTGTGTCTAGTCTGTTATGTGTCTTTGCCAGTGTCTACTGGTATAGTAGGACCACGCTAAGTCCGAAACGCTTTAAAAAAAAATAAAAAAAAATCTCTGTATGGCAACTAATGCCATGTCTTTTATCCGTCATAGAACGTCATTTATAAAAGTCATAACAAAGAATATGACTGATTTGAAAAATATTGTTGAGGCGATTGGCACATTGGAGCGCAGCATTCATTCTAGCGAAATTTAGAAATATGTGTAATTTTTTATATTGTTTTATACAATACAATAAAAAATTTAGGAATTCTCCAAATTGTTATAATCTTTTCATAAAATTATATTATTTAGGCAAAAAATAATTAGAGAACTGAGTAACGGAATACCTATTTGACAATCCTGGAGACCTCACTTCACAGCAGCGGCCTATTTGACGCCTTTTTATGTAGAAAGTACAGCGCCAAAAACTTATATGACCCGCAGCCCGTGTCAAATGTTGCAAAGAAAAAAAACGACGGATCCGCACGAACGCGCATGGATGCGTTGTCAGTGTGTTCGACTATGAGTAATTTCCATAGAAACCGATGACAGCTCAAATTACTTTATGTCACGCACTAACGCACGTCACGCACAAAAGTACGGTGCTGCGTTCCAGTGTGCGGATCGCCTAAATAATAATGGACAATGACTGACAAGGACAGATTATCCAATAGATATTGCCATATCCACATTTTATAATTTCTACCACTGTCAGTTGATTCGGACTAAGCGTGGTCCTATTATAGCCAGATTATATAAATTACTAAAAAATTCTACCATAAATATTTAAAAAACTACAAAAAAATTCTACCATAAATATTTAATAATTTCACCTGGCAAGTGCGTTTTGACAACTGTCAAAGACACAAATACGTAAGAGTGGGTTACTTAAGCCCGCGGGGACTATTCTAGCGACAAATCCCGGTTCAGCCGCTAGAGATAAATCTGTTAGAAAAAAGTCGAATTTGATTCTGTATGGCGGTAAGTCAATTGTACACGAACAAGAAGAACTACGATCCATGGCCATGAAGTAAGCTTTGGGCAATTGTTCGTCTATTTTATACTGAACTGAAAATTGTGGTGGATAAGATTGAGCGCAATTTTCTGTGCACTGTAGCGGGTAATTAAACAAAACATCTATATCAGCGTTAGACTCAAGCCACCGAATTTTTGCACTGTAGAATTTGTGCTCTATGTTACGGTATCATTAAAAGTTTGTCTAACTCGACAAGTAAGTCGTACTGAAATGTTTTGATTCTGATGTAGGAGAGCTGTGCCCCCTCATCCTACCTACCGTAGGGGGCCTACCTAGGGAGCAAAATTTGCAGTGTGGTGTCCAACAGAGTAAAATAGCATCGCTGTCCACACTAAGAGGTGTCGTAAAAGGCGACTTATTTCAGAGGTAGGGCGTTACTTTTCCAAGCTTCAGGTTATAACCTACCTTATATATACGCATCATCAATCTGCAGATGTTTCAGTAGTTCGGGCTGCAACAGACGCTCCAGCACTTTTCCTATTACGGTACCCAACGAGATCGGGCGATAGTTGCTGATTTTACTCTGATCGCCGGTCTTATTTTTTGCGATTGGCACCACCTTAGTAAGCAACAGATCATGAGGCAAGTGAGTGTATCTCATACATAAATTAAACAATGACGTCAATTTATCATTACATATGTCGCCCGCATATAGCAGATGTTCAATACTCAAGCCATCATGACCTGGAGACTTACCACGCTTCATTTGCCGAATCGTTGACGCAACCATTTCATTGGTGAAAAATATAAGTGCGGTATTTGGTGAGGGCTGTGCATCAGCACAGACCTTAACACCAAACGCACTACCAAGACTTTGTGGTTTCGTTTTAAACTTATCGACGAATAAACCGGCAATAAGCTTGGGATCCTGGGTGCCTTCCACACATGATGGTAACGACTTTCTCGGGTTATATTTCTTAATCTCTTTCCAAAAGTTAACAAAATTTTTCTCTTTGTGTTTAACTGCTAATATATTTAATTTGATATTATTTTCATTTTTTTGACACCACTTAAGTTTGTTTTTGAATTTCTTACGACTTTCACACATATTCGAGTAAAGTTGTCCAGTGGATGGCTTGTTAGCCATAACCCAACAGTGGAAGTAAAAACGGTATGTTTGATGTAAATTTTTAATATGGTGATTCAAACCAGCAACCTGCCTTTTACGAACTCGTTGTCCATTTTCATTGGAGCGTAATCCGGAAGTAAACCTGGCCGCAGAGCTTAATACAGTGATAATATTATTGTACAGCTTATCGATAAAAAGGCGATGTTCAGGGACGTTTGGACAAACTGTCTGATCCTTGCAAGCAACACAGTGAAATGTGTCCAACACGTTTCCGAATTCATTAAAACAATATTTGTAATACTCGTCAATTTGATGGTTGTCTCTAACGCCCCATAGAACATTATCACAGATATTTTTGGGTGAGTTATGCAGAGCATGGTTTGTAGGAAGGTATATATAAGGTTTGGGTTCTGGCCTGGACTCTCCACCGACTCAGCTATATTGAGCTTAAAACATACCGTAAACTATTATTTGAAACGTAACACCTCAATATACGCTTGCTTTCTTGATCTGAGCAGTGCATTTGACCTAGTGGATTATGGAATCCTCTGGCATAAACTGCGAAGGTCAAATGTACCAGATCAACTGATAAAGTTGCTGGAGTTCTGGTATGAAGGCCAAACCAACTATGTAAAATGGGGCGACGCGGCGTCTAACAGTTATAGGTTAGACTGCGGAGTACGTCAAGGTGGTCTTACCTCTCCGGACCTTTTCAACCTCTACATTAACGACTTGATTGTGGAACTGAGACGCGCCGGGTTCGGATGTCACGTGGGTGGGGTTTGTGTGAACAACCTCAGTTACGCCGATGATATGGTGCTTCTCAGTCCCTCAATTAATGGCCTGAGGAAGTTGCTTTCGATTTGTGAGCGTTATGCGGACGCGCACGGTCTGAAATACAACGTACTCAAAACAGAGTTTATGGTGTTTAGGTCAGGGGTTGGTCCGGAGAGAGTACCTGAGGTTAGACTGAACGGGTTGGTGGTTCGGGCTGTGCAGAGATTTAGGTACCTGGGCCATATTCTCACCGAACACCTAAGAGATGATATGGATATAGAGCGAGAGCGACGGGCGCTCAGTGTCAGGTGTAACATGCTAGCCCGTAGGTTTGGTGGGTGTAGCAAGGAAGTTAAATTAACTCTTTTTAACACCTACTGCCAATGTCTCTACACCTGCCAACTTTGGGTAAACCATACGCAAAAAGCACTGAGTACCATGAGAGTGCAATACAATGATGCGTTTCGCACGCTCATGAGACTGCCAAGATATTGCAGTGCATCAGGTATGTTCGCAGACGCGAGGGTGCCCGACTTCTTCGCTATCCTACGAGCGCGAGTGGCTTCCTTTTGGGAGAGGCTCCGTTCTTCTGACAATGCCATACTTAGAGTGATCGGTGAGAACTGTACTGGACCCATCTTTAAACGTTGGGTGGATACTCATATGGCAGCGAACCGGAAGTGACTCTTGGGCTGTGCAGGAATTTATGTGAGCCCTTAATATCTAAGTAGGTTAATTCATTATTGTGTACCTATTTTTATTCTTTATACCTATTTTATTTTATTGTAATATTTTATTTTAAATTGTATATGGGTTTTTTATGCCTGCAATAAAGATTTTATTATTATTATTATTATTATTATATACTCTTGCAAGCTAGCGAGTGGAGGGGAATAAAAAGTAAGCCTATATTCTTCCTCAGGTTTAAAATTATCTGCGTAATGCACCAGTCAAATTAGGAGGAAAGATTCGGACTGTTGGTAAAAAGAAACGAGTAATTAACCCGCTATTACGACATGCGGGAGTATTACCATCCTAAAAATTCATTTCCCCGAATAATGGAGCAGCCACTCTATGTGTGCCGATTTGCATAGAAACGCGGTGGCCAAAACTGGAACTGCGGAAAAATAACGACACTTACTTTTGAAATGTATTTGAACTGACATGTCAATCCCAAAAACAGCGCCGCCGGTACCAGGTCTGATAAGTTTGTGGCACTGCACAGCGCAGGCGCGGCGCCGCGCTCACGCTAGCCTGAGCGCGGCCTGAGCGCGGCGTGAACGCGGCCTGAGCGCGGCGCGAGCGCGGCGCGATGCTGGCGCGTTGCCTAGGCAACTATCGCGCCGCGCGATGGTTGCCTAGCAAATATCGCACCGCGCTCGCGCCGCGCTCGCGCCGAGCTTTGTGTGTGGCAAGGCCTTAACTGTTGAAGTTAAATAAATCTACCCGTCTCTTCAAGTTCTTATCTACTAAACATGACTATGAACTATGCCGTTTGCAATAACGTTATCAAAGACCTGTACTATATGATTATCAAAGACATGTACTATATGAAAGCACAAAGTGCGATAATACCTATGATTTGGTTTGCATTATAATTACAAAAGAAGTTCAATAAATTAAGCTATAAAAAGAAGAACGACTGGTGGTGCCCGGATTGCGTATGCTTTCGCCCAAAAACTACAACACGAATATTCGATAAAAGGATTACTGGTCCAGACGGCATAGTGAATAACCATAAATCTGTAAATGATAAGTTAGTTTTCGAATATACGGATCTACAGCGGAGGGTCTCTAGCTTGAAACAAAAAAACTGCCTGCTCAAGACGAAATTAAATAACTTCGACATTTTGCAACAAAGCGTGTATGATATGGAGCAGCGCGCGCGTCTGAACAACTTGCAAATATTACAGGGTACTTCAAAAAGAGACTGAAATTTTCATACCGAATGATTTTCAAAGCCTCTCATTGAAATTATCACTAACAACTATGGAAACGCTTAGGTAATCTTTTGGATTATGATTCGTTCGACTTGTGCTGAAAACCGTATGTGGACAGTTATGAGAACATCATTGTCATGAACCCCAAACATTTTTGGTCCTACTCCAATTCATTACGTAAGGACCGGGGTATCCCCAGCACGCATATTTTATGGTAATATTATTTCTAGCACTGGCCCCGAGATTCGCGACGCATTTTAAGAGTACTTCCAATCAGTACACATACTCTCAGTCACGTCATCACTGTGGGCTTGATGAGACCACTTCCAACTTTAATTATGCTATCAGTTCAATCAATATCACACAGTCAGGGGTGCGAAACAATTAAAAAGCTGAGGCCGAAATAAAGGGATACCATATATTTTTGCGAATTTGTGTGTCGAAGAGTTCGCTGTCCCTCTAACAATCATTTTTTCGCGTTCTATCAAGGATGGTAAATTTCCGAAAAAATGGGAGGAGGCTTATATCACGCCGATTCACAAAAAGGGCTCTAAACAAAATATTGAGAACTATAGGCCAGTCTCAATTTGTCTGTATTTGGAAAGGTGTTTGAATCTATAGTTTGGTGAGCATTTATACCCAGTAGCTGCGGCATACATTCCAAATTCTCAACACGGATTTATACGTAGAAGATCTACAGTTACTAATTTGGCAGTATTCACGGATTTCGTCACCGGTCATATGGACAAGGGCTCCCAGGTCGACGTCGTGTATACTACTACTCAAATTTTTTTGATCGAATTAATCACGGACTTGAACTCGGACCTTGAGATATATTTTATGTTATTATTTTCGGTGATATAAGTCTTGTCTGAGCTAAATACTAACCTTTTTATTTATTTATTCGAATGCTTTAATGTATGCCGAAGATAAAAAAATCTTCATGCCCATACGTTAAGTAACTGACTGTCAATATCTCCAAGCGGACCTCAACAAGCTCTCGATATATTGCCATGAAAATTGACTTGAGCTGAACGTGAAAAAGTGTGAGACAATCACCTTTACCCGGAAACATAATATCATATCATGCAACTATAAACTCAACAGGGATGTTGTTCCTAGAGTCGGCCTAGTAGTGATCTGGGTGTAATGTTAGACTGTAAATTGCTGTACACTTCTCATTTTCAATACATTACCCAAAGAGCGTGTAAAATGCTAGGTTTTCTTCATAGAAGTGGCAATTCTTTGCATAAAGCAGATTCTATTAATATACTGTACTGTTGGCTAAACAATCGTTTCGAGGTCAAGGGCTGGACTATGCAGAGAGACTGACTTTTTTAAATATGCTCTCTCTAGAGAACAGACGTCGGACATGAAGCTCTTACACGATACAATCAGTGCTGTGCTGGCCTGCCCTTTACTAAGAATTCGGTTTTACATTGAATTGTTCAAAATTATGTGAAACTCTTTGGGGACATAGATATATTCTTTATAACCAGAAGTAAGTTCATCAGCATTGTGACGGAAAAATTGCCCTCATCAAATAGAACAGAGCAACAATATACATAAGCATTCATTCACTTCCATACCACACGCACACTCTCACTTACACTTTCCATACACTTAAATCATAACATATCTGTAATATTTTCGTGTAAAGTTGTATTGTTTATTGTTACGCTTCTTTTTATGACTTCGCGGTAAATATAAAAAAGTAAAATGAAAAATTGGCTGTATAGGAATGTACGTTTTTATTGCTTGTAATAGCTGTTAAGTTCGCAAATAAATAACTTATAACTGTGGTTTAAGAATGAGTCCATTAACTATCAAATTACACTCTCTACACCGAAGACCAAGTCTTATTGGCATCGTCGTTAAAGGATTTGCGGGAGATGGTTAATACAATAAATGGGTATTAGAAAGGGTAGAAAGGTATGTTAATGTAATTGTAAATAAGACAAAAGTAATGGTTTTTGAAAAAGATATGACTGAGTGTGAAACCGTGATCGCAGGTTAGAAAGTGGAACAGATAAAACATGGTCTATACTTAGGGTTAATGTTTACGAGAGATGGAAAATGTGAAAGTGATGTCGAAAGGAGAATGAATGCGGGAAAATATATAATGGAGTTATTCACTACCTCCAATATAATTTTTTAATTAGGATTAAGTTATGAAACCGCTTCCTTATGCTTATGCTTAAACTTTTCTGATAGCGCATTCTTAGTAGAAGAGCGGACCCAAGCATGCAGATCCGCTAGCCGCTGAGCCACAGTTTACTGCTAGTATGAAGAAGATGACTTACGTGGAAAAGATATAATTGGCTCTTTTTCTTTTTCTTTCTTTAAAATTACCTTAGGTGATGCATTATCTATGAAATGTTGTATCTCGTTATCGTTCACCACATCATGCACCATATTAACATCCGGATCGATATGGAGTTGTTCCAATTTGAACGGAGCAAATTTCAGAAATGGATTATTCTGGTTTATGTAGAAACATTTTAGCCTGCAAAATTGCAATAAAACATATCAAAGTCAATCTGCTTAATTCTTATTTATTATTGATTTCGTCTTGGTGTTGTTGATATAAATTTTTTCATATGTTTTATGAAAGGCGAAGATAATTGCATACCTAAGTAAGCATGATCATATGGGTGTGTGCCCAGCATCTACATAAATAGTCTCGTTCAAAAACATCATAATTAAACCGTGTTCCTATATAAAGTAAATATAATATTCATCTTGGCGTTAATGTCCCGGTTGTGCTCTCGCGCACGAAGGCCCGGGGTCCGCCTTGACCATGATCCAGGATTTGGCAGGTCAGGTAATTATAAACTGCCATCTGTCCTTCATGACCCTGCTACCAGGGGAACAAAATTCCTATATAAAGTACTTAGTCTAAAAATTCGTCAGTGTCAATGACCTGTAAGCTAGCTAAGAGGTCATTGATACTTGGGTAACAATACTTGTGCTTAGGTGTAATCAGCCGATGAACTTTCCCTTTACAATGCTGTGTAAACTTAGTGGTCACGTGAATCTAATACCTACATCTGTTATTGAATTAAGCGTGATGTAAATGTTAGTAACTTTTATTCATTTAGAATGGGCGAAGCAGGCATTCTGTTATCGTTAGTTATACTTGTGTAAAATAGGGCCAAGGTTCATGCCCCAAAATCCCGCCTACTTTGGAGTACTTAGATATAAAGTTACAATTTAAATAAAGTATTTACCCAAAACAATACACTTTTGGCCAAAACTTGATTAAATTCTAGAAGTCCAAGATTTTTGTCCTGAACCTAGGCCTTATTTTACACATGTATATTTGGTGGGATATAACATACTAATCTTGTACAGGCTGATGTCCAGTGTAGTGTCGGATTAACTTGGCTCTGGCGTCTTTTACCATACTGGTAACAAGTGCCCGTGTTATACTGTCCATGAAACCTCTCGACTTCCCCCAAAACCTTGGACTTTGTCGCAACAACTCTGCCGTCATCCGTTTTCAGTCTCGTCAACTGGCTCTATTCAATCGACAGATCTCTCGCAAAGACTTTAAGGCCTTTGTTCCGCTCCATTGCCGCTTCAATATTGATTGTATTGGAGCGGCGTACGTCGCGAGTCAAAGACTTGGAGATCCGTCGATAAAATCATCATCAAGGAACTGCAGAGTCATTCTGCGTATTTATTCCATGAGTTTGAGGGTATCGTCAGAGATTTTGTTGGTTCGTTTTAGTACGGCAGGCTTTATAAAATTTTGACCTGTTATTATAGTCTTCCACGTCGACGCACTCTAGGCGCTCAAAGCGATTTTGTAATTCGAGTTCTAAGCTCTCGGGGTTTTGGATTTGGATGGGTGTAGGCCGCAGCGTAGACCTCATCAATCTCGACCTTTCTAGCTTTAGATTTACATTCAATGTGCCTCTTACCAAGCGGTGATCACTGCCAATTTTTACGCTGTTGATCACCCAGACATCATTGAAACCCACGTCCATCTGCGATGATCCGGCTTCCTGAAAAATTTGTTCATCATAATAGAGTCCCTCCTTCTCCATAAAGCCGGCTAGCATCTGGCCACGGGCGTTATGACTTCCAGCTCCAAATTGCCCCACTCTCAACTCGTCTCCGCTTTTGCGTTGAAATGCCCCATGACAATGTGTGTTGAAGGTATATATGGCTGTAGTTATATCCTCAAACACCGCCTCTACTTCATCGTCGGAGTTAGTCGAAGTCGGTGCGTAGACCTGTATGACCTTCAACGAATAGCGCGTATATAAGGTAAGCTACCCTAGACTACACACTCTCGATCTTGACGATGTTGTTCACGAGGGATTTGTGTACGAGGAACCCGACACCACCTACGGACAGTTGGTTGCCCTTCCGGAAGTAAAGCAGATTTCCGAACTTCAGAATTATCGAGTCCTCCCCTTTTCTTCGGACTTCAGATAACGCTATAATGTCCCAATTTAATCTGCTTACCACTTCCTCCAGTTCCACGAGATTTTCGTCGGTCCGCAGTGTCTGGACATTGTGTGTGTCCAGGGCCAGGAGTCGTACTTTGTGGTAGCCTGGTCATTTCCGGAGATTCTTTGCACCCCCTGCTCCGCCGTTACCGTGACCGCTACCATAGTCCGGAAAAGCAGGGCCGCCGGATACTAAAGGCCGTGGCCTGTGTCTGCTTGTGTGTGTGTATTTTTAACTGTATTAGGCATTTGAAATTATTAATGTAAAGGATAGGGTCTATCGGTTCATACAAGGTGTTCACTAAGATCCAGCCGGTACAAAGTGAATTAAAAACGGAAGTATGTAAAATACTTCCGAGTTCTGTTCTGATGATTAATGCGACTGTAATAAAAAAATAAAAACAAATTTAAAAGGAATTTTTAACATTCTACTTTGAAATTTATCCTGTTACCATCAGATCAGGCGGGCCGTAAGCTTGTTTGCCACCTTGGTGGTATAAAAAAAACAGCTAGGGCATCCCTCATTATGTCGCGCAGGAGATTTATTTTTAGAGCGCCACAATCACGATAAGCTGAGAATTTATAGCGCGAAAGTACATTCGCTTGTAGTTGTAGTGTTCATTAGTCATTTGCCAAATTTCGCGACACCGCTGCTAATGCCATGCGAATAAATAATAAATAAACAAATAAATAAATTGCGCTAAAATAAAAGGCGCGCTTCAACCGTGTCTATGAAAATGACCTACTGATTGTTTTGTGTACTGTGGCTGAATTTGCTGACATTGTCAGACAAAAGTCAAATCAACGGGCGGCTTTGGATTTGGTGGAAAAACGTGCAAAGGCCGTTAAGGTCCGGCTGAAAATCAGCGCTGCATCATTCTGCTGCAGCTAATGATAATGAACAGAACTCGTAACAGAACTCGAATCAGTTGAAAAAATAAATCTAAGTCTAGCCAATTCTTCACAATTATTTTTTGAAAACTTAATATTTTTAGCAAAACTGCAACACTCACGCGACACTCATGCAACACTGGAACAAGCCGTAGAGTAAACGATGAAAGAAGAAACTCCTTTTACGCCCGGAGTAAGAAGTCTTTTTCGTCATAGCGAAGAGAAATCAATGAGGAAAGAAAAAACTCCTTTCAAGTGGAGAGGGCATTGGCTTTGAGAAAACACTGGTAATGTGGCGTGCCACGTGACATACCTTTTGATGTTACATAAAATAGCTGACGGATGTGCCCAAAATCAACTAGCACAAGAACTAGATTTCCTTAGAATCATGGTATGTACAACACCTCGGTCGACCTCGCTTCGCCAACGGTATTAGGTTACACATAACGAGTTTCCAACTCTTTGCGGTGCTAACGTTTGACTACCCTAAAATACGAAATGGTCACCCATCCAGCTACCCTGCATTACTAGCATTGCTTAACCTTGGTTTTTAGTACATAATAAAAAACTTATCTGACACAATGACCAAAACTAGAATTAAGTCTCGTCATTTTGAAATGTCATGCCAATGCCAACAACAGCGACGCTGTCACATGGTCTGACAAGTTTATGGCTCTGTAAGAAAACTCCTTTTAAGGGGCTCAACGGCAAAAATGCGTACAATGCGTGACACACACCTTTTGATACTTAAAATGGCCGACGGATGTGGCCAAAAAGAAACTAAAATAATAATTACAATTCCCCAGCATCATAATACATATTATTATGGCTAATTAACTCGCTCACAGCCTATCATCGCCATAGAAATTACAACCACAGGGCAGGTCTTCCTAACGGAGTATGGAGTTTCATTCGTCATTAGTGGCAGTGTATGACAAAGACAATGACATGCCTGTCATTGTCAATGTCCAAACCTAGGATTTTTTTACCTGTCTGTCTATGCAGTGCCACAAACTTAATCTGACCCAGTGACAGCGTCGTTGTTAATGGCATTGACATTACATTTCAAAATGGCGACACTTGGTTCCAGTTTTGGCCACCGGGTCAGATAAGTTTGTGCATCCATAGCTTTTTTCGGGTGTGTTCATAATTTCATGCCAAGAATGCGTTCGTTTCATAGCAAGTTAGTAATATTTTAAACATTAATATAAATAAATTGGCTAGCTAAAGAATTTAAATAATTACGAGAAGACATTACGTTTTATAAGCTTTATCCATTACAATTCTCATTATGCCGGCTGGTGGTCAGGAAAATTTTAGACTGTCTCCTTTGTCATTGTGTTTATATTGTTTTTAGTTATTGTTTACTCTTCAAAATTACGTTCCCTGGTCTCCTCTTTGAACATGAGAATCCTACCACTTTCGGCGACTTACCGGGCTCCTCAGTATACCGATAACTCGCTGTTGGATGTAATTCTCTTCTTAAAACTCTTTCTCATACCATGACCTTATATTCCTATCCTGTAAAATCTGTCCTCCCATACCCCGACCCAAATTCCTATTCCTACGTAGTTTTAAGGGCATTAACGTGGAACGGTTGCGAGCTGATGCGTGTAATTTAAATTGGTCTAGCGTTCTTGATAAGAATTGCATTGACGAGAAGGTGGATAATTTCAACGCTGCTATCACTGGGGTTTATGGCATACATGCCCCGTTTGAGCGTGTTCGAATAAAAAACTGCGCCATGGTTATCTGACGTCATCAAAAAGATGATGTCTAAACAGGACAAAGCTAAGCGTACTTACGATGGAGATCCTAGTGATGATGGCAGTGTATAAAAAGCTTCGAAATCGATGCCATCGTCTGTGTAGAGATGCTAAGAGGTGCCATAATTATAGCTTTATTAAAGGCTCCCATACCTCTCAGGTTTGAAAGTTTTTGAAGTCAGTGGACGTAGGTAAATGTGTAAATGATTCTCCTGTAAATTTAGACTTCAATACCTTAAAAAAATCAGTAAAATATTTGATATACTAATGTAGTTTGTAAGTCATTATTGTTTGTTTACTAACTCAAATATGGACATTGTCTGAAATAAATTTATTTTATTTATTTATTTATTTAAATCATCATTTCTCGCAAATCCCTATCACTTTGAACAACTCCGTAAAATCCCAAACACTAAACTAGCTTCTCCTTCAACCTCGCCCCGAGTGGACCCCTATCTTCTTTTTACCGGTCGCGGAGTGCGAAGTAAAGAGATCTCTAAACTCAATAACTACCAAGGCGATTGGGGATGATGGGCTTCATATTCAAATGTTTTCCTTACTACTGGATGAGCTTGTTCCTATAATTACACACATTCTTAATTTCTCTCTCATAACGAGCTCCTTCCCGTCGAAATGGAAAAAAGTCCTTGTCCTTCCTTTGCCCAAAATTTTCAATCCCTCTTCCCTATCACATTATCGTCCTATTTCCATACTGCCTATCCTCTCCAAGGTACTAGAAAGTGTAGTTCAAAAGCAATGATCAAATTTTCTCTCCGTAAACCATCTTCTTCGTCTATTTCAATCGGGGTTTCGCCCTGGCCATAGTACTGTCACTATACTATGATATACGCCTAGCCATGGATAATAAACAACTCACCCTGCTGACTTTATTAGACTTTAGTAGTGCTTCCAATTCAGTTGATTTCGATGTGGTGCTTGGTATCCTGAGATCTCTTAACATATCGTCATCCGTGGCTGGCTGGTTCGAATCTTACTTGAGAGGACGCTCACAGTGTGTTCGATCAGATGATCGGGCATCGAACTGGTGTGACCTCACGGCTGGGGTGCCTCAGGGTGGAGTTCTCTCCCGTCTCTTATTTTACTTGTTTATAAACGAGATTACCCAAGTGTTATCGTGTCGTTATCATCTCTACGCAGACGATTTGCAGATTTACTGCCACTTCAAGATTGATGAAGGTGACCAGGGGATTAGTTTAATAAATAACTATTTATGTAAAATTTTGGGACTGGGCTAACTCCTACGGGCTTCTTGTAAATCCGGGCAAATCACAGGCATTAATAATAGGCACGTCTTCTATGCGTAGTCGCTTGAATCTCGCCAATTTGGCGCCTGTTAGCTACGGCGGTGCACCGATACAAATCACCGACAATGCCAAAAATCTGGGGGTCCCCTTCGACTCGCACCTGTCTCGGGCGGGTCAAATTGGGCAAGTTAGTAAACGGACATATTACACGTTTCAGTCACTCAAACATTCAAAAGTTTCTGCCTTTTGAGACTAGGGTTATTTTTGGCACAATTGATACTTCTCCCTCTGCTTGATTATGCAGACGTCTGCTATCTTAATGCCACGGAGGAGCTGTTAAAGAAATTGGAGCGGCTGCAGAATGTGTGCACCCGGTTCATCTTCGGTCTGCGAAAATTTGATCACGTTTCTGAGTTTAACCACTTAAGTGGTTGCCAATACGTCGACGCAGGGATGTGCATATTCTCAGTACATTTTAGAATACACTGAAAAATTCTTTGGCTCCTCAGTGCCTCGCTTGCGTGAGCGCTTTGAGTATCTGGTGCCCAAGGATAAGCCTACTCGTTCCATCAGATCCCTTCTCCTAAAGATCCCGTCCACACCTCAAGCCACCACGGCGGTTCCTTACACTCCGGTTCCGGTACACTCTGCGCGTTTATGGAACTCCATACCTCCTTCTATCCGTGCTAGTCCTTCACCGATTAGATTTAAAAGGAATTTAAAAGAGCATTATCTCTCTCAGTTGTAGTACAGTTAAAGTATGTATATATTTATTGTATTCATTATTAATTATCGTATTTGGTTATAGTATTTTTTTTAGTTTACTTGTGTGCACTTCCTATGCCTAAATGCTGACTTACAGCTACTTTGACTCCAATAATAATAATAATAATAAAAAGTTTATTAAATCTTGTGGAATACATTTCAATTTTAGAGTTAAAAAACACGTAAAAGGTAAAAATAAAAATATTTTTTTGCCTGAGCTAGGATAATATGATACCCTGTGTTTCAGGCATGAAATTACAGATCTTAAATTAACAAAGAATGGTTTTCTATACATTTTAAAATAATCACTAGCAAAATATGACGAAGTACACATGTATTATATCATAAATTAACTTAGAAACTAAAAGTAGGTAATATTTTCATTATAAAAGAGATTCGCGTCAGCAAAAAGATTCTATACTGGCAAACAATATGTTCGTTATGTGCATGTTTGCACTTTAGGTATCTTATGATTAGAGGTTAGTGGGACAGCGCGCGGTTATTGCGGGGCTAGTAACAAATATAGGAACTATCTACCTATAACATAATGTAAATTAAAAATAACATATTAACGTTAAAACTAATATCTATCAATGCTTATCATTTTTTGGCGCCCTCATAATCTATTGTATTTATATATCTCTTCTCGGCCATTATCTTAGCGGGGCACTCAGTGGCACCCGTATTATGGTTGCTCGGCTTTTTGAAGCGCGAGCACGTTGCGCATTTTGGAGGCTCCGCTTTCTTTGTGCATTCGTTTTGTGAGTGACCTAGATCACCGCAATGGCCGCACGTGATGTCTATCTGACGACAAGTCTTAGCTGCGTGCCCATACTGCTGACACTTATAACACCTGGTGACAAGAGTGAAGTCTCTGACAGGGCAGGAAGACCAGTTCACGAATACTCTATCTTGAGTTATAAGCGCCTTACGTATAAGAGCAGGTACTTCTATTATGTAATTGCAGGTCTCAGCATCCTTTTTTCCCGACTTATGGCTTAACTTAACGGATGTTAAAAAGGTCTCAAGTGTCATATCAATCTTTTCGGCCAGGTTTTGATGAAAGATGCATTTGATGACTTCGGGCTCTTGCATCGCCACGGGTACTCCGATAACTACAATTCTCGGCTTGCGTTTGTTGGGTTCATCTACAGTGAGACCAGAGGATGTCAGCTGGATAGACTGTTTTAGCTTCTCAACGTCGCTTTTGTTGTCAGTGCTGATTATGACCCCGCCATTCTTCGTCTTACGTAAACCTCTCACGTGTAGTTTCATTTCTTCCGGACGTATGAGTTTTTGGACAAGTGATTTGGTTTCTGCGCTGGACTGCTGTTTGTTGTCTGGATAAATGGCAATAGCGCTCACGTTAGTGGGCTTGATAAAGTCATTTTCCCTTTTTTTAACCATATCAGCGAAGGATGCCCTACCTGTAGGCTGTGAGAACTCCCCAATGCTGTGCTTTAGCTCTTGAAGTTGCTGTGATAGGTCGAGTTTATCTTGTAAAGTTTCAAGTCTAAGATGCACTTGAGCTGCATTTTTCTTAAGAGCTTGGTACTGTACAGCCATTTGCGAAGTCCCACTACCAATCTTCCTGCACAAGTTGTTTATTCTCAGCTTCTGGTCAGTATTTAGCTTCCCTTCAGCTGATATAGCGCAAACTTCGTTCAGGTACTGTTCAATCGACTGCATCCAGTGTTGTATCTCAGGCGTCGACACAATTTCACACGTTTCCTCCACGGCACGTTGTGGAGTGCAGGGCACAGGACGGAGACGAGGAGGGCTGCGCCCCATTAAACGTTCCATTTTGTTTTAATAAATAGCACGAAATGTTATTTTGAATAAAAGAAAAACTGCATTATAATATTCACAAATTGTCACAAATAATTTAGTTTGGCACTTTATTACTGAGTACGATCAAAAAAAACGAGGTCACGATTCCGCAAGCGATTACTTAATTAAATATTAGACACGTCCGAACCGAACGGTGCCATCTGTAGGTAGGAATAACGACACTTCATCTGTGTGGGAGCGTCGACTGCTCCAATCGAACGACGCGTGCTCACGTTTGATTCTCACCGGCAACTCCAAGGTTTGCTGGTAGAAAAGTCAACTGTTGAGTTAAGCTCGCCTTTGTACTTAAGTTAGTTCTGTTATTAGCAGATTCGTGGGGATCTCATCGGTACCACCGCTTTGTTTATTTTTTGGTGATCGTATGATCTGTTCTTTGGTAAGAAAGTTATATATCCTTCGCGCGTATCGCGCCAGGGCGTATCTACACTAATATTATAAAGAGGAAAGATTTGTACCTATTTTTGTATGTTTGTATGTTTGTAATGAATAGGCTCAAAAAGTACTGGGCCGATTTAAAAAATTCTTTCACCAATAGAATGCTACATTCTTCCAATTTGACATAGGCTACATTTCATTTTGAAAAAAATTAGGAATCCTTGGTAAAATTTGAACAATGTAACCGAAGGTGTAGAAAAATGAGTCTTAAAATGTCTTTCGTCGAATGCGCTGCCGAAACTATTAGCGATAGAACAAAATAATGTACAACAATATTGAAGAACATCATAATGTCTACAAAAAACTCCGCGGTAGCATATGTCCAACTATTGTAGTTATGTCACTACAACAACTTTTTTCATTTTAAACATTAATGAAAATGCTAACCAAATTCAAACCATGCTATTTATGTGTTTATATTAATCCTTATCCAAATAAATTATTTTATGGTCAAGACCATTTAACTACCTATAAAATAGGTTTTAAATTATTTAAATTGGACTTTCCATTCAAAAGATATTACGAATTAAAAATTCATAATATTATAAAGAGGAAATGTTTGATTTTTTGTTTGTTTGTTTGTTTGTATTGAATAGGCTTCGAAACTACTGGACCGATTTCAAAAATTCTTTCACCGTTGGGAAGCTAGACTATCCCCGGGTGACATAGGCTATATTATGTTTTCTACAAAATTACAGATCATTAATAAAACTCCAATAATGTAACCCTAGGTGTAAAAAAATACCCAAAAAATTCCTTACATCGCGTGTGCTGCGAAAACTATTGATAATAGAACAAAATAATGTACTACGACTTTGCAGAACACATCATTATCTACAAAAAGTGTCGCTACAGTATATGTCTAACTATATGTATAGTTATGTCACAATAAGTGTTCTTTTACACTAATACTAATACCCCTTACACTAATAGGTGTCGTACAAGGCGACTAATGTTTTCGAGGCAAAAGACCAAGTCTCCGTAGTCTGAAAAATGGGCAGCAGCATTTTCCATTGTTATATTTAAACACTGCGATCTCCAACCCGCCTGCCAAGCGTGGAGATTATGGCAATAACCTCCCCTTTTGTGGGAGAGGCTCTGAGTCCTGCAGTGGACTGTTATTGGCTGATGATGAAGTGTTCTTTTATTTTCAAAATATAATTGAAATGCCGCCGCTAAAAAACGCTCTTTATTTGTACCTTGGTATTTATCCTTATCAAAATCAATTACTTCATATTCACGACTGCTTCAATACCTTTATATAACTTTTTGAATTATTCAATTCAGACATTCCATTCGAAATGTGAATATTAGAAAAAGTCGCGTGTTCGACGCTCATTCCGCTCGGCTATCTAGGCAGCACGGGGTACGGGAGGGGAGTCAATGTCATCAAGAAATAAAGTGCCTCGCGGCCCAATCGCGCGGTCGGCTCCGTATGCAGCGGTCGTGTGTAACTCGTGTACCCGTAGTGGTACCCGTGCGAAGCCGGGGCGGGCCGCTAGTTATATGATATAATCCAAGAGGTAGACAAAGGCATTGTAGCTATCGATAAAATATTCCCATGGCTGAGTTTCGATGATGATACCACTGATAATGGCTCTAGCGTTAGTGAATCCTTGGATGAATAAGGATATGCATTGTTCAGGTTTACATGGTATTTGCAAGGATGTTGATTTAATACTATGTTGATAATTTTTGGAGCACGATGAAGGGATTCATCATGACTGGAGCATGACGTAAGGATTCGTCATGATTGGAGCGCGGTGAAGGGATTCATCGTGACTGGAGCATGGTGGAAGGATCCATCATGACTGGAGCACGATGAAAGGATTCATCGTGACTGGAGCGTGAGGGAAAGGTTCCTCACGACTGGAGAATTATGAATGGATCCATCATGACTGGATCACAATTAAAGGATTCATTGTGACTGGAGCGTGAGGGAAAGGTTCCTCACGACTAGAGCATGATGGGAGAATCCATCATGACTGGAGCACGATGAACAGATTCTGAGCGGAGCGTGACGGAAAGATTCTTCACGACTGGAGAATTCACATTATGAAATGATTCATCATGATTGAAGCATGAAGAAATTATTCGTCGTGACAAGTTAGGTTATGACAACGAATTAATTATTAGTGTACCTATTACTCCATATCATACGACTGGTTGTAGGACTTAACATGATTCATTAATGAAATCAATGTAATTGAATGTCTGTAGATATTGTTCCTTCATTGTTACTTTCTCCTGTTATGAAACTTAAGTAATTGTAATACGACCATAATCAAGCAAAATGTTTCATAATTATTTTGTAAATTTCTCGTATATATCTACTCCAGTTATAGTTGCTCCCTTCGTATTTGTATAATTTTAATTATGTGAATGTGTAAACTGATTGCTGTGATGTATATATTACCATCAGTATATCTAGTTAACTTGCACTGTTAATAATTTATATCACCATGATATAAATTATTTAAACTTATGTCTTGTGTATGTGTTGTAATATTATTGCATAATTATGTAGTAATAGCTGTCAATTCAATAGTGGAAACGAGGGGACTCGTTTCGGGTCGGATGGCCGACTGTAACACTTATCTATTATTCCACCCACAATTATGGATTCAGCCAGTGTCATTGGCAACACTGAGTTCGTACTTTGGTGGGAAAGCAGAGTTGTGGTGGAGGAAACTAAATAAAAGGGCCGACATCCCACTCGAAAGGAATCACTCTCGTGGTAGTTGGACTAGAGGAAACTCTGCCCGATTGCTTGTAAAATTAATTTGTGTGAAGTTATCGCGGATATATTTAATGTAAACCAGGCTGTAACAATTCTACCTAAATACAAGTACTGGAGAGTTCTATCGGTTTAGCAGGTTCTGGTGAATTAAGTTTACTTTCTACAGAAGGTCTTTTAAAAATATTTAGTTGAAAGATTTTAATTATAATTATGGATATACCTACTTGTTCCGAACATCCATTGCTGTATTCCTCTCTCCTCTGCACAAGCGCTCATAATTTAACATCGAGGACAAGTGCTCGTAGTTTAAGAACCTGGACAGTCTCGGCGATGACTGCTTTTTCAAACAAAAAACAACAACATATTTTTTTATTAGAGAGATTTGTAAGTAGATCATTGTATCATTTCCTCGTATAGTCACCCGTCCATAACACTCACAAATGCATAGCCCTGACACAGGTATGTATGTGAAGACTCGATGGTAAAAATCGATGAAAAATTAAGGAGTTAAAGCATTTATAGTGGATATCTCTCTCTCTCCCTCTATCTTTCTCGTTATGTGTCAAAACAACTTGTACGGAAATCATACAAGCATCGTAGTATCTACATATCATCACAAGCTAAGTAAGTCAGAAGCCCTTGTCTAAACATTTTGGAGTGATATAACTTGACGCCACATTAACAAAGCAACACATTTTCATAAACAAGTGCGAAAGAATGTAGCAAACAAAGACTTACTTCTAAAAGTTTTCTGGCAATTTTTCTGTAAGTTTTGAAATTATCATAATTGCGGATTGTAATTTTGCGTTTCTTCCATAGCTGACTATTTGTCTCGTCGTCTGTAATAATACATATTATTTATAGTTAGTATTATTCTCCAATAGCCATTGAATAATTGTAAGGGGGTATGGGGCCCAATCACCATCTCATGGGCCCAAGTCAACCTCACCTGCACGTGGTCCCCCTGCTGACAGACGAACGAGGCTCTGGCGAACCGGCTTTTTCCTAACGAGTTGTGCGGAGCGGATGACTTATTATGAGAAAACACCGCAAAAAAAAGGTTATGGCAAGGTCTTCTGGAAAAAATAAACATCATGTTAGGGCGTCGCCGTTAAACAACGCGCAGGCATATCGCCCTACACCAGCGATAAGTGGGCTAGGGCTATCCACCCTGTCACGCGCGGGCAGGGTTGAAGAAGTTAGCGCCTAGCAGGAAAGTCCGCTTCGCCACGCTTAACGTTGGCTTTCTGACGGCCGGTCTCGAGAGCTGTGCGTGTGCGTGTGAGAGAGAATCCCTTTAAAGCTCAAAGGGCTTATATACAAGAGTATAATTAGACCGTTGATGTGCTATGGCTGCGAGACATGGCCAGCGCTGACGAAACACGTTCGCGAACTCTTTGTCAACGAAATGAAAATGCTGCGGTGGATGTGTGGAGTGACGCGACACGATCGAGTGCGTAACGAGTATATCCGTGGCAGCCTTGGCGTGAGATATATCGTAGATAAGATAGAGGAGGCTTCTCTGCGTTGGTTTGGCCACGTGTTGCGTAAACCTCAGGGATACGTGGGAAATAGGTAGAGCTCGTCTAGTCTAAGATGACGCGCCCCACTACTTAGTTAGTTGATTTCGATGTGTGAGTGCAAATATTAATAACGACACTTCATCTGTGTGGGAGCCAATGAACGGCGCGTGCTCCGACGTTTGAATCTTACCGGCAACTGAATGACCAATTACAACGGCATTTGTATATGTATTGTGTCCATATTTTAAACTTGCTTGTGTGCGTTAATGCGATAGTGGGGCGCGTCATTTTAAATTAGACGAGCTCTACCTGAATATGCCTATATCAGGAAAAAGGCCCAGTGGGTGACCCAAAAAGCAATGGATTGACATCTCTGAGTCGAATGCGAGAGCTAACGGCTTACGACGAGAGGATGCCGTAGACCGGGCGAAGTGAAGAAGATTGAGTAGGAAAGCGGATCCTAGCATAGGCCGGGATGAGCGCTAGAACGATGATGATGAGCCATTGAATAATTGTAAATAAACGAATTAACTTATAGAATTACTCTATAATAGTAATTAATGCAACGTATAAAATCGGGTGTTTTATCTGTTTACAAGGCTTAGCCGAGTATGATAAAAGTTTGACAAGAGTGCTTTAATACCCCATTATATGCATTTGCAAACACTATTGTATCTACCTACACTCATATTTCATGTTAAAATTTCGTACCTATAATTTTCTCAACTTCGCTGGAAATAAAGGCCTTGCCACATACAAAGCTCGGCGCGAGCGCCGAGCTTTGTATGTGGCAAGGCCTTAAGCTGCGAGCCAATAGTTGTTCCTACAATCACAAACATAAACAGGAAAGTTTGAATTTGATAGTGACATATTTAGGTACTCAGCCTACATTTCGCGCGCCCGGGCAACTGACAAAACTTAAAAAGATATTTTACGTTACAGGTGTATCTAATGAAATTGTACCTATATCAAAACTGTATAGACACGCCAGAAAAAGGTTTATTCCTAAAAACCTGTTTTCGAATATGTAATTGTAACATTACGCTATGAGTGTAGATAAAATATTTTATTAGGTCATGTACGCACGTAATTTTTCAAAGGAATGTTCAAGTCCCGATAAGATATCGCGTAGCATAGTAGCGGAGACCCATTTTCTTAAACCATACTCCAACAAAGCTTGAGCTAACCAGTCTATGGTAGCATTGTACATTTCGTGTTTGTAGAGCACATTTGCCACGTTAATGCAATCGGCAAATGATATTGCTGAGCTGAAAAATAAAAGAGTCATATTTGCATAATTGTTTTCCAGCCTGCTTGTTTAAATCCTCTATAATGCGGAAGAGCAAATACTAGGACGTCCCCCCGATGCTTAACAGAGAAGAACTGGACCAATGACTGAACGAATAGGTAGGTTCTTGGAACATTAGCCAATGACTGGACAAATGCCAAGATCTCTCTCAGTCTATGCCCCACAATAAACTGTTCAGAAATAAAAATCAAGTATTCTGAAAAAACCTTGAAGCATATTATGTACAAAATTGAGACGGTATACAGCTACTCACAAGTGACGAAGACATATCTAAGAGATGGTACGAATATTATAAGGAGTTTCTAAATTAAGAGTACCCAAGTCAGATGAAATCGGCAAATCGACTCAAGGACCGGTAAGCGAATTCACTACTTGAAGTGAGAAAAGCCATAGCTAAAATGAACATTTATAAAGAGTTAGGCCCCCACAAAATACTAAAGGCTTGATAAACTTTTAACAACGTTCTAAAAATTAGGTCCAAAATCAATTCAGTTTTAATGACTGGAAAGTAACCAACGATGCGATCCACGTAATCAGATTGGTAATGGAAAAATCTCGAGATAATATACAAAACCTTTGTAAGGTCTTCACAGATCTTGAAAAGGCCTTAGATCGTATACCGATAACTTTAATATGGCAAGTGATTAAAAGCTCAATATGTGTTTGCAAACTACATAAGATTCATTATTAGACATACTATCATAACATAGAAACAAGTGTCAGAAGTTAAGGTTCTGTCCACAACTCTTTTCCTGCTGCATATAAACGATATGCTTGGACCCGGTATCTTTGGGTACGCAGACGACAGCACAGTAACGGATAGATATCTGGCAGATGCAAAAACCAACAGGGGCGATATTCGGTCTTGTCGAGAGCCCAACCATGGGTCGCTTGAAGTCAATCAAGTGTCGTTCAACGCCATCAAAACACAGGCGTGTTTGTTTTCCGCTAAACGGAGTCCATTCCATCTAGCTCCGACTTTCCGGAGCGTATCTGTGGAAATTACCGACAACCTCCAGCTCCTGGGTGTTGAGCTATCAACCAATCTCAACTTTAGACAGTACATCGAATCAAAAGCCAAGAATGCAGCTAAAAAACTTGGAATCCTCTCGAAGGTCAAGCGGTACTTCACTTCAAGACAGTTGCTTCAGTTATATCAAGTCCAATCTTGCATGGAGTAGTGCTGCCACCTCTGGCATGGATCAGCCAAATACCAACTGGCTTCTTTGGATTCGGTAGAAAAACGTACAAAGATATTTATTTGTGATCCGCCGTTGATTGAAGCTAAGCTGCAGAGCCTCGAGCATCAGCGTAGGGTTGCGCGTTTGTCGGTCTTCCACAGGTTGTACTTCGGAGAGTGTGCGAAGCAGTTGCACGACTTCATTCCGCCGGCCCCTTTCCGCCATCGGGAGACGCGATCCGAGCGAGCGCTTCATCCTTATGTCGTGGATCTTCCAGCTATCCGCACGAGCCGCTTTTGCTCGACTTTTATAATGCGTACGGCTAAGGGGTGGAATGCGTTGCCTGCGAGTGTGTTCCCTGATCAATATAATCTGGATGAATTCAAGGCTAGAGTGAATAGGCTGTTCCTAGACAGGCATGCTCCATCATCGGCCGCATCGTCACTTAGCACCAGGTGAGGTAACGGTCAAATGCCTGGCTAGTCAATAAGTTAAAAAAAAAGACTGGTTTATAACAAAGTTTCGATATTTGAGGAGTGTGTGTCAGGGCAGTGCGTCTAGCCCACTTCTGTTTAACGTTACCGTAAATTAACTAACAGAGACAATTCAAAAACACCTACCGTAGAACCTATTATACAAGACGACGTGGTATTGATCTCGGACAGAATGGATGAAATACAGGCCCATATGGAACAAGAAAATCTTTCACGTCAAATGGATTGCGAATTAGCAGAACCCCCGATAAGCTAAGTCTAAATTATGCAAAAATCAAACTAGATGGTCCAGCCTACCGAATGGAAAGAAATGAAAAAGCTTATGGTCTGTTATAGTAGACCACAATATTGATCGATAACTGACGATATAGTACACAAAACCACGTCAGGGTAGAATAAGTGGCGTACATTAACAGAAAGGGTCTATAGAACAGCCGTGAAACCTACACTACTCTACTAAGTACTGAAACATAGGCTTCAAAAATTCAGAGGAACAAAAGCTTCATAACACCGCGATGCGGTACTGCGCGTCTGTTCGGGGTAACTAGATTGATGGGCATGTTATGCGGAAAGCCGAGTATAAAGGTGGGTACTGACCAACGTTACGAGGTGTAATGCAACATTCGCATCGATCATGTTACGCATCGAGCACGTTACGCTGTGTTCTAAAATCGGCGTAACATGCTCGTAAAAACTCTGTGCTCCGCTTTCGTGACGGACGTGTTGGTATCTTTGATTCTACTTAATTATTGTTTCATTCAAATTAAGAAGAAGAAAAAACGTTACTGGACATCAAACTTATTTAAAAACAGAGGCGTATGTGGTGGTTTGTCATTGATAGCAATATTAAAAAACCAAATGATTACTGGACAGTATAAAAACTTTGTACGCATGTCTCCGATCGATTTGCAACAGCGTACTGACTGAACCGCGTAACAGTCAAAGGATTCGCCAAAAAACCGACAGCCGCGCGGAGCACTCAAAGCGAGCAACGAGCGGCTCGTTGCTCGCTAGTTTCCCCGTAACACGACGTACTGACTGCATGAATGCTCGCTGTGTAACATGTTACATTACACCTTGTAACGTTAGTCAGTACCCACCTTAACGTAGTAAACAGGTGTCTTTCCATGGCCACATGAGGGGGAGAGGTACGCCGCAAACTACTTGAATGAAAAATGACCAACGGCACATAAGGATGTTGCACCTATCTGTTCACTATGTTCATCAGAGTAGCACGGCAGACGTATGATTGAGACAGCCCACCCCGCGAAACATGATAAGGTGAGGAGAAAGAAGACGATTAATTCGGAAGAGGCGCAAATACAGCAGTGGATTTTGAAGTTGTGTTCTCTCTACGTTAACCATTTATTTGGTTGACATAAGAAGGCAAAAAGTGTAGGTTTCGACTACGGAATACTGTGACGAGGCGGTGTAGCTTTAATGTAATTTTTCCACAATTTCCTAAAGTAATGGAGAAAATAGTGAATATGTACAAATGAAGCTGCAGTTTTTATGATAAAATGTGGGAAATTTACAGTAACAAGGCAAGCTCTTTTCTCTTTATCTTATAAGCAGTAACTCATAATTAATTCAAGATTTCTATGCTACCGATCAAATTTTTTTTTTTTATAGGGGTGCGTTAAATCTGTCAATCTCGCCACGTACGCGCCGTTGCTGCAAGCCTTTACAGCAACGGCCCATTCGCGGCGGTTCGCGATATTTGGCCATTGTTACCTTTTTGCATATTTCAAAGTACCGTTTGCCATTTCAGTGATATTGAGTTTATAGAAGCAACGTAGACGTTCCAACCCAACTATAGCTCCTTCTAAATCATTCATGTTAGGATAACCGCCCTTGTCTATTTCTAAAGCTGAAATAAAATTAGATACTTATTTACTTGTTTATGATTTCTTATTACATATTCCATAATACGGTCGATGATAGTAAGTCATATCGATACCAATAATTTGATGAATTAGCAACTTGCAAGTACTGTTGATGGAAGGCCACTAGGTACCACATTTCGAACGGAAAGCAATAATGAAATAATAAAAAAACATTTTAAACTGTTTAGTGCCAAGAGACTTGACCTACCTACAATATTACACCAACCTCTTCGACTGATTGAGTCGTACATGGCGACTAATATCTAATAGGCTAAATGCTAGTGTTAGGATATCTAAAATTGGATGTGTATTTTTAAACATTGTGGTTCAAACATTACCTGGACTATCACGAACTTGTGACTCGAGCAAGATCTGGTCGACGGTCAGACTTTTTATGAGAATGAAAGCATTAGTAGGATTATCCAGGTACGTCTCCTTATCTTCTAACGATTTGGTGTGTTCTATCTTGAGAAGCTTCAAGTAGCTGATAATTCAATATAACTTATATTATTTTATTATTTATTTTTGTTTATCCTAGTCGGAACTCCTACTGAGTGTGTAAGAATACTTACTATTTAAGCGTACTTATTTTTTCAGATTGATGATAAATAAAGTTAGATTTGATTTATTAATTTATCTCGTCTCTCAAGAAGCGGCACCAAATGTGTCGTTGATGAATAGTAAAAATCTCCACACACGGAATGCACAATAAAAAGAACGACAAACTGCGCGCACCTATGTTTGAATTGGTAAATATTTGGCATAGTTTAATCGGAACGTATGCAAACTCTTAATTTTATTGTAATTAAGAACTGAAATAATAATAGGTAGATACTTCCAGTGTACAAATAAACCTACGAGAAAACTATAATCAAACAAATGATAACAAACGTGTACTCGCATGATGTTGCATTTAGAAATTATAATCACTTTCACTTAATGGAAAAGTCTATGATATCAGTTGCTATCCACAGAAACCTGCTTTCGCGTGAAATCCATCTGCTACATTTGAGCCGAGACGCATTGGATGTGTATGCACAACCAACTTTATCTTAAGATAAGCCGTTGTATTGAAAATATGTAACATTTTCGAGCCTCAGTCTCATGATTTATCATCTGTAAATTAACCTCGTGTGCGTTGTTCCGAGAGTCCGTAGCAACAAAACTCCCTGCCCCGCGCCCCCGCGCTCAGCCTCGAAACGTCACATGACATCACCCATTCTGTCCCCCGCAGGCGATACACCAGTTAAGTTGTCGACCTATAGCATAACCAATAAATATGTCAGTGTTTATTACAACATTTTTAACCGGCAATGATTAGTTGGTATGTTCAATCAAATTCAATGCACTCCATCTGCTTGTTTTTGATTTGGTCGTCTTACAATCGACAACCTGAGTGGTTCAGTGGTCAACATGGCCGGTCTGCCACGCAAGAGGCAGAACCCGGGACGTTCGATTCCCGGCCGGGCAGAAATTGAAATGATGAATTTTAATTTCTGTTACGGGTTTGGGTGTTCTATGTATAATAAGTATGTATTTAAAAGTATATAAGTAGTTTATCAGTTATCTAGCACTCATAACACAAGCTTTGCTTACTTTGGGGCTAGATGGCGCTGTGTGAATTCGTCCACGATTATTTATTTTATTTATTTATTTACTTATATGCGCACGATGTGATTTTGCACTGGCGGCATAATGCCGTTGATTTAATTTTTGCGAATCTAATATAATTATAGATAAAAATAGATAACAGATGAGTATCAGATGAGTATTAATCTATGTAACGTAACAAAACTGTAGGATAGTGTCAGGTTCAGTTGATAAGGAAAAGCTCAATTAGAGGTCTGTACCAGGCCCAGTTGATAAAGAGAAACTAATTAGAGGTCGGTAGCATACTCAGTGGATGAAGAAAACTAAAGAATCAGGGTAGTGGGTTATGATTATTCAGTCCATTGGTAAGCTAGCTACTACAATGAATTTATAAAAAATACTCTAGTAAAGCACAATAGTTAGAAAAAGAGTCTATCCACATAACCTTTTGTCCAGGCAGGAACACTTGATTCACTTTGTTAATGTTAAAGCAGGCCGAAAAGTACTGTTTGCAAACTGGCTAAGCGACTATGTCAGCTTGAGAGTTTTATAGAAGAAGATTGATGCAACTATGTGCATTTTTTAGACTGAGACTTCAGAGATAAAAATTGATGCAACCCTTGTGCATATTTTAGTTTGATACTGATTACTTATATTGATTTTTCAATTTATTTTTTGATGGTAACATCTCGTTACAATATAGATTCACCTTCAAGATCGAAGGCTGGGAAAACTCTGCCAAAATCCCTCCCTGCATTCTCCATTGAAGGCTCGGGTCTTCGTTTAACACGTTCGATAACCATTTGGCACAAAAGAAGATAAAGTCTTGTTAGCCAGTAGTCATAGTCAACCAGCCAGTTCCCGAAATGGACGATATTAATTTTCGGACGGTCTCGTGTACGACGGCCAAGGATATAATCTGGTGATCACGGTGATTTTGGGAATGTATCCCAAAAATATATACATTGCTGACATCTGGTTTAGTACCCGTCCATATTTCAAAGGGTGATGTTGTTCAATCCTAATGCAACTGATCTAAAATAGACTGCAGTATTGACTGCTTCTGCTCAAAAACGTTTTGGTAATCCTGCATCATACAACATGCATCTGGTTTTTTCTACCATTGTACGGTTAAGCCGCTCACAAAAACCATTTTGCTCCACAAAAACCATTTTGTATTCGGACAAGTTTTGTCCGGAGTATTATTCCAGCATCCTGTATTTTTCAAATGCCTTACAGCAAAATTCCATTCCATTGTTTGCTCTAAACACTTTCAGCTTTCTCTCTTTGTTCTATTTATAAGTCTTGAAACAGGAAAACATCCTTTGACTTTATGAAGTAAACATTCGCCATGCAACTGTAGTTTTCAACAAAAAGTAAGAAGTATTTTATTCTTTCAATGGATGGATGGCACCTCCATTCATCTACAGAAGTCCACATGAGCTGATTTGACATTAATTTTGACGATGTAAATGGTACTCTCACGCAAATGGTTTCAAATTAATAACTTGTTCATAAACCCAAATAAAACTTTATGCGTACTGTTCCAGATGCCCAATGTAAGAATTGGTAAAATACCGTTTGGCGAGGCTGGTCATTTTCTTGAATAGTCAATTTAGAAGTACGTCATGTTCGTTCCAAGTCATTTTCGAAGTAGGTCAATTTCGAGGGAGGTTATTTTCTGGTTTAGTTATATTTTTATATTGCGACAGTTTTTTCAAGTACTTCTTCTCAACCGATTTTTATGTTACTATGCACATATACTAACTTCCTGTGATAGTACAATTTTGTGATAGATACATGAGGATTTAATGATGGAGTCAGGAGGTGGACAACGGAACTCTTCAACCTTTGCTAGTAACCAAGTCAAGTTTGAACTCATTTAGTTACTTTTGACGAGTTCTATGCAGTGTGTTTCAAGACAACGGCCTGATAATGGAGTCAGGAGGTGGACAACGGAACTCTTCAACCGTTGCTAGTGACCAAGTCGAGTTTGGACCCATTTGGTTACTTTTGACGAGTTCTACACAGTATGCTTGAAGACGGAGCCCTGATAATGGAGTCAGGGGATGGACAGTAGAACTCTTCAATCGGCTTTAATCGAGATTAATCACAATAAAAAATGATCAAAATTGGAAAAAAGCGACTGCCATTTTGACCTTTTTATTACTTAATTGATTGCCTTCAACATTTTTAAAGAAATAGGTATTCTAACTGTGGCATATGTACTGGACATATATTTTAATTTGATACATACTTACAAACATTGCAGATTGCCTTTCAATTCATTTAAGTATTTTACTAAGAAAGTATTACTGAAGAAAGCATATTACAAAATAAATTATTAACTTGTAGTCAAACATCCCTGAGTTTAGTTTAAGAGTAGTTGGCCGTTTTAGATTACTTGTGCAACCTGAAATGTGTATTATTATTATTTCCGTTAATTTAATTCTAAGGGGCCTGGTGGCTGTAGTACAGATCTCGAATCTAGTTTGATCTCCAGGCTCTCACTTCATATTAAGTACCTAATGTAATAATGTAGCTACCTATGTAATGTTACAAATGTTGTGTGAGAAATAAATAAATATTATTATTATTAATTATATTATTAATATACGTAGAATGTATGACATTCATAAATACATTATTGTCTTGACATTGTTACATTGATACATATTCACAGGTATGACGTATGTACCTACCGGAAAATAGGACCTAATGGTTATAATTTAACCATAAATTATCTTAGTTATTATATTTGATGTTTTTATTTTGTGTTTGTATAATATATGTTTTGTTTCTGTACGGAAGGAAAACACGCGGTGCCGCACCGCGCACCGTTGATCCGGGTGGTCAATCAAACTGTCAAAGTGACAGTGACAGTTACTCAGTCCGATCCTAGTACCAATAATATCTGGAATGCACCCAGCGCTTCAAAACAAATCGTTACCGGCTCAATAATGCTACGGGCCGTGGCCTCATTTTTGTAAATGTATTAGTACAATGATTTGTATTTTCTGTAAAATTCATAAGAGTTTTGAAAACCCAAATAAACATAATACGCAAACACTATACTTACATTATAATTACAAATTAAAACTACCTATAAATAAAAACCTTACTCTAAATTACTTAAATAGGTAACCCAAATTAAATTAAATTATTTGACTTTGACTTTGATTGGTATTCCAAAATTTTCGATGGCCATTATCATTGGAGCATATTTTTCAGATAACCCTAAATATTCGGCGGCAAAGGCCGTATCGCTGTAATTATCTCTGAATTTTAAATTGAGCACGTTGACTAGGTAATTCGTCGTCATCTTGCTGTTTATTGCCATAATCTCCACGCTTGGCAGGCGGGTTAGAGATCGCAGTGTTTAAATATAACAATGGAAAATGCCGCTGCCCATTTTCCATACTACGGAGACTCTTGATCTTTTGCCTCGAAAACATTAGTCGCCTTGTACGACATCCATGTGTGTCCTTACAACCCCTTGGTTGGTGCTATTCTACTCTGCCAGACACCACACCTTTTGCCTATGCGATGTATACATGGGATGAAAGACAACATAATGTATGTAATATGTAAATTAAAATAAAACGACCACATTCATACAATTTTGTTACAGATTCAACTGTAATTTTAATAAATAAAATTGTATAAATTTAATTAAATGTATTAAATTTAATATAATAAGACCACGCTAAGTCCGAATCGTTTATTAAAAAAATTAAAGAAATATATGAAATAGAAATATATATAATAAATTCATAACAAACAATTAGATTTTTGTAGGATTGTTTATTTTCGTAAGTTATGAAAAATATTATTAAATAATGGGCAAAACAAATTAAAAGGGAGTCCGGGAGATAATTTTCAGCATGATTAATAATTTAGACAAACTAAAAGTACAAGTTCAAGCTAATAGTGATCAAATAACTGAATGTTTACAAGAAGGACTGACAAGGACTGACAAGGACATATTATCCCCAGGTTATTGCCGGTGAGAGCGTCGGTGGCCGAGCGGTTATAGTATGCGACTCGTAAGCCAGAGGTCCCGGGTTCGAATCCCGCTCCGGCCATGTACCAAGGCTGGTTTTCTGAGTTATGTACATTAGTTGAATACTAACCGTTGCTCTTATGGTGAGAGAAAACATGGTGATGAAACCTGCACATTCAGGCGACTGGATGTGTAACCATGATCCAATCTGGTCAGGTTCCCCTGGTAGCAGGGTCATGGAGGTCAGATGGCAGTCGCTCCACTGTAATTACCTGCCAAATGATGGATCATAGTCATGGCGGACCCCGGGCCTTCGTGGGCGAGAGCACAACCGGGACATTAACGCCAAGATGATGAGGTGATTGCCATCCACACTTTATAATTTTTACTACTATCAGTCAATACGGACTTATCGTAGTCCTGTTATAGTATTGACATTAACGGTAAAATTGTAAAGAAAAATGAAAATTGCGACGAATTAATTTAATAACGCGGTCCGGCTCTGCCTGGCATTGTCGAACACGGTCCGGTCGTGGTTGGCGTAGGGTGGGTTTGCTGCGGCCGTAGGGTGGTCAGCGTGTCACTCTGTGTTTCTTTCCTACTTTCCTACCCGTCCTCCTTTTTGACGATTGAAAGAGATATTTAATGTCCTAATCAATAAAGAAATTTTGAATTTTGAGTTTAGGTATAGCAATTGACTAATCACTTAATTGGAAGGCCACGTTAACTGTGTACGTGTTTCCGGAAATGTATGTAATCCGTTATTATATAGCATTCTTAGGAAATGTTTATATTGCCTAAAATTGGCGGGAAATATGTGTTAGTTAATTGTATCTTACAAATTTTCTAGAAATTTCATACATTTCTAAAACAGAAATCGGAAATGTCAATGTGTCAATTTAAGTGTTTTATTTGAAATGTTGTCAAAAATCTGAATCTATCACAAACATCGTTCTGTCGCAGAGGGTTAGGTTGCGAGAAGCGTAGCCACGAGCATGTTAGTTGTTATGAATCGGAATTTTAAAAATAATAAATAAATATTCGTGGTCAACTGTGAGCGTTTGCTAAATGACTCTTGCAGCTACGACTCGAGTGTAACCTTAAAACAAACATTTCCAGCTATTATTTAGGAATTGTGTACAATGCCTAAGAAATACATACATTTCTTAGGAATTGTGAAACTTGGACAAATAATTTTATACATTTCCTAAATAGATTCGCCAAATTTTTTATTATTTATACATTGCCCAGAATATGTATACAATTCCTAGATAAAACACATTTCCAGTAAGATATGCAATAAAATAAACTGCTTTCTTATGCACTATGCACAAACTTGTAATAACAGCATTACAAAATTTCGCTGCGTACGGAGTCGGTACTCCGGTACACCCTATAAATTTTTGAAGTTGCGAAATTTGTCAAAATTAATCACAGCTTACTTGAAGTTGCATAGTACATATTTCCTAGGAATAAATGAAATCCATATCGCCTTATACACGAAGTATAACCGAACTTAACGATATAATTGAATTATATTTAACAAGATTTCTCTATGAATAAAAGAGCAGCCTATTAACTAATTTAATAAACACTTGCATAAATGGCTAATGGCTAATGGCATCATGAGCACAATACATGAAAAAAATTAGTTTAAATTTTTTCATACAAAACGGCAATTTCATAGGTAATAATAGGTCAAAGACCTATTATGTTATCTACAATTAAAAATATACTTGCAAAAAATACGCCAAATTCATAGGTGTTCAGTTCTTCACAGTATACATCTGCAGTAATGCTTACCCCGTTTGGTAAGAAGCTGTGATGAATCACACCGGCGCTAGACCAGTGACCATCACTTTTCTAGGGGTAAGTTTTCGTTTAGGGCATTGTTTAGGTGATAACCAAGATCCAACCAACTTGCTGAGCGCTTGCGGTTATCAAACAGAATCCATTTTTCATCGCAGGTAACAATGCGGTTCAAAATTCCTTCATTTGTGTGTCTGTTCAGCAGTGCAAGGCACGTCTCGACGCGTACTTCGCGCTGGCGCTCATTGAGTTCGTGAGGCACCCATTTGTCAAGCTTTTTTACCTTGCCAATTGACGCAAATGGACCGATATTGTTTTGACGCTAACGTCGAAAGCTGCTGCTAATTCAGCCGTAGATTGTGTATCACCAGCTTCTACATTCGCCTTTAATTCGTCATTGTCGACCAAAGTCTTCGGACGACCGCGAGGTTCATTTTTCAGGTCGAAATTTCCAGAACGGAAGCGATCAAACCAATAACAGGTGGTGCGTTGGTTTGTAGTGTTAGCTCCGTAAACGTCGTTGATTTTGCGTGCCGCTTGTGTCGCGTTGCTGCCACGATGGTACTCATATTCCATAATTACTCGAATTTTTAACGTATCCATGATGACGAAAAATATTGAAATGCGATGAAAATGTTACACTAATCAATAAACAAATGACTACTTTTGGAAAAAGAATTCCATGTTTTTAAAATAAAATTAATTTGAAATTAGAATTCTTAGCCAAACAAAAAATATTTTGATTTGAAATGGCCAGTATTGCAGAACGGCAATTTCATAGGTAAAGACCTAATATCAAAATTAATACTTGATTTCGAAAATATAGTTTATATTATATTGATCAGGGAACACACTCGCAGGCAACGCATTCCATTCCTTAGCCGTACGCATTATAAAAGTCGAGCCAAAGCGGCTCGTGCGGATAGTTGGAAGATCCACGACATATGGATGAAGCGCTCGCCCAGATCGCGTCTCCCGATGGCGGAAAGGGGCGGGCGGAATGAGGTTGTGCAACTGCTTCGCACACTCACCGAAGTGCAATCTGTAGAAAACCGACAAACGCGCAAACCTACGCCGATGCTCGAGGCTCTGCAGCTTAGCCTCAATCAACTGCGGATCACATATTAATCTCTTTGCACGTTTTTCCACCGAATCCAAAGCAGCCAGTTGGTATTTGGCTGATCCATCCCAGAGGTGGCAGCAGTACTCCATGCAAGATCGGACTTGTGCTTGATATAACTGAAGCAACTGCCTTGAAGTGAAGTACCGCTTGACCTTCGAGAGGATTTCAAGTTTATTAGCTGCAGTCTTGGCTTTTGATTCGATGTACTGTCCAAAGTTGAGATTGGTTGATAGCTCAACACCCAGGAGCTGTAGGCTGTCGGTAATTTCCACAGACACATTCCGGAAAGTCGGAGCTAGATGGAATGGACTCCGTTTAGCGGAAAACAAACACGCCTGTGTTTTGGTGGCGTTGAACGACACTAGATTGGCTTCGCCCCAATCGGACACTGCCTTGAGAGCCTCGTTCAAGCGACCGACCATGGCCTCTCGACAAGACTGAATATCGCCCCTGTTGGCTCTTGCATCTGACAGATATCTAATCGTTACTGTGCTGTCATCTGCGTACCCAAAGATACCGGGTCTAAACAGATTGTAATATGCAGCAGGAAAAGAGTCGCGGACAGAACCGACCCCTGAGGAACTCCCGCGTCGATAGCCTTAAGTTCAGACGTGTAACCGTCTAGAACTACACGGATTGATCGTTCACCCAGAAAATCCGATATCCAGGTGCAAAAGCCAGCAGGAATACCATATGAGGGAAGCTTGTTTAAAAGGGCTGCGTGCCAAACCCCGTGCCTTGGAGATATCAAGAGACACAGCAAGGGCCTCGCCATGCCTCTCAATGGATACACTCCACATATGAGTAGCATACACAAGAAGGTCCCCAGTTGACTGACCACAGTGGAATCCGTACTGGTGATCGCTGAGGAGATCGTTAAGACCTTCAAGATGCACGAGGAGTTTCTTGTTTAGTGCACGCTCCATAATCTTACAGAGTATGGAGGTAACCGAAATAGGGCGGTAGTTGGCAGGGTCTGCGCGACTGCCCTTCTTAGGCACGGGCTGCACATTGGCAAGCTTCCATGTCTTCGGTACAATTCCAATCTCTAGTGAGAGGCGATACAGGCGCGTGAGAATAGGAGACAACTCAGGGGCACAACTACGCAGGACTATTGCTGGTATACCATCAGGTCCACTAGCCTTGTTTGTAGTATATTTAGGTAGCCATAAGTCTCTAAAATTAAATAATTTCTTTGTTTAAGTATCCCTTTTCAGCTCTAGTCAATTTTGCCTCTTTAATTAGGTATAATTTTACGAACAGAGTAGTTATTACAATAAAATGGTATGCACCGTTAGTTTAATGTCGTCTAATTATGCCTTAAAGTTTCAAAGAAATCCAAAAATTTGCATGTTAGAAAATAATAGTTTCCGTCTGTTCCGCCATACAAAATGCCAATTTCATAGGTAAGGACCAAATGAGTATGTACCTGATGCTGAAACTGTTTGATGTTCGTATTATCGTCTTTACGATAGACAAAAACGTAACTTAGCTTAGCTATGGAAAATGGACTGGTCAGTAAGGAAGTAGACGAGTTGAGAAAGTAAATGAAGTCGCCCTGATTGAAATATCAAAAATTTCGAGTTCGCCCCGCTTGCTCACTCCTTGCTTTATATTAGTTATAATAAAAGCTACGTGCTACCGGTTTAAAATGCCTCAAAAAACTTTGAAATTGGGTTAAAAATTCGGAGCTCGCTACGCTCGCTCATTCATTACATTACCTTAGTTCCTTTTATTAGGATCGCTCCAGCTTTTAAGGATTAGCAGAAGAAGACCGTTATGTAAATTTTCGTCCGTCCATTAAATTTTCGTACACATGTCTTTGTATATTTACTTAGCGTATGTAAGATATAATTAATTGCTACGCTCATATTTCAAGTAAGCAGCGCTGCGTGTGTAGATAATTTATACGTTTTTGGTCAATATCCGTGAAGAATAAGAATAAGAATAAGAATAAGAAATATTTATTTACACAAACAGAAACACCACAACACAAAAATTTGGAAAACACGACATTTTGTAACACAAGAAAAGAAACAGTACATAAAAATTAACAAAAAAAAAGCACATAAAAGCAGAAGCACATAAAAGCTAGCACAGTGTCGATGCGAATGGTAGAAGATAAGTGGTGTGTGTAAGTGGTGTAATGCATGTGTAAAAGGGACCTCACTCAGCATTTTGCCCCGGTGCGAACCGAAGCGCTGGTTTTCAGTGGGACCCGCTGAGTGAGGTACGGACGAAAGTGTGTAATAAATAGAGATATATAATTCATCTAATACATAAACCATAATATTGTTGGGTAATGTGTATGCTATATAGTGTGTAAAGTTCGTGTAAGAAGTAATGTTTGCGGGTGAGTACTAAGTATACCTAATATAATACATGTGATATTGCTATTATGGTAATGTCACAGTCAAATAATTGTAATAAATGTTATCTACCTACGTAATAAAATTAAATATTAGAAAAATTAATGTAAATAAATGTCAATGTGAATATTTTTGGTGTAATTAAATTATATATCAGAAAAAGAGAAATTAAATAAATGTCAATGTGAATGTTTAAGGTGAGCCAAACAAGCAAAGGAAGCAACAAGCAAAGGTAGCAACAAGCAATAAAATTCGCAACGAGACAGGACACATAGCAACATATATAAGTACAACATATATACCTACATGTGCAGGAGAAATGTGGAACGCCAGCGCCGTCAGCCTGCAACCCTTGTGGTAAGGGTATATCACTTATTATTCCTTTGCGAGTTTAGTAGCAATACTCTGACGTGCGTGTTAAAAGTGTGTGATGATTTCAGGTCACGAAGTGGCGGCGGCAAGTCGTTCCAGCATTTGGTGGCTGCGAATTTAAAGCTTCCGCGGAACGCAGTTGTACGGTGACTCGGTAGTACCAGCGAATATTTAGATGCTCGGGTCACGTTCTGGACGTCGCTAGTCCACAGAAGTTTGTCTGCAAGGTATGGTGGTGTTCTATACCTAACTACACCGAACAGTAGGTTTGCCAAGTGCAACTCCCTGCGGAAATGCATTTTTAAAATATTCGCTTGATTTAAATACGGGGTGATGTGCGTGCGGGGAGGAATAGGAAAACAAAATCTAGCACATGCATTTTGCACTCTCTGAATTTGCTTCTGTGTTTTGGATAGCAACCGAGGGCCATAAACTACGTCCAGATAATTAAGCTTGGAGAGAACAAGCGTGTCGCATAATTGAGTTCGTATATCAGTCTTAAGAAAAGGTCTTATTTGGTATAATACCTTTAGCCTATAATAACACTGGCTTACCACCGTCGATATATGTTTTTCAAACCGGAGCTGCTCATCAAAAACTAACCCCAGATTTCGTGCCTCACTTACACGCTGAATAGGTTCATTTTGTATATGCACCCTTACGCTCACCGCTGATATTTTCTGAATTTGCCTCGGACTACCCAGAATCATAAATTTCGATTTGTTTCCGTTAATAAGTAATGAATTACTTTTTGCCCAATTGGCTATTCTGTCCAAATCGTCATTCAACCTTGTAACAGCCGAAGCAACGTTACCAGGACTACACGGTATGTAAATCTGTACATCGTCAGCATAAATATGGTACTTACAATGCCGGATAACCCTTGGAATGTCAGCGGTGTAAATTATAAAGAGGATCGGGCCCAGGATAGAGCCCTGAGGCACGCCTCTCGTGACAGCACATGGTCTGGACCTATGGGTCATCCCATTTCTATCTACTATTTCGACTTGCTGCATTCGGTTTTCGAAGTAACTGGTGAACCACTTCAAAGTATGGCCTCCAAACCCATAATATTTAAGTTTAGCTATTAATAGGGACACATCTATGCAGTCGAAAGCTCTTGAAAAATCGAGGAGTGTCATGAGGGTGCCCTGGCCACTGTCTTGCGCTTCTAAGATATCATCGACCACCTGTGCCAAAGCTGTGGTAGTGCTATGCCGCTTCCGAAACCCAGATTGTACCACGGGTAAAATATCCTTACTTTCTAAATATTTCAGGACCTGGTCTGCCACCACCCTCTCCAGAATCTTAGAAGCGCAAGGCAGTACGCTTATGGGTCTTAGGTCATTTAAACTCGCCGGATTGTTATTTTTAGCTAGAGGCCTAACTATTGCATGCTGCCAGCCCGTGGGGAAGTTGCTCGTTTTAATAGATCTATTTATTATGCTAGTAATAACTGGTAAAAGTTGTGGCATCATCATTGATAGCATATCTAATGAAACGTTATCAACATCGAATGCATTTGATTTTAAACTTTTGATAATTTTATGGATAGTGTCCTCCGTTACCGTCTCTAATTCAAACTGACAAAGATTACCACAGTGAGATTTGAAATACTCCACTTCTGAGTTTGAAACCACCGGACTCCCTGGAGCTTTCAAAAAGTGGTCGTTGACAGTGTTGGGATCCCCTAGTAAGTAGTCAGGTATGTCACATGTGTCCCGAATCCTGACATTGCGCTTTATATGCGACCAAAGATTACGCGGATTTCGCCTATTTGAGTTGACATAAAAATCAAAATAAGCTTGTTTCTCTCTTACAAGTGCCTCATCAACCAACTTTTTGAGATCCTTGTAGTATCTGATGTGTGAATCTAGTCCAGACGAGCGGGCACGAGCATGGGCCTGGTCGCGTTTAGTCATCATTTTTTTTATATTATAAGTTATCCATGGGGGGTTGTAATCTTTAACGCAAATGTTTTTTAACGGTGCATACGAATCAAAAATCATGAGTATAATTTCATTTAAATGCATTACCATGTCGTCAACCGATTCCAATGAAGAAATGTAATTCCAGTCAGTTTTATTTAAAGTCATGTTGAAAAGTTCTAAATTTATCGATTTTAGATCCCTACGTATTAAGTTGAATGGTGTAGGTTTTGGCTTCATAATATTAACCTCACATGTCACAAATGCGTGGTTACTAAGATCTTTAATATAGTCGACACGAAGCTCACTTACCGTGAGATCCGAGGCCACAATATCAATTAATGTCGCACTTGTATCTGTGAAATGCGTCGGCTGTGTAATGTACTGTGTCATCCTGAAACATTGGAATAGGTTTAAAAGCTTTTTAGTGTTTACATTATTATCCAGTAAATTTATATTAAGGTCACCCAGTAAAATAATACTATTTGCCCACGAAAATGTGCCTAGAGTGTCAGACAATGCGTCAATAAACGTATCGACGCTTAACCACGGCGGCCTGTAGGCTGTACCGACCACAATAACGGACCCGCGGACAGAGAGCCGCAGCCACATCTGTTCGACTTGGGGAGGCGCGGGCGGTGGGACCAAAGTCTTCGCGGCTAGGCCGCTCGCGATGTAGAATGCTACGCCGCCGCCGCGCGAGCGCACGTCAGTCGATCGAGGGACGTGGCGTAAGCGATAGTTCGGCACCCTTGGCGCTCTCCCGGTCTCATTATCTCGCAGCCAGATCTCGTTAATAGCCATGATGTCAACCCTGTGACGGTCCATAGCCCCCAGAAACTCATCGTGCCGTGTTCCTAGGGAGCCCGCGTTTAGTAGTCCCAACTTTAATCGCCGTTTATTGTTGAATGTTATCGTAGATTATCGGTTGACAGTACATTTTACTACTTACGGTTTTCGGCTTCGGTAGAATAAACAAATACCGGGTAGGATGTGAAGTGTAGGTGAGTCTGTGTATAATAATATGCATATGAGTATATTGGCCGTGTGTGTTTCTAAAAAGTGAATAGGATATTATGGAATATAAAAGTGTCAAGTAAAGTAAGTGTCGGTGTCGGTAATAAATGTAATGTATTGGTAAATATATAAAATAGTACATATAGGTTAGGTTTGTGCGTGCTAATAAAAAACGATGTAGGTAACGGGAATGGTTTTGCATGTATATATGTATGTTCATTTTGTTTATAGTGAGTGAGTAATGTTGTATAGGTATATGATTGTAGATAGAATATTTTGTATTATGAGTATGTTGGTTTTTGCGTAAGCAACGACACTGTGCGTCGCAGAGAGTACAGAAAACAATTAACATAACAATACGAAACAGTGAATTCTTTGAGATTGGGGACAGGACATTAGTGTTTAGCGTCGTTGATAGGCAGGCGAACGCTTTCGGGCCCAAAAACCCGAACGAGGTCGGATTCGGTGCGGATTCGGTGGCCAGGGTCACCATGGGCCTTACGGGCGTAGATTTTCCCGTCCCGGGTCCAAATGTAACGCCATTTTAGTAGACGCGCTGACTCCCGGGCCGCGTAGTGCAGCCGCCTGTTCTCCCTGGTGAGGCGCTCATTCACATAGAACCGCGCCGGGTCCGCCGCGACGCCGACGCCTTCCGTGGTAGGCGCTCGACGCACCCGCGCGGCTCGCAGGAATTCGTCCCGTAGGCAACGACGTGCCAGCCGCACCGCGATCGGGCGCGGGCGCACCGCACCCCCGCCGGTCTCCCGAACGATCCCCACTCGCTGGCAGCTAACCAAATCTCGCTCGCTCAGCTGGAGCCCGACTTTAGCCGCACACCCTAACACGATGTGAATGACGTTTTCCCCGTTAGTCTCCGGTACTCCACTTATATCTACGTCATTGCCAAGGGAGTCCTGTTCTCGCCCCAATAAATCCAGCTTAAGCTGGACAACGGTGGCCTCGAGCGCCTGGATGCATTGCGTAGCGTCTTCGTCCGCCTTCTTAGCTGAACTACGCTCCAGAGCGTCCAACCTTGCCTCCAATGCATCCATCCGTGTGTTGTAAGAGGCCAGCGCTGCCCTCACCTGACTCATTTCCTCCTTGAATCCCACGATAGACTCCCGGGTATGACGCAGCTCCCCTCGTAGTTCTTCCCTAAACTGACGCAACTCAATAACGAATTCGGAATCCTGCGATGGTGCGGTAAACGCCTCCACTTGAGTTAAGTCCGCCATGGACTGATCTGCAGGCAGTGGACTGAAACCGCTCTCAGGTGTCCTCTCTCTTTCAGATCTAAGCGGCTGGGCACTACAGCTCGGACACCTCCACGTCGGGAGCACCTGCGCGTCCTGCGGGATGCCGACGCACGCGCGGTGGTAGCACCCGCGGCACCCGCAAGTTACTCCGTCCAGCGATGACATAAACTTGCCGCATGTAACGCATTTAGATGACATTTTTAAAGATGTTTAAATATTTATTTTGAAATTTTGTTTAATAATGTAAATATGAGGGTACTTTGTTCGGATATTAAATTGATCACTAAAGCGAAACTGGTTTAATTGACGTAATTGGACACTGACAACTTAACACTACACACACTGCGTCTAATATGTATTATAGAGTACTAATCAGATGTAAAAGATAGTTATTTCCTTGAGGATATATTTTTTTGTACGGAGATAACGTAAAGTGAGCAATCAGCACTGACGTCCGTGACGTCACTCCTACAATGAAGGTATAACAAGATCCCTAAACACTTTGCTGCAAAATCCAATGTATAGGTGATCCTGCCCACAACGTTTTTTAGGGGCTAGATCCACGCCTGCATGATCCGAAGTGGTCCGGATAGACGGTCGAGCGAGGCTTTGGCGAGTCGGCTTTTCCCTATAGGATTGTGCGGGTCCGGTAGTAGTTGTCGTACGTAAAAATTTAAATCACCGTATAAAATATGACAGACCAGTTATAAAATAGAATTCTAACAAACAAAACGGCTAGGGCATCCCCAATTATGACGGACCAATTGTTTCCGAGTAGCAGGAAAACCTTGGGCTGGACCCTGGTGAAAATATGTCCTTCAGATTGCACCCGGTCCGTCTCTGCCTGGCCCTGATTAGGTCGGTGTCCGCGCTAATTAATAAAAGTAATTCGGAATTTGCATTAACTGGAGACTGGAGACTGTTTCGAATGAGAAATGGACATTAGTACAACGGCAGCGACTTAGGAATAGAATGGTGGGTCTTAAAGGTAAAGCCACACCAAAATCAGACGAGAGGTTTAGAGCGGCGGATATTAGAATACTCCTATTTATTTCGAACGTCGCAATTGATACTACTGAGAAAGACATTTGTGATTATATTAGGGAAAAAACCTCGGAAGAAGTGAAGTTGCAAAAAATTAAAATGAAGACTGAGCGAGGATACAATGCCTACAAAATTTTTGTGTCTAGAAATAAATTAGGTTTATTTCTAAATGACAGCTTCTGGCCAAGTGAGATCAGTTTTCGACGTTTCGTTAATTTTAGAAATAAAGGGATTGAAGATAGTGCAATTAAAATAAGATCTCAAAATGGCAACCGCATCGAACAACAAGCTAAAATTAACAACTTATAATTGCAAATCTGTGAAGCGCTCTTCTAAGTATGTAAGAGATCTGTGTGACATGTGTGATGTAATAGCATTACAGGAGACCTGGTTGCTTCCACACGACATTCCATATCTAAGTTTAATTCACGAAGACTTCGATTGCACTGGACAGTAGTGGAGTGGAGGCTGTGTATTTATTGGGAGACTTTAATGCGCACCCCAACGAGTTATTTTGTAATGAGCTTCAACGTTTCTGTGTCGATCAAATGTGGTTGGTTATGTGCCGATTTAGAAAAATTGGGGATCAATTCGGAGACGTACACATTTGTGAGTGATGTGCATGGCTGTAGACGTTGGCTGGATCACGCAGTCGTCACCCAAGCAGCCTGGTGTACAATCACGAATGTCTACGTTACCCATGATGTTGCCTGGTCGGATCACTATCCTCTTACTTTGGAGTGTAATATTAATGTAGTTAGGTCTAAGTTAAATATTAGGGAACATATAAAATGTAATAGGGTGATTTGGGGGGACAGAAATTCGGAACAGATATACAACTATTACGAACTATGTAACAGTAAACTGAAGCTATTGGACTTTCCACAACAGTTTCGACTTTGTTGTGAGAAGGCCTGTAACGTAGTGGAGCATAGACACTGGATAGATGAGATGTACGCTGAAATTGTTAGCATATTGCAAGACGCGTCTATCCAGAGCTATGGCAGGGAAAAGTGCAGGGGCCAGCGAAGTAGGGGTAGCGCAGTTGTTGGCTGGAACAAGCATGTACGTGAAGCCCACGGGGAGGCCAGGCTTAAATATCAAGTCTGGTCATTATACAACAAACCAATGGCCGGCGTGATTTATGAGGACATGCAAGTGAGTCGTAAAATTTTCAAAAGTAGATTAACATGGTGTCAAAACCACGCAGATCAGATAAAAATTGATATTTTAGCGGATCATTGCTCATCCAAGAAATTTGGTAATTTCTGGAAGGCCACGCGTAAGTTTGTTTTGTTGTTTCCTGTGAATGTCGGTGGTGCGGGTACGCCTGAGGCCATTGCAACCACCTTTATGGAGCATTTTAAGGTGGATTCATTGCTGGGTCCGTCGTGCAAGGGTATTTATTCGTCAACTAGTGGTGATGAAATGCTTGTCAGTTTCTCCGCAAAGCAAATTGCCAAAATCATAAAACGCATGACTAGCGGTAAGTCGCCTGGGCACGACGGGCTGAGTATTGAGCACCTTAAATATGCTGGTGTGCACTTGCCAAGGGTCTTGTATTTGTTCTACTCATTATGCCTCAGTCATTCTTATCTACCACCGGACTTAATTAAAACCATAGTTGTTCCTATTGTTAAAAATAGGACGGGTGACATAGCGGACAGGGCGAACTACAGACCTATATCGCTGGCAACTGTTATTGGTAAGGTGCTGGACGGTTTGCTTGATTCTCGAATGGATGAATATCTGCACCTACACTCCACGTCCACTAAAAGTGCCATTTTGGGACTCAAGGAAACTGTCCAATACTACACAAGTAGGCGCACGCCTGATGCATGCTTCCTCGATCTCTCCAAAGCATTTGACTTAGTGTCCTATGACGTCTTATGGGCTAAATTGAAAGAGAGGGGCGTGCCTGCAGAGGTGCTGCGATTGTTTCAGTTCTGGTACGCGAATCAGATCAACTGCGTTAGGTGGGGGGATTCGCTATCTGAACCATATGGATTGCAGTGCGGGGTGAGACAGGGGGGCCTGAGCTCGCCCAGATTGTTCAATGTGTACGTGGATGATTTAATACGTGCCCTCAGCAGCACGCATGTCGGATGTCGAATTGATAACGTCAGTGTAAATAGTATTAGCTACGCAGATAACATGGTACTGCTGGGGCCGTCTGTGGCCGCCATTCGAAAGCTGTTGGGCATATGTGAGAGGTATGCGCACAGCCATGGTTTACTGTACAATGTAAAGAAAAGCGAGTACCTGGTTTTTAAAGCCTGGGGTAAATGTCTAGAGTATGTGCCTCCTTTGGTGCTCAACGGCACTGAACTAAAACGTGTGCATGCCTTTAAATACCTGGGACACATTGTTACCGACGACCTTAAGGACCAGGAAGACATTGATCGGGAGCGCAGGGCACTGGCAGTGCGTTGCAATATGTTGACCCGCAGGTTCGCTCGGTGTAGTCGTGAAACAAAAATTACTCTTTTTAAAGCGTACTGTCAAAGTTTCTACACCGGCAACCTGTGGACCAGCTACTCGCAGAGGGCGCTGAGCGCCTTGCGCGTCCAATATAATAATGGTTTCAGGATGCTGATGGGACTCCCCCGTTTCTGCAGCGCCTCGACGATGTTTTCGGACGCAAGGGTAGACGGGTTTCAGGCCATACTGCGTAAAAAGACGGCGTCTTTACTGTGTAGAATTCGGGACAGCTCTAACAGTATCCTGAAATCTATAGGCGAAAGGCTTGATTCGCCCATCGTTGAACACTTCGTCCGGCGAGTAATTGGGCACTCCGTATAAATGTGCTTTCTTGTCTGATCTCAACCTGGCGGAGTGTTTGATGATGAGGGTTTCAACCTGTGCCTAAATATACTTACCTAATTTTATAAATTTGTATTACTAACATAGTGGTATAAGATAATATTGATACTAACATTTTGGATTACATAATAATCTGATAAATAAATATATTTAATTAATTTAATTTAATTCACAATTGTGGCAACACTAGAAAGGGCCCTCACTCTACATGAAAGTAGAATATAAGTGGTGTAGAGATTTTCATCTTTTTAAATTGCGATATCTCAGGAGTAGTGATGTGCAGAGAAAAAATATAAATAAATTTTTGTCTATGACGATTTTTATGATGTAGATAAAATTTTCGCAACGTACAACCTTTAGACAATGATAATGCAAATAAAAACTATATTTTTTACCATTGACCAAAACTTTTTTTAGAAATGGAATCTTTTGGAACTTATGTTATTTTAGTTGCAATAGTGCACTGAAGACTTGGACAATTTTCAACTCTATGTGAATCAATTCAAATATCCATTTTGACTTATATATTATTTATTTTGACTGGTAAGATATGAAAATTAACAACAATATGACTTTTACGTTTTAACGAGAGTGTAACGTATTGGAAACATGACTTACTCCATTTATTTCCTAAGAGTACAGGGCATGCGGCGTGCACTAATCTGCTATCACCCTCCCCTGTTGGAAGAATGTTGCGCCAAAATATTGCTGTTCCCCTTTTCGGGGGCACTATCAATTCCAGATCCATGAAAGCAGTGCCACCCCCATGAGTCACATCTGATAACTGCCAATAAAAGTCAAATTAATTAAAACAATTAATGGGAAAATAGGGTGACGCGAAGCTATAATGATATTAATAGCTGCTAATCACAGCGCTGGTTTTTAGAGTGCGTGGTGAACTATGCAGACAAAGTTCCGAAAGAAATATGTAATTATCTACCTACAGTACAAAATATATCAAATTATAAAAATTCTAAACTGCACTAGCACTGAACGATCGATTGATTGCTGCTTAGTCGCAGTGCCCTGCTATTCGCTGCGCACACACAGTGTATGTGGTAAGGTTTATTTTTGCCATTGGAACAAAACCCAAAATTGCTTTACCATTTTTCTCTGCATAGGCAGAACAACGCGTAGATAAGACTCCAAGTAACTTGCTTGGCGTGGAGATTAAAATCCTCCACTTACATGACAGAAACTTAAGTCAAATGTCTGACCGGGCGAAGTGGAGAAAAATGAATCAGGTGAGTTGAGGTTAAATGCAAGCCTATTGACAATAAAAAAAAAAATGAGCAAACAGCGGACCCTGGTAAAAGCCAGGACTGACCACTCGGATGATAATGATGATAACAAATAACAGAATGATCATCGATCAGGATCGAATGTAATTTTATGTGCAAGTAGGTAATACGAGTAAGACTTACATAAAACAAAATGGTGGCATATCTGTCTCCTTTTTTAGGCCATGGTTGTTGCGTCTGGAGGAATTGAGTAAGTAAGTAAGTAAGTAAAAACTCGAACTTACAAAATCAAATAAGCAAAACAGAAAAAAAAAAATTTGGGCGCGAAAGCGACCTTATCGCTTCTAGCGATAACTTCCAGACAACCTGAATATGATTATTCAGTTTTATTCACTAGTAAATAAAGCAGTTTTTATATTAAGATTTTTCGGCGTAAGTTTAGCCAGCTAGTTGGATTTGTTTTTCCCGCTTTAAAAGTTTGTTTTTAATTCTTTTCTCCGTCTCTTCTTTATTATCAGCGTGGAAAACACGCACATCCTTTATCGTGTTTGCAGCGTGACCCGCTACGATAAGGATTATCGTGTAACACAGGATTGTTCTGACCCAGTATCGGATGGTATCTTGAGATACTGGTTTGGTCTGACCTGAACTAGAGTCGGTCACGGATTGCCACCGTGAGTTAATGTCAATCGCAAGAGTCTTTGCTCGGAAGGAGGTTGCCATCTGGCACAAAGTACCCCTCGAAAGCGACGTCTGCTTAGAATCTTTATCATCAACAACCAGTAGGTATGTTGAAATATTTTATATGGCTTTCATATGGGAGGGTGAAACCTTTTTTGTAACACTTACGTACGTTACCCACAAATTTCTCGTTTCACGTCCATTCGTCACCTGTTTACATTAAACCGAAGATCCATTAACAAAATTTTTTACGTGCTTCTGCTGTATTTTTTATATATTAGGTACAAGATTATAAGGTAAGTAATGTTATCTATTTTTAATTTTCAACCCCTTTTCATCTTACCTTAAAATTATAGAAGAAATGTAAATATTTAAAACCAACATTTTTATTTATTTTTAAAACATTTCCCTATACTACCTAATTCGAATATTCCCGGACACAAAATCTTCATTTGTGATACTTACGGTAGTGAAACTCAGAAAACTTACACACCCTGATTTGTTTTCTAGAATCGACACCACTAGGTAATTGCCAACTTTGCCCAACTTGCCTTGGCCTATAGTTAGGAACCATGTTTATGTCCAGACTGCCTTATAAAGCTAGAGGCTGCTACAATTAGTCGTCTTTTACGATACTTGATAATAGGTACCTACCCACAGACAAATAATTAGTAGTGAAGAAGGCGTAGCTTCATAAACGTTTGTTCGACAAACGACAAGCTAACATAACTATTAACCTACGACTTTTTGTTCGACGAAACAGTTGTCCGACAATCTACGTACGAGTGGACGAAATTATTAACTGTCAAAGCTTTTAGTAAGTAATATCCGAGAAAAGGGGGCTCTAAGAAGGTTATCAAACTTCGACCGGATACAACGATTATGATCCGCGCCCAAAAACCTGAACTTCTCCGACAAATACTCAGGTGCGAGTGGGTTATATAAAACATTATAGGGCAACGAGAGCGCGTGTCTTCGCAATCTGGCCGGAAGCCACCCCAAACCGTGCCCGGAAACATGGTCGAACTTGCTCAGCCCGAAAATTAAACGTACATTAAGATTTTGTAGACGCTGCAGTTTGTTTAGGAGATCCTCTTTGAGGTCTAGGTGACTGATATCTGCACAGTCCAGGATCAGAAGAAATAATGCCTGCGCAAGCTCAACTTTGGTTTTAACTCGTAGATAGTTCCTACACCGCCTCAATGCTCCAGCCGCTGCAAAGACTTTCCTGCTCACCTCAGAAACCTGTGGCGCCCAGGACAAAGTACTGTCGAAGTACATGCCCAATTTCTTCACGGCTTTACTGAAGACAGAGGAGTGCCGTCAAAGATGACTGACGGTAAATCTTCCAGATTCAAACGTGCCATTTGCTTAGGTCAATCGATAACTATGCCCTGGGACTCGCTTGGATTTACAGTAAGACCATGCTTACGGCTCCACTCAAGCAAAGTCGCCAAATCAAAGTTTATCCTGTCGATGCCGGCCGCAATGTCGTCAACAACTGTCTGTGTATAAACTTGGACATCGTCTGCGTACTACTGGCACTTAAGGAACCCGGTAAGGCAGTTAATGAAGATGGAAAACAGGAGAGGTGATAGGACGCCGCCCCGGGGGCACACCAGCAGTAACATCACAGGATGAAGAAGTTTTGCCATCGATGCGGATACATTGTTTCCGTCCATAGAGGTAGCTGCAACCCACTCCACCGCAATTGACGACACCCCAATTAACTTCAGCATCGCACGGAGAACGTCAAAATGAATCGTATTAAATGCGTTACTAAAGTCTAATAGAGTGATTATGGTAACTAGTTGATTAGACATTCCCAAGCGTATGTTGTTGGATGAGACGATCCCTGAGGATACCTGAAAAAGGAAAGGGAGTATAGAAATCGAAAGCTAATGGAAAAAGGAAACAGGATTGCCAGTTTCAGGAATCGGGATGACAGCAGCTTGCTGCCAACAGTCGGGGAAAGAGCCAGTGTCGAGGGTAAAATTAAAAATGTGGCTAAGAATGGGTAGGAAGACCTCAAGTGATAATTTTTTTTTATATCTCGCTCTGACACGTCCACGAAGCTAATAGGAGAATACAAAAGAGAGAGTGTGTAAGACAGTGCCCGCAGTGTGGCCTGCTTAGTAAGGATGGGAATCGAACAGGAGGAGGTGAAGTGGTGATTTAAGGATTCAATGTCTAGGTAAGGATTGGGGGAGGCATTAGTTTTACCAATGCCAAGGGATTTAAGAAATACCAACCCTTAGCAGGATTTTGTAGCATATTCAGCTAGATTATTTTTGTACAAACACGGATATGTCCTATATCAGCGCCGCAGATGTTTCCGTAATTTTGAAAATAATATACGTAACATCCGATCACCAACCTCATACGTAGTATGATCGTAGTGCGGCTCATAATGGCCTCCGATTCCGTAATTGGCCACTTGTAGCTTTTCAGCTGATTCCAAGTCAAAGCCAGAAAAGTCTCCCATTCTCTTGGAGACACGATCCATGATGGCAGAAAAAGTAGGTTTAAACCAGGCAACTTTAGCAACACGGTACTCCGCATTGTACTGCGCTCTTCGCATCTGCAAAATATGATTTACTGTAATATCAATCTATAAGCGGACGATTAAAGGGTACATTTTATCTAAGTGCAAATATAGTTAATCGGCCACCCAACTAGTTACCGCTGCATCCGTCTTCTCAGCATCATCGGCAAATTGTATGTTAAATTGTTGATTGAAAGAGTTAAGAATGAAACTGATGAAATATTATATAACGCACAGGCGGGTTTCAGAAAGGGTATGCGGTGTACCTACCAAGTGTAAAACTAAATGCCAAAAAATATACTGTACATTGGTCGATTGGCAGAAAAGGCTTAAAGGCGCTGGATAAAGTAATGAGGAATGAGTTGTGGTCAGCTTTGTCAATGCACAAGGTGAGCCGCGGGCTGCTACGGGCGCTCACATCACTTTATGAGAATTCCAATGCTTGTATCAGCATCGAAAAAGGTATAAGACACTGATGAGCAGCATCACCGTGACTGTTCAATCATTTCATGGATTCATGTAATGGTACTTGGATACATGCCTGACAGGTTTGAAAGAGAATACAAGTTCGTTGAGAGTTCGTTGTTAAAGTGATCTAAAACATTTAATCTAAATTCACTTCAAAAGTATCGATCTGCATCAAATTTCTCGCACAACTGTTACATCAAAGTACTAGTGACTGAATAGTTAACAATAATTTGTGCCATCTTTAATGAATTGTCAAGTATTGAGACAAATTAAAATAAAATACTTCAATCAATAGCCGTCAGCTGAGTGCCGCGCGGGATCAGCTTAGGAACCGCCTAAGCAACGCAATCTACTCGACACTTATGACTTTCTTCTCGCGACCTCGCCGTGCGATCCGTGAGCGTTAACTGTAGACGTTAAATAAATCTAAGCTCCCAGGTTGACATCGTGTACACGGACTACTCAAAATGTTTTGATCGAATTGCTTCCCGAATTTTAATACGTAAATTGCTTTGTATTTGTTAACACGGCAACCTCCTGCGGTGGCTCATTTCAAACCTTGAGAATCGGTTGCTGGCTATTAGAGTAAGGGTCTACAAATCCTTTCAACTAATACCATCGGATATTCCGCAGGGTTCCCAATTCGGACCCTTGCTTTTCTATATTTACCTACAAGACATAGATATTTGCTTTGTACATTCGAATGTTTTAATGTATTTTTTTTATGTTACACAGCAGACAAACAGGCAAGCGGGCCACCTGATGGAAAGTGGTCACCGCCGCCTATGGACATTAGCAACACCAGGGGAAACACCAATGCGTTTCCCGCCTCTAAAGAGACCTCTAATATACCTCTTGAACGATCCCATGTCATAGTCCAAAGGAAACACTGCGGCTGGGAGCTCATTCCACATCCGAATCGTACGAGCGAGAAACGTTCCGATGTATGCCGGAGACAAAAAAACACTTCATGCCCATACGTTGCGTGGCCGTCTTCAAGCGGACCCCTAAAGGTTCTCGATATATTGCCATGAAAATCGACTTCAGCTGAACGTGAAAAAGTGCGAGACAATCACCTTTACCTGGAAACACAATTTTATATCTTACAACTATAAACTCAACGGGGAAATTGTGATCTGAATTGTGAATGATCTGGGTGTAATGTTAGGCTGTAAATTGCTGTACCCTTCTCATTTTGAATATAAGCCAAGAGAGCGTATAAAATGCTAGGTTTCCTTCATAGAAATGGCAAATCTTTGCGTAAAGCAGAATCTATTAAGATACTGTACTGTCGGTTGAACAATTGATTCGGGGATCAAGGGCTGGACTATGCGGAGAGACTGACTTTTTTAAATATGCTTTCTCTAGATAACAGACATCTTATTGCGGACATGAAGCTCTAACACGATACAATCAGTGCCGTGCTGGAGTGCCCTGGACTGACAGAGCGTATCGGTGTCTGTGCCTGCACTGCTCGTACTAGACATAAGCGCTGCCTCTACGCTGGCTCTGCACACTTAAATTAAGCTAAGGATTCGGTTTTACATCGAATTGTTTAAAATTATAGCAACAACATTGTGACGGAAAATTTGCCCTCATATAATAGAACAGACCAACAACATACATAAGCATTCATTCACTTCGCTACCACACGCACACTCTCACACACTTTCCATACACTTCAATCATAACATATATGTATTTTGTGTAAAGTTGTATTGTTTATTGTTACGCTTCTTTTTATGACTTCGCGGTAAACTATAAAAAAGGATATATGTCAAACTTTATAATTGTCTGTATAGGAATGTACTTTTTTCTTGCACGTAATACAGATGTAATAGCTGTTAAGTGCTCAATACATAAATAAAATAAATAAATAATGATTGTGGTTTAAGAATGAGTGGATTAACGAACAAATTACCCTCTCTACGCCAAAGAGCAACAAGTCTTATGGGCATCGTCGGTAAAGGTTAATACTATAAATGGATATTTGATAGGGTAAGGTATTATAGTGAATGTAAGTTAGACGAAAGTAATGGTTTTTGAAAAAGATATGACTGAATGTGAAATCGTAATCGCAGGTTAGAAAGTGGAACAGATAAAACAGGGTACCAATATACTTAGGGTTAATGTTTACAAGGGATGGAAAATGTGAAAGTGATGTCGAAAAGAGAATGAATGCAAGAAATATGGTGAATGGAGTTATTCACTACTTCCAATATAATTTTTTTATTAAGACCGCTTTCTTAGGCTTATGCTTAAACTTTTCTGATAGCGCATTCCTAATAGAAGAGCTAACTTTAGCGTGCAAATCCGCTAGCCGCTGAGCCAGAGTTTACTGCTAGTATGATGAAAATATTACGTGGAAAATATATAATCGCCTATTTTTCTTTTTCTTTCTTTAAAATTACCTTAGGTGATGCATTATCTATGAAATGTTGTATTTCGTTATTGTTCATCACATCGTGCACCATATTAACATCCGGATCGATATGGAGTTCACATAATACACACCCACACACACACACACACGCACGCACGCACGCACGCACGCACGCACACAACTAGTTTATTTACTTTTATTGTAATCGTTGCTATTTCAGGGTGGTTGTTATCGGAGCCATTTACTGTGGAGAGAGTCCTGCGGATGCTCCCTGGCTTTGCGGAATACAGGTTTACTCCTAGTCGGGCGGTGGCGTTGGGCGCTTCCACTTTCATTAAATACAATACCTACTCATGATATTTTGAATCTTATAATTCTCTGATAATATTGTATCTGTGTCACATGCTATGAATAAATGATTATTTATTTATTTTGCTGAGTCTAAAAATGCGCCAGTGTCAATAACCTGCGGGCTAGCCAAGAGATCATTAATACTTAGGTAACAATTCTTCTGCTTAGGTATAATCAGCCGATGAACTTTTCCTTCTACAACGCTGTGTAGACTTAGTGGTCATGTAAATCGAATACCTACATCTGTTATTGAATTAAACGTGATGTGAATGTAAGTAACTTTTTCATTCATTTGGAATGGATGGATCAGGCAATCTGTTATCGTTGGTAATAAACACTTGTTTAAAATAGGGCCAACGTTCAAGTCCAAAAATCCCGTCTTCTTAGGAGTACTTAGATATAAAGTTAGACCAAGCATTGGCCACAATTTAAATAAAGTATTTACCCAACCAATAAAATATTGGCTAAAATGTGATTTAATTCTAGGAGTCCAAGACTTTTATCACGAACCTTGGCTATATTTTACACAAGTGTATTTGGTGAGATCAATTTAAATTGGAAACTATTGGTACTTGAATGATGAAATTTCGTATAGATAGTTAATAGTTGTACATCACGCCGATAAAATTCTAAATAAAGTTCGTAAGTATAGTGTAATGTACCATTATGGTATAATTGTTTTTTACGATATCGGTACATACTTTTGTATTTTTAAGTTTAAGTGAAACTTGGATATAAAAATTGTATCTACCTACTTTGAGAAATAAATAAATCAATAACAGCGACGGTATCACCGGCTCAGATAAGTTTGTTAATTTATAGGAGGCACACCTAATAATGAGTGACCAGGGGGGCTACCACAAGCCTTACAAACAAGATACCTTTAACCTTGTTTTTCAAATTGGTACCATGACCTTAATAAAAATAACATCATTTTAATGTTATTTTGGTTAGTAGTTTTGTGACGTCACAGCCGAATCTTCATTCAAACCAGAGACTAAAAACCACCACAAACTTGTCTGACCCGGTGGCCAAAACTGGAACGAAGTGTGATCATTTTGAAATGTCATTTTGTTACCAAAAACAACGACGCTTTACTAGTACTTTGACTAGTACAGTGACACCAAGCTATCATTTGACGGAAGGCATTGTTTATATTATGTCAGATTTTTCATGAATTGCAGTTTTATATAATTTATTTATAGAAAAAATAATATTAAAACGTTATCTTTATACTTCAGTAATTTAGCGTTAAACTCAACCAGAAAACAGCGTCAAAAGCAATTGCATGAGAAATGTGACCCCATCGGCGAACGTAAATGATGATGATGAAGTCCGTTAACAGATACAAACACACGTAAAATTGACGGCAGAGTTGTTTCGACCAAGTCCGAGGTTTTGAGGGAAGTCGAAAGGTTCTATGGACAGTTATACACGACAACACGGGCACCTGTTAATAATATGGTTAATAGTATGGAAAGAGACCCCAGAGCCAAGTTAACCCGACACTATACCAAAGATATTCCGGACATCAGCCTGTACGAGATTAGTATGGCTCTCAAACAGCTTAAGAACAACAAGGCGCCGGGTGATGATGGAATTACGGCTGATCTTCTGAAAGCTGAACCAGTTTCCAGTTAACCAGTAAAAATCATTACCGTTGTTGTAGTATTGGAGACGTCAATGCCAATCCATAAAGAAATTTTTAACTTTTGTGAGAATAAACACATTTAAATAAATTTAAGTTTTTAAAAAACACATTTAAGTAAATCTTTAAAAATCGTAAATCAATATTAGATCCACAATGAAAAACAAAAATTTAAAAAATGATGGATTTGACATAAAAACAATAACACTGTCAAACAAAACTTCCTACTGTCAAACAAAACCTAAAGTTCATGGTACGGTTTAGAAAGTAAGCTTGTTTGAATGAATGATTTTAGCCTAGGATAACCACAAAACATTTGTTCATGCACCTCTCTAGTTTAGTGCCACAAACTGGTGACCGAAACTGGAACTAAGTGTGCTAATTGAAATAAAATTAGGCGGCTATACAAATAGCGATGCCGTCATTGGGTCAGATTTGTAGTGGCAACCAAACAAGCTTGTTTTAGGAGGTCATGGTACGGATTAAAGTAGGATTACAATAACATTATAACAATCTTATTCTAAACAAGGTTATTATAACCTTCCCCAATTAGGCCAGTTCAAACGCTGCATCCGTCGCCGAATACTGGGCGAATAAAGTATAAGTGAGAGTTTTAGTCCATCGACTCGATAAGAAGAAGAAGATAACCTTGTTTTGAAAAGATTGTGGTACGCCCCAAGGTTTTTGTTGTGCTTAAGTTTTATGTTAAGTAACCGAATAAACCATGTTTATTATTAAAGTATTTAAATAAAATTTGCAAAATTATCCAAATACTATACAAGATCATTTCAAGATGGAATGATTTTTGAAGATATTTATTTAGGCTAAGACTCATTTTGGGTTGTTGCGTCAACATAGTAAATAAGTATGTAATGATTTATGATTGTTTATACAAAGTTACTTGATTGTATTCTTATGGATAAAATGAGAGAAAATTATTTACGATGGTAACAATACAAGGTTAGAATACATAATAAAAGGAGTGCAATAATGTAAATAAGACGAGCTACTGAATAAGCAGCATAAAGAGGTGCATCCACCGGAACTAACTCAGAATCAAGGACTCGTGCCACCGATAACGCCTGAGGAAGTCGAGGCGGCCCTTCGCCGCATGAAGAATGGGAAAGCCGTCGGACCCGATGGAGTCCTTATTGTAGCGTGGAAATCGATGGGCTCTTATGGTGTGAGCATCCTTACCGACCTTTATAACCGCATTCTCTTCACCGGAAAGATACCCGACCAATGGAGGCTGAGTATTATTACTCCAGTCTATAAGGGCAAGGGCTCGGTGCGGGAGTGCACCAACTACTGCGGTATAAAGGTGATATCCCACACCATGAAGCTCTTCGAACGCTTTGTGGACTCTCGGATCCGACGGAAGTGTATAGTACAGTATAGTGTATCTTGGAGTGTCAGTATGGGTTTCGGCTGGGTTGTGGCACCATGGACCCCGTATTTGCCCTAAGAAGGCCTTTGACTATGTCCCTCGTGAGATAATCTGGTGGGCGTTGCGGTCCAAGTCAGTACCTAAGGCCTATATTGACATTATCTGAGACATGTACCGCGATTCCGATTCCATAGCTAGGACTGCTGTTGGCAACACCAACTCGTTCCCTATTACCGTTGGGATACACCAGGGCTCTGTGCTCAGCCCACTTCTGTTCAACGTGATATTAGACGTACTGTCAGACAGCATCCGAGACTATCATTTATTATTTTTATTTATTTAACAGTTTATTGTACACAATATAACAAATACAGAAAGTACAGATTACTTATGACACAACAGGCACTACTTATCTCTAAAAGAAATCTCTTACAGTAGGCCTACAAAAGAGATATGTAAAATTAAACGCAGATAAGACGTGCACAATGACTATAATTATAATACTATAAATAAATACATACATAAAATTCTATACTTACTATACTAATATACCATAAAAATAAAATAAACATATACCATAACAACTATAATTACAAGAATACTGTATTACATCTAGGCACACTGGGAAAGATAGTATTCTTTCACACGTTTTTTAAAAATATGTATTGACTGACTATCCCGCACATCGTGTGGGAGAGAATTCCACAGCCGGGCTGCATGAACAGTGAAGGAATAGGAGAGGAAATCGGAACTATAAGTAGGAATTGAAAGCGACGATCTTACGCTTGAGCGAGGCGGGCTTGTCTTGAGGACGGGAAAAGTGGAAACGGTCACGGAGGTATGAGGGAGCGAGTGGGCTATAAAGGACTTTGTAGAGGGTGGATAGGATATGAGCATTCCTGCGTAGACGGATTGGAAGCCATTTGAGCTGAGAACGATAACTGGAAATATGGTCATATTTTTGCAGTCCGAAAATAAACCGGATACATAAGTTTTGAAGGCGCTCAAGTTTGTTCAAAATCTCCTCAGTGGCATCCAAGTAGCAGGAGTCAGCATAGTCGAGAAGAGGAAGGAGAAGAGCTTGAACTAGAGATATTTTGGTTTTGAAGGGCAGGAAATTTTGAAGGCATTTAAGTGAGTGAAACGAGAAATGTATCTTCTTGCTGACCTCATTGACGTAAGATACCCAGGACAAGTTAGTATCAAAAACAAGGCCAAGATTCTTTGCTGATTTACTCAGAGGGATTGGTATCCCGTCGTATAATATTTGTGGAGTAACAGAGAGATTACTAAACTGCCTACGCATATATGGACTGCCGATAATCAGAGCCTGGGACTTTTTAGGATTTACTAATAGACCAAACGATTTAGCCCAGGTACATATACGTTGTAAATCTCTATTAACGCAGTCAAAAGCGTTATCGGTATCTGTGATTTTAAAGTGGTGGTAAATTTGCAAGTAGTCTGCGTAGAGGTGGAAATTGGAAGTTATGACTGAAGTGACCGTATTAATGAAAATTGAGAAAAAGAGAGGTGAGAGAACGCCACCTTGCGTTACGCCCGCAACAAGATCACGCCAATCCGAGTAGACCTCATCAGAGCTGACACGCTGTAGGCGACCGCGAAGGTATGATTCGAACCACTCTACTACAGGAGGAGATATGTTAAGAGAGCGAAGAATAACAAGAAGAACATCAAAGTCTGCCGAATTGAAAGCACTGCTAAAGTCAAGCAACGTTAGAATGGTAAGTGACTTATTTTCCATCGCAAAACGGATATCATCTGTGACTTTTAGCAGCGCTGTAACGGTACTGTGACCTGGTCGAAAGCCAGATTGAAAAGGAGAAAGTAGACAGTTTGATGACAGATATTGCGTGAGCTGGCCATGGATAATGTGCTCCAGGACCTTGGAGAGAAATGGTAACAATGATATGGGACGGAAATCAGAAAAGGAAGAGGGACTGGATGATTTTGGAAGGGGGATAACATTAGCAAGTTTCCAAGCTGATGGGAAAGAACTCGTTACCAGCGAATGGTTAAAAATATGAGAGAGAACAGGTAAGAGTTCAGGAAGTAGGAGGGAGATCATTCGGGGACAAAGGTTATCATTACCCACAGCAGCAGAAGAAATAGAAAGAATGTGCTTCTTAACATCCTCCTCTGAGACAGGCGAAAAACTGAAAGAGGTACAAAGAGGGAGTGGATAACTATTGATCTGGGCTATAGTTTGAGCTTTAACGTTAGAATCTAGTGTAACAGGTGGTGAGGAGAAGTGAGTATTGAGTTGGTTTAAGTCTATAGAACTCTCACAAGATACTGTTGATTTTCCTACGCCTAATGTTCTAAGGAACGACCAGACCCTTGCAGGGGCCGAGCCATTGACAGATTTGTGAGATCATGAGATACCTCCGTGGCTACTCATGTATGCTGACGATATCGCGTTGACAGACTCTGACAAGGGGCGAAGACAGAGTACACAGCCTGCAACAGTACAGACCCCCTACCCATTCGCATAGGTAAAGAGGAGGTAAAACGTACGGATCAGGCCAGATACATGGGGTCGATACTAAGCGCAACTGGTGACATCGACAGCGACGTCAAAGCCCGAATATCCGCGGCTTGGGCCAAATGGCGGGAGATGGCGGCTGTCATTTGTGACCCCAAGATGCCGATGAAGTTAAAGGGACAGGTTTACAAAACCTTTTAATATAGATCTAATGACCTGTTCTCTTATACGGTAGCGAGACTTGGCCTCTACAAGGGCGACACAAGCAGGAGTTGTGAGTGACGGTATTGAAGATGCTGCCGTGGATGTGTGGGCTTTCAAGCACAGATCGCGTGCGGAACGCCCACATCCGCGGTAGCCTACATGGCCGTGACATCGCGAACAAGCTAAAAGAGTGCCTTCGATGGTACGGTCACGTCTTGCGCAGACTGGCAAATTATGTGGGGAACAGATGTCTGGCCATGCCACCCCCGCCAGGTACGGGAAAGTAAGGCTGGCCCAAGAAGCGATGGTTAGACGTCGTTAAGAGTGACATGCGTGTCAACAGAATCACCACAAAGGATGCCGAAGACCGAGAAAAGTGGGCTAAGAAAAGCAGGAAGGCGGACCTTGGGCTCCCGCGTGTTGCGCGGGAGTGCAACCGGGATTTAGCGCCGAGATGATGATGTAATAATATAAATAAGACATATGAACTTGAATTTGAACATTAAAATTGAATTGCTGCCACACATGAGAGGGGTTACGATTTTGAAGGAGTGGTAATGATTTAAGCGCGGACTATATCAAGCGTCGGCAACGCAGGTTGCGTTATGCTGTCAAGTCATAATTGTATGAATTTTTAATGCGCGCGCCGACCATGTTGCGTCGACAACGCAAGTTGCATCGGCGACGCAGGTTTATACGCAAAATACGCCGTCGCTGTGATAACGCCGCATATAGTCGATTGCGTCGGGTTTGTAACGCGAGCTGTCCACACCATTTGTTCGACAAGTTTCACAAAAGTATTTTTTCATAGTAGCAAATTTTCACACCATATCCCCATCTTTTCTCTCTCGCTCAACTAGGAAGCGATTGGTCCTAGAACACTAGTTCCTAAAGAGAAATTATGGTGCTCGTCGAGATCTACGTTTCGGGTGACAGCTGTCATACTTAAAACGGTTGTAACTCTGAAACTATTAGTCCTAGAACACTAGTTTCTAATAAAAATTATAACACTCGTCGAGATCTGAAATTCTATGTTAATTAATATATCTATTTATGAAGTTAATTCTATATATCTATTTATGAAAGTACAATCCCATCCGGATTGTACATCCATAATTATTTTTTTGTAACTTATGGAATAATTTAAATCACACCAAAGCACTCAAAATCAAGCCAAGGTTTATGTCTTATTTTAGATCTTAGTATTTTAAGAGGCCGAGATAATTTGGTCATGAACTTATTTTTTACAAGTGTTGTTAGTGGATCTACATCAACATCAACATCTGAGTGGTCAATCTCAGCTTCTGCTAGACTCCGCTTTCTCACTCTTTTTTCTCCACTATCCGCGATCTTGGAAATTCTCGGGTCGTAAGCAATTGGCTCTCGCATCCGACTCGTCAACGTCAATCTATCTCATTTCCTCCGTTCAGAGACCTCTTTTCTGATACCCGCCAGTTTATGCACCTATTTCTCACGTATCTCTGGGGCAGCAGCGCAGGCGAGCTTCTTGAACCTTTAGCAATATTCCTAGACTGCTGCGGATGTATTCGAACCAAAGCCTAAGGTTTATAAGTACCTGACTCTAATACCGCAAAGTTAAATACTAAATCAAGTGAAATGGAAACAATATTAGGTAGGCACATATTTAGGGCATTTTAGGGATAACAGGTTCAGGTGAATTATGTTTACTTTTTAAGAAGGTCTTTTGAAAAATTTAGTTAAATGATTTTAATTATAATTTTAAATATACCTACTTGTTCTGAACATCGCTTGCTGTATTCCTCTCTCCTCTGCACAAACGCTCATAATCTAACATCCCGGACAAGCGCTCGTACGTTAAAGACCTGGACAGTCTCGGCGACGACTGCTTGTTCAAACAAGAAACAACAACATATTTTTTATTAGATTGATTTGCAAGTAGATCATTGCGACATCTCCGCGTACCCGTCCATAACATTCACAAATGCATAGCCAAGACAGTATGTGAATCCTCGAAGATCAAAATCGATGAAAAATTAAGGAGTTAAAGCGTTTATAGTCGATCTATCTTTCTCGTTATATGTCAAAACAACTTGTACAGAAATCATACGGCCGTCATAGTAATACGTCATGGTAAACTACATATAATCACAAGCTAAGTAAATTAGAAGTCCTTGTCTAAACATTTTGGAGTGATATAACTTGACGCCACATTAATAAAGTAACACATTTTCATAAACAAGTGTGAAAGAATGTAGCAAACGAACACCTACTTCTAATAGTTTTCTGGCAATTTTACTGTAAGTTTTGAATTTATCATGATGGCGGATTGTAATTGTGCGTTTCTTCCATAGCTGACTATTTGTCTCGTCGTCTGTAATAATAGATATTATTTATAGTTAGTATTATTCTCCAATAGCCATTGAATAATTATAAATAAACCAATTAACTATTAATAATAGTTTTAAGAATTACTTTATAATAGTAGTTTATGCAAAATCCATATAAAAGGGCGTGTCTTTTTACGAGGTTGTCTGTTTACGAGGCTAAGCCGAGTATGATAATATTCTTTTAATACCTAATTATATGCAGTTGCTTACACTATTTTATCTACATTCAAATTTCATGTTAAAATTTCGTACCTATAATTTTTTTAACTTCGCTGAAAGTAAGCTGCGAGCCAGTTATTGTTCCTACGCGTCGAAAATATCAAGGGGCCGGTTATGCACTTATTTATCTATTTATTTGCTTTCAATAAGAAAACACATTCACAAACACAAATTACAATAATTAGAAACAATATTCGATTTCGCTTGAAAATAATTCCATACATAAACAATCACAAACATAAATAGGAAAGTTTGAATTTAGAATTTGATAATGACATAATTATTTAGGTATTCAGCCTATTTTCGCGCGCCCGGGACTCGACAAAAAATTAAAAAGTTATTTTATGTAACAGCTGTAATGAAAATAGTAATGGGAGGACAACGATTACTCGCGTTCGCAGGAAGTTCACCCCTCGTTACCCTGCACGTGTCCTCCAGGTGGTGCTAAAGAATAATCAACTTTTGGCTGCTGCACTGCTTTTATCTATGTCGATTTATGATATTGATAGGCTCGCAGCAAATTATATTTTTTACCTACAATAAAGCTCCCAAATTCTCAAAAAAGCTCTTTTATGAGCTCCCAGACCAGAGATCTAGGACCTTAGTTCGAATCTGCCAAAAAACGTGGAGGGTATAAGCAAATCAAAACGCGAATACCTCTCCAAACTTCTTTTAGAACATAAGGTCGACATCCTGACAATTTAGGAAACGCGCGCTCGGGACGATCAGGACATTGACAATCGTGGCGAAATCCAAGAATACACACTGCTCAAAGCATTGAACCACCACAAATACGGCATCGCCACATACTATAGATCAGGCCTGGAGCAAATGATGGTTCTGCACTCCCTCCCACGCCACAGCTGACAACTTTGTCATAGTCGTGTAAACCGCTGACTACAGGATAGCTAACATATACAAACCCCCTCTTGCAACCTGGAACAACGGTGTACCCTCACCCCAAGCTTCGCTCATCCATGTTTCTACACCGGTGAATTTAATAGTCACCATACGTCATGCACTACAGCTTGGAGGACTTGAATGGACTCACATTGGCCCAGTGGGCTGACACCGTTAACCCACATTTGGTATTTGATGCCAAGGACAGGGGTATATTAAACTGCGCTCGTTGTAAGAAGGACTTTAACCCGGACCTGACCTTTGTCTCCATATACTCAGCGGGTAACCCCCTTACCACCAGGCGAGCCGTACTTAACAACTTTCCCAATAGCCAGCACAGGTCGGTACTGCTAGAGGTGGGACTGAGGATTCCTCTTATTAACAGCATGCCTCTTCCGCGTTGGAATTTTAATCGGGGGGATTGGGACAGGTTCGCTAGCAGTGTCCGTTTCATCCCACCGGATGTATGCAACTACGATCGATTCGCTGGATTGGTGATCGCTTCTGCAAAGACACATGTTTGCAGAGGTTTCAGGAAAGAGAACGTACCGGGCTGGAACGCGGAAAGCGAAAGGCTGTACAAGAAGTATCAGAATACGGGGCAGACGACGACCGGTACTGAGCTCCTAAACACCCTGGATGCCAACCGATCAAGCAAATGGCGGCAGACCGTTGACTCAATAGACTTTAAGCGATCCAGTTGAAGGGCTTATGGGAAAATTGTCTCCACCACGAGTGAACCCCGCTCTTCATCCTAACGAAATATCAAATAGAATTGTGTCGATGTCCAGAGTAAACGGTGATAACCGGCTACTAAAGAGGTGAAGAAGAAGATGAAACAACTAAAGGCGAATTTCGTGCCGAGTCCTGGGGGCGTTCTACAATCTTTTCAAAACAAGGTTAAAATAACCTTGTTTAGAATAAGGTTATTGTAATGTTACTGTAATCTTACTTTCATCCGTACCATGACATTCTAAAACAAGCTTGAATTGTTGCCACTACTAAATTATCTGACCCAATGACGGCATCGCCGTTGTTAAGTTTTGTATTGCCGCTAAATATTACTTCAATTAGCACACTCAGTTCCAGTTTCGGTCACCGGTTTGTGGCACTAACATAGAGAAATGCATGAACGAATGTTTTGTGGTTATTTTAGTATAGAATCATTCACTCTTTCAAGCTTTCTTTCTAAACCGTACCATGAACTTTACGTTTTTGTTTGACAGTAGGAAGTTTTGTTTGACAGTATTATTGTTTTTGTGTCAAATCCATTAATCTAATAAAAGTCACTTTTTCATGGTGGATCTACAATTGCTTTACGATTTTTAAAGATTTACGACATATATTAAACCGTTATTTTCTCCCAGTTCATAATGTTGTAAACATAAAAATTAAATATTTAAAAACATGTGCCCCAGTTCCCTGAATTAAATACTTATGTAAATTAGAAACATAGTGACTTTTATTAGCTGAAAAACCTGAAAATGTCCTCTAATACTATCACAATAATTATTTTATATTTTAGAATTCTGTAACCGAAAGGTAAAAAGGAATCCTATAACTAAGAGTAGACATATGCGTTCTGCGCATGTTGTCCTAAACGCTTGAGCTATTTTTCATATAGGTACTCGATGACGTAGATAACCTACGGCACCCTAACAGGCCCAGGTCTGTCTTTCTGTTCACTATAGACTACTGAACGGATTTTCATACGAATTTCAGCAATAGACTTCATGAGGAATTTCAGAATTTAACAAATTATACACCTAAACCTTCCACATGAACATGAATCACTCTGTCTATTGGTGAAAATCGCATGAAAAACCGTTCAATAGTTTTTTAGTATATCGCGAACAGACAGACGCGACGTGGGACTTTATTTAATAATATGTAGGCTTTCATTCGCGTGGCGTTCCCCCTACCCTAACCTACACTACACCTAGCCTACTTATTCCACACCTACTCTACACCTACCCTACACCTACCCAACACCTACCCTAAACCTACCCTACACCTACCCTACACCTACCCTACACCTACCCTACACCTACCCTACACCTACCCTACACCTACCCTACACCTACCCTATACCTACCCTACACCTACCCTACACCTACCCTACACCTACCCTACACCTACCCTACACCTACCCTACACTTACCCTACACCTACTCTTCATTGCGCCTTTTGCAGGAAAGCCATTTCCACCTAACGCTGGAAGAGTATCGCTTTCCATGGCAACGTCTCGCACAGACCGGCAAATTATGTAGGGAAAAAAATATCATACCATGCAACCCCTGCCACGCACGAGAAGAAGAGGTCGGCCCCAGAAGCGATGGCTTGACTTTTATAGAAGTGGCATGCATGTTAGTTAACAAACTCATCACCAAAGATACCGAAGACCTAGCGAAGTGGAAAAAAAAAAGTAGGAAGGGAGACCCCGGGCCGGGCGGTGCGCGAGAGCACAACCGGTATGAACGTTCTTAATAACCTAATATACCCTTCCTAATATAGTTCTTAATAAACTAATGACGACCTGAGTGGTTCAATGGTCAACATGCCGGTCTGCCATGCAAGAGGTCCCGGGTTCGATTCCCGGCCGTGCAGAAATTTAAATGATGAATTTTAATTTCTGTTTCGGGTCTGGGTGTTCTATGTATAATAAGTATGTATTTAAAAAAGTATTTAAGTAGTATATCAGTTAGCTAGCACCCATAGTACAAGCTTTGCTTAGTTTGGGGCTAGATGGCGCTGTGTGAATTTGTCCACGAATATTTATTATTATTTATTATTTATATTAAATTAAGTATTTAAATATGATAGTAGAACCCTTCAAATGCCTGTTGGACTCGCTCTTGACCAGTTCTTTAATAGATATTGACTGCACTGACATTTTCGCACGCCAACATTTCCGTTTGACAAAATTTGCAACCGCTCCGTTCCACCCAAGTTATTCGTGTTTAATTGTTTACAAAATTATATTTTGAGGATATTACTATGAATAAAATTACATTTTTGTTTGGAAATCTACCTTTTAGTATCATTTTCTGCTATGAAGTAGATTTTGTGATAAAAATGTATTTAAAAATAAATTATAAAATAAATCAAAGATCGCAATATTAATGATCGGAAAAGAGAATGCTATATAAACCTACAAACACAACTGACCCGGTGATAGCGTCACTGTTGTTGTGATTGACATGACATTACAATATGGCGACACTTAGTTCCAGCGTTCGCTACCGGGTCAGATAAGTTTGTGGTACTGTACGAACATTATAACGCTGTCTCTTTTTTACATATACAGGGTGTTTCATAATACATGTATAAAGCCGAAAGGGTGTTAAAGTAGAGCTTTCAAAGAGTGCACTGGCGACTTCATTTTATCCGGACATTGAATTTTAATTTTAATAAAAAATATTAATTTTTAAAGATAAATAACCATATCGACTACGTTGAAGCGCAGCTCTATTTCAAGTTGATGATCATATAAAAAACAGGTTAACAACCTCGTGCGAAACAAAGCAACCTCCTCAAGCCTACTACCAGGAGCCTAATGCTGCGTACACACCGGGCGATGTGTGACGCGCACCCGTTTCGGCCAACGATTGTCCCGTTGGCGTGTGCCGGCCGGCAATCCGCAGTGCAGCGTGGCGGTAACATCAAACGGATAGAAGTAATCATCCAATCGCAGTTTGGGCGGATACCGAAGGCCAACAAACAAACGTGCAAATACGAGCCCGAATCGGTTCCCAAAACTCCCAAAGATCGTTTGCTTGACCACGAAATGCAAGTATTAGACCTTAGAAGTCCAAATAATTCGGCCGACAGCCCTTCGTTGGCGTACGTTGAGTGTGTACACACCATAAAGACGAGTAATAACCTCGTGCCATTCATATCAAAACAAACCAACCTCCTACATCTTACTACCAGGCGTCGAACTAAATGTTACCTACTTATCTACATGAATAGGCTCTACCAAATTAACTAGGAACTTGCCTACACTAATTATTTTCAATAGGTAGGTATGCTTAAATAGTCGGAGCGTCGTCGGTGGCCTAAGGTTGCGGTATCCGACTCGTACACGAGAGGTACCGGGTTCGAATCCCACTGCCGCCATGTACCAATAACTCTTTTTTAAGTTGTGCACATTAGCTGAATACTAATCGATGCTTTGACGGTAAGGGAAATTATCGTGATGAAACTTACACATTCAGTTCAGACGACTGAATGTGTAAGGAACCATGATTAAATCTGGTCAGGTTCCCTTGGTAGCAGGGTTAGGAGCCAGGAATGTCAGATGGCAGTCGCTCCACTGCAATTAATTACCTAATCTACCAAATCCTAGATCATGGATCATAGTCAAGGCGGACCACGGGCACGGAAAATAATTTTGTGGAGAGAAAATAATTTGTTACAGTGGAGCGACTACTATCTGACCTCCATGACCCTGTTACCAGGGGAACCTGACTAGATTGGATCATGGTTACAATTTCAGTTGCCAGAATTTGCAGATTTCATCATGATGTTTCCCTCACCATAGGAGCATCGGTTAATTTCAACTAATGTACATAACACAGAAAATAGTCATTGGTACATTGCCACAGCGGGATTCGAACCCGGCACCTCTCTCGCTTACGAGTCGGATACTCAACCGCCCAGCCACCAACGTTCTTGAAAAACCTACTTAAGATAGCTACATAACTAAAACAGAATTCGTTCAATTGATAAATCGTTCTACACAGATAAGTAGGTACTATGTCCTACTAAAATGGTTCACTCATCTAGGGACCTACGTAGCGTAGGGAACCACTTATGAGACTAGTTTTATTGAAACAGATTACAGACAGGTTTTACTAAATACCTACATGTTTTCATGAACAGATAAAAGCGTTGTCTTTTCTGCCTATTTCCAGTCGGAAAAGAACCTCCTAACGTTACGATTAGGTACTAGCTAGGTAGCATATCTTAAAGTCTAGCTAGAACCTAAACCTTTAAAGCATGTAGGTACGTACCTTTTTAAAGTTATTTTATGGAATCAAACAACGTCAGGTGCCATACTTTCTTGCTTTCTTGTGGCTCGGATGACTGATAGGTATTAACTATCAAGTAAGCTTGCACTCGTATCGTAGCGTAGCTAGGTAGGTACACTCCATACACACAGATACACAACACTACGCAGGCTCTGGTTGCTATGCAATACGTAAGTAGGTAGGTATCATGGTGTATGGCCTACTGCTAGCTTGCATTCATGCACAGAATAATGATTATCACAATACTTAAACGTTGAACGCTGAACACAGACAAGACTACGTTAATACCTGAAGCTATAAATCATTCGTTCACATCGTTAACACTCTTATCACAGTTATCTTCACAATAGGTACTTAGGTATCCTACAACTACAACGCAACAATCATTTCGGTCACGCGAAAAGCTAAAAACTGAATGAGAACCGTGGGTCAAACAACAAAATAAAGAACGGCCCGCCAAAGTATTCTATTTTTAGATTTTTTAGTTTACAGTTTCTATTTTGATGTCAAAGGCGCCGCCACAGCTCCGGCGCCGGCCTTGACCTTGATGGCACGTGCAAAAGGATTCCTACTTAGGGATCCGTGTTTTAGGGGTCTTACTTATTTCGCCTTTTATGTTCTCTCGTTTTATGTTCTCCTGGTAGTTGCACCATAATGTTAATTTTTTTTATTTGATAAAGTGAGTCCAACTGTGGGCTTAATAATAATCCTTATGATGACGGTGATGGCCTACATTTGCTTATCACTATTTTATCGGGTAGTTTGGTACAATGACAGTAACCTAGACAGTAATTTCTAAAATTGTGTTTGGGTCCGTGCTCCACCTAGGTGACCTAGGTTCTCCAATTGGGTGAAGCATGGGATATTTACAGGTATAGCTCCATCAACTAAGAATCATTTAGTTAATTTTAGTTGATGAGAAATGTTCGTGAAAACGATAGGTACGATTACCTACGCGACACTGAAACATGACTGACAGACATGACATGAGAAAGCAAACTCGTAAAAAGACAAAGATGTTACATTAATTAGAGTTTGCTACATTAATATGCTACAGTAATTTGAATAAGACTACTTTGCTATTAGTTAGGTGGTGGTGCACTTTCGTAAAAACTATGAGTGAACCTTTTGAATTAAAATCATAATTGATTACAATATTTTTTGTACAGAACCCTCAAACCAAAAAATACAAAACGGATAATTTAGACCTCCTTAATATTGCGCCTAGTACGTGGGGTGTCCATAAAATAAGCCAGTGCAAATACAGGCATGACGCATTTCATCTTAGTCCTCACAGTGACAACGCATCTGCTGTTCTGCATTTTTGTTGCCTGCAACCTAAATGCTTAAATCGTACATATTTGTTTCTTAAGCGTTGTTGACACTAAAAACTAGTAACAGACGTTCCCCTTTTTCTGGAGCCAACCAACCGTTAGTTGCAGTTGATACTAATCCTTACGCAGGATAAAATAGTCGCATTTGAGTGCGGAATACGTGGTCGGACGTCCGACCAAGGACGGCATTCCCGCGCATCCGTATTAACCCAAAAGCTGCTTTATTTTGTACTTTGTAAGGATTAGTATCGACTGCAACTGATGATTGGTCGGCTTAAGGCAAATCGTAGCGTCTGTTACTAGTAAATTGACGAAATGGTAAAACCGGGTCTCCTGACCGTACCTAGTACGTAAATAGTGTTGCTAGGTATTTTTTCAGCTTTTCAAATTAAATATTCACCTTCTTAGATTCATACATGAGTAGAATTTAATCATTACTATTAGATATGTACTGAAATGATGTCTTTCCTTATTTCGGAGCTGGCGGAAAAGTTCAACGAGAAATGCATAAACTTGTGCCAAGGCTCACCACATGCATTCAACAGGATGTAGACTGAGTGAAAAAATAGACAATAAAGTATAACAACAATATCGTGTAGTTTTGCTGCTCTTTCCAAAAATATTAAAATCTAGTGAATGTACTTTATGGACACCCTGTGATCTCAGTATCCCGTGCATAGTCCACCTGCTTCAGTCGTGACTGCCTAGTACAATAGAAGATATGGCGCAGACGCGAAATCAAGCTGTAACTTTTTTGCCTATTAATGTTTATTGTGTTTTCGCAATTAGTTTGAAAACCATGTACCTAGGTGCAACATTGTGTTGAAGGCAAAAAAAAACAAATAAATTAAAGTAGAAACAAACATCGAAATGTCTTGTTTTTGTGCCGGACTGCTCACGAGCTGCTTGTAATAATAATTTTATTAACCAGCCACTTGAGGTATTGATCATAGTGATCTTTAGATTGAATTTTAAAACTCATATGAAACGGTAGGTAGAAAAGACTTAAAGGGACAAAACCTATATCCTATCTGTAACTGGTAAAATTGTATTATTCAGTTGATTGACCTGATTATGAACTCGAGTGACCTTTTACAACTGATTTCTAGAGATGCGGTCTTTCGTTTTCAAAATGTCGATTATCGACATTGAAAAGGAAAAAGTTTGATAGTCATTTTCTCGCTTACTATTCCACGCACGAAAAAAATAATTGTACCTATCGTTTTAATACGTTTAGCACTCCATCCAGTTCACGGCTTTATACATGTATTATGAAACACCCTGTATACAGGTGTAAAAAGACCACTAACATTAATTGAAACCTCATATTCTACCCATGAAACTGAAAACTTTCCCCAAGAAACATACCCGCGGAAACTCATAGTTTAGGCAGAAATCGAGTTTCTTTGAAAAATGAAAACAATTTTAGAGAGCATGATACTAATAAATTCTAATAATACTTTGAGCTGGCTAAAAACATGACAGTTTTCCCATAGACCTATAGAATCATCACCCATAGAGCAAACTAAAGAGCCGGTATATCAGCGTGTCACAACAATTAATATAATACATATTATAATATACATATTGACATACAGAGGAAAATGCAGGGCTAACGCATAGACGCGTCGGCAAATATTCTACACCAACTACGCTACAACCCTTTGATATTTGGTGAAAAACCGACACCGCACGGATATAACGTAAATATTTGGGCCATCACTCCAATAATACCTATCAAGATAAGCATAAACCCCACTCTAATAATGATATTGGCAAGCATGTAGATGTAGACATAAAATGGTGGTAGGCATCCCTTAAAGAAAACTAAAATGATACTTTCTGTTAAGCAATTATTAAGTTATTTTATTTGGAAAATTAAATATCGATTTGTAATATATAATACCGACATAATTACCGACATTATTAAAATACCGACATTACCTCGTAATGAAGTAAAACAAAGTCATTTCACACTTACGGAACTCTAAAAATATTCAAGAATTGTTGTAATATCAGGCAATAAAAACCATCAAAAGCTCGAGAAATGTTAATATGTTCTAAATTTACATCTTTATTTAAATACTTTAGGCAACTGAGGCCAGATGTACACAATAATAAATTATTTAAAATTGCAGTTCATGAAAAATCTGACACAATATAAACAATGCTTTCCGTCAAATGGTAGCTAGGTGTCACTGTACTAGTCAAAGTACTAGAAAAGCGGCGCCTCTTTTGCTAACAAAATTACATTTCAAAATAGTCACATTTCGTTCCAGTTTTGGCCACCGGGTCAGATAAGTTTGTGGTGGCTTTGGTTTGAATGAATGATTCGGCTGTGACGTCACAAAACTTCTTGCTCAAACAATATTAAAATAATGTTATTTTTATTGAGGTCATGGTACCAATTTGAAAAACAAGGTTAAAGTAATCTTGTTTGGAAGGCTTGTGGTAGGCCCCCTGAGCTTTCTGAACCCTTCACATCCGAGGAGCTGTTCCTTGCTTGTGTATGGATTGTACAACGAGTTTATTAAAAAGCTTGGCTAACGCTATCAAGTGGCTTACCCTATTCTTTTCCAACATTTTATCAACTGGCAAACTCCCTAAAAAGTTCAAGCACGCGAAGGTAATCGCGGTCCTTAAGCCGGGAAAGACAGGTGGACCCTTCCAGCTACCGACCAATAGCTCTGTTAAGCAACTGCTACAGGCTATTGGGAAGACTCCTTCTGTCCTCTTTTTGAGCGAGTGGTCCCTGTGGAGCAGGCGGGCTTCAGATGCGGCCGTAGCTGTAAAGATTAGGTCCTGGCCCCAGCGCCAATTCAACGTCCACTTGGGGTCTAAGGTGAGCGATACAAGAACACTTAATAATGGCCTCCCCCAGAGATCCGTTTTGACCCCCGTTCTTTTCAATCTTTACTTACACGATCTGTCGAAAACAATTTCAAGGAAATTTATATTTGGGGGTTTTGCTGCACCACGTCCGTAGGCTATACCCTAGAAACCCTACACGTGACCCCCTCGGCCCGCATGGCTAGCTACCACCCACGGAGCTGAGTCTGCATGGCGCTAAACAGCCTCTGGGCTGTGTTCCGTTAGAGTACTCCGTGAGCCATTTCCCCTTGTCCGAGTGCTTTAATATTGGTATCCTGTGGGTCCCGCTTTTGTGTTGGACATGTTAGAGGGTTGGGCGTGACAGGTTGGCGCGGAGGCCAGGGAGACCCGATGAAACGGCTCGTCGCTAGCCGCCCACCAGTTAGTAGAGGACCCGAACCCGGGCATCACTTTTAATCTCCGTCCCGGGAGGCTGTCCCGCCAACTGTGCGAAAAATCCTGAATGTGTCTATCGTGCCGGGGTAGGAGACCGGAGTGGACCCGGCATGCATATTCTCTGCAGCATTCAGTAGCAAAACGTCCTTGCCCTAATGGATACTGATGTTTTAGCACTCCTTTACATCCCCACCTTTAATACTACCACAAATAGCAAGAAAAAGTAAAAGTAAGGTTCTCTCAGCGGCACCTCTTTCCGCAGACTTTTGTAACATCAGGGGTCTACACTAAAATCTGAACGCCGTAAATCACCACCTAGAGACGGCGAAGCCCGCCTTACTTTTCCTGACGGAAACACAGATATCACCTCCGGCTGACACTTCGTATCTCCACTATCCTGGATACAAGATGGAACACAGGTTTTTACCTCGCGCTGGTGTGTGCCTCTTCGTCAGAGGTGATATCTGCTGTCGACGTCTTAATGCCATAGAACTGTGCGTGTGCGAGTGCGTGGAACCCCCCTGGGGTCTATCCCGTTTCTACGCATGCCTATTCAACAACCGTCACGGCGTAGGTTAGACAAATCGGTTATTCGAGCACATACAATGCGCTACCGACAAAGTCTTTGAGCGGTATCCTTCCGCCAAGTTGGTAGTCCTAGGAGACTTTAACGGTCACCACACTGAGTGGCTAGGGTCAAGCCGTCCTACTAACCCAGCCGGGAGGTCCGTCCATGAATTATATCTGGCCCATGGTCTCACGCAACTGGTGTCAGAACCCACCTACTTACCGGATGTTGTGGGCCGTGATCCCTCTTTATTAGATCTTCTGCTCACCATCTACCCAGACAGTTATCAGGTGTCCGTCGATGCCCCTCTTGAGACATCAGACCACTGCCTGGTCCGTCCCGAGGCGCCTTTTGCTATACCCGAACGGGCTCGTCCCAGTAGGTCACGCAAGGTATGGCATTATGGTTCAGCTGAATAGATTGCGAGAATTTGGACTGGGATAGATTGCGAGAATTCTTAGCGTCGTACTTGGCTTTGCTTTTCCTCAAATGACACCAACATCTGTGCTGCCGCTGTAGCTGATGTCATACTGCAAGGAATGGAGTGTTTTATTCCATCCTCTGTAGTCCGTCTCGGCGCCAAGAGTCAGCCCTGATACGACAGGCCTAGTGCTGAGGCAACTCGCCTCAAGCAGGGTGCTTTTCGTGCTTGGACAGAGGCTCGGGCCCAAAAGGACCCTAACACCCACATTTTGAGGAAAAAGTACATTGCTGTATCGAGGTCTACAAAAAGGGTAATGGCCAAAGCAAAATTTAAATTCATTGGCGGAATTGGGGAGTAACCCCTCAGCTACCCCTCTGAGAGCCGTGATTTTTGGTCCTTCTCCAAAGATGTCGAGGGGAACTTTTGTCAGCTACCTTTCCACCTTTGCGCAAGCCAGGTGACCAATTGGCCCACACAGCAAAGGAGAAAGCCGATCTTTTGGGTAATCTCTTTGCTCAAAACTAAACTCTGGACGATGGGGGAGCTGCATCGCCTACCATCTCACGGTGTGAGGGCCTCATGCCTGAGGTTCGTTTCACCCAAAAAATCATAAGATGTGTGCTGCTCTCCCTAGACATCCGGAAGTCCAGTGGACCTGATGGCATTCCGGCTATCGTTCTCAAAAAGTGCACACCTCTAGAACGGTGCCGTATTTATGGAAGCTAGCCCATGTGCATCCGATACCCAAGAAAGGTGATAATTCAAATCAAATTACAGGCCGTAACCTTCTTGCTCTCTAAAGTGATGGAGCGGGTCATCAATGTCCAGCTCCTTGGATACCTCAAGGATCACCAGCTGATCAGTGACCGTCAATATGGCTTCCGTCATGGTCGCTCCGGTGGTGACTTTCTTGTGTACCTAACACACCAAAAACATTAAAAAAACTCTTGTGACCTCTTTCTCTGTTTTGGAGTGCACACTATTGGATGATTTGGCAACACTGGAAAGGTATTTCAAAGTGTGGCGGCTAACTACTAGTAAAAGTAAAACTGAGGTCGGTTGTTTCCACCTCTGCAACCAATTTGCTAGGCGTGAACTCAATGTGTTTCTTGTTGGCCACATGTTGAGGCACAACTTTGCCCCGAGGTACCTTGGCGTCACTTTTGACCGATCCCTCACTTTTAAGGACCACCTAATTGGAGCAGTGCGCAAGCTTCAGACTCGTTTAAATATCATCCAGAAACTAACCGGTACTGCCTGGGGAGCAAGCGCTGATGTGCTTCGTACCTCGGCACTTATGTACTCCACGGTGGAATACAGCGCTCCGGTAGACACATAATTAAATAGGGTCATGCGCTGTATCTCTGGAACCTTAACTTCTACACCTACCACTGGCTGCCCGTGCTGTGCCAAATTCCTCCTCCTGACTTAATGAGGAAAAATACATTATAACGGGAGGCTCGGAAGATTCGCTACAGCCCCAGCCTTCCCATATTCCCGGAGTTCTTGGACACCTCAAAACTTCGCCTGAAGTCCAGAAATCCACAAAATGTGATTGCTTCGACCTTGTTTCAACAGGACTTCGACCTCAAGCAGGAGTGGTCTACCTCTAAGAGTGGACTAAATGTCAGGGAAACTGGGCTCTGGGATTATCCCAGGCTCTGTGGTGAGGGGTTCCGAGCTCCCGAGGCGTGACTGGTGTACTCTCAATAGACTCCGCACAGGTCATGGACGCTGGGCTCAGTACAGGTACCGCTGTGGGTGGATAGAGTCTCCAGCCTGTTCTTGTGGTGCCGCTGTGCAGAATATCCAGCACATTATCTCCGAGTATCCTTTAACGCGATACACCGGAGGCCCGCCCGATGACCTGATCGGCCTAAGTGACGAAGCCATTATGTGGCTCAAGGCTTGTAAAATAGATCTGTAGATTTAATTGTAACTAATATAGGTCTTAATTTTATATTAATATGCCATACGAATAAATAAATAAATAAATGAAAATAGTATAGGATATATATCATATTAGCCGAGTGGTGCCCGGCAGAGTAGAATAGCACCAACCCTTTCCACTCGTTGGTGTCGTACTAGGCGACTAATGTTTTCGAGGCAAAAGATCTTAGAGTCTTCGTAGACTGGAAAATGGGCACCAGCGTTTTCCATTATTATATTTACAACTCTGCGATCTCCAACCCGCCTGCCAAGCGTGGAGATTATGGCAATAACCTTCCCTTTCGTGGGAGAGGCCTTAAGTCCTGCAGTGGACTGTTATGGGCTGTGATGATGATATATCATATAGTAATTTTTAAAAATTGTATAGACAAGCCAAAAAATTTTTGTCCTTAAACAATTGTTTTCGAATACGTAATTGCAACATTACGCTATAAGTGTAGATAAATGATTTTATTAAGTCTTGTACGCACGTAATTCTTCATAGGAATGTTCAAGTTTCGATAAGATATCGCGTAACATAATAGCAGAAACCAATTTTCTTAAACCATACTTCAACAAAGCTTGAGCTAACCAGTCTATTGTAGCATTGTACATTTCGTGTTTGTAGAGCACATTTGCCACGTCAATGCAATCGGCAAATGATATTGCTGAGCTAAAAATAAAAAAATCATAATTGCATAACTGATCTCCAGCCTACTTGTCAAACATAGATGACCTGAGTGGTTCAGTGGTCAACATGCCAGTCGGCCCCGCAATAGGTCCCGAGTTCGATTCCCGTATGGGCAGAAATTTAAATGATGAATTTTAATTTCTGTTACCGGTCTGGGTGTTCCATGTATAATAAATTTGTATTTAAATATATCTAATAGTGTATCAGTTAGCTAGCACCCATAGTACAAACTGCTTAGTTTGGGGCTAGATAGCGCTGTGTGAATTTGTCCACGATTATTTATTTATAGAGATTTTGTTAAATCCTCTAATAATGCGGTAGTGAAAATACTAGGGCGTCCACCCGATGCGACGTTAATCCGAGAAACCTTTCCTTAACAGAGAAACACTGTTCCAATGTTTGAACTTCGAATAGGTAGATTCTTGAAACATTAGCCAATGACTGGACAAATGCAAAATCAAGACTAAGTCTATGCCCCACTATAAACTGTTCAGAAATTTAAAACAAGAAAATATTCTGAGAAAACGTCGAAACATAAACAAAATTGAGACGGTATGCTACTCACAAATGACGAAGACATATCTAAGAGATGGTAGGTACGAATATTGTAAGGAATTACTAAATTAAGAGTACCTAAGTCAGATGAAATAGGTACAATATACGATTCAAGAGCCGGCAAGCGAATTCACTACTTGAAGTGAGAAAAGCTTTAACAAAATGAACATTTATAAAGAGTTAGGCCCACACAAAATACGTATGGCTTGATAAACTTTTTAACAACGTCCTAAGAATGGGGTCCAATATCAATTTAGTTTCACTACCTTGAAAGTAACTGCAAATCTGTACAGCAACGGCCCATTAGCGGCGGTTCGCAAGATTTGGCCATTGTTACCTTTTTGCATATTTCCATCTACCGTTTGCCATATCGGTAATATTGAGTGTATAGATCATACGTAAGCGTTCCAACCCAACTATAGCTCCTTCTAAATCTTTCTTGTCAGGATAACCGCCCTTATCAATTTCTAAAGCTGAAATAAAAATAGATACTTTCCTGTTAAATGTTCCTTCATACTGCCGATGATCGTTACTCATAGCGATACCAAACCTATGATGGAATTAGCAACTTGCAAGTACTGTCGAAGGAAGGCCACTACATACCACGTTTCGAACGGAAATAATAATGAAATAATAATAAACATTTTAAACTGTTTAGGGCCAAGAGACTAGACGGTCTAATGTCCGGAAGAGTACAATATTAAACCACTGATTGAGTCGTACAAGGCGACTAATATCTAAGAGGCTAAATTTTAGTGTTAGGATATTAAAAAATGGAAAAGTATTTTTAAAAATTGTGGCTCCAACATTACCTGGACTGTTACGAATTTGTGACTCCAGCAAAATCAGGTCAACGGTTAGTCTTTTTATGAGGATGAAAGCATTAATAGGATTATCCAGGTACGTCTCCTTATCTTCTAACGATTTCGTGCGTCCTATCTTGAGAAGCTTCAAGTAGCTGATAATTTAATATAACTTAAATTATTTTATTATTTATTTTGGCTCACCTTAGCAAGTCAGAACTCCTATCTAGTGTTCGGTACGGATACTTACTATTTAAGCGTACTTATTGTTTCGGACTGTTGATAAATAAAGTTAGTAATTTGATTTATTAATTTATCTTGTCTCTCAAGAAGCGGCACCAAATGTGTCGTTGATGAATAGTAGAAATCTCCACACACGGAATGCACAATAAAAAGAACAACACACTGTGCGCGCCTATGTTTGAATTGGTAAATATTTGGCATAGTTTAATCAGAACGTATGCAAACTCTAAATTTTATTGTAATTAAGAACTAGATATAATAGGTAGATACTTCCAGTGTATGGGAAATAAAACTACGCGTAAACTGTAATCAAATAGATGATAATGAATGCTCTACTCGAATTTGCATTTAGAAATTATAATCACTTTTACTTAATAGAAAAGTCTATAAAATCAGTTGCTATCCACAGAAACATGCTTACGTATGAAATCCATCCGCTACGTTCGAGCCGACACGCATTGGATGTGCATGCACAGCCTAATTTATCTTACGATAAGCCATTGTATTTAAAATATGTGCCATTGGTGTGCCAAGTATAAACATGGGTAACTATCTAACTCTCCTAATACTCCTAACATAGAGTTCATAAGTCTCCATGCCTGCATTTATGGTCAATTTCAAGTTTAGGTACTAAAAGTATTCAAGTAAACAATACTCAAAGCATTCAACTCTATGAATTTGAAACGAACTGAGGATATATGGGGTATGTCAGTCTATGTCATAAAAAGCATTATAAAATACATAGCTGCTGAATGCTAAAAGAATTTGCTGATATTTTTAATAATAATGTAGATGAAAGGACCTTTTTTGATCTTATGAGGATTAGCAAAGTAGTCCCTCTTTATAAGAATAGTGGAAGACAAGAGACCCTTCGAATTTTAGACCTATTCCAGTTTTTCCAGTCCTAAGCAAAATGAAAAAAAAATTAGTATGCAACATGGACTGTTTCACTGAAATCATTTGGCATTACAAAGGGTAGATCTATAATTGATGCTGGCATTGAATTAATTAAACATATTTACGACGCTTGGATAAGGTCCCAAAATGCAATTGGCATTTTTTATGACCTTTCCAAGGTATTCGATTGTGTCAGTCATAATATAATAATTAAAAAGTAACGCATTACGGTTTAACTGGTAATGGTTTATTACTCTTAACGTCATATTTATACCACAGAACTCAAAAGGTGAAATTTAATTAATCTACTTCTGCTGGCTGTTCTGTTGCTATGGGCGTCCCGCAAGGCTCAATTTTATGACCTTTTCTGTTCCTCATTTATATAAACGATTTACCGTACTTTATCAGTAAGCAATGCGAGATAGTACTATTTGCGGATGACACATTTCTACTATTCAAATGTTTATAGAAATAAAACAAATTTTGACGATGTAAATGGTACTCTCACGCAAATGCACAATTGGTTTCAAATTAATAACTTGTTCTTAAATCCAAATAAAAGTAAATGCGTCCTTCGTCATGCGTAAAATGAACATATTCTAGACAAAAATAAACTGTCATTTTCTGATTCCACTTTATTTCTAGAAATAACATTGGACAGAATATTACAATGCTTCCTCATGTTTACTCAGTTAACTGTATTGGGCAAAATATTAAGTTCCGCTATCTACTCCTTAAAAAGAATAAAGAGCCTTACAAATATTGAAATAGACAGAACTGTGTATTTTAGCTACTTCCAAAGCTTCCTATGGTCTTTTGTTGTCGGGTACAACGGCTGAGATTCAAGATATCTTTGAGTTACAAAAAGGGGCCATCGGGTCCATTTACAGTTTGGGTCCACGGTCATATTAAGAGAACGTTTTAAAGAAATGGGTATTCTTACTGTGGCCTCCCAGTATATGTATTTAAATTTGAAACACACTCACAAAAACGTTGATTCCTACTGCAAAAACTTCGACAAACCCCAAACCAGCGCAGACGAGTCTCTTCAATTTTATCCGTAATATCCCACGCCTGTCAATAAGGCTGCCACAGATGTACGGAGACTTGACCGAGTACGTAACGTACCTAAGTATTCGGTCAAGTCGTATCACTCCGTACGTCCATTGCAGCATTTTCATTTCGTTTGTGCGGAGTTCACGGACGTACTACGTTAATGCTGGCCAGATTTCGCAACCATAGAGCATCACAGGCCTTGTTATGCTCTTGTAGTTGTGAGTTAATTCGAATTGAAAAAAAGACAAAAAACGTCTTAGAGAGATTTAGCGTAAGTTTTTGATAAGCCAATCGTTAATTATATTTAGGTTATTGTCTGCAGTGGTTTTGATTTCAGCCCAATCTGAACCATGAATAACGATGGCAGTATCGTCCGCATATGTAAAGATGGCGCAATTGGGGAGATTAATATTGCATAGCTGGTTTATGTATATAAAAATAGGTGATAGAGCGTGGGTAGCATTAAGTATTAATAGTCATTGGCGAAGTTAGAGGAGTGATGTCAATGTTCAGATCCCCAACAAGAATGATATTATTGATTGGACTTAAATTCCCCAGAACCTCGTCAAGACTCTCAAGGAATTTATCGAATTGTTCCCGATGGGAGTATGATGGAGATCTGTAAATTGAAATAATAGCCAGTTTCCCATCAACCACACAGGTAAGGCAATCGGCGCAATTAAAAATCTGGTTCACTTACTGCGCATGTTAAGGAAGATTTAACATAAATAATTACGCCTGCCTTTTTTTGAGGTTGCTTGTTGTACTGTACGAGTTATAGCCTTCAAGCAGTGGAATATTTGGGCATTTTGAAAGCCAACACTCTGTCAGCACTAACACGTCACAAGTAACCTTTATATCGGCAAGAAGAAGCCTTAGTTGTTTAAATTTTTTACTAACTGAACGGATATTCAGGTGTAAAATATTAAGTGACTTGTTTTAAAAGACCTAATAGCTGTTCACATATTGACGATGAGCACTGACAGGAGTTGGAGAAATCGAGAGAAACGAGCTCAGAGTTTATTTTAATTTGGTTCATCATTTTTGGAGATATAGGAACAACAATTATGGGTAAGAAAGATTATACAGTTCGTTACTATTAAAGTTAAACTATTTTGATTGGAACACAACGATACTATGAGGTAAATTGACAGTTTTAGTGTTATGGAATGACTGAGAGAGTATGTGTATATTTGCATGTAGAGTGTGTACTGTGGACATTTATTTAGAAATGTTGGATTAAAAAAGTAGAGAAGTGTATATAAATTTTAATAAAAACTATTTAATTAATCATACAGGCCGTCATAGGTAAGGTGAAACGTTTAGGCGAACGGTTTCCATGGAATAGTCATTGTTGCCGTTGAAGATGTATCAAATGTTGTTCCGATTTGTGTGATGTTTTTTCTAAGGAACACTTTGCCATTTGCTGACCAGCAGAATTCAAACTCGTTTCGCTTTGCAAATTCTCTTGTGAGACAGAACCGCTTTTTATTTAGAGTACGTTAGATAATAAACTTTCGAAAAATTGTGAACTGTTACATTTTAAGGCAATTCGGCACTGGGACAAGTTGACACTTCGCAAAGCTGTTCATTGAGGTTTTTTTTTATACGGTAGGCAAACAGGCAAGCAACTTGGTCCTGACGGAAAGTGGTCACCACTGCCTATAGACATTAGCAACACCAAGAGTATCGCCAATGTGTTGCCCACCTCTATAACACGTTGCTCTGGCAGCAAGAAGGCAAATGCCCTCCACTGTCAAAGCTCCCCAAATCCCCACCCCATGGAGCACTGGAGACCTTACTCACCGGCAGAAACACAATACTATTTAAAAGAGTATTGTTGAGCTGCGGTATTCTGTAAGGTGGAAGTACTTCACCAGTCGGGCGGCTCCAATTCGTGCGGGATACCCCGCTATGCTCTACCTCTCTTAAATGTTGTCTTAAGTTGTCAGATAACAAACCTTACCTAACCCAATTAATACCTAATGTTTGTGTTTCTTTGCAAAATAATGCGTTTAATTGTAAATTATTTCGTGAATTTTGTTTTAGTTCACAATATATATCGATAGTTTATAATCTACTGTATTTGGATTACGTCAGATTAAAAACTAACAGTTTTTACAATCTTATGATGACATAATATGTATGCCCTTGATTTTGATCGGAAATGATTTTCATCGTTGTTATTATGTAGGTATTTAAAGATTTATGTATATTATTGAGCGCGCACACTGAGCGCGTCAGTCCGGACTTGGCCTGGCGCACAGCCGTTATTCTTTGATTTAGTATTTCCAAATGTCAACAATGCATTGATACATGGTACCTATCTATTTATTATCTGTGTAAAGCTCACTGTATTAAAAATTTTAGTGATCTTGCTGTAAGTCTAAGAATCAAGGAATGGAAAGAATATGATGAAGATATTTTAGCAAAGCAGAAGGAATACGTTGTGTAGCTGCTTATTGTATAGTGTGTGTTATTTCGTTTATTTATAAAAGATAGATAGTTCTTTGTTGCTGTTATTATACGATAGAGGATTAAAAAAGGACGTTATTTGTATTGAGAATCCTTTATTTTAATTATTAGTTCTTAAAGCGCATTATCACATTCAGTGAAAATTCTCTGACTGGTACGGTATCAAAGATACAGGCCTCGAACACAGAAAAAACATGTTTACATCAGCGATGATTACGAAACTCAATTACTAAATCTGCAAAAAAATCTTATTTGATAATTAATTGCGAAAGAACGAAAAATAATTCTTCTTCCGTAGCCAAATATGAAAACGAAATAACTACTACTACTACAAAGAAAATAATAGCTCCTATAAAAAATAAATTTATTTGGTTCGCTTTCGTAGTACTCTGCTGTAGACTATCTGGAGTTTACAATGGTATTACACCTTCGACTTCTGATCTTTCGTGCATGGAGACGAAAACTCTTGCCCGGCCTCGTGCAGCCATCTATTCAAAACTGTAATAAAAATGTATTGATTACATTACATTTATTGGTACCAAGTACACCAACGTACAGGTGGTGCGGAAATGTATGCATATTGTATACCTACTCGTAATATGGAATAAGACTATTTCAGCTTTTGAAATTGCGATATCTTAAGCATATAAATACAGTTTTTGTAACAATTTTATGATGTTTTTGTTTTATCTATTTAAACAATAAAAAATGCAAAACTATATGGTACTTTTGGTTTTTTCAGAAGTAGAATCGTAATGGACTTAAGTAATTTTATTTGCAATAGCCAATTGTTATCTGTGTGCGATTTATAGTAAATGGAAATGACAATTTTAACGGGTAAGAACAAAGAAGTTGGACTAAATTCTTTGATTAAGAATATAGTATGAAAATTATCAACAGGGTTTTCTTTCGTTGTAGTTTAGTTTCTGTCTTTTTATAGGAAATATGACTTACCCCATTTATTTCCTAAGAGTACAGGGCAAGCAGCGTGCTGTGTTCTGTTATCACCTTCCCCTGTCGGAAGGATGTTGCGCCAGAATATTGCTGCTCCCTTTTTGGGGGGCACTGTCAATCCCAGCTTTGTGAAAGCAGTGCCACCCCCATAGGTCACGTCTGATAACTGCCAAAAAATTACAAACAACCAGTAATAAAGTAAACAAAATAACCAGTGAACAGTAACTGAATTGCTGTGGTACCATAGCTCGAATTCCGGTTGTCTGCTCAAGGATGAGGATGCCACGGTATCGAGGTGGTAGATTACAAGCGGGTCTCATGAATTGCCATCATATGGTTTTTGTTGGTAATACTATTACATTTTAGGCATTTGGATTGCTTCCTAATATAGTTAGTTCATGAAATAAATCATAGATGTCGTAGTGAGTTTCATCAAAGAGTAAACATAGGAGCAATTTCATACCGCGCGTATTGTCAGTGTCAGTGAAGTTTAAGATAATGTTTTTATCCCTAAACGCAAATTCTACATCACACATGAAAAGGATACATTATTTATTTATTTCAAATAAGTTTACATACACAGCTTATACTTAATTATAAACAAAACTAAAAAAAAACAGCAAAACTATATATAAAATAACAAAATATAAAGAAACAGACGGAAGGAAATCAACTATACGACATAGGTATGTCGGAGATGATCATGAGTCTCTTAGTCCATCTCATTGGCCTGGATGACGATTGGCAGCCGCAAGGATATTGGGACCAAGAACTAGAAACCATTCAGATACAAGTAAATCATTTACTTAGTTTAGGTGTCCAAACTATCAATAACTAGAATTAAGTACCTATTATTATTTGTGCAAGAGTTGCAAATATGTAGCCTTTATTTCATTTGTACCCATTTACTATAAGTAGGTAGGGAGGTATGTTGTAATTTTTAAGTAACTTGTAATTTTTGATTAATTTTATTTGAATAAATAAATTTATTAAAATTTATTTATTTATTCAAGAGCAAAGAAGCGTAAATCCTGATGCGTTAAAGAGATGCGTGAAAGCTCCAGAAAAATGTAACGTGAGTGCAGGATGTACTGTTAACAATGTGTAGGGAGTCAAGCTGTGCGTATGTGGCAACTAGCAAGAGCCCCGGCGCATCTACCGCGGATCGGTCTGATGAGATTGGCCATGGGTGGTGGAGGGTTTTACAAATAACCCGCGGGTTTCGGCTACAATTGTAAACTCGTAAATGGGGCTTTAATTTGACAACACATTCTTAAAACACTATAGATACCCCTTTATTGCTACGAAATCCCGACAAATACGTTCTGATGGCCATTACTCGCTCATGGGCGAGTCTTCTCCAGTCTTTTCCCGACATCAGAAGTGGGATAAAGATCTTCACGTCCACAATGTTAATGCTCGATCTTATTTTTTCATGCCAAATAAACTGCGTGTACGAAATGCTGAGCGGCGCGGAAGATACGACGAAATGGCAAAAGTGTGGTGCAAACACAAAAAAGAGTGCTGGTTCGTGGTTGGTCCATAATTACGTACAACTTACAACCTACAAGGCATATTGTCCGGTCAAAGTAGACAAAGAAATAGTCAAAATAACAAAAATTAGGGGAGAGCCAAATTTTGGTGGAGACCTTGGGTTCACCATTAGAATCAAAGTGTCAAAAATCCCTATCGATCCTACGTGTGCGTCAAAAGTTATTTGGGGTCAAAAGTCAAAATTTCAGGTTTTTCGGGTTTTTCTCAAAAATGGTAAGTTTTTTCAAAAAGTACTTTAGTCCATAATTGTAGATCTTAAAATTATCTACAAAAATGGTTCCCATTATTTTTTTCTAGGAATCACCATCCCTGAAATATCGTGATTTTAAGAGTCACGTTCTATGCGATAGGTGTAGCTTGCGGCTTGCGGCTGCCGTCGCCGCCATGCTGCTTGTGACGTTGTCATAATAGTTGCAAGCCACCCGTCAGGTGGCGCACCAATCGACATTCAGGCCAAAGAGATGGACTAAGAGACTCATGATCATCTCCGACAGGTATATAATTTAGTTTTTCGCATAATGTCACCCCATGCTGCGAAAACATCAAAACTTGGCGTTGATACTATAATGTTGTTGCTGGTATGTTAATATTAATGTAGATACCTATACTTGTCATTGTCGTGCATTGTCCCTCTGCAGCTTAATATTCTTTGACTTCGCTTTCGTAATACCATAAATGTACGCCAGAGGCGCTGACGGCGAGCTCCGTTTCGTCAAAGTTACAGAGCCGTCTTAAAGCCTTAAGTAACAACAATATTTGTTTGAAAGGGTATTGTGATACTGATTGGGAAGGGATTACAAGAGTGATTCCATCCCACCGACTCGTCCAAATAGGAGCGATTTCGTGGAATTTTATAAGTTATTGGTTACGCGTAATTTATCACTTAAATTATACCTATACCTTCTAGCTATAGATTATCGTGCAGGCGTTCATGAAAATGCTTTTCTTTTCAAGAAAATCGATAGGGTGTAATGAGGCCGCAGAAGGTAATGAAATATGGTGAGAGTGTAATGATTAACTTTGGAGGGTAATGATTTTGTAATATAGATAATGAAAAATATATTTTAAATATAAGTAAATCCCGTAAATGGTAATTATAAAACGATTTACGGTATTCACATGTCCAATAGAGTCGGTGGCCGAGCGGTTAGAGTATCCGACTCGTAAGCCAGAGGTCCCGGCTTCGAATCACGCTCCGGCCATGTACCAATGACTGTTTTCTGAGTTATGTTCATTAGTTGAATACTAACCGATCTTATGGTGAGGGAAAACAATGTGATGAAACCTGCGCATTCAGGCGACTGGATGTGTAACCATGATCCAATCTGGTCAGGTTCCCCTGGTAGCAGGGTCATGGAAGTCAGATGGCAGTCGCTCCACTGTAATTACCTGACCTACCAAATCCTGGATCATGGTTACGGTGGACCCCGGGCCCTCGTGCGCGAGAGCACAACCGGGACATTACCGTCAAGATGATTTCTTTTATTTACATGTCTAATAGAGTGTTAAATTATTACATATCATAAGTACGTAAACATAAATGAAGGTAAATATTAGGTTTTATTTATGAAAACCTACAGAAAGATTAATTTGAAATTAGGTTTCCCTACCTATTTAAAATTAAGATTTGGATTACCAATAAAAAAATTGTTTTTTAAACTAAATTGAGCTCTAGCTTCTATTGCTCCTCTAAGCTCTGAAACCATGCGACGTGTACCTTACTCCGAATATAGATCGTTGTTGGTACGAACCTGAACGGCGAGGTGAGCCAGATGAGCCAGGAGTTCAGCCGGGAACGCGGTGGCTTTGGCTACGGTCAGTGAAAGTTTACCCAGGGTGAATGCCTGACTAAATCGCACCGAGTCCTTGTCATATGATCCTGGTGAGTAGCATGCACAACGCTGCGAATCGTCTATTAATTAGGAGAGACAATAGTCAAAAGATTATGGAGGCAGCCACCAACGAGCTTTGGTGTAACTTTAATCATTTCATACTCAAACTCGGACGAATAGTCCTCGGCAGGTTAAAAGACGGTCGGAGAATTGTCAAGGACTCAGGAGGGCGGAAGAAACAGTGAGGTGCAGAGAGCAGTGAGGGATAAAAAGCTATACTTAAAAAAATTTAAGCGACATAGGTAATTGCACATCGGATATGAAGGTGTCTTCTTCATCATCATATTGGCGTTAAGTCCCGGTTGTGTTCTCGCGCGGCATGTGATGGGCCAAGATCCACTTTCGTCGTTTTAGTCCACTTCGTTTGGTCTCATTCGGGTCTTTATTCCTTTTTTCGAATGCAGAGAAAGATCTTCGTGCCTATGAGGCATGGCCTCGAACATGGCAGCGAGCGGGAGCTCGTTCAGTCTTCGGCAGGTGGTGAGATTATTGGCACGCATGTCACCTTTAACGACATATATCCATCGCTTCTTAGGCCGACCACTCCTTCCCGTACCTGGAGGTCATGGCCAGACATTTGTTCCTTACGTAGTTTGCCGGTCTACGAAAGACGTGGCCATACCGGCAAAAGTGACACTCTTGCACCTTATCTACGATGTCACGGCCGCCATAGCTGCCACGAGTGTGGACGTCTCGGCAATCTTTGCGTGAAACTTCACACATCCACCGCAGCATCTTCATTTCCGTGACGTTCAGCTCCTGCTCCACTGCGTATAGGAGAGCAGGTCTAATTGTCCCTTCAACTTTACCGGCATTTTGGGGTCACAAGACTCACTAGTCATGGTGCCTGTCACCTCCCGTCATTTGGCCCAAGCCGCATATATTCAGACTTTGACGTCGCTGTCGATGTCCCCGGTTGCGCTAAGTACTGATGCCAGGTATCAGACCTGAACCGAGCGCTTGACCTCATCTATGCCTATGCCAACGGGTACGGGATCTGCACTGTATCAGGTCACGTACAGATATACAGGTGTATTTGGGAGCAAAGCACCTAGCTAAAGTAATGCTAAGTGCGCAGTCTGCACAGCTAGTTCCGTTGCAGTTAGTAACTCATACATAAATTCGTAAAGTAAAGGCAAAAAGTCGAGCCAGTTTAGATGTGACGAAGTGTGCTGCCTCCGAAAACCTGGACGGCGTTTCGCTCTACAAGTGCGAACTCTATTAAAGATTGGTATAGCCATTTAAGAGAATCATCTAGGTAATAAGTACCTACGAGTATGTACCACCACCATAGCTTCATGAAAAACTGAACATTATAAGCCCGGTAACCTCTGACAAAGTGGAGAGATTACTGGCCCCTATGAAAAGTCGAATCCATCGAGTAAACAATCTCTCGATTGACCCTCAAAGACCCTCTTGAGAGTATAGCCCGGATTTAGTTAATCTTGCCATTTAAAAATATAGGATGTGAATTAACGCGAACGTGGGTCTTAACTTCAAAAGTAAACTCCCATCCATCAAGTGGCCTGCTTGTCCGTTTGCCTACCGTATGACATAACTTGTTGTTGGGAGTAGGCTGACCCGTCTCTGCCCGGTGCTACGCCCATGTTCGATGTGGCGTAGGTGACCCCTACTTCACTTTTCACTACAATTGTCATTACATTCCAAAACGATTTATTACCTTCCGTCTATAAATTGGAAGGGAATGAAATGGAAGAGAATAAAGTTTGAGCAGATTTTCTTGCTTTATTTCATATAAAATAGGATAATTATATTTAAAATGTACAATATGCCCAACTAAATACTATAATTTTATCGCTAAACATTTTATTTTATCTTACTCTTACTTAGAAAATCAATGGAATGTAATGATCACCTTCGCGTGACAAACGTCATTTCCACAACGAAAATCGAAAATATTTTTCGCACGCGTCCGTCCTTAAAGAAATATTTCGACAGACTTAGAGACACGGGAGGCGTAGGCATTGGAAATATACCAATAGGTTTGCGCGCTTAAAAATAAATTCGATTACAATTTGTATGCAAGGAAATGAAGTTTTTCGTTTAACAAAAATTAAATGCCGATTCGTTCTATGTTCCGCACTCGTCAAGAATACTATATTACACAGTATTAATGGTTATTAGATAACTTAGTAGCTCCGAACAAAAACCCAGTACTTTAACATTAGGAAAGGGAAATAATGATCTGGGAACATTCTGAAAGGCTATCTGGATGACGAAGGGAATGAAATTTTAGCATGTTTTTAGTCATTTTCTCTTTCTAGTTTATATCTAGACCTAATATGACATAAGGCCTTTCGAGCTTCAGATAAATGTCAACTGTTCCAATTAAAACATTTCGAGTAACTGCAATATTCATGTCGACTTTTGCCCTGTAAAGGGGATTTGGACGAGTCGGTGGAATCACTCATAAATGATAGGATATATGTTCACATGCTGTAATTGTATTATCATGTGGAGTTCAAAAAGCAGTCGTCTGTAACTCTGTCATCCACAGAATCTGAGTATTTGGCATTAAGCATGGCTGCGAGTAAGGCTTGTCGGCTAATCTATTTATTAAACAAGTTTGGTTTCAAAAATATTTACCCCATAAATATTTTTGTGACTGCCAATCAGCCATACTGAGTGTAGGGACAGAATCAATGAAACGAGTGAACCAAGTGGACATTCGTTTTTATTATGTTTAAAACTTAATCAACAGTAACCATTATGTAAAAAATTTTTTTGAGAAATGTTTGATGAAGTGTGGTGTAGCTTCATCTCAGCCGTTGAACAGCTACTGTGTGTGCCTAGTCTAAGTTATTAAAAATGGTTTTCTATATAGTAAATGTTGTATCAAGTATTAATTATAGTAAATGTTGTATTAAGAGTGGGTATTGTGGAGTGGCAATACCATAACATTTCTGTTGGCAGCACTCGCTGTCATTCGCTCTCGTTCACTCTCTGAGCGATTAATGTAGCTCGTGTAAGTTGTAAAACGTGTAAACTTAAACTATAGGTATACCAATTATAAAACAGAATTTTCTCATTTACAGCCTGTCGTTGCAGGTTGCCGAAAATTGAAAAAATTCAATTGCACGCGGTTATTAAGTAGGTTGCAAAGCTTAAGTATCAGTGGGCAGGCACATTGCTTACAGAACGTAGCTGTGGGCGTCATGTATAAGCGGTAGAACACGCAAAGGAAGGTGAAATCGCTCCGAAGACTTAGCGGCTCAATACCACTGGTGAGCATAATATTTTTGACAATTCACACAGCGCTTTTTTGGATCGAGTCGCAAGGATCAAGTTGATATGCCAGTGCTCCCGCCCATAGATGAGAGCAATACTCCAAAGTGCCCTGACTTGAGCTTTATAAGAGAAGTCGATGCCCCAGCGTGAAGTGTCGCTTTGATCTGTAGTTTTTTAGATTCCAACTTAACAAGTGACTGCGAAACTGAACATTACAGGAGTATGTTTTTTTTTGTCATTAGTACAGAACCCAATATTACTTTACCATTTTTCCCTGGATATACGCGTCGAAGCAACTTGCCAGGCGCTGACCATTCGGATAATTAAGATGATGGCATATATAACTGAATTATCATCGATCAGGTTCGGTACTTATTATGTTATCTGCACAAGTAGTTAATAAAAAGACTTACGTAAAACAAAATGGTGGCATATCTGTCTCCATTTTCAGTGAAATCTAACTTCTGAAATAGTTAAAAATACTATTACATGAATAATTTTAAAACCTATTACGAAATTAATTAATAGAGTCTCAGTATGTTTTTATACATGTCGTTATATATTTTATCGTTATTCTATCTAAATTTCTTCATGTTTATTTTAACTTAAGGTTAGTTTTTGTCTATATTCTGCTTTTTATTGTTAATTGCTCCCTGGTTAAATGATAGAGAAAACTTTATGTCCGCAATTCCTAATAAATAAGTATCGCGGTTATTATCGTTCATAATTAAAGTACTCATTGGGTTTCTTACCGTGTACCTTCTTTCCTACGTTCCGTGATCATTATGCATGCAACTGCGTCGAAATATCGCGCTACTCGTAAACCAAGGTCAGCGATAAGAAAACCGGTGAATACTTTAAAAATTAGTCACCTTTGACGACACTCGACAATAGATATCTACAGGCAAGCTATTTGAGTGAATAAGCACTAAAAGCAAGCAGTAAAATAATCGTAGTGATAATGGCCTCCACCTTTCTTAAATTCACCACCCACCTCAAACGAATGATCGTAGTGCGCCTCATATTGGCCTCCGATTCCGTAATTAGCCACTTGTAGACCTTCAGCCGATGCCAAGTCTAAGCCAGAAAAGTCCGCCATTCTCTTGGAGACCCGATCCACAATGCCAGAAAAACCAGGATTAAACCAGGCAGTTTGTGCAACACGGTAATCCGCATACTGATCGATAAATTTTATGTCACGCGCTCGTCTCATCTGCAAAATATGATTTTCTATAATACCAAGCGGAGGATGGAAGGTTCAGTCGTTCCAGTATGGACTCTGCGGGCGTTGGTTGTCGGTCTCGCAAGCATGCCACTGTACTAGGGCTGCTTGCTGTGGTTTTTTAAATTACTTTTTAAATATCTATCTACCACGTATATATAATCTACAAATAACTGGATACCTATTTTTATAAAAGATCATACTTATGGTACCTTAGGTTCAGTGTATTTCGACACAGCTACATGCATGCACATACACACACACTCCAAACCCCTTCCAACTAATAAACAATAATGCTTGTATTATAGTGTAGTATTCTCTTTTGTCTGCATGAAACTTTTATTTGAAACTTAAAATACGTAACAACTAGGTATCATTGTGTGGTGGATGCTATTGATATTCCTACATAAACAATAACCAGAATACGAACACGAAGAAAGATGTAAATTTAATGCACCTAGGTACCTAGTCAGTATCTCTTCGGTTCGCCGCTACAGATGGAGTTACAGTGGTGGGAGTGAGTATTTGGACGAGCACGTTCAAATCCTGTACAAAATTATGATCATGAGGGCGATTCTCGACATTAGAATTCGACATTTTCCCTAGCCACAAAACTTGTACTCAACGATTTTCCTTTTTCTTAATTCTTGTCGAAGCTTGTTTTAAATTACATTATTAATAGAGATATTTAGACAGAACAAATGTCAAATTCGAGATGTCACAGAAAGAGAATTAGCCCCAGGTAAAAATAAAGAAAAGGTAAGGAAAACTGTTGTTAATATATTGAACAAAAAACCGATGAATCAGTGAATGGCTGATGGTACAGTAAAATTATCGAGTGATGGCTATGCACCGTGGGTAAGCCTCCCATAAGGAGGACTGACGGCTTTGGGGAGATCTATGGTGGAGGCCTATGACCAGCAGCGAGCGTCATTCGGCTGTTATGATGATGATTCAAAAAATGTACCTGAAGGATTATGGGCCCTACCACCATCTTGTGGGCCCAAGCTTGCACGTGGTTCTCCTAATGGCAGATGAACTAATGCTCTGGTCAACCGACTACACTTTATGCTAACATGTTGTCCGGTGTGTCGGAAGGGAGTCGCCCTTTGTAGAAGCCAAAAACATCACAAATTTTTAATGAAGGATTCTAATATGGAATCACGGTTTCTAATAGAATAGTGGACCTTGACGTGCACATCCGTTATCGACTAAGAAGACCTACCTGACCTTGTCGTGCAAGGGAATTAGAATTATGAAATTACCTCAGGTGTTGCAATATCTATGAAATGTTGTATTTCGTCATCGTTCATCGCATCGTGCACCATATCAACATCCGGATTGATATAGAGTTGTTCCAACTTGAAGGGAGCCAGTTTCAGAAATGGATTATTTCGGTTTATGTAGAAGCATTTTAATCTGAAGATGTTAATGTGATATTAATGTTCTACTTAATGAAAAATAAAATAATTGGTAGCACTTGGTAATTGGGCTGTTTTCAGTCTCCATAGTTTCGTTGTTGCTGTAGCACGCACTTTCGTGTTGTAGTTTATTCGTAAGAGCCCAAAGATATAATTCGATGTCATGGAAAAAAGGGAAAAAATGTTACGTATTTAGGGATTACGTGTTTAAGGACCTTTTAGTGCTTTTGAAAATACTAGTAGATGACTTGATTTTAGTTCTAACTAGGAATAGATATACCTACTTGCTCTGAATATCTCTTGAAATATTCATCTCTCCTCTGCACAAGCGAAGCGAAGCGAAATACTCTGGGAACATAGACAATGTGGAAAGTCTCGGCGACGACTGCTTCTTCAAATAAAAGACAACAACATATTAATGTATTAGACTCTTACAAACGGAACACTTTATCACCACCTCTTATGCACCCTACCCCTAATACCCACAAATGCATAGCTCAGAGATAGGTATGTAGGACAAAATTGGCGCCAAACTGTCCTCTTATCCTCCTGGGAGTACGATGTTTTGGTCCTTGGTAAAAGCTGTAGAATCGAATTCATCGAAGTTTAGTCAGCTTTCTTTATCACCATTGCTGAAGCCTGCTGACTGCTGTAGAGGAGAAAACAAATTTGTTTCCTTCTTGTTTCTCGTTAGAGAAAGAGAAGCTAGCTCAGCAGGAGAAACTCCACTAATCTTACCACCGTGCTGACCAACTACACCATATGAGAAGTGTGAATATATTAAAATCCTGCGAAATCTTGTCGTGAACAACGCAAGTGTACCCGGTTGCCTCCACCTCGCGCACTATATTTCATCCCTGAAGGAGTAAAGGGGTTGACAGTTTCTACGAAAGCCCGTCATTTTCAAAGTAAGAGACATGAAGTTGTAGGAGTACTTGCGGGAGCGGGATCCGCTCTCTCAGACAATCCGGAGAGCGCGGGCTAGCCAATGAAGGCTTGAGATGTGCAACGTGGTAATTTTTAGTTGGTAGACTATCATTTTCAATGATAGGCGAGTCTCACATAATCTACTCGCCATCCTCGGATTGCGAATAGATATCCGTAAATGGATTTTCCCAACGTAATATAGTATAATATGTAATAGTTTCACGAAACACCCCAAAAGGTAAAATGGAGGTTGCATTTGCAGCAGCAGCAGTTTGCATTAAAGTCTGTAATTTCCTAAGAGATATGAAATTATATATTTAATGACAGTGAGATATTAGACGTTCCACACACAAATTCCCCAATCTACAGTTATAAGAACTATTTAATAGTTGCTGCGATGACATGATGATGATGAAGGGACAGTGCAAGGGACAGTGACGGATGAAGGAGGATAGATGAACATCGAGCGCATTATGTAGAGTGACAAGCCTGGACGGGTTTCATCTAAGAAATATAGACTTCGGGGGCATAAAAGCTCCGGAATCAGCAATAGTAGAATAGTAGAATCGTCTAAGAAGTAAATACCGTCCAGACTTATCTAAATTGGATTAGACTAAATCTCGTATCTCACTAATAAAGACCGTGAGTGGACTTTGCGTCAACCAATAGCCATCGAACAAGAATCAGAAGCGCAAGAGAAAAAAAAATCCTAACAAAAAGAAATGAGATCCCATCAAAAACAATTTTATGTAAAAATTCATCTGTACTTGAGCCTCCAGATCAGTGGAGGATTGACCCATAACCTCGACGATAGCGAGACGAGTTCCAAATTGTAGTGTTAAAAACTCTAGGCGTGTGCTAAATAAATATAAACATTTTAGCCTAAAACAGTGCTTTTATTTGTCCTTTCTGCTACAGCCTGTCTTTTTTTATTCATATATAGCAAAATAAAATCGTTAATATATTCTAACATAAAATTTCCCACATTTAACGGAACTTACTGTACGGAAATCTTACGGCTGTTATTATTGTGAAAGTCCATGTCTAACTACTTTGGAGTGAAGTAACTTGGCGCCACAAAGTCGCTTTCCGCCGTGTGTTACTCTGTATGTATTTATGTACGCTTAGATCTTTTAAACTACGCAACTGATTTTAATGCGGTTCTCAACAATAGATAACTAGTGTCAGTCAAGAGGAAGTTTATAGGTTAGGACAACACACGCACCAAGTCGTAGCGAGCCAGCTAAATATTATATAATATTTTTTTAAAACAAATGTGAAAGTATGTATAACGCGAGCTCCTACTTTTATAAGTTCTTCCGCCATTTCTCTGTAACTTTTGAATTTGTCAAAATTTTGAATTGTAACTGTGCGTCTCTCCCAGAGCTGTATATTTTTCTTATCGTCTGTAATTATATTTTTCACAGTTAGTATTATTCTGTAATAGCCGTTAATAAAATATAACCTGTATTAGTAATAATATAGTTTTTTTATAAAATCTAAAGCCTACTTCAAATCATAAAAGTGTAAAAAATAAGCTTTTATACTATGAGTATGTGTGTATCGTATCATTATTTTTAGATTAGGTGCCAACACAGTAATGTTCATCGGAGGGGGGGGGGGGGGGGGGTAAATAACCTCGGGGGAGGGGTGGCATGCTGTGAGGCACCGTTATATCTACTCCAAAATAATTATATCTAACTTACTCGTATTGTATGTTATAAAGTTCATTTTTCACGTTTTTGTGATTGGAAGTCGGTTTCATTTTATTCATATTTACATATTGTATTTTTTCATAATTTTCAATGGTATATACTTTCAAACATCATGTTACTCCTATATACTACTGGGCAGTTCCTGTCGACAAATTGCAGTAGGGTACTATCCTCTAACTCTTAATCGTTACAGAGTTCTGCGGCTTCATCATAAGCTAAGCATCATCAGATGATGACACTCTGAAGCGAACACCTAAGTAAGATACGATAACGTAAAAAACACCCCATACGTGCCTACAATGTTCGAGAATTGCTCTCGATTTCTTCAGGGTTTCATAATCAGTTCAAGATGTCTTCGAGTAATCGGGGAATATACCTACATAAAAAAAGGTGCCGACAATGAGCAGTGTTCCAATAGGTACCTATTGTCATTTAGTTTCAAAAAGCACAATTTTGGTACATTATTTTTAATTTGTATAATTGTGGCAGTGATGCAGGCAGCCAACTAATACTATCTAAACAAAAAATAAAAAGTTTGTTGATTGAAATATAACCTTTATCTACACTCATTACGTAATGATAGACGCACGTACTAGGGGGTAGCAGTCCGGACCTCACTCCGCGGGACCCGCGGAAGACCAGCGCCGCGGCTTTGGCCGCGGCTCATGCTGAGCGAGGTCCCTTTATCAACTGGGAGGGCTACAGCACGGCAATGCCAACTCGTCATTTTTAATATGGCAACAATTTGTATGTAATTTTATGTGTTGATGTATATGTCATTTCCTTTTTGTTTATGTTGTATTGTGACGTTTCTAGTTATAATAAATGAGTTATTTATTTAATGTTCCAATTACATATTCGAATACAGTCGTTTAAGTATACACTTTTTTCAAGCTAGTCTATAAAATTTAAAAAAAATACTTTACCTACACTCGTATCGTAATATTCCAATTATATATTCGAAAAAAGTCGTTTAAGGATACACTTTTTTCACGCAAGTCCATAAAATTTTAAAAAATTACTTTTCTATACAGCATTTCCCATACTAATTTCATTACAGCTGTAACCTAAAATAACTTTTTAATCATTACGCAACACTTATATTTTTTAAATTCTTATCGGGCGCCCGGACACGGCCTAATGTAGGCTGAATACCTAGATCATCATATCAGCCATAAGACGCCCACTGCTGGGCATAGGCCTCCCCCAGTGATCTCAACAAAGACCGGTCCCGTGCTTTCCGCATCCAGCTGGTACCTGCGATCCTTACCAGGTCGTCGGTCCACCTTGTAGGAGGCCTACCCACGCTGCGTCTACCGGTACGTGGTCGCCACTCGAGAACTTTACTGCCCCATCGGCCATCTGTTCTTCGAGCTATGTGCCCTGTCAGTGACCTTGGTTCGCTTGCGGATCTCCTCATTTCTGACTCGATCGCGCAAAGAAACTCCGAGCATAGCTCTTTCCATTGCCCTTTGGGTAACAGTGAGCTTTCTTATAAGGCCCATAGTGAGTGGCCATGTTTCAGATCCGTAAGTCATCACTGGCAACACACATTGGTCAAAGACCTTCGTCTTGAGACACTGCGGTAATTGGGACGAAAATATGTGGCGTAGCTTCCCGAACGCTGCCCAACCGAGTTGGATTCGTCGATTGACCTCTTTCTCGAAATTGGACCTACCTAGCCGGACTATTTGTCCTAGGTATGTATAGTCGTCAACAACTTCAAGTGGAGTACCTCCACCTGTCACTGGAGTAGGCACAACATGGACATTCGACATAATTTTCATCTTGTCCATGTTCATTTTAAGACCTACTTGTTGAGAGGCACTACAGGAGAGCATTTTGCCCAAGTCTTCCAGGGTTTCAGCCATGACTACGATATCGTCAGCAAATCTGAGGTGCGTGAGGTACTCGCCGTTAATATTGATGCCAAGTCCGTCCCAGTCCAGAAGCCTAAAGATATCCTCCAGTGCTGCGGTGAACAACTTCGGTGATATGACATCACCTTGTTCGTCTCCAGGACATGGTCTTGTCCTGGAGACGAACTGACGTGGTGGCGTTTTCGTACAAACACTTCAGAGCTTCGATATATCGATAGTCAATTTGGCACCGCTGTAGAGACTGGAGCACCGCCCAAGTTTCGATCGAATCGAAGGCTTTCTCATAGTCCACAAACGCCAAGCATAATGGCCGGATATACTCTTCGGTCTTCTGTACAACCTGCCGCAGCGTATGTATGTGGTCTATGGTACTAAAACCTTTTCGGAATCCGGCTTGTTCGGGAGGCTGGAAGTCATCAAACCTGCGTGCGAGACGATTCGTAATGACTCTCGAAAACAGCTTATAGACATGGGTCAGCAGCGATATTGGTCTGAAGTTCTTCAAGAGAGCCTTATCACCTTTCTTGAAGAACAATATGACTATGCTTCTGTGCCATGCTTCCGGCGTTTTGCCCTCGAGGATGACGGAATTGAACAGCTTCTGAAAGGTCTTAAGCACAGGTTTGCCACCAGCTTTCAGAAGCTCAGCCGTAATTCCATCATCACCCGGCGCCTTGTTGTTCTTAAGCTGTTTGAGAGCCATACTAATCTCGTACAGGCTGATGTCCGGGATATCTTCGGTGTAGTGTCGGGTCAACTTGGCTCTGGGGTCTTTTGCCATACTGGTAACAGGTGCCCGTATTGTCGTGTATAACTGTCCATAGAACCTCTTGACTTCCCTCAAAACCTCGGACTTGGTCGAAACAACTCTGCCGTCATCCGTTTTCAGTCTCGTCAACTGGCTCTGTCCAATCGACAGATCTCTCGCAAAGACTTTAGAGCCTTTGTTCCGCTCGATCCTATATGCCTTTAACAAATTTAAATTTTCCTGTTAATATTTCTGTGTAATTATTTTCGCGCTAAACATAATATTTCTTCTAATTGTTCTAATTTGTGTTTGTGATTGTTTTTTCTTATTTGAAGCAAATAAATAGGTAAATGTGAAAGTAGTGAATTTCCCGCCGCTTGATATCCTCGACGCGTAGATATAACAGAACCGACTCGCAGCTTACTTCCAGCAAAGTTGAAAAAGTTATAGGTACAAAATTTTAACATGAAAATATGAATATAGATAAAGTAGTGTATGCAACTGCATATAATTAGGTATTAAAACACTCGTGTCAAACTATTATCATATTTGGCTACGCCTCGTATGATATACAGACACTCATGTTTTTATACCCCATTTTTATATGACAGTTGCATAAACTACTATCATGGTACAACATTTCCCATACTATTTTTATTTCAGCTGTAACGTAATATAACATTTTCATTTTTTTATATTTTGTCAGGCGCATGAACACGGCGAAATGTAAACTGAATACCTAAATGTTTTCAACAAATCGAACATTCAAACTCAAAATTCAAATTTCCCTGTTCATATTTATGTGTAATTATTTTCCCGCTAAACAGATATTTTTTGTTATTGTTGTAATTTGTCTTTTTGAAGTTTTACTTGTTTGAAGCAAATAAATATATAAATGTGAAAGTAGTGAAGTGAATTTCCAGCCGCTCGATATGCTCGAACTGACTCGCAGCTTACTTCCAGCAAATTTGAGAAAATTATAGGTACGTAATTTTAACATGAAAATATGAGTGTAGATCGAGTTGTGTATGCAACTGCATATAATTAGGTATTAAAACACCCGTGTCAAACTATTATCATACTTGGCTACGCCTCGTATAATAAACAGACACTCATGTTTTAATACCCCTTTTATATGCCAGTTGCATAAACTACTATTAAAGGTTGAAATAAATGTAAATTAAATATTTATAAAAGTTCATGTTATGTTTCATTTTAATGCAAACCTTTCATTTTTACATTTAATGCTTTCGATACATATTGGAAAACTGCTCATTGAAAACAGTCCTCCTTTTATGAAGTCGGTTAAAAAATCATGCGTTTAACGCTTGTGTACTGTGTAGTTACACTACTTGTTTACTGCTACAAACTTATCTGGCTCAATACCGGCGTCACTGTTGTTGAATTTATTAATTCCGTCAAATGATATTTCTATTGGCGACACTTCTTTCCAGTTTTAGTTACCTGTACAGTAAGCGTGCACTGCTACAACCTTATCTTCCCAATGACGGCCTCGCTGTTGTTAAATTTAGTATTGTTGCCAAATAATATTTCAGTAGCGACACTTAGTCCCAGTATTGGTCACCTGCGGGGCTATTGTCTAATTCAGTTGGCAACTGAATTTGACACACGATAATTCTATACTACGTCATCTACGTTGGCCACTGTCTATAGCGTCTACCAAATTAGAGTAGTATAATGTCAAATTCAATTATCCACTGAGATAGCCAATAGCCCCGCTAGTGAGATAAGTTTGTGGTGCAATGGGTGTATAACTTGATATAAGCCTTGTATAGTGCTACAAACTTATATGACCCTGTAGCCAAAGATGGAACCTAGTGACATTTCCTTCAACAGTGCCGCTGTCACGGGGTCAGCGGCCTTAGCCAAGAGGTTGCGTTAGTCTACAATCGTTAATCTACAATCGTTTGTAGTAGAAAAAATGTATGGTATTTGACATAAGCTAACGTTATCTGACATAAGCTGTTTGTGGTAGAAATTCTTGGTCCATAGATAATTCACGTACTTTCGGTGTATAAAGGAGGCGGAGTGGCGGATGAACCTACACAATCAGAGTCAATGTAGATGTTGGTAGAAATAGTCGAACTTCGAGCTGTCAATTTTCTACCATACAAGCATCACGCAAGCGGAGCTGTCAAAGATGGCTAGACCAGCAGAGGAGTTTGTTGCACTATACAAGGCTTATGTCAAAAATATTTTTACTCGCGTTCAACACATGATCAACGTATGAACAATTTTTATTAGTAAGACGGGATAAATAAACCCTACTTTCTAAAGTACCTAAGCTTACCTAGATCTAAAAGTAGTCTTGGTTTTGAATAATGTAGTTGCATTCAGGTCCCTGATCCACAAGGTATTTTTTGCAATGTTATCTATAGGTACAATATGTTGTTACGTTGTTTACTCACCTAATTCTTCATAGGAATGAGTTAGTCCCGATAGGATATCAAGTAACATAACAGGGGAGACCAATTTTCTTAAACCATACTTCAACAAAGCTTGAGCTAACCAGTCTATTGAAGCATCGTACATTTCTTGTTGATACAGAACTCTTGCCAGGTCAATGCAATCGATAGTTAACATTAGGGTGCTGAAAAATAAAAAGTATTAATCACATAACTGATCTCCGACCTGCTTGTCAGACCTGCAAATTATGTTAAAATTATGTTGACATTGAGGAAGGTATAATATTGCTGTAATACCTCCTAGTCCTAGTCGAACCTCCTTCTACTCACGCGCACCGCACCGTTTATAACTCCCCGCTGTTAATTTGCGATGGCATCCAAAGTTGTGAAGTGTCCAACGTGGTAATCAACGAGGTGCTGGCATTTATTTGCAATAAGATCATCGTAATGAACGAGCAAAGTATTAGCGAGATCTGTGTTAGTGCTTTTGATGAAAACGAAATCGTGTGTGCTAAAACTTAGCTATTCGAGTCCATATCCACAACAAAGCGTAAAAATATAAGAAAACGTCAAGGGAAATCGTTGCGAGTTATTGATGATATTATCTGCGTGCTCAAGGAAACAGATCCTGAAGACATACCTACCTTTGTGGCGCGGGATTTGCACAAGTTACCGCCAGTATTATTCGACAATGTAGATGTGACCCGCTTACTAAAAGACTTACTGGTGATGAAGGATGAGAAACAGCGTGTGCGGGACGAATATGCCACTGTAAAACAGGTTAAGGAGCTGCAATTTGAACTAGAGGAGCTGAAAAACGCATCAATTGTAAACAATTTATCTATTTACATTTACAACGTGTCGATGGACACGTCAGTGTGTGACATCATGACATACGTGAAGAATAAGACCAGCATAGAGGTACGTGTGGAAAAAGTGAAAATGAAAATAGTAAAGGGTTATGTTGCATACAAGTTGTTCGTTCCCAAGCATAAGCGGGACATATTCCTGACTGATGGGGTATTGTTTCGCCCATTTGTGGATTTTAGTCAACGATGAGTGAGAAATACTTCTCATCGGGATGTACGAGTGGCTAAAGGAACATTCAAATAATAATTAATTTGGCTGTTGTTAACATAAACAGATTGATATCATTTAATTGCAAGAATGTCGTGAGAATGTCGGCGGACATTGTGGCGCTCCAGGAGGCTTCTTCCTCACGACCTGCCGCTGCTGGGAGGTATCGACGATGCGTTCTCCTACATCGGGAAATGGTACTCCTGCTGTGGACACCGCGGAGGGGGTGCTGACCGGCCGCCCGTACGGAGGAGTAGCTCTGCTGTGGAGAAAGGCGGCGTACCCATCCGTGTCAGTGTTGTAGTGTCGCAGTGTGTGCGTATAGCGGCGTATACTATTCCTAGTTTAACTTGTAATAGGGTAAAACAGGGCGAAAGAGACCAAAAGCAGATAAACAAATATTTTAATTACTGTAATTCACAACTAAGAGAGTTAGATTTTCCGTCCGAATTTCGTAAATGTGCTGACAATGTGTGTAATAATGAATCACATAAATTGTTGTTAAATGAAATGTACCTGAAAATTGTTTATATATTATCTTGGGGCGCGGAAATGAGTTATAATGTACCTAAGAGGAAACATATAAAAGTGTGCCCGGCTGGAATAGGTACGTGAGTGGGGCTCATAGGGAGGCTCGATTTTGTTTTCAGACGTGGATTTTATGTGGGAAACCGAAGTCGTGCTGTGTGTATAATAGAATGTGTGAAACTAGGAAATTATTTAAATAAATGGTGGAATACTGTCAAAATAATAAGCAACAGATAAAAATGGATAATATTGCAAAACATCACAAGGATACGAATTTCAGCAAATTCTGGAAATCGACAAATATATTAAACTCTTTGAGTTCGAGTCTCCCTGTGAGCGTAGGCAGTGTTCGTACTGCGCGAGACATAGCCGGCCTGTTCCAGCGCCATTTCATGGTGGAGTCACCTCTCGCGCCGGCGCCGCCTAGGGTGCTCGCTGCTAAAGGTCTACAGGGAGGCGTCAGTATAAGGTTTACAGCCAGGGATATGGCCGCCGATATTAAACGGATGGTGAGAGATAAGTCGCCAGGTCATGACGACCTCAGCATCGAGCACCTGAAGCACGCCGGTGTACATCTACCGAGAGTTTTGGCTATGTTATTCAACTTCTGTTTGGGTCATAACTACATGCCCGACGACCTTTTATACACAGTGGTAGTACCAATATTGAAAATAAGTCGGGAGATGCGTCCGATGTAAACAACTACAGGCCTATCTCACTCGCAACTGTAATAGCTAAGGTACTGGATAGACTGCTCGATCAACAGTTTGAAAAACACACACTTAAATGATGCTCAGTTTGGCTTTACGCCTGGCTTATCAATTGAGAGTTCTATCCGCTGTCTCAAGCAGACTGTTCAGTACTACACGGCTAGAAAAACTACTGTGTATGCTTGCTATTGAGATCTTTCCAAGGCTTTTGACTTAGTCAATTATGACAAGCTGTGGAGCAAGTTGCACAAGGAGACGCAGTTGCTGGGCGAGATAGTGTCATTGTTTAGGTATTGGAACAGTCACCAGATGAACAGCGTGCGGTGCGCTCCCGCGCACTCGGACGCGTAAAGGCTGGAGAGCGAGGTGCGGCAGGGGGGTTGAGCTCGCCCCGGCTCTTCAACCTGTACGTGAACCAGCTGATCGGCGAACTCACCAGCACCAATATCGGTTGTTCGATAAGTGGGGTGTCCGTTAATAACATCAGTTATGTGGACGACATGGTGTTCTTGAGTCCGTTGATCGGTGGGTTGCGCTAGCTCCTTCGCATCTGTGAGTCGTACGCTGGGGCCCATGGGCTCAGATACAACCCTACGAAGAGTGAGTACATGATTTTTAAAGCAGGCACTAAAACCTACTCCTCTGCATCACCCATCACCGCTTTGTGGTGCAACATTAAATAGGGTAATCAAGTTCAAGTATCTGGGTCACTGGGTCACGGAGGACCTGTGTGACAGTGAAGACATCGAGAGGGAGCGCAGGTCGCTGTCTGTGCGGCGTAACATGCTCGCACGTAGGTTTGCACGTTGTCAGTCAGCAATATACCTGCTCTTTTCGTATAGTTTGATATCGTTGATAAATAAATATATCATCGCACCGCTCGCCACCGACAGGGAGTTCATCCTCACACCTTGGAGCCAAATTGGTCGCGAACTGTGCGGTTCCAAAGAATCTTTTTCCCACGCACACTAAGGTTGTGGAATGAACTACCTGGAGAGTACAACATGAAGTTTTTCAAGAAATGGGTAAAACGGTTTTTACGGGGTCGACAACGCGTGGGTGATGCCCCCTGGTATTGCAAACGTCCATAGGCTGCGGTGACTGCTTGCCTTCAGGCAGGCCGTAAGCTTGTTTTCCGCCTTAGTGATATAAAAAAAAGAATTATAAATACGTAATATATCGTGAAATATATAAATATAAGCGGCAACTCATGAGTAGTAAGTGTGTACAACATTTAGCAACTTATATAGTGATATTTTACAATGTGGACATTTTGCGATCTGGACATTTTGCAACCTGGACATTTTGCAACCTGGACATTTTGCAACTTGGACATTATGCAACCTGGACAACAATTTTTAACTCGTTGTTTTTTGATTTGTTGCTTAATTATTTACGTGAACGGGACTGAAATTATTTTAAATGATAGTAAATATCATCTCGTATAGTATTTTGTTTCCATTTTACCACATTATAAACGTACTTTTCTTTGATTTATATTTTTGTGATACATCTGCCTCTGGGGCAAGTGTTAACAAATCGTATGAGGCAAGTATTAATAAGTACCACTCAATGAAACTCTTCGAATCTCATTTCGAATAAAGATTTTTTTATGTAGTGACTTGCTATGGAAGCAAACAAGCAAGCGGGTCACCTGATGTAAAGTGATAACGGGGATAGACACTGTAAATTACGGGACGTTAAGAATAATTTGCTTTTTTCATAAGCGCATTTTTAGGTCGATCGAATGTAAATACCTCTATATACCTAACCCAAATAGCCCACCCCTGACCGCTCCCGGCGCAAAGGTGCCCATCACACTCGCCGCATTACCGCGCTTAATCGCAATCTCTCGAAAGTTTCAAAATCAAAATGCGAAACGGATCGTCTCTATCTACGTTCATTCCATGCCCCCCTGCCCCTGGTATTGCAAACGTCCATAGGCTGCGGTGACGGCTTGCCTTCAGGCAGGCCGTAAGCTTGTTTTCCGCCTTAGTGATATAAAAAAAAGAATTATAAATACGTAATATATCGTGAAATATATAAATATAAGCGGCAACTCATGAGTAGTAAGTGTGTACAACATTTAGCGACTTATATAGTGATATTTTACAATGTGGACATTTTGCGACCTGGACATTTTGCAACTTGGACATAATGCAACCTGAACATTTTGCAACTTGGACATTTTGCGACTTGGAATTTTTTTTAGCAGTGGACATTTTGCAACTGGGACATTTTGAGACTAAACGTTTGGCGGCAATCGGCCTTTATTACATACCCCCGTTAATACAAGCCCCTGGCTCCCCTACCTATACAGAATTATTTTTTTTGGCAAAATTGTAGATATTACTTTAATGATAATTTTTCAAATTAGTGTCTCCGCCGAAATTTTTTTAAGTTTGTGAAATAAAATACTTATAATTTTCTTTGAAACTAAGGGAAAGATCTACTGCCCCCACGTCAAAACAAAGTAATTCAAAATTTTAATGTATATTGCCTTCTTGTAATTAATCGAATTACTGTTTGGAATACATTTGTAAAGTACCATTATCTTTGGTAACGGTCAACTTTTTAATTACCTTTTCGCGCTATTCAATATACCGTTCGCCATTTCTGTGATGTTGAGTTTATAGGTCTCACGTAGACGTTCCAACCCAATCGTAGCTCCTACTAAATCATTCATATCGGGATATCCATCCTTATCGATTTCTAAATCTGAAATAAAATTAGATACTTTCCTATTAGGCGTGGATTATATCAAGCGTAGGCGTGGCATCAGCGATGCAGGTTGCGTTATGCTGTCAACTCAACATTGTTGAATTTTAAAAGCGCGCGTGGTCCTTCATGCGCTCGACAATAGTTACTCGGAGCGATACGAATCATTAGATAGACATTACTACTTGTAAGTACTATTAAAAAAACGCAACTACACCTCAAATTTCAAGCGGAGAGCAGTAACGAAATAATAGAAGACAGTAATAAACTGTTCAGTACCTGGAATCCTGGCCGTTTAATGTCCGATAGTGTACAATATTGCACCAACCTTTTTGACTTACAGCTCAAGAGCTGTAAGTCAAGAAGTTAAATACGAGGCGACTAATCTCTTAGAAGCTAAATACTGGTGCTACGACCTCCGAAAATGAATGTGTATTTTTTTAATTAATGGTTATACGGCAGACAAGCAGGCAAGCGGGCTACCTGATGGAAAGTGGTCTCCGCTGCCTATGGACATCAGCAACACCAGGGGAGTTGCTGATGGAATGCATTTCCCGCCTCTACAACACCCTCTACTATACCTCTTGAACATTGATTTAATACTAACCGTAGATAGCGCATGAACGCTTGAAAAGTGGGCCGAGGAAGGACTGCTTAATCGCTAGTCAAGCAGTCCTTTTCCTTAGTCCGTCATTAGCCGTCGACACGTAAGCATGCCCAAGTGCGCGTTCAAAAATTGTCGAAACAATAGCCTTAAACGACGAAAAAAGGATGGGATTTCATATTTTGCGTGAATAAACACATTATACATCTTATCATGCATAAATATAGCGATTTACACATAAGAAACCATCAAAAATAATTATTTTAATCATAAACATATTGTCAGTGTCAGACATCACGTCAGTTGTCTCATTCATGCGCATGCGTTAAGGCGAAAACAAAATGCACACAAAATGAAATGGAGTCGCAGCATTATCCACAGCGCGAAAAGCAATTTTGAGCTTTATGAGTGTGAAAAAAAGTTGATATTTGGTAAATACGATACTGTACGTAATGACATTTTGATTCGTTCGTGCGTATTAAGCTAATAAATTGGTACGTACAAATATAGTATAGTCAATTAGGCGACAGATTTCAAGCGCATTTTTGTATGAAGTGCTTTATCTACGGTTGGTAGTAGATCAATGCTCTTGAACGATTCCATGTCAAAGTCAAAAAAAAATAACACATTTTTAAACATTGTGACTCCAACGTTACCTGGACTGTCACTAATATGGGACTCGAGCAAATCCAGGTCGAGGGTTAGTCTCTTTATGAGTATGAAAGCATTGATAGGATTATCCACGTACGTCTTCTCATCTTCTAACGAATTCTCGCGTTCTTTCTCGAGGAGCTCCAAGTAGCTATTAAAAATACAAGATTAGGTACGTAAATAAACTTATTATTTATTTTTGCTCACCCTAGCGAGGCGGAAGTCCTAACTGGGTAGTATCTAAATGCGAATTCTGAGTTTAATAAGTCGAATGTGTATCTGATTATATAATCCAGTAAGAAAGTTTAATATTACTTAGAGTGATAGTGGTACCCACTGTTCAAGCATACTCATCTTTTCGTACTGTTGATGAACAAAGTTTGTAATTTGATTTATTAATTTATCTCTTGTCTCAAGAAGCGCCATTATTCGGGTCGTTGATGAATGATAGAAATCTCCACACACGGAATGCACAATAAAAAGAAAGACAAACTGTACGCGCCTATATTTTAATTTGTAAATACTTGGCATGGTTTAATCGGAAAGTATATAATTCCTTATATTATTATTGTGTTTAGAACTGGAGAAATCATAGATATTTCTAGTGTACTTATGTGAAATAAAGCTAGGAGTAAGCTGTAATCAAATGTTGAACAATGCATCGAAATTAATTCGTTCCTAACTTCGATTGTACCCTAACAAAAAACACACTACTGCAATTTTAAGGAAAAAAGGCTTTTCTTTTAAGTTTCCTTCTCGTTTTCTTGAACTTCAAACCTGTGATGGTTGAGTTGATTGGAATAAGTACTCGCATGATGTACCTTTAAGGAATTATTATCTCTTAGGCCACCGACGTTCTAATTGTGTACTGGTCATTCACTGCGTGATTCACAAGCAGCATTTAGTAGCAAAAAAGCTGAGTCCTAGATGGCATAAGTCTTTACAATATGTAATAAATGCTATCAACAAGATTCGAAGCAATTCTTTGAACTCTCGGTTATTTGCTCAGCTATGTGAGGAAAACGACGAAGTCTTTACTCGATTACTTCTGCACACTGAAGTTCGCTGGCTATCAAGAGGCTCTTGCTTATAAAGATTTGCAGCCATTTTTAATAATAATAATAATAATAATAATAATATATCTTTATTTCAGGCAAAAAACCCATATGTTAAACAATACATAATAATGAAATCATTGAAATAATAATAATTAAAATTGAGAATACAATAAAAATAAATTTAAATAAAATTGTCAATCCTACAGCTAAAACACAATTAAAAACTTCACTAATAGCCATTATATTATTGGTCAATCACTGGTCATTTTCGATTCGCACTGCTGTGTGCAGAGAGCCAGCTACGGTAGATAGCGGTGTCCAGGTACTCACCCATCGTGCGGAGAATCTCGTTGTTCGAGCTATGAATACGCTCCCAAAATGAGGCGATTCTTGTGCGTAGTATCGCGAAAAAGTCTGGGATACCGGCCGAGGCGAACATGCCCGACGCGCTACAGTATCTCGGGAGTTTCATAAGGGTGCGGTATGCATCATTATACTGCACCCTTATAGTCGAGTAAGCACGTCGAGTGTAACTAACCCACAGTTGACATGTGTAGAGATTTTGACAAAATGCTCTATACAGTGTCATCTTAACCTCGTCGTTACACTGCGTGAACCGGCGCGCGAGCATGTTGCACCTCACTGCCAGGGCTCTACGTTCGCGCTCTATGTCACCATCATCATTGAGATCCTCCATCAGCACGTGCCCTAAATACCTAAAGACCGCCACCCGCCGCACCTGCGATCCATATAACCACACCGGAGGCACGGTCTCCGGGCCTCTTCCACTCTTAAAAACAAGAAATTCTGTTTTGGAAACATTATACGTAAGTCCATGACTTAGCGCATAGTTCTCACACAACGTTAGTAACTTCTGTAATCCCGCGACTGAGGGACTGAGGAGCACCATATCGTCTGCATAACTTAAATTGTTTACACAGATGCCGCCCACATGACAGCCGATTTTGGTGGCCCTCAGCTCCTCAATCAGGTCATTAACATATATGTTAAAGAGGTCCGGAGACGTGAGTCCGCCCTGACGCACACCACAGTCTAGCCTATATTCGTTAGACTGTGCGTCGCCCCATCTCACAGTGCTCGTTTGGTTATCGTACCAGTGCCCCAGCAGATTAACTATCCTACCTGGTACCCCAGCCTTTACAAGTTTTGACCATAGCAAATTATAATTTACCAGGTCGAAAGCGCGACTGAGGTCCAGAAAACAAGCGTATACACTTGTATCCCTGCTCGTGTAATACCTAACGGTATTTTTCAGACTGAAGATAGCTGAATCTGTCGAAACACCGGGACGAAAACCAAACTGTGCATCACTGATACAAACTTCTTTCATTAATATAGGGCGTAAAAGTTTTTCGAAAATTTTGCCTACAATAGTACCTAATGATATAGGCCTATAATTTTTAGGGTTTGACAAATCCCCCGTTTTATTTTTCGGTATTGGAACTACCACAGTCTTCATGAGGTTCTTAGGTAAGTAACTATATTTAATACACAAGTTATAAAGTTTAGTCAATATAGTAAAAACACTATCACTCGCGTACAATAAATGTTCAATGCTCAGCCCGTCGTGTCCCGGGGACTTTCCTCGTTTCATCTGCCGTATTACCTTCGCAACGTCTTCTGGCGAGAACTCTATCGGGTCGCCCTCCAGGACAAGCGGCGGGCTGTCACCAACCTCGTTGCCTTCTACTGGCAATGAGTCAATTTTAAAAATATCTGCAAACAAATTTGCAATTTCAGGGGACGTTTGGGCCTTCCCAACACTTATTGGCAGCGTAGGTTTGTACGATAGTTTTTTTGTCGAGTTCCAAAATTTTACAAAATTCTTGTTTTGTCTATGTAAAGCTAAAATGTCCATTTTAATTTTCTCCTCATTATTTTGACACCATTTTAGTCGAGTTTTAAAGTTTTTACGGCTACATATCATACTTTCATACATTACACCCGACTTAGGTTTCCCTGCAAACAACCAGCATTGATAGTGTAATCTAGCTTCTTGATGACTTTCTTTGACGTGGTAGTTCCAACCCGTCACCCTTTTTTGCTTTCTCTGTGCACAGCAGTGGTAACCGACGGTACGTATGGCTGCCTCTTGTAAAATATTAATAATATTATCATAAAATTGGTCAATTAAAAATAAATGATTTTTACATACTATACAGGTATCACAGTTTGAACATTGACTAGCAATAGCTAAGTTTGTTAACTTTTTATAACAGTACTGTCCATAAGATTTAATCTGGTCCTTGTCCCGTTGACCCCACTTTATTTTATGCTGTACAATACAACCCCCATTATAATGTGACTTAAACCTAATCTTATCTATATTAGACCGTATAAATAATGGGTAATGGTCTGACCATCCAACATCATAGTCAATCCAAATAGAGGCGATGGTGTCATACGCCGCACTGGTCGCCACGCAGTGGTCCAACCACCGGTGTGCCCCATTAGCATCGCTAACGTATGTGTACGTCCCGGAGTCCACTCCCAGCAGCTTGAGGTCAGCGCACACCAGAGTATTCTCTGCACAGAACGAGGACAGTTCGTCACCGAAACCAGACCCCGGATGCGCGTTGAAGTCTCCAACGATAAAAGCAGTCTCAAGGTCGGCACCTTCTATCAAAGCCATGATGTTGGCTAAACAGTTCGTAAATTCTGGGAGATTTTTTTCATTATCTGTCGGCATATACACGTCTACCAGAAGTAGCTGACGACCATTGCCGAGGTCGATCCTAACAGCTGCTAGTCGATCGTTGTCGCACTCGACAACCGTCACCATTGGGAACACAGACTTGCGCCACAGTATGGCCAAGCCTCCATAAGGACGCCCTCTCAGGACACCCGCCGACGTATCCACAGATGATTTTGCCGTACACCCAAACTCCTCGTCAATCTCATGAACGAAGTCGATGTCGTGGGGCAGCAGCCAAGTCTCCTGCAATGCGATTATGTCTGCACTTTTACATAGGTTGCGCACACGCTCAATAGACCGTTTAATGGAACGGCAATTGAAAGAAGCCACAGTAATTTTATTTTCTGTTTTATTCATTATTCAGATGATTGGTGACGTTCTTTGCACTTGTCCTAATTGCTCGTTCTCGGTAGCGCCTGTACACAATCCCTGTGGGCCAGAAACTCGCGTCCAAGAACGTAGTAAGCTTACTGCTAGGTATCGTTACTTTAAAAGAGTTAAACGTTGTTTCATTATTTTGTGGCAGAAGTTCTACTCTGCAGCACGTCTCTCCCATTTCCTTAATGTGATCGCTAATGTCGGACTCCTTGACATGTTTTTTCGCCCGCGATACATAAATCGAGGAAACGGTTTCGGCCACTTCTATTCGCGTTGTGGTTAAAGTACCGCGCATATTGCGGTTCTTTGGTTTTTTATGTGATACTACAGTAAAACCCTCGCCATCTACTGCAGCAGGTCGTCGCGAAGCACCCTTATGCAGCTGACGCGTAGGCTTTCTAATGACAGTGTCCGCATAATTCATTGCGCCCGGCCGTACTATATCTCGGTACGTAGGTGTATGTACAACAACAGCTGACGGCGACCCGAGCTCCGCGGCCTCCGGTACCTGCGTCCGCGGTGACAATAAACCGGTCCCTGTGAGTAGCGGCTCCTGCGACGGCGGGGACAGCGCGCGGCGACGTCGCGGTCTCACGCTACGAATGATGTCCGCGCGCTCCGTATTGTTATAGTTTTCACTCGCATTTGTACTTGCCGGGACAATTAGGGAAATTTTGATTTGTTCCATCTCAGTTTTTAGATACGTGATGTCCTTCAACAGACGCGTTACATCGACGTGATCGAAGGACACGGGTGGCAATTTATTTAGGTTCTTAGCCACAAAAGATGGCTGGGTCATGGGATCGGTTTCTTTGAAAAGCTTAATAATATCCTTTACATCTTTCTTCGATTTGTCCTCACCCTTCCTGTTAATTAAACGTATTGAGCTCTCTATGGCCTCGTAAGCCACTGTCTTCCCACTTTCGACTTCACTTTCGGAAAAGTTCGTCACACAAATTTGCACTAAACTGCGCTCGTCTAAAACGTCAATTTTATTTTGTATAAATGTTAACAGTTCATTAACTTTTTGAATCTGTGTTGGAGTTTTTACAAGAAAAAGATCCGAATTTGAAAGAAAATCTGAACAATTGTAAAACAGATATTTATTACTTGACTGATATCTTTGGAATGTTCAACAAAGTTAATTTGCAACTGCAGGGTGACGATCTTAACTTGATTAAAACAAAATCAATAATATCGACCTTCGTAGGTAAACTAATATTTTATAAACAAAATTTAGTCAGAAAAGAATATTCGCAGTTTCCGCATTTGTCAAAATTACCAAAAATGCTTCAAGATGATGACATTTTATTATATGTCACTCACTTGGACGCATTACACAAGGATTTTACGGAGAGGTTTGAGGATCTCTTAAATTTACAAATTCCTCAATGGATAATAAATCCGTACAATACCACAGCCATAAAAGAAGCCAATGTGATAATGCAAGAAGAATTGATTACCATCAGCACAGACGAAGATCTTAAGCAGAAGTTCAACCAAGGCTATCAGAAGTTCTGGTTGTAACGCAATATTGAAACACAGTATCCTACATTGTGGAACATTGCTGAAAAATACCTTATCGCTTTTCCATCATCATACCTAGTTGAAAAAAGCTTCACTGTGGTAACAAACATTTTGACGAAACAAAGAAACCGTTTGAAAATCAACGAACGTGGAGATTTAAGGCTGCAACTCACCAATATTGAACCGGATGTAGCTAGATTGGTAGATAGTCACCAGGTTCATCCATCACACTGAATGTTTTATTTTCTCTTTGCGAATTAATACTTTTTTAAATATAATTTCCTACCTACTTAAAATTCTTTAAGTACTTAATTTGTAATAATCATTATAAATTATACTTGATATTTACTGAATTGTATGTCTTTTTATTTTGTTAAATTTTGATGAGAAAATGAAGTCAACTTTACTCAATTAACCAAGTGCACAGTTTTCCAATTGGTACCTTAGTACCTAGGTATTTTGTATCAATAGAAAAAAACTAAAGATAGGCCCCCTTATTTATAATAGTCTGCTAACTTAAAGATTGCTAATTCTCACTCTGTCTTCTTCTATTGACCTAAGTCAGAATGAAAAATAACATTCTGTAGCAGCTGTTTTAAGTTAGCGGACCATTATGAATAAGGGGGTTGATCTTAAAAGTAGGTAAATTGGCCATGGAGGTCTGAGGTAACAGTTCATTTTGGAAAAGGGGTCACTTGTACAAAATAGTTTGGGGATCCCTGATTTACATACTAGAAATATGCTTGTTTGTTAAAAACAACAAACAGTTTTTTACTAACGTCAGTGCAACAAAGTCATCTATACGTTCGCAGTACAAGTATGACATATGTGCAATACGTGCGTCTAGTGCGATCTCAGAGAAGAGTCCGTACGTAAATGGTGTCAGAGTGTTTAACCACCTGTACATATTAAACTGTTGCAAGGAAATAAATTCAAGACAGAACTTAAGAATTGGTTACTGGACAAAGCATTCTATACCTAAGCTAGATGAATTCTGGCAGTATAAAATTAGTGACATGTATTCATGTTAAAATTGACATTACAATTAAATTCTGACATATTTTTATTTTATACATTGACATTGAGATACTTATGAACAGGTGAAAAATGTTAATAATAATAATTTATAATTTGAAATGGTTGACATTTAAATATGACATAATTTTTTAATACCTACCAATATTAAGATAAATTTAATAAGTAGTAGCATGTTTATCTTTTTTGTTATAATTTTGATTTGTAATATATTTATTGTACGTCCGAAATGGAAAATACCCACTGTTCGAACTATTACTTTGTATAAGAGCTACATACCTGTAAACACACAGTTCAACAATAAATAATTTCTGATTCTGATTCTGCTATCCATACAAAGCAAGAAATCCATCCGCTATGTTCGAACCGATTCCGACGCATTCGATGTGCGTGAACAGCTTAAATTACTATTAAATTAGTCATGGTAAAGAAAATACACTCACCGTCACAAAATCTAGTGAACCTACAAAATCGACCTAAGTCCAAACACACAATGAGATGTTTCAATTGACCTGTTTAGTTATATAATCGTGTAATTTATGATTACCTTTTTATATGACTTACTTTTCCTACAATTGCAGTACTGGCACATCTGTTATTTAATTGAGATAATCATAAAATAATTTGTATGAATGTTCATCGATATTTCTGTTCATAAAAAGTTTGGCTCAGGCAACTAAATAAATTGAGGGGAAAAAATTACTTTCATTTGACATAATTATTATTAGAACCTAGCTTTATATTACCGGCTATAAAGGCTTAACTATGGAAAATTCAATCGACATGAGAAATATCAACACTACATTGAGACGTGGTACCTATTATCCGTGATCGAAGGAAAGTAATGTGTGATCCAAAGCCCAAAAAACCAAAAATTTTTAGGGTGGAATGGAAAAATTATGATGAAGATATTTTGGCAAAGCAAAAGGAAGCCGATATATTGTTCATTGCAAGGTGTGTATGTTATTTCGTCAATTTATAAGGAGGCTGCCTACTCCATATAACTCGAGATCAAGAACGAGAACAAGAGATCACTTTCTATACAACATAATCATAACCGCCAACTAAGCTACATAGCCATGAGCCCATATTTCACTGGGCATATGTTTGAAAGACCTAATATCGTAATGCCCATTACGCCTAATTTTAAAAAACCTAGTAAACGACGGCTCTGATGGTGGCAGTCGATGCACGTAAAAAGACAATACAGCACAAATTTTAGATAAGGCTTCTAGTAGGAAACCACTTACAGTGAATCTGAAAGCCATTTGTAAGTAGAAAGGCAGAACCTGGATGGCAGATTTACCGCTAGAGCAGAGCAGGGATTTCTCGTACTAGGATGAGTATGAGGAGGAGAACGGAAGGTTTAACGCTGGATTCACATACTATAGGCACTAACATAGTTAACTCTAAATATTTTAAATAACGCAAACTTTCATAATCCGTAATTCATTTCATAATCACCTAATTTTGAAATTTAAAATTCTATTAGAATGTTATAGAATCATACAAAAACATTGATTATTTACAATAACAATAATAAATAAATAAATTATCTTACTTAACCTACCTAATATTAAAGGTAAACAATTTGCGCAAGGTCCCTAAATAGCGGAAAAGTGCCCAGAAGGCTGGCTGCGATACCCCGCTGGATAGCGAGGCTCATACGATAACCCAAATAGACGCCAGCCTTCTGGTCATTCCTAATGTCGACCAGGCGCTCGGCTAAATCCTGACATAAGGAATGCGCTGCCCTTGTAAAAACCTTTTTACCGCTTTCTTGAAGAACTCCATGATATACTCTTCAGTGAAAACCTCTCCAGAAAGACTCTTCAAATTCCTGTTTATAAATTAATTACGAAACACCGATAAATAATTCCTCTTACGTAGCCAATTATGAGAACGAAAGTACGAAAAGTAACTAAACGAAAATAATTAAAGACAAACTTTGTAAGCTTTTAAACTGTTATAAAAATAAAGAAATAACTTCTTGGTTCGCACTTCACACCTATGGTACTCTACTGTAGATTATTTAAAGTTTACTGTAGAATTACACCTCCGATCTCTTCTGATCATTCGTGCACGGAGAAGAAAACTCTTGCCCAGCTTCGTGCAGCCATCTATTCATAACTGTAATGAAAATACAATAATTAACATTGACACTCAAACACATCGACATACATTATTGGTACTAAGTATATTACCGCATAGGTGGTGTGGAAATGTTTGCCTAATAGACAGTCAGGGCAGTGGGTTATCCTACGTTATTGAGTACAAGCAAAAATCTACTTTAAAGCGCTAGTATAAGTTTAGGAGACCCACAAAAGTTGGTCTGACCGTTTCATGTTCACCTTTGCATGCACCTTTCATGTTCGGTACAATAAAAAAATATATATTTATTGTCGACCCAAACTTTCGACTCGTACTTAGCTCTTGTGCTATGGAAGAAACAAACCGGCCAGCCTTACATCTTCTTGGCAGTTTCGCTATAGGTCGACAACTTAACAGGTATATCGCCTGAGGTATGAGGGGGGCAGAATGTTTGATGAATGAATGGGCATGAATGTTTCGAGGCAGGGAGTACAAGGGATGTTTCTCAGTGAGCCCGCGGACTCCGCACAGCGGTTGGTTTTGTTGCTACGGACTCTCGGAATAACGCACACGAGGTTAATTTACCGATGATAAATCCCGAGGTGGAAGCTTGAAAATGATTGTTAAAAAAATTAATAGAAGCACAGGGGTTTCCAAATTGTGCGCCATGGAGAGGAAGGAGGGGCGCTGTGAGGCGCTCCCACATTCTCGTCTCGAAACTAAACTTAGATATTCATTAGTACATATTAAATAATCATCATCATATCAGCCGTCAGAGCTGGGCATAGGCAGAGATCTCCACAAAAGGTATTGCGCCTTCCGCATTCAGCTACACCTGCGATCTTTACCAGATCGTCGGCACACCCAGCGGGAGGCCTACTCACTCTGCCTCTTCCGTCTGCGAAATTTCCTGCCCCATAGGCCATCTGTTCTGCGACATATGTGCCCTGCCCGCTTTGCCATCAAATCAAAATTTCTTTATTGATTAGGACATTAAATATCTCTTTCAATCGTCAAAAAGGCCCCTCCTTAGGTAGGAAAGTAGAAAGGAATTCTTTCGAGATATGTCGGTTACCTTAGTTCCCTTGCGGATCTCCTTATTCCTGATTAGCCAAGCCTAGCCCTTTCCATCGCCGTTTGGGCGGCAGTGAGTTTTCTTGTAAGGCCCACACTGAGCCATAAAATAAATATGAAGAAAAACTTACAATTTTGCACAGAATTAAAAATCGAGATTTAGTTTTAAAAACCATTGGCAAAGATTAGGTTTCTCGTCTCGGGATTATATACTTAATCTTGGGACAAGTTCGGGCATAATCTCGTGTGCATTCTTTTCCGAGGAACGTCATCAACTGACGTTTCGCGGAAGAAAATGCTCACAGCCCCGTTTTTATCTACGAAAAATCACTCTCCCACCTACCTCACCTACCGCAGGCGATATACCAGTTAAGTTGTCGACCTATAGTCAGCCACATTAAGATCACCAAAAAGTGACTTTATTATGACTATTTACTTAATGTGACTAAAAAGAAATCCGTGCTAGTTTATACACCGAATTTATTATGGGTCTCTTAACCCTCGACTATCGCTATAAAATGGAACATTTCATGTACTCGATGACGTAAATAAAGTAAAATGCCCTCAGTCAAAAAAAAATGTCAAAATGTTTGCCTCAAATAAAAAATAAAGATGGCGCACTGTCAACAGTGACATGATGCCAGTTTCTTGAACATGTGTAGTGCCATGGCGTGGTTTAGTTGTCAATAGGCCCAGACCTAGTGTGGTGTTAATGTGTGCGTGTGATCGTGTATACATACAGCATGGCGTAGTTTTGCGTGCGTAAGTTTGTTGTTAGCAGGATTCTGACTTTAAACTTATTATTAATAATATTGAAATATACATTATTCATTCTGACTGTGGTAAGATTATCCAGGAGTCAACCTCTGCATTACGCATGTCTCGACCTGCAGAGGGCTTTTGACAGTGTCCCTCGGGAGATAATCTTGACCCGAAGCGTACATTAGTATTATACAGGATTGGTCTGCCAATACTGAAGCCGGCGTCAAAACCATCTTAACCCTAACTAATCCCTTCCCTATTACTGTAGGTGTTCACCAGAGTTCTGTGCTGAGCCCTTACTTGTTCTGCATTGTGCTCGATGCCCTCTCAGCGGAAATTCAGGACATGCCTCCTTGGCTTATGAAGTACGCGGACGACATTGTACTGGTAAGCAAGCTTAGGCAGGAACTTGAGACCAGAGTAAACACGTGGAAGGATGTGCTAGAAAACGGTGGTTTGAAGTTGAATGTCGCCAAAACGGAATATATGACCAGCTGCAGCGCGAATCCCGAAACTATCCTTGTAGGTAACGAAGCTGTCAATAGAACGGATAAATTAAAATACCTCGGATCTGTGATGCACCAGTCCGGCGATATCAGCCCCGATGTCAAGTCCCAAATCTCTGCAGCTTGGGCCAAATGGCGGGAAGTCACGGCAGTCACCTGTGACCCTAAAATCCCTGTAAAGCTCAAAGGGCTTATATACAAGAGTATAATTAGACCGATGATGCTCTATGGCTGTGAGACATGGCCAGCGCTGACGAAACACGTTCACGAACTCCACACCAACGAAATGAAAATGCTGCGGTGGATGCGCGGAGTTACGCGACTCGATCGAGTACCTAACGAGTACATCCGTGGCAGCCTTGGCGTGAGGGATATCGCAGATAAGATCGAGGAGGCTCGTCTGCGCTGATTTGGTCACGTGTTGCTTAAGCCTCAGGGATACGTGGGAAGTAGGTGCCTGAATCTGCCGGTATCAGGAAAGAGGCCCGTGGGCGACCTAAGAAGCTGAATTGACATCGCTCGCATCGAGTCAAATGCGAGAGCCAACGGCTTACGACGATAGGATGTCGAAGACCGGGCAAAGTGGAGTAGATTGAGTAGGAAAGCGGAACCTGGCAGAGGCCGGGATAAGCGCTAGGACGATGATGACTGTGGTAAGATTATTAGAGATGAATATTAACAACAAATACAATAGGATCACGATAAGTCCGTATTGACTGATAGTAGAAAAATTGAAAATTGTGGATATGGCAATAATCTGGTGATAATCTGTCCTCGTCAGTCCTTCTTGTAAACATTCAGTTATTTGGTCACTATTAGCTTGAACTCGTACTTTTAGTTTGTCTTAATTATTAATCATGCTGAAAATTACCTCCCGCATTTCCTTTATAATTGTTTTGCCCATTGTTAACTAATATATTTCATAACTCACGAAAATAAACAATCCTACAGAAATCGAATTGTTTGTTATGACTTTTGTGAATGATGTTCTACGACGTTCAAAAAACTTGGCATTAGTTGCCATACAGAGATTTTTTTTTATAAAAGGCGTTTCGGACTTATCGTGGTCTTATTCTATTGACTTTTACGTTTTAACGGGGATAAAAAATATTGGAAATAAAACTTACTCCATTTATTTCCTATGAGTACAGGGCATGCCGCGTGCATTGTTCTGCTATCACCCTCCCCTGTTGGAAGAATGTTGCGCCAGAATATGGCCGCTCCCTTTTTTGGGGGCACTGTCAATCCCAAGTCTGTGAAAACAGTGGCACCTCCATAGGTCACATCTGATAACTGCCAATAAATTTACAGAAAATAGTCAGAGAAATCCAAAAGTCTTTAAACTTACATTATAGAATAAAAACTATATAAAAAAGGAGGGCGTCGTGGTATCGGACCAAATTGGGCCAGCCTTGGCTTATGCTATAAAATATTTAATAGTGGTCGTTTGGGTCCGCGGGCTGAGTGAGGTGTGCATGAACTGCGCGAACAATTAAGTTCAATATTCTAATTGGAACGGTCGTACGACCGTCGTCGTGCGACCACAAATAGGACCGAGCCTTAGGCCTCCCCCCGCTTACAATACGTAGAGAATAAAGACGTCCACTTTTATAATTATGGGGGAGGCTGAAGTCAAACAGCAGATTGTTACTATATATAGTTTATTAGCAAATATGGTCAGACGACGCGAAGTGTAGAATAAAGAGCAAATAAGCGGACCCTGGCAGAAGCCAGGACTGACCACTAGGAAGATGACGTAAAAGAATAATCATCGATCAAGTTCGATACTCTTACAATGTTATTTGCAAGCAGGTAATAAGACTTACGTAGAACAAAATTGTGGCATATCTTCGTCCAAATTCAAGGTCGATTGAGGAGGGTGCATCATCATCATAATCATCCTGGAAGATGATTATACTGATTATTGATTATTTATACTGTTACATACAGATTCGTTGGCACTAATCTCTTTAAAATATATTAAGTAATTAATATTCTACATAAGGTGCTGTCCTAATAGGCAACGGCCGTGCATGGGCCGTGCGACGTTTTTGAGGTGTAGATAGTGCGGTGCCCGTCGTATGACCATGCTGGCACGACTATTTTCAAATAAAATAAATGATAGACAATGTAAATAAATGAATTATAAAATTTGAGAAAAATGGAATAAATCTGGATAAAAAATTTTACGTTATTGTCCCGGTTGTGCTCTCACGCACAAGGGCCCGGGGTCTCCGCCTTGACCATGATCCGGTAATTACAGTGGAGCGACTGCAATCAGACCTTCCTGACCCTGCTACTAGAGGAATCTGACCAGTTTGGATTATGGTTACACATTCAGTCGCCTGTAAGTGCAGGTTTCATAACGATATTTTCCTTCGCCGTAAGAGAATCGATATTCAACTAACGTACAAAACTCAGAAAAGAGTCATTGGTACATGGCCATAGTCAGATTCAAACCTGGTACCAATTACTTACGATCTGCCAAATCCTGAATCATTGTCAAAGCGGATCCCGAGCCCCCGCGTGTGCTAGCTCAACCGAGACGTTAACGCCAAGGTGATTCTTTATTTTTATTCCGATGTATCCCTATTTATTTCAATTTATGCCAATTTATTCCGATTTATCCCATTACATTTTATTTTATTTATTTTATTTTGTTCATCGTACAACGAGGCATTACCAATTATGACACTCCCATAGAGATCCTTATATTTGAATCCGAAAATGAAATCAAATCAGTCGTTTGCTAATTAGGACAGCGCCTAAAGTCATATCTATAACAAATTATTTTACAAAATTGATCCCCTACTCACAGGCGGTTTGAATCCTTCAAAACCCCGGCGAGTCGTTGACTTTCTGTGTGTTCTCTACCGTCTATACAACGAGGAAAGTTTTAAAGAACATTCCTTTAACTTGGTGCCACCCTCTAATTTCCGCCACCGCACCCTAAGACGATGAGATAAATTTCATCCACATCATCTAGATGCCTGGCATCCAAGTAACGTACGAACATCGCAATCCATTAAACAGCGCACGTGCATAGTGTGGATATGAGCTCCATCCCAAAGTCTATTCTTCAAGGGCTACAAGATGTTGTATGCGGGCTCTACGAGTGGGGACAACGGCGTGAGAGTAGTGCTCTCCGAGTAGGAATTCCGGGAGAGCGTCTTAAACGTAAAGCGTATTCCGACCGCTTTATGGTTGTGGAAGTGATATTTTTTTAATGTAATACAACAGATAAACAGGCATGCGGGCCACCTGATGAAAAGTGGTCACCGCCGCCTATGATTATCAGCAATACCAGGGGTGCTACCAATGCGTTGCCCGCCTCTAAGGAGACCTCTAATATACCTCGGGTGTTCTATGTATAATAAGTATGTATTTAAAAGTATTTAAGTAGTATATCAGTTATCTAGCACCCATAGCACAAGCTTTGCTTAGTTTGGGGCTAGATGGCGCTGTGTGAATTTGTCCACGAATACTTTTTTTTTTTACCTCTTTATCGCTCCAGTGTCAAAGGAAACACTGTGGCTAGGAACTCATTCCACATCCGAATCGTACGAGCGAGAATCACAGTGGACACCACTAGAGGGTCCACGTAGTGGGGATGAGCAACCAGCCCACGGCGGGTTGTACGATGGCGGAATTGTGCTGTGGGCCCCAGATCAAATAATTCCTCAGAACACTCCCCATTATACAGCCGGTAGATCACACCCAGGGAGCCAAAGTCCCTTCGGACAGCCAGTGGTTCTAACTTGCTTGTCAGTATGGGATCATAGACAAATCGTATGGCGCGCCTCTGTACGGAGTCCAAAGGCTTAAGTAGGTCGCCGGCCAAAAGATAGGAACAATACTTCATATGCGTCCGCACCTGTGCCATATACACCAACAGGCGCTACTCTGGGTGAAGTACCACCTGTACCGGTTAAGCACGCCAAAGGAAAGCTTATTGTAGGGGTCGTGACTTACTGGCGTTGATAAGCGCCGACGCTCCACAGGTCAATGGAGCGATGCGGACAAGGCGTTATTCTGGGAGCTACTCCGTAGTATGCCGTTATCGCAGAGTAATCCTTTGGATGGCGATCTAAACGGTCATGTGGGTGAGAAGTATTAGGAGTTTAGGAGTAGAGGAGTAGTAGGAGTCAGGCAGACCGCAAGCTTGTATGCCGTGTTCACGGCATTGGAAGTTGTAACGCTGAATGGGAAGAAATTCTCAGGAGGTGTATGGCTGCCGATCTGACCGTCTTGAATATTTAGGTACTTCCAAAAAAATTCGAGTATCTGATCCCCTACAAGAGTGGAAGAGGCGCCATCCAGATTGATTACTTCATGTCATACCCAGAGAGAGTCTCACTGTCCAACATCCTTATTATTAACTTGCGCATTCAGCCCCGTGGCAAATACGGGGAGCAGTGCAGGCGCCAAACCCGGTGGTGGCTGCTTGAAATAACCAAGTCGATGTACGTGTTGTACGAAAACGCCACTATGTCAGTGCGTCTCCAGTACAAGACCACAGAGCCTATTCAGCTGCAGCGAGGTATTAGACAAGGTGATGTCATTTCACCGAAGTTGTTCACCGCTGCACTGGAGGATATCTTTAGCCTTATGGACTGGGACGGACTTGGCGTCAATATTAACACCGAGTACCTCACTCACCTCAGATTTGCTGACGATACGTAGTCATGGCTGAAATCCTGGAAGACTTGGGCTAAATGCTCGATGACCTCTGTAGTGCCTCTCAACAAGTAGGTCTTAAAACGAACATGGACAAGACGAAAAATATGGCGTATATCCATGTTGTGCCTACTCCAGTGACAGTGTGAGGCACTTCACTCGAAGTTGATGACGACTATACATACTTAGTCCAGCTAGGTAGGTCCAATTTCGAGAAAGAGGTCAATCGACGAATCCAACTCGGCTAGGCAGCGTTCGAGAAGCTACGCCATATATTTTCGTCCCATTCACCGCAGTGTCTCAAGACAAAGTTCTTTAACCAATGTATGTTGCCAGTGATGACCTACGGAACTAAAACGTGGCCGCTCACTATGGCACTTATAAGAAAGCTCACTGTTACCCAAAGGGCAATGGAAAGGGATATGCTGAGATGCTAAGAGTCTCGTTGCACGATCGAATCAGAAATGAGGAGATCCGCAAGCGAACCAAGGTCACCAACATAGCTCTAAGGATTGCTAGACTGAAGTGGCAGTGGGCAGGGCACATAGCTCGAAGAACAAGTAAAGTTCTCGAGTGGCGACCACGTACCGGAAGACGCAGCGTGGGTAGGCCTCCCACAAGGTGGACCGACGACATGGTCGGGATCGCGGGTGCTAGCTGGATGCGGAAGGCACAGGACCGGCTTTTGTGGAGATCTCTGGGGGAGGCCTATGCCCAGCAGTGGGCGTCTTCTGGCTGATATGATGATTTACGCTGCAGGCAGTGCGCGTCTATGAAGCTACGCTTCCGTGGATAGTAACGCAGTTACCTAATCGTATTTTGTAAAATAATCGATTTCTCATCATTATGTCCTCCACTTTTTTAAATTCAACACCCACCCCAACTGTAGTATGATCGTAGTGCGGCTCATACTGGCCTGCGATTCCGTAATTCCCCACTTGCAGTTCTTCAGCCGACGCCAGGTCTAATCCAGAAAAGTCTGCCATTCTCTTGGATACCCGTTCCATAATGGCAGAAAAACAAGGTTGAAACCAGGCAAGTTGAGCAACACGGTATTCTGCATAGTGATTGTCAGCTATGTCCTCGGCTCGTGACATCTGCAAAATATGATTTTCTGTAATACCTATCTGCAAGCGGATGATTGAAGATTCGATTTTATTCTATTTATTTTTATTTAAAAACTTTATTGCACAATAACACAATTGGCCGACTGTAGTTCATTAAGGTAACCAGTAGACCATGCAGAAAGTAAGTAAGTAGGTGCTTTATAAAGCATGATGATAGATTGTTATTTACCTACATACAATACTAACTACATCAAGATAGAATAAATATATATTATATTATAATAAATACTATACATACACACATATAAAAATAAAGATACTTTATACTATTTGTATTGACTTCTTGGCCTTTTATCTATAAAAAAATCTTAATATGTTTTTTTTAAATAAAGCAATTTGGTGCTTTACGCACATCTTCAGGAATCTCATTCCAAAGACGCAAATATAATTAATTGGTCTGACGTGTGCGGCGTGCATTGCTTAATTTTGGTTATGGAGCTAACCAGGACAGCTTCTCATGATTTTTAAATGTGTTGACGCACACGCTAACGCCGCACACACGAACTCTAAATAATACCGCAGTATCATCTTTTGTTGTTATGAAACCGCGAAATGCTTTTTTTAAACTACATGGCCCTCCGCGACTTTGTTCGCGTGTTGTACTACCCTAAAAACCTTCCTCTTGATGGAATAATAATCTTGTCTAAACTTAATATTTTCCCAAATATAAAAAATTGCTTTGTGAGGATTGAGAGATCACTTAGTTCGGGCTGTATATTTTTAATTATTTCTTGACAAATTCCGGAACGCACTTCTTCAATTGTTTATATAACTACTACAATATTTTATTCACTAAGTGATCTCTCAGTGTACAAAATTAATGAAGAGATAAGCAAAAAAATTTAATGTTGTACAAAATTTCTATCTGGGGGGATTATTATCCATACCATCAACCTATAGCTAGGTTCAAGCCAAAATGACCTGCACATGGTCCTCATGTTGGCAGACAGACGAAGGCTCTGGCGAATCGGCTTACCCCTAACATACAGGTTGTGCGGGTCAAATGGCAGTCGCTGCTCGTATAGAGCCAAAACCACCAATTTTTTAATTAAGAATTCTGTAGGCTAATTACGTAACTCGGTTGCCAATAATTCTCTGATTTCAATTATTGAAATGGTTACTTTTGCTATATCATCAGTTCAGTTGCTAACAAAGATCCAATGAAATAAATTGAAACTATTAAATCGAACATACGTAATCGCAAAATTAGCTATTTCAATAATTGAAATCAGATAATTGTTAGCAACAGAGTTATGTAATTAGTCTACTGGTATAAGACAGCTTCAGTATACTTTTCTGACAATGTTTTCCAAACGTTCTCTGATGCTAGCCGCTGAGCATGACCTGGTTTACTGCTAACATGAATATCTGAATCGTATAAGGAACGGGAAGTGCAAATACAATTGTCTATCTTTAGATAGAAGAAAACAAAGTCGCTTCCCACCCTCTGTCGCTCTGTATCTATGTGCCTATGTATGTATGTACGCTTAGATCTTTAAACTACGCAACGGATTTTAATGCGGTTTTCAACAATAGATAAAGAGATTCAAGAGATAGGTTTATAGGAAAAAGAGGGTAGATCGGGGTAAAGTAGGTGTAGGAAAGGTGGTAGGGTAAGCGTACAGGTAGGGTTGGTACAATGAAGTCGCGCCGAGCTCACTGGTTGTCTATATTAAATGAAATTACCTTAGGTATTGCGCTATCTATGAAATGTTGTATCTCGTTATCGCTCATCACATCGTGCACCATATCAACATCCGGATCGATATAGAGTTGTTCCAACTTGAAGGGAGCCAGTTTCAAAAATGGATTATTGCGGTTTATGTAGAAACATTTTAACCTGAAGATAAATAATGAAAACCTAATATTATTTTTCTGCGCAACCATTAGCGCTACTAGATTTTTCAGCTACACAAAATACGTAAGTGAAGTGATTTTACTTCTAACTATGAATAGCTATACCTACTTGCTTTGGACGTCTCTTGAAATATTTGTCTCTTCTCTGCACAAGTGCTCATACTCTTTGAACTCAGTATCTGTGGATAGTCTCGACGATGCCTGCTTCTTTAAACAAAACATGACAACATATTTTTGTATTAGAGTGACTTGCAAACGAATTCCTACATCACTAACGCTTATTAACGGACGTCCGACACCCATCAAAACACCAACAAATACGTAGCTTAGGGACAGGTAGGTATAACAGGATTGGCGCCAAACGGTTCTCTGCCCTTTGGGGAGAAAGGCGTTTCGTCTTAGGCAAAAACGGTGTAATAGAACTTTAGAAATCTTTCTTTAACACCATTGCTGAAACATGATGTGTCACCGATGCATGCTGTGGAAGAGAAAGCCTTGTTTCTTTCTGCTTCCACGGAGAATTCACACATGGACACAGCTGGAGGAACTCCACCCATCTCACCACGTGCTGTCTGCACCATGGGACAAATATAAATACATATAAATATCTTTAAAATCGTGCGCAGTCCGGACGTGAACAAGGCAAGTGGACCTAACAGTATTCCCGTAAGAGGCCTGCGTAGATGTGTCCCCGAGTTGTCTTCTCCTCTCACATGCTTTAATAGTCTCTCATTTGACACTGGCATCGTACCCAAGTCGTAGCAGCGTGCTAATCTGTGCCTCAAAAAAGCAGCCCCGCAAACCCTATAGTTACTACCGCCCCATTTCGGCCACCTTCATATTCTATATGGTTATGGAGCGTACATTGAATAATAAGCTCCTATCCTACCTTGAACGTAACGCTTTCCTCAGCGGCCACCGCGATTTCTCCGCGGTCGGTCGACTGCGGACCTTCTGGGGTACCCAACACACTTATGGAGTGAGGTCATTGAGAAGCATGGCGAGGCCCTTGTTATGTCTCTCGATATCTCAAAGGCATTTCACAGGGTTTGGCACACAGGATTTTTAAGCAGGCTTCCGTATATGGTATTTCTGTTGGTTTTTGTACCTAGATATCGTATCTTCGGTGACGATCAAGCGATCTGGATAAGCTGCAGAGCCTTGATGATCTGCGTATGGTTGCGTGTTTTATCAGTATTCTACAAACAGCATTTTGGGGAATGTGCTAAGTGAAGAAGTGCTGTGCTGTATGCTATAACTTCGCCACCCTATTTTCAATTATGGAACACGAGAGGTGGGCACTGGGCAGGCGTTCCACCTTTATGTAATAGATAGACCAGCTATCCGCAAGAATCGTTCTGGCTCGATGCGTACAGCTAAGTAGAGGAACGTCTTGCCTGCTGTTGTGTTCCAGGGACTGATCGGAGTCAATATAACCTAGGCTGGACTCCTTCAAGGCCAGAGTGTATACGTTGTTTCTATACAGGCGTGCTCTACCATCGGCCACATCGTCGTTTCCCATCTAGTGTGATGGCGGTCAAATATCTGACTACAATACCTATTATAAAAAAATGGAAATCGATGAAAGCGTTTATAGACGCTATCTCTCTCACTGCTTACAGAAATAATACGGGCGTCATAGTCTATGTCACCACTAACTATTTCGGCAGTCCATGTCTAACACCTTTGAAGTGAAGTAACTTGGCGCCACGTTAATATTTTTCAAAAACAAGTGCGATAGTAGGTATGAAAAATGTATACTCCTACTTTTATAAGTTCATTCGCAATTTTTCTGTAACTTTTGGATTTATCATGTTTGTGGATTGTAGATGTGCGTCTCTTCCATAGCTGGGTATTTGTCTCATCAGCTGCAATGAGATTTTTCACAATTAATACATAAAGATGTAAAAAAAAAAAAAACTTTCTAATTATAACATGACAGTATAAGCTTACTCAAGTATGGAAGTATGTTCTTTAAAGCCTGCTGGCACTGCCAGAGAGTGCGAACTGTTAAACAAAGTGCGTAGAAAAGCTAGCAAACTATATTAATTTGTATGTAATTCATGATTAAGAAAAAATAATTGACGGCATCCAGTTGGTTTAGAATCCAGCATTAAGTGATGAACAACGTAGCTGCATTCAGATCCGTGATCTACAGTTGTATTTTTGCAATAGGTATTTTATTAGGTATACACACCTAATTCTTCATAGGTATAAGTTAGTCCCGATAAGATATCATGTAACATAGAAGAGGAGACCCATTTTTTAAAACTATACTTCAGCAAAGCTTGAGCTAACCAGTCTATGGCAGCATTGTACATTTTTTCTTGGTACAGCACATTTGCCAGGTCAATGCAATCAACAACTGTCATTGGGGTGCTGTAAATAAAAAAATTCAATCACGTAACTTTAGGATCATTATGTAACGCTGTTGCCAACATTCTCTGATTTCAATGATTGAAATTGTTACTTTTGCAACTCTGTGTCAGCGTAGTTAACAAAAAAATAAAAAATATCTTGGCTTGCTTAATGCGCATACATCCAAATCGTAGAAAAACAGAATAATAGAGGACAAAGCCTAGGACTATATTTGGACCGGTTCATTGTACAAAGGCAATGACACCACTTCATTGGAGCTAAAACTGCAATGGCGCTCCAACGTCGTCTCAGTGACGTTTTGGCCACGTATACGAATGGTCGTTACTTTAAAAGTATAATCTAAGAATGCCGAGTTGCGTAGGAAACACATGCATTAATTCCGATAAACAGTATCCAAAAACAAGGATGGAGTACCTATATTTTTTCCGTAAAGTAAACAAACTCATTAGTAAACAAGCATTTCCAAAAAATATGTCAGTGTTTATTGCTAAATTATTAACCGGCCACTCCATCTGCTTGTTTTTTATTTGGTCGTCTTACATATATGCGCACGATGCGACTTTGCAACGGTGGCATAATGTCGTTGATTATGTTTTCGCGGAACTGATATAATTATAGATAAAAATATATAACAGATGAGTATACCTCTTAATTAATAACAATAATATCGTTATGTAATGTAGCTTCATAACCATTGACTTTTCCCTGGGTGAGCCTGGCCCCTAGGTAGCCGATGAAGCCGAGTCGATCATTCGCCAATGTACATTCAATGAGCCAGGCGCGGATCCAGAATTTGGTTGAGGGGGGGCAAAAGTCAAAATTATAGGTATTCTCTACTCAACATGTGGGCGCGCTGAGTAAAAAAAAATTGCCGTAGCTCGAAATTTTTGACATTTTGAATCTTAAAAGCTGCGGTGGTCAATGAATAAGCGACCGGAGCGAGCTCGACATTTTTTAGGTTTGAGGTCTTAAAAGTTTTAATAATTAAATGAATTATTAATGCAGCAAAATTTTTTTCATTTTTTCAGGTGTAAAAGTTGGTGTGATCAGTGCATTTTTAGCATTTTAATTTTGACATTTTAGCTTAGGTGCTGTGATGATGTGTGATGCTGATCGTAATAAAAGACAATAAAAGTAATATAAGATATTGAATGAGCAATCGGAGCGCGCACAAAACTTTTAACATTATGGTTTTTATAAGTTGGGGTGATTGTTAAAATGAATATTTGAGCGAGCGCAGCGAGCTCGAATTTTTAGGTTTTGAAAGAAAAACCTGAAGCAAATGAATGAGCGAGAGACGCGAGCTCGTAATTTTTGACATTTTTGTTATAAAAACCTTGGGCGATTGTGAGTCAGAGTCGGGGCTCAAGGGGGGGCAAGTGCACCCATGCACGTCGATGGGGGGAACATTTGACTATATAATTCACTGGTGGACTGAAAAATGTTCTCTTAAGTTTGTTACCCAACTTTTGAAAATATAACTCCATCTAGATTTGATTGTGTCCTTCTTTCATAATTCGACTTTTTGCTTAAAATAATGCGATACAAGCTGAAAAGAGCAACGAGGTTTTAGTCCACCACTAGAAATACAATATATACCTACCTACATTGCAAAAAAAAATTCGTGGATTACTCGGTTGTATTTGAAATTATGTTATGTGTCCAGCCCAGAATTTCGTATCGGTATCCTGGGGTACCAGACCTTTATGGGGTGGGCACGCCCCCCCCCCCCCCCCCCCCCTCCTACGCCTATGTTCATAACAGTCAACATATCAATAAAAACTTGTTGTAAATATGTTAAATCGTTAAAGAATTCTACAACAACAAAAGAGGCATAATTTTAAAGGAGATAAAATGATAAAGATCAAAGGTTGGAATTGAAGATTGGATTTGTAATTGACGAAACCCATTTATTACTGTTCAGAAATTTATATTTTAAGTATTACGTTACAACAATTTTGTAAGCTTTTATTTTAAATAAAAGTTTATAGCAATGTTTTAAATTACAATTTATATCAGGCGCCTTGGCGAGATTGATGACTGACGTCTATTTCAGTGAAACAAACCGGTGGCCAAAACTGTAACTAAGTGTTGCCATATTGAAATGCTATGTCAATGCCAACAACAGCGACACTGTCACTGGGTCAAATAAGTTTGTGGCACAAGAGATAGCGCCATTTTATTTAATATGGTAACGGTGAGAGTAATTTGTTCGATCAAGCATATCTTTATACTTTTATATTTAAGTTTACGTAGTTTTATTTAAGTTTACCACTTAGGTAGCAAACAAGCATACGGCCTGCCTGATAGTAAACAGTCACCGCAGCCTATGGACGTTTGCAATGCCAGGAGCATCAGCCACGCGTTGCCGACCCCGTAAAAACCTTTTCCCCCTTTCTAGATGAACTTCATGTTGTACTCTCCAGGGAAAACTTCTTTTGGTTCTTAAGCAAAAAATAATGACGATACAGTGCATTGAAATCTTGCGTAACGTGACGCCTGAGGTGAAATTTTACTCAGAATGAGGTCATGAGCCCCCGCTCCCAAACATTGATACGCTTTGTAATTTTTTTTAGACTTGATAAATAGTAATATGTTTTATAATCTAACTGTCGGACTAATTAGAATTTAAAAATATTGACCTTTTCGTCACCCGTAAAGTGAATTGAAAAAAATATCCTCAAAATTTTAATATTTTAAGGAAAATTTTCAACTAGTGTGTCCATCGACATTGTTTCAAGTTTGGGAAATAGAATAAAAGTCAGGGAACGATCTACCCACGTATAAATTCAGTTGCCCTATGACAAAACAAAGTGAGTCGTAAACAATATAATTCAAAATTTCGATGTAGATTGCCTTGTTGCGATTAATCGAATTACTGTTTCGAATTAATTTGTCGCCGTTATCTTTTGTAACGGTTAATCAACTTTTTAATTACCTTTTTCTGCTTTTCAATATACCGTTCGCCATTTCTGTGATGTTTAGTTGATAAGTCACACGTAGACGTTCCAACCCAACCGTGGCTCCTACTAAATCATTCATGTCGGGATATCCGCCCTTATCTATTTCTAAAGCTGAAATAAAATTATTACTTTCCTATTGTGTGTTCCTTCATGCGGTCGACGATAATAACTAAGAGCGATACCATACATTTGATAAGTCACACAACTTGCAAAATAATATTGTTGAATTCCACCATACTATTTCCCCATACTGTTTCAAACGAAAAGAATAAAATACAGTTTTAAACTATTCAGTGCGTCTAATCTTGGCCGTGTGATGACCGGGAGAGTACAACATTACACCAACCTCTTCGACTCATGGGAGTCGTATATGGCGTCTAATATCTTAGAGGCTAAATACTGGTGTTAGTACATCTGAAAACATTGTGATTCCAACGTTACCTGGACTGTCACGAATTGTTGACTCGAGCAAATCCAGGTCGACGGTCAGTCTCTTTATGAGAATGAAAGCATTGATAGGATTATCCAGGTACGTCCTCTCATCTTCTAACGATTTGGCGCGCTCTCTCTTGAGGAGCTTCAAGTATCTAAAAATGTAGGATTACCTGTATTGATTTATTACTTATTTTTGCTCGCCCCAGTGAGTCGGAACTCCTACTTGGCAGGATCTTCATCCTATTGGTAGGATCTGAAGGCGAAGTCTGTCATGTAATGTAGTCGAGTATGTCGGATTTTATATCGCAGTAAGAAAGTGGTACATACCCTTTAAGCATACTAATTTTTTCCTGCTGATGATGAATAAAGTTTGTAATTTGATTTATTAATTTATCTTGTGCCTCAAGAACCGTCTTCATTCGAGTCGTCGATGAATGATAGAAATCTCCACACACGGAATGCACAATAAAAAGAAGGATACACTGTACGCGCCTATGTTTGAATTGGTTAATACTTGGCATGGTTTAATCGGAACGTACGCAATTCTTAATTAGAACTGGAGAAATCAGATCAGTGTATGTGAAATAACTACTACGAGTTAACTGTAATTAAATAAGAGAACAATGAATCGAAATTATTTAATTTCTAACTTCGTTTGTACTCGTATTACGTATGACTGTTCGAAAACACGTAAACATGCACAATTGCAGCTTTAAGAAACAAAATTAAATACTTTTCTTTTTAAATTTTCACTTTAAATTCATTTTACGTTGCTACAAATTTTTTGTAACTAATAGGAATGAATACTCGCATTATATACATTTAAGAATTTATAATCCATTAGGCCACCAACGCACAAAAAGCGACTTTCTATGATAATGCAAATACAAAGACTATTGAATCCGTTGCTGTCCATACAAAGCATGAAATCCATCCGCTACGTTCGAGTCGATTCCGACTCATAGGATGGATGCACATGAACAGCTAGTACAGTCATTCAAACTGATAACAGTGCCATTTATAGACTTCACAGCACTTAGAGTATACTCTACATCGTAGCACTTTCCTTGTACCTCGTGCTTCAGCTCAGTGAACAGTTATTGAATCGGATAAGTATCAATTATGGCTTATTTGCCAATATAATATGCATATTCTGTGATATGCGCTGAGCCGCTTTCTTTGCCTTCGGCTCCAAATCCAAATGACTGTAGATAGACAAATGCTTTTGTTCTTTTGGAAAAACTTGAGAATGGTATGTTAATTCACATGGCACATTATTTATGTCATTATTTACGGTGTATTAGTTTAGTAGTACTGGTTGTCTGGAAGATAAAGCCTAAATGACTTTTAGTTTAAATAAATAAATTATTTTTCTGCGAACAACATGAATGAATGTGTTCATTTTCACAATCTACTGGCGTAATTGCAAACAGGTTAGTCACATTTTATCACAAATCGAATAGGTAAACAAAAATTTGAAATGCGAAATTTATTTATTTTTATACTATTTTAATTTTTCCACAAATACCTATTGTTTTCTATGGTACCGTTGTCATTTTTTAAATAAAAGATATAAAGAAATATTTTTTTATTTTCTAAAGTGCAGTAACGCTGTTACCGCGGACGTAACAAGTTGGCAGCGACAACGAACATGGCCACGGATGTATGAGTGGCTATTCGTAAGAACTTGAACATAAAACAATATGTAAGTACCTAAGACTAGGTACAGACAGGATGTAGAATTACCAGAAAAAATTTGAACATATTTATTTTTGAGATGTTTTATTTTGTAATTTCGAAGATGTCGGTCGCATGATTGACCTAAATGCTGCTTCTGTGATGTCTGAACGTCATTTCATAACTGATATTTGGCTCAATTTTTACGAAAATCGTGGCAAGTTAAAATTCATTAACCACCCTTAAAATTCAGCACCCGTGTTTTTGTTATTGTCAGTTTCAGCAATATGATTTAGCTCTGCATTATTGAGGAAGAGGACAGCTGATTTTAAGAGCGATGTCCGTTCGCTATATGTGCAGAGTACCTTTTCTTACCTGTAATTAAATTATCATTGTTAGATTGTCATCATCATCAGCTTCAGCTCTTTTAGCATCAGCCCTAAAAGAGTACCAATGCAGCTCGCCTCATGCAGAATTCACCTGTAGCCGCCCACCGCAGCGTAAATTGTCAGCCCCTCTGGGTGGAGTCACGGTCTCCATTCAAGAACACGTTTACACCAGTCGGTTCTTCGGAAGCCATGGCCGACCACTACCACTTCAGCTTACTAATGCTGTGTGCTATGTCGGTAATGTTGGTTTTTTGTCTTCAAACAGACCCCGAGCATAGCACGTTCCATAGCACGTTCAGCTTGAACTGAAGCAGCCGTACTGGTTATGTCCATGTCTGAACATATTGTTAGATTGTAATACTTTACATTAATTTTAAGTTTACTGGGATGTTTCTGTGCATAATTTTGAGAGGAACTAAAATAATTAAATTCTTATATAAATATATTAAATTATTATAGAAACGATTTAATGATTGATTCGTAACCATAGTTTAACATTACGATAGAATTACACCTCCGAGAACTTCTGACCGTTCGTGCATGGAGACTTAAAATCTTGACACACCGAGTGCAACCATCTATTCAGAACTGAAAAGAAAAAATTATGTAATACGCATGTTATTATTATCACGCATTTGTACCAAAATACACTATTACGCAGGTGGTGCGGAAATGTATGCATATTGTATATTAGTACTACGGAATATGACTTTTCATATTTTGAAATAGCGCTCATCATAATCATCTTGACGTTATGTCCCGGTTGCACACCCGCGCTGCACGCGAGGGCTCGGGGTCTGCCTAATCTCATAAATCGCCTAAAATTATTTCGAAATACCGTTAATTTGAAATAATGATTAACAAAGAAAAATAAATGAATACTCGTAAAATTTGTAATGAAAAGTACTTTTACTGTAAAAATGGATAAAAATAAAAATTATAGTTCGTACTGTATTATTTTTTTTGCTCTGTGTATCAGCGCGCGAGCTTAGCGCAATTTTAAAAGTTGAAATAGTCACATTTCGTAGTATAGTTATGCAAAATATTCCGCTCCACCTATTAGTACTTGGTACCAATAATAATTATATGTATGTACTGACATGTATTTTACAATAATTTTTTTTCGGTAAAAATGCTAAAAACTGTTATTTTTGAGCTTGGGCCTGGACTTTTTCCAGTAATGTTGTTATTTTATTTTCAAATAGTACATTGAATACCTAGCAAATTTTTTTGTCCATGCAATTTATGATAAATTAAAATGTCTATTGTGACTGGGGTAAGAACAAAATATGTGAAACAACAGACTTTTCTGTAATTTCAGTTACGTTTCTTATTTTTTATTATGTTTTAATGGGATTTAACGTATTGGAAATAATAATATAACTTACTCCATTTATTTCCTAAGAGAACAGGGCAAGCGGCGTGCATTGTTCTTGGATCACCTTCCCCTGTTGGAAAGATGTTGCGCCAGAATATGGCTGCTCCCTTTTTCGGGGGCACCGTCAATCCCAGACCTATGAAAGCAGTGCTACCCCCATAAGTGACATCTGATAACTGCCAAAAAAACGAAACAGATACACTGAGTCTTTGAACTAATAAAATAAGAAAGTTCGGTGATGCGGCGTCGGATCAAATTGTACAAGTGTCATTGTAAAGGAAGCAGCTAATTACAGAAGAGGTTTTCAGATTACACAAACTATGCGAACAAATGGTGCTATGGTGAACATCAAGTGGTTGGACTCTGTCAAACCTGGGGAGTTCATTCTATACCTGATTGTGTATCACCGCTCTATCTATTTCTGCGGTCAAGCTACAATGCTACCTGCATGCTAAATCTATATTATATGCTCCGGTTTGAAAGAAAAGATAGCCAGCGCAATAACAGCCCCTCTGGCTAAGTGGCTATCTATTATCGCTAACGCCAAGAGAGTAGAATGGTAAATACAAATTAACTATCATGGATCAAATTCGACAGTCTTACAATATTATCTGAACGTAGACAATAAGACTTACATAAATCAAAATGCTGGCAAATCTGTCTCCAGGTCCCATATTATTTGAAGGAGTGTCCTAAAAATTTCCAATTAAATATGATTACTTAAACTGTTATATAGAAATTCTTTTGCACAAATCTAATTTCCTATTGGGTAATTAATTAAACTACTCTAAATATGATTCAAATATTGTTATGTTTGTGTTAAGTTTAGTAATGCACAAAATTGAAACCATTGGATAAGCGGCCAGACTCATGGCCCTAGGAGCTCATACAAAAGCATCATGAGGACGTCTTTCATGATCTACCTATCGCTGGGAGATTTGGCCAGCGCAGCTGAAGCATGTTCGAAGTGTTTGTTCGATAATATGTTTTCAAAATCTAAATAAATATTATGTCAATCTAGAACATCTAAATAATCTATTTATATATCTGTTGATGACTTTCTGGAAAGTAAGCACGTGAATAATGTAAGAAATTACTTAGATTTATTTCTACATTTATGACACAAAGTGTAAATCATTTAGACTAACTACAAACCATAAAACTAAATTTAAGGATATTATTATTTTAGTTTATTATAACAGGCGTCTACCTGATCGTCTTTGGTAAATAATCTAATTGCTCATCGCAATAATGACCTTCACTTTTCTTAAACTCAGCACCCACCTCAAATGTAGTATGATCGTAGTGCGGCTCATATTGGCCTCCGATTCCGTAATTGGCCACTTGTAGATCTTCAGCCGATGCCAGGTTGAAGCCGGAAAAGTCCGCCATTCTCTTGGAAATTCTATCCATTATTCCAGAAAAAGAAGTATTAAACCAGGCAACTTGAGCAACATGGGTTTGGGCAAAACCCTCAGATTTATTTTCGAATATTTCAACTGGTGCCATCTGCAACATATGATTTGTTAATTTGATGTTTATTATTATACTGGCTTCCGAGACAGTTAAAGCATGCTCAGGATCCCCAGCGGAAGACCTTCGTCATGGTCGTTTAGGCAAGGTGGGACATGTAACGAGTGGCGATGTTGGTGCTGAAGTTCAAGCTCAAAGTACGAGCCAGAATTTACCGCTACAATGAAGAAGGTAAGTCTTCTTATGTATGAGTAGTATAAAAGATCTGGGTGGAAATATTAAATCTAATGAAATTACCTTAGGTGTTGCATTATCTATGAAATGTTGAATCTCGTTATCGTTCATCACATCGTGTACCATATTAACATCCGGATCGATATGGAGTTGTTCCAACTTGAAGGGAGCCAGTTTCAGAAATGGATTGTTATGGTTTATGTTGAAACATTTTAACCTGAAGATGTATAATGAAAATGTAATGTTAATTTTTTGCTTAGCCATTAGCGCCACAAACTTTTTCAGTTACACATTTTGTTCCTGGCGGGAAATTTATTTATTAAATGATATGGTAGCACGAAATTATCGTCCCATATCGTCGCGCATGAGGGCCCGGGGTCCGCCTTAAAGCTGATCCAGAATTTGGCAGGTCAGGTAATTACAGTGGAGCTACTCCAATCTAACCCCCGTGACCCTGCTACGTTGTATGGGATAGATAAATGGATGGATGTTTAGATGTTTATTACTCCTTCACGTAAAAACGACTGCTCGTATTTAGATGGGCAGAAAGTGAAGATTATAGCTCAGAATATCGATTTTTTTATTTATAACTGAATTATTCCATAGTAGGCAATGAGGTGTTGGTAATGAAAGAGTTGTTACTTTGTACCTTCTATATTATATCGTCACGGGGTGCCAATCGCCTCCCGAAACTGTTCAACCAGTCTCAGGGTCCCAGCGGAAGACCTTGATCTTCCTCGTTTCGCCAATCAACGGTATCAGGAGGCACATATAACGAGTTGCAAGGTACGGTGCTAAAGTTCGAACCTCAAAGTACGAGACGATCACTTACCAGCATTGACGTGCATTAGTTAACATGTCGGAAATTCACTGCCACCATACCCGGCTGTTTCTCCATCTTACCTTCCATACATAAAACAGATATTTTAATCACGGACACTAAGCAAGTATCTACACCTATCAAGTTGACTATGACCGCTATAGATTGTGAGGGTGCCGTCGTCCTACGTCACCGAGTACAAGTAAAAATCCACTTTGTAGTGATAGAAGATACAAAAGAGAAAAGTGACTTTAATGTGGCTGAAAAGCGAAACTGCCAAGAGGATGTGATACACCCCGGTTGTTTTACTTATAATACCCATACAAGAGTATGTAATTATTATCGCTACGAAAAGTCGAAAGACTCACTTCAAAAATATTTGTTTGCCAGTTTGTACATGGGCAGACGTATCTTATAACTTTAAAGTGGAATTTTTGTTGTATGGATGACGTAGGATAATCTACGGCGCCCTCACAGTATATTAATTTGTATTAGATATCAGGTACGTATTTTGTGATTACGGATTTAGGTGAATTAAGTTTAAATAGATAGATATGGTTAGCACAGGTATTTTGAAAATATGTAGGTAAATTGATTTTAGTTTATTAAGCTGTAACTTTTAATATACCTACTTGCTCTGAACCTTTCTGGAAATATTCGTCTCTCCTCTGCACAAGCGCTCATACTCTGAGGAAGTAGTCCGCGTCGACAGTCTCAGCGACGACTGCTTGTTTAAACAAAAAACAACAAAGTTTAATATAATTTTGTTTTAGAGAAATTTGGAAACGGATCTCTTCATGGTAAGCAACCAAATGAAAGCATAAAGGTGAAAATCTATGAAAAAATTACATTTAATAGTCCATATCTCTCTCTCCAACTCGGTCAAAACAACTTGAAGACCTACAGAGATCTTTTGGCACGTGGCCCAAATCAGAACTAACGCCACACTCCGCCGTCTTGTAAAGCGTCACTTTTGACAGAAAGCTGGAGTTCATTTTTGACAACCACGCCCCAATCCCAGTGCCAAAAGATCCTTGTAGGTCTTTATTATACGGAAATCATATGGGTGTCGTTAGTATATGACATCACTGGCTCTACCTATAAGAAATACTTGTCTGACTAACAAGTTCAGAGTGATGTAATGCCACATCATAACTTTCAAAAATATAAGAGCGAAGGTATCTAAAATGGGACTGCCTACTTTTATAAGTTCTTCAGCCATTTCTCTGTAACTTTGATTGATTTTATAAAGCTTATGGGTGCGTCCCTTCCATCGCTGGCTATTTGTCTCATCATCTGTAATAGTATTTTTCACAGTTAATATTATTCTGTATTAGCTATCTACATCTACACTTGTGCAAATTTTGTGAATTCACCCAATATCAATGTTTTCTTTGTGATTAAGGGCATGCCTGAAAGTTTATTTTATTATGGAGAAAAAATATACACTGTGACCGAAGCCGGTTTAAAAAAAATATTTGCTTTTATTTCTAATTACTCATGTACACGGCATCCAGTTGGTTAGACCCCGAGTGAACAATTTCAAACAGGTGTAATAAATGTATTTATTTAGCAATGATTATACAATATAATAGGTTGTATACGCACCTAATTCTTGATAGGAATAAGCAAGTCCAGCTAAGATATCTTGTAACACAGAAGGGGAGACCGATTCTCCTAAACTATACTTCAATAAAGCTTGACCTAACCAGTCTATTGTAGCATTGTACATTTCGTGTTTGTACAGCAATAATGCCAGGTCTATACAATCGGTAATTGACATTGGGGCGCTGAAAATTAAAGTCAAATCACATAACTGATCTTCAGCCTGTTTTGTCAAACATGGAGATTCCCTAAATCCTCCAATAATGCGGAAGAGGCGCAAATCCAACATGGTCTGTTATGTTTACCTTCAAGATTTCGATGTAGATATTTTTAAGTCATATGGTAGGCAAACGGGTAAGCGGATAAGCCACCTGATGGATAGTTACCGCTGCCTACAGACATTAACAACACCATGGGTATGGCTCATGCGTTTCTTAAAAACTCTGGGACACGCTGCTCTGGCAGCAAAATGGTAAATGCTACTCCATAGCCAAAGCCACGGTTTCCCAAATCCCCAGTTCATGTACAGATACACAACAATATTTAAAATAGTACTATTTAGTTGTGGTATTCTGTAAGGAACTACCCCAGTCGGGCGGCTACAATTCGAACGGGATACCCCGCCATGAACTATCTCAATCTTACCTTTGTTGCATTATTCAACTTTTTATTTACCTTTTTACAAATTTCAATCTACCATTTGCCATTTCGGTGATGTTAAGTTTATAGATCCTACGTAGACGTTCCAATCCAGCGATAGCTCCCGTTAAATCTTTCATGTCGGGATATTTGTCCTTATCTAATAGTTCAAAGGCTGAAATTAAATTAGATGCTCGTATCATATTCTCCCGTTAAGGTTGGCGATCGTTACTCACAGCGATACCAATCATTTGATAGAGTGCACAACCTGCAAGTACTGTGGAAGGAACGCCACTGCATACCACTGTTCAGTACCTGGTATCCGGCCGTTGTACAATATGTTCGGCATAGTACAATATTGTACCAATTTCTTCGAGGAGGTCTTACGGTAATCGTATAAAGATGACTATAAATATCACAGATACATATATCTTGGCGCCAATATCCGTAGCCCAATCAATAGAATATAATAGAATAGGTTTTTATTTGCATTAAATGTGGTAGACAGTTATTGGATACATGTCAAAATCGTTTCGTAACACACATTTAACCAATCACTCTTGGTATGCAAACTGAGAGAGCTATTTAAATTTAATAACAATAAAAAGAACATATTTTCCATGCAATTACAATCAATTTAATCTAATCCAAATCCAAAAAAGGTCCAATCAATAGGCCGAGGTCTGCCTTGACCATAATGCAGAATTTGAGTTACAATAGAGCGACTGCTATTTGACCCCTGTGACCGTAACCGTGTTAACAGGAGAACCTGATCAGATTGGATCAAGGTTACACATTCAGTTCCCTCACTGTAAGAGCATCGGTTAGTGTTCAACTAACGTACTTACATAATTCTTGGTAGGTACACGGTGGCACGGGCAGCCAAACTCGATATAATACTTCTCGCTTACGAGTCGGACTCGCTTGCCAATAGGCCACCGACGCTCTACGACTAATATCTTAGAGGCTAAATATGCGTAGCTAGGACTTCCATAGACTCAAAATTGCAATTGCATTGCCACTCAAACGTTACCTGGACTCTCACGAACTTGTGCTTCAACCACATCAAGGTCGGCGGACAGACTCTTTATAAGCTTAAAATCATTGATAGGATTATCCAAGTACGCCTCCTCGTCTTCTAACGATTTGGTGCGTTCTTTCTTGAGGAGCTTCAAGTAGCTGAAAATACAAGATTACCTATATTTCTTTTGTTTTTGTTCACCTGGCGAATCCGAGCGCCTACTTGGTAGAACCTTCGGTTCATTCGTATGAACCCTAATCGTATGCGAATTCTGTCGTTATGGCAATGCAGTGGACATCTGGACATCGTTTTATAATATCGTGATAAGAAAGTTGGTACTAATATTATCTAATTAAATAAATATGGGTACTTACTATTCAAGTGAACTAATTTTTTCATACTTATGATGAATAAAGTGTGTAATTTGATTTATTAATTTATCTTGCATCTCAAGAAGCGTCATCATTCGAGTTGTTGATGAATGATAGAAACCTCCACACACGGAATACACTATAAAAAGGATGACACACTGTGCACGAATATGTTTGAATTGGTAAATACTTGGCATTGTTTAGTGGGAACATATGCTAATTCTTAATTTCAGTAATCATGGATACTTCAACTATAACTATGAGTAAACTGTAACCAAGTACTAGGACAATGAATCGAAATGTTCCTAACTTCGGTTGTATTACGAATGCTTGTTCGGAATCACGTAAACATACCGGCCCCTAACAAAAAATGCATAACTGCACTTTTAAGGAATAATTTTCTTTTAAGTTTTCTTCTCGTTTTATTGAAGTTCAAATGGTAGGTAGCTAAAATAAGTACTCGTAAGATGTACCATTTAGAAATTATATTCTAACATAAAACTTTCGGACATTTTGAGGTTTTCCGATGACCGAGTTTTCCGTATAGTGGAGGAGGATTGAGTAGTGGGTCACATGATGGTAAGTGATCACTGTCGCCCATGGACTTTTGAAACACCAGGGGTATCTCAAATGCGTTGTCGGTGCATATAACGTCCAGCCTTTGCCCGCTGGGGTAGGCAGATACCCCATTGTTCCACTGGGTACGATCCTGACTAATCTCTCTCTCTTCTTAAACATTATCGTCGGGTTAGAGTGGTCTTAAACTGACCTTTCTTCAAAATATCTCCGACCGTGATGGGTACGAGGAACGTACGAGTCGATATTCCCCTTCCAAAGCTTTCACCCACTCTTCTCATATAAATCTGTTTCGTTATTCTTCTCATTCATCCTCTCTACATGACCAAACCAACTCAGCATGCCTTTCTCTGACCTAGTCAGTACTTCTTTCGCTCTAGTAATTTCCCTTATTACACTATTCCATATTATTTTAATCTTTCCCTGATACTCCTTATATACTTCATAGTGCTCTAATTTCTACTGCATTGCTATATATAGTCGCAGTGATTACTAGAATGCTTCAATTTAGGTATAATAAAATCCTCTAAAGATCGTAGAACGTTAACCTTCTTTTTTGCAAAAATGTACTTGTCCGTTACTACTTATAGGCTGTCGACATAATACGTACCTATGTATGCGTCTCTGTTATAGTTACATCAATAAACTGAATGTTTTTTCATTCCAAAGACATGAATGAGCAACTTGGAAGTTAATCTTACATACATACATAAAGTTACGCGTTTTTCCCGAAAATTTGTTCCTAATCATATTTCGTCCGTTGTATACTTACTTCCCAGCGGTCGCCCACCACTGACTAACTTTCTAGTTGTCAGTTCACTTTCAATCGTAGGTACTTTGTATCCATTATGTCATAAGTCGTATTGTATTTATTTTCACGATACCTTCTCTTAATTCTTACCTTACGTAATTTAGCTACAAGATAGTGTAGGCCTTGACCTATTGCTAAAGTACGTATATTTCTTAATGCAGTAGTTATAGGATACCATTACAAGAATGAAAAAGACAACATCGTTCTGTATTAGGTTAATTACATGTTTGAAAGACTATCTGTTAAGAGAGGTAGGGCATAGCGGAGTATCCCGTTCGAATTGGAGCCGCCCGACTGAGGAAGTACCTCCATCTTACAGAATACCACAGCTAAATAATACTCTTTTAAATAGTATTGTGTTTCTGTCGGTGAGTAAGGTCTCCAGTGCTCCATGGGGTGGGGATTTGGAGAACAGTGGCTTTGGCAGTGGAGGGGCATTTGACTTTATGCTGCCAGAGCAACGTGTTATAGAGGTGGGCAACGCATTGGCGATACCCTTGGTGTTGCTAATGTCTATAGGCAGTGGTGATCATTCTTTTCATCAGGTGGCCCGCTTGCTTGTTTACATACCGAACGAAAAAAAATAATTGTAATACTTATACTTAGTCTGGCCATAAATACTGTTACAATTAGAAATAAACAAAATATTACATTTGAATTTGGAATCAGTCATTTTTATATGATTTTTCATTGTCTTTTCTTATTTTGGCCCAATACATTGTACAATATTTTGCGATATAAAAATGGAGTGGAGTGATAAAGAGAACCGAATCGCTGTGATTGCATTACATAAAGTAGGTATGGAGCCAAATCTAATTCTATGATATATATATAATAGGTTCAATGAGACCTCCTCTGTTTGTGACATAAAAAGATCTGGTGTCTCCGTCCACGTAGTGTTCGTACGAAAAAGGTGGTCAAAGCAGTAAGGGAAATAGTTCGAAGAAATCCTGTCCGAAAGCAAAAGATTTTATCTCGGGAGATGAAGATAGCACCTAGAACCATGTCGCGTATTTTAAAAGATTATTTAGGACTTGCAGCCTATAATAGTAGTACTGGTCATTTCATCATATCAGCCAGAAGACGCCCACTGCTGGGCATAGGCCTCCCCCAGAGATATCCACAAAGACCGGTCCTGTGCTTTCCGCATCCAGCTTGTACCTGCGATCCTTACCAGGTCGTCGGTCCACCTTGTAGGAGGCCTACCCACGCTGCGTCTACCGGTACGTGGTCGCCACTCGAGAACTTTACTGCCCCATCGGCCATCTGTTCTTCGAGCTATGTGCCCTGCCCACTGCCACTTCAATCTGGCAATCCTTAGAGCTATGTCGGTGACCTTGGTTCGCTTGCGGATCTCCTCATTTCTGACTCGATCGCGCAAAGAAACTCCGAGCATAGCTCTTTCCATTGCCCTTTGGGTAACAGTGAGCTTTCTTATAAGGCCCATAGTGAGTGGCCACGTTTCAGATCCGTAAGTCATCACTGGCAACACACATTGGTCAAAGACCTTCGTCTTGAGACACTGCGGTAATTGGGACGAAAATATGTGGCGTAGCTTCCCGAACGCTGCCCAACCGAGTTGGATTCGTCGATTGACCTCTTTCTCGAAATTGGACCTACCTAGCCGGACTATTTGTCCTAGGTATGTATAGTCGTCAACAACTTCAAGTGGAGTGCCTCCAACTGTCACTGGAGTAGGCACAACATGGACATTCGACATAATTTTCGTCTTGTCCATGTTCATTTGAAGACCTACTTGTTGAGAGGCACTACAGAGGTCATCGAGCATTTTGCCCAAGTCTTCCAGGGTTTCAGCCATGACTACGATATCGTCAGCAAATCTGAGGTGCGTGAGGCACTCGCCGTTAATATTGATGCCAAGTCCGTCCCAGTCCAGAAGCCTAAAGATATCCTCCAGTGCAGCGGTGAACAACTTCGGTGATATGACATCACCTTGTCTAACACCTCGCTGCAGCTGAATAGGTTCTGTGGTCTTGTCCTGGAGACGAACTGACATAGTGGCGTTTTCGTACAAACACTTCAGTGCTTCGATATATCGATAGTCAATTTGGCACCGCTGTAGAGACTGGAGCACCGCCCAAGTTTCGATCGAATCGAAGGCTTTCTCATAGTCCACATACGCCAAGCATAATGGCCGTTATACTCTTCGGTCTTCTGTACAACCTGCCGCAGCGTATGTATGTGGTCTATGGTACTAAAACCTTTTCGGAATCCGGCTTGTTCGGGAGGCTGGAAGTCATCAAACCTGCGTGCGAGACGATTCGTAATGACTCTCGAAAACAGCTTATAGACATGGGTCAGCAGCGATATTGGTCTGAAGTTCTTCAAGAGAGCCTTATCACCTTTCTTGAAGAACAATATGACTATGCTTCTGTGCCATGCTTCCGGCGTTTTGCCCTCGAGGATGACGGAATTGAACAGCTTCTGAAGGGTCTTAAGCACAGGTTTGCCACCAGCTTTCAGAAGCTCAGCCGTAATTCCATCATCACCCGGCGCCTTGTTGTTCTTAAGCTGTTTGAGAGCCATACTAATCTCGTACAGGCTGATGTCCGGGATATCTTCGGTGTAGTGTCGGGTCAACTTGGCTCTGGGGTCTTTTGCCATACTGGTAACAGGTGCCCGTGTTGTCGTGTATAACTGTCCATAGAACCTCTCGACTTTCCTCAAAACCTCGGACTTGGTCGAAACAACTCTGCCGTCATCCGTTTTCAGTCTCGTCAACTGGCTCTGTCCAATCGACAGATCTCTCGCAAAGACTTTAGAGCCTTTGTTCCGCTCGATCGCCGCCTCAATATTGGTAGTATTGAAGCGGCGTATGTCGCGAGTCAGAGACTTGGAGATCTGTCGATTAAGTCGCCTAAATTGAGAGATTTACCAACCGTATAGACAGTTTCCACGAACCTGTTATTATAGTCGTCCACGTCGACGCACTCTCCTAGGCACTCGAAGCGATTTTATAATTCGAGTTGAAAGCTCTCGGGGTTTTGGATTTGGATGGGTATAGGCCGGAGCGTGGACCTCATCAATCTCGATCTTTCCAGCTGGGGATTAATATTCAATGTGCCTCTTACCAAGCGGTGATCACTGCCAATTTTAACGCTATTGATCACCGAGACATCATTGAATATATGCCGTTTCGTAGATAGGATGAAGTCAATCTCATTTTTTGTGACACCATCGGGACTAACCCACGTCCATCTGCGATGATCCGGCTTCCTGAAAAATGAGTTCATCATAAAGAGTCCCTCCTTCTCCATAAAGCCGGCCAGCATCTGGCCACGGGCGTTCCGACTTCCAATTCCAAATTGCCCCACTCTCAACTCGTCTCCGCCTCGTTTGCCCAGTTTCGCGTTGAAATCCCCCATGACAACGGTATAGTGTGTCTTGGAGGTATGCATGGCTGTAGAAATATCCTCATACATAGCCTCCACTTCATCGTCGGAGTGAGTCGAAGTCGGTGCGTAGACCTGTATGACCTTCAACGAATACCGCTTGGTAATTCTGAGTATAAGGTACGCTACCCTAGACGACACACTCTCGATTTTGACTATGTTGTTCACGAGGGATTTGTGGACGAGGAACCCGACACCACCTAGGGCCAGTTGGTCGCCCTCCCGGAAGTAAAGCAGATTTCCGGACTTTAGGATTATCGAGTCCTCCCCCTTTCTTCGGACTTCAGATAACCCTATAATATCCCAATTTAATCTGCTTACCACTTCCTCCAGTTCCACGAGCTTTTCGTCGGTCCGCAGTGTCTGGACATTGTATGTAGCCAGGGCCAGTGGTCGTGCATTGTGGTAGCCTGGTCGCATCCGGTGATTCTTCGCACCCCCTGCCCCGCCGTTACCGTGACCGCTACCATAGTCCGGAATAGCGGGGCCGCCGGGTACTGGAGGCCGTGGCCTGTGTGTGCTTGTCATCAGGGGGGGGTTGCCATAATCGCCACGCTTGGCAGGCGGGTTGGCGATCACAGTGAAGTAGATGTAAATGTACCCGAAAGATGCTGCTGCCCATCTTCCGGGTTATTCCCTTAGTCGCCTCTTACGACACCCACGGGAAGAGATGGGGTGGTGCTATTCTTTTAAGTGGCGGCACCACACACCACATTTATTAACTGGTCATTTATTAACTGATAATTTAAAAAAGAATAGGGTGGTAAAATCGAAATAACTACTGAAGCGGTACGCAAAGGGATGTCACACAAAAATTTTGTTTACGGATGAGAATTTTTTTACAATTGAGCAACATTTAACAAACAAAATGACCGTATTTATGTTCAAAGCTCTAAGAAAGCTTCCCAATTAGTCGACAGAGTGCAACGTGGGCATTATCCGACTTCAGTGATGGTTTGGTGGGGTGTTAGCTATGAAGGAGTGACTGAGCCAGTAAAAAGGTATCAAAACATCGGCACAAGTGTATCAAGATTACTATTCTTAAGAAGGTAGGTATAAGATACTATTCTTAAGAAGGTAGTTAGGCCCCTTAACAACACCATGTTCAATAACCAAAAATGGTCCTTCCAGCAAGACTCGGCGCCGGGTCACAAAGCTCGGTCCACGCAGTCTTGGTTGGAATCAAACGTTTCCGACTTCATCAGAGCTGAAGACTGGCCGTCGTCTAGTCCCGATGTTAATCCGCTGGATTATGATTTATGGTCAGTTTTAGAGAGTACGGCTTGCTCTAAACGCCATGATAATTTGGAGTCCCTAAAACAATCCATACGATTGGCAGTGAAGAGTTTTCCCATGGAAAGAGTGCGTGCTTCTATTGATAATTGGCCTCAACGTTTAAAGGACTGTATTGCAGCCAATGGAGACCACTTCGAATAAGCTTTTTATATTTTAAATTGTTTTATATTTACGTATTAAACTAACACATTGTAAAAGTAATAAATGTTATTTGCAATAGAACAAATTTTTTTTCTTTATTACAATATTTATGGCAAGACTAGGTATACATAGATTTCCTCTAATATTTTGAGGATCATGTACTGGAAAATTTTCTAAATATAACAAAGAAATAAGCCAGTGTAGTTCTTGAGAGAAGGCAGTGGATTTCTCTTTCAATTCGATTACTCCGAAGGCAGAAGTACCGTTAGTGTAAATTACGAAGACTTAATCGTCGACTATACTTTATTTAAGCAACCTGCTCATCATATTTTATAGGAATGCGAACAGTGGCGTCAATAGACAACTTTAAAGCCATTAAGCGCCATTATCATAATTGTTATTGGCAACATAATGTTAGACATAACTTAATTATCTATTGTATATCCATGGTGCGTTTCCCCTGATTACATTTTCTTTTAAGGCACAAAAAGTCATGTTTTAAGAAATGGCAGCGCAACAGCTCACTATCGGATAAGGAGATGTACTTGGGAGCGAAGCGGCGAGCTAAAATAGCGGTGGCAAAAGTGCGGTCGGCCCAGCTGGCTCCGCTCTACGATGCGTTGGATACTGTGGAGGGGCAACAGCTCGTCTACAAACTGGCAAAGTCGCGGAGCCAAGCCAGTCTGGATGTGACAAAATGTGTTGCCATTAAAAGCACAGACAGCGTGTTGCTCATAAGTTTAAACCCTATTAAAGACGGTTGGTGCTGTCATTTCAAGGAACCGTCGAACGATGCCAATAACTACGTGCGACCACCACAGCTTCTTGCAAACCTTGGCATGATAAGCCCGATTACCCCTGACGAGGTGGAGAGGTCTCTGGCCCGTATGAAAAACGGAAAAGCTATTGGCTAAGACGGAATATCCATAGAAACCTGGAAAACAATGGGGACCTGGGGCGTACTCTTGCTCACTGAACTATTCAACAGGAACACAGCTACGGGGCTTATACCAGACGCGTGGCACGTAAATATTATTATTCCAATCAATAAAGGAAAGGGTAGTGTGCAAGAGTGTGGCAACTATCGAGGTATCAAGCTCATGAGCCACACAATGAAGCTTTTCGAACGTATTATAGACCAGAGACTTCGCCAGGAATGCTCCTTGTCGGCCAGGCTGCAGCACAATGGATCCAATCTTTGCCCTCAGGGTCCTCCAGGAATCCCACTGCAGTAGGAATCAACCGTTGCATTTCGCGTTCCTGGACATGCAGAGGGCCTTCGACAGTGTCCCACGTGAGATAATCTGGTGGGCTCTGAGATCAAAGTCTGTGCCCGAGGCGTACATTAAGATAATCCAGGACATGTAAGCTTAAACTGAGGCCGTCGTCAAAACCATCGTAGGCCATACCATAATCCCTTCCCGATTACCGTTGGTGTTCACCAGGGTTTAGTGCTGAGCCCTTACTTGTTTTGCATTGTGCTCGATGTCCTCTCAGCGGAAATTCAAGACGCGCCACCTTGGCTTATGAACTACGCTGATGACATTGTACTGGTGAGCAAGCTTAGGCAGGATCTTGAGACCAAGGTGAACACGTGGAAGACAGTACTAGAAAACGGTGGTTTGAATCTGAACGTCGCCAAAAGAGAGTATATGGCCTGCTGCAGCGCGGATCCCGACACCATCCTTATAGGTAACGAAGCTGTCCAAAGAACAGATAAATTTAAATACCTCGGATCTGTGCAGCACGAGTTCAGCGATATCGGCCCCGATGTCAAGGCCCGAATCTTCGCAACTGTAACCCTAAAATCCCAATCAAGCTTAAGGAGCTAATATACAAGACCATAATTAGGCCTGTGATGCTTTACGGCAGCGAAACCTGGCCAGCGCTGACGAAGCACGTCCGCGAACTCCACGCCAACGAAATGAAAATGCTGCGGTGGATGTGCGGCGTTACGCGACTTGATCGAGTGCGTAACGAGTACATCCGTGGCTGCCTTGGCGTAAGAGATATCGCGGATAAGATCGAAGAGGCACGGCTGCGCTGTTATGGTCACGTGTTGCGCAAGCCCCAGAGATACATGGCAAATATGTGTCTAAACCTGCCTGTATCAGGAAAGAGGTCCCGCGGGAGACCTAAGAAGCGATGGATTGACATCGCCGAGTCGAACGCGAGAGCCAACGGCATACGACGTGAGGATACCGAAGATCGGGCAAAGTGGAGAAAGCAATACAGGAAAGCGGACCCTGGCAGTAGGTGGGATTGACCACTCGGATGATGATGATGATATAGGCTATTATTCTGTTTTGTTTGAGGTCGGGAACACTGTCTTTTCTACTCCTACCTGTTACTTCTTAATTCAATTTGTTGCGCGTTCCAAGACAGTATTAGCTTGTCCCCGGGCGCGCCTTAGTGTCAAAACCATAGAACACGATAGAAATAGTAAGTGGGCAGGGCAGGCGCGCCACAACTATATGCAGATGCTCAAATATCATCCAAAAGCCTCGCGGAATTCAATGAAATGCGTATCACAAAAAGCTGTGCCAAAAATATTAAAAATATTAAGTCTTGCGCAATACTTAATTGCAAAGCAAGAAGCCTTTTATAACAAAAGAAGGGATTTTTTTTTTCATAGTTCAATATAAAGACCCTGAATTTCTTAATATTTTTTTAATATTTACCCGCGTTCAAGGTCACCTTGTGCTGTGCACAAGTACCGACCTTATCGACACATTATTTATTTATCGATAAAATATATTTGTTGTATAGTATCTATATTAATTTGAGTTGACATCAAAGAGGAGGAGATTCTTATTATTATATAAGACGGAACTTGCACGCGACATACCTTTTCGATTTGTTTTCCCGACGTTTCGGTTGGGTTACACCCAACGTGGTCACGAGACGACTGCCGTGGAGAGGTGACAGCTGCGGTGATGTGCTGGTAGACTCCTACCCTCACAAAGAATTGTCAATTTGTTGTTGATTCGGAACTGCACGGCACACAACACTCACGATGTCCACGGATACGTCCGACGATAAATCTTGAGTCTTAAGGTTATTTATTTTGCACACCACTGGGTTCCACGACGCTGAAAGCTTATATCCATCTTCCCTATTGAAAGTTTTGTACTTTTTAATTTCCATCGCTTCCCGAACCATACGTGGATAATATTGCCGTTCGGTGGAGAGGACATTAGGCGCATGCAGTTCTATCCAGTGGTTTGGGCCAGAGTTGAGCAGGTGGTCTGCTATGGCAGATTTATTCGTCTGGTGTTTTTTTACTCCTAAGGATGTGATCCCGTATCAGACGCCAGGTGTCTATAAGATAGACTGTAGCTGTAGAAGCTCATACATTGGCAAAACTAAACGTTCGATAGCCGAAAGGGTCAAAGAGCATATATAGCTGCAGTAAAAAACCACCAGACGAAAAATCTGCCATATCAGACCACCTGCTCAACTCTGGCCCAAGCAACCAACAATATGTCGCGTGCAAGTCCCGTCTTATATAATAATATGTGTAAAGAACGCGAGTTCAGTTTGAGGAGATTCTTATTTTATTGCACTTTTGTACTTATATTCTTCGATGTTATCGTTAATTGTGGACAGATAATTAAATTACTTTTTTGTTTGTTGTTATTGATTATTTTTGTTGTTAGAGGTAGGATGGATGCCATGGAGGTAGGGGTAGATAGGGGTACGGTAGAAGTAGGGTAGAGGAAAGGTAGTAGCACGGCAGTGGTAGAGTAAAGGTATGGTAGGGGTACGAGTGGGGATACGAAATCGGTTCCAGTACTATCGGCAATTGATAGGCTTTCTAACTACTTTCATGCTGTTCTGTGGTCAAAACTCAGGACCTGTGTGTGGGTGCCGCTAGAGATCCTAGCTACACAAGAGTTATTCTCGAGTCAAAAGAATTTCTTCATAGAAATAAGTAGTGCCTTTTGTGTCATATTTATATTTCCATTTTTGTGTACAATAAACGATTAAATAAATAAGAGTCGCAGAGGTAGTGTGTGGGACCGTAAAAAATATACAAAATGAAACAAAACAATATTTTTGCAACATTTGTCAACAACGCTGTGGGAGCACTTCGAATTTCTAGATACATTGCTAAAGAAATGCGACAATACGACACAAAATGTATTAAACTACAACCGGTGTAGGAGCACTTTGATATATCAACATGAGACTTTATCATTTCTTTAATTAAACCTAGTTTGTGATCCCAAAAAACTGTCTTAATGTAGGGGGTCATTCTTAAAAAATAAGAAAAATTTTAAAGGTAGACAGGTATTCCTGTTACATGCATTTTATCGCCTGTAAATGTTTCGAAATACGTTATTATGCTATTTATTTCTTTATTTATTTACCATAAATTTACAGCGTTACAGTACTTACAAATTACTAATACACTGCAAATATCAATAAATATACGAATACAAAATATATTAAGAACATCATTAAATTAAAACAAAATTAAATACATAATCAAATTAAAGAATTAAGATACACTCATTCATCCATCAACTCACTAAACCTCAGACATGCATTTCGCGCTTCCATACATCGACTCACAAATATGTCACACTCTGGTGCTAATGCCTGAAAAGCGTTAAGCATGTCCATGCCGCGAAGAAGGGGAGAGCGCGCACGTGGCACGGTCCGCGAGGCCGGAGTCGCGAGGAGTTTACCTGGACGTCCTGTTATGGCAAAGGCCCCCCAAAATAAAATAGGTAGTTCTCCTATGATCATAATGTGTTATTACTTTGAAACAACAATACCAAATCCGAAATTGCAGTAGAGGAGTTCTGAGTGAGCTTTAATTATAATATTTATAAAACAGTCGAAAGATACTAAGGGAATATAAACCAGAATACTGCACTAGGTTCTTAATCTTCGTTGAGCCTACAATTTGAACATTATACTAAATGCTTATACCTTAAACAAACATACTTACTTCAATATTTGAAATTACTGTTTCGCGGAAACGAGCATATACAATGAGTTTTAAAAATACCTCTTTTAAATTCTGATTTCCATTCCAATTTCATGGCAATTGAACGTTGGCCATGTAAACAAATAAGATTACGGTACTCCTATCACCGACAGATTGAAATTTTGATGATTTTTAACAAAAGTTGACTTACACTATCTGTTTCTAGATTTAAATATTTTCCTATTTCTAAATTCTTTCTTTTTTTATATATAAATTTTACCACAATAGTAGGTATACTTGTAGGTATACAAAAAGAATGTAAAACAGTTTTAAGGAGCGGAAACAAGCGAGTGAGAGCCCCTTAAATTTCAAAATACATACTTATGCTTGTATGGAATTGTAACGGAAAATCATCACAAACAACAAACTAAACTATCTCTAGGTTCCTCCTTAGAGGTTAAATAGGACAAACCATCATCTATTTTCTTCCTTTGCATTTACTGCATTCTGATTCGATTCCCGGCCGGGCAGCAATTTTCGGATCTGGGTTTTAGTGTGTATATGTAATATTGAACACTTTTATTCACAACCAATCGTTTAACACCCGTATTAAGAACCCGTTACTATAAGGTCTCACGAAATCACAGGCCATCTGACAATACGTAAGCGGCGGTCGGCACTTTGCGTCCTTCAAAATGAACCCTTAGCTAAGCCAGCGCGCAAAATTTATCAATCATAGAACCGTAATGAACGCAGTGCGTTCACTAGCAAAGAGTAAACTGTAGAAGTGTCAAGCTTCGCATTGTAACGCTACTTTACTAAGGCAAGTATTGTTTGTAAATACGTTTAGGGCTAGATGACACCCTATGAATTTGTCCAATAAAAATATTTTCTCCAAGGATATCATCCTTGAAATACGGTAACTCTGTAGATAATATTTTACGATTCATAATTCAAAAATAAATAACAGCAGGTGGTATTTCACTCTAAGAATAAGGCCGCAAGCTTGTTTCCTATCTTAGAGGTTTAAAAAAGCTCTGGATAGTTGGGGATAGTAGGAAGTTTCCCATACAAACGGAGAAATTTACGAGAGAACATAGGTACATATCTTTATAGTTAATCAAATTATCGTTACCGGCAACGCATAAAGCCGACTTAATTCGACGGCCCCTATTTAGAAACAGACAACTAAATTTAAAAGAGAACTAAATGAACCTTTTTTTTAATTTCAGCGGTCGTGCTACGATGCGCTTAGGTGTATTAAATACCAGTAGTTCCTTACTTAACTGCTTAAATCGTATCGAGTCGTCGTCGTCATCGAGTAAAACTACTTATTACTGTTAATACCAAGTTCACAGCTGAGCAACAAGAACAATATTTCTTTCTTTCCTTAAATTGCAGTAGTGGGTTTATAGCTATGGGCCGCAAAGTTTATGCGATTGCATAAGTTTAGCCATTTGTAGTAGACACCGAAAGTAAGAACGAAAGAATTTCTTTTTATTGTAACTCTCGTATATTTGATCACAGTTTTTGATACCAGTTCAAATTCTAACAATAGAAATAAGAATTTGCATACATTCCGATAAAAATATGCAAAGTATTTACAATTTAATACATAGCCGTGCACACTGCTTCCTCGTTTTGGTTGTACATTCCGTGTGTGGAGATTTCTACCATTCTGGAACGTCCGAAATGGTGTCGCTTCTTGAGACACAAAGTAGATTAATAAATGAAATTACAGACTTCATTTATCAGGAATACAAAATATTAAGAATACTTGAAGAGTAAGTACATCCTACCTATTCCTTTAATTCAATTTATTTATATCTTTTTTACTACATTGTTATTGAGGTAAGAAAGTTAATGCTATGTATCTACCAACTTTCTGACTTAGGTATTACTATGTAATCTGATATCTAAATTTAATTACACACTCGATTGCATTTTAGACTGCAATCGCACTTCTAGTGAAACGATCAACTTAGCTCTTGTAAAAAAACACATCGACTAGTCATCTCTGTCCTATGTCTATGTCACTCCACTCACACTCAAACATCAGAAACGCCGCTCTACAAAACCGAACTTGACTATGTCTATTATTTAGCGATGACATTTATCTCTAGCCAACATCACCGAAGGGGACTCCTCACTCACAGCTGAAGTCACAATCTATATTTGGTTTCCTTTTTTATTTTATAGTGAACATAACGTATCTAAAAGGAGCGGCTCCGAGTTATCAAATACCCCTCCATAACCAGTACTATTGTCAGATTTGGTGGCCTTGTTAACCTAATGTAGACGGAGACACGGATGTAGACGGAGAACTTTAACCTAGGATATGGAGTTTTTGTATGGAGTTGTGACTGAATGACAGTGTACATTCTCTATAGGTCAAGGCTCCATCTAAGCTCTATGTGCAATATCTTTAAACCACTCTATACAAAGTCATAACTCACTTGCCTAAGCCAAACTATAAAGGAATTTCCCTGATTAGTTGCGGAATTCGAAAATAAGTATCTTTTTATAGAGACCGTAGCAAATGGAACAATTTAGTCTTTGCCTGCCCCGGGAAATAATAAGACGTGATATTGTATATCAATAAAATATTAGGTTCCAAAAACATATTCTGCTTTATCGTAATGATTTAAATTATTGTTGCCAATGTAACATTTTGAAAGTGTTCTGAGTTTCACATCCGAGAACACCACGCCAGCGCAATGAAAATGCTCTAGTCGATAAGCGGCGTTGAACGACTCGCAAGCTTGCATGCGCTGGGTTGGACATGTGATACGTAGGCCCCAGGAATATGACGGAAATGGGTACATAACTTGCCAGCATCAAGAAACACATGCCGCATGAGACCCAAGATCGGTTTGAGAGCCTTAGCTCTTTTAAGGCGAGGATGCTTAAAACCGGTTGAAGTGGAGAAGGAAGAGTAGAAAAGCGGATCCTGGCGGAAACCAGCCGATCATTCTTTTGAGATTCTGAGCTTACTACCAAGTACCTTGCTTTTAGATTTACGGGCACATGAAAAACGGAATACCGCCCTTACGATATAGACATTGCGATTTTATATCATAAATAGGATCTTCTACTCGCTAAGGAAAACAAAAAATTGCACCATCAAAGGTTATCTTGTATTTTTAGATACGTAAATCTCCTCAAGAAAACACGTACCAAATCGTTAAAAGATGAGAAGACTCTGGATAATCCTATCAACGCTTTCATTCTCATAAAAAGACTGACAGTCGACGTGAAGAAGGTCGAATCACAAATTCTTAACAGACCAAGTAAATCAGCTATTATTATTATGTAATATGGAATAAAACTACTATGCTAGAGGTTTTTATACTGCGGGGTACAAATCAAATTTACTTTATTTATAATCAGCTTCGAACCTCTTCCACCATAGGTATTCCTTCGATCAGTGTTTATTACCAGTGATGGCCTACGAAACAGAGGTGTAGGTACTAGGCCTTGTCTGGAAGTTGAAAATCACTTATCGTGCGACTGATTATCAAAACTGAAGTTGCAATGGACGCTGACATACTTCACTAAACCGAGGGCTGACATGGGGGAACAGTTCTAGAATTCTCAGTTCTCGGCCTTAAACGAGATGGACCTACCAAACCTTAAGCAGTTTCTTTTTCAATATGACTGAAGTTGATGTATTTATATATAACTAATTTCATATTTATGTAGGTAGCCTAGTCATTTATTTAGTTATCTGTTTCTAAGCAACTCTGTCTGGTCTATTGGCACCATGCTTGTGAGACAGATATCGATAGCCAAAGTTAAGTTAATTCGATGGGAGACCGTTTAGTACTTTGAGGCTAACATCACAATATACTCCGGAGTACTATACGATCTACTTGTGGTGTCTAATAGTGGTACTAGTAGGTTGAGGGTCTCCTCATACCGCTAGATAAGCGAGGGTGACCGACCAATGTCTTCCTCGCTCGATCTAGGGACCATGAGGCGCTGTCCTAACTGGCAACGGTCATACGACCATGATCGTGCGATGGGAGGTTTTGAGGTCTCCTATTACCAAGCCCGTTGATAATTAGGACAGTGCCTGAGACTTTTCGAACAGTCTCGGGAGCCGATTGGATATGTGTATTTATTAATTTATATTTCAGCTTTCGAAAGAGACAAGGACGGATACCCCGACAGGAATGATTTAATAGGAGCTATCGCAGGATTAGAACGTATACGCAGGACCTATCTCCTCAACATCACAGATATGGCAAACGGTATATTGAAAGGTGCAAAAAGGTAAATAAAAAAACTGTAATAATATTACCTATTATGAGCGTAAACAGTCCCCTTTTATTGTTTTATATTTCCCATGATATTATCAACTCGCAAATGATTCCTACAGAAGGTTTTATGTATTAATGGCTTCATTTATTGCCCAATATGACTATTCTAGGTTTCTATAAAATATCTCATTTTTATATACCTCTTCATGAAAAAGTAGCAATCAGCTATCTACCTAAAAAGGTTACCTGTAAGAAATCGCTTTAAGCGATAACCTGTTGCTTTTTCTGCTGTTAATTTTTAAGTACACGTTTAAGTTGACTTTTTATTTGTTTAAAACCACAATGATAAATCTCCACCTAATGAGAGAGCGGTAACTGTCATCAATAAAATGTATATTTTATTTTTCCTTGACTCAGATTTAAATATTTTTATTTTCAGCAACCCAATGTCAGTTACAGATTGCTTTGATATAGGATTCCTACTGTTCCAAAAGCAAAGGTACAACGCTTCAATAGACTGGTTAGCTCAAGCTTTGTTGAAGTACAGTTTAGGAGAATCTACCTACCCTACTTCCTTAGAGGACATCTTAATGGGACTAGCTCGTTCCTATGAAGGACTAGGTTCGTATAGATATGGAAGGCAGTACATCATTATACCAAGAACCAATATAAAAGGAGCTAATATTCGGTAGCTTTATGTACTGCCTTCTGAAAACTCAAACTGAAATTCAAAATTTTTAATTTTTTCTTTTTATGTTGTGGCTTTCGCTAAAATGTAGCGATTTCGCATAAGACTATAAATAAACTGAACACGTCATAAAATATAAAGAGATTACCATTGATTGAGTCCCCTACTACGGCGAACTAAACAACTAAATTAAAACAATACAATTTTAAATTTCTTTATAGTAGTAAGGAAAGTGACTTATTGGCCACCCCAGGGCCTGAGCACACCCACTCTATACCGACAACAGCCGTACCTTGTCTTACAATACCAGACAGAGCCATATTGTTTAGGTATATTATACTTAAGCAAACTACCTCATACTACAGCAAGAGTAAACCTGTCCACCAAGTTTGGTGCTCTAAGAAGAGAGCACCCGTTCACAAGTATAACGCAGAGCCCAGCCATTGACCAATTCAACCTTATTAAAGAGCCACTCGGCCTCCACGCCACTTGTACCTTATTAAAACATTCCAACTTAAACATTCTAATATCATTATTATTATTCCTGAACAGACAGGCAGTTGGAACAACGGATATGTCTGTATCTCAATATTGTTCTGTATTGTAATTTTAATGACAATTATATGGCCAATTGGATGTAACAACGATGCTAGGTATAGCCAGAAACCGTATTATAAACCGTATTGATAAAAAATATGGAAAAAAAATTTTTCAACAACAAAAAATTATCAATTTTATTGACGTTTTCTACTATACCCTAAACAATGTAAAGTACTTCTTATGCTGTTCTTGCTAAGCCTTTACTATTAATTATAATATACATCTTACCTATTTCAGTTGATATCTAAGAAAGAGGTTTATGAATGTTTATATATATAATATTGCAGGTGATGAGACAAATTCCCAGCTGTGGATGAATCGATTGTCATCTTTGATGTGCAAGCAGGATCTCATCCAAAACTACAGAGAAATGGCCGACGAACTTATAAAAGTTGGTATTTATTCTAACTGCTCCTGTTTTCCCTTACCTTAAGAGCATCGGTAAGTGTGCAACTTATATCTAGGTCCATTACTCAAAGTACGTAGTGGCACTGGGGTTCGAAATCTGTACCGCTCGCTTACGAGACGCTCTTACAATTCAGGATGATAATTCTAAATGTGCCGGAGATGAGTAAGAAAATCTTTATGCAGTTATTCTTTAAACCAGCCTCGTGGTTCCTAATAACAAATTACGATATCTCTTATAGTTTCGGACTGACCTATTCAGATTGCTCCCTCTTTATAAATACACACATGTTTATCAGCCTATACTAACTAGTCCACTGATGGACATAGGTCTCCCCCAATGAGCACCAATGCACTCTGTCCTCGGTTTGACGCATGCAGCATTCACCCGTAGTCTTTCGCAAATCGTCACTCCACCTGACTAAGGCCAGGGGCCCCCTAAGGGGCCCTAAGGGGCCCTAAGGGGCGTCAGGCCTGCTTTCAACGCAGGTCCACAGACCTATTCAATAATATAATATAATAATAATAGGTCGCCCATGGACATTATAATAATAAAAATATTATAATTATTATTTTTTGTTTGAAAAAACAGGGGTCGCCAAGATTGAAGATTGCTCAACGTCCTTTACCACAGCATGACGCTTTATGCAGAGGAGAGACAAACATTTCGAGATACAATCAGAGCAAGTAGGTACAGATCATCAAAACTTTCTTTTTTTACTAAGATTACCTGAGATTGAGACCAAGGGACTGACAACCCCAAAACACTGCACGCCGCATGCCCTTTACTAATAGGGAATAAATGAGGTAAGTCCTATTTTCTACAACGTTTTTGTATATACCACTAAGATGGCAAACAAGCTTACGGCCTGCCTCATGGTAAACAATTACCGTAGTCTATGGACGTTTGCAATACTAGGGGTATCACTTACGTGCTACCGACCGACCCTGTAAAAACTTTCTAACCTCCTCCTCCTCTTCTTCTTCTTTTAAACTAAAATTAGTTCCGCAATTTTCAACAATTCACAAAAATTCACCAAAGCGAGGCCCTATAGATATAAAAGCTTCAAAAATATTCTATTTATATAATAATGAATTTCCATCACGAAGTCACAACTTAAAGTATTAACTACTCTAAATATCAACATTGTGCGGTAAAAAATAATAAAGGTAACACGTAAAGTTCTTTAGCACAGACTTATAGAATATAACTTTTGCTATAAATCTTCAGGTTAAAATGTTTCTACATAAACCATAATAATCCATTTCTGAAACTGGCTCCCTTCAAGTTGGAACAGCTCCATATCGACCCGGATGTCAATATGGTGCACGATGCGATGAACGATAACGAGATACAACATTTTATAGACAATGCGAAGCCTAGGGTGAGTTGGGTTATTTTATTTACTAGGTACATGCACTTAGATCAAATGGAACCTTCAATCGATGTAAAAGATAACCAAAACGATAGAAAAAGCCGGATAAACCCCGACCAACTTAAATCAAATATTTTCTAAACTACGAAGCCAATTTTTATTAAACAAAGCTAAGAACCATTTCGATTAAATTGGCTTTCAAATAGAGAAAACTGCATTCAAATCGGTCCATCCGTTCGGGAGCTACCATGCCACAGACAGATATACAAAGCCACAGATACACACGTCAACCTTATAATATCCCTCATTTTTCGCCGTTATGCAGATGACACGAGCGGAGGACAATTTTGACGATAACTATGCGAAATACCGTGTTGCTAAAGTTGCCTGGTTTAGACCTTCTTTTTCCGCCATCATGGAACGAGTCTCAAAGAGAATGGCGGACTTCTCTGGCTTCGACCTGTCATGGGCTGATAACCTCCAAGTAGCTAATTACGGTATTGGAGGCCATTATTTGCCGCACTGCGATCATTTTGGACCCAACCACGTGAGCTTCAAATAAAATTGCTTTTTTGTGGTTGTATAGCTTAGTTAGTTACTGTTAGAATTAATGAACGATATTATACTATTACTTTTAATTCTTCTAGGAGTATTTGCGGCTAAAGCTTCTAGGAAACAGATATGCCACAATTCTGTTTTATGTAAGTCATTTTAATTGAAAGTGGTCATTATTTATTTATTAAAACTTCATGCTCAAAATGGTACAAGCGAAAGGCGATTGGGAAAATGCCGGAGAAAGAAGATTTTAGAAGAGGTCTTCCATCAGGAGCCGGTATATTATTACGTTTGTCCACGGTCGAAGGACGAGTCGAAAATGCAAATAAGTCGACCATGCAAAGGGCTGTTGGGATATACAGCCATGGCTTAATAAACTGTGCTGCGTAGTAGTGACTTTACATACAAAAATCTGCCTTTCCCATTACATACAAAAAGATGATTGCTCTTATGCCGTTGTATCTACTGTGCTTACACAATGTTTTAAAATATGAGTCAGTACTACTTTTATTAATAATATACCTTCACGAGGCGCTAATCGGCTTCCGAGACTGTTCAACCAGTCTCAGGCGCTGTCCTAATGGGCAACGGTCGTGCGACGGACGTCCCCCGACCAATACGAGACCTCAAAACAGCCCGTCACTCAGCGGGAAATATCGGTCAACCTCGCTTCGACAACAGTATTAGAAGTTACATGTAACGAGTAGCGAGCTTCTTACGGTACCGAAGTTCCGACTAGACTCAAATATCACCCATCCAGTTTCCGGGCGGTCATATACTTTGGTTATTGGTCTCGCAAGCTCGCAGCCACTAAACCAGCTACGAAATAACGTAAACACTTTTGTTACTAATCCATAGAAATAACTAATCACTTTTGGTTTTATCATTTGACTTCTAAAAAAGTAGATATCTTGGTCTCCAAGAAGCTTAATATTTAGTAACATCATTGTCACGGGAACGACTATTAGATTCATGGGCCCATACGCAAACAGAGTGGAAAAAATGTTTCATTGGTCGTACGTATTATTTTGGTTCGACATGTCGGTCTAATAGAAATTAAAAGTCCTTGTAGTCTGACATGAGCCGGTCCAACTTTGGACCAAATGACCTGCAACTGCTAACCATCACGCGGGCATAATATACATATGTTTAAAAACTTTAATCTATTAAATAACGTCATTATATCACAGAAAACTCCTGCGAATGACCGATACAAATCAGACTAACAAGGATAAATTTTTGGCAGTTGTCAGACGTAGCTTCTGGGGGTGGCACTGCTTTCATAGAGCTGGGAGTGACAGTGCCCCCCAAAAAGGGGGCGGCGATATTCTGGCGCAACCTGCTGCCCACAGGGACTGGCAACCCCAGAACACTACATGCCGCATGTCCTGTACTCATAGGGAACAAATGGGGTAAGTCTTACTTATAACATGTTTTTTTTATACCACAAAACAAGCTTACGGCTTGCCTTACGATAAGCGGTGACCACAGCCTATGGACTTTTGCAATAACAGGGGCATCACCCACGTGATGCGGACCCCTTAAAAACCCTTTCACAACTTTCTTGGAGAACTCCATGTTGTACATTAAAACCCTCTACCGCATTTGAAGCCATAATGTGAATATCAAAGTTTGTAGCAGCCGTCGGAGTGTTGGAATGGTGGCGAATTTAGCAGATTAGGTAATTACTGTGAAGCGACTGCCCTTTTGACCTCCGTTACCCTGAGGAACCTGACCAGATTGCATTGTGACACATTCAGTCGCCTTTGTAAATGGGACTTAAGTGTATAATATTTTGATTTCAGTTATGAATAGATGGCTGCACGAGGCCGGGCAAGAGTTTTCGTCTCCGTGCACAAAAAGTGATCACAAGGGGGCGGATGTGTAATTCCATCATAAACTCTCAATAAAAACTAGGTTGAGCATTCCTTCAATAAGTATTGTATAGATCATCATCCGGAAGACGCCCACTGCTGGGCATAGGCCTCCCCCAGATATCTCCACAAACGCCGGCCTTGTGCCTTCGCATCTAGCTGGTACCTGCAATCTTTCCAGATCGTCGCTCCACCTTGTGCCTACCCACGCAGCGTTGTATGGGTACAACCTAAAGAAGTAGTTTAAATTATAGAATGAATTAGAGTTACCCACCTTTACCTTAACCATGATAACTGTAAAGTGATCTAAACGTCAAAATAAAATATTAAAAAATACTGCGAAGTTATTTCTTTTTTACCTGCAACCTCATCCACTTGGTGAAACCTTTCGGGTACGCCGTATGCTCGCCTGAATCACATTCAATTTCGGAATAAATTGTGTTCTTGTGATATTCTGAGAAGCATAACGCTGCAAAATGTGATCGAAATCCGAATTCCGAATCCAAAAACGTGGCAGTTGGAGGCCGGGAGGTAGAGCCCGCTAATTCCTGTTCGCAGCGGCTATTGGCGCGAAACAAACTTTTAAACACACTAACCAACTCTGTAGAGCGTGCTTGCCTTCTGGCTGCTGGTGAGTGGGACTCGGGCCTCTGGCTCCAGGCAATGAGTTAAAAAATCGTCACTTTGCTCGACCGTGCCACGTTCAGAATTGCCACGGCCCGGCTTGTCTTGGCCCGTTTGCGCACTCTCTGCAGTTAAGACTGCCTCTGTGGAAATTATGTTAAGCTGCTGGAACCTAACGGTTTAGCCCGCGGCGACGGCGCGGCTGTACGGCGACTAATTAATGTGCATTGCCTTACTGCTTGGCGCAAAAAATAAAAAAATAAAGAAGTTAGCAATGATAGAATGGCACTTGTCGAGATCTATATTTCGGATGACAGCTATCAAACTTAAAAGTGTTTCTTCGGAAATCATTGGTTCTAGAACACTAGTTTCTAAAGAGAAACGATAGTACTCGTTGAGGTTTAAATTTCATATGACAGCTGTCAAAGTTACAATTTTCATAACTCGGTAACCATTGGTCCATTGGAAATGCTCGTCGAGATCTACATCTCGTCTGATGGCTGTCAAACTTAAAACTGTCACCCGAAATGTAGATCTCGACGAGTACTATCAATCTTCTTAGGAACTAGTGTACCAGGACCAATGGTTTCCGAGTAGAAGGATAGAAACCTTGGGCTGGGCCCCGGTCAAGCCCCAGATTAAACAGAGCCACTCCTAGACCCTGGTCAAATTCATGTATTCACGAAAACTGACGGCAGTAGCCTGATACTGACAGTGCGCATTTTTTTTCTCCTCATCTCATCTCGTCAGTATCTATCTCCAACTCCACATACTTAAAATATTCATTTACCTTTTGCCACGCAAGGTCTTCAAGATCACGGTTGTGATGATTCTTGCTTTTCATATTTCAACATGAGAATTTTTGCACTACCAAAATAATGGACTCAGTGTCGACAGAGTCCGCAATTTTTTGCGCACAGCAAAGGCGTGTCGAGGTATGCGGCCGGCACTCCTGCAGCACGATAGACCATGGTGGCAAATATAATTGTAAATAAACGTTCCATTTTAATTCAAGTGATACTGTAGGTATTTCTATTTATTTACATTTTCCATGTTCAATTACAGCGTAGGTAAGTCGGAATGCACAAACTGGAATTTTTAAAATCCATTGTGTACTCGGTTCGTATTCTCGGAATAGCAGTTGTTTCAAATATCGTATGAAAGTATGTGGACGTAAACTTCACAGCAAATGTTTTTCTCCATTGTCCAACTCTGTTAACAGGTCATAACCTCGCATCTCAGAGATCGTGACCGAACAGTGACAGTATAAACTGATACCCTGGTCTAGCATGTCATAGTCAGTTACTTTAGAATAAACTAAGTGAAGTTACATAACCTACGTAATTTTGTGACAGATTTTCACACAAAACAAACCATATTTGTGTTAGTTGTTCGTTGGTTACATGAAGTACAGTAATTTTAAACCACTTAAAAATGTTGCCCTATATTAAACAGCTCTGCTGTATTGTTATTATTTTTAATATATACACCCAAACTCAATCTGAACTTTTTACGGCAACTTCGGATTTGGAATCGTTGCTGCACAGCCAACGGGTCATTATGACTATGATGGAGGACTATATTATTTTGGAAGAACAGAGACTAAAGAACCTGTCTACGTAAGTAGCGTTAATTGTAAGCTAAACTATTGTACTGTTTTATTCTGAGGTTAAAAATATGAACTTCAAAGAAAAAGTCTCTTACTTCTTTTTAACAATGATGTTTCTTGAATATTTGTGGGGTTTCAAACCAAAATGGGAAAAGGACAACTTAAGGCCTGGATCCGGTGGCTCACCGGGGATGGAGGATGGAGGTTCTTGGCCGTCGTCAAACATCTAAAAGTTTCAAAACTAAACCAATAAAAAAAGTAAGGCAATGAGACCAAACTCGACCAGCCCCAGCGTAATGCTATGAATGATAGCAGCCAATCACAGCGCTGATTTTCAGACTGACTCAGACTTCGATTACACAATACATACATAACCTCAAGGTTTTTTCTCGTAGGGGTAGGTAGAGACCACATCGTTCCACTAGCTTCAGTCCTGACAAATCTCCCTCGCTTCTTCCACATACATGATCGGGCTTAGAGTACTTTTGACATTCTGACTGACCATAGAAAACGCGCGATAAAAGTTAGCTATGAAAAAATATTATTCATAGAAATGTACTTTATGTCTTGTTCCTGCCCCTCCGACCATTCTTTTCACTTTTGCCTATATTAACGTATATTTTAATTGTATTCGCTTATCTCCTTTTTTCGTTCATCCTCTCAAATAAAATCACTATGTAGGCATATGCTCATATCAGAAGCATTATTTCCCTGTCTTTTTTACTTCATCTTATTTCACAGCACGTTCCCTTAATAAACTATTCCATAATTTATCATTCATTGATATTGAAGTGTTATTAATGATTTCAGTTCCAATAATTCCAATTACAGATTCGTAATGCAATTGCAGACCGACACAGAATACTTTTACGAGGAACAATATTTAGAAAATCCCATAAATGCATTTCGTGTAATTAAACGCCTTACTATTGACGTTAACGTTGTTGAGGAGTATTTGGAGAAGCCCCCACGTAAGGCTTTTTTCCTCAATATAGGATTTAATTATGAACAGTGTGGTGATTAATGTAGGGATATCTTATCCACTATGCACCGACATGAAACATGGGAACTAGCAAACGAGAGGGTCAGACTCCCATTGCTGCCATGTAGAAATGAGTCTTTTCTGAGTTATGTACATTAGTTGAATAATAACCGTGCTCTTGGTGAGGGAAAACATCGTTATGAAACCTGCACATTCAGGCGACAGGCGTGTAATCATGATCCAATCTGATCCCATGGTAGCAGGGTCGTGGAGGTCAGATTGCAGTCCCTTTACTGAAATTACCTGATCTGCCAAACTCTGGATCATGGTGTGCGAAAGCACAAACGGGACATTAGGGCAATTGTGATTTTTTATTTATTTAGTACCTACAATGAATTTAAGGGTGTGCTATCACGCACCAGGGCCAGGGGTCCGCCGTAACAATTATCCAGGATTTAGCAGATTAGGTAATTAGAAATAGATATTAGAGGCTGACCAGCGGATCTACCATATAAAAATATGTTCATGCTCATGTTAAAAATAAATTATTCCTATTTATTTTAAATTTTTGATGAAATTCTAATTTCAGAATACACTCCACTTAAAGGAATATCAATACCTACAAGATTAGACTTGACAGGAGCATCTGACGGGATCGGGAGACTCCAGGACACTTATCATATTAATGTGTCGGATATAGCTGATGGTGATCTAAGAGGATTCAAGAGGTATAATGATTTCTTTTTCTCTGAAATATTTACTGGTTCACATCGCTGGTAGGACTCTAACGGATGTTACTACTTTGGCAAGCCTTGTGTAGCCTTCTGATAAATAGAAGGCAATACAAGGGCTGTTAGGGTGCATCCAGGGATTCCATTTTTGAACCACTTGCCTCGAGTCGAATGTTTATTGATTTTGATTTTTATATTTTGATACATGACGCCTATTTTCCCTATTTTTGAACTATCCGCTTTCGCTGTTGCAAATGTAATTTAAAAAATATTGAATTTTTCATGCCGAAAATCAAAACTGACAACCGTTCAACTCGAAGCAAGCGGTTCACAAATAGAGCCTCAAGGCCCTATTTTTGGAAGCTCTCGCGTGCGCTACCTATCTCTTTCACACTCGTTGTAAGTTGTTAGATATAGAGAAGACAAGCATTAGAAGGCGAGCGCTCGCCTGGATGCGAGCGGTTTCAAAAAGAGAGCCCCAGATCTCGCGAGCACGCCGCGAATGCGCCGTTGCAACGACGCACAGTGATTCAGATTTGAAAAAAATTGACATAGCAAAAAAAGTCATAATTTTGACAAAAGAAAATTGCTACTGATAGGAAATCTGATTTACAACATTTGTTATGTTAAGGTTTCAGTTTCAACACTTTTAAAGGAATCAAGAAAAAAAGAAAAAAGAAATTCCTCCATACATTTTCTTTTTCTTTATTTTTTTAGACCATGTTAGACACAATTTATCGAAAAATTTAACATGACAAATGTTGTTGTAAATAAGATTTCCTATTGGTTGCAATTTATTTTTGTCAAAATTATGACTTTTTTTGCTATGTCGATTTTTTTTCAAAACTGAATCTTGTGCGACGTCTCGCACGTGCACCTACTTCAATTGTTATGTCATAATACGATGAAAATAAATGCACGCTCGAGCCGTTTCAGCAAAGGTACATCCGCAGCGTGGTATTGAGATCTGTTTAATTTTTGTTTGACAAAACAGATCATCGTGCTCGATGCTAGATAATTTTGGTAGCGGCGCAGATTTTTGTTTGTTCGACCACACCATCTACGTATCTCACAACGTAAAGACTTAAGCAGTAAAATAAATATTCTAGCAGCTTGAAACACGAACTTGAGTGTTATTAATAAATAAAGTTTATTAACGGAAAACTGAGCGTCGGTGGCCGTGCGGTTGGAGTATGCAACTCGTAAGCCAGAGGTCCCGGGTTCGAATCCCGCTCCGCCCATGTACCTATGACTGTTTTCTGAGTTATGTACATTAGTTGAATACTAACCGATGCTCTTACGGTGAGGGAAAACGTCGTGATGAAACCTGCACATTCAGGCGACTGGATGTGTAACCATGATCCAATCTGGTCAGGTTTCCCTGGTAGCAGGGTCATGGAGGTCAGATGGCAGTCGCTCCACTGTAATTACCTGACCTGCCGAATCCTGGATCATGGTCAAGGCGGACCCCGGGCCCTCGTGCGCGAGAGCACAACCGGGACATTAACGCCAAGATGATGATGGTTGACGGAAAACTGAATATTAAGCAGTATAATCGTCTTCAAATCAATTTGTTCGTATTATAACGAGAAATATCGTATAATGATTAACCACATTCGAAAAACAAACAAAATACTAACACGTTAGACTTATCTATGTAAACTTGCAACATTCATTCATACTCTACTATATCTATCCCGTGCAGTGTCGTTATGCATAAACAATACATGTAATAAAAAAGTGTGTACGATAAAGTAATAGTAATAAATAAGAAGAAGTAAAAAGATAATAGGATTTTTTTTAAATTAGTTTGTCTGTTTGTTTGTCTATTTGTACACGCTATAATCTCCGGAGGGAGTGGACGGATTTGCATGAAACTATTGTGTTTTGTTGTATAGCTATTAAGCCTGGGCAACATATTAGGTATAATTGATTTTGGAAACTGTAACACCTGATGTAGAACCATAATAGACCAGTTAAACTATAAGAAATATGGAAATGGCGCCGAACAGATTTTATTAGGTTTTCCCAGTCAACTCAAATGCTATTTGAGTTAAGATGGCTATGTTGGGTGGAACCAGAGATACAGCATGACCTCACCGTAGTAATTAGCTGTCATATATTAGAGAGAATATTTAAAATGGTCACTCGGGAAAAAGATAAACTGCCCTAAAAACTATTTCCACGAGAATGAAGTACAAACTAGTAATTAATAAATATCTTTACAACAGACCACCAATGTCAGTGAGCGAATGCATCGCGCTCGGGCACGGGTTGTATCATGCGAAAGATTTCAAACACGGAGTAATGTGGATGGAAGAAGCATTTAAAAGATACAACGTGTCAGATGTCTTTGTGTTTAATAAGGCAAGCATCATGCAAATAATCAGTTTTGGATACTTTAAAATAGGTAAGTGGAGTTTCGTACAAAAACATTTTTTAATTTACGTAAGCATGACAATGAGGGTACTTTCAGGAAGTGAAACTGGGCTTGTCCTTAAGGAACATGCCGACGCTCTATGACTGTGCGACTTTTCAAATTACCACGACTCCATGATTAGGCGCATTTTGTAATATTATACACGCCACAGAACAAACATACCGTACTCTCCACGTTATCATTCTTCAACGCCAGAGTACTTCTGTGGTGGTTAGATGACCAGCTTGGTCACCATGACTGTGTTCCGACAGTCACATTCGCAGAGTTTCTCTCCAGTTTAGGTTATGTAGTAAAACTTATAGATTCGGCAAGCCCGTCTGTTGTCTAACTGCGGTTTAACTCAGATACTATTAACACTAGTGAGATAAAAAAACAACTTTTTTGTATAGTTTAAAGAATTACGCAAATTCTATACCTACCAACGAAAAACACGTCATTTCATATCCTAAGTTCTACCAATAATTACAATTATAATTTTATTTTGTCTAACCCACTGACTGCATCTTCTATCGCCCGATAGTTTAGTTAGTGATGAGTGCGCAAACTAGAAATAGTCAGCCTACTATCTCAAATGATTTGCTAGTTTCAAACAGCAAAAACTAACTGAGTTATCAATTCTAATATACTTGTTATAACAATATAAAAAATTATAATTTTCAAAGGTAAACATAGAAGTGCTGCCGCTTGGCAGCGTGAACATTTCAATCAGGTCATACATACTCAAAGTTACCCAGATTTAGACAGTATGTTAGCCATCGAGTTCCAAGATGATGAGTCCGATGAGGAGGGTAAGGAACTTACCAAAGTAAGTGTATTCATGATATGTAGGTACCTATGTAACATTAAAAACTCTAGACTCCAAGATTTTTTACATTATAATTTAAAAGACATCACAGTTCGTTCTATGTTAATATATAGACATAGTTTCAGTTTCATGGTTATGTGCCACTGGTTACGCCTGATTAAAGACCAGACAGATCGGACCCTCTATAGAGGCGCTGAAATCGATGGGGTTTCCTGGTGTGAGCATATTTACCAATCTTTAAAATGATCGAATCGTCCTCACTATATATCATTACTATTGAATTACATTAGCTCTGCCATCGCAGTGGCTGCGAGGGTACAGAAATAAATGACCGTGGTTGAGCCGGCCATGCAGACAGACTCAACATGCGATGTAATCTACGTACGAGGCTTGGATTACTGGTTGTATTCATCAGGACTCAAATCTTGCCGATGCAGAATTAGCGAGCGACGCACAAGCTACCCTTCTGGAGCTGGTCGTTCCGGTCGCTCGCCAAAACTGCAGAGGGAGAGTTTAGTCAGTCGTCGCTGCTGTTGCCTGTAACCTAGCCCACAGTGCAATACAAAAATCAAATTTATTGGGTACTCTCTCAGATTCATCGAATTACAGGCCTATTGCTATTACCGTGCTTCTCTAAGTTGATGGAGCGTATTCTATATACTTAGCTTCTCAGTTGCGTAGAAGAACACGATCACTTGATCGACCACCAATATGGTTTCCGACATCGACGTTCAACGGGTGATTTTCTAATGTATCTAACAAATCGTGTGTTTTGCAATGCTTACATACCAAATTTTGCATTGAGCCTAAATCATAATATAATGGAGTAACAACGTACTTACCATAAGGGCACGACATTATTTGTTCAATAATTGACTCACTAATTAATTCAATACCTATTTATATATGTAAAAAGTTAGATTTTATACTGTGTTACATTAACTCAGATTGTATTATAGGTTAGTTTCATCGTTTGCGATTTGCGAGCGGCATCGTTGATGTGCTCGGTGCGGTGACATTATCACAGTGACAGGTGGCGGCGCTGGAGTTGCGGTTTATTTTTTTTCTGTGGCTGTGCCTACCGGCTGTTTTGACTGGTCGGTCTGTCTCAGCACGGCTAAGGAAATGCGCTCCATGATGCCGCGGCGCCTAGCATTTTAAAATCTTTATAAATTTTTATTTAACAATACGATACGATAAGTGTTTGTAAAAACCTAATTTGAATAAATGTTTTTGACTTTGAACTTGAATCGTTGGGCTTTAGCTGTTGAGAGTCAAAGTGAGACACTGACCGTAGGTATAGATATCTAGCGAAGGCGTTCAATCGGGCCTGGCATAGGTGTCTTCTATCGAAGTTACCATCATAGGAGTTACTAACTAGTTTAGATACCTATAGATTTTTGTCCAGTAGGTGCATCAAAACCTTTGTGTATTTTCATCAAAGATAGATGCTTGCTGAACGATAAACGCTGGTATTCCGCAAAACTCAGTACTGTCTCCAACTCTGTTCCTCCTTCAATCAATGACATGCTGTCCGTAACAGTACTAGAAACGTCTTTTATACTGGTCATGCAGTGGAGGAAAGTCGCGAAATACTTGTGTCTAAAATCGAGAGTACTCTAAATGAGTAGTCTCCGACTGGGGACTACTAAGCCCAGTCCAATTCAACCCCTTAAAGACACAAGTATGCTCGTTCACCTCCATTCGTTTCAACTCCAGGACACGCGCTTACATATCCGAGGTGTTGACGTCGTTAGTGACGCCCAGTTTTGCAGCCATAAAGATAAGGTCAAGCTTTAACACAAGCTTTGCATACTTTGAGGCTAAATGGCGCTGTGTGAATTAGTTCAAGCATATTTATTTATTCATTTACTTATCTATTTATTTCACCTAAAATATTGCGTGTGCTTAACATATCAAAACTATTCTCCACTTTTCGTCAGACCCGCTTGTGTATTTACCTATCGTACGACATAAAAAAATTGTGGTGTAAAAATTATCTAGTCTTCAAAGGTAAGGACTTGGTGCAGAAATACAGGAGCTATCGCGGTATAAAGGTGATGGCTCATACCATGAAACTCCTCAAACGCATAGTAAACTCGCAAACAGGAGTCTCAGTAAAAATTTCGGCCAGGGTGCACGACCATAGACGCAGTATTTATCCTGAGAGATCTCATACAGATCAAAGATCCAGCCTCTATATTTGCTGTTTCTTAATATTGAGAAGGCCTTTCCCAAATAAAATAGAAATTAATTCAACACATCAATAACTTTTTTTAATACAATAATGAAAAAAAATTAATGTTAAAATTTTTATTATTATTTTTAGAATTTATTCTTTTCGACATGTATTAATAATAAAGTAAAAATAGACTGTTTGCCTAAAAAGAAAATAACACCATACGAGCATTCAAAGAAGCTATATATGAGAATCTGCAGGGGTATTAGAGGAATACCGCCCGTTGTGAGCAAAGAGTAAGTAAGTGCTTTATGGACGTTTAAAGGTTATGTTGTTTTTAAAACACATATTTAATGTTTTCCTTTCATTTCGTGTAAATTTATTTATTTAATTTGCCAACAGATAATCATTATTTTTACAATGCTCTTAAACTATAGAGACAACAACACTTTAACATAATGTAAAGCCAAACAGGCAAACTATACAATCACTATATAAAACACGCTTATAACGTATTACTACATTTTAGTTAGATATAACATCCGAGTTACATTTAAACATTTTTTGTATTTTAATAGTAAATCGATATATTTATGTGGGTTTTATACCGTTATTTACAGTTTAAAATGTCGTTACTTAACGGGATCGCACCCATTCCTACACATCGCCCCAATGAAGGTCGAACACATGTACTTGAGGCCCGAAATAACTTTAGTGCATGGGATACTCAACGATGATGAAATTGAGCACTTGAAACATAACGCGAAGACTCATAAAGTAATACTTACAGAAACATATTTTCCAATTGAGTATACAAAAGTTTATACTATCATATACTTACGCAAATGCTATTGTTACATAGTACGAGTACGCATGTATTTCTCTTACTTATTTATTTTGTGTTTTAGCTGCAAAGACAGGTCATAAATATCGGTGGAAAGTTGTTCCGGGACCGGGTAGCTAAATTGGCCTGGCTTCCGTACAATACTTCAAGCATATTAAGCCGAATATCCCGCAAAGTTTCGGCGCTGACCGGCCTGAACATGGACTATGCCGAAGACCTCCAGGTGGTGAACTACGGAATAGGCGGCTATCAGGATGTTCATGTGGACTACAGCTCTGTAAGCGATAAATTACTCGAGTAGCGAACCTGCAGAATTTTGAATCTGCCCAATCCAGAATCTATCCTATACCAAATAAAGGGTCTGATAGTTATGCTTCACCGCCTTACTATTTGTAGGAAGATAGAGCATGGGGAAGGAAGACTGTGGTTAAATCCCGCACAGTAAAAAAGAGTGCAATTTAATTTTCTCAGAGAAACAAACGTCCAAATATCCCTACAAATCAATCTGCCGATACTCATAACTCTAGCGGATACACCTAATTGATCAATTATTTTGTTGTTGCGTTTATAATTATCAGGAGAAATTATTTGTTTGTGTGTTTGTGATGGATAAACTCAAAAACTACTTAACCGATTTTAAAAATTCACAATAGGAAGCTACATTATCAGCGAGTCAGAAAGGCTATATTTAAGAAATTAGAGAGCCCAAAATATAACCCAAAAACCTAAATGTTGCATGTTCGCGCATAATTTCAAAACGGTTGCACCCAGGACACAAGTCAGGACAGCGATTGTATAAAAGAAAAAAGGGTAGGGTACAGTAAGGGTAGGGTAGGTGTAGGGTAGGTGTATGGTAGGTGTAGAGTTGGTGCAGAGTAGAGTACGGGTAGAGTACAGTAGGGGTAGGGTAAGTAGTGTAGGGTAGGGAAGGACAACACGCGAACAAAGGCGCGACGGGCCAACTAGTATTTCATAATTTCAGATAGCTTGTCAAGCTTGCGTTGGCGTTTCAATGGCGGCAATATCCACGTACTTTATAAATACATGTTACAAACAATTCGGTAGGTGTAGTCTTTGGGTTTTGTTACAGAAATCTAAAACGACGGAATCCTCTAATGAAGCAAACGGGAACAGACTGGCCACTATTTTGTTCTACGTGAGTTACAATTTTTTTTATACCAATAAGGTGGCAAACAAGCTTACGGCCTGCCTGATGGAAAGGACCGCAGCCTATAGACGTTTGTAATACCAGGGGCATCACGCACGCATTACATCATTCATAATTATGAATGGAAAGCTAATGCTATACTAATGCCATTATGAGAGGTATATTAGAGTTTTTATTAGATATGGCACCCCTGGTAGCCGTGTGGTGACCGGTAGAGTAGAATAGCACCAACCCCTTACACTCGTGGGTGTCGTACAAGGCGACTAACGTTTAGAGGCAAAATATCTAGTCTCCATAAATTGGAAAATGGGCAGCAGCGTTTTTCATTGTTATGTTTGCAACACTGCGATCTCCAACCCGCCTGCCAAGCGTGGAGATTATGGCAATAACCTCCCCTTTTGCGGGAGAGGCCCAAAGTCCTGTAGTGGACTGTTATGGGATGTGATGATGGCACCCCTGGTATTACTGATATCCATAGGCGGCGGCATGGCGGTGACCACGTTCCATCCAGTGGATCGCTTGCCTATTTGTCTACCATATAAGCCACCAAGACTACCATGAGCAGCCACAGAAGTTACTCAACGGAAATGGACTGAATATGGAGGCCATTTTTTGTTCAGCATAAGAGGGGAAATGCCCATTTACGTCAGCTACTTTTCTCTTTGAATGAATGAATGAATAACGCTTTATTGCACAATCAAAAGTATACAATGGGTACTTAAAATTAACAGCAGGAGAAGCAACAGGCGGCCTTATCGCTTAAAGCGATTTCTTCTAGGCAACCTTTTTGGGTAGTTAACTTGACAGAAGTGCAAGATAAGGAAATAAGCTGAGAGTAAGCCCGTTCAACAAAAGGACATAGTGGTGTAATTTCATTCATATGTTATTACGTTCTTACAGCTAACGGATGTAGACTCCGGCGGTGCGACGGTCTTCCACAAGCTAGGAGTAAATGTGAGGCCGATGAAGGGCGCTGCGCTATTCTGGCGTAATCTGCACCCCTCAGGACAGGGCGACCCCGCCACAGGGCATGGCGCGTGCCCTGTTATACACGGCTATAAATGGGGTGAGACATTATATCATCATATCAAATCAGGCTGCAGATAGAGGCTGGATGCGGAAAGCCAAAGACAGTCCTATGTTCAACAGTGGACTGACGTATGCTCATAATAAAGATAACATAGTCCATTGCTGGATAAATGCATCTCAATTTGCAACATTTAAGGCCTTGCCACACACAAAGCTAGGCGCGAGCGCGGTGCTGGTGCGGCGCCGCGCTTACGCCGCGCTTACGCCGCGCCGCGCTCGGCGCTGGCGTGGCATGAGCGCGGCCTGAGCGCAGCGCGATGCTGGCGCGTTGCCTAGGCAACTATCACACCGCGCTCGCGCCACGCTCGCGCCGAGCTTTGTTTGTGGCAGAGCCTTTAGACTTTTCCTCAATTGTGTGCATCCAGACCCTGTCAGTCCTATATTTATTGAGGAAATCCGGCATTTGAAAAGATTAACATACCTTTGGGAATAAATATAATATATTAAATCTAAAGCAAATTCGTTGCCCTTACAGTTGCAAATGCGTGGATAAACCAAATTGGTAACGAGTTCTCGCGGCCATGCACCCTCAAGTATCAGAAGAAAGCCAATATTTACCACATACACCGTTTAGTGCGTCAGAAGCCAAATCACTAGTTATTATTATCATATACCTATCCAAATAAATAAATCATTTAGTATACACAATAAGCACTGTTTTATTCTCCTGCACTTACGTTCTTCACCCAGACTATATAAACTGTTATCACCGATGTATATAGTATAGTCATTACTGCAGTTAAAGAAAGCTATGTTACCTACATATTACGTAGATAGCACATCAGCGAAGCAAGGATGGGTGTTAAGTAATCACCAAATTATATTCAGGTGACTAGACTTCTGTCAAACTCAATATTTATTCGATTTCCGGCTATTGTTACGACTTGTTTTTAAAACATCTAAACATCCAGTCACCCGCCGTCGTTGTTCTATGATTCTTATGTAGTTAGCTGCGAGATTTCGTAAACGAATCATCTCAGTGTTTAACGTTGTAATCCAACAAAGTGTTCGGTATAGTCTGATGTGGTATTAATTTGAAACATAGAATATGGTGTACGCTAATTTAATTTCTTGCTTTCTCAATTTGGTATTGACATTCATACCAGTTAACACCGAAGAGGAGATATTCCACGCTATTGCCGATATGGAAAATTTATTAGATACGCAGAAACATGTTATAGAAAGCCTTGAAGATTATTTGGAAAAGGAAACTAAAAGATTGGATAACCTAACAAAGTAATGTATAACAAATATAACAAAAACTTAGCTGTAGTCGTTTAGTTTATCTAACTTTTAAATAAGACTATCAATCGAGACAGTGTAACAGGTCCTCTACCGAGTAACAAAGTGATTGTTTTATCAGCCCTTGTCCTTTTACGGACCAGTGTATGGTGCTTCCAATGAACCACAAAAAGCATCGTTGCATTAAAACACGATCTCAGAATCCTTGAAATCTTTGTGGATAAAAGTAATTTTAGTTCCATGTCTTGATGCAGGTGTAGGTCTGACGCGAGAGATGTGCTGTCTAAACTCGTGAGTGAAGTCTGCTGGTGGAATGTGGGTGTCAGGTCTGGAGAGAAAGAACTCACCAGGCAACCTTAAGGTCTCACCATAAACAAGTTCAGCGGCTAAGCGGGTGCTAGCGGTCCGGGTGAAGATCTACTTTGCAAGCAATGCGCATGCCGAGCAGGATGCTGGGAGGTGTGCCAGTCCAACGGGTTGCGTTATGTGTGGCTTTCAGGGTTCGGCGGAGTCGCTCCACCATGCCGTTAGCCTGCGGGTTATATGCCCTAGTATGCCTCAGCTGGGCTACACACAGCTCGCTCAGCGTAAATTGAAGTAAATTGTCGTCCTTTCATTTGTTGTCGTTTCGTTATAGTTTCTGGACTTCTTGTAATCCACGTCTTTTAGAAAGCTTTCGCGGCAAATTTCGCAGTAATGCTTGTGAGCGGGATAACTTCAGGCCAACGTGTCTATCAGTGACAATATTTGTAGTCTGCTAACGGCGACAATGGCCCTGTTAGATCTATATATGCATGTAAGTGAAAATCTAGACTTAGTGAGATTGAAGTTCGCTAGCGGTGTAGTTGTATGGCGCTGTACTTTGCTACGTTGACAATCTTCACAGGCTCGAGCCCAGGCACGGTAGTCTTTCCATACGGAGGGCCAGACAAACCTCTCTGTTACCATTTTGGTGGTAGCTGCTGCTCCAGGATGACTCACTCAATCAAGCCATGTAGTAAAATAATGAATATAGATTCAAGGAAAGTCTGTGTCTGCATATAATATTCCTTTCAGAATTATGACAAAGGCTGAAGGGGACTTTGAAGCAGAATTTGTGGCAAATACGTTCAACGTATTTCGCATGTTGAAATGGATAACATATGATAACCAGATTGCGGAGGAAACTACTAAAAAGCATGCAGGTAATGAAATGCGAATTATAACCTTGTAAAATCTTTACTATCATTTATCATTAGAAGTATACCTACTGTCGGAAGCCTATAACCTACTTACTCACTTACGGCATTGTCTACTGGTTGACTGGAAGATAAAGCCTTAATGGCTTTAAGTCCGCCAATTGTGTTATTGTGCAATAAAGTTTTAAATAAAATATATAAATATTGTCGTTACGTCCTTTTTTACTGAGAAACATTATAACACAGTGCAAAAATATTGAAAATCTAGAATGAGTAATTTTATTTTTATAGGTTTTCACTATGATGATAACTTGTATCTATACCCTACTGATAAGGATCGGATTGGTGCAGCTGAAGGCATAGCTCGACTTCAGCAAACTTATACTTTAAACGTGACAACAGTTGCTAACGGTGACTTGAGAGGAATCGAAAGGTAATGTGATTCATCATTCTGATCTGCTGGATATGGTCCCGGTAAAATTCTTATAATTCCTATAGGAGTAGTAATTGAATAATGAAATTTATTTTTGAATCTTAGTCTGTGGCTTTAAGAGTTGAGTACAAACCGCCAATTCAGACGATGTTAGACTATTATTATTTCAGCTAATCCATTATTTACAGCCCACCAATATCATCAGATGATTGCTATGAAATCGGTAAAGCTCTGATAAAAGCAAATGACGTGCACGGTGGCATAATGTGGACCAACGAAGCATATAGAAAATTCAATATAGAAGATGAATTGTTTTGTGAAGGGCTGTTACAGCTTATTCTTCATCAAGCGTCTTATCTTCATTTTGCTCTTGGTTAGTAGTTATAGATAACGTAACTCTAAGCACTTATGCGCTTAATAATTACAAAGTAAACACTTTTACTAATATTGGTACTTAACTTAACACTCTCATCTCATCTCGCTTTCAGATGATGTTCAGACGGCTTTAAAATACATCAATCACGGGATAACAATGTCAGTCCCGGGTTCCAGGGATCACATGAGCTATGTCCTGTCTAAAATGACATTTGAGCAAACGTTGCACGATCAACGCATTTTTGAGGTAGCATTCGTTTTAGTGCCAAGTTAATGTTTTCGTTTCGAGTAACTTCCACTCTCCAAGAACTCTGCTCTAATTAAGTAGCGTCTGTCCACTCTCATACAAGCCCGCATTCTTAAGTTCTTCGGACACGTCTCGAGGCGAAACCGTGGCTCCATCGAGTGTCTCATCGTGCCGGGTAGAGTTAACCCAACCGCGCGAAAAATCACCCTTGCGATGGACCGACCATGTAAAATCTGCTTTGGGCGGTCCCTTGCATGAGTGTACATGGAAGACAGCTAACAGATCGAAATGGCAAGAAATCGTGAGGCTAGTGGCAGTTGCCCACATAACGACCACGACCGCTCTATCAAGAGCGTATCGCCCAAGAAGAAGATATAGCTATTTTATAATTTACGTAGAATTCATAGTATGTAAAAATTATTTTTTTACAGGAACACGATAAAATGTATGAAACTAATAAAGCAGAGCCCAAACGGATCTCCCCCGCAGAGAAAGAAAAGGCTGTATATACTAGTCTCTGTCGCCAAAATCCGAAAGTAACTAAAAAGTGAGATTCAAAATATTTAATTACAAACACTTGGTTCACAACAAAATGGCAAATTAACTTTTTTCTTGAAAATATTCTGTATTGTAGGTGCCAAATTTTGAATGAGTATCTTATAGTCGCAACAAGGGTAGTTTATTTACATTTTAAATAACAATTATTAACATTTAAAAAAGTCTTACTCTAACATTAAAAACCTTAATTCTAACTAAACTAAAGATAAAAAACTTGACCAAGGTCCCCCGAATTTGGAAAGGTTCCCAGATGGCTGGCCGCGTTGCCCCGCTGAATAGCGAGGCTTAAACGCTGACCCAAGAAGAGGCCAGCCTTCTGGTGATTTGTAATTTGGACCAGGCGCTTAGATAACTCCCGAAATAAGGAATGTGCGCCTGGTCCCCACGGTCCAAGAGTTTCAACGCCAAATGGCGCAAATATGTAATCGCCACTGAGACTAGCATATTTGCGCCGCTTGGCGTTCTCAGCTGTCACTAGAAGATGACACGCGTCACTAGAAGATGGGACGGCGCAAGGGTATCGATGCAAGTAGCATCCCATACCAGAGGCCGTCCCAGCTTCCACGGAGTGAGTGTCATTCCGTTGGGCCTCTTACCGTCATCGCGGGCTAACCCAATCGGTTCCAGCACCGCGGGTGCACCAGCGGTGGTAAAGGCCCGGCGGATGACATCGTTTAATTCCGCGTGACGAGAAATGCTACCAGCGCTCCTGCCGCAAGACAAGCCGTGGTGGCCGAGCTGGTCTACAGGACGACCACAGCGGCATAGATGAGGAGCGCTACAGGGTGCGCCAAGACGAAGGGCCGTGACAATCCTAAAAGTGGCACGGTCGAGTAAAGTGCCGATGTTTTTAGAGGGCATTGTCTGTACCAGGGACCCGACTCCCACTCGTCAGCTGCTAGGAGGCGAGCACGCTCTCCCAGCCAGGGTCCGCTCTTTTACTAGGAAAGCGCTTTCATCATCGTCATCATATCAGCCAGAATACGCCCACTGCTGGGCCCAGAAATCTCCACAAAGGCCAGTCCTGTGCTTTCCGCATCTAGCTGGTATCTGCGATCCTTACCAAGTCGTCGGTCCAACTTGTGGGAGGCCTACTCACGCTGCGTCTTCCGGTACGTGGTTGCCACTCGAGAACTTTGCTGCTCCATCGGCCATCTGTTCTTCGACCTACCGCCGATAGTTAGATAGTGCCGCAGTTTCAAGAAACACCCCTTTCCATCTCAAAAAGTATTGGAATCCTCGGTATCGACATATCGGATAGCGTGCGATTCCGGAGTCACCTGGAAGGCAAGGCCAAACTGGCTTCGAAAAAGCTTGAAGTGCTTAACCGGTCCAAGCGATACTTCACTCCAGGGCAGCGCCTGCTGCTGTACAAGGTACAAGTGCGACCACATATGGAGTATTGTTCCCATCTTTGGGCCGGCGAAACTGCCGACCTGCTTAATCCTCTGGACTCCGTACGAATTGTCGATGATCCCATACAAACACGCAAGTTGGAACCACTGGCAAACCGAAGGGACTTTGGCTCCCTGTGTGTGTTTTATCGGCTGTACAATGGGGAGTGTTCCGAGGAACTTTTCGATCTGGTGCCCACAGCATAATTCCGCCATCGCACCACCCGCCGTGGGCTTGGTACTCATTCTGACTACGTAGACCCTCTGTTGGTCACGACGCGAATGTTCGAAAGAACGTTTCTCGCTCGTACGATTCGGATGTGGAATGAAGTCCCAGCCACAGTGTTTACTTTGGACTATGACATGGGATCGTTGAAGAGGTATATTAGAGGTCTCTTCAGAGGCGAGCAACGCATTAGTGACTCCCCTGGTGTTGCTGATGTCCATAGGCGGCGGTGACCACTTTCCATCAGGTGGCCCGCTTGCCTGTTTGTCTGTAGTATAACATAAAAAAAAAGTGCACTGCCACTGGCAATCTTTAGAGCTATGTCGGTGACCTTGGTTCGCTTGCGGATCTCCTCATTTGTGATTCGATCGCGCAAAGGGACTCCGAGCATTTTTCATTGCCATTTGGGTAACAGTGAGCTTTTTTATAAGGCCCACAGTGAGCGGCCACGTTTCAGTTCCGTAAGTCATGACTGGCAACATACATTGGTCAAAGACCTTCGTCTTGAGATACTGCGGTAATTGGGACGAAAATATATGGCGTAGCTTCCCGAACGCTGCCCTACCGAGTTGGATTCGTCGATTGACCTCTTTCTCGAAATTGGACCTACCTAGCTGGACTATTTGTCCTAGGTATGTTTAGTCGTGAACAACTTCAAGTGGAGTGCCTCCAACTGTCACTGGAGTAGGCACAACATGGACATTTGACATAATTTTCGTCTTGTTCATGTTCATTTTAAGACCTACTTGTTGAGAGGCACTACAGAGGTCATCGAGCATTTTGCTCAAGTCTTCCAGGATTTCAGCCAAGACTACGATATCAGCAAATCTGAGGTGAGTGAGGTAATCGCCGTTAATATTGATAACAAGTCAGTCCCAGTCCAGAAGCCTTAAGATATCCTCCAGTGCAGCGGTGAACAACTTCGGTGATATGACATCACCTTGTCTAACACCTCATCATCACAGCCCGTAACAGTCCACTGCAGGACTTAGGGGGGGATTATTTCCATAATCTCCACGCTTGGCAGGCGGGTTGGAAATCGCAGTATTTTCCAGACAACGAAGACTCTTGATTTTTAGAGAACATTGGTCGCCTTGTACGACACCCACGAGTGTAAGGGGTTGGTGCAGAGGCCGTACACCACACGGCCGGTCTAACACCTCGCTGCAGCTGAATAGGCTCGGTGGTCTTGTCCTAGAGACAAACTGACATAGTGGCGTTTTCGTACAAACACTTCAGTGCTTCGATATATCGATAGTCAATTTGGCACCGCTGTAGAGATTGGAGCACCGCCCAAGTTTATATCGAATTGATGGGTTTCTCGTCGTCCACAAACGCCAAGCATAATGGCCGGTTATACTCTTCGGTCTTCTGTATAACCTGCTGCAGCGGCTTGTTCGGGAGGCTGGAAGTAATCAAATTGTAATGACTCTTTGGCGGTGGAGGATAAGATAGCCGCCAATGTTGGCAAGCGAAGATAGTGAGAAGGTAGAAAAGGGTAATTACCCACCTGGCCGGGTGTTGTGACCAGGGGACCGAGGGCCCGACAGTTGATCGTCGGAAATTGTATATATGCCGTGGAAGTTGGCACATTTCTCTAGCGCGATGCAAGACGGTTAGCGCCATCTGTGTGCGGATGCTTGCCAACCTTGTGTTCGTGTACTTATAATGAGAGTATCGTTGAGTTTCCCTAGTGGAGCGATAGATGTCGCTACAGTACTCCCCCGGAGACTGGAGGTCGATACCGAAGCGGGAAACGCTGAAGCTGACGTATGAAGCGTAGACAGTCTGGCGCTGCGATGAGCAATGGCGTAGCTCTGGCGTGAGGTTGTGCTGTGAGCTGTGTCGAAGCGATGCTGTTCCCAAGTCTGCAGTGAGTCGAGACTGGGTGGGGACAGTGAGATACCGCAGGTGAACGACCAGGAAGCACGCGTTGTGCCGACTATGGTCAACGCTGTGACTGCTGTGTGCGGGAGTCAGGTAGGGGAAACGTAAGGATCACGTCGGGGTCACCACTTTGGCGGTGGAGGATAAGATAGCCGCCAATGTTGGCAAGCGAAGATGGTGACAAGGTAGAAAAGGGTAATTACCCACCTGGCCGGGTGTTGTGACCAGGGGACCAAGGGCCCGACAGTTGATCGTCGAAAGTTGTATATATGCCGTGGAAGTTGGCACATTTCTCTAGCGCGATGCAAGACGGTTAGCGCCATCTGTGTGCGGATGCTTGCCAACCTTGTGTTCGTGTACTTATAATGTGAGTATCGTTGAGTTTCCCTAGTGTAGCGATAGATGTCGCTACAACTCTTAAAAACAGCTTATACAAATGGGTCAGAAGCGTTATTGGTCTGAAGTTCTTTAAGAGAGCCTTATCACATTTCTTGAAAAACTATATTGTCAGCTTCTGAAGGGTCTTAAGCACAGGTTTGCCACCAGCTTGCAGAAGCTTAGCCGTAATTTCATCATCACTCGGCGCTTTGTTGTTCTTTAGCTGTTTGATAGCCATATTAATCTCGAACAGGCTGATGTCCATGATATCTTCGGTTTCGGGTTAGCTTGGCTTTGGGGTCTTTTGCCATACTAGTAACAGGTACCCGTGTTGTCGTGTATAACTGAAACTAGAACCTCTCGACTTCCCTCAAAACCTCGGACTTGGTCGAAACAACTCTGCCGTCATCCGTTTTCAGTCTCGTCAACTGGCTCTGTCCAATCGACAGATCCCTCGCAAAGACTTTAGAGCCTTTGTTTTGCTCGATCGCCGCCTCAATATTGGTTTGTATTGAAGCGGCGTATGTCGCGAGTCAGAGACTTGGAGATCTGTCGATTAAGTCGCCTAAATTGAGAGACATCATCAGTGGATTGCAGAATCATTCCGCGTCTTTCCTTCATGAGTTTGAGGGTATCGTCAGAGATTTTGTTTGTTCTTTTTGTACGGCACGCTTTATAAAACTTTGACCCAACCGTATAGACAGTTTCCACGAACCTGTTATTGTAGTCGTCCACGTCGTCCTACTCGTCGTCCCACGTCCACTCTCATCATTCGAAGCAATTTTGTAATTCGATTGAAAGCTCTCAGGGTTTTGGATGTGGATGGGTATAGGCAGGAGCGTGAACCTCAAGCGCATATTTATTTTTCGCATTTAAATTCCTGCAGCATATTAACAATCTGCTTGTACCAGGTGCCTTTGGATAGGCAGACGACAGCACTGTAACGGATAGATATCTGTCAGAGGCTAAAGCCCATAAGGATGATATTCAGTCTTGTCGAGAGGCCATGGTTGATGGTTTGAATAAAGCTCTCAAGGCAGTCTCAGATTGGAGCAAAGTCAAATAACGCAGGCGTGTTTGTTTTCCGCCAAAAGGAGTCCATTCTACCTTACTCCAACTTTTCGGGATGTTCCTGTGGAAATTATGGACAACCAACAGCTTCTGGTGTTGAACTATCTACAAATCTCAACTTTGGTCAGTACCAGGTATCCAATCAAAGACTGCAGCAAAAATAACTTGTTGTCCTCTCGAAGATGTACATGTACATGTAAACCACGGTTTTAAATGAAGACATAACTGCCTTAGTTTTAAATAGGTAAAACGTTAGACTTTTTCTCATCATTTTATTCAAAATAAGTGAATGACCCAGCTTTATTATTACAAGTAACGTTAAAAGTTGGCTCATTTATTCTGATTTCTAAAAGGTATGACTTGCTATTTCATGCTATTGAGGAGTTCATAATATTATGCTATTTTAACCCGACAACTATGGCAGTTATAATTTGGAGACTTGGCGGGTCACGTGGTTCGACATGCAGCGATTACCTGTGCGAAATCCCCTCTACTGCCATTTGACAAGTCTCTTCTTTCATGACGCGGATTATAACTGCCAAGACTTGGCTTAATACCTGTTTCAGGCGATGATAACCTTAAAAGGGTTTAAACTTTTTTGTTCAAATTTCAAATATTCAAAAACGATATGATGAAGCTTTATATGCTAGATTGAACTTTTTAGATAATTTTTAACTAAAAAAGTTAGTTCGTAAACTATTTTTACATAAGTTTCGTTAGCCATAAAGTCAGTTACCTAAATACCAAAATATTCTTTTTCTATTTATAGAATAGAAATAGAAGCTATATTTCCATCAGGTGCTTGCTCGATATCATTGCTTAACCACGACTAGATTATCGCTAGGTTTACGCAGAAATGAAAAACGTATCAAACAAAATATAACGATAAATTTAACTTAATAAATTTTCGCTGAAAATGATTCGAAAAACTCTGTTAATTTTTTGCCTAATTCTTACGTACACAGAAGTCTAATTTAATTAATCTTTGTCTTTAGATTAACGTGTCGTTACTTGAAAAAAGTACACCCATTTTTAAAGTTAGCGCCGTTTAGAATGGAACGGCTACACAAAAGCCCGAGAGTACGTTTGATACATGATTTTCTGTCAGAGAACGAAATCGAGTATTTAAAGAATATTTCCAAGGTTCAGGTTAGTACTTTATATCACTATCACTACATAAGTGTTATATAACAAAGTCCCCACGCCAGGTCTGTCTGTCGGTACGACAAACAGCCTCTGTCGGTTCTTACACAAAATTCTCAACGGATTTTAATGCGGTTTCTAACAATAGATATAGTGATTCAACATATAGTTGAGGCTTATGATTGGCCCTAGATCTAAGCGTCATCATCGACATAGCCGTAACAATCTACTGTTGATCTGTTAATCTTCCTAAAAACACTGCTGTCCGAGTTCCGTCAGTGATTCCGAGATATGCTACAGAATGAAAAATATAATGACGCAAATGTTTGGGTCATTTGCGTCAATATTTTTATTTCTGCCTCCAATAGCCATGTATAATACGTCGTTCAATAACTACTAAATAACCTAATAAGCTTAATTAACTAACAGTTACTGGTCGATCAATGTGCCATTTATTTATTTAAACTTACTTTGGTTTACGTACATATCTACTAGATTGTTTCCCACGTTACAGTTGAAAACAGCCGCCGTCTACAAAGGTGGCAGGAATTCAACCAGCAAGCGGACCAGCAAGGTTGCATGGATCTCGGACGCCGAGTCGGCGGTGGCGGCCCGGATCACGCGCCGTATGGCCGCGCTCACCGGTCTCAGTACGGACTCCGCCGAGCCCCTGCAAGTGGCCAATTATGGGGTTGGAGGCCATACCGACGTGCATTTGGACGCTGAAGCGGTAATATGTTATTAGTCTTATATATACAATTAAACTCATTTATAGTCGTGTTAAAACCTTGATCCATATCATATGGTTAGTGGTACCTGAAAGGAGCGTCGGTGGTCTGAGGGGTCCGAATCGTATGCCGTTCACCGAGTTCACCGGGTTCAAGACCTAGTGTATCGCTACACACTAGTGCTATGTATCAATGACTCTTTTCTGAGTTATGTACCTTAGTTGAACACTAACTGATTCTCTTGCGTTTTGGGAAACATCGCGATGAAATGTTCACATTTAGGTGACTGATGTGTAACCATGACCCAATCTGGTAAGGTTCCCATGTTAATAGTGTCACGGACATCAGATGACAGTCGCTCCATGTAATTGCCTGATCAGCCAAATCCTGGACCATAGTCAAGGCGGACCCCTGCAAAATTTCGACAGACAAGAACTGATGTTCAACAAAGACATTAACTAAAAATATTAATATAAATGCTCTTTCTGCGCTTACTACTCTACTAAACACACTTTTTTTGTTTCAGAGTGTAAAAGACAGAATGGTCACTATCATGTTTTACGTAAGTATTTACGAGGATTTCCATTTTACCTGGGAAACATCCGTCACTTATCTAGCCCTTAGTGAAGGATGTCCGGACGGAAAAGAGGGCTGGACAATACAGTATTTAGGATAAGATATTTTTTAGGCCATAACTTTTTCTAACGGCGATTCGAGGCTTGCTGCCTCAGTAAAGTTGTAGAACATAAAAATACCCTTCCAACGACATATCGATAACTATATTGCTCATATACGCTGGGATTCATACATTGTTGCCAGTCCTCCCTTCATTATACAAAGTTAACTTATATCGATTTCTCTGAATATAGCTCCACACAAAAAAAATATTTAGCTCAACAACTGGTTAATGTACAAATCATACAAGCTGAGGCGCTTGAAATATAGGCAGGGCCACTTTCGTCCAAGTAATATACTTATTCATTAGGCCATAAAAATAAAACGTAATAATATAAGTATGTAGACCAGAAGAATGGGGTTTACGAAGTAAACCATTACTGTCATTAAACTACAACAAAACGGTTTGTCGTTTTGACCCACAATGAAGTAAGTATACGAGCGAAGAAACACCTACAAACAAGTAGGTATATACCTACACATTCTACCAATATAACTTGTTAGCTTGTTAATTTGGCTAGTTAGCATTTTATTGTTTACATTATTAATTTCCTGTTATTTTAAGTAGTTTATTTGTCTAAGCGCCTCGTCCAAATTACAAATCACCAGAAGGCTGACCTCTTTTTGGGTCAGCGTTTAAGCCTCGCTATTCAGCGGGGCCACGCGGCCAGCCTTCTGGGGACCTTTCCAAATTCGGGGCACCTAGGTCAAGTTTTTTATTTTTAGTTAAGTTAGAATTAAGGTTGTTGCTGATAGAGTAAGGCTTTTTTAACAACACGGGTTCAACAGTAGATATTATACACAACCTACCTACGTACACAGAGTGTAACATATAAACTATAATCACACGCTATTCCGTAGTACCATGGTTACGTAAAACTAACCGTGGTAGCACTAGCGGTTCTATCGGGTGTACTACGGTTAAAAAATGCCAAGTCTGGAAGGAAAGCACTCTTTTTTATTAATACGTTAATAACTTCCGGAAAATTAATGCCCTGTGCTTTTATAACACCAATCAATAAAGCTAGGTAATCGAAAGGGTGCCTTAAGGGGGAGGATTATATACTACGCTAAAGGCGTTGCGTTTTCTCTACAGCTGTCTGACGTGGAAATGGGAGGAGCGACAGCGTTCACCAGACTTGGCTTGACCATAACGCCTAAGAAAGGCGCAGCACTGTTATGGTACAATCTCCACCCATCGGGCAATGTCAATCACGCCACACGCCATGGAGGGTGCCCTGTGCTCTTCGGGACCAAATGGGGTAAGAATTACATAAAGATAACGATGGAAAAAAAACACTTGAAAGATTATATTTTTAACAGTAACCTGAAACTTAAATTACATGTTCCATTAGTATGCTCTGTGAAAAGGACGATAATTTTGGCAGCTCACTAATTCTTGGTCTTAGGCTCACGCCTATGAAATGTCGATTTTTGCCGGTACTTAGTAAAAACCATGTTCTACTTGTTACAGTTGCAACAAAATGGCTGCATTCAAAAGGTAACGAATTTCTGGCGCCCTGCAATCTCAAGAGGCTGACAAGAACCCGTAAACGCAATCAGGCTAAGAAGCCAATGAAGAAGAAGAAGAAATCTAAATATAGCAAATCAAAATCTAAATCACAGTTAAGCAATGTTTTATAGTTTGTTAATTAAATTTAGATAAAAATGAAAATATTATTAATTATTTTTAGGACTCCGTTCCTAAAAAGAAACAACGGGACCCTAATAGGAGCACTCTGTTGTCCATCCGTCTGTCAGGACCCTCTTTCTCAGAAACGCGTGGAGCTATCAAACTGAAATAAATATCAAATACACATATCTGCAATCCCTTAGAGCAGTGAAAATATGAAACTTCTAAGTCAATACAATCGTTATAGGGTACTTCCCGTTATAAAAAAAAACATCTTGGCGTTAATGTCGAACCCGGTACCTCTCGCTTACGAGTTGGATACTCGACCGCCCGGCTACCGACGCTAGGGTACTTCCCGTTGACCTAGAATAAACAAAATTAGGCAAGAAGCAATGCCATGTAGCGCAACCAAATTATGTATAAAGGGTAGTTGGATTTAACGCAAGTTGTATAGGGCCTAGTTGCATTTGTCACTTTGAAATATGTTTATAGTATCAAAAAGCTCCCTTTTAAGCATGCATATTGACAGGAAACTACGGAACACTACACTGCATAAGGCTTGACACGTTTTAGTAGTTTTTTTTTGTATATTAGAGAGAGGCAGACGAGCAAGCGGGTCACACGATGGAAAGCGATCACCGTAACCCATAGACACCACCAACACCCAGAGAGTCACGATTACGTTGCAGTTGAACACTAGGTGTACACTTGTTTCTTGATGGTTTCATAGCATGGTCAAGGCAGCAAATTTCGTGAAAATCTTACGGTGAGTGACCGCCACTCATCCAAGTTGCATGGAATTTCAATATACAGCGAGTGGTACGGTGTAATCATGTGTAGGTAAATATTTCGGTTATACTTCTTCGAAAATATATAACCGCATGTGCGTTGCCATTACGAGAGTTTGATGATGTCTAATAAGATGTTTTAATACCTCGTGTTAGGTACTGCAAAGTCATACCTCTAGTCCGTATCCACATGCTTAAAGTATTTATGTATTATATCTAATCACTATATATACACACAAACCAGCCAAAACATCACAATATAATAATGAAAACATCGAGTGGTAATGCATAATGTAGAGGACCCAGCGAAGTGGGGGAGGAAGAGGTAGGAAAGCGAACCTTTTAGAATTCAGGGTTGACAACTCGGATGATGATGATGATACATGAAAACATTACACTAGAATCAAGTATAGTACGTAGACTAGGCACTTATTCGATCTCGTTATCGCATCGCTGTGCAGCTCACCGCTTGCGTTTTACGTTAAACTCGTTTACGACTGTGAACTCAACTACGATACCTACCTTATATTTAATCTTTTATTTGGTTCGCCAATGTTGTGGCAAAGACTTTGGCTGTTACGGCCAACGAGTAGATTGGCGCAACCCTATAAGCTGCGTTGAAAAATTAACACCACATAGATCTAACGCCAATGTGTGGACCATCCAATGCCTACCACAAAGACCAGAAAGCTCGATCTACGTGGCCAAATAGATATGAGTCACAATTTTTATTGTGGATTTGTGTGAATTGGAATATTGGCCGAGCAATCATGTCAGTTTCCCGTGTTAACAGAGTCATGGAGGTTACATGGTAGTCGATCCACTGTAATTACTTGATCTGCCAAATCCTGAATCATGGTTAAGGCGGATCCCGGACCCTCGTCCGCGAGAGCACAATCGGGACATTAACACCAAGATGAACATTGGCGAAGATGTTGGCTTACTTGTTGAGACGCCTTAGCACATTGTGTCCACAGCCAACGGTTAAGAATTCTGAATTCGGTGTTCCTATTCCAAGGAGACGGCTTGTCATTCACACATTGTCATCTACATGATACTTATGATAAAACAGTACTGGTCCAATTGTGTGCCTATATGTAAACCATTGTTGTTTGATTCACGTCACTAAACGCAGATGGAAAAATGATTAAACGTAAAATGACATGTAAAATATGACATACCTACTAAATTATTATGACATTTTTAAACTTGATTGTGACATTTTATAAGATAATTGTTACTATTCTAATTTTAAGATATTACTAACTACATATGAGTCCTGATACTTGAAATAAATATTTCATTTCATTCATTTCATTGAAGTATTTTTTTTGGAGGGTACTCAATAAACGATACTGAACTGAAATTTCTTACTTTTGTCTGTCTGTCTGTATCTTGGTCACGCATTACTCCCAAACTACTGAATAATTCAAATGAAACTCGATATTATTTGAGTTCATGCTACGTTGTAGGACAAAGGAAACTTTTCATTCCGAAATTTATCACGGTTCCGATTCATTCATTCGTCACATCCAATGAAGCCTTAAAAGCCTTCCAAACTAGGCGTCCCCAGGCGGAGTTTAGCAAGAAAGTTCCCAAGCGGAGTTTAGGAATTTTTTTTAGTTTACTTTCTGAAATAAAAGGCCGAGTTTATTTTGCAACACCTACTCTTCTGTATGTACGTACCTATAACTAGACATTCCCAGCGGCTTTCACCATTTCGGATCTCTGTAACCAATCAAGGGTTGTCCCGCGTCTATTATTACCCCCCTATTGTTATCCCGCGATAAAAAAAATCGTGTCACTCGGGAATAATGTGACTTTCTATTAGTGAAATAATTATAACAAACAAAAATACAAAAAAAGGTACAAACCTTTTCTCTTATAATATTAGTAAAGATAAGTATTGATAGAATAGTTATAGATTGGAACTCTGTGTTTGTATACACTTTAATTATTGACTAATAGTACCAGCAACTACAGAACAAAACTTGATGGGAAATAAAATTATGTGTATGAAAACATTACACCTTTGATTTCTTCAGATTACTTGGGCATAAAGACGTGAACTCTTGGCCGACCTCGCGCACCCATCTATTTAGAACTGTAAAAAGGAAAAAAATAAGTAGGTAAATACCAGAGTACCTATAAGCAATGTACAAAATTATCTATACTCATAGCCCCAAACTAAGAGTGTCGGTGACCTAGTGGTGAAGGGGTCGGACACGCAAGCGAGAGGCCGGGTTCGAACCCCACTGTCGTTATGTACCAATGACTCTTTTTTGAGTTAAGTACCTACATTAGTGGAACACTAACTGACGCTTTTACGATGTGGGAAAACATCGCGCCCAAAATAAAAAACGTGCACATTCAGACGACTGAATTCAAATTAATTAATTAGGTATCCCATTTTAAGTGTCCTGTAAAGATATATCTTTTCAAATATCTTTTTTCGAAACACATTTCTGGGTAACCAAATTCAATACTTGAGAATCCTGTCTAAGCAGCGCCATCTAGAGAGGAACACCGAACTACACTTTTTACAGTAGCTATCTGAAAATCCCCATTTATACCTGTGTAACTAGAATTACAATGTATTAATATGGTACTATGGAACTGGTATGATGATGGAGTCGGAAGGTGGTCATAAACGCATAAAGATAACCCCATCGTGTTTGGGCTCTGTGGAATGGTCTTGATGAGTGCTATATGGCCGTGTGGTGTCCGGCAGAGTAGAATAGCACCAACCCCTTACACTCGAGGGTGTCATACAAGGCGACTAATGTTTTCGAGGCAAAAGATCTAGAGTCTCCGTAGACTGGAAAATGGGCAGCAGCATTTTCCATTGTTATTTCTAACGCTGCGATCTCCAACCCGCCTGCCACGCGTGGAGATTATGGCAATAACCTCCCCTTTCGTGGGAGAGACCCTAAGTCCTGCAGTGGACTTGTATGGGCTGTGATGATGACCTTTCCTGAGATCAAAGAGCAACATGTCTACATTTTATACATCTAATGGTCGCGTTTTGATTTATTTTTTTGCGTTACGATTACAATTATTAAAAAAAAATTAAGATCCATATGTTATGTACTTAGATCACAAGTCATTCAGAAATGGTCATCATAGTTTAAAAGGTGGAATTATGGCAAATGGGTAAAAACGGATGACTTACCCCATTTATTTCCCAAGAGTACGGGGCAAGCAGCGTGCAATGTTTTCGGGTCACCCCTCCCAGTGGGTAGCAGGTTGCGCCAAAATATCGCCGCCCCCTTTTTTGCTGGTACTGTCACTCCCAGCTTTAAGAACACAGTGGCGCCACCAGAAGCTACGTCTGACAGCTTTCAAAAAATATTTTTTAAAGATGAGACGATAGTGTCAGCGCAACCAATACTAGTGCACCAGCCTAGTAGTGATCCATTTTGCTATTTGGCTACGTAACTTTAAAAAATCACATGTCTGAGATAGATAACGAAAGGTTGATAGTATTAATTAATATTCCTTGAGGCGGCAGAAGTTTGAGTAGACTACTTAAAAAGCAGTTATTAAATTGGTCTTTTCATTAATAAGTGAGCTTCAAAATTACTAACTCAGCGATCAAAAACTTTACCGCAATGGTCGACAATTCGGGCAAATGTCGACCAGCTCACCTTATTAGGCTAGTGTTGTAATAATGCGTTGAGGAGCACTGAATGTGGCTCACGCATTAGCACGCTACATAGTATAAATTACGTCGTCAATGAGGAGTTTTCCAATAGGTATTTAAGGCATTCCTAACCACTCACTAGATGGCGCCCCGACATTTTTGGTAATTGATAATCGCTTGAAATAGGTTCTTAGCAAACAGGATATAAACACTGGGTACGTTGTATTAGATAATATTATACTTGTCAATAGTTTTCAACCATTTTAGAGGTTGTAATAATAATGGAATATAGTGCCAACATCAATAAATATTTCTTTTTACACTTCGTTCAACCTTTAACAGTTATGTTTATATTAATAAACACTTTATTTTCAAGTTTAGTATTACTTGGCTGCATGAAATCACTGCCACCATCATACAGATTTAAATAAGATTACCAAAATTGTAGGAGCGCCATCTATTGATGCTTTTTGAAACAAATTATCAATACCTACTGGAAAACTCCTCATTGTTTTATATTTCTCGGGTGACTATCCCATAGGAAAGGTAACCATCATAAAATATTTTTAATCACATTTTTTGATTGAAAATATTTTTAAGGATAATTTTGTTGAAATAAAAGTTTTCCATAATAGTTCAACAGACTATAGTAAAAATTAAACAAGATTACAATAAAAATAGCGTTATAAGAAAACGAATCAATCACTTTAGGATAATTCACAGAATTTGAGAAAAAAAGGCTCCACAGACCGAATCACAGAAACCAGGGGTTTCTCTTTCTCTTTCCACGTCCGCACTATACTTGACTCCCCATTACCGACGGCAAATACCGTATTTTCGCAGTTGCTGACTCAGCAATTTTGAGAGTAACTTAGGTATTTGGAGCAAGAATCTACGATTTCAAAGATGTCGTGTTTATTACAACCTTATCAAACATTACAAGATTAAAAAACACGTGACCGGTATCAGTACCGGCTACAACTTTCACTCTCGTTAATAAATCTCTAGCTATAAACGACTAAAATAGTCAATATCTTACCTTATATTAGACTGAGACCTCTTCTTACATACAACCTATTGTTCAAGTAAATACCTAATTAGGACTTACGTAAATCAAAATGGTGCCATATCTATTTCCGGAGTCTTTGAGTTTTGATTTCAATAGAGAATCATTCTGGAAATGGTATAAAATGCTAAAATAAAAATTGTTACAATAACATTGTTAGTACAATTGTTACTAATATAATACCAACAAGTTATGGATCTATATTCTAACGTAAAAATACCTTTTCATTATTACTTTTTTATTTAAGCTCATTTTTAATATCTACTATCTATAATATAAGCTAAATATTAATTGTTTGATTATTTTAACACACAGATCTCCGAAACCACTAAATAGCAATATCATTAATAAATAGGAAGCTGCATTCTTCCTGAGTGCCATACTTTATGTCCCAGTACAGTGCCTAAAAGGATCCCGCGGTGTAATCTAATGGTAGCATAAGCAATGCAATAGCAATAGAAATGAACGAGGATGAAAACCACGTTAAACTATATTATATTGCACTAATGCTAATTAAAAGCCGCACTAGGTTTTATGACTATTGCATTGATGTTATAGGTAGGTACTAGATATTAGGTATATAGGACCGGACGCTTTCAGACAATTTATTCATCAATCCTTAGATGTATTTTTTCTTTGACAATACCATAAAAAACGAATACCTAATTGACCTCAAACTCTGTATAGATAGTAATAATTACCTTAAAATAATCGTAGTGGGCCGCATAATGTCCTCCGATTCCATAATTGGCCACTTGCAATGCCTCGGCCTCGGCCAAGTCGAACCCAGTCATGTCGCTCATTCTCTTGGATACCCGATCCGTGATATCAGAAAGAGTAGGACTAAACCAGGCAATTTTTGCCGTACGGTACTTAATAAACTTATCGCTTTGCACATCCTCCGCTGCTGGTTTCATCTACAACATAAGATTTGTACATATATATTCTACGTACACGTGTCTAGGTACCTATTCTCAAAGCTCATTCATGTTAAAGAACTTTTTATGTCGTGGACCGATCTACCTCGATATATCATTTTGATACGTTGAAGCTGCTCCGAGTTGACGGTGACAAAGCCATATGCTACCCGTGTGGTATCCGGCAGAGTAGAATAGCACCAATCCCTTACGCTCGTGGGTGTCGTACAAGGTGACTAATGTTTTCGAGGCAAAAGATCTAGAGTTTCAGTAAGCTGGGAAATGGGCAGCAGCGTTTTCCATTGTTATATTTATAACACCGTGATGTCCAGCCCGCCTGCCAAGCGTGGAAATTATGGCAATAACCACCCCTCTCGTGGGATAGACCTTAAGTCCTGCAGTGGATTACTATGAGCTGTGATGATGATTACGATGCACGGGGCTGCTGTTCGCTTTAGCACAACACTAATCCAATCTAGCCGAATTAAAACCTAAATATCCTTTGACACAACACAAACTGCATACCTACAGCTGCAATAACGCTACATTGTGCTCAGGTAGATCGCTTTCAGCCCAATTGAAAGATTTGGTCACGACATGAAGTAAAATATGATCTAGAGCAAAGAACGAAGGTTTAAGGTTTTTTATACTAGTGAGGCAAGCGTCATCGTTACATGTAAATTCGAAAATATTTATCTATGTGGTCATTTTGGCGTCAATGTCCCGGTTGTACACTCGCGCACGAGTGCCCGGAAAAATAATTATAAAATAGAAATAGATAATTAGAAAAGAATTATCTAATAATTACCAAATGTTATTGCTGTAAAACTGTGAAATAATAAATAAATAAATATTAAATAAAATTACCTTAGGCTTTGCTTTATTTATGAAGTATTTTATCTCATTATCATTCATCGCGTCGTGCACCATAACTATATCCGGATGTTTATGTAGTTGTTCAAACTTGAAGGGAGCCAGTTTCAGAGATGGATTATAAGTAGAGTAGAAACATTTTAACCTGCGAATGCATACATTCATTATCTCTGTAAACGAGCTGTTGTAATAATTTCTATGTGTCTACAAGGGAATGTCCCGATTGCTTAAGATAATATTTAAGAATCATGCATATATGGTATTGACGACCTGAGTGGTTCAGTGACGACCTGAGTGGTTCAGTGGTCAACATGCCGGTCTGCCACGTAAGAGGTCCCGGGTTCGATTCCCGGCCGGGCAGAAATTGAAATGATGAATTTTAATTTCTGTTACGGGTCTGGGTGTTCTATGTATAATAAGTATGTATTTAAAAAAGTATATAAGTAGTTTATCAGTTATCTAGCACCCATAACACAAGCTTTGCTTACTTTGGGGCTAGATGGTGCTGTATGAATTTGTCCACGATTATTTATTATTTATTTATTTATTATTATGTCGTAGTAAACAATATTTCAGTACAAGACTTTGAGAATCCGTTGCAAAGATTCCCTTTTTTCTGCCCAAAATTTTACAAATCCAATGAAATCATCGATAGCATCATCATCTAGGCGTTAATGTCCCGGTTATGTTCTCGCGCACGAAAGCCATGGATCTGCCTTGACGGAGATTTGGCAGATCGGGTAATTACAGTAGAGCGACTGCCAACTGATTTGCTACCAGGGGATCCTGACCAGATTGGATCATGGTTACATATTCAGTCACCTGAATGTGCAGGTTTAATAATGAATGTTTTCCCTCACCGTAAGAGCATCGGTTAATTGAATAAGTAACGTACATAACTCAGAAAAGAGTCATTGGTACATGGCCGCAGTGGGATTCGAACCCAATACCTCTCGCTTAGAAGTTGGATACCGTAACCTCTCAGCCACCGACGCTCCAAACGACAAAATATATTCAGAAAAAAGAAACGGTGCCATTCATATACTTGACGTCATTATATACAATGAAATCGATTTCACCAGAATCGCTGAGGTTTCGAAAATATTATTGCATTTATAAAATATTTGACAGAAAATAGTGCGCTTGTGTAAGAACATTAATTTTATAGAGAGTGTACCATTGCCTTAACTGATTCTACCGCCAAGCAACCATGCTTTCATTGTTATGTTCCGGCTTAAAGAATAAGGTAGTTTACAATGACATAGCACCTGCAGTTCTGCATTTTTGTAACAGCGTGTTTCAGCAAACATGAATTCACTAGATGTATGCATAGGTATGTCACTGTAAATGTATGTAGTCCGTCATTAAGTAGAATTCCTAGAAAATGTATATAATGCCTAAATGGACAGGAAATCTGTGAATTAAATTTTATTATACACTTTTCCTAGGAATTTCATTCATTTTCTAAACAGGAATGGGAAATATGTTAATTTCACTGTTAATTAATTTAGGTATTTCTTGTCTAAAAAAATGTTATCTGCTTACTATTAATTTAAAAAAAAAAATATTCCGTACAAAGAATTCTAATAATCTTATTCTTATATCTTAATCTGAATACACAATTAGGTAAACTTAGAAGGAGAAAGGTGCAAAGATGCCCTCAAAGATAATGTTTATAATGCATGAATAGGTACCTACTTGCTTTGAACTTCTGTCGAAACCTTCGTCTCTCCTCTGCACAAGGGGTCATTATTTGGATAAGATTGCAGCGGCGGAGAGAAACTCGACATCTGATGTTTCATAGAACATACAAAATTAATAATTTACAGTAGAGGGAGGCATAAATGTTATATATAAAAGTCCTATTCTCAAATATATACTTTTAAATTTTGTGAACTAGTGTTATTATGTTTGCAGTCTCCTCAAGAACCTTGTGGTGTCATGCTCCCTGCCGGACCACCACATTGTACCCAGCCATATTTAAACATAACACAAGTCTTTCAATAGTAAAAAGGGTACGGCTCCTATTTTTGAACTGCAATTTAAAACACGCTACTTATTGAGGTACAATTAATTTAATGCGAGGTACGATTGATCCGGGCGAGCGCTTCATCCTTATGTCGTAAATCTTCCAGCTATCCGCACGAGCCACTTTGGCTCGACTTTTATATTGCATACGGCTAAGGAATGAAAGGCGTCGCCAGCGACTGTGTTTCCTGATCAATATAATCTGGATGCCTTCAAAGCTAGAGTGAATTACTGTTCCAAGATAGGTATGCTCCATATTCGGCCGCATCTCACTTGCCAACAGGTTAGATGGCGGTCAAATGCCTGTTTTGTCTAATATTAAAAAATATATATGACTAAGTACAATGTGATGCTCCGATAGAGGAGCATGACACCACATAGTGCCGTTTTCCCCACTATGCAAATTACTGTTTATTGTGATGTGCCTTGCCAAAGACCAATAAGGTGTGTATTGTATCTACTCTGTGGCAGGGACTTCTAAACGAATGGATTTATCAATATCTAAGATGGGAATAGGAAAGGGGACGAAGTCATCCGTATAGTTGATAATGATAATCATTAATGCAAACACAGCCCTATGTTAGTAAATTTTTCTAGACTTGAAACTTGAGATCAGATTGGAATAAATGTACTACCCTTGAGCAATGTTACTTAAGATATTCCTTTTTTTAATGAACTATGTAAGAGGAGTTAGAATAATAATTACCAACTTTTATGAGTTTTTCGGCCATTTCTCTGTAGCCTTGTAATTGATTATGGGTGTACATCATAGCTAACTGTTGCTTCCATAGCTGTGTATTTATTTCATCACCTGCAATAATATTTTTCACCGCATATATATTTTTTTCATATAGTAATAAAACGAACTCAAACAAAACAGCACAGCAATATGGGAACATGCTAAAATTGTACAATAATTACAAATTAATGTTGTGTTTGTAATTGAAAAAATGAGATCAAACACGAGGGGTTTGGGTTTGATGAAATTCGGTAGCGAGATAGTTAATTCCCCTCCACTAGCAAGCTTGCAAGATATATTATAGGTACCTATACCCAGTCTATCCTCTAGACCTAGAGAGCCGCGGAGAGAAAGCTACTTGAAAATAAATTGAAAAATGAGTGCAATAATGCACAAAAACCTTGTAACATTGTTTAAGGTATGAAGGGCAACAATATAGCAGCTACAGGACTTGTATTGCTGGAAAAAGCCTCAGTCAGGAATCAACTCTAGCACACACCACAGACTTCCTCTTGACAAAATGCTTATTTAAAAAGTACGCACCTAATCCTTCATAACAACGACCTAATCCCATCAAGATATCCTTTAATGTTACGGGATAGGCTGGTTCCCCTAAACTATACTTCAACAAGGCCTGAGCTAACCAGGCTATTGAAGCATTGTACTGTTTTTCTTCATATAGTACGATTGCCAGGTCAAAGCAATCGGCAATTAACATGGGTTCGCTGAAAATAAAAACCCGTCAGATAATGTAACGTTAAGGAAGCGATGGCACATTTGTTTATTTATAACTGAAGTAGGTATAAATGAAACCCTCCGGCGGCCATTGCAAACAAGCATCCCAACTAATTCCGGAGGAAGATATACTATTTTTTATACGCATCATCTTTATCATCATCATCCTCTAGTCAGTCCTGGTTCCGCCTTCCTACTTCTCTTTGTCCACTTTACTCAGGCTTCGACATCCACATTAGTGGTGTGCCAAGACACTCACAGATAACTGCAGCTATTGCTTCTAAGGCAGGCCCATCCTCTCCGTGCCTTGCGGGTTGGCATGACCAGACATTTATTCCCTACATAATTTCTACAGCTATATAGTTAATAGTATAGTTAATAACTATACATAGCACTTATGAATGTCAAACAAATAAAATATAATATACATTACAATATGTAATTCTTATAACTTATTTTATGTATGTCCTAAATATTGGTATTCATACAATGTAAAATGAAAAAGTTTATCAGTAAAATTACATTGGACAGAGTTACTTATTATGTTTAAATTAAATGAAATATCAATTCTCTATAATGTGAAATTTAGGTCAATTATAAAACATATTAATTGCAGAAAATTCCCAACATGTCCACAAATTAATATACAATAATTTACTTTTACTCTTTATAATCTTTCATTTAGGTATGATTTTAAAAGTTTTCCATAATGTTCCAGCTTCCGCAGTAGCGTGTGATAATTAACACAATCAATTACTTAGTAGATCAGTCTTTGGTAAAACCAAATTGATTACTGTGAAACAACTTATTTTCGATAAAGTGGGCAAGCAACTTACTAATCAAGAATAACTCTTTCAAATTTGCTGAATACGGGTAACACCGTTATTGGTCTAAAATTGGACAGCTCATGTTTATCACCGATTTTATGAATTAGAACTATTTTGCTTTGCTTCATTAAACTAGGAAATGACCCCTCCTCAGGGGAAAAGGAAGGGCAGAGCTTTTATTAAAAGTTTTCATGTCATATAATGGTAAATAGTGCATTGAAAAATTATGCAGGTTAACTTTATTAAAGATTAAAAATAAGACATACTAATTAATACAGGCAAGTTGTATAATTCATATCAGAGCAATCTACTGTATCTACGTCGCGTTCATATTCCTTTTTAGCATTTTAATTTTTATTATTATTAATAAAACACTAGCAGCTCTAAGCTGATGCATGTATATCACGATATTTAGTTCTTGTAATGTCTATCCAGTCTATTTTAAAACAGTTCACCGATGGAGCACTGATCATTGATTCCGGCAGTTCATTCCATGCACTGACAACCCTGTTTGGCAAAAAATTGTGTCTGGGGTTACTGGTTCCCTGTGATCTTGACAATTTCAGTGTATGGCCGCTGAGGTTTTTGTTATTATTTTAGTTATAGATGGTTTCTAGTTCCTTCAGATCACAATGTCCATATATTATCTTATATGTTTCTATGAGATCACCACGTTGTCTACGTAGCTTTTACTTCCAATCCCCACTACCATTTTTGTAGCTCTTCTCTGGACTCGCTCTAGCATGTCTTTTTGCAAATATGGGTTCCATAGTAGAAGCAGTATTCCAATATTTGTGTGATATATGATTTATACTGTTTCAAAAATAAGTCATTGCTAATTATTAAGAAGGCTTTACGAATACAATATAGTAATGAATTTGTTCTTTTAGTTATACCAATAATGTGTTCCTCCCATTTTAAATTTTCAGTTCACTCCCAAATCTCTTTACGAGGATACACATTGGAGAGAATTGCCATCAATCTTATAAGTTAGTCTAGAATTATTCGAGCCAATATGCAGCACTGTACACCAGTTATCAGAGTAAGAAGCCAATCTTTAGTCCACTGCGCCATACGGTCCAGATCCTCTTGAATTATGTTATATATCAGCGGATTACCGAATATCTTGGTATCATCAGCAAATAACAGGAAACATGACACTATCAGCGGGTTAAGATCAGTCAAATACATTCCAAAAATAAGTGGTCCCAGCACCGATCCCTGAGTAATAGCACTGCACGTTATGTGAGTCAGATAAACAAGCTCCCACTCTTACTCTGAACCTTCTACCAGTCAAAAAGTCCTCTGTCTATTTCAACAAGTTTCCCCGAACTCCAAAATGTTTCAACTTACACAATAGTCTTTTGATAGGAACCCTGTCGAAGGCTTTTTCGTGGTCTAGGTAAATAACATCTGTGGGATGCCGTTTATTCCAGTTTCTCGTCCATACGTCCATACAGCTCAACAAATTCGTAACCGTAGACCTCCTAGCAACAAAGCCATGCTGTTCATCTATAACAACTTGTTTATCAGTTAAAAAAATTCGTAGTTCCTCCATTGCTTTACAGCCAATACAGGTAAGATAATGGGTCGATAATTACCAGCCTCCAGTTTGTCACCCTTTATACAAATAGGCGTATTTACTATATAATATATAATTATACTCTATTTGTTATATTTATTTTATTACCTCCCGCATAAATAATAATCATTATCATTATAACGGGCAATCCTGCTTTCCTGACCACAGCATCCTTGCGTCGTAAGCTATTGGCACATGTCCGTTCTCCTAGATAAGGTCCCCGGAGCTACGTATTTCCTAAGTTCATGATTTTTTATGTAAATCATTACATAAAAAATCATGGTGATCAAAGAAATAATCATGTTTTTACTTACCTTTTTGTACCGTTCAGTGAACCGTTTGCCATTTCTGTGATATTGAGTAGATAGGTCCTGCGCAGACGTTCCAATCCTGCTACAGCTCCCGATAAATCATTCATGTCGGGATATTCTCGCATATCTCTTTCAAAGGCTGAAATTAAATTAGCTTATTTTTATTAATACCCTGGGGCCTTATCATCACAGCCCATAACAGTCCACTGCAGGAAGTAGGGCCTTTCTGACGAAAGGGGAGTTTATTACCATAAACTTCACGCTTAGGAAAGCGGGTTGGAGATCGCAATATTATAAATATAACAACGGAAGAAGCTGCTACCCATTTTCCAGCCTATGGAGACTAGATATTTTGCCTCGAAAACATAAGTCGCTTCTACGACACCCACGATTGAAAGGGATTGGTGCTATTCTACTCTGATGCGTGTTCTAATAATTTGAACTGATAACACGAGCTATTATTTTCTTTCTGTGACTCTCACTACTTTGGCCGTGTGGTGTCATGGCAAAAGTAGTTAGATATAATTATTTTTGGATTTAATGCCAGCCAGCATAGTAATGTTTGTCAGGGGTAAAGCCTCTGGGAAGGGGAAGGGTTGTTGTGTGAAACCGACTCCAAAAATAATGATATCTATCTTACTCATATTGGATGATAAAAAACTGACTTTTTACTTTTTGCGATTTGAAGTCGGTTTTATTTTTTAAGCGCACACCTGAGTAATATATGATAAAGCAACAAACACCCCATACGTGCCAACAATTATCGAGGGTTGCTCTAGATTTCTCCAGCATCCCATTAACAGATCCTGACTTGGTGACTATGGGACCACTTGGGAAGTATGCTCTTTCAAACAAAAAATAATTTTTCAAGTCGGTCCAGGCGTCTTCGAGTAATCGGGGAAATATATATAAAAAATGTAAAAAGACCTAACAGATTACGATGAATTGAGATCCTCCTCTTTTTTAGAAATCGGTTAAAATTAAACAAACAAATAAGCAGACAGCTAACGACATGTAAGTGGCAACTATCACCCGTAACATCTACGATTTCATGTAGGCAACAAGGTGCATTGTCACTGTTGATGATATGTCTTACGCACTAGCTACCTTAACACAAAACAACGACAACATTCTTGCTTGGCAGCCTCTGATCTATAGTGATCTAAGTTGCGAAATATAAGTTGTGCTCAACATCGTAAGGAAAAGGTTATATTCAACATTGTAAGGAAACCTGTACATTCAGGCGATTGAATGTTTCACATAATCGTGATCCAATCTGGTTGTTCCCCTGGTAACAGGGTCATGGAGGTCAGATGGCGGTCGCTCTACTGTAATTACCCGATCTGTTTAAACCTGGATCCCCATGAAATTCCCCAAATGGATCCCAGGTCATCGCACGCATCCACAACCGGGATATTGACGCCAAGTGATTATTATTACTTTACCTGGACTGTTATAAATTCGTGACTCGACGAAGTCCACGTCCATGGTCAATCTCTTTATGAGGGTGAAAGTGTTGATAGGATTGTCCAGGTAGGCCTTCACATTTCGTAAAGCTTTTGATCGATCTTTCTTTAAAAGCATCAAGTAGCTAAGAAAATAAAAGATTACCTTTTATGCTACTTAAATCTCATTAGCTATTCAATATTCCTAAAATATGCAATTAATTCCGACCACCTGTGGCAATAAATTAGACAGAATTAAGTGAATGGTGTGCTTAGAGCCTGCTTTCTAAAACCACACTTAAAATTTTCCTCGACAAATAATGTTTAGCAAATTTAAATTTAAGGTATGTGTAGAAAATGTGTAAGGACTTACTGTTCCAGCGAGCTTAATTTTTCATACTCCTGATAAATAAAATCCCGAATTTCATGTATTAATTTGTCTTGTGTCCGAAGAAGCGACACCATTTCAGACGTTGCTGAATGGTAGAAATCGCCACACACGGAATTCACAATAAAATATAGAACGAAGTGTGCACGCCTTACTGAGAAATGGTAAATACTTGGCATGTTTACGATTTTTTTATCGCAACGACGGCAACTTCTCAGTTTTTATAATTAGACCTGGTGAAAACACACTTCCAGCTCATGGAAAAAAATTTACGTACTAAATCTAAATACGACGACTAGTTGAAAGTCTATTGTTGCTAACGGTTCGGCTGAATTGATTAAAGTCTAAACAATATCGATCGATCCGCATATGAGTAGCTATATTTATGCGTTTCTAGGATTCATAAATCAGTCTGAAATATTCTATTATTATTTTTTCACCCATTCATCTGTTTATTATTGGTTGCTTACTACGTGGTTGTTGTGGTATCTATTCTTCATCTAGGTGTATTGAACTTTTTACACCAAACGTCATCATCCGTACCGCGGCGGCCAGTGTGACAGGACAATCTCAGTATTTATGGTGTGAGCCGCTAGACAAGCTTCACAGCGCTGGTTTTAATATGTGTGACGTGGTGTTGGGGCTTTGCATGTGTAATATAAGTTCTTACATGCCAATAGATCATCATCATCGTCCTAGCGCTTATCCCGGCCTCTGCCAGGGTCCGCTTTCCTACTCAATCTTCTCCACTTCGCCCGGTCTTTGGCATCCTCTTGTCGTAAGCCGTGGGCTCTCGCATCCGACTCAGCGATGTCAATCCATCGCTTACACGCCAATAGATAATAATAATATATTTAAAAAAAATTATCTCAACAAATAAAAAAATCTCTTAAAGCTTAAGTATTCCTTCGATCATAGCTTTAATATCACATTTGCAAATTTCCTTATTGTAAACAAGCCCAAACACAACTAAGCACATTTGTATATATTTACAATATATTTAAGCCAATTTGAGCGAATGCCGTAGGTTTCTCCTCAAATTGTAATGCAGATTAAGAAGTACTATTCGCGTCGATCATGTACATGTTTTCGTTCATCGCTCAGTACTAAATTGGTTCCACCGAATGTGCTCCACCTTACTTTGGTTGCTGGGAATTCTTAATTCCACCCTCGTTTACAACATACGGCACTTTATCGATACCGTAGTAATTATTGCTTAAACTGTTGTCGGCCTTAATCTAAACGGCATTATTCACTTCCGGAATTTTTACTTTTTTATATCCTTTGACTATTACTTTGTACACAAGTGGTGTGTGGGGCCGCCACCTCAAAGAATAGCACCACCCCATCTCTTCCCGTGGGTGTCGTAAGAGGCGACTAAGGGACAAATCCGAAAGATGGGCAGCAGCATCTTTCTGGGTAGATTTACATCAACTGCACTGCGATCTCCAACCCGCCTGCCAAGCGTGGAGATTATGGCAATAACCTCCCCTTACGTGGGAGAGGCCCTAAGTCCTGCAGTGGACTGTTACGGGCTGTGATGATGATGTAATACATATATATTTAGTTGGCTTTGATAGGTTTTGGAGAGGCTTTTACGTTTTTCTTCCAACCGCTTACGGTAAGTAAATCAAATAAATACTGCTAAATAAGAACATGCGTTGAATTGTTTATATAATTCACGAAATTCAGGAAATTCATAAGTAGGTAAGTCGCTTTTTCAAGTAATAACTTTATACAGGCACGCACGCACGCAGGTTAATAGCACGTCATGCGGAAATAACGGCGCCAGAGATTCCACTTATCAGCCATGTTTGCGAATTTACGGCGCAATTCAATTACTACTGGGCTGTAACATAGGTTTTAAGACTTTCGTAGTTATTTGCTACATAAAACTCTGGTGACAAACCCAATATGTGTGCCGATTTGTGTGATTCAGTTGTAGTAGCAGCCGCCGCGCCGGGCCTAAATCTTCGATTGACCTTTTTCTCTAAATTTGTCCTACTAAGCTGGACTATTTGTTCTAGGTATGTATAGTTGTCAACAACTTCAAGTAGAGTGCCTCCAACTGCCACTGAAGAGGGTCCGGTGTCCATCTTGACCATGATCCAGAATTTGGCAGATCAGGTAATTATAATGGAGTGACTGCCATCTGTCCTGCGTGACCCTGTTAACAGGGGAACATGACTACATTGGATCATGGTTACACATTCAGTCGCCTGAATGTGCAGATTTTATCACGATATTTTCCCTCACCGTAAGAGCATCGGTTAGTAATTGGAATTTGTACATGGCGGCAGTGAGATTCGAACCCGGGACCTCTCGCCACCGAGGCTCTCAGACTAGAGATGTAACGGATATCCGGCCACTATCCGGTATCCGGCCTATCCGGCCATAATTTACTATCCGGCCGGATACCGGATAATGCGTTAATATACGGCCGGATACCGGATAGTAAAAAATTTACGAAAAGCCCCATAAAAGTGATTTTGCTCATCGGAAATATATGCCCTTCTGTAGCAGTCGAGTAAAAACTCGTACCAAACCTTTAAAAACCATAAACATTAATCAAAGAACTATTGATTTTGTCGGCATCGGCACCAATTCTACTCGTATCGTTCATTTGGTAGGTTAGCAAAAATTTTTAATAGTTTTCTAGTCTCTTCTTTTTGCACCATGCCTTTTCCATTAGCTGGAGTCAGCTCTCGTTATCTGCTTCCTCCATTTCTTTCTATTTTGAGCAGTAGCAGCGTCAATAATATTGTCCTTCTGGTCCCGTTGGTCCGCCGTCAGCCAGGTGGCGTGTAGGTGTCTTCCGCGTCAGCGAGTCGTCGTCGCCAAATTGAGGGCTAATTGCACTAAGGTGATCTTTGGGGCGGAGCACATGCTCACACCATTAAAAATATGAATTTCTTTATATTTAGAGGTAGTATACGATGTCGTTTATCCTCTACGATGCTGTGGGCTAATGTGTAAGCCCGTATTTTGAAACTATCAATCCGTATGAGGGCGGAAGAATTGTTCAATTCAACGTTCAAATTATTTACATTAAACGAAAACTTTAAATTACATAAACACACGCAGTCGTATAAAGCCCCACGCCGCGATTACAGCTTGCACAAACTTGTTCAGAGACTATGTATGACCTGTGAATATCCGGCCGCCGGATATCCGGCTAGGAGGCTGGCCGGATATCCGGTATCCGGTATCCGGCCAAACAACTATCCGTTTCATCTCTATCTCAGACACACTAGTTAACCTTACTTTAATAAATATTCAAATTTTTGAGTTTCCTATTCCTATAACATGTTTTTGTGTATCTAATATTCTTTCAAGATCAACTATAGAACAGATCATTCTCTGCTGAGTCGTTGCTAATCGTATTACAAATTGAGATAGCAATAAATTTAATATCTGCGCCCCATGTTCAATGTATTGTTAACGATAGTAAATAAAGTCGTAAAAACTATAGTAGGTTTGTATAAGTTTATAATAATAGGAAACATTATTGCGAGCTGAAGCTCAGATAGCCTCTACGCGTCTGTCCTTAAGGATCACGGGTCAGGAACTGTCGGCGGAGGGACCGCCCGCGCCGCGCCGTCTGTGCAAAACCGCTGTTTCCTAACAGCATTAAGTTAATACTCGTTTAAAAGTAACGCGAACACTTTCTACTTAAACTCTAATTTATGGAATCTTTCAGACATAACTTCAGAATCCTAGAACAAATCGAGCGTGACAACGTGAATCGAGATGTTGTTGATGGTTTAAAAACAAGTCGAAAATATTGAATCAACAAGCGGATATCGCAGATACATTGGTACTGAATCATGAAATATATAGTCATCAAACTGAGTCTGGTCATCTGGGTATATTTTGGTAATCATCCCGAGTTTTCACAGGCAAAATAATAATCATAATAGTTAGGAGAGCGTTGGTGACCAACGGCTAGTGGATCTGACTTATAAGCGAGAGATACGAAGTTCCCCACACACCAACGCCTTTTTCTGAGCTATGTACAGTAGTTGAACACTAACCGACGCTCTTACTGTCAGGAAAAACATCGTGAGGAAACCTGAGGTGACTGAATGTGTAATCATGGTCAAGGCCGACTCCGGGCCTCATACGCGAGAGCGCAACCGCGACATTAACGTCAAGATGGTTTTTAACTCCGTTTTACACTGCAGGAGAACTCCAAAGGCGTGGAACAGGAGCTCTTCTTTAAGAAAAGAAATAAACATTGCTAAGAAATTACAGGCCCATCTCACTTCTGAGCTACGTCTATAAGCTATTTTCCAAGGTCAGCGCCTCGCTCGGAGACTCAACGAGTTTCAACCACGAGAGCAAGCCGAGTTTCGATGAGGATATAGCACCATAGACCACATTCACACAGTGAGGCAGATTATACACAAGTCCGAGGAATATAATCAGCCCCTGTATCTGGCTGAATGGATGGCTGCGCGAGGCCGGCCAAGAGTTTACGTATTTATGCACAAATGATGAAAATAAATCTAAGGCGTATTTCACCATGTAATGCATATAGATGCTGACACTACAAGTCAAAGAAAAGTATAATAGTCTAAGAGCCCATGAGGGCCAGACCTTCCTATTGTCCGTAAGTATGAAAGTTTTTCCATGTGTGTCCCCAACACAGGTAAGAATGATCCCCACCCATGAAACCTGGATCGTGGTTCCTTTGGCAGGTAACAGGTAACAAAGGTGTATAAAATCTTATCTCCAATTTCTTAAGTTAGCAAGCTCAATTTTTTTGTATTTTATTCGTAACAGCATTAATACTCACGATGCTCATTGCCAGACACATAGTATGGTTACAACCCTCCGCCGGACACCCCTAAACTATAATTCTCTGTAATTATACTTACCTTGTATTAGGAAAGCTGAATTTTATAAATGTTATTCAGAGAATTATTAAACTGAGTTATCTTAGTAGCCAGACAGTTTTTTGGGTTCTATAATCCTGCCAGACGCATAAAAAGTGTCTCATATGCAACAACTGGTGCGAGTGAGACAGAGCGCTCAGTTCATTGCAATGTTATGCTAAACATATACTATCGTTTATTCCAAATTGTTTAGTGATTTTTTTTTATAATTCATCAAGAAATTTAATAAAATAAAATTATTACAGTCAGAATAATAAATTTTTTAATCTATAATCAGTAATAATTTTCTAATATTCACATTTAATCAGTAAATTTTTTCTAATATTCACATTTTAATGGAATGTCTGAATTGCATAATTCAAAAAGTTATATAAAGGTATTGAAGCAGTCGTGAATATGAAGTAATTGATTTTGATAAGGATTAATAGCAAAGTACCAATAAATAGCGTTTTTTAGCGGCGGCATTTCAATTAAATTTTGAAAATAAAAGAACACATGCATACATGTGACATAACTATAATAGTTAGACATATACTGTCGTGACACTTTTTATAGATAATGATGTGTTCTGCAAAGTCGTAGTACATTATTTTGTTCTATCATCAATAGTTTTCGCAGCACACGCGATGTAAGGAATTTTTTGGGTATTTTTTTACACCTTGGGTTACATTATTGGAGTTTCATTAATGAACCGTAATTTTTTAGAAAATTACGCTCCTGCTCCGGCCATGTACCAATGACTATTTTTTGAGTTATGTACATTAGTTGAATACTAACCGATGCTCTTACGGTGAGGGAAAACATCGTGATGAAACCTGCACATTCAGGCGACTGGATGTGTAACCATGATCCAATCTGGTCAGTTTCCCTTGTTAGCAGGGCCATGGAGGTCAGACGGCAGTCGCTCCACTGTAATTACCTGACCTGCCAAATCCTGGATCATGGTCAAGGCGGACCCCGGGCCCTCGTGCGCGAGAGCACAACCGGGACATTAACGCCAAGATGGTCACCCGGGGATAGTGTAGCTTCCCAACGTTGAAAGAATTTTTGAAATAGGACCAGTAGTTTCGAAGCCTATTCAATAAAAACAAACAAACAAACAAAAAATAAAACATTTCCTTTTTATAATATTAGTATAGACGACAGCTGATGCGCAGTAAAAGATCGCACCGAACCGAGCGCTCTGTCTCACTCGCACCAGTTGTTGTATATGAGCCCCACTCTCGCAACTATTACACTTTTAATGCGTCTGACAGGATTATAGAACCCAAAAAACTTTCTGGCTACTGAGAAAACTCAGTTTAATAATTCTCTGAATAACATTTATAAAATTCAGCTTTCCTAATATAAGGTAAGTATAATTACAGAGAATTATAGTTTAGGGGTGTCCGGCGGAGGGTTGTAACCATACTATGTGTCTGGCAATGAGCATCGTGAGTATTAATGCTGTTACGAATAAAATACAAAAAAATTGAGCTTGCTAACTTAAGAAATTGGAGATAAGATTTTATACACCTTTGTTACCTGTTACCTGCCAAAGGAACCACGATCCAGGTTTCATGGGTGGGGATCATTCTTACCTGTGTTGGGGACACACATGGAAAAACTTTCATACTTACGGACAATAGGAAGGTCTGGCCCTCATGGGCTCTTGCTCTATAAGGTATTAGAATAGAGCAAAATATGAATTCGGTCGCTCTTTGTTATTTCAGAAAGGAATAAAATGTAGGTATGTTTCCTTTAAATATTCACACAGTCCCCCGTTCCAACAGTAAATACTTTTGTTTGATGATAACAGAATAGTATTTCGACATAATGCATATTATTCGGCCCAAAAGATGACAATAAATTTTTTTTTGTGGTATATTGTTTCTTTTTTTTTATTCTTGTTATTATATATTAGTACTTACATCAGGTTTAATTTATATGTACCCAAAAAACGCAATATGTTGTTTGGCAGAAAAGTATGTAAATTGTGTGTGTTGTTATCATGGACTTACTACCCAAAGGGACTGCGCACTGCTTAGACTAAAACCGGGCAGAGCGAGAGTCACCATCGATAGTCCTGTGTCCCTTTCTAGTGTTGTCACCATTGTTGATGCAAATTCCGGATTACTTTTATTATTTGGCGCGGACACCGACCTCAGGGCCAGGCAGAGCTGGACCGGGTGCAATCTGAAGGTCCAGCCCAAGCTTACCCTGCTACTCGGAAACTATTGGCCCTAGAACAGAGATCATCATTTCGTATGACAGCTGTCAAAGTTAAATCTTTTATAACTCGGTACCCATTGGTACTAAAACACTAGTTTCTAGAGAGAAATGATAGTGTTCGTCGAGATCTAGATTTCGCATGACAGCTGTCAAACTTAGAACTGTTGTAACTCGGAAACGATTGGTCTTAGAATACTAGTTCCTAGAGCAATACGATAGTACTCATCGAGATCTACATTTCGGATGACAGTTCTAAGTTTGACAGCTGTTATACAAAATGTAGATCTCGACAAGTACTATCATTTCTCTACAGAAACTAGTGTTTTAGGACCAATGGGTTCCGAGTTACAAAATATTTAACTTTGACAGTTGTCACACAAAATGTAGATCTCGACGAGTACTATCATATCTCTTTAGAAACTAGTGTTCTAGAACCAATGGGTTCCGAGTTATAACACATTTAAGTTTGACAGCTGTCACCCGAAATGTAGATATCGACGAGTACCTACTATCACTTCTCTTTAGAAACTAGTGTTGCAGGATAAATCGTTACCGAACTCTTTTATCTGTTTTGTGGAACAAAAAGTCGTAGGTTAATAATTATGTCGACTCGACGTTTGTCGGAGAAACGTTCAGTAGCACAAAAGGTATTTTGACAACTACTTTTCGGATTGTACGGATTACCTCATAATAATACCAAATTCACGGTAAATATATTTCTCCAATAATGGCAACACCAAATATGACACTTGTCAGTTTAGAATGACGGTGATTATGCCAATAACATTGTGTTTACACTGTTAGAAAGGGACAAAGGACTATCGATGGTGACTCTCGCTCTGCCCGGTTTTAGTCAAAGCAGTGCGCAGTCCCTTTGGGTAGTAAGTCCATGGTTGTTATCCTAGCCTAAGCATTGTGTGGCCATGGCAGAATGACAACAGCTGTTGGTCTCACTGACAGCCATAGCTGAGCCATAGACCATTTTGTTTAGAATAACTACTTATTTTTTTTATGGTCAACAATAGTCGAATCTATTTAAATTGTTTTTTTTATGCAAAACAAATAAACTATTTCATTTTCATTTTATTTTTCATTTTCTGAGATCCGGAACCGCTGTCGCCAAACTTACACAAACAAACGATAATTATATATTCCACTACTAAAATGTTTGTAAAAAAATAGCCTAAATCGTACTGACTGTAATTTGAAAATACATTCTGAATTTACTTTTCTTTTGTTTAGGAAAGATATGTCTTCATTAAAGTATGACGTCCATGTTGTTGTTGGGAGTATTTCTTGCTGGCTGTCTGTCTAGTTCCATGTGATTCTAAATGACAATTTGAGCTAATCCACCATAGATGGCTTGGTTTTCAGCTAACTAAACATTCAATTTAATTTGTTAGTATATAAGGTTGGCATTGCCTCTTATCTACAACTGACAACAATCTGACGTCATTTCTAGCGTTACTCAACTAGTGCGAGCGATTTCAACTAGATACAGCCTGTTGGGAAAGAGGCCGCGCTGGTTTGGTCACGTGTTGCGTAAGCTTCAGGGATACGTGAGAAATAGGCGCCTGAACCTGCCGGTATCAGGAAAGAGGCCCCGTGGGCGACCCAAGAAGCGATGGATGACATCGCTGAGTTGGATGCGAGAGCCAACGGCCAACGACACGAGGATGCCGAAGACCGGGCGAAGTGGAGAAGAATGAGTCAGAAAGCGGACCCTGGCAGAAGCCGGGATAAACGCTAGGATGATGATGATGGCAGACTGTTGCGATAATAGGATATGTAGAGGACCTACACCTACACCGACTTAGCTCAATATTTCCTTTCAGGCATCATGTTACCCTAGATATTACTGAGTAGTTCCGATCGACAAATTGCTGTACTATCTCTAACCCCTAATCGGAGTTATGTGGTTTCATCATAAGCAGAGCATCATCACATTTTGACATTCTGAAGCGAACACCTGTGTAAGATATGATAACGAAACAAACGCCGCATACGTGCTTGTAATTTTCGAGTTTGAAGACTCGAACGGTTTTAAATTTCAATTACAAGATACAAATTTGTGACCTTTGCATGACATTTGCAGATTGAAGTCCCCAGAACTCGAGCCAGAACTACAAGGATCATTTGGCACGGATCCGAAATCAGAACTAACGCCACAATCTGGTAAATCGTAGTTTTGACAAAGGACTTCATGTGAGAACTGATTTTGTCATAAAGTGGTAAACCAAAGACGTCCAGTAGATGGAAATTCGTCCTACATTGACCTGTTACTAGTCAATAACCTAGCCTGTCAATGTACGAATTTCCAACTACTGGACACACCTCTTCTGGACATAAACAACAAAAAATACTTTGCTTTTTTCGTTCAACTTGCTGTTGTGCGTTTATTGTTAGGGGCCGTTGGTACGATGTTTATGCGATTTTACACAAGCATTCGTAATACAACCGAAGTTAGGAATGAAAGAATCTGAAAACAATTTACTCTCAGTTTTACTTCACGTGCACTGGTAGCACATTAAGTTTCAAATGTTATTTATATCAATAAAATTATAGAATTGCATACGTTTCGCTAAAAACATGCCAAGTATTTATCATTCCATATATAATACACACTGCGTCCTACTTTTGATTGTGAATTCCGTGTGTGGAGATTACTACCATTCGTCAAGGTCTCATTTGAATAATCTTCTTGAAATACAAGATAAATTAATAAATAAAATTACGTACTTTATTCATCAGGAGTATGAAACGTTAAGAGCGCTTGAAACGTAAGTAGCTACCAATTATGTAAAATGAGTCCAAAGCCTGGACTATGTACCTACACGCAGATCAGGTACTAGGATAATAAACGTGTATCTCCGCTCGTGATGACGGATATAATCTTGGAATTGTTGAGAAAACCTCTTCCTGACTGCAGTTGAGATTAGACGGAGGCTTTAAGGAACACTTTTTAAATTTGATGTTTGCTATGCTGTCCCAAAGACATTTAGCAATTGTTATGTAGGTATCTTTGACTTGGAGGGCAACCGACCAGTGACATGTTCCCTTATAAATAAAATATGTTTTATAGATCTCCAGGGCTTTTCTATGGGTATGAACTCCACATTTTATTAGAACAAGACAAAAGAAATGGGCGCGACAACGATAATGCTGAATGTGGCGTAAAAAGGAACTAACTTATCGCCAATAGGGAAACTATACAATACAGAAGACAACTGACTCCCCTTTCACGATCCTTAATATCGTTGACGCGCTCAATGCTTTGTTTTTGCTATTCAGCAACACCAATGCCCCTTATTTTGTTAGCTACTTGAAGCTCCTTAAGAAAGAACGCACCAAATCGTTAGAAGATGTGAAGACCTACCTGGATAACCCTATCAACGTTTTCACCATCATAAAGAGACTGACCTTCGATCTGGACTTAGTTGAGTCACAAATCCGTAACACTACAGGTAAAGCCGCTATTGTGTACCTAAGTTTTAAGTCATAATAATATGTGTACGCTTGGTGTCCGCCCAATAAAACTGCAAATCGATGTTGCTACCCGTTTGGCATACGAGTACCAAACGAGTGGAGTATCAAATAATAATAATATAATATTACTCTTTATTTTATAAAATACCTAGTATGGTTAAATGTGGTTATAAAATACCTACATGTTAAATGGCAGGTATGATAAGAACATAACAATGTTTGTTGCCCTGCTTCCTAGGAATAACCTGTATCTTGGGAATCAGTGAAATCACCGATGGCGCCACATCATATTTTAGATTGTGGTAAACAATGATAAAACTTGAGAAAGAAAAAAATATGAGATTACAAAAAATACTACATATTCTTAGTATGAAGTTAATTAATGGTTTGTGATTGTGTGTGTGGGTACCTATAGGGTTGTATGAATATAAATGAGTCAGTGAAGTGAGTAAGTTTTCTGTTTCAATGAAACTTAGTTTCTGAATCCATTTCTCTATTTTGTTTTTAGTTTCGAACTTGTTCAACTGATTAAAATTAATATTTTGGTTCAATTTGTTGTAGAGAAGCGAATTTATGACATAATATTGCCTAGAGGAGCAGGTGGTAGATGATGAGGAACTGAACAAATGTCTCTCCTTCTCCGCTTGTTCTTCGGCAAGGCTTTTTTATTTTTGGTTTAATTTAAACCAAATGGCTATTTTTGGAATTAGCTCGGAAAGTCTTCATTCGATCACTCCACTCGATAAGTTTCAGAGAATAAATATCCCATTTAAAAAATGATGACGTTATCGCTCCTAAGGAAAATATTTGTAAAAACTGTGTGTCCAAATGATTGTTTGAGCATCTAGCTCACGTGTGCCAAACAATGAGGCTTGAACATCGATTTGCAGTTTTTCGTCGAAATTCGGCTCGTATGTCACCGTCGTGGGTACCACTATAATTATGATATATAAAAAATATAACTCATAATTGGTATTTAAAACTATAGGTATCAAATTCATGTATTGTACATACCTATCCATCACTTAAATATGATGTGATGAATAAATCATCTTGACCAAGAGGGGCCAGCTGGACCATGATCCAGGATTTGGCAGATCAGGTAATACAAAGAGATTGGAAAGTTAGCTACCTTCATGGTTAGTAGACTGGTAAAAAGGTAGCTAACTTACAATCTCTTTGGGTAAATAGCGACTGCAATCTGACCTCCGAGCCGGACCCTGTTAACAGGGGATCCTGACTAGATTATACCAAGGTCGCCTGAATGTTTCCTTTTACCGTAATAGCATCGGTTAGTATCAAACTAATGTGAATAACTCAGTTTTCTGTCATTGTTACAAAGCCGGACCGAAATCTAACTCGGTAGGTAGCTCTCGCTTACGGGTCAGACCCCTTAACCATTAAGCAACCGCTGCTCTTGGGTGTGATAAATAACATAGGTCTAACTTTATTTTAGCTTTCCAAATAGATAAGGTTAAATACCCCGATATGGATGACTTAGAGGGAGCTGTCGCAGCGATGGAACGTGTACGATTAAACTACCTAATCAATACCACAGAAATGGCTAACGGCATATTGAAAGGAACAAAATGGTAACAAATTGGGTCTCCAGTGCCTCCATTGATGGCGTCGGCTATTTAAATGATTCTTTTGATCTATTTAGTTCATCCAATGCGGGAACCTTGGCTTCGGCTGTGGAGGGGCTTCGCCTTATTGTCGTCAACACACTAGAGATGCTGCAAATAGTAATGCAAACGTAATTGCTTACTATAAAGCACTGTGCTAATTGACAACACTCATGCGACCATAATCGTACGACGGACGTCCCCCGACTAATTGGAGACCGCCCGTCAAAACCGGCCGTCGCACGACCGCTGTCAATTAGGACAGCGCCTGACACTTGTTTGCCACCTTATGTTTCGGAATTCAGTTAAGTTTTTTAGTTGTTCAAAGTATACCTACTATCGTAGTAAATCCTACCAATAATTGCCACACAATATTCCAGTTTTAAATTTTAAGTTTCTGCGATATCAAATTCTAATTATCTACTTTAATAAAATTTACAATGCACTAGCGAATCTAATGGACATAATATGTTTTAGATGTGATGTGATTATCAAATTCTTTATTTTTTCAGCAACCCATTGTCAGTTGGCGATTGCTATTACTTGGCATTAGTATTGAACAAGCATAAATCACACAATAATTCAATAGAGTGGTTAGCTCAAGCTTTGCTGAAGTATAGTTTAGGTGAACCAACCTACCCTACAAGGTTACAAGCTATCTTACGGGGACTAGTTCATTCGTTTGAAGCATTAGGTGGGTATACGTACGTATGTACCAAGTGAACAATGGAAGTAAGTTGTTCTATTTGGTAAGTATTTTATTTATGTTATGCGATAGGCAACCACACAAACGGACCACCTAATAATATTCATTGGACATCAACAACGCTTACGCTGTCTTTAAGTTACTGATTATAATAGATGAAATTGTTGACAACAGATATACGTATTCTTCGTATTATTATGCTGACCAGATATTCCAAATGAATAAACATTAGGTACCTTAGGTATGGCAACCTCTAGGTCCTCACAAAAGAATCAAAACATACCTATACCCAAGAATGATCCAGCCGGTTTTTACTGCATGTTTACGTGCAAGACAAATAGTTTTCTGCTCCTTTGATTTACGTAGTAGTGTCTGCGTATCTGTTATAGGTATTATTTGTAATGCCCGGGCACTATGAATAATGCCCAATATGAGTAGACCATGTGATAATGTGATATTGAAATAATTACATTGACCGGGACATTATGAGTTATGCATGTCACTTATTGGAATTGAAAATATGACAATACACCTCTGTTACAGAGGTTTAGGGTTAAGAGGAGCGCAGCGACGAGCGTGTTAGTTTTTATGAATCACTAAAACCAAATCTACAATTATTCGGAATAGATTTTTTAAAACTGGCGCAGCAAACCCTGCTATTTGGAGTGCAACCAGTACCAGTAGCTTGACCACTCATTCATTCATTCATATCATGTCATTTATATCTCGAAAATGACGTCACAGTTCGTTTCTCTACGCATCCTAATGTCACTTGAAGGCAACATCTCTATGCCCCAAGCACGATAGCCAAATTTTCGCATTTCGCATCAACTTCCCGTCTTTAGAAAATTTTAAAGTTAGCTCAGAAATGATCATATATTTGTGGCGGTTGGAGTGTAGCAAAGGGGATTTTAATTTGCATGCTTTAGTATCCTTTAACCGAAATATTTTCAGTATCTCTCACTTAAGTAACATCAAAGACATCATCCGCAGAGTTTTTGTCATCGTCAACATGCCAGCTGTTTTGGAATCCAATGGGCTGGCTCGAGACGATGGTAAGAGGCCCGACGGTATGACGCTCGTGGTCTGGTCGCAGGACAGACCCTTAGTGTGGGATGCGACATAGATAGATAGATAGATTCACTCTTTATTGCACACAAAATTACAGGAAAGAACATTTAACAGGTAAATTTAAACATTGTGTTAACATTGACATATGTAGATACCCTATCTCCATCCAGGTAGCCTTAGGGCTACCTCAGCCTGTGCCGGTGCGGCAGCATCAGCAATATAGATCCCTCGGCCAGGGATATTTATTTGCGCCATTTGTTGTGGAGTCCTGGGGGCCGAATGCCCGAAAGATCTTCTAGGACCTATCTGCCCGCCTGATCGACACGACTGGGGACCCACGGGCTGGCGCATACCTCGGCCAGCGCTTGAGTTTGGCAATTCAAATCGGTAACGCCGCCACAGTCCTAGGAACACTCCCATCTGGAGTCATTCTTCTATTTGTAATATTGCTTTTTATTTTTATTTTTTGTAAAATATATTTTCTTTTGTTAAGGTAGGTAATATAAATATAGTAATATAAATATTATTGTATTATATGTAAGTACCTAAATACTGTAAAACATACTCGAAAAGGTAAAGAAAAATTTGGCGGATTCAACAACAGATAAATAACCACATATGAGTATAGTATGAGTTTCGTCCACAGATTCACAGACAAAATTATTTGTTGATAGATTATAAGAAATTGATCTTAGAAACTTAGACAGAGATAGCTATCATCTTCGACGACGTTTAGAAGCAAATTAAAAGTATAGCCGTCACCTACTGTGAAAATAAATTGTGTGTTTATCGCATACTATAAGCAACTTGAGAACGAATCTAACGAATCGTTTAGTGCTGCACCACTAGCGATTAATTGCTAATTTAAGGTGAACATATGGCAAAAACAAATATTTTATTATGTTGGCAATACACATATCTCTTCGTAGACAAAGCTCTAGTCCTCGGTCGAAACCATTATATAACTAAATCTTCCTGTCATCTCGTACTAAGGCCCGCGCCATATACGATAGACATGAGAAAGAGTATCTCTACGCGCGCGAATATCTCTACGTACGGTCATGCTTCGGGTGCAGGTCAATTGTAAGTGTATTGCGCAAAAGTTAAATTGCACTATTCATAATGACCGGGCAATGTGATAAATAATTAACTTCAAATAAGTATTAATTACGTTACCCGATTTGACTAGTCAATATTCATAATGCCAAGGCAATATGAATATGAATATTCATATTGCCCCGGCATTATGAATAACACTATTTTCTACCATAAGACAGAGACATATTAATATTGCAGATGATAAGATAAACGCTGAGCTATGGAAGAAAAGAGCATCACAAATGTCCTATAACAGAGAAAGCTACAGAAAAATGGCCGAAGAACTTATAAGTGTTGGTATTTTAATTATTGTAACTAAGTTTTCATTACGAACGGTTAACTCTAACCAAATTGCGACAAGAATTACTCCTTCTTACAACTTTGACAGCATGACTCTCTAGTTCGAAGTCTGAGTTAAACCGTAGACAGACAGACATGAATTTTGCAAAACTATAATCCTTGCATTGCTGCGAAACTCTAAAAAATTAGGAGCGATCATTCTCAGAAGATTCATTAAGAGATTCATTGCGGAGCATCGGTGGCCTAGTGGTAAGAGGGTCGGACTCGTAAGGGAGACGTCCCGGGGTCGAATCCCACTGCTGCCGTGTACCAATGACTTTTTTCTGAGTTATGTATATTAGTTAACCGATGATCTTACGGTGAGGGAAAACCCCGTGATGAAATCTGCACAATCAGTCAACTAAATATGTAACCATGATCAAATCCGGTCAGGTTTCCCGAACAGGGGCATAGAAGTCAGATGGCAGTCGCTCTACTATAATTACCTGATCTGCTAAATCATAGATCATGGTCAAGGCAGACGCAGGGCCCTCACGCGTGCGCAAACAACCGTGACTTTTACGCCAAGATGACTACTTTTATTTTGAAAAGTTTATAATTCTATTATAAGTCTAAGTCTATTGACCAGATCCTTTATGGGCCTATTGAGATTTTTCTCTCATTGGACCCAGATTTTAAGTTACTGAGATTTTTCTCTGTCGATTTATTGGCTGATTAGCATCTGACTTGGCCCATGATGGATATAGTGAGATTTTACTTACCTATTGTAATTTGTTTGCAAACTTAGTTGTCGTCGACATTCTACTATTATGATAAAGAACAAACAGTCAAGAATACCCTGTGCAGAGGAGAGTTGAACATTTCAAGAAAAGTTCAGAGCAAGTAGGTGTATTTATGCTTTGATATTATCGTAAGTCTTAAAGAAATTCACGAGTTTAATAGACCTGAGCTTAAAATAATACCTAATTTCAAAATTCAAAAATCCTACAATTATAAAATGACAAAATGATGATCATTCGTCTCAGTTCACTGAATTAATTATTTATGTAGCCCTTTTTAGAATATCTCACATAAAGTTGCTAAGTATTAGTGTAGTATTACTAATACCTAATATCGTTCTAACGTTCCAATAAACCTTTTGGTGCTAAGGGTAACCTATTTTTAACGTTAATAGTTTTATAAATGTTATATAAAAGCTCCGATAATAGCAGTACCTAATAAAGAAAATTTTATAAATTAAGACAATATCATGAAAACTTTTGCGAAAGCGGGTAGATCGACTTCGGCCGCTTTATCGCTAACCAACATCGTCCGGCGCTCGCAGCTCTCCAGTCGTCCCGTAACCATGAGGCATGAAATTTTGTCGAAATATCGGGCTACTCGTCAACAAAGTTACGCGGTAGGAAACCCGGAACATACCCTTAAAATGTGTGTATTATCACTCAAATATCACTACATTTGAACCCTTTTACCACCTTAAGTTCTAAAATCGAGATTTAAAGACGCTATATCATCTAATGTTAGCGAGCACTCCGAGTCTTGGGATATGTTAGTTAACGTCGCCAGGTAGCAATCGACTTCTGACATCCTGGTCTCAAGTAAAAATTTTCTTAGAAAACATCTTTAGTGAAAATAAATCTTATTTTGATGAAAATTTTCAGGTTAAAATGTTACTACTTAACATATAATAATTGTTTTCTGATACTTGCTCCCTTCAAGTTGGAACAACTCTATATCGATCCAGATGTTAATATGGTACACGATGTGATAAATGATAACGAAATACAACATTTCATGGATGAAGGAAAGCGTACGGTAATTTCATTAAAAATACTTTTTGCTGCCGCTTTGTAATACGGCGTATTATACCTCCTTAACACTTGCCGTGTTAAGGGCCTATTAAACCATGCGATATTCAGTCTGTCTTAGTAAGTCTATGCGTAGTGAAATAAGAGTAACTCATGCTAGTCAGTCTAATTAGTCTGTCCGAGTGGCTTCGGCCGCGCTAGGCTAAATATCGCGTGATATAATAAGAGTTAGATCAGCGCGCAGTCCAGTGTTGCCGCCGGCGAAACAACTTAAAGTCCGAAAAGTAATCAAATATTACCCTTAACATTAAATTTAATTAGGTGTGAACTAACATTTTTGTTTTTGTTTATAAGCAAGTTAATCTTTTATTATTTCTAGAAGTCACGGAAATAGGACTTGTTGTTTTGTATTTGAAAACAAAAGTAAATTTTTTCAAATACCTATAAGTGTTACTAAATCTTTACCTATGTAAGTAACGATATCACTATTATCGTTACTCGTACAATATTTAAATAAAGAACGAAATACCCGCTCAGCTGAATACGCTGAATGCGTAAGCGTGTGGTATTCAGCGCGGTGTAACTAATTAGACAGTAAGACAGTTTAATTAGTCGAGACTGAATACCACGTAGTCTAATAAGCCCGTTCCTGAAAGGTCATTTTGTAAACTGTATCCGTAACACTTATGCATGGATATAAAACCACCACTTTGCTAAGCCTACTTAATATAAGTATGTAGTATAAGCTAATCTCAAAAGAATCATATGTTGCAGATGGTACGAGTGACAGATGTAATAACCGACCAAAATATGATGTATCGTATTGCTAAAACTGCCTGGTTTAATCCTACTCATTCTGCCATAATGAATCGGGTTTCCAAAAGAATGGCACACTTTTCTGGTTGCGACATGACACGGGCTGAAGCTCTACAAATATGCAATTACGGAATCGGAGGCCATTATTCGGCCCACTACGATTATGCTTTTCCTGAGGTGGGTGGTGAATCTTCAACACCATGTACGATTTTATCTTACAAAACAACCCGAACGTGTGTTCGGGGCCGTCCATAATCACGTATGATTTTAGTCCACTTATTTTGTGAGATCTAGCAGTATGGTGATGAGTGTGAACCTTATTTATTTATTTAACAATTTATTGCACACAATATATAGTATACAGAGATTACAAAATTAAAGACACAACAGGCACTACTTATTTCTAAGAAGAAATCTCTTCCAGCAGGCCGATAGAAGAGGGACATTATAGATTATAGGGGATGAGACGTCCTCCTTCCTTCTGATTAGAATGAAATTGGTTCGCTAAGCCTGGCCAGCTTATAACGTTTTCACTGTGAAAAAGTTATCAGCAGCCGTATTGATAATGATTCGAAACCGTTCCCGAACGATTCGACACGACATTCGTGAGCGGCGAATCTGTGTCGATCGATTCGAAAACAGTTATCCAGAATCCCGTTAGATTCGGCCACGGAAACTCTACCGTTTCGGAAATGTCTGTAGTTCTCCTGAGGAAAGAAGAGCGTTTACAAAGACACTTTTGTTGATTGATAAATGCATTATTGGTGATTTATAACATGAATTTGCAAAAAATGCTATTAATAAGTTATATTTCGAGCTATGGATGGTGGATTCCCACACATTTTGCAAAAATAAGATTCAAACTAAACATTTAATACCTAACAAAACATTTTACGATGCATGAATAGACTGGTCGATAAAGATGAGGTACTGGTCGAAAATAATTTTGGATTTCGAATGAAATTTCTTCGAACATTTCTTAAATAGTAATCGGCCTCAAAAACAAAAAAACTAGAATTATGACTGCTTTGCTTTGCTCTGCTAACAATCTGAGTCAAAAATGACCTTTAATTTAGAACTTTTGGACTTACTAGAAGCATATTGTTTAAATAATAAAAACCCAACAACCGCTTTGGAGTGGTACAGGATCAAATATTCAATGAGAGTAGTGCCAACCAGAAATCTTTTAAAGAATCTCGAAGAATGTGGCTCGTTCAAGAAAGTGTTTGTACGACATACATTGGTATTGGATGAAGATATGGTAATTGCAATTTTATCACTAGTAGAAGCTTATCCTGAGGTATCTTCAAGACATGTCACTGCTAAAGTGGGTGTATCAAATGCTAGTGTGTCATAAGTCTAAATATGAATCCAGAAACTTACAGCATTACCTAGTATACCTCTAGAGTAGCTTAATATCAATAAATATTTTCTTCTTCCAGGATTTGAAATCTAGACTCAACCTCAATGGCAACGGAAACAGATATGCCACCATTTTGGTTTATGTAAGTCGTAATTAATGATATATTGTCTATTTTCCATAGAGGGAAGACAAAGGGAACACAACCCATGCAGCCTGGTCTTTTGAAGAGATTCCTAATAATCTACAAAACCTTGAATTGATTAAAACGAAATATCTTTTTCCTGATTATTTATTATGTGAAATAATGGTTATTGTTAAGAGTTCAGTAATATATTAAAATAAAATTTAAAAAATCTCATTGCTAGATGCACTACAGACATTTCAACTAATTTCATGTATGGCCCATGTTCTTTATGTAGGTATATCAATACCATTATCGTCAATTGTAATGACTCTACAATTACTTGGATGATGATCATAATACATTTTAAATTATTAAAAACACAAGGATCGATTGTCCTTTGAGTATTATAGTCTCTTGTCTCCTGCGTGTCTCACATGTATAGTTTTTGGCAGCTGTCAGATGTGGCTTCTGGTGGAGCCACTGTGTTCGTAAAGCTGGGAATATCAGTACCCGCGAAAAAGGGAGCGGCGATATTTTGGCGCAATCTGCTTCCCACAGGGGAGGGCAACCTCAAAACATTGCACGCAGCTTGCCCCGTTATCTTAGGAAATAAATGGGGTAAGTGCTTCATCTTTATCCGTTTGCCATAATTCCATCTCTTAAACCATAGTAGGTAATTAATAATATACCATCCATGGATATATAAGTATAAGTCTTTGTATACCGTCTACCGGATCTAGTCTCAGGATTTTAAGTGGAAGACCTTTGTCAAAATTGTCAGTCTCGCCTCGCCAACGTTATTGGGTGGCACCCAAACGAGTGGCGAGCTCATTGCGGTGCTGAAAGTTCGACTAGCCTCAAATTACGAAACGGTGATCCATACAGTTCCCGGACTCTGCAAACGTTGCTTGACCGATAACTAACGGTATTGCAAGCACGCTGACACTAGACCATTAAAGCTCTTAAACTATGATGGCCTATAATGATACCTACATGTCATACGGTAGCTCTTGGACTATGGGTAGCCTTGGCGTAAAAGGCTTTTTTTCTCAACACACAGGTAATCTGACCATCACACATGCTAGGCTCCAGAGCCCTCGTTATGTCATCAGGTTCTAATTAATTTCTAATAACAAAAGAATTAAAAATAACAAGAATAAAATGTCGTCCTAGTTATGCGAAGATAGGGTAACTAAAAATAGGTAGGTACTGATTTAATTTGTTTTTTTGTTCTGAATCTAGCTGAGTGCTTGTCTGTTGAAGTAGGTATTCATGGCACAGGGAATCCTACTTTGTGGCTCCGAGTGTTAAGCATTTATTAATTGCTCATAGTCTAACCATTAGTTACGTAACATGTCTTTGTACTTACAACTTAATTTTTTCTTTAACAGTTGTGAATAGATGGGTGCGCGAGGCCGGCCAAGAGTTTACGGCTTTATGCACAGATGATCAGAAGAAATCTAAAGCTTAATGTCCTTGTCACACAATAATTTTACTTTTAATCAGGTATAAGTTTGATTGATTGAATTTCTCCATAAATGACTATTTTAAATGAGTATAGACATAGCCTCGTCAGATAAAGGCGGCTATGGTGTAGCTATATGTATAATTTTGAGTACAGCAATAAAAAAATTTAATATGTGACACAGAAATGAAACAAGAACAGAATCCCCTGTCTCCTAAATCATGAATGAAGCATGCAAATGTCTGCCATTTTATGTGTGCGTGATTTTAGGGTTGCCATAGACGTCATTTAATTGCCCTCCTTATGAATTTATGTATTAGGTACAACACAACTTTACAATTATAAAAAATAAAAAATCTTCATTTCAGAATTTTATTTATTTAATTATAATTAGATGAGGTGTCCACCTATCCATACGGGAAAAATACGTGTAGTTAATTTGAATTCCAACCTCGGATTCCGGACTCGGATTTCGGGTTCAGATTAGGGAGTCGGGTTCCGGATTCGGACTACGTATTCGAATTCCGGTTTCGGATACCGGATTCAGCTTCCGGATTCGGCTTCCGGTTACGATTTCTGGATTCTGATTTGGATTCCGATTCTGGATTCTGGATTCTGGATTTTTTATTATAGATTCTGGACGCTGGACGCTGGACGCTGCTTCTTGGACCTCTCCAAAGCTTTTGATCTGGTGTCATATCCAGTGTTATGGAATAAACGCGTGCGAGGCCTATGCCAAAAGTCATGGGTTGAAATACAACACCACTAAAAGTGAGCTACTGGTTTTCACTGCAGGCAGTAACCTCCTGCCAAGCTTTACGGGACTGTGTTAACGAGAGTCAAACATATCAACTACCTGGGCCAGTTTGTAACAGAGGACCTGAAAGATGACCAGGACATTGAGCGCGAACGTAGAGCGTTGGCGGTCAGAAGCAATATGCTCGCCCGTAGCAATGTGCTCATTCGTCAGAACAGGTGAAGATTACTCTCTTCAAGGTATATTGCCAATCCTTTTATACTGGCAGCCTATAGGTGAGATACACGCAGAAGGCCTATAACGCTCTGCGTGTGCAGTATAATAATGCTTTCAGGATGTTGTGGCGACTACCGTGGCGCTGCAGCGCATCTGGCATGTTTGCCGAGGGGCGAACAAATGATTTTTATGCGATGGCACCAGCGTTACATAACTAGCCTACTGGTTACCTCCTTGCTCGTTTGCTTCTCTATTATAAAGAAAGTTCACATTGTTCACCCACTGAATCAAAATGTATCACTGATTGAAAACGTAATATGTATTAAATCGTCCACATTAAAATGTCTACAATCCACTGTACGTATCTACCAAAGATAATATAATACTATATCATCCACTGTCAATTACCGAAAAGTCCACTCTGTCAAAATGTCCACAATATCAAAATTACCACCCTGCCGTATTGTTCACTGTACCGAAGTATCCCTCAAGCAAAATCTCTAGCTACTCTAGACCATCGAAACCTACATAAAAACGACCTTCAAAAGCCTTGGAGCCTCGCGAGGCACCAGAGTTTCAGTGGCAAGGCACGGCGTCTATAGCGAACACGCCGCCTAGACCAGTAGCACCAGGGTCTGGGGTTTAAGGATCAGCTGGGGCTACAAGACTGTACAGCAAGTGTGAGGCAACGCTAATGGCCTAATTTAGTAACATTTCAATATAAGCCTAGCGTCATCAATTAATGAAACACGTAATTTTATTTTTTATTTGTGACGTATCAATAATTGAAAGAGCTTCAATGCAACCCCAGATGACATCCGCCAATCTTACAGCCACATGGTAATTAAACATAAATGTAATTCAACAAAACTACAAAAGAGTTCAACGCGAGCGATGATGCGTTGATGTCTATTATATGAATGTAATAAAATTTGTATTTCATTTTTATATACCAGTTTTCTATTGCTCTAATTAAGAGCGCGGTCATAGGGTTTTTGGCGGTGAAAGGTTATAAGGTAGCCGCCAATGTTGGCAAGCGAAGATGGTGTAGGTGGAAAAGGGTAATTACCCACCTGGCCGGGTGTTGTGTCCAGGGGACCAAGGGTCCGCCAGTTGATCGACGGAAGTTGTATATGTCGCAGCCATCTGGTTAAATCAGCCATTTAATGAGTAGGCCAGCCTGTTAATTAAACGCCGGCATTCAATTCAATGCCTAGGCCGATAGTTGACAAAACAATCAACGCTTAACGTTTAACTAGTTGGCTTATTAAGTCAGTCGTAAGCCAGCCATTTGAAGACGGCTGACGTAAAATCAGGCAGGTGATTTAAATTTAGTTCAAATTTTATCCACTGCAGCACTGGTTAAAACAAATATGGCGTCAGACAGCTCGCACAGCAAGCAATGTTTTTGTGTTTTTATCGTTTTAACTAAATTTAAAGTGTGGTACCTAGATGTTTTTAAGTAAGAATAAGGATAACTTAATTTGTTCATTTTCTTTTCATACCTACAATTAGAAACAAATGTTCAAGAAAGTTTCATGCCATTTTATATTTAATATTATAAAATAAGAAAGTGCATTCTTCCTATACTACATTGTTGCAAATTGTTAATAAGTTATAAGTTTAAAGTTATTATTGTGGTAAATACTATAAATTTTATACGTACTCGCAATGCAATTACTAATTGAATTTGTTGCCACTAATATTTTCGTTTCTAAATAAAAATTATATTTATTAATTCGTATTTTTTATCTTAAGTAAAGCTATATAATTTACGAATGGCCACTCAAACCAAACATTTATTTATTTATTTAACCATTTATTGTGCACAAAGAAAGATACAATAATATGAACATAAAGATAACAATCACAAAAGGCAAAACATATATATGCTATTAACAAAATGGCTAAATGACGTTCAGCCAACTAGCTGCCCGTTACATTTAACTACTTGGTAGACTAATGCCGGCGTTTAATTAACGGACTAGCCTTCTAATTAAATGGCTAATTTATCCAGATGGCTGCGACATATATATGTCGTGGAAGTTGGCACATTTCTCATGCGCGATGTAGGACGGTTAGCGCCATCTATATGCGGATGCTTGCCAACCTTGTGTTCGTGTACTCGTAATTTGAGTATCGTTGAGTTTCCCTAGTGGAGCGATAGATGTCGCTACAGGTTAAACATTCGCGTATTGAGGGAGGGGCAGAATGGGTGACGTCATGTGACGTTTCGGGGCTGAGCGCGGAAGCTTAGGAGACGTTTCTCCTCCCTCAATGCGCTCGCGGACTCCGAACAGCGCAGTTGGCTTTTGCTACGAACGCTCGGAACAACACGAGGTTAATTTGCCGAAAATAAATCCTGAGATGAACGCTGAAGGTGGAGGCTTGAAAATGTTTGCTAAAAAAATTAAGAGACGAGCGCTCCCATATTCTCGTCTCGAAACTGAACTTAGATGTTCATTTGTAAAAAATAAATCATCAAAAATTCAATTTTTCTTTATTGAGTAGGACTTTATATCTCTTTCAATCGTCAAAGAGGAGGGAGTAGGAAAGTAGGAAGGAAAAACACAGTGATTTGTTGCGACCCTAGAACCGGAGATCATCCACCCCACGCCGACAACGGCCGGACCGTGTCCGACAAAACCAGACACAACCGGTCAGTGCCCGACAATGCGAAGCAGAGCCGGACTGCGCCCGACATAATACATAGGAACCTATATTATACTTAAGAAAAAACCTTAGTTTGCTTGCGGATTTCCTCATTTCTGATTCAATCGCGCAATGAGACTCCTAGCATAGCCCTATCCATCGCCCTTTAGGTGACATTGAGTTTTCTTATGAGGGCTACCAATGAGACACAAAATAAATATGAAGTCTAAAAAATTTCCTAAATTAAAATTCAGTGTCATGATATGTTACAGAAATATAACACAAGAGTCACTGCGTATTTTTGAAAAGAAATATTTACTTATTTTTGTACTGAATTAAAAATCGAGGTTTAGTTTTACAATTTGCTATTGGCAAACATTAGGTGTCTCGTATCGGGATATAATACATATCTTAGAAAATATTCGCGAATAATCACGTGTGCATTCTTCTTCCGAGGAACGTCTTCAAGTGACGTTTCGCGGAAGAAAATGCTCAATGCCGCGCGCCCCGCACCCGCGCTCATCAACGAAAAATCACCCTCCCACATACTTCACTTACCGCAAGCGATATACAAGTTAAGTTGTCGACCTATACAGTATAATTCAGCACCCCGGCACGTATAGGTACGTAATAAAATCAGAAAATAAGCAGCTGCAGTTAAAATTCTGCGATTAGCAATTTACATCTCTCAGCTCCCGGGCTTCATGGGCAGGTGTAGCAGGTGTGATCAATCCCCTGGCTGTTGGAAGGCCACTGATCTGAACTGATCCTGATGCTCAGCTGGGGCACTCTGAGGCACTACACCAGTATCTAGCGCAGTAAGATACGAAGCTGGAGAGCATTATATTTGTAGAATAGTGGGAGGGTACAACAACCCGTGAATTAGGCCAAATACTTTACATTAACGAGGGGGATAACACGTCTCCGAGTGGCGTAGGGTTTCTCACCAATTGGCTAATAACGTTCAAGGCAATTAGGTTCTTTGACTATCAAGAATTTAAAACATGAAGATCTAGGAATAAGCATGGAACTCGTCTCGAACTTGTATCATCGGCATCCCAACCTGCTCCAATACTACTGTATACAGACCTGTATGACCTTCTCCCATTTATAGTAATGATTGGCTCTGAGCCACCGGCTTCCATCTGAACCCCCCCCCTTGCCTTCACAAGGTCTTCACAAATTTCACAAGGTCGCCCTGAATCTCGATGGTGGCCGTGGTAGACCGTGGTCTGCGTTGCTATTACTACACTTTCAGGCGCATGAACACTAAGAGCATCGGTTAGAGATCATAAATTTACAATACAACTCTAAAAAAGTTATTGGTATTTATCGAACTCGTTTACGAGTTGGGCCCGCTAACCATTAGGCCACCGAGACAGTCTTATCGGAAGAGAATATCGGAATGCAAAAACATTGTATGCTCGCCTCATTTTCGGGGAACTGTGTTTTCAAGTATGTAGAAAGTAGGTATGTCATTGTTTTCCTGCAAATATTTTTCTTATTGTTCAACTCTGATATCACACAGTTCGTGGTTCAGAAGTCGTGACCGGACTTCGCTCAGGACTTGTACTCAGTTGTAATAATCTTTAGTATATTTTGAAATCAATACGTATTCAATGAACTTTGTTTCTTTGAATTTGGTGAACATTTTCCCCCTCAAGACTGATTGTTTCAGATGAATTAGTGTAGTGTAGTAGTATCTATATCCACTTTAAAATGTTACCTTATGTTAAATATCTATACTGCATTATCATTGGTTTTAATATTTACACTGAAACTCATTCGGAAATCTTTACGGCGATTTCTGATTTGGAGTCGTTGTTGCACAGCCAACTGAAGATTATAGCATGGATAGAGGACTATGTTATTTCCGAAGAACAAAGATTTATTAATCTAACCAAGTAAGTGGCATCATTAGCCTTACCCATTAAAATTAACAAACGTAACTTCATGAAGTTGCCTGTTTTAACGAGAAGATTGAACGTGAAGGATGGCGCTAGTGTCTTTTGTGTGAAACAGAATAGTATCCGATTCGGCGGAATCTTCTTTCGCCGGACTCTTGTTTTGTCGGAATGTCAAAACTATTCGTGGCATTACTTATCAGTAAAATACGTAGTATTTTGGGAGTCAGATTAATAATATGACTGCATAAAAAAGCTGCTATCTTGTGCCGAACACGTATGCCACATGTTGGACGAATTGTAGGCTATAGTTGTCACAGAAAGGGTCCCTCAAAACGTGAAAAAAGCCCAGGCGGAGATGGCGGGACCCTTTTTGGAAGGATTGGCACAGAATAGAAATAGATCGTGAGCAATGGAAGAAGGGTAGGGATTTTGTCCTGCAACGGGACAGCAATGGCTTATAATAGTAAAGGGAAGCAGTTAAACAAATATTTATAAATAACTAGAGAAAACTAAAAATAGTTTTAGCGGAAACGTTTCAAATTACAGGTACTTGAAGCTATTCGAGACCGATAGAATATATTTTTATGTGGAAAGGTATTTAGAAAATCCCATAAACGCATTTCGTGTGATTAAGCGTCTCACTTTTGACATTGATAGCGCGGAGAGGTTTTTGAAAGTGCCCCCAAGTAAGTTATATCTAACTATCTTTTATTTTAGTAAGAGAAATTAAAAATGTCCTATATATTTTTAAATCAAAATATCTATATCTTTAATATTTATATTCGATCGCCGAATTGGGTAGATCGAGATTTATCTCTAGCCATATCGTTTCGAGACGCCGACACTGACGTTCTCGGCGTTTTGGCACAATTATAACCGAATTGAAAATTAAATATCTTTCGCGTTTTGACACAACATTAACATAACTTAACCGAACTTCTATACGAAACGATGTGAATGGGCACATGTCGATCGGCTCAATTCGACGACATTTAAAATACCTACACTTATACGGAGTCGACCGCCATTTTACTTAGTAGTGACTGGTGGTTAGTGTCGATTCCTATTCATTCTAACCTGAATGTCCGTGTCGAGGCACGGACGCAGCGACCCAAAGTGGATCTTAGTCTCCGACACCAGATATCGCCACCGCATTTTATCCTGCCTGCGCCATCTCCGCATCTTCTGACAAATCATTCCTTAGATGTGCTCATCTGAATATACGCCGGCTCCGTGAATTGTTTGGTAAAGGTGGAATTGAGTTGGCAATTCCTTTGCATACTTACCGCAATGTATCTACTTACTCGTAAGAACGACAGACGTCCTCTCAATTAGCTCTGGGGGTCACAAATGAGCCTATAGCACGAATCATTTTCCAGTTAAATAGGGTAATCCCATTGATGGTAATCCATTCCACAATTCATTCGATACTGAACATGTGTTGATAGCTGTATTACTGCTTCGATATGAAGGAGTACCTACAACCGGAGCTTATGAAAGATGATAATAAAGAGATTCGATGCTGTTATTACTATCTACAGGTTTATTACCTACAATCCGGAAATCGCTAGATGGAATGAGCCACAAACACGTGTGTAAAAGATTAAGAACAATTTATAATGTTATTTCAGAATACATTCCACTTAGAGGAATAGTATTACCTACAAGGTTAGACTTGACGGGAGCCGCCGAGGGACTCGCGAGACTTCAGTACACTTACCATGTCAATGTGTCACATATGGCCAACGGTGACCTAAAAGGAATCAAGAGGTAAAATTGTTATTACAAGCTTTTATTTAACTTCAATTGTGATGTGTGTCCTGATGGAATCTTGTAAGCCTAATTTGACCCACTTCCCGGCGTTCAATTGTTCAGCTGTACACCCACGTAATTTGGTTGACAATTATGGTGTTTTTTAATATTTATATATTAGACAAGACAGGCATTTGACCGCCATCTCACCTGTTGGTAAGTGACGATGCGGCAGAAGATGAAGCATGCCCGTCTAGGAATAGCCTATTCACTCTAGCCTTGAAGGCATCCATATTATATTGATCAGGGAACACACTCGCAGGCAACGTTTTCCAAAGGTATCATTAATATGGTATCATGGAGCTGGTCTGATGAAGGAGTCGGAAGGCGGCCGTAGGAAATAATTAATGCAACAAGATAACTCAACCTGTTTGGGCTATCTGGAAAAGTCTTAATTAGTACTAATAAGGAGGGGGGTCTAATTTAACTTTCGGATTTGTAAGATTTGTAGAACAATCAAAGACTGTTGTTTTGAAGGTATTAACACCTTTGTACTATGGTCACTTACCAGCACGTGGCTCGCTCGTCCGTTTGTTTCCTTACTTATAAATTTCTTTGCAGACAACAAATGTCGGAGTCCGACTGTTACGCGGTCGGGACGACACTGTATTCCGTGAAAGATTACAAACACGGAGTAATGTGGATGGAAGAAGCGTATAAAAAGTTTAGGAAGTGGAATTTAGATACTGATGGATATACTAAGCCAGATATTGCGGACGAAATCGGACTTGGATATTTGAAAATGGGTAAGCGAAGTTCGTATGATCAGCTCTAGAATGAATGCATCCCGCTAGCATACATTAAATATAAGGGCCCCCTATGGTAAGGAGGGCTCACTGTGCAGGTCTAATTATTGAAATATTGGAGATGAGTGTAAGTACATATTTTAAGAGTATGTTCCGGGTTTCCTACCGCGTATCTTTGTTGACAAGTAGCCCGATATTTGTACACAGTTGCATGCATCATGGTCACGGGAACATACCTTTAAAATGTGTGATAATAACCGCGATAGTTTAAAACATTATGATTGTAAGTAGTTCTAGAACGGACACTCCATAGGTAGGGGGTAGGCAGAAATTATGAAGTGCCACACAAAAGCCCAAATCATCTGGATATTCTTTTCTACTGTTTACGCGGTGTTCAGTCAAGCGGGGGTTTGTATTCATTTATCCCGCAGCTACGATCACTGTCAGTAATTATGGTTATGTCACTAAGTTGAAATTTTGTGCAAGAATCTATAGGTCGACAACTTTACTGGTGTATCGCCTGCGGTATTAGGGGGGCAAAATGGGTGACGTCATGTGACATTTCGGGGCTGAGCGCGGGGTCGCGGGGCAGGGAGCACAAGGGACGTTTCTCCTCAGCAGGGATGTTATACGTACCATAGTTATGGTACACGTACCATTTTCCAGGTGTTCGTACCATGTACCATCGTATTTCCATTATGGTACGCAACAGTACCATAATTTTACATCAATCCAGCTATATGACGTTATCTCGCCCGGTCCGTTCACGGCGGCGGATGACAACGCAAAATAGACAAGGAGAGCTTTGTTGACTTAAAGAAAGGGATGATTTTTACGTATTTATTGTCACTGGCAACCCTAGACCACCAAAATTAATAGAAGCACAGGGGTTTCCAAAGTGTGCGCGGACAGGAAGGAGGGGCGCTGTGAGGCTCTCCCATCTTCTCGGCTCGAAACTAAACTTAGATGTTCATTTGTACAAATGACTTTATTTTAAATTACTAAGCAGAGGTTACAAAATAACATGAGACTTAAATGGCAAGAAATGGCATAAAATATTTACAGTTATAATAAAAATATACACTAATACCTATTTGGCGGTGCAGTATAATGGTAGCCGCCAATGTTGGCAAGCGAAGATGGGGAGAAGGGAGAAAAGGGTAATTACCCACCTGGCCGGGTGTTGTGACCAGGGGACCAAGGGTCCGACAGTTGATCGTCGGAAGTTGTATATGTCGCAGCCATCTGGTTAAATCAGCCATTTAATGAGTAGGCTAGCCTGTTAATAAAACGCCGGCATTCAATTGAATGCCTAGGCCGGTAGTTGATAAAACTATCGACTCTTAACGTTTAACTAGTTGGCTTATTATAAGCCAGCCCTTTGAAGACGGCTGAAGTAAAATCAGGAAGGTGATTTAAATTTAGTTCTAATTTTATCCACTGCAGCACTGGTAGTCGTTAAAACAAATATGGCGTCAGACAGCTCGCATAGCAAGCAATGTTTTTGTATTTTTATCGTTTTTCCTAAATTTAACTTGGTACCTATAATGATATTTATAGATGTTTTTAAGTAAGAATAAGGATAACTTAATTTGTTCATTTTCTTTTCATACTTACAATTAGAAACAAATGTCTAAGAAAGTTTCGTGCCATTTTATATTTAATTTTATAAAATAAGAAAGTGCATTCTTCCTTTACTACATTGTCGCAAATAGTTAATAAGTTAAAAGTTATTATTATTACTGTGGTAAATACTATAAATTTTATAAGTACTCGCAATGCTAATTAAATTTGTTGCCACTAATATTTTCGTTTCTAAATAAAAATTATATTTATTAATTCGTATTTTTTATCTTAAGTAAAGTTATATAATTTACGAATGGTCACTCAAACCAAACATATATATTATATTAACAAAATGGCTAAATAACGTTCAGCCAAGTAGCTGCACGTTACATTCAACTACTTGGCTAGTTGTCTTTTAGCCATTCAATTGAATGCCGGCGCTTAATTAACGGACCAGCTTTCTGATTAAATGGCTAATTTAACCAGATGGCTGCGACATATATATGCCGTGGAAGTTGCCACATTTCTCTAGCGCGATGCAGGACGGTTAACGCCATCTATGTGCGGATGCTTGCCAACCTTGTGTTCGTGTACTCGTAATGTGAGTATCGTTGAGTTTCCCTAGTGGAGCAATAGATGTCGCTACACCTACATCTAATAAAATATCGTTTAATTCTACAAAGTCATAAAAATAAAATAATACAATGTCAAAATTTAATACTAATTCAACAAATATCTTTGTCAGCCAAATAACCCACCCCTGACCGCTCCCGGTGCAAAGGTGCCCATCACGCTCGCTGCATTACCGTGTTGAATCGCAATGGCCAACCTCTGCATCCGAGGCCTACTCACGCTGCGTCTTCCGGTACGTGATCGCCACTCGAGTACTTTCCTGCCCCATAGGCCATCTGTTCTGCGAGCTATGTGCCCTGCCCGCTTGGCAATCTTTCGAGATATGTCGGTGACCTTAGTTCGCTTTCGGATCTCTTCATTCCTGATTCGATCGCGCAATGACACTCCGAGTATAGCCCTTTCCATCGCCCTTTGGGCGACAGTGAATTTTCTTATAAGGCCCACAGTGAGCCATAAAATAAATATGAAGAAAAACGTATGTACTATTTTGAACCGAATTTATATCGAGGTTTAGTTTTAAAAGCCATTGGCAAACATTAGGATTCTCGTCTCGGGATATTATATTTAATCTTGTGACAAGTTCGGGCATAATCTCGTATGCATTATTTTTTCGAGGAACGTCATCAACTGACATCTCGGGGAAGAAAATGCTCATCGCCCCACGCCCCGCACCCTCGCGTTTTTCCACGAAAAATCACCCTCCCACCTACCTCACCTACCGCAAGCGATAAATCAGTTTAGTTGTCGACCTATTAATGAAAATCCTTTACGTGGTTTAAGAGGAGATAGCAGATATACAGACAGACAGACACACACAAACGCGGAAAGCAACCGTATTTTATAGTATGTAAGTATGAGGATAAGAAAATAGTCTTTAAAAAGCTTCGGTGGCGTCGTGGCTAGCGGGTGGGAGCTAAAGCGAGAGACGTACCCATCCCCATCGGTAAGTTCGATCCCCAGTGCCGCCATTTACCAATGACTTTTTCTGAGTTATTTTATTTTATTTTTATTTATTCGGAAGACCAACAGCCAACAACCAATTTATGCACAATAAAACAGCATATGATCCTGCGCAAAACCAGTTTAAGATGAGCTAGGGTCTCTATAGACGCTCAAAGTAATGTTAGCTCCTTTTATTCTGGACCTTCGTAGGTCCATATGCTGTGTTTTGTACAGAGCGCGCGAGTTCATGCCCACCGGGCCCTCCCGTCTAACTCGAACGGATTATACATCGCCATCTCACTCACTCAATATGCAACCGAGTGTGATGGCGATGTATCGAGCCTTCAATAATTGCGATTTTGCTATAATTGCGAATTATCGTGCCCGGTGGACATGAACTCGCTTGCTCACAGTACGTCAGCCAGTAACACTAACCGATGCTCTTACAGTGAGGGGAAACACAATTGACCCCAATTAACAAGGGTACGGCGCCGGTCAGATGGCACTCGCTTTATTCGCGAGAGCATAATCGAACTCTTGGCGCCAATAAACTATTATTTATTAATCCTTTAAACAAGCAGCAACAATAATAACAAACAGCAACAAACTTTTTTTTATTTATTACGGCAGACAAACAGCCGTGCGGGCCACCTGATGGAAAGTGGTCACCGCCGACTATCAGCAACACTGGGTGCTAAGCTAACAATGCGCTGCCCGTTTCTAACGAAACCTCTAATTATCTCTTGAATAATTCCATGTTATAGTCCAAAGCAAACACTGTGGCCGAATATCATTCCACATCCGAATCGAACGAGCGAGAAACGTTCTTTCGAATCTTCGTGTGGACACCATTAGAAGGTCCACGTAATGGGGATGAGTGCCCAGCCCGCGGTGTGCGGTGCGATGGCGGAATTGTGCTTTTGTCATAAATAAAATTATATTGACATAATTTTATACAATGAATGACAATAATTATGCATTTTGCGATAGGTATTGTGTATGAATGTAATTTTTGAATAAATAAATATTTTGATTAAAAATAAACTTAAACTTAAATTTCAATAACATTTTTGAGGTGGTTCATGAGCTCTTGTAGCTCTATATACCTATTGTAGATATCGGGGTGAATTTTAATTAATTCTTGAAACTAACAACTTTTACTACGACACCAACTCTGAAATCGTGAAAAAGTCTGCTTATTCATACATTCTGGCAGAATTAACGAATTCTTGAAACTTGATAACGTCAAGTTTGTAAGAAACTGGTATTTTTTCGTGTTTTAGTGTGAAAATGAAAATGTTAAAAAATATTTGTTATTCATCGTCCTAGCGCTTATCCCGGCCTCTGCCTGTCGCCAATAACATCTACAATTCCTATATTTCCTTTGTACATCCGCTTTCATTTGTTATTCAATGACTATTCCACATCAAATCATCCTCACCCAACTGACAAAATTGTAAATTTATAAATAACTTCCTATTTGGAAAGCTACACCATACATTTTTGTCATTGATATATTCATCAATTTTATAATAGGCTTTTTCATTAAAGTTGTTTTCATATTAGTAGTTGTGTTGATGCCATAGTAAAATTTGTTTGTTATGACGAGCAGCTGCATACGTGTCAAGATACTATATAAAATTAGTTACATTATGAAAATTATTACTTAAATTCAAAGGTAAACATAGAAGTGCTGCCCAATGGCAGCGAAAATTGTACGCTCTAAAACCTTCTCACAACCTTAAGAACTCCGCGGATTACTCGGCTGAGATGGCCCATGAGGACGAAATCAAGGAACTTCAACAGGTAAGTGCTTACAATATAGTGTCCGGGTTAAGTATGTTTAACGTTATAACTTTATCATAGTATACACTCTAGAATCGATTGTCAGTGATATACTCCAGTATAGAGAGATACGGTAGATTCTCAGATATACCTGCTACAACCAGTCACACTTCTTCTTAACGCATCGACTCACGGCGGGTTAAATTTGCGGAGACCAGTATAAATACTGTAAGTACCTACCTATTACAAAAGTGACCGGTGAAGCCTAAATCTGTTGATCCACTCCGGCTTGACACGGGTACCAAACTATATGGTATCAAGCATATGTTTTTTATATTCATTTTATATAAAAAATAATATATGACGTTGCGTAGATAGATATGATTATAAACTAATGGTGTTCACAATCTCGGATTTCGACAGTACATGGTTTTGCTCGTGGACGCGGACCAGCCCGCACCGACGTACCGTGAACGTCCGTGGTCGTCTGTGTTAGCATAGACATGTCACAAACTTATATCTGAACCGGTGACAACGTCGCCATTATTGGCAATAGAGACATTCCAAAATGGCGACTCTTAGTTCCAGTTTTGACCACCGCGTCAGACAAGTTTGTGGAACTCCGTTCGTGGCCGTCCGTGGTCGTCCGTCGTGCGTAAGAATCCGCAGAATCACGGACAGTGGAACCTCGCCGTGACAAGTGTAGGCATCGATAGTGTTTTTCACAATAAAAATTATTCTTTAAAAGGAAAATGATGTACGAAACTATTGGACGCATCGAGGTGGAGTTCAAACAGACATGTTTAGAAAAATCCCACGAAGGTGGTAAAGTGGAAAATGGAAAAAATCTAAACATGAAGGCAAAACTTTCAAAAATAAAAAAATACCAAGGGTTCGATGCCTTAGTTTAGTAAAAAAAATCATTTATTCTAACATTTAACGATAAATTATTTTCTACTTATAGCGTGTTCGTGGCCTACCAATACCTACAAAGAGAATAACACCTTATGAGCAAGCAAAGAAACTCTACAACATTATCTGTAGAGGTAATATGAAGGTATCGCCGGTTGTAGCCAAAGTGTGAGTCTGTTTTTTCAATCGGATTGCAGTTTAAGAACAGATGTTTTTTACTATGTACTAGACAGATATTTGACAGCCATCACAGACGATGGGAAGCGACGATGCGACCTAAGGCAGAGCAAGCCTGTCTAGTAACAGTTTATTCACTCTGGCCTTAAAGAAGTCCAGGTTGTACTGTCCAGGAAACGCACTAGCAGACAAAGCGTCCCATTTCTTAGCTGTACACATAAGAATGGTGGAGCCAAAGATAATAAAAATATGTCATTAATGTCTTGTTGTGCGCTCGCGCATGAGCCACGCCTTTGACCAAGACCTAGGATTTGGAAAATCAAGAAATTTCAGTAGAGCGATATCTGACCTACAGGACCTTATAACAGGGGAACCTGGACCAGGTTGAATCATGGTTACACATTTAGTCGCATGTGTGTGAAGGTGACCATCACGATGCCTCACCAGAGAATCAGTTGGTGTTCGTGTTTAACTAATGTACATAACTCAAAAAATAGTCATTGGTACACAGCGGCACTGGGGTTTGAACACATCTCGCTTACGAGTAAGACCCCTTTACTATTATTCGTCTCCGTTTACAAACCGCATACGTGTCGCGTCCGCCTAGTCACTGCGCTATGAAGTATAGAGTTTTTATATATTGTGATTATATTATAGGTACATTACTTACCCCATATCGTTACGTACTAGTTTATTGTCTATTGCAGTTTAACATGTCGATACTTAAGAAGGCCGCACCCCTTCCTTCAGATCGCTCCAATGAAAGTCGAAGACAAGTACTTAAGGCCCCAAATAACGTTCGTGCATGGAATACTCAACGATGGTGAAATTCAGTACTTGAAAACTCACGCAAAAGCTCATAAAGTAAGTACCTACATAATTAAGGTTAGGTATGTGTTCTATAATGTGATATATTAATATTACTAGCTTTTCCCCGCGACTTAGTCCGCGTGGAAATCGTTTTTAGACCAGTTTATCTTTTTCCCGCGCAAACATTTTAAATGACCTCCATAATGTATGAAAGCTAGGACTACGGGGAGGTCAAGTTGTATCTCTGGTTCTACTCAACCGAATTAGATGAAATATGGCTTAGATTTTAAGTTGAACGCCAAAATACCAAACTGTGAAAGCCTCATCAAAATCCATTGATCGCCACTTCCATATTTCTTACAGTTTAGCTGGTCTATTACGGTTCTACATCGGGTATTCCAGTTTCCAAAATTAAATATACAATATAGTTAGTTAGTTGCCCAGGCTTATTAGCTACACAAAAAAAATTAAATCCGTCCAGTAGTTTCGGAGATTAGCGTGTACAAACAGACAGACAACAATTTAAAAAAAATTTAGTTACTATTTCTTCATCGCTCTAAATTATTTTTTAATAAATAAATTCGATTTGTATAGATGTAGGGAGGTTTATTTATCTATCATCAACTTGGCGTTATGTCCCGGTTGCGCCTCGCGTGCCGCGCGGGGTTCGCCTTATTTATTTATCTAAATTCATCTATAAACTTTTTCTTTTAGTGGGAAAGATCCGTCATAAATGTCGGCGGTAAACTACTTCGAGACCGTATAGCTAAGCTGGCCTGGCTTCCGTTCAATACTTCAAGCGTATTGAGCCGAATATCCCACAAAGTTTCGGCGCTGACCGGCCTGAACATGAACTACCCTGAAGACCTTCAGGTGGTGAACTACGGGATAGGCGGCTTTCAGGATATCCATGTGGATTACTGTCCTGTAAGTAATAAAATACGGTAAGAGCGTTGGTAGCCGGGCGGTTTAGTATCCAACTTGTAAGCGAGAGGTACCGGGTTCGAATCCCGCTGCGACCATGTACCAATTACTCTTTTCTGAGTAACATACATTAGTTGAATACTTATGCTCTTACGGTGAGGTAAAACATTGTGATGAAACCTGCAAATTCAGGTAACTGAATTTGGAACCATGATTCAATCTGGTCAGTTTCCTCTGGTAGCAGGGTCACGGAGGTCAGATAGTAGTCGCACCACTATAATTACCTGATCGCCAAAACCTGGATTATGGTCAAGGCGGCCCCAGGCCCTCGTTCTCGAGAGCACAACCGGGACATTAACGCCAAGATGATTCTTATTAAGTAATAAAGTACGGTCTTTTATGTTTATTATAATCACATCAGAGTTACTTTATGAGAGCGCCTTGAAATAACCGGGATAATTTTTGTGTCGATTATGATTTTTTTTAATGCTACCAGTGACAAACGAGCAGACAGCCCACCTGATGGTATGCGGTAACTACGATTCATGCATTTAGGTTGCAGGCAACAAAAATGCTAAACCGCAGATTTATTTCCACTGTGAGGATTATAATGAAATGCCTCATGCCTGTAATTACGCTGGCTACCTTATCCTTCAAACCACGAAGTAAGCACTGTTGATTGGCAGTAGAAATAAATAAGGCTGTGGTAGGTACTCACCCAGGCGAACTCTTTATCCTCGGACCTGATCACGTCAATATTTATGACAAAAACTCTTTTATCTACTAAAATAACTAATTATATATTTCAAGATCTTAACAACAGGCAAATACATATTGTCTTTGGTCTAATTCTTTCAAATCCTAAGTATATGTTATTAACATTTTTACATTGATGTGATTTGAAATGTTATCTCACACACACACATTTATTATAATATATTATGTATAATGAGGAGTTTTTCAGTAGGTATTGTCAGTTGGTTTCAAAAAGCATCAATAGGTGGCGCTCCTACAATTCTGGTGTTTTTTTTTTAAATCTGTATTATTTTGGCAGTGATATAATGCAGCCATCTAATACTAAACCTAAAAATAAAATGTTTATTAATATAAACATAAACATAACTTTTAAAGGTTGAACGAAATGTACAAAGACACATTTTTATGAATAGGCACTATGTTCCATTTTATTACAACCTCTAAAATGGTTGAAAACTATTTATAAATACAATATTATCCAATACAACATACCCAGTGTTTATATCCCCTTTGCTAAGAACCTTTTTCAAGCGATTATTAGTTACCAAATTTGTCGGGCCGTCATCTAGTGAGTTGTTAAGAATGCTTTAGATACCTATTGGTAAACTCCTCATTGAACAAAGTTAGACTATAATTTGCAGCTACAGTTTAAAGCTTATTTTATCGCTGGGCATTAGAGTAGGTCTTATATATTTTTACGGGAGAGTCACGAGACTTGTACAAATGTTTTGATGGGATTTACTTTACCGATTAAGTTACCAAATTGTTTTTACAAAATACCACGCACGTTTATTAATAAGCGAGACGAATAATAGTAGTTTATGCAACTGTCATATAAAAGGGGGTATTAAAACATGAGTGTCTGTTTATCATACGAGGCGTAGCCGAGTATGATAATAGTTTGACACGAGAGTTTTAATACCTAATTATATGCAGTTGCATACACTACTTTATCTACACTCATATTTTTATGTTAAAATATCGTACCTATAATTTTCTCAACTTTGCTGCAAGTAAGCTGCGAGTCAGTTCTGTTGTAGCTACGCGTCGAGGATATCAAGCGGCGGGAAATTCACTTAATTACTTTCACATTTATCTATTTATTTGCTTCAAACAAGATAAAACATTCACAAACACAAATTACAACAATTAGAAAAAATATTCTGTTTAGCGGGAAAATAATTACACAGAATATAAACAGAAAAATTTGAATTTTGAATTTGAATTTGTCAAAGACATTTAGGTATTCAGCCTACATCTCGCCGTGTCCCAGCGCCCGACAAAAAAATAAAAAATATAAGTGTTGCATAATGATTAAAAAGTTATTTTACGATACAGCTGTCATGAAAATAGTATGGGAAATGCTGTATCGAAAAGTAATTTTTAAAAAATTTATAGTCTGGCGTGAAAAAAGTGTTCTCTTAAACGACTGTTTTCGAATATGTAATTGGAACATTACGTTATGAGTGTAGATAAACTACTATTTAGGTATTAGAAATGTTTAATTAATCAGTTTCATTCTTGCAGAAAACGACGGAGTCCTGTAATAATAATAACGGAAACAGACTAGCCACTGTATTATTTTATGTGAGTTTTATAATTGATTAATTAAGGAGATACTTGATTCATATTTGGGCATAATTTCTGTAATACTCTGGTGCAATTCTACTCTTGCTCTCTTTTACTCTCCTTATTCGTGTTAGACAGGTGATCTTTTTTTAAACAAGCAAGCTTTTCTAATATAAGACCTACTGAGAAGATGACTAACTCTGATAATTTTGGACCAAACATGACGTTCCTCTAAAGTGACCGGCCTCGCTAAAAGAAATTTCTTATAGCACTAATTTCTGTGCACAGCACTTATAGGTTTGCTTAAGTACGACAATTGTAGCATTGCTCTTCTTGCATCGGAGACAAACATCTTTGCAGCTAACGGACGTAGACTCCGGCGGTACGACGGTGTTCCACAAGCTAGGAGTGAGCGTGAAGCCCGAGAAGGGCGCTGCTCTACTCTGGCACAATCTGCACCCCTCGGGACAGGGAGACCCCGCCACGCTGCATGCTTCGTGCCCTATCATACACGGCAATAAATGGGGTGAGACATCACAAATATTTTGCAAATCAGTCCATATATCTCCAATACTCATATAATACTTTGAATATGAGTTATAGTCTGCTGTCCGCAGGACAAAGGCCTGACATTTATGTAATCTGTCACACGGGCAGACGGTCCACATGATGAAAAACGGTCACCGTCGTCCAGAACATTGTAACGGAGTGCCGCGGCAGGAGTTTACTTTAGGCATTGTCCTAAAATATGATATATATGGAATAAATCGGAGTAAGTCGGTACAAATCGAGGTAAATAAATAAATAAAGGTTTTTACGGGGTCAAAATCACGTGAGTGATACCCAGGGTATTGCAAACGTGCATAGGCTGCGGTAACTGCTTACCATCAGCCTGGCCACAAGCTTGTCTGCCACCTTAGTTATATGAAAATAGAAATAAATTGGAAAAAATCGGGACGAATCGGAATAAACCATAATAAAATGGATAAAATTGAAAAAATCTGTGTAACTCGGAATAAATCGGGGTAAATCAAAATAAATCGAAAATTAAGATTATTGTTTTTACCGTAGGTATTTTTTCCATTTTATTCCGTTTTGTAATGATTTATTTCGATTTACCCCGATTTATTTTAATTTATCCCTATTTCGATTTTTGGCTATTCACTACACTTTCACTACACATATTATCAGGTTTGATACCACGGTTAGCATTGTTACGGTTAGTACGGCTAGCGTTGTAGTGGGATCAAACCCAATAATATGTGTTATCCCGATTTATTGCATTTCATTCCCTTTTTCTTTTCAATTTTATTCGGTTTTGTTTATTTTATTTGTTCGTCGTACGACGGGAATGACCAATTAGGACACTCCGAAGAGACTAATGTGTTTGTTTTCATGCCAAGCCCGTCGTACGACGGTTTACCAAATAAGATAGCACCTTAGACATGCTGTACCCAAAACACTTTCAAGTACCAGTTCAAAAATAAATTTATTTCCCTTACAGTTGCGAATGCCTGGATAAGCCAAATTGGTAACGAGTTCACGCGGCCATGCACTCTCGAAAACCAGGAGAACGCCATTATCCACTACATACCGCGCCCAGTGCGTCGGCCTACGCACTAGTTATTGTGTATCCACCTGAATAAACCATAATAAATACAGATATAGTTTGTATTGTTTTAGTTTCCTTCTTCCTTGGGTAATTAGACTTTTGCCGATGTGTAAAGTAATTCACGAAGAAAGTTTAGGTGTGCGTAGCCGCGCGGGTCTCTAGTGCTATACAAATTTATTCTCTTAACTAGGGTAAAATTAGATGTAGGTACAGTCGGGGATTCTGAATAATTAGCAGTTAAATCGTCTTCTTAATTTGTTTAAATCATTCACGTTGGACCAAAAATCTAAGCGCCGGGCAATTTTTTTTTTTATCTGTACACTTAATATTTCGGTTGTAATAGGTTATTAGAATAACGATATTTAGTACTGTACACCCAGTGCTACATAGTATTGGTGGTGGCCGTACAGGTTTGGTGCAATTGTAGAAAATGTTATGAATCGTTTATTCTATCTGATGAAAATTATATAATTTTTTTCTGGCCGGCATTTTTGATGGTTTTGGTTTGGGGCTATTGCGATTCCAAATATAAAGTCACAAATCAATATCATTTATTTAGTCATCATAGGTAGCATAAAGGTGGTAATGTCTTATTTAATAGCAGCTCCATGACGTGCCTCTTGGCATAATAAATCTTAGGTACACATAATGATTCTAACTAATTACACATTTAATAAATTAATCTCATTTAAAATTAAAACAATTCAACCAATAAGAAATTAAAACATAAAATAAATCAATGTGAATAAAAATTAAAACAATCAAACATCAGCAAATACAAAATTACAAATTCAATGTCAATGCAAAATTTATATAATTCAATATCCACTTTAACACAATTAGTCAATCATATTAAAATGTCATTAATATAAAGATTAAATATAATTGTCATAAAAAAAAATTCATGATGTCAATTTGAATTATTTATAAATACATCAAATCATTACAGACAAAAATAGTCAAAACTTCATAAAATTTCATTTCTTCTCTAATGTCATAATAACATTTTCCAATTAATAATTTATTTAAATATAATTTGAAATTCCTAACATTAATGTTTTTTACGGTTTCTGGCAGTTTATTATATAATTTAGGACCCGTTTCTGTAACATTTTTACACATCATTGCTGTTTTGCAACAATGTGTTTCAATGTTTCTATGTCTAAGGTTAATAAAGTCAACAGCAGGTTTCTTTTTAAATAAATTGGGATTGCAATGTAGAAATATGCAACACTCCAAAATGTACAGGCACGGAAAAGTTAGCAGTTTCATGGACTTAAAATGTGTCTGACAGGACTATGTAGGTTTAATGCCACATATTGACCTAATGCACCTTTTTTGCGTCATAAATACCATTTCTCTTTCAAAAAAGTTGCCCCAAAAAATTACACCATAGCGTATAGTTGAAACTACAAAACCATGGTATGCCGTTAAGACTGTTTGCCGGTCTGCTAGTTTAGCCAACTTGTACAGAACTTGGATAATTTTTTACATACTTCCTGTGAGTGTGTTATCCAAGTCATGTTGTAGTCTACGTAAACTCCTAAAAACTTAGTACTTTGTGTTTCTGTTATTGCTTGATCTTTATATTTAATTTTTAGTGAATTTCTCCTTTTCCTTTGTGTGAATTGCATTACATTTGTTTTGTCAATATTAATTTTAAGATTATTTATGTCAAGCCAATTAATTATATTATTTAATGTATTAATTATTTTAAATTCATAATCATTATCATTATTGTTGTCAAACATTACAGTACTGTCATCGGCAAAAAGTATCATTTAATATTTACTAAAATTTTTAATGTCATTAATGTATATTAAAAGGTCCAAGAACACTACCTTGAGGTACTCCACACTTATAGTCTGGCAATCAGATATGTAAGTTTCTTCCTCTTTTGAATCCATGGATATTTGTGTCATTTTGGTGTACTGTTTTCTATCTTCGAGATAAGATGCCACTAAGTTTAAAGCGTTAACGCGGAATCCACAACATTCACAATTTCCACAGTAACAACTTATGATCAACTCGCTTAAACGCTTTAGACATATCCATGAACATGGCACATATTGTCATTTGGGATATTACGGGGCCCACTGAAAACCAGCGTTGTGGTTCGCGGCAAGCGGCCACAACATTATGCTGAGGAGGGTCCATTTACGCTGGATGCCCACGAAAAATGCCACTGGGAACCCTATAATTGTCTCCGTGTTTTTTGTACTATTTTTTTTTTGTGTTATATTTAAATTATTATGTCGTGGCGTCCTTTGTAATAAATATTTTCTTTCTTTCTTTCTTTCTATTGGACTCCTTTTATCCATGTTTGTGACAGCATGTTTTACTAATTCATATATTGCCATGTTTGTCGTTTTATCTTTCCTAAAGCCTTTTTGTTCTGTGATTAATATTTACTTATCGTGACTTATAATATGTTTTTTCTTAGTTGCCTTATGACTTATCGGAGAAGATATGCGTTATTTAAACTCTTTAAAGCGTTACATTACCGCATCAACGAATTTGTTTGAAATACCAGGGTACCCGGGTATGGCACTCGGTTTGTACCAGGGTACCAAATCTCTCAAATAACCCGGTTACCCGGGTAAAAAACCCTAAGCTGTACTTTTAAATACGTCAGCAAATGATCAGCTTTCGATATATTTTCGGAATATTATAAAATTTTCTTTATTATAATCACGTTGTTTTTAAAGCACACCTTTGTTTTGTTGGACATGTTAAGATTTGTGCAGCGTAATCGGATAGGGCCATATCGATCACTTCTGCTTTTGATCCTTTTATATTATAAGCAAAGTTATCTATACATGTTCCGCTATTAATTCTTGTTGGTTCTTTAATTTCAAGAGGCAGGTTATGACTCAACAAGTGATTAACAAATTCCTGACTTTATGGTGTGTCTTTTAGCGTGTCTATATTAAAATCTCCGCAGAGCACAATTTTTTTATTTGCTCAGCAGTTGACCTCATTTAAACCTCGTTCTGGAATATCATGGAAAAATTTAGACTAGTATTAGGTACTCTATACATCATATTATTATTAAATTATGGTCACACAGCTCGGTGCGGGTTGCTAGTTATATAACATATCTACAATATGTCTTTAATATTATAGACATAAATTAAGGAACATTCGAGACTACCCGGCGGTTGCGGCTGTCTCCCAATTCCCGGTTTGCTCGGGTTACTCGGTTGCCTCTTTATTTAGGAATATATCTTGTACCGGAAGAAGCAACTTCAGATCACACTTTGCCAAATGGTACAAATATCCATTCAAGAAATTCACAATGAATTATATGAATTTATTGATAGATACCTACTTGGCATATTCTAATCGCAACGAATGCTAATCTTTATATTGTTAGAATTATAACTGGTGCAAACATAGAAACGTTCAGTGCGTTTGGAATGAAATTGCTGCGAACAAAGTGTGTGTAACTATGTGATCTAACTGTAAGGGCTTGCAACAAATTCTTAAACACGTCTAAGCTGATACTTCAACAAAAAACTTCATACAAAAAACGTCAAACGTCATTCTTAAGTGCGTGTTTAAGAATTTGGTTCAAGCCGGGCTAAATATATGTCAATGAATCGATATTATTTTATTCCAACTTCGGTTGTATTATGAATGTCTGTATATCCCGGCCCCTAACAATAAACGCATAAAATCAGTTTAATTAGTCCCGTAATTCCAGATTAATATCTATAACGTATTAGGTACAGTTTGCATAAAATTTCAAAAACCAATGTTTGGAATGCTTAAGATTAGTCATCATCATTATTATCTTGGCGTTAATGTCCCAGTTGTGTCCTCGCGCACGAGAGCCCGGGGTCCGCCTTGACCATATTCCAGGATTTTGGCAGATCATGTTATTACAGTGGAGCGACTGCCATCTGACCTCCATGACCCTGCTATCAGGGGAACCTGTCCAGATTGGATCAACACATTCAGTCGTTTGATTGTGCAGATTTCTTCGCGATGTTTTCCCTTACCGTAAGAGCATCGGTTAGCATTCAATTAATGCACATAACTCAGAAAAAAGTCATTGGTACATTGCCGTAGCCGGATTCGAACCTGGTACTACTCGCTTACGAGTCGGATACCCTAACCTCTTGGCCACCGACGTTCCTTAGGGCAACGGCCTTAGTATTTCTAAGTATTAAAGACTTCTTTTTATACACTAGCTAAGTATCCTATTATTTGGTTTATAAATGTTGATAATGATTGACTAATATTTTCATTATAAATCTGTTTATTATATAATAAATATAATTAATTACCAGCACCCACAGTCACAGTACAAGAACTTGATTAACAGTAAAATTAAATTTATGACATGGGGTAAAACATGACATTTCAACAAGCTTTAGATTTGTTCTGATCATCTGTGCATAAAGCCGTAAACTCTTGGCCGGCCTCGCGCACCCATCTATTCACAACTGAAAAAGTAAAATGAAGAAGGTAAGTACAAAGACATGTTACGTAACTAAGGGTAAGACTATGAGCAATTAATAAATGCTTAACACTCGGAGCCCCAAAGTGGGATTGACTGTGCCATGGTTGCCATGCATACTTTAACAGACAAGCAATCAGCCAGACACAGAACAAAAATTCAAATTAAATCAGTACGTATCCTATTTTTAGTGTACCCTATCTTTGCATAACTACGAAGACATTGTATTCTTGTTAGTTTTAATTCATTTGTTAAGCGCGCTGAGCGCTCTGGAGCCCAGCATGTGTGATGGTCAGATGACCAGTGTGTTTCGAAAAAGTTTCGGCCCTCGTGGTTTAACAGCTTTACTTGTCTAGTGTCAGCGTACTTGCAAGACCGATAATTAAGGATAAGCAACGTTCGCAGAGTAGGGAACTGTGTGGATCACCGCTTCGTAGTTTGAGGCTAGTCGAACTTTCAGCACCGCAATGAGCTCGCCACTCGTTTGGGTGCCTCCTAATACCGTTGGCGAGACGAGACTGACAATTCTGACAAAGGTCTTTCGCTTGGAATCCAGAGACTGGTTCCTGTGATTGGCACACCGTGACGGTATATTATTATTACCTACTATGGTTTCAGAGGTGGAATTATGGCAAACAGATAAAGATGAAGGACTTACCCCATTTATTTCCTAAGATTACGGGGCAAGCTGCGTGCAATGTTTTGGGGTCGCCCTCCCCTGTGGGAAGAAGATTGCGCCAAAATATCGCCGCCCCCTTTTTCACGGGTACTGTCATTCCCAGCTTTACGAAAACTGTGGCACCACCAGAAGCCACGTCTGACAGCTGCCAAAAATTATATATGTGAGACACGCAGTAGACAGGAGCTCAGAGCAACCAACTGTAATACTCAAAGAACAATCGTTCCTTGTGTTTATATTACTGAATTCATAACAATAATAATTATTTCACGTAATAATATGTAGCCAGAAAAAAGATATTTCGTTTTAAAGATTTCGAAACTATGTATAGGTCAACAACTTAACCGGTGTATCGCCTGCGGTATGAGGGGGGCAGAATTGGTGACGTCATGTGACGTTACGGGGCTGAGCGCGGGGGCGCAGGGCAGGGAGCCCGGAGCAAAATGGAAGGGAAGTTTCTCAGTGCGCCCGCGGACTCCACACAGTCATTTTGCTACGGACTCTCGGAATAACGCACACGAGGTTAATTTACCGATGATAAATCCCGAGGTGGAGGTTTGAAAATGTGTGCTAAAAAACTTAATAGAGGCACAGGGGTTTTCAAAGTGTGCGCCGTGGAGAGGAAGGAGGGCGCTGTGAGGCACTCTCATATTCTCGTCTCGAAACTAAACTTAGATGATAATATGAACAAGTACATATTAAATCATCATCATATCAGCCGTAACATGCCCACTGCTGGGCATAGGCATCCCCCAGAGATCTCCACAAAGGGTATTGTACCTTCCGCATTCAGCTACACCTGCAATCTCTACCAGATCGTCAGCACACCTAGTAGGAGGCCTACTAGGTAGTAATAGGTAGGCTCAAGCTGCGTCTTCCGGTACATGATCGCCACTCGAGAACTTTTCTGCCCCATAGGCCATCTGTTCTGCGAGCTATGTGTCCGCTTGGCAACCCTCCCACCTACCTCACCTACCGCAGGCGATATACCAGTTAAGTTGGCGATAAACCAGTTGTTGTTAACCTATAGATTATTAAGAATCTGTTCAAAAGACCAGGCTGCATGGGTTGTGGTCCCTTTGTCTGTCCCCTATGTAAAATAGACAAAATACATCATTAATTACGACTTACATAAACCAAAATGGTGGCATATCTGTTTCCGTAGCCTTTGACGTTGAGTCTAGATTTCAAATCCTGGAAGAAGAAAATATTTATTGATATTATGCTAATCTACAGATAGACTTATGACACACTAGCATTTACCCGCAACTTCTTCCGCGTAAAATTCGTTTATTATGTGCCAGACCCATTCCAGCGGGAACCACATTGAATTTCAGGATGAATTATATTATATGCTATATTTGTTTCAAACTAAACTCGCGTTCTTTACACATATTATTATATTAGACGGGACTTGGACGCGACGTACCTTTTTGATTTGTTTTCCCGACGTCTAATATAATATATGCTATATTGAGAAGTTACCACTTAGGTCCAAGACACGAAAGAGCGAACGGAAGCATGACACTACGGCATTCCGAATAACGAAAGCGCGACACCACAGTATTGCGTATATTAATGTCAAATTTCATCAAAATCCGTTAAGTAGTTTTTGCGTGAACATTCAAAAATACATCTAGGTGGCCGAGTCAATCGCCAATGTACAGCTAGTGAGCACCCTATCCTGGGTTGGGCACCAGACCATTCTGGTGACCACCGGCTTCAGACCTACCCGGCTTCACCCACCTTCCACCCTTCTTACGCCTATGGGCTTAGCGAACCAATTTCGTTCTAATCAGAAGAACCACTTTCACCACCATAGCTAGATCTCAAAAAATAAGTATTCTAAAAATCTAACGTGATTAAAGGACGACCACGAACGTGTAGCTTTGTAAGTAAAAAATCGTATATAATGTTGAAGAGTCACTACGCACCTCAGTAAAAGCAAGATCGTAGTGTGCCGAATAATGGCCTCCGATTCCGTAATTGCCTATTTGTAGTTCTTCAGCCCATGTCATGTCGCAAGCAGAAAAGTGTGCCATTCTTTTGGAAACCCGATTCATTATGGCGGAATGAGCAGGATTAAACCAGGCAATTTTAGCAATACGATACATCATATTTTGGCCGGTATGTACATCTGTCGCTCGTGCCATCTGCAACATATGATTCTTTTAAGATTAGCTTATATTACATATATTAAATATACTAAAGGCTTTGCAAAGTGGTGGTTTTATATTCATGCATAAGTGTTACGGATACAGTTTACAAAATGACCTCTCAGTATTAGACTACGTGATATTTAGTCTCGACTAATTCGACTGTCTTACTGTCCAATTAGTTACACCGCAATGAATATTACACGCTTACGCATTCAGAGTTGCCGTTACGGGTATTTATACCTGGTTTAGACTAATGCAGCTTCTGAGTGGGTATTTCGTCCTGTATTTAAATATTGTACGACTAACGATAATAGTGAAATCGTTACCTATATAGGTAAAGATTTAGTAACACTTGTATGTATTTGAAAAATAATTTTCTGTTTTTAAATACAACAACAAGTCCTATAACCATGACATTTAGAAAAATAATAAATGCTTATAAACAAAAATGTAAGTTCACATCTAATTTTTAATATTAAGGGTAATATTTTATTACTTTTCGGACTTTTAATTGTTTCGCCGGCGGCAACGCTGGCCTGCGCGCTGATTAAAAGGTCTAACTTTTATTGTACCACTCGATATTCAGTCTAACGCGGCCGAAACCACTCGGACAGACTAGTTAGACTGACTAACATGACTTACTCTAAATACACTACGCATAGACTTACTAAGACAGACTGAACATCGCGTGGTTTAATAGGCCCTTAACACGGCAAGTGTTAAGGAGGTATTACGCCGAATTACAAAGCGGCAGCAAAAAGTATTTTAAATTAAATTACCGTAAGCTTTCCTTCATCCATGAAATGTTGTATTTCGTTATCATTCATCACATCGTGTACCATATTAATATCTGGATCGATATAGAGTTGTTCCAACTTGAAGGGAGCAAGTATCAGAAATGAATTATTATATGTTAAGTAGTAACATTTTAACCTGAAAATATTCATCAAAATAAGATTTATTTTCACTAAAGACCCTGAGACCAGGATTTCGGAAGCCGATTGCTACCTGGCGACGTTAACTAACATATCCCAAGACTCTGAGTGCTCGCTAACAATAGCGATATAGCGTATTTTAAGTCTCTGATAAACCTGATTTGGGCACACGATTTTAGAACTTAAGGTGGTAATAGGGTTCAAATGTAGTGATATTTGAGTGATAATTTTGGAGCAATTATTACCACTTGTTTAGGGAGCTTTTGACAGGTTAAAACCGCGAGCTTAAGAATATATCGGCGAAATTAAATTTCATAGGTATATTCATAATTATTGTTTTTTGTTGCCGCCGACAGCTTCAAAATATTTAGCAGTAACATATTAATGTCCGATATAGCAGTGATAGGAGTGTTTGTGTATTAAAGACAAATAAAAAAGGTTGTCAATGAATTTTTTATTACTGGTTTAACAAATATATAAACTTACTGAGGTGTTAACTTTCTGTATTTTTTAAATTATCTTCATTTTAATGGCGTCAGTATGCAATCTCTTAAAGTACCTGATAACTCTGCTATTCCTGACTTAGTGTTAAAATATCAACAAGTTCATCAGTTTAGCTTGCATAAATCCTATAAGAAGCAATAAACTGAATATCTTTAGGGTTCTGTTATTGAATAATTATCATTTTTCGATAATCTAATCATATCCTTATATTCTCTCAAAGCTTTTTGTTTGACTCCGCCGGTCCATTTTTGACTTTCCATAGTGGCATAGTCGATACAAATAACATATTCGTAAAAGCTCATAGCACTCAGATTCATGCGTAAAATATTATTATTCGAGTTAAGTTATATTACGGTATGAGATCGAATTAAAGATCAAAAATGTAAACAAATGTGTTGCCACTATTACAAAAATAACCCAAATAGTAGAATATTTAAAATCATTGAAATATTGATTAAAATCATAACACTCAATATGAAATAATATAACATGAATATTAAAAAATTTTTACTGATATAAATAGAGAACAATATTTTTTTGTTTCGTATTTGTGCTGCTTTTTTCTTTATCTTTTATTTCATCTCTAACTATAGATTTATTTTATCATCTTGGCGTTAATGTCCCGGTTGTGCTCTCGCGCACGAGGGCCCGGGGTCCGCCTTGACCATGACCATCCAGGATTTGGCAGGTCAGGTAATTACAGGGGAGCGACTGCCATCTAGAATAAGATGGATAGAAATCCTTAAAACGTCTTTCTAAAAAATTCAATGAACATATACGATTGATTTTAAGACTTTCGTGGTTATTCACTACACTTTCACTACACATATTATCGGGTTTGTTACCACGGTAATATAACCGTAATACTAACCGTGGTAACAAACCCGATAATATGTGTAGTGAAAGTATATACGATTGATCATCACTTTGTCAGATTTAAATTACAGGGATTTTGTATTTTGATATTAGGTATTATTTTGAGCTCAGGTCTATTAAACACGTGAATTTCTTTAAGACTTACAATAATATCAAAGCATAAATACACCTACTTGCTCTGAACTTTTCTTGAAATGTTCACCTCTCCTCTGCACAGGGTATTCTCGACTGTTTGCTCTTTATTAAAATAGCAGGATGTCGACGACCACTGAGTTTTCAAACAAATTACAACAGGTTAGGAAAATCTCACTATATCCATCATGGGCCAAGTCAGATATTAACCAGCCAATAAATCAACAAAGAAAAATCTCAGTACCATGAAATCTGAGTCCAATGAGAGAAAAATCTCAATAGATCCATCAAGAATCTGCTCAATAGACACTTATAATAGAATTATAAACTCCTCAAAATAAAAATAATCATCTTGGCGTTAATATCCCGGTTGTTCACGCGCGCGTGAGGGCCCTGCATCCGCCTTGACCATGATCCATCACTTGGCAGATCAGGTAATTACAGTGGACCGACTGCCATCTGACTTCCATGACCCTGTTGTCAGGGAAACCTGATCGGGTTAGATCATAGTTACAAATTTTTTTATGTTGCTTGATTATGCAGGTTTCATCACGAGGTTTTCCCTCACCGTAAGAGCATCGGTTAGTGTTCAACTATTTGCACATAACTCAGAAAAGTAATTGGTATACGGCAGCAGTGGAATTCGACCCCGGGACATCTCGCTTTAAAAGTCAGACCCTCTCACTAGGCCACCGATGCTCCGCAATGAAACTCACAATGAGTCTTCTGAGAATAATTGCTCCTAATTTTTTAGGGTTTCGCAGCAACACAAGGAATCCTTTCGCTAAGTTTATCTGTCTGTAGAAATAGTTTCGCTAAGTTCATCTGTCTATCTATCCACGGTTTATCTCAGACTTGAAACAAGAGAGGCATGCTGACAAAGTTGTAAAAAGGAGTAATTCTTGACGCAATTTGGTTAGGTTAGGTTAGAAAAATTAGTAACCTAAAATCATTTAAATACCAACACTTATAAGTTCTTCGGCCATTTTTCTGTAGCTTTCTCTGTTATAGGACATTTGTGATGCTCTTTTCTTCCATATCTCGGCGTTTATCTTATCATCTGCAATATTAATATGTTGTCTCTGTCTTATGGTAGAGAATAGTGTTATTCATAATGCCGGGGCAAAATGAATATTGGCAAGTCAAATCGGGCAACGTAATAAACACTTATTTTAAGTTTATTATTTATTACATTGCCCGGTCATTATAAATACTGCAATTTAACTTTTGCGCAATTCATTAATTGACCTGCACCCGTAGCATGACCGTACGTAGAGATATTCGCGCGTGTTATATTATATGGTATTATAGTCTATTTTTAATTGTTATTTAAAAGTAAAACTATCGTTATTTATAATAAATAATATTGCCAAATAAAATTATAGTCGTTTCAGAACATCATCATCATCATCACAGCCCAAAACAGTCCACTGCAGGACTTAGGGCCTCTCCCACGAAACGGGAGGTTATTGCCATAATCTCCACGCTTGGCAGGCGGGTTGGAGATCGCAGTGTTATAATATAACAATGGAAAATGCTGCTGCCCATTTCCCAGACATCGGAGACTCTTGATCTTTTGCCTCGAAAACATTAGTCGCCTTGTACGACACCCACGAGTGTAAGGGGTTGGTGCTATTCTACTCTGCCGGACACCACACGGCCAAAAGAACGAATCAGTCAGAACAGTCAGAAACAGTCAGAACGAATGTACGAAACTCCGGAACGATGTTTAATCTTTGAGCAAATTCAGTACTAATTAACTAAAAGTTTGGTTTCTAAATATTTAATGTATCTTATAATTATTTAAAATAGTTTTAAGAACTATTTCGATGAATTTGGTTATTATCTTTGCACAATATTTCATAGTTAGTTAGAATTATTATAACGTGCTGTCATTGGTTGAAATGTAACGGCTTCTAACTTCCGTTTGAATGTTGGTTATATAAACCCAGTCGAGAGACTGGGAGGGCCTTGTTGCTCCAGACCCGGCACAGAGTTAAGTACAAACTTGCATTGTTTTATTGTTGCTTTCTATTTTGTATTAGTTTTATTCATCTATATAACCGGTTATTGATTGAATCATACGTAATACTATTGTCCCATTTTTAGGGATTTTGTATTTTGCCATGTATTATTATGTTCAGAATATATTGTTATATTTCCCATGTAACTTTGTATGCTATGATTGCCTATCCTATGATATAATAACTTATCTAATTTGATCCAATATGTGTGTTTAAATATGCTTTTCCTGTCTGGAATAAATAGCTATTTATATTTAACTAATGTGCCCTATTTTTATTTCATTAAGCTTTCCACCCTTAGTTTTCGATAAAATACTAGACCACCATCATTAATATCTTCTAAATACTTAAATTCACACGCGAGATCTGTACACTCTATACACCCTATCTAACATCAGAAGTGGGATAAAGGACTCGCAACGTCCTACAATATTTCTAACATTCTTATTTTTTTTATGTTACATCGTGATCTTTCCGCCCGCACGAGCCTGTGGAAGCTGGATTCTTCTTACGACGCGGAACGGCGAGTACCTGCAGAATGCAGATGCGGGACTACGATGTTTGGTCCTCGACGAAACTGCTATTTACAGTTTTTAATCGGTGAGTCGTTCATTCATTTCTCTCATCGAATGTGTAACGAACAAATTGAGAAAGCCGAGAAAGTCTTAAGTTACTATGCACCAACTTAGTGGCAGAATTACAATTTAATTAATTTTACAATGGATTTAAAACTAAAGTTCCTGTCCAGAAACGAATACGAACACAACAGTAAAATTTGAAAATTATTTGTTTAATGAGGGTATGGTTTGATTATAATTTTAACTTTGACCGTCGATACTTTTTAAATTATTTTGAAAAGCTGCCTACAACATTAAAAAAAAAGTCTTTGTAATTTTTTGTTGGTAAGAAATAATTTACCAAATGAATGTAAATACGAGTAGTTAAATTCCAAATTGGTTTGTGTTAGGTTATTTGCACTATGTAACGTTAATGTGAATTACTTTTTATGTTTAGTTTTTTTTGGTGTAGTAGCCGATCGACTGTGTTACCTATGACTAAGTATATCCGATGGACCTAGTACAGGTTTGGTTAAAGAATAAAACATGAGCTGACAGGATATTGATAGATACTACTTTATGATTTTAACTATTGAGAAATTGCTATTCTAAGTTTATAGCTTAACAGGTGTACGTGCACGTTATATAAGCATGACTAGTACAGCAGTACCTTTTCATCAGCATCATAAATTTAAGAGTTGGACTCCTGCCGATGGAGCAATCTACCTACAAGTACATACCTATTACAAAAGTGTGATGAATGAACGTCAATGAGTAAAAATGTTAGTGATGTCTATTAATTTCTATTTGTTTTTCCTTGAAAAAAAAGAGTATTGCTTTGAGTTACATACTACAAGACTGCTAGTAGTAGCAGGTGTGTTACAACCATAGGGTCAGGAATGATCGAGCGAACATGGTACTGTGCTGTTTCCATTTTTCAGATAACACACGAGGCCCTTCTACAAGTAAATGGGCATCGTCACTACAATCTACGATGTCTTGCACGACTTACGGACTTCCCCTCTGAAGAACGGAACGAGACCTAAACCTGGACTTGCGCCGTGCTGTTTTAATCACGTTGCGAGACTGGAACACCTTGTTTAAATCGACGATGGGAGCGACATCGCTAAAACGGTAGCAGGTAACACCCTGAAGGGTTTTGCATTAATACTGCATAAGACGCGGACGACTTAATCCCTGAAACTCGTGCTTCAAACTATACTGACTAGTTTGAAAGAATAAGTTTAAATTTATTTTATTTTAATTTATTTTCTATATAGACGCTATATTTTCCCCATATTAAAGTTAAATTTGAAATACAAAAGTATGTGAATGCCAACTGAAACCGTTAAAAACGGTAATCGCATAATTTTTTTTTCAATAACAATACTTTTGTTGTATTTTCAAAATGGATTTCTAGTTATTCATTGCATAAAATGATTTAACGCCAATAATAATATGATTCAGTAATATGATACTGTGATGTGAGAATGGCCACTTTTATGAACTGCATATGTGATTTATATGTGCGAATATTATACACACTTTATTATACAACTTCGCAGCAGTGTTACACTACACTTCATTAAGTTATATGTTCATACTACACGAAACCGACAGTAACTACCTATCTCGATCTTAAAAAGTTATTTTTTCCATACAAATTTCGTAGTACGTTTTTACCCCCTTACATTAGGGGTTTAAGTTAACCCAAGTCAAGTTCTCTATAAATTCTATTAATTCCGTAAGAAATGATTTTAGACGAATATTGAGAAATCTTTTCATAGAAGCCATCAGCACAAAATTATATATATGCTTTTCAACAATTCTTGTTGGTGGTTTAAAAAAAAAAAACTTTTTGTGCGGTTGACTTACTTGATACTTATACTTGCTAAGTTTTCTAAATAATAAGTTAACGATAATCGTAACCTTTATATTCCCGTCAATTTGATAGGTAACTTTAATAAGTTAGTACCTACTTGTAATAGTCTGACATAGATTATCGAAAACGAAAAACACACATCTAATTTGCCTCGTATAAAAGAAATAACCGATATCAACCGCCTTTAACAAAGAAATAACATGTAAACAAAACCCTACCAGTTACCCACATTGGAAAATATTAAAATCATTGACCAAATGGAAATGCTGTAGATACGTCTTTCCAACATTTTACTATGTTTGTGTTGATATTTGAGACAATTTTTTGAATCTCCTGCCCCACACTTCCCACTGAAAGTATTGTTTTAACAATTGTCCTTAATTTACAAGAAAAATTGTTTTCCCTCAAGAATACTATGTATGATAGTATGTATTTTTGTTGCACAATGTTTCCATCATGTTGACAACACAACATTTTGTTCGGTGGGTTCCCGGCTTAACTCAAAATATTAATTTGTTTACTTCATTTTCATTTCCACAAACTGTCACCATACAATAAATATTCAATTCAAGCTATTTATTAAAGTACCTACATCGACAAGATATTTTAAAAAATGGGTACCTTTATTTATTGTATTTATTCATACATTGAAATATTACATGAAAGATTTTTAACTCTTAAATGTACATCCAATAACAGGCAAACTTACGTTCACAATAGAATCGATCGCGCTTAATTAAAAAATAAATCTACAACCGACATTCGTCCGATATTTTTAAGTGCGAAAGGTCTTTTGCACTGCGTCTTGGGACCGAGAAAGACACCATGTTTAACAAGTATGAACAGTCGATTAACCCCCTTACAATTTTAAAAAGAACTAGCTTTGTTATCATAAACTATATACCTTTACCAGTTTCCATAAACTATGTTCGTATAATCTACCGCTATGAAAGAACTTTCAAAACCAGTACAGTGGTCACGAAGATTTTGGTTTCGAAAGATTATTTATTTCATTTCATTTATTACGTATCAGTTTTCCAACAGATTTCACAATATTATGTAGTACTTAAATGTATTTATATGGCACCCTGTTAGGGCATTGCAAATAAGTGAGAGTATCTAATAAACAGTACAATAAACAAAATATGAAATAATTCAAATATTTGTAAGATGTCATTCTGTATTAGCAATTAATTCTATCAGCAGTATTGTCATTTTTCACATAAATTTCAAAACGGTGTCATAAATAATATAATACAATAGCTATATCCGGATTATCTCAATTAGAGGTAATTAAAAAAATTCTTCAATATTATAATAGCATTTATGATTTTTTATGTTGTTGGATATATGATTACTTGAACATTTTATCCATCACAGCGTGGGGACCATTTGTACATATAGTGAATTTAGAAAAATGTTTCTGTTTATTAACATTGCGATCGTTTCGTCTAACGCAAGTTATAGGTGAATACATTTACTTGAATTTTCTTACAAATTTATATGACTGTAGAATGCCGTACTGTCACGTCACTGTTAGTATGCCGTACTTTATAAATTTCCGTCCGAACTTATAACTTTCCCCCTACATATGATTAAAATTTAAATTTTTGCTAGCTACCGTTAGTGATTGGAAAATCAAACGTCAGAATTGACCGAACGGATTATGATGGTAGATTTGGCTGATAAGTACCATTTATTATATTGTGACAAAGTCCAGAAGTAAAACAACAAACATTTAGTTACACACACATAAGAAACAATACCATACGATAAGTACTGTATTCTTCCAAAAACAAAAGATATTTTATACTAAACACTAATATTTTCTATTTACTACACGTACCTATTCAATTTTATTATATTAATGTTTATATATTATGTTTGGTCGACTTTCTTGCCCAATGTCGGTCAGCCTCACAGGCAGTGAGTGTTGGGCCTGGCATGTTAAGGCACATAGTCAACATTTATCAGGATCACCGGTATAGGTGATGCCAGTGACAAAAAATATTATCAGGATCACGGGTAAAAGTGATGCCGGTGATGGTTTACAATAATAATTATGAAATTTAAAAAAGCGTACATGCATTACTGATGATTTCATTGACTTAATAACTTAACTATTGGACTTAGTTAAAATTGTAAATAAAAAACAAGCTAAAATGCAATGAAAAAAAAAGCGGAAATGCTAAGTACATGGTTATTTATTTATCAATAATGGTACAAAATAAAAAGGAAAGCTGGAATGCTATAAAAAGCGGAAATGCACAGTAAATGGTTATTTATTTTTCCAATATGGGTTTAAAAAAGTTAAGTATGTGACGAATATAAAACATACATAATATTTATAAGCTTTTGTATGTACACGTTGTACACGTGGAAATAACACAGCATAAACGATACAACAGGCACAACTTATATTTTTAATTTTATGGTTAACCTATGTAAATATTATGTGATAACATGTTCTACGTCAATGGAATTTACTAATTGTTTGTTTACCTACTTGAGTAGTTTTTCGTATTGATAAAAATGATATATCAATGTTATTCTTATCTGCTTTGTAATGAAATATGATGAGATAACTATAATAATATAATAGTTTACGTTTTTAATTATGTTTACAATTTATTCCATAATTGTTTTAACTTGATGTACCATCACAATGTTTAAGTACTTCGAGAACGAAGCACATGTCAGTATGGCCGTGTTATATTATATGGTATTATTTAAAATAGTTTTAAGAACTATTTCGATGAATTTGGTTATTATCTTTGCACAATATTTCATAGTTAGTTAGAATTATTATAACGTGCTGTCATTGGTTGAAATGTAACGGCTTCTAACTTCCGTTTGAATGTTGGTTATATAAACCCAGTCGAGAGACTGGGAGGGCCTTGTTGCTCCAGACCCGGCACAGAGTTAAGTACAAACTTGCATTGTTTTATTGTTGCTTTCTATTTTGTATTAGTTTTATTCATCTATATAATCGGTTATTGATTGAATCATACGTAATACTATTGTCCCATTTTTAGGGATTTTGTATTTTGCCATGTATTATTATGTTCAGAATATATTGTTATATTTCCCATGTAACTTTGTATGCTATGATTGCCTATCCTATAATATAATAACTTATCTAATTTGATCCAATATGTGTGTTTAAATATGCTTTTCCTGTCTGGAATAAATAGCTATTTATATTTAACTAATGTGCCCTATTTTTATTTCATTAAGCTTTCCACCCTTAGTTTTCGATAAAATACTAGACCACCATCATTAATATCTTCTAAATACTTAAATTCACACGCGAGATCTGTACACTCTATACACCCTATCTAACACGCGCGTAGAGACACTCTTTCTATTGTCTATCGTATATGCCGCGGGCCTTAGTACGAGATGACAGGAAGGGATAATCTCTACCAAATACTAGAGCTTTGTCTACAAAGAGATATGCCAATGAGTTTATTGCCAACATAATAAAAAAAATGTTATGCCATATGTTCCCCTTGAATCGGCAATTAATCATTAGTGGTGCATCACTAAACGTTTCGTTAGATTCGTTCTCAAGTTTCTTTTAGCATGCGATAAAAACAAAATTTATTTTAATGTACTTGTAAACGTCGTCGAAGCTATCTCTGTCTAAGTTTCTAAGATCAATTTCTTATAATCTATCAACAAATAATGTTGTGTGTCAATCTGTGCAAAACAGCTGGCACGTTGACGGCGACAAGGGCCCGGCGGATGGTGTCGTTGATGTTTGCGGGAAGCGCCTAACGACCGGCGCTTGTTCACACGACAGTCCGTGGTGATCAAAAATGTCAACTGCACAATGGCAGCAATGTGGTGCATTCGTTTTTATACCTAATCGCAAGCGTATAGAGAGTGCAAGTGTGGGTCCGGTTAAGAAGGTACCCGTGTTCTGAGATGGGATTGCCTGCAGCCAATATCCCGCCTCTCTCTCCGAAACGGCATGTAGATTAGTAGAGATTTCTAAAAGCTTTGAGAAAGCGAGTTTGCAGATCGGCTATCCCAACGTTTTTGCGAGTTGAGATTGGTGGGAAAATCGGCGTTGGGGCAGGCAATTGACCAGGCATACCTCGCCTCCAACAGACGAGACACCTCGATGCCGCCCAGCGACGGAGTAGTATTTTTTATTGTCAAAATGTGCGTGCTGTGTACGGAGGAGGGAAGACCCGATAGTGATCACCGGAAATTTTGCGGATACCCAAACCTCCGGACCGGATGGGTAGGAGGCCTGGGTCCAGAAGCGACAATCAAAGCAACAATTAAGGACGGATGATAACGCGTTTTGAATGGTTGCGACGAGAGAAGAAAGGAGGTCGGGGTATTTCCATTTCATTCTTGGGTATGTTTTGATTCCTTAGCGAGGACCTAGGGGTTGTCATATCTAATGTACCTAATGTTTATTATCTCGTCAGCATAACAATTACGAAGTATATATCTGTTGTCAGCAATTTTATTTATTATAATCAGTAACTTAAGGACAGCGTAGGCGTTGTTGATGTTCATTGACCATTATTAGGTGGTCCGTTTGCGTGGTTGCCTATCGCATAACATAAATAAAATATTTATTTAATAGAACAACTTACTTCCATTGTTCACTTAGTACATACGTACGTATACTTACCTAATGCTTCAAACGAATGAATTAGTCCCCGTAAGATAGCTTGTAATCTTGTAGGGTAGGTTGATTCACCTAAACTATACTTCAGCAAAGCTTGAGCTAACCACTCTATTGAATTATTGGGTGATTTATGGTTGTTCAATACTAATGCCAAGTAATAGCAATCGCCAACTGACAACGGGTTGCTGAAAAAATCAAGAATTTGATCATCACATAACATCTAAAACATATTATAGTCCCTTCCCTTAGCTTCAAATAGTTCACTTCCGGAAACCAGCACCATCCTTTAGTATATTGTTAAGTATGTTATTCTGAATAAAAAACAACCAGGAGACAATATCTAAAGTGCTTGGTTCTCCAGCTGTGACGTCATCAAGAGGGCGGCCGCCGCCGCGTTTTGAAATTTGCATTTAAACATGTAGTATCAAATGTAGCAAAATAAAATTTGCTACAATATTGTCCATACATTCAATTATGTAAAAATTATAGTTTGAGAGATATTCTTGTTAATATTAAAATTTTGCAAAATATTAATCCGTTTGCAATGTTTAACAATTTTACGGGTACCTTTAGAACAACATTTTGTATAAACGTAATAAAGACACATTATTAATCTATATAAAACAATTTTATAATTGCAATCAGATAATTAACATGTGAGATATTTCAATTTGTTTTTGTCACAGATTTGAATTCGTAATAAATAGTTACCTAAAATAGAGCATCTTAGCGTGTAAGTCATGTTGATTTAGTGAATGGTACCTATTTTTTTACTATTTAGATTTAGATTTAGATTTAGATTTATTTATTACTCTTCTACAGTTTACATAATAATATTACATTTATCATCATATATCTATAAAAGAGATCGTCAAAATGAATACAATATTATAGAAAATTATATAATTGTAAAACTTATTTAAAAACGTATAAATGTCAAAAAATAAATTAATAGTCCGAAGTTTTATATAAAATATAAATAAGAATTTTCTCTAATTAATACATTACCCAGGAGGTAAAATATTCAATAAAAAAATAAATTAAAAATATGTCAATATTGGTAAATTACAATCAAATGTCAAGAATACAAATAAGAAATTCAATATTTAAGATTAAATGTCTATAACAAAAATAACTACAACAATGTCAATAACAAATCAATGGATATGTCAAAATACAATTAATAATACATATAATCACATTTAAAAGTATATAAATTAGTTACCCAGAAGATAAAATATCAAAATAATGAATACAATGAATGTGATATGTCATCAAATGTCAATAATAATAATAGATAACAATAACTGCAACAATGTCAATAGATTAATTTATATGTCAAAAGTAAAATTAATTGTATTTTATACATGTAATAACCACATTGAATGTCAAAGAAATACAATTTAATCTTCCTTATATGTAAGGTATTCATTTACAGAATAGAATACATTTTCCAATAAAAAGTTTCTCAGCCGGCGGGCAAACGTTTCGTCAGTTTGTTCTTTCTTGATAGACGTGGGTAGGTTATCATAAAGTTTCGGACCTATTATACGGGGTTTTTTTTCTGCGAGTGCAGTTCGATGCTGTACTACAGCCAGTCGTCCCGCGCCTCTCAGACCGTGCCCGCCATCCGTGCGACAATCAAAGCTTCCAAGATTACGTCTTACATACATAATTACATTATAAATGTATAATGAGAATAGCGACATTATCTGATGTTTTTTAAACAATGGCCTGCATGTGTCCCTTGGTCTCGCGTTCTCGATTATCCTAACGGCCCGTTTCTGCAGTACTAGCACACGTCCGGAGTCCGTGGAATTGCCCCACAGAATGGTTCCGTAGGATAACAGGGAATGAAAGTACGCGAAGTACGCTTGCCGCAGCACACTCGTCGATACAAGTGGCCGGAGCTTGCGTAGCGCATACACTGCACTGCCGAGACGATCGCACAAGTTTTCTACGTGCATCTTCCAGTTCAGTTTCGAGTCAAGTGTAAGACCAAGGAACTTACACTCATCACAACTGGGGATAGGAGCAGTTATTCTTGTCCGAGATATTGCTCTCCCGGTGAACACAATCAGATGTGACTTTGATTCATTTAGTATGAGTCCGTTGCATGAAAACCACTGCCCCAATTTCTCACATAGAATATTAATCTTAGTGCTGAGCTCGTCACACGAACGTGCGCACACTACCACCGTAGTATCATCAGCAAACAGTATAATTAGGCCCTCCGTAATGGCTGATGGAAGGTCGTTCACAAAGACTAAGAACAATGTGTTCCCAAGCGCTGATCCTTGCGGAATTCCTACAGTGACGTCACCCGCCGTGGACCTGTACTTACCTCTATCTGTAGATACCTCAACCGTCTGTTTTCTATCTAGCAGGAATGATTTAATTAGATCATGAGAAATTCCGGTGATTCCATATACCTTCATTTTTTCCAGTAATAAGTCATGTTGAATAACGTCGAAGGCCTTCGAAAGATCACAAAAAATACCAGCTGTCTTGTACTTTTCATCGATCCCAGTGATTATGCAATCTACAACATGTTGTGATGCTGTTGTTGTAGATTTATTTTTCCTATACGCATACTGTCGGTCAGTCAGTAGGTCGTTTTGTTCAAAATGCTTCATTAAATTAGTGGATATAATCGATTCAGTAATTTTTGATACAATCGGGACCATTGTAAGGGGACGGTAGCTATCAACTTCATCTTTATCACCTTTGCCTTTATATACGGGACAAACACGCGTACACTTTAGAACATCCGGATATACGCCCGTCTCAAATACTTCATTTATTAGCAGTACTAATAAATCCGCAACAATGGGCCATATTGACAACAAAATATTAGTGGATATGTCGTACAGATCCAAAGTACCGCCCTTCTTCATCATTGTTTTGATAACTTTGTCCAGAGTCTCACGCGTAACAGGCGGTAGAACGAACTGAGGAACATCAAGAGTTGACGCAAATCTTTGCGCAAAATTCATTGCTACTTTACTATCACCTTTTACTGAAAATTTTGAGGTAATATTTATGAAGTGATCATTAAAAGCGTTAGGTATTTTGTCCCCAGTTACAGTAATCCCGTCTTTATTGATACTATTAATTGTGTTTTTGTTTTTTGTTTTATACATAGACTCCTCTTTTAATATCTGCCAAATTTCTTTTGATGGATTTTTTGCACTTTGTAAGCGTTTATCTGTGTAACATTTTTTGTCACGCAAGTTTGTTGATTTCACTAAGTCACGATAGTACTCGACGCATTGTCGTATTATTTCACATGATGGGAATTCATGACTCATCTCGCAAAAGCCCTCGAAGTTATCTATGAAAGTAAATAGTTCATCACTAGCCCAGGGAATAGTATTCTTCTTCTTAATAGGTATATTTTTATATGGAAAGTGTATGTCAATATAACTAGTCAAAATGTTAAGTAATCTATCAAATTTAATATTAATGTCAATGTTTTTGTCTGAAATAAATTGCCAATTATAATTATGAATGTCAAAATAGAAAGAGGAAATTGTAGTTTTGGTATAAAGTCGCCGCCTGGCGAAGGCATTATGGGGTTTAATTGCATTTGTATTCTTATCTAAACATAGTTTGTATAGCTGCGCGCTGTGGTCACTTATTACAGTGTCCACGGGGCTTGCAATGATACACCTATCTCCGCTTCCCACGAGCCCACAGTCTATTGATGAACAGCTACCCGTACCTCTGTCGACCCTAGTCGGAAAGTTAACACAGTTTCGTATATTATAGCTGTTTAACAGGTCGTCCAATTTCCATCGCAGGTTATTGTCCGTTAGATAATCCACGTTTGAATCGCCGACTATGAGAAACCTTTTATTTTCGTCAGTAATTTTAATAAGCAAGGCTTCGAATGCCTTTAAAAATAAGTTAAAGTTACATAAACCCGTTCTATACAACCCTATCAATATTATTTTGTACGTAGTCAATTCAATTGCACTCAGTTCACAATCATATTCAACGGCTAGACTTTGAATGTCATTACGGACGCGGTACCGCACCCCGTCCCGCGCGTACAGCGCCACTCCGCCATGCAACCTGCGCGGCCTACAGTATGAACTCGCCAGTTGATATCCGCTCAGTCCCACGCGCCGAATCTCACTTTGTTTACACCACGTTTCTGTACAAACCAGGACATCGGGATTGTGTTGTGATAGGACTATATCAAGTAGGCTCGTTTTGCCGGTTATAGACCTAACATTTTGGTGTAAAATTGTGCAATTGTACGTACATTTGTGTGAGTCATATAAAGTTGAGGTTATTTTGTTTGGCTTGTGCGGTGGGGCCTGGAGTTTTTTTCGCTTACAATGTTAAATTTTCGTACAGAGACGCCGTCGGGCCAAATCTTAGGATTACGTACTCGTTTTACGTATATGTCCGGAATATCTAATTTGAATGACGAATAACTTCCTCTCGTTGTCAAACTCGTGCACTGAGATTCAATAGCGAATGATGTTTTCAAATACGTTTTTATATTTTCGGCACTTGTATCTTCGCTGAAGTTAAATAAGTGGAGGCTGGTTACCCTCGGAGGCGCCGCACGGAGTCCGCCACAATCCAACGCTGATGATTTCGGGACTGGTGCCGCTTTTAGCAGCGGTGCAGCAGGCGGTGCAGGGCTCGCCTCCCAGCGGCGGCTGCGGCAGGGCACAGGGACTGCTTTTTCCGCCGAGCGTGCAGCCGTGGCTGCTCCCTGGGTCTCGGCCGGTGACGTCAACAATCCATAGCCCACCCCAACGTCAGCAATGTCACCAGCATCCTCGAAGCTTTGATGTGGTGCTATTCCTTGGGGGCCAGAGTTTAATAAGTAGATAACTTTCTAGCAAAGATAAAGATGTAGGTATTACCTATCAGGCTTTACTTATAGAAAGCAATTTACAAGGGGCTTTATGGTGGTATGCTGGTGGGTAGCTGGGCGCAGTCAGCCCCAGCCGCAGCATACTCGCTTAGGTATCTACCGTTGTGTGCAGCGGCGCAAACACCAAATCTGCACGTCTTATCGATAATGAAGCCAGTAAACCTTTCTCGTACTTTGGTCAGTGTTCTTTTTATCCGTAGATGTCCACCTGCTACACTGTCATGTATCTCCTGGATAACGTCTTGCAACTTAACCGGTGGAACGACTACCTAAAGGTGGTAAAACTACCTAAAGCCTCTGCTGTTAGGCTTTTCCCATATTCGGTAAAGTATACCGTTCTGCAGAATACAGTTGTTGGTTGTGGATATATCTTAATATAGGAGATTCGCAAAGGTTTTTTTTAAGTCATTGAAAGAAATCCTTGCAGAGCTCATCCCAGCGAGATGGTTGGTTGTCTTCAGTCAGACGATGTAGTGGCTTTGCAAGAGTATAATTTAACAAACCGTCAGTAATATGAGCACAGCCCTAGGAATGCCCGAACTTCCGTTTAGTCCTTTGGAATAGGCTATTTCTGTTGTGCTTCAACTTTTTCTGGGTTTGTTTGGATAACCTCACTGGCCTCTGAGGTAGTTACTCAGTTGAGTTTGCTCCTAAATAGATGACATTTCTTCGGGTTTAACGTCAGGTTGGCATCCTTTATTTTCCTTAAGACTTGTTCCAAGTTGCGCAAATGATCCTCAAAATCGCGACCCATGATAATGACATTATCTAAATAGACCATTCAAGCATCTTACACTAATCCTGTCCGTACATATTTTATGAGTCTTTCGAAAGTGGCAGGAACGTTTCACAGTCCGAAAGACATAACATTGAACTGCCATAGTCCTTTTCCTGTTGAAAACGCTGTCTCATCCTTATTCTTTGGATGAGGATGCCAATAGCCAGACTTAAGATCCAAGGTTGAGAACCAGTGCATGCCACTCAGGGTATCCAATGTGTCGTCAATACGAGGCAATGGATAGCTGTCCTTCTTTGAAATTTCATTCAATCGTCGGTAGTCCACGCAAAAACGTGTGCTGCCAACTTTCTTCTTGACTAAGACGACTGGTGAACACCATGGACTTGCATGGCTCGCTGACTGATAGGTCTTTTGGTTCTAGTGTCGATCCTGTGTTGAACTAGCAGTCCTTCCAAGACTTCCATCTTAGGAATAGCAGATATCCACGAAGCTTAGCAGATCTCTTGGCAATCATGCTCTGCGAATAACTTAGGTTTCCTTTGCAATTATGAAGAAGTTTGGTAATAGCAGAACTTTCTTAGTGTTCGTGCCATCTGAGGTAGGTGTTGATTGGCACTTTTTCATCCGGACAACTTCCTCGCTTTTCTCAACAACATTGCCTTCATCCAAGCAAACGTCGTAGTCGTGCAGATTTACAATTCTCACCACTGCAATTTCGCTTCCACTGACAAGGGTTCTTGCTGTTACTAGTTTTTGAGACATTATTTTGTGGGCGCGCGGCGTATCCTTCACCAGTACACATCTATTTGGCTCGTTCTAACTAGCCGTTTGCAACTTCACCTTTACTTGAGCCTGTGCTCGTGTAAGTACTATAATTTTGTTCGGGCAAGTTACTTTCTAAGTGTTTCCTCCAAGTATGAACTGTCAAGTATCTCCTCATTACCACACTTGAAAATTCCTTCAGTGACATCGATTTTGCAGTTATGTTTCTTCATGAAGTCTAGTCCCAAGATGCAGTTGTTCATAATTACAGCCACGATGACCTTTTAAATGTATGCTGACACGCCTACATACATCGTGACTAACATCTCCTCTAGTACGAGTATTGGCAGGTCGAAGACAGAAAGAAGCTGGCAGGCGATGTTCCTGATGCGTCCTGTTACAGCGATCATCAAGTCCCGCTTGACTATTGTCCTGACCTAGAGGCTCCTGTACCAATCGTCATCTTGCAGTTTGCTTTAAATTTTGCTAGTATCAACATTAATTGAATTCAAATCGATGCTCTAACGGTAAATGGTCTTAGGGAAAACATCGTGATAAAACCTGCAGATTCAGGCAACTGAATATATAACTCCAATCCAATCTGGTCAGGTTCCCCTGATAGCAGGGTAACGGAGGTCAGATGGTAGTCGCTCCACTGTAATTACCTGATCGCCAAGTCCTGGGTTAAGGCGGTCCCCGGGCCCTCGTTCTCGAGAGCACAACCGGGACATTAACGCCAAGATTATTTTTTATAATACGTTTATTTTACATACACATCACCTAAACTCATTTCTTTTTTATTTAAAGTTAGTAATTCACGCAATTTACGCAAATTAAAACAATCCTATGGCGCTTCAAATGGTGCCCGTTGCTAGGGAAAAATTACAATATCTCGCTTTTTTAGTAACCGATTGGCATTATAAAAATAGTTTTGTATAGCTTAATAATTTGCATTTATTTTCTTAATATGTTATTTTGCTCTAAAGTTATCGGTTAAGTTGTTAAAAAATATAAACGGAATTATTTTTTGTAAAATTTTAATATCCTCTTGAATATTTTTGAAACCATCATCTTACCACGATTGTGTGTAAGGATAATATTGTAGTACTCTTTATTCTGCGTAGTTTGATATCCCACACATCATTCCAAGTGCAATACACTCGGTTTTAAATGCAAATTTCAAAACGCGGCGGCGGCCATGTTGATGACGTCATAGCTGGAGAACCGAGCACTTTAGATATTGTCTCCCGGTTTTTTATATTCAGAATAACATACTTAACAACATACTTAAAGATGGTACTGGTTTCCGGAAATGAACCTTTTTTCAGTTAAGGGAAGGGACTATTATATCGTTTAGGTTCGCTAGTGTAAAATTGTAAAATTTATTAAAGTAGATACTTAGGATCTGATATCGTAGAAACTTAATAATTAAACCTGGCATATTTCGTGGCATTTATTGGTGGGATTTACTACGACAGTAGGTATACTTCGATCAACTAAAAACTTAATTTAATTCCAAAACGCAAGGTGGCAAACAAGTGTCAGGCGCTGGCGTAATTAACAGCCTTCCCCTCTGGATTCTGACCGGGTCAGACGTGTTTGCTGAATAACTCCACATTATTCCAATTTTTATATAACAATAGTAAATTTAAAATAAAAAATAGTATACTTAAAATTAGGAGTACATAAAATACTGAATATCGCAGTCCCACTTGCCTACTGTTGGACGCACAATAACACGCATAAAAGTAGAAATTACTACAAGTTCGACAGCCAATACCTACTACAAATAGTCAAGTGAGTTAGATACATGCTACAATTATTGCTTTCTTACTTGCACCCGACGGAAAACAGCGGAGGTCAACTTTTACTGGAAGTTAAGCCAAGTTGTATGAAATCGTCGAAATGACCAGTTTATCTAGAACCCCGCTGTATCCATAATCTTTGCCTCTGCTTAATACTGGTTGCAGTGGTACACCGCTTTACTTTGCTATGCCATTGTGACGCAGACCACCGACTACTCCCGTAGCAAAGCAAGAAGATCCCTCCGCCGCCGCCGCAACCTCAACCCCCGCGCTGGCCCCGTCGCCGGCTACACTACAACACGCCGGCTCGGCCTCAGCGCTGGATATCTTTACTACAAGAAACAAGCGCAAATTTGTTAGCGATGAGGAGAATACAATGCGGACTCTTATGGACGATATGCGAAAAATGTGGACGGGTTTTACCGAATTACAAAATAAAAATTTGACTTGCATCCAAAATACAGTAGACACAATTAAAGACCAGAACGTCGAAATATTTAAATCTCTAGATTTCCTGAGTCAAAAATATAACGATATGTGCGAAGAGTTTAATAACTATAAAACAGAACGCAAGGAAATATACAAATATATTGAGCCGCTGGAAAACCGAGTAGAACAGCTGAAAAAAAGGAACCGTTCCATGGAAATTGAGATTCGCAATTTTCCTAAGGTATTAAAATCGGAAAAGAAAGAAGATTTGCATTTCTGCATCTCTTTTCGGAAAATCTTTTCCATTGTGAGTGTCGACATTGGCGAGACTGAAATAAAACATACACAAAACCAACACAAAAAATTAGGCTAGTAAACCGATAATGGCTGAATTTACCACAACCAACTGCAAAGACAGACTTCTCACAGCATACTTTTAATAGACAACATTTCAAGACAAAATACAAAATAGGTACTCAACACCTAGAAATTGAAGGGGAGGCAAATCGCATTTTCATTTCGGAATCCCTTACATTTAAAACCAAAAAACTCTTCAGATGCGCTAGAGACTTTGCTGCAGAAAATAAATACAAATTTTGTTGAACATCTCATGGAGTAGTGGAAGAAGGAGTCATCGGTCCTAAAGATCTCGTGTGTAAAAGATCTGCATCCCATAGAGCAAGTTACTAAATGACTAGATTTAATATATATCATCCTCCTAATGTTAATTTTAATCATTTCTTGTAATAATTAGTTTATTGATAATTCCTCATTTTCATAATCTTATGGTAATTTACAATTTTACTTCAAATACCTACACACATTCACATTATACAAAAATCACAATTTATTATACAATAAAATCACTAATACAAAACACCCTTTATACAACTCTAACATTGGTTAACTTCATATCATATCGGATGAGACGAACATGTACACACACACGTAGACAGGACGTATGTATTTATACTATCTGCAATCCCTTTTAAGACTCAGTCGAGCGTTTTAGTAACACATTCGATGATTTGCAAAATGACCTAAACGACGACTTGGACATAATATCAATAGCTCAGTCGTCCAAAATGAGTGATATAGAAAGTTTCAAACACTGTGTGCCTGAAAATCATAACTCCTACTTAAAAATAATAACACAAAATATAAGAAGTGTTAACGTAACTTTTCGGGACTACAAGCAATGTTGCAGAGAAGTGGTACTGAATGGGACATTGTTGCCTCAACGGAATATTGGTTACCTTCAACACCTCAAATACCCATACTTGACAACTACAAACATTTTAAAACAACATCTAACAGAACTCAGAATAAAGGGATTATAATCTATATTAAAACCTCATATGAATCCGAATTCGAAGAACCCAATTTGCAGGATGCTAACAATTCTCTATAATAAATCAATAAACTCGAATTCAATTATTATAGTAATTTATAGGCTACCGAGTGTAAGGGACATAACCAACTTCCTTGATTCCTTAAACATACTTTTGCTAAAATATTCGAACTATCAAAACATAAATTTAACTGAACTATTGATATTTCTGAAAATTATTCCGACCCGCGCTCGCATAACTATATGAACCTCCTAGCTTTACACGATATGCTACCAGCACACACCATACCTACACATACGCGAACGTGTCTGGACCACGTTATTTTAAAGACCAGTCTCTCAGCATATTGCAATGTTGCAGACACATATTACTGACAATAATGCTGTGCTTTTCTTCTTATGTCTCAAAGTACGTCAAAATAAGTTTCCTAGGTCTGGAAAACGTACAGACTACCATAAGCTAGGAGAACACATGAAGAACATCAAATTCGACAACGTTTTTGCATGCAACGAGGTAAATGAGGCAGCAAATGTTTTTATTTAACTTTGTTGTAACGCAATAAATACCTATACCACAAATGTCCCAATACCAGGAGTTTCGTTTGGACCGCCACGTTGTAAAGACGTGCGCGCCCGCCCGCACGTGTTTCGGCCGCGAGCGACCGGCGACCCTTGGAAGGCCACAAAAAGTTTACAACGCCGCCTTTGTTCGAGTACCATATTGTGTGGCGTTTCTTAATTTTTAAAGTGAAGTTCGATGTTTTAGCAAATCTTATTTGCATAAAATTAGTTTTAGTGGTAGAGTTGATAGTGAAAATAAGTGAAATATGTGACTTCAATGGAGCCGCGTCGAGCATCCACAATATCCAGACCTGTCCCGCACCTACAAGGCCAAAGGCGGCCGATCTGAAATCAACTACTTACACGTATCCTGGTAAGACCGTTCCTATTATATCTACCAAAGTGTTAACATAAGTAGGTACCACAATAAGTAGAATACACGTAGCAACAATTTAATATAACTACAATATCTGTGTACCTGGTCTACACTGTTCAAAGACCCAAACTAGTGGTTATAATGTAACATACCTAATTATATACAGTTTTTACCGCATTTACCGTTTTTATCTTAGTTAGACTAACGTCGACAAAATAAAAAGAAAGCTACGGCTACGCTGCTGCGACAGAAAATCGAGAGACAACATAAGAAGAAAGTTACGGCTACGCTGCTGCTACGACAGGACATCGAGGGACAACATAAGAAGAAAGTGGTGGCTACGCTGCTGCTGCGACAAGACATCAAGAAACAACATAAGAAGAAAGTTACGGCTACGCTGCTGCTACAACAGGACATCGAGGGACAATATAAGAAGAAAGTGGTGGCTACGCTGCTGCTGCGACAGGACATCAAGAAACAACATAAGAAGAAACTTGTGGCTATGCTGCTGCTGCGACAGGACATCGAAGGACAACATAGGAAGAAAGTTATGACTACGATGCGACAGAACATCAAGGGACAACATAAGAAGAAACTTCTAGCTACGCTGCTGCTGCGACAGGACATCGAAGGACAACATAGGAAGAAAGTTATGGCTACGCTGCGACAGGCCATTAAGGGCAACATAAGAAGAAACTTGTGGCTACGCTGCTGCTGCTACAAGACATCGAGGGAGTACAAATAAAGAAAGTTGCGGCTACGCTGATTCTGCGACAGGACCTCGAGATACAACAAAGGAAGAAAGTTACGGCTACGCTGCTGCTGCGACAGGATATCAAGGGACAACATAAGAAGGATAGCTGGATGTTACGGGTATGCTGCTTACATCGCGTCGCGTTGCACGTCGGAAAATTAAGAAGAATAGCGTTGCAATAAGATTTAGATGTATAACATAAGAAGAATAGCCGAAAATTACGGGCAAGCTGCTTGCGACATGATGTCAGTAGAAAATATAAGACGAATAGCTGAAGGTTACGGGTACGCAGATTACGACGGGACATCAAAAGACAGCAAATCACGACGATCAAACTAGCAGAGCTCTCCGAGGGATCAATTACAGCAGTCAATATCCTTTCTTTATATATAACACACTAAGTATATTATCTATCCTCCTTCACACTGACTCGATGCTAGTATTCTTGTCGGCTCCAAATCCTTTCGCTCCCATCCTGATATACAGGGTGTTTCATAATACATGTATAAAGCCGAAAGGGTGTTAAAGTATAGCTTGCAAAGAGTACACTGGCGACTTCATATTATCCAGACATTGAATTTTAATTTTTATAAAAAATCTTCGTTTTTAAAGAAAAATAACCATATCGACTACGTTGATGCGCAGCTCTATTTCAAGTTGATGATCCTAGATGGAGAAGTTTAACCTTTTAAATTAAAATTACAGTATTTTTTTGTACAAAACCCTCAAACCAAAAAATACAAAACGGCTAATTTAGATCTCCTTAATATCCCATTGCTCCTAGTACTATGAACTTGAGTGACCTTTTACAACTGATTTCTAGAGATGCGGTCTTTCGTTTTCAAAATGTCGATTATCGACATTGAAAAGGTAAAAGTTCGATAGTCATTTTCTCGCTTACTATTCCACGCACGAAAAAAATAATTGTACCTATCGTTTTAATACGTTTAGCACTCCATCCAGTTCACGGCTTTATACATGTATTATGAAACACCCTGTATATATATATATATATATATATATATATATATATACGCACTAGTATCTCGTGTTGATGGTAGCGCAAATAAGAGGAGGACGAGGTGTGGTATCGTTTAAAATCAACAGCTCCCACGACTGATACGGTATCCGGAGCAAACCAGCTCTTTGGGTGAGACCCGTGACATCCGCTGGGCTTGGTTGCTCAAAATACAAGTACAGACGACGGAACCACCGATGACGGCGACACCATACCTGGTTCTTGTTGATATGACCTACATTCACCCTTGCAGAAGCATTTCTGGCTGGTGTTGTACCTTCTTAACAGAACTTGTTCATCACTCAGGTCCATAAATAAAGTAAACACCTTATTTTTTAACATAGGCAAAGAGATTGCGTGAGGGTTCAATTCAATCAGGCGTTAGCACATCTCATTCCACCGCCACTTCTTCTAGTAACAGTTTTGTTCCTCTCCCGCCGGATGAAGAGGAAATGGAAAGCGTAATTATGGGTTTGAAAACTGTATGTGTAGGTCGTGATGACGTTTCATCAAAATTTCTAAAACCCTTCAAAAATATATTGTGCCCACCTTCGGCTTCTGTAATTTGGCCTTTAAAACTAGTAAATTCCCCTATCATTACCACCACACATAAATCCCTAAAAACCCTAAAAATCGGTAAACAACTACAGGCCAATATCTATCCTCCCTATTGTCTCCAAAATAATTGAAAAAAAAAACAATTTGCTCCCTGCTTCTCAGTAACACTTCCGAAAGGGAAAGTCTACTGCAGAGGCAGTCCACGAATTAATAAATTTATTTGTATCAAGCCTGGATGGAGGAAGGAAGGTAGAGGTTTTATTCATCGATTTCGCCAAAGCGCTTGACACGGTGTCTGTTCCACTACTTCTTAAAAAGTTTAATGAATTAGGAATACGAGACTTACAGCACGATCTTCTAGCTGATTATCTCAGGGATAGGTGTCAACGTGTTAGGATAGGTAATCTTGTGAGTGATGACCTACCTCTGTCATATGGGGTACCCCAGGGAAGTATCCTAGACCCCACTTTTTTCTTAATGTTTATTAAATTTCGCATGACAAAATAATTACTAACGCTGACGACACGGCTCTGCTTTATGCAGCTGACACATGGGAGGAAGTTTTTAAATATGCTCAGATAGGATTTGATACAGTATCGAATTGGATACATGCTTATAAACTATCCTTAAATATTGAAAAAACGCAATACGTAACGTTCACATTGTCCCTCTACAAAATATCTAAACCAAACCCTCAGCACAAATTACTGCGCCTTCCTGTCCCGATATTAAAGTTTCATCATATTCCTGTCCTACGATTCAATGCACCCTTACAATAAAATATCTTGGTATTCGATTTACACTCAGTTTCAAAGAACATATTTATTGACGTCGCGAGCCCGTAAACTGATTTATATATTTAAGAAGAATCTGAGACACGTAGCAGACGAGTCTGTTATTATGTCAATCGGTGCATTCTTATTGCATATCTTCAAGGGGGGGAGTACCCAAGACTACGTTGCTGGGACTGGAGCACGCACAGAGAGCTATTTTCAAAACAAGCTACTCGCTGCCATATTTATTTCCGACTGCCGAACTTTACCAACGAGCTAAAGTTTTGATAGTTCAATTGTCAATTGTATGTACTACATACCACGCTCCGCAAACACTCGGAAATTGAATACGACCCTTCAGTACCCGTAAGACTGCTCTCGCACACAGGGTTTATCACTTTAAAGGGGCAATAAAGCGCTGACTATATATTCCCTCTCTAAATTCGAAACCAAGACTCGTTTATTGAGGTTTCTCATAGAAGGACGGATGGACGGAGGACTACGAAACGACTGAGGCTCTTCTATGTGTTTCAACACACACTAACACACATACACACGTACACACACATGCACACAAACGTATTTGATATTTTAAAGAATTATTTTAAATATAGTGAATTATTTTAATGGTTTGCTTGATTATTAATATTTGTGTCTATTTGTGTTTCTTTGTTTTTAATACTGAAATGTGTTTCAAAATTTCCTATTAATACCATAAAGTAAGCAATTTTATTCTGGTTATATTCCATTGGGCCGAAGGCCTGGTGATCTGTAAGATAGGTATTTATTACCTAGTGCGAACACCAGTCTCTCACACAGGTTCTACTGTATATTAAATTGAAATGTTACTGTCTAGATAATTATGATGCCTATGTGATGAGAAAATAAAATATTTTATTATTATTATTTATTATAGCGGTCGTGTGACGGAATGTTTTGACAGGCGGTTTCCTATTGGTCGGGCGAGTTTCGCCGTACGATCATAGTCGCACAATCGTTGTCAATGAGGACAGTACCTTATAGTAAACAATTACGTTTGCAATACCATTTGCAGTATCTCTAGTACGTTGACAGTAAAAAGGCACCGCCACAGCCGAAGCCCAGGTTCCCGCATTGGATCGACTAAATAGATCAAAAGAATCATTCGAATAGCCGACGTCGTCAATAGAGGCACTCCCAAAGATAATCTGTTTAGTTACCTTTTAGCTCCTTTCAATATGCCGTTAGCCATTTCCGTGGTATTGATTCGGTAGGTAAAGCGTATACGTTCCATTCCTGCGACAGCTCCCTCTAAGTCATCTATGTCGGGATATTTATCCTTATCTATTTGGAAAGCTGAAATTAAATTAGACCTATGTTATTTATCACACTCAAGAGCGTCGGTTGCTTAATGGTTAAGGGGTCTGACCCGAAAGCGAGAGGTACCTACTGAGTAGTACCGAGTTAGATTCTCGGTGCCGCCATATACCAATGACAGAAAACTGAGTTATGCAGCATTATACTATTACGGTGGGAGGAAACATCACGATGAAACGTGCATTTTCAGGTGACTGAATGTGTAACCTAGATCCCCTGTTAACAGGGTCCGGCCCGGAGGTCAATTCAATTTAATTATTTCTTGAATTATTTCAATTTAATATTTGTACAACATGATATTACAGAGCCAAGACAATTAACATTCAAAATAAAAAAGAGAGCGTCACAAACAATAACAAAAACAAATTACTCAAATATAATTATTATATGTCAAAGCAATAAATCAAAATTCATTGAAAGTAGTAAGGAATATTAAATGAATTAAATCACTTATGTCACTTATTTGAAATTTACATTCAAGTTTCGACAATTATTTTTGAAATACATTTTAAATGCATCAATATTGTAAAATACATGATTACATAAAAAATATTCAGCAAATCTTTAAATTTATGAACAGGCATATTTTTAACTACATCTGGCAGCATATTGTAGATTTCTATGGACATTTTGTGGCTATTTCTCGCGAAACATGTAGACACGAGATTATCGGGAAAACGTGTGAAAAACCTGCATACATCAGAATTCACCTTAAATAAATCTGGGTTATTTTCTACAAATACCTACGCATAATTCAAGATGCCGTGCCACCTCAGAATGGTCTGGTGCCCACCCCAGGATGTACCAATACGAAATTCTGGGCATACATAAAAAAAACACCTAAACATAATTTAAATGAAATACAAACGAAATCCACAATTTTTTTTGCAAACGAGTGTTGGTATATATTGTATAGTGGCGAACTTTTGTTTTTTTCATCTTGTATCGCATTTTTTAAACAAAACGTCGAATTCTGAAAGGATTTCTTAGCCATTTCAAATGACAACCACATTTCATTATAATTAAATTAAATTACAATGAAAATTTTTCAGTCCACCAGTGTATGATATAGTCAAATGTTTCCCCGATGGACGGCGAGTAATATTTGCTGACCCAAAAAGGAGGGAGGGGGGGGGGGGGATCGCCCACGGTTTTATAAGCGAAAAATTCCAAAATTTTATTAATTTAACAGTTTTGTTGTTTTCGAACAAAAATTTCGAGCTCGCATCTCTCGCTCATTCATTTGCTACAGTTTTTTCATACTATTTACAAATCTTTCAAAACATTAAATTCCGAGCTCGCTCCGCTGGCTCATATATTATTTTAACAATCACCCCAGCTTATAAAAACCAACTTTTAACATTATAAGTTTTGTGCTTGCTCCGATAGCTCATTCAATAATTTATATTACTTTTATTGTCTTTTATTCGATCAGCATCACACATCATAGCATCTAAGCTAAAAAATCAAAAATTTCGTGCTCGCTCCGGTCGCTCATTCATTCATTAATCACACCAACTTTTACGACTGAAAATAAACGAGCTCGCTCATACATTCAATAATCATCTGAGGCTTTTATAATCTAAAATGTCACAAATTTTAAGCTCACTCCGCTCGCTCTTTCTTTCATTTATTACCCCAACGTTTATGACTTGAAACGTCAAAACATTGATCACTCCAGCTTTTAAGACCCAAAATATCAAAAATTTCTTGCTTGCTCCGCTCGCTCATTCGTTGTTCTCCCCCAGTTGCAAAACCCAATATTTCTGAGCGCGCTCCGCTCGCTCATTCATTTATTGATTACCCTGTTAAAAAGGCCAAATTTTTGCTCGCTCATGATTGATACAGTTGCCCCCCCACACCCCTCAACCAAATTCTGGATCCGCGCCTGAGCACTTTGGACGTTTCGTTGAAATTTAGTTGGCTGAAAAGTGCCATAGAGCGAGTGCCTCCACTCGCGCAATCTCTTATTTATCACCACAGCATTTAAGACCTGAAAGGTCAAAACTATTGAGTTCGCTTCGGTGGCTCATTCATTGATCACCCCAGCTTTTAAGACCCAAAATGACAAACATTTCTAGTTCGCTCCGACGCTAATACATTCGTTGTTGTCCTCTAAGTTTTAAAATCCAAAATTTTCGACCTCGCTCCGCTCGCTTATTCATTTATTGATCACCCCACCAAAAGGCAAAATTGTTTTTAACTCGAGCGCTTGCTCATGATGACCTATATTTTTTTACTTCTTCCCCCCTAAACCAAATCCTGTAAAAACCAACATATCAAAAATTCAAAAATAAATTTATAGAGCTCGACTATGGCATGTGACAACTGAAAACTAACGCCTAACTTAAAAACTGGATCCGCGTTGGGTAGCTATAATTGTGCTGATTCGTGCTCACTGACTGTACATTGGCGATCGACTCGGCTTCATCGGCCATCTCAGGGGCCGGGCCCCCCCTGGAAAATAGCCCTAGATACGCCAATGCCGAAGTGCAATTCGTAATCGGCATTCCACTGTGTATTATAGACAGATTTTGAGCCTCCCCGTTTTTATTATAAAACTGTATTAAACACAAACGTACACGTTTTTGATAAGTTAGCTGAGAGATTGTTATAATCAGATGCAGTCCCTCCACTGTATTTACCTGATCTGCCAAATCCTAATTAATGGTCCAGCCGGACCTCGGCCCTTCTTGCGCGGGAGCACGGGATATTGACGTCAAGATGATTTACTTATCACCTAATGTTTAACAGATGAATAGGTACAACACATGAATTTGGTCGTATTTTTTATATATTATAATTATAGTGGTACTTACGGCGATGGCATCATCACAGCCCGTAACAGTCCACTGCAGGACGTAGGGCCTCACCCACGAAAGGGGAGGTTATTGCCATAATCTCCACGCTTGGCAGGCGGGTTGGAGATCGCAGTGTTTCAATATAACAATGGAAAATGCTACTGCCCATTTTCCAGACTACGGAGACTCTTGATGTTTTGCCTCGAAAACATTAGTCGCCTTGTACGACACCCACGAGTGTAAGGGGTTGGTGCTATTCTACTCTGCCGAACACCACACGGCCATGGCATATGAGCCGAATTTCGACAAAAAACTGCTAATCTATGTTCAAGCCTGTTGTTTGGCGCACGCAAGCTAGATGCTCAAACAATCATTTCGACCCGCAGATTTTTTATATTTTCCTTATGACAGGAGTGATGACGTCATAATTTTTTAATTGTGGTTTTTTCGCTGAAACTTATCGAGTGTAACTCCAAAAATTGCCATTTGGTTTAAATTAAATCAAAAATAAAATCAGCCTATTTTTATTTGATAATCCACTCGTTTGGTACAGTTATGCCAAACGGCTAGCTTGGACATAGATTTGTAGTTTTATTGGGCGTACACCAAGCGTACACATATTATTATGACTTATATTTAGGTACACAATATCGGCTTTACCTGTAGTGTTACGGATTTGTGACTCGACTAAGTCCAGGTCGAAGGTCAGTCTCTTAACGAGGGTGAAAACATTGATAGGGTTATCCAGGTAGGTCTTTACATCTTCATCTTCTAACGATTTGGTTCGTTCTTTCTTAAGGAGCTTCACGTAGCTAAGAAAATAATGGACATTGGTGTTTTTCATCAGCAAAAAGAAAACATTGAGCGCGACAACGATATTAATGATCCTGAAAGGGGCGTCAGTTGTCTTCTGTATTGGACAGTTTCTCTATTGGCGACATGTTAGTTCCCTTTTACGCCACATACAGCATTATCGTTGTCACGCTCAATTGTTTTGTCTTGTTCAATTGAAATGAGTTTATGCCCAAAGAAAAGCCCTGGAGATCTTTAGAACATACTTTATTTATTAGTGAACATGTCACTGGTCGGTTGCCTTCCAAGTCACAGATACCTACATAACAATTTGCCGAATGTCTTTGGGACAACATTGCAAACATCAAATTTAAATACAGTGTCCGTTAAAGCCTCCGTCTAATCTCAACTGCAACCAGGTCTTCCTGGTTCCTGGGTTTCTCAACAATTCCAAGATTAGAAATCCGTCATCACGAACGGATATTTAATATTATTCCTGTACCTGGTTTGGGTGTCCACAGACCACGTTTTAGAAACCTCTTACATAATTGGTAGCATAATGATAATTGATAACATAATGAAAAAATATATTTTGTAAAGAGATATATAATACTTACTTTTCAAGCGCCCTTAATGTTTTATACTCCTGATGAATAAAGTACGTAATTTTATTTATTAATTTATCTTGTATTTCAAGAAGATTCTTCAAATGAGACCTTGATGAATGGTAGTAATCTCCACACACGGAATTCACAATCAAAACTAGGACGCAGTGTGTATTATATAAGGAATGATAAATACTTGGCATGTTTTTATCGAAACGTGTGCAATTCTATAATTTTATTGATATAAAAAAACTTTTGAAACATAACATGCTACCAGTGCATGTGAAGTATAACTGAGAGTAAACTGTATTCAGATTATTGCATTCCTAACTTCGGTTGTATTACGAATGCCTGTCTAAAATCGCATAAACATCGTACCAACGGCCTCTAACAATAAACGCACAACTGCAAGTTTAACGAAAAAAAAGGTATTTTTGTTGCTTATGTCCAGAAAAGGTGAAAGTGTCCAAAGAGTTGAAAATTCGTACATTGACAGGCTAGGTTATTGACTAGTAACAGGTCAAAGTAGGACGAATTCCCATCTACTGGACGTCTTTGGTTTACCACTTTATGACAAAAAACGCTCGCCTCGATTCGAACGGTTTTAATGAATTGAATGACCCATTCAATATTATTTTTATTACATAGGCAATACCAAAAGAGTACAGTTCGAAAATAGTGATAATCAGCGTCCTGCAGCATAATATCGAACTTTTAATGCCGAAAATAAACATTGAAAACCGCTGGAATCGAGGCGAGCGATTCAAATTCAAAAATGTTTAAGTTGATATGTGGTACATGCCTAATTTCTAAGCATAAGGTTAGGATCAAGTAGGGCAAAATAGTAATTGAAGTAAATTCATGAAACTATTCTAAGCTATTCTTTTTTACTTTTTAGTGCACAATTGCAGTAGGTTCCATTTTTGTTAATTTTTTAAGTGAATAGCTGTGTTTCACATTACCCAACAATCGTCAGATTGGCGTTAATATCTCGGTTGTGCTCTCGTTAGCGAGGGCCCGAGGTCCGCCTTGACCATGATCCAGGATTTGGCAGATCAGGTAATTACAGTGGAGCGACTGCCATCTGACCTCCGTGACTCTGCTACCAGGCCTGTACAGTTTGGATCATGGTTACACATTCAGTCGCCTAAATGTGCAGGTTTCATCACGATGTTATCCCTCACCGTAAGAGCATCGGTTAGTGTTCAACTAATGTACATAACTCAGAAAAGAGTCATTGGTACATGGCCGGTGTGGGATTCAAACCCAGTACCTCTCGCTTGCGAGTCGAATACCCTAACCGCTCGGCCATCGAGGTTCGCATATCTAATATTAATCAAAAAGTGTATAAGATTCGGTTTGAAATCGCCTTTTGCAGACCTTTTTTTGATCCCATTCCATCGGTTTTAGAAAAAAAATTGTCGAAAGTAACATTAAGGCACCTAAAATCAGCCATGTTGAATTTTTAAAATTCCTAATTAAGTCACTCGCGCGGCCAAGACGAATCTAACAACACCTCATATGTTGACAACAAAGTGACACCAAAATGGCGACATTTAGTTCCAGTTTTGACCACCGCATCAGCCAAGTTTGTGGCACTCCGTTCGTGGCCGTCCATGGTCGTCCGTCGTGCGTGAGAAACCGCCGAATCGCGAACCGTGGAACCTCGCGTCAGTGACAAATGTAGGCATCGAGTGTTTTTCACAATAATAAAAATTGTTCTTCAAAAGGAAATTGATGTATGAAACTATGGACGCATCAAGATGGAATTCATGCAGACATGTAGGTATTATTCCAGTAATAAAGGATTTAGAAAAATCCCACGTAGGTAGAGAAATGGAAAATGGAAAAAAACTGAACATGCGGGCAAAAACTTTCAAAAATAAAAAACACACCAAAGGTTAGCCTTAGTAAACAAATCTAAAGTAAAATATTTCTAAAATTTTAAATTTGACGATAATTTATTTTCTACTTACAGCGTTTTCGTGGCCTACCAAAACCTAAAAAGAGAATAACACCTTAGAGCAAACAAAGAAACTCTATAACATTATCTGCAGAGGCAATATGAAGATACCACCGGTTGTAGTCAAAGTGTGAGTCTGTTGTTTTTTAATCGGAGAGAGCGCGCCACTGGCCTGTAGTAAACATCGGCACTGTATTTAAATTAGTTTTTTAAGTAATTTTAAGTAAAATATGTTTATAACTATAATTTATTTTAGTTCAAAGTTATTATTTGTGATAATTGATGCACGGGCGCTTGGTGAAAGTGAAGTCAAACCAACTCCTTCGAAGGACAGTGAAACTCACTTAAAAATCCGGCTATTCTACTCTGCCGGTGGTGTCCGGCAGAGTAGAATAGCACCAACCCCTTACACTTGCAGGTGTCATACAAGGCGACTCATGTTTTCAAGACAAAAGATCTAGAATCTCCGTAGGCTGGAAAATGGGCAGCAGCGTTTTTCATTGTTATATTTACAACACTGCGATCTCCAACCCGCCTGCCAAGCGTGGAGATTATGGCAATAATAAAAATGATGAGACAGACAGAGATATTTTTTTTAATATGCGATTCAGAGTTAGCGTGGTATGTTAATAGTGAATGTGTTCTACCGACATTTAAACACAATCCATAACAAATTATTCTTTAATAATTCACGGGATGAACATATAACCCATATTTTGATTGATGGTGAGCGGTCGCATTAACGCACTTCGTCGAGCGACAGACTACGTTCGTAACAGTCCATGGTTCGAGTAGTGCTGGTATCATTTTTTTCCCTTGTAACCACTTAATCTCTTCTTCTGTGAGCCAAGGAGTGGTTGCGAATTATTCATGCAGTGCTGCTTTCGATAACGAATATAATACAGTGAACGATGTCGTCGCAGAGGATTTAATTGTTAACGGTTCGTGTTGTGCGCGGCTGCTGAGTGGCACGGCATTATTTTCTGTCGGGTCTCCGGTTCGATCCTCCTCCATCACTCTTTCTTTTTATTGTTTTTTTTTTATATTACTTTTATATTCTAATAGGTATTGAACTAGGAATTTTGTTTTTAGGACTACAAATTACGTTTCACTTTCACTTAAGTTTCAGTTTAATTCAATTCATTTATTGCGTTCATTTATTGCGTTTCCATGTGTTAGTAAATACAAGTTCTTAAATATATATATTAGTACAAGACATGGAACCCTGGTCGGGTATAGCAAAAATTTATTACATAATAATAATAGAGAGGATGCAGTATTTGAAATTAAATATTAAATCAATTAAATACAAAATTCTCAATTATAAAATAATGGCAAATCAAATAAATCAATTGTCACAAATATAATAAATAATACAAAATTTATTATATTTGTGTTGTGTATATGTTTAATTTTTTTATAATTTTTAATTTGGTACCTACATGAATTTTTATTTAATATAAGTATTTTTAATTGACTAGTGTGAGTAATGTATTTGAATGATTTTAGTTATTGACTATAGATTTTTATATATTATTATAAAGGAATTAATTTTTATTTTGAATAGAAATTATTTTAATAATATCGACAATTAAAGATTTTAATTATTATACTTGTACTATAACATGCATGATAATCTTTTTTTTTGGAAACGGAAAAAAGAAACCAACAAATACTAATTAACGCTGTAGGTACATTTTTACTTTTGCATATATCCATGTTCACTTAGCAATAAATACTGGAATACAAAATGAAAGCAATATATGGTTTATGGTTATTTTTTCTTTAATTCGATTATTTTTAAACTTGGTCAGGTTTTATATGTCAATGCGTTCTGCTTGCCGGGGTCTAGTCGACGGTTTGTTGTGCCCCGCGGGCTCAGTGTTCATATGTCGCATATGCACTAGGATGCTCATTCATATGTTCCACAGCCCGCGCCGGGACTGGATTCGGAGCCAAGGTCGGATAATTTGGTTGGCCTTGAGTCTAGTGTTTCGATTTTAAAACACATTCCAAAGGGGGCGAGAAACTTGGTGGCTGGAAAGTTGAAGACGATTATTGACAGATGCCTTCACTCGAATCATCATCATCATCTCGGCCCATAACAGACCACTGCAGGGCCTCTCTCACAAAATTGGAGGTTATTGCCAAATCAAATCCATGGTGGATCACTAATTTTAATTAAAGATTATCTAAAATACAAAGAACGCAAAGATATAGGTACTATAAGTGAAGTAATTGTTATTTTAGTTTTCCATATAATGTAGTGTAGTAGTAATGTTTACGTGTGTGTGTGTGTGTGTGTGTGTGTGTGTGTGTGTGTGTGTGTGTGTGTGTGTGTGTGTGTGTGCGTGTGCGTGTGCGTGTGTGTGTGTGTGTGTGTGTGTGCGTTTGTGTGTGTGTGTATGTGTGTGTGTGTGTGTGTATGTGTCTGTGTGTGTAATGTGTATAGGTTAAAGGTTATGTACTTTTTTTATTAGGTATAAGTACTATTTTTCAAATTTAAACCATACTATGTGTATATGTAGGTACAGATAATTTGAAATATTTATTTTAATTTGTCCTCTAGAAATTCCTTTATACTGTAATAACATTTAGTTTTTAATAATTACTTTAGGTGATGGGTAAATTTATTATTATCTCAGTTTAAAATAGAATCTGTACTTGTTGTACAGTGTGAATCGTCAATAGAATTATAAGAAATGTCAGATTGTAAAATATTATAAGCTAGTAAACTAGCAAAATTAAATTTTTCCTTAATAGGAATATACAAATAATGTCCGTAATAAACTACATGTCTTATAAATCTATTTATGTCAAAGAGCGATATTTTGTTACTATGACTCGTCAGTTTATGGAGTAAATTATTTAAATAAATTATTCTATTATTTTGATTGTAACTAAAAGTGTTCGAATATGGCAATGTACAGAACAAGATTTTACCTACATTCTGTATACAATTTAAAATGTCAAATAGACCAATAATACCATGTCTCTTGTAAAATAAGCTGTCTCCCAAGGCCACAATTAAAGTGTCAGCACTGTTGTATTTATATTGGTTAATTTTTATGCTTAAAGTTGGTAGTGATATGCCTGGGTAGCAGAAATTTATAACGCCATTACTGGCGTATTTAGACTCCATAGGCCCGAGATTACACGACCCAAAATGTCACTAAATATTATTGTTCTACCACGTATAGAATGCAGATCACTGGTAGTGGGAGTACCAGGCGGGGATAAGCGTATATTTGCCGTTGGTACTACCGTCACGCACTCGCTCTCGTCCACCGATTTATTAACATATACCGAGGTGTTTAATAAAGTACAGTCACAACGAGTTGAATTTTTCTTCATTATATTTAATGTCCGTGTTGGCCGTGTGGTGTCCGGCAGAGTAGAATAGCACAACCCCTTACACTCTTGGGTGTCGTACAAGGCGACTAATGTTTTCGAGGCAAAAGATCAAGAGTCTCCGTAGTCTGGAAAATGGGCAGCAGCATTTTCCATTATTATATTTTATCACTGCGATCTCCAACCCGCCTGCCAAGCGTGGAGATTATGGCAATAACCTCCCCTTTCGTGGGAGAGGCCCTAAGTCCTGCAGTGGATTGTTACGGGCTGTGATGATGATTTAATGTCACTAAATAATTGGGTCTGAGTACTCGCTAATAAATTTTTGAGACACGCTATATTGGTATAGAGTATCTTATAGCTCGCTCTTTAAAGCACTGAGCTTCAGTTGTAAAGCAGTCCTGCTTGTATTATTATATTAGACGGGACTTGGACCACTGACCGGCAATATTATCCACGTATGGTTCGGGAAGCGATTGAAATTAAAAAGTACAAAACTTTCAATCGGGAAGATGGATATAAGCTTTCGGCGTCGTGGAATCCAAAATAAATAACCGTAAGACACAAGAGTTATCGCCGGACGCATCCGTGGATATCGTGAGTGTTGTGTGTCGTGCAGTTCCGAATCAACAACAAATTGACAATTTTATGTGAGGGTAGGAGTCTACTAGCACATCACCGCAGCTGTCACCTCCCACGGCAGTCGTCTCGTGACCACGGTGGGTGTAACCCTACCGAAACGTCGGGAAAACAAATCATAAAGGTACGTCGCGTCTAAGTCCCGTCTAATATAATAATATGTGTAAAGAACGCGAGTTTAGTTTGAAACAGTCCTGCTTGTACCTATTCTGGTTTCTACAAATAATATCGGTACAGTTTTGTAGCTCTTGCTTTGTGATAGAGATGCTTTTCTTTAATTGTAGACTTAATAATAGGCGCCATAGCTTGGGTACACTTCCCAGGCATGCACTAAGCAAGATGTTGTTTCCAGAGGGCCTAGTGTGAGTTCCGCTTCGATTTTACTTAACTATCGCGTTTGCGTTTACGTGAATATTAGTATAGAAAAATATATAGCGCCGCCTAGTGGTACGTAAATGAAGTTTTTTTCTTCATACTAATTTCGACGTAAACGCAAACGCGATAGTTAAGTAAAATCGAAGCGGAACTCACACTAGGCCCTCTGGTGCATACTAGTGGCTCTCCCACCAAATTCAAATTCAAAATTTATTTATTGATTAGGACAATAAATATCTCTTTGAATCGTCAAAAAGGGGTAGAAAAGTAGGAAGGAAACACACAGTGACACGCTGACCGCCCTATGGCCGCAGCAAACCCACACCACGCCGACCACGACCGGACCGTGCTCGACAATGCCAGGCAGAGCCGGACCGCGCTCGATATATTATATAGGTATGGTAACGATCACTATGTACCATGAGCTCGCCACCGTACAATTTATTTATATATCATATGTTTATAGTTGATAGACTTAGAAATGAATACGCATATCATACTAAGAGCAGTGTGTGGTTAAAATATAGTTTGCTTATCATGATTTCTTTTAACAAATACTTAACCAAATTTTGGTTTTGTAATAAACTTAAACAATTTATTTTGACGATAAGAGAAATATTTTACTTCAAAAGCACTTAATAAATTTACGCTATTGATTAGTTGAACGACAAGCAAAATACCGTGAATGTCTTAAATGTTTGGCGTCAAGTTATGGGATCCAAGAAAAAATACTCACAAGTGATAGTGATGTGAATATACAAATACGTTTCAACGAAATATCGAAATATATAATTGAATAAATGCACACCTAAATTAAACGAGTCTAGAATTTAATTTTAATCTACTTGTTTGATGACTCAAATTGATTTGCTTCATAGAAATTAAATATCTCTATACTCAGTCAGATGAAACATTACATCGAGTTTATAGTACCTAAAATGTATTTATATTGTTTACTTATAACTCCCTGCATTATTAATTTTGGTCTAAAGGAATTCCACATCGAATCCATTTGCTTACGTATTTTTGTTTGCGTTGTTTAAATTTAATCGACTTGGTAAATAAATAAAACGTCGTATGTATATCACTAGCTGTTGTAACATTTAACTAGTTTCAGATTATCAGGAACATTCAGTAAAATTTATGGATGTGCGAAAGTTGTAAGAGCAGTCGCTTAGACCTCATAAAATTTGAAATGTTTAATTTTTTGTTTGTTTGAAATATTGAACGGTTGGAATTTTGAAGATAAGAATTCAAAGCAAGGTGGCCAGAGTAGTAGAAACGGTACAGTCAGCCGCTGGGTCGCGTCGCGTGAACATCATCGTATCCATTTCCGTAACTAAGAAACCCCAGGCTTTTCCAAATTTCCTCGAAAAATTCATTTGTTAAATTAATTTGGGCTTTTTTATTTTGTTATTTTTAGCTTTGTGTCGCTTCTTTCGTTCTCTATCTATTTCTTTATCTCCGTAGTGTCAGTGATTTGGTTTGTTTTACATTTGTCTTTGTTTTTAAGTTTCGAAAGCGTAAGTTATATTCTCATTACTTTTATGGTAGTTAAGAGTAATTATTAGGGCTCTTAGAGATTTCAACGTAAGTGTGAAAGGTGATTGAACACAATTTTTTGGGGAAAAGATTACCAATTTAAATATCATCAGTACTCACCCTCACTGAATAAAAAATTATAAAACTAACCTGGTGTGTCCCAGGATGTGACATCGAATACACTCTAAGAGAATGAGTCCGGCACGAATCCCGACTTGGTCTTCGATGGCCGGCCATTATAGGTTTGCCGCCGAATTCTGGAACGATTTTGCCCCTGTTCCGTTTAATACCCTTTGTGCTTTTTAAAGCTTTAATGACATTTTCCTACGGACATGAATCTCGAGTTTGGATCGAAACATGGTCCGAGTCGTTAGCGTCCCTCACACTAGGCACACAACTTACACACGCGAAGTAAACAAAATTTAAATAATAGTCGCTCCTTTGACTCGTGAGTCGATAGGTAGGACCATAATAATGCCTGACGAGATAATCGGAATATGTGTGACGGTTTGAGCGAAGTAGACAATAGGTCACTGGTTCGTTTGATGTCCGAAGGCTTTGCTGGTTGACTGAGATATGAGGTGTGATGGGAGTCTCAGTTCCTTATCGATTAGGTAGGTTTTCCGAGACCTAATGGCCTCTATTCTATATTATTTAAGTGAGGATAACGTTAGGGTTTCGAAATCATAGGGTTAGAGTGGCCACAGAAGAAAGAAGAATCCGTTGCTGTTTCGAGTGCTGTCAAAGCTAAGTCGCATGTTTATTTTATACTTTGATTGATTTTTTGTACGGATTTTATAAATTGTTTGATTATTTTTATTTACAGATACATACATTTAAATCATCTTATTTACGGTGATTTATGTTTCATTCGTTTAATTTTTAAGGTTTTTGATATTTGACTTTACTTTTATTTATATGAACTAAATTTTATTCATTTGCGAATATCTTCCTAATATTCGTGCGGTTGAATTGCAGAGTATTGCTATAAACTTACATGTTCTTTGTGACGTTTTTCAAAATGTGTACACAACATAATGGGTCTGAAAATTTAAATCAATAACTAGACGATCACTCGCTTACGGCCAAATCACAATATGTGAAATGATATTTATTATGTTATGTCTACTCTTTATAGGTAGATACTCGTATGTGTGTATTTATACAGACAGATAGGTATTAGGGTGACTGAGAAGTTACAGTATCGGAGAGTCGGATAGTGTACAAGGCACTTGTGTGCGCACAAGGCAGTGATCCGACGAGCCAAGAGGCGCATCCACGGAAATAGAGTACCCACTGGGGCGCGTAGTCAGCAGAAGGTCCAGCAAGGAGCTTGTATGGTCCTCAACATCTGGTATTCTAGTTGGAGAGTGAATCAGTTGTGAGAGACCATAGACCAGAGCAAATTCGTGAGCAGACCTTCCCGCATAGTTAGTGGACCAAGAACCGAGCCACTCCGTATTGTGGCCATTAAAATCTCCTAAAACCACTAACTCGGCGGAAGGATACTGCTCCAAAAACTTTATCAGTCGTCATCTTCAGGTGCTCAAAGAGTCGCTTTGCGTCCAAATCATGCGTAAATACGGGTGTGGCCCCCGTAATTTACACGAACCCACATTAGCGACAGGTCCCTGTCTTCAAGGCCGTGTAGACGGCGGCAACAGATATCCTCCCGAATGAACATACACACGACGCACAGGATTATGCTCGAGCTTGTACCCGGGGAATGTTAGGTATTAGTCTAAGAGCCCATGAGGGCCAGACCTTCCTATTGTCCGTAAGTATGAAAGTTTTTCCATGTGTGTCCCCAACACAGGTAAGAATGATCCCTACCCATGAAACCTGGATCGTGGTTCCTTTGGCAGGTAACAGGTAACAAAGGTGTATAAAATCTTATCTCCAATTTCTTAAGTTCGCAAGCTCAATTTTTTTGTATTTTATTCGTAACAGCATTAATACTCACGATGCTCATTGCCAGACACATAGTATGGTTACAACCCTCCGCCGGACACCCCTAAACTATAATTCTCTGTAATTATACTTACCTTATATTAGGAAAGCTGAATTTTATAAATGTTATTCAGAGAATTATTAAACTGAGTTTTCTCAGTAGCCAGACAGTTTTTTGGGTTCTATAATCCTGCCAGACGCATAAAAAGTGTCTCATATGCAACAACTGGTGCGAGTGAGACAGAGCGCTCAGTTCATTGCAATGTTATGCTAAACATATACTATCGTTTATTCCAAATTGTTTAGTGATTTTTTTTTATAATTCATCAAGAAATTTAATAAAATAAAATTATTACAGTCAGAATAATAAATTTTTTAATCTATAATCAGTAAAAATTTTCTAATATTCACATTTAATCAGTAAGTTTTTTCTAATATTCACATTTTTAAACTCGTGATATCTCTCGAATGGAATGTCTGAATTGCATAATTCAAAAAGTTATATAAAGGTATTGAAGCAGTCGTGAATATGAAGTAATTGATTTTGATAAGGATTAATAGCAAAGTACCAATAAATAGCGTTTTTTAGCGGCGGCATTTCAATTAAATTTTGAAAATAAAAGAACACATGCATACATGTGACATAACTATAATAAGTAGTTAGACATATACTGTCGTGACACTTTTTATAGATAATGATGTGTTCTGCAAAGTCGTAGTACATGATTTTGTTCTATCATCAATAGTTTTCGCAGCACACGCGAACAAAGGAATTTTTTGGGTATTTTTTTACACCTTGGGTTACATTATTGGAGTTTTATTAATGAACCGTAATTTTTTAGAAAATTACGCTCCCGCTCCGGCCATGTACCAATGACTGTTTTTTGAGTTATGTACATTAGTTGAAAACTAACCGATGCTCTTACGGTGAGGGAAAACATCGTGATGAAACCTGCACATTCAGGCGACTGGATGTGTAACCATGATCCAATCTGGTCAGTTTCCCTTGTTAGCAGGGTCATGGAGGTCAGACGGCAGTCGCTCCACTGTAATTACCTGACCTGCCAAATCCTGGATCATGGTCAAGGCGGACCCCGGGCCCTCGTGCGCGAGAGCACAACCGAGACATTAACGCCAAGATGGTCACCCGGGGATAGTGTAGCTTCCCAACGGTGAAAGAATTTTTGAAATAGGACCAGTAGTTTCGAAGCCTATTCAATAAAAACAAACAAACAAACAAACAAAAAATCAAACATTTCCTTTTTATAATATTAGTATAGACGACAGCTGATGCGCAGTAAAAGATCGCACCGAACCGAGCGCTCTGTCTCACTCGCACCAGTTGTTGTATATGAGCCCCACTCTCGCAACTATTACACTTTTAATGCGTCTGGCAGGATTATAGAACCCAAAAAACTGTCTGGCTACTGAGAAAACTCAGTTTAATAATTCTCTGAATAACATTTATAAAATTCAGCTTACCTAATATAAGGTAAGTATAATTACAGAGAATTATAGTTTAGGGGTGTCCGGCGGAGGGTTGTAACCATACTATGTGTCTGGCAATGAGCATCGTGAGTATTAATGCTGTTACGAATAAAATACAAAAAAATTGAGCTTGCTAACTTAAGAAATTGGAGATAAGATTTTATACACCTTTGTTACCTGTTACCTGCCAAAGGAACCACGATCCAGGTTTCATGGGTGGGGATCATTCTAACCTGTGTTGGGGACACACATGGAAAAACTTTCATACTTACGGACAATAGGAAGGTCTGGCCCTCATGGGCTCTTGCTCTATATGATGTCTCAGCCGGGCAGGATATTTGTGTCTCCAACCGAAAAAGAAGCGCCGGCTGCGCAGACTCAAGGTGTTCATGGACTGCGTAGATGTTGCTGTGAAGACCCCTGATATTGCAAAAGTCCACCTTCAGAGTGGATGGAGTTGCCGCTGTTAAAACAATTTTCTTTTTTTTTTGGCCATGTTTGGGGATATTTAAAAGTTTCAATGGGAAACGTTGCTCTGGCAGCAAGGGCATTTTCCATGACTGCCACGGAGACTGGCAAGTATGCGGTCTGCTAGCGCGGCGGGCGGAAGGGCCCCTAGTCCCCCCGTGACGTAACATCCGAGTCCACTCTGGTCTCCTCCTCCGGCACGAACATTATGCCAGACCATCTCACGTGGGACACTGTCGAAGGCCCTCTGCAAGTCCAGGAATGCGAAATGCAACGATTGATTCCTACTGCAGTGGGACTCCTGAAGGACCCAGAGAGCAAAGATTGGATCCATTGTGCTGCAGCTCGGCCTGAAGCCGTATTGACATTCCGACAAGGAGGATTCCTGGCGAAGTCTCTGGTTTATAATATGTTTGAAATTCTTCAATGTGGCTCATGAGCTTGATACCTCTATAGTTGCCGCACTCTTGCACACTGCCCTATCCTTTATAGATTGGCGTAATAATATTTACACGTCAGGTATAAACCGCGTAGCTATGATCCTGTTGAATAGTTCAGTGAGCAAGAGTACGCCCCGGGTCCCCATAGTTTTCCATGTTTCCATGGGTATTCCGTCATGGCTAATAGCTTTTCCGTTCTTCATACGGGCCAGAGATCTCTCCATCTCGTCAGGGGTAATCGGGCTTATCATGCCAAGATTTGCAGGACGTGGTTATTGGCATCGTTTGACAGTTCCTTGAAATGACAGCACCAACGGTCTTTAATGAGCAGTTTTCCAATAGGTATCTAAAGCATTCCCAACCACTCACTAGATGGCGCCCCGACAATTTTGGTAATTGATAATCGCTTGAAATAGGTTCTTAGCAAAGAGGATATAAACACTGGGTACGTTGTGTTGCATAATATTGCATTTGTCAACAGTTTTCAACCATTTTAGAGGTAGTAATAAAAATTTAACATAGTGCTAACTTATATAAATATTTTTTTATACATTTCGTTCAACCTTTATCAGTTATGTTTATATTAATAAACAATTTATTTTTAAGTTTAGTATTAGTTGGTTGCACGAAATCACTGCCACCATCATACAGATTAAAAAAGATTACCAAAATTGTAGGAGCGCCATCTATTGATGCTTTTTGAAACCAACTGACAATACCTACTGGAAAACTCCTCATAGATACATATTACTTGTAGAAGACGAGTTTTAATTAGTGTTAGGCGATCGGACCCCGGATCGGATCGAAACTGAACAACAGCACAACTGACCTCAAATTAGAGGTGCGCGGATCCGTTATATTAATAACATAACGTAACGTTATGCTATAAAAAAATATTATGTTATTTTTAACGTTATAATATAACACCCTAACATAATTTTACGGTCGGCGTTTTTCAGTTTGTATTATTGTTTACAGTTGATTTAGTACCTTGGGGAACAAAATCGTATATAAAAATGTATTATTTATCAATATATTTGTATTACCACGAACAAACATTAGTTTTGCGACTTTCGACGACATTAATTGCATAGATAACAGAATATAACAGAAAAAATAACACAACAATATTATGGTGATCTTGTGTTATAATATATTAGTAGCAGAAAATATTATGTATCAATATTAGGTGTTATAAGTATATTTTTATATTTTTATAAAGCGGATACTACACACACGATATATATCGTGATACGTATCGTGATCCATATCGAGTAATATTTTGGATCGCAAGTCGACCCTACACATACGATAAGAATCGTCGATATTTTCATTAGTCTGTGCATTCTTTCATTCATTTTGATGGCTGAATAGACTAAGTTGCCAATGCCTAGACTAAAAAAAAAACATTTTTGCCGCGTCGCTGGTGTATATTTACGATTTTTACGTATTTTTACCAAAATGACTGATAAAGCTAGCGTTGCTATAGTATTAGCATTAGGATTAAAAAGACGCGTGAAGAGAATAAAATTAGTAAAATTATGAGGATGAGGATATTGTTGACTTTTTATACTTTTATAGAAACTGTCCAGGTCCATAGTGGCCACAGTAGCTTGAAAATAAACACAAACAATGAAAATAAATTTGAAATTACGTTATTTATCGACTAGGTACTAGACGCTCGATATATATCGCACGATAGTTGATACGGATCGTAGATTTCTGGATTTTCGGAAATCCTGTGATCCGTATCACGATTCGTGATACTCTAGGCTACACACTCGATAAATATCGTGATCCTGCGTGAATCACGATATATATCGTGTGTAGTATCCGCTTAATATACCCGTTATCTAATATAACGAACACCTCTACCTCAAATAATACGCGTACTTTAAAAGTATTATTTGAGGTCAGTGAACAGCATAGATAGGAACGCAAAAATATACCTATTAATTCCATTCTTCCACTCAAAATGACGGGTCACGTCACGTCACGTCCATCTGTCATTATGACATTTAATTGACTTTTGATGGACCACGAATTCGTGTATAATTTTTGCCAAAAAAATTTATTTCGTATAGTAGAATATAATTCCAGTTAACAAAAATTGTCACAGACAAAGATGTTATGGAGGAGATTTCCGACAATTGTAAGAGGAAGCCATCCTGGCAAAATTGTGTTCATTGTCCAAGCCTACTGTTTAGTTCTACTACAGAGTTTGAAAGGTGATACATCAGTTCCTAATCCAGTATTTGCTTTCCTAATTGATGGATTTAATTTCGGTTAATTACCATTCGATAATGAGTTTTTATTTTATCGGTAGCATATGCAGTAGTTTTGCAACATCTAAACAGATGCCCTTGTAACTTTCAGACATATTCTAGAGAAACACAGTATAAAAGAAGGTTCCCTAATTCTATGTCAATATGGTCAAAACGGGATATGTTCTGCTCTGCAATTTGGAGACCTGCGTAAAGCAGGCTTTCGATACCATGTACGGGAATACCATCTCTATGAGAAGAATGAATCCGAAAATTGGACATTTTATTCATCATCACAAAATTTACCTGCTGTATTGAATGATCCTAATAGAGGTAAGCAAAGTAATTTCTTTACTAAGACCTGGGGAGATAGTTTTGTAGAAAGAATAGACATATACCCCAGTCCTTACCTGCCTGAGATCACCTTATTGCACTTTGAAGCATACTGTAAAAAGACTGCTAAGCGATTCCGCAGACACTGCAGACTAAAAGAAAATGTGGTGACAAAAGCAAGAACACCAATTGTTGAGAATATTTGTGAAGTCCCAGAAATTTTTTATGAACAATCATTGGCATTGAATGACCCAACTGTATTCAAAAAAGTTTTTCCAAACTTAAGTGATTGTCAAGAAACTAGTGTTGCTATAAGATCTCTACAAGAAACTTTAAGCACATATCTTGATGTAATAGAAATGAAAATATCAAAGCAAGTAGCTCAAAAATCTGATGCATTTTTTCATGCCATGCTTTCTCATGATACAATTATGGAACAAATGGCAAAGGCTGTGAAAACTGTGCGCCAAACACGAAATAATATAACAGATGTTAAACAAAATTTAAGTCAAAGCCCTTTAAAATTAATAAGCTTGAAAAAAATTAATCTAAATCTTAGCACTGTTCATGATCTTCTAAAGCTTATGGGCACAGTACAACAAACTCAGCCAATGATACAACTTCTTTTAAGTACTTCAGACTATGTTGCTGCTCTAGATTTGATAAGTTCAACACAGAAAGTTCTATCTACTCGACTTTCTGGTATTCAGGCTTTTCGACATTTGTCACCTCAGTTAACTGAAATGAGAAGACTTATACATAAAATGTTAAGTAATGAATTCCAACGATTTATTGTTAATGATTTGAATAGACCATTGCAAGACCAAACTGATATACCAGATAGAGACAACATTGTGTCAATAATTTCTGGAATATTAAGGTTAAAGGAGTTTGATTTCATAGATACATTTAAAGCAGAAGCAATGACTACAATTCAGGCTACTATTAAACAGTGCGTCATTGAAATAATCTCGGAGAGAGAAGGTAACACCGAGATAGTACTAAGAGGATCTAATGCTGATAACACATGGCTCTTGTGCAATGAGGGAATAACATTTTTACAGAAAGTCTCACCAAACTTGATTAATTTATTTAAAAGGATATTATCATTAAATAATTTAATTGTTGAAATAAGCCAAATGGAAGACATAACAAGTAATGAGAGTGAAGAATTGTGGTCTGCGGAAGAACTGGCATCTATTGATGAAAAGTTAAAAAAAATGATTGTGTCTCTTTCAGACTATTGCAATGAAAGATGTGCTAATCTCATAGTAACAAAAAATGACAAAGAGAATGTATATTCAGATTTAACAGAATTATCAAAACTATCTGAATTAATAGAGAACTTTTCAAACAACTGTGAAACAATAACAGGTCACAGCAGTAATGCTCTTAAACTTGCCCTTAGAAGCTTTGCAATGAAAAATATACAAAATCTACATTCAGATCGTAGATCAAAACTGACAACTGCCCTCAATACTGAAAGATGGAAAGTTGCCGAAGTGCCAGGTGAATTACAAGGAGTCATCAATCAAATATGTGAAGCAGGGGAAATACCCATTACTCTCAACCATGAATCAAACACAAATGGAAAATATTTAGTTATCAATAAAGAAAACTATGCTGTTGTTGCTACTGTTCAACTACTAATCAAAATTTTACTGGAGTACTGTGATGCAACTAGACAATCTCCTGTAATAGTTCAGTACATTGTTCATTGTATGTTGGAATTAATTAGATTATTTAATTCTCGCTGCTGTCAGTTAGTGTTGGGTGCTGGTGCAATACAGAGTGCAGGTCTGAAAACAATTTCTACTTCTAATTTAGCACTAGTATCAAGGTGCTTGCAAATTGTACTATGGTTGTTACCACTTATCAGGGCACAGATAGAAAAACTAAATTATAAAGAATTATCTCTTAATGGTTTCAGTTCTATTGAAAGTGATTTAATGAGTCATAAGCAAGAGATAGAAAATAAGATTTGTCTAATAGTAAGTAATATGTTAGTCTCTCAGTTGTCTACATGGGATGCTAAACCCCCTGTACCATCTCAAACATTCCGAAATATTTCCAAACACTTAGTAAAATTGCATGAGGCATTAATTGATATTTTACCTATAGAACAAATAAGATCTATATACAAAAGAGTACATGATAACTTTAAAGATAAACTTAGAGAACAGTTGGTAAAAATGAACATAGTAGCAAATGGCAGTCCACAACATGGAGTAGTGACATCAGAGCTTACTTTTTACCTCCAAACCCTTAAAACACTTAGAATCATTAATGAAAATGATTCAGAAGATAATATACTTTACGATGTTTGGCTAACTTAAATTATAAAAGGTATTATTTTCCTTTAATCTTGATTGTAAGGAATGTACTAAGTCATAATTTTACTTGCACAGCTTTGAACATATACTTTACATATACTTGCATGCAACATATTTCTCATGAAAATTGTATTGATAATGGTGTGAGCATTTGACTTTGTAACCCATTGTAATGTACTAAATGTAAAAGACGTTATTGCATATTAGTACATAAGTTAAAATTTAAATGCATTTATAAACATTATCAGTACCTATTTAAAATACATCATATAAAATATATAAAAAATAATAGAAAATGTAGATATACCTAGAATAAAAAGTTATGTTACATGTACTGATTGCAAGTTATTAAGAGAGACTAAGTATTATAATATTTAAATTGTTTTTGTTCTATAGATATTTGTATATAATATCAAAGTTAATGTAACAAAATGGTGTTAACTAAAATTTTAAAAGACCGACGAAAAATAAAATAAACTTTCGATACAATAACAGTGGTTTATTTGGTTTGATTGAACTCACATAAACTAATCCATCCAAAGCCAATCCAACACAATTGGTTACAGAAACCTACCTATATGTTTTATATTTTGGTAAGTAATGAATAGTGTTGGTACTGTTGACTTATTAGGTAATTTCCTTCAACCGAATGGAATGACCATCAAATATAACTTATACATACATACTACATTATAAAATAAACCCATGATAAACTAAATTCCTATTTTGTGGGTTACAAAAATAGAACAGGAATTTAAGTTATTTGCAAGTGTAAAATTATATACAAGTGGATTAACATAATAGATAACAAACACAATCTGCTTATCACATGAACCATGCTATAAAATATAATTTATATGTACCTAAGTATATGCAATACATACAGTACACTTTATACCATTTTATTTACAGTAAATGTTTTTGTTACTAGCCATATTTCTGCTATGTATCATAGAAATATGATGCCATTGGATATCTAATAACAAAGGCCATAGAAGTACACAACATTTGAAATATTAGAATACAGGTAGTTAATCTAACTTCAGCCATGGGCCCTAATTTAATGAGAAAGAAATTAATTAATGTCAAATTATTCATTGTAATGTTATCCTCATCTTCTGTTACATCAACTAATCGCAAAATTGTAAAAGCTTGAATTATCAATTTACTTAAAAAATTAATTTCTTTCTTTGAAATAACAGTTTTGCTCGGATACAGTAAGTCAGTTTCTCCACTGTATTTTGGGAGCCTATGTCGGGGGCACGGTATGATATGAAAAAGCTGAGGGACAGAATATATAAAATTGATGACTTGTGGAATGAAAAATAACAAAACTGTCTTACTGAAATGACTTAGTATACCCACTACTGCAAATGTCATGCCAGATACGTAGCAAAATGTGTCACCAATGAACACTTGAGATGGGTACCTGGAAATAATGATGCATAAAGAATATAGAAATAATGTTACATAAAAAACTGATTAATTGACAAGTCACAGCAATCATATATAACATTGCTTATAACTTTTGTTTTTCTTTTAACTACATATTCTTATGAGACAGCTCACAAGCAAGTTGTAATTCTGTTTTGGTTTGTGCAGGCTACTTCAAATGGAAGAACTGCAAGACAAGCATTGTTGCTTGTTAGCAGAAATAGATAAAACAGCATTAACTATCCAGGTGACTTGACAAAATTGTACAGATGGGTATAAGAAAGAACTATAATAAAAGGTTTTATTTAATAACTAAATTACTTACCAGTTATATTTGAGTAGTGCAAGAGCAGTTGCAAGATAGGGTATCATAATGTACAAGGAAAACATATGAGCTTTGTATTGGTCTCCTCTTAATTCAATTATATCAAAAAGAACAATAGAGAGGCCAATTACAACTGACTGACCAACTTCCAAACCATTAATACCAGCTAAAATGTTGATTGCATTCGTACAAAATACTGCTAACATGCCCATGTAAATATAGTAAAGAAAACCTGGAAACAACAAAATTTAATATTAATATACTACCAAAATATGACCACATTTTGAAACATTGTCAAATATTGATAACTTGGATAAGGAGATAAAATGAATATTTTATAAACTTTACTAACCAATATTCACAGATACACCAAGCCAATGTCTCAGAGGTATTGGAACAATAAATGTAGTAGAGTTAAAATTAACGTAGTAAACCATTAACAGAGGCAATGACGCCACTGTAGGAAGTAATAACTTATATCTCCATCTCAAGTCTAACACGTCATCAGCAAATCCGAGGAGAAGCATACAACAAATTGATAATAACCCAGCCAAATATTCTGCAAACTAAAGACATGTAGGTGTAGTACTTATTTTAATAATGATGTTAAAATGTTTAAAATATATGTTTACTTCATTCTTTATTGATTTTGGATACTTTACCTCATTATGGGGAAAATGTTCTCTATCCATAAGCCCATTACCAAAGACTATTGGAATAAACAGAAAATTTGTTACTAGAAAGATACATCCTGAAACAACTCCTATTGCTTCAGGTCTGAAAAGTTAACAATAGTTTAGAATATAATATAACAAAATGTGACATATTATTGGGAATAGACGTAATGATGACTAACATTTTATCTTTACTGGTCTTGCATAGGTCAACTCCGTATAAACCTGCTTTGATAAATAAATCTCCAAGTTTTACTATCAATTCAGCAGTAATGATGTACGATATTACAGATAATGTCAACAATATAAATACTGCCCACATGATTAGTTATTGAAGAAGTTCACTTTGATGACTATTCACACTCACACATATTATTTAACATAATATTTAATTTATATTTCGTAAACATAACAATACATAAGTAACCTACAAAAGTGGCCAACAATGAACAACAAATGGAACAAACGTCAAACCAAACACCAACAAGGAACGGAAATGTCAATCATATCAATCAACTTTTTTAAAGCTTTGACCTCTAAGGCGAATACTACACACACGATATATATCGTGATACGTATCGTGATCCATATCGAGTAATATTTTGGATCGCAAGTCGACCCTACACACACGATAAGAATCGTCGATATTTTCATTAGGCTGTTCATTCTTTCATTCATTTTGATGGCTTTGAAATTACGTTATTTATCTGTCAGTTTGACAGAAATGTCGTGATAAATATCGACTAGATACTAGACGCTCGATATATATCGCACGATACTTGATACGGATCGTAGATTTCTGGATTTTCGGAAATCCTGTGATCCGTATCACGATTCGTGATACTCTAGGCTACACACTCGATAAATATCGTGATCCTGCGTGAATCACGATATATATCGTGTGTGTAGTATCCGCTTAAGAGAACATTGGAATTAATAGGTATTTTTCTAGATGGTGATCGTAAGTCGGTACATAGAACAATGTCACTGTCATTAAATTTTTTGTTGGTTGGTGGCAGACATTGACAGTGACGGAGATCTTGGAGGAGTTGGAGGACCTCAGTGATGCCAGACCGTGGGCAATTGCCCACGCCATGGGCAAATTTAGGATTTTTTTGGAAAAGTCTTGGCACCGGCAAAATATGGGATTTTGGAAAAATAGCCACTTCAGCTACATTTGATACTCGCACGTATAGAGTCGGCGGTTTGCGGTTCACAACAGACTAACTTCACGTTGGTGACATGGACAAAATTTCTTTAAAATTCGAATTTTCGATTTATAATTATTAATCAACAGCCACTTCGGTTACATAATATGAAAATGGGCGATTTTGTGTCGGAACGGAAAAGGCAATTTTAAAAACCTGTGTGGGCAAGAGTTCTGAACACGTCTGGCAACGCTGTTGTGAGCAATAAATAAATCGTTAATGTTTTAACGTTTTTTTATATAAATAAGCGATTTTCTTTGAAAAACATGAAAATGGGCGATTTCATGACGGAAAGGGCAATTTTAACAATCTGTGTGGGCAAAACTTCTGAACTCGTCTGGCAACACTGGAAGTTCCTTGTTTTGTATTGTTGAATCGTTTTGAATTTGGATGATTTAACTAATTTATATGGCACCGTGACCGTGTATGTAGAATAGTGTTAGACATAATCTTCGGAATGTGTACAAAAGTCTTACAGTGTTAGTGTTCTGTTATCATAAGAAAGGAATTATTCTGCATACCAGCCGCAGAACGCCTACTTTCTGCTGAACGCCTGAACATAGGTTTACTGTGTTGGTATCTAGAGTGTAATCTTGAAAAATGAGTTCTATGGATGAAATAGAGGAAGAAGCGAAAGCTGCAGCAGAAAAGATGGTGATGAATATGATGCAAAGACCTGGACAACTTGAAAAGGTATGACTACCTTTTAGTAGTCTTTCAGTAGAATTATATGATAAAAGTGAAAGACTTCTTCTGTAATATTTAACACTTTGTGTTGTCACTTCATGATGGAACTCCATTATTATGAATTAAATCACTTTTTGTAAAGTGGAACTAGTGTACAAAAAGTGATTTAATTCTTCTGTAATGTTTATATTATTTATCAGGTGGAACAATATAAGAAAAGGATAACTCATAAGAAGGCTTCAATAGAGGCGCAGCTTAAATCAGCAGTGCAAGGAAAACTAGATGGTGTCAGTGTTGGTCTGAAACAACTTCAAGAGTGTTTACTAGACGATGTCCAACAGATAAGTGCTAAGTGAGTCTGTAATATTATCCTCAATTCTTTACTGTAGGTACCTACGTTTTAATGTACACTTTAGAACTGTCCCCTCAGAACAGCTGGATTATGGGCTCCATATTTCAGAATATTATTTTAATTTCTGCTACAGGTCTGGGTGTTCTATGTATAATAAGTATAAGTAGTATATCAGTTAGCTAGAATCCATAGGTACAAGCTTTGCTTAGTTTGGCGCTGTGTGAATTTGTCTTTATTTATTTATTTTATTAATGTATTAAGGATTCTGTCAAATGTAGAATCAGTCAATTATAGAATTGGTCAAATGCAGAATCAGTCAAATACAAAATTGGACAACTGTAGAATCAGTCAAATGCAGAATCGGTCAAAAATAGACTGGGTTAGAGGATACCAAAGGGTGCAACTCAAAAAGACTTTGAAAAATCGAGAAAAGGCACCCGGAGGGGGTGTGATGTCAAAAATAGAATCAGTCAAATGTAGACTAACCATCAAAAATAAACATTTTAATTGGTTTTTAAAAACAGACTTTAATGCATTACAAATTCCAATTAAATTTATACAAACAATAGTAGGATGACAAATTTAAATTTACATAGAAAAAGCTTAAACTTATTTTACATTGTCAATAAAGTACATATAAAAATAAAAAAGATCATTTATAATATTGACCACCAGTGATTACTGAAGTTAATCTACAATTTTATTACACAGAATGGATGAACTGGAAGAGTTATTTAAAGGTGTGCCTCCACTAGTGGCTTCCTTGCAAGCTGTCCGAGAGGAGGATTCCCGGCACTCCCAATACGTCACCGCAATGGACAGCTTGAAACACATCTTTACTGTGCCTGAGAGTGTTGCCAAAACCAAGCAATGGATAGGAGAAGGAAAACTTTTACATGCCCATCAAGTATGCCCTACTAAAACAAGAAAAACCAACTTTAATTTAAAACTTCAAATTATATTTCATTGAATTTATTTTAATTTATTCCAGTGTTTAACTGACTTAGAAAATTCAAGAGATGATCTTTTGTATGAGCTACATAGACTGCCTAACCAATCTTCCCATGACAAGATCATGTTGAAAGCTTATTTTGAAGATGTAGAAATGGTGTCAAATCTTCTTGAGAAACAAATAAAATTGATCCTGGCCAGGACGCTGAACACAGTTCGGAAAGAGCCTACAGTAATTGTGACAGCTTTAAGGATTATAGAACGGGAAGATAAAAGGGACCAAATGGCATTGCAGGTGATATTTTATCATTATATTTACCTACTTGAATTATAATTATCAACTGAGACATCCACTGCTGGGCCCACTGCTGGGCCTCCCCAAGAGATCTCCATTAAGGCCAGGCCTGGCCTTGTTGCACCTGCGATGTTTACTAGTTCATTGGTCAAACTTGTGGGAGAACTACCCATGCTGTGTGTTCCAGTATATAATCACCACTCGAGAACTTTACTGCCCCATTGGCTATCTATTATTAAGCTATGTGTCCTGCCCACTGCCACGTAAATCTGGCAATCCTTCGAGTTGGTAACCATGGTTTTCTTGCCGATCTTCTCATTTCTGATTCATGCGTACTAACCCTTACAAAATACTTGCAGCAACAAGACCAGTCAGGTTTTATGCCTCCTGGAAGACCTAAGGCCTGGCGAACAAAAGCATTTGAGGTGTTAGAGTGTGCTGTCGCCCAACGGATCGAAGGCACGCGTGTTGACGAGCGTGAAGACAATAAACTATGGTTGATTCGTTACCTTGAGCTGACAAGACAACTTATCCTAGAGGATCTTCGCGTAGTAAAGACTCTATGTGTGCCTTGTTTTCCACCACACTATGACATAGTCAATAAATATGTCAATATGTATCATACGTGTCTATCGTCTAGTGTAAGTAACATGCAAAACAATGATTAATAAAAGTACTATAACTTATGTACTGAATAATATTATCTTCTATTTATTTACAGCTGCAAGATGTAGTCCAAACTGGTCTTGAAGGCAATGAGTATGTAACTCTTCTATCCTGGGTTCTCAACACATACCCAGGCAATGAACTGATGGGCAATTCTGAACTGAACATTGATGTATCCACATTGCCACCACTGCTGTCTGAGGAAAGCATGCAGAAATTGCAAGGGGAATACTTGCAGGTGAGTGCAGTTTTAAGTTACCGTACCAAATCTAACTTGTATTACATTTATCGGGACTGACACGCGACGTCCCTTTGCGACTTGTTTGTCTCGACGTTTTGGTAGGGTTTTGGTTTAAACCACAAAATAAAGAACGGCCTGTCCCAAGGTTACAATTCAATTCAATTCAATTCCTTTATTTGCATATAAATATGGTACATACAAGGTCTTAATTCTATGAAGTCTCACATATTTAGTCAATTTACATGACATGCAAAAACTTATTTTATATATTTATTTGTCATATATTTAACATTAAATTCTAAAAACTTCTTTATTGTGTAAAATACATACTGCATAAGCCAATAATGCAAAGCCCTTTTAAATTTATGTGGAACTACCTCTTTTATTTCGTTTGGGATTTTATTAAATATCGTTATGCACATATTGTAGCAGTTTTTTTGAAATAGCGTCGTCTTTGGTTGCGTGTTTATACAAAGTCGATGTGCGTGTCTCGTACTTCTTGGATATATGTCTTTTTCCGTTTTAAATAGTCCTCTATTACACTTAACAAAATAGCATGCCTCCAAAATATACAAGCATGCCAATGGGAGAATGTTAGCTTTTTTAAATAATGGTCTACATGATACATATGGTGCTACATTATAAATGGCTCGTATGCACTTCTTTTGCGCTAAAAATGCCTTTTGAACATCTGTGCTATTTCCCCAGATAATTAATCCGTACCGCAAGATTGATTCTACATAACCGTAGTATGCGGCTTTGCATGTATCCATACTAGAAATTCCTTTCAATTTGTAAATTGGATAGGCAAATCTATGAATCCTCTTCTGCACATTCTCTACACCCACCGCGGTCACGATTGATTGCAGTAGCGAGGCGACAGCTATGGTCATATGCGACTAGACTTACTACCCTCAAATGGATGTGGGTGTCCTACCCTCACATAGAATTATCTGTGACTCACGATGATGCGGATACGTCTGACGATAAATCTTCATTTATTTTGCACACCACTGAATCTTCCCGACTGAATGTTTTGTACGTTTTAATTTCTATCGCTTCACGAACCTTACGAGGATAATAATTCCGGTCAGTCCGACTTCAGCACCGCAACGAGCCTCTCGTTAGGTGTGTCTCCTAATACCGTTGACGAAGCCAGGTTGACTTTCTCCCGCTGGGGACTGGAGGCTTATTACGTAACGGTGTTGGCAAGAATTATCTGATTTCAATTACTGAAATTGTTTATTTTGCGATTCCGTATCATCGATTTCATGGGTTCAGTTGCTTACAAAGTTTCAATACAATAAACTCATATTCAACTAAAATCGATCATACGTAATCGCAAACGTAACGATTTCAATAATTGAAATCAGAGAATCGTTGGCAACACCGTTACGCATTAGCCTACTGGGCACTGGTTTAGTTTAGGGCTCCGGGCTACGGTATTGACGGTATTCCACATTTCCAGAAAATGGAGAGCAACTACACAGAGTGGATGGACAAGACGCTGGAGTCGGAGCGCGCGGAGTGGGCCGGCGACCGCGCGCCCGAGGTGGAGCCGCACTCCAGCGCGTACCACACGCACGCGCCCGTCATCATATTCCAGATGATCGACCAGAACTTGCAGGTGGGTGACGGGGCCCTCCAATACAGGACGATTTGAAGTTCATTCATCACGCGGGCGAAAGCGCGGGCAAAACCTACTATGTAATGAGGCAAAAGAGCGAGCAGAGGGCTTACCATGAACTCTTATAGCAGGACCTACACAGAATTGCTGTCGATTTGAACGAGACAAGCTTATGTGTCACGTATAGCGCTGTCTCGTTCTAAGCAGGGCAGTTTTGTTCAGGTCCTGCTATAAGAGTTTATGGTAAGGCCCCAGGTCGCCTAGTGATACGGGGTCACCGCCGCCCATGAAAATCCGCGTCACCAGGAGGCTCGGGAATACCGGTGTAGGAAGACCATTCCATGGTATTCTCGTTGTGATGGTATGTGATCACCGCCGCTCATGGAGCGCTTTCACAAACATGACACACCATGACATTAGTATGCGGATCGAATAAAGTTGCAATTCGATCGCTCTCTCTCGAAAGCGAGAGCGATCTTGATTTCAACGATGTCGGATTGATATACGTTTAAAAGAAAATACACGAAGACACTGACTTATTAAACGTATAGAGTAGACGAGTTCTTGAGTGGTTCAAAAGTTAGTCTCAAATTATTTTTTAATCATTTCAATTTTTACTTTCCAGGTTACTGAAACCATCAGTAAAGAGATAACATTCAAAGCACTATTGCTGAGTATTGATCAAGTGACTCGGTATGGCAACATGTACAGAGAGGGTGTTATTCAATTCAAGGTATGTATTGTCAGTGTTGTCTATTAAGCCGGCCCAGACATGTGTCATGATGTGTATACATGTTTCTAAAGCTCGACCGGAGACAGAGGTGACCTGTCAATGGTGGCGCTCAGGGATGTTAGATGCCAAGTCAGAAATTATGGCACAGACGTGTCAACATTCTGGTACTTTAGAAAAAAATATGACACGCAGTGTTACGCAGAAAGCTCCTGAAATGCTCCTTGTCTATTTTGCGTTGTCATAAGGCGCCGTGAACGGAGCGGGCGAGATAACGTCATATAGCTGGATTGATGTAAAATTATGTAACTTTTGCGTACCATAATGGAAGTACGATGGTACATGGTACGAACACCTGTAAAATGGTACGTGTACCATAATTATGGTACGTATAACATCCCTGGTGGCGCTAGTTTTGCATTTTATGTAGCAACACCGGAAGGATGTAGCATTCTATGACAGAATTCAAATGTCGCCACAACACAATGGGACATGGATAAGAAGTAACGTGACGAAAAAGAAACTAACATGCCCCGATTGTGAAATGAGGAGTTTTCCAGTAGGTATTGATAGTTTGTTTCAAAAAGCATCAATAGATGGCGCTCCTACAATTTTGGTAATCTTCTTTAAATCTGTATGATGGTGGCAGTGATTTCATGCAGCCAAGTAATACTAAACTTGAAAATAAAGTGTTTATTAATAGAAACATAACTGTTAAAGGTTGAACGAAGTGTAAAAATAAATATTTATAGAAGTTGGCACTATGTTCCATTATTATTACAACCTCTAAAATGGTTGAAAACTATTGACAAATATAATATTATCCAATACAACGTACCCAGGGTTTATATCCTGTTTGCTAAGAACCTATTTCAAGCGATTATCAATTACCAAAATTGTCGGGGCGCCATCTAGTGAGTGGTTAGGAATGCCTTAAATACCTATTGGAAAACTCCTCATTAGAATAATGACGTTTCGGAAAAAGACTTAGCGCCCTCCTTCATGGAATTATGATTCTTGTCAAATAAGTCAACATTTGACGTAGTAGACATTGTCACCAAACTTTGACAGTATAAACCGACTAATTTTAAATGGTGTACAATAACGAAGGCAGCTTTTTAAGGTTATAGACTGCTCAAAAGCGTCAAGTTATATTTCCTCTATATAGTTTATTATTGCCAATTAAATAAACTTTGTATGCCCATTTCTCCGCAATCTGTCAAAGTAACCTAAAGTCGTGGTACCCCTATAGAAATGTTTTTACAAAATTTTACTCTTTAGCAAAAGTCTTTGCAGCTTTTGCAAAGGTAGAGGACATAAGCGATGACAGTATACTTTCGAACGATACAGAACTAAGTCTTCGCATAGAGCGTGGGAGTCGTCTAGATATTTATAGTTTGCGCCCTTTCATGTACGCCAAAATACCTAAACACACATTTACAAATAGGCTCCCACACATAGTTTTTAAGCATCTTGACACAGTTCTGGGCTCGGCATTAGAACAAGTATGCACTGTTATTTCTTGTGCAAAGAGGATGATAATAGTTATCATGGTACCAGCTTGTCTACAAACCAGCAAGCACATGGACGAATGAACTTTTACTGTAGTTTGTGAATTAAAATATAAATGATATTTAATACTCTCTCACTATTTTTAAATGTTTTTTTTTGGTTCTCGCTGCCCCCAGAACGCGCACTTCTCGGACCGTTCCCGCGTGGCGTACTTCACTCACCACATGATCACGATAGTGAACAACAGCGAGCAAATGGCGCTACTCGCGCAGCAGACGCAGGCGCGGCACTGGCCGCCCGCCCGGCACGACCCACCCGCAGAGGCTAGGTTCAACAAGATGCTGGCTGTATTTCAGGTAAACTAGCCTAGGAGAACTGCTTGCCGTCCTCCAGGTAAAATGGCCTAGGAGTCATCATATCACCCGAAAGACGCCCACTGGTAGGCACTGGCCGCCCGCCCGGCACGACCCGCCCGCAGAGGCTAGGTTCAACAAGATGCTGGCTGTCTTTCAAATAAACTAGCCTAGGAGTCATCATATCAGCCGAATGCCCACTGCTGAGCCGCGCCCGGTTCAACCGGATGCTGGCTGTATTCCAGGTAAACTGGCCTAGGAGTCATCATCATCATATCAGCCGAGAGACGCCCACTGGTAGGCACTGGCCGCCTGCCAGACACGACCCGCCTGCCGAGGCACGGTTCAACAGAATGCTGGCTGTGTTCCAGGTAACCTGGCCTAGGAGAACTGCTTGCCGTCTGCCAGCTAAACTAGCCTAGAGCCATTATATCAGCCGAACGCCAGCTGCTGGGCAAAGGCCTCCCCCAGAGATCTCCACAAAGGCCGGTCCTGTGCCTTCCGCATCCAGCTGGTACCTGCGGTCTTTACCAGGTCGTCGGTCCACCTTGTGGGTCGCCAATTTTAACTTATGAAGTAATTATTACTACAATTAGACTGTAAGGGTACCGCAGGTTATCCTACGTCATCGAGTACAAGATATTACCACTTTATAGAGATAGTAGAGGTTTAGTAAAACCAAAAAACGTTGGCCTGCCCGGGCAGAACCTGGCACGTTCGGTACAGTCGGTATCTATCCAAACATTTATTTCTTGATTTTATAGTAATTTTAGTAATGTTACCATTCCATTATACATATTTCAGAAATTAAGAGATGAAGCAGCACAGTTCTTACTGGAAGAGGCTTTCTTGGATCTAGAGGTGCATTTCGACGATCTGTTCACTCCAAAGTGGCTGCCGTCGAGCATACCTGTCGACACCATCTGCGTCACACTCGAGGACTATTTCCAAGACTACAACCACTTGAGGGATAAAAACTTTGAATACGTGATAAATGATGCCCAGAACTTGGTGTACAAGAAATACATTACCGCAATGTTGTCCAAGAAAGTGACGTTCAAAACCGTGGACGAGGCGCAGCAGGCGGCGACCAAAATTGTGAAGGAGGCGAAACAGATAAAGTCGTTCTTCAGTAGAATTGCTCCATCTGGCGTCAATGTCGAGTGGCCGTATGAAGTCATCACCAAGCTTGCTGAGGTAAGAATTTATAATCATCATTTTCATCTTGGCGTTAATGTCCCGGTTGTGCTCTCGCGCACGAGGGCTCAGGGTCCGCCTTGGCCATGATCCAAGATTTGGCGGATCAGGGCAATTATAGTGGACCCAGCTACCAGGGAAACCTGACCAGATTGGATCATGGTAACACATTCGGGCGACTGAATGTGTAACCATGCAAGCAAATAGGCTTCATCACGATGAAGAGCGTCGGTTAGTATTCAAATGTACATAACTTCTAAAAGAATCATTGGTATTGTGGTCGTAGAGGTATTCGTACCCTGTACCTCTCGCTTACGAGTCGAATACCGTAACCACTCGGCCACCGTCGCTGAGGTAAGAATTAATACGGTTTTTTCCTTTTAGCTGTTGGCAGCTACTTATCTGTTCAGTAGACAAAATCTGAACTTTTAGGCGCAATGTAAAGTTGCTGTTGAAAATAAAAAAAAACAATATCGACTCGGCTGGCCGGGCCATCGCACCATCGGCACACGCTTATTATTAAGGAAATACCTTAACATGGATATTTTGAGGCGGCCAACCATCTGAGCACACGACTCGCCTGGAAGCGTTTGTTAGGACCGCGCTAGACTCTTTGATATTTGGACTAGCAGCGGCAGTGGTAATGGGAACCTCGTGCGCTGTCATAATGTTCTATATGCACACTTCTTAATTCTTTCTAAGTTTACGCTAAAGTAGTTTGCCAAAATCCTGTACCATATACGAGTATCTCACTTCCTTCCATCCTTCAATTTTCATGTCAAACCAGAGATCTGTCATTGGCTGGAATCCGAGCCGTCATTTTACGGCTGATGTTTCTGTCCAATAGCGCGGTAGTATTACAACATTTGAAGTTACTCGCAGTAACGCCATCTTGTGAAAATCGTGAACTCTCTACGTGCGGCAACGATAATCCCCAATACTCAGTACTCAGTTCTCAATCTATTTATTGCAATTAATATTTTTTTAATCTAAAATGAGGCGTAAGGCGTAACTAACATGCCACAAATAGTTCCCTATACTAGGATCCCTATCTGCGGTCGGCAACGCGTGGGTGAAGCCCCTGGTATTGCAAACGTCCATAGGCTGCAGTGACTGCTTACCATCATACAGGCCGCGAACCTGCCACCTTAGCGATATAAAAAAAAACGCCCCCCTTACGGTCATTATTATCGTTGTCGTACCTTTCAATCAATTTCGTTTTTGTCACACGATCTTCCTTCGCAGGTACTCCGTTGCCAGGACATCGAGATGCTGTCCCTTGACCTACACGGGGTGGTGGACAAGTGTCCCGACATAACCGAGGACCAGCTGGTCCGACTAGTGTGGCTGAGGGGGGACGTCCCCCGGGCCCACGCGCGGGACACAGTTGCCCACGTGGTGGCGACCAGGCAGCCTCCCCGAGCGCCTTCTAACCCCACACAGGCCATATTCAAGAGTATCACCTTCTCCGATCGCCTGCTGGGACACTGGAATGTTTAACGGGCGTATTTATAAATCTGAGTGCGAACTTGAGTTCGGTTGAGATTATGTTCATGTTAATAAATGGGTCGATCAAAAAGTAATAGGGGTCGGCCATTTTCAATGGCTTGAAGACAATAGCGAGGTCTACTGTAGAAATATTTTGAAAGTATTGATTTTCAGGAATGATTTTTTGCACAAAACCATTCATCGCGATAGTGACGCGGCTCCGGCGACTATGTATCTAATGTGTCATGAGCTTGACTTTTGGACTTATGAATTTCGCGTAATTTTAGTGACGCGGCACGATAGTAGCTCGCCGGAGCCGTTACTTACGAATGTGAACCTTTAGCCACATGTTTGTCTACAATATCAAAGGGCCACGAGACTTTGCTGACAGGTGATGGCGCACCAGTCGATTATTGTTTTTGTAAACATTGGTTTTACGGCTCTACATTCCGGGTTATTTTAAGCCAGTCATCTCAAAAACTGTCCGTATATTATTGGCCCTTGTCCGTTGTCAACCGCTATTCAACCACAGTATACAGAAACAATCAGTAAGTCATCTTCGCTACATCACTGCCACGGGGCCTATCATCAAAGCTAATAGACATTATCAATTTATTTTTAATAAACATCAAATTAATATCATTAAATATCTCCAATTTTCAATAGGTACTACCTAATATCTTATCTCGATGAGGTGCTTTGTGGTATATTAATAAAGTTGGAATTATGGGGGTTATGGGGGTCCACCACCATCTCAGAGGCCCATGCTAATCTCACATTGTGCTCGTGATCCCCCGTGGTACTGACAGACGGACGAGAGAGGCTCTGGTGAATCAGCGTTTTCCTATCGGATTTTGCGGATCCGATGGTAACCGTCGCTCGTAAAAAGCCAAAACACCGTATAAAATATGAGAGGTCAGTTCTAAAACAAAACCCCACACGGCTAGGGTTTGTGTGTTTTTTCTTGAACATACTTAGTATTTTTAAAACGCCACAATCGCGATATGCTGAGAATTTTTGTAGTTATAGTGTTCATTAGTCAATTGTTAAAATTGGTGACTACGCTGTTAAAGCCATGAAAAAAAAAAATTACACTGCACTTTGACTTTGACATTATGCACTTTGACAGTTTCTATGAAAATGACCTACTGATTGTTTTGTGTACTGTGGCTGAACTTGACATTGCCAGTCAAATTTATTACCAACAGGTGAGATGGCGGTCCAATGCCTGTTTTGCCTAATATAAAAAAAACTTTCAGCCGATCGCAAAGTCTCGTGGTCCTCACTCTATCACGAGCTTTGAACGTCATAAATACTTCCAGCCTGTCACTCATCTCAGACAGTTTCGTTGAACGGAACGAACATGCAAAATACACAGACTAACTACTAAAGGCAACATCCATCTACTCTGTTGCTACACTCGTGATTCGAAAAGAGAATATTGCGTTGCGCCATACATTGTAATAAAACATTCAAACAAACTTTAAATAACCACCCACTAGAGCGCCCTATATTTACATATTTGATAAATACCTCACGCGAAGCATGTTTTATTTATTGCGATGTTCTGTAGATCGTGAATCTGACATTACCATGTGTTTTGCAAGGAACATTGTCACACACGTTTAAAAAAATTATTAGTATTAGGTGTAGAAATATGGTATTATTATTGTTGTACCTACTTATATTGTTTATTTATTGAATATATTGTATAAATGTTAAGTATAACGGCTAAAGACATTACATAATCAATAAAATGTATATTTTCATATTAAAAATATTTTTTATTTGCACTGCACCTTTATTTTTAAGGGATTCTAAGGACTGTAAGGATAACCGAAAAAGATCACAGACAGACGAACAATAACGCCTCAAGTGACTCTATCTATCTAAACTGAACGCCACCTATTTGCCGCCCGCTTTGTCTTATTTTGATATTTACATCTTTGGATATTTTATAATATTTTGTCGGCAAGCAGGGTATCTGGCTCCACATTTTTACCAAATCATTCCTAAGGGTTTCATCATCGTCATCATTATCCTGGCGTCAACCATGTTATTTGGTTCCCTACGTAACCACCATCGAAGGCGGCAGCTTATCATGTCTGCGACTAGCGGGCCCAGCGCCATTTCGTTCGCGTGGCGTTCTACCCCTACCCTACCCTTTATTATTACCGTACTTTACCTCTATCTACCCTCTTTTTTCTTGCTATAAATCTTCCACTTGAATCACTTTTATCAATTGATGAAAACCGCATTAAATTACGTTGCGAAGTTTAAAAGACCTACGCGTACCTACATAGATACAGACGGCGAGAAGCTATTTTGTTTAATACTCAAGAGCGTCGGTGGCCGGGCGGTTGAGTATCCAACTCGTAAGTACCGGGTTCGAATCCCGCTACGGCCATGTACCAATGATTCTTTTCTGAGCTATGTACATTAGTTGAATTCTCACCGATGCTCTTACGGTGAGGGAAAACATCGTGATAAAACCTGCAAATTCAGGCAACTGAATTTGTAACCATGATCCAATCTGGTCAGGTTCCCCTGGTAGCAGGGTCACGAAGGTCAGATGGTAGTCGCTCCACTGTAATTACCTGATCGCCAAATCCTAGATCATGGTCAAGGCGGACCCCAGGCCCTCATCCTGGAGAGCACAACCGGGACATTAACGCTGAGATGACTATTTATTTATGTATAAAACAAAGACGGGAAGGGGCCTTTAGATAGATAGATGACTACTTTATTGCTAGAGTAAATAGAGAATACGGTCGGTAGCAACAAAGAAAACAACAAGCGGCCTTGTGTATTAAATAAAAGATTACCTAACTACTTAATGAAATTAAATATTGGTATCGCGTAGTGCCACCCAGGAAGACAAATCGGTACCTAGTTAACAACACGATCCACTACGAACAATGAATGGATTTACATAATCCATAGCCAGACTCACAACAACAACCTAATAAAAACGAAAGCACGCGCGGTCATGCGATTGCTACGCTAGTACAGCTAGCTAGATTTTCTTTGAACGCCTACGCGCGCCCAGGGTCACATCGCAAAGGCTGAAGGGCGGGCGGCCGCGCGCGGTAGTCATCGCAACGCGCGCGCCGCATGCGCATCGTATTGTCGCACCGTTCCTAGTTACTACCTACCGGTATTATCACGCCACGATGTATCCAGCGTTCGTTTTACTATGGACCGCGGCAGGTGAGCTATGGGTGACCGCAAGTGTCTCGAGTGCAGTTCACGAGATGTTTTGTTTTATTATAAGTAGGATAGGCCCGCTGTGAACTTGTGGGTTTTTCTTGTGATCTCGTATTTTTTACCAATAGTAAGTAAGTAGTCCTAATCTATTTTTAACCGCCGACGAAAAAAGGGTGTTGTAAGTTTGACTTGTGTATCTGTGTGTCTGTCTGTGGCGTCGTAGCTCCCGAACGGATGGACCGATTTGGATGCGATTTTCTGTATTTGAAAATCAGTTTATAATCGAAATGCTTCTTAGCTTTGTTAAATTAAAATCGCGTCAGTGGTTTTGTAAATATTTGAGTATATGTATGTAAACCGACATTTTTGTTTATTATCAAACATTGCTGTCGGTTAAGTTATGCTTAGAAACGGCAAAAAGTCACCTATAAAAGTTTCACAGTAGGTATGAAACAATGATGAAAAATGAGGTTTATTTACAATAAAATTTCTACATATTTATCTACTGTCAGTTCAACAATCCATCATACGATACAGACAGTAACATGCCGATCGATACGGTCGGTATGTACTTAGAATACGACAAATAAATCCCATGACGCCAATTTTCGTCATTGCGTCAGCGTCTCATCGTTAAACTGGAAGGTCGAGGCAACGTTCCCGAATATAAAACTACTTACTTATAAAATAACTCGCAAGGTTTCAGTTTAGATAAAATTAAGATTCCTACACATGGAAAGTTTATATTTCGTTTATTGACTAACAGTTGAAAGCTATAAGTATTGTAGAGACTTGCCGTTGTACGATGTATTTTGTTACTTTATTTTGCCTCGCGCAGAATTCAGTAGATAGTCTTGTCTACCGAATTTTCCTTCCTGTTACAAGTCTGGGTGTTCTATGTATAATATGTATGTATTTAAAAGTATATCAGTTAGCTAGCACCCTTAGTACAAGCTTTGCTTAGTTTGGGGCTAGATGGCGCTGTGTGAATTTGTCAACGATTATTTATTTATCTCAAAATTAAATTATCGTAATACTAACTTGGGAACTTTAACCAAGTCCTCTCGAGTCGTTAGCTCTAGTTTTGCCAATCATATCAGTATCTCTACATAAGTATTATAAAACTTAAACCAACGCAGCGTCTGTCTGTCTGTCTGTCTGTTCGCGATAAATTTAAAAACTACTGAATGGTTTTTCATGCGGTTTTCACCAATAGACAGAGTGATTCATGGTTTAGGTGCGTAGGTAATTAAGGTTTCTGCCCGTGCGAAGCCAGGGCGTGTCGCTAGTTAGAACTAAAACCAAAGAAATGGATGGACCTAAAGAATGGATGGATACCTATCCAAATAATAATACCCAACAATTCTTTAGCATGAATTTTCTCTGAGGAGTTCAGCCTTGGTTGTTGTTAAACAAAATGTTTTTAAGAACCTACTACCTAACCAAAATAAATAGGTAGACCTCTACTGACGACATTGATGATTATGCTTCCCACTCACGTTTAACTAAATTGTGTACCCAAGTCGTTGCACGTAAATATAATAAAACGTTTTATATTGACTACCTAAACACTACGCCATATTCTGCGCAGTTAACACATGGTGAATCTAAAGGGTCCACTACGTAATGTAACTAGTACCTACGTTAACACACACTGAGCTCATGTGGTCATTAGGTCCATTACCAAGAGCATAGTTTACAGGTTACGTCATTTGGATTTAATTAATTTCATAAACGAAGACAAACGAAACGTACTGGTGATCACTAGATGCCGCACACCGCGCCGGCAGACCGCGGGAGGTATTTTTAACATTCCCAGATAGCCTCAAGGTTGGCCAAGATAGCCGCTTATTCATGGGATATGACCTAATTTTGGTATTTCAGAAATAGTATCCATAAAGAATTCAATGGCTGCCCGTTTAATTTCTGTTTATGTTTAGGAGAGAGAGACGTTATTTGTTTCGTTTGACAAAGGAAGTACCTAATTAAATTTAAAAATAGCAACATTCAATTGTAGTTTCATTATGAAACAGACATTGTAAAAGAATCGTAGGCATTTCGTATCTAGGTGTTATCATTTCAAATTAAAAAGTCATCCGAATTGATCTTAGAGACCAAGTTCAATGTCAGGATTGTCAATAGTCAAGTTCGTTTCATAGAAATAGACAAAACAATTGAGCGCGACAAAGTAAAGTCGATGCGAGCGGCGTAAAAAGGAACTAACATGTCCACAACAGGGTAACTACAGTAGAAAACACACTGCGCCCCTCACGGTCATTACTTTAATCGTAGTTGCGCTTTATGGCGCTCAATGGCTATTTTAGTTTCTACCCGACTGGGTACGGCGTAAGAAAAGGCTCTATGTATCTACCTAGAATTTTCTATAGAAGACAAGAAATAATAGTGAAATATCTATATAAGTTCAGACTTTCGTCCAAGACCACGGGAGCACTATTTAGTCTTATACACTTTGTAGTCTACATAGTGCTCACTAAAGCTGAGGTAGAATTTTGAACGGGAAGGGTCGTTAGAGCGTCGGTACCCTAATGGCTAGCGGGTCCGATTCGTAAGCGAGAAGTACAGAGTTCGATCCCCAGGGCCATCATGTTATGTACCTATATTACATAAAAAAGAGTTTTTTATTGTATTGTACATTAATTATGTGGAATGAGGTCCCTCCCGAAGTCATTCCTTTGGACTATAACATAGGGTTCTTTAAAAGGCATTCGTTGAACACTATACGATGCTCTTAAGGGAGACGGAAAATATCAAGAGGAAAACTTCACTGAATGTGTAACCATGGTCCAATCTAATTCTGTCCTGTTATCGGGGTCACGGATGTCAGATGGCAATCATCATTATCATCATCATCATCATTATGATCTTAGCGTTAATTTAAATACCCTATAAGCTATATAAACATTCTTCTTGAAATCACTTTATCTATCGTTGAAACCCGAAATAAAATTCGTTGCGTAGTTTAAAATATCTAAGCGTAGGTACCTACATGTTTACAAAGGGACAGGCGGCTGGAAGGGACTTTGTACGACTATGCACTAGCAGGCCCGCCACGACTTCGTTCGCGTGCTGTCTCACCCTATAAACCTTTCTCTCAAATCACTCTATGTATCGTTGAAAACCGCATGAAAATCCGTTCAGTAGTTTTTAAGTTTATCGCGAACAGACAGACAGACGCGGCGTGGTTTATAATATGTAGTGATAGTGATAGGTTAGCGGAAACTAAAAAGCCAAACTGCATGAAATTGTGCACATACAGCGTGATATGGTGAGATATTGACACCATTTTATATTTTTTCAGCGATAACCTTTCCGACGGCGGTTATTTCAAGTAATGTTTCCTATGTGACCGTGAAGAAAGGCTCGGGTACCGAGCTGTCGTGCAACTTCCTGCCCACGGGCGCGCCCAGCAGCGTGAAATGGTGGTATCGGTACCTCAACGAGGGCCCTGAGAAGCAAAAGATCATATACCAGCGGCTTAACGGCTTCAGGCCCTCTTCCGTGACACTTTCCCCGTGTAAGCACTATATGCTTGTATTTTTGATACCACTAAGATACCATTAAGGATCGTAGGTACCAGCTGGATGCAGAAAGCACAGGACCGGCCTTTGTGGAGATCTGGGCGGGCCTATGCCCAGCAGTGGGCGGCTTCTGGCTGATATTATGAAGATGGCAAACAAGCTCACGGTCTGCCTGATGGTAAGCTGTTACCGCAGCCTATGGACGTTTTCAACACCCACGCGCTGCAAACCCCGTAATAGTTTGATAATATTATGATAAAAGTGTGCTATATTGGTCATTACAGTGGACAGTGTAATGATCAATTAATACATCATCAACCACGCGTTTCATACGACGTTTTTCATCATATTTACAAGAAACGGTATTGTTATTAACGTTTAAATTATTAAAACAATACAAAATATTTATACGGAAAATGGCGCGCAGTCACAAAATAAAGAACGGCCCGCCCCAAGCTGGTTCTCTATTTTGTGACGTAGTTTTCTTTATCTTCGCGCGTATGTGCCAGGTAGGCAAGGGTGCTAAAAGAAATATCAACAAAAGCGAATATTTTCGTGTTTATAACATAACTTATTACGAATTGTAAATAATTTGATAAAATTGAATGTTTATTTAATGATAAAAATTGACACTATGAAATGAAATTAAGACAGTACCTACCTACTATTTATTTATTTAAGAAAACCTGCACCTACTCTGTACTGTACTAGTCTGTACTATTTCATTCGGATTCCGGATTCGAATTTAGTTGTAATATTTACTTACAGTGAGGTACAAACAGGTTGTGGATATATGCGAGGCTAGGGAGCTGTGTCAGGCAGGACAGAGCAAAGTTGCGGACCATAGTCTCTGCCTACCCCACCTGTGAGACACATGCGTGAGCTTTATGTATGTATGTATAATGTACAAACTTAACTTACGCCCTAGGTACGTTAGAACACCTATAGTTAAAGTAGGTACACGTACGTAATATCTTGGATAATGTGCTGCATAAAAATGATACAATAACATCCAATTTACGAGTAAGTGCGATGAAAAACCCCCGCGTTCCGTTCCACACCTTTTTTTCCTAACATTACAGTAAACATAATATTACATTTTTAAACTGCGCAGTAGTTTTACGACAGAAACGCAAGCAAATTCTTGAAGAACTCCATGTTGTACTCACTGTACTCTCCAGGGAAAACCCATCTTTGTTGTTATAATGATGGTCATTGCGATGTTTAGGTTTTTACTTACGAACTTATCCCACTAAGTGGAGTCGGCTCAGACCGAAACTTATTTACTGATTTTCTATACCTACAAATACATAGACGCCACGCCTTGAATAATAAAACATTGATTTTATTTGCAGCTATATTGATGAAAGGTAACACGTTAACCTTAAACAATGCCCTGCCGAACGACACTGGCATTTACAGCTGCATGGAAGAATCGGCTACAAATGAAGAGCACCGAGTAACGTATCAAGTGGTTATCTACAGTTAGTATGAATTATCTACATTCTTTTTCACACTTAGGTAGGTATTACATATACTACTGATTGACTGGCAGATAAAGCCTTGATGGCTTTAAGTCCGCCAATTGTATTATTATTAGTGCAATAAGGTTTTTAAATAAATTAATAAATATTTTGTTACGTCAATCAGTGCCAATCAGTGGACAAACAGGCAAGTGAGCGACGATGTAAAATGGTCACCTCGTTGCCCACCTCTAAAACCCCGGAAGACGTTGCTTTCATAATCAGACTCTGATTGATAGCTATTAACTTTGGCCTTTACCTACCTACAGCTAAAACGCAACTATAGCCATGTTTGCCTACCCAACGATATGTAGCACATATGTAATTGAGAATCCGTGTACTAGGCAAGGGTACCGGGCCAAAGGTGAACGTGTCTCTGGTGGAAGACGGACCAGACGCTGACACCGAGGAGGACGCCCTGGTGACCTGCAACGCTTTGGAGGTCTCCCCGGAGCCCTACCTCATTGTGAAAATCAACAGGTGAGTTTTAGATTCCAGTATATGAACCATTCCTACCTACAGATGTTGCCGGTAAATTAATGCCCATCGGCGTAGCGTAGACTTACTAAACTTTATCTTAAACAAATTTTTTATCGATGTAAACAAACCAAACAAAAGTCATAACAAAAAAATAGAATATGAAGCTTTCGGACCATGTAAGGTCCTCCGTAAGTACGTTATAGCTTATAGTAGAAAAGTTCCATTGGTGCAGGGTCATGAGATGGACTCATACCGGTGTCTCTCGCTTCCAATGCAGACGCTCGCCACTCGGCTACCACAGTATGAATATCTAAATAATATCCATCTTCTAATAATATATAAAATTCTCGTGTCACAGTTTTCGTTGCCATACTCCTCCGAAACGGCTTGACCGATTTTGATGAAATTTTTTGTGCTTATCAGGTATCTATGAGAATCGGCCAACATCTATTTTTCATCCCCCTAAATGTTAGGGGTAGTCCACCCCTACGAAATTATTTATATGGCAAAACAACGTTTGCCGAGTCAGCTAGTTGTAAATAAATACACACTCACTCCATCCGTTGCGTATCATAAAAATCTATAGATACGTTATGGAAGACATCTAAAATGGCGAAAATACAACATAGGTATGCATACGGACCTATTAACGAACATTGCGCGAACGAAATAGCAATTAGCGAATTAGTAAAATGCTAGTGTGATACAACAGGTCGACCAATGTTTAGGACCAAGGACTAATTTTTGGCCTCCTATCCATTGACTGCGTTTAATTAGCGTACAGAGCAAAGTGACGCCCTCATTATTTTCTAGAATTCATGGTCAAGTTGCATGCTTGCTGCAATAGGTACAGCTCGAGGCCACTCAAAGGAGAAAAAAAGTGTAAACAGAGTTTCTACCACCTCTAGCTATTGCCGTGGGTGCATAATTTTTATTTTTATAACTGTACAATGAACATACTTATTTTTAAAATGATTTTCATAACTGTACAGGGGATATCTCATATAAAAAATATATACCTACCTAATAATATAATAATACCGACAGGGGGCTCCCGAGACAACCACTCTCAGGATCCCCAGCGGAAGACCTTCATCAACCTCGCTTTAAAGTAGTGGCACTGTGCTAAAGTTCGATTAGCCTCAAAGCTCAATACACACACCCATTCAGTCATCGGCTACGGCGTGCATTGCTTAACTTTTGTTATCGGTCTCGCAAGCACGCTGGCACTAGGCACTAGGCCGGAGCCACTTTCTTATTAACATGTATCTACAAAATAATATCGAAATATTCTACATATTGTTGCAATGTTCATAAAACCTTTGGAGCGCACCATGACCGCACTAAAATTTTTAGAAGATTTTTTAAATTTATACGGCAGGCAAACAGCAAGTGGAAAGTGGTCACCAGGGGAGTTACCAATGCTTTGCCCGCCTCTGAAGAGACCTCTAATATACCTCTTGAACGATCCCATGATCCAAAGGAAACACTGTGGAGCCAAAGTCCATTCGGTTAGCTGGCTAGAACCACTGGTGGTTCTAACTTGTTTGTTTGTATGGGTCATCCACAATTCGTACGGCGCGTCTCTGTACGGAGTCCAGAGGATTAAGCAGGTCGGCCCAAAGATGGTCCTTTGGACAGTCTTTTAGGATCAAACATCGTACCTACTAATGCGTGAACTTCCATTTCTTCCTCCGCAGCGTTGAGCGTAACGTGACCGAGCACGAGTTGACAGGTGTGAATGGCGTTTACAACGTGACAGTCACCCTGACCCTGAGCAAAGCTGAGGCGGTAGGCGCGACGATCGACTGCGAAATGTTTTACAGCGACGAGCATGTAGCGCACCCAGCGTACGTCGACCAGCAAGTGTTCCAGGTTGCAGGTAATATTGTATGAAACGGTACGGTTGCGATTTCATGTCCTCGTATCGTATTCTTCGTATCGGTCGTAGGATCTCCACTAATACGTATAGGTTTGACCTTACTATGTGCCACTGGCATCAGTCGGCTCCCTTCGACCTTCGGTGTCGTCAACCGTAAAAAGTAGAAGCTTTTGGCGATAGATACCTACCGCCATGCCTACCGCATACCATCAGAAACTTTAAGAGGGCCATCATACGAGTCGCAAACATTTACGTCCAATCAGCCACCGAATTTCAATATTTCGTTGTCTTATTTATTACAGAAACTTTCACACCGCAAAAGCGAGTAAACTGTGACTCTGTGCTGTCCGATTGCTCAACTGTTCTTTTTTTGTTCTATTGTCTTGCTACCAACAATTTGACACAAGTTAGACAAGGTTTATGCAGCTGTGACTCCGTAAATAACCGGGAAATATTTCCATTAAAAGTTATACTTCTTGAGCAATCGGAAGTTTCCAAGTTTTGCCTTTTGCCGTTTTTGCGGACAATGATCCCCACTAAATCTGAATGCCTGTAACTCCTATTTAACTAGTTACTTATACCTACTGGCTATTAATGACAGTGACCGAAAGACATACTCAAGGCGGCCATACGGAGCAAGATAAAACCCGGGCTGTGGCTAAGAATTTGTCGTATACCGTTGATTTTATTGTCAAAAGATTGATTTAGAATATCAGGCAGGATCGCATGACCATTGTTGTACGACGGTTGCTATTGAAAATTAAACTGAATGAACAAAGTAAAGCCTGTAAAGTAGTGCCTGTGTGCCCCTTTATTACTTTTATCATGTATGGATTTCCTGTGCACAACAGTAGATTATACACCAAGGGAATAAAGAAGTGTCTTCTGTCATGAGCAGTATATTGGATCTTGAGCGTAGCAAACTGAGCGAAGCGAGGGAGTTATGTCGAGTCCTGAGTGAAGCTAGGGTTTCAAGCTATGATACGTTCAGGGCGCCCTAGACTAACCCAGCTTTATTACAGAGGTGAATCATTTACTTTTCACACTATCGCGCCTTTTTCTTTTAAAGAAAAGTGCGATTTTCGAATAGTCTCTTCACAAAGCCCGTATACTACGAGTTTTCATACGATTTTTAACATTCCAAATTCAAATAACTTTATTCCTTTGAGAATGGTCATACAATATTATTTCCTTGCGGGTAACAAGGCCATGCTTTACGATGACATTTCATGATACATAATGAAACATGCAGGTGTGAAAAAAAATACAAAACAATAAATGTGATAAGCAAAATTTTCATTCAGTGTAATTTCAGTAGAGACCTAACCGTATATGATCGTACTTACGCTTCTGCGTGTGTTTAATAACTGCATTGATTTAACTAGTTACTAGACGTTGAGAAACGCTTTCTACAAATTAGTCATCGCGGTAGTAAGTCCAAAATTTGTTAAACAGTAGCCTTTGCTTTCCAATGATCAAGTTATCTTGACCCTTGTAAAACAAAAGTTTACAATTGGCCCTGTAACAGTACTAGGGTATATTATCTTTGCCCCAGTGGCAAGCTATTTCTAATTGATCCCAAATAATTTGGCCATGAAAATGTATCAGACAAACAGACGAAGACTTAGGAACATATTATCGATGAGTATCAAATCGTTGTCAAAAACCAACTAGTTTACGATACGATATCTACCTATCTATGGAATGTGCACTAATGTGCGTTTGTGTCGGTGGTGGTCGACAGAGAAACTCGTCAGCACTGTGGCGAGCGTGACCAGTTCAGAAAACACTGAGTTCAATACCACTACCCCCCAAACAGGTGAGTGTCAAGCGCCACCATCGCACAGATAGATACCGACATTCTACTCCACAAAACTCAAGTACCCACGCTTCAGCTTGAATTGGCTTAAACATTTATCTACAGGAAATACGATCTAGTCAAGTAAATAGGATAGGTAGGTACTAAAAGTCCAAACAAATACTAAATTCGCTAGTACTTATGTACATATTTATTGCAGGATTTGTTTACACCAAAACTCTGACAGAGCTTACCAATTTTGATATATGTCACCATCACTTTTGTAAATAACTATTGAACTAAACTCCACTACCGTCGGTAGCTACCTACTTTTAAATTATATAGGTATATTTAAACAGCAGTTTCGTGATAGATCTACTTGTTTGCCTACACATAACGTGGTGTTGTAAATTGTTACATAGAATGTTAGCTACCTATATTATATTTTATTATAGAAGTAACATTTTGTTTGAACTAACCTGTAAGTCGTGATGCTTTTGCGGTACGTTAAGTGTTAACTAATGATATCTAACTTACTTAGGTGTGTGATCTAAAGTTATTTGTAGGTACTCAGTTGTAAACTCTGTAGCTACAGAAATAATTTCAAAAACTATCCATTTACGTCCTACTTACTAACCATAGACTTGTCATTTATCTCTAAGTGTACTTAGTAGGTACCTTAGGATTTATTTAGTTAACAAAAATGTTAAAAACACATTTTCCTACATGACACTAACGCTACATTGCTCGTTAGGTGCCTATGAAATTATTACAACTAAAATAGGTACCTATTACTACACTAATAGTATTACATATACATATGTATATTATGTAGGTACACCTTTTGCCTGTGACTTCATGCTAAGGATACCTAAGTACGTCCTTGCGTTATCCTGTAAATAAAACATATCACCACATACACCTTCGTACGGTCGTACAAACATAAGGCTACACATGGTCTGTATGAAAGACGACGCGTATTGTCTCCTCTGTGTATCCTTAAGTTTATTCGATACCAATTTTTATTGTTATAACTTGTGCTTTCATATCCCTCGCACTACAACCTACTTGTACTTGCGGTAACGCACAAGATAATTAATTGTGACTATGGTTTCAGATGCTGCGTCCAGTTTGGGAGATAGCACGAAAGTCATCATGGTCTCTTTAGCGGCGATCTCCTTACTTTACACACGACTTTGAGCGTGATCTAACTTATAAGTTGTTACTGTTTAAAATTTCGTTTTTAACTTTTTAAATAAATATTACAATAAAGTGTTTTAAACGGTTTATTTCATTAAAATAAATGCGTAATAATGTACATGATAACAGGTAACGGTGTGGTCGTAAGCTGATATACGGCGCTCCTGTATCCAGCTGGAAATAATGCATAAGTTGTTTTAAACTGTTGTTAATTGTAATCAACTTCGTTAGGTAAGTAGGTTGTAAGGTAGCCAGCGAAATTACAAGCATGAGGCATTTCATCTTAGTCATCACAGTGACAACGTACCTGCGGTTCTGCAGTTACCTGCGTCCTAAATGTAGATGTTATGAGCGACAGTTACGACTTACCATCAGGTGGGCTCTCTGCTCGTTTGTCACTGAGTAGCATAAAAAAAGGAAACCACAATATACAGTGCTCATAGGCTATATCACGTCAACAGCCCATAACAGTCCGCTGCTGGACTTAGCCTCCTCCATATCTGTACGCCTCGAATTGGAAATCGCAATGAAGAAAATACTCAAAACTATATAAAATACTAACAGAAAACGATGTTGCCCGTTTTCTTCTGGCCTACGGAGCTCTACCTGGTTAGCCTCTTAGACATTACCTAGCTTCTGACCTACGCCTATGGGATACATGCGTGTGTATGTGTGAATGTATCACTAACCTACTGGAGCAGCGGATGCAGAATACGAAAGTTCCTTGATGGCGGTGTAGCCAGCTTGAGGCAGCGTGAGGCGGCAGGCGGCCCGAGCCATCGGTTGTGCCCGCGCCACGCCGCGCGCCGCGAACTCCGAGCCCTCGCGCCATACACGCACCTCTTGCTGTGGCATCGCGGCTCTGTATAGCGGTATGTAGTCAAGTTGAGGTCTCTATGTTTGCGCAATCTTCTTTGAGGAGTTTTAAACAAAGACCCCTAACATGTTGGTATCGTTAATCCAATCGCAGCGTAATAGGTAACGGGTATAAGATTTCTTGCCCTTGGTGCTTGCTCGCTCGTTTCCATTTTCAGGCAGCAGATACTTATTTTACCTACTACTGTTTCGGCTAAGACCGAAAAACTATCCGCACACATCAATATACGAGGTTCCTTCGTGTGAAAATGGGCTTCTGTTTTGGTAGATCACCAACATCATCTTGGCGTCATTATCATGGTTGTGCTCACGCGTATGAGGACCTGCGGTCCGCCTCCCATACATCCAGGATTCAGGAGACGCCTGAATGTGCTGGGTTCATCACGATGTTTTCCCTCACCTTTAAAGCATCGGTTAGTGTTCCACTAATGTACATAAGTCAGAAATAGGTCATGGGGTAAGTATATGGCGGAACTGGGGGTCAAATTCGGTCTAGTCGCGCCTCTCGCTTCCGAGACGGACTCGCTAGCCATTAGGCTACCGAGGCTAGGTAGGTACAGCCCGTCATATATGAGTTACCTGACGCCTCTACAGTACCGAGCTGGTCAGCTAAGCCCTTTAACCAGCAGTCTTACCTACATCATCATTATCATACCAGCCGAAAGACGTCCATTGCCGGGCATAGGGCCTCCCCCAGAGATCTCCACCATAGCCGGTCCTGAGTAAAAAATCCGTTGCTGTGTGTCATCCGCATTCAGTCGGTGCCTGAGACCAGGCGACCAGGTTGTTGCGGTCTACCTTACTGGAGCCATTCCATGGCTGTGCCTTTCGGTTTGCTTGTCGCCATTCTTTACCTACAATAATGTAAGAATCACACAATTACCCGTCACTTTCGATGATCAGCTCAGGTTGCGGATAGAGTCCGCGTGCGAGGCAGACGACGGACACTGCATTATTGTGTTTTTCTAATTTTAGCTCAAACTCTTGCTCGGGACCTGAAAAAGGTTGGCGGATAGATAGGCACCTACCTGAGTAGGTATATTCGGTTAAAATAGCCACCATCATTTTGATGATGCAAAGTCTATATTCTTTGAGAGCTATCAAAATAGGTACCAATGCATAACATACCTACCATTTTTACAAACACTGTATAATCTTCTTCAATAATGAAAATTCGAAAGAAAAAATATTGATATCTTGGTAAATATTTAGTATTAAGTTGTCAGTTTAATTGCCATTTTCACTACTTAGAAATCGCCTAAGTTCTTTCTTATCTTAATTTTGACGTTGCTGATTGTCTAAAGACTAGGTAAGACAGAACTTAGGAGATTTCTAAGTTTAGTGAAAACAGTCTGACTCTGACTTACATATATTTTTAAGAACTTAGACCTAACATTCTACTCTGTCCTTTCTCACATTCAATTTTTTTATACACCCTTTACTAAGAAACTGGACCACTAGTATTATAGAAGGACAAAATATTAGTAGAGCTCGTCTAGTCTAAAATAACGCGCCCCACTACTTAGTTAGTTGATTTCGATGTGTGAGTGCAAATATTGATAATGACACTTCATCTGTGTGGGAGCGTCGACTGCTCCAATCGAACGACGCGTGCAACGTGAACGAGTTTCACCGGCAACTGAATGACCAATTACAACGGCATTTGTATATGTATTGCGTCCATATTTTAAACTTGCTTGTGTGCGTTAATGCAATAGTGGGGCGCGTCATTTTAGATTAGACGAGCTCTATTTGGTTATTTACTAACTAAATACGACCATCGTCTTGGTCTGGTTCGCTGCACCGCCGCCGCTGACGACCTCACATGTGTAATCTCCACTGAGGTCCGGCGACACATCCGTTACGAATATAACCGTTTGACTAGCGGTCGGTGAAGAGGCTGTAACATAACAACAAAGAAAGATGAAAGGTTACGTAGTCAACGGTACCAGTTTTGTCCACATAAAATAAGAGGGTAGGTATCTTATTTTGATTTCTGTGGTCTTGTATTTTTTTACCGGTGGCGGTAGGACTCTATCACGAAGGAGGAGTCCGTCTGGGTGGCTATAACCGCCTTATGCGCTTATTACCCATTCCTAAATTCAGTGACTGAATTCAGAAACAAAAAGCGTGAGAGCAAATCAAAGTGGAATGTATTACACATAGAATAAGGTCCATTTTTGTATCTCGGATTTTTGAAAAGCGGAGCGACGCGTGTCTTAATATAAGTGATACAAAAATGGACCTTATTTTATGAGCAATACATTCCACTTTGCTTTGCTCTCACGCTTTTTGGTTCTGAATTCAGTCACTGAATTTAGGAATGTGTAATAAGCGCATTACTACTAGTACTTTTGCCGCTAAACAATAGATAATGCTTTTGTTGTTGTGTTCCAGTTGAATGGTTAAGGTAGCCGACAGAGTAATCACAGGCATGAGGCATTTTAATCCTCACAGTGACGGTTCATGAGATAAATATCTCCATGAGTCGTAGGGTTTATTATTGGCGACAGTTACTACTTTCTATCAAGTGCGCAATCTGTCCGTTTATCACTGAATGGTAGGTACAAAAAATACTAAATTACTCTTCTAAAGCTGTTGCTATTGCTTGTCTTGTTACCCATATGGATAACACACGTACGAATTCCAATTAACTTGATTTTTGAGAACATTCCGCCACCCGCACCAACCCATCAATGCTTTGCAACAATTTGGCGGCTGAGGGCTGCGATGATGACGATAATTTAATCATTCGTCCATACTAAATTGTAATACTAAGATATTCGTGGACTAATTCACACAGCGCCATCTAGCCCCAAACTAAGCAAAGCTTGTACTATGGGTGCTAGATAACTCATATATATGGGAACTAATACAACATTACTTATACTAATACTATCTGTATTAGTATTCTGATACAATAAATTCCTGTTATGTATCATAAGTATGTATTATATTAAAATGACTTACGTAAATTAGCGCGACCAATAAGGATTCCAGAAATACGAGGCGGCATTCCTGAAGACCAAGCGAAGACGGGCCCAGTACTGTGGTTTAAACTGACAGAGAAATTGTCGCCACCAACCCAATATAGGCAGTCCAGAACCGCCCCTTTCGCGTTGCCGGTTTGAATCACTTCTGGCACATGAAAGTCTTTTATTTTCACTGTATTGTTGTGAGTGCGACCACCTATGATATAAACAGAAAGTCTCATAATAATTTAATTTCTATGAACAATTACTAGAATTTGAAATTTAGTTTAGACAAGACTTACAGCTTGCACAATGTCCAAACAAAATCAGTAGTGCTGCTAGTCTCATTGCGCGTGCGCGTATGTGTACAATACTTTCTTCGATAAAAACTGCTTGAAAGTGAGAGCGAATGAGATTGTACGACGCGAACGATCGCGTAAGTAGTGGGGTACGATGATTAGTATACAATTAACATCATTCCATAAATAAAAGTCAGAAATATAACCCATATATATCTATATTTAGGTAGGTACTTACTCGTATATGTATACGATCTAAATCCATTTTCATTATAACTCTTTCTAAATCTTGGTACACACAACTGCGACGCGAGGCGACAAAATATGTGATCATCATTTTCTGTATCACAGCTGCCTAATTAATTTCACTAACATTTTATGTTGGGGACGTGGTTTCTGTTACATTTTAACATCTAGTGGGTCTATCGTATACTTAGGCGGGCAATGAGAATGACGACAATCTATTATGGTGTCAATGTCGACGTTTCGATCCTATGAGATGATAAATGACTGACTGCCAGAACTTTTACATATAATTAGACACATTCTGACATCAGTCGTCTGCCCAATTATTCGATAGACCGATAACAAAAGAAAATCAACAAGTATAATAAAGACATTAAGTGCATGAGATAGTATCCAGAATCTAGATACTACCAGTCTATCGTGTGACGAAATTAACACACCATAAAGAATATCACACAGAAATCGATACATTTTATATCGCTAAGAGCCTCATCATTATGCATTAATTTACTTTGGTAAACGAGGAGTTATAAAATACAGTAAGTAGGTATGTACATTCAACTACACATGTAAACATGAACACGTTTTAATTATTACCAATTTAATTTTAAAATTAAATATTACGCTACAAAACAGAGGGTTACTCTCTTCGCCCGTAATTTGTATATCCGGCTATTCGTATTCGTGTCCAGCTTATATCAAAAGAAAGAACTGTTAAATTCGAATCATGAATGGATTCAATAACATACCTACATAACTAGACTGCTATCAAATCACGGGCTTAGTGAGTGCCCCCCAGGGTACAGTCAACAGCAATAGTATGTATCGAAAATAGGCCAATAAAGTGGTTTATCACCCTAAGGTTGAAGCACACACAGAATATTGATACAAAGTTGAAGTTCAGTTTTATAAATCAAGTTTAATTTTGGTTACAAGGGAATTGTTTATATAGGAACTAGCCAGATTTAATTTTGTCCGCCGTCACACCTGGTGGTAAGAGATGATGTGGCCGAAGGTGGAATACATGCCTATCTAGGAACAACCTATTCACTCTAGCCTTGAAGGCGTCCAGGTGACGAGGGAACACACTCGTAGGCAACATGTTCCATTACTTCACGCATTTTAAATTTTTACGCGAGCTGGAAAGACTACGACATAAGGATGATACGTTCGCTCGGACCGAATTGGCCAGGCGGAATGAGGTCGTGTAATTCTGAAAACTGATTTTGCCGATCTAACCTATAAGTACCTACATTTTAGAATAATGTCACGATTATGCTCTTTTTGTCGAAAATTGTTTTGATTTTTAAGAAAGTTATTATTACAAGACTTGGCTTTAAAATGTAGGTATATTACTACCAATAGTATTACTGCTGCTGACGTACTGTACTAATTAGCTCTCGTGTATATTTGCAAACGACATGACTATGGTTGCCAAATCTACTATATATAATATAGTATCCTACTACATTTAGGGTCAAGATACTAACAAGGTACATACTGTTGTAAAAGTATATAGTAGCCAAATATACTATATTGCGGGCGGCAACTTTTTCGTTGAGTATAATAAGAGCCATATGGTGCAAATTACACTTTTTATGGGCGGTAGAATAACACCAATATCTTAAGACTTAAAGAGGATCATTTACAACTTGTAAAAGACAAATAAAGGATACCTACTACCTATATCGTTTTATATGGATACTATTTTTTTGACACCCTAAGAAAATCTCCCATATTGTTCATGAACAATTTTTGGCAACCCTAGACATGACTTTGAAAACAATTCGCTTGACTACTGCATTTCTGTTTATACAAATGGTGCGTCTGCGACATTACTCATTGAGTCGAATGAAGACAAATATCTAGTGCGATGTCCGTGACCCGCGCGAGACCCCAGTGTCAAATAGATTCGAAATGATTCCATTATTTAGTGCCTATGCGTGCCCCAAAAATTATTTCTGCTTTAGTAGTTTCCGAGATATTTCATGAAGACCTTGGTCCCGCTGCGGTCACGACCGACACACGTGACCGACGGTAAACGAGCATAAACTGAGCATGATACAGCAATTTTGAGTTTACACTAACATATAGTTAGCGCCTTCATATTTGGAAGTCCATAAGTAGTATGCTCCGCTTGTGCTCAGTTTTGATCTCGGACTCAAAAAGAGGGGTTATAAGTTTAGCGTTTGTACCTATCTGTGGGTCTGGCTGTGCCAGCTGTGGCATCGTAGCATCTGTTGTAGATTATATATACATCTGCTATGTGTGACGATGACGACCGTGACCGCAGCAGAACCACGTTCCACATGAAGTATCACGGAAACCAAAGCACAAATTTTGATTTTTGGGGCTATGGTAGGCACTAAATGATGGCATCATTTTGAAGCTGGTAATCCGCGGCCGTACTGCCGATCTCCGATAGTACGCCGCCATCTTGATTCAATTGAGTAGATTTGGATGACAAGATGGCGGCGTACTATTGGAGTTAAGCGGTACGACCCCCGGTATACCGCTGGAGCCACGAACATGTGCCTGGGGGAAATAAAATGTGGACACAGGACGATGTGTATTGTCACTTATGGGTCTGCCGGCATGGCATGGCGGGCATTGTCGCGCGCAAAAGGTAACTCTAGCTCGCTCTTTAGATTTGTGCGACAAAGTTAGGGGCTAGCTAGTGCGTCCCAATAGGCGTCGTCCTATGCCCACATATTTTCACAGGAGGCAACAACTGTTTGACATTAGTGTGTGTAATATGGTTATATTATACAAGTGTGAATGAGTACCTAACTCGAACAACTTTGCACATTCACAAATATTTAATACACTTATCTAAAATCATATAATTTTATTAATAATAAGGTAGGTATATTTACTTACTAAACACATTTTTAAAGGCCCAAACGTTCTTTACTGTAAATGCAATGCAGTCTATATATCGTGAAATAATTTATAATTTCACTACCATGTACAAAACCCAAATAAATAAACGTATTAGCACTGTCAACCCGCCCCTACAACTCAGTACAATAAAATATTATAAAACATTAGATTAAAGCTTGTACATTTGGTTTTCGTTGGCTTAGTTAAATTTACCTACACAAAAATATTTCATTCAGTTGTCTCTCTAATGTGCTTGTTTATGTTACATTTCTTACGAATACATAATTTCTAAACACTACCTACACACCAAACTATACAAAAGTATAATATCCAATATTGAGGTCTTAATTTCACTTCGCCTTAATATCTATTTGATTATAATATTATTATACTGTAATAATACATAAATAAAAGTAATAATCAATAAATAACTTACATGGTTGTATAACTATAACATTTTCAGAGTAGGTGACATCACCTCCTCTGAAAGTTTAACCTAGTTTTAAAATCCGAATAGTATCTATTGTCCCATTTTAGAAACCGGAGGCGGTCTAAATTCTAAACAAGGTAGGTTGAGGTGTTGTCGTGTGTACAAATCTGTCTAAATTACACCCAGACTAAAGGCTCTTTTATACACAATAACTGGGATAGTCTAGTAATGCTTTTTTTTACAAAACTTTTACACGATGGCTCCCTGTAAAAGACGCAATACACTGCTGGCTTTAGTTTTTACCTGATGCTTTGTCGGGCAATAAATCCTACCAAATTAGGGATTACCAGGGGGCTTACCATGAGCTCTTATAGCAGGACCTAAACAGAACTGCCCTGCTTAGAACGAGACAAGCTTATGTGATACGTATAGCGCTGTCTCGTTGTAAGCAAGGCAGTTCTGTTTAGATCCTGCTATAAGAGCTACTGGTACGGTCCCAGATGCCCTGTATTTTACGGGTTATCCCGTTTTTCAGGCACCCGATAATATAAAAACCAGTAATTGAGAAAAAATTATAATCTACATCAAAACACTACTGTTTTCTCCCCTGTAAAAAAATCGAAATCCTGTATTTTTCTATGCTGGTAACCCTTAAATCAAGAAGTGACAGCCGGCAACCCAACAAACACAAATATTTTTTGCAAAGCTCATGCTCTGTGTGTCTCACTTACATAGCCAACATAATATTTTAACACATACTTTACATAAATAATTCTTAATAGCTAGCATATCATATCACTTACTGTTCAAATACATTGCGCGGAATTTGGTGTCATATCACTTACAAAACTAACAGCTCCTTTAATGAACTTCAGATCATTTGGACAACAATATTTGGTATATTCAACCACTGTCAATCTACAACGCAATTATACATAGCACAATAAGTAAATCATATATCTAATCTTAATACTAGACTTTGGCACTCATTTATTAACTATTTTAATTTTAACATTCACATAAATTGTTTATAATAATTTCATAATAAATATAAAGCTGCAAAATATACTGCTATAGCAGTACAATCATTTAAATGATGTATGAAGTAAATTGTAGCTACCAAAGTACCACAGTACACCCACACACCACACACGCACAGCTCTTTGACTTTTTTATCATAATGGTGATAACAAATACTAATGCTAAAGATTTGCAATCTTTCAGTATTCTAATAAATCTGTGAAGCAATTATCTAATTCAATCAGTTTTTATTTGTTTCGTTTTAGTCATATGCAATACAACATACAACCCTCCCAATAACAATCTAAAAACGAATAAAATAGATGATCACTCCACTCTTCTCTATTGCACAAAATTTATTACCTACATACTAACAGTCTGATGTTTCCTGAAACTGTTACCCCTGATTGGTAGTAATTATTTCTTTTTTAAATACTTGATATGGCAGAGTCTAGTATGTAATCTTCAAAACAAATTAATTCAAATAAAATTAAAAATTAACTATATTAAACACATCAAATAAATGCTTTAAACATTTCAGGTCCATCTTTTATTTTTAATTTACTAATTTATAATTCCTTTACTCCTATCAGTGCTACTTGGACTACCACATCCAATATTTGATGAATTATGCCTAGTTTTACGAGGACCATCCAAATCAACATCTGTGCCTGCAGCTACAGAAGTTAAAGCTACAGTTTTATCAAAATCGATTGTTGTGTAGCCTATATTCGCACATGGGGTGGTTGAGGAGTTGCTTGCAGTTGGAGTTGGTTTCTCAAGGCTAGTCTGGGAAATAAGACGGCCTCGTGGTTGAGAAGTACATGATGCAGTACTTTCATTCTTAGAGCTGTTAAAAGATTGACTTTCAGGTGATCCTAATTCCCTAGTAAGTTTTGCTGCTTCTTTACTAATATCAATGTCCAAGACAGCATAGTTGACTTCCAGCTCTTCAACAGGAGACATGGAAGTAAAAGTATCAGACTCTGAGAATTTCTGCTGGTGCTCTGATGGTGTGAAATTCAGCATAAGCTTTGCATTTTTAACAGTGTCAGCCATTTCTCCAAGTGATAAATTTGCATATGTATTGACTTCAGGCTTAGCTCCCACGTTTAAGTTACAATAGTCCACTTGTTTTGGAGTCAGTGGTGTAGTAGGAGGAGGTTCGTTTTTATTCATATCAGAAGTTGCAGCTGCTTCATTAGGTGCAATGTTCATGTACAACCTTGCGGCTTCCTGCTGTTCTATACTCAACTGTGCATAGTGTTCACTATTGTTGCTGAGAGTTGGGGACAAACACATGTCTTGATTACTCTGAATATTTTCATTTATGTATCTACTCTCAAGAAACCGTGTTTCATCTTCTATGTCCCTCATAGTATTCAATGCTGTTTCCTGTCTCAAAGTATTCCTCAAAATGGCTAAGTCTCTATTGAGATCATTGCTATATACATGACGGGCATCAGATGTAGATTCTGATTGGTTATTATTGTGTTCTCTTTTAAAATCATTTACCTGGTAAACATTAGTGACATGTTTATTATTCGCCTGTGGACGTGGATACAAAGGCATTACTTCTAATATATCGACACTGGATGGGGACCTGGGTGACTGAGTAACTGGTCTCACGGGAGGTACTCCCGCACTAGGAATATTATTATTATGTACAGGACCTTCATTAGTTGGTGGGCCATTGTCTATGGAAGATCGGTGCACCACAGTCGCTTGTAATGTTTGGCGGGCCTGAGGTGAAGGTGTAAGCCTTGAAACTGGATATGGCACTGAGTCATGAATCACATTTCTCAATTGAATTTGTTGTTGCAATGTTCTGAAGAGAAATGATGCTCTGCGGCAACGAAATGCATATATACCCTCACCAGTTTCACATCTCCTCCCTACAACATGTAAAATAAATGTAAAAATAAATTGGTAACTAGTACTAAAAATAGTGGAATATGGTAGGAGCCTGGTAACAAGTTAGGAAAATTACTACACGGATCCTTCCAAATTAAACTTTAAGAAAAGAATCTTTATTATAAATGTATGAATACTACATGGTATTACTATTCCATTCATATGGTTTTTATTTTGATCTGAAACTAAATATTTCAAAGCAAATCCTTAAAACTGTTTTTTTCAGCTATGCACAACATAGTTGTTATGGACAATATATACCTACTTCAAACTCGCAAAATAATTTTTACAACAAGCAAGCTGTTATAATTGATAAGACCCTGAATTCGTGAGTTAAATATCAACTTACCAGATTCGAAACTAAATATTACACCTTCAAAACCATATCTCCGCAAGGAATGCAAGGGCCACACTGTTGAGTCTCTGCCTTCTCTGTACAGTACAATATCAGATTCTGTTATCTCCAGCTGACCCGCACAAAGATCCACACCATGCTCGTCGATGTTTACTACTTTAAATATATTTGGATGTAGATCTGATGTCTCCTTTTTGCTATGTAAACATCCCATTTTAATCTAGAAAATAAGACAATTTAAATAGATTCAATTGAAATACATTGATTGAAAAGGAAGAAACAGCAATCTAAAATGTATGCAATCACCGTTGAAGAGGGCAAAATGCACATACCTGATGAATATAATGAAATTACGCAATATAAAGATAGGAATGACCTCCAAAGAGACCTATTGTAGTATTATCATTATCAGAAATACAGAAGAGAGAACCTTTGAAGAAAGAAGCACGCACAGAATTTATTTCATTTTCCAAATGATAGAATTATAATAACATTTGTTTGTTTTTCTTTTTGATCCATATAGATTATTGTAAAGGAAATATACAAAGAGTATAGAAACAATATAGTAAAGTCATCCGCCGCAAGCAAACAAAACTCTGAAACAGTGTTGCCAGCTATGTTCTCAGTTTAGGTTCTTTTTTAAGAAATACGGCATACAAACAGGCTTTCATAGAAAGTGGTCACCACCGCCTGTGGAATAAGACCGTTTGTCCACCTCCGCCTTTACCGGGGCATGAGGTAACGGCGCTGAGGTAGAGTCTCATGTATTTACTATGGCCGCCTGTCTATCGCACGTCTCCACATTAAGTTACTACAAATATTACATGCTGAAAAATTTTAGCGTTCTGTTGAACAAATAACTTCTTTTTCAAAGCTTTGATATAGGTACGATTGCTTAAGGTTTATTTCTCATATCCTAAGCACAAAACATCTGAGAATATATCATAATCTTTTGTTTTCGCGATCCGATGCCGAGCCGCGCCGATACGTGACGTCAAGTGACGTGTCAAATAGCACGCTATCCACTATTGATCGGCAGTGTAAAGATTGGACGCGGCGTTTGAAAAATAATCAGAAAATTAGGTATCCCAGTCCCCATACACAAAGGTTCTAATTCCTTTTTCTTCCAGTGGTGTTGATATTAGAAACCAAATATTAAGTAAAGCAATAATGAAAAAATCACTGAAAGATGGACGAAATTAACATCTCTGGCAATATTTAAAAAATTGTATTTACCATAGACCAATAAACAACAAAACCATGCCAAATCCCCTGACCAAAGAAACTCAAATGTCTATTGATGACAGTTGTGATTGATACTAGTATATACCAGGGTTCGTTATTATGGTTTGTGTTTTGTTCATGTTCTAAGTTGTTCTTCCTCCTTTCATTCTCGTGTATATGTAAATATTCAATTTAATTTGTTATTTCTATTTAATTCTATTGTCTGAATGTGAATTTGTTTATTTTACCGAGAATTTATTGTTACTAATTTGTGATAATTCCATAAATTATAAAATTGATTGGTTGTAAATAATGTAATATAAAGGTCTTTGTTCGCCTGGAGCAACTTCTGTGCTTTGTTCACCCCAGTTGAATAAATAGTACACAGATCGAATTAAAGTAGAATTCGTGCAATGACTTGCCAAGTAGAACAAATTGCAGATTGTGGTGATATACTAACTATTGCCAGAGCACTATTCATACCAGAAAAAGAAGGTAACTTCCTACATAATTATTTAAATAATTTCCTATAAGGATCACCTAGAAATTTATATTTAGGTGCATCTAACTCAATCTAACTTATAATAGTACCTATCCAAATCTATTATAAATTCTTTTGTATATGTTACAGGAAATGTAGGTATGTAATTTCATAATTATAAAGAATTCCTAGGAAATTTATCCATTGCTGTAAATGTGTGAAATACATACATTTTCTAGGGAATGTGAACCATTGACAAATCACCTTATACATTTTCTAAATAAGCTCGCCATTGTATAAATTTCCCAGAAAATTTATACAATTCCTAGATTTCACATGTTTCTGGTACACCTACAATACTAACCCACATACATTTTGATACTTTCAGATATAAAGTGGTTAACTCAATGTAAAATATCTTTATCATCTTGTGGAAACTTATTAGCTATTGGATACAAAAATCGTATATGTTTACTTACCACTCAATGGATAAGTTCTACAGACAGTAATACCTATCTCATAACATGGAGTGGTACATTGCCCGGAGAAATTACAGCCATTCTAGCTTTACCCATATGTCCTTCACAAAGTTCTTCACAGGTAATACTCTAACCTCTGTTACCTTTATCAGTATCACTTTTATTGTTTTTAAACAAATAATTGTTATTTCCTTTTGTTTTGTTTTTTTATAAACAACCCCTATACAGGGTGTTACAAAAGTGTCAGCTATTACTCGGGGGAGACCTGGAATTGAAACTGTTCATGTTTTACACGGCTCTAGTTGGCCATATAACACAACACCTAAGTGTGCAAGACAGGTTAAAATCAGTCTTTCATACCAGATATTCATTAACCCTATGAGTGCATTTTAAGCTAGTTTTGTATAACATAGTGTTGAGCTTATAAATTTTAATTTTAATTTCAGAATGGACCTGACTGGTTTTGTATTATAGTTGGTTTCAAGAATGGCAGTGTGGGGTTCTACACAAATACTGGGCATCTGTTATTACTAGAAAAGCTTGATGATAAGGCTGTTACGAAAGTATCATGCCATACTGGCACTTATGGCACTTTACCTGATGACATTCACATTTTACTTGAAACTGGAGTGTGCATTGTAACTGGAGAAACTTTATTTCCTGTACTGAGAAATGCCAAGGCTCAAGTAGCTAAAGGTATGGCTGATTATTTAAAGCTATGTTTAATTTGTATATTTTCTAGAATTTCTAATAAATATATTTCTCTCTGTCTCAAACTTCTATTTTTTAATCAATAACTAAATCTAATATAATTCTGTATACTTAATTAATTTAATTACTAAGTCAATTAAATTGTACCCATAAGTCACAAGTCCTATAATGGTGAACACATTTTAATTCCAGTACAAGCTGGTATTCAAGATGACTACAATATAGACAGTCGTAGTATTAATATTAAAAAGTGGATTTTTAATGATCAGGAAGTGGTTAACGATGCTTCGGTAGTAGGAATTGAATTAAAAAACTCTTATGATCACTTGTTGGCTGCTTCTACTTATGGAGGATATGATACATGGTAAATTAAAAATATTTTTCGTGTCACAAGAGATTATAGCGGCAATACATAATTTTTTATGATTTTCTCCTAAATACATAATATTTTTAAGTATCTTTACATTTGTGCTCACAGGTACAGGTCAGTGCCACCCATCAATACGTTGATACTGGGTGCGGGTGTCGCACCGTACGTTGGTTTCCACTACGCGTTGGAAGGCGGCACCGCGCCGCCGCTGCAGGACGTCGCCAGAGCAGTCGCTAATAAAATTAAGTCAGCGCTACCGTAAGTGAAGACATTGCTTAGCATAGGCATTATTATAGCATAGGCATTAGGCACAGCTCTCTGTCCGAAAATATAAATAAAATGAAACGTTCGTCTGCTTGCCACAATGAGGGTTTTCGCGATTCCAAAATCCAGCAGACGGCGCTAGTGAGACGCGAGGACTTTTTCTTAACATCAGTTTAAGAAAAAGCCCTCTCATTGGCTGGAATGACTTCATCAATTTAGAGAAGTTGTTTCTGAATAGCACGGCAGTATTTTGATAACTATCCTAAGCCACCAGATGACGCTACTGCTCAGTAGCGGTGGATTTAAAAATCGCGGAATCCCTCATTGGGTAAGGATTTAAACCAGGACCTTTCTTTTGATATTACCATAAAGCTTTCTTGTTGTTTATCAACTGACAGCAAGACAACGCGATTGGGACGTTTTCGAAGCCGTTACGTTACATACGAACATATTCACATTACAATTCATCGTGTTCAAATTCACGACACGACACGCACAGCCAACATATCGTTTTCATCACAAGCACCTACAATAAAACTGTAAGACCTGTATAATCTCATGAATGCAATAAATACATTGACTATTGTTTTAGCGGGTGGCTCGACGACTTAAAGTGCAATGATATACACGTATCAGCATTAGCTGCTAGTGTATCCATCAATAATAATAATATTGTTTTTATTTTTATAATAATGATAACATTATTGTAGCGGGTGGCTCGGCGGCGGGTCTTCAGAGGGTGCGGGGGCGAATGCCGAACCAAAGCCAACCGTGCGTTCGGAGGCTCTATCGTTGCGGGCGGGACTTCGCGATACTACAAGACGCGGTGCCACAGTGTGTGTGGCCCCAGACCGGCGTCTCGCAGCTATCACTGATGGCCTCGGCCGTGTCGCGGTGTTGGATGTACAGCGAGGGCACCTCGTACGACTCTTCAAGGGCTACCGCGATGCGCAGTGCGCGTTCGTGCAGGTTCGTGCATATAAAATGGCAAAACGATTGAGCGCGACGACGGTAATACTAAATGTGGCATAAAAAGGAACTAACGTGCAGCCAATAGGAATACTATACTGAACAAAATACAAGTGACGCAACGCTCATATTCTTATAGTCGTTATTCCTTGTCATTGGTATCGTTATCGTGCTCAAATCATTTGTCTTTTTGTGTTGAAGCTAACTTTAGAGCCTTTACTTTAGCTGCATTAGTAGGGTGTGTATTTCAAAATGGGTTTATCGATACCAGCTGATAACTTATTTACTTATAGTGAAGTATGTATGTTTATTTGTAAATGGTACCAACTAATTGTAGCTAATTATTTACAAACTCTTTTCGCATTTGCAGTTGTTCGATGTCGAAGGTAGTAAGAAGCCACAGCTGTCAGTCATAAAAGAAATTAAAAGGGCGATATTCCTTATAATTTACAATCCTAAAAAAGGACTCATCGACATTAGACTGATGCAGAGAGGTAACCGCGTAGCCGTTTTTACCGCAACGAAAAATGCTCAGTTGCTGTATAACACTTGTGGATTGGTCGGTGCTGAAAAAAATTTCTCCCACAAGCGACTTAATTTGCCAGAATTTCAATGTGTTCTGATTGATCCTGACGGCAAACTCAAAAGTTTCAACATTCCATTTTTCTACGCGCTTGAAGGAGACAATTCCCAGAGGTCTAAAGATATGCACACGCTGCGGGAGCTACGTGAGTATATAAAAAAAACGCCGAATACTTACGACGAATTTGAATCAGAAATACTTACCAGAGTTTCATCACTGCAAACATTGGAGATAAAGAAACATTGCCTTGACATTTTGATTAGGAAATATGAAATATCTCCAAAAGTGATTACAAGATGCATTGAAATATTTTGGGATAGCATGAATGAAGAAACACCGAATGACCTAGATAAGAAAATAAAATATTTTTTCGCAAAATTAGGGTTGTTGACATTATTTTTTAGACATATCAATAATGAAAATACAGAAGATATGGAGCAATTAATAAAGAAGATACACGAGGCTTTGAATCTTAAGCAGATCGAAAATCCAGAAGAAGATGAAAAAGATTTAGAATTCCATCTCATCGAAGATGATACCTGCATATTAGAAAGATTATTACTGTTAACTCAGGAAAGTGGATATAAGGATCATCATCACGTAAAGGTAAAATTTGCTGATGACAATGCTAGCACATACAAAGAATTTATTTCCTGTTTTGTCTTAGATGAGGAATCGAAACATATTTCCTTGAAACATGATACTCCAGTTGACAAACTTAATAATGTTGCCTCAGACACGTTTAAGTTAATATTTAAAGTGAATGATTTTAGAACATTGACTAATTTCGTGAGAGCCAGTAACATAGAGCCAAAGGGGATTGCCAAACTTTTAATAATGCATTTGATGAACATGCCTTTCGAGGAAATTAGCATTGCACTTGCTGAGAAGTTTATAGCGGTGTTGTACTATGTATGTAGGGTCACGAAAGAAGCTACGTATATTGTTTACAATGAGATATCGCCTTGGTGGCAGCACATTCGGGACATGCTGGTAGATATGCCTTGTCCGATGAGGAGTATGGTTGTCGCCATGACGTGCAAAGCTGTGTGCAACATATGCGAGAACAAATGCTTAGAAGATGATGAGGCATGGGTATCCCTCACCAAAGAAAACACCCAGTGGAGCATGCTGATTGGAAAACTAGAAGATATCTCGCTTCTTACCATTATTCTTATGTTTAAAGACGCGTTCCATGGGAAAGCATTACCTACCCTACAAATGAACGATTTTAATATAAATTTAAAATATATATATGCTAGAGGAACGGGTTCGGTAACAGAATTGATAGCGAAGTGGTTGTGCAGTATGGGCATACCGCCAGAAGCGATTGTCGTCAATGAACTAATGGACTTCCAAGCCAGCCAAGCAGAAGATGATAGTGGGGAGGAAGACAGTACTCCAGATTTACTTTTTGTGGCAAACAATCGAAGTTACATCGACGACAACCTTAAAGTTTTCAAGTGGCTTTCGCTGTTGCGACGACAGTTCCCCTTGAGCACGAAAGCAGATTACATAATAGCTAACATGTGTTGGGAATATGCTATGACTTGGCAGAAAAGTACGCAAAAAACTGAATATCTCTCCGCAGTTCTTCAATGTTTAAATCACATAACGAACTCACATATACGGGTTGGCTTATTCTCAATTATTTGGGCCACTTACATGAAGCTCGTATTTGAGGTGACCTGCCGATTAGTGAACAAAGTTGGTAGATTACCAAAAGATCCCCTATGTTTGCAAGATCTTGGGATTAGTAATGCAAATATGTTGAAGTTCCTTGAAATTTCAACGAATTACTTAAACGATTATATGGATTGTTTGTCCAAGGCTATTGTCGAAGAGAAACAGATCATACAGTTTGAGAAAATTTGGAATGAGAGCGCACCATCACTCGTTGAGATCGCACAAGACACGAAAAAGCCGAACAATGACATTTTGAACTTGAACTATCAAATAGCCTGTACAATGTACTATCTTTGTCATTTCAATGTTAAATATTCTAAGCCCCTTGACACTCTTTTCGACATTGACTTCCAGTATATATTCGATGCTCTAACCGGGACTATTGCTCCAAGAGAGATTAGTATGAAGCCTTCAGAAAAAGTGAGATCTCCAAGAATGAAATTTTTAACCAAACTCGTCCGTAGTTCCATTGATACAATCACTGTCGAAGAGAATGATACGTCACAGAAAATGTACAATGATAAAGAATGTATGATTTGGATAGAGAGAATAAGCAATCTAGCAGAACTGTGGAATGTTGATACAGAATTCATAAATAAGCAGCAGGTAAATGTTTCTTTCATATAGCAGGTTTATCCTCAAGTCCAGCAGTGTAACTAAATAATTGTGATGTTCATATTTTAAACATGTTACAGTATCATTATCATCCCATACTAGTCCACTGCTGGACTTAGGACTCCCCTGATTAACCCTTAATATGTTTCATTGGTCCTCGGTTCACATAATTTACAAATTATAAGCCAGCCTAAAGCAATGTGACTAGAGCCTCGGCACGCAGACAATCGATTCAATTATTTTACATATCAGTCTGTTCCCTAACTTATGTATAGTATAAAATGCAAATGTTTGTTTGCAAAATGTGGCGTGACAATCAAATTTGGTTGTGACCGTGACGTTTGGCGCGAATTCTTGATAAAAGGGGCACTCTTCTCAACCGTGAAGGTAGCTAACTTTCCAATCTGTTTTCCTACGACTTTCGCTTTAATTTTTTTCAAGGCAAGTTTTCCAAACGTAGTTTTTGTATAAAATGAATGTAAATGTATGTAACAATTGCTTCCTAGTTCAAATAATATTTCAATCGTATTATTTTAACGGTGCAGTCTATAATGTGCTTTCAAAACCACCAACAAGCCTGATGACGTAAGTTAGGGAACAGACTGTACTATATTTTGCTCGCTACTTCATCCGCGTAAAATTCGGTTATAATGTTCCGGGCCTGTTTCCGCGGTAACCACATTGAATTTAGGGTTAAATCATAGCCTGGGCTGTAAGCTACATTACTGTCAAATTTAAACAAAAATAGCTTTTGTGTAAAAAACTAACAAACATCCATCCTATACACATTGAATTTAGGGATAAATCATAGCTGTAAGCTATATTACTGCCAAATTTCACAAAAATCAAGTTTTTGTATAAAATATCATCACACAACCATCCACCCATCCTTACAAACTTTCGCATTAATATTAATAGAATTTCTAATAGTATAATTCCTAAAACATCGTTGCAGACAATCGCGTTATACCACGTGGGCTACGATGCGCTTTCTGAACGAGCGTCGCTTACTTTGGGCGCGGAGGGTGCGCGGGCGCTGCTACCGCCCCTACTAGCCATCACAGGGCAGAGGCTCAAACGGCATCTGACACACACACACGACCAAGCAGAATGGATCGCCACAGTCCCACCCTTATTGTACAACCGGTTGCAGAACATGGTAAGTGAAACGTTATTTATTTATGTTTTATTGTGTGAAGATTGTAGGGCTTAAGCCTGAGGAGCTTTACATTGTTTGGTTCCAGTTTTTAGGGTGACCGAGCAGGATTATCTGAATAATCATCTAGCGTTAATGTCCCGGTTGTGCTCTCGCGCATAAGGGCCCGGGATCCGCCTTAACCATGCTTCAAGATTTGGCAGATCAAGTAATTACAGTGGAGCGACTGCCATCTGATCTTAATGACCCTGCTACCAGAGGAACCTGACCAGATTGGATCATGGGTCAGTTCATTCAGTCGCCTGAATGTGCAGGTTTCATCACGATTTTTTTCCCTCACCGTAAGAGTGTCGGTTAGTATTCAACTAATGTACGTAAATCAGAAAAGAGTCGTTGGTACATGGCCGCAGCGGGATTCGAATCCGATACCTCTCGTTTATGAGTCAGATACCCTAACCGCTGGGCATAGACGCACCTAAGCAGCAGGATTATTTGAATAAACTAGGGTAATTACAGATATAAGAGATGTCAGAAGAGTCCCCACAGTAACAACGCACTATTGTTGCAAATTTTTTTAAACCATGAATGCTCGAGCAATGAGCAGTTTTCCAGTAGGTATTGTCAGTTAGTTTCAAAAAGCATAAATAAATGGCGCTCCCACAATTTTGGAACTTTTTTTAGTCTGTATGATTATGGCAGTGATGTCATGCAGCCAACTAATATTAACTTAAAAATCAAAAGTTTATTAATATAAACTTAGCTTTTAAAGGTTACAACAGAAATGGAAAAAAGTATATTTATGTAAGAAGGCTAAGCACACACACATTTTAATACAAACCTTTTATATTTGAATTACGTTCATTCTTGATCCTAGCGTCCATGAAACGAACTGACTCAGTCAAATTGATGTTTGTTTGATTTTTGGAATCATTTATTAAAACCTCTAATATTGTTGAAAACTATTGATATATATGTATGTCGCAGCCAAATGGTTAAATTAGCCGTTTCATTAAACGGCTAGCTTTCTAAGCAGTAATTTAATTGAAAATTTGCCAATTTCATGAACTTTGAAAGTAACGTCTAATGAACGATATTTATCCTACTTTACGGAGCTCCTCCATGCATTGTCACAACATTAAAATAACTTAACCGCATTAAAACCTTAAGTAACTATTATTATTGTTTGAGGTTATTATGGTAAGGTTAGCGTTGTAACAATGTATGAAGGAGCTCCGTAAGCTCGGAACAATACTGTTCTTTCAACATTACGTTAAAATCTCATGCAATTGACAAATATTCAATTAAATAATTGCTCAAAAAACTAGCCGTTCAATTAACCGGCTAATTTAACCATCCGGCTGCGACATATACAATATGATCCAGTACAACGTACCCATTGCTTATATCCTTTTTGCTAAGTTCCTATTTCAAGCGAACTTAAATTACCAAAATAGTTGGGGCGCCATCTAGCGAGTGATTAGGAATGTTTTAGATACCTATTGGAAAATTGCTCATAATTTCTTTTTCTCAGGGTTGTCTGCGCGCTTGTAGTATAATGAATGGTCATTCATTGCCCACTACATTTTCAAATGTCGGTGCCATTGCCCACTAAATTATTCGGATGAGATGGCGGTCGCTCTACAGTAATTACGCACATCCGGGATATAGACCCCGAGATTATAATTTTTCTCTCTTGGAGTTGGAGCCGCCCGCCTGGGGAAGTACCTCCACCTTACAGAATACCGCAGCTAAACAATACTCTTTTAAATAGTATTGTGTTTCTGCCGGTGAGTAAGGTTTCCAGTGCTCCATGGGTTGGGAATTTGGAGAACCGTCTTTGGCAGTGTTATAGAGGTGTGCAACGTATTGGCGATACTCTCGGTGTTGCTAATGTCTAAAGGCAGTGGTGACCACTTTCCATCAGGTGGCCCACTTGCCTGTTTGCCTACCTCATGACATAAAAAAAATGAATATTAACTCACGTACTAATATTTATATTCCAGGCTCCGGATCCATCTATTCCAGCACACCCTTCATTGGAGACTTCAAAACTAGTCCTTCAAAGAATACTCTATCAAATGGGTAAAACGTCCGAAGACTCCCCTGACGATAAGCAAAATATTAAATTAGCTGAACTTATGATCGAAGCTTGTGATGTTTTAATAAGACGTAAATTATAGAGGTTGTAGATTCTAATAAATCCTAATGAAATGTTAATCATGTAATGAAATTGTTGGTTTTATAGTAAATAAGTTTAATGAACCTATACTAACGTTTTATTTTTATTCTGGGATCGCATATATCGGGTTCGGATTGGGCGGCATAGTTCAAAAAGCCTACTGGCGTCAGTCTTCGTGAATTAGCTGCCCGGTGCGGATTCGTTCGAGAGGTTTTCATTAAATAACTCTATATCCCTACCCCTACAATACCCGTACCCTCCCCCTCAATCCCTTTTCTACAGTTATATAGAACCTCTACCCTACCCATACCATATCTATACCAAACCACTACCCCTTCTCCTGCCCTTTTCTACATCGATTATTATATAGAACCCCTTCCCTACCTGACTGACCCTGTCTAACCTGACGATTCCCTGAAAATACAACAAAATTTGTTCAGCCGATACGATGTCCATACACGAAAAAAAATTCTATTTTTTTAGATAAATTAATTTCTGTTGATCCGGCCTCTACCAAACTTCATGTGATCATCCACTTGTCTAATCTGAAGACGTTTTATCAAAATCAATGCAGCGGTGTCCGAGTTACATGTCAAGCCAACCTTACGCGCCGCTAGTCAGTCTCCTTTCACTTGATTGCTTCATCATTTCATGACCAAGGACGCATGATCCATACTATTTCAAAAAGGTGCCGAAACGAACATTACATAGGTGGTTTCACTTTTTGGCTATCGAATATAGCCCGTGTATCTTTCAATCAATATTCTCCAAGAGGGCACTAAGAGATTCGGGGACAGAGTAAATAAATAAAACAAAGTAATCTCTCTTTAAGTATCTAGAGACAGACTGAGTTGTCTTTTCCTCTCACGCGCCTGCATCGCCTGTCACTTGAGACTGGTATTGCATCAAGTCGAAGTCTAGGGCCAACGCTTCATCCTTATGTCGTGGATCTTCCAGCTATCCACACGAGCCGCTATGGTTAACCTTTATAATGCGTACGGCTAAGGCATCTATAATCCCTCACAGGCACAACAGAAAATGCTGCTGCCCATTCTCTGTTTAACTGAGGTCGCAGATGGTCTACCTGCGAAGTTCAGAACTAAGTCGTCTTGTACGATACCCCTTAAGTAACTGATAGACGTGCGAGTAAGTACGCGTACTTGTGGCTCGACGACCTTGCTCGCTCGTGTGACACCGGCGATCCAACATTTTTTATTTTTACTTGTATCTCGTGGCTCGCGGCTTCGGCTCGCTCGTCTATTAGCGCCGCGAGCCGCGAGCCGCCACGTTTGAAAATGAAAATGAAAAAGTATTTATTGAATTAGGATTACGTTAATAAATCTCTTTTCAAAAGTCAAAAATCTAACGGAAAACAAAGGGAAGTTAAGCGAGCTCATCCAGGTACGGGGCGACGCATGCAGACCGATCAGCGCGTACGAGGGCTTACTCCGGCGAGACACCGGGCACCGATACGCGCCACGCATATAACCACCTAGGCGAATCATGTGCGGCGCGCGGCCGGGCCCAGGCAGCCCGCCGGCGCTCACACCCGCACGCACCAGTCGGCCTACCCGCGTCGCCCCCTGAGCACGGAACAAATAAGTAAAAAGAATGTCGTCTGTCTGTCAGTATGCCGCTTCAGTTAGGAAAATGACCATCTGTGGGAAAAAGAAACAGCAAGAAACCCACAGGTACCTACATTTAAATATGATTACATTGCATTGATACATTTGTCAATTTAATTTGAGTGAGCCTGTCCTGATTGGAATATGATGTAAACCTCTACAATCGGTCAAGATAACTAAAAATAAAAATGGCACAGCAAAAGCAGGCCAGTCCACCAAACAGCACCCGTTCACGAGCATGACGCAGGGCCCAGCCATCGTCCAATTCAACCATATTTGAGGGAAGAGATGCCAATGCCGTAGGTACACATTTAAAAAAATAATTGTTATACAATGACTATTCCACATCAAATCATCCTCACCCGATTTACAAAATCGTAAATTTATAAATAACTTCCTATTTCGAAGTGCTAGTAGTACACCATACATTTTTGTCATTGATATATTCATCAATTTTATAATGGCTTTTTTCATTAAAGATGTTTTCACCTTTTCTTTAAATTGAGATTCAGGCAAATTTATAATACATTCAGAAATATGATTATAAAATCTTATCCAGTTACCCATGAAAGATGAATTTACTTTACTAAGTTTGAACAACGGTGTAACCAGTTTATTTTTGTTTCTTAAATTGACATTATGAATATCAGTATTTTTAGCAAATTGGGTAATATGCTTTCTAACATACATAATATTATCAAATACATATTACTTTAAACGATAATACATCAATTTCTTTAAACAATTCTTTGTGCTAATCACGTCGATGTAATCCATATATTGCTCTTACAGCTCGCTTTTGTAGTTTGAAAATGATGTCACTATCAGCACACTTGCCCCATAGTATGATGCCGTATGACATAATACTATGAAAATAACTATAATAAACTAATCTAGCTGTATTCACATCCGTTAGCCTCCTTATTCGCCACACGGCAAATGCAGCCGAACTTAACCTACTAGCCAACGATTCAATATGTGAGCCCCATTGAATTTTTGAATCTATATTAACGCCCCAGAAAGTAGTTTTCTCTACCAACTCAAGTTGCGTTTTATCTAATATAACATTACATTGATTAGATTGTACATTTGGGAGGCAAAAATGAACGCATTTTGTTTTTTTAGAGTTTAAGACTAAGTTATTAATTGTAAACCAATGAAGCACATTCTGAAGAACACAGTTTACTTCGTCTATATTATTATCTTTCCTATTAATTTTAAATATCAGTGAAGTGTCGTCAGCAAACAAGACTATACTTACGAGCAATGTTCTGCACCATGTATGGAAGGTCATTTATATATACAAGAAAGAGAAACGGCCCTAACATAGATTCTTGTGGCACTCCAATGCTCACTTCCCCAACCGCAGATAATTCGCCATTTACATTTACTTTTTGAACTCTACCTTCTAAGTATGATTTCATCATTTCAAGACTGTCATGCGTAAAACCGTAATGTTTTAATTTTAGTAATAGTGTTGAATGATTTACGTCCATGGGTTACATACCTACATGTCAAAATTATACCATGCGAGAGCGCTCTATCTACGACAAATTGTAGGAAGCTATGCTTGAAAGCCGGTTTCCGGTTTAATCCGGAATGAGGCATCGTTTTCATTTGCGGACCGCGTCTCCTCAGACCGGCCTCGGCGGGAGTGGGGGTGATGAGCGAGACAGAGATATAAATGGAAAGAGAAAGGCAATGCAGAAACGGAAAACAGATAGAGCCTATCTCAAACTATTATAGTAAACTTCAAATAACGGTCGAGGGTTTAATAATTTAATTTCGTCCTTGTTTGACCAACCAAGTGCCAAACATCCTGTGTATCGTAAGGAAAAGCGACAATGAGTTTAATTTAATAGGATCCCGTTTTTCAACAATGAATTTAATAGGTACGGTTTCTTTTTGGTCTGTACTGCTACTGTCAATCATTTGTCAATATCAAAACTGTCATTAAGTGTTTCGTAGTTTGTGACTCCTAGTTGCTGCGTGCGTTGCTTTGCTTACATTTTGATTGGGGTATTTTTCTTTATAATTTTTCTGATTTCACAACTTACGATAACATTCGTTTCGCACCTATATTATTTTTCCTTCCATAAACATAGATAAACTATAAACATTTTAACTCAGTCTAATTCTTGTACCCGTTTGTTTAACATTCGTTTTGCAGCCCGTCTGAGTTTACAGGAGATAAATCATGCAGCGAGAAGAAAAGCAATTAGAAGTTACCTTACAAGCTATATTGACTAGAGTTAATGATTTAAAAACTGCTATCCAAGCTCTAATTACAAAGTTGGAAACCGAATACGAGACTATTAATTGGCCCACCTTCCTTGATAATTACGCTATTTTATCCGGCCATGTAAGTAAAAATAACCACAAATATGTTTCTATATAACTTTAATGTTACTTAAGTATACTTACATTATGTGGTGTGTGGTGCCGCCACCTCAAAGAATAGCATCACCCCATCTCTTCCCGTGGGTGTCGTAAGAGGCGACTAAGGGACAAATCCGAAAGGTGGGCAGCAGCATCTTTCTGGGTAGATTTACATAAACTGCACTGCGATCTCCAACCCGCCTGCCAAGCGTGGAGATTATGGCAATGACCTTTCGTAGGAGAGGCCCGAAGTCCTGTAGTGGATTGTTATGGGCTGTGATGATGACTTACATTATGAATTTCTGTTCTAGTTGACAGGACTAAGTAAAATTCTTCAAGCAGAGTTAGCATCACCATTGCGGTCTCAAATTGTACTGCCTCTACAATTAGGATGTGAACGCGATGAGGCTTTAGCTCGTTTAACAGAGAATCGAGTGCCAGCTTGTACCCATGACCTGGTGCCAGACTTGTTGCGCACAAAACCTGAACCACAGGCCGAGCAGAGACTACAACAGTTCAATCACAAAGCAAATACACTGAACTATGATACTGCTCAAGTAAGTAGACACAACATTCCTTCCACATTACTAGTTTTGTGCCAGTAATAATTTTCCCCCTGCCAGAGCTGGTAATATAACTTTACTATGTATCGGAAACACTAACCTCTAATACTATGTATTATTAGTATTGGGAAACATCAGTGATGGGAAACAATTAGGGAGATACTGCTATTGTTGATACACAGATCTTTGGCTTATTATTTTTAGTAATGACTATGAAATTAATTTGGTTTTCATAATATTTCAGAAACAAGTAGCTCAATTCACAAAAGTGGTAAGCCATGTGTGGGAAATAATCTCTAAGGGCCGAGAAGATTGGGAAGGAGAGTCGATGAGATCTGGTGGTATGTATTATCTTCAGATAGCTTTTAGTACTCTATTGCATTAGTAAACTATTGTGACCATGTTACATTTTAGCTATAGATTTAAAACACAACTGAAAGAATTCAAACAGTAAATATCTGACTATTGCCTTACACAGAAACAGCTGTATAGAATAGCTACTGCAATTTTTCTATAAGGTGTGGAAGATGCAGCATATTATTATTTGGCATATAATTCAACATGTTATGAAATTTTTAAACCCTTTATAACTTAAGATCTTTAAAACAATTATTATGTGGATAATGAGATGTTTAGGGAAATAAAAAAACATTTACTTTGCAGAAATTTTAAAATATTTATTATTCATTTATTTGACATTTTAGGGAGTGTGACATTACTGTAACATTGTGTTACAACATAACAAAAAACTTAAGTTGTATGAAAGAACTTTTTTAAATATTTTGTTTATTATAGCGTTACACTAACATTTTTCATTGTTTGTGAAATGCCGGTGCACTTGGGCATCTTGCAACATATTCGTTTTTGGACCCAAATCAGCCAGTGGCCAACCTGGTCCTGGCTTATTGCCAATGCAGGAACTTGTTCAGCAGGGCCCTTATGTTTCTTTGGCTTGAATTTTGTGTCCTAAAGACCTTCGTCTCTTGATGTTCGGCTTCAGACCAAGCATAAGGTTTCACCTATCTCAAATCAAAATTCTGCTGAAGACATTTGTTTGTCGTTGAGATCTTTTGCTTTTCTCACTCTTCGATATAATATACCAATAATTTGACATATATCTTATCATTCCGCATCAATTGTGAGGAATTTTGAAATAAAATGAGATATTTTAGCTTCAATACTTGTATACTTTACTTACAACTTACATTACCGTTATCACTCAATGTAACAGGACTTGTTACAAACATAAGAAGTTACTAAACTACTATAAAAAAAAAATGTTGCATTGCTAACACAAAACATATTACTTTATATACATACCTACAGGTTTTCACATAAACAACACTATTATATCCACTCCTTATATTTTTTTAGAAATTCATAACCTGCTTGTGTTCTAAACGGTCACTGTATTCAACGCGCAATATTCAAACTCACACAAGTCGATAGGTTACCCCATCTATGCTTTTTACTTGATCCAATGTTATTCAGTGGTATGTTATAGTATTGCTACAGACTTTAATGAGCTAAATAAATTCAGTACGTATTTTAAAGGGATTATTTGGGTTTGTTACAGAAATGTCACAAAGCCATAAAGGGTTAAGCCCAAAGATTAATTAATTAAGATAGCATGTTTACTACCATAAGAAAGAATTGTAAATATTAATGTTTTGTTTAGGTATGCAGCTTACACACAACCTTACAGACACTCATGCTCTGGTGACAGCTGTGGGTACTGGTAAAGGCCTACGTCCTGGCATCCCACCAGGAGTTGGGGCTCCTGGCATGGGCCCATCTCGAGGTCCGACACCACAACTTGGGCCTGCAGCTCCTGCTATGCCTAAAGCACCTTCTTCCATCAAAACAAATATCAAAGCAGCCAATCAAATCCACCCATACCAAAGATGAGAAAGGGACTATTGAATGAAACAATTATGGTTAATTTAATTAGTATGTAATTAATTAGATATTAGAAATCATCAATAAATCTATATCATTAAGTAAAAGCAAACTTCTTATTGACCTGGAACACATTCAATATTCAGTAAAAAGCTATCCAATGAGCATTGCTAGCTGTAACTATCAGATAATAATTGTAAAGGTTGCTATATTTTAATTGCTCATCACATAGGTTGTACATGTTACTGTTGGTAAACTACCATAAAGAATACAATAAATACCATACAGCTGGTGGTATACAATTATTAACATAAATAAACATATAATACTTGTGACTTATTGTTATTATAAATCCAAGGCACTCCTAATTTAATGTGTTTACCTGAAACAAGATATAAAGAATTAGTTTTGGACTCATAATGTTTAACACTTCCCCTGATAACTCAAACACCAGAGAGGCTACAGCATTGCTAAGTATCGTAGCGCGCGTGTTATATGGACCGGCCAGATGAGTCGTGCGCACACGCGTAGCACCGATTTTGACCAAATTGTTGCGTTGGGCGTAGCGAGTGTTAAGAGCCCGGGGTCTGCCTTGACCATGATTCAGGATTTGGCAGGAGATGGCAGATAATTACGGTGGAAAGGCTGCCATCTGACCTGTATGACAAAAAACCCTGACCAGATTGGATCATGGTTACACATAAGTCGCCCGAATGTGTGCAGGTTTCCTCATGACGTTTTCCTTCACCATCAGAGCATCATCGGTTAGTCATGTATCATCATAAGTAAACACAAGGCGGCACTAGGGTTCGAACTCGGTACATCTTGCTTACCGACGCTCTATATATAGGGTGCCAGAACCTAGGCTGTAAGTGCTCGTGGGACACTTCCCACTTGTATCATCACTGTTACATCAGTCAAAACCTTTTTATTAAAAGTTTAGTTTGCACTAAACACTTCCACTATTTGTTGCGAGAGCCAGGTAACTAGGTACGTCTATCGATTACGAAAAAGTAAGCGAGACACAAAGTTGTATCACGCGCGACAAAGTCCATCTTGCTCAGGCAGAGATGATAAATTATCTGCCTCTTTACGACGTCAATGTATGGGTCTAGTATGAAGTCTTATTTGATTCTTGACTCGTGCGTGGATTGGTGCAACATTCAACAGTAAATCACGATATCGTCAATCGCGCGCTCGTAGCACTGTCTCTACCACCCATCACAGGGTGCCAAACGACCCCCGGGGTACCCAGCGAAATTAATCAATATATAGGTTTCACGATTGCCACATTCTGCTATCACTGGACACTCACGATATCGTCGATCTTGAGTATAGCGCGAACGGTCTCGGTGGCGAGTGCCAAAGCTGACGCGGTCACGTGCAGCGGTTGCAGCACGTGCTCGTGTCGCATGTCGGTGACGCGACCGCGGCGCACGTTCACGCCCGCACCCGCGCCCGACGCACCCGCCGCGTGCATCGCGCGCAGCTCCGTCACCGTCTCGATGGGGTTCAGACCTGGAGGGGAATGGTGGAACGAATTGTTACGGGATAAGTAGTTAGAAGCCTTTTAAAACAATAACAACTAAATAACACATGCAGAAAAAGAAAAAAATATTCTCGGGCTATCCGAATGTATCTGGATTGTTGTAGTTACATTACAACATATTTATTATTACAACATATCTGTTCATAGACACATCTAGTTAGTTTTCTTTTTGGTTTATTGACGTTTAATAAGAGATTAGACTAATTCTATTCCTGTATAAATAACTAGTGGACCCGGCGCGACTAGAAACAGACGGCGGGAACTACTTTGTTTTATACTATGTATATGTCGCAGCCAAATGGTTAAATTAGCCGGTTAATTAAACGGCTAGCTATTTAAGCAGTTATTTAATTGAAAATTGGCCAAATTCATGAACTTTGAAAGAAAAGTCAAATGAACGATATTGCCTCGAGTTTACGGAGCTCTTCCATTCATTGTCATAATGCTAACCTAAACCAACCAAATAGAAACCTAACGCAAACTATTATTATACTTTGAAGTTATTGTGGGTAGGTTAGCATTGGAACAATGTGTGGAAGAGCTGCGTAAACTCGAGGCAATATCGTTCTTTCAACATCACTTTAAAATCTTATGAAACTGGCAAATTTTCAACTAAATAATTGCTCAAAAAGCTTAGTTAACCGGCTAATTTAACCATATGGCTGCGACATATACATATGGATATTGAGTTGGGTTTGCATACCGGCATTCTCCGCAAGCGTGGACGGGATGACCTCCAGTGCGTCGGCGTAGGCCCTCAGGCAGTAGTGGTCGGCCCCCGGCGCGGCGATGGCAGCGCGGGCCAGCGCGGCTGCTGCAGCGGCCTACAATACATATTCAAATATAAACATACCAAAAAGGCAAGACATTTATTTGTGACAGGTAGGCAGCATACAGATTCAGAAAGATATTATAATGTTTATAGTAGTAGTTTTGTTGAATTGCTGGTAAAGTTACAATAGTATTTTTTTATAATAGGTCTTTACCTATGAAATTGCCGTATTGTATGAAAAAATTTAAATGAATTTTTTTCATGTATTTTGTATTTGTATTAATCGAAGTAATCACCCATGCAGTCAATGCATCTTTGCCAACGCAGTGGCAGTTTATTGATGCCCTTCTTAAAGAAATCAGCTGGACAGGAGGCAACAAATCCTTCAAAGGCATTTTGTACTGCCTCTCGGGTATTGAATTTTTTTCCCGCCAAGAAGTTATCCAAATTCTGGAAAAAGTAGTAGTCTGTAGGCGCAAGGTCTGGTGAGTAGGGCGGATGACGGAGAGCTTCCAACCCCAGTTCTTGCAACTTGGAGACCGTCTGCTGTGCAGTATGAGGTCGCGCGTTGTCGTGCAGGAGCAGCGGAGACGAGCGATTGACTAATGCTGGTTGGAGATGTGCCAGCTTCTGCATCATTGTGTTCAGTTCTTCACAGTACACATCTGCAGTAATGCCCCGTTGGGTAAGAAGCTGTGATGAATCACACCGGCGCTAGACCACCAAACAGTGACCATCACTTTTCTAGGGGTAAGTTTTCGTTTAGGGCATTGTTTAGGGTGCTGAACCAGGATCCAACCAACTTGCTGAGCGCTTGCGGTTATCAAACAGAATCCATTTTTCATCGCAGGTAACAATGCGGTTCAAAATTCCTTCATTTGTGTGTCTGTTGAGCAGTGCAAGGTACGTCTCGACGCGTACTTCGCGCTGGCGCTCATTGAGTTCGTGAGGCACCCATTTGTCAAGCTTTTTTACCTTGCCAATTTGACGCAAATGGACCAATATTGTTTTAACGCTAACGTCGAAAGCTGCTGCTAATTCAGCCGTAGATTGTGTATCATCAGCTTCTACAATCGCCTTTAATTCGTAATTGTCGACCAAAGTCTTCGGACGACCGCGAGGTTCATTTTTCAGGTCGAAATTTCCAGAACGGAAGCGAGCAAACCAATAACAGGTGGTGCGTTGGTTTGTAGTGTTAGCTCCGTAAACGTCGTTGATGTTGCGTGCCGCTTGTGCCGCGTTGCTGCCACGACGGTACTCATATTCCATAATTACTCGAATTTTTAACGTATCCATGATGACGAAAAAGATTGAAATGCGATGAAAATGTTACACTAATCAATAAACAAATGACTACTTTTGGAAAAAGAATTCCATTTTTTTAAATAAAATTAATTTGAAATTAGAATTCTTAGCCAAACAAAAAATTTTGATTTCAAATGGCCAGTATTGCAGAACGGCAATTTCATAGGTAAAGACCTAATATATTGTGAAAATAAAATAGTGTACATAGTTAAATAATTTGTCAAAGAAAGTTTTTTAACACCTTTTTACAATGCAATGTTCGGGCAACACATCGGCAGGCAAAGTGTTCGTTGTTGGGAATTTCAGTTGTGGTGGGGAAAGGTTAACTCAGGTACATTTGCATGTAAGGAAAGAAGTAGTGAAAGTGGGTGTCGTGTCGTACCAGGAAATGACATGGCGATTGGTCCACCGACAAGAGCTAGGCAATGATGATTTGTATGTAAAGTATAAGCGAGTTTATGATGATGTTATGTAAATGTAAAGTACTACTAAACAGGAATTCATCTATCTATCTATAAGCCCATACCTCAGGAGCTCCCCCACCGGGCAGCAAGGCTGGCCGCCGTGCCACGCATCGAACGGCGCACAGCGCGTCGTGCAGCGAGCGAGCCGCCTCGGCAACCACTGCGCCGCTGGATCCACGCACCAGCACCGACACCGTGGCATTGCCGCCCTGGCATCCCGTCAGCTGGAAGTTGGATAAGTCTTTAGGGTGTGCGGTCAGAGGACATGTACACTTTGTCCCTAAATCGATTGGAAACCTATGCAAATAAACCACGACTTCCGACTCGTCTTGGCGTTACTGACGTTAATGTCCCAGTTGTGCTCTCGCGCACGAGGGCGCGCGGTTCGCCTTGACTATGAACGAGGATTTGGCAGATCAGGTAATTACAACGGAGCGACTGCCATTGAACCTCAGTTACCCTGCTACCTGGGGAACCAGACCAGATTGGCACATGGTTACAATGTACTCCTCGATCCGCCAAAAGAAAAGGACAGATGTGAATTCACATAATGAGTCACTAATTTTGCTTTAGTTTATATCCATTAACCACTAAAACAATCCACAATACACTAACAATAATTATTATTTTTCCATTTGTTTACTTCAATGGAAAATTAGTTTGAAACAAACACTACAAAATATTGGGCCTACTAAATTAGTGTAAGTATAGTTGGATATTACCTTTATATATTTCCCTACAGGTTCATTCATTTCTTCAATCAGGTCAACGTTAACCAGGTTTTCAGCGGTGAAGTGGTCGAGTGAGGCAATAGGGCGGCAGCCGAGAGTTTTGCATACAAACTCAATATCTTCGCGCTCAATGTCCTTAATGACCATACATTTAATCTTGTCCAGGAAGTGGATAGCTAAATCGCTGAGAGCATCGCTGAAATGGAAAGTTGTACATTATATAGCTGTTATACTTTGTATCTCACTTTAAAAATATCAAAAGGTGTGTGTAATACAGCAACAATACAATTATTTAAGGCAGTGACTCATTGTGTATTTGTGACTAATAGACACTAGTGGGAATAAAAACATCACAATTACCGCAAAATAGATTTCTGTACCAAAAGTACATTACATCCTGCTTTCTTAATCTGCTTTACAATGTTGAGAATGTATTGACGTTCCTCCTTCAACACTCGGTCCATAGCTGCGTAGTCCGACACAATCACATTGTGATCCATCTGAAATTTTATTCACATTATTTTATCTCTCATCATATCACATTACATCTCATGGGGAAGAGTGTAGTTATTGAATTTGTTGGATTCAGTACGGAAGCCAGCGACTATTTCACGGATACATCATATTTACTTGCTCCGGCATTGCTTAATTGCTTTAAAAGTTAAATATCGCGGTTGTGCTCTCGCGCACGAGGCCCCGGGGTCCGCCTTGACCACGGTACAGGATTTGGCAGATCAGGTAATTACAGTGAAGCAACAGCCATCTGACCTTCGTTACCCTGCTACCAGGGGAACCTAACCCGATTGGATCATGGTTACGCATTTTTCATAACGATGTTTTCCCTCACCGTAAAAGCATCAATGAGGATACTTCAACATACCAAAATATTTAAGAGTCTGTAAAGAAAGGAAGAATACTTTCGAATCTGAATGACACTCACATCAGTCTTTGGCGGCGAAATGCAGAACTGGATCAGACCAACTTTGGCCTTCTCAATGCGATGGGGTCCATTGACGTTAGAAGCCCGGTGCGGGATGACGAGTCCGTTGATCAGTTCCGTGTCCTCCACGGTGCCTCCGACGCGCTCGATCACTTTCACGTCGCGAAGGTCGACACGTGCACCCACTCCGCCCACAATAGGCTCCATAACTGCAACCGTACATGTTTGCTTAGTATTATCTGAACTTTGCAAATTCTTATAACCCGTCTCTACTTGATTTAAAAGGACTTTCAACACTGTGTGATATAGACACAGCAGCGACAATGCTGCTCACATATAACCTAAATAAATAAAAAAGCGACGGGCTTCCAGAAACGCTGAGCTTCGCCACTCGCGAGGAAGGCAACCTCTATAAACAATGCATGTCAATCCTGTGGTGAGGTTCATGTCTAGAGGAGCATGGCTGTTAGGTGGAAGTCTCAAGTGGCCAAACCTCTCTCAATCAACCCAAAAATATTCCCCAGCAGAAGCAAACACAAGTCTTGCCCATAGTTGGAAATTGTCTGCTTATTGGACCCTAAGCAAACTGTGCTGGTGACCCATAACAATCTGGGACGGTTAGCCTAACTTGAAATGAAGGCAAATGCTATTTATTGGACGATACATCGCCACATCACTCGGTATGCCTTCAATACGAGCAAGGCGGTCGGGGCTCTGTATAGCGGTGTTTACGTGATGCGCGCAGATAAACAAAAATTTGCATATTTATATCTCCATACCCTATCCAGACTATTTTTATGGAATGTCCTCAATGTCTGTAAAACAGTTTTTTACAATTTTATAATAGAATTAGCCACCCTATAACTCTTCCTCCTGAATCACTCTATCTATTGTTGAAAACCTCATTAAAATCCATTGCATAGTTTAAAAGATCTAAGCATACATACATACATTGACAGGGGCAGATGGCGGGAAGTGAATCATCTCATACTTATTGTACTTACCAGCACGAATAGCTTGAACAGCAATGGGCGCTAATATGGTAGAATGTTGAGAAACTACTTTCGAGTTCAGAGATGTAGCTGCTGCTTGCAGCAGAGCATCCTCATTTGAAAGATCAACAGGTGTCGCCATTCCTTCAATCACCTAAAGAAATAATAATTGAATAACAGATTTGTTAAAAAAAATTGTTTTGTTATGCAACAAAATTGTTTTACAACCTACTTCATTTATTTTTGTACTCATTACCCAATTTACCCACCATTAACCATTTACTTATATCTAAGACTAAACTTTCCATCTAACAGATCTTTTCTCTTCATCTTCAGCTTGCAGTAGATTATTTTTATTTATTTTGTTTATTGACAATTGAAAAAATCAACAAAATATACCTGTAAAGACATTTGCAGAGCTTTCTGGAAGCCATCGGATATAACAGTTGGGTGGATTCCTTTTTGGAGTAGCTTCTCAGCAGCATCCAGCAATGCCCCAGCAATAACAACAACAGAGGTAGTGCCATCACCAGCCTCAATGTCTTGGGCACGGGAGAGTTCAACCAACTGAAATATTAAAGATAACATATTACTTATAATTTAAAGTATTACTCAGTGTCCTGTTAAAGACCGCAGGTACCAACTGGATGCGGAAGGCACAGGACCGGCCTTTGTGGAGTTCTCTGGGGAAGGTCTATGCCCCGCAGTGGGTGTCTTTCGGCTGATATGATGACTCAGATTTCCATATTTGACACAAAGTCTGTCCTAAAATGTGATTGAGTACCGGCTATAAAAGCCAGCCCAGCTTCTTATGGATGTTTAGCAGACTCTTAGAACAGTCACAGGCTTCTTAATGGGACCCTATTAATAGTGAGTAGCTCACATTCCAGGACTACATGAGCTGTTGGTTTCTTAGAAACATGCCCTATACAGGGGGCTGTCTGTAGCTCATAGAGAGGTGTCCTGTTATTTGCCTACTACTGACTTGAGTTCAGTTACTACTGTTTGAGACTTGGCAGATTTGGGATCATTTAATCACCACAAACTTAAGACTGTCTACAGACTGTGTGCTTTCCTAGTACTAGTTGTGCTGGTCATTTTAATATTTGATCATACATTGTAATATATACAAGGAATGGGGTAAAAATGGGGCAGGATCAGCATCCCTTTCCCTGCCAGCTCATCAGTAGCATTGTTGCTCATAGAGTTGCTATATCCTTTAAACTATTGTAGTGACCCTGTTCACCGAGGAAATGTTCTCTACTGCATGGTGTCAGTAAAAAATCAATAAATAGTTGGGGACAAATTGCCACATGTTTGCTAGACCCACCTAGTAAGTTAAGTGTAGGGGGATGAAACAATTATCTACATTTATAGCTACAATAAAAAAATACATTAATTACCATTTTAGCAGCTGGATGAATAACACTTATTTGCTTTAAAATGGTAGCTCCATCATTTGTTATGGTTACTTCACCATTTGCAGATTGAATCTGGAAATTTAATAACATTGTCTAAATTTTATCATGTTTAAGAAAACTATACCAATAAATTGAATAGAAATACCTAATTAGGTATTATTTTACAGTCAAGTTATTTTCATATAACATGTTGAGAACACTGTAATAATTAATAATGGTATTATAATTGAAATAAATAAATTTAACAATGGGTACAATTGTAGTAAAAGAAATATATTGTTATAATAATTAAATAATAATTTTGATTTTTAATTACCATTTTATCCATTCCACGAGGTCCTAAGCTGGTTCTTATGGCATCTGACACAGCTGAAAAAAAATCCAAATCTATTTAAAAGTTCTTCAGGTAGGGATCAGAAGGCTGGCCTCTATTTGGGACAGCATATAAGCTTCACCATCCAGCAGGCCAACACGGCCAGCCTTCTGGGGACATTTCGGCTGTTTTTATTTATATAGTTTTATATTTAATATTTATACTTAAGTAATTATACATTGTTTATGTACTACGTTTAAGTTGTATAATAAATAAAGGTAGGGACCTACATAAGTCATTAAATGATTATTTGTTTTTTACAAATAAACAAGTAAGACAAAACAAGTGTATTTGGAATAATCAAAATATTCTAGAATAATAATTCTGAAAGGATATAATAATAATTCATACTGTAATTTTCATGTACTGAACAATTCAATGACCACAGTTAGGTATGTACTCAATCACATGACTGTCAGAATTTTTGGAAGTCATGTTTTTCTTTTATTTATTTGATGGATTAATATTAGAAAATTGTTCCAGTGTAGCGTCTCTTTTTGAATTTATCGTAAATAATATCAAAATTACCTTATTACTGAGACGTTTTCATTAGTGAATTATCTATTGTTGTTTTATTATGGTTATATTACAGAGTTTAACAAGGAAAATTTCACAGAATAATAGTTTAAATATACCGCTAACATTCTAGCCTATTATTCATTAAAATAAGTTTGAAATAAACTAATTGTACAACAAACAAATAACAGATGTTACAAACCTTTAGCGGCATTTATATTACTGAGACGAATGTCTGTAGGCTTGCTTTTATCTTTGTATACAGATGAATTAACCTTAGCAGCATCACCACCAGCTTTCGGAGCCATTTTAATAAACAATTTATTTAAATTTTACTTCAAGAATATTGAGATGAAACAGGATTCAGAAAAAGAACAAGCAAAAGTATTTTTCTTCCTAGCTAGCTTGATTAGTAAATTTGACATTAGCAGGTTTGTTTGACATTAAGGTGACAGATGACATTGGTGATTGATGATTGACGTTACTAGTTACGTCATGAGAGATCAAAGAAGGACGTACTTATTAATTCCGTCGAGATTACATTAATTAGATTACTTTATATTACAAGAGATACTTAAATGAGTCTCCCACATCTGGGCCTTACCATTAACTTTTAAACCTTTTTAAACCGTCCAAGTTCCACGCAGTTCAATAACAGGACATAAACAGGATTGCTTATAATCCTATAATGAGATGCTTTTTGGTAAACCGCTAGAGGGTCACGAGACTGCTCCTGACTGAAAGTGGAACAAAATTTGACTGACAATGTCAATTCAGCCACAGTACACAAAACAATCAGTAGGTCGTTTTCATAAAAACGGTCGAAGCGCGCCTTTCACTTTCGCTCAATTTATTTAGTAGTTTCTTTTTTTGATACGGTAGTTTGAAGCTGATCGTCACCAAAACAGAGTATATGGCTAGCTGCAACACGGACGTATATCCGTGGCAGCCTTCGCGTGAGAGATATCGCGGATAAGATCGAAGAGGCTCGCCTTCGCTGGTTTTGTAACGTGTTGCGTAAGCCCCGTGAGAAATAGGAGCCTAAACCTTCCAGTATTAGGAAAGGGGTCGCGGAAGGCCCGAGAGGCGCCGAGTCTGATGCGAGAGCCAATGGTTATCGACGCGAGGACGCCCAAGACCGGGCGAAATGGAGGAAAATTAGTCGGAAAGCGGACCCTGGCAGAAGCCGGGACTGACCGCTCGGATGATGATGATTTTTTATTTATTCGCATCGCATGGCATTAGCAGCGGAGTCGCAAATTTTAACAATTGACTAATAAACACTATTAGTGGGTCGCGATTGAGGCGCCCTAAAGATATTAAGTTTGTTCAAGATAAAACATATTAAGGCGATCCTCATGCCTATTAAGCGTTCTCCACATGTCCACCGAAACTTTCGGCGAAACTTTTGCTGGGACTTTGGTCGGTCCTTTACATTCTTGTCTATTAGGGATGTGGTGGGTGTCAAAACGCGTCGACATTATATCGATTCATCGGTGTAATATCGCTAATCTACTATAAACAGGGTCACAGAGGTGATGGCAGCTGCTTTGCTGTAACTACTTGATCTACTAATATCCTGGGTCATGGTCAAGTGTACCCCGAACCTGCGGGGCTATTGGCTAACTCAGTTGACAACTGTATTTGACACTAGATAATTCTACACCACGTCATCTACGTTGAAAACTGGCAATAGCGTCTACCAAATTAGAGTAGTGTCAGATTTTTTTATGTCAAATTCAGTTGTCCACTGAGATAGCCGATAGGCCCTCTGGTACGGCAAAAAGCGCTAGGAATATAAATATAAAATCGAGACGACAACAAACTATCTCTACTTAGTCTATGAAATAGGCGAAACATGCCAAACATGCACGGGACTACACGAATACTACCTCTACATTCTCATGTTCCCGCGGAACTGTCCACATGTGGAGTGCGCTTTAAGCGCATCAAGTAACTACAGTAGAGAAGCTGCTATGACCTCTGTGACTCTGTTTACAGTAGATTACCGATATTACACCGATGAATCGATAAAATGTCGCGCGTTTTGACGTATACCACCACATCCCTAATAGGCGAGAATGTAGAGGATCGACCAAAGTCCCGGCAAAAGTTTCGCCGGATGTTTCGGCGAACATGTGGAGCGCACTTTAGGGGGATGCCCTAGCCATGTCGCGTTTTGTTTTAGAACTGTCCTGTCATATTTTATACGGTATTTTGTCTTTTTACCCGCACAATCCGATAGGAAAACGTCGATTCGCCAGAGCTTCGCTCTTCCGTCTGTCATTATCACGGGTGATCACGACCACAATGTGAGATTGGCTTGAAGATAAGATATGAAGTGATCCCTATTTAAAATTGGAGATATTTTATGATAGAAAAGGAACATGATAAAGGTATAAAATGAAAATAAAATTGACACACGAACAACAAGAATAACTCTCAACGTAAACAACGACGGGGATGCTGGCGATAGTTGGATCATTATCGGCTCCGACCACGGAAGGAAAAATCTAACGTTTATTTTGAGCGCATTCCTTGAAATATAACATCGTTATAATATATATGGTCTTTGATTATGAAAGTGATTGACAGCAGGGTTATTTGTTACATGGTTATGTTTCTCTGTGGTCATTCATTGGATAAAAAACGAAAGTAAAGTAAAGCGATTTGAGTGAGTGTGTTTTCTTAAATTTTAAATTAAAATATGAATAAACAATACAAAACTAATTTGATATCGCTACATGGATTGTGACAAATAAGGTTTTACCTAAAATAATAATAGTTGTCTGTGTATTCCCTGGACATGACCCGTGATTTACTCAGTAAATAATAAAAGTTGTAGTTGTACTGTACGTACAATACACTGTACTAGGTACAGCAATTGTATGTGCCAGCCACGCGTAAACCCAGAAAAAGCGGTAAAATCTGGATTATTGTGAACATGGAATGTTTTTCAGCAGTGCAAACAGAAGGCGAGGTAGTTATTTTCACTTATATATACAAAATCAAATTTAATCTATTTTACTAATGTTATTTTCTGTTTTTCTATTTTCAGAATATGGAAGTAGGTTCCCATGAAATTTCTAAAGCTTCGTTAAAACAAGGTCTTGATAATAATGATAGTGGCGTACAGATTAGGGCTTCTGTGATTAGCAATTCCGCTAACTATATACCATCCACAATGAGTGGCAGTGCTAGCATTTACCGCACTCCGAAGAGGCCGGACAGTGTCTGGAGTGATTCAAACATATCCGCATCAACACATGGAACTCAGTCAAGGATAGTGGGCGATGTGGCTCTTACTCCCACTCACAGCACCTTCACTCCACAGTCTACAAATCCACATAGTAGTATGACCGCTGTCACTCCAATGGCTAGTGGTGCATCACAGGCTGCGAACAGCATAAAAATACAGTAAGATAACAATATTTTAAGATACACTACTGTTTGTAAAGGATTGTATTTATTTCATTACAGAACAAGCTTAAAATTTATCATTTTATTTCAGGAATTGTGTATCCACTGTAAGTTTAGGGTGTGAATTGAAATTATTGGATATTTACTGTCGAACACGGTTTTCTGAATATAATCCTGCAAGATTCCAAGGTGTTGTAATGAAGATTCTCGAACCACGTGCTACTGCTTTAGTTTTTAGGTAATTCATATGGCCTTATTTTTGTTACTTCTACAATATATTATTTTATGTTTAGTAAAGCTAATTAAAAATGGACTTATGCAGGTCTGGAAAAATTGTCTGCACAGGTGCACGGAATGAACATGATTCTTACTTAGCAGCTCGAAAGTTTGCCAGAATTATTCAAAAACTAGGATTTCCTGTAAGTCTATCAAATTTTGTACATACATTCATAACTATTTATGACATCAACTATTTATAATTGTGTTATTGTAAAATTTACAGGCTAGGTTCTTGGATTTTAAAATCCAAAACTTTATTGCTACAGCTGATTTGAGGTTTCCTGTGAGATTGGAGGCTTTGCAACAATCACATGGCCAGTTCACCTCGTATGAACCTGAATTATTTCCCGGTTTGGTCTATAGAATGGTTCGACCTAGAGTTGTGTTATTGATATTTGTCAATGGGAAAATAGTATTTACAGGTATGTATTAAAAAACTTTATTACATTTTATTGAAGTATATACATGCAATACATAACGTTGCATCATTTTGAATATGAAAAACATCAATTACATAATATTATTTTTATTTACAGGTGGGAAAACAAGAAATGAAATAAATGAAGCACTAGAATTAATTTATCCTATATTAAGAAGTTATAGAAAAAGTTAATTAATATTTAAAAGCAATAGCTACATATTTATTCTGACAATGTATGTAAGTATAATTATGTAAATAATGGAAATAAAACTGATGACTGAAACTGAGTTTTTAGTCTGAAATGAAAGGCTGCAGCACTCAGTAAGAGGATTTTTATAGGAGGAGTAACATAAAGGAATGACATTAAAGTCAAACCTATTTTTTAGGCTTGATGCAGTATTACTTTAAACCTTTTGTTATTCAAGGTTTTGGGGGCAAGTAAGAACTTGTCGCCTAAAAATCCCTGACCGTTTTTATTTTGCGCTCACCGCTGCAGGTAAGGACACCCTTCGTAGAACACAGTGGGAGGAAGGAAGTGGAACTCTTAGTATACGAACGCAGCCGGTCGGCTGGTGATAAGGGACTCGATGCAAGCCTGAACACTTACCCACTAAACACTACCTGGGGTTGCCAATAAGGCAGGAAGGCATCATCAGCCGCGACACCCCATGGGGATCGGGTGCGCACGCCCCCTACCTTGATGGTACACGTCATTAAAGTGCTCTGGCTAAAGGTACGCGCACACTATGTCGAGGTCTGCCGAGGTGAACCGGTGACTGGCGTCGCTGTTGTTTCCAAATGAAGTGCCGCCATTTTTCCACAGTTCCAGTTTTGGTCAGCGGGTCAGATAAGTTCGTGTACTGTACGTCGGTACGATGTAGTCACCGACCCCCGTTTTGCTCCATTAGCAGTGTGTGATACTTAGGGGTCCACGTGATATCCATAATTTGACATGAATTTGTCTCGGTTGTGCTCTGACGCTCGAGGGCCCGGTATTATTGGTTCTATAATTGGTCTACCTTACTACCTTACATACCTATTTGAGTACTATAGGTACATTTAATACTTATCAGGTACATATTCAGTTCAATTTATCTGTTATTTGTTACTAATAAGCACTAACCTACTTTTTACTTATATCTTAGATACAAGTAGGTAAACTATTTTACTTAGTATAGGTATATTTATTGTGTACTATTGACCTACAAACCATTTGCGTGTATTTTGTAATAAAATCAATCATTAGTTCGACAATTTTATAGTGTGTATCTATAATATTCTGTTTTGTTTATTATTAGGCTAAGCTTTTGAAATAAATTTATCTTATCTTATTTGTGGCAGGTGGTAGGTACGATAGTGAAACTCGGTATCAGGTAGAAGCCCAAACAACTCTTCGGAACACTTCCCATGCACCGATTCTGCCTTTTCTTAAATGAAACTTAAAAGTTGAAGCTTTCCAGTCAGTCCGAACATTGAATACCTGTTCTCATCAGCTTCTTCCTTCTGGATGTGTTCAATATCAGCCGATCCGAATGAGGAAGTTTCCTAATTTTTTTTCAACTGGATATAAAAATATGAGTTAAATAAAACAAAACGGTGAAATTTTTTTTAAAAATCTCAAAAAACAAAAAAGTTATGAGACTTCAGAGTTGCGATTTCAAGAATAATTTCGTTAGGGCCGCGAATTCGTGCGTGACGTCACCGGGCCGGCAGCCCGGTCGCCACAATGGCGCTGTATGGCGCCACTATGGCTCATGTACGAGTGTATGGGTAGCGCCATAGTGGCGGCCAGGCTGCCGGCCTGGTGATGACACAGCTAAATCGTGGCAGCAATAATTTCGCGAAAAAATATTAAAATTTAAATATTCTGTAACTCGTCATTTATGAACGGATTTTAAATTTTTTTAACTGGCTTGTTAGTTTTTGTTTATATTTCAACACTATCTCTTTAAAAACGGCAATATTAACATTAGGCAACTTCCTCATTGTCGACACCGAAGTCCTCACCCGCCGCAGCCTTGACCATCTGGCACTGCGGGCGGAGAGATATTACGTATCTGTCTTCCTGTATTTTATGTCATACCGCAGGCAAGCAAACCACCTGATGAAAAGCTGCCAATAGACATTAGCGACACCAAGGCTTTGTATCAGGGTATCACCAATGCGTTATCCACCTCTATAACACGACGCTCGTAGCAAAAAGTCAAATGCCCCTCTATCAAAGCCATAGAACAAATAAGTAGTTAGAAAAGCTAAGTAGGCGGTGCAGGCGCGCCACAACTATGCGCAAATGAGCTAGTTTCATCCAAAAGGCGCGAACGCGCCGTCAGTCTCTTGCACAATACCGCGGAGAGCGCATTAAAAAAAAGCTGTGCCTAAATTGTAAAAAATATGCCATTTTGCGCAATAATTAACTGCAAAACCAGAAGCGATCAGGCTTCTAGAACAAAATGAGGAATCTCTTTTCACCGGTAAGTCTAAAAACCTTGTATTTATCAATATTTTAGGAAAAATATTCACCCGCGCTCAAGGACACCTTGCGCCTAATCTAGTGCTGTGCACAGTAACCGACCATATCGATATTTTTTTTTGTTTATCGATATAATATATTTGTTGTATAGTAGAATTGACATCAAAAGAGGAGGAAATTTTTATTTCGATTGAATGTGCTTTTATTGTAGGTACTTCCTTTTATTGTAGGTGTACCTTGAAATTTCCGTCAATTGCGGACCGATTTTGATGTTAGTTTTTAGTAGGGGTACAGCAGGTTATTGTAAGGGCACGGGTGGGGTAGAGGTGGGATACCTATAAACCAAGAAAATCGCGATAGTTAATTGCTTTACAATTAATGTGCGTCGATTACGACGGCGCACAGTGCCCTACTCCCATACAAGAGATTGCTCGTAATTAAAAAAACCGAAGGTAAGTAAAGTCGATCCTTTTACTTTTATTTTAAAGACAACTTACTAAAGAGCAATAAAATATATTTTTTTTTCTTAAAACTCATTAGAACGGTAAAATATTTTAAGTTGAAGTATCTCTATTAATTGTCGTATTGATACTTGAAAAATCGGGGTTTTTCTTCTTTGCGATTGCGATTTAATAAAATTGATGTACTAAAGTATATGGTAGTGAAAGTTATGCAACTTGCTAAAGAAGGTTTGGACTTTTAAAATATATTATTTTATTGTGATAATACCGACTGTTTTAAATTAAGATGATCGTAAAGTTGTCATTGTTTTCGTTGACTTTTAATTTTCTACATCAACTTTCGAAAACCAGGCAGAAAAGTGGTAGTTGGAAACTCAAACATATTTTTTATTAATGTGTTACACTTCTATAATGCTAACATTGCATACATATGGCAATTTGTGCCCCGGAGCATAACTTTTTTCAGGTGCAACTTGTACCGTGTTTTGTATGGTTTCCACCAAAAAATGGACAGTCTGGTAAAAATATGGACCCTTTCTACAAGTAGGTACAATTTGGAATGGCAGAAAATTCGAATAAATGATAATGAAAATAATGTTTAATTTATTTTTTATTTTCTCAAGTGGAAACCACTGAACAACTATCCTGTGTGTCCTGTTACACATACCTTTAAAACCATAAGTAAATCTGTGTTTACAACGGTATATGATATTTTCTGACTGACTTAAATTACGAGCAATCGCTTGTATGGGAGTGGAGCACTGTGCGGCGTGTAGAACCAAAGTAAAAAACGCGAAGCAAACCATTTGAGCGTCTTGAGCGAGGGATGCACCTGTTCATAGTAATATTGATGACGTACATTACTTTTTTAATATATTTTATAGTTTTCCTGAGAAAAATGGATTGAAGCAACTGGTAGAGAAGATTGGATTCCTACTAAGTACAGCACCATTTGCTCGAGACATTTTAGAGAAAAGGATTATGCTGTGAAAAAATCTGGAAATAAATACTTACTAGATGGTGAAATACCGCGTGAAATAATTTGGTGTATAAAATCTCATGTATGTTTTTAACCGTGTGTTGTGTAATACCAATACAATTATATTATAATACTAGTGGACCCGGCGCGACTTCGTTCGCGTAGCGTTCTAACCCTACACCTGCCCTACACCTACCGTACACCTACCCTACACCTACCCTACACCTACCCTACACCTACCCTACACCTACCTTACACCTACCCTACATCTACCCTACACCTACCCTACACCTACCTTACACTTACCCTACACCTACCCTACACCTACCCTACACCTACCCTACACCTACCCTACACCTACCCTACACCTACCCTACACCTACCCTACACCTATCCTACACCTACCCTACACCTTAGGTGTGAATCTAAACCATTCCCAGATCCCCTTGAACACACACAAAAAATTTCATCAAAATCGGTCCAGTCGTTTGAGAGTAGTTCAGTGACATACACACTCACAGAAGAATTATATATACAGGGTGTTTCATAATACATGTATAAAGCCGAAAGGGTGTTAAAGTATAGCTTGCAAAGAGTACACTGGCGACTTCATATTATCCAGACATTGAATTTTAATTTTTATAAAAAATCTTCGTTTTTAAAGAAAAATAACCATATCGACTACGTTGATGCGCAGCTCTATTTCAAGTTGATGATCCTAGAAGGAGAAGTTCAATAACCGCGTGCGACCCCTATGAAAAAAGCGTGGCGGTAACATCAAACGGATAGAAGCAATCGACCAAACGCAGCTTGGGCGGATACCGAAGGCCAACGAACAAACGTGCGATTACGAGCCCGAATAGGTTCCCAAAACTCCCAAAGATCGTTTGCTTGACCACGAAATGCAATTACCTATTGGACCTTAGAAATCCAAATCGGCCGACAACGCTTCGTTGGCGTAAGTTGAGTGTGTACACACCATAAAGAAGAGTCTAATAACCTCGCGCCATTCATAACAAAACAAACGAACCTCCTACATCTTGCTACCAGGCGCCGAACTAAATGTTACCTACTTATCTCCATGAATAATCTCTACCAAATTAACTAGGAACTTACCTACACTAATTATTTTCAATAGGTAGGTATGCTTAAATAGTCGGAGCGTCGTCGGTGGCCTAAGGTTACGGTATCCGAGTCGTACGCGAGAGGTACCGGGTTCGACACCCGCTGCCGCCACGTACCAGTGACCTTTTCTGACGGAAAACATCGTGATGAAACCTGCACATTTAGGCGACTGAATGTCTAACCATGATTTTAATCTGGTCAGGTAATCAGGTTCCCCTGGTAGCAGGGTCAGGCAGGATTCAGGACTGTCAGACGTAATGACCAGAAATGCGAAATCCTGGATCATGGTCAAGGCGGACCCCAGGCCCTCGTGCGCGAGAGCAAAACCAGGTCATTAACACCGAGATGATTTCTACTAGGTAGGTACCTAACAGAACAAACCACCCCAGCACAACAAAAGTAAAATAAGAATTAAAATCATAATACTTAGGTACTTATTAACTAAAGGCCTAAAAACAGTATCTAAGTAGGTTAGGTAGGTAGGAACCTACGTAAATAAAAAACAAAACATGTTAATCAGTCTGGAAGACAGCCGGACCCGCGGTGTGGACTGCCGCAGGTACTTAAACTAAATAAAAATAAACATAGTCAGCTACGTACTAAAGTAGATATCTACTACACTAAAACGGGATTCGTTCAATTGACAAAATGGCTCTACACAGATAGGTAAGTACTAGGTACCTACTAACACGGTTCCCTCATCTAAGTACCTACGTACCTAGGGAACCACTTATGAATCTAGTTTTGGTGAAACACATTACAGACAGGTTCCACTAAATACCTACATGTTTTTATGAAAAGATAAAAGCGTTGTCTTTTCTACCTATTTCCCGTCGGAAAAGAACCGAGCGCGGCGGTTGCGCTTCTAACGTCACTATTAGGTGGTAGGTAGCGTCTCCTAGTCTAGCTAGCACCTAGACCTTTAAAGCATGTAGGTACGTACCTTTTAAACGTTATTTTATGGAAACAAACAGTGTCAGGTGCCAGCGCAGTTAACCACACTTTCTTGCTTTCTTGTGGCTCGGTGACCGATAGGTAAATACACTCATACACACAGATACACAACACTACAGCATGCACTGGTTGCTATGCAATACGTAAGTAGGTCGGTAACATGGTCTTTGGCCTACTGCTTGGTTGCACTCATGCACAGAATAATGATTATCACAATACTTAAACTGTTGAACATTGTACACAAACAAGACTACGTTAATATTGGTACCTGAAGCAATAATTCATTCATTCATTCATATCGTTTACAGTCTTATCACAGTTATTTTCACAGTACTTAGGTATCCTATACATACAACGCAACAAACAATCACACCGATCACGCGAAAAGCTAAAAACCGAATAAACGAACACGACTCGAAAATAGGTAACACAAGAAGCCACGCTGTCGGCGTCAGCGGTTCAATCAAACGACACACCCAAGTGCAGCATGCACACTGCCAAAACTCCGGCGTGTCGACACATGTTCGGCGCGGGGCGCACGGGGCGGCGGGGGGCGGGAGGCGAGGCGGGAGGCGTGGCAGCAGGCAGCGCTTTAGGCAGCGTTGCCAGATCGTACCTTTTAGTACGATTTACGTACTATTTGGCCGACTGTCGTACCTTAAGCGTACTTTGCTCCACATCGTACTATTTAGTACGTTTTTACAAAATGCTGAATTTAGCTGAGGGGGGTAGTCACTTCACCTTTCAAATTCACAATTTCACCAAAAATAATGGGAAGGAAGGGTTGATTTTGCCACCGGCAACAAAATAACGTCATTAATTGACTAAAAATCATCCCCCCCCCCAAGGCCGATAAAATGTAGAAGATAATAAGAAGAAATCGTAACTTTTTAGCCATTTTCGTACTATTTTAAGAGCCCAGACGTACTTTTTTGGAAACTACTGCTGGTAACACTGGCTTTAGGGATCCGCGTGTTAGGGGTCGTACTTATTTCGCCTCTTTTGTTCTCCTGGTAGATGCACCGTAATGTTGATTGTGTTTATTTAATAAAGTGAGGCTCAAACAAGTCCAACAGTGGACTAATAATAATCCTTATGATGTCGGTGATGGAATACATTTGCTTACCACTATTTTATCGGGTAATTTGTACAGACAGTAATTACTAAAATTGTGTTTGGGTCCGTGTTTCACCTAGGTGACCTAGGTTCAGTGGCGTTGCTTGCCTTCCAGGGGCCCCGTATCAATAGCTGTCTGGGGCCCCATAGTTAGTACCCCCAACTACAAGGGATCATCATCATCATCATCACAGCCCATAACAGTCCACTACAGGACTTTGGGCCTCTCCCGCAAAAGGGGAGGTTATTGCCATAATCTCCACGCTTGGCAGGCGGGTTGGAGATCGCAGTGTTGCAAACTGCTGCCCATTTTCCAGTTTATGGAGACTAGACTAGACTTTGTTGAATAAGCGAGCGTAGCGAGCTCGATAGTTTCACAAACTACCCCTTCAGAATACTTGCGCGAATAACATAAAATCAGTAAATGGACGATACGACATACGACGACATACGATGTAGACATTTCTGACATCTGGTTTATAATAAAATTAACTTCGCAAACAATTAATTAATGAGCGTGCGAGCTCTATTTCTGACATTTTGGCTATAAAGTTTTCACGATTAACTTAAAAACAGTCAAATTCGAAAATCGTGTGGGCCAAAACGATTTTATTATGAGCCAGGTCCATCTGACCCGTTGAGCAATGAACAGTGTAAGGAGTTTTTTAAATCTTATGATCTCACCGATAGTGCTGAATATGTTGTACATGAGATCAAGATTTTTCTCATTTTTGCTATAGGTGCATTTTTACACAATTTCAATGAAGTAATGAGTGAGTGCGCGTGAGGGGCTCTAAGTTGTTGTTTTTTATTAAAAATGTTAATTATCTCTAAGCGAAAGGGGAACGAAAACGGATTGTATCACTTGATTTCATTTGCATCTTTGGCGGAGGGGGCCCCGACCCTGGTCTGAAAATCACTAAAGAATTTTTTTTTTCCGGGAAATAGTGTTTAACTGAAATTGAGGATAACAGTACGTATTTTTGCTTACAAACGATTTGGGATCCCGTATCATTGATACGGCTGATACGGCGGTTGTTGCGCCCCTGCCTAGGTTCCCAACTGGGTGAAGCATGGGATATTTAAAGGTATAGCTCCGTCAAATAAGATTCATTTAGTTAATTTTTGTTGATGAGAAATATTCGTGAAATCGTACGGATTTTAACATAACAGTCCTCTGAGAGTTTAAGCCTTCCCCACATTAGTGGAGGGTTCTGTCTTAAACTCCACTCTCTACTGTCTTTGTTTTATTTATGTTTCATTCATTACACTAAGGTATTTTATTTGTTTTATTTAATACAAAAATATGTGTGTGTAGTTACTGAAAAATCTCATAGCAGATAGGTACGATTACCTTTGCGACACTGAAACATGACTGACAGGCATGACATGAGAAAGCAAACTTAAAAAGACAAATATGCTACATTAATTAGAGTTTGCTACATTAATATGCCACAGTAATTTGAATTAGACTACTTTGCTATTAGTTAGGTGGTGGTGCACTTTCGAAAAAACTATGAAGGAACCTATTAAATTAAAATTACAATATTTTTTTGTACAGAACCCTCAAACCAAAAAACACAAAATGGCTAATTTAGATCTCCTTAATATCATTGCGCCCTATGAACTTGAGTGACCTTTTACAACTGATTTCTAGAGATGCGGTCTTTCGTTTTCAAAATGTCGATTATCGACATTGAAAAGGTAAAAGTTCGATAGTCATTTTCTCGCTTACTATTTCACGCACGAAAAAAATTATTGTACCTATCGTTTTAATACGTTTAGCACTCCATCCAGTTCACGGCTTTATACATGTATTATGAAACACCCTGTATAAAGATTATGCATGCATATAAGTGTTTCATTTTATTTAACGCTGTCACTTTCCCAATGCCTTTTTAAAAAATAGGGTAAAAATAAGTTTATACTGAACGAAGCTACTTCGTTTGAGTGGTTCCTATTCAACGAACTCCTAGCCCCCCTCTACCTTAGCTCTGCACTATCAGTAACCCTACCCTCTGCCATCATGCCTCAGCCATGACCCTGCCATACTATAACTGTACCCTTACCTTAACACTAAAATAAAATAAATAATCGTAGACAAATGCACACAGCGCCATCTAGCCTCAAACCGAGCAAAGCTTGTACTATGGGTGCTTCTTTTTGGTCGAGTCAATTTTTGAAAACCCTAGATGTGACCTGCCGTGTAGTCGGCCACGGCAAAGGCCAGTCGCCAGGAACAGTTCCTCCCTAGTGCAGGTAGCAGGACAAAGTGGACAAGAGAGTAAATGCTCCATGGTTTGGGATGGGTGTTAGATAACTGATATAGTACTTATACACTTTTTTGAAATACATACTTATTGTACATAGAACACCCAGACCCGTAACAGAAATTAAAATTCATAATTTCAATTTCTGCCCGGCAGGAAATTGAACCCGGGACCTCTTGTATGACAGACTAGCATGTTAACCACTGAACAACTCAGGACGCACACATTATCGTACTCCTGACATAACTCTGCCGTATTAATGCCATACCCCTATGGTAAATCTACAGTACCCCCCTACTCTATCTCCGCTTTATGCGTCCTTCAGCCCACCCCCCCTCCCCCTCCCCCCTCAATATAATAACATTTTCAATTCATTATTATTAAATAATAAATAACATAATAATATCAAAATATTAATATCGACAAGAATTCGATTTTGTCAATCCCTAGCGTAAATGTAAATTCAGAGAGGATTTACAGCACACACGCAACGCAATGTGTGTATGTGGTAATGACCGATTGACTAATCACCGCGCTCCGTTTGACTTTGCATGTGCGTGCGTAAGCCTGTGCATATTAAGTTGCATGAGTAGTAGTAAAAATAGTGGGGTCGGGAACGGCGGCATCGGTTTCGGTACTAATGGCGAAGATGACACTTCTATCGTGTTCTGTGATCAAAGCCATGGTTCCCCACATCCCCACCCCATTGAGCACTTACCTTAGTTTACGGTAGGCCTGATGGAGTCACGATTTGCGAACGGCTGAAATGAAGTGGATGCTGTGCGACAAGCCGAGGACAGGGTGTAAGTATTGTTTTAAATTGTATTTTTTTCTGTCTGCGATGTATTGGGTGGCGCTTATTGGGTTAAGTAGACCTATTTCGACAGTGGATTTTTGTGAAGAAACGATACAACGAAATTTGCCTATCTTTGAAGATTGTTTGTGGAGAAAGGAGAAATAAACCCATTTTGACAGGTTAATTATTATTTCATACATTTTTGTCTTCTGGAAGACGCAGCGTGGGTAGGCCCACAAGGTGGTCCGACGATCTAGTAAAAATCGCAGGTACCAGCTGGATACGGATGGATGCTGAGACTGGCCTTTGTGGAGATCTCTGAAGGAGGCCTAGCAGTGGGCCCAGCTGATATGATCATGACACTTTCGGGTCGCGCATTAAAATTCTCTGTCTACGCGCATAATAGTAGCTTTATGTCGTGGACACAAGGAAATGATAAGACCCTCTAAAATGGGCTTTTTTTTCATTAAACCTTTGTTTCAAAGACTTTGAAGGTATGGCTGTATAGAGTTGATCACTTTTCTCTTTCGATCAACCGGGACTCGGGACGTCACTTCACTAATCAAGTCACCCACCACGATTGACAAATTGACCTCGTTATTTCCCGCGTTTTTGATTGTCAAATTGACTAACTGCCGACTGCCGAGGTTGTTGGCCATATAAGTGTTCTTTCTTTGTATTTTATTTCTAAACAAGGCGATAAAGAGATATTCCTAAGAAAACAGGCAACTTACAATACAATAGTTTTATTAAAAGCAGTTGAAATCTCAAAATGGTGGGAAAGAGTAACAAGTTGTACGTCCACAAGAGGGGTAAGTGCAACTTAAATAATTTTACTTTATACCTAGATACAATTTAATCATTAGAATTGAGCTGTAACTACCTGTATAATCCTCCCCGCAAAATTTGTTATGGTACCATGCACACCCCAGAGGTAGGGCACCGCTCAGGCAGGCAGACTCACTTTCTCTGTGCTTGATAATCCATCAAAATCCACGAACATTTAAATCACTCTTGAAAATATAGGGGATTTCCCATTACACTACAACAGGCTACAGGTTCTCTTAAAGAAAAAGGAAATTCATATTAATTTATTTCACACAAACATAGGTACATAGAATTTGTCATATTAAGAGACATACACAAGAACATATTTACATGAACAACAAATAGGTACTAATTGTATAACTTACAAAAATAATTATGTGTCGAAGGGCACAATCTCAGTGTTCGCTTAGGGCTGAAGCCCTGCAGCACTGTTTTTTAAATTGCCCCTGATCCGCTTGGCCTTGTTAATATTTTGCATAGGGCATAAGTGCCGTTAAAGAAGCAAACAATTACATGCTGTATCTTATATATGTATGTAACCTAAAACCAAAAATATGTAAAAATAAAACTTAAAAAAATATTACAGGATTACCTATCCATAATACGGTAACATCTTGTTAACTAATAAATGGTTATTATTATTATTATATTAATACTGTTTTATACATATTGTCACTACAGAGTTACTTTTTATTTAACTAAAGTAGTTTCTTTTTGCCTAATTAATAAAGCTCTCTTGGTGTAAAGTTTAAAAACACGACGCCCTAGTGACTAGGGTCTTCCCCTACTTATGTGAAGCCAAGCAGGAAAAGAGCAAATAAGATTTAGTCATCTAGACTTTGACTGTGGGTTGATACATGTCCCGGTACTTTAGGACTTCCCAAATCTTAAGAGTCATAGAAAAATACAGTGTATAAGCATATTTGGTAAATAGGTACAGGATTTGTTTGTGAGTATTACATTAATAATTTTTGCAGGTGGTAGAATGGAAGAGGTGCACATAGACAAAATAACTTCGAGAATTAAAAAGCTTTGTTATGGACTTAACATGGATTTTGTGGATCCAGTAAGTAAAATTTTCAAAATAATAGTCTTAAGTGACATTATTACGAAGTAGTTCTGGTCTAGTGACATTGTGCTTGTGATACTGATAACAACACTCAATGTCTGGAAACTGGATGGGTGACTATTTATTTATACTTTGACGTAGTCAAACAACACCCCATGGGGATGGATGCACACGGAGAAGCTGTTATTAACCCAAATAGATATTTATAGAATTCATTGGTCTGACTTAATTCTAAAAAATATTAGTATCTTTTAAGTATATATTAGCACTAACTAACATAAGAATTGGTATTATTTTATTGAAATAGGTTTGCATAACCCTGAAAGTAATCAGTGGAATCTACTCTGGAGTTACGACGGTGGAACTGGACAATCTCGCAGCTGAGACTGCTGCCACAATGACCACTGACCATCCTGATTATGCTGTACTTGCTGCAAGAATCGCTATTTCTAATTTGCAAAAGGAAACGAAGAAGCATTTCTCAGGTACTTTTATAATTTACAGATTTCATAAAATAAAGTTCATATATAAAAACAATATAATAATAATGTACTATCACAAGGTGCCAATCACCTCACAAGACTGTAATTACAATATCATATAATTTCAAATATATTTTTGCAGATGTTATGGCTGATTTATACAATATTGTTAACCCGCATACAAAGAAGAAGTCTCCAATGATTTCTGATTACCACTACAACATTATAATGCAAAATAAAGAGAGGCTAGACTCTGCGATTGTATACGACCGAGACTTCAAATACAACTATTTCGGCTTCAAAACTCTGGAGAGATCGTATTTGTTAAAAATTGATAACAAAGTAAGATATCACTTGATTAATCGTCTATTTAAAATAAGCACACATACGACAGTCCACTGCTGGACATCCTGTTGCCTCTGCAACCTTGCAGATTATCAGTTCACATGACTAGAGTTGCATCCAACTCGTCATTTGGCGAAATTCGTTGGGTCTTTGACAAGATAGCCACCCCCTTTAAAGTTGGAGATTCGAGAGGCTCCTTTGCATTTGTTTGGTCACATGCTTCTGGACAGGCACGGGGCCCCAGGGATTCATGAGAAATAGGTGAGGTTTAAACGAGTTATTAAAGGAAAGAGGTCCGAGAAGAAATTATTCGATTGCGGATCTTCATTTCTTCTTTTTCTGCCGGGAAGTGCCCGTTTCTGCGGTCTGCATTCTGTGAGGCGAACCTCGTGCCGGGGCAACTACCCGGTCGGTCGCTCACTCTGATACCAGCAGGCACTCGTAGCCGTCCGCGATTGCAGTTGTCGTTGCCAACAGCGGCTTGCATCTGTTCATAAGGCCGCCTCCAACTCCCCGATGTAGTACGCCACTCATTGACGGCGGGTTTCGGTGACATGTCTCGCGAAGAAGAAAGTGGAGTAAGCCAGGATGCACCGCCGTATCACCTCGGAGTAGTCCAGTTCGATTGGGGTTGCGGGTGTAGTGTCGCTCGTCAAATTGCGGTGGGGTTCTGCTCCGTCTCGCCTATCGGTGCAGCCCAGGTAACAATTCGCCGACGAATGACAGAAGCCTTGGCATTTGTGGCACTGCGTAGGGGCCACTGAGGCCGTGTCAGCTGCCAGGTCGATATTGCCAAGTCTTAGGGCGCCGTCGCTTGCTGGAGTTGGGTATCTTAGGCACTGGTGTACAGCAGACGAACTGCACATCGGTTCGGCAAGGTACTTCTGTACAGAATGTCTTCTTTGCTCGCGGGTGTAGTGTGACCTAGGATGCCGGTGAGCTGCGCGAGGTGGTAACAAGACAATCATGGTCACGACTCCACCATTATAGGTAGATGTAGGCTACGTTGCGGACGTCGATGTCGATGGCGTCGCTTTGGCACAACTGCGGCGCGAAGAAGCCGAAGTGGAGAAGAATGAATAGGAAAGCGGACCCTGGCAGAGGCCGGGATAAGCGCTAGGACGATGATGATAACCGCAGCGCGGTGCCTGCGATGTTTCCATTCGACTCGGTTGGCTCCGTTGTGCGGCGGCAGTGTGGGCACTTACCGTGAATACGGGGGAGGCGCGGGGGCGGCAGTAGGTACAGTGCTTGGCTGTTCGGTGGACGCGTCTCGGCGGCTCTAGGCATCGCGGGGGCGCGGTGGCTGCTGGAGAGCTCAACCGTCGGCATCTCGACGGTCGCGGTCGGAGGCGTAGACGCGTATGGTGTTGCGGTCTTAAAAGCCGCGCGTATAGGTGGTCCACGCTTAGGGTCGTCGTTTCCGACAAAGAGCGCTTACCACACACTTTTCCGACACATCTGTTATCGAGCTATCGTTTCTCTTCTCTATATAAAATTGATAAATAAATGCAAACAACCTTCAACGCCACGCGTGTCCATAAAACGATGGCTTACAGCACATTTGCTTCAATTTTATATTTATGCGGCCAAGGAGCTCTTTGCGCGCGGGTGTGTTCCCTGAGCAATATAACATGGGTCTTTCTAGATAAAAGCAAATAAACCAGGTAAATGCTATACTATCATCATCTTGGCGTCCGTCCCGGTTGTGCTCTCGCGGCCCGTACCCTCGTACCCAACCACCCATGGTGCGCCTTCCTACTTTCTTTGCCCACTTGCGTTTGACAAATGCTTGCTATAAACGTATATAAAAAATTACGTCGCCGGGGGTATCCCCTTCCATTATTCATATCACTCACAGCCCTAGGAACTTACGGAGTAAAAACCTAATAAATAAATAAATAATAGTCATCTTAGCGTTAATGTCCCGGTTGTGCTCTCGAAAACGAGGGCCCGGGGTCCGCCTAGACCATGATTCAGGATTTGGCGATCAGGTAATTACAGTGGAGCGACTACCATCTGACCTCCGTGGCCCTGCTACCAGGGGAACCTGACCAGATTTGATCATGATTACAAATTCAGTTGCCCGATCGGTTAGTATTCAACTAATGTACATAACTCAGAAAAGAGTAATTGATACATGGCCGCAGCGGGATTCGAACCCGGTACCTCTCGCTTACGAGTTGAAAACTCAACCGCCCGGCTACCGACGATCTAATAGATAAATAAATGATAGGTAAATATATGTTAATATGGTGGAGGTTCAAGTCCAGCAGTGGAGTGGGTCCTTGCGGGGTACTGATAAGGTCTATAATTTTTTATTCTAGGTGGCAGAGCGACCTCAACACATGCTTATGCGAGTGGCTATTGGCATTCACGGAGAAGATATTGATGCTGCAATTGAAACTTACAACTTATTGTCAGAGAAATATTTTACTCATGCCAGTCCCACTTTGTTTGCGGCTGCCACTATACGGCCTCAATTGTCCTCTTGCTTCCTTATCGCAATGAAAGAGGACAGCATCGATGGAATATACGATACATTGAAACAATGCGCTCTTATTTCCAAATCTGCTGGTGGCATAGGAGTTCATGTTCATTGCATCAGAGCTAAAGGGACATACATCGCTGGGACAAATGGAATCTCTAATGGCCTTGTACCCATGCTTAGAGTTTACAATAATACTGCTAGATATGTAGATCAGGGAGGTAACAAACGCCCCGGCGCATTTGCAGTATATCTTGAACCATGGCACGGGGATATTTTTGAATTCTTGGACCTGAAAAAGAACACTGGGAAGGAAGAAGTAAGGGCCAGGGAACTATTTTATGCATTATGGATACCTGACCTGTTCATGAAAAGAGTAGAAAACAACGAAAACTGGAGTCTAATGTGTCCTCATGACTGTCCTGGTTTATCTGACTGTTGGGGAGAAGAATTTGAGACCTTGTATGAAAAATATGAACAGGAAAAAAGATACATCAGACAAGTAAAGGCTCAAATTTTGTGGAAAGCTATTATAGAGGCTCAGGTAGAGACAGGAACTCCTTACATGTTATACAAAGATGCATGCAACAGGAAAAGCAATCAAAAGAACCTGGGAACAATAAAATGCAGCAATTTGTGTACGGAAATTGTAGAGTACACATCTACAGATGAAGTGGCTGTTTGCAATTTGGCTTCTGTTGCCTTGAATATGTTTGTGTCTGAAGATAAAACGTACAACTTTAACAAGTTGAAGGAGGTGACTAAAACAGTAACAAAAAATTTAAACAAAATTATTGATGTTAATTACTACCCAGTTCCTGAAGCTAAAAATTCAAACATGCGCCACAGACCTATTGGTATTGGTGTCCAGGGTTTAGCAGATACCTTTGTATTAATGAGAATACCATATGAAAGCGAAGCTGCATTAAAGCTTAACCAACAAATATTTGAAACAATTTATTATGGTGCTCTGGAAGCTAGTGTTGAATTGGCTGAAAAATGTGGCGTGTATGAAACTTACGAAGGATCTCCAGCTAGCCAGGGCATATTACAATATGATATGTGGAATAAGACTCCGACAGATTTATGGGATTGGACCATTCTGAAAGAAAAAATTGCAAAACATGGCCTACGAAACTCTCTTCTGTTAGCACCAATGCCTACAGCATCCACTGCGCAAATACTGGGTAATAATGAGTCATTCGAACCATTCACTTCAAATATTTATCAACGACGTGTTCTTTCAGGTGAATTCCAAGTCGTAAATCATCATCTATTAAACGATTTAACAGAAGCCGAATTATGGGATGAAGACATGAAAAACCTTATAATTCACAATAATGGGTCAATTCAAAATATTGAAGCTATTCCAAAACATATTAGAGATCTATATAAGACGGTGTGGGAGATATCAGTAAAAACCACTATAAACATGGCTGCTGACAGAGGAGCATTTATTGACCAAAGCCAGTCATTCAACATACATGTAGCAGAACCAAACTATGGAAAACTGACATCAATCCATTTCTATGCTTGGAAAATGGGTTTGAAAACTGGAATGTATTACTTGCGTACTAAACCAGCAGCCAATGCTATTCAGTTTACAGTTGATAAAGTTAAAGCAAGGGCATCAAATGGGGTTTCCAATGGCACCACGGAAAAAGACGAAGAAAACATGGCAGCAATTACATGTTCTCTTCAAAATAAAGATGAATGTTTAAGCTGCGGATCATGAACAGAAACTTCTGCTACCAAAATATTTGCTAAAGTAGTTTAGTTTGTGCTTTATTAACATCATGATTGTATATTTTTTTATTAATGCTTTGCTACGTGAATAATGAACAATATTAACTTTCTATTAAGGTTCTTTAAGACTGCTACTGAGAATGAAAATGATATCACTATTAGTGTATTTTGCCAATAAATACTTTTATCCACAATAGCTTTTAAGTTTTATGTAAGTGGAGAACTAACCTAGGTACTTATGTTTTCTGTATCATTTAATAAAGGAATGTATTTTAATCGACATTTGTTTAATTTAACTGGTCTGTCTGATATTGTCAGCAAAATTATTTTTCTTTTTAGGAAGCTTATTAGTACTGTAGTAACGCTTTTACATATTTTTTTTAATTGGAAAGAATGGACTAATGGGACTACCCCTGATGTCTGTCCTTTTATATAAAAAATAATCATTGATGAACATTTCGGTGGATACTATAAATTCAACATTTAAAATCCAGGCTGCTACCCTGGGTAATGCCATCTATTAGGCAACCCTACTCTGTACTGTAGGATAGGGAATAAAAAAACCTTTCTTGTTTATAAAAATCAATATTGTCCTCTGGGATCCGAAACGGCGGCTGGATCGATTTTGATGAAACTTTGGTATACACCCGTGAAGGGGTAGAGCAGAAGTGTCAAACTGAATTTTCTAAACGGCCATTTATAAAAATTTGGGTGTGTTAGCCATACTAATTGTTAACATCTTTATTTATGTAGTTTAGCCTATATGGAAAGATAGTTACCTACTACAAATTTACGGTAGTGAGGGTAGTTTAACTAGGTATACAAAAAAATTTCTAATTCGTTTTAAATGGCGAACAGCGAAGGAGTAGTGTGGTAGATCTGTTTGCAGGTCAGTTTAATCCTTTGATATGAGCTTTATAGTCAATAATAAGGTATTAGAATGGAAATAAAGTCATAATTGTATAAAATAATTTATTCCGTTTCTGACTCTTTATTGCTAATTGTTGGTAAATTCTGTCTCTCTAATTTTTTATTCTTTCCTTGTTCCTCTGCTTCATGAATAGCGCTGTAAATGGCATTGTTGCGGACTTTTTTCAAAATTTGTTTATCATGGAATGGATGATTATGTGCTGAGAACCTAGAAAATAATTAAAATGGTAAGTACATATTATGATTGGTCAGTTTCTGGTATAGTTAGGTAGGTCATAATCTTATCAGCCGAAATACGCATAGACTGTATAGCTACGGTCAACAAATACGCTGAGGCTGCATGCAAAACACTACATTTGTTCGACTTTATATCACTTTTACATTATATTTATTACAAATGTTGGTCATACCGTTTAGTTACAACATCATCTTGTGTGATCACTGTTGCAGGGCACTTGATGCCGGACTTTACGTAGTATATACAGCGCCATTGCCGGTGGCCACTGGGACCCTTGCGACTTGTGTACCGCAAGTAGTAAATACATCGGTTGAGGATCATTTGTAATGCACCTTGGTTTGTAACCGTGTACTGGATACGGGTATCTGGAATCAATGACATTTTAATTATTATAACATTTTACTTACAACTATAATTTTAAAGTGCCTCTAGCGCCGGCGTCGTTTGCTATTTCGGCTGCCTGCCGGTGCTGGCTACCCATACGAGTGGTGCGAGTGCCAGTGTAAGTTATAGGTTAGGTTTAAAATCGGTTAGATTTGAGTAGTTTACACCAAGTTTGCAACACTGAAAAACATGTGCTACTCCATGGTACTCGAAAAACTGCGATATATTGGCACTTTTTTCAATTTTTCGTTTTGCTTTTAATTCGAATAATTTCAGAGACATTCAACATTCGACTGATTCTATGGGAATTTAAGGAAGCTTGTCTTGAAAAGGGCTAATTACTTGTCGCTGAGGGCCATTTTGTTGCCAGCAGCCGTTGTTTTAAATCGGTTACAGGCATTGTACTACCGCCGATTCCCTAAGGCGACATTTTAGCTAGCCGGCTGGCGCAGGCATTCTGACCCATTTACTATACGAATTTTTTAACATATTGTTATGGTTTAGACATAACTGTACCATCTAGCTATATATATAAACCACTAAAAATATTATAGTTTCTTTCCAGTACCAGGTTTCTCAGGTTTCTTAGTAGTTGATGTAATTTTGGAGTTGTTTGTTTGTTGCTGTTCAACTTGGTAGTCGTCCACGTCAGTGTTCATTGTATCATCAAATGTGTCATTTTCGGCAGGTGGATATTCTTCATTATACCTAAAAACAAAATATAAATTCAATTAATAGCACTTTAAATGTATTGCTTTATTGTAATGTCTATGTTTCAACATTCGTTTGGAAGATAAAACTCATATGGACGTTTGGTATTCAGATGTGGGGACTAGTCAGCAAAAGTAATATTGTATGCAAAAAAAGAATGCAACATGCAACAACATTTTAAGGAATATTGTCAACGCCCCATGATTTACAAAAGTGGCTTCTAAGCTAGAGCTCTATAGGACGCTTGCCTCTGGATCACTTTACAATGAAAATGTGGCCAAAAGACTAAATTAAAACCACATAATTTAAATAGACATAGGGCACTGACCTCCTGCTCTATATCAGCCTCGATCATTGAACTTATCTGATTATAGTCCGGTGACTGATTACAGATTTGTACATACGAAAATATAATTATAATGTCTGCGCAATATGAATAATGTCCAAACTCAATACAGTATACAATGTGATAAAAACTATTGAAATAATTAAATTGACCGGGTATTAGTGGACGACCTGAGTGGCTCAGATGGTTAACATGCTGGTCTGCCACGCAGAGGTCTATGCTTATGTAATATATGTTTTATTATTTTAATGTTGATGTCACAGTAAATGTATTTATTTATTTATTTAACAGTTTATTGTGCACAATAACATTATATAGAATTACTAAAAAATGTAAATTATGCCTAAAATCTGAAATAAATTTTATAATACCTACACTTTTCCTAGGAATTTATTTCATTTTCTAAACAGGAATCGGAAATATGTTAATTTCATTGTTTTATTTGAAATGCCAATGCATGTTATTGGCGCCTTTTTTAATTTGTCTGTTACGTTGACCAAACCCATTTTTATGTTTAAAATTATGAACCAAGGAACACTTATTACGACAACTACACCTCTAAACTCAGTCTGAACTGAGTTTTATAGGTGTTCGAAGTTTAATACTATGAACTGTTTCTATTGTTATTTTTACTTTCATACTGAGTTAAGAGTAAACTTGTCGTAATAGGTATTGTTTGATAAATGATTTTGAAAGCAAAGTGGCGGTCCATAGTCCCTGCCTACCCCGCCTGTGGGACACAGGCGTGAGTATGTATGTATGATTTTGAACTAAAAGAACAGGTTCCCTCAATATAACAGCGAAATTTAAAAGGCTATACTGATCCATATAAATCAGGCATTACTTGTTGGTAAAAACCAATAAATATTGACAGAATTCAATTCATTTTTTTTTCAAAATTCATTTACGAATCTACAATTTTTCAGAGTGGCATTTTAAAAACTGTAATGTGGCTACGACTAGAACCACGTCAATTTGTTGCCTAGTGTATCTTGATTATTAGTTTGCCCAACAGTTTTCATAATGACCAGGCAATGTAGTAAACAATTAAGTATACTTAAACTTAATTGTTTACTACATTGCCTGGTTATTACTTTGCCTAATTTGACTTGTCATTTTTATATTGGCCGGGCAATATAAATAACGCCCAGACTAATCACTTGGTTTTTAACATAAATAATAACAACAGGAAAAATAATAATCATCATCATCATCTTGGCGTTAATTTCCGGGTTGTGCTCTCGCCTTGGCCATGATCCAGGATTTGGCAGGTCAGGTAATTACAGTGGAGCAACTGCCATCTGACCTCCATGACCGTGCTAGGGGAACTTAACCAGATTGGATCATGGTTTCACATTCAGTCGCCTGAATGTGCAGGTTTCATCACGATGTTTTCCCTCACCGTAAGAGCATTGGCACAAAATAGAAAACTAACAGAAGGTCCACTCCCGTCATCTTCGAAAATTATTACCTAAACTTGCCGTCTCTCTAGGGTGTACTGCTGTATTTATTCTGAATTTTAAAAAGAGTATTTAAAAGATCGAATAGTATTTTAAAGATTGTTTACAATAACATGTCCCTTGCAAAGGACCAATATCTAATCCTTGCCATAATGTATTACTTCCCAAGCTGTTTAGATTGTGTTCAAGTGTATTAGATTTTCCATACCAGCTTCAGACATTATGCCTTTAGTAGGCGTAATAATAATCTACTGTTTATTCACTCTTTTTAAATTCATCGTCACCTGATTATATCATCAGTCCCTGAGAATAACCTTTCCCTGACCTGGGATTTGACCCACTTCCTGGTAAAAAATCAAATTGAAAATTTCATACACATGTAAATTGATGAAAATGCAATATTATGGTATTAGTCAGTTGATCTGATGATGGAAAAGGAAGGTGGTCAGTGATTTTTTTATATTAGACTAGACAGGCATTTCCGACTAGAAACGATTAACGGTGGCCATTACAATTTATTATTCTGATAAAAACTGTCACATAGTGCCTGAAACTGTTCAACTAGTCCTAGACCTCTCGAGCGGAAGACCTTGGTCAACCTCGCTTCATCATCGACATTAGAACTCGTAGCGGTGCTGAAGTTCGACTAGCCTCAAAGTCTGAAATGGTCAGCCATCAGTTCTCGCACTCGTATGTTATTAAGTAATCTCAGTTACGTACAAGTACTTTTATTTTATCAATAATAATATTGTTTAATTAAATAATATTCAATTGAAGTAGACACTACAATGAATTCTCGTGTCAACAATCGCGACCAAGCACTGCTTGAGAACTGCGTGAGAATGTCTGTAAACGTAACGTCAATGTATGCGTGACGGAAATGGCGCATTGTTTTCAGTGGACCTTCTGTATGGGCCGTTCTTTATTTTGTGGCATCGGTTAGTATTCAACTAATGTACATAACTCAGAAAATAGTCATTGGTACAAGGCTGGAGCGGGATTCGAACCCAGGACCTCTGGCTTATGAGTTGTATACTCAAACCGCTCGGCCACTGACACTCTAACAAGAAAAGAAGAAAAATAATAATAAATTAAGGAAATCCTCACTCAATTTCTATTTTACTGGCAATTGCTGAACTTTTTTCTGTTTCATTTTTGTATACTGTTCCTGAAAGTGGTTGCCCTTGATTTTTTTTAGCAAGTGTTGCTTGCGATATAATTTCTGGTGCAGAAAGTTCTAGTTTCTGTAAGAAAAAATAACATATTGGCAAATTTAAAATCAAGTGATAGTAAAGTGAACCAGCAAAGAACTCAATTCTATAAACTAAGGTTGGCCACCTTGTCACATGCAAGGGCCACATAGGATAAATTATAGTACGGACAAACACTAACTGTACATAACAACAACATTGTTTCAACAAAATGTACATGGTTAAAAGTCTATATTATCAATAAAACAGGTAAGCTTGAAATTTTAGACTTTCGCGCTATTACATAACCTAATAACTAAGCACAATGAGGCCAATCATTGTTTGTGTGGTTGTACTAAAAGTAATGTAAACAAACGAAGCGAGTGGTGCAAGCTCCAAATTTTAAGGACTAATGAGTGAGCTCATTTCTAGTGAATAACTTGTGTAAATATACCAATAGGTATATTAGAGGTTTCTTCAGAGGCGGGCAAAGCATTGAGAGCCCCTGGTGTTGCTGATGTTTATAGACAGCGGTGACCACTTTCCACCAGGTGGCCAGCTTGTTTGTCTGCCGTATAACATAAAAAAGGTACTTACCATATCTTCTAATCCTTTAATATGTAACTCTTTAGCAGCATCAATAAGATGTTCCAAATTATCTTTATGGAGAACCACTTCCCCTGTGTATACATACTCAAGTATTGCACACAGTATAGGGTACGAGACTTTCTGAAAATATACAGCAGGAAATAGAAAATAATATTACAGGTAGGTACTGAAATAAGATACTTCGTTCATTAGTAAATTTACCAACATTCAGAAATATTATAGGATGTGGGCACTGGGTTGACATAATCAGTTCTTTGATATAGGGACTGGCAAGAGACAGGATCATTTGGTGTACTTTGACATGATGTCCATCGGCAGCTATAGTCATATCCACAAACTCGCCATTCTAAAATCATTAATTAAAATATTAAACAATTAGAATCAAAGACACAGAGAGGTCCTACCGGAGATGTGTGATACAACCTGTTGTAAAGCTGCTAATCCTTGACATATGTTTTGTTTATAAGCATCCCATGATAGAGAAAACGATGCCATAACTCTACCAAGCTGAGGTTTTCACAAAACCTCCCGACGAAGCCCAAAATATAAGAAGGTAAAAAACACAAAATTCTGTGAAATCAACCCAAAGCACAAACAACCAGTGTTGCCGCCGGCAAAACAAAAAAAGAGCCGAAAACAAAAAAAATTACCCACTTTATTCAATTTTTATATTTTTAATAATAATAATTGCAGACTGCCGTAGCCAGGATTCACTTCCCCCCCCCCCTACTGTATAGAAAACAGTTTTACCTTTAACAGCCCGGGCTGATCGGATAAGTAAATTATAGTAGAGCGGTTTACTGACCTCTGTGACTCTGTTAACTGGTGAACCTGATCAGCTGGGATTAAAGTTACACGTACAGGTTTCCTCACAATGTTTTCCCTCACCTTGAGAGCATCGATTAGTGATAAACTATTATTTTTTAACTCTGATAAAGTCATTGGTACATGGCGGCATTTGAGATCGAACTCGATATGTACCTCTCGATTTCGAGTCGGACCCATATTATAGCCATAGGTCACCAACGTTCTTAGAAGTTTGACAAGATTGCGTAGGTACACCCTTAAAAATTTCTTAGATGGGTAATATTTTACCTGCCGACTGCTACTGGAACATCTACGACTTCATATAGGTAAGTACACATTTATACCTAACAATCAAGTCTAAAATCAATAAATAAGCGAGCGTACTACCCTGCAATTTTTGCTCTAAAAGCTGAAATCGTCTTGGCCTAAATTACTCGAAATCGGGTAAAAATACGCGTAACGGCAATACTGTAAACTTCACAAAGTGACGCCGCCGCACAGTGGGCTGAATATCGAGTTATATAGAGTATGTCAAAAAATCATGAATAATTAGTTTTATAACCATCTGTAAGAATATTACGAAAAAAATGTATGGAGCCAATATGAAAAATCAAATTATCTCTGAAACAGCAAGGAAAACCGTATTACGGTTTTCCTTGCTGTTTAAAATATTTTGCTTGGTTATAAAACTAATTATTCATGATTTTTTGACATACTCCATATAACGGTTACAGCTGCAGATTTTTTTTTTAAATTATTGAAAAAAAGTATTTTCAAATTTTAAATGGTAGGCAAATATATTTGCTCAAATGTTTAGTAGGTATATATATAATAGGTATATGTATATAAAAACCGTTTAATCAAATTGATAATTGTTTATATTGATAATTTACATTTATATAAAATGGTGGGTTACAAAAATGTGGTTTTTATTAATATAATATGTATTGATAATAAAAAGATAGTAATTTATAATATCTTACAAACTATTGATAAGAAGAAACTTAACTTCTTCACTTTTTATTATTATGTACAAGTAATAAGAAATAAGGAATAACAATAGCATGCAATAATATTATTGAAATAAAAAAAATAACAAAAAATAATTAAATATGACTTAATCTAAAACACATTATTCAGTTTATTCATTTTCCTTATCACTCTCGTCGTCTTGGGTATCCATTTCTGAGTCATAATGCACATTGGAAACATCTAGAAACTCAAAGTCAGTTTCTCGAAACTGAATTATCTCGAGAGTTTCAGAAAAATACTGCTGCCTTTTCTTGGTATCTAACTTGGGCCTTTGTGCACTTATTATAGGATCTGAAGAAATAATAAGCATATTAAGGATATCTTGATTACTATCTTGCCTGTTCTTTTTCCGCGAATGATGTTCTCGAAACCTTCTAAAATCTTTATTTCGAGCTTCTGATGCTTCTTCTGAGAGACTTCCAATCGGTACAATATCATTATTTTGGATTATATCTGCCCCGTGTATAAGTATTTTATGGACGGTTGAAGACATATAATACCAGTCATATAACCACGTACTTTTCTGCGGTTTGGCGAGCATAATCTTTGAACTTACTGATATCGATGTTCTCACCCGAAGTGATTGTTTGCAAAATTACAGCAAATCTTCTTACAAGTTCTTCATCCAACCCGGTAATGGCTGCAGTTTTATTTGGGAATTCAAAGAACCTTCTTGCTGTATTTCCGTCATTGGTAGTTCCCGAGCCTTGTTTTACGATGTCAATCAAAAGATTGAGTTCATTTTTGAACTTATCCTGGATAATCTTTTTTCTTCTTTTTAACATTTCTTTGTGCTCATTTCCTCTCGCTGCCCACTCTTTGAAATCAAGTCTGTACGAAATATGTAACAAACATTCCATACAATTAATACGGGCGTGTAGAGATGACAACCCAAATTCGTAAACGGCAGCGGACACGGTCTTTGACGTCACAGCATCCAAACGGTTCATTTCAGTTGGTTTTGCTAAACACAGATAGCATGATGAATTTGATCTGGCATCAGATAGGTACGTGCAGACTTTAGCATCGATCATTGTCATCATCAGTTGATGGTTCACCTTATTTCCATTATTGCACTCTGTGGGAATAAGAGCCTTGATTTCATCATCCATGTGTCTTTTATTGTCAATGACGACTGCTTCGCTCTCCTTCACAAAAGTAAACTGAACTGGGCGACAATACACCGCTGAGCACGGTTTCGGGTTCGTCCATAAAGTGTTGTCTCCATCAGTCAGTTTAAGTGGCACTAAGGACGTCATAAAAATGCTGGAATCATCTTGCTCACCCTCCATTTTCTGCTTGTATCGGCTTTGGTTTGAAGCACCATCAAATCCCCACTTTGATATCAGTTTCAAATGTTTATTTTGCACATTGTTAGAAAGAGTGTGGAGGATTCTCTTCACTGTGATGTCAAGTAAACTTTGAAGTGTAATCCTGGCTGATGAATCCGTCACCGACACTGCTTGCTTTGGCGGATAGCATTCAAGCTTCGCTTGTTGCACTTTATAGTACGATGGATAAATGTCCTTAGCACCTTCTCTAATGGCCGTCTCTCGCAATGTGATATATTGCCACTTCGATAGTTTTAAAGAGAGCAATAATCCAAGCGCTTTTTCTGGGGTAAATATATCTGTTTTCACAGTTTTTTTTATTGATTCCTTAATTTGACCAGCTGCTTCAGGATTTTTTAATATATATTCGATGACAGATGCGATATCCTCGTGGCCTTTCTCTTTTAAACGTAGTGCAGCTGTATATGCCAATTCACTTGGGTCTTCGTCTTTATGATCATCAGATCTTCTCTTTTTCTGTTTGCTTCCTAGATCTTCAAAAGGTTTTCGAAGTATCTTGGTCATTGTTCCAACAGAGGATGATGTCGATGGCTCTGGTGAGACTGGTCGTTCATCAACAGTTGCTTCTTGAGTGTTTAACATTGTTTGTACGCAACTTGGCCAATCGATATTTGCTTGTAGCCAATTATCGTACTGTTTTCTGAATGTATCATTAATTCGGTGAGATCTCTGCCATCTCTGTGATGCAGCTCGTGTGAATTTCCGACAAAATTCTTTTAAAGTCACACAATCTTCGGCACCAATGCAATCGCCTAAGCGAGACATAACTGCACCAAACAATACTTTATAGTCAAATGAAGTACTTTCACTTTTTGAAGAACAAACAAGTCTAAATTAGTTATTAAACTTTCCATTCTAACACTTTTCAGTCGCAGGACAAATGTAATGTTAACGGTTACAAAGTTTTGTAAATACTAAATTATAACACAAAATTTTAGTCCTTTTATTGTAGTGGTCGCTCATTAGTTAATTACTACCCTCATTAAGGGTAGTTAAATGATGATCATTACTTAACTACCCTCATTAAGGGTAGTTAACTAATGATCATCATTAAGGGTAGTTAACTAATGATTATTAGGTAACTACCCTTAATGAGGGTAGTAATTAACTAATGAGCGACCACTACAATAAAAGGACTAAAATTTTGTGTTATAATTTAGTATTTACAAAACTTTGTAACCGTTAACATTACATTTGTCCTGCGACTGAAAAGTGTTAGAATGGAAAGTTTAATAACTAATTTAGACTTGTTTGTTCTTCTAAAAAGTGAAAGTACTTCATTTGACTATAAAGTATTGTTTGGTGCAGTTATGTCTCGCTTAGGTTACGGGTATACGGTTTTCCTTGCTGTTTCAGAGATAATTTGATTTTTCATATTGGCTCCATACATTTTTTTCGTAATATTCTTACAGATGGTTATAAAACTAATTATTCATGATTTTTTGACATACTCCATATAACGGTGACTGCTGCAGATTTTTTTTTTAAAATCTTCGAAATATTTTATTTATTTATTTATAAACGGTTCCTTTCGGTGAGAATTTACCCTACCTACATCTACCTACTATTTCTAGGAACCAAGCCTAATACTATATGATTTAACGTGTTGCTAAATTCTCACCGAAAGGAACCGTGTATAAATAAATAAATAAAATATTTCGACGATTTTTAAAAAAAATTCTGCAGCAGTAACCGTTATATGGAGTATGTCAAAAAATCATGAATAATTAGTTTTATAACCATCTGTAAGGATATTACGGTTTTCCTAGCGGTTTCAGAGATAATTGGATTTTTCATATTGGCTCCATACATTATTTTCGTAAAAAAAATATAATTCATTTGTTTTTGCGCAGAGTTAACTCGGATAACATTTTTATGTATAGTTATAGCTCATGGAAGCAATTCCCGCCAAAAAAACGACACATTAAAAGTTGAGTTGCCTATGTCTATGAAGCTCGATTTTCAGCCCACTGTGCGCCGCTGCGGCTAAAGACGATATAATCACTACGTTTTATGACATTAGTTGGCTCAAAGACCAATAAGCTGGCATTGGGGCGAACAATTCTTTGCAGACCAACTAATAATAATAATAGTGTTGTTCCTACAATGTTCGGGATTGATTTTCTTGGAATCCTATACAACGTACGTATGAAAAAAAACCAAATACATACTAGGCGGTATGGTTACAAAACCCAATCGCCACCTTCTGAAGATAATTTTTTTTTCTATGCTAGCCACACACGGCGGGAAAGGGAAACTCTTGAAAACGGCGGACGACATTTTCAAGCAATATTTCTTAAAATTATTTGATGGGCTTGAATTAGCTTTTATGTATCTGTAAATATTATTACAGTGTGGATATAGCTGAAATATTTGGTGAGTCTCCTTCCTTTAGTTTAGTAGTCATTACTCCATCTACTTCTGAGGTTTAGTAGAAGCCACATAAAGAAGAATAATGTTTGAACTCTTCGCAAAATACAGAACACTATTAATTATATTATTAATTAAGTTTAAATACAAGTGCGGCATACATAGAGGGTTACAGTTCCAATATTTTCATGAATCCACACAATTTTTGTTATCTATCCACCTATTTATATACCTACCGCATTTTATGGCGACAGGATATATGGCCATTATAGGTACACATTTCTATAATGGGAAGGTAACAGGGTCAGTACTATTTCACGCATCAGACTGAAGTCTATTAAATTAATTATCAACATTGTACCCTCTGTCCCCTCCTGCACTACTACCGCAGGAGGAAAATAGTGTATTGACATGGGGGCTACACCTATATATAAAAAATACGAGTGTGGCACTCGGGGACTGCCGCGGTAAAGCTATTGCATAGTATTTTTTATCGACTGCAATTATAATTATTTATTTATTTTATTTATGCATTATTTTTTTTACTTTGATATTAATTCGAGCTAATTAATGCGAGCTTCGTACAGTCGTACCATATACATACACGTTAAGGTTCAACTAGTCACGGGCTCGAACTCACTCGTGGACGCGGCCAAAAAGCACGCTGTCTCACCTAGCATTGTGTCTAAAAGAGATAGAATCAGTTATGAGCAGTTAGCAGCTAGTCTACACGCATACGTCTAGTCGCACGCACACAAACAACGTGCCCGAAGTCTGCCGAACTGAAACGACGTTAGACGGTGCACGGCTTTCAACGCCGCACCGCTGTGCCGGTCGGAGTGCGGGGTGTTAGGTTTTTTTCGTTACGGAATTTCTTGATTCGGTCGCCGCGCTCAAAGCCCGCGACAAAAGCTATGCAATAGCTTAATACTCAAAACATAAAAAGTAAAATAATCAAAAATTTGTAGATAAACTTTATTTTATAGGTACACCTTTCTGAGTCAATGTGTTATCTTCATATGTCTCAAGGACATCAGCCAAATGCTCATTATCTCTTGGTTTCTTAAATTGACGACGCTTTTGGGAAACTTTCTTACGTTTAGGAAGTACAGGTTTCCTTAAGCCATGATCTTGCATAGACTTTATACCTTGTTTTTCAAGGTATTCCTCAATTTTGGCATCATCCATTGCATCTACAGCTGTAGCTCTCCATAATTTTACAAATTCATCATCAACCTAAAAGAAGAAACATTAAAATTACATACGAGTTTATCAAAATCATCATTAAGATTAGTAAATTACACAAATTTTTACTTACTTCAAAATTTGCTGTTTTGTCATTATAAAATAATATCTTTTTCTTATCTGTAGGTCTAGTAATGTAGAGAATTTCTTGTGCTAGATTTTTCAGGGCCTTTTCACAGTGTGGTAAAGATTCTTGTACATCTTCTAGTAAAATGCCACCCAGACCTTTAAGATCCTGTTGTTTAAGTAACCTATGACAAAAAATTATGTATTACATATTATGAGCATTTAACAAATGTACTTATAAAAAACAAAAACAGTAAAATATAGTCAAATTACCTGAGTAATGATTTTCTGTCCTTGATTTTATAAACAGGTTTAAATATATATTTTCCATCAGGGGTGCACTCTATTTTGGGATTGCTCTGTAATGCTTCTGTTTGGAGCCACTAAAAAATGAAATAAATTGTAAAAGTCAAATTTAAACTATTTTACTAATCTTTGTACTTAGAACTTAATATGCATACCTGTTTTACTTTATTTCCTACATCTAGTTGATTTGTCTCATCCAGTACTTCATCTAGAGTCAGTGCATGGTCATCTCCTTCTTGATGTCGAGCTCTCATATGCCTGACAATACGAGCCAGTACGCCAAACCGGTACGAAGAGCTGCCTGACATTGTTTTGTAGCTAAACATAAAACAGATATGAGGTTTATTTAACTAGTTTATCTATATTTTACCTATAACAGGACTGATTAATTTTGATGTTATTCAAGTGCTTTTACACCTTTTACGCCTGTTAAATCATATTATGAAACATTGTCCTTACTTTGATGCATCCAGTTTTGGTCCAGTACTAACTGAACTGGAGGAAGTCTTCGATTTCTTTTTAGTGTCATCTTTAAACTGTGAATCATCCCTCTTTTTCTTTTCAATGCTAGAAAGAAAAACAACTTTGAATAAGGTATAAGAGAATTAGAAGTTTCAAAAGTACATAAACATTGCCAAAGTTCATTGATGTAGAAGAACTAATTTTATTTTGTAAACTTGGAAGGAATACCCAATAGCAAAATATAAAACATGTGGTGAATTTTCACTACTTCAAAATAAGCTGAGCCTTGCCAAACCATGTTTGGCATTGAAAGTGAGCATGAAAGCCGCGTTGAATTAGGGTCGTAGAGAGGGGTAAGCCGTGCGGGGAGGAAGTTCAGAGCTCAAACTACAGTTGCCTTGCAGTAGTTGTCTTAAGAAAGTGCTTACCTCGGTGTCGCAAGGGCCTTTTTTTTAAAAGCTTCCCGTTCTCGTAATAGAGCTGGATCCATATTTGTTTGTAAACACTCCGTTGGGGACCACACAAAGTAAGTAAATTGAAGAAAATCTCTACCTATCTTATTTTAAGCTCTTTCCTTTCTTTGCTTTGCTTGATTGTTTTTTTTGAAGAAGCAAACGACCAAGGCCAATAAACAAACAAACGCCGCAGACCACGAAATAAATGTCAATCACATTAGTGTCATTGTCAATCAAAACATTTTTTAAGTTCATACTTTTAGCAAAGATTTATAACCTAATACAGCCACGCCTCAAAAATGATTATGACTCATAAAACGACATCTATGGGCCGATGGATGCACAAAGCACAGACTTGATCGACGTAGAAGACGTCGTGGGAGGCCAATGTTAAGCAGTGGACGTCCTGCGGCTGAGATGATGGCAGAAATTCGTTGTAGGTGTGTAGGTTCGCCACTTCAAGGACCAACCGATTTCGTGCCGTATGTGTAGTAAGAAAGAAGAGACTAATAAATTAAACCAGACTAAGAGAGTCAACATTCTTTTGCGTAGTTTGATATCTATTGCAATCGGCAACCCGTACTTACGATAAGCGCGGATTAGGTGCGACATTTCGTTTTTAAATGGTTATCTATTGACATCCACGCCCCAGAACGGTACCGCTTAACTTCAATCGGCGGTACGAAATCTGTGACGTCATTCCAAAGGGATCATGCGATTGGAGATCGCATACTTCCCAGCGGCTATTTCTGACATTGCCAGCAGTGAAAGTAAAGTCCAAAGAAAGGGAATGGAGCCAATAATAATAATCCTAAAGTCTGTAATCGGAAATCTGCTCAACTTTAGGGACAGTGACCAACTGTGTTGTTGTATTGGCAAAGTCAGTACAGTTACAGGCACTGGCATAGCCAGGTTTTGGTTTTGGGAGGATTCAAGATTAATGTGCATACATATCAATTCGTACCCCCCCCCCCCCTTAAAAGATGGGTAATCCTAATAAAAGTAAGCAAATTAATATTGGATGTTTGTAATAAAAGTAATCTAAAATGAAAAATGAGCGAGCGCAGCGAGCTCGAAAAACACAAACCGAATCGATTACATGACGCGGGCGGTGTAAACATTAGCGAGCTCATAAATTTATGGTATATTGTCTCTTCAAATCTTAATTGATTATACGGCGCGGGTAGTGTGTAGGTATATTTTAAAAATAAGCGAGCGGAGCGGAATTTTTGGTATTTTGACTGCTAAAACCCGGACTGATCACGCAGTGCAGTCGGTGTGAAATTTTGCATTTTGGGAACTACTGCTCTTACAACAATAAGTTACCTGTTGTCAAACTGAGTACCCACTTCAGCTGTCACAGTATGGTGGAAGATTGAGAATAAGGGGAATTGAAAATTGAAATACGAGTCTGGTATATTTAATATGTTAATTTATTAACAGCAACACTGATGCACGGAACGATGTAATGTCAAACTGTTATGTAGCTTCTGATTCTCTCTCTGTTCGACCAGCGAGCTTGATAATCTTAATAATAAAATATATTTTTCAAATTTCCTTGATCCTGGGTTTCATTTCTCCAGCCCGAATAGTCGTACATTGCGTAATATGCCTGGATAATATAGCTCTCTGCTACAATGTAATACAGAAGCGCCGCACTGCTTTTAGACACACCTGAACGCAAGAATATCAATGAATATTATAATTACGAAAAAGAAATACAAAAGGATCAAAACTATAAGAGTACACTATAATTTGACGGTTAATTTTGTAACCTCAAATAAATATAACCAATACTACAAAACACATTAATTTTATCGAAATATTACATTTCATTCAATATTTTAAAATCGAGGTACATTTTACGTACCGATAATCTTTCCAAATGGCACAGCAACTTATCTGATCTAAACTCGGCTATACATTGAACAACTACATATAATATTACATTTCTCATGCCGCTTTTAATAGTTTTTGCATTCATTGCGAAAATAAATGTCCAACACAATAAAAATCTAGAAATATACACATATCAACTTAAACATAACAACAACAAAATAAATACAATGTCCAGATGACGTGACAGCTGAAGTCAGTTTGACCACAAATAGGTATAGACTATTTGAGTTTGACGGTAATGTGTGGCCAATTTAGGCGAGAGCAGTAGTTCCCAAAACATTTTTTTCACGACTTTCTTGCCAAACTCGTCGTCGCTGCCGTCGCCTTTGGCAGTGCGGCCTCTATGCTTTGTCTAAAATAGGATGATAATTTTGACAGCTCACTAATTGTTGGTCCTTGGCGCACGCCCATGAAGTTTCGGGTTTTATTTCGGTAAAATGTACTACGGATAATATCGTACTTCATAGGCAGGCCCCGCCCCTTTAGTGAAGTGCCACGAATAACGAATAACAACAGACAATCGAAAATCGGTATTCAAATAAAATAATCGAACATTTAAAATTTACATTTAGATAATTACATTATTTTTTGCAACTATAACTCTTATTCCTTGTTTGGATTTCACCTTAAGAGACTTTTAACAACAACGATTTCGGCTCGCGCGTATTCTACGGAATAGGCCAACTGACCGAATAAAAATACGCACGTGTCTAAATCGTCGTTGTGGAAGGGTTTTTAATGTCGTATTAATAAATTATTAATTCAGAAGAAAATAAATAGTTTATTTTGTATAACACATACTGAATAACCATGCAACTATCGATTCCAAGTTCTCTGAGAATGATAATCGATAATCGAATTGATTCATTCACGATTTTACACAACCACATCCCTACTGTGATCTGTCAAAATTATCATCCTATTTTAGACAAGGTATAGGAGCCAGAACATTCTAGGAGGCAAGGGTGCAGTTGGTACTAATCCTTACGATAAAGTCGGTATCAGATTCGCGAGCGAGCCGACCTTGGTCGGTCGTCCGACCATGTCCCTCGCATCCGAAAGCGACTTTATTTTATACTTGCCTCCTAGATCGGTCCTGCCACAGTGTCATTTGTAGATCCTCTACGATATAAAGTAGGTACCTATTCTTTATAAGTTTGTGCTCAAGTGTTCAATACGAGCTTTATTTATTTAAAAGGAAGTAGCATACATCATAATGCTGTCATGTATTGCGTAATCGTTTTATTTTCATCTGCATGGCGGCATGCTTACCTTTTTATATCAAACATATCAAGCAAGCCGTAAGCTTGTTTGCCACCTTACTGACTTACCTCGCTGGCTCAGCGACCCAAAGTGTAGCATCCTCCGACACCAGAGATCGCCACCTCTTCCTATTTTGCGCTATCTCCTGCCAATCGAGGATGCCCAGTGCAGGAATCATCATCATCATCGTTCTAGCGCTTATCCTGGCCCCTGCCAGGGTCCGCTTTCCTACTCTTCTCCACTTCGCCCGGTCGTCGACGTCCTCTCGTCGTAAGCCATTGGCTCTTGCATTCGACCCAGCGATATCAATCCATCGCTTCTTGGGTCGCCCACGGGGCCTCTTTCCTGAAACCGGCGCTTATGCCCAGTGCAGAAATATAGGACTTCATCCATCCAGTGATATCTGGATCGCCCGATCGGTCGACGTCCGCTCAGCCGACCCATATATGCACCCCAATGCGGCGCGATCCTCCACCATTCTCTTCGTAGCCAAGCCAACGCAGCCTTGCCGTCTTCATCTCTTCCAGAATATTGGGTTCGGAAATAAGCTGTTCCACCTCCTCGATCTACCTCCTCCACAAGCCGCCCTTTCCCTTTGTTGGCCCAGAATCCTGTTTGCCACCTTAGTGGTAGGTATATCAAAAAAGTCTATACTTCATATTTGTTAAACTATTTGGCACCGCACAGTAAACTGTGTCCGAGACTTCGAATGGAAATGCCTTTGCCCTATGTTACAACAGGCTAATTGTATATCCGGTATTTTACAGAGTACCTAGCGACTAGGCGTTCTATACATCAGCAATGGGCACTGGGTATGGGTAATGGGTATGTTTATGCAGTTTACAATGAAAGAATATTTTCCGTGAACCAGTCGCTGTAGCCCGAGTTGGACTCTCGTTTGTAAAACATGACTCACTGTGTTTAGTGGTATTGGTATATTGGCAGTTTCTATTTGTTTGTTGTCAGTATACGCGTAGAGTGCGGACGCGACGCCCGTTTTGCGTACGTGCTGCGTATAGTTACGTTAGTTGTTGATTTAAATTCACATCGTACTGTGCGTGAAATAGGTTTGTACTTTTGTGTATTTTATGTGGCATTACATTAGTTATGTGGTAGTAGGTAATTAGATTATAAGTGTGTGAGTACTTAATTTTGATTTGATTGATTTTAACGCAGCAGTTATTCGTAGTTAGGTACTGGCTGTAGTCGGCTGCGGATCCTCATCCATCATCTAAAACATTTATAGGCTCGTTTATGAAAGGAAAAACACATATTACGTACTTAATTAATAGCTAGCTATAATTCAGCTGGATAAGATTGGAGGTTACGAAAAGGTGCAAATAAAAAAACTTCACTTGGATGACGGAAAAAACTAGTTACTTAGCATTCGATTGTCTCTCCGAATCATTTAGCGCCAATACCACAGAATATTGATGCTCCAATATATTTGGTCGTTGCCATGAAAAAATTATCTATCATTTTCTTATCTAATCTTGTTCGCACTTGAAAAGAAAACCGTTTTACACTCATAGAGGTGTAATGAGAAAATTCCTAAGTATGTTGTAGTAGGTAAGTCGATAAAGTAGGTTTTCATTAAATTATTTTCTCCGCAAATTTGCAGGAGATAATTGCGGGTAGAGTAGGTAGCTCTGAGGAGCCCCTCTACAAATTTTTAAGGGGAGCGGTTTTGTTTTAAGGAGTTGGTTGGTATACAAACCCTGACAAAAGTTTTATCTAGAATATTTAAGGACATCGGTAATATCTCTGACAAACCATGAATTTTTTGTCCATAATTTAAAAACCGATAAAATAGCTCTTATATTTTTAACGATTTCAAAATTATGGACGAGAAATTTAAGGTAAATATAGGTGCGTTATAAAAAACAGTTTCATACTTAGACGAAATGTTTCACAAGACGTTTCTCAACATATTTGTGAGTAAAAAGTCAATACCTAGTAGGTACCTACTTATCACAAAACCAAATATTTTCTTCTAAATATGCATATTTGTAATTCAAATGCTTATTATTTGTAAATATATAAATAACTCTATAAAACGAAACAAATTGGTATTTTTATTGTTTAAGTAAAAGTTAAATATTTGATATTTAATGCACCACGTAACTATATACGAGTATACAGGGTGACCTTACCCTCTGAACAATTAATGAAACCCTGTTTAAGACTGCTACTCAGCAATGTCGTAAAATAGCTCTTTCATTAAAAAGACTAAAACACAAAAATCTGTAATTTTCTAACATATTTAATTGTAACTTAATCGGCAATAAATTAGAGATACTGTATAACGACAACACGAATTAATAGAATTAATTATTGACAACCATTACATGACACATGAGAAACGAGTGACGTTATGTCGTACTTCAAATCACAATAAGTATTTTTTATTTAATGTAATCTGTCATCTGGCGTAGAGTTCTAATACAATTCAAAAAAGTTTGCAATGTTTTGGGTACTTCCTACTTTTATAGACCACGCAATTACATACAGGAAACCGGAAAATCAACGATTTTAAATTTATCAGCCATAGTGATAAATTTAAAATCGTTGATTTTCCTGTAAATATTGGATCGATTGACATGATACTTTGCAGTTTTATTTTAAATACCCTACTCCACTAGTAGTATTCGGCTTTGTCCAGAGCGTAAGGACACCCTGTATATGTAGAGCGGCGAAATTTTGAGTTAGTATGGTCGGGAAGAAGTGCAATCATTATTTCTCATCATCATCTCCATGGGATGATCCAATCTGTTCAGGTTTCCCTGTTTATAGGGTCAGGCAAGTCAGACGGCATTCGCTCTACTGTGATTACCTGATCTGCCAAATCATAGATCATGGTCAAGGCAGACCACCGGCCCTCCTACGCGAGAGCACACACATATTGACTCCAGTTTACTTTTTACCCGACTGCGTCAGGAGGACGGTTATGTTTTTCGAGCGTGTATTTATTTCTATTTCTTTGGCACAAGGTGTAGCACGTAACGGCTCAATGGTGCTGCGAGTGACCCTGGGTGCATAAAAAAAAAGGTAGATTTTATGTGCCATATTGTAAAAAATATTTTCAAAAATATTTTTATTCTCTAAAACCAATCAAGTGGTGTATCAAAATAAAGGTCTTCAAAAGGCGATTTCAAAAATATATACACCTTATTCGTTACCATGTATGAGACATTAGGTAATATTGTGTTACCTACTAATGTACTTATGTAGAGTTTGAATACTACTGCCATTGTACTGGCGTCATCTTAAACGTTACATACCTTTTTCTCTTCGGAATTCCATTTAGTTTTAGAGATATGAATTTAAACTGTTTGTTGTTGCAGGAAAACATGTGGTTACCTACGCTTTATACGTGTAGTATAGCCTTGATGATCCTGGATACAAGGTAAGCTATTTTCTACCTTCCTCATATTCTGTTAGCATAATCAAATACTATACTATAGAGTTATTTATATATTGTATTAAGCTCCACTCTACAAGTATACGTAGCGCCTTACAAGTTGCAAGGCACTATATGTGAATCGATGATAATGATTACGACCGGTCTGTTAACTACCTATCTGTTGACTCGGACAATGGTTAATCGATTGTGGTTCGTTAGAATTTTTAATTGCCGTTAAGTGCATAAGAGACTGTGGAACTCTCTCCCGCATGTGGTGCGTGACAGTCCGTCACTGCCTATATTCAAAAAGCGAGTGAAAGACCACTACCTGTCCCTGTCTAGTCCATAAATTTTATATATTTGTATTGATATGTAGTAGTATTTAAGTGTATAAGTATGTATGTATTTATTGATATAATATATAAAAATTAGTCATATTCATATGTATTTTATAATTATTCATTAATTGTGCGCGTCGTATCTGCATTTCTTAGCTAAACATTTCCTTTCTGTAGGCCTGCTGGAAGAAATTTCTTTTAGAGATAAGTAGTGCCTGTTGTGTCAGTTATATCTATGTTATATCTCTGTATTTCTTTATTGTGTGCAATAAATTGTTAAATAAATAAATAAGTACGTACGTACCTATCTATTTTTGCGAATCCAATAGCCCTGTCAGTGTCTTACGTTCTGCTACGGATATCATCATTATATCTTATCACGAGTTACTCCGAGCAGCTCTCTTTCCGAGGCACGCTGAGTGACTTTCTAATGGATCGGTAATAGACAGGCCGCACCTATAGCTCGAAGGATCGATGGTCGATGAGACGGAAAGGCTCGAGTGGTGACCTCGTACCGGCCGGCAAACGCAGCATAGATCGGCGTGTCTAACGAATTGAACCGGCTTATCAAAGGTCGTAGGCACCTGATGGTATGGAGGCACAAAGCCGAACGATATGAAAGACTCAGACTCTACGTCCTAAAGACGAGGTCCTGCGTGCGGCGGATAATCTTTTCAACTACGCTCAAAAAAGCAAAACACTTGTATCACGTCATATCTAATATATGGATAGACGACAAAACATCTCTTAAAAATAAAATTACCTAAGCTTTGCCAATTTATTCATAGAACACATTTATTCTATATACACCGAAAGTTTGTAAACTTGTTTTACATTCATATCTATTTTGAATACTTTGTTCTCTGTTGTCCTTCCTATAAAACATATTTTTGAATAATATTTTGTGCTAAGTTTTTAATGGGTATCTAATAAAACCTGCGTAATAATAGACATGTTATGGTCAACAAAGAGCATATGAAAAATTATTATCTGCGAATCATTAGAAATAATGATGTTTTTGAGCATGTTTGTTGTGGTTTTGGTGTGCTGTATGTTTTGTATGGGTTCCACCAGTCGGACGGCGGCGGAGGAGACAGCTGTGTGGAAGTGGAGTTGCGTCAATGGGAACTGCGTGAAGAAGCCCAACGAGCCAAGCAGCACTGAGCCCGCCCTCAGCCTGGAGGCTTGCAAAATGTTCTGCAACGAATACGGTTTGTTCGCGATCTGCTTTGAGCCGCGTACCTTTTTATTTACTTACAATACGGGCAAAATAATTTATTATTTTTATTCTTAAATAAATATAGTTATATTAGACAGTCACGGGGTGCCAATTGGCTTCCGCTCGGTCTCTGGTTCCCCAGCGGAAGACCTTGGTCAACCTCGCTTCGCCAGCGACAGGCACACATGACGATTTGTATTTTTTTCGACTGAAAGTCTAGCTGTGTGTGAGGCCTTTTGGTGGTTAACAGTAGTCTTTTTTGAAATTTTGTGAGTACAATATCTGCGTACACAAAATACTAATAATATCTTTCCAATTTCAATCGTCGAAAGTCGTATCTATACAATTAAAACTTATTTGTCTCTACACTTTCAAATCGATTGTCTGTTTTTTTATTTATGTAAGTACCTATGTGATATCTATCTACATAACAACAGCGTGGCTAATGGTAGATATGTATCAGTTTTATAGGCAGGCAGCGAAAGTATATTCGAAGCAGGAAATCAAAGAATCACCATTGACTTGCAATGTGAAAGTGGCGGTGATTTTAAATTAGACGCTGGTCTCTTTCAGGCGTTCTTTGGCCAAGACCGACAGGAAATACAGATCTCGGTAATTTCCTGTCCAAAATAAATATCAACAAAATAAGCATCCATAATGAAAAACGCGGAGCAGCAGACGATTTGATGGACGCCGCTGGTAAAGTATGTATTGCTGTTCTATGTATCTTTATCAAACTTTTGTTTTCGTGGGATTTTCTTCCTTGTGACATTCCTTTCAGTATCTGAATGTATTTTCTGGATAAAGCCCGATTGCACTAGACTTCGACGATGTATAAAAGCATTTAGGCGTCACAAAATCGATGTCATAAAGTTAAGAGTTTAGTTTTAACCAAAGGTTACTTATTGGTGACTGAAATCAACATAGGTGTCGCCTATAGTTTAGTTAGTGTAATGGGGCATAAACGTCGCCTATTTTTTACACCTATTACATATTCTCGAGAGTACAACTGGGATATTGACGGCAAGATGATTATTTTTTATTCTCAGTAAAGATTAGAACACTTTTCTAAATTAATATACCGCAACACATTAAATCTTGTAAAACTAATGTTTTTTTGCAGCGGTTTATAGAAATGGTGCCACTGGTGGTTCCTAGAGGATTAACACCAAAAGCGACAGGGAAATCCTTAGATATTTATCTTGTGAATGAGAATCCGAATCTAAGACGTAAGTTATGAGTTATCTACAGTACTTTAGTTTATCATTAAGGATAATTCAGAATCGAATAACTATGAATAGTGCATCTTTCCTTCATATACGTTTCCTTCGTTTCTTTCCTTCACTTACGTTGGTGACGGCACATGTAACTTACCTTACGCTACTAAGATGTGAAATAAATACCTTGGTTTTTTGCCTGTGAATACCTTGAGGTATGCTTACAACTGACGCACAACAAGGTGTTTTTTGTTATTTATGCATCAGACTGGTCTGGTTCAATATGCGTCTAATACTGGTACTCGTAGAAAAAAATTTCACACATGCGAAAAGATATGTACATGGCGAAAACCAAGCAGCATGTGATTCGTCATATTCTATTAAATTCGTAAAACTTTACCGGGTTATAGTTTATTTGTTGTAATACTTACTTTAATATTAGCAGGTACTCTTATAATACAATGTTTGTTGCTTTTATCTACGATACAGAAATAATTTTAAACATCTGAAAAACGCTGAGAAGAGTATGTTTCTTGTATGGAGACCCCCTTCAATATTTTGTCATTTTTATTGTTTGTTGTTATAGAAGACCCATATTTGGTAAAATATCAAGTGCTTGGCTGCAACGGCTCCAAAGATACAGGCTTGTGACGAACAGGCAGACAGCAAAGGCTTAGTAATAGGGTTCCTTTTTTACCATTCGGGTACGGAACCCTAAAGACGATCCCCATGCTTCGAACCCTATGTGATTTCTGTGTTTCTAATTCAAGCAACCCATGCGAGAGCAACGGTATATCCCTGGCATTGTACTTTACAGAGTTCTCCTTGGACATGGACGAAAGTTACATCTTGAAGGTGGCAGCGGCCGCTAACGATAGGGTGAACGCTACAATTCAGGGCAACACTTTCTTCGGAGTACGCCACGGCCTCGAAACACTGTCTCAGCTGATCCTGTATGACGACATTCGGGATCATTTACTGGTAAATATATGATCTTAATAGTAGACGTGGCTGTTTGCCATACGAATAAATAAATAATAAGTAGACGTTACGAGCGATCTTAATTCTTATGTACTTATTAGTTATTATATACCTACCTAATTGATCTGCCGGCCGTCTTGACAGATATTAGGTAGGTGTATATTAGACTAGCTTTTGGTGACTTTGTCCGCGTAACATTAGGTTATAACATCCCAGTCCTGTTACCGCAGGATTTTCGGGATATTTATAGCCTTATTCTGGGCAATAAGCTATATTACAGCCCAATTTCATCAAAAGCATTGGTTTTTGCGTGAAGGAGTAACAAACATATATCCTTACAAATTTTCCCATTTATGATATTAGTAGGAAGTCGGATAGGTTATGATAAAAGGACGGGCAGGTACTGATGCAGGTAGGTAGGTAAATTCACGGTCTACCTACGTAAATTGCACTTCGCAGAATTTTTGTGATCGTATTAATAAGGTAGATACTTAATCTGAACCGTTCAAAAGTTAATAAACTTGTAAAAAAATGTGTCCGATAAAACCTGATAGGTAGATATATCTCGCGTTTAGCCGCCGTCGGTTCATTAAATTACCTATGCAAAATTCCATGGCAGGTTAGTAACTCTCACAAAAAGCGAACCAACGAGGGTCCTGCCGGTAGGTATTTGTCGCCCACAAGGATGACATTTTCGTTAGATCCAATAACCGGTTGGCGTTGCCGAGGTTCGTTGCTCTCCCGCACTCTTATATTTAGTGAGGCACACAAATAAGTATGCAGGATACAGCGACCGGTCGGCTCGGAATAATGGCGAGAAAAACAGAATATGTTAATATGCATGTGTGTATTTTATGCCACATTGTCGGTACAGTCTCGAAAAACAACTTTCCATCATTAAAAAACATTGTTGTGGCGTATTATGTAAGGACAATGTACCTGTAATATTTTACTTCCTTTTCTGTGCACCTGTAAAATATAGCCTTTGTATGTCCTTTCCTTCCTTGAACGATGGGAGCAAGTACCAAAAATTAGGTCAATAGTATGATCTGTTTCGACGTGAAGGAAAGGATAAACAGCTATATAACCTTTATCAAATAAGGTTTTCCCGCGACTTGATTCGCACAAAAATCGGTAGTGCGTGTTCTCGCGCGAATCACATTGCATTTCGGAATTAACAGCCTATATGTTATTCTTGGTTATAAGCCACAACACTGCAACATCTATACAGGGAGTTACATAATAAGTATATGTACGAAACCGTGAACCGGATGGAGTGCTAAATGTATGAAAACGATAGGTACAAAAATTCCACGTACGACAGAAATAATTGTACCTATCGTATTAATATGTTTAGCACTCCATCCAGTTCACGGCTTTATACATATATTATTTAACACCCTGTATAGCAAAGGGCAGTGTGCACTAGTGCGGCAACTATCGAGGTATCAAACTTATGAGAGCCACAATGAAGGTATTCGAACGTATTATAGACCAGAGATTTCGCCAAGAATGTTCCTAGTCGGAATGCCAATACGGCTTCAGGCCGGGCTGCATCACCATGGATCCAATCTTTGCCCTTAGAGTCCTTCAGGAGTCCTAACCTAAACCTGCCTGTATCATAAAAAAGACCCCCGGAGACCCAAGAAACGATAGATTGACATCGCTGAATCCAACGCGTGAGCCAAGGGCTTACGACCGAAGATCGGGCAAAGTGGATAAAAAAAATAGGAAAGCAGAACCGGGCCGAAGCCGGGATTGACCGCTCGGATGACGATGATAAGCTACAACACTGCAAAATTTCATTAAAACCCGTGCAGTCGTTCTTCGTGAAAGTGCAACAAACATCTATGAATACAAGACATTCAACAAGTTACGCAATTCACCACATAGCATATTTTTTTTTATGTCAGCTGCGATATTAGTATAATTAATTGCAATATTTATGTGCATTAAGAGTTTTCATGATGCATTCATTATATTTGAAGTTTCGTTTCTATGTACATTTTAGATGGTGAGAGACGTGAACATCATCGACAAACCAGTGTACCCTTACCGAGGCATCCTATTAGATACCGCCCGTAATTATTACACCATCGACTCTATTAAAGCAACAATAAGTAAGTATTCAAAATGTACCTTATCAAAATACCACGATAAAATTCCTTGTTTCAGTGGTCAAAATGGCTTCTGCCATCCGCTTTCCACGGCTAGTAAAAGTGCGGTCTCGCGTACGATAAGCGAGAAAGGCGCGACATAGATACTGCTATCTCATTCATCTGCTAGTATTGAGAGAATGAAACAAACGCTCTCTCGCGGCCTGAGATATGTTGGGGGCACACTTGTGCTAGCCGTGCTGCTCTTTTTCCTCCATTTTACACGTAACGATTGAAGACGATTATTATTAACAAACATTTCTTGGTCATCGATCACTGATTGTATTTTAAATTAAGAACAAGCCTGATGAGTCCGCCTAGATGTGTATCACACAACTGTCTATTTCTTTCGCCAAGCACCAATTCTTACTTATTCGCACAAGTCTGCCTGCGACTCAGCTCGCGCCGCGACAAAGCGTTTGTTTCCTTCTTTCAATACTATAAAGACGAAAGAGATAGCAGTGTTTGTATCGCGCTTTTTCACGCTTATCGCGCGAGTGCATACGTGTACAAGCCGTGCTGTTGTATTTCAGTTTTCAGGACAGTACACATAGTAGGAGATCCGGCCATACTAATATCTTCCCTCATCTGTTATTAAAAAATTCGTGCATTGTATGAAAGAATATTACTTAATTAAGGAAAAAATATATTGCTTTGCTAAAATGGTTGCTTCGGTGAATATTCATAAAATATTATTATTATTATTTTTAGCCATATCTGTCCCACTGCAGGGCAAAGGCCTCCCTTTCAATCAATAATATAATGTTTACCGATATTTCTGTTCTGACCAAGTTTTGCCTAGGCAACCACATATTGTTGGATAGGGAAAATAAATACCTTTAATTTAATGTATAACACGATTAAATAACAGATGAGGGAAGATTGTCTCCATGGCAACACCATAGAATGACCAGGGTAAGAGTAGGTAACCCATCAATTTTTTTCTTAATTAAGTAAAACTCTTTCATATAACGCACGATTTTTTTGAATAACAGAGGGGGGGAGATATTCTATGGTCGGATCTTGTACTAACAACGGCTCTGCATTTTTATTAGGCCGACTATAATGGATTAGCTTAAGCCAATGATAGCGATTACTTTGTGATAGGCGAGTGTCCCGTTGGTTTTCCGCTTGTCTCTAGTATGCTATTTTGGCAAGATTATCGATATAAGCGATGGCTCTACCTACACGGTGGTGTTTACCTTCACTCGTGTTCTTTCGGTAAATATTTTGATACATATTACAATCGCAAATAGAAATCATCTTGGTGTGAAAGGGCCCGGGGTCCGTGACCATGATCCAGGATTTGGCAGATCAGGTTATTACAGTAGTGCGACTACGTCTGACCTCCGTGACCCTGTTACCAGGGGAACTTGACCAAATGTAATCATGGTTACACATTCAGTGGCCTGAATCATCACAGCCCGTAACAGTCCACTGCAGGACTTAGGGCCTCTCCCACGAAAGGGGAGGTTATTGCCATAATCTCCACGCTTGGCAGGCGGGTTGGAGATCGCAGTGTTTAAATATAACAATAGAAAATGCTGCTGCCCATTTTCCAGACTACGGAGACTCTTGATCTTTTGCCTCGAAAACATAAGTCGCCTTGTACGACACCCATGAGTGTAAGGGGTAGGTGCTATTCTATTCTGCCTGAATATGCAGGTTAAATTACTATGGTTTCCCTAATCGTAAGAGCATCGGTTAGTGTTCAACTAATGTACATAATTCAGATAAATACATTGGTATATACATGTTGGTATCCGACAAAGTAGAATAGCACCAATCCATTACACTCGTGGGTGTCGTATAAGGCGATAAAGGTTTTCGAGACAAAATAAGAGTCTCCGTAGGCCGAAAAATGGGCAGCAGCATTTTCTATTGTTATATTTATAAACTGCGATCCTCAACTCTCAAGCGTGGAGATTATTGCAATAACCTCCCCTTTCGTAGTAGACGCCTTAAGTCCTGCAGTGGAGGCAGTGATGACGATTATGATGGTTTCCCTCGCCGTAAGAGCATCGGTTAGTGTTCAACTAATATACATAACTTAGATAAATACATTGGTACAGTCGGCCAAAAATGTGGTCTACCACCCTACGGTTGCAATTCGTTTGAACGTCACGAGACAACAAGGTCGATTTCTACTTGCAATAATATTATGTCAGTGAAAAAAGTCAACCTTAGCGATCATTAGATCTCGCAGAATCTTTTGTCAAAACTGGCAGACCACTTTCTTGGTCGACCGTACATGGCGTTACAACAAGGTGTACAAGGCACAAGTGCGGCCACATATGGAGTATTGTTCCCATCTTTGGGCCGGCGAAACTGCCGACCTGCTTAACTCCGTACAGAGACGCGCCGTACGAATTGTCAATGATTCCATACAAACAAGCAAGTTGGAACCACTGGCAAACCGAAGGGACTTTGGCTCCCTGTGTGTGTTCTATCGGCTGTACAATGGGGAGTGTTCCGAGGAACTTTTCGATCTGGTGCCTACAGCACAATTCCGCCATCGCACCACCCGCCGTGGGCTTGGTACTCATCCTCACTACGTAGACCCTCTGTTGGTCACGACGCGAAGGTTCGAAAGAACGTTTCTCGCTCGTACGAAATTACAATCGCAACTTATATAATTATTATTGTTGCTGTATTTTGCGCAATAAAACTTTTAAATAAATAAAAATAATGAATTTCAGACGCCATGGCGGCCGTGAAGTTGAACACTTTCCACTGGCACATCACCGACAGCCAGAGCTTCCCGTTCGTGTCGCAGAGGCGGCCCAACCTGACCAAGTACGGAGCGTATTCTCCTAGTAAGGTAATGCGAGTTTTTTATTACAAGCATTTTGTATATTACTAGCTTTTGCCCGCGACTTCATCCGCGTGGAAATCGTTTTTAGCACAGTTTTTCCCGAGCGACCATTTTGAATGACCTCCCTAATGTATGAAAGCTAGTATTAAAGAAAGAAAGAAAGAAAGAAGACATTTATTACACTCATAGAGAGACTCACTCACTCACTCATACATAGACACTACGACACGACAATTAGGTAAAAAAAAAAACTGTGAGGTCAAGCTGTATCTCTGGTTCTACCTAACCGAATGAGGAGTTTTCCAGTAGGTATTGATAGTTGGTTTCAAAAAGCATCAACACATGGCGCTCCTACAATTTTGGTAATCTTTTTATAATCTGTATGATGGTGGCAGTGATTTCATGCAGCTAAGTAATAATAAACTTCAAAATAAAATGTTTATTAATAGAAACATAACTGTTAAAGGTTGAACGAAGTGTAAAAAGAAAGATTGATAGAAGTTGGCACTATAAAAAAAAAAAAATTATAATCATCTTGGCGTTAATGTCCCGGTTGTGCTCTCGCGCACGAGGGCCCGGGGTCCGCCTTGACCATGATCCAGGATTTGGCAGGTCAGGTAATTACAGTGGAGCGACTGCCATCTGACCTCCATGACCCTGCTACCGGGGGAGCCTGACCAGATTGGACCATGGTTACACATCCAGTCGCCTGAATGTGCAGGTTTCATCACGATGTTTTCCCTCACCGTAAGAGCATCGGTTAGTATTCAACTAATGTACATAACTCAGAAAACAGTCATTGGTACATGGCCGGAGCGGGATTCGAATCCGGGACCTCTGGCTTATGAGTTGGATACTCTGACCGCTCGGCCACCGACGCTCGACCAGAAGTTGGCACTATGTTCCATTATTATTACAACCTCTAAAATGGTTGAAAACTATTGACGAATACAATATTATCCAATACAACGTAACCAGTGTTTATATCCTGTTTGCTAAGAACCTTATTTCAAGCGATTATCAATTACCAAAATGGTCGGGGCGCCATCTAGTGAGTGGTAAGGAATGCTTTAGATACCTATTGGAAAACTGCTCATTAGATGATACATAGCCTAGATTTTGAGTTGGACCCCAAACTAACAAACTGTGAAAACTTTAGCTGGTCTATTATGCATATTATTATATTTGACGGGACTTACACGCGACGTACCTTTTCGATTAGTTTTCCGTCAAATAAAATAATATGTGTAAAGATCGCGAGTTTAGTTTGGTCTATTATGGTTCTGCATCAGGTGTTCCAGTTTTCAAAATCAAATATACCCTATATGTTGTCCAGGCTTAAAAGTTACACAACAACAAAAAAGTTTCTTTCAAATCCAGAGACAGACCAACATTTTAATAATTCTTGTTGTGTTACTATTTCTTCACTGTCCTAAATATTTTCTTTGTAAATATATTCAATGTACACATACACTTTTTTGCAATTTTTATATATATGACTGTCGGCCAGTTTCTCATACGTTAATCGATTGTTAACCATAAATTAAAATTTGCCATCCTTATTTATGGTGAGTTGAAGACAGAGACGGAAAGACTTTAAATCGATGATTAACATTGACAAGCGTTTCAGAAACTGGGCGTTTTCCTCTTACCCCACGAACTCTCTGTAACACACTCTGTAATAGGCTTATGCTCTCGTGCTTATCCATTCAGGTGTACAGTAAGCAGCAAATCGCGGAGATAGTGTCGTACGGTCAGCAGCGCGGCGTGCGAGTGCTTCCCGAGTTCGATGCGCCCGCGCATGTCGGCGAGGGCTGGCAGAACACCAACCTCACTGTGTGCTTCAAGGTATGTGCGGACAATTAGGCACTGGCCTCATTGGCAACGGTTGCCGACCGTGGTAGTATAACCCGCGTCACGAAAGAAGAGACTTGTCAAATGACAGTGGAGGGGATTTCGCGCAGGTAATCGTATACAGCGCAAGTCGAACCACGTGACCCGCCAAGTCTCTTCTTATTTGACACTTGTTGTAAGATGGACGTGGCCTGACCGATAGGAGACTTTAAAACCGGCCGTCGCACGACCGTTGACTATTAGGACGGTGCCTTATAAACACTAAATCACACGATATTGAAACCTTCGAGAGACGAGCCGGCACCGAAGGCCGGCAACGCATTCGCGACTCCCCGGTTGTTGCGAGTGTCAATGGGCGGTAGTGATCACTTTCCATCAGGGCTTCAAGTCCGTTAGTTCATTAAGCGTAACCTGATCTCAATAACAGCTTAATAGCAGTATTAATCATAGTAGAATACAAAAAACGTGTCAAACTGTCATTGAGCTGTTATTGTGCTAATGTGACCCAATTACAATTCAATAGAGGCAATCGTAAATTTGCGGTTTTGAGGCCCGGTGACATGCTTGCTCGTTGGCCGCCCTTTTTCATATAAAATCATTTAAACAACAATATATAAGAAGTAGTTATTTTTAGCAATAGGTAACGAATTATAGTTAGTTGTATACCTAATATGGGCTCAGCCAGAGCTGGCTGCCGATAATAATATGCACCACTTAACTTTACTAATAGACTTATTACATTTGACTAAATTCAGTCCTCTAAATTCAGAAGCAAAAAGCGTCCGAGCAAGTTAAAGTGCCATATATTGCTCATAGAATAAGGTCAGTTTTTGATTCATTCCCTTTGGTTAGCGGAGCGACGCGTAGCAACTATATGAGTGATACAAAAATTGACCTTATTCTTTGAGCAATACATTCCATTTTGACTTGCTCTCGCGCTTTTTGCTTCTGAATTTAGACGACTGAATTAAGCCAAATGTAAATCTTTTATTATAGTCCACGCCCATATACATGGTGCCAACTTCGACAGCCCGACGACGTTTTATTTACCAGTATTTGTATAAGGAGCACGATGCCGGTTGTATTTGTAGAATGGCAGATCTGACTTTACATTCTCAATCTTTGAACCAATCCCGGCTACTGCCAGGCTATCTCACTCCTTTATTTCAAACTAAATTATTCTAAATTCGGGTATACTATACCACAGTCTATACTAAGTACTGGTTATCCCCGTGTAAGATACCCAAGATACTTTCTTTGTTATTTAAATATATTTTTAAATAAATAATGTTTATGTTATGTCAGGAAACAACCAAAGAAAGATTAAAATAACAGGTAAAACATGTTATGATCTAAATATTAACTTAGTAGGGATGACTCAAAGACTGAAATCGAAGCTGGAGCGGATAGCACCTTCCTTACGGAAACATAACGGTTCATGGTCATTAAATCGAATCTGTTGTTTAGGCTGAACCTTGGACGTCCTTCTGCGTGGAACCTCCGTGTGGGCAACTGAACCCGACCAGAGAGGAGCTTTATGATTACTTGGAAGACATATACACTGACATGGCAGGTAAGTGATTTGCCAATTTAGAAAAAATAGTGCCAATATAAAAATCGAAGCCGTGTTGAAGAACCGACAACCGCTGGGGTAAACAGGTTCTTGTAGTGGAGTGGATGCTGGATGCTGCAAGCCGAGGACATGGTGCATTGGGGATCGTTAGGAAGGGTGTTTCTATAGTGTTAAGGAATTCTTAGAATATAAATAAGAAATTTAGGGTTTGACTAATTATAAATAATGTGACATGATTTATAATTCGTAATAGTTTTCTATCTTTTCTAATTTTTTGATTCAATTTGACATTTGTAAATTTTTGTGACATTTAATCATTAATAATACTTTAATTCAATGACATTTCCGATCCAATTGTAATTTTCAAGTTAGAATTTTAGTTTCAATGTTAACATTTATAATTTTTTGTGACTTGGTTTAATTATCATTATTTTAATATTTTCTTAATTTAATAAGTATTATTATCATATCTTGACATATTAAAAAATGTAGATCAATTATAGATATACGCCTGAAAAGGTAGGAATTTGGTGGGAAAGAAGCTACTGCATCTAGAACTGCAAAATCACGTAACCCAAACTCCATATTCAATAAAATTTCATTTCATTTCATTTCATTAGTGGAATCCTATCCTATCCAACAGTGGACTAGTATACTTACTTACTGCGCTGGCTCAGCGACCCAAGGTGGATCTTGGCCTGCGGCATCAGAGATCACCACCTATTCCTATCCTGCGCCATATTTTCATCATCACCATCTTTAGAACATTCATATATATCGAGCTGGGTCCTCATATGCGTCCCCCATTCTCTCCATATTGGCTTGGCCGCGTGGAGAAGCCTAGTATAGGCTGACAAAATGCAAGAGATCTGCGTGGCCGTATAGCTGTCATCACGGTGTGGCATGAATAGGATCCCCGGTTAATTTAATCATTTTTTTCAATAGAAATTACATATCTCTGTAACGTAGGTTTTGTTTATGTTATACGGCAGAGAAACAAGCAAGCGGGCTACCTGATGGACAGTGATCCAATGCGTTACCCGCCTCTGAAGAGACATCTAATATACCTCTTGAACTATCGCATGTCATAGTCCAAAGGTTAATAATAATAATAATAAGTTAAGTTAAGTTAAGTTAATAAGGAGTTATTGAAAATAACCGAAATTTTTAGTAATGCCATCAGAATGGAGTTTGGTGCAGATAAGTGTGCGGTCATGCATGTGCAGCGGGGGAAAGTTGCAAATACAACAAATTTGCAACTTTCTGAGACAATGTCTTTCAGATCTCTCTCTGAAGCCGAAACTTACAAATACCTTGGTATGTCACAGTCTTTGGGTATCGTGGACGAGGGTGTAAAACAGGCAGTGAAGGAGCGTTTCTTCTGTCGCCTAACAAAAGTACTTAATAGTCTTTTGTCGGGTGGCAACAAGGTGCGCTCCTTCAATGCTTGGGTGATGCCCCTGCTCACATACTCCTTCGGCATACTAAGGTGGACTCAAACAGAGTTGGACGCCCTGGATAGAAGGGTCCGTCTTCTGCTCACTACACACCGTATGCTGCACCCACGCTCGTCTGTCATGAGACTGTACATCCCACGTAAATGTGGAGGTCGTGGCTTCTTAAGCGCCAAGACCCTCCACAATCGTGAGGTGTGCAGTCTTAGAGACTACTTTCTTAACAACGAGTGTGGGATGCATCGTGCTGTGGTGGCGGTAGACAGAGGCCTTACCCCGCTGTCCTTGGCAAACGAGAACTGGCGCAAACCAAAGGTCCTAAGCACCATAGACCGCAAGGACGTATGGAAGAGCAAGGAGCTACATGGGCGGTTCTACAGGGCCTTGACAGGACCCGATGTAGATCTGCTCGCCTCGGTGAACTGGCTACGCTTCGGTGATCTCTTCGGGGAAACAGAGGGTTTTGTTTGTGCAATTGCTGACGAGGTTATCATGACGAACAACTACCGGAGGTATATCCTGAAGGATGGTACGGTTGACATCTGTCGTGCATGTCGCTGTCCTGGAAAGTCACTCAGGCATATTACATCCGGTTGTGGTCGTCTTGCTAATGGTGAGTACTTGCACAGACATAATCTGGTAGCTAGGATTATTCACCAGCAACTTGCTCTTCAATATGGTCTTGTGGAGTCTGAGGTGCCATATTATAAATACGTGCCAGCGCCAGTTCTTGAAAATGGTCTTGCCACACTCTATTGGGATCGATCTGTGATCACGGACAGGACTATTGTAGCTAATAGACCTGATATCGTGCTCACAGATCGATCGAAGCGCCGAGCAGTGCTCGTCGATGTCACCATCCCGCATGACGGAAACCTTGTGAAGGCCGAGAAGGATAAACAGTGTAAGTACCTTGACTTGGCTCACGAGGTGACCGCCATGTGGGATGTTGATTCGACGATCATTGTTCCGATAGTCGTTTCAGTGAACGGTCTCATAGCGAAGAGCCTCGACCAACATCTCAAGAGTCTCTCGCTAGATGGTTGGGTCAAGGGCCAGATTCAGAAAGCAGTTCTCTTGGAGACGGCGCGTATTGTCAGGAGGTTCCTGTCTCTGCAGCCCTAACCGCCGGTAGCTTGGGCCTCGCCCCGCTGCTGGTGGTACTCTAGGTTTAGGTTTTTTATAATATTTATTTTTCATATTATATTGTAAAAAATTTAGACTTAAGAATGTAAATAAATAAGGAGGATAATAATAATAATAATCTTTATTCAATAAAAACTGATTACATAATTTACAAGTAGATACTGAAGCCTGTGGTAGTTAAAACTGTGTTACAGGCCTCAGTTCTTTCCAAATTCTGTAGATTAATTTTTGTAGGTACATAGTACTCAACCGTTGGTAAACTTATAATACAGATTTAATGACAAATAAGTATAAATACAGTAAACATACTATAGAGGTATTCTAAAGATAAAAGAGGTACATTACATTTAATATGCATTTATGTGTGATGTATATGTGTGTGTTGTGTGTGTTGCTGGGAGATCATTGCACATCCGAATCGTACGAGCTAGAAACGTTCTTTCGAACCTCCCTTCGAAGTAGGTAAACCTAAAGCGCCTAGAAAGTGTGACTTCAAAAATAATATTTCTGTTTGCAGAGGTGTTCCAGCCGGACATTTTCCATATGGGAGGCGATGAGGTTAGCGAGAGATGCTGGAATGCTTCGGAGGAGATCCAGCAATTCATGACCCAGAACAGATGGGACCTGGACAAGTCCGGCTTCTTGAAACTGTGGAATCACTTCCAAAGGAAAGCTCAAGAGAAGGCTTATAAGGTAGCTAGTTGATTAAGTTATTGGCGGAAAAGCTAACTACTGCAAAATCGTCTTACTAATTTGAACCAGTTTGTTTAGGCAAAGTTAATAAAATGCAATTATAAACCTTACTCTAACAAAAAAAAACTCTATTCTAACAACATTCTTTTGTTTAGGCATTTGGGAAGAAACTGCCTCTGATTCTGTGGACGAGCACATTAACAGAATTCAACCACGTCGAGAGTTATTTGCCGAAAGACGAATACATCATTCAAGTAAGTTATCAATAGAAGAACTTTATTTAAATACTTACGAATAGTCCAGAAAAAATAATTATATTATAGCAAAATAATATCTATGCTGCTGTTATTTATAATGCAACCATGAATTATGCCAGGTATGGACAACAGGAATAGATCCCCAAATCAAGGGATTGCTCGAAAAGGGATATAAACTCATCATCTCTAACTACGACGCTCTGTACCTCGACTGCGGTTTCGGAGCCTGGGTTGGTACCGGTGAGTACAAACAAACCATCTACTTACTACGTTGTCTCGATCTTGACTATGTTCATTCGAATGATAAATCTACCATCTACTTACTATGATGTTTGAATCTTGCTATGTTCGTTAATAAATATACCATCTACCTACTATGTTATCTCGATCTTGACTATGTTCATATAATAAATCTACCATCGACCTACCATGTTGTTTCGATGTTGACTGTCGAAAAATCAATCTACCATCTACTTACTATGATGTTTGGATCTTGACTATGTTCATATAATAAATATACTATCTACCTATTGTGTTGTGTCGATCTTGACTATGTTCATTCGAATAATAAATCTTATAGAATGACCACACAACTGATACATTGCGTGCGTTGGGGGGGGGTTTAGTCTGAATACGTTATCCTCCTAAATTGAAGAGATTTAACTGGTTTAATATCATTTTACAGGTAATAACTGGTGCTCACCATACATAGGCTGGCAGAAGGTATACGACAACAGTCCAGCTGTGATGGCACTACAATATAAGGACCAAATTCTTGGTAAGAATAATATATATAGACCCAAAATACGGGACGGGTTCCAACCCGTCCCGTATATCCAAATCTTATCTGCCACACATATTACCATGTTGGCGGAGCTTAAATCAAAGAAATTTGGGTATTAATAGAAACATAGAAAGTTTATATAGGTATATTCAAATATTTCCTAAACTACTGAACCGATTTTATTTAAACAAAGGTCTGATAAGAACCATCTCGCAAACAGGCTGCCACTAGACCAGTGCCGTAGTTCAATCTACTAGTTACCTATTTTTCTTTTTATGTTCTTAGGTGGCGAAGCGGCCCTATGGTCCGAACAGGCGGACTCAGCGACTCTAGACAACCGGCTGTGGCCGCGCGCCGCCGCCATGGCCGAGCGGCTGTGGGCCGAACCAACGGCCGCGTGGGGAGAAGCCGAGTTCCGGATGCTCAACGTCAGGTGAGGACGGGGTCATTGGAAGCAAGGGTCAAGCCGTGGCAAAGGCAAGCAGAGTATAGCGGCATCACTCGGTTCAAGCGGCTTGAGCCGGGTCAAGCCGTGGCAAGCGTCAAGCACGGTCAAGCGCCTTGGCGTTTGACCAAGGTTAAGTATAGTTTAGCGGCTCGACCCCGGGTCAAGTGTCTTGACCACGCTTGAGCTGACTCAAGGGTCAATCAGCTTGACCCTGGTCAGGCGGCCCTATGGTCCGAACAGGCGGATTCGGCAACACTAGACAACCGGCTGTGGGCCGAACCAACGGCCGCGTGGGAAGAAGCCGAGTTCCGGATGCTCAACGTCAGGTAGGGACGGTGTCATTGGAAGCAAGGGTCAAGCCGTGGCAAGTGTCAAGCAGGGTCAAGCAGAGTATAGCGGCATCACTCGGTTCGAGTGGCTTGAGCCGACTGCCACATGGGGGGATGCCTATTCCTCATCTAAATCAGACGTCCTATTGGGAGAATGTCCGATTCGATACTTGAAGCCGTTGTAATTTTAATTTTATATGTATATAATACAGTTCTTCAATCCGTAGTTTTGAATCTCGAGCTTAGAGACAACAATGAGTTCCTCGTATCGCTTTTGTAATGGCCAGAATTAAGTTCGCTTGAAATTGTTAAACGGATATCTTCTCTATGGTAAAAGTGTAACGTACTCGGGAGAGATAAGCGCGTTGATGTCTTTTGTATGGCTAAATCAACGTCAGTAGGAGAGAAGTAGCGTGCGTTGATGTGTTCTGTACGTAAGCCGGCATTCCACGGTGGCGCTTTTGCGGACTTATGCGGACCAGCCCGCACCGACGCACCGTGGAAAGAATGTCATCTGTGGTAGCGCAGACGTAGCGGAGAGAAGTAGAGCGCGTTGATGTCTTTTGTATGATAGAAGTTGGAAGTCTACGTAATAAGTAGAGAAGTAAATTAGGTTATTAAAAAATGCAAGTCAAAACAATAACAACCCATTTCGAGCCGAATGAGTAAAAATGGTTTTGTTACCTTCAAGGTGCCTTCAAGGCTAGAGTGAATAGGCTGTTCCTAGATGGGCATACTTCATACTGCAGCCGCACCATCGATCTCCGAATGCGACGCCATTTTGATACAATTAAGTGTGTACCAATCGCAGCAAGCCAGAGCCAGAGTTGCCTTGCTGCGATTGGTTTAAACTTAATTGCATCAAAATGGCGGCGTACAATCGGAGATACCGCACTGCTGATGTTGGATGCTGCATTTGAGACGAGAGGTTGATAGTACGTAGTACGTACGTAGAGCTCGTCTAATTTAAAATGACGCGCCCCACTATCGCATTAACGCACACAAGCAAGACTAAAATATGGACGCAATACATATACAAATGCCGTTGTAATTGATCATTCAGTTGCCGGTGAGACACCAACGTAGGAGCTCGCGTCGTTCGATTGGAGCAGTCGACGCTGAAGTGTCGCACAGATGAAGTGTCGTTATTAATATTTGCACTCACACATCCAAATCAACTAACCAAGTAGTGAGGCGCGTCATTTTAGACTAGACGAGCTCTACGTACGTACGTACGTAGACACACAGTGCGTAGTGGGTGTAGTGACAAGCAACTTCTCTTTTCCTATAGGTCCAATACAATTTCCCAACAGGATTAAGACTAACCTCTTTTCTTATTTTTTCAGAGAGCGGCTTGTGCGCATGGGCGTAAACGCGGAATCGCTTGAACCTGAATGGTGCTATCAGAATGAAGGCTATTGTTATAACTGATATGATGACAAAGGACATTATAGTGAAGACTGTCTGTCACTAATAATTTTAACCTCTGTTTTTGTGACTTTGTACACTCGATTAATATTGATTTAAGGTTTATAGTCACTTCTATTTATATTGTGACGTAATAAATGTTCGAAAATACGTATTTTTAAAACCTACTATGTAAGTGAAGCTATGACAAAAGAATGTACTCTTTACGGAGCATGGAGTTCTTTCGTCATTGAAGTTAAGTAACAAACATTAAGTATTATTTTAGTAATTGCCACGTAATTAAGTTATTTTTATTGTGTCGATTCTTTAATTATGTGTCACAATTTTTCAATTATTTGAAATACGTTACATTTCAATTAAAAATTCGTTTATTATAAATAGAGTTTATTACAATTTACTTTGATGTTTTTCTAAACCGTACACCTACAGTGATATTAGAAGGGTCAGGGTTCAATTTATGCCGTTGTATGTAGGTAGCAGGTTCGTGGTGGGTAGGTTAAAATAAGAATATTTCCGGTGTCCCTTCCCCTCCCTTTATTATATTTTATGGACACACGTCCATACGTTTGGCATAGTATTTAAATACCTATCTTTAATATTTTAAAATATTGTTTATTTTTAATCGTGGAGCGTCGGTGGCCGAGCGGTTAGAGTATACGACTCGTAAGCCAGAGGTCCCGGGTTCGAATCCCGCTCCGGCCATGTACCAATGACTGTTTTCTGAGTTATGTACATTAGTTGAATACTAACCGATGCTATTACGGTGAGGGAAAACATCGTGATGAAACCTGCACATTCAGGCGACTGGATGTAAAAATTCAAAATTTATTGATAGATTAGGACATTAAATATCTCTTTCAATCGTCAAAAAGGAGGGGGGTAGGAAAGTAGGAAGGAAGCACACAGTGACACGCTGGCCGCCCCATTGCAGCAGCAAACTTACCCCACGCCAGTCATGACCGGACCGTGCCCGGCAATGCCAGGCAAAACGGACCGCGCTCAATATATTATATAAATATGTCTAATAAAATTAATGTGACCTATGATGTGTAACCATTATCCAATCTGGTCAGGTTCCCCTGGTGGCAGGGTCATGGAGGTCAGATGGCAGTCGCTCTACTGTAATTACCTGACCTGCCAAATCCTGGATCATGGTCAAGGCGGACCCCGGGCCCTCGTGCACGAGAGCATAACCGGGACATTAACGCCAAGATGATTATTTATGTTGTTTATTTTTAATTATCATCATCTTGGGCATCAAATTCCGGTTGTGCTCTCATGTGGAGCGCGAGGACACTGGGTCCGTCATACGTCACAATAAGTAGATCGTCATCATAGATATCAGGTTCAAAATCATAGTCCCAAGTACTCTACAAAGATTTGAATGGTGCCATTGCCACCTAGATATAGGTGGCTTTGGTGGTGCTCTTGCTGTAGCTTATTACGTGTAACCGATCGGTGGAGTGGCGGAGATACGAGTTTATTAGTAAAAAATGTAATTTCATCTTATTTGCTTCTGCATACGATTGAAATTGGTATAGCAAACAATCACAATGGCGCATAGAGCGGCCACAATCGTTCAAAAGGGCTGCTACGAGCCTTTGCGTGTCGCCACGAGTGATGGCGAAGCTACTAATTAATTGGTTACGACTGAATTTAGTATATAATCACACTGAGAAGCTTGGCGTGCGCGCCGACTCTCGGAGTCGTGGCGGCGTTTCGGCCACTGTCTCGGTGCTTGCGACCAACGACGAGACTGCTCTTCGCTCGCTGCCTCTCCCGCCGCCCTACTCCGTCGGTACCTATACGTTGGCCCTTAAGATGAGGGTTTAAGGACTTTTAGCAATGAGGAAGGAAACTCTCCTTACGGTGTAAGAAGTTCCTTAAGTCCATCTCATCGGTTCGTTTAAACTATTGAAGAAATGGCTGTTTGAGTATATTATTCTTTGCCTGTCTTTGAACAAATTGTCAATGTCACTGACTTTGACAGACGGCAGACTGCCTGTCAAACTAGCTGTCAAATTTTCACTTCACTGTTTTCTTTCTTCATTTCGGAATATTTCCATTCCATTTCGAAGGCATTCTTTCTGTTTACCTGTGAAATCATTTACAGATTTTCGTTAATTTCCTGATACACTTGCGTTAACAAAATGAGTTGTTTCGAAAATGTAACGTTTCCGAGTTGTGTGTGGTTCGAAAGTGGTGAGAAACGCAATATTGTGGCGTCCATCATATCTGGAATAATAGTAAGTTACACTAATATAGCTGCAGTGATGATTCATTTCATGCTGCATGTAGTAATTTACATGCAATATAATGTTCTGTAAATGAGGAATTGAATAGATAACTGCAGGCAATACGCACCTTGTTGTGAATCCTTTTAGGACAAGGATAATTCGATGTTCGTAAGGAGTATATGATCTCTGATGAAGTATGATAGTTACTCATGGATGTAGAAAAACTTACTCTGTTAGTTCATTCATAATACACTAGGGCCACCAACCCTGTGTGCTCATTTGACATGACATTTGATATAAAATGCCAGGATTTAAGAAAAATATAGTATGACATATGGTGTCCGGCAGAGACAAATAGCACCAATCCCTTGACACTCATGGGTGTCATACAAGGCAACTAATGTGTTCAAGGCAAATGTTATGTTGTCTCTTTAAGCTGGAAAATGGGCAGCAGTGTTTTCCATTTTTATATTTACAGTAATGTGATTTCCAACTCGCCTGCCAAGCTGGAAATTATGGTAACAACCCTAGAGGCCCTAAGTCCTGCAGTAGACTGTTATGGGTTGTGATGATGATGGGATGATGGGGATTATCATGTAATTTGTTTATGTAATGAATATAAAATTTATAATCAAAAATATTTTTTTTTGTTTTTTATGCCATACCTGCAATTAGTAGTAGTATGAGTGCACATATAAACTTCAAATATGTGGGATAATGTAGGGCCTGTATTTATCTTGTTAGAAAACAGGACAACACCATAATGAAAGCTGAAATACGGGCCATCCTGGAAAATACAGCCTATGATATACTAATACCTTTTATATGCTTGATTAATCCCTGACACAAAGAAAGAGAAAATTTAAAGTTGCTTATAATATTTTTTTATTGTTTAGTTCTTCTCAGGATGGTGGTTCATAATAGATGCATCGTCTGTGGGCAAAGTGCCGCCTGCTGCACATGTATGTGGTGTGATGGGCACTTTATCCTTGCTCATGGTCAATTCTGTCTCAAATGCACAGGTAATTTTGTTCTGTTATTCAACATTTTTCAAATTATGTCATAATAATTATTATTAAAGATGATGAAAATTATTCCTAAAGAATCTAGTAATATCATTTTTCTATTTGTTTACATTCCACTACTTCGTTACACATCTTATTCCTATCAGTGAATATTAAACTTTTATATTACAGGTTCGTGGTGAAACATACACAGGGGGATGTATGGGGCCCCGTGGAGCACGCCTCTGGCTGTTCCTTGGATTTGTTGTAGGATTTGCTTCGCTAATTGCATCTTGCTGGATACTTTTTGCCAACTACGTTCATAATACTGGTGAGTATCAAAAGAATAGTTTTTTTTATGTTATACGGCAGACAAATAGTCACCAATGCCTTGCCCGCTTCTGAAGAGACCTCTAATATATCTTTTGAATGATCCCATGTCATAGTCCAAAGGAAACACTGTGGCTGGGAGGTCATTCCACATCTGAATCGTATGAGCGAGAAACATTCTTTCGAACCTTCGCGTCGTGACCAACAGAGGGTCTACGTACTGAGGATGAGTACCAAGCCCACGGCGGGTGATACGATGGCGGAATTGTGCTGTGGGCACCAGATCGAAAAGTTCCTCGGAACACTCCCCATTGCACAGCTGATAGAACACACACAGGGAGCCAAAGTCCCTTCGGTTTGCCAGTGGTTCCAACTTGCTTGTTTGTATGGGATCATCGACAATTCTTACGGTGCGTCTCTGTACGGAGTCCAGAGGATTAAGTAGGTCGGCAGTTTCGCCGGCCCAAAGATGGGAACAATACTCCATATGAGGCCGCACTTGTGCCTTGTACAGCAGCAGGCGCTGCCCTGGGGTGAAGTATCGCTTGGACCGGTTAAGCACTTCCAAGCCTTTTCGAAGCCAGTTTGGCCTTGCCTTCCAGGTGACTCCGGAATCGCACGCTATCCGATATGTCGACACATGTTCAATATTCGATACAAGTCTAATTCGGCTCTCCGACACCTCGGAACGAGGAACATTCGCTCGGCCAGTATAACTAACATCTCCAGTACTGTCATCCGCATAACAATAATTGACGCGACCATGGCGAAAGCCATATTGACGGTCACTGATCAGCTGGTGGTCCTCTAGGTATCCGAGGAGCTGGATATTAATAACCCGCTCCATCACCTTAGAGAGCAAGGAGGTTACCGCTATAGACCTGTAGTTTGATGGGTCTGAATTATCACCCTTCTTGGGTATCGGATGCACAAGGGCTAGCTTCCACGAAGACGGCACCGTTCCAGAGGTGTTTGAAAGCTCGAATAATCGCATTAGCACTGGAGACAACTCAGGAGCACATTTTTTTAGAACAATAGCCGGAATGCCGTCAGGCCCACTGGACTTCTGGATATCTAGGGAGAGAAGCACACGTCCTATAATTTTTTGGGTGAATCGAACTTCAGGCATGCTGCCCTCACACCGCGAGATGGTAGGCGGTGCAGCTCCCCCATCATCCAGATTTCAGTTTTTGGCAAAGAGATTACCCAAGAGATCGGCTTTCTCCTTTGCCGTGTGGGCCAGTAGGTCATCCGGCTTTCGCAAAGGTGGAAAAGAAGTCCGACAAAAGTTCCCCTCAACAGCTTTGGAGAGAGACCAAAAAGCACGACTCCCAGATGGGTAGCTGATTAGCCTCTCCCCAATTCCACCAATAAATTTGAATTTTGCTCCAGCCATTATCCTCTTTGTAGACCTCGATACAGCATTATACTTATTCCTCAAATTGTGGGTGTTAGGGTCCTTGTGGGCCCGAGCCATTGTCCAGGCACGTAAAGCATCCTGCTTGAGGCGAGTTGCCTCAGCACTAGGCCTGTCGTAGCCAGGGCTGACTCTTGCCGCCGAGGCGGACTACAGAGGATGGGATAAAATATTCCGTTCCCTGCAGTACGACATCAGCTACAGCGGCAGCACAGGTGTCGGTGTCATTTGAGGTAAAGCAACACTGTATCCACGGGTACGACGCGAAGAATTCTCGCAAGACATCCCAGTCTGCTGAACCATAGTGCCATACCTTGCGTGACACACTGGGGCGAGCCCGTTCGGGCATAGCAAGAGGCACCTCAGAACGGACCAGGCAGTGGTCAGATGTCCCAAAAGGAGCATCGACGGACACCCGATAACCGTCTGGGTGGGAGGTCAGCAGAAGGTCTAACAAAGAAGGATCACGGCCCACAACATCCGGTAAGTAGGTGAGTTCTAATACCAGTTGCGTGAGACCATTGGCCAGAGCAAATTCGTGGGCGGATCTCCCGGCAGGGTTGGTAGGACGGCTTGACCCTAGCCACTCAGTGTGGTGACCATTAAAGTCTCCTAAGACTACCAACTCAGCGGAAGGACATCGCTCAAGAACTTTGTCGGTAGCGCATTGAACGTGCTCGAAAAACCGATTTGTCTCACCTACGCCGTGACGGTTGTTATATAGGCATGCGTAGACACGGGAAGAACCTCCCTGTTCCATGCACACCCACAAAACAGATTCGTCACTTTGTGGCGTCAATGGCAAGACGCCGACAGCAGATATCATCTCTGACGAATAAGCACACACCAGCGCGAGGAAGAAACCTGTGTTCTAACTTGTACCCAGGATAGTGCAGATACGAAGTGTTGGCCGGACTGCGTTTCAGTCAGGAAGAGTAAGGCAGGCTTTGCCGTCGCAAGGTGGTTATTTTAACTTTGTCAGGTTGCCCTTATAGCAGGGTCATGGGGGTCAGATGGCAGTCGCTCCACTGCAATTACCTGATCTGCTAAATCCTGCATTATGGTCAAGGCGGAACCCGGGTTCTCGTGCTCTAACGAGTCACTCAACCTTTTTTAAATTGGGAATGCTATCAAACAAGAACATTGGCAGTGATAAAGGCTTTCGTAACAGATTTTGAATGTTGAAAACTGGAAAACAAGTTAGCTGTAGAATCTTTATTAATACCCTGGCCGACACAGAAATTTACCCACCCAATTATTTTCCATATACTTTCTGGTGTTACAAATCAGTTTTTAACTTTATAAACTCTTAGCCAATAAGCAAATAATTATCTCTGTATTTAATTATTTTTATAAACACAATTGCTTAACACCAGACAATATCAGTTTATTCATAGGCGGTTCTGATTTGGAGCTGTTTTAGTATGAAAACTGGATCATAATTGTACCTCGTTTCTAAAAAATATTGTTAGACATAAAGCGATAGTGTTTAAAAAATTCAGTGCTTTAGTCATTCATTGTCTGATTTGCTATCAAACTACAAAAACATAACTAAAATCGATAAAGAAGCGAGGAATAACACAATCATCAGTAGGATAAAGGCTAATCAGTTGTTGAACTGCCTGCCTGATTAAACATAATAATAATAGTATATATGAAGTTAAAGACAGATTTGTAACGCCAGAAATGTATTAGGTTGGGGAAAAAGTCTTCGCGTATAGTATGTATGAACTTGTAATAAAACCTCTTTGGCTATACTATTTGTACCTGGCTGGTTTTGGTATAATTTAAAAGTTTAAATTTTAAAGAAGATAATTCCAAATTCAAATTATGAAAATACGTGATTTCCAATTGTTTTTCTTACCGTCAAGATGAGTGAATCTAATGAAGAAATTAGATACATTTTAAAATTTTACTAGAAAAAAGGTACAAATGCTGGCTGCGAAAAAAATTTGCGATGTTTATGGACCTAATGCAGTGACTGTGAGAGTAGCACAAATTTTGTTTAAGCGTTATCAATCCGGAAATTTTGATGTCAAGGATGCACGTCGCTCTGGTCGCCCTGTTACGGATAAAATGGATGCTATTTTTGTAAAAGTGGAGCATGATCGGCATATCAGTAGTTACGACGTAGCTGAAGAACTGGGAATTGACCACAAAACAGCTTTCGCGCATTTGAAAAAAAATAGGTACACAAAAAAAGCTCGATCTTTGGGTACCTCACGAGCTCTCTGAAAGAAACCTAATGAACCGTGTACTCATTTGTGATTCTTTATTACGACGTAATGAAACCGAACCTTTTTATCACCAGTTATCAATTTTTTGAAGAAATTGATAACTGGGGATGAAAAGTGGATCACGTACGACAAGAACGTGCGAAAAAGGTCATGGTCAAAGGCCGGTGAGGCTTCACAGACTGTGGCGAAACCCGGGTTTACTCGCAACAAGGTGATGCTGTGTGTGTTTTGGGATTGGAAGGGCATTATTCATTATGAGCTGTTACCACCAGGCAGGATCATCAATTCAGAACTCTACTGCGAACAACTGATAAGATTAAAGCAAGATGTTGAGATTAAGCGGCCGGAATTAATCAACAGAAGGGGTGTGGTTTTTCATCATGATAACGCTAGACCTTACACATCTTTAACCACTCAGCAAAAATTAAGAGAGTTTGGCTGGGAGGTGTTAATGCATCCGCCGTATAGTCCTGACCTTGCATCTTCAGATTTCCACCTGTTTCGGTCTCTTCAGAATTCTTTAGGCAATTCTTTAGGCAGTGTCAGGTTAACATCACGAGAGGACTGCCAAAACTACTTGACGCAGTTTTTTGATCAGAAGCCCCAAAATTTCTATAGCTATGGGATCATGTCCCTACCTATAAGATGGCAAAAAGTTATCGAACAAAATGGTACCTCCATACTTTAGTTAAATGTAAATAAACTATATTAAAAAATGTTTTGAATTTTCATATAAAATGCAAAAAAACTTTCTCCCCAACGTATTATGATAGACTGGAGGTGGTATTGGGCACCTACCTATCATAGCAAGACCACCCTTCCACTCATATCATCATCATCATATCAGCCGAAAGACGCCCACTGCTGGGCATAGGCCTCCCCCAGAGATCTCCACAAAGGTCGGTCCTGAGCCTTTCGCATCCATCTGGTACCTGCGATCTTTACCAAGTCGTCGGTCCACCTTGTGGGAGGCCTACCTACCCACGCTACGTCTAACGGTATGTGGTCGCCACACGAGAACTTTACTGCCCCATCGGCCATCTGTTCTTCGAGCGATGTGCCCTGCCCACTTCCAATTATAACTAACTTCTAAATATCGAAAAGATAAAACAAGACAGATGGCAGTTGACAACAAAAAGAAATGTATTATTTGTAAAATTATTGGCGAAATTATGTGCCGAGTAAAGTATGAGTGTAGTTACATAAAGTATTGCCAGTCATAAATCCTCCCATAAATTCCCAATAATTTATGTAGTATGAAAGAGTTTGTAACTTATAGAAGACAATTTGTGTTTCAGATCCTAAGTACGACATTTGGTCTGGAGTCTGTTTGTTTCTGCAGAACGCTTTTATATTTGCCGGTTCTTTAATCTTCAAGTTTGGTCGCACAGAAGACTTGTGGGGCTAAATTTGCTCCTGGAATTACGATGTAAGCTATTTACTTTCTCATTTTGATTTAATTCCCATAAATTTTGATACAAAATTTGAAAATATTGTTATTTTAGGAAAGTAAAAAAATGTAAATAATTTTGTTACAAATCCATAAGCCTATGGTAACCTATGATATTGATTACAATACTGTAGGTGATCACATTTCTTAATTAAAAGCATATTAGTTTACTTACATAATAAATAATATAAGGGCACAATTACACTAGGTTTACCTGAATTTATGTGTACTTATTCTGGTGGCTATTGAAATCAATGAGTAGATAAATATATCGAATTTTTTACAAATTCTTTACATAGGTACCTGTACACCAGTCTAATAAATAAAGAATTGAGTACTCAAATCTAATGTAATTGCACCCTAAGTCATATAACCTCGGACAAGTTTTAATCTGATACCTAATAAAAATGGCTTTTATTTGTGTAATGATTAGAATTTATTTTAATGTAAAAAATAATTTGATTGTTAGCAAAGTTTAATATATGTATGTACTTGTAAAACTTTACATACTACTTCATATTATTATTATGGTCAGGGAGCATTGAAATGCAACAAGACATAGGATTATTTTGAACATTTTCTAATGTATTTTGAATATATTAATTCCTTCCTGTAGTAAAATAACATAGTTCTCATTAAAATCTATTTAGAAAATATCTTTTAAAAAAATGTGCAGGTTACAAAAGAAAAAGAAAAGAAACTTTTATTTAATAAATAATTTTATTGCTTTGGTATCAATAAATTACACTCATACAGTGAAGTACATAAAAGATCTAAATAATGATATTACCATTATATGTGTGTGTGCTAGGCCTATCTAGTATACATTGAAATTGTGAAGTATGTTAAAGACTGCCTATAACATTGAATTAATCATCTGTATTAGAAATAAGTTAAGAAGTTGCACCATTAATGTGAATTTATTTTTAAAATGAATAAAACAAAACAATTCGTAAAATTAAAAGTGCTGGTCTAATATTAATAACCCTTTCTTGTTATCACTCTGCCTGTATAAGTACAATTTAATTTGAATATGATAATTTTATTGATTTATAACATTATACTCTAAAAATACAAAGCAATTAAGTGTGACAATGATAATACTATATGTGGCATAAATATAAACTTAACATGCCCGGAAACTATACTGAAGAAAAGATAACTTACCACCCCCTCATGATCATCATTTTTATCATTGTGAGAAACTATGTTAAAAAAATGATAACTTACGCCCCCCCCCCCAATAGTCATCGTTATTATCATTGTCGCGCTCATTTGTTGCGTCTTTTTCTAATGACATTCACTTTAAAACATATAATCTTAAATACAGTTTTTATACACTCTTAGATATACAGAATTAGGTAGTTAAATCTGCTAAAAACGCCTTTTCTTGTTTAATGTATCGGTCTGTTAAATATTACGCTTTAATTTAAGATCTTTCTCATAGCAGTGCATGAAAGTCATGTTAAATGCTGAATATTAGCGATAGAGACCTCCCACTTCTCTAGGTTCTAGGACATTATATGCACACAACCTGGTAATTCTAAAAGCTTGTAAAAACTATTTTAGTTTATGGGAGCCTCTGCATATGGCATCTTAAGTTGCTACCATAACTACAGTGATGTTAATAATAGGGTGCAATATGTAATGAATTAATCTACATAATATAGTCCTACATTGAAAAGGAAAGGTTATAAGGGAGGCGCTACGACAATACTCTATTCGGACTCAACATGCACTGGTGTGAGAGAGACTGTGGTGTCAGTCTAGTGTTCAGTTGTCGGGCTCGGCACAGGTCCGGTCGCCTCTCCCGTCGGGCAGGCAGAGCGTGCCTGACTCACAGTTGCCATTGCGGTATTGGCAAACGTTCCTGAAAGGCGGGCATTCCTCTGGGGCGATTGCGACCCCGTACAACCGCCTCGACGCTGTGGCGATTGGCACCTGGCTCTTTTGCAGAGTCCGCGTGTCGATGGATTCGATTTTCAGTCTGTGGATTTTGACAATTGATGTGTAAAGTACGTTTCCGAGTAAGTTTGAATAGAAAAAAGCAAAGAATTGAGCGTGACAACGATATAGGTTTTAAGACTGTCTTCCTATTCAAACACTTTAGTTTAGGTCATGTACCAATGACAATTTTCTGAGATATGTACATTAGTTGAACACTAACCGATGCTCTTCATCATCACACCCCATAACAGTCTACTGCAGGACTTAGGGCCTCTACCACGAAAGGGTACCACTAACCTCTAAAGCCGTAATATCCACGCATGGCAGGCGGGTTGGAGATCGCAGTGTTATAAATATAACACTGTATAAAGCTTCTGTCCATTTTTCAGCTTACGGTGACTAGATTTTTTGCCTCGAAAACATTAATCGAAGGTGAGGGAAAACATCGTGAAACCTGTACATTCAGAAGACTGAATGTGTAACCAATGTATCCATAATATAATCTGGTCAGGTTCTCCGGTTTACAGGGTCACGGGGATGAGATGGCAATTGCTCCATAGTATTTACCTGATCAAATCCTTGATCATAGTCAAGGCGGACCCCGGGCCCTCGCGCGCTATAGCACAACCGGGACAGTAACTCCAAGATGACCACTTATATGTTAGCTCAAGGCTTGGTTATGTCAGGAATCATTATGGCGCGAATATGTACACGAGGTCATTTACCCAAGTTTGGCGAATCTAGATTATTCGGGTAAGTATGATTCTTTGCTTAGATTAGGCACTCGTATTTTTCTATGAAATACTTACGTCTTCCAGTCGGACCAATAGAACTTGTCTCCATTGATGGCCAGCCCGAAGGGGTATGGGCAGTTTGCGGCGATGGTTTCCCGCTCGAGAGAGTCTATGCCCACGCACTTGATGGCATTGAGTCCCGCATCCGCGTAGCAGAGCCGGTCGCGAGCCCAGTCAATGGCCAACGAGTTGGGCAGCTTCACCTCAGACTGGTCAACGAAGACCCCACGCTCGGTGCCATCCATGTTTGCCCACTCGATCTTGGGCGCGTTACGGTTCCAGTCTGACCAGAAGACTTTCCTGAAATTGTTCAGGTCCATGAGTACCTCAAGTACTTGCCGTTTGTGAGTGTGTACAATATGGGTATACCTTGTTTACGATTGCCACGTTTATATTAGATATGTTGGTACAAGATTTAGTTTGATGGTAGCACCGTCCAGGCCATCAGTTTGATTCGTACATACGTTCGCACCTAAATAAATTAATCAAAAATAAACTTACCCTCTTTGTGGATGTACAACGATTCCTCTGGGGTTCGAAATACCATTTTTAGAAAAGAGAACTTTTCTAGACAACGTGTCTAGATTAGCGACTTCAATAGTCAGTTTTTTAGAATCTGTCCAAAATATGTTCCTTGCGGACCAGTCAATTGATATGCCTTCAGGAGCAACGACATCTGCAAAAAGGGGTTAAATTTATGAATATTTATAAAGTCGATTACATTTAAGAGGAGCAAGTTTTGTTTATTAACATACCATAATTTAAGAAAGGCTCAAATCCTGTTCCATCGTATGATGCTTTTCTAATACTCGTACCTACGACGTCACCCCAGTATACCCTACCAGTTTCACAGTCAACATCCACACTCACAGCGATTTGCGACACGGCACTATTTATCGGCGTAGCAAAATTCCTGAAACCTACTGTGAAAGGTGCTTTGTATATTGTCGCTCCGTCGCTTGCCACTAAGAAGTTTCCGGATTGCCGTGGTATCAATTCACAAATAGAACCATTACCATTGTAACCAGTATTACATTCGCATATATATTCATCACCTCGATTAAGACAGGAAGCATGAGCATCGCACATGTAATGATTATTTAAACAGTTTGGTTCTAGATTGCAATCATATTTTCCATCGCCGACAAATCCGTCATTACACACGCATTTGTATGATGTTTCTGTACGTGTGCATGTTGCATCAGCATGACAGTCGTTGAGTATGTCGCAGGTAGATTCTTTTAAAACACACTCTGTCACCGCAATACCGTCATATCCTTCATCGCATTGACAATAATCACGATCAATGTTAGGGTCGTAAAGGCATGTTGCATGCGCAGCACAAGTGCCATCGCCACATAATTGTTTGTCCGGCACGCAAGCATCATTCTGGTCTTTTATGTAACCCTCAATACACTGACATACGTATTCCTCGCTCGCGGCATCTGGTCGGCATTCTGCATGGTACTCGCAATCAGAATTGTTAGTACAAGCTAAATTAGGTCTGCAGTTGTAGCCATGATAGCCAACGTCGCATACACATATCAGTTCATTAGCCGCGTTTTCGATGCAATGTTCATTAGGCCCGCAGGCACAATATGGCCCACGTACGGTACGTTCAAGACATTCATATGTATCACCTTCATATCCTTCAGGACAAACACAATGTCCTGATCCAAAAGGATCCGTTTTTGAAAAAGAGCATATAGCATTCGGCGGGCAATTCGTATCTGTTTCACATTTCACTGAAATAAGAACAGTTTTTTAGAAATTACATAAGAAAATAATAAAATTTGTAATAGGTAAATATACAATGAAATCTTACGCGAATCATTTTCTTGGTTTAGCTGACATAAATCATTATTTCTATCGTCTTTAAAACTGGTATATCCATCTGGGCATTGGCAACCATCGACGTCATCGCAACTTGGTAATACCATTGATCCATTGTAGTCCGCTTCGATAGTTGAAGGAGGACTATAAGTTGGATAGTAAGTAGAAGAAACAGGTGGTGTTGGAGTATTAACTTGTGCAGCGTTATCAGGACCGCAGTTTAAGCCATCGCCACGGTAGCCATCCATACATTGACATCTGTAAGTTCTTGAACGCTCATCGAATATACAAGAAGCAAATGGAGAGCAGTGTGCACATGAAATGTACTGAGCTGGCCAGCAACTTATACCGTCTCCTTCATAACCGGCATTACAAAAACACGAAGCTTCTTCGTAATTTTCTACACAGTGTGCATTTACGTCACAGTTCTTTTCCTGACATTGGGAAACTTTGGTACATCGTACTCCATCACCATTATACCCAGCATTACACCTACATTGAAATCCTCCTTCAAAATTAATACACTCTGCATTTGTGTCACAATTATGTGTTCCTATTTCGCATTCGTTTATATCTACACAGGTACGGGTGTCCCCAGTGTACGGATTTGTAAAGCCAGATTTACAAATGCAGGCAAATGAATCGCCTTGTACAACACAACTGCTTTGGGGCCCACAAACATTTCTGCCTTCAATGCAAGGATCTTCTTGTCCTAATGGCACAATTTTATTGCTCATTCCGTATCTAACTATGTCATCTTTTGGTTCATATCCCAAATAATTCTTGCTTACCCTCAATGTGGACGGTACTAATTCTTCTTCGGACGGTTGTTCAAATATACAAGTTTTAAATGTAAAAGTCTGTGTTATTCTTGCCAAGTACTGAACACCTGTGACTTTATCTGTAAATGTGCGACTTGATTCGGACCTTATTGATCCAGGTTCTACTATACTATACTGTTCTTCATATTCTGCAATACTCAATTTGGATCCACTATTTACGAGTGGTAAACTTCCTCTAATATCAGTATCTAAAGTAATTTGGTCAAATACATCATGTCCTATGTATTCTTGATTTATTGTAACCCTGTCTCCTGTTAGAGGAAACAGAATGTCCGCAGTGTGGTTAAATACTGCCCCTGTTAGCTGATAACCATTTTTGGCCGTCCCGCCGGGACTGGCGAACAGCCATCCGACAACTCCTCCAAGCACGTTGAGAAGTTGCAAACTGTTACCTAATACTGATGGGCACTGCGAGAGAGCAGTGTAAGTTCTACCATCAGACACTACGACATATGCTTGGATATCTACGTCATTGAATGAGATATCATTAATAACACCATTTAGCTTTCCGTGTACTCGAAGTGGTACGTCGTTTTTGATACATGATTTGCCGTTTCCGTAGAATCCTGCGTTACACTGGCAGCAAATTCCGGCCGCGTAGTCTACGCAGCGAGCCTGCATGTGGCATATACTAGGACCGCTTTGAGCACAAGTTTTCGACTCCTCTGCGGCTTCCACTTCCGTTTCGTTATATTGATCTGGAACGGCAACGTTGTCGTCTTCAGATATGTTTCCAATACGGAAAACATACTTGCCAGGTTCATGCACGTTGGACCACCTGCAATTCAATATATACAGTTAAGTAATAAAATAAAATAATGTAAAAATAATCGTTTAATGATGTAAGTGTACTCACACAACAATATTTCGTATCTGATGGTTTCCTGAGCCTCTAAGAATAAGCATGCGTCCATCTTCGGCCATGAAGCCCGCTTGTGCTTTCGCTTCTGGCAAATTTGACAACTTAGCATCTCGCTGGATCCATTGAATATCTCTGTCTGGATACAGCAACTCTACAAAACTCTCTGTGCCATTGCTAATTATGGCGACTTGAAAACTGTTCTTTTTGTCAGATCCTGTGAATGTTACCTCGTTCCACGTAGCAATAAATACGCTTGTAGGCTTAAAATCATAGTATTCATGAAAGTTATTTTGGACGCTTTCTTCAGCCTTAAGTAAGACGTGAGATTCGTCGGTTTCTCTATAAAATACTGAACCACTTTCTGAAGTATCTATGTTCGAGTAAAAAGCCGCTATGGATGGGTATGGCAGGGGAAATTCTGCATTCATAAACGAAGGAATGTCCACTCTGAAGGATAGCACACCAAAGTTGTTAACCTGTAAAAATGACAAGAACAAATTATTGAGTAGAGTAGTACTAGAACTACTTAGGTACACAATAGCTACCTACTCATATAGTTATTACTTAGTGCATGAATATTTATTAAGTAATTAGAGATTGTTAGATGTTGTTAGATGTTATTAGAGATGTCTTGAAGCCTCCCAAGGTTATATTTTTTCTAGGCTTTAAATAAATAAATAAATATCATTTATTTCAAGTTTCACAGACTCATATTCTCATTACATTTAATTAATAATTATAGTTTATAATAATAAATACTCTTTGGGTCCCTGCTGTACCTAGATCCTAGAGAGTTGCAGCGGTGAATTAGCAATTCGAGAAAATTATAAAAGATAATTTGCCTACTAAGTAATAGCTATATCATCATCTTGGCGTTAGTGTCGGTAATGATCTCGCGCGCGAGGGCCTGGGCTCCGCCTTGACCATGATTCAGGATTTGGCAGATCAGGTAATTACGGTAAAGGGACTGCCAACTGATCTCCGTGACCATGCTAACAGTGGAACCTGACCAGACTGGAATAATTACACATTCAAGAAGTTTTCCCGTACCGTGAGAGCATCGGTTAGTGTTCTCTGTATAGTAATAGCTGTGAGGCTTAAGAGCGAGATCGAGCAGTAGATACAGCAGCCAATGTGACGAAGCAATTAAATGGCTGACTTCGCTTGATTTGAATTTATAGTTATATATGTGTTTCTCGTATATTGTATTTTTGCCATACGAATAAATAAATCGGTTAGTGTTCAATTAGGCACATAGCTGCACTGAGGATCGAACACGGTACCTCTCGTTTACGTGTCAGACCTGCTAGCCATTGGGCCACAGATGCTCTCAGGGTATATTATGGGATTGCCAGGTTTAAATGGTAGTGCTTAGGCAGCCCACATAGCTTGCGACCAGATGGTCGATGGGGCAGTAAAATTCTCGAGTCGCTGCCGCGTACCAGAACACGCAACGTCGGTGTACGTGGCTACGTAATATTACGTACGAATAAAATGAAGGAGTAGGTAAACTTAATATCGGTTAGGTATGTGTGGACGTGACTAGTTGTACTGCTGATATGATAATATCTAGTTGAAAGGTCACAAAGTTTGGGATTAAACTCAGTGCGTTGCCGTCAGTCAGTGACCTGCTATCCGCCGCCTCCCGATATATACGTCAAAACACCCATGCACTTCCGTCGGTGTGATCTGCAAGCCATATCTCGTTGCAATTTGTTTTTGCCTAAACTCTTATTTACTAGACATTTTTAAAATATTATTTGCGTTTCGTTTCGGTTTCGTATAGCTTTCGTATTTACTACACTTGAATTTCGGATTTTGCCGCTGCAATTCCTGCGTAGCCAAGATCCTCGGCGACCTCACAGAGGACCTGAGTTTGGACACTCAGGCATACCCGAGCTAAACGTTTTGATTATCGTAAATCGTAAAAACCACGCTAAATGAGAAAGGAAGAAATATACGGTTTCGTTAAATTTTGGGGCAGATTTCAAGTCTTGAAGAGATCTGGTATTACTAGGTCATCAATAATGGCACCTTTTACAATAATTATCAGGTAGGCTTAAAATTTAATCCCACTAAAACATTTTGTATAAAATGGATTGAACCTTCGGAATCACAAGCTTAAAACGCTTTCCCTGTAAAAAAGTTAAGATCTTACGAACAGCGAAGTCCCAAACTCTACCGCCCTACATCTTTACCGGCTTGCCGCAAGAAATTTTCATGCAAGAGTTTTAGTCGTCTAATAGTGCTATCGCATACCTACCTACTAAATTTCAGCATTCTGTGTTTGCCCAACAGACATGATTTAAAAAAAAAGGGTCTGGATTTTTGTGATTCCCCTAAATTATTATATGGGTTGGGTATAGGTATAATTAAACAATTCCAAAATCCTCGTATCTACTAATCACACGTAAAATCAAAAATTTTTATATTGCCTAGGGAAGGACCCGACGGGTCCACCTGATGAAAAGCGGCCTCCGTCGTCAGGACATCTGCAACCTAAGGGGAGCGTAGATAAGCGGAGATGGTGTGGATGAAATCTATCCCATCGTCGGACGGTGCGGTGTCGGAATAGTGACGGGGACTACATTAAACAGTTCCTCGGAACATTCCCGCTGTATAGACGGTAGAGAAAACACAGAGAGCCAACGTCTCTCCGGAGGCTTAAGGGATATAAACCATCTGTGAGCAGGGGATCATCGACAATACGAATACCCCCGGAGTTAGATGGAATAAAATGGAAGGAGTTAGTACTGGGATGCACCAGCCCATTGGTGGGAGCAGTACTCCATTGAGGACGAACCTGTGCTTTGTACAGCCAAAGTCGATGCTCCGGTGAAGCACTTTTTGGCTTTATTTAGCATTCCAAGGTTTTATAAAGCCAGTTTGGCTTTGCCCTCCAAGTGATAATACTTATGTAGAACAAACACTAAAATACCGTGATTAGCAAAATTAGTATAGGAAAACTCGACGGACCATGAGAGCTGCGGTAGTATCGATTCTATTCATACTCCAATTAATCAGATTCGAATCCCAGTTAGGATAGAGCAGAGATTGAATGACTATGTCATGTAAGGTATCTACAGCAAATAAGGTCCGGCTGCCATTGTAGGTACTTTGTAGGTAGGATATCGGTTCACCCCTTGGTATCACCCAAGTATTTCGTCTTGTAATGTGCAGCAAGGCTAGCGGGAACGTACCTCGTGCCGTGGGAGAGCCTTTGTGTTCTTTTCTCAATACTAAGATGAAACAGAAAACAGGAGTGGTACCGCCAATGTCCGATTGTACGCCGCCATGTTGATGCAATTGAGTTTAAACCAATCGCAGCAAGACAGCTCTGGCTCTGGCTTGCGAATATGCTGCGGTCACTGCTTACCATCAGGCAAGCCGTTAGCTTGTTTGCCACCTTAGTGGTAAAAAAGATACTCATCGCGCTTGCCATTAACAGCCCGTAACAGTCCACTGTTACTTGACCGCGCTGTACATTAGTAGAGGGTTTGGCGTAATAAATATTTCCATTAACAGTCCATTGCCGAACATAGATAAGCCTCCTCCACCTTGCCATAATCTCCACACTTGGCAGGCGGCTTGGAGATCTGAAAACTTTGCTGCCCATTTTCTGGTTGAGGTACGGGGGTAGGAACAAAGTACAAACTAGCTAGTCAACCTTTATGATATTAGCCGCCTTGTAGAGTCAGCCGCAGAGAGCGGTTACTAGTGGCAGTTAGAGCAACCACCGCGGACAAGGATAACCCATACATATTTTTTAAACAGGAAAAGTTTGTATGTTTGTGAATTTATATGTTGGCGGTCATCTCCGAAACTACCGAATGAAAATTCTTTCACTAATATGAAGCTACATTATTTACGACTTTCATAGGCTACTTTTCATCCCTCAAAAATAATATGGTCCCGCGGAATATTTCAATGTTTACTACTGTCCGTACTGCGCGGGGTGAAATTCGAACTTACAACACCCCTCATTCTGCGTCGGGTGTTAACACGTTCCCGCTATCACTGATACACATGCTTCAAATTTACTTATCAACTCTGGTATTTACGATTCTCGTAATCCACGCTAAATTTTCATGCCATAAACAGTAGAGGGCATAATTAACTACTATTTGTAATCTGCACGATTACAAGTAGGCGGCTATAAAAGACGAAATAAGGATGGGGTCGACAAGTCCACTCGTATTTATTTTATATTTTTACTCTAGACGCAAATAATAAGTTTGTCGTAAGTATCTGTGGCATGGTAGCCGAACGGATGGACTGATTTCGATGTGGTTTTCTTTTTGAAAACTAGTTAAATCGAGATGGTGGCCTTCTATATCTACACGTAGACTTTGCCGGGGGTGTACGACATCTGTCCGTGTGTAGGTTAAGTTGATCTGACGCCAATGGAAAAATAATATGGATAGCCCTGATTTTTACCTATTAATCGAATTATTCACGCATATAGTCTTTCTCTCTTTACATCAGCAAATATCTTCCCAGCTCCTTCCATACTGTTCGATAGTAAGTCTCCCTTAACCACATCCTACCAGCAACCTTGGTGATGTCGTTGCACTTACACCATTTTGCCTTCGGTTTGCCAGGATTTCCTATAGAAGTTATCGGCCACCACAAAAGTTAATTATTAAATTGGATAATTCCACCTTAATAACTATTTATTTAGTGAACTTTTCTGCACGATATACTTAGTAGAAAGACGGACTTATAGCTTCGTAGCTCAATTTTTTTTATACTACTAAGGTGGCAAACAAGCTTACGGCCTGCCTGGTGGTAAGCAGTTACCGCAGCCTATGGACGTTTGCAATACCAGAGGCATCACCCATGCGTTGCCGACCTCCTTAAAGTCTATACCAATCTTCCAATTCTATCTACTAAATACTATTTCTACCAGGCTAATTATTTAAACCTGAGTATCTATTACAGTCCACACACCAGTAGGTACAGTACACATCTCAGTTCTCTATTACTAGTAATCAATCCCCATTGTTGCAGCCATCGTTTCGCTTGGGTTAATTAATCAGAAGCGTTTAAATGCATTGGACGTGGGTTCAACGCTCTTTTGTTGGTTTGTGTACTAACATGTCTAACAACAACTTATCTAATTGATTGTACTCTACTTTAGGGAACATTAGAGATGTGGACAAGTCGGCTAATAGTATTTAGTTAAGGCACTACTTGTATAGATGTTTCGTAACATATATTTTTGTTTGTTCATTATTATTAACTGAAGTTTTTATCTCTAGCAGCACAGCGGTAGAGTTTAAGTTTGGTTGTAAATTATGGTATTTTAAAAGTTAACCATAGAAAAAAGAAAAATACTGAATATAAATAATGAAGTGTCGCTCGCTATACACTATAACCCTATACTGGATTCCCGTCGTGTGTGACATGAGCGAGCACGTCTAAACGTACACACAGAAAAACCTAGAAAACAAACATACATACATAAAGCTCATGTTTGTGTCCCACAGAGACTATGGACCGTAAAAACCTAGAAAAGTAAGAAGATATCTAAATTAATTTGAAGTTTGCCCAAAATTCGAACTAAGTACTATGTGACGGCTGACCGGTATTTAAAAAAAAATCTTTTGACGAATAGATGTTTCGGATAGGGTTTGCTGACTTAGCTCAGTAGCTTTCAAATATCCTCATTCTATACTAAAACGTACTTTACAGAACGTGTACTCAGACAAAATAAAGGATTCCATAGGCTGCGGTGACTGCTTACCATCAGGCAGGCCGCAAGCTTGTTTGCCACCTTAGTGGTATAAAAAAAAAAGAAAATTCAAGGTTAATCTAATAAACCGACTGAATTACTAAAAACATAACTATAAACTAAAGAAAATGAGAAGAGGATGGCCAAGGCTTGAATATGGGAACATTTAATATGGAACTTCGCGCCCTTGAGGAAGTGGAGGATAAAGTGTGTTACGAGAATTACCAAGAAGAGATGAGATCGGAGGAGGTTATATTAGCGATTGCTTCACCGACAACAATAAAATCAAATATTAAATATAATAATCATAAAAAAAAAAACGAAAATACAAACACTTACAAAGATGCTTTCGTAGGGTTGTCCATAGAAAATGATTGGCACTCTGAGGCGTACTTCGGGGGACGGCACTTCTGCCCCCTTAGGCAGGCGTAGGTCGAGCCCCTGGCCGTAGGGGTAGAACTGGTCGCGCGTCACTGCGCTGGCGCAGCCGCAAAGCACCGCCACCAACAGGCACGTCCACATGGCGCCGCGGAACACTCTTGACTACCGAGTACCAGCCCGAGGCGAACCGCTCCGACACAGCGCGCCCAAATTTAACCTAGGAACACACGGATTCGGACCAAACGGCCCTTCCCGCGCTTCCACGACCCATTACCACCGCATTTAGAGAAATTAGGTGAAGAATCTCGTGTTTATCTAATTTGTTTATTTATACTAACAGTTTATTTGTTGAGATATTCCGGCGAGATATTATCGGTGCAGGACGGCTCCGGAATAGTTTTGTGTCGCCGCTTTTGAGCTTGAAACTACGGGATTTTTATGAAATTCTATCTTCGTTATTGTCTTCTAGCAAGGATTTTGTCTTAAGCGTATTACTTACTACTAAATGTAAGAGTACGTAACAATGGACCTAAATAGGCCGTAACAGGAATGTCCTTATCATTGTCGCAATGTGTGCCTGTTTGTTTGTATGTCCTCTTTACGTTCTCGTGCATCACTTTGCCGCCTCATTATAATAGATAATAATATTTCGATAAATTCATTCATTGTTTTCGCCTCTCCCTTAGGTAGGTATAGGTTTATCTCGTAGAATAAGTACAACTGCCAGCGTGTTTCTAAGAAATTGAAACTATTACGCCCGAAATATAATATTTTCTTACTTACTTCTGACTTGTGTATCCATCCATACCTACTGGATGGAGACAAAATACTTATTTGATAATGGAAACTAAATCCTATCCTACTTCCTACTATTATTGTGAATGCGAAACTTTATATGAATATTTGGATATTTGACACACCTTCACGCAAAAACTACTAAACGGATTTCGATAAAATTTGGCAATAATACCCCTCGCTGCAGGATGCCGCCTGCTCGCTGGTCGCTTGCCGGGTCCCCGAACGGGGTCCCACTCGGCAGGCTAGTACCGCGCCGTGGGCGGCAAAGAAGAGCTAGCGGGGGGCGCAAACCCAACAGACCGGGTTGTCATGCCATGGCACCACCGGCACCACACCACCACAAGCCGAGGCCCGTTCCACCCGTGCGTGAAATGCCGGGGGAGCCCAACCTAATGACCGACCCGTCTTTACGGGTCGCGAAAAAATACCATCGCCTGTGGGACTATCCCAAAAGCGGTCTCCCCGCACGTGACGCGCGAGACGACGAAGATGATGATTGGCAGTAATAGGTATAGCTTATAATATAACCTAGAATAGCACATAGGCTATAATTTATCCCGAAAAATGTGGTCCCTCCGGTAACGAAATTGGAACGTAAAACCAGAAATTTACGCGAGTGAACTCGCGGGCAGAAGGTTGTGCATAGATATTTTGTTGGTCTGAACGTAAATATAAAAAATGTTTAACATAACTCTCTTATTCCGCTTCTTCTCATTTCGTTTTAAAGTATGGACTAAATCATATCTATAACTTTTCTGGCGCAACTTCGTTCGCGTAGTGTCCTACCCCATAAAGTTAAATGTAGGTATACTAACTGTATGGCCTACCCCTTACCTCAATCTTACCCCTACCCAAACCTAACCTTTACTATTCTACCCCTAGCCTACTCTACTCAACCCCTACTGCTACCGCCTTTCCGCTCTTGTGTATTATGCTGATTCTTGTATATTGTCATAATGTGTGTAAGAGTTTTTACTTACTTATTTACTACCCCTACTTTACTCTACCCGACTCCTACCTATACTTATTTTCTTACATGTTTTATAGTTATTCTGCTAGTCGAACATGTAAATTTGAAGTAAGGATAACTGAAATTTGAGAATATTAATCCTAGATACCGCGGAAGGCGACTGATAGTGTAACCGTGATCCGATCTGGTCAGCTTACCTCTACCCTACCTCCATATTTTTTCTTGTATCCCTATTCTACTCATGGTCGTGTGGTGACTGACAGTGGCTGTGTTCGTGAGCTGGAAAATGTGCAGTAGCGTTTTCCATTGTTATATTTATAACACTGCGGTCTCCGACCCGTCTGCCAAGCGTGGAGATTAAGATTTTTTGTTTTCTTTGTTGTGGTCTTTTCAATGTTGTGGTGTTGTTGTTTGTGTGATTGTCTTTCTTTTTTCTTTCTTTCTTTTATGGTAGAGGCCCTAAGTCCTGCAGTGGGCTATCCTACTCCTATACCTACTCTACCCTAACCCTACCCTACCCTACCCCTACCTTCCTCATATTTTCTTTCACATGAGTTAATAGTTATTGTACTATTCGGGGTACAGACAAACCCAACATATCAAAGCTTTTCTTGAGTTATAAATGTTAAAATAACCAGAATTTGTTTTTCGGAATTAACATGAGGTCAATACCGGGATCTCGGTATTTTCGGGATTTGGAGAAGTTACTTACTTACTTACTTCGCTGGCTCAGCGACCCGAAGTGGATCTTGGCCTCCCACACAAGAACTCGCCATTGGTCCCTATCCTGCGCCACTTGTTCCCAGTTCGTTATCTGGAGCTCGCGCAGGTCTTTCCGAATTATTATATTATAGGATTTATTATAAACTTTTAATTATTTTTTTCTTTTTTGCATAAAAGTTATAGACAGACTTAAATAGTTAGAGGCTTTCATAAGAAAGGTTATTTTCCAGAAGAAAAATGTAATTTTAATTTTCCCTATTATAGGAATTTTATTTTGCTATAGTGTTTGAGAAAATGATTTTGAAACAAACTATTATGCGTTTTATTAGTCTAGATGGTGATTAGAATATAAAATAGATTCTAATACTGCAAAAGTAATATATAATTTTTCCAACTGAATATCGAAAATCCCGGTTTTTGTAAAATGAATACCAGTATTGTGAATGCGTATTTTTCGTCCGGGATCCCAGAATTTTCGGTCTCCGGGATCCCGGTTTGCGAACCCTACTAGACATAAGTAGTACCTACTCTCTAAAGCACTCAATATCAACATAATCAATTAGGAACCTAGAAATTAGGGCAATGCATGTGACGTAACGGTGCCGATGACCCATTGGACATACATCAGTTATATGCATTGTTATTCTATAAATATTGGACACTACAAGGAAATACACTAAACAATCGATCCCAGGGACCATTTAGTTCCGTCGTGTATTGGTGTTAATGTTTCCACGAATTGCTGACACTTTTAAACTTAATTTTAACCTTCGTTCCAGTTTGGTAACCCAATTCCTCCTTTCCTTAACGTGATACCTACCCCACGGTGGTAGGTAAATTACGGCGGTAAGTTTTTATACCTAATTCCCTAAAATTATCACGATAATGGCTGAAAAGACGAAACAGTGCCACAGTATAAATAACTGATCTGCCTAATCTTGGTCAAGGCGGACCCTGGGCCCTCGCGCGAGAGACCATTGCAAGTTAACTTTCAGTCATCATTCCTGCTGCGACTTTGCTACGTTTTCATAAATCAGTCATAGAGGGGTTGGTAGACCCTGAAATTTTTGCTATTGAAGCAAATTGTCTACGTATACCTACTTCGTCACAGCCCATAACAGTCCTCTACAGGACTAAGGGTCTCTCCACGCTTAGCCCGCCTGGGTTGGAGATCGCAGTGTTATAAATTTAGAAGCTGCTGCCCATTTTCCAGCCTACGGAGACTCTCGATCTTTTGTCTCGAAAACATTTGTCGCCTTGTACGATACCCACGAGTGTAAAGGGTTGGTGCTATTCTACTCTGCCCGACACCACACGGCCTACCTACCTATCTACTTACTTAGATTTAAAGGAACGTTGTTATCGTGTTGAAATAGGTATCTATAGAAATGTTGATAGTGAAGTTTCTCTAGTCCCATTGTCGTTGTCTTCTTTACATACTTATAGTGTATCTATATCCGTACGGAAATAACTTTGAGCGAGAATACCCATTCAGTTTACCAGAGCATTGCTCTCTGTTGCACGTTTAGAGAAATGCATGTGATATGCACGAGATGCGCGTTTTGGCAACTTGCCTCCGCTACGCTGAATACCTACGACAGTGACAGAGGAATTATGGTTTTATGAAAATATCTAAAGGCATGTCACAAATACCTGAGCGCGAGAGCAACAGTCGTGTATACAAATAGGCTTGGAGTTTTTTCTTAGATTACTAGATACTATTATTATAAGTAAAAGTGTAATTGTATGTGCAGTTTGCCGTAAGCTACATACGTATGTAAATAAAAAAAACTTTCTTTCTCAAATCTTCACAATGTATGAGGTTAGTCATCCCTAGTAAGTAATAAATATACTTGTGTTGGGCGTGGATCGCTCTTTCCCTTACTTATTTCTGAATTTTTTTCGAGAGTCTACAAGTAAATTTGTGTCACTATTAATCTGTAAACTTATTACGAAATTATATCATTACACGTTGGTATTCAAAAACGTTAGAACAACACGTCATGAACTACAACATTGAAAATGAAAACACTAGCGTAAACACCTACTCGGAATTAAAACTACCTATTAACAGCGATGCACAGTGTAGTGGGCAGCGTCGGCGGCGGCCGAGTAAACCGCTTACCTACCGCCTGGAAAATGATGAAAAATGCTCGGCTCCGTGATGGGAAATGGCCGGGGAAATAAATACTTATATCAACACGCGAGTCATAGTAACAGAGTAACTGTACTTACTATATAATTACGCTGGTACTTACAGCATCGGCCTCAGACATTAGTACCTTACACACACCTCTTATGGATTTTAGCCTTTTGTGTATATGTGAAGGGCTTTTCTGCGTGCCGTGTTTAGTGGATCGATTAGAGATAGCAAAGCTGAAATTACACAACGGAGATGCCGCTGCATGCTTTCTGGTTTCAGATCCTAGCTGAAGATATCAGTCGCCTTGTTATCATAATCAAAATTTATCAACAGCCCGTAATAGTCCAGTGCTGGACTTGAGCCTCCTCCAAATTAGTGGGGAGTTTGACGACCCTGTGACTAGTAGGCGGGAGGCTAAATTCCATTTTGCAAATTTTGCCAGAAAGGCTATAGTCGCGTTGTATAAGACCTTCTTACAATAGTCAATATGACATGTTCGAAGTAATTTTGCTGACCCTAAGTTGCTGACCAAGTAGATTGTAATAACTTTGCTGACCAGTTACCAAATACTAAAATATTTTGTAAATAGTTGGGTAGAGTAGGTCTGCCCCCGCAAAACTGCATTTTTGTTTGGGAACTGCGTCTTCGCAGTTCAAATCTCAGAACTAAATGTGTCATCACTTTGTCCGTTTAGTTTGAAATAGTCTGAACTTGCGATTTCTTAAACGTCCGCGGTGGTGTTTCTCCACTCTCCTGTTTTCACATTCTAATTGTATCTAGCTAGGTATTTACTGTTGTTCATATAGTCGTTTTATTTTTGTTGTTGATTTTACTGTAGATCATTATAAAAAAGACACTCAATTATAAAGAGCAAATAAATTAAAAACAAGAAAATGAAATATCGTACAAAACGACGTCGCTCTAATTGTGAAGGCCCGAAAACCTTTCACCGAAACGTCACAAAGAAGATCGGGCTCTTGAAAAACAATGCCCTTCGTCGCCGCCACGAAAAAATAAGCGGCGGAAAAAGCAATATTTATCGTTAAACTTTTCTCGGTTCTCCGAAATTAATTGAAAGTGCGGGTAGTTACAGTTTTTCGGCGTCGCCGGGGGTGGTTCCGGCCGCGCGAATGATTTGGAGCTTCCGGACCGCTTAACGATACGCTTTGTGTTTATTTGCCATCTTTGTGTCCGTCTGTGGGTACCCTTATTTATTATGTCTACGATGTTATAAAACCTCTATATTTTGTAAAGATTTACAATACAAATTATGGAATCAACCCTATGGGTAAAACCGTTTGCTCCGGGAATTTATTTGATTTAAAAGTCAGCTTTTTTCGAGATGTTTTATTGGTCAGAGGTATTGGTTGTGCTGCGTTTTCGTTAATTTTGATTTGGCAGTCAAGTACCTACCTAGTTGCGATTACCCACACTCTGTGAAGTGATTGCGACATTCAACCCATTCAATTCATCAGCTCGTGCTTCGACCACCTTTATCAGAACCTAGCTTACAACTACTAAGATTTATGTCTATTATAGGAAATTCCGTTACTAATACAAATTTTAGCCACAATGCCGAGTGAAATTAAATTATAATAAATTGTATGTAAATTAATGTTTTAAACTATCGCGGTTATTATTACACATTTTAAGGGTATGTTCCGGATTTCCTACTGCGTACCTTTGTTGACGAGTAGCCCGATATTTCGACACAGTTGCATCATACCCTTAAAATGTGTATGTAAATTGATATTGTACGCACGATTGTGACAAACTAATAATAATGTTACTACTTAATACTGGACAAGAATAAGTAGATACCTAATTGTAATTTTTGAGGTTTTCATTGTCATTGCTGTGTACCTACTCGTACATAAAATTACTCCATTCATTTTAAACAATAAAATTTCGTAACAGTTGCATAAATTAATCGAAAACAATGGAGGAAGTACCTATATAGAATTAAAAAGTGTACATAGTCATTAGTAAATAGGTCGCGGGCCCTGAACTCTTGTTAAATTTGTCATTCGTTGCCATTCAGAATATAGGTATACCACTAAGGTGGCAAACAAGTGTAAGGTCCGCTTGATGGTAAGTAGTTACTATAGCCTTTGGACGTTTGCAATACCAGCGGTATCGGTGTTGCTCACCCTGTAAAAACCTTCTCATACCCTTCTTGTAGAACTCCATGTTGCACTCACCTCGGGATCTCAAACCTCAGCGTGGAAGAAAGTTCATATGAAACCGCACAGTATGAGGCCATTATGGGTGAAATGCGCTTACTACACATGCCTAAATTTAGTAACTAAATTCAGAAACAAAAAGCGTGAAAGCAAATCAAAGTGGAATGTATTGCTCATAGAATAAGGTCCATTTTTGTATCACTTATATTAAGTCACGCGTCGCTCCGCTTTTCAAAAATCCGAGATACAAAAATGGACCTTATTCGAGCTTACGCACTTTGATTTGCTCTCACGCTTTTTGTTTCTGAATTCAGGCACTGAATTAAGGAATGTATTATAAGCACATAAGCTTTGAGGATGAACAGACATAAGCTTTGAGATGAGATGACAGGGATGTCGATGGCGATCGGTATGATAATAGTATGTGGTCGTGTGTCAAATAAATTCTCAGAACAAACAAAATATGAGCGGTAGAATATGCAAAGGGTAGCAAATTCTCTTCGTAGACTCATTGGCTCGATACCACCTGTAAGCCAAGTCATCCATACCATCATCGATAATTCTCATACGCGTTTTTGTACTGCATCAGAAGACTAAGCTGGTGCGCAGGTGCTCCCCCGGTAATATTTGGGAGCAATACTTCAAATGGGATCGATATGTCACTTGTAGAGCAAAAGTTTTTGAATTCACGTGAGGCATCGCTTGCTTGACCTTGTCTTCCAAATGCATCCGGAATTTGTCTCCACTAGAAAAGTTGTTGGTACTATAATATGACCGTACGGATACCCGAACAATAACCTGATACCCCATTTTCTGTATACTAGACAGCCACGCATTGTTTATTCTAATGTATTCAGTGACGAAATGTGGAGCATTTCACTCTCACCCAGCGGCGGGTGTCGGAGGCGGCAATTCGGGAATAATGACGAATAAAATAAATGCATGATTTTAATCTCGACCGCTGGCAGTGTGTCGTAAACCGTTTACGAGCGGCCACTTAGGGTTTGGGGGCGGCGGCGAGCGGCAGCGTTCTTCTATCCTTCCACTCGAGAGAATATTGCAATACTCATTTTACAAAAGGTTACAAAACACAATATCTGCGACACTATAAAAAATTCAATACAGTAGATACCTACTAGCTACCGCTATAGTATACGATCTTGAGATGACAATCGGCTCCCGAGACTGTTCAACCAATATCAAGGTCCATCTTACCTTGGGGAAGACCTTGGTGAGCCGCGCTTCTAGGCTTACCTAACGAGTGGTGAACTCGTTGCGGTGTTGAAGTTCGACTATGAAACGGTCACCAATCCAGTTCCCAGGCTCTGCGAGTTTTGTTTATTAACTTTGGATATCGGTTTCACAAGCACGCTGCCACTAGTCCAGTGCAGTTATCAAAGCTTTTAGTTATAGTCGAACATAGGGTGTTACTCTCTAAGCCAGTGATACGTAACTACGGATCCATAGTTATAAGCCCAGGGGCTTACATCATCATATATCAGGTGGTAGCTGGACTCTGTCAAGCCTGAGGAGTCCGCCCGGGTGATTAGTAGGTACCACTACCACCGCCCTATCTATTTTAGCCGCCAAGCTACAATGTTTGGATTGTTGTGTTTCGGTTTGAAGGATGCGGTAGCCAGCGCAATTACAGGTATGAGGCATTTCATCTTTGTCCTGACAACGCCTCTGCGGTTGTGCATATTGATCAACCTAAGTGCATGAATCGTAGATGTTATGGGCGACAGGCCGGCATACCGCTTACCGTCAGGCGGGCTGTCTATTCTATAGCGAAACGAACGTACTGAGTAGCGAATTGGTCACGATAAACACCTGACAACTCCTAGTCGCAAACTCGCAAGCCCTCAACACTTACCCCACTGTAGGCAGCACATTCGTTGCCCAACCCTTTGCTAATGCGATTTGTGTTTTATGAGTTACGTAATGTGGTCGCTTCGGCGTCGGGAACGGCACTGCGTTCATTACCTACTCCGCGGGCGTGACTCCTTATAACTCAACGTTTTTCAGGGGGCTACTCTTTAAGTCTGTGTTTCGTTATAGTTACGGATGTTATGTGTCACTGAAGCCCATATTTGTTCTTCTTGTGAATTTTTACAGCTTTTTTTAATTTTGATTGTAATAAAAAGTTGTTGGCCACTGGCCTTTACAGTAACAATGCCACAACTTAGTCCCTTTTCTTGGACCTATGGACCTATAGCAGTATATTTTGAAATTATTGTTTCGGGCAAACATCAAACCCTCGTCTAACATTATGAACTTACCAGTAATAAAATAAAGAACGCAGGTTGGTAGACTTTGGTCACCCGTACATACAAGGTCTGTGCACGTACTTTGCGTTCAGAATGTAACTCTTCATTACCGCAGTGTGTTATTGTTTCCTTAACCTTTTGTAGATAAATCTAACAACTGCTCGATAAATGAGATATTTTTGTTGAGGCCCCACTTCTAAAGATACTTTGTAAACTATTTTTATCGACGTGTAGTTCAACTACATTAACAATTTATTAAAGTAAAATTTGAAATATAAGTTCTAGGTAGATTTTTAAGTGTCGATTTTCAATGCCAGTGATAACACAATACACTATTATAGTAAGTGTATTGTGGTGATGTAGCCGGCGCAATTATAGGCATGAGGCATACCTATCTTTTAAACTTACCTTTGCCAGGTTTTAATAACCGCGGTTGAGAATTTATGACGTCTACTGTTTACTTTACGATTTCGAAGTTTTACATAGATATTGTCTAACATACTAGACAAATCTGCGTCTATAATAAAAGTTACAAATGTGTGATTACAGAGGTCGGTTGTTCAACCCACAAAATGTAAGAGATAATAAACTAATTTCGTACACACAAGGTCAAAGTTACAAAGATAACTGGGGCACGATGTTTTCTTTCTATGATGATAATTGGTCAAATTGAGAGCTATTAGTTTAATTTCTTATTGCGTCATAGGGTAAACGACTGCATAATGAGAAATATTCCGATTGTTTAAGAGATAAATTTTTTTTGTACCGCGTGATTTCAAACAATACCCTCGCCGCTTACAGTTCCTTTCAATAGAAGTTTTCTACCAGGTATTTTCAAGTTTACTTATTTTCACAAACCTTTCCACTAATAGACCAGTGAGCAATAGCGTTTTCTGTCCTTCTCGCGTCGTGAATTTTCGTTTGTTTTGTCTTGTTATTTCGCAAAATAGGAGTGTTGTAACTTTGATTAGGTACTTGTAGTGTATCTGTCTGTGGCATCATAGCTTCCGAAGTTTGACTTGTTTATCTGTGTGTCTGTCTATGGCATCTTAGCTTCCGAACGGATAGATCGATTTCGATGCGGTTTTATTTACTTTACCAGTTTAATTCTGTGAGATGATTGCTTGTTCAGGAGTTTGGGAAATATTTAAGTATACTACGTAAACCTTGTATTTGTGACTTTGATTAAAATCCTTCGTTCACATCCAAGCATCTTCAAGTCCAACATATCGTGTGATGCGGGACGCAGAAGGACATATTATATTCCTACTAATTTGTATCACCCTTTCACGCGGGTGTTATCCAGCCCATCTCCATATGCCCTTAACACAATTACAATTCTAGTAAATTACAGCGGAAAATAATTATATTGTCCTTTACAGGCTCTTTTTGACAACGAAACCTACCCGAGTGTACCGAGTGTATTCTACCCACATTTTGACATCAAAGCAGGACGCATGCGCCTAAGTAAATAGAGTGAATTTATATCGTAGAGCTAGTCACACTGGGTCAGGTAAACTTTTGTTCAAACGTAATACGCTCTCTGTTTAGAGTTTTTTCCCTGGATCTCCGCGGGCTTTGTTCCTGTTTGTTTAGGACGGTGCAGGGCGGGATTTAGGCGGTTTAGATAAGGGGGTTGATATTTATAACGTAATGTTCAGTATTTTTTTTAATATTATGGCAAGACAGGCATTTGACCGCCATCTCACCTGTTGGTAAGTGACGATGCGGCCGAAGATGAAGCATGCCCGTCTTGGAACAGCCTATTCAATCTAGCCTTGAAGGCCTCCAGATTATATTAAGCAGGGAACACACTCGCAGGCAACGCGTTCCATTCCTTAGCCGTACGCATTATAAAGGTCGAGCCACAACGACTCGTGCGGATAGCTGGAAGATCCACGACATAAGTATGAAGTGCTCGCCCGGATCGCGTCTCCCGATGGCGGAAAGGGGCCGGCGGAATACGGTCGTGCAGCTGCTTCGCACACTCTTTGCACACACTCTAGGTATTTGTATCTAGATACAATACTTTAATATACCGACTTACTTGTACTTACCGAAATGATGACATTGGGATAGATTTTATCCACATTCAACTAACGTGCCGCAGTCATGCAAGATATGGAATGATGTCCCTCTCAAAGCCTTTTCTTTGCCTATGACTTGGGTGGGGTTCTTCAATGGCATGGTCGGCACCACATCCGCTTCCCTTAGGTTGCTGATGTACCAGACTACGTGATCGGTTTCCATCAGGTGGACCAATTGATCGTATGTCTACTTGGCAATAAAAATCTAATATTTCATGGCAACCGAGCCAACGCAGAGTTCTTTTTCTGTAAATTCATTTCGATCGGATTAATCTGTTTATTATGCTAGTTTTGGTATTTTACGTTAAGATGTGTGAATGTTTATTCTACGTAGGTTAATTTGTAATTGATAAAAAATCTGTAAGCACTACCTACCTTGGTCCATCGCAATTTCTAAGTTGTCCCTCCATACCAAGGTTACCAAGGAAGATATTGTATGTCTTGATAAAGTGTTATTGTATTGTATTATATTGTTACTTAGATATTAGAATTATGTTCGTGATTAATCCCTTCTGACTTTAACATTAACAATTAACAACGCTATAATAATAGGTAGAATTTAGATACTTAGTGAAATGCATAACAATAAGATGCAGTCGATGTACTTAGTACTGTGTAGTCTCAAACGCTCGCGCAAATTCCTTCTCCATGACACCGCCAGTTATTTTCGTATCTCCGCTCCACCGACTAAGTGCAAAATAAAATGTTATATTATATTGTTTGTTTTAATCAGGACTGAGGCATTTCATCTTAGTCCTCATTGGGAAATGACAACGCACCTACGGTTTTGCATTTGCATATAATGGGTATATAAAACAGTCTATAATAAAAGGTAATTCTAACATACCTAATATAGCTACTCCAACCTATGCAGTTTTCAAACAAGAATATGAATAGGGCCGTTTTCTATTTGTTAGCGTAATTTCTGTTTTAATGCCAATGTGATATGGAATTTGCCTTATCAGCAACTGTTACAAGCCGTAGTTATAAGCTGAGTTTTTTTAGTAGAAAATCTCTCCCTGAGTAGGGTCCTGGCCTTTAGGGAAGTTCATCAATTTCATCAGGCCGGCACGCCAGACAAACATTGCGAATGTTGGCACAATATGAAGCGCAATTTTTTCTATTACGTTTCTTTCTTTATTGCCTGCTGTTTTAATTATGAACAGTATAGACGGCCAGTTCAACAAACCCAGACAGAACAAGTCAGTTGTTTTATCCGTTTGACCAGTATTTATTTTTCCTCTATTTCATCTCTTTACTTTTCGGGGCGTATTATTATATACAAGATGTTCTCAGCGGCTTTCACCCGCACACAGTTTAATCCAATAAAAATCAACAGCGGGAACCTATTGTATTCCCGGGATAAAAAGTAGCCTATGTTAGGTATTCAGTAAGAATGTAGCATTCTATTTGTAAAATAATTTTTTACAAACGAAAATTCAAATTTTTTTCTTTATAATATTAGTAAAAATCACTTTATAAATTTACAAGGTTGCCATGAACCATTTACTAGAAACGCCTGCCCGAACATTCGTTTGTGATTATTTATATTGTGTGGACGGCCGAGATTAACTGGTAACATTGCGTGTGTAAATGTGATAGGCGTTTTCTTTCCAGAGAAAGTCCTTAAGAAAATCTCGAATGGATTACCACGAACTCGTATGTATGTAATATAATCTGGAATATGTGAAGATCAAACCAAACAAATTTATTCAAAGGTACTTCAAGCAAATGCGAGCCGCTTAACTTACTTAAGCTCATAGAGGCAGCAGTTTTCCGCTAAGAGATTGTTGAAGACATGTAAAGCCCTCAGCGCACTCTGCGAGTAACATCTGATCTATTAGTTTGGAGTGCCCTCAGTGATCTCGTAAGGGTCCTTGCCTCGAATCCTAGACGCGCGCGTCGGGACCACGCCGCCGTTACCATTTTATTTCCATTCGACTTCGAGTGACAGCGACTGTTGCCTCAATTGCAACTCGTTCGGTTTCGCTTTTGATTAAAATTGTTGTGTCAAAGAAGTGGATAGGCGGGTTTCTGATTAAGCGACAAAACGGGGAGAACTATTGAAGCGTTTATCAGGGCCTGGCGCAGAAAATACAAAAAAAAATCTTAAGCAATATAATGCTTCAAACTATTGCGGTTATTATGATACATTTTAAAGCGGTAGGAAACCCAGAATATACCCTTAAAATGTGATTCTCAATCACGATTTAATTTCATCTGGACACAATTTCAATGAGACACACTTTCAAATGGACACAATTTTCAAACAGACACAATCTCTAATGTGCATACCGACTTACTCTCGACCAGCTGGCCTAATTCATTACAATCATGAGTTAGTAGTTGATTTTGCCATATGGTGTCTAGCAGAGTAGAGAATAGCACCAACCCCTGCTGGCAGAACAGCCTCCGTAAAACAGCATGGGCAGCAGTTTTTTCTGTTCAGTAATTGCAACAGTGCGATCTCCAACCCTCCTGCTTAGAGTGGAGATTACGGCAATCCTCCTTAATGTGGAGGAAGTTCAAGTCCAACAGCAGACTTTTATGGGATGTTGCCTCACCTAAACGATACGTAGGTATGATATGTTATGATCATGTAGGTACCTACTATATGTATAAAGCCAAATTCTTAATTCCTAAGGAAGGTCTGCAGTTCGAAAATAAATATTTTGATTCTTAAGAACATTTTATACTAAAAATGCCCAATCGGTCTAGCCGTTCCCAAGTTATGCGCTTACAACGAATGAACAAAAATTAATTTAAATTATTGTAATCGTACGGTAACATTTCGCAAACTTTACTCGTTCCAATGTTTGGGGTGGGCTTTAAAATAACATTAACACATTGGGAAGCTAACCCTTGCACAGAGGTCATAGACATATCACATCAGGTACCACATTACCATTAGGCTACTCCGCCCGCGGCTCGTCTGACCAGCAATGAAGCTTAATGTTACTGCAGGAGAAGCTTTTCAATTAGAAGAACCCTAGGTGCAAGTTACGCCATGGGGTGATCTTGCCTCGTATATTTATGAAACCATATGTATAGTTATGTGTGTGTGTGTGTTTTTGTACTGTAGTGACAATCGAGCAGCCAACTTAATGGAAGTGGTTTAGAATTCCTCACTAATTGAACTGTATTTGATTGAAACAAGTACCTACCTATATCATACCGTTGAATGTATAAGATTTGGAGACCTTAGATCCCCCTTTATGAACTTCCTGGATGCAAACTAGAGCATGGATGGAGGAGGTCTACAGCTCCTAAGGTACATTAAAATCAAGTTACATTTTAAAGAAAATAGACGAAAAATCCTTTCTTTTATCTCTGATATTACGGAGTCACTATTGAAAAAAGAAATACTGACATTAGTTCGTTACTTATATTTTACAGGAAAACATATGAGAAGTTAACGATCTGATGCAAGTTGGAAAATTAAAAAACGTTTGCAAACTACATCATGTGACATAATAACAATATCTTATGAAAGGGGTTGGCATGCATATTATTTTTGGAGTTATCACGAAAAGTTAAAAAAACTAAAATTCTTAAATAATTCATTAGTCAATATTTGGTTTTATTTTACAATAAAACTATAGCGATATCCCTATTATAGTTTTTGAGATATGCTGGTCGAAAATAGCTGCAGTAGTTATAAGACCTATCGGAACCCTCAACAAACATAATCGCACTTGTCGGCTTTTTTTAATGATGTGAGGTACCTAGTTTATTTTTTTATGCCTAGGGAAGCACCCGGACGATCGGTCCACCTGATGGAAATTTGATATTTTGCCCCTTTTAACCTTTTAGTAAGAGTCAAATACCATCAATAAATTATTATTTACCCCACAATGTACGCCTACTCAATATCACGTCCGCAAAACTAATAATGCAAACACAGGGCCGCACTCGAGGGATGGCCCGGCGCCCCCACAGTCACGCCCGCGGCGCCCCCGGACGACGATTTGGGGTATTACAACCGCGACAAAGATCAGTTGTTAATGACCCGACCTCTATAGGATTGAGTGGCCAGATATGTAAGTTATGGAGGCGGTGAACGTGTTACGTGCGCATGACTTGCATTACAACGTGCAATTGCCAAAGTCAAATTGTAAAGTCGAATGGGAACAGTTGTGCTTTTATTGAATTAAAATATGATCTAGTTAATTACGTTAATACTTTGTGTAGTGCATGATAGAACTCCATTGTATGATAAATTAAAAACACTTTTTACACAACATATTGTTTTAAACTATCGCGGTTATTATCACACATTTTGATATACGAATAGCCCGATATTTCGCATGCATGGTCCAGTGACCAACTGCATCGAAATATCAGGCTACTCCTAAACAAAAGTACGCGGTAGGAAACTATATAAAATTATTTTTACAAAAGTTCTACTTTAAGTAATTTAAATTACCTTAATATATTTCGACCGGTTTCGAATGAGACCGGAAGAATGAGTAGGAACTAACCCTGGCACAAGCCGGGATACGCCATAGGGACGCTAAGATGACGACGATGATTGCTCGATTCGATTGAGATGAGGTTTCGATTAAAATATAAACATTGCCTGATGATGATTTAATCGAAACCGGTCGTAAATATTATGTTAATTTAAATTATAGTTGAACTTGTGTAAAAAGTGTTTTCAATTTATCAGTTATTGGTACGTTGAAATAAGTTAATGCCACAAATAATCTAAAGAAGCGTTTTCAAAAAACTTATCGAGTATTAAAATTACAGTAGGGATAACTAGGGTAGGTTCAACATAGTCACAAATGCTGCCAGGCAATTGAATTATTAACTAGTTTTCTTAGTAGGTAGGTACATGGTTGTCTTTAGAGAATAGGTTGTCCTAAATAAATTGGCGTAAAGCAGATTGCATTAAATTTAACTGCGAATGTTCATTCGTGAACTGTCTGCTGTTATGAGCAAGGTAAATAGAGGGAATCACCTTTTCAATATATACGGAGATAGACATAAAGATACCACAAACTAGAAGATGTGTCTACCTACTATTTCCGAAGTTGCAGCGGTGGGAATGAGAGGTGGTGCAAAGACCGTTATTAAAAAAATACCTACTATTTCCACCGCCAAGCAATTGGTTGTGTTACTTACAGCAAGGACATAGAAAAAAATATTTAAGGTAACATGAAGGTTGCTAACTTTCCGATTTCTGTAGGCTACAGGCACACGGTGACAGGCCGTTATAACAAAACTGCAGAACTCTGACAGTACCGCAGATAGATAGTCCGTCTATACTTACTGGCCACAGTTACCGCTTTATAATGTGTAGTGAGACTTTTTGCAATCCATTGAGACAAAGCTTTTAAAAAAATAAAATTAGGTTGATAGGTACTTATTAAGTTTTTAAATGTTATATACTATTTCAATAGATCATTCCGCTTAAAAAGCTATGCAATCCACAATAAAAGCGATCAAGAACTAAAATAAATATTCGTATACATAAATGTGGGCATATCTTTGAATTTCTTGTTTCACATATACCTACACTGCTGCGGGCGACTGAAAATTAACCCAACACGATAGCTCAAAACCTTCGTATGCCATCCTTGTCTGGCACAGTTTGTTAATGGTGCAGTGAAAGAGATGGAGTTAAATAAAATTCCTTTCGTGGGGAAAATGGAAGGATTCAAGAGTAATTGGAAATACCTTGGCATTGAGAGGCAGAGGTTTTGGAGCGGAGATGGTTCGCCGATATTTTAATAGTGCCTTTTGTATGCGCTTAATCAGAAATAGCTATTCTGGGGCTTCGAATAACTTGAGAAGTATTCCCATTTGATGCGTTAATTATTCAGTTTAATAGATTTTGATTGAAAATTTGATTGACTGTTGATTAAAGAATTGTGTAACTCAGCTCGCTTGGTTTCCAGGTAATAAACAAAAAATATAAAAGGAGCATCAATGTAAACACTTACTTATACGAGTATATAAACTAGTGGACCCGGCGCGACTTTGTTCGCGTGCACCTACTTTACGCCTACCTACCCTTTTTTTTTTTGCTTATTAACCTTCCTCTTGAAGCACACTATCTATTGTTGAAAAAAAAACCGCATTGAAATCTGTTGCGCTATTTAAAAGATCTAAGCTTACTTAGATACAGACGGCGCCGCGGCGGGAAGCGACATTGTTTTATACTATGTAAAGACAAAAATATTTTAGGCCCAGGAAGATAGATTTGGAACCGCCTCTGACATAATGTCGTTCGGAGTCCATTGAACACTCGCGCGTGTCATTCGCACCCTTTTCACACGCAATCCCACGTAATACCGGGCGCGCATTTAATACCAAAACCTTTTTCACAAAATTAAATCGCACAACACCATAAAGGTCGGACAAAGTTGCAAAATGCAAATAGAAAAGGGCCGGCGTGTAACGTGGCTGTGGCCCCCGGAGTCCACTGATAATTATTACACGGGAAGGGCCTGGGCCCCGCCTCGTCTTGAGCTAAGGGCCCCCGCGGGAGCCCCGAATGAGGATTATGGCCCGTATTAATTAGTTGAGAAAGTATCTTTGACGTGACTCAGATATTTATTCGTTCGGATGCTCTTGTTACGTATCTCTGTGGGGCCGGACGAGGCAGCCAGTGTGGACACGAAGGGCGCGGGATTAGGAGCGGTCGTACATTTCGCTGGCTGGATGATACGAGTTTTCTATCTGGATTCCACACTCGCAGCCACTCTTGGGATCTACGTTCATAATTAGAATTTAAAGAAAATTAATTTGGCGATTATTTTGCCATACATTATAGATTGTGAGGGCGCCGTAGGTTATTCTATGTCATCGAATACAAAAAAAAACCACTTTGTAGCGATATTAGGAGCGAAACTGCCAAGAAGATGTAAGGCAGACCTCTTTTGTTACTCATATAAACCACATAAGAGGATATGTAAGAACTGTCGCCTCGATAAGTTGAAGTTTGGATAACTAATACACATTCAACAAGTAATACAACAAAACAGTAGGTAGGTACTGTACATTTTACGGCTTGTATAGCAACCGTCGTGAACACGTAGTAGTTAACAATCAACAAAGATTGCTCAGTGGGGACTCCGAGTATGAATTTAGAATGAAATTATAATTATAATTAATAAATAATAAGTAAATTATGGCCAATAATCCCTTATATTTACCTAGGGACTGAAACACACTGTATTGAAATTAAATAGGTGCTTACCGTGTACCTATTAATATTCATTCAAAATACCACACGTTTTGATATAGTGTAAGGTAATTATCTACAATACAAATCTTTACAATATCGCCGCTTTCTTATAAGCACTTATAAAGTAAAATTTTCATAGTTAATGGGCTTGCTCTTGACCTATAACATAGATTCACGTTCCTACTCTCCAGTTGTCAAAAAATCCGATACAAAATTCATCACATCCAATCCCTTGCCAATTAAAACGGAGGAAATATTTCTCGAAAAATTAATATCGAGACACATAGCCGGCTCTCCGCAATGAAGCGGAAGTTGATGCGGTATTATTTCAAGCTGGAGGCATTAGAGACCGAGAATATTGCCCTGAGGCAATTTACGGGTGGAGCATTGCGGGGCGCCTTATCTCCAATATTAAAGATTTCATTAAATCATGGTACGCCCGCAATAAAACAGTTTGATACCGCATTTATGGCTCAAGGACTCGGTTGACCGGGCTAATGACGTGTATATACTGACCTTTCGATGGCTGGTGCAAGAGTTGCGATCTAGCCTTCGTGTAACGAATGGGGGGCACGAAATTGGACCTAATGAAATACGCAAGCGGTCAGTATTAAGTAAGTCAGTATTTGGGAATACGTTTTAAGATTTTTGACACTGTTTTTTTTTATATATGGAGGTGTTGGTTGGTTTTTTATATTAATGTAAAATCAATGAATGTAAAAATGGTAACCTAATATTAATGAACCCGTACCGACTATGTCGGAAAACTGCTGACAAAGTTTATATATTTCCTAAACTGCTGATCCAATTTTAATGAAAAGAACCTATGAAGTATCTCGGTGAAAACAGATACATTTACGGATTTCTATTTATTTATTTATGTAACTGTTTATTGTACACAGTAATGATATAAAGAGATATAACATCATAAAAAACACAACAGGCGCTGCTACTATGCCACAAACAGACACCCAGATACTCTGACAGCTCCCTCTTGCAGTATATAACTATGTTAACAGATACACAGATACACACTTCAAACTCACAACATTCCACACACATAAATGCCCCAAGTTTGTAATTCTTTGTAGCCAACCTGAAAACTCCATCAAATAAAAAATCGCTTTCCACTCCAAACTTACGCCGTCCATATCATCGTCAGCTAAGTTACAGCTCTAGATGGCGGTAAAATCTGCGTTTCAAATGTAAATTTCACGCATCAAATGTCCGTAAGACCTCGCTATAAGGTTTATGATCATTTGAACATAGCTCTTGGGTTGGAAGGCGAGCGGAACGGTCAGCCCTTAATGACGTCATGACTCGAGTATGAAATACGAGAGTTATGGAGAAATTGAGATATGTTGCAGATTGTTAACTGCCCCAGTAAATGTCATAGGGTGATGTAGAGCTGTGCATAGATTAGAGAATGTCTTGTGTTACTTGACTAAAGGTTTCGAAATTGTAGAGCAAGGGTATATCGTACATTAGCAATAATGAGTAAAAACGTCATTTTGGGATTCATAAAAACGAATCATAATATTCACATACACAGTCAACTGTGTAAATTCAACTGTGTAATAGCTACTTCTTAGAAGCTGTTACCCACAGTGCAAAACTATCTACTTTTAAATTGTTAAAAAAGAAACATGCAGCCGAGACGCGAAAAATTGCCACTGGATATAAAATCTCGGTACGGATCGGTACTTCATGCGGTGAAGTAAAGTCAATCCTCCGGCCGCCTTAGCAACTGAGTTTCGCAACCAGTTGTCAAGAAGGATGCAATAATCTTGCTACTTAACCCTAGATTTTTTGTAGAAAGCTTATTCACTTCCTGTATTGCGAATTCCAGCCTCATTGTAAGCTATGTGTAGGACATCAGTCTAATATTAGTCATCAAAGCCACGTCAAATGCAATTTAGGTTCGAAATTTCGACACTAGTATTTCATAATATGACAAAGAAAGATATATCGATTAAATAATAATTTATCATAATACCCATAGCCCCAAAATATATTTAAGGATAAGTAAGGAGATGCGATCTGACTGGTCGGCATCAAGTCATTGTACTGGAGGAGTAACTAAATACGGAGTGCCTCAGTGTTATCTAACGTTGTCCATACTCATCCATCATCGGTGTTCAGTCCTATATGGAGAACAGCTACTGTTTCAGAAGGTTCGGGTTTATGCCACACATTTCGATTTACATAGCCATACGTCCCTTGGCGAGGGTTCCGAGACCTCTACCAAATGTCCCGCTACCTGTACTTTTGAATCGTCCGACGTATTCTGATCCACGACTGCTTACAATCAACACTTGCTGAGATGCCTTACTATGTTGGAGGTGTTCACAAGTAAATCATAATCCCGGGATTCGAGGTTAATGCTGATATAAAAGGCCAGTTTGTAAGCGATTTTTGATATTGCCAGAAGAAAATCCTTTTATCCTCAGGTGTATCTTTCTGGCTTAGGTCAGGTGTTGTCAAAAACAATTTAGACATAGATCGTGGATATGCACTTTAAAATAAATACGAATTGCGTATAAAAGTTCAAATAACGACCTTTATTAGGTAACTGCACTCGACGATTGTTCTCAAAGTCTATTTAAAGGAACGCCGGCCGATGAATATCGAATGTTACTGCATCAGGATCGATTCCGGTAAATGGCGGGAAGCTGTTTGCAAAGAGACTATTCTGTTTGTATTTGTGCTGTATCCCTACTTAGATCCCTACTTAGAATATATACGCTGCTTCTTAAAAGGCAAAGAATACATTTAAGTGAGACTATAGCTAAATGTCAAATTGAAACCTGTTCTTCGCTTACTTGTTTGCCTCTCTCTGTTTCTCAAAAACCTGTCATATTGAGTACAGCACGCTTGAGTATTGTAAAAATGCTGACACGGGTTTAGCGCCTTGTTATTTGTTATTACCTTAATAAATAAACCACTGTTTTTGAGACCCAGGCACATACAAATTGTCACAATGACTGCACGAACAAATAGCTACTGTAGGAAGGAAGGAAGACAATGACTAATATAAAAGACAAACTTCTTTATTTTTGTATACTTCGAATTGTTTTCGCGTCGTTTTCACTATCGACATTGATTTTGATTTATTTTCCGATAGCCCATTTAAAAAGGCAATTTGTTTCACATGCGGTATCGTTATTGTCTAATTCCAGAATAAGCTCGCGACGGCAGCGCGACAGTCATCCGATTGTCAATTAGCGGCGCTCCGTCCGCCAGTGTTAATGCCCCTTTAACCGCCGATATTCCCGACAATAGTATTGTATTGTAATGCGCTTATTAGCCGGTTAGTGACACGGATTATTTTAGGGTTAACCAGCTGTTGGAAACAATGGAATTAGGCCTTTTAGCCAGTTCGGTGGCAAGTTTAAAAACAGGCAGAGGTTATATCGGCTTAGAGTCAACACTCAACAGTGACAATGCGCGAGGATTTGCATTTTTGCTGAATATGATATTAAATATATGAATCATGGATGTTAGTTTTCACTTTCCACTTGTTTCGCTCGTAGTCAAGGTTACCTATAAATTTAGCAACTAGCATCCATTCCAATATGCTTTATAGTCATGCAGGCGCACGTTCTTAATTAAACTTTCCCTTCGTATACAATACTTTCAACATTAGTGTATTCTATTTTCTTATAAACCTAAAAAGTTTAACATTCACACAGTAAGCATAGGTACCTATTCTTTACGTCTCTCAGAGCATGTCATGTTTCGTTCCGTCCGATCCTTCACAGTGGTATTCGTCTCTTTGCAGAACTAGATTGCCGCGAACGTGACGTATGGCCCATCGGCGGCTGCGAGCTAACAAATCTAATTTGCGAATCCAGCGTCACGTCGGACTTTTTGATGGTGGATTTTTGAGCACCATCCAGTTATCACGCGGCTCTCCAGCGTTTTTCACGTGCCGTTTAGGGGCGCCAGCGCTTAATATCGGATAGGGGCAAAAAGTCAACCTGTAACTCTGTTACACGGCAAAAACAGTATCTACTACGGCGTAAAGTCGCTCGGTTTTGAGCCTGGTCAAACTGGAGTTGCAGTGGAATTAGTGAAGTTTGCTCATAATAAAGTCACTGAATCAGCCGTGTTATTATATGTTGCTGTTTTTATAGAATTTAGAAAGTCATAAGTACTTCGACGAGTAGAGTTTGCTAACGGGATGTGAATGAAGTCAATCACCATTATCTACTGTTTGACTTGATTTAGTTTCACATTCAGTGGTTTTTCTTTGAATATCAATTAATAAATGCATACCAACAGTACGGAACATAAAGTTAGACTCAATAAGTAACATAAAAAGGCGTCTTTATCGTCAATAGCAATCTCTATCAGACAATCCACATCTAAGAGACAGGATAAATAATTAAACAATGATATATTTAAAGTTACGCAGCTGTTGGCCCTTGGATGAGATTGGAAAATACCTATACGTACTTCTTTGTCGCTGTATTGTTTTCATACAAACAAAGGTAAATTCAAAAAAACGACATAGGAGATATACTTAGTAAATATTTCTGAAGTAAAATGCCGTTGATGGTACGCTGCCGAGTTCCTGACCCAAATCCGGACTGGACTACGGCAGGGAGAATCATTAATGAGCTCGGGACAATCCGCCATAGATTGCGTTGAAAATTTTATTAATTCCTTCCATTAATTAGTCAGACAACGCCTTTGGCTACGGCTTCTACGAGTATGTACGTGTATATATTATTTATAGATGTTAGTATATTTATTAGTCTTTGGAACTTGATGATGTAGTGTACGTCAGAGTAGGATACTGTCCACGGATACCTAAACTAAATTACGTTTTAATAGAAAAAGACACAAGTTCAGCACAATAATTATCAGTATTATCAACAGAAAGCTAAAAACATTGACATATTTAAATAAATAGAGATTCTTCTTTACATTTCGGTGGATAATACATTCCTGCAGAGGTGGGGCGGTTCAGTCAAGCCTGAGGTGTTCACTTTATCTATAAAAAATGTTTGCATTGCTGTGTTCCTGTTTGAACGATAAGGCTGCTAGTATAGTTGTACCGGAGTATTTGAAATGTAAATTTCAATTCCTCTGCGATACTCATAAGCGCAATCTTCGCTCTTCTGATACTCTCTGTTTAAATCTTCCACTTCACCGCACTGGTTTTCTCGCCAACTCTTTCTCGTTAATGGCAGCAAGGTTGTGAAATGATCTTCCGATCGATATAAGACGAAGCCCCAACAAACCAACAAACCTTCCTTCAAAAAAGCTGTTCGAGAGCATTTTCTAAATTCTTTGTAAAACCGACTTTCACTTATTTCTTTTTTCACCGGTTACTTTTGCGAGTGAGCTTGGTGGGTCTGATTGAAATTGGTAGTCAAGTACGTTCTGCTATCTTGTTGTTATTGGTTTAAGCATTTCACAAAATTTTTGAGTTTCGGTATGTGAATACTGGTGGGTAGAATCGTATTTTTAATTAGTAGTGTAAGTGTAATGTTGTTGTAAATTTTTATGCACCGCCTGCAATTTTTATTACCAGTTTTCGGGGTAGACTGGTAGATAAAGCTACAAAGCTTTAAGTCCACCTTTGTACTATTTTGTGCATAAAGTATTAAATAAATAAATTAAATATAGTTACAGATATGAGGCATATAGCCAGCCTTCACAATAGCATTCGCATTTGCGGTTCTACGTTTTTGTTACGTTTATGTGCTTATCGTTAATGTTAGGCCGACAGTTGCCGCTTTCTGTCAGTTGGGCGGTCTGCACGTTTGATACTGAGTAGTATAAAACAGAGGAAACCATTGACCGTAAGTTGGTTTTGTAGTCGAGGTTAACTAGGTGATTGTGTAGTAGTAGTGGTGAAGTGTGATGATTCTTTCGCAGTTGGGACAAAGCTATATATTCATTAAATTAGATTCAATTATTTATGGAGTCTTGCCTGATACGATCAATAACTTTGAAGTTGTGACACGGTTCCTATCCTCCAACTCAGTCTTATATTATTTCATTTTATTGACTTTTTTAATTAACTTATATTTTTTTCAATATTATTATCCCGACTTCTAGACCCAATTTTGGATAAAGTACTAAGGTATTGCTCATACGTTCGACATTTATATAAGTACCTGTACTGCCCTGTAGAGGACTATATTGCCACAACGGCCTGTATGCGCTGTGAGTGCAACTAATTGACCATCAGACGGGCCGGATGTGGCGTGCATTATTCACTTCCCGCAGTTGCAGTGAATCGATAGGCTGGCGACGGTCCCTAGCCGCGGGGACAATGCGCGTTATGCCTTGGACAGCCTGGGGGTTCAACTTAGACATACATATTTGCAGATCTGCCTAGGTCTTCGTAACTTACAGGGGGAGAATCATGTCTTCTATTATTTATATAAGTCATCTTGGCGTCATAGAGGACCCTGGGGCCTCGCGTGTTGAGCGGGAGCGCAACCGGGAATTAACGCCGAAATGATGATGATGATTTGATGATCTTGGTGTCAATATCATGGTTGTGGTCTCGCGCGGTAGTGCCGGTCTCCGCGTTGACTATGATCCGGATTTGACAGATCACTAAATGTCACTTCTCCGAGCATCCGTGAGCATCGGTTAGTGATCACCTAATGTACCTACATATCTCAGAAAAAGGCTATTGGTACATGGCAGCACTGGGGACCGAACTCAGTATCTATCGTTTACAAGTTGGACCCGCTAGCGTCGGTATTTTGTGGCACACTTATCTAGTGTCGAATTCGTTGCGGTGCATACGGAACTAGTTGTAACACAAATCATTTATAATCAACTTCTATAGAAGGGAAGACCGAATGAGAGCTGATGATATTTAAGTTGAACGTTAGAAAGATACGCTATATCTATCTATGTCTATGTCTATGAATACATTAAAAATAATGCTACGAACAACTTGCGATGGATATCAAAACATGGAGATAATTGAATCAGGAGTCATGTTTTTAGGTTAAACCGACACCGAAAGTTTATTTAGGGCTGATTTTTCAATACTCTGATAACACTTATCTACCCGATAAAGTAATATACATCCAAATTAAAACACACTATAATCCTTCACTTATTTAAGAAGTAATGACAATTTTATTTTAGTCGCACAATAACTTATCGGACTGATATGTTTTATCTGAGGATTGAAAAATCGGCCCTTAGTGAACTCTCAGGACCAACTGACCACCAAATCTGAGATCTTTGTTGACTGAGTCATCTCCGAGAGCCTAGACATTAAAGTATAATGAGTAGGTGTATAGTCCAGAGATATCGATTGCACGGTGAAAAACCGCGCTGGCACCGAGCCCAATTGCTAGGGATTTTCGATAATTACTGCGTCGCGACTGCCCTATCGATGTGGGTACAATAACGCCCTCGTACGTAATATACTTAAATGCCAATTAATGTGGTCTTAGCCTTCGTAGTGGGAAGAAGCTTGCTAGTGTTTTATCAGGCGATCCTGAGACGAAGGTCTTTGGCTAGAGAAATGAATATCTGCAAGCTGCGATGGCATCCAACGTACCTTTACGGACCTGCAATGACCGACCAACCGTTGTGATTATTGACCATACCTGACTGTATGAATATCTAGCAACAGCGTACTCGCTCTGGCCTTGAGGGAGTCCAGGTTGTACTGTTCGGAGAACACACTAGCAGGCAAAGTATTATATTCCTTATCTGTACATATTAGAAAGGTCGAGCAAAATCTGTTCGTGCAGATAGCTGGTATGATCAACTATCTAAGGGTGGAATGTCCACCCTCCCCTTGTGCACCAATGGCGGAAAGGGGCTGGCGGGAATAGATCGAATAATTCTTTCGTGCATTCCCCGATATGCAGCCTGTAGAATACCGCCTACCTTATCATCTATCAGCTGTGGATCACGAATAATCTTCTTAATACAATATGGCGCTGTCCTCATTGGCAACGGTCGTGCGACCATGGTCGCTCGACGGGCGCTTTTGATGTCTCCTATTGGTCGGGCGACGTCCGTCGTACGATTATGGTCGCACGATCGTTACCAATTAGGACAGCACCTATAGGTAGGTAGGTATAGAAAACGATTCCACAAAGTTCAGGTCAGTTCATTAAAAAGTATTAAAAGATATTTTTAAGTAAGTCCCGAAGCATATAAGATAAGTTGGGTACCTATCTGCGATGTAATGGAACCCGCTGTGCATGAACTTCTTCAACTAATTTACTTTTTCATAAGCTTGCTGTAGGTAACTTTGTAAAAGTTTTAGATTAAATCTTGGATTAATCTTGAAATACTTGCATTACACTTAAGTATCTCTATTTTTCGTGCAACTCAAGTGATAAATCTGATGGAATGTGGCAAATGTCGCCCAAACGTGATTCTTGACTTTCCGTTTCACTGTTGGTTATAACGCCTTTCCAATGAATTCGTCCTCTAAGAATCTTTAAATTCAGTTAGGTATCGGTTCTGTGGGTATCGGGCATTTTCCTGTCCTCTTGAAGCTTTATGATGATGAAATACTATATTTGGAAAATGATATTTTCTCAAATCGATGCCTAACTGTTATTTCAACACAACACATTTGTTACCTATGTAAAACTTTATGTATTTTGTGAAATAATTATCTATGGAATGATATGTTTGCCGTGTAAGTTGTAAAATTATATAATTTTCTATTTTTTTGTAATTTTGTGTGCAATAAAGTGTGTATCTATCTACCTATCACTTTGGCATAGGTTGGATCATAGCGTTTCTTGCTCGTACGATTCGGATGTGGAATGAGCTCCCAGCCATAGTGTTTACTTTAACGATGACATGGTCATTTTTGTCAAAATCTGCGCATATCTTTATACTTACTGAAACACCTGTCTCTCCTATAATTATAGCATTATTACATACTACCACATGTATGTATAGCTAAGAAATAATGCCATGTATGTATATGCAGTATAAAGTGAGACGGCTTTACAGGGCTCTAGGTAGGCTCTCCGTAAGCTCTATAAATGTAGCGCCTCGGTTTACAGTAGAGGCGGTGAGTGACGTTTTAATGGCGACGAAATTTATTCAGGAACCCGTCCGTCGCACGCTCGTGACTGAGATCTCGATGTCTTGCTAAAAGCACAGCTAAATTGTGGCTATTTTTGGCCATTTTCATTATTTTGTGTGCACGAAAATATTATGAATCTATTCGTTATTCATGTCGATGAGATTATCATCATCGTCATCGTAATATCAGCCGAGAGACGTCCACTGCTGGGCATAGGCCTCCCTCAGAGATCTCCACAAATACCGGTCCTTTGCCTTCCGCTGAGATTATGTTTTGTATCCCGATGATTTTAAGCTATAACAACATTGGCATAAATTAACGGCAATTTATACTAATGGGTGTTAATACAGTTATGTATAATATTTTCGAGATAAAAGACAAAAGTCTTCGTAGGCTGGAAAATGGGCTTTTTCCATTGTTATATTTATAACACTGCGATCTAGAATCCGCCTGCTAAGCGTGGAGATATGTCAATAACCTCCCCTTTAGTGGGAGACGCCTTTCGTGGTTATGGGTTGATAAACGTAAATTTTAGACAAAATACATAGAACCATCACCTTGCATTTAAAAAGGAAGAACAACATTTTTTATGCACTACGACAAAAATTTCCTTAGAACAACGACGATTTTCATTTATCGGCAATTCTACAACATATACTCGTATATAAAATTTTCTTTTTATCTTGTTAGTTTCCATAAACTGACGCCAACGGTACCTTTGAAGGCCGCCGGCTTTGCTTGGTCTGACGCTGCAGTTTGCAGAATTACACGGAATGGAATGGAAGACGTTTTATTTAAATTGAATTGCAATTTCGGTCACATGCGGCTTCTTGAAGTCAGTGTGCTGACTCTGGATGTAGCGGGAAGGGGTTGGGTTCCAGTTTCATTTTAATGTTGCCATTAATGAAGATATGCGCTAAAATGAGGATAAACTTAAGGCAAAGGAAATGTATTGATTACTTCAGTGTGCTTGTAAGATGACTATTTATGACCATGTTATATAACATAAATAATGCAGATGTAACACCTTAATTATACTAAAAATTAGACTAAAAATCGACTCTAGGTTTGTTGACTGACTTTTAAAAATATAACTCTTTTCAGCTTGAATCGCATCGCTTTTTTAAACAAAAAGTCATAAACTGATTCATATGATTTTATATTTCATATAAATATGTTTGCTATGTAGATTGAGTTATTTTTCCAAAAGTCGGGCAACCCATTTTTTATGTACTTTAATATGATCAAAAACCCGAAGACCTCTAAATCCATCGAATGTATCGAGTATTGGATAGTAGGCATTTAACTGCTGACAAAAAGAATTAAATGCTTAAAAACATATATTACGATCACCACTTAAAATTATTTTAATTAAATCATCTCTGGTAGATCGTCTCCTTGAAGTCACAGACAGTGACGTCTCTTAGTTTTGGACTGGAAACTATAAAAAAAAATACTTACCTATTTTATCATTGACACGATAAGAAGAAGAAGATTGTCTCCCTAATTTTGTGCCGCAAAAAAAAAACAAAATAACATAAACTTTGTCAACTTATATTAAGGACTATTACAGAGTTAGGACTATTGTTAGGGTTAGGGCTATTGATAGGGTTTATTGCAGTAGGTATTATATACAAACAATAAGTCCATATTTTATTAGTGATCATTGTAACTTTTAATACATAAGCCAATTACTTCATACTAATAGCTACGATTCTGCAAATTCTTGAAAATACAAGACATTTGTGAGCAATGCTAGCAACACCGGATCCCCGATATAAGAGAGTCGTTATCTAAATCAAACGCCCTCCACGGCGCGACGCAGCAGCTTGTACTGAAGTACGTTTTTTAAAAGGATTTCTGTTAAATGGGGGTGAAAGGGTGTCCCCATGGAATCTGTACGTAGTTATACAACTATACGGAGAAGGAAGTATTGAAGATTTGTATCTGAAATATAGGTTTGGTCTAGGTTCGTTATTCAGTTTGGGGTACTAATTATTGTTTTTGTACATATATGTTTATTTTTTATGAAGATCTCACGTCCACAGCTGGACTTGAGCTTCCTTCACATCCGTGGAGGAATTGGTATCTATACGAGTTGGAGATCGTAATATTTTAAATACACAATAGTAATTGTATATCCAATGCTGCCTATAACAGTCCTATCTGGCGGACACCGCAGACGACCCCGGATATACGAGTATATTATAATAAAAACAAATCCGCAGCCCTGATGCTATGAATCACTAAATAGCCTAGCCCTAAAGAACACATCTACGCTAGCTAGCTATTATCCACCGATCGTTATTCCGCCGTTCCTACCGCCTAATGCCAGTGAAATTCTCAAATAGTTACATTAGCAGTTCAAGAAGGATTTGCCAAATGTGTTCGGCGGTTCGTCTGAGCCCGGGGTTTTTTCGTCCCCTTTTGTTTTATTATGTAAATAGGATTGCTTCCGCCGCGGTGGGATTGAAACTTGCGGCGCGTTGTGGCGGGAACCGGCGGAGACTGCACCGGGCGTCCATTAGGTTTCCGGTGAGAACTGCCCGAATAAAGTATCCAGTAGACTAATTACGTGATTCTGTTGCTAACGATTATCTCATTTCAATGATTGAAATTGTTACTTTTGCGATTATGTGAGATTGATTTCATAGTTTCAGTTTATTGCAATGAAACTTTGATAGCAACTGAACCCATGAAATCGATGATATGGAATCAGAGAATTGTTGGCAACAGCGTTACGTAATTAGCTTACTTAATACTTACTTTTCGCCAAATACTGACAAAAAGAGTTCGCTAAGTTCGTTGGGTTCGCTAAAGAGTATATTTGTGCAAGTGCCCCTCTATTACATTGATGGCCTTCAATAATGTGATAGTTCCTTATAATTTAAGACTAAGTTTGAAGTGACTACCGAAGTAGGTCAGCACGTCAAGATGGTATTATCATCTTTACAGCCCATAACAGTCCAAATCAGGACTTAGATTAGACAATAGATAATAGCCTCCCCTCTCCCACGAGAGGGGAGGCTATTGCCATAGTCTCCACACTTGGCAGGCTGGTTGGAGATCGCAGTCTTGTAAATATAAAAATGGAAAACGCTGCTGACAATTTTCCAGTTACGGAGACTTTAGATCATTAGCCTCGAAAATAAAAGTCGGCTTGTACGACACTCGCGAGTGTAAGGGGTTGGTGCTATTCCACTCTACCGGACACCAAATGGCCAACACACGGCAATAAGGTATTATAGGCGTCCTTGTATTTCTAATGCCAAACAAATAATTTAATAAAACAAAGAGTGGGTTGGGTATGTAAATAATTTAGAATAAAATTGTGGTCATAGCTTGTTCTAATTAGAGATCTCAGCACCTTAGGAGGCCGAGATTGTTGGACAGGTGGTTGGGACTTATTTTACATTCAGAGTGTACAACAAACAAAAAACAAAAAATTAATGCATGTAGCAATAAATAAAGCATCCCTCCTCCACACAATAACAAACTAAATCGTTTTCCAAAGTGTCATTGCCACTTGAGTCACGTGTCACGCAGTATCGCCCCGCTATTGGATCCCATTTCGGGTGTTACGTGCTCAATGTGGCCGTTTTAAAGATAGTTTATACGGTCTCCGGTTACGAGACGCGTGCTCACTGCAGTTCTGTTAAGCCCCACTCTTCGAGACATGCGTGTCTGACATCTGAGAAGGTAGGTGTCTACGTATCTAATGGGTAATACTATTTTGCCAAATCAGACTACAGTCTATCGTAATCATCAACACTGTTCCAGCTGTCCCAAAGATCTTGGTGAAATATGATTAGGTCCTAAACAGGTGATAAAACATATAACAGGCTGAGATGAGTGACCCAGATCTTTATTTATTTATTTATTTAACTGTTTATTGTACACAATAATGATATACAGAGAAATATAACAGAACAAAAGACACAACAGGCGCTGCTTATTTCTAAAAAGAAATTTCTTCCAGCAGGCCTACAGAAGAGAGATGTTTAACTAAAGTAACGCAGATACGACGTGCACAATAATTGAATATATAAATACATAAATATATTATATTATAATATATAGGTATATAAAGCTAATATAAATAGACATATTATTAAAACAAGCTATATAAAATACATAAATATATAAGTTATGGACTAGACAGGGAAAGATAATATTCCTTGACCCTCTTTTTAAATATAAGATTTAAAAAGAGATTTCTAAGATGATGAGAAGAGACTTTCTAAGATGTAGGCAGGTTTTATTAAAAATTGATGAACTTACTTGAAATTTGGTATAGGCGTCGATTTGGGTTGAACTTGCAAGGGCATACAAGGAGCGCAATACTAGGCCCCAACGGTCTCTATTACCTTTATCATCAGCACAGCCCATAACAGTCCACTGCAGGACTTAAGGGCCTCTCCCACGAAAGGGGAGGCTATTGCCATATTCTCCACGCTGGGCAGGCGTGATATTATCTATATGATGTATTTTTATTGTATGCCTATAGTAGGTATATGAAATATCACCCATCAAATCTGTGCAACACAGAAAAGTCAAATGATGTTAAACAATATTATTTTGTGCGAGCTTGGAAATGCCTTTACAAGTTCCCAGGATAACATAACATACGGAAACTTCCTGGAATTATTTTCACAAAGGGTGTCCACCCTGACGGGGCAAGCGGTCGCTTTTCTTCCCCATTTGACGCGGGCGGACCTCTGCGAGCTATTTTAAAAGATATAAACCCACTCAAAGGGGAGGTCTGTCCCACAGCCACTGCTGTTTCACAACCGTGTTTCAGTTTCAAACTACCCTTGGGAAATGGACGCGACTTTAAAATATACAGATTAACTAGCTATTATTTAGATTTAGCTTTTTGAAGCTGAAACATGCTGCTTCACTTAGTAATTAGTAAGCGCTTTGGGGAAGATTACTAACCAACGCGTCGTGTTTTGATCAGTTTTAGCTCTTGAGAGTACGCAGCATAAAATGAAATTGAAATACATGTCTCGTATTAGCGATATCGCAAAGGCATGTCTACAAGTAAAGGCACGTCATCAGCTACCCTTAGGTTGCAGATGTCCTGACGACGGCCACATCTGTCCGTGTACTTCCTTAGCTATAAAAGAAAATACCTTCACACTTAGTTGAGTAATGCACCAACACATCTTGTAGGTACTATCTAACTCACTTTTTTCTTCCAATTTTCCAACGCTCCTCAGATCAGCTATCTCGTTTAGTTGTTGCCGGACCTTCTGTCCACTCGCGGATAGCAAGTCACCGTGCGATATCCCTCCTCAATAGGGATAATAGAGTTGCCCAGATGATTTGTCGGATCGATCCCTATTTTAGGAAATTGGATTTGTAGATCGGAGGCGATAACCCGGCGCGGGGGACGCGGGGAGGGGAAATAAACGGTAAAAGTTTACCGGGGACCGTGTTATCACTGATTTGCGTATATCGATTTTTTTCAGCGCTCCCTTCTGAGATTTATTCCTTCAGATCGCTGGAGGAGGGTTGTTAAAAAGAAGATTACAGCCACTCTTATTTCGCGACTTTAATGTTGTTTTAAAAGGTACAATTAGATAAGACTTTTACCATGTTTCGTTTGTATTTAATTGTACTTATTTCTCTTTTTCAGTGTCGTACTGACTCTAAATATTTACTACTTATTTTTTTGATAATGTTCTATGTGATCGTAAAATCTGTGGCCCTACTGGATTTCCAGTCTGCAGTGTTGGCTCCAATGCCTACGCGTTGTCAGACTATAATTGAGCCCTGTACCAGCGCTCTCGTTTAGATAACACTAATAGCACTACCGTTGTTCCTCCACTCGACAAACAAGTGCCAAGCAAATGGCAAATTGTTGCGAACACCTGTCTTCGTTATCACACAGACAAACGGCCCTTTGATCAATATTAGTGTATTGTGGTTGCACCTTTTGAAGACAATATTAGTAAAATCATATGTAAAACAATATAATCGAGGATAAGTAGTGTAGCAAAGTTGCTATACAATGCTAATAAACAAATAAATAAACGCGGACTCTTTGTTCTTTAACAGGTTGCTTCCACGTAGTTTTTATGGGTCGATGTCTTTTTTCTTTTAAATTTTTTTATCTAAACTAATTATAAAATTTGACTCTTCCTTCCTGCTGGTAAATTTTCACGGGCTTCAGGGTTTTATTTTTTTATGACAAAAGTGGTCATAAAAGTTTTGGAGTTGAAATATTATCTGCATTATCGATATTTATTGTATTTTCGGCGCTATACGTAGAACGCGCAAGTCTTCGACCAGTCCAAGCACAGTCTACCAGCTGAAAGGATTTGTTTTTCCCGGTTTAAAGGTTAGTTTTTAATTACACATTTTAAGGGTATGTTCCGGGTTTCCAACTACCTTTGTTGACGAGTAGCCCGATATTTCGACACAACACGCGCGAAGGTACGCGGTAGGAAACCCGGAACATACCCTTAAAATGTGTAATAATAACCGCGATAGTTTAAAACATTATGTTAGTTTTTAATTCTTTTCTCCGTCCTTTCTTTATTGTTAGCGTGGAAAACACGCTCATCCTTTTTCTTGTTTGCACCGCTACGATAAGCGGGAATCGAAAGGTATCGTGAGAGATTGACCTGACTGTCATCCGCGTTTCCGGTGTTTTTTAATATATACCTACTACAAGATTTGAAGGAAAGTCAAGAGTTTAAGGTAAGGTTATTATCTTTAAATTTCTTCCCTATTTCATCTTATCTTGAAACGTAAATATTTATACCTAAAAATTTTTTTTAATCATTTTTCTATAAATTGTAGTTAAGTTAATGGCACTTGGCAAGATTCCTTCCAGTACTATAATAAAAGCTATTAATTAAAACGGTACTGCTTATATGGAAGTTTTAATATTAATCGTTATGATAGTTAACTTACTTGGTATTCTAAGTGAGGGCATTAAGTTCTCGCATATGCCGGAGCCGAGGTGCGCCAAGCCTGAGTCGCGAACTCTTCTTAAGCGGTAATTTCCATTTGCCGGGATTGCCTAGGACTTCCCGGAATGACCTAAACTGCGACGGTTGCACTGCGCTTCGCTAGAACTGGGATTTAACAGCTGCTTCTTGGTTATGTAAATGTTTCTTAGGAATTTAATGGGTTAATATTGCGAGTGTTTCCTCAGGTAAGAAGCAAATGCAGACAAATTTGTGTTTACCTTACACCGCCGTTTCAACTTTATAACGAAATAATGATCATCATCTTGGCGTTAATATCCCGGTTTTGCTCCGCGCACGAGGGCCCGGGGTCAGCCTCGACCATGATCCAGATTTTGGCGGATCAGGTATTTACAGTAGAGCGACTGCCATCTCACCTCCGTGACCCTGTGAAAAGGGGAACCTAACCAGATTCGATCATGATTACACAACTTTTATAAACGAAATAAAAGTAACAAAAATAATCTCGAATCCTTTAACCAAAATCTAATATAGAAAATCTCGCTGCCCCGCCAACCACAATAAGCTAAGTAATATTTCTGGAAATCGATATAATTATTAACGTCATAGAACACCGTTTTACTTTCGGGTCACGTATGGAAGTAATTTTAAAGGAAATCCGAGGGCGCCCTTCGGTTGGCTCACTGCAATAGATTTCAGTTTGAAACAGATGCTCCTCTATTTTGTGGGCTATAAATGTTATTATTCTGGGTTTGGTGAATTATTTGACTGTGCAATGCTTGTTTAATTAACAATAAAAACTTTTATCGGGAAGTTTCTTCTCTAGGTTATAAATAGTACAAACTGTTACATCGGTTTTGGTCGCTGCGACGTTAAGTTTCTAAGATTGTTAGACTTCCTTCTTTATTATATGAATTAAGAAGATATTATATGAAGATATACTTGGCCATATGTTTTTTTATAGTATAGTGTGTTGGGAGGCTTTCGACCGCCATTATTCCGGGAGAATTGAAAAGAAACGGTTCATGGATGTCGACAGAGAAAGCAGAGTCTAGGTTGCGTTATAATCTGGTATCGCCATCCTAAGCCTAAATCTCGCGGCTCTTGTCCAGCAGAGGTTATAGTTCGCAATATATTCTGTTATATACACAGGCCAGTGCAACAAATTCTACTCAAACTACACGGCTCCAACGGACCATCAAATAAATTTAATGTCCCATTTTCCAGTGTCACTAATTAAATACACACAGAAAGACTTAAAAGTTGGTGGCATTAAAAAGGGCGGACGCACTGGCTGCTCCTCGGGGTGGCGTAAAGTTTACTTTTGTTTCGGCTTTAATGACACCCGCGTCGGCCTGGGGTTAAAAAGTTAATTAGCTTAATTTTAACTGCTCTTTCTGGGGCAGCGTGAAACTAGACGGATAACGGCGGTGTTGTTGCAGCTTAGCAAGGAGTTTTGGACGCCTATTTGGGTCTACGTTTTATAAAACCGTTTTAGTGGAACGTACTTCACGAAGTCAACGTCAATGACTCTTTCCTGGGTTATGTAGGTACATTAGATGAATACTAACCGATGCTCTTACGGTGAGGGAAAACATCGTGATGAAACCTGCACATTCAAGTGACTGAATGTGTAACCATGATCCAATCTGGTGAGGTTTCCCTGGTAGCAGGGTCATGGAGGTCAGATGGCAGTCGCTCCGCTGTAATTACCTGATCTGCCAAATTCTGGATCATGGTCAAGGCGGATCCCGGGACCTCGTGCGCGAGAGCACAAACGGGATATTAACGCCAAGATGATGACGTCACGAGGTCGTTCGGTGATCCCGTACAATTTAGCCGATGTTAGGCGTAGTGACTAATCTAAGAATATTTGAGGTAACAGCTGCTAGATGTTTAATGCTAAGCTGCAAAGCCTCGAGAATCGAAGTAAAGTTGCGCGGCTGTCGGTTATCTAGCTTGCATTTCGGAGAGTGTGTAGGCACACGGTTGACCTAGAATCTGATGCTGTGCCATGTAGCACAAGTAAACCACCTACATCACAAAAAAAGTGTAATTGGATTAGCAAATATTTCATACAAGTTGTATTGGAGCTAGGTACATTTGTAACTTTGTAATATTATTTTGGTTTTTATACACCTAAGTCAGACATTGGACCGCGCTCTCACCTGGTGATAAGTGACAATGCGGCCGAAGATGGAGCGTGTCTATCTAGGAACAGCTTATTAACAGATATAATGATCAGGGGCGTACTCGTTGTTATACAGGCAATGTGTTCCATTCCTTTGACGTATCTATTAGTTGTCGTAATCAAAGAGGCAATAAGGATGATCGCGTTTGACGATGGCGGAAACACAATATAGTAATATATTAGTGTAAGCGGAAAGCGGCGGCGGGTAGTACAACTGCTTCGCACGGGAAATATCTTATTACCCTTTGATTACCCTGCGAGCGTCAAAGTATGCCGCATAAACGGCTGTATCTTTTGATTGCGGTAGTTTAAAAGTTTGGTTTTTTCACTGCTCCAAGGAATTGCACAACTGAGTATTTGATATTAATTTCAGGTTGATACCTCTACGCGTTCCTGTGAAAAAATACCGGACAGACGTACGGACAGATATACGTACACCAAAAATATCATATGAGGTTTCCGTTTTTTGCTTATGAGGAACGGAACCTTAAAAAGTCTAGAATAGACTACGATTTTCATAAAGTAAATAAATATCCACCTACATTCTAATTTCCGCTATTTTACCCGCAGGGCGTAATTTTCTAACGACCGTTGCGAAATTTAATTACAATATCTTATTTCTTTCATTTGCTCGGTGTTTCTTTTCCGTTTTCTTTCCCCGTGTGCTAAAATTTCAATTAATATGCAAAACGTATTGAAATGTTTTCTTATCTGCTCTGCGCAGAGCCGTCATTTTTACACGGTTTCATTTCGGTAATATTTTCCTTTTATATTTCTCTAAGTTTGCCGGGATTGTATTGTGTTTCAAAATTGTAATGTTTAATTACCTACCTATAATTCTTTCCACGTGTATTGTTAATGGTAGTGTTCTATAGTAATTTTCTACCGATCGAAAAGAAAAGAACTGTAAGGAATATGTAAATGATAGCTATAGTTAGTTGATTGCAGATGTAAACTTCTGCACCACCACACCCCATGCCCAAGTATCTGGTCCCACCTCACAGAAAAGCAGCTGTGTCTGCCATATTTTTCGGAACGCATAAGTTATAATGCGATGGCGCTGTGGCGGTTTTATTCTTCAGAATATTGCTATATTGCTATATTATTTACACTGCCATCTTAAACCCGCCTGCCAAACGTGGAGATTATGGCAATAACCTCTGATTTCTTGGGACAGGCCCTAAATCCTGCAGAGGACTGTTATGGGCTGTGAAGAATTAGGTTTTGCTAAAACCGGGTGTATAAGTGCGCTGTTTGTTAGCAGCGTATCCGTACTCGCTGCAACTGCATGACATTCTTTGATTAATCAACTCATCCTTTATCTAAGTAGGTATGTTAGTAGAAACAGTACTTAAATATATTTCTAACTTTTCCTTTAGGAATTTAGTAGCTTCGCCCGTCTTATCTCTCAGACGCAATTCTTCACATGCACCACAGATCTCGGAGCTTACGCCCCGCGCCTCAGGGAGGGAGGCACCAGATGTCGCTCGGGTGACAATAAATTTTATCGCTCTCTGTGCTGTGCGTCGCACTACAAAACCGTAAGCTCCGATTCCGAACATAAACGGAGAACGGCCATATTTTATTCAAATTGTTATACGCACTTGCTACTTTATACACGTGCGGCGAGTTTTGTTGATGTGTGCAATGCTGAGTACTGTAAGCTTTTTCTGGGGTTAAACTCTTTGAAAAGTGAACCTTGTGGCCACTTCTGTTGCTTTTCTATTTGCATAAGTATATCGAAAAGTTCTAACGTTCAAAGTCCACCACTCATTGCTACTGTTACAGTTACCATTCATGTGTAGCAAGTGTGTATGTAGCGTCGATATACACCTAAGATAACTGACACTGAGTTTTTATGCGTTTGTGTTTAAAAGATAAACGAGCACACAACTGTACAATAAATTACATTATCATTATCAACTTTCTACTACTGGATTTGAGCCTACTCCACATTAGTAAAGGGTATAGACATAATCTCCACACTTGGCATTAGCGCTGGAGATCACCGTGTCAAAAATTGTTAACAGAAAATGTTGCTGCCCATTTTATTTTTAATAGAGGCTAAATATGGTTTGCCTCTGTCACGTTAGTCGCACTTTAGGATATCTATCTACGGAAGTGGTGGCTATATTCCAACCTGCCGATCACCATACGTAAAAGACATGACTTTTCATAAAGTCGATCATAATGCCTGCCTCCGTCGCATGTGCTGTATAAGCGAAGTCAACGTCCCATGCGGCGTTCATCGGATGCTTGCGCTCCTGTGCATGTTATTTACGCGCAGTGTACCCGGCACATGTTTTATGTGTCGCAGTGGATGTGCTGGCCGTTTACTGGCCCCGCCGGACCGGCGAACCCGGCCGTAATTTGCCACGTTCGAGCCTTGCAGTCAACCTACTTTAGTTGTCTATGAATGGACAAGTAGATGGCAAATTTATTACGATGGGTAATGGATACGTGGGTATAGAGGGTGGGGTTTGGGCGTCACTCTCGAAGGTGCGACTTTTAAGTAATAATGAGCTTCAAGTTTTAAGTTTTCTTGTTGATTGAGTTTTTTTGCTGAATAATCCGACAGAGATTTAAACCCGTTCTATATGAAAATTAAACGGTTAAAATTTTACGCGGCCACTCCCGTCGCTCCGCTCCCGAACTCGTCATTCCCTTTTTATTATCTCTCCCTTATTGTCTTCAATAAAAATGCTAGGGGATAGACCATAAAGTGCGACGTTACCCAGTTTTGCAGTAAAAAGACTGGCGCTCGTAAAACTTGCTGTAAATCAGCTGAAACCTGCGGCACGAGGCTGTTTATACAAATTTATGGGATTATAATGACATTCGGTTTGGTCGCGGGAGACTGCCGGCTGTGATTTCCCTTTAGCTACCTCCAGGCCACGATGCACTGACGTAGTAGTTTTTTTTCTAATCAATCGCTGCACGGCTGCACCTTGGCACATTTGGTTGGAGTCTTTAGATAAGAATGCATACAATTATTACGCCAAACCATCATAATCGATCGGAGCCAAATCAGAGTCGGTGTGGTCGAGTACAATTTGGATGTTGACTATTATTAGAAATGTTTTTCAAACCGTTAATAAGTATCTAATATAGCTCAACATAACCTATATTTCTATTTTAAATGTGTCTAATACATAAAAATCTTGCATTTAGAATTGCCTTTTAAACTGTCCAAAACGTTAATACCTGTCACGTGACCGCGCGGCACGTCACTTGTTCCTAGTTAACATCGACAACCACGGACAAACAACGAAGGCTTGTTAATTGACAGTCGACACTATTTGGGAACAAATGACGTCATTCTATCTGATTGATGTTTGTCATCACATGAGTTACGAGTGATTTTGTTACATTTTGTTTATTATATAACAAATAAATCCAATAAAAATAAGGAAAGACTACTCTACTCTACTCTAGACTATTATTTTTTGGGTTTCTATCATAGAAACTACCATCACTATCGTAACTTCATATTCGTAAATTATGTTTCAATTTCATTAAATACTCGTACCTACATACAGTTAACATCCCTATTGCACCAATAGATTCGATTAATGGTTATGTATGTTTCTTTTTCATAGAGGCAAAATAGGCAGCAGCGTTTGCGGTCGAGTTTTTCCGATTGACACCCTTCAATTTTTGATACTCTTACAATATGTAATTTCAATCTCGTTTACCAAGCTTGGAGACTATGGCACTCCCACTGATGTGAAGAAGCCTTAAGTCCAGCAGTGGATTAACATTAGTTGTAGATTACCTGCCTTCGAAACAGTACAAATTTTACACAATAACACGGAATTGTAATAAACAGGCATAATACACCAAGCCAGAGGGTACGCGGGCGATTACTGCCACCCACGTGTCACGAATATGAGCCGGGTAACGACGTGATTATGACAATAAACTTCTGTAATCCGATTAGAGTGGCAGAGGAAGAGTTACTTGGTGAATATTTTCAGATTCCTCATAGATTTTCATGCTTAGGTGAGTAATAAATAATAGACTTTGAGACTGAAATAAAATATTGTCTCAGTTTAGGTGTAGATTATAGTATAGTAAAAAATGCTTTCTTTAAATTTGTTTTCATTCCTACTACAACGGTGCTTAGTTTGTAACTCATTGTATAAGTTGTTCGTATTTAATAATTTAAGTTTAAAAGAAAATGAGACCGTTCAAGACGTAGTGTATACCGATTAGAAGTCTCTTTAGAGGCGGACAACGCGTTGGTAGCTCCACTGGTGTTGCTGATATCCATAGGCGGCGGTGACCACTTTCCATCAGGTGACCCGCTTACTTATTTGTCTGCCGTATAACATAAAAAAATATATAATTGACAAACTAATTCTACGAAACTATTAAGTTATATGTTACTTACCCACAGTAGACCTTTTGAAATAGTGGACCGTATAAACCTAAACAATCACGACTTTCTCGGCTCAATTTGATTTACAGAACATGCAAATAAACGTTTACCTTACTTGTCATACAAGATACAAATAATACCAGCTTTCTTAGCAATAATGATAACAAATGGCCGCTCAGTCGAGGGTGCAGGTAAAGTCATCGACGCGGAGCTCCGTCGCTAATTCAGCTGATCCTTGATCCGTATGAATTGCCGCACTAAGCCTACGCTAGAGTCGCGATGCGGATTATTCTAACTCTACTTATTCTTACTTATACTTTTACATCCTGTCAAGAAAGAACTAAGTAACTACTGATTGTTTTGAGTACTGTGGCTCAACTGGACATTGTCAGTCAACTTTAGTTTTATTTTCAGCCGGGCGCAAAGTCTCGTGGCCCTCACAGAATACTACATTCTATCTACCGCAAGAATGAAATTTTTTTTTATTGTCAATAGGCTTGCATTCGGACAATTCGGGGTGTGCGCGAGCTATGTTATCTGCTCAAAGGCTAGTATGACATTTCAAAATGGCGACACTTAGTTTCAGCTTTTTACACATGATTTCGGTAGTACACAGTACAGTAAGTACAAATGTCTTAGAATTTTCCTGTTGAATGTTTTAGACCTGCCAAGAATAGAGAAGGCTCACACCAGTCCTGCAATTGGCCTGTCACGGGATGCTGATGATGATCTTTACGATATAAAGGTACAATATTCTTTTTAGAAACGTATGATTTCATAAATCCGTTGCACTATGCTTACCTACAAAGTTTTCCAGGCACCCTTACCTATTTCGCCATGTTATTTCGGCTGCACCCAATAAAAATGTGAGCAGCCACACCGATAGATTGCTGATTCACCGCAAGCCTGCCACTGCACGGCTGCGGGGGTAACTGCGAAATCTGTGATATTTCTCACCCCGTCAAAGGCGCGCGTCACTTACCCCGGCGGAAATCGAATTTGTCTCCTTACGGTTGAGCCGAATCAATCTGCATTATACGAGCGAGGTGATTGGTTCAATGCATAGGCTTTCATCTATACCTGGAGACATCTGTGTCGCCGGTAAATAAAGTAGATCTGCTAGTTTGGCTTCGTAGAGCGTCGTTTCTGTCACACGCGTGTAAGTAAATAATAATAATTAAAACAATTTCTTTACGTTAATGTCCCGGTTGTGTTCTCACGCACAAGGGCCCGGGGTCCTCCTTGACCATAATCCAGGATTTGGCACGCGTATGCGAGTATGCGAAGCCGAACCTAGCCGATGTGTAATAATTTCTCAATGTAAGTGAGTGTAAAGAATAGCAGTGGCTATTATGTCGGTCTATTGTGCAGAGTGTCCCATAAGCAGTGTGTAGCGAGTAAATCGGTGTAGCCATGGATATAGTGGATTGGATAGGTGCCTAAGACTGTCGGTATCAGAACAGTGGTCTCGCGAGAGGCCTAAGAAGCGATGGATTGACTTCGCTGAGTCGGATGCAAGAGTTAACGTGTTGATGCGGGTGCGAATGTGAAGGAGAAGGAGCAGGGAAGCAAACTCTGGCAGAAGCCGTGATTCACGAGGATAATGATGACGACTGTCCAAATTTTAATTATATGAGATCCAGAAACAGCATTTCTGAAGTACATAGTCCTTGACCTACCTATCCATGTCTGACGACATCGGGTTAAAGTAAGGCGCTAATTTCATACAAAACAGTAAGTACCTACAGTTGCTCTTTTCAAACACTCAGCAAGTATCATAATAAATGCATCCGGTACCATTTTTGCTATGACTATTATCGTAGTCTTAGTTTGTACGAACTCTCTACAACTTCTCTCTTACACTCACCGCCATAAGAGATGTGTCGAGAGTCTGGAGTCTTTGCGATTTCTCAGGATTTGCGAGCAAGCCAAGGATCCGCCTAAACGTCGACAGAGAAACCACTAAGGCAGGCTCGGTGGTGGAAATAGTCGCAACCACCACACGCAGTTAACACTTTTGTTTTTAGTTATGTTCTTTTTCTAAGTAACTATCAATTATAATACTTAACGATAAAAAACGTGTAGGTATGTCATCTCAAAAACTAGAAACAACTATTTTGCAATAGGTACGCCCTGTCTTCCCACAGTCTTTAGAAGATGAAAGTAAAGCCGTTGATACTGAGATCGTTTCATCGAGCCATAAAACAGTCATAATTGAAATTCGGTATGAAATTTAAAAGAAATTAAGACTTCACTTTAAATGTAACAGTGATCTAGACTTTAGATAACATGCGACAGTTTTACACTTGTTAACTTTTCAATGTTTTCATTTAAACAGAGTAATGTAAGTAATTTTCTCCTTAAAAATCAATGCAACGATTTTCTACTGATATTTTAAAGGATTAAACAAGCTATCAGACAGCATAATATATTTTACGTTATCAAAGACGGCGTTAATTAACATACAGCCACTGCTATTTCCATATGTATCTAAACCGATTATTTGCCCCATTTCTCCATCCAACGGAACGGAACGAAAACCAAATTCCGTCTATGCTGACTGCCAATAATGGCAATAGGGCTTGGGAGGAAAAACACATTCCAACAATGCACCCGGAACTCAGCTACGCCAAGTACCCCTGTTTATTCTCACCACGTATTGTCGAAATGTCTCCGTACCCTGGAAGAAACAAAACTTGGCACAGCCCCTTGGCCGCGACCGCCGCCGTGTTCTCTTATTGCCGTTTAAAGAGCCCCTTTTAAGTCAAGGAGGTGGAAAAAACGATCGTTTCCCCGGGAAATGTATGGGCAATGCTTATAAGATCCGTTTTAAAAGCGCACTGGACGGACGCCGTGGACTGGTGCGATTCGTTTCCTTTTGTTGATTAATGATGCTGTGACCCTTTGTTGCTTTGTGGGGATGCGGAGAGATGTCTCTGCGGTTTGCACCTACTTGGATTTTATGATAGAGTTAAATCTTAGATAATATCTTGCCTTACCAACAATGTTTCATCAGAGATTCATAATTGCCTATAATGATTATAGTATGGCTTTAAATTATTTTTGATATCCGGAGAGTGATGAATATTTAGACTATATGTGAGACGCAGTGTTGAAAACATACAACAGAATCGCAGTCTACGGAAGTCCTAGCTGGTTAGCCTCTTAGACATGAGTTTCTTTGTTTCGAGTTTTTTTTATTGCTTTGGGAGGTACACGGTTAGATGGTCCATCTGATGGAAATCGGCCATTGTCGTCCAGGACATCATAGTTGGTGCTACATTCTGCTATGCTAGACACCACACGGTTTCTTAAAGTTCATGAAAATATCTTTGCTTATTTATTACAAAGTTTTCGTTGTGAGAGAATAGTACAGCACTAATCTGAATTACACTAGTCGGCACATCAATGCAACACATCTAGTTTCAGCTCCGTATTACTTTATTTATTAATTAATTTCACAATTTTCAAAACTTCATTACTATAATTACGTAAAACCAACGAGGTTTGTGCTAGTAATACTCATTTACTCGTGCGACGACGCCCTACGAAGCCGAACCAGTCAATGCGCATTATTTATCGCCGACATCAATACTTAATATGATTCCGCTTTCGCTTAAATGTTTCATTTTCTAATGAAATTATTGCCACAAAGATACAATGATATAAAGACATCGCAGTCCCCTCATTGAAACAACACGTACCGTTATTGTTTCACATATCTCCCGACACGTCACGTACCTTTCTCCCGCCTGTAAACAGAGGCTTTATGGCGGCAAAGCAAACGAATTCTATGGTGGCAGGACCATGGGGTTGACTTTCATTTGTGCCGTAGATACACCACTATTGCCAGCTTTCCGATATACGCCGTCTGGTACTGTAGAGGTGGCTGTATGTGGGACTGAAGCCGACTCTTTCGAAATATGCGTATAAAGATACCGATCTTGGTATCTTTATACGCATATTTTACTTTTCATTTCATCTTTCATTCATCAACGATAGATCCAATTCTGATCACACCCTCTGAGAACAGGGTCACGGAGGTCAGTTGGCAATCACTCTAGTCTTACTACATCTGCCAAATCTTGTACCATGGTCTAGGCGTACCCCAAGCCATCGCGCGCTTAGGCACAACCGGGATATTGACGCCAATATGCTTATATGTACATAATTTATACCTCTACCGCCTATCTATAACACTGGGCTCATTTTCTAAGTGTTAATTATTTGTACTTTTTTTGATGATGATAATAATGTAATTGACAACATAATATATTTTCATCAGTCATTCGTCGCTCCACATAAACTATTTTTCACTAAACATATGCCCAAAAACTTAGTTCAATTCTTGTGAGCAGATTCGTGCGCCGATATACATGAGATACACGAGAATGAAATGGTAATTGGCCAGACCACGTAGCTCGCAGAACCGACGTCAGATGGCGTGGAAAGATCCTCGAGTGGCGACCACGTACCCGAAATGGTAGCGTGGAACGGCCTCTCGGACGGACGATTTCGTAAAGGTCGTAGGGAGCTTATGGATGTAAGAAGCTCAGAGTCGAGAGGAAGACATGGGGGAAGGCTTATATTGAGTAGTTGACGACCACCGCCTGAGATGATCACTGATCATCACATCATTATGATGACGATGAACTAGACGTGAAATGAGATGTTGTGTTTTGTGGCCGAAACTTACCGGTCTCAACCCCTACTCTATAACTCAGTTGTTAGCGTGCCCGTCACGTCCCCGGTTCGACTCGCGCCGCAGACGTGTCCGCCTTTGTCTCCGCCATTATTTTTCCGCATTTTCTACTTATTGCCGTATTATATGACACTGGCTTTATTAAATGCGTGGTGGATGTCCATTTATTACAGATACGGATATCCGAAGGTAAGTTTATGGACGTAAAACGACATGGCTTGTTTTTGTACCTGGATGAGTTCGCCTAACTATGTTTTGTTGTTTGACGTGGTGTAGGTAATTATAATTATTCATCATTAATTCTTGTTCTATCAGTAAAATTCTTCTCATTGATACACTACGTAGGTACTCTAGGCTTTACATAACCTACAAGTATTTTATATTTTTTATTACTTAAATATTTTATCGTCGATCGTTCAGTAATTGTTCAGGCTTCCTTTATTGTTGTGTGATAATAAATATCTACCTACTCTGCGCATACGTACTTGTTCACCTTGCTCAGCGTATCCTATTTTTTCATTATGAAGTTTAGAAGGGGTGTGTATCGCTTAAAAAATATTGTCATGGAGTGCCAATCGACTGTTCAGCTTACATCTTAAATCATCGTCAGCATCATCATCAGCCTAAACTGGTCCACTGCTGGACATAGGCCTCCCCCAATGAGCGCCAATGCACTTTGTCCTTAGCTTGCCGCACCCATCCATCTGGCCGGAGAGCGTACCACACCTTGTTTCACGGTCTCCACTCAAGAACTCGTTTACCTTAGCGGTTGTGGGTAGATATGGCCAGCCCACTGCCACTTTGGCGTACTAATTCTGTGCGCTATGTCAGTAACATGTTAAATATGGTCATTAAAAGAAAAACGTTTAAAACAGCTACTTTATTCCAATCTTGGTCAGACTAATTGTCGTATGTAATTGAGCGACTTTTAGAGCTACCTATCGACATTTAACTACTCAAGAACTGTTTGAAACCAACTTCTTGTAAAAATCACAGTTATATAAGTAAGGAAAACCAAAGTGAGATCAGACACCTATCACAGTACCTCTACATACTTACATATTTAGTGAACGTTCATGTAGTAATCAGACTTTTCCACAAAAGGGAAACCCCATCAGTCCGTGTAATTGCAACTGATAAAAATATAGCTCCCCCACAAATTTCCCAAAGTCGTTTAAACATAAAAGGGAAAAAATCTTTTTAGCACTCGATAAGCGTTATGGGCTAAGCAGCTGCCACTTTAACAAATTATTGGGAGATTTCCAGGAAAAAAGTTGTCACCCCCAAAGAAAAGAGGGTAAACGTCTTATTTGATAGCCTGATTTTCGTGGGGCGCTCCGAGAATGTTAAATTACTAGAGAAATGAAAGATAATAGCGGCCCCTTCTTAACGGGGAAAGTTGGCTCGCGGTACATGGAGGGAAAAAAGTTTATATCCCAAAAGATTTTCAAATTCAACCCTCAGGGTGTTGGGAAGTTGCGAGTTTCGCGTTATTTATTCATGGGTTTTTGCAAAAGAGCGCTTGTATTCACTTCTTTTATTCGTAGATAATTCCTTATTACTTAAGCGGAGGTACTACGCTCTTAAAGATATAAAGCTATGTTGGGACCAAACTCCCGCGAACCAAGAAAGTGTAGAGAAAGTTTTTTATTTGTGATAAAGATGTGAATTATTTTAAATAATACAAATATAATCGGTTGAAATCGAACAATTTATTGTAAACTAATACAAACGCATTGTAGAATTTAGGATATATATTTATATTAATCGTACAATAACAAAACATTGACAATATAATAAAGCATTAACTAAGTTTACCAACATTTGATAAAGCCATAAAGATTGCAATTAAGTATTATGATCAAATTTTTGAACGCTTTTTAATTTAAATAGGTATTACCAAGATTATCGTTCAAAAATTTGATAGTTCGGTTTTATGTACACATGGACAATGTCGATTCAACTATAGTGAATGTCAATAGTACAGTATCAAAATATTAAAGCTATGTAAAACATGGCCATGACACAACAGTCTTATTTACTAAAACGATTTGATAATTTATATAAAAATTAGGTTCGTTATTTTAATAATATTAATAAAGGTTGATGATACTAGAAAATTATTTTTCTACCACGTACCTACCTATTTTTCTAATTAAGTGTCAGTACAATGCAATTACAATATCGCATTGACGACTGATAATAAGATTCAATTCAACGATAATGCTAGGGCTAGCACTGCCAGTGAAGACGATGGTATGGCAGATGCTTCGCGAGGGGTGGCGAAGGCGAGGGAAGACTGAGGAAGACTCTTGGATCTTGCTTTGAAAATTTTACACAATAATATTCGTACAAAAGCTACTTCAGTAGGTGAACCTAAACTCCAAATACAAAAGTACAAAACTGAGCTGAACAGCTGAGCTAAGTTCTAACAATTTTTTGTCATGAGTCATTCAAGTACGAGTTCATGTACCTATTTACATTAAGGAGTAATCACTTTTTAATATTCAACTAGTTTTTAAAAATAGACTTCAGAGCAAAGAGAAGCTATTCTGTTTTAGAAAAATACAGTGGTAACCCGTTAAGTGGTGCGAAAAGCTTTATCTATAAATACATGTATGTCTAGAGTACAAAAGCAGTCTCCAGAATAAATTCGGTAACGTACCTTAATGATAAATATTAGTTTAGAATTCAAGGTATGTAATCTACAAAGTTTATAATTTCATATCCATAAGTGATTACCGCATTAAAAGTCACTAATTTCTGGATCGGTATCTGCATATTTACAAGTAAAAGGGTTTCGTAGCCAAGAACAGAAGGATCGGTCGCTATGTTGCTTATACTTAGCTGTTGTGTGTTTTTTTGCGTGTGCTCGAGCAACTGCGGCCCGTCTCGTAGGGTATGAGTCTAAGGAAGACGCATCAGAATCTCTTGGCACTGAATCATATCCTGATTCAGCGCGTCTCGAAGTTGCAGCGGGACTGTGTTTCCCAGTCCTAGGCGTTGATTCATGACCGCTATCGTAACCATCAGGCTTGGATGCAGCTGCAACTCTTGCCATTACCTTGTCCCCTTTTTCACATTTTTCTAAACGTGGCTCAATAGTTACAACTGGGGGTGTAACTTCAAGATGTAAATTAGATTTTAAATCTTTAAAATTTGCTGATGGTGCTCCGCTTCCTGGAACTCGCCGTTCTTCGCGCAGGTTTGGATCAGAAGCTCCATCCGGATGCCTTAAAGATGCTATTCTGGCATCGGTTATGTCATTGCCTCTATACCTTTCGAATGGACCGTAACCATCGTTATGTGTTACGTCCATATCGTGATAACCACCACATTCGCCCACAGCACTTCCAGGTCGGGACATAGTTCGTTTACAACTATCACAAATTTTATCACTTGGTCTATAAGCAGGTTCACTATAAACAGAACCGTCACCATGATATTCTTCTGTGTCTCGAACATTTGAAAGAGATAACGATTGAAACTGAGGAACTACTCTTGAAAGGGGTATGTCATTGCTATCCAACAACCTTTGGGAACCATATAATTCAGTTAAGCCTAACAGGTCCTCTAGTCTTGAGGAAGGTAAATTTTCATGCGGGTTTATATCACCAAGCTCACAGTTAAAATTTTCAACGTAAAATCCTATGGTTTGTCTAAGATATGCTTCGTTTCTAATTTTTCGTTCAACTTCACTGTATAATGAAAGTGTATCGGTAAAAGTTGAAGCCACAGTTAAATTTTCTTGACTGAGAATCCTCAGTGGATGGTCTTCATCTTCTTGATCAACTTCTGGAAGTGGATTTTCAAATCCCATGCACAGAGCGATATCTTCTTCTGTAACTTGGAGACAACAATCTTGCATTTGAACAAGTTCTAAATGTTCGTCTATTTCAATTATTTCTAGGATCTCGTCCTCATCATTCATATGCATTTTAGACATGCCATGCATATCGATGTCTCTTCTGTGATTGGATACTAGTTCATCATCCATTCTCATTCTTTCTTTGTATTTATTATCTAAACTTTCCATGGATACTTCACGGCTACTCAAACTGCTAGGTTGGATAAGAGGTAAAGCGGGCGGTATTTCAGCTAATTCTTCACTGTCATCATCGTCGTCTACTTCATTTTTAGTCGATGATTTAGCACAACTAGATTTTTTAGGTGTCACGTTATGCTCAGATAAAGGTGGACCAACATTTTCTTCTTCAATTGCTATACTTCTGGAGGCAGATTTTAAGCCAGTTCGTATAGTAGATTCTTCCACACATCGTATGGCATCCTTTATAATTGGTTCCAATTTGTGAGAATCATGTTCTTCACTAACCTTTTGTCCGGAATCTTTGTGGCTAGGTTGTAATTTATGACTGGGTGAACTGTGACGTGATTTATTGATTTGTGAAGTTTGATTTTCCACCCATTTTCTTATCATATTCTTTTTATGATTATCCATATAACCATATCCAATAGCTTCTCCACCAAGAGCTCCAAGAACGCCCACTTGGAGAGGTATCTGGTTTGGTGGCATTTGTAGGCAATCAAGCGGTAAAGGTAGCTTTGGTTCCTGCATTGGTCCGTCTATCCATGTTTCTCGCTGTTTCCCTTGTGTCTCTTTAATTATGTGACGAACTTCAACAAGTTTGGATTTTGATATTCTTGGACCGTCAATCCATTGTTCGTCACTATTATTTTTTCCATCATCTGAGGGTTTTGAACATGCTTTCTTCATTGGAGTAGACTTTGAAGTTACTGAGTGAACTGGCGATGATTTAGGCGTATGATTAATCGAATGAAGTCCTGTTTTGAAAGGCGATGATTTAGGTGATGAATGTAATTTGTGAACCGGGCTTTTCTCTTCAACAACTTTTGATAATGACGATTTGTGTCGCTGCTCTACTGCAGATCCTCTTAAGGCTTTGCTAAGGACTCCTCTGTTGTCACCGGAATTAATATGTGGGATATAAACCGGAGGGTGTTCTCCATCAGTGGCATCATCCAGTGGGCCCACGTAAATAACAGTATCCGCTGATAGATCACTACTCGATGGATCTGGTTCACTGCTACTTGGTTTAGACGCATCTTCACCAGAACTACCGCCAGAGCCAGCGTTATTATTTGATGAATATTTCATTTTTCTTCTTCGCAGTCGATGTATTCTTGATGCCAATTGTAGTGTTGTTAATGTATCAGAATAGTTTTGAACAGTTGGTGATACATGTACAATCATTGCTGTATGACATGTCAGAGAACCTAAGCATTCTTTTAATACGTGTGTTAAATTGTGGTCTCTGTACGGCAAATGTCTTTGACCGTTAAATATTGCGAGTAATATATTCCCTAAGCCTGACAGAGGTATTCCACCGTTGGTTTTTCCTCTTTCCGAGTTTCCTAAGTCGATTAAGTGCAGGCGACTCCGGCCGCCAGCAACTGTGAACAAAAAATAACAATTACTTTTACATACGTACTTATTAAAATCAATCGGGTTCGATACCCGGCCGGGCAGAAATTGAAATGATGAATTTTAATTTCTGTTACGGGTCTGGGTGTTCTATGCATAATAAGTATGTATTTAAAAATATATAAGTAGTTTTCTGGCACCTATGCCAGCTTTGCTTACTTTGGGGCTAGACGGCGCTGTAAGCCGCTGTGTTTAATGGAATGTAATGCATTTTGAAATTTCTAATTAATTAGCTTACCTGCTCCTTTTCCTCCAACACTATACTGGTACACATGAAGAGTGAATAGCAGGTGACTATCTTTTCCCTCCTCCCTTGCTCCTCTTGTTGCCAACGCTGCGTCCAAGTAGAACGCTGCCTTCTCCGCACTGTGCACCCTCAGTTCTGATTGGTTTTGAAGGTGAGTGCCGAATAGTGGGTCATCTCTCAGATACACTCCAGGTGACTGCTCCGTGTCTGTGGAAGATGGATAGCTTGTAATTTATCTGTTACCTGCTCAAGGAAACACACAGTTCCGGTATCCATCGGTTGGGCTGCCTGCTCGAGAGGTTTGTTAATTGACTTCCAAAAAGGGCTTAGGTTATCAATTCGTTGCGTAGGTATATTTTTAATTTTTATGCAAGATTTTGACATGTATTTTTTTGTTTTTGCATAAATAATCTTGACTATACAGGCTGATATAATAAAGAAATAAATACTTTAATTAAAGCGCTACTGTCACCCATAACTTCTTAGGTTCATATATAACAAAAATAAGGAATGATAATGATGATTGTCACTCTGAGGACTAAGGTGATTTTACTCTGCCTGTAATGGCGCTGGGTACCTTATTATTACCAAATTGGAACACAACAAATTTCAATGCAAGTCCGAATGTCCGCGGACGGTTTGCAAAGCAAAATTCGATGCTCCGGTGTGAAGCACGTTTTGGTTTTACAAAGCACCTCAAGCTTTTTTTAACCCACACGGGCTCCTGGCAGGCAGACCCCCTGAGGATTTACCGACCACCACAGGAAAAATATATAAATCACCGCATGCGCTCCCCTCAAGTTGCAGATATCCTGGACGATGGTGGCCACTTTCAATCAAGTGGACCTACCGTCCGTGTGCCTCCCTAGGCAACAATAATAAGTATAATAACAATATAAAACAAAGCATACCATTCTGATACGGCGCCAACAGGTCCCTGATCTGGTTGGTGTTGGTGCACAGTTCCACCGCGGAGATCCTCACGGAGAACCTGGTGCCACACTTGTGACGCTGCTCAGCTATACCGCGGAACAGCCAGGAGACTGCGCACGGTATCGCGCCCAGGTTAGCCGTCGCGTCCGGTCGCCCCAGCATCGTATAGGATTTACCTGCGGGGTAGGTCGTACGTTGTATTGTGTAGAAGTAGCTACACTCAAAATTGAATTCTAACAATATCATTTATTTAAAAATATTATTTAGGAGTCTAACAAATTTCATATCAACGTCGAGTTTGAAATAAAAATGGGTACCTTCTTAGAAGACACAAGATTTTGAGTCAATACTACGAGTCAGCGTCGAATTTAAATCTGTTCTTCATTGTTTCTTTAATTGTGTAATTAATTCTAAATCCAGATATCCTTCACGTGCTAAAGAACTCGACAATAATTAAAACGAGGTTCAAATTATTCACCGAGTCGGATGAAGCCACAAAATAAGCGGGGATGTTGCACTAAGCCCGGTTTAGTGGAGATTTTACCCAAGTTTCGGAAGCAAAGACGTCAACAGAGACGGAGCTAGGAAGTAAACGTGTCTTTCATCAGATTTACTTTTTTATACCACTAAAGTAGTAAACAGCGCATGAGTAGTGTGAGCGGATGACCCATATATGACCTATGCAATTGCGTAGCCTATAAGACCTTCATGTAACTGTCCTAGTCTTTGCTATGTGGCAGTGAGTAAAACTGGCTGGCCCATATGCACTAACACGCGGCCTAAGTTCGATCAGTTTTTACAATTTTTACCAAATGTCAATAGAAGTTGTAGATAAAATAATTAACATAAAAAGCAAATTTGAATGTTAATTATAATAATTTTAAGTACCAGTTGCCAGTTTGAAGGAAATGAGATTAATTATATTGATTGAGTTTAGGTCATTGTAAAAGAAATTGTTATTTCTTTTACAGTTACTTTATAAAATTGTTTGTGTTTAATTTATAGCTGATAATGATCAGTCGTCTGGCAAAACGCCACTCCAGGTTAAAAGACAATAAAAAAATATTTAAGTTCCTGTATTCTTAAAAACATATCCGTATACCAGTTTGTTCTCAAAGGACCAAATAAAATATCACTTTTAAGATTTACTTAGAATTCGTTATTCAAAATTGAAAATTAGGTAGTTTTCCCCTAATATTAAATACCTAAAACAATTTCCTGAATCCAGCTCCTTTCAGAACTTCCATTCTCCTCGAGCTTTCCTTCAATTTGCATTTAAAACCTTAATCCCCTAGGTAGGGGTAAGGAAACGGGTAAGAAGTCGGTCGCTTGTGCATTATACGTATTATAACCAGCATAATGAAAATATAAACCGGTTTCGCCATTGTTTGTTCGAAGCATTATCTGGCTTGTAACATTATTGTTTAGATTGAGACGGCTTTGTATTGCGATCTTGTAATTAAATTCAATTTGTCTTATAAAGAAGAGCTTATTATTCGTGAGAAGAGGTACCTACAATCTTAAACAAATATTTTAGTTGGGCCGCGGTAGTTCTGGCTTGAAAACTGAATGCTGAAACTCCTGATCACAAACCTAAATCCAAAACTTGCGGCGGTCTATTCCAAGGATAGAAGCATAAGTAATACGCTGGCCATGCACATTGAAAGGCGCGATCCAAGTAATCCCAAGTTTTTCCCAGCTCCTCTGGTGCAAGCCCGACTATTTATCAGAAGACTATATAAAGTGGCGCAACTTTTCTCCCGAGTGACGGCGCGCCTCTCGAGGCGAATTTGCATCGAAATGGGGAACTCCAAGAACTCTTAATTGAAAGTTTGATAAACACGCTAGAGGTCCCGCAAGCAAATAGTGAATGCATTCTCGACGGCTGAGCAACCGCGACACTGTAGTTATTATGTGCGAAATCTTGACAGTTCTTGTCGCGAGTTCATTTTAATTACTTTTTGTGTGCAAGAGTCTCTTAACTTTACCCGTGAGCCTGCCCAGGAATATATGAGGTGCCGCTATATTGCAAAATGTTTTAGAACTCATTTCTTACAGCAACTACTTGTTGTTACAATACAGTATCTCCCTCTTGACACTCTTAGTAGACTAGGTTAGGCTTTACTATAGCTAGGTAACTACACCGTCACCTACAAGTTAGGAAACTTTGTTCGCCTTGGGTTCGTCATGCACTGACTTCTAATCAAAAACAAGCTCGCGTGACATGGTGCAAGGAAATAATTGTAAACTTCGAAAATGCAGGAGGACGGATTATATTTAAAATTTCTTATTTATAATGTCCGTGAGCGAAGGGTTGTCAAGTGGCTATGACGGGTTTTTGTATTTTTCTATCGTACAACTGAACTTCGCAGCCTACTGACCTTTAAAATTGTATTATTAGAGGTCAGAGCCCCAGCCACGTGCGGTTTCGCTGTCGTCGCGTCGGTGCGCATTAACGATATTTTATCACGTAGCTTCGTTGCAGTGCCGCCCAGTACTATCGTATCTACAAATTAGCATGAATTCAACGTACCAAGTCCCGCGTGTCCAAAGCAGAAGAGGCAACCGTCCGTGCCGTTAATGACGGCGTGGATGACGTCAGTGAGCGCGCTCGAACAGATCTCCGTCTGGAACAAGATTGTTAATTATTACACTCCATATCTCCTTGTGGGAAACTATTGTGAATTAAATAAAGACAGTTTGTGAAGGATTCAACACAGAAACATTTTCATTCACGACTTAATTAATCTGTAAAACCGGGCGAAATGGGACGTGTCAACTGAAAAAAAGTGAACCCTCAGGCACCAGAAGTACCAGGAGAGCAAAGGTGTGCGAGAGGCGTTGAATTATTTAGGCAAATCCGGCACTTAGAGCGTGTTTACGTGGCGGAGGGCTTGGTGGGTGTTTTCTTTCCGCGCTGGAGGGAGCCCAGATAATTAAAAGGACTTAAGGTGCCCGAACTGAGATTATACGGCTTTAGGGGCGCTCCGTTTTAAGGGAAATTCTGGACTGCTACGAATTTATGGTATGAATCACAGAATCACATATAGCATGTAGATATTGAAACAACTATTTTTGGTAAAAGAGAAAGGACCACATTAGAACGGAGGTTTACCTCTAGAACTAACAGTTTATTTAGTAGTTCTTATACAATGTGTTCAAGGTACAAGAGAAATAGATTGCAAAATCTCCCCCTTAAAAATGAACAAGATATTTCCATCTAACTGTAAACTGGCAAGGCGAAAGGCAAAAGTCCCCCGTCTCCCAGAAATCATGTCGACCCTACGTCAGGGATTCGTTCGCTCGGGAAATATTGAAATTGTTGTGAATGAAAATTTTAATGACCTCTCGGGTCGCTAATTGAAAATGCTTAGATCCTCCCAAATAGAGATTCGCAGGGGCTGGAGGACGGACGCAGTTAATCAATTACGAAAAGTTGCGTAATTTTTTAATTTGTCCGTCTAATTCGTTAAATGAGAAATGAGAGAATTTGTTGGTGTTACAATTTTATTAATCTTCGTGGGAAGAGGTGGCTTTTTAGGGCGTTACGATTTGTTTGTCGTGCGATGATTTTAATTTGGAATTAAAGAAGTGCAATTGTCGGTCTATGTAGAATCAAGTTGAAGAAATACCCTGTTTGGAGTCTGGATGAAGTAGCAGACAAATAAGCTACTAAAGAGCGTGTAGGCACTTAAACTTAACTTCTTGGAACTTGGCTACCTCGGACAACGTTTTCTTGAATTATGATCGGAAGCAGTGCGGAAGCGCTCCTACCCTGATGTGACTATCGTATGAAACAGACCCTCTATCAGTGCCGGAAATGCTTAAAGCTCCTGTCAGAGAGTATGGACGTACGAATAATACTTAGGTAGGCATATTATGGTGACTCGGCGTATTCAGAGGCAATGAACGTGACATTTCGACTTAGGCTTCGAATTTAAGTGAGGCCCGGAATTGAAAACAAGACCATTATGTATGAAATGCCGCTGCATAATATGACCAGTGCACCCAAAGAGGATTACGAGAATTAAATAGGATTACTCTACGTAACAAACATTTAGGATTTAAAGTGGGATTTGCATATGTAGTGCGCAAATTTCCGACATGTAGGTAAAATCGACTGCACTAAAACTTTGTGTAATGTCCGTTAAAGCTTAAACAGATTGGAGGATAAAATTTTATTTATTGTTCATTCGGATTCATTTAAGTTACAAATCCCATCTGTATTTATTTTTCTGGTTTTATGCTTATGGCACAGTGTACTTACTTAAAATGCACTTGTAGTTGAGACTCCTTTATTAAGTGGACGGTTCACAGGTATAGTTGTTTAACACAGGTACCCATTTTAAATACTCTAGCTAGTCCAGGTCTAGCCATGGTCGACGGAGGAACCAGCTGGTTATGGATGATACCCGTGTATATTATTAATAAGGAACGACTGTGCCGTCACTGCAATCTACTGTGTACTCTATCAGTCAATTCCATTTAACCTTGATCAGGTTGATGAGGACTTCGTAAAATAAGCCTCTTAACAAGAATTTTAGGGTCACAGGTGGCTGCCACGAGCTCTCGCCATGTTGCCCAAGCCTGAATTGACACCACCTACCTAATAATAGGTATACGACACCACAATACCGACACTAATCCAGGTATCCCGAATTCGGTTGCATTAGAGCTGATCTATTCTACATACATTTGGCAGCCCACCTCCACCCTATAGCCACAGAGCTGCACCTACTAGATCGAGAGGATTACATACAAATTAATGGCTCAGCTGAATTCGCCGCACTCGCCGCTCTAATTTATGTTGTACCAAGTGGTATCGCGGCTTTACGTTGTTTCTGTATTTGAATATTTCGTTTTGCGGCGTCGCCAGTGTTGCCACCACCGGTGTTGCACTTATTATATGACTTTTTAGGAGGAAAGGGCCACTGTTGGACTTGAGCCTTCTACGTGTTAGTGGAGTGTAGTGTGGTTGGCGGTTTGGAGATCGCAATGTTGACAATAGCCATCAGAACTACTTTAATGAATATTATTTTTATGTTATACGGTAGATAAACAGACAAGCGGGCCACCTGATGGAAAAAGGCCACCACTGCCTATGGACATCAGTGACACCAGACGGCTACCAATGCTGCAATGGCTTAGCGCTATTAAATTGAAACGGATAGTAACAAAGACTCAACACCAGGTGGGTGATTTCCTCTACAGGAAAAGCATTAAGATTCACTAAACCTTACAAACTAGCTGCTCCTAGAGCAAATAAATGTGCTACGAAGCGTCGCTGGAATATTTTAAAATCCACGTATGTGATCTTAACAATTTAAACATGGAATTCGCAAGCTGGGACCTGGGACATTTTTGGTGCATAAAATTGAGCGCAGCGCGCCGGCCGCCGGCATTTTTCTGGGCTTTCAGCGCAAACTTCACGATCGGTAAATGATCCCACTTTTGCTGTGAGACACACAAATTTCATAGTGAGTGAATTCTATAGTTTTACTACAATACTTAGGTCTGTGTAAAATTGCATGTTTCATTAACAAATCCAATTTCACTTGTAGGTACCTATGAGCTCTCACAATTAATGGGCGCAATAGTTAAGGATAATGAGGGCAATAGGAATACGCCAAAATAACTACGCGTCACGTACCACCAGCGACCAGCCCGTAACAGTCCACTACTGGACTTGAGCCTCCTCTACACTATTGGAGAGGTTTGCCATAACCTCCATTCCACGCTTGTAGGTGGATTCGAGATCACAGTGATAAAAACACAACGGAAAACACTGCGGCCCATTTACTGGCCTGAACCTACCTTAGACACCAAACGGTTAAAATAACATACACTACCCAACCTGCCCCGGCTTAGCATGGGTGTTCTCGGGTCTTCTCTATTATGATATGCACGTATTGTAGGCATCTACATACATACAATGTATGCATAACATGCATACATGCATGAAGCTAGCGAATTCCATGTTTAAATTGCAATAGATAAACCTTCCGGAAGAAATTATCTAAATGATAGTGAAAACCACAACAAAATTCACCTTCAATTTATCATCCAACGGAGTTCCATCAATACACAAAGTATTACTTAACTGCATCAACATTCGTTGCGTGTTTTATGAGGATTGGGTATATTCAGACAGACATACTTTTTGAGTAATGTTGACGATACATAAATAGCGCACAGAGTGAAATGGCGCTAGCTCTAAACTCACCTGTGAGTCATCTTGCGAGAATATGGCGTCGAAGGCGAACATCTTCGGTGCCGCCACGCCCACCTTCCGGTCTTCGGGCGCTGCGGCGGCCGCTGGTGCGTTCTCGCACAGGCTGACTTGCTTCTTGCGTTTGTCCAGCGCGAAGGACTGGGTGCCCGACGTGAAGGGGCCCTCGCCGGACGCTCCGACCCTCAGCATCACTTTCACCTATCGACAATGAATAATAAGAATAAGACTAAGAAATATTAATTTACACAAACAGAATGGGTGGAGCTTCAACCTTTGGTTTAACCATCGTAATGCGTACGAACAATGGAACACGTTGGTTGCGAGTGTGTTCCGTGCTATAATCTGGACGACTTCAAGGCTACAGTGAATAGGCTGTTCCTAGACAGGCACGTCTATCATCGGCTCTAAATTTTCCATTCGTACTTATTCCTACCTATCTTGTACTATTTGTATGGCATGGCTGGAGCACAAGGACTTACAAGGTCTAATAAATCAAACACATAGAAATCCTTTAGGCATGTATAATTAGAATTACCTAGTTATAAGGATATGTACGAATAACACTGCTGCTTTCGGTGGAGTTAGAAGTGCAAACGTTAAACTTAAATTAATGATTTAGCACTTCACGAAACTTTGACGTGAACTGGGGTCTTTTGACGGAAGCTTGACAACTGGGTTAAACATGCTGTATGTATAGTTTTAATATTCTGTGGTTCTGTTTCACATTAGTTTTATACGTAGTATAAGCTCTGAAACAATAAGTCTCATCAAAAGCCTAGTCAAAATCAGAAGATAACATTATCAAAAACACAATGTATGCTCCTATTCATATCGTTCATTGAAGAAACTTTACTAACTTCCAAATCTAAAAAACTAAACGACGCGCAGTGTGGAAACCATATTTTTATTAAAACCTTGAACGCTGCAAGATCTGCTCGTGTAACTTGTTAAATAACACAGAACTTATAAACGATGGCGTCCTATCAAGGAAAAACGTTACATCATTTTTCGCGCAGTGTGTGTCTTGTGTCTTTTTGACATTCACGTAACAACAATTCATCGTCCGGTTTTCGGTAACCCGAAAAACAATTTACACAGCATCTAATTACGAACTAAAACTAATTTACCACTTAAACTGATCTCACGTAGTTTACATTCCGGGCGTCTCCCGTGTAGAGACATGTCCCGACATGTCCCGCAAATCAGTGAGGGAATTAGTTTATAATTAATTACGAGGTTCAAAGGTACGCTTACATGACGTCGCTCGGCTTCCTTGTGTTCGATACGGCCTCTTTATCTGCTTGTGGAACTATTTCCGGGGTATTTCCTCAAACCTACGGTTGTGGAATGTCTTCTTTGGTGGAGGTTGCGGATTTATGTTGTGGTACACGATTGCTTTGTAGAGTCGCTTGGTGATGTATGCTATTTAAGCCCTAATTATTATTTCCTGTCGAGCTTATTATTTGCTGCCGAGAGAAAGAAGACATGTATTCGAGATGTGGTACTGGGACGCATGCTGCGTATTCCTTGAGCGGCCAAACGATTTAATACATATATTTTCGAATAACTGATGATAAAGACAAGACTATCGACGATATGCTACCAAAGAATGCTCAACTACTTTGGCCATCTGGTGCGCAGAGAGTCGGATAACCTGTAGGAGTTGGTCATAGTTGGCAAAGTAGAGAGATGGTTGGAAGGCCATGACATCGAGTTGTTCGGGGGTTCGAGCCAATAACCTTTTTCTGAGTCATGTAGGTACATTAGTTGAACTCTGACCGATGTGGGAAACTAACTTACGGTAAGTGAAAACATCGTGAGCAAACCTGTACCTACATTCCGACTACAGAATGTGTAGCCATGGTCACAGATTTTGGCAGTCGCTCCAGTGTAATTACCTGATCTGCCAAATCCTGGTTCATGGTCAAAGCGGACCCCGGGTACTTGCGCGCGAGGGCTCAACAGGGATATTGACTCTTACATGATTAGGTAGTATAGTAGTTGTGTTTTTAAATACAAGTATTTAATTTAATGTAGCCCCGAGAACGCGGTATGATTATCAACTACCCAAATGTGTGTAGAAATTACAAGCATGAAATATTCGATTAGGGAAACGATTCGCAATTCCATAGCTGTTGTTAATTAAATCGACTAATCAGTGTATTGTGTGTAGTTCATGTCGCTAATTCTCTAACGCACGATATCTGTGGCTGTATGGGATTACGTGCTTTGCCTTGTTAATTACAAATGTTCTAATTAATACATTGGGCTATAGATAAATCGAGTTATTCAATAAGGTGTTAATTAAGCTATTACATACATACACACTTATCCTATAGGGGTAGTTAGAGACTATCAAGTAATTAAAGTCGATCAGCTCACGATAATACTCTGAGGCCACCGTTTACTCGATCTGGCTATTTTAAAGAGTCCTTCACTGTGAAAGCTACCGTCTTGTGGAATCAGTTACCCAAAGAGATTCGTCACTCCAAGTCACTCAACTCTTTAAGGCAAAGTTGCGCACGCATCTACTCTCGGCTGGCATATGAATTTTGATGTCCTTAATTGGCAATTTTTTATTTTATTTAGTTTATGTAGGTGTATTGTCTATATATATTTTAGTTTTGTTATATGTGTATTTTCGCATGTAAGTGTATATTTCTACTTTCCATATCCATCCATCTTTATAAGTCCATGTTGTTGACTTGCTTGTGTATCAAGCGGTTCATTACACAAAGGTTGCCTGGTAAAGATCGCTTACAGCGATAAGGCCGCCTTTGCCCACATCTAGTTATGGTTTTTTGTCGGAACTTTTTAATGTAATTATTCTTGTGTGAGCAATAAAGAATTTATCTATCTATCTATCTATCTAAAGTATTGTGGCCATTATTCCTGCCTCTTGGTAATATCTAATTTTGTCGGTAAAGCCAAGTATAAATATTAGTAAATGTCCATGTAAAATAGTTGTGGAAACTAAATTATTTATTATACCAACAGGTACTTTTTGTTATAATACTTAGTGACAAACGAGCAGACAGCCTACGTATGGTAAGCGGTACACAAAATAAAATGAATCTGGTGGTAACCTGGTTCAGCGGTCTTTCTGAATAACTCATGGACATATATTTTTAAATTGTGTGACGACTCGTTAGAAGTTTTGTGTAACAATTTGTTCCCCGTACATAACTTAGCCTTATTACCAGCACTGGTAGGGGATAAATTATTCCATTTACAAAACTAGTAATGTGGAATGAATGTATGTTCCACTTACACATCCAAAACATCCTACAAAACTATCTCGACACATCACAAATTTCCAATAAGTATTCAGCTCTCTATAAAAAACATCAGTGTATAAAACGAAGGATAATTACAAGGAGCAGTATACCCTACAGCGAAGGTATGTACAGCAGCACGGAGGTTTAGCGACACATGGTCGTAACAACCTTTGCGGGGGGCGACACACGACTTTTAATGCACGCGCCATAAATCCGCCCTAGGCCATAAATACGCGATATTGTATTACCGACCCACCCATTTACACTTTGCAACCTCGCTTTGTTTAACGTGACACCTCCCCTGAACACTTTTTCTTTCCTATTTTTTTCTTACATAAAAACACTGATTTTATAAGCCTTAAAACTTTTCCGTCGTATATTTCGTTAGATTTACGAGAAAACAGAAGCGTAGGGTTGCCGAGTTGCAGCAGTTGCTGTTTTGTTGTTGCGGGATTGGGAACTTGAGATATCATGAAAATTGTTTTCCTACAAACCAAAAATGTTTTAAATGGATTGCAATGATTTTGAATATATGTATTCCACGTAGGTACCTACTACATTTTTATACATATGAAAATAAAGATAGGAATAGTTGACTGATTCATATTGTAATTTTATTCCAATGACATTTGTACGGTACTTTTACGTACCTAAAATGTCTACGCGATATAAGTGTAAGAAACCCCGGAAAGACGTCGGCTTGGCCCTACAAGTTTATGAATAAAGGTTCGATAAATCGGTGAAAACCGCGTTGTCGTTCAGCGAGCAACGCAGCCAACAAATTCGCCGGGCGCCGCGACGGCATAAAGGAATATTTTACGGCGAACGGCGGGCCCTTCCTGATTGATTGGACAAATCACAAACAAGCCCGCCCGAACGAGATAAGCTACACTTGTTTACATTTTAAAGTATGGACGTATAACCTAAAAAGGCACGTTGGAACTTAGCACCCGGAATAAATTGTTGCCTATTTCAACAATTTTAAACAAAAAATAACAACACACACGTTTCAACCGAAATATTGTTTACCAAACTTCTGCCCCAAAATTTATGTGCTCCCCGAACAAATCCGAGGGCATTCAAACGAGCAACTTCCCGCCCTCACAGATAAAGGCGTCGAACTGTGTTCATTATCATCTGTTCATACCGGTTTAATTTTATGCATGAACGCCGCACTGTCACGATCGTCGCACCTCGGGTCCCGAAATTTGGCCAAATCTAAATTTTGCCGGGAAAATTTTGTCGATGAGACGACGAATTTTCGCCATAATGCCCGCGACTGCGACGGGGCGCGACCGCGGTACCGGAGTTACGAGTGCTCACGGCCCCCTCACTCGTGCCGCGACGCGGTCACGCCAGCCTCCAACCCGTCGTTATGTATCGGAAGCCAGCGAGTTATTCTGATTGTTCCATATTCATATGATAATACAACGTGGTTCGGAATTCAGCGGGGAATCGAGCGCGCCATAATTTTAAACTTCCAGAGTTCCAGCCAACTATAATTTTAATGGAATTTCGGAACGGTTATTGTGTTGCCTTTGAACGAGGCGCGGTTAATTATTATCCACTAACCATATCAGTTTACGAGGAACAAACGTATTGACACACTTTGGCATGCCTTTGTTCTTTGCAAGTTTAATAGTCGGCGTGTATTTTGGGATTGTGACCTAGTTACTTGTGCCTTTGAAACACAGCTTGTCAAAGCTGGCACGAAGATTGGAGATATACATCAACATCTGCCTGTTGACTACCTAGCTAATTAATTACATGCGAAACTTTTACAATCCCCTATAATTCAATCGCAAGCCAAATCCGCCGTAAGATTTCGTAACAAGATAACGCGAATCCGCATCACGGCTTCAAATGAGTTTCGCCTCGCTATGTTTACGACTGACGAAAAAAGAAATGTCTCCTCGGACGAGTCTCATTTCGCTTGTTGACAACAAGATTTGTTTTTTGTCTTCTTCCTTCCTTCGGTCCCTTACGGGCTGTTTGTCATTCGCTGCCGGAATAATGGCTCGTCTTGCGTTGCATAATGGAATATACCTGGTGTGTTTTTGACAAATTATGTCGGCGAAACAAAGTTCCCGCAGTGTTAAGCCGCTGTTAAACATCGTAATCCCGGCAACGCGCCGTTGCTAGCGCCCAAGTAATCTGCTGCTACTGCTTCCATTTAATATTGCCGCTGCAATTTAAGCGAAACTGCTTTTTATAGCTTACGACTAAAAATAAAATAATAATCATCTAGGCGTTAAAGTCCCAGTTGTGGTCTCGCGTATGAGGGCCCGGGGTCCGTCTTATCCATGATACAGGATTTGGCAGATCAGATAATTACAGTGGAGCGACTGCCATCTGACCTCAATGACTCTGCTACCTGGTGAACCTGTCCAGATTGAAGCATGGTTCCACATTCAATCGCCTGAATGTGCAGGTTTCATCACGATGTTTTCCCTCACCGTAAGAGCATTAGTTAGCATTAACATAACATACACTGAGTACATAACTCAGAAAAGTTATTGGTACATGGCCGCAGTGGGCTTTGAACCCGGTACCTCTCACGTACGAGTCGGATACCTTAACCACTCGGCCACCGACGCTCTTACGACTATTTTACTCTTAAATGATAATATAGAAAGGACTTTTTCAGACATTTGGGTAGCGGGCCTGACTAATAAGCGAGAGGTACCGAGTTTGATCACCAGTGCCGCCATCTACCAATGACTTTTCCTGATGTATAACATTAGACCACTAACCGAGGCTTTTACAGTGAGGAAATACCTCGTGAGGTAACCTGCACATTCACGCGACTTAATGAATAACCTTGATCCAATCAGGTCAGATTCCAGTTACGATGGCAGGCGTTCTACTGTAATTATCTGATATGCCAAATCCTGGATCATGGTCAAGGCGACCCCGAACCTTCACGTGCTTGAGCATAGCCGAGATATTGACACCAAGATGATTTTTTTCAGAGATTTACGCATGGGTGGACCACCAGATTCACCGTCTCTACAATCCACAATCATTACAAGTTGAAGGTACACTGCAAGTAAACTACGATTATAGGCAAGCAATCTAAATGGGCCTGTAAAGGCAAATCTCAACTACATTATGTATTAAAACCCGGAACGGGTATGTTCCGGGTTAAAATGTGAAATTTCAACTATATTTAAGAAATCATGTCGCTAATTGTAGAAATAAGAATTTTCAATTTGAATTTTATTTATTTAAATAATATCAGAGGTAAATACAACAATCCGTTTATGGCTGAACACCAGAACAGCTAGTAAGCACTGAACGAACATCCAATACCATTTACGAATCAGACATTTACATTTATAATATCGAAATTCTTGGCAAGGACATCTGTTAGCTTAAAAAGGTATTAAAAATCAATTTAGGAGATGGCGTTAGAGTACAGACAGACTGTGCGTGCGCGTCGTAGATATCTCGCGCCGTGCGTCACTCAGGCTTTGCGGATTTACTCGTCCGCGCGTCTGCACGGATCAGTGACGCGAACACACGCCGTTCGAGTTCGAGCTATAGAACTGTTTTCCACACCGTCAGATAGTCAGATTGGCGGGCAAACGTTTTTAGCCTAGATGGAGAAAGAGCTGAGAAATTAATTTGATATAAAAAGCTTTCTAGGTGTTAATAAATACTTGTTTTGTAGGTTTTATAATTGGGAGGAAAATAGTTTTTAAAGCAGGGATCTAATAAGTGTACTTACCTGAAGAGGAAAAGAAATATTATCAATCACGTGACGTCTCCGTGATAATTTTCCTTTAGCACCTACCTACCAATAACGGTGGATCAGGTGATAAACACGTTGTCTCGTCATCTAAATTGCAGTTCCCGGATTGGTTTTACAATGTCCCAGCAGTGCTTAGTATCACTGACGTGGTGTCGCTATCAATAATTCAGTCGGTGGGGCCATAAAGCCAGCGGCAGACGGCGGCCGGCCGGCGGCTTACGGGCTCTGGACGGCTCAACGAATCAAACGCTCCATTGCACACCGAGTAATCCGCCCTAATTGAAGTTGAAAAGCATTTTTGACAGTTCATTTCTGTCCGTGAGCGACCGACGGGTGGCTGTGCTTAAATTTCTGTCCCATCTAACAAATGACGAAATAGCGAAAGCTGTGTAGGTAGGTGTGTATGTGCTTACAACGATGTCGTATGGTGAAACATAAATTTGGGAGTACGTACATGACGTATGAAAAGGTTAAGGAAGAAGCGAGAGAGATCTATCAGGACTGTAGCAAGTGTAATGACAATAAAAATGCACGTTACTTATACCGTATCATATGAAATCCGCCAAACATTATTCCTACTCAAATCAAATCCCATGATATGAGAGAACAAAAATAATTGTTTGCATTTCATATTTTTCACCTGCTTCCTCGTTTCCGGCGTCTCCCCTTCTCGAGCGTACGCGGAGACAAACGCACTCCCTCAGCCAATGTTTGGTTTAAATCTGGTATCGCTCCCCTCCTGATAATTTTCACCTGGGCCCGCCCCCCTCCACCGCGGGGCGCCCCGAATTTATACCCTTCTAGATAGCATCTTCATCGCAAGAATTCGGGGCAACGTTTAGACAGAGATCTATTGAAGTGGAAGGGGCATTTGAATATATATTTTTTGTGGGCTTTATATGTTAATGGTTTGCTGATGTAAGTTTTTACAGAAAAATTGAACCTTTTCAAGTGCTGCCAGGGACGTAAACTATTTTCTCCCTCATCTATCTGTCATAGCGCATTATAGAATATGGACTTTATGTCGTGGACGCAAGGAAATGATGACACCTGTCAAATGGCCTTCTAAGATCTCGAATAGTTTGTGCGGTCCAAACGAAAGCGCTTCCATTTCTTCTATGCGACATCCGACAAGTATCGGGGGTTGAACGAGTGTCGCTTACAATATTACGATGTTAACCACTCGGGAAGATTTGCATAATTCATACTGGCAACACCGACACCGAGGGGAGAACGTATGCTTTGATTTAATATCAAACGTTAATTGGCCCCTTAAGAGTGGTGGCTTTGGGCGGTTAGTTTATTGCCTCTTCAAGATTATCTTGGTCGCCTCGCGGCTACCGGGCTTTATTAGAACAGGTGAGCGTTTAATGATCGCTTCGACGTGGGTATGACCGGCTTGTTACGCTGTACGTATGTCGTCAGTTATAAATATTTTTGTCGTGTCAGAGCTTTTTTTTTAGCCCTATACAAACCTGTAAAGCCTGATTCTATCCTAGATTGGAATTGGAAAATTCTTTTCTTTTATTATAATCGTAATAACTTTTTATTCATTAGCGTTAGTAGATAATATGTATACCAATTATATGCCAATCCTTCTGTTTTTTTCTAGCCAGCCACGACCAGGTTGGGCCTGATAGCATCTGGCAATCTGCGCGGTGCAGTAGTCTGGATTTCAGCATTTTCTAACCAGGGGTAGCTTTCATGATTAACACCGACAATCTATCCTTGCTAATCGACTTGTCATTTTTATTAGTATTTATGGAAGACCATCTCAACACTACACTTAACAATTTTAACCCGAACAGCAAGTAAACTAAAGCGTTAGTTATGGACCCTTATCTAACAAAATAACATCTAAGTCAATCCCAACTTAAGAAACTTACATTTACATTTAAGAAAAAAAACAGGAAAATAGTTTAAAAAAGCTATTATTTATGGACCTTATCTAACAAAATAACATCTAATATAACTACTCCATCGAAATAAGTACTCAAACAGAAGTTTCCAGAGTTACCATACCTATCAGCATTAGTATATGCATTATACAACTTTACATCTCTAACCTATATGCGTCATCATAAACGCGCTCATAGTCGTAACAAAGCGAGTCCCACGCAGAGACAAGGGGGGCGTGGTAATATTTCATATGTAACCGCTCGCTGTAACAACGCGGTAGGCCCCCGCGGGCTGTATCCTTTTGGGCCAACGGAAACTAAAAACAGTGTAGCAGTAGCCATTGTATCTCTGTTTTGTCAGCTGAAATAGGGCAGTCGTGCTCTATAAATTGAATGGATAACTGTACACTAGCGTACATTTGTTTTCATACATTAAACTGAAACCAGCCTTTGCTTTCGATTTATTTTCAAAAATAAAACTATACCCCAAATAGGGTCTTGCCAAATTTTATACAAATTTATTTAGTGGTAGACATGAAACATTTTTTGCATTTGTATTACCTAAGATAGGTACGAATATAATAAATTATAATGAAGTAAGTAAGGTTGTTACGGGGTCGGCAGCATGTGAGTGATACCCCTGATATCGTAAATGTCCATAGGCTGCGGTAACTGCTTACCATCAGGAAGGCCGTAAGCTTGTTTGCCACCTAAATATACAGTACCAGTAAAATGCTTGGACAAATTCACACAGCGCCATCTAGCCCCAAAGTAAGCTAAGCTTGTGTTAGGGGTGTAACTGATAAACTACTTATATACTTTTTTTAAAAACATTCTACACCCATACCCGTAACAGAAACCAAAATTCATTATTTCAAATTCTGCTCGTCCGGGAATCGAACCCGGGACCTTAGCGTCGCGACCGGCATGTTAACCAACTGAACCACAAAGGTCGTCAAAATGCACCACTAATGGTTTCATTCATCCCCTGACAACTTAAGTTTAAAATAAAAGTGCCCTATCTAAAACTGTACAGAAGAAAACGACCAGTAGCAAAATAGCCTTAAACGCAAATGGGACGAGAAAAATAATTATCCCCACAATTCAGCTGAACGAAATTTCAAAGAGAACTGCAGGGCGAGAAAGGAGGTAAAGAACCATAAAAAAGATTTTATTAAAACAATTTCTGAAAGGGTTGAACTCAATTACCATTTCGTCGACTCGCTGACGCAAACAGCTCGAGACAAGGGCGCTCAAACTGTCGATCAGTCAGGCGGATCAGATGGGTGTCAACAACTCGACACGGTGTTCGGTTTAGTTTTATGTTATGATGTTTATTCAAAATATACAGACTTACCTAACTTCAACGTGGCGATGCCTGCGAACGTAGCACCTTGTCCCCAGGCTTGTCAGAGGCGGACTATTTATTGACTGATGTAAAATATGTGTATACATTTTTTAGTTTAGGTTTAAGTTGTTTATTCTAATCTTTAAGTAGGTCCCTAGCCTATTTATATTGTACTAGCCGTTCCCAGCGGCTTTCACCCGCTTTCACCGTTCGAATCTCTGTAAACATTCCACGATTCCACGGGACTCTATTATTGTCCCGGGATGAAAAGTAGCTTATGTCACTCGGGAATAATATGGCTTCCTATTAGTGAAATAATTTTTAAAATCAGTCTGATAGTTTTTGAGTTTATTCATTACAAACAAAAATATAAATATTTTCTTTTTATGATATTAGTAGCGTCTGTCTGTTTTTCTTAGTATGTATAGATAATGTCAAGGACCGGCCTAAGACTGTAAGTATACTATATAGTGTAAAAGGCCGTGTCCAATTTGATACTATCAAATTAAATATAAATATATATTTTCATAGATTAATGCAATTTACATTTTGTTATTGCCATGTTCACAAAATCCATGTTACATACGCCACCTACATAACGCCGTACGGTGACATTTGTATAATTAACTGTATGCAATGATAAAATATATAAAAAAAGGATATACACCACTCAGAAGAGAATTTGAATTACCCACCTAATACGCGTAAGATTGGGCATCTCTGGCCCAAAGTAATCGTAGTGAATTAAATCACAGTGAAATACACAATCTCGGTGTAATGTCGCCGCTTGAACCGTTGCAAGGAAATTGATAGTGGTCGGGGCAGTAAATTTTGAAAGGGTGCCGGAAACATTCGCCTTAGTTTAGGCTTTGGCCGGTCTCGTTTTTGTTTATTTTAAGTGGAGATAAGCCACGTTTTTCAGGTCCGCCTACCTATTTAAGTGTCGCTGGTACTCGTATGCGCTTGTTTACGTATCCGATTTTACCCAAGGACGTGTGTGGCGCAAGTATAGGTAGGTATTCTTAAATAATAAATAAATATGCTTGGACAAATTCGTACTGCGCCATATAGCCTCAAAGTAAGCAAAGCTTTGTATTAAATAATTGATATACTACTTACTCGTATATACATTTTTTAAATACCTTTTTATTATACACAGAACACCCAGATCCCTAACAGAAATTAAAATTCATCATTTTAATTTTTGCTCGGCCGGGACTCAAGCCGGGACCTCTGCGTGGCGTCCGGCATGTGAATCAACTGCACTACGCACGTGGTCAAATTTTGGTTTTCACGTCTTATAACATAATTAATATAGTTTTTCACTTTTAGTAGTATTTAAAACGGTGTACTCAGGAGGCTAAGCTCTAGTGGTTGCAATATCAGACACTTTGAGCACATAGACAACAAAGTAGAGGTATTCATTGCATTAAATGCGCTTAGCATGAGAAGCGTTGTATAAAAATGCTACCTGTTTCCATTTCTCTTAGTGCTCAAGCGAAAGAGACCGCAAATGGTCACATAAAGCCTGGAAAATAAAAACGGCACTTCTGTTAAATTATACCTGCGACCTCGCCACGACCGTAAACCTAGGCGTTTAGGTACCGCCTCTCTTTTTGCTAAGACCTAGAATTGTATCCAGGTGGGTACACTTCATCACTGTCAAGCGTATATTTTGAGTGTTATAGATTCTTATACTTGATAGGTTTTATTTATTGTGAAATAATGAACGTTTTGCGTGCCATTTCGCTATCTACAAAATAAAAAATACGAATCGAATGAGTAGCAGGCTAAAGAAAAATGGTCTCTGATTACGTTAAAGTGTGAAATAAATTTTGATGGATAATTACCATACTGCATTAGTTCACCTTTTAGCCTCATCATTTCATAATTTATTCTTAGCAAAACTATTTAGACCTTAAGTTACTTCGTAAAAAACAGAAACTTCTTTCATTAAAGAATAACATAACCTATCCGACAGTTGTCGGAAAACACCCGACGTCTATTCCAAAGAGTCGAATACAAAGTCAACTCAAATATTTTTCCAAAATATTGATACAATTTTAATGAAACGAGGCTAAGAGCCACCTAGATTAAACAGGTTTAAAAAAAGAAAATAGTATCGAAATCTGCCCCTCCGTTCGGAAGCTACGATGCCACAGACGGACCCACAGATACATACTTCAAACGTATACATTACCATCCCCCTTTTTTCATCGGGGTTTAAAAAGGTATCTTTCTATCTTCAATACTTTTTCTTCAGTAGTTACTTGGGGAATGTTTAAATATGTTTATAAATAAAAAGCTGGATTGTTGGTAAACTGATCACTAAATTGGACAGTCAACGATACTGGCTCCGATATGCTACTGTTTCTAATAATCTGTTGAAGCCTATCATGCTCTACGATTCACTGCAATATAAATCAAGAGCATACCATATTCAACGAAGAACTTTCGTAATGTGTATCAGAAAGTTGTTTGAGGAACTCCTACGGTTCGGTATCGGCAGGTCGCCGTCGACAAGTCCGCATCAGTGCGTCCGCCAGCGACGACGTCCCGGGACATGCCTAACTTTCAATCCACCTGCGTCTTAAAAGCAAAATCTGATTTAAAGCGGAGTCGGCAGTCGTTAAAACTGCAAGTGTCGGGACCGGCCAAGTTGTAAATTTAAATCACTAAGTCTAGCCAGTTGGCGGAAGTTTGAGGGAAGTTACTGCAAATTGGATTACTGTGGCGTACCGGGGGCCACTTTGACACGTTGTATTGGGAACTAGGTTTCAGAAGTTCCACACAATATTTAATGCATACGCGACTGTTATTCGCGGGGGACGGCCAAGTCTCACAAATGAAAGTTTAATGCGGCACTACACTTGCGTCTTTGAAGTCTACGGTAGTGTCATATCCTATCATCATCGTCGTAGCGCTTATCCCGGCCTCTGCCAGGGTCCGCTTTCTTACCCATTCTTCTCCACTTCGCCCGGTTTTCGGCATCCTGCTTCGGTCTTATCCTATACGCAGGTTTATTAGAATTTAATCTAAATTTCAAGGTACTTCAAATCCAGTAATCAAATAACGCGCCCAAACAATGCTAGCCAGCGTAACCTCCCGCCATTAGTTATGCGACCGCACCAATCCCGATACGATTGGTCCGAGGTCCGCTCTTCAATTCAATCCTCTTCAAAACAACATTTAACTAATAATTAACTTTTGAACGGGGCTCCGGATTGGAAACTTGTTTAATTTGTGGCGCGGAAGAAGTGTCCCGCGTTCGCGCTTAGTCACGTAAACGCTCTCCAAACTCCGCGGAAACTGTTCGGAGTTCACCAACGAATATTGTTTAGTTGGTAAACCAGGTACACAGCTAAGTAGCAGGATAATTTGACGCCCGCGATTAGTTCTGAGCGGGTGTATGTTATTAATTCTGGAGCGGGTAACGAACTACGCGAACTAAACGATCGTGGCTTAACTCGCAATAATATTCCGACTCTAGTATAGTGTTTTGATTGCTGTTTCCGCGTAGAGAGATAATACTACTTGATCCTAGTGTTTACCTAGTGTTTCCGTCATGTATGACATACAGCAACATTAATTATAGCCGTTGTATTTTTAAAGGACCTGTCGAATATAGTTAGGGGGTGTAAGTATACGTAGCTATAGACACTCTCCGCTTGTCTGGGATCGGTCGTGAGTCGGAAACTTTTTGTCGCAGCCCTTCGGCCTTCGAGGGTCTCCCCGTAATGAGGCACTTTGCTCCCCCACCTCCGCTTTTTAAAGTATTTCCTCCGATTCTTTTTATGTCGGTGGCGCCGAAAAGCACGGATTCAATATGGGCTCCAGCGACCAGCCAGTCGGAATGAAGTAAACAAGAAATCGGGGATCCCGCACAGTAAAAACGGTTGAACCGTTGGATGGAAAATAAAGTCTAAATGTATATGAGACTAATTTTGATAAGGTTTGGGTTTCACTGATGCTTATTGAAGGCGTTTTACAAATAATGCATGCATCTGATTTGGTGTGTAATATGCAAATTCTTTATAAATTTGGAACTAAAATATGATTTCAAGGGCTTTTGTCTATGAATGACGTAGACGTTTGACGTAAACATTGACAACACGATGATGTGCTAAAGTGCATTGCGATGACTAAGATCATCATCATTCAGTCTAAACCAAATCGCCATGTATCCAGAAGCATCTTGCAGGTTACAGCCTTGGCAGCGAGGTGATCAGTCTACCTGTAAAGGGCCGCACATCGCACCCACTATAGCTAATAAGATATCTAAGGTTCATCATCATATATTTAAGAGTATAACTGTTGTCGGTGGAGCAATCGCCACCAAGGTAGGTATATCTAATGTTATTACTCGTAAAACTGTATTACAACCATCTCAGGAGGCATGAATAACATTTGACATTGATTCCAATCCAAACACAGACAAAACACAGCCATGATTCCGAACAATACAAACTGAAAACGACAGTTCCCAAACTTTTGCATTTATTTGCTAAAAGTATTTTGTTACTTCAACTTCCTACTCTGAGGGTTCGAAACACGCGTTGTGTCACAAAAAATGAACGTGACGTGCGTGCTTGAGCTGAGAACTTTGAGAAGCACTGGCAAAGTGAGTTTTGGAGGTTTTTGTGTCCCTGTGGAACACGCATCTTTTAATAAAAATTTACACTACGTGTCTAACAGTAAAATTGGGATGAAGAACTGTTTCTACACTGTTTTAACAGAGTATCTAAAATAATTTCGGTTGAATAACACTATCAGTTTCATATTGACGAATAGCTATCGCAGGTAAGCAAATCGGGTTGAACGTTTTATTTTTATTAAAGCAAATATTTGACTTTGCACATATTCTACTACCAATGTTAAACGAATCATTGCTTCAATTCATCGAGTGAATTTACTATACCAATGACCAATGCTATAACGAAAGACTATTCTAAGCCCGGCTCGCATCAAATTCTTAAACACATTTAAGGATGACGTTTAACGTTTTTTTGTATGAAGTTCTTTGGTTAAGTATACATTTAAATGCGTTTAAGAATTTTGTGTAAGCCGCCCTAAATTATTCATAATACAGGCCAATAACGCAATTACAAATAGTCACATTTGTGCCCCTAATACTCTAAAGGTTGGTAAGGTAACGCTCCCCTTAATGGGATCTCGAAATAAACGGTCGTAAAGCAAAACTATCTAGGGTAATTAACCAGTATGTCTCCCGCTAAAAGAAGCCACTTATGCCCCTGAACTGGATCTCACCCCGAGGTACGATTCAACTGCTACCATAAATCAGGGTTGAGTGCGTCTTTAATTGTCTTGTCTTTATGTGTTTGGTATTTGAGTGGTTCAGTCGTTAACATGCCCATAGAGAGGTCCCAGGTTCGATTCCCGGCCGGGCAGAAATTGAAAGGATGTATTTTAATATCTGTTACGGATCTGGGTGCTCTAGGTATAATAAGAATGTATTTAAAAGTAGGTATATAAGTAGTTTATCTGTTGTCTAACACTCATAACACAAGTTTTGCTTACTTTGGGGGTAGCTGTGTGAATTGTCCAAGCATTTATTATAATTTTTTCGAAATGTTATTATTATTGTTTAGTGCTTGTATAAATGTTCTTTGGTGTATTGTGGTTGCAGTTACATTCATTTTAGCAATGTTTTCGTTGTTTTTATTACGGGCTTGCTAAGTTGACAACGCAGCTCCTGGTTCACATTTTTGCTAAGTGAAATGAAACCTGTTGCTTGAAACGTATATATCGTATGAAACGAAAGTATTATGTTCGATGGCAAAAGCTGTAGTGTTCATCGGGAGGGCCGTCTGCTCGATTACCATGCAATTGTACAAAAAAAACCGGTATTTTTATTTTATTTATTTATTTTACTTTTTGACGCTAGCAAAAATCATAATCAATTATTCGATTACCTAAGGATCTAAATGTGCCTAAATCTCGCAAGAAGTCGTCCACACAGAGCAGGCTAAAGACAGTGGGGAGCCCACAACTTAAACAATCAGCCATTAGGGCGCGCAGATGACGTAAGTTACGTTCGCGCGAGATTTACGCGCCAAAAACTTGGGCACTTATTAAGTTTGCTCGTATGCGGCACGCAGGCGTTGACAAGATCGGGGCTCGGTGCGTTCTGCTGTACAGTTGGGTGCGGAAGTGTTTCACTGATTCGGAAACAGACAATTGAGCACGGCAACGATAATAACTGGGTGTCTGTACTCTGTGGATAGGAATGACAGTGAATGGATGTCTGTTGTATTTTCTTCAGTATTTTGTCTCATGTATTGGCGGCATGTTATAACGCGACAATAAGGGTATACTATCTGACAGAAAGCGGTCACGCTTTTAGGCGTTCCACGTTCGCCTTGTCGATGTCGTCCTCAATTGTTACGACTTTTTCTATTGAAACATATTAAAATTAAATGTTGGGTGATGTTATACTTTAGTTATGTTTCTTTATAATTTTTTAACTAAGTCAGGGGCTTTACCGCTATCTCACCTGATGGTAAGTATCGTCGCGGCTGAAGATGTAGCATGGATGTCTAGAAACACCAGTAACTAATTAATTTACCAGTGGTAAGACTCTGTCAAGCCTATAACGAGTCAGCCTGGAAGGGTACCACCTCCAGCTGTAGGTATATGTATTACGTACGGTTGCGATCAGCAATTGGTTTAATTCTCCTGTATACCTGAAACAAAACGAAAAAAATATTAGATATATTGTGTTTATCATCTGCAGCTTACCTATTAAAATAAAGCATTTATTTCTGTAGAATATCATGAAGGCAGTGAAATAAAAATAATAATAATCATCGAAGCGTTAATGTCCGGTTGTGCTCTCGAGAACGAGGGCCCGGGGTCCACCTTGACCATGATCCAGGATTTGGCGATCAGGTAATTACAGTGGAGCGATTACCGTCTAACCTCCGTGACCCAGCTGCCAGGGGAACCTGACCAGATTGGATCATGGTATCATGAAAGCAGTGAAAGACTCAGTGATATTGTATTTTATATACCTACTTCATAACTTATGTCACACACACTATCCACGCAGCTCATACCAGGATATATCCCTAGAATTAAACAACGGGCACTAAGTCTAGATAACATTAATTTCATTTCATTATACATTTATTCAATTTCACTGGTACTGCGGTTTTCACATATTTTAGCTTCCCGATAAACTCTTACCTCACCGTGATCGATATTCCAAACTTTTGGCCATAAAATGAGTTGCGTCGGTTCCACCTTCTAATTATAAATTCATGATTAAAGTCATGCTGTGAAATACCCTTAAGTGTTGTTAGTGATGTCTTTAATATCATTGGACGAAAATGATTGATATATTAACAATAAAAAACGCCATTTCACAATAAGGTATTGTAAAACGTTATTGTGATTTTAGGGCGGGGCTATAAAATGATGAGCATAACAATGGCGGCGCGCATGTATTCCCTGTATTGACAGATCATCACGAGGTTTGTCAAGTACAAGGCGTTCCATTGGTTGCGCCTCTAAATACGAAACTCTTTGGCCGAGTACGAAACAATGAAATATAGTAATGACAAAGTAGGTCGTTTTCTTTCCACGTGACATGTTACTGTTATGAGCATCGGTAGCCGAGTGGTTACGTAGTCGACTGATAAACGAGAGGTACCGGGTTTGAATCTCATTGTGTATCAATTACTCTTTTCTGAGTTAACACTAGTTGAACACTAGCCGATGCTCTTACGGCTAGGGAAAACATCGAGAATGCACACTCAAGACTGAGACTCGAGACTGCACATTCAAGAATGGTAGCAGGGTCATGCAGGTCAGATGGCAGTCACTCCACTGTAATTACCTAATCTGTCAAATCTTGGATCATGGTCAAAGCGGACGCTGGGCCCTCGCGCGCGAGAACATAACCGGGATATTAACGCCAAGATTATTTATGTTACTATTACACGAGTGGATTTCTGTAACCGACTGTACTGTACTAAGCGCAAACGATGCTTTATGTGTAAGGGCGACGCCACACCGCACGGTTGTGACCGATGGGACTGGCGGTTGTCACGACTCGTACGGCGTACGGTTTACGAGCCGTAACTTACGTTGACGGTGACTGTACCCTGTAGGGCGAAATTATGAGCAATATTGCCAAGTATCTTCTTTTTATATTATAGATACAACTCAGATCAACTTTCCATGGACGTAAACGAACACTGCGTTTCAATTCAAAATAAGTGAAATTTGGTTGTAACGTTCCAGACCCGTTCCCACGGGAGCCATATTGAATTTCAGGATAAATTATAGTCTATGTTGTGCTATTCTGGACTATTAGCTATATTGCTGCCAAACATCATAAGCCATTCAATAGTTTTTGTGTGACGGAGTAACAAACATCCAAACCATCCATGCGTTTATCCTTACAAAGTTTCTCATTTATAATATCAGTAGGATCAGTAATGCGTTTTAAGTGATTATTTTTTTACAAAACTATAAAAGCATCATCCATGTTGTGAATTCACATCTGTTTGACGAGGTATGTAAAAGTGGGTTGTTTACGTCTACGCAAAATGTATTTGAGACACCATGGTTGCCGAAGACCGAGCGAAGTGAAATTATGACCATTTAAAGTGAATCATGAACTCCTATTTAATAAGAATTCAAATTTAAACATGACGTTACAACACAAAAATCCTGAGCAGAATTGGGTTGACCCCATAATTGTTTTTTCTAAAGTACCTATCTACTTAGAATACTTATGCTTATGTTTACACACCTATGTTACAAATAAATGACTTTGAACTTTGAACTTTAAGAAACACTCAACCTAACACTAGCGTGAGTAATAAGTATCCATAAGTGTCTATCGTTAAGCAAACGTGCAACCAATATTGGACACAAAATTTTACCAGTGAAAACAAACACAATTCGAAAGCACTATAAGCGACGTGGGCATAATTAAGTCTAGTTTCAATGGAGACAATACGCCCCTTTCACTGCGAACACAGCCGTGAAACAAGCTCTAACTCACATTACACACTATTACTTACATTTAAACACTGGCGGACACGAAAACACCATAACTATGCTTTATTCAAATTTATTGCGCCGCGCGCTAATACGGTCGGCCGTAGGGTTGGCCGTTGAGCCCGAAACCGGGAATGAGCAGCTTTCCAGTAGGTGATGGTATCAGCAATGATCAAGAGATGGCGCTCACAGTAACTTGGTAAGACAAAAAGTTATAAATACAGCACTTTAGTAAAACGTCTTTAAATTAGACGGCGTAAAATATCTGGAGTTTATTTAATTTACCTTATGCGGTGCCTACCTTCTAAACCCGGGACACGTTGCTCTGGCAGTAAATAGGCAAATGATGTCAAATTGCCAAAACTACGGTTCCCTATGAAACATTAGAAACATTACTCATCGGCAGAAACACAATAGATACTATACAGAACAGCAGTGTTTGGGTGATATTGAAGACGTCCTTGGATCACGGTTACTGCTTACCATCTGAGCAGTATAAAAAGAAAACAAAAACCAACCACCAATAAGAAACAATCTTAGGTTCGGTCGCTTACACTAAGACCAAAACCCTTTCGCGTGCCATTGGCATCCCTATAGCGCGTTCCCTAGAGCCAGTCCGTGAGCTCTGTACACTCCGCCGAACTAATAAAACGCGCGACTACTGCGACTACCGACTATTGCGACTACTATAGAGATGAGCTACACTGCGCTGTTGCGTATACTGAGTAAGTAAAGAAATAGCTTTTTTCAACATAACGGTAAGCACAGATATATAATAAATATACATTTAGGAACATCAGGCATGTTAGGGAGCAGCGCAACCATAACCGAGATCATCCGCATTCGAAACATTTACACTACACTAATTTATTATCCTACTAGTGGACCCGGCGCGACTTCGTTCGCGGACACCTGCTTTACCCCTACTTACCCTTTTTTCTTGCTTATAAACCTTCCTCGTGAATCGCTCTATGTATTGTTGAAAACCGCATCAAAATCCGTTGCGTAGTTTCAAAGATTTAAGCATACAAAGGGACATAGGGACAGAGAAAGCGACTTTGTTTTATACTATGCAGTGATAGGCCATTAGCGCAAAATTGGATTGGGATCTTATGGCACAGCATAGGACACACTCAGTGTATACAAAATAAATGTTCATGTTCTAAGTAAAAAGAACCTCGAGGCTAAGAACGAGTTCTTGGAGACACCAAAGCTTCAGCCGAATCAATTTGCTTAACGAATAATGATGCACCAAATGCCCTGTACGTTTCTACATAGTAGCTTTCGATATAGTAGCTCTACAAAGGAATGTTAATTTATTAAAGTGGTAGGCAATAGACTTATGCTTCTGTATTGTTATGATGGCGCACGCTTTCCAGTTCATTAAGTTGCACATTCAGTCGCCTGAATGTGTTGGTGCAGGTTTTCTCACGATGTTTTCCTTTACCGTTGGAGCGAGGTTAGTGTTCAACTAATGTGGGGCGATGCTCGCGCTGTGATATCTCAAATTCGATATTTTCTCTAAACGTCACTGAAATTGATCTTCTACAATATACGACTGTCGAAGATAATTGAAAAAATATTTTTTGGCTGCAATAGACATTTCAATGTCATTATAAATGGAGATATATGGGTAGAAAAACTGTCGAATTCGAGATGTCACAGCGCGCGAATTGTGCCCCATTGTGTGAGTTACTGTATTGATGGTACGATTCTGCTGAGTTACCCATCTCTAGACTACTTGGGATATTGCCCTCACCGCAGCGCGAGCAGTTCGCGCCACGCGGCGCGGTGGCCAATATTGGGGTACAACTAGTATTACTTTCTGAATACTTACGCTTTCTTCGTGTCTCCCTCCTTATGATGTATGAATGTAGCTATTGGTAAATCATGGAGTCTAATTTCGCGGAAATTAATAACAATAATAAATTACTGTGGCCGTGTGGTGTCTGGCGGAGTAGAATAGCACCAACCCAGGTGTAGTACAATGCGACTAACGTTTTTGAGGCAAAACATCTAGTGTCTCCGTAGAGTGGAAAGTAGGCAGCAGCGTTTCTCATTTTTATATTTACATCACTGCGATCTCCAACCCGCTTGTCAAGCGTGGAAATTATGGCAATAATATATTCCCTTTCCTGGGAGAGACCCTACGTCCTGCAGTGGACTATCAAACGCTTTCATTGACGAGTTTATTTATTTTATTTATTTATTTATTTAACTGTTTATTGTACACAATAATGAGTTATACTTTTCGAATACTTACTTAAATTGTTGAGTTATTGAACAAAGAAAACTACCTACATATTAATTCACCCCACAACTAGAGTCAACGTCCTATTAAATATAGCTACAAACTAATAGATGCTAGACACTGCGATAGCTGCCGGTGAAAGCCATGACACATTTGACAAAATGTAGGAAAAAACTCCGTAATTTATGCTATCACGTTGCGGATCGGAGGGCGGCAAAGATGTGAGGAGACAGGCAATTATCGCGGGCTCAGATGATCAGATGGAGCGAGCTGGATGTGTTGGTCCTGATTGAGTTGGACTTGGGATGGGACCTATAATCGTTAGGATAATAGTCGCTGGCGACGAGCCGCGATTTCGCTCGGGTTTTCTCGGGGTGCTATAACAATATGCATATATATACATAGTATGACCAATGACCACTTGACATACCTGGTACGTTCCAGTCTCGCTAGGAGTATTTTTTTTTCGCATGGTACCAGTCAAGTGACTAGCTCGGGTCGACGATGCCATTGTATTTATATTGATTGTATATTGACATTCATAAGAGTTGTAACACCCAAACTGAATAAAAATTATTTGATTTGAGTATAAAACAGTCTGTCTCTATGTAAGCTTAGATCTATTAAACTTCGGATTTTAATGAGGTTTTCAACCTAGAGATAGAGGTTTAGGTAGAGTACGAAGAAGAAGGTTTATTAGCGAGAAAAATAGAACGCCACGCAAACGAAGTCGCGCTGGGTCCACTAGTCATCATATAAACATCCCGGACGAAATTCTGTAAATGATAGTCAAAACCGCATTAGAATCCGTTGCGTAGTTTAAAAGCAACCATACATACGTACAGAGCAACAGCCCGTTACAGTCCATGGCTGGACTTGAGCAGTGTGAAAACACACAACCGCTGCTCTACCTCTGAGTCCTCACCTGCTTACTTGTAATTAATCAATATTACAAACGTGTGATTGTGCACAATGGCTCGGCGTTGAGGACATTGCAGAGGTTACTTGATAAATCCATTATATCTATAAGCAGGCTTAGTATAAGCGTATTCCTTAATTAAGACAGTAGATACTAAGAAATTTGTCAACATTTTTGTAGCTTCTCTTTCCTGGATGCGAAGTTACGTGAAATTTTCACTTTAATTAATTAATTAAATGAACACCCAACCCGAACAGGGAAGACTCCCCGTTTAACTTATTGCGAAATTAATAACAATATTTCTAGATAATTCACAAGTACATCTAACGCCAAATTAAGCAACGCTTGTGTAAGAATATAACATTTATTTATTTCTGATTTATTTTTAACATATTAAATATTCTTTATCAATAACTTGCTTAATGTACTTACCTATGTATAAAACAGTAAGCTCCCTGAACTCTCCCTAGCATATCAGACTTCGTTTTTCATTGGCTAAGGACACACATGGTCAGATGGTCCACCTGATGGAAAGAGGCCACCGTATACAAGGACATCTGCAACCTAAAGGAGCGGATGCGGTGTCGGCCTTTGAGGTGGCTCGCCTGTAGGTAAACCTTGAAATTTGGCAAAGTTTCACACTGTCTATTCGTACATTCTTTCTAGCTAAGCCTTTAAGTTATCAATGGATATATTAATTCTTAAGCTAGATTTAAGCTTGAGCATAAAATTTGTGGTTTTCTATATTTATGTGCTTGTACTGAATCGGACAACGCGTGTGCTGTGAAATAATAGGGTCATACAAAGCTTCCGTAAGCAAAGCAACCCTCGCATACAACCGTGAGTGAAGACGAGGACCGATTCCAATCCGCACAATCGCTACATTTTCCTGGTAGCAAAGGTGAAATGTAGAATGGCCGCAATAAAAAGAGCACCTTACGTGGTATACGTGCTACCCCGCTATTACCGTAAGATTGAATTGCCCAACGTATTACCATACTACACAACGTGGCCAGTGATCTTTTTTGCAGGATTAACGTGCGTGAGTATGGTGCGTTTTCAACAGTTAATATACGGGTGTAACATGGATCTGCTAAGGCCAAAATATGTCCTCATAATAAAATATAAAAAAAAATTGGTGGGGCTGTGTTGGAACACACTGTCGTTGGTTTTAACGTGAAACGTCTACCTTTGCAGATTTGAGGCGCTCTCGAAATCGCCTCACTGGATCAGCGCCGGACTTTGGGGTACTCACGTGTGGCCCGTGGTACCTCTCTTTCTGACGATAGCCGTGATTTATATTTCTTGCTGGCTGTACGGGCTGAGGGCGACATATTTAATTTTCGTATAATATTTTTACTATACCTAAATATTTTTATATGGATCTATTGTTGTTGAAAAACTCAATAAATACAAGCAAGAATAACCGCCGAGTTATACTGAGTTACAATTGAAATGCGCGGGGCAAATGAAATCCTTTTTTGGATTAATCACGGCCCTGCCGCAGGCTTTGTTCCACAGTAGTTCTAGCAGCAAAACAACAGCTTACTGGTATCACAGTACGAGGGGATTGCGTTTAAAAATATTGTATATCACGTAATATACGATTATTGTAACGATTATTACCAGATGCGGTGACTCCCCGGTATTTATTGGGTTAATTGAAATAATTGTGGGTAGTCACGGAACGACCCTAACTAAGAAGGGGACACTACCTACACAGAGACTCTACACTGTTCGGTTCCGGTTACTTTCTGAGTGCTGATGATGTATATTTTGACTTCATCTTAAGGAACTTATAGCGTGATTTATAGCACTTAAGAATGAAAACCATGCCACGTAAAATGTTTAGAGTTGGGCATAATGCGATTGTTAAAAACAATTTCCTCCCATCTCGGATATTGTCTTGCTACAAATTAACCTCAGTTTTTCATTCGTTTTTTATTTATTTATGTAGGTATGAACGACTTTCATAGTTTAATCTAGCATATTTCAACAAATCAAAGTTATGGGAACAAAAATTGGACCACGGTAACAAGACACCTTAAGCCGAAAAAGTTAACCCTTTCTTAATTGGGTTTCGGTCACATTCGGTCACCCTCGTGTTTTGGATTCTATTCCCACTTTGGAAGGGTGGTGTGTTTATAATTATAGTGGTTACCGGGTCACCAGGTTTCCGTTACGGCTGTGTAATGGCGTATTATTTAATCTGTGGTAATGGTCTCATAGTCGTAACGATTGTCTCGCTTTTATAATTAGGCTGTAAACTAACCTGAAATTACCCAATCATTTTGGAAGGGACGCAACTTTATGGCGATTGATGTAAGTACTCTTTATAGGTATCTCATAGTACGAATCACGGAAAGCTATCTGTGCGCATAGTCGTGTCAATAAAGTACTTGTAGAGGGCGTGAGGTGGGTTATAAGCAACAAGCAACTCCTTTAGGTATTTAGGACGTAAACAAATTTAAACTCAACATTAAGGAGAGTTCAAAAATGGTTAGCAGGGTCATAGAGATTAGATAGCAGCCGCTCTATAGACTCTACTGCACCTGACTTGCCAAATACTGGATAGTCAAGGCGGTCTTCGGGCCCTCGCGTGCTATCACTTTGCAAAATTCAACTGTTACTAAACATAAATGTCCCACAAACGTACATCACTTCACAAATAGTCAAAATAGCATATGTTCAGTAAGTGTGTTCCTCCCGTTAGCATTTTCCGCTGGTTAAAATGCTTCCATGGTCACAAGCTTGACTTTTCGATACGGTTTTGACCGTGGCTTTGACGTTTGCGCTCGACCGCCGAAGATGTACGTCAATAAAGCGCGGCTACGGCGACAGTCACAGTGAGGCGCTGTCCTAATTGACAATGGTCGTGCGACCATGGTCGTACGACGGCCGTCGCCCGACTAATAAGAGACCTCAAAACCGCCCGTCGCACGACCGTTGTTTGGACAGCACCTGACGCGTCGCTACAGCTGCTGGTGCTCTATCGCGATGCTCGGAACTGAACCTTAATACGACATCAGTCCTTCTTACAAATCTCACAATACGGACGCGTAGTACTCAAGCCTTAAGGGCCGACGTCACGAAGGTCCTCTCAGCTGCGTGCGGGGGCGTCGTAACCAGCACTAAGCGGCGTTTTTTTTATCAAAAACACATTGATTTAAAAGCCCGAATGACTGCAGCTCACAAATTCAACTTTAGCACGTTATAGCTTCATATATCAGGGGCTGGGCTGAGTTGTAGACTGTGGCGGCGGTTGTAGATAACTTATTTATTTTTTATGAACAGGGTGTAATGTAATGGGGTATTAAATGGACAGGACGCTGGTTTATTCGTCCATGCCGGAAGGGGTAACTAAGAACTCAATGGCGAAATCCAGTAAAAATCACGTGTATCTAAAGAGATTAGTATATTGTTTTTTGAGCCATTAGGTCAACTAAAAAAAGTTAAGGAACAAATACTCGAGACAGTTTTAATTCAGGTTACCATAAAAATAATACAAGTAGGTACGACTTATGAGTATGGTGAGGCAAACAGTTTTAAACTTCAACGATTTTTTAATTCATATGTTATTCCGTGGTTATTACTCTTTGTTTTGAGTTTTCCTTTAATTCTGACTTGCGAGTAAAGAACATTGATATTTATATCTTACAACATTTGTCTTGCTTGTCTTTTATGGACCGTATTACTTACGTTTACCACTTCACGACGGCATTTTATCGATACTACACAAACGACCTAAAAATGGTCTACTACACAGGTGCAAATTCTTGTAAAAGCACTACATCGGAAAGCCTCCTACTCGCCACATCTTGCCTCACGCGCCCTCCCACCGCGCCCCTGGTCGCCGGGCCCGCACTAATTAATTTTGTGTCCATTTACCGGTTATAACCGGTAATAAGTTTATCAAACGGACATTCAGTCCGCAATCAACCACGATTCTATGCATGAGCCGCCGTCGGCTATGGCAGCCCTAGTATCGGTAATTCGATTTTGGAAGCGTTGAACGCTATTTGTGAAGGGGTTAATGTTTCAATACGTTTGATAGTAGAATGTAAATAGACTAAGTATCGTAGGCTTTCGAAATGCATTAGATTTAAGTGTAAATTAAACGACTTCATTTAGACACGCGATGAGCAAAAGCTGTGGTATGAGTTTAACTGAGCCTTTATATGAGTCGACTGTTACGACTTCATAGCTAGTTTAATGAGAATGAAGCTTAGAACCTTGAGGTCAAGAAGTGAAGGCATGGTTTCCTACATAGAAAACGGAAAAGTCGTTCCTAGGACAGCGGTAAGGTCATAATATAGCGACCGTAATAAAACGTTGACTGTGGAAACAATATGGCGCAGTTTCCTAGAGATGCCATTCGTAATTCCGTCATTAGTTGTTTCATGTTTTCTATGATTATAGCTATATGACGACATAGCTATGGATCAGTTCTATTTGTTACAATTCTAGGTTACAATCGTACAAACGATACGAACGTACGAAGAAATCTGCATAAACGATAGCGGGCCGAATAAAAAACAATGTAAAACCAGATTCCTAGAAAATTAAAAAGACTTTCGAGACTTCATTTTCAAATAGGGAAGTTTCAAATTAAAATTCCATTACTTGGTGAAATAACATGCTGAAAAGGAAACAAACGATGTATGGGTATTACGAATTTGTAAATTAACAAAAAACAACAAGATACCGATAACGAAACCTTCGCTGAAACGGAACGAAAGGCCAAATCAAACAATAACTCCGATAATAAAAAGTGAATCGATACCAATGGTGCTGTAAATTGAAATGGAAACGAAGCGGAACGGAGGAATCAATCAGACAATTAGGATAGCAAAACAAGAACCCCAATGCGGCTATAGAATTAGCGTGCAGACAAGCGCCCGAATAGCTAAAAGAATTTTATGTGATGTTAGCCGAATACTGGTTACATTATGATTCCATAGAGATAACAATAAAGTTACATTCAAATCTAATTTATCCAATTCAGTAATTTGTCTATATGTTCAATGAAAAACACATATCTGCCTAAGTGTGCATTTATGTTTTTAATTTAGCTTTAAGTTAGACGAGTCTGTATATTTTGTAATTAATTAATTATCACTTATGTTTTATCACCTATAGTGTGCATAACTACATTTAATATAACACTTAAAATTTCATAAAGATAACAATTAAATTAAAATCTACTTTAACCAATTCAGTAATTTTCTATTTATAATATGAAAAATACATCTCTGCCTAAGTATACATAACTCAAAAAATAAGGCTGAGTATGAATGAATTTGGCTGAAACCGGTCATGGTCAGGGTCTTGCAAGTGCAACATCACATACACATAACCCATCCCAATCAAAATCAATGATCTAAGAGCAAAATGTCTGCGATACGCCTGATGAGCAGTAAGCCCAATTAGCAAAATGTCCGTGTAGCAAAACGTCCAACTATTAGAATCAGATGCCAGAATATTATCTATTTAGCAAATCAGCATTTAGGCATTTCAAGCTGTTGCTATAGACCATCTGATCGGTTTGGCACCTAACTTGGTACATTCACGTATCTCTGTCGATAGTTGGTGTAAACCCGGATATTCACTAAGAAAAATTGTGGTATGTCTATTTTGTCTTATGTCAAAAGTTATTTAGTCAAAAGAATGCTAAAAGGGTAAGGTTGTTATGGATTTGTTACCCGCTGGTTCAGTGGCCCGAGCTACTTGTAACAGGGAAGAGCAAGCGGTAATTTGACTGAAAACAAGCGCAAAATTGATTAATGAGTGGAATATTTTATCCGCCGAATAATTCTAAACGAAGTAACTTACCATTTTTAGTAGGTAAGTACAGCGTTTGTAATAAATAAATAAATATAAATATGCACCGACAATTCACACAACGCCATCTAGCTAGTGTTGTGGGTGGCAGATAAGTGATAAACTACTTATGTACTTTTAACAACTTATTATACATATCCCAGACAAGTAATAAAAATAAAAAATCATTATTTCAATTTCTGCTCGGCCGGAAATCAAACCAGGGTCCTCTGGGCAGACCTGCATGTTAACCAGCTGGACCACTCAGGTTGTCCGTTTAATGTAGGCAGTAACAACTTGGCACTACGGTGAGGGAAAACATCGTGATGAAACCTACACCTTCAGGCGACCACACACAAGGTCTCAAGGTCAAGAGGTCAGATGGCAGTCGTTCCATTATAATTACCTGATCTGCCAAATTCTGGACCATGGTCAGTCAGGCAGATGCCCTTGCGCGCGAGAATACAACCGGGACATTAACGCCAAGATGAAGTAGTATATTAACAACTTGCCACTCTTAGTCCCACAAGTCGTATTTAACGAAATTTCTTAGAAATCAAATGCTTATTGGGCGAAGACAAGCTCAAATACACTTCTGGGTATCCTAAGCCCGAATAGCAGTCGTAGTACCCTACCAATAGCAGTCGCATAGCCTGTTCGATAGTTAAAACTAAAACGGTTAGCAATAAAAGCGTCACATCGCCCGCGGGCGATGGCAAACAATGGAGCAAATTGCAGCGAACCCAATCATAGTTTAAATACACAATAATAGGAAAGCCGCGGGCCGCAAAATTTCATCCGCAACTAACTAACCGGACGCAGTATCCGCTTTCACACGGATCCAACAGGTTTGCATTTAGACGCGATATAGAAATAAATAACGCAATGGATGATAATGGCTGTAAGACCTGTATAATCTCATGAATGGAATAAATACGTTAACTATTGACTATTGATGGCTTTTTTGTTTATAAGAATTAATTTGAAGTAATTAACAAGCGGCCCCAGCTTAGTGGTAGTATACTTGTGAGACCGATAACAGAGGTTAAGCAACGCACGTTTGGTGACTGGATGGGTAACTATTTCGGACTTTGAGGCTTACCGAAATTCAGCACCTCATCGAGACCAAGATCTTCCCTGTGGGACCCTGTGGAGAACCGCTTCGGGAGTTAAGTGGTGCATACCGGTGTTTTAGTAATTATAATAAAGATGAATCGCTCATCATAATCCAATCTGGGCAGTTTCCCCTATAAATATGGTCATGGGGCCACGCCCGTGGGAGCACAACAGGAATATGGGCGGCAAGAGGATTATTCACTAATAGGGAGGCACACTGTTCCTGATTCTGAAAAATATAAATAAGGATCGGATTCTCTACTGCAAAAGGCAGCTACATAACGGAGATTTATTAGTATCTAGTCGTCCAGCAACCTATAATAAATTTCTTTAAAACAACATACCTTTTTAGCCACTTTAAATCGCTATTCTACGATAAAGCTGCAAGGTCTAGGTAGATATAATATTACTAGTGCACAGAAACTACCCACCTGTGAACAATAAAGCCCTAATAAAGTTTGTAATAAATACAAAGCAATCTCTTAATCTGCTTTAAATCCAATATACGAAGGCTAACTTTGGGTAGAAACCGACTTTATCGAGTTATCTAGGAAGGTATACGGGGCTAGTTGCGGTCGAGGAGCCAAAGTCCATTTTATTGGCTCATTGGGAATACGGATCATGGAAACAACCGGTATATACGATATATTATTACACCTGTATTCGTAAACAATACTTGTAAGTAAAGTAGCTTTAAGGCCTTGCCACATACAAAGCTCGGCGCGAGCGCGGCGCGTTATTTGCTAGGCAACCATCGCGCCGCGCGATGGTTGCCTAGCAAATATCGCGCCGCGCGATGGTTGCCTAGCAAATATCGCGCCGCGCTCACGCCGCGCTCGCGCCGAGCTTTGTATGTGGCAAGGCCTTTACTGTGCGTTCTCACAGTGTATAGCGTTCAATTCGGCTTTATGATTTGTCAATTTCGTGGGAACCCTTTTTTATTTTATACGGTAGACAAACAAACAAGCGGGCCAGTGGCCACCTGATGGAAAGTGGTCACCGCCGTCTATGGACATCAGCAAACTCAGGGGCGCTACCAATGCGTAGCTCGTCTCTGAAAAAACCTCTGATATATCTACCTCTTGAACGATCCCATGTCACTTGTTATTTTATGTGTTACTTGACTTATTTGTACAACTTTGTAAGTTCTATTACTTGTAACTTACTGTTGGTGTTCTACATAAGTAAAAAAAAAAACAAATAAGTGAAACGCTTCCAAAGAGATCTAAAATCAAAAATTATATCTTAGTTTTGAATTTAACACAATAACCTAGCAAATACAGAATCATTGAAGGCCAGTAACGTATTGTATTGGTGACGCAGTATCGTTGCGGGTCATCATGAGCGACGGTGACCACTTACCACCAGGAGGACTTGCTCTCTAGTATTAAAAAAGCTTTTCAAGACAAACACATTCCAAAAGGATTACAGAAGAAGATGATACCATCTACGTATAGTGTTAGTCGCTCGAGTAAGTTTTAACAGAAAACTTTTTTCAAATTTTACGTATCTTTTATCCCATGAAACTGAGGTATTTTTATTTCAAAAATATATATGGAATTCAATTTTATTGCAATAATCAATGCTGTACCTTGTATTTATAAATAACATAACCGAAAGAAAAGCTTCGGAAAGCCCCGACCAAGCTAACATAACTATACTTAAATACTTCCTGACTATATCAAACTACTGAACTGATTTTAACCATCTCCTTTCCAGCAAATAAAACCTTTCGTGATCTACAGTAAGCCACAGATCATCCCTCTTTTTTCGTCGAGCGTTAAAACTTAAAAAGCAAGAAGCGCGCAGTAAACTTGCGTATGTTTACTTCTACTTCCACGGGCGTGAGGTGCCCAGGGCGTGTTTTTATCCAATTACGTTGGCCTTTGACTGCAGTTTTCTTGCTAAGTGAACCCACAATTAGTGCAGCGGACTAACAAAACATTATTTTAATCCCCGCCAAGCGCTACTGGATACAATATTTTATACGGAGAGGTTCGAACATGCCTTGCCTAAGAAGAGAAAAATAAGCTTTTAATTTTTAATTTTAACGTGGGTAGCAAATGGGTGGGAAAATGAACAAGTAAATACCTAAAGTTTTCCATGCGGATGAAAGAGCTAGTTAAAACCTATACCAGCATGCAAGCAAAAGGTATGTCATCTTAACGGTTACAAAGTAACCGCCGTTCTGTATCTTTGTTAATGCAAACCGAAATGAAGGAATTGTAGATCCATCAGGAAGTCACAATGCTTGTTGTCAATTGGGACGTCCCGTGACCATGATGCATACAACTGCGTCGAAATATCGGGCTACTCGTCAACTAAGGTACGGTAGGAAACCCGGAATATATCCTTAAAATTAGACTGTAATTACAAAAACAATGTAAGGAATAATTTGAATTGAAACCTTAAACTCAGCGCACCGGCTACAATAAATCGCTTAGGCACTCTTCTAGCAGGAACTGCATACTCACGGATCTAGTAAGCTGATAACATAAAGCTAATAACTCGTGTAAAGTTAGGCAATAAAGGCGGACAGGCGTTTTTATCAAATTATCTGCCTTTGGAGAGGCGCCAGCGCCCAGCCGGCCGGTGCAAACTGCAAACAAATTTTACCGAACAAGCCAACTGTATTAGCAGCAGTCATAAAGCGACCCACAACTTACATTTACGCGGGAAATACATTGCATTGTTTGGATGTAAAACGATTAATAAGTAGTGGGCTTTCTGTTGCCGATATTTCATATTTTGTGGGCTGTAAAATTGTTGTGGAAGCGGTGCCAGCTCCTATAAAGACAACTTATGCGTACTTTGTATGCTTCCACGTTTTTCATCAGCGTTAAGTCTGAAATTCTGCTTATATTCCATTTTTCACATTTCCCGCGGGATTCCGGGCTTTTGCATACTCGGGAAGAATGTAGCTTCCTATTAGTCAAATAATTTTAGAAATAGTTCATTAGTTTCTGAGACCACTTTCCATCAGTTGCCCCGCTTGCCTGTTTGTCACCCATATAACATAAAAGAAAGATAGCGTGGTCAAATAAAAAAACCGTCATGTTTGTAATTTAAGCTTTTCGACTTCGCTCAAATAAATTTCATATCACACTAGGGCCAAAATACCGATGTAGGTTGTACGCAGGAATTGCCCATGCCATAAAACTAAGCCCAAACACATTGAATTAAGGGAAAATGTTGGCATCGATCAGTACCGATGGCCGCAGCCCACGGGAGCACCGACAATAACTAATGCAAGCTATTACCCGTTGTAACTGCGACTAAATGTAAACAATGGCCGGCGAGCGCCAGTTTGTCACTGCCTTTTTTAGGCGATTTTGTTTTATGTCTGCGACGAGTTTTTGCTTGCTCCCCGTTACTGTTATGGGCTTGTTGGCCGCAATTATTGTTGCACTTTTGGTTCTGGTTAGCTTTTGTAATAATAATATTATTATATTGTGACGGGGTGCCAATCGGTCAACCAGTCTCAGGGCCCCCAGCGAAAGACCTTGGTCAACCTCGCTTTCCAACAGTATTAGGTGGCGTATGTAACGAGTGGCGAACTCGTTGCGGTAATGAAGTTCGGAGTAAGAAACGGTCACCCTTCCAGTTTCCGGATTCTGCGAGTGTTGCTTAACCTTAGTTATCGGTCCCGCAAGCATGCTATCTCTAGATCAGTGCAGCTTTTGGATTTGAAGAGATTTTTCAGGATCATAGCTTGTGGCACTCGATACCTACTCTCTGCCTTCACCTTTACGAGCGTGAGCTTGTATGTATTTATGGAAGAGTTTGAGATTTCCATTTTTGGCTGAAATTGTATTCCTCTATAGGTACGGATGTTAATTCTCACGGGCTTAAACGTTCAATATTACTATTTTGGTTGAAATTGACAATTCTTTTGATGTCGGTCGGAATAATAGCTAATAGCTATTAGATTGTTAACAAAAAGGGAAAAGAACAGAATTTAAGTCCACTCGAAAGGAAACTACTGACTATTTAGAATATAAACGTTTCTAACCATTTACAAATACAAAAACACGACATCACCACATATTCAGTTTTACCTCAAACTCCCACAATGTAAACGCAACAAAACAAGTAGTTCCAACTATTTTCATTGTAAACAGGAGCGTATCCAATGGGATTAATTAATTCTTGCACCGCTGGTGCCAGTTGAAACCGATAATTTCCGCAAAATACGTGAAATGAACCGATTGCTCTGTAAAAGCGATATGTGCGGGTGATTTTAGTTAAAACACACCGCTAAATATGTTGTTACTAACGTGCTGTACTGCCACTGCGTCGGGAATGCACCACGAACTTGCAAAGTTTGTGATAGTCCTATCCTACTAATATATATATTCTTTATTGTACATAATAGACATTACAGTAATGTTACAATAGAAATACTAATAGGTAGGTATTACATAATATGTTGATATTGAATACAATATATTATATTGTATTTAATACAATACAATAACACTTTATTGCACACCAAAGAAGACGTACATAAGGAAAATACAAGATGACACAGTACAATGGGCGGTCTCATCACTAACGTGATATTTTCCAGGCAACCTTGGTATGGAGAGACAACATAGAAATTGAGATGGCTACAGGTAGATAGTGCACTCTAAAGTTTACGGATTTTTATCAATTAGTAATTGATGAAGTACGTGGTATAAACATTAATTAATGGGCACCCTAACGTAAAATACCAAAACCATATCTTACACAAATAATCGATGCGGTGTGCTAATGCGGTATTATATGAAATTTTATAAAGCTGGATGCATGTTTGTTACTCCATCACACAAAAACTACATGTTTAAGAAATTTTATCTACACTCGTATCGTAATGTTCCAATTACATATTCGAAAACAGTCGTTTAAGGAGACACTTTTTTCACGCCAGTCCATAAAGTTTTAAAAAATTACTTTTCGATACAGCATTTTCCATACTAATTTCATGACAGCTGTAACGTAAAATAACTTTTTAATCATTATGCAACACTTATATTTTTTAAATTCTTGTCGGGCGCCCGGACACGGTCAAATGTAGGCTGAATACCTAAATGTCTTAGACAAATTCAAATTCAAAATTCAAATTTTCCTGTTTATATTCTGTGTAATTATTTTCCCGCTAAACAGAATATTTTTTCTATTTGTAGTAATTTGTGTTTGTAAATGTTTTTTCTTGTTTGAAGCAAATAAATAGATAAATGTGACAGTAATTAAGTGAATTTCCCGCCGCTTGATATCCTCGATGTGTAGATACAACAGAACTGACTCGCAGCTTACTTCCAGCAAAGTTGAGAAAATTATAGGTACGATATTTTAACATAAAAATATGAATGTAGATAAAGTAGTGTATGCAACTGCATATAATTAGGTATTAAAACACTCGTGTCAAACTATTATCATACTCGGCTACGCCTCGTATGATAAACAGCCACTCATGTTTTAATACCCCCTTTTATATGACAGTTGCATAAACTACTATTGCAGCGTTGTAGCTTACATTCTTGGGAACGCACGGCATAACCGAATTTTACGCGGAAGAAGTCACAGGCAAAAGCTAGTGCACAATAACGTAAACCATGCAATACATTTTATTATACGTGTAGGTAAAGCGGATATCTTTCCAGTAATTTTGCCTGTTATGAAAAATTCTTTATTTGAGAAAATTCCATGACCCCGGTCAAAGGTCGGAATTCATATACAAAAGGAATATGAATCCCATGGTATATTTCCCATTATTTGGGCTGATCTGTTTACCTCGGGAGTATAATGGGATGAATATTCGTGGGTAGAATGAATGTCTTAATGCAAACCCTACTTTGAACGTACGAAGTTGTGCCATTACGTAGTTCCTTTTTATTTGGTTTAAGGGATAATCAACTTCATGAATTGGGCGACATTTACTTCTTACTTGTTACCGACTGTATCCTGTATTTATGCAACAAAGAGTTCATTCATTCATACTTTCAATTAGGTGGTCTCTCTGCTCTTTTGACGCTGTGTACAGCTAAAAGTACACACAGAACGACAAAACAACGTCCATTTCTATATCCTGACGAGGGAAAATAAAAAAGCGGCCTCAGCGTCTAAATTGATATGTTTCTCCCGTCACGAGCACATCAAAAGGAAAAAGAAGTAGGTCTGTGGTACGTATCAATAACACACCCTCTGTTGTGCAATAGTACGATTGTATAGCCACTTACAGGGGAGCCGTTGGGGTTAAAATATAGGAGAACGACCTACTTCAGGTTGAATCAAAATATAAGATACACATCACATGTATTGCTGTGTGTTGTCCTGTAGATCACTATATATATATATAGGTAGATCACTCGACTTGCGGGTGTCGACTAATGTCCACAAACGTCAAAGACACTGTTCTGATTGGCAACGGTCGGGCGACCATGATCGTATGATGGACGACGCCCGACAAATAGAAGAAATCATCACCGCCCGTCGCACGTCCATGGTCGTACGACAGTTGCCAATTAGGACATTGCCTAAAGGCTTGCACCAAATTCTTAAACGCATTTCTAAAAAAAAAAAGTTAACTTCATTGTTAATAGTTTTTAAGAATTTTGTGACTTTTTTTTTATACCACTAAGGTGGCAAACTTGCTTGCGGCCTGCCTGATGGTAAGCAGTCACCGCAGCCTATGCACGTTTGCAATACCAGGAGCATCACCCACGCGTTGCAGACCCTGAAAAATCTTTTAACCCCTTTCTTAAAAAACTCCATGTTGTATTCCATGACGTATAAGAATTTTGTGCAAGCCGGGCTAAATCTTCTTATGTCTAATGTCTGAAAAATTAAACAGCTAAGATCTCAGTCGTACTCTTCCGTTTATCTCTTTTAATCCTACGTCCTAAATCTTTGTTTGAGTGATTTATAATGTAGGCCCTTAGTACATAATATTTAAAAAAAACTCTTCATATTATCCGGAAATCATAGGTAATAGAGAACATAGAGCTTAACGAACATTAGAATCATTAAATTAACAGCATATACTTTATTAAATTCATAGCAAATCTATCCGCTCGTTGTTTACAACTTAAGTCCCAGTATAAAAAGGGTCCAATAATCAATAAGGAGTTTAATCCCATGGGCAGCGTACATCGATCTCATTGGCCGGCGCAAATTGACAGAAGAACAGTTGGGGAGACAGGGAAAAGATAGACGACTCTAGTGTTCTAGAATATACACGCTTAATTTGCAAATGTGCTACGAAAACTAATATTTTTTTGTGAATATTCCAAATATATTTCTTTCAATGCTTTTCTTATGACTTTTAAAATTGACTTATTTTTTTTCATTCCTTTTTCCGTTTCTGCGATGACATCAACTCAGTCGAAGGATGTCCACCCGCTGCAGCTGGACAACGTTTTTCTTACTAACGTATAGGAAATAATTTAGAAGCAGTCCTTTTCCATCTGCAAAGGAACTGCAATATTACAGCTGATGTGCAGTTCAAATGCAGTAGTTTGTTTAGTTTTGCCTTATTACTGAGTAATTCGACGGCCGCATGGACGAATGTCTATTTTGCGTGGGATTGCAATGAGCTTCATTATCACAACCCAACAGACCACTGCAGGACTTAGGGCCTCTCCCACTAAAGGGGAGGTTATTGCCATAATCTCCATGCATAGCAGACGGGGTGAAGATCTCAGTGTTTTAAATATAACAATGGAAAAAGCTGCTGCCTATTTTCTAGCTTAAGGAGACTCTACATATTTCGACTTCGACTTGGACTCGAAAACATTAGTCTTCATGTAATGACACCCACGAGGGTAAGGGGTTGGTGCGATTCTACTTTGCTGGACACCACACGGCTTTACTCATGTTTAATTCATCTTGTATTTCGTTATCATTGCATCTATTTTTTATGAAAACAAATAGCAATAGATATCTTTCACTTCACCGTACACAGTATTTCATTTTACTCCACAGAGCTCTTTCTCACAATCGGAAGAATTTTCCGAGTAAATAAATAACGGTCCGCGTATAGTGCACCGCTCTATTCGGCGTTTCCATCAACCCAGGGTGGGGTCCTCCGAGACCCCAGCAATAGCATTAAGGCCTAATAACGCGGGAGATTGTTTTGACACACCGTGCGAGATTTACTGACACATTTTTGGTGACCAAATGGGCGTTTATTTGACGCGGGAGTGAGTGCCGAAATGTTTCTCTGATGCGTGCTTTATTTACTACAGTATTTATGAGTAAGACACTCTTATTTTACTGTTTGCCAGTTTCGTTGGTATATTATCTTACTGATTATGTTTGTACTTATTCATAAAAGTAGGTTTTGCTTGTGATTGCGTCTGTCTAGTATTCGTTAAAGTCACTTGTATTTTATTCAGGGTTTAATCCTTCAATGGACAGACAATGATGAATTAACACGGCGGTGCGCAAGTAACTTAATATGAGTAGGGACTCGCATTTGAAATACTAAAATAAATTAGAAATAAAAGAATAAAAATAAAGTCACGGGTCCCTAGTGGAAGGCTTTGGGCAACCTCACTGTGCCAGCGGTATGAGCTCGTTGCGATACTGAAGTTCGACTAGCCTCAAAGTACAAAACGGTCACCCATCCAGTTCCCGCACATTGCGACCATTGCTTAACCTTGGTTATCGGCCTCGCAAATACGCTGCCACTAGACCGCATTGCCTGCCAGTGCATGCAAAAAACAACGTCTCTCATATTTCATGAAACACGAGGAACATAGAAACATGACGGGCCAGTGTAGCCAGTGGAAAAAATTAACAATACGAATTACATATTCGCCGTCGACGTGGCGGAACCAAATTTGCAAGTCAACGAGTCGTAGTGCAGATAAGGTGGAATACGCGTGTAATGCTGGCTGGAATACCCCTGCACACCCCGCGGCTTACTGGCCACCGGAGATAACGCTGTGTGGTGTCATTCGCAGATTTACTTAGGTCACCTCCTTTCTTAATGCTCGGCAGAGATTTTGTACGAATCTGGTACCTACCTCTGCAGTCAAGTTCAGCTAACGAAGGCGAGTTCCGTAGATATAGTTGCTTTTCAGTTCTATAGAAACGTTACTTGCTAGCTTAAGCTCATGATATCGTCTGGCTTCAGAGTGTAATTAGACCTGTGATGCTTTATGGCTGCGAGACATGTCCAGCGCTGACGAAACACGTTCGGCAACTTTACGCCAACGAAATGAAAATGCCGCGGTGGATGTGCGTAGTTACGCGACTCGATCGAACACGTAACGAGTACATCCATGGCAGCTTTGGCGTGAGGAATATCGCAGATAAGATCGACGAGCCTCGTCTGCGCTGGTTTGGTCACGTGTTGCGTAAGCCTCAGGGATACGTTGGAAATAGGTGCCCCGAATCTACTGGTATCAAGAAAGAGGCCCGACCTTAGGGCTTCTAAAAGCGATGGATTGACATCGCTGAGTTGGATGCGTGAGTCAACGGATAACGACTCGAGAAGTGGAGAAGAATGAGTAGGAAAGCAGACTCTGGCAGATACCAGGATAAGCGCTAGGACGATGATGATGGTGATTGTTTGTCCTTATTTCAGAGCTAGTCTATTTGATAAGATTTTTTTTTTAGATTCTTGACTTTTAACCATCCGGCCCCTGAAGTCCAATAGTGGAGCGATGGAACCACGAGGATTCCTATTTTATCTATAGTCCAATAAATATGTTAGAAACATAGGAAGACAATAATTTCATTATTATCTTCAATTCAAGAATGAATTGGTAGTGAGTAGACACGCTCAGACGGTCGATATCATGGAAAGTGATCACCGTCATCCAGGGAATCTACAACCTATGGAGTGAATGCGAATATGCATTAAATGCCTATGAAGATATGCATTACATTTTAAAATTTTGTGCCAATTTCCCGAATCAAATTAATAAAGGAACACTATTGCTCAAAATCGTAAACAAACTCATGAAAGCGGAAACAAGATCTCGAATGCGTCTGTACCTAATGGAGTCATTGAGCCGCACGAGTGTCGTACATTCATACTCTTCAAGCATACTCGTAATGGGTGCAAAGAATCCTGTTTCGGACGTATCATGTCGCTGTTGACATTCACCTGGCGCCGTACGCGCATCTTGCGGGGGTGTACGTGACTTACCGGGTATTACGATTATTTGGAATTCGTTCATCCTACATCTTGGCGTTAATGTCTCGATTGTGTCTTTGCGTACGAGCCCGGTGTCTACCTTGACCATGATCCAGGGTTCGGCTGATCAGGTAATTACAGTGGAGCGACTGCCATCTGACCTCCGTGATCCTGTTAATAGGGGAACCTAACCCCATTTGGTTACACAATCAGTCGCCTGTATGAGCAGGTTTCATCACCATGTTTTCTCTCATCGTAAGAGTATCGGTTTGTGTTCTATTAGGCAACTCGTTTATCATACGAACTTGGTAATAATGAACTTATGCCCGATTGGGTTAAATTTATTTGACGCTTAAGTTGACACCGTAATAAGACATTTCTAAGCATTTACGCAGCACAAAATCGGTGTCATAAAGTTGAGAGTGACTTAGTGAGTTTAGGTTTCACCTGGGGTTGGTGTTGGTGCAATGCTTCTTCTTGTTAAGAATATTTTATATCATTTGGCCAGTCCTGGGGCGGTCAACACATCACTGTGTGTTTCTTTCCTACTTTCCTACCCCCTCCTCTTTGACTATTGAAGGAGATATTTAATGTCCTACTCAATTAAGAAATTTTAGTTTGATTTGATTTCATGATTTAGGCGTCGACTCAAGCGTCGCATAAGTTTACGGAATTCTGTTGGAGTATTTTAATTTCGAAAATAACGCTACTGGTACGTATTATAATTGAACACAAAATGATCAATCGACCAATAATACCGTGAAGTAGAACTGAAAAAATGTGATTCTATTCCCATAAAGACTGTTACGAGTTACTGATGGTGATGAAATCTATAATATTTATGATTTTAGGATAATCCTCGATTGTTTAATTTGTTAGGGTGGCTTGCACCAAATCCTTAAACGCATTTAAGCTAATACTTAAACAAAAACAAAAAATCCTAAATAAAAAAACGTCAATCGTCATTCTTAAACGTGTTTAAGAATTTTTGCAAGCAAACTTTACTTTTTCCTACTTAAAAACCCTTTTTTCTGCATCAACTTGCTAAAACTGTTACAAAGTTATTTAGCGCCGTAGCACCGAGCAGCGTTGTAGACCTGTCCACTGTAACGAGAAAAATCTAATAAAACAGCAACTAAAAAAGTTACTTCATTTTAACACGTCGCGGTGTGAGGATGAAAATGAAATAAAATACCTTATTTTTTAATAAACACACGAGAGAAACCGAGTTTATTTCACTAATATTGTAATAGTAAAGTTTATTTATTTAATAAATAAAATAATCATCTTGGCGTCAATGTCCCGGTTGTGCTCTCGCGCACGAGGGCCCGGGGTCCGCCTTAACCATGATCCAGGATTTGGCAGATCAGGTAATTACAGTGGAGCGACTGCCTTTTGACCTTCATGACTCTGCTACCAGGGCAACCTGACCAGATTGGATCACATCCAGTCGCCTGAATGTGGAGGTTTCATCACGATGTTTTCCCTCACCGTAAGAGCATCGGTTAATATTCAACTAATGAACATAACTCAGAAAACAGTAATTGGTACATGGCCGGAGCGGGATTCGACCCTGGACCTCTGGCTTACGAGTCGGATACTCTAACCACTCGGGTTCATTTATTTGTTGCAGGGTTAATTCTGATCATAAAGACCCGAGGACTGGTTGAACAGTTTGTTGGTTGACTGGTTCAAGGCCCCGTGATTCTGTTTTTTTATTTGATTGATTAGCTACTTGCCGTTCCCAGCGGCTTTCATGCGCAGTTGGGATCTCTGTAAAGATTCAACTATCCTGCGGGACTCTATTTTGTCACTCGTTACATATAATACAGCTTCCAAACGTGTACGTAGGTACACGTATATAATACGCACCTATATGAGTAGTCGTGTACGTATAATATAGCTTCTTATTAGTGAAAGCATTTTCAAAACTTTCGGAACATACAAACTCACAAAATCACAGACTCATAAACATACAAACTACTCCTCTTTATAACATTAGTAGGTATACAGTATAGACTACAAGTATTTAAATTTAAAACTATTCAGAACAGTTTATGTATACTTATAACTCTGTACCTACTACGTTTCTCATGCTTTGAAAAATTCATTGCAATTCCCATAACGAATTCAGAGCCCATTATAACAGTGGGTTCTGTCTGCATTTTATTTCGCAATTGCGTTAATATTACAGGTGACTCTGTCCGGCAATATAAGTACACTGAATAGACTGAACCGTTAAAATTACATGATTCTACCATATTAGGTACAATAGTAGGTACAAATAAATTAAAGCTACATTTATGTAAGCTATATTATACGTAGTTCACAAGTTCAAATGAATAATATTTTTTTATAGCAAGCATCTATCGCGCGTTCTTTGTGATCAGCCAGAGTACTTCTCAAGACTAATTAAATTAGCCCAATCTCAATGGGTTTACCATGCGTAGCTTAGGAGTTCCTATACCCACCTTCCATCACCAGCTCGATGGCATCACATTGCATTATCACATGAGTGTACAAAATTTCAGCTTAATCGGAAACCGAGAGATGTGTCAAATTTAACTTGCAAGATTTTATTACTAATGGACATGGGGATGTCCCCATTTAGCGAGACTAAATAATAGCTTGTAGAAATAGATAAATTTTCCTATGTATGTGTATTAACCTGTCACATTGCAGTGACTCGATATGGGGTCGGCAAAAAATATATTTCCCATTATAAACAATTTCATGGGGACAAATAGAGTAGCAATGAGGGTTAACGCGAATACAAAACCTTCGAGGTGGCGCTACTGTGGCGTGACGTCTGCTGTCAGAATAAAGCCCTGTCATTGGCTGGACTTGACTTGACTCACATACGTCATTTAACAGCAGTTTTTACTGTCTAATAGCACGACAGTATTTTACGTCTCACTAGCGCCATCTGAAATTGTGAAGACCCTCATTGTGCGAGCAGGTAGTTTACGTGAAAGAGAGGTTAACAAACTAGTCCAAGACAACGAAGTCAAGTCGAAAAGCTAGTACATTCAATTCTTGGCTAAAATTATATATTGTTCTCTTTTTCCCAGCAACAGCAAAAATAAAAAATCAACACTGCGACCGCCGGTCGGTACGTGACCGCGCAGCGCTCCGCTAATGTCATAAGACGCGGCTAACGAGCCATCCGCCGAGACACGACTGGAATGCCCGCCCGGGCTAGGGTTAAATCATGACAACGGCTTACGAACATTTTCAATAACCTCTAAGGTCTGCGAATTTCTGTCTGCGGTTAGATAGAATTTGAGTCACTCTTTGATTATATTATACGACTGGCGGCCCCGGCGTGACTTCGGTCGCGTATCTTCTACTAACTACGTAACTACCTACCCTCTTTTTCTTGCTTATAAACCTTCCTCTTGAATCACTCTATCTAACGTATTTTGATTCCACCGGAATTTTTAGTTCTTACAACAAGCAGAAACACAAACTCTAAACACATACACATGCACATTTAAACAATTATTTTTAATGTTGCTTAATATTATATCTCTGTCAATGCTCAATGTTCAATTGTATAATGTATCCATACAACCTAGGATCTGGAGTGGGGTCTGGTGGCTGTAGTACAGATCTCGAATCTAGATCGGTCTCCAGGCTCTCACTACATATTAAGTACCTAATGTAATAATGTACCTAAATAATGTTACAAATGTTAAGCGTACATAGATACAGACGGCGGAAAGCGGCTTTTATTTTATACTATGTGTAGATATTATATTACACAATGTATGTTAGAGTCGCAGTCGTACCTATGTCTCTCTTCTTTGTGTAACACTGTTACTGAGCAGGAACCATATTTCCCATGTGTCACATTTGACTTTGTTACACTCACCCAACGGGGAAAGAGTCCCAAAGTACTCTGTTACCCAATGGGGCATCAATTCTTGACAGAATACACTGTTTTGTATTTGTATTTTATACACAGATATATAAGTGGAAAAATTAAGCACCATAGCTGTATTTATAAACTGATTTTCGAATGAATAAAGTCCCCTTTGCAAAATGTAAAGTTAACTCTTGGTTCATTAGGTACAAATGGGATCACTACTAAAATAACTTAGGTACTTTTACATAATTTATTTCAATCGTTGATCAAAATAGTTCAGTCTGAATAGCTTAGTTAAATAATCGAATCAATGCGGAATCGATTTGTTTTAAAAGCAGGCACAGATCCGTATTCAACCCGCGCTACTCTGGCTTGCTTACTGTATACCGAAGCCTCAAATACTCTTTAGCAAAACGTTTAACTTGGCCCTGAATGGGTGATTAATTGGTAAATCGGCACCTACAAATAAAATACTTTGCATTATTGAAAAACGAATATCACTTAAAGGGAGGATTTTCAGACAGCTACTTTAAAAAGTAAAAAGTGAAGTTCGGCGTGCCTCACTAGGATTTGACAGGATTCTCAAGTATTGAATTTGGTAACCGAAGTTACTCGGAAAGGTGTTCCATGAAAATATACTTAGTTTTAGTACCTTTTCTGAGAAGTAAGCGCAAAATGTGTACAATTTTATACATCTAGCATTCTCGTTATGATTTATCTTTGAGAATCGTGTCTAATCAACGCCATTTATTACAACGATGCGAACAATTTTTCTTTTAAATCGTCTCTCGAAAAATGTCCTATTATGTATCGCGTCAATAACTAGTCGGCCCAAAACAGTCCACTGCCGTAACTGAGCCTTCTCCTCATTAGTAGAGGGTTCTGCCATAATCTCCACGCTTGGCAAGCGGGTTGGAGATAGCAGTAGTTATAATACTTAACAGAAAACGCTGCTCCACATTTCTAGTCTACGGAGATCTGCCAGTTATATTTTAAACCCACATTTATTATCGCTTAAGGCTCAGTCATTCTTTACAGAAACTCTCTCCGTCAGATTTCCGTGGAATTAAATGATCACCGGCCAAGTTCCCGCCACTCCAAGGTGTTTCCAATTTAATTTCTCCCGTCTCTTGGAAAGCAGGAACGGTTCGAGTGGCTCTTCAAGAAATTAACAGCAAAACTCGACGGATTATGCGTGAGACGGAGCGAGTCACGCGCCGTCTGTAGGGTTGCCAACTTTGCCGAGAAAAGTATTGGATTTTTACTGTCTTGAGCTTGGTGCAGAAGTTGGTGTGACCTGAATTCGTGTGGAAATGGCTACGTGGTTTTCGTATATATTTTAATATTAGTTCTTTTAGGGACATATTATATCGCGTAACTGGTTTATGTTCATAGGCAGTTGTCCATTGTCAGGCACAAGTCCATTACTGGACATATGACAGGTGAGTTAAGGCGAGACAGATGGGTTTTAAATCGAAATGTGTCATTTATTAGGACCTAACAAAATGCAAGGTTTGTTGCAATTACATTGGTTATTAAAATGTCTTATTTACGTGACTGACAACTGGTATGTTATCTTCAAGCCCGTTTGTCTGCCAAAAAGGTGCCATAAGTAAATTAAGATGTTCAGAGCATTTAAAAATACTTTTTCTATTTATTTCTCTTTCAGAAAAGGCATATTGTAGTCTTTCAAAAAGGTGTATTGCAGTTTAAGGGGCAGCCCTACGGACGTAATGATTTAAGGGCGACGCTACCAAGTTCGCTAATTGGTTGCGTCTAATGAGGCAACTGATGACCCACACTAATGAGCTTGCCCTTAACTACTGAGACGTTCTTTTACTGACAGTTACTTTTCTTATTAGCTCGTAGTGACGTTGCCAATCTATTAAAATTATGATTGTGATCGCACTTAAAATAATTTTTTTTTAAGGAAAATACTATCTAAGTATGACGAAGTAAGACGACTCTGTCAACATCATGAAAAATTGGATGATTAAAAAAATACAATTACATACCAAGATAATAAAATCAGTTCTCATATTTTGTTAATTACGCTTCTCTTCTCAGCAATTTTGTTTCAGAAACCAACGTCAAATAATGGCTGCCCTGGCTGAACGAAGAAGTCCGCTCACTATAAGCTCCAAAAGACCTTTCCGACCACCCTAGCTGTAGGTCCGGCTAAGTCCCTGTAGCTCCCGATAACTCCCTCTGGCTCTTAATAACAACTTGTAGCCCGATAAGTCCCTGTAGGTTCTGGTATGTCCCTATAGGACCCGATAAGTCCCGGTAGGTCCCGATAAGTTCTTGTAGGTTCCGATAAGTCTTTGTAGGTCCCGATAACTCCTTGTAGGTCTCTATGTCCCGGTAGGTCCCCGAAACTCACCTTTCCGACGCCGGTGGGCTCCTTGACGCCCAGTCGCCGGAGCAGCGCGGGCGGGGGCGGCGGCGGCGCGCGGTGCAGCGCGGCGGCGTACCCGGCCGCCGCCGGCGCGTCGTCCTCGCGCCTGCGCCGCTCCCGGTGTGGGGAGCCGGTTGCGCATTTTGTCCTGAGAAAGAGGACATTTTATTTTATTTTATGACGAATGAGCGGCTGATAGCTGCTGGGTTGGTAATGGAAAGGCCACGTAGCTCGCAGAACCGATGGGCTATGGGGCGGATAGGTTCTGGAGTGGCGACCACGTATCGGAAATCGCAGCGTGGGACGGCCCCCCACGAGATGGACGGACGACATCGTGAAGGTCGTAGGCACCACTAGGCCGTTGTGACCACTATCCATCAGGTGGCTAGCATACCTGTTTGTCTGCCGTATTACATAAAAGGGGGCAGATGGACGCAAGAAGCACAACATCGAGACGACAACACAAAAAGTCGTGGGGGGAGCCCTATGTTCAGCAGTGAACGTTCTGCGATGGAGACGATGAGGTACTAAGCGAGGTACTAAGTAGTTATGTCTAAGAGTTGATATATTTAGGTAAGATGTCCATATTTTTATGTTAAAGCTATGGCAGACAAACAGGCAAGCAGGCCACCTGATTGAAAATGCCCATCGCCGCTTATGGACATCGTCAACACCAGGGGCGTCACCCTCGTTGCCCTCCTAAAATGAGACATCTAAATAGTGTGTTGAAGGATCATATGTCATCGTTCAAAAAAAACATCGTGGCCGGGAGCTTATATTAGAAAATTGGATAATTGGTTAAAGTACGCACGGTAGACATAATGCAAAAACTCAAATTGTTAATAAACAATTTGAAATTTTGTAAAAAAGTATGCTATTATGTACTGTAAAACAAATAAATAAATACCGTCACGTTCTAAATTGGATCCTAAATTGTTCAACCAGTCTCCGGGTTCCAGCGGAACGCCTTGGCCAGTAAATAGACCTTGAACAGTATTACATAGTTTACTGAAATACTTAGCGCGCCAAATCGCTAAATCATTCAACCAAAATTCTATCACTACCCAACGACAGTCCATAAATTAATTAACACACAATTCCCTATTGGCTACATCAAATATGTAAATGCGTATTTACGTTGTCTCCCACTAATTACCAGCTGAAACAACATGATGAATTTGACATACGTTATTAGCATCCCCATGTGTAAAGGAAACTAAGTAATGGGTTATTTGGTTTAAAATAACTAAATCTGGGCCAAATATGTCCTAGGCCAAAAGGACAATAAATAAATGAATATAAATATACTTGGACAATTTAAACAGCGCCATCTAGCCCCAAAGTAAGTAAAGCTTGTGTTATGGGTGCTACTACTACTTATATATTTTTTAAATACAATATTTAATATACATGCAACATGCAGGCCGACAACAGAAATTAAAATTCACCATTTCAATTTCTGCCCGGCCGGGAATCGAATCCGAATCTGCGCAGTAGGCCAGATGTCAACCAACCGAAGCACTCAGGTCGTCAAAGGATGTTCTTCGTTCTGCCTCAACGTTAAAGGAGATGGTAAAATGATCAACTAGATTTGATTCCACCACCCAAGACACACAAGACACATTTCCTATCAACTCTACTATAGCTTTATTTTCATTTTATTTTCGAGTACGGTATCGTTAAATAAGAGACAAAGTTTCCCACTCTTCTATTAACATTATCGCCACACAATCGATATAGACCATTAGCCCGACCGGATCAAACTTCGCCTGTGCACTGAAACGCAAGATGGCTGCAGGCAAATCCCTCAGATAATAAGCAACGGCTCGTGTGGCTTTCGCCTTTTAAAAGTTAGTTGACAGCGACCCTGATATCATGTTCAAGTTGAAAATTGTTTTCTGAAAACGTGAAGATGTAAGTCTTAAAATTATAAGTTTGGTGCAGGTTGGTTCCTAACATTTAGTTTTCAAGTGAAAAAATGCAGATCCTCTGTTGCTATATGTGAGGATTAAGATGTATGCTTCATGGAACCGGAACACCGGAATACAACAATGTACACATTGTTGTTTGGCGGGGGAAATAGATAAGGGGTGGTGCACATCCAGATTTCCTTCCGGCCTCGGGCCTCAAATACTTTTTTAGAAATGTACCTCTGAATGTATTTTCGGCGATAGTGAAATTATTTGGCAAATGTGGCCACAAGGGCCAGTAAAGACTTGAGATAAGTACCTAGAATTATTTAGAATATAATATTAACCGTGACACAGATGTGCTGGTACGATGACATTAAGAGAACAGCTGCTGGTGTGTAATGGTTAAAAACAGCACAAAACCGATAACGATCGAAGATATTGAAGGAGGTCTACACCATAGAAGTTGAAAATGGCTGTAAAGAAGAAGAAGAGAGAAGTTTACAATATTAGAATTACAACTGTCTCCTGACAACCAAATCGATGCTGCGGCCAATCTTTATCGGAATGTGACTACCTATTTTCCGATACTCGGCGAGAATTTTCAATTTTGAGCCGCTCAGCCTGCAGGGATACGCAGTGCGGCATTAAAATAAAATAAGAGCCGTGTCGTCAGTCGTCACGTAGCGGCCATCCATCACGGTAGGACTGCGGAACCCCCTTTATGGGCCGCGGTATTGACGCGCAGCGAATTTTTGAAAAATGTAAAAAGGTCACCGGAGACGGCACGTTCCATTCATTTATTTCCGGCCGGGCTATTGGTGGGCCGCGATAAATGTTTCTCTTGCGCCCTTTTTCAATTACGAGAGATTAGAGCGACGCGTGGGCATTTTTCTTCGTTGTGGTCTTTCTTATTTTCATAACGTAATGAGTTGTGGATATATGCGAGGTAAGGAGTTGTGTCGGGATAGAACAAAGTGGCGGCCCATAGTCTCTGCCTACTCCACCTGTGGGACAGAGGCGTGAGCTTTATGTATGTGTATGTATGCAAAGAATTGTACTTTCAGACAAACAGAGTTTGATGTCAGAGATCCGAATTTTTTTGCCGTGGTTAACAAAAAAAAAGTTCATATTTATTTTCATAGCAATACACCTTCATATTATGTGACCTGAATGTAATGTAGAAGTAATGTAAAAAAAAACTAAAATTATTATTCAATAAAATAATTATGTCATACCATGATGTTTATATTCCTATTATTGTATTAAACCAACAACAACAAGTATGTACTTAAAGCGAATATACTATACAGAGCATCATCATTCCACTCCATCATAGTTTGGCAGGTTATTTCCTATTTCGTAACTTGTTTCTTTTCCTTGTTTCCATTCAAACGGAAATGTATCTAAATACACATTCTTATGGGAATTTTTGATAATAAAAAGAACGATAAGTGTACAATATTATCACAGAAAATAGGCCCTTTCCTAGTTTGTGTACAAAATTTATTGGAACATTGATTAAGCCCTCATTTCGTGACAGGAGCTACCTACTGCCAATCGATATCCGTCCTTTTAGGCAATTTACTCCACTTCCGAGCCTTTATCAACGCATACGAGACACGAAGGCCCGTATAGGCCGAGTCGAGAGTTATCTAAACATTCCCGTGGAAGAATGTTAATAGTTCTAAGCACCAAGCGGGGTTGGGCACGCGACAGTCTACACGCCAGTGCGGTGTGCTACAACAAGGCACGTCCTGGACACCGTTTATGCCTGTATTACCAAGTTACTAGCTTAGTAGTTAGACCTGTTTCGGGGTAGCACAAAGTCTACTTCTTACACCGATTCATTAAGGCATAGTCGACACTACTAGAAGGATCTTGAATAAATTGACTGGCGACTGAAAGTGTAACCATGATCTAATCTGGTCTGGCTCCCCTGGTAGCTGGGTCACGGAGGTCAGGTGGTAGTCGCTCCAATGTAATTATCTAATCTGCCAGATCCTGGATCATGGTCATGGCGGACCCCAGGACCTCGTGCGCTTGAGTACAACCAGGAGATTAACGGCAAGATATTTCATTTTATTTTATTTTGAATAGATTATCGAACATTCGTATGGGAAGAGAATAAAACTGCTCAAATCATCACCATGTAGGCCCTTTTCCCACTAGGTGGGGTCGGCGCAATAAAAGCAGACGTGAATATTACTAGGAAAATCAATAGGAAAACCTGGCGGTAAGTGACTACGTATCAATACAATGGTGGAGCTTAAATAAGTAGATAGTGTATTTTTCTACTCTCGTTTTGAAGTCATCTGTGATATGTGTGTATTAGAAACACAAACACTGAAGTTAGTCTCTTGGACCCAGGGGTAGAAGACATGACACCGTTTGCCAACGCGTGACTTATCGCGGACAAAGTCGCGGGCATAACCCCGTTAACAACAACAAAACAACCCAAAACCGCCTAGATTCGGTTTATAACCGGAAATACAGGGCACCACTCCGCAAAAATAACACGAAAAGATATCAACTTTAGAGATTGGAATCTTACGATTTGAAAGGACGTATGGCCGTACAATGTCGTTGATTTCACGGGCCGATGGCCACACTGAAAACAATCTGGAAAGGCCGCCGTTTGACATTTGATAGAACGCTCCTTGGGGCATGGGTAAGGAGAACTTGGCCGTTGTTATATTTATTATTTTTATCGGATTCGCTTGGATTATTACGGGTGGGGGTAAGATTTTTATCCGATAAAAGCGAGAAAACCCTTTTGCTTGACTGTATTACGTTTACGGGTTTACAATGTGCATGTGGTTGTGTAGTGTTTAACTCGATAAAGCATATAAACGGTACAACGTAGTGGGGTAAGAACTAAACTGGAGTAGACAATTTCATCAATGAAGTACATTGCAATAACATACATTACACTGCCTAAAGGAGAACGGCAATATTTTTGCGTTATTCGTTTATTGGAACGCTGAAAATATACAAAATGATCCTCGCACCCTGTATACATACACACAGTAAACAGTTATGTTGTAAATAGTTAACATTACATCAGATTGCATTTTATGTCTCAACACATAATGAACGCATAAATGAGAACTCCACGCGAGCGTGAAACACGTCACGGGCTTTGTACTCAAATTACCGCCAACAATTAATACTCGTAAACCTATGTTTGAACTGTTCCTTTTTTAAATTCATTACTTTTTTCATAGCTCTTTAATGGCGCCAAATAGCCGAGTAAACGTTTTATTTACGTTCTAGATTTGAATTATATCCCGTACTTTAGGGGTTGTCCTGTCTGGCATATAAATTATAAAACACGGAGTGAATTAAGTGAGGGTAACACGATATCAGGCGACCGATAAGGATGCGAGCTACGAGCATGCGTGACTATTATACAATGTGTAATGAGTTTTTTTATTTTACAGCTAGAGCTGTCTCTTGTGAATAATAAGTCTTTTGTTCGTAAAGTGTGACGAAATTGGAGCAAATACAGTCATGTGTCGTGTTAAGTACTTGACTTATGTAAGGGGTAATTTTACTTTTTGTAACAATACTTCACATTACAGGGTGTTTGTTGCTACGATTTATTCCTTTCTAAGTCCCGATCGAGTAGTCTACAGAAAATAAGCATCCGAAAGCAAGACACTCAATTCCGAACGAAAAGGAAAATGGTAAAACTTTTCATAGTTCCAAACAATACTCTGTCCTTATAACAGACAAATAAAATTCCTACAATTCGGGTAACATGTTCAGAACTATCCGTGAACATTTCCATGCACGCGACGCGAGAGTTTCCAATTCAAACATTTCCCTGCTCTTTCGGCCTTTATTCTGGCTCTTGTGGGTAGCCGAGTTTTTGGTCGAAACGCGTTGAACCGCTGTATGAATGGTCAACTTTATGAAAAATCGCGAGAATTTATTTGTCTAAAACTTGGTGTTGGTAATTGCTATGCAATGCTTATAGTGGTTTTATTATGTACACGTATTGTGCTAGTGATACGCTATGGCGCAAAATCAGTAGGTAAGGGAATTAATACATCAATAAAAATTCTGCGTGTACTGAGTACTGACTGACATAAATAACAAAATATGTTGCTGGTAGTTTTTATTTAGTATATAGTGTTCCTACACTAATTAAGTACTTCAAGTAATAACGTGCGAAGTTTGATATTCCTATATTCCTGTATTATGAAAGTATTAGGAAATTTCATATTGCATTTATCGACACACCTATTACTTATGCCTACACCTAATATATTGTAAAATATTACCTAGAATGACAATGTTTGGTGTTAGATTTCATATTTCCCGAAACAATAGCTCCGTATGAACAGTGCTTCCACTAAAGCATTACCCGAATGGATGTACTTCGCGCTACATTCGCGCAACATACGTCGTATGAATATTTTATGTGAAATATTGTTAACATCCCGTAGTTCCAAGTGCTTACTTTGCGGGAAGAACATAATTCCATCGCTGTTATGTGTTTATCTACCTACCTACACAGAAACACACGGCTTACGGTGTTGAAAACTTCTTAAAGAATTGCTGATCTTGTGGGTGAAATTGGGGATCCTTTTACAGCGTAAGTATTAAACATTTTGTTATCTAAATAGGTAAATGGTTTTTGAAGTTTTGTGACAAACTGTCCTTTTTTCAACACTTGCGAAACAAACAGGGACTTATAGAGGATTTAGTAAAAAATAGTAAAACTTAAAGTGCGACCCACAAATTTCTAAATATTGAGTTAAGACTGTTATGACAAAAAGACTGGGGCACTTAATGCAGACGCATGAATACAATGGCATGGTAGAGTGTTATAGCGGGAAGCCAGGACTGACTGCTTGGATAATGATGATGATGATGATAACGATGAGAGTGTTATGGCGGGTAGTAAATGGATGCGGACTGCCAAGGATCGGAAAAGAATGGTAGACGCTCTTTAGAGATTAGGTTTACCTTATTTTCAAGCAGGCAATAGGCTGATTGATTGACAAACGGTTAGATAGCCCACATGAAGGCAAGCGATAACAACTATATTTATAATGTTGCTCGGACGCAGAACTAGATATTGCATTTATGCTAGCATATATATATCATCTCGCCATTTTACCGTACGGGAAGGCAGAACCCATATCATCACTTGCTACTGTCATGACAAACCTCTCTCGGTTCCATTCGGGTTTCATCAACCTCAGATATCTCTATAGAAATGGTATATAATAATATATGAAAATAGAATATGATAATGAGGATTATATTTACAGAAAATATGAAGAAACTTTTACCTTTTAAGTCATTTGCTTCAGCATGATCATATGCGTGGATTCAGCTATAAATCCTCTGACATACGAGCGAGCATATTAAAAAAGACGAGTCATATCGCGCCCATAAAGCGGTGTATTAATAAAGAGCTATCCCCTTTGTGTACAAAACTCTTCATTAGGGAGATCATAGCGTTGTTATACGCGGTCCTTTCAACGCGCGGACGGCCTGTTTGGCTTGAGGTCCTGGCGAAAGGAGATATTGATATCTCTTTTCATATGAATTGTGCAATAAAAGTTGTTTTTTCGACTAGTTCTGAAATGAGTCTACAAAACTGTTTACTTAATGCTTATGATTAGAGATACTCTATTTTTGACAGGGTTTATAGAAATTGGGATTGCCTGCAAATTGGTCGGCGTGGAAATAGTTTTTAGGGCAGGTTAACTTTTCCTGAGCCACCATATTAAATGACCTCCCTAATGTATGAAAGCTAGTAGTATAATGGAGAGATCAAGCTTTATTTCTGGTTATACTCAATCGAATTAGATGAAACATGGCCTAGATTTTAAGTTGGACGCCATACTACCAAACTGTAAAACCCCCATCAAAGTACATTCGACGCCATATTTCTTATAGTTTAGCTGGTTTATTATGGTTCTACATCAGGTGCTTTGGTTTCTAAAATCAATATTACCCAATCAATGTTGCCCAGGTTTAATAGCTACATAACAAATAATTATAATTGAAATCCGTCCAGTAGTTTCGGAGATTAGCGTGTACAAACATACAAACAAACATTTAAAAAATTCTTATCTTCTTACTATTTCTTCATACAAATTTTTTACAAATATATTCAATGTACAGACACACTTTTTTACTGTGTTATTATATGTATAGATATAGATTAATTTAAAGACAATGCTGATTACGTATTACCCTTCAAAGCGGCTCACTACAACACCGGAATAGATAAGGAGGTGAAACCCATCCAGACGAACTGATTAGGCTTGACAGAGTATTAGGTACCACCCTGGTTTTTAAAATGAAAAATCATTGCAAAAAAATTAACTTGAATTAACGGGAAAGACTCAATAAAAATTGCTTATAAAATCGCTACAATCTGTAATTTGCATCTCGGAACCCAAACCAGTACATGGTCCATTGTATCAGACGTGAAAGTTTGGGCGGAGGGTGCGCGGGCGGCGGGACAAAGGGCTGATTATTTGTATGACGAGCCGCCTATGTATGCGATCTGTCTTTGACTTATCCGGTATGAGGGAACAATGAACGGGCGGACATCCGGACAGTAAGTTTTCCGTAGGGAGATTGTAATATGTATTTTTGTATAATAGAGGAAAGACGAGTGAGGTTGGATTTGGAGTGCATATTGTTGAAAAATTTAGTGCCCATTGTAGAATAAAAATGGTTTACATGCTTTAAATAAATATTATCAGCCTGTATCACCCTATCAATCTGCAGCCCGATTTCACGATTTATTCTGCCAAAAAATAGGCTGTAAACTTATGTACAGTACAACAGCATAAGTGCATTACTACTTCAAGAAAAAATTCCTTTTCACCTACAGCAACATACAGGGTATTAAATGCATCTTTAGATGAAATAAATTCGCTAAAAGAAGTGGTCATTAGCTGTCCCTCAGGTACAAAGTATTCGTCTTTGACCACCAGAGAATTTATATTTAATAAAAAAAATCATCAGTACCATAAAAACCTTTTAAGAACTGCACAGAAAAAATATTCTCAAAGGTGCTCATGCACCTGTGCTCTTGTATTGTACCTGTAACCTACGTTTGTAACAAAGACACAGGTAAAAGCTGAACGAAAATAATGATAAATAAAAAAGAAACATTTCTTATTTCGCCATATTACTCACTGGATATTGCGTTACATGATGGAGATAATCTCATAACAATACTGAAGGAAACTATAAGGAAGTCAGGAAATTGACTTCTAACTCTTCTCCAACCCTCCCGTTAGGGGGTGATTATTTATTCGCTATAATTTTTCCCCTCTCATAACAACGTATGACGATGAGAAGGTGCTTGATAACACGCAAAAGGATTTTACTGATACTCGTATCCGTTTAGAGATTTTTGTAAAAGTTTGTGTCATCATCATCATCACAGCCTGTAACAGTCCACTGCAGGACTTGATGCCTCTCCCACGAAAGGGGAGGTTATTGCCATAATCTCCACGCTTGGCAGGCGGGTTGGAGATAGCAGTGTTTAAATATAAGAATGGAAAATGCTGCTGCCCATTTTCTAGACTACGGAGACTCTTGATATTTTGCCTCGAAAACATTAGTCGCCTTGTACAACACCCATTAGTGTAAGGGGTTGGTGCTATTCTACTCTGCCGGACACCACACGGCCATTGCCGGACACCACACGGCCATACAACAAAAGTTTGTGTGCATTCTACTATTTGATAATTTAAAGATAGGTAATAGAGAACCGTCAATATTTTTGGCTATGGAAGAGCGGAATCTCCTATTACACTTTCCAAGCTTAAAAAAAGATTCAAGATATTGAATATTGTAATAGATTTTAAGGTGCCGAAAGAATTTTATATTAATTATTTATTTTTCAGACTATTTATTTTATTTTAGACCTGATAGGTCTTAAATACTACAAGTTGTAACAGAAAAAGATTGTCTTAAATTAGCACTTAAATAAATATTGATACTTTTCGTAGCTCGCTATTAGCCAGAACCTATTCGCGCATTTCAACAGATATCACAATTCTAAATTTTCAAGTATCACAGCAAGAATAGTCCATTGATAGGTTATAGGAAAAAAAAAACTAAAAACTACACAAAAAGCAGGAAACTAAAAAAACATATTTCTTCCTTGATGCAACCAGTATTGCATGGCATCTGCTTTGTAGAGGCCATGAGGCAGAGCCTTGTAACCCCATAAAGAAGAATTTGCGCGTATTTTATGGCTTAGCTTTGGAGTTACGATGTTTTCGTTGAGCGCCTTTTTTATTTTTAGGGTAGTTTAGTAGTCAAAGAGGTGTTCGTGTGATTTGTATTTTCGAATAAAATCTTTAGATGCTCATGAAACTGGAATCAAGTGCTGTTTATTTCCTGAATAACCTAAATAGGAACTAAAGGTAGTACTAAATATTTCTAGGTACCTACTCATTTATATGGCGCGGTGCTGTTTTATTACCGTGATCACGAAACTGTCACAAGTAAACCGATAAGTCAAGACCTATCCAGACGCGTTATTTACATTTGACAGGTCTGGAATAAGTACCCAAGTACTTCACTTTATTAAAATACACAAACGAGAAATGAGCAACAAATAACACCCCATACACAAGGCATGCCATAACGATCATTAATATCACAGGTACGTACAATAAACTGTGCGCCCCTCCGCCTGAATGGAAACGTCGCCGAAATATTGCGTTCCGGGCTTTCCGGGAAACGAATACAAATACAAGAATAAAAATGAGAGCGCGCAAGAGGAATTCCGTTGCGAGGAAATGAGGAAAACCATATTCGTGTTCAACCCTAAATCGTGATGCCACGTGCTTTCGGGACCCCATGCTGGCGGGGGCCTTACTATTGGAGACGGGTTGAAAGCGATTCGAGTTAAGTTACACATCACACCGACAGCCACAGCTGGATTTGAGCCTCCTCCACATCAGTGGAGGGCATTGTACTTCATGCCTGGCAGGCGGGTTCTAGATCGCAGTGTTAATTACTAAGCATAAATCGGAGTTGCCCATTTTTATAAGCTTTACTCAGTACTCATAGCTTACAACACAAGCTTTTCTTTAACTTCACTTCCCGGCGTTCAATTGAGCTGAAATTTGGTATACCTTACTCTTGGATAACAATGGATTAATATGGCATCATGGAGCTGATCTGATGATGGAGTCGGAAGGTGGTCATAGGAACTAATGAACGCAACAGATAACTCCATCGTGTTTGGGTTCTTTGGAATAGTCTTGATGAGTACTATCCCGCGCGATAAATCTTATTACGAAAATAATATTTTCATTTGAGAACTTATTTGGTTTATTAAGGTAATTTGTCTACCTCTGTGATATTAGTCGCCTTTACGGTACCCGTCAATGGATTGACACACTATCGCAATTATTAGATGTGAAGGATATTTTGTACTTTACCTTCTCACGAAAGAGATAGCTAAACGCCTATCGTAATAACGCCTTTAAAAGGAGTGATTTGCTTACTTTTTTTGCGAACAAATCCTTTCTGCTTACATAGGCACTGTAATGAAATGTGGCATAAAATTGTACTCATATCTATTTTACTTATAGTACCTTTTTTAGTGAGAGGTATGCATCCGTGGTACGGGAGTACCCCTTACTGCGGCTCCGCGAGTCTGCGGGTCGGCAGAGGAGCCCTGCCTTCTGTCAGATTGTGGCGGCAACTGTACCGGGATTAACTGGAGCGGTTTTGTACCGCCGCTCCAGAATGGCTATTACGTTCTACAATAGCAATTCAGTTACCTTTGCGATAGAGATTTTGATGCCATTTACGATTTTCTGAATAATATGATGTTTTTAATTAATTCTTTGTTTAGCTAAGATCGACTGTATGTATTGAGTAAGACGTTCTGAAATACACCTTTTTACCTACTTCAGCAATTTGTGGTGATGTGACGTGACAAATCTTTGGAAACTTGCTTTATTATACCTGCACAATAGAAAATACAGTAATTTTACAGTTAAAGTATTACGAACGTAAAAATATGGTGAGGCAGTAGTGTAAAACTTAAAAGTAAATAATAGCACCTATCCAACACACCGTATTGTTGAAACAAACCCAAGTGTAAACGTTCAAAACAGCGAAGCTCAATAGCAGAGAAAGACTTCTTCACCGAAAGAAACTAGATCAGTTTTCCGCAAGCGAGTCGTGTCAGAGCTCGCTTTGAAGACACTTAGCAGGCGGCCCTTTCCGCTCCCAGTTTAGCAGACACTCGCGCCAACCGCGATTTAAACAATAGCTTTCGGAGTTCCCCACCATCCGAGTCTGTATTACGTCTGTCTGTCTGTCATATTACTACCACTGAAAACCGCCGACTTGGAAAGCTTGCTGTTACTGTCAAGCGGACAGCTTAGGATTTCTGTACAGCATTATTCAGTTGCAAAGCAGGATTGTTGTGTTGATTGTATAGTGAATACAGTATATTGCGTCTTTCATTCATTAGTTACGCTTTCTGCTACTTTTTTTGTTTTAGTAGTAAAAAAAAACATTGTTGTAAAAGTGGCTTTATTTTCAGACTTTCTTCAATGACGTGTGACGTGAGAATCCGTCTTTTCTACTAAAGTGGCCAACGTGAGGGATATATTACATACATAGGTACCTACCTACTTATTATACCGAGATCTATCAGGGAGATCCCAGCGGCACCCACGATCCCTGCAGCCTCAAGTGCGATGCAAAGCCGTTTTTATTTCCGTGCAAATTTACATAATGATATTTTTGTCGCGACTCGCGGTCGAGATTTACTGCTCCAAATCTCAAGGGCTAGTTCGGGACACATTGCGTGAGATTTTATCGTCTTTTTTTTGCTTAACAATTCAGGTTGAACCGAGCTGTTAGTGTTTGTCATCTTGGAAATACTAAGCAGCAGAATCGTTATAATTTTGAGTAAATGGCCAGTTGGTCAACACAGCGTACCACGCAGAGGTCCCGGGTTCGATTCCCGGCTAAGCAGCAATTGAAATGATGACTTGTAATTATATTAGAAGTCTGGAAGTTATTTGTATGTATAATAGATATATATTAAAAAATATATTATATAGGTACTTTATCAGTTTTCTGGCAGTCACATTTATTATCGCAGAAGTGTTGTTACGGGCAGGCTACCACTGAACAAAATTAGTGTGGGAGGTCCTGTGTCTCGATGGAGGGACGCCTTGGCGGAGGTTTGTGTCCAGCAGTGGGCTTATGATAAAGAAGATTATATATACGAGGTGTGACAGGAGGTTTGCGATACTAGTTTAATCTATAGAAATAAAGCTGCTCTTAATAAAGTAGAGAGTAAAGGTCGAGCAGCTATGTACCAATGACTCTTTTCTGAGTTATGTACATTAGTTGAATACTAACCGCTGCTCTTACGATGAGCGAAAACATCGTGATGAAACCTACATTTAGGCGACTGAATGTGTAACCATGATACAATCTAGTCAGTTTGCCCTGCTATTAGGGTGATGGAGGTTAGTTGGCAGTCGCTCCACTGTAACTACCTGAACTGCGAAATCCTGGATCATGGGCAGGGCGGACCCCGGGCCTTCGTGCGCGAGAGCATAACCGGGATATTGACGCCAAGATGATTTAATTTTATAATAAAGTAGACAGTACACAAACAGTTCACAAACTCTTGCACTACGAGGAAGCCGCAGGGAATTCGTTTGCGTGCCGAGATGAGAATTCGCATACCCAAACCAAGACCCCTCTTGCCACCTTGCGTGTAAAATGAAAACCATATGAAGTTACACGAAAGCAATGAGACCGAAAAGAGACAAGTCAAACAATATTTTTAACCCACCCACAATATTTTTAATATTTTATAACATCAATATTTTTAACACTCACTACCGAATTATCGGGTTTATTATCACGGTTAGTATTGTTTTTACCTCGACCCCAAACCCGATAATATGTGTAGTGAAAGTGTAGTGAATAACGAAGGTCTTAAAAACTGTATTAAGAGTGTTATAAGTTTGACTTGTGTACCTACGGCGCAGTGTTTAAAATACTATACAGAAAATGCTGCTGCCTTTATAATATTTGTAGCCTACTGCGAATTAATATTCTGTACAATAATCCAGGTGAATTTGAACTTGTTATGGGTCTAACTAAACTATACTGACTGGTTGTATTTGAACGTTGCTAAACTGCAATTTATGCAACGGAACTCCACGGAAACTCAAAGCAACATTGTTTGCGTGTTGTGTTCCGGTTTGAAGGATAAGTAGCACAATCATCTTTGTCCTCACTGTCACAATACGTTTACGGTTCTGCATTTTTTTGCACGAAAGTGCTTGAATCATAGATGTTATGGGCGACAGTTATCGCTTTCTATCAGCTCTATGCTCTTTTATCACTGAATAGCATAAAAAATATGTCTCCAAAATCGAGAATTCTGCACTTTATTTCTTTTAGAATTCTCAAACTAAATTCCTATTTGCTGAAGTCTGTGGAATTTCCAAGTCAGTTGTCGGGGTCGCTCACACGTGCGACTGGCAATATGGATGGTCGTATTAAACGTGAAACGCATCTGCTGCAGCCCCGCTTGGAAAAATCGCTGACAATACAAAGCAGATAATATATTGCGGAGATACGATATTTTATGGTGCAGCGGCGATGTCAAGGAAAATGTATGATGAAATTGTGAGTTTAGATAGGCCATTTTTTTCTAATATAAGCCTATTGGGTCAATATTTTAGTTCATAGGCACTAATGTACATAATTTGTAACGTACATTTTGTACATAGAATCTTCTTCTTAATTAATGGCAATCCATAGTAATCCTGTTGATTTAGCCAATGTCAAGTAGAGTCTGTATAAACAGACCTTTTACCTATATAACTTACCCATATAAATGGGTAAGTTATATAGGTAAAAATGGTTCATGGGAATACTGGCTCATCGATGAATCAACCAGTTTTGATAATTTATTACATAAGAATAAAATCCAATTTAATTAAAAAACATACACACATTTTATAAGGATGAAACAGGAGCATACACAGACACGTAACGCCTCATTACCAATAGCACATTATCAAATAAACGAATGTAATTAAGCGTGTACCTCAATTAAACCACATAATGAATATAAAATTTCCATAATTCACCCGAAAATACATTTCCCAGATTCTTACACCGAAGCTCAAACATTGCAAATTGAGCCAACAAAACGTCAGAATGTTCTGCTTCATTACCCAGTTTAATGAGTTATGTGGGTAGTTCATTACCTGGTCGTAATATGCGGCGCACAAATATTGGAAATTGAATATAAATCCCATTAACAATTTTATGACGTACGGTGGAGCTGCGGAGCAGAGATCACAGGAACGCATGACTCTTGATTTCAAATTTGAATTCGGTACTGATGTACGAGTCCACATCATCATAACAGAATGCCACATCATCATAAACGCCATTATAATGCATCGAGTCTATTGGCTGCTTGTATCCGGCTGGTTCAGTTAGGTTAGCCTGGTACTGTTTATAACGAAATTGAATCTTTAATCCTAAGTGCATGAATCGTAGATGCGACAATTATCACTTACAACCAGAGAGGCTGTATGCTCGTTTGTTATTGAGACAGTCTCGACTTCTGTCAGGGTCCGCTTATCTTTTGTATGTTTGATGACGTGAGTATGTTCACCAATCTTTATGTCCAGCAGGAGCGGACGTTCTGCGGCTAAAGATGTTGACGTGCATCAATCACCAATGCTCATTTCATTAATTTAATAATTGTCTGGCTGCCTGATCATCACACATCCAAAACTAATGGACGAAACATGTAGCACGAAGTTTTCCGAATTACCGCAGGTGGGGAATTTAATTTACGGAAAGTCCCACGTACGGACAAGGATGGAAGAAGGAAAAAATTCGTAAAGCGTCATAACAATTGAACAAAAAAACATATTATTGGTACTAGATTATTGATGCACAAGGGCGAATTCCATACGCAATAATACGCACTACGAACAAGTGAGTGCGAGAGACGAGCGAAACCATAAATAAAATATCTTCAACACTACTAAGTTTATTAATTTACAGCAAATTCGTCAGACAACACAGCCACATTACTTAGATGAACGAAAAGGAACGAGTGCAACTCACGCATCCATTCCGTAACAAATTATTTTGTTTAGACGCGCACTGGCGGGAGTAATCTAGATTAATCTCGGAGATAATCGCAACAAATCGAGTCGGCGATTTCGGGGCTTTCGCTGGCTAAGCTCTGCGTTTTGTTAGCGGGAAAAAATAACAACAGATGGGCTTGAATCTCACGCAACCATCTTGATGCGGTTGGCTTGAGTGCCAGTGGCGATTAACGCTGTTTTGAGTGTTTTGCTTATAAAGATTGGGCCACATCTAGTCTCAAGAACGCCCTTCACATACGTATCTATGGTATACGCGCTTCAGATACGGAACAGCTTTTACGATCTAGACAATCTTCCCAGACGAATGGAGTATTTGTCAGACGTAGTCGTGTGTATCCCTCAAACAATAGTGTTGCTACTAAAGCGAATGAAAATTCATTGTCTCTATGCGAAACAGATTTCTTCTCACTCGCAGCACTCTTGGCAGAGTGGCATGGATTGGTGACTTTCCTCATGGCTGCTTTTCTTGTGCACTCGTGAAGGTGCACATCAATTATAGGTACTATTAGCACAACAATCCAGCGTTGCTATTGGAATGCCAAACGTGAAACTTGACTATTGATCTGTATTTTACGAACTAGATCGGAAGCAGTGTGTAAGCGCTGTTACATGAATAACTAAGCCTTAAAATTACCTGATTTGCCAAGTCCTGGCTCATGGTTAAGGCGAACCCAGGCCCTCATGCGCGAGTACATAGCCGGTACATTAACGCTGAGATGATTATTATTCTTATTATTATACAACAAAGCCTCAGATATCACAACATTATGCAACGTCCTATAACTCCGCGTTCGACAATACGCGACGTGTCGCCCGCACGCGCTCCGCAATTAAGTGCGATCTACCGTCACTAATGCGCATGGAAAAACCTGTAAACGCACAACCGAAACTCTGTGAAGCTCTGAAAAAACGTAGCTGTCTATGGGATGTATAGCACTCGTTTATGAGGCGTTGTGCAGAGGTGTCAGCTGTTCGTAGCGTTGGATGGGTTGGAGTACGTCGTGTGAAGCAGGTTTTGAGTGTATCTAAGGTAGTATACGTCGATTATATATCCAAGATTGACTTGTAGTGTAGTTGTGGATTGCAAAAATAGATTCTCTACAAGTAGTGGTATTGAGTATTTTGCGTATATGAATTAGATGAACAGGTTTCAATTCATCTAACGATAAAAATCTAAATTATAAAAAATCAATACTTATCACTTTATTTGTACAAACCAAGTGTGAAGTGAGGTGCCTATCCTTCAAGCCGGATAGTTACTAACTTGGGCTGTTTTGTCTACCTGTGATACCTACAAGAACACTTGCAAAAGCTCCATCTTAAATAATAACATTGGATCGTTGAAGAGGTATGTTAGAGGTCTCCTTAGTGGCGGGCAACGCAATGGTAGCACCCCTGGTGTTACTGATGTCCATAGGCGGCGGTGACCACTTTCCATCAGGTGACCCGCATGCCTGTTTGTCTGCCGTATTACATAAAAAATAACGACAAAGGAGAACGAGAACTTCTACGTTAATTGAGAACGATGTGTGCGAAATAGAGAGAGACACTTTACCTCGCAAGTAATGCCCACACGGTGTTACAGCGAACAGTGCAAATAAACACTCGTCTAGCAAACAACGCCTCTCTAATGGGAATGCAAATGCAACGCTTATTGCACAGTCTGTTGATTCGCGTACGCTAGTAGAGTTACACTATACGGGATTCGCACTCTACTCGGGAATTAAGGGGTAGCTCCTTAATTGGGATGTAAGGTTACGTTTCTGTTGACCTTGTTAGGGAATTACCGTTATAGTCTATGGTCATGTCCGCCTTAAGACGACGGTAGAGGCCAAACCTTATGAAACTGTTTTAGATCGTTCTTTCGTGACCAGTTTCGTCAGAGAACAATAAAGTTCTGTCAGTTCGCCAATCGGCTACTATCCGACTATTCACCAGTGTCGAGGAATAATGAGTAACAATACTTTTTTATTACCGTACAAGACTAAAGCTTTTGACTCATAAAAGAGTTATTTCAAACTGCATTATACAATTACTAAAATCAATGACCATAACCATGTGACATGTTTGGTGTGACAAGCATTAGAGTTCAGAGTGTTAAAAAATGCAGCAGAATACGCTTTTCTGGTCTACGTAGGTCCTAGGTGGTCTGCGTTTCAAGATGCATCTAAATCTTGCGAACGCACAGCGAATGCGCAGTTGCAGCAACGGGTTGCGTGCCGCTCACGCGCCGCGCGCGAGTCGCGAGCACACGTCGATATGATGCAATGGCCGTTCGCCCGCTGTTGCACCAAATGAACGCGCGCAGCATTCTGCGATTTTCTTTTTATACCACTAATGTGGCAAACAAGCTTGCGGCCTGCCTGATGGTAAGTAGTCACCGCAGCCTATGGACGTTTGCAATACCAGGGGCATCACCCACGCGATTTGAACAAACCCTATAAGACACCCATAATCGGAAGGGTTAGGTGCTATTTTTTACTCTGATGGACATACGCATATCATCTACCTCCGACCAACCTATCATCTAGATATTTAGATAGATAGATAAATTATTTATTGCTCACACAAAGGATAGCCTTATCTAGTATTGGATAAAGACGGCTTTATTTCTGCAATATAGATACCTACATTGCTAAGCGTAAAATAATTTGATTTGAATGGAGGTTTTTTAACAGGACCGATTATAAAGTGAAGATAATTTACTAGTTTGCATATTACTAACTGCGCTAGCTCGGCGACCCGAAGTGGATCCCGTCTCCGACTACGACTCAAAGATCATCCTGTACATTTTTTATTAAAACATTCAGTCTGCTACAACAATTGCGCCGTGTCTCGTGACTCGTGTTTTCGCGCGTCAGTAGAGCCTTTTATTGGTCGCAGATCGTCGCAGATGAAATGTTGTGCTATCACGAGCTTTATTAAATGCCGACCTACTGATCTGTTAGAATAAATAATTCGGTATTAAAGTACCTTATGGTGGGTAAGTACTTTTACTAATTCAGAAAGAAACAATAACAGCTATTGGGTAAATGGTAGCACACGCTATAAATATTCAAGAAGTTTTCATGGATACGCACCATTATCGTTATTAGTACCAAAATTAGAGCCATTTTCTACATTAATAAGTAAAATTATGATTATAGTACTTATGAACAAAATAGTACTACCTACCATAAAAATTATAATGAAATAAAGATAATCGCCTTGGCGTTAATGTCCCTCTCCCTGGTTGTACTCTCGGGCACGAAGGCCAGGACCTTGCCCATGACCATGATCCAGAATTTTACAGATCACAGAATTACAGTGGCGCGACTACCATCTGACCTCCGTGACCCTGCTAAAAGAGGGGACAGACAGGTAAGCGACTTTGTTTTATACTATGTAATGATTATTATAAGAAACTGCAAACTAGTAAATAAATGACTTATGGAAAAAACACGAAATTTCACAACCAATCGTATCCAAGTGCGTATCCATATCTCTATCATTACAACTTGCACGTATGCTATAATCACTGTAAAACAACCCTACACTGTACTATAATGGATGTGCAATATTACATCCAACAATCACTGCCTCATCTGGCGCACTCTACATCTGATATTCACCCGTAATGAGAACTCTGCGTTCGTAGAGTTGGCCTACGGCGCTTTGCGACCCTAACCTCGTGTTCGTTCATAGCTCATGTTTGTTTATGTGTTCCAAGTTTTAAATTATGTGCGGGATTTGTGCTGGCATAGGTTATAATGAGAAGGGAATTAATGTAGGTATTGAAAACTCTGGTGAATGATGATGAAGGAAAGCGACGAAAATTGACCGAACAATAGTATTGTATATAATCTAAACATATTATTACGCTAGTATACCAAGTATACTTTTAAACAAGATGTCCAAAGATCGTAAAATATTTCATTAGTTTTTGTTTATTATTTTCGACTCTGCGATCTACAACTCGCCTGCAATGCGTGGAGATTATGGCAAAACCTTATATGGTAGATAAAACTTATATGGAGGAGGCTAAGTCTAGGACTGGACTAAGTCTAGGAGTGGACTATTATGGGCAGTTGACGTGTTTGTATGTGATGTCAGTAAACAAACGACAATGACGGTCAATGACAAAAAAGCTCCTTTGAAGAGAACAGATTGTCACATAATGCGTGTAATGTGTTTATACCTTTCGATTTACGAAATGGCTGACGAATGTGCCCAAGAACTACTAGCACAAGAACTAGAATTTCCTAGCATATACCTAGGAAGACACCATTGACACTGACAATGGAATGACATGGCTATCTGGCATTCGTAGTGCCTAATGTCGCCAATTTACAGATGAGTTGGTCGCACTGATGACACACATAATATGGCGAATCGGCACTATCACGGCCTGTCATCGCCATAGAAATTGAACCATAGGGCGTGTCCTCCATACGTAGTAAGGAGTTTGTTTCGTCATTGATGACGATTCGTTCAATATTCGGTGTTAGCCGTACAAATTGTGTTTTGACAGGTTTTAAATCAGCAAGTTTCATACCGATTTATCGAAAATCGAACACAGCTTGGTCCAAACACACTGTTGGCCCATTAGCATGTCCTGTGGACGTTAATTATCGTTATAATGCAAGCCGATGTAACCGAAACTTGCTCGTGGAACGACGCACGCCAACAGCCATCGCACTCGTAAATCTCAATTCGCAGGATTTATGCAGTTAATTCTAGTGACATTGTCGGTACGTGGAGAGAGCGCGTGTGGGTACAGGTGGGGTTAGGAGTGCTTTGCTTCGGCGTGCGGTAGGGTAAACTTTGCGGGAACGGATTCGGATTGACTTCTAGGCGACCGTCGCGGCAGTGGGATGTTTTTGAATTAAAAAAATGGATTAATACACTAAGTCTTTTTAAATTAGCGTAAGGTGTTTGGCAAAGTATGTAGAAAATAGTACGAACGTCGTGTACGGCATCCATCTACTTGGACCTCCGAAGCGTAAAAGAGAAAAAAGAAGCAACATAGAAAACGTGTGTTTTAGTTTTTTGTTCCATTGTGTGTTTTCAATACAGCGATTTCCAACCCGCATGCCAAGCGAGGAGAAAAAGTCAAACCCTCCACTAATGGGAAGGGGCTCAAATCAAGCAGTGGACTGTCACGGGCTGTTGATAATGAGTAGATTTTTTTTTATAAAAAGTAGAATCCAATTTCTTTTTAAATTATCTACGGCCATAAATAATGCACATCGGCTAGTTTCGGCTTCGTACTTACTCACACGCGTGCGACAGAGACGACGCTCTACGAAGCCGAACTAGCCTATGTGCATTACTTACGGCCGATACCTGCAAATTAATGAAAAAAAGAACGATCCATTTGTCTTTCTAAGTGAAAAAAAAAAACAGCATCATTAGCTTTCGGCGGCCTATTGTAAACTAAACCACCTTCTTTAAGGTGAAAGTTTACTGCGTCAAATCCTTTAACAAAATATAGAAAATCCCAACTCTTTTTTTGGCATTTTCCAACGCGACTGTACAACTAATTCCAAGTTTCCAAAACTTGGTACCTCAAAATATACGGCTTGTTACCGTCGCATAAGTAATGAAATAAAATAGTGTCCTCTGCAATATTAATTACCCCCTAACACGACATTAGGCATTGGGGTGGGGGTGCTAAGGGCTGGGGCGAGGGGGTGGGGAACCAAGGGATTACTGAAAGTAGGTCGTCGAGTTGCCGGTAATCGGATGAGGAGATTATCTCTGTTTTGATAAAATAAGGTGAGTTTTTCTATGTCAACGGTACAGAATGGGATTTAAGGCGATCAGGGAAACACGAAGGAAATACGGGGGGGACTCTTTTCGGTGTAATAATTGAAGGTTTTATATCATTTGTGGCTTTTAATGGGTCAAATTGTACAGTATAACAGTTAGCTTAAAAAATCATTACAGTGGTGCGACAGTCGGTGGCCGAGTGGAATGTGTTTTTTGATTTTGATTTTGTTTTTTTTTAGTTTTTTGATTGTGTTGTCTGATTCGAATGGTTCGAATCCCACAGCGACCATTTACCAATGATTCTTTTGTGATCTATGTACAATAGTTGAACGCTAACCGATGCACTTACGGTAAGGGAAAACGTCGTGATGAACCATGTACATTTAGGTGACTGAATATGTAATCGTGATCCAATCTTCTGGGCTTCGAACCCGATACTTCTGGGTACGAGTTGGACACCTTAATCATTAGTCCATCGATGCTCTGCTCGTACTCGTATATTCATTTCAAATCCCACACTATGAGCGTTGTGGAGCAGAACTTGTATTTTATGTGACAGTTAAGAAATGATGTCTAACGTTATTATTAATGCTGCTTTGGCAACAAATGATCTTGGTCATTTGCCTGTCAATGATACAACTGGGGAGGAGAGCGTATTATAACTGAAGGGAGAAGTTGCCGCCACGGGGAACTGATGTGGCGTCTTGCTAATGTTGCGTGTAACGGCACGTTTTATCCACGGATATATATTGGCTGGATATATATAGATGACGAAACTGAAGTATTTACTAAAGTCTTAGATTTAGGTAGGTATATCGTCACGGCACTATCAGATATTAGTAAAAAACGTCTAAGCTTTCTTGTATGTAGGAAACATTAGATTGCACATAACACCATACAGCCAAGAAGGCAACATTAATTTTGAATTTACTTTTTGTAGACTTCAATCTAGAATTTATGCAATTTTACTCTTTCATTTATTTTTGACTGGATTAGTGGATAACTAATTCACAAGCCAACTTTAATGGTCTAGCGCGTAAAAGGCGAAATACCAATTCGCCTGCGTAAAATTTGGTTATTGTGTGGATCTGTGTGATTAATTTTCAATTTCGAGATTTAGCCTATTCTTTAATCTGGTCTATAATGTCATCATCATCGTCCTAGCGCTTATCCCGGTCTCAGCCAGGGTCTGCTTTCCTGTAGCCGTATTCACAATGGCTCAGAAATCGGATTCGGATACAGAATCGACAAAGGACTCCGCAAAAGTTCTTAGGAAAATGTGGTTTCAGTTAATTTTGATGAAATTTTCATATGTTATAGAGAGTAGAGTTGCCGTGGAATCTATCGGGATTCTGAATGACAGTTTTCGATACGATCGACACGGATTCGCCGTTCACGAATTTCGTGTCGAATCGTTCGGAAACGGTTTCGAATCATTGTGTATTCACAATCGGCTACTGGTCATTCTTCTCCACTTCGCCCGGTTTTCGGCATCTCGCATCGTAGGCCATTGGCTCAAGCTGCATAGGTTCGGGACTTGACATCTGGTCTATAATGTTTTAAGTTTAATCATACTTATTTATTAAGGAAACCTTAACAGCACACATATATATGATGTTTACTAGTTTAGGTCAAAGACCTCATCACGTAACCAATCTCACAAACCTTCCCGTTTAAAATATTAGTATTTAGGCTAAAGTGGGTCATACTTGAAACCTATTTAGAGAGATAATGACAGTTTTGTTATTAAGGAGGCTATAAAGCCTGGAAATGATGGAAAATCTCCGGCTGCTATTCAATTTATAGGAGCAATTTTCCGGTCTGTGATACAATGACTTGCAGCTAAAGTGTGCAATGTTGATAACTTGTGCAACGTCACTGGAGAATAGAAAATCAAGTGATATTATTTGTTAAAGATCTTGGAAAAGGGATAATAATCATTATATAAGGGGTCTTTTAGTTTTGCCAAACTGCAGTGTTTCGTATTCAGTTTGTAGCCAGACTGTTGACAATGCGATTCTAATATTCATATTCATTTTCATTTATTCGTACTAATAATCATACATCGTATTTCAAAATATTGTCATGAAAAATGTTACTAATAATAAATGTTAATGCTAAAATACATCAACTAAAATAATCAAAATATACAAAACTAAATTAAAAATAATCCAAAATAACATAAAATTAGGAAAACAAACGTACCTATTAAGTAAATTACAATAAGTAGGTACCTACTTTAAAATGGGTCATTAAACAATGTTTTTAATTTAATATCACAGATGAGATCAAAATTAAAAATTCACGTCACAACAGCCAACAAGTGAAAAAGAGAATAATTAAAAATGTCATCTTACTAAACGACTCACCTAAGTCTCCTTGTGAAGCGTCCCTTTCATTGTCGCTGCTCTTTTAGAGATTAATAATGAGTGGGACAAAGATGGAGACATTAAAACCTTTCTAGCAAAAGTACATCAGAAAATAAAATGAACAAGAATAAGGCTATGGAAGGAATGGAGCCGCGAAACAAGCGGGACAGTGGTAGTTTTGAAATGAAAACACTACAAGAAGTAGTAAACTAACAATAGTAAAGTTGATTTTATATTACACATATTATCAACAATTCCTAAACTTTCAGCTATATATGCATACCTTATGAAATATCATCAAATATATATATCAAAGATTCATTAAAATGATCTCAGCTAGGAATGATTTCAAGTTAGATTTGACTAATAGACATATACAATACTCTTGAAATCGATTCTACATCATGTAAAAATCGATCAGGAACAACATCACAGGCCATATTCCGCTGAGTCACCGCGTCTGGGCCATTTGTATGCGGCGCGCCAATCGCTGCCGCGGTGGCCTCCGTCTTACAGCCAGTAATTTAAAAATGCTCGAAATTTTTCAAAAGGAGTGGAAGAAACGGCGGGGGCGGTACGCACCTGGGATAACTTTCGTCCGTCCCATGAATACAAAGGAGTCGGATCAGCGGGGTTGAAATGTCTCTGGTTTTCTAAGGAAAGATTACTTAATCAAAGTAACGGCTTGTCTCTGACATTCTCTGTTTCATTGAGAGTGGAGTCTGCTAAAATGAATAAGGCATTTGTGTATTTGTTTTGAATCTAGCGTTTATTTCTTTTGGATGCATAATTTATTTGCAATCAAACCATTTCCTACCAGTCCGACCAAAATTTGGTTTGTGTTCAATAAATACATTATTTAAGCGACAAAATCTTCCTTATCCGCTTAAAGTCTTTTGACTTTCAAATCCCAATTATCTTGTCTTGTAAGTGGAAAAACAAATGGCCGTCAGATTTTCTCATTGATTCGTTAAATTCCTCTGAGGCCAGATCGTTGCTCGTCGTCGTCAAACTTTTAAACAAAATTCCGGGGTTCCACTTTTTAACAAAATTAAAATTCCATGATTTGACCCCTCCCCGCGGCGGAGGGAGCCAAGTGGCTTCCTCCACTCCTCAAATCATCGGTTCGCGCTCCCGGCTGATTGCATTATGTAAATTATGGTACCTCCCCTCTCTTGTGTCATTTATACTTACAAAGATATAAAGTTTAGGACTGGAGCAGGTCGGAGTATTTTAAATACTATAACAAAAGTACCTGAAACGAATGCTAAGTATTTAGAAGTCTCTAATTTCATTAAATTAGGGACTTCAAAATTTGCGATTGGATATATTTTTCTGTCTTTTATTTATTGCATTTTGTTGATATTTTCTATCATCATCATCGTCCTAGCGCTTATCTCGGCCTCTGCCAGAGTCCGCTTTCCTACTCAATCTTTAAGCAAGAAATATATTTTCAAAAAGTTTACTGTTCCCTGGAACAAGGTGCATAACTTCCTTTCTAGATTATTACCTCCTTGATTTCATTCAAACAGATATCTGTGTAACGACATCTTCGCCCTCGTATTGGGGACATTTCCAGATTAGCGTAAAGAAGCGTGTTTCTATTTAAACTCCTCGCTCTGCCCCGAGTATGGTTGCATCTGGGGTTGACAGTCGATAAGCTCAAACGAATGGAAAATGGAGCCATTTTTCCTCCAATAAGGCGAGTGGACCACCGCAGTAAGTAGCTTTACTTTTATAGCCCTCTGAAAAGCTGTAAAAGTGTAGCTATGTTTGAATTGAGAGTGAAAGCTCCTTGTTTGGTTTGAAGCTTAATTTAGTCGAAGAAAGTTTTAAATATCAGGACCTATATTGAAGTTGGCAGAGTATCTACTTCTACACAAAATGGTTATTTATATGCATCCAGTGTCTACCTCTACCAGTGGCCGAATTTTTCGTGAATTATTTTGCTAGATTGAGATAATATATCTGCTCACCCGTCCGTCATTAGCAAAACCTCCGAGAAAGCGTTTTTGGGAGAAATTTTTACTGCACAGTAAGTATTTTCCGGCACTAGTCTCAAAGGGAATGTTCAAGTGCACTCGTCAGTTGGATCCACTGCCCCGCATTACATTCAGCGCACACCACCCGTGTAGTTACGTGACGAGCCGACATACTTTCCTTTTCGCAATAAATTCGTCAAAAACTGCCTCCGGATAACTCCGTGGTGCCCGGGTCGCATTCTAACGAACTCCGGACTCGGTACGACGTGACAACGCCAGGGCTGCTGCCAGGGCGGTGGAGTTGACGATGTAGGCAAATTGAATTGAATATAAACACTGCGCGTTGTGGGTGAGACGTAACGAATACCTCGTGTAGCCGTTTATTTTTAACGATTGGTCTTATTTTTACATTTAGTTCGTAAAACTTATGGTACAGGTACATTTATAAGTCACGCGATTTCCATATTGTATCATTGTTTCTTTTATCTGGTGTTTAGAAAGAAATTGGTACTAATAAAATCAACGCCATGGGTCATAAAATTATCCGTACCGATATCTTCTACAGGCTAATCGCGGACAACCATGAATCAGTGTAGACGTAACTAATTAAGCTCTAGGAGCAATTGCGAAGGCAGCCCTGGCTGATCCTCATTCATGAATGCTAATTTCCGTGGTGTGTGACGGCTCACAAACTCCGCAGACACCGAATAGTGTTTGGAGTTACGCGATCGGTGATTTCGGGTTCAAAAGGAATGCGATATCACTGAATTTCATGAATAAGATTAGGATGTTTGTAAGGAATCGACGTCTTTGGACTGTCTGAGACTGCGACCTGTTTTGATCCACCTCCGCGCCGAATTGATGAGCACGATAACGATTTGCATGAAATTTGAGAGGTCCAACTTTCCGATATTACGGAATCAACTCTTCGTATTGAAATGCTAACAAACAACGAAACTTCACGTCTATAAATTATTCATACTCAGACGTTATTTCTTCAAAAGAATTGTAGAAGTATTGCTGCAAAAGTTGCTACTGAAAGTACTCAAGTCAATGCTAAACCTGGATAGCCGTAAGCTTCACGAAACTCTATCAAACTGGAGCGCATATAAATCACAAGGCACGGAAAGCGGCTGGCTGTCAAAACAGTGAGGTGAAAAAATTGCATCTGCCCGGTACGCCGCAGACGGAGCGGCTGCATCAATCATAGCCAGAGATTGGATCACGTCGACATCGAATGATCCTTCACGATGGTTCGAAGATTCTTGTACAGGATTACTTTTGCGGGCGACCGTTCAATATGACTGCAGTAGTTGTTCCAACTAGTTTGATTTTGTATATTTTCTTAACCAGGGACTTACAATTGGGCGGCTATGTGACGGCTAACCTGTTTTCTTTGGGCGGCTATGTGATGGCTTACCTGTAGCAATAAAAGGAAAACACTATAGTTTTAGTTTCTAGGTATATAAATACAAAAGAATGAACACAAATCAGCATATCAAGGGACTGCGTTTGAACTTTTGACCGTGCCAAATTCGATCACTGCTACAGATTATATTCGCTCCGAATAGGCCGTAGAGAGAGAGGCCTTTAAAGGAACTTTATTATATTTTATGTTTTACTATTTATCTCAAACATTCCGTACACACACTTATGGCACACCACCACTTACTTAATTGCGTGTGGCAGACAAACCGCTAAAATCCAATAAAGGAGCAAATCTTATGCACCCCCAAATCGGCTAAATCGCGTAAGCCGTAACGGCAGTATCTAAACAAGCCAGGTGTTCCGGACAGCGGCCCGGCAATACATCGGAACAAATGGACGTGCGTGCGGCGAATACCGGATGATGACCCAAATTTCCCGGATCGGATCCCGAAGCCCCGTTTAAGAAGACAATGCGAGCAACTTCGCGGGCTCCGAAACGAGCAAAGTACGGGAAAAACACGGCTAATGCCGCCCTGAAAGGGATGCGCTGGCGATAATGGGCGATATCTGAAATCTGTGCGAATGTTTACATCGTAGGTGCTACAAGATAAGCTGGATTACATTTCTGAATGTTAGAAGGAATGTGGTATTCACTTTTGGAGCATTGCCAGTCGAAATTTCGTACCGCCTGCGCAACTGAACCAAATCTCTGTAATAAAGATTAAAAAAATACATTGAAATACTCAAACATGATATGAGCACTGTAATATAGCCACCGAATACGCGATTCCTTGGCAATTATATTGCGAATATCTTTAGATCCAATCTCGAGGCGGGTCTGAGGGTAGGAATAAAAAATGCGGGATTGCGGATATTGCGGGCGCGAGCCAGCGAGCCGAAAGCGCCACGATCCGTCTCCGCGGCCATTACACGGGACAACTGTGATTCGATAATTGCACTGTTACCCGCCACTTGGCCGATGCAACTGCATAGTAAGATGGGGAAATTGTCTGCACCGAATAATTTGTTGGATTAGATGGTAACTTGGTTATGCCGCTATGAATAAATAATTCTGTTCTTTGGATTATTCTTCTATGCCAAGCTTGTACTTTGGATGCAAGATGTTTTTGCAGGATTATGACTAAGTTTAAAAATTTACTGTCAAAAAAAAAATGACTTCATTCAGCGAAAATTTAAACTTCTAAGAACATTGCCATTATTTGAGCAAACGCCTTAACAATCCAACCCTAATTTTGCTATTCTGATTGTAGAATAACTAACAAGTAATTACGATTACATTCCAATTGTAATTGGGTGCGCGATGACAGTGTACAGGTGCACCATCGATTTCTTGCCTACAATGTTTGTTTTGCTTCCTCCGTTTCTTCTCTCAAATTCCCTTTCAACTTCCATTTACTGGACAGAGCACACCTGTGCGTTACTTTTGACTTGGTGCTAGTTAATTTATTGTAAAGCTTTGATGGTGGTGAAGCTTTTGTATTCAGTTTCTCAAAGAAGTACAATGAAATTGTAGTTTATTACTTAAACTTTCAATGAGACAAAAACGTTCTCTGAACCACCAACAGTCTACTGCAGGACTTAGGGCCTCTCCCACGAAAGGGGAGGTTATTGCAATTGCATAACAGCAAAACTACCGACATCGTCTCTTCATAAAACATGCACCCCACATCTTACAACGATATGTTACTATTAACTTAACCCTCTATCAACGATAATTTCATCCAAATAACGAGCACCTTCGTAATTTAAGGACACGTCTACTCGATCCACGGCGATGTCACGCGTTATATTTGTTTCATTGGGCCCGAAATAGCGCTACTGCCATTCATAAAGAGCGGTATGAACAGGAGCTATTTTCGGTGACACATTATATGCAACGGTAGCTGCAAATGGTACGTCACCGGCAGATGTTGAGCTGGACTTAATTTGTGGCCGATTTTAATTAATACAGTAACTCTTGCAGTTTATTTCAACCGGCAGTGTGGGGAGAATGTCTCAATGATTAGGTTGTTTCATCGAATAAAATTGGATTTAGCGAACCAACTGTTGATTAGTACGGTGTGGTTTATGCAATGTGTCTGATACTTGTCGCAAATCTACAATTTAATATTCAAAAACACAACGTTGTACGATGTATCTGATATTTTGCGACTTGTAAACGGGTTTATTTTTCACAGCATACTTAGCAAGCATCTGATTTGATGTTAAGTGACGATTGGGCCGAGGATTGAATGTTAGTTTAGGAACAGCCTATTCAGACAGAACAGATAGGTTTAAGGGTAGCTTGACACGATTATATGAAGAATAGTTACCTACAGGACGATGATACCGTCTCTGTAAAGCCTTTGGATCCCATTGCACTGCCTTATCTATTTCTGCTGATAAGTGACAACTTAAGGAGATGCTGAGCTCTACTTACGTTCATGCTTCATAACCGGCATGAGGCAAGCTATCTTAATCCCAAATTCTTAGTAGTGACAACGCATATGAAGTTCGGCGTCATATATATAAAACTGTCTGCCGTTCAGGGTCAAACCAGTGGGGCGCTTCCACAAGACCGGATCGTTGCTCTGGTCTAGGTTGAAGCTATATAACACCGCATGGAGAAAGTCTTGGAAAGATCTAGTTAAGCTAAATGACAGATTTCTTGCTGCGAAAGCAACTAATAATTGCATCCGTACACAAGCTGACATGTTATAAAATAACAAGCTGCGAAATATCTGGCATGCAGGCATCTTGTTAGGGAAACTGATCAAATCAGTCTTGAGTATCTATTGCGAGGTGTATGAGATGAAACAGTGTTGCACATAGGGGGCAATGAAAATGGTCCTATTTGAATAATTCGCTTGTTTATTAGGAGTAGTCCTGTTCCGTGTTCCTAATCATAATTTCTGTTTACGATGAATACTTCGTTCCACTATGTGGTTCGTTCCACTGTGTGTGTGTATATTTTATTGTACGTAGCTCCATATCTATCCAAATCTATATTTGCAGTGGTAAAGATGCACGACCATTTTTTTTTTTTTTTTTTATGTCATTCGGTAGGCAAACAGGCAAGCGGGCCACCTGATGGAAAGTGGTCACCACTGCCTATAGACATTAGCAACACCAAGAGTATCGCTAATGCGTTGCCCACCTCTATAACACGTTGCTCTGGCAGCAAAAAGCAAATGCCACTCCACTGCCAAAGCCACGGTTCCCCAAATCCCCACCCCATGGAGCACTGGAAACCTTACTCACCGGCAGAAACACAATACTATTTAAAAGAGTATTATTTAGCTGCGATATTCTGTAAGGTGGAGGTACTTCCCCAGTCGGGCGGCTCCAATTCGAACGAGATACCCCGCTATGCCCTACCTCTCTTAAAAGAGCTATGCCCTACCTCTCTTATTTGAGTATCTGTTTATTTATTGAGTTAATAAAGGCAAAACTCCATGCGATGTATAAGCTCAACTCAGCAATCTTCATCCCGGCGACCAAATATAAATATAATGTAGTACCTACCTATGGTAATACCACAACTACACGCAATGTAGCTAAATAATATTACATCGGTACTATAACAACGTGTAGGAAAAAGTTGGTTGTTCCGGCGCACACGTATTTCACACATTATGTGAGTACATATACAGATACCAGATGCCACAACGTGACGTAAATGACAACGGTTTTTGCGAAAATTCGTAAAATTTTCATATTTCACACGCGCCCCGGAAGACACGGGTGCGGCGTGAGCGCGCGCCGAATCAAAATGAGTACAAATTTTTATATTAGAGCATCCCAAAAATGAGACAAACATGTTGTTTGCACCATGTTGTTGCTTTGTAAACTTCTGTATGCTATACATATATTACATATTGTATGTGAAAAAGGTTTGTATCACAGCTGGTTCGTCGTACCAAAACTTGGATAAGTATCAATAAACATATCACCAACATCGATATCACTCTATATGCTTAAAACATGCATCCAGAAACTACAATAAACGCAAGCGATGACATAAACGTTTCCTAAAAAATCACTTTCAAACTAAAAAACGAACGTCGTCGCTCTAAATCAAACACAATAAAGTTTCCTCATCTAGCGACGCGCCGCTCCCCGCACCCGCCGCCGTCACCTCATAACTCATCCCCCCGTCGATAATCGTGCCATAACTTAGCAACCTACAAACTGTATAATGCAGATGCCGCGAACAGAAAGGGATGGGCCAATTCATGTTTATGCCAAAGATCTTAATATATGGGGACTGGAGACTCACATTGATGATACAGGAGATTATACTATTGAGATGTTCAATGATAAAAGCGACGAAGTAGCAAAAAATGAGGAAGAAAACTTGGATTGAGAATCCGGCCGACCGCAAAATAAGTTTGCGCACCTGGTAACTACTGAAATGCACCTCTGCACCGCTAATATTAAACAAGGATAATGTCCTCGTGATCAGTTTAAAATAAAAATTTATAGTCCTGAATAGGTTGAAAATTCAGATTTATCTCCAGGATTAGGATTTTGTGAAAGGAATTTTATGAGGGAAGATTAGATTTACGATTCGAACAGAGGTGAAATCCGTTTCAGGAGATGGATTGGCCTGTAAAGTATATTCCGGGTGAATCGTAAAATGTAAGTTTAATTTAGTAAGTAGTTACATTATTGGTCTTTTAGTATGAAGTAATATATTGGGTGGATTATTTAGAGATAAAATTCACATTGATAAGAAAATTCACGGTGAAAATCCAAATAAAGGTTTTTTTGGTAAATGTGATTTGTGTTTTATTTATTAGACTATGACTAGAAGATTTGCATGTTTAACACACGTAGAGACCATTGATTGGCTAATTTCTATTCAAGGCTGCGCGAATAAAGTCCCAGAAAACATTGTACTCATTAAAATGTTCATTAAAATGTTGTCAGCGACTTCCTTAACGCTTACATCCACATATCCCCATTAAAATAGCCCCAGACAAACCCGTAACAGATTCTACACTAGCAGATGCAGTGGGCATACGATCGATAAATAAAAATAGAATTACCGGTGCAGCTAGACGTCGACGCGATCTCCGAGGGCCGAAGCAAACCGCATTACCAGGTCCCGTAGGAGTCTGCGCGGTAATTTTACACCACACCACTAATTCCTTTAGCGCAATTGAAACTCAGAATTGTCTACAGCTCGGGTATCAGTCAACTCGGCAGACTAGCACAAATTGAAAGCACTTATTAGACTTAAATTGAATTCCTTTCTCATATTGCAAGATTTTGTGTCCGTGTGGTTTACGGTAGGGTAGATGCAGCAACCCTTTGGATGGACTTTTTAAAATGCGACTAATGTCTTAGACCAGAAAATGGGCAGCAGCGTTTTCTGACGGGTGTCTTAATCACAGCGACCTCCAATCCACCTGCCTAGCACGGAGATTATGGGCAAGCCCTCCAGAAGTGGACTGTTATGGGCTATTGATAATGATAATAACGTATCCATATTCCATTGTACTATCTTTAAATAAATCAACTAATCAAAGTTATTATGCAGTTTGGCAGGGTAACTATAAGTAAGACAGAATGTACGAAATATTGTAAGGATTAAATAAATATTAATAATAATAATAAATATTGTAGGAATTGAAAATTGAAATTAGTGATAAACGGCGTTTGAGCAGACTGCCCTTCTGATGGAAGCGGTAACTGTCGCCCATAACAGTCTGTATATCCGCGAACTCTTCTTAAACCACGCAACGGGTTTTGAAGCGGTTTTCTTTCACCACCACAAGGTTTATATTATGATGTTTAATATATGCATATTATATAGAAAAATCGAGAAAACCCACGCAAAGCCGGGGCGGGTGGCTAGTAGTTAAAACGAACGTATTACATAATATTAGTCACATAAATATGCGATGAAATTTTAAAACATGATCCAATATTAAATTACGTGATATTAGTTGTTCTATATTAAAGAAATCTCTCTTGATGTGCTCATCATGCTATAATGTTGAGTGAATATTGCGAAATTCCTTCCAGAGTACGTGTTTAACGGCCTCGTCGTGGCCGCAATATAATTTTTTAATATTGTCCTGCAATGAATTACCCTCATCGCCAATGCATTGTGCCACGTTAATAACATCAACGACAGATTCATTACGCTGTCGAAATTTGTGTTTAAATTTTTCGACGATCTGCAAATTGTATTTGTCGACATGATTTACCTTTTGCAATTAAATATGGTCGTCAGCGTCAGCGTAAATAGCTTAAAAAAATATGCTTTATGTTTATCTGTATTCACATTTACAACAATCTATATCAGTACTTTTAACTGCAGGTGCGTTGTCACTGTTGAGAAAGATGTTAAGCCTGATGACATCATCAACACAACAACGTAAACGTTGCTTGGCGCAAGATATGGGGGACTACCCCCTTCAACCCATCCAAACGAAATTCTCAGGCTTGACAGTACAAATAGTAAAGTGATACATACAGACAATATTTATTTCAAAATAACTTTTTAACTAAAATATTTATGGAAACAAGTAAAAATGTAAACAGGACAGTAACAGAATGATTCTCCAATAACAAACCAGACAAAACAGTGAGTGTTATCCAAACACCATTTAAAAAGTATTAAAAATAACATACATATTCAGCTGGAAACTGAAACAAACGGCGTGTGATGCCTCTCTGCAGTCATTGTATTGATTTTACATCCGGTAAAATCCGGTTCTGGGCTAAAATGGATCGCTCCTACTAAGAGTTGTCTGACTGGAGAATAAAAAACGACCACAATACTTGTTATCCAGTACGCAGTGATTGAGTGAGTGACCCTCTTCTTTATCTCGATGTAAAGTGGGTTTAAATTAATTAATGTTCGTAAATAAAATGCAATTGTAAGAGTGAATTAATGGGTTGTTTTTAGGCTTGTACGTTTTATATTGCGCAGTATCATTACTTCCTATACGAGATGGCGTCCAAATTAATAAATAAATGTAATAATTACATGTTGCATGTGTTGTCGCCACAAAACCGATGTATAAAGTAAAGCGCATATGAACTATAACCAACCAAAAATTAGTTGCTACATTACTTTTTGTTTAGGGTTATAAGGTAACAAATAATTTTACTAACAAGGCGTTTTTTTTAAAACTTTATTGCACAATAACACAATTTCGCCTGTTATCATAACGATTTCATCGATTCTTCTTTTTAGTAACAAGTTAAATATCAAATTTTAGATCAATTACGCGAAAGGAAGAGGGTCAAATTAGTCTTGCAAGATTCCAGGACATACAAGTAAAGTTAAATTAAAGCTTTTAATAAACATCTTGCGCAGTTTTCGTCAAATACTTTCACATTATATAATAGTAACAAAGAATAGAATGGAGTCGAAAGGATCGTCCAATATACTCATACTGCGGGTAAAGAACTTTGCAAAATATTTGCTGAAGGAGCCACAATGACTTGTAGTAAGGCCCGGGCTGACCAAACAACCAATACCCGCCGCCTATTTGCCACGTTTAACACCGACAATAGCTAAAAAGGCGCTTTATTTGTCTGCCGGTTTGTGTACAGTTTTTACGTCGTTTTTCCCAAAAGTTCAGATGCTGATTGCCTATTGTGCAGGCTTATGGGCTATTTTCAGACTCGCTCTATTGATTTTGTCGGGAAGGACTTTGCCTGCTTATGTACGGTTTCGAAACAATACATGCCCAGCAGGGCAAATATGAATAAGATGTGATATTTTTGAGAATGTTGACAGGTATACAAAATATTATTTGACAAGTATTGACAGGTATACAAAATATTATTAACACGTTACCCAATGAAGCGTTACCTATCATTGGAAGACTTTTGTAACGCATGGTTGTAACGACTTATACGGCACTATCGACAACAGCGAGATAAACCAATCAAATTGTCATTGACTAATTGCAGAGATCGATCAATTGTCAACATCCATGAAATAGTTTAAGCGATAGTTCACATCGATAGGCTGGCTACCGTCCAACAGCTGAGATAAGCCTATTTGACATGACAGACGAATTTACAAGAAGGTCCTGCACTCACAATATTGTTTATCTCTTCACAGTTAAATGTAGAATAGTTATTATAATATAATATTTTTTTTATAATAGTTAGAGACTTCTTTGACACTACACGATCCAAAACTACTGCAAATGTTAAGACTCGCTGTAATTTAGTATCAATATTATAAAGACAGAATTCCTAGAGAATCTAGGCATAATGTTTGAAGTCTTCAGTAGAGTTTCGCGATAGATACATTATAAATACACTTGTATAATATAATATAAGCATACATTTGACGTGTAAATTTATGTTTATCAAAATAAATGAATTTAATTTAATTGAATCCCATTTATTCAATTCAATTAAATTCATTGAAATTAACATAAACAAATATTACCCGTCCCAAATAGTTAAGAGCTCTACAGCTCTTGAAATCAATACCTGAGACGAACTATCCATCGATTCGTCAATGAACGCATCCAATTCGGTTGGAGAGTTAGCGTAGTCAGTGTCTCAAAAACTACACTGCGAGCTTCCCTACACGATAGAATCAAGAAAATTTATATGTGTCCTAGAAGACATAGGTTTTAGAGTCGCAAAACTGAAGCGAATAGTAGAATTGATGGGCCGGAAATGTTTCGAAAGGCGACCGCACACTGGCAATCACAGCTTATGACCGTCCTCACGAGATGGACGGAAGGCCTGCAGTGTCCCGCGGCATATAGATTTCTGCCCGCGGCTTCGTTTGGACTGTTGTACCTATATCTTACGACTTTGCGAGTGGAGGGTTACAAGTATGTAATTTATGTCTAAGTCCATCATACAATGATAAGGAACACATATGAGCACATATCTGCCTTGTTGTTGCTATTTGGGATGCAGTTTCAGATGATTTTAAAAACTTAAATGTTCTATCGTTTTTACTATTGGAAGCACTAGTACTACAAATGTTTGACATTAAACAATGCTAGTTCAACCCATTTATCTGTTTCGATAAGCAAGCGAGAGTCTGGCGCCTGTCCAACAGTGCAGATAAGCTAATTCGACACGAGGTGTACAGTGCCCAGAACAACATACAATAACGAAAGTTTATTTAACATATTTAAAACTATTACAATAAAATTGACTATATTAGTCACGATAAACCCTTTATACAATTATAAAATCTAAAGGAATCACCATTGCAAGTAACTAAAAGTATTTCATTCATTCATTTATAAAATCAAAGTCTGTTGATTAGAGACATCAAACGAGTTATTTTTATTCTCTTCCTCACGCTGTCACACACACAGTTGCCAAATTTATTACCTAACTGAATTAATTTAGATTTATGATTACGTACTAGATTAGGCCAGCAGTTGAGCATCTTGTAATGGTGGCTATCTGACCATCATGCCGCTTGTAGTGGCATGATAAAAAATGATTCGATTAATGGACGTCATGCCACTTGACAAGGTTCTGGGCCAGTTTGGCCTGATCAAGCCTATTTGAACATCTAGATGAAGCCGGATGATGGTGAGTGACTAATGGACTAACTGAATGGTAGGTTATAAAGTTCTAAATCGAAAGTACAAAGTTTAAGATAATTATATACCAAAAATATTAACTGTATTTATCTTTAAGTTTCTCAACTAAATATTATAATAGAAGAAATCAACGCAATAATAAATAGCACTCTTGTAATATTAGTTTTGTCTTACCTCGGAAGTTCCTTCGCTGGACTGGATTGCGTCTCTTGGTTGTTCTTCGATGCCATTATGGTTTATTTCAATGTCTTTGCACTCATTCTACTGATACTGCTGCGAGTCACAATCTCAAATTAGCGTTTAGTGATATCAATTTCACTATGAATACGAATAATAACTTTTAGATACATTCCTGTTAAAATAGAATAAGTTGTGATACCCAGGTAGGATACGTTGAGACGGAATATTGGTGAGGAAAGTCGTTTTATCTCGGAACTTAATATAAAGTTTAGTATGCATGTACTGTGGTTTGCTTATTGATTGTTTTCATTTCCTTCACATTTGCTCCTAGTATGCCATATTTAAAATTAGAATATATCGCGTGCTTCTGGAAAATCGTAGTCTTTAATTATGGGTATGCCCGAAAAGAGACTATCCACCTCGGTTATTGCGTCACAGCCGTGTCTAGACAATGAAGCAGGAAGCGAGGCGAACTCGTAAATTTTTAACGCCCTCACAAAACATGTTCATTTACTCCCTTTGAGAATGCTTTATGAGTTAACTATACTTACTGACAGGTAAATGAGAATATTGGCAAACACGACGACCATCAAACAATTTAGAAGATAACATAGTAAAGTTAACCGTTACGAAATACTGAGTTCAAAACTCTCCGTCAACTTCCGAAATTACTTCTCAATACTTTAATCAAATCTAAACCGAAATCGTGCAAAATTAATATGCGTGAACGCAACTCCGGCGCCGGCAAACTCTGACGGAAAGGGCGAGTCTGAAATTTTGATAGGCGGCCATTCCTTTAATTCATAAATTAATTAAACTTGGACCCAGTTCCGGAGACACGCTTGGCCGTCATTTGGAATGATAAGCAGCATTCATTAGGAGCCCTCCCCCGACCCCGCCCGCTCCGGTCCCAGCCGTGGACTAACGAGGGGTCACTACAGATTTGTCTAGTTAAGCCTTTAAGGCTAATTATTTGGGTGATTACGGTGGATTGAATAAGATGCCTCATCAGTCTAACCTCTATTAGGATGTAGATTATCCAAGTTTAGACTTCGGCTACTTTGTTTGCTTTGGGCTATATAGGAATATTTTTTATCATTATTTTAAGTAGGTACATATGATTATAGATCTTTAAAATTATGTAGGTTAATCTATCAAAACATCAAACTTTAAGGTAATTACGACAATTGAAAGCAATAAAATGGCCATAATTCATGAATGAAACTCGTTAATAAGTTGTAAAACTGAACTAGGTAACGGGTGTATTACTTCACGGTGCGATATAACTAATAACAGGCATTTATTAATAAAGTCATACGTCAACTTTCAGCGTTGCAGGTTGATAGCCAATAAAACCACTGCTATTGGCGCAGTTAAGCAGAGGGATTGCTGATTTATATGACAAGTTATTGCTAGAGCCTCTGGTACGCAATGAAAGGTTTATGTACGGGTAATTCTAGTTTAATACCGTATAAGTAGCAATCCCTTCGTATATACGTTCCAATATGGAGGTTTTATTGTGTATGCAGTAATTTATCGGTATTGAGTTCGTCTTGTTCTGTAAACAGAAGTAAGGAATATAATCTTTGTTTGGGTATATTTTGGGCAACCAAATATTAACACATTTCATGTTTACTTGGAGGAAAATCAATGCTTACCTACATTATTTGATTGCTCTGAGAGCAGAATTGAAAAAAATATTGAAAAAACAAAAGAAATTTCAAAGTTAGAATCAGTAAAACTACACCAAACTATGAGACCACAGAAAACCTGCTTGTTTTTCCCACCAGTATCTTCATGGCTACTTTGGCCCGTGTAGCTCCACCTCTAGACAGTTATAGGGCTGTGAAGTTAATTAAAAATTACCCCCGCACAGGCCCTACGTGTGACGGAACGACAACACGGTGTGGTTTTATGATTATTACACTTTATAAAACAACGGGCCTCCCCCGACTTTATGGATTATAAATTTCATTAGCGTATGTTGCCGGCGATCGCGTTTATTGCCTGCGACACACGGGTCGGCCGTTCCGCAAACATGGAACTGTGTACCAGCCTGTGTAGCATGGCTTTGTCGTGTGAGATTTATTCAAAAACCCTGTGGTGGATAGACTCTCCAGGATATCCAGCACATTATCTCCGAGTGTCCTTTAACGCGGTACACCGGAGGCCCGCCCGATGACTTCATCGGCCCAAGTGACAAAGCCATTATGTGGCTCAAGTCTTGTAAAATGGATCTGTAGATTTAATTGTACCTAATGTAACCTAATATAGTTTTTATTTTTATATTAATATGCCATACGAATAAATAAATAAAAAATAAACCCTGTTGCAAAAAAGACGGACACATGGGTATAATCATACAATCGAGACAAATGAGAGACCTTGGTTCACAGCAGCAGCCTTAGTAGCAGATTGCACTCAGAAAGTTCCTATGGCTAAGGTACCTAAAGGATTGAAGAACCGTTTACGCCACAGCGGGAAAGTTTGGGAATTTCAATTCCATACAACCTGTGTATGAATTGAAAGTGGATAGATAGATATGCATATTCTGATTGCACCCAATAGTTCCCAGGGTACCGATTCTGGTGTGCAATGCAGTTGTTATTATGTTGAAATGTAACTGTGATGTTACTATAACTACGTCGAGGTATCGAGTCAGTCCCAGCATCATCCCAGTTAAATCATTGTTCGACCTTTGACACGTTCTCGTTGACAGAATTGAAGGCAGTTTGACAACTAAGAAAGATGCAACTCAGTAATTTATTTATTTATTGGAGTACCAACAGCCATATAAAACCATAATGCAACTAAAGTACCAGAAAACGAATTGTGGAAAAGTTCGAACTCATGAAAATTGCAACTCAACATCTGTCATTTGAATAACAATCACACGTTTGATATGCGATGCAATTGTAATTATACTGCAACTGAGACGATTTCCGTACCAGAATCGAAGCCCTGGGGTAGAACCAAGGTCTATAAATTGTCTCGATTGTTTGAAAATTGCCCATGGGCCCGTTTTTTTTGCAAAGGAGTATATAATAGTGAGGGTAAACGAGCAAGCGGGTCACCTGATGATAAGTGATCACCGCCGCCCGGCGCCCACGGATATGGCATGGCAACACCAGTGGGGTTCGAATGTGTTGCCGGTCTTTCAGATCAGTGTACGCTTGTTTCTTCAAGGCCCCAATGTCGTACTGGCTCGGGAACACCGTGGCGGGAAAATTATTCCATGGAATGGTCGTAACTGATATAAAATAATTACGTGTCTCGCTTACTTCAAAGCAATTCGAATGAGGTAGCTAGCGCTATTTCACTTTCTCATGCTCGTCGAAAGCTCATCAAACGCAGGCTGGAGTACGGTACCCGGTAGGAAATTGGCTTTTAGAAGCTGTAGAGCATTGGCTCACTCACTCGCTAGTGCCTGGAGTTTATCTTCCTAAAACACGATGTGTATTATATTCGGGCGGAAATATTGTGCAAGATGTTCGTCATTTTTGTTAACAGTTGTAGTTGTAGTAGCGTTATCTGTTACCATCGTTTCTTGTTTGCAGAGAATTGTTGCGATTAATGAACTAAAGCGATGTTTAGTCTGCTAAAGATTGCTTTAGTTAATTAATAATGTTCATATATGATTGAATAATTATGTATATACTTAGTGATGACAAAATATATCATTTTGTAGGTACTTATTGGATTTGCTAACTTCTAGTTAAAATTTGATTCCAAATCTTAGATAAAAGAAGTTGTAAAGAAAAGTACCTAAATTATTTATCTAATAATGGATTTCAGTGAGATTCCCAAACAAGTTGTAGATACCAACTGTATGTCTCGAGCTAGTTAATGCAATCCGTATTTTATTGCTACGCGTTATGCAGGAACTACAGGATTAATTAGTTCAACGTTTTTTTATTTGTCTTCATGCGAGATAGGTGAATAAAAAATATTACATGGTGGGTGAATTTTTGAACCAAAATAAGCGTAGCAGAGTACGCCCGTATGGTACAGAATGCCCATTTGCTGTATACAGTTTCTGATCGTGGCCAGTCTTTTCCTTATTTTATGACAGTTATAAAAATAATGACATCTCAGGAAGTAAGCTTAATGTTGTCTGATTATACCTACAAGGTTTCATTGCAATCGAATTATCCGTTATTAAGAAACTGAAAAATTTGTTAATTTGTAAATTACGGTTTTATTTATTCAAAACGACGAAATTTCGTATTTAAAGACCTATGATTTGACGCGAGCACACCCGAATTCGGAGAAGTCGTGTCCGAATTTTGAATTTAAATCCTAATTCTGTCATTGCTAGACAGTAGAGTGAAAAGTCCGAAATTCCGAAACTGTTTTAACGCTTTCGGGCAAACTATTTGACGTGATTGCGGCATAAAAGCTTAATAGCAATTCAAAGTGAGATAAATAATAATATTAATAGAAGATGATTGTTCTTGATCAATGTTTCTTCAATATTGTTTCATGAGAAAATCGAAACAGAGCGTCTTTAAATGACTTGCGATATTATCGTAATTAGGGTTGATCTAATTTATCGTACCAATTACCATTCTACCGGTCTAACCATTAAGGCGACAATATCAGAAAACGATATTTTTTGTTCAAGATCAAGTTTGTTGTGTTTTTGTTATCTTTTATTTTGTTCAAGGATGACAATCTGTCATTCCGAAGATTTAAATTGTAATAGAAACAAATTATATTATTGACAACTAAAAACTTTCTCATTCATTGTTAATCAATGACAATGAAACTTTCTCATAACAAGGTTCTAGGCGATGTTTTGTCTTTATCGATGAATATGTTTAATATTTTTTCTTTTCGTTCTGCTGGTAGCAAGCGGCAATAACATTTGTCACTCTATAAATCGAATGAAGAAAGGAGTAATTCAAAATAAAATTATCCTCCTCATCTCAGCCGTAGGACGTTCACTGCTGAACATAGCTTCCATACCGATCGATTCTGTGCCGGTTGCGTCCATCGGCTCTCCACGACCTTTCATAATTAATTAAATAAATCTAATTTTATGCCGATCCATCATGAAGTCATTTCATTTTCGAATTTTTGAGTTATGGATTTTGATATTTGAATGCATATCCTTTTTATCTTATAAAGTCTATGAACTTAAATCCATTTTAATCGAACTAATATATTGCAACTATTTGGTTCTTTGAATATTTAAATGCTCTTTCAATTCTCCAGCGCCACGAACCGCAATTTTCGTCCTTCCAGTCTTTCGATCAGCTTAACACAAACAGCATTGCAGTGTAGATACTAGATAGTCTATAATTGTCCTCACATACCTAGCGGTGGGATCAGATTGCCAGATAATTTGCAATATAGAGGGGGCTCGGCGAGCGGCGGGCAATCTGTCTGCAGATCAGCGCTTGAGCCTCGCCGCTTCACTCTTCTATATTGTGGGTACTAGGATAAACTATAGTTAGTTCTCTAGGTTCGTTCTCTGATTTAGCATCTCATCTGCGTTTCGTGCTTTGAGATCAGCGACGGAGATATTATGTAGTGTAGGTGTTATGGCTAACTTCAAATTTATACCTTTTTTCGTCGTATTTACAGATTTTCATTTGTTTTCAAGAATAAATATAAAATAATAAATAAATATGCGTGGACACATTCACACAGCGCCATCTAGCCCCAAACTAAGCAACGCTTGTACTATGGGTGCTAGATAACTGATATACTTCTTAAATACATACTTATTATACATAGAACACCCAGACCCGTAACAGAAATTAAAATTCATCATTTCAATTTCTACCCGGCCTTGAATCGAACCCTGGACCTCTTGCGTGGCAGACCGGCATGTTGACCATTGAACCACTCAGGTCGTCAAATAGTCGAAAGAATGTAGGAGTAAAATAAAATGTGGAGGATGCTCAAAACTACGCTCTATATTATACAGTCCACTTATTCCAGACATATTCCGACATACACCACACCAGCGGGGATTGTTATAGGTATGTTTTAATAATTACTTATTAAACACAATCCTAGACACAATCCTAAAACTCACGAAAGCGCACGTTAGTCCTACGCGGCACCTATCACACATAGGCCAACATTTCCGTCCTAGGTACTGATGTTCTAATAATTTGTAGCCGAGGGAGGCACCCTCAGTCTGTTTAATCTGTCTGCGAATCGGCCCTCGAGCTAGTCCGCGGTCTTGGGGACCCAGGAATAACTGAACGGTAGAAAGGGTGGAACCTGGCCCCTAGAGCCAAATCTATATGCCGGCGTAAACAGAGTAAATGTACAATTTTAGCAATTTTGAATGAATGAAACCTGCGACAATGTGCCTATGTCCTTATAAGGTCTTGTAATTATTCTACACAGAATGTAGTAAAAGTTAATATAGGTATGCAACCTTTAACGTTGAGGTTAACATATAAAAGGTAGTTCTCATACATTATTCCTTTATATTTCGGTAGAATTGCTAAAAGGCTATAAAAGGACAGAAACACAATGTCACAGAACTCATTCATTTTATCGTTTCGCAAATCGATGTAGTGTTTCCTAATATTCAGTCATTTTAGAACTCTACATGTCTATCTACCTCTACCATGGAACCATTTACAAATTATGCTAGACCATAGTAAAAATAATATCCGTCAATAGCCATTACAATCGGCAAACAAAGGTGTAAAATGTAAAAATAATATACCAGTCCATAACGTAGACTCTCGTGCAGTTAACAACCTTGTTGTTTGCACGGTAAAATACTTGCACAAAACATTTAACAACTGCCTACCACAGGTAATTTGTATTTTATTGTTTTTAAACGCATTACTTTAAGAAAATCAACAGTGCTCAAATATGTCTTATGTTTTTCCTTTCTAACGTAAGTTATGTCGATATTCAATCATTGCCTAAGGTTTACTCCGTAAGTTAATAATTAAAATGATAATTGCTTTACCAAAATAATAATTTACACACTCAATATTAATCGTTCTGTTTTAGTAAGTAGTAACAAAATCTTCAGTAACGTGTGTAAATTATATCAATAAATATTATATTGAATTTTACATATTGCGTCATCTTTATTGGAAATACAAAAATGAAGTAACAACCCCTATACCGCAAATTAAATTAGATTTTCTTGTTCTTTGCCTCTGATTTTATGTTCTTAGTAAACGGAGTTCAAAGGGGAGATTCAGTTCTTCCGCAAAGTAGTTGTTAGTTTTTATGTGGCTATTTTATATTATCTCGAGGAAGGCGTTGAGTGTAGCACGCTGTAAAAACGCTCCTCTGACTTTTATTGGCATCAAACAAATAGGTAAGTAGTTGTTACTAAATACCTATTATTCAACAGTAGCAGTGACATGAAGCGCCTTTCGAGAATACCACGAATTTAAATGTCTTTTGACTACAGATTATGAATAAAAAAAAATTGTATTGTTAGCTTTTTGTTGCCTTTTATGAATGCATTTATACTTATTAGCCGGGTATATGAAAAATTATTTACTTTACTAAAGAATGTTCTAAGGTCATTTAAAAGAACTTAGGCAATTTCTAAGTTCAGTTAAAACGGCGATCAATCTATTTAATTCTGTATTCAGATACTTAAACAGACAATTTGGTTCGGCTACTTTTAAATTCCGCCCATATCATTACCATTGTGTGGCAACCACTATGTATGGCTTAGTACATAACGTAAATCAAGCACAATGCAAGTTTGAAAGCCGCTGCCCCCTGGGTGTTTCGCTGAAACTCGGGCACTTAGTGTAATTGCGCGTTGTTGAATAAGACCGCCTTTTTACGATAAAAATTACCCGACTGGGCTTTTTTACGGGTAAAATTGGCCCGTAAAGGTAAAAAGAAAGGTGTTTAGGGGGCTTTGGGAGTACAAGGCTTACTAGGGATACAGGAGTTTACAGGAGCCATCGTTCCGATGATTGATTCGTAGCCGGAATGCGTGCAGCTTACACTCGGGTGAGCCACACGAGTGTTTTAGTTTGATTAAACGTTTCAGAGTTAATGGGTGTGGGATTTTTATTTTATTCGTAGTATCTCTGGCCTGAGATGCTGTATTATAAGTATACGAGTAAGGTAATGTATGTAGGTTTGTAATGTCAAGTACCTATGACGTGAGATGTGATACGATGTGACATGAATCAAGACTGGTTAGTGAAGTATGCTAGACTAGATTATGACATTTTATTTAAATTAGGTGCCTCAATTACCTATATACTAAATAACTGAACACATAAACATGAATGAGTTAAATGTGATTTTAATTTATTTTAAAAGTAATTATTAAATAAATTATTTTATGAAATATTTACTTTGCCGTTAATTTACATGTTTATTACTTCATAATGTCGATTAATATTAATGAGTGTTTTATTATGAGTTAAAAAATCGATTAAAATTTTAAGGATGGGTTTCTTCAATGCCGATGTCAAATATGTTACTGATTATATTTAGGGTTAATACTAGATATATTACAAAACAGTAGAAACTAAAATAACAATACGTACCTACTTAATCATAATTAAACGTTATCATAATCGAACTCCATTACTTCATATCCCTAAACAACCACAGTACATACTCCAACTACAGCAAGTCCTCCTAAAAAATAATATCCCGTCACCAACCTTCTAAGTAGGTATTTATAACTACACTTAAATATACGGAGTGGATCGAGTCCGGTCACACAAATACACGAACGCAGCCGAAGGGGGCGCGTCGCGGGCTCACGTACGTCTAACGCCCTGCGCGGCCGGCGCTACACTGATCCTGAACTGAAGCGAACCGTACGAACCCTGAAGCCTGCTCTGGCTGAACACTGAATTTCCGCGGGCGAATGCAACCCCGAAGTTCAGCGAACGAACCATCTCGATCCGCGCATCCCCTGCGACCTATGGCCGCCTAGTACATTTTCTACGTGCTTCGCGTTTCAACAAGTATTTCTCTTGTGAGTGTGTTTGTTTACTAACAGTATTGATTGTTACGAGCAATAGTTTTGAAATAGCTAAGCGTAGGGCGAGGCATCCTGGAAGTCACAATATTTTTCTGTTAATTAACAGATATCTATACTTTTTGTGTCAAATAGGTAACATTAATTCGTGTGTAACACACACGTGGGTAGGACAAGGCACACTGGAAGTTACAATATTTTTGCTGTTTAAATTAGCAAGATCGTTTTTTTGCGTGAAGTAGAAGAAAATTCTCACCAGAATATCATAATTTATGCTAACGATTAACTTCAATTAAAAATTATAGTCGAGTAATCTCCAACACTCAATGTATTTCTTCATACATAGTATAAATAAAACTTTGCTTATAAAATAAAACGCTTGCCGCCATCTTTCCCTCTGTATGAGCTTAGATCTTTTAAACTCCGTAACGGATTTTAATGAGGTTCTCACTATCACTTAGAGGTTCTTCCGGTTTATATGCATAATACCTACATGCATATTTGCATATTATAACCGAGTAACTCCCGTGCGAAGCCAGGGGGGGGTCGCTAGTAGTTAATATAGAGGACCCTTACCAAATAGTGGCACATTTTGGGTGCAAGGAAAATAAACAATTATATCCGATATGTTATAATATTGTGCTGACTCCAGCTAGTGGTATAAGGGCCGGTCAGGTTGATGATGATACATGCTTAGGTTCGCCTTATTTCCACATAAGTCCAATAACCGAATGAACAACCAATCGAGCTTGCAAATAAAAAAGATCGCGTAATTACGTAATTACTCAGGCTGAGATTCAGGCCATTAGATCGCGTTGGAAAAAGAATTCGTACAAACAATTTCGTCACTAATTAAAGGGAACGCGAAGGAAACTGGGGTGACTCATTTGCAATCCTTTATCGGTATCCTTTCAACTCCCTTTTCAATGGAAAAACTAAGCTTTGATAGCGTAAAGTGAAATGCGATAGTATTTTGGATACTTGTCCTTGGTAATATTAGTAAAGGGTTTTTAGAGGCGGACCACTCTAAATTGAATTAAAGAAAAATGTATTTAATATCAGTGATCAGCAAATATTTTATGGCATCTATGTTTGAATATGATTTCAGTCATATGGCCGTGATTATGAACTTATTAATTGTACCAAAAGTGAGCTTCATCGTCGAACAAAATTTCTATGGGGAAAGAAATTAACATCAACCATAGAAATAAATACCCTGGAACCGGTTGAGCGAACAAATAACTCTGACGGTTACCATAGTAAATAAAACTGCGCTGTCTACAGTGCCACAAACATGTCTGACCGGGTGCCAGCGTCGCTGTTGTTGTCATTGACATTACATTTCAAAACGGCAACACTTAGTTCCGGTTTTGTCCACCGGGTCGAATAGGTTTGTCAACAATCTTGTCAAGCCGCCAGATATAACATTGTTAACGCGTACAAGAATATGTATGGACAGTGGTAACCATTCCAATAGCTATGTGTAATACGTCGTTGGATAGCTATTTTCGAGGTGAACAAAAGTAAGTAAGGCGCTAACTGCCAAATTTTAGTTCGTTCAGAGTTATGCTGTACTAAACATATCACAGTATTAAGTATTTTTTTCTGTTCTACCCGCATTTAATGGCCATGTGTAATGCATCGATGGATTCATGGATATACAGGGTGTAAAAAGACCGCTAGCATTAATTGAAACCCCATATTCTACCCATGAAACTGCCCACATTGCGCGTCGCAATTAATTATTTATTTTAGGTAGCGAAATTATGAAGTAATTTCCGCGGGTATGTTTTTTGGGGAAAGTTGTTAAGTTTCGTGGCTAGAATATGAGGTTTCAATTAATGCTAGCGGTCTTTTGACAACCTGTATAAGTATAAATAAACCATACCATATTAAATATAATGGCGCAGTCTCTTGTGCCACAAACTTATTTGACCCGGTGACAGCGTCGCTGTTGTTGGCAATGACATATTATTTCAATATGGCAACACTTAGTTCCAGTTTTGGCCACCGGTTTTTAGCACTGAAATAGACGTCAGTCATCAATCTCGCCAAGGCGCCAGATATAACATTGTAAAAGCTTACAAAATTGTTGTAACGTAATGCCTTAAATATAAATTTGGATTCGTCAATTACAAATCCAACCTTCAATTCCACCCTTCAAATTTATCATTTTATCTCCTTTAAAATTATACTACTTTTGTTGTTGTAGAATTCTTCAACGAAGCTACATTATATAACAATATTATTGTTATTGATTAATTTGTATACTCATCTGTTATCTATTTTTATCTATAATAATATTACTTCCGCGAAAACAAAATCAACGGCATTATGCCGCTGGTGCAAAGTCACATCGTTCGCATATATGTAAGACTGCCAAATAAAAAATAAGCAGATGGCGTGCATTGAATTTGAATGAATATACCAACTAATCATGGCCGGTTAATGATGTAGCAATAAACACTTAAATATTTATTGGAAATGCTAAAAATATAAGTTTTACAAGTAATACATGATATTTCTTATACTTTACGGAAAAAAGATACTCCATTCTTGGTTTTGGTTACTGTTTATTGGAATTAGTGCATGTGTTTCCTACAAAACTCGGCATTCTTAGATTGTAAAGTAACGACCATTCGTATACGTGGCCAAAACGTCACTGAGACATAGTTGGAGCGCAATTGCAGTTTACGCTCCAATGACATGGAGCTATTCCCTTTGGTCCATGAACGGGTCCATTATGTAGAAGTCATTGACATCAACGAATAATTTCACGTTGGCCACCGAAATTTTGTGATGTAACTCCATTTCATTATTTTCTTTGAAGATATGTCAAGTCAGATATGTCAAGTTTCTACACAGATAAAACAGAGTTAAAGGCAAAATTCGGCAGCAATTGTTGCGAAAAGTGTATAAATATAGGATATCGAGATTGGGTCATCTACGCGCCAGTCACGGCAGTCACATTGCTGAAATTATATTCAAACATAAATGCTATAAAACTATCTTTCAAATGAAGGTAGTTTCATTGATACTAAATATTGTTTTCTTTGTTTTATTTCAAATTAAAGTTCTCCGCCTCTAAAAACCACCCTTTATAATATCTTTAACTAAAATAGATGAGATATTACGCTATTAAAAAAGGCAATAGAGTCCAAAACCTAAACGTTTTAATCTTTATGACTCTACAGTTATTCAATGGTCGTCTAATTATTGTATATATCCAAAATACCTATAGCTATGTAGGTACATTTGAAGTTGTGTAATATTCTCTTTTTTGTAGCGCCTTTTATATCAATAGACAGGGTAATAATATATGTATAACAACTCACAACAATGCGTATAGAATTTCGACGTCATCGTCTTATGATATATGCATCCAGAGGACAGGTAAGTGACGACACAATGCCTTCTCGAGGACGTGCCTTCTAATTGGCTAACTTGCATTGAGGGAAACTCAATCGACCAATAAGGGCGCTCGAAGCACTATGATAGCTAGGACGTCTACTCGTAGAGTTACTGTTAGGTTACTGCTATTGTTTGTTCTATTAGTTATTAATGATAAGAAAGACACATCTTTGAAAAAGAAACTGTTTTAATTTTAGCTAAATACTTGTTTTGTAACTGCTCTGCCCAAGGTATTTAAACACCTCGGAATGTAATGATAATTATATTTAGTAAAACATAATTATTTTACATTATACTATTAAATCGTTTGTTTACCTAAATATAAAAAAATATTCTTATGAAGTTAAAGAAGGCATTTTTTTTCCTTTGGAGTATCTAAATTTTTTGATAAAAAATAAGTCCTAATTCAATAGTCGAGGCACAAGCCTCATTCTTATAGATATTTTTCTAACTTCAAATTATGTAAGGGAAGTTCTGAGCCAAAGCCAGTAAGATCGATGCCGTCAGACCTTTGTTCAAAAGATCCTCGCTGACCACCTTACTGTTAAAACAGTCGGCCATTTTAGATTAGTAATCCTGTCTCGTAACTTGGTCAAGTCAATTAACTGGCCCCATGTCACAAGGGTATTTTGTTCTCTACAGGATGACGGACATACGGTCGGCTCACGGTATTTGCAGAGGCCCGACCCTAGCTTGGGTTCAAGACAGTTCATATCAATGCCGTCGCCAAAACTTAGCTCATCTAAGTATGTTGGAGGATCACAGTTTTGTCACAGGTATTGTATGTAATTACTTCTGTGTGTATTGTAAATTGTATGATGGTACGGCGGTATTAACAGATATTTAGGCAAACCTTTAGGATTATGGTGAAGGTCATTGGAAACTAGAGTAAATTGGGCTATTTCATCGTTACTTACCACTGGATGAAATGGCGCTGAAATGCCTGCTTAGCATTAATGGATTGCTTTTATGGATAAATTTATTGCCTTTCTAAGGTGGCGCCCTGCAAAGTGGACCGAAATCCGGTGGAGGTAGTTGGATGTGAGCAGTGCCGCTCAAATAAATGACCTTATTCAAAAATGCCGGAGTACCCTCAACCGGTGTAAAGGTATGAATGTGGAAGAGGTACAAGAAGAGTGTCAAGATCGTAGCTTGTGGTACTCGATAGTCTCTGCCTACAGTTATCGGATACGGGCGCGAGTGTGAATGAATATAAATATACTAAATAATAAATTAACTTACATTTCACTTCCCGTCACCACAACCTATTCGCTAATTTCATTAAGTTGTCGAAATATGCACCCGCCGCTCCCCTTCCGAGGCTCCAAATATAAATATCAATGGTGCATTGGAGTGCGTTAAATTTGTTTGCATTACACTGTTTACCTGTCCAGTGACCCGTTTAATCCCCGGCCTACCCTCAGCTCACCCTCAGGGTCTCCCCTCGCCCTTCGAGACGTGACCCAGTGCAGTTGCATTCCGATACCAGATTTTAGTAGGGGCTTATTTGTTGCGTTTTTCTGTAAAAGTGAAATTTGGGATATAGTGTCTTGTATATCTTGAGAATGAACATTGGTTTCTTTTACTGAATTCTGCGATTCGTTCGAAGCGAAGTCTTGGACAAAAAATTGCCAAGGAAACCGATGGTTTGGGATTTATTCAGTTTTCTATTGATAAGACTTCGTATTTTTGAGGTTAATATTAAGATAAAGTGCTATTATTATCTATTTAAAGATAATGAATCTAAAAATTAAAATACTCGATATTGTATCCGTGTTTAGTGTTGTGTCGCTGTTACGTTAGGGATAAGATAATAGGGGTTAAGATAATAAGTAATATAATAAGTATCAATTTCTAGCACAAGTACAAGTACACCGACATTCTCAAAGACAGAGACTCGCTCCCAGCAAAGTTCCTTACCACATTCTCGTGTGCACCCTTTGTAAAGCACCGCACTTGAGATGGTCGGCACCAGTAATTCAATACTGTTAAACTCGTGGGAACATGTAGAGCTTTTGTTGTTGGCACTAAGGCGGTACGTGATAGTGCATGGACTCGGTTCCCAAGCTTATACTATGCACTGTCAATTAAAACTGTGTATAATTCGAGTGATGCGCACTTGTATCATTAATTACGGTGGAACTTTCTGGATATCAAGAAAGTTTAACGTTCGAGGTACGTCTCTTTACTGACAGTTCAAATTGTGATTGGTTTGCGATACGCTAGCTTTTATCAAGTATATTGCTGTTTATGATTTGTAGACAATTTTTATAACACTAGTGTGGAAGCCAAATCTCGAACCTGTAGTAGTTATTTCCCAATTTTATGCAGATGAAAACCGTAGGGACACAACTAGTAATGAATATATAGCGTGAGATGATTTAGCTTTGGCGATGTATCGTGATATATTTTTGGTGAGAGAAATTGTGAAAACGCAAACACTGCAGCAGATTTTGTCCCATTGCGGTGTGAATTTTAAAAGTTTATTTGGCACGTGCTACGTACGAGCTGCGTGTTAAACTAACAAAATTGAGTTTTACGTTTTGCTATGAAACTCACAAAGTCATTGTTAATTTAAAAGTGAAACTACTAAAACAATTTTTTATTGCATTTTAAAAAGAAACTTAAACAGATTGTGATCTTAGTTTTATTTGAGAGTTATCTATATTACTTACCTGCCATAGTGTTATTATGGCAATAACCTCTCCTCTCATGGGAGAGTCCCTAAGTCTTGTAGTGGACTGTTATGGGCTGTGACGATGACGACGACATTACCTATCTCCCTTAGATATTAGTACTACACAATAATAATTATCTTGGCGTCTACATCCCGCAGTCCTGCTCTCGCGCGAGAGGGCCCGGGGTCCGCCTTGACCATAATCCAGGATTTAGCAGATCTGTTAACTACAGTAGAGCGACTGCCATCTGATCTCTGTGACCCTGTTAACAGGGAGATTCGACCAGATTGGATCACGGTTACACATTCAGTCGCCTGAATTTTTTCCATTAAAAAAGGTCTCCACGATGTTTTTCTTCACCGCAAGAACAGCGGTTAGTGTTCAGCTAATGTACATAACTCAGAAAATGTAATTGGAACAAAGCGGGACTGGGGATCAAACCCGGTCACTCTCACTACGCACACTCTAATACGTGTATAATGTATATGATAACGACTACAACCACTATAACATTCATTACACATACATTAGAAAGAGAATCTACTATGAGCCCTAATATTGAGGTGCTTACAAATGGAACTACGAGTAGCTCGGTTGTTTAGCAGCAATTGGTCTATTTCTCCAGCTTACCTGAAACAAAATAGAAAATTGTAAGATAAATCCATTATTTGATATTTTGGAGAACAAAACTTTTTCAGATGTGATGAATTATTAAGTGCTCTGTCAAGCCTGTCGAGTCACAACAGAAGAATATACCAATGTTTGCTTTGTTTGGTTTAAAGAAAAAGGTAGGTAGGTAGGTAGGCAGCACAATAACAGACATAGAGCACACCTATCATTTTAGTCCTCAAAAACTACTTATCCGATTTTAAAAATTATTACATCTACCTATACAAAGCTACATAATCGAGGGGTAACGTTTTTACCGAAATTCAGTGCGGTTTTCAAAATTTTATGTGCTTTCCACGGGAACGGCTCCGAAACCTAGTAACCAAATTTTACGCGGACGAAGTCACTCGCAAAAACCTAGTTTTTCATATTATTAAAATCTTCTGCACTTGAAAGCATAGTTCAAAAGCTAAGTCGACATAGTCGCAAGAATAGTCGGGACGAAGAAAATATTCCTTAAACAATAAAGCAAGCGTGTGACAACTCAGACAGGGGGTCTGGGCCAACTCGGGCGGACGTGATTCCAAATTACCTCCTATTACAGTGGAATGTTAGTAGATTTTGGCACTCACTTTAATATTAAATTGCTTTTGCGGAAAGATGACTGGAGTTAACATTGCTTTTGAGCATTTGTGTTGTAAACTATGTTGAAGTTTGTTGTCTGGTTAGGTCTTGATAGTCTTACTAATTTAATGGGCAAGCTTCTCGAAGATTGTGGTTTCTAGAAATGTTGGGATATAATGAGAAATTGGTGTTTAGGTGGGTTAAGGTTTTATAATAATGTTACGAAATTTTGTTTGTTATATAATATATTTCCGAGCGAGAGAGCGTCTGTTTCCTTCCCTCAATTCCAAGTCTCTAAATCGATGTCGCGCTTTTTGTCGCTTATCGCGCGCGAGAGCACACTTGTGCTAGCCGTGCTGTGGCCCTAGCACAAGTGTGTCCGCGACAAAGCTCGCGCCACGAGAGAGCGTTTGTCTCTTTCTCTCAATACTAAGACGAAAGAGATAGCAATACATATGTCGCGCTTTTTCTCCCTTATCGCGCGCGATAGCAACTTGTGCTAGGCCTACTGGATGAGAAATATATCTCATATCTAGTGAAACTTTAGAGGAAAAGTAATCGCTCGGAAAAGTCTGTCTACTCTGTAAAAATAACATTTAAAGTTTAACAGTCTCGATCATTCGAGATGTATTAAATATAACAGGTACCTACGTACATACTTACTTAAATCCTTATAATCGAAGTAGCTATACGCGCGTTCCATCGCACTGGTACCTTGAAGGGTTAGTTTGCTTACCTCGGGCTGAAAGGCGAAGGCGCCGCGGGCCCCAATCAGCCGCGGGATGAATGCTGCCCCGACGCCTCGAGTGCAAATAGCCTCGCGTTCTAAGTAATTCAGCATTTCCAACGCATTCCTGGGGATCCGTGGTCGGTAATCGCGGGCGCGAGTTTGTTTGTATGGAAGAGAGAATTAAATGTGTATGCGTTACGTTTAGTCCTTAGCCTTAGATAAGTTCATGTGGGTGTACAACGGGTACACCTAAGTCCTGGTCCACAATCCTTTTTTATTTATTACCTAGGGAGGCACACGGACGGACGGTCCACCTGATGGAAAGTGGTTACCATCGTCCAGGACATCTGCAACGTAAGGGGAGCGGATGCGGTGCCGGCCTTTGAGGTACCTGTAGACATGCCTTTTGAAGAACCCCATATTGTACAGCAGAGGAAAGACTTCGAGAGCTCATTCCACGACTTGCACGAGCGCGGAGAAAAGGGGGACCTTACGCGACACATTAGTGAAATGTACAAATGAACTGCAATATACGAAAACAGCAAGTAAGTCGAAGACAAAAAAACAAAGAATAAGCAGGGTACCAGTGCAATTAATTATATTACAACACCTCGATCTAGCAGTTACAATACTGTGTTGCTAGATGTACCTCATGGTGCATCTAGATCACGGTAAAGCGCTGCAAATGCGCCGTAGACGGTGAGAAGGTACAGGAAGTGTTTTCTGTTGTGCACATTTTTCAAGCGTGCCAATACTAGTAAAATTCTCACTCAAAGGGCTCAAATTGTTATGTTTCCTCGACTGTATTTTATTGAAATAACTGGATATCCCGTTCAAATTGGATTCGCTCGATTGGGGAAGTACCTGCCTTTACAGAATACCGCAGCCAAACAATACCTACTATTTTAAATAGTGTTCCTGCCGGAGAGTAAATTCTCTAGTCCTCCATGGATTCTAGCATCTAGTACCTAGCACGGATTGATGGATGAGGAACATAGCTTTGACAGTGAAGCACTTAGAGGTGGGCTACGTATGTGATACCCCTGGGGCTGCTAATTCAGCGGTGACCACTTTCCATCAGGTGTTGCGCTTCTCAGCGGCTTTCACCCGCGCTCAGTTCGTATCTCTGTATACGATCGACTTTCCTGCGGGAACCTATTATTTTTTCGGGATAAAAAGTAGCCTATGCTACTCAGTGATAATGTAGTGTCTATAAGTGAAAGAAGAATATCGGTCCTCTAGTTTTTGAGTTTACTCATTACAATCAAACAAAAATACAAATGTAATACTTAAGTACCTACCTATTGCAGTTTTGTCTAACGACTTACCATATTACTTCCTCTGAACAAATATCATATCATCACATCACATCAATAGCCCACAATAGTCCACTGCTACACTAGAGCCTCCTTTACATTAGTGGAGAGCATTGCCGTAATCTCCACTTTTGGCGGCCGGGTCGTTAAATACTTAACAGAAAATGCTGCTGCTCATATTATTGTAGTTCACGGCGGAAAAGATGATCGCCTCTATGAAATTAAGTAGCCAAAAATTTGAAGGGGCCAGACGACTCGGCCAAACAAATAAGTCCCACCCTAGACATTACTCACCAACCATTGAAAGTAAAGTAGTGTAGTAGGTACTGTACATAGTAGCGAAGATAATTTCCACTCAAGGGCCGATGTCTTCGCCCGGTGCCGGTGAGTAACGCCGCAGGGCGCGCTAACTGATGGGGACTTAGCAGGAATCTCTTAATTTATAGCCTCGATATATAGGCGGTGGTGCTAGTCTCGCGGGGGAGCGGGATTTGGGGAGCAAGTACGTCTTTTTTTCTTTTTCTTTTATTATTAGACTAGACTCACCTCGGCCGATGATGGAACATGCCTGTCTGGGAATAGTCTATTCACTCAGCTTTATATTACCCTAAATTTACGAGTATGGATGAAATGGTTGATGGATAGGAAAAAGCCAAAGAGGTTTGTCAGGATAGTAGCAAAAGGAATAATGTGATCTCTGTACAAGCGTGTCGTAATTGATGTGATTTACGTCATAATAATTTGACATCAATCTGTAGAATTAAATGTAGCTTCTAAACTGCACAAAAAGGCACTGACTATTAGTACGTAGCGGACTAGAAACAAGTGAAAAAGGTTTAATACCTGGAAAGTAAAAACGTGTTCCCGTGGAAACCACTTCGAATTATAAAACGTGTCATGTAATTTTGAGTTACATGGTTCGATTTTAATATGTAAGTAACAACCCTGCCAAAAGAGCCCAATCTGTACAGTAGTTTGTAAATGCGTTTTTTTATTTTAGTTTGTAGTAGCGTGAAATAGTAATGTGTAATCATTGTCCAATTTGGTCGCTCCACTGTTACCTGATCTGTCAAATCCTGGATCATGGTCAAGGCGGACCCCGGGCCCGCGCTCGCGAGTGCACAAACGGGACATCAAAGCCAAGATGACACGATGACGAGAAGAAGAAAGAGTAACAAATATTCATCCTATTCCATAACGATCAGTAGGAATGTAGGCAGCGGTACCTAGTCTCGCGTCTTCCCGTCACTTGCACCACAACAAACGGTTATCTAGAGTCTCATAGTGGGTGAAAATAATCTGATTTGTCCATTTGCAGGCCGCCGGGCCAACAAACGGCGGGCTTCGATTAACAGGATTGCCTTTTGTTCTTACTGCGATTATAGGTAATTCGGTTAGGTTAGGCTAGCAGGTTAGGTGAGGTGGCAGTTTTGCGTCGTAATTGAAAGCGGAAAAAATAGAATTCTCAGGGGGTTTCCTTGTGACAAAGCTATTATAAAATAAATAGTTTTTGCATAAATCTTACGAGTTCAAATTATTTTGATGGAAGTTATATGTTGCAGGAAGCTCTATGCTAAATTTAAACGTCAATATGTTACCGTACAATTTTAAATATTATTTATACCTATAAACAGATTTCTTCTAACCTATATAAATTTTAAGACTTTCGTGGTTATTCACTAAACTTTCTTCGCACACATCAGGGTTGTTACCACGGTTAGTATGGTTTATATCTCGATATTTCGACGCAGTTGCATGCGTCATGGTCACGAGTAGACTCACTTTAGAGTAGATTTCCTCAAACCTATTTGTCGCTTCAATGTTTTCTAAACCCGAAAATGAACAAAAGGATGTCTACACACATAAAGGGAAGGGACCCAACGAAAAAAAGTTTGGTAGCTTCATCGTTCTCCATCCACATAATGCACGGTTTATATTCAACATCCTACATATACATAGGTATAAGTGTAGGAGGCTCTTATCGCATCATTCCCCGGCGCGTCGCAAATCCGGGCGCATTTGTACCGACCCGGATTATCGGTCTGCCCCGGGCAAAAACAAGGACCCGGTGATCCGGCAGGGTTGGCACCCGAGAAACTGGAAGACATTTCCTGGTGCTTGCGATAGACATGACAATGTTTCGGACTCTAAAACCGCTGCATCGATTTTCATGAAATTTTCAGGCAATCTTCAGATTAGCCCAGCGTGTTATTACCCGTACCCGTTATTACCTATTGTGAAAGGTAACTTTGTATATTTCTTGAGTCGTATTCGAGTCATATTTTGTGGATCACTCAGTGCAGGCACGTAGTGATAAATAAAATGTAGGTGTCCAACTAAATCGTCATTAATATTTGTAATGCTGTATCCTTGAGAATTGAAAAATTCTGTTTTAAGAAAATCTTTATTTAAAATAAAATGATTAACACAAAGGTAGTACCTACGTTGTTACATTTAGGCGATGACTAAATCATTTGGCCACAACAGTTATTAAAGAGGTTCACGAAATGTATGGCCCTTTGCTTCCAATTTTTACAATTTTCAACTAAAAAGTCTCCAGATTTTCACAAAAATTCCAGAAATTATCCCTCAGTGAAGATGCACATGAACAAGATCTCGTAAACGAAACTCTTCAAAAATGTCTCATCTTAACGTTTACAAGCTCTTTGTGGCGATTCGCAGCAGCATCCGTCGGCGGGCATAAATTTCCGACAATGATTCATGATCGCAGAGTTTGGAGAAAGTTTTTGCGCACTCGATTAATTGCACCGACTTTTAGGGGGCGTTGCGTCAGGTGCCGCGCCGCTTCGGACCGAATAATGTTCCAACCTTATCTTTACTTTTCTGTGTACACACGCCGTATGATGTATTGGTAGTTTCGTAAAAAGGAAGCACTTATTTAAAAAAATATAACATTTTATGAGTGAATAAAAGGAATAGTCGTTTAAAATAGTGTAAATTGATATTGTTGGTATGGATACAAAATTAAAAAAAGTATGGCTGAAGAAGAAAATATATTGCTGCAAAAAATCAATATCTACTCATAGGTACGTACAATGCAAGATCATAAGCGCATGACGTCCTTTGCACTGCTGTGCAGTTGTTAAACAGTTTTATAGCATTCATGAATAAAATATTTATTTAATATATAAAAATGGAGGTAAAAGACGAGTCCTTTGGGTATAAGGGACAGCTAATGTTGCCCTCTTTTAATAAACTGATTTTGGCTAAAGATATACCAAATACCGTAAATGTTGGTATAGTGGCAAAGAAAAATTTTCTTGAAGGGGTAATTAATGTACTTAGGTATGCATTCTTCATCTTGTATTGTACGCGGTACACATTATTGTAATTTTATAAGGCATCAATACGGTAGAGCTCGTCTAGTCTAAAATGACGCGCCCCACTACTTTGTTAGTTGATTTCGATGTGTGAGTGCAAATATTGATAACGACACTTCATTTGTGTGGGAGCCAATGAACGACGCGTGCTCCGACGTTTGAATCTGAACTGAATTGCAACTGAATGACCAATTACAACGGCATTTGTATATGTATTGCGTCCATATTTTAAACTTGCTTGTGTGCGTTAATGCGATAGTGGGGCGCGTCATCTTAGATTAGACGAGCTCTACCTGTTTCACCATTTTGATCGTCCGTCTAAACTACAGTACTCGTAAGTACCGCCTAATATGCAACCGAGAAGCGTCGGAGAAAAGAAATAAACGAATCGCTAGCAAAACTGGAGCAGGAAACAATAAATGAATTCTCACTTCTTTGAGTTGTTGTAATCCAATAAGGATCGACGGGGAAAACTACTTTGTCTGAGGGCTGTCCAACTTCTTAATGTTGCGAGTCTTGCGAGTCTTGCGAGGCAGGCGCTTTCGCAGCTGATCGTCTCGTTTTCATTTCATTAGTGTGTATGGTAACTCTAGTGTTTAAGTTCATTAGCTCTATTGGCTTTCCTAGTAAGTATTTGTCGGTATACACTGAGTGTCGTTTAAGACCTCGATGACGCAGGTTTGAATAGCTGCTGTGTACGTACATACCTATTAGTAGAAATTTTAATGAAGCCAAGTAATTTTTCGCACATCAGTGTTCTTAATGGTGTAGTGATTATGCATGGAAATCTAAATGAGTAATTGATTTCTGTGCGATTTAGATTTCTGTACGTTTCCATTTTAATAAAAAAATATCAAAAAGTATAATAGGTATTGAACATTAATTAATATGTTTATTTGTCAATTTTAAATTAAATTAATATTTTATTTTTATTTACTTGACCTTTACTTGAACTTTTAATTATTTGACAAAACATTTTTATTTCTTATTTAATTCTTATATTGTCATTTTGATATTGAACTTGACATTTATTTAGTCTACTTACCTAAGTAGATGTTTATCATTTTATTTTGAAGAATTCATCTCATAATTATTAACATTAATAATTATTACTTAATGTATGACGATGTAAAATATTAATTATAAATAAAAGAATATGAATATAATAATAATAAAGAAATAACCCTATTAAAGAAAAAGTATTACTTAGGGTTATTTTATTTTGATTACTATGTACTTACTTTCCCTTAGAAAATAAAATAAGCAGCAATTTTTTTATGGAGTAAGTGATACATAGGTATATGTTAAAAAGCGCACCGACGGAAACCGCAAAATATGCGAGATAATATGAGAGCCAAGGTTGTTGTGTAAAAACGCATGCTCCAGCATAGAAGCTATTTAGGCATCACAATGGCGATGTCTTCATTGTCTGAAGGCGCTTGGAACACGACGCGTCGCTACCAGCTGTGTGGTACAGGGTTCAGGTTATAGCGGACCAATGGAAGCTTTTCCTTGAATTATATAATTGCCTTTTTGCGGACTCTATTGATGTTGGCAATGGCAAAGGTATTACTGGCGTATGTATATTAATTTTCTTCTAAGATATGCGTAGGTATGATCAAAGCTTTCCTGAGTATCGTTAAATTTACGTAGACTTTTTTTCAATTATACTGATATCTCGTATCGTTTGGAGCATTATCCATTAGGATTTTTTAAATCCTACTCGAATAAATAAAAATGACCATTTCATATCCAATCTCGTCAGATTCTCTCTACTTTCGCTCTACTGCAATTCTGATCTGTCAAAACCTTTTTTTACGCGGGGAATGCATTAGTCGCCGGTGTAACCACTAAATCCCGTGGCGCTTGTGGATCGCCTGAAAGGAGGTGTCACGAGAGTAGCCGAAGCCTTGTCATCTATTACACCTCCGGGATCTGTTGAATTCTGGATTATCATGGTCAAGGTGAACCACGGGCCTTCGCGTGCCCTCACCACCGAGGACACACCCGTTTTTCTGTATTTATGTAATTTATACTAATACTCTCTTTTTTGTAGCATCTTATACCTTGAACCTTTCATCCCCACGTTATCGAGGTCTAAATTGCAAATTTAATACAGCCATTTGCATTTGAAAGGAGCTGCGCAAAGTCGTTTTTGTGCCCAGTGATTTGTACTGTTTATCTAAAACTGTTTATCTAAATTAGATGTGTGCTCTAAGTTCTTTACGAGGCTGTTTATTCTTTTGTCTTTTCTTTGCTGAACGCTTCTCTATTAGCTAGCAAAGGAGCTCTTTTGAGTTCACTTCTTATCAAAATTTGTTTGAATAAACTACCCGTTATTTTCTATTCGAATAACTGTTTTATAAATTACGCTTCTGTTTTCTTTTTAGCGCATCTGTTTTGGTCAAACAGAAAACCTCTCTAACTAAATGGTGCTCATTATAATTTGTCATGGTGACTTCTTCTTCTACAAGATTGAAATCTAGCAAGTTTGTGTTGCTAACAACAATATTGATATTTAAGTACTACAAATGTAGGTAATTTAAACAATTTTTTCCATAATCCTCACCAAATTATAGATAAACCTTGTTGAGGGTCCAGCTTCTCGGGTTTCTACAAGCAATATATTTGATCCGTCCATTAGGATTACATTAAAATTACAACTGTCTTATTGTAAAAATCCTGAACAAATGTCGGGAAGACGGTGGGGGGTTCTACTTCCATATCTGGGTCCAAACTAAACTCACCTGCACGTAATACCCCTGCTTGTAGACGGACGAAGCTCTCACAAATCGGATTTTTCCTAACTAGTTGTGCAGGTCAGATGATAGCAGCTGAACTAAAAAGTCAGAACTACTTGAATTTACTAGTAGAAAAGCGTTTTCCTACTGGAAGAGCAGACTTGCACTCAAATCTGATTACAACTATCGCATCGATTGCTGTATCATTATCCACTACAAGATTGTCCATTATAATATAAAAAAACGAAAAGATCAAACACTTAGTCAAGCAAGATGTCACAGTCGGCTGGCTGAGGTTTTACTTTGTCCAATGAAGCGCTAAATGTTTATTATTTTAATACGATGAGCGACGCCAGCTCATCCGGTGTTCTTACACTATAGTCTGGACAGCTATAGGTGCTGTAAGAATATTTATACTCTAAAGAGTACATTGTCATTTGTGTGGATTCATTTAGTCCGTGTACTTATAAAGTAAGCACCAGAGTCTTGATTAGTTTAAATCAAATTATCAAAGTGTCAATTATTGTTTAAAATCTGTCATCTACCTCTCTTGACTTTGGGTGGGCTTAAAACCAGCTCATGCTGTGCCCATACTAATTCCACAACTGTGCAAGATGTTAAATATAATATGTATAAAATATATACTGCTACGCCTTTGTAAACCTACATTTATTATACTTTTTGTGTGAAATAAATGAATTTGTATTTGGTACCTATAGTTACCCGTGTTACTGAAATTTCAGTAGATATTCAGTAGTTATAAGTTATGAATAACTATAAACCTTATCTCATTCAGGAGTCAACAGTAGTTAACCTTTACGAGATTCGACAACTTTGGGCACTTTTCGATGAGATACATTACTTGTTAATTACGGTCTTGTCTATGGCTGTACTTACAAAAAGTCTTACTTCCCTTGTTATATTGTCTATTTATTTGAGAGTATGCTCCCAAAAGAACAAATTCAAGACAATGTTCAACAAAATAGTGTAAAGATAACACAAATGCATCATATCTCGTAGTCAGCGCCCGTGACCGTTCCGCCCGACGCACGGACGCCCCGGCTCTTGTATGAACTTTCATACAAGCTTAATTATAGTTGTATTAGTGTCTTGGGAGGGACTTGTAGGGAACTTTTATGTCTGCATGTGTTACATGGGGCGTGTCAAGCTAAATTGTCTGCTCGTAAAATACGTGGCTTTTAGGGATCCGTAGTAAAACAAGGAATCTTATGGTTTCGATGTGTCCGTTTTACTCTTTGTCCGCGGTTTAAGTATTTGTACTAAAAGGCTGAAATTTCGTGTGGTAATATCTACATATTAACCACCTGACAATGTTTGTTTTTAATTAGACTAGCCAGGCATTTGATTGCCATCTCACCTGGTGCTAAGTGAACATACGGCTTAAGAAGGAGCATGTCTGTCAAAAAACAGCCCATTCTCTCTAAAGTGATGATATACAAAATATAGAAGTAGATTTTTGGATACCTCCCCAACTTCAAGAAAGGAGTTAAAAGGTTTTGACGGGGTCGGCAACGCGTGGTTGATGCCCCTGGTATTGCAAACGTCCGTAGGCTGCGGAGACTGCTTAATATCAGGCAGGCCGTAAGCTTGTTTGCCACCTTAGAGGTATAAAAAAACTTGTTGGTATAAATAATCAGTCTCGCACTTGGCCGTTTTTATTGAAATTACAAACATTTTTATTGAAAAGTTCGTAAATTATAAATTTGAAAATAAAAACTGGCAACTTCTATCACTAAGCAGACTTAAACTAATGCCCACAATAACAACCTATATCACGGTTTCTTTCAATAGTAACATTGCGTTAGCATAAACGTTACGTGCCTCCGTTACAAATGGAAAACAAACACAACGCTTTCATCTCGAGAAGTGGAATGCACGAGGTGTAAACATATTTCTTGCGTTTTATTTCGTATGCGGATGCAGTTTGTGGTAGCCTTGCCGCTCGAGCAATAACGTAGCTTTCTATTAGTCAAATAATTTTTAAAATCGGTTCACTAGTTTTTGAGTTTCGACATCGCTTCGTGAATCGCCAGAGCCAGAGCAACCATTTCAACAAAGCAGCGTTTTCGTCCCATATGGCAGTCGCGGAAACTGACTCGGAGAATTAAACTTAAAAAAAGGATCGGCCGAAATGTAGACCATAGCCTATGACCAACTACGTTGAGCGATATGTCATTAGAAAGCAATTTTCATTTTCTGCAACTTTCACTGTGGCGGTAATTCTCGAATAGCTGTGAGAAAAAAGTTATGGTCATTTAAAATAAACTTCGTTTTGTACTGGAAATTATGCCCAATTACATTCAACGATATGTTATTAGAAAGTCAAAAGACAATATTAAATTTGAACGGTAGACAAAGACTGTTGTACTATAATTATAGCTATCGAAGGACACTTTCTTGTTACTTATTGGTCTATCTTAGCGTTAAACGAGCACTGATCTATTACTGCCGTGGGGACTAAGTGCCTGTAATAGCATGGGCCACCTTATCCTTCAATACAGAACACACACGCGTTATTGCTTGGTGGCAATTATAAATAAGGGTGTGGTTAGATTAAACCCTCACACCATACCCCTCAGCGTTGACAAAGCTTTACCATATGCAAACGCAATATGATATAATAATGCTATCACACGTCTTTATCATAATCAAACACTGCTTTATTGGATGTCAACGTTATCACGCACCATAAAAATCCAAACATCTGTACGTACCGAGATATACAATTCCAAATTCTTTATCAGAGAACACGTTTTTTTAAACGCTCATAAATTGTTTGATAGGCGCGCAAACATTCGTTCCTTTATCTCCAAACATTAAGCCGTAAAGGTGTTTAGAAATGTGTATAAAAAAGTGTGAAATTTATGATTTAATAAAGGTGGAATTCACCTGGTAATGTCGCTTTGGGCGCTGATACAGCCGTTTAAGTTGGGGGCATTTTTAATAAAATCTCCATTAAACTTCCTTACGTTTTATTGCCGAAGACGAGGAGGAAAGTTTATGCGTTCGACTGAGAGCAGGTAACTTTATGGTCACGTTTATATTAAAACGTAAGAGGACTCGAAGGAGGCGAGCGCTCATGAGACGCGAGTCATTAACTTAGGGTTCGCCATTTTTAAACGCCGACGGTAAAAATGGGTGTAAGTTTGGCGTGCGTATCTGTGTAGTGTGTGTGTGTGTCTGTAGCATCGTATCTCCTTAATGGCTAGAGCAATTTCGATTCGGTTTCTTTGATTTGAAAGCCAGATTATGAGTCTTATCGGAGATTAATCGGTTTAATAGTTTTGGTAATATTTGCGTTTAGGTAAACTTTATGGGGGGCTTTTCCGGCAACAGGCGGTTAGGTTATAAATAAAACAATTATTAACGGGTTAATCACGGTTTAATTATATTATCCCGATATATCTATCAATTTGTAGGAGCGTTTGATTACCTAATGGTTAGCGGGTCAGACACGTAAGCGAGAGGTACCGAGTTCGATCCCCAGGGCCTTTATGAGCCAATGGATTTTTCTGAGCTATGTACATTAGTTGAATACTAACCGATGCTCTTACGGCGAGGAATATGTTCGTGAGGAAACGTGCATATTCAGGCCACTGAATGTGTAACCATGTTCCAATTTGGTCAATTTCCCCTGTCACGAAGGTCAGATGGCAGTCGCTCCACTGTAATTATGTGATCTTCCAAATCCTGGATCATGGTCAAGGCAGATTCGAGACCTGGCACGATAGCAATGCCTTTCCTATATAATGATAAGGCGCCAAGATGATTACTTTTTTTACCTTTTAACGGGTTTTATATTTATCATTTTATTCAAACATATTTTGCTATCTTGGCATAACTCGTTCCAAAATTAAAAGTAGCCAACAGAGCAATAGAGCCATTAAGTACCCTCTTACCGCCTAAACGGCTACTCCACGCAAACACAGCCGTTTAACTACTGCACTACACCCCAAAATCGTTTTCGGTGCCGTTTTAAAAATATAAACAACTTTGAATTGGGTGTTGCAATCACGCTATCCCTCAATTAAGTGTGTCCGTGGCAGTAGTGAATTAATTCAGGAAACGAATGAACCTACAATGTTCCATGTGGTAACTGCCGAGTAGTTTTGCTGACTTATCTTTCGTTTGGGTTAATTTAGGCGATGTTGTTCGATCTCTGATGTTAGCGTGGTTGTTTGTTGGGAGTTTGTCGTGTATTTTTTATACTAAAAGGACTAAGGGAGAGAGGGGGGAGTGAGGGAGAAAGCGTGTCACCTGCTGGTAAGTGATGACTGCCCCGCGATATCTAATCTGTAGTTTATGTTTTAACTGGCAGACTAGCTACTACCTAGAAGTATTGCATTAATAACCAACACTTAAAAGGGCGCGAGAAAATGGCCGGCTTTACCAGAAAACAGGCAGCAGATTTTGCTATTGAATATTTTCAACACTGCAATCCGTGTATCAAGCGTGGAGATTATGTCAAAACCCTCCGCCATATGTGGAGGAGACTCAAGTCCAAAGTGGACAGTTTTTTTTATATTGTTATACTTATTATTCTAACGTAGGTATGAGTAAGTCTGTAGTGGCGTACTAGTAATAACTCTTAGTTTGATCTTCTAACTTTATCCCTTTGCGAGTTTATAACGTATTTTGCGATTGTTCACAATTGTTTTCAACTTACCCCATAGATATTACATTTCAAACGTCAAATTATTGTCCTAGTGAATAAGTAATATTCTCTACGGAAGGACGATCGAAACGTTTCAAGTAAGGAGAACCTGCCCCTAATTTCATAATGGAGCTCCCAAGGGAAGTTATTTTGTAGGACCAAAATATATCGCAACCTACACAGCGTAGGCAAGACAATATTTTTCAGAATGGAATGACAAGAAATAGGACGAACGAAGTTAGGTAAACCTAATCGGTGTATTATAAATAAGGTTGTTTCCACGGAATAAAGGGATGTATTTGTATCGCCCATATCATAAAAGTTAATGATAGAATTCGATACCAAGTTCTAGCAGCGCCAGCGGGTCTTAATGAACGCACTACGTTTAATACGACTCTATAGCCGATTTTTTCATTTTGACGCACGCATAGTACAGATCGCCACTCAAGTATTGTCAAATGAAACCCTGTGTATTAACGTTCACTGTGAGACCCCATAATGTCATTTCTGAATACGGGGGTGACACAGGTCTCATATAATAAAGTTGCTGAATCGCAAGAGCGTTATGATCACTTTGAGGACTAATTAGAATCTAATATTTAGATTATATGCCAAATTTATTTATTTATTTATTTTATTAATTTCCATTCAGTTTAACAGCAATAAAATTTACTTATAATTGTACAATAATGCTTGTGATTAGGCTGGCTAGGTAGTAGGTAAGGTTATCTTGCAACCGGAATACAACAATGCAATAATTGTAACCTACCTGCTGGCAGAAATTGGTACGCATCGAGGCGGACGTCTTAGGTTAGACAGAGTCCTATAACCAGTACCTAAATACAAACTTTGGTCGAAATACAACCCTGTGTCGGTTGTTCTATATAAGTTTATACTTGATGCTTCCTTAGGGAGTGTAGTCACGTCAGTCAAGGACTTCGACGTTTATCATTTATATATTCACATGAAATGGGACGCCAGGTCAGCAAAATAACCTGCAAGGACTCTAGCGTACAGGAACAAATATAGGAAAGACTGATAGATTATTCATCGCTAGATCCAACTTTCCAGTTCAGTTTGTTTCATAAATAGTTATTATATCAGAAAGTTCAGTAACTGACAATAAAGCATATAAAAAACGTATCACATTTGATATTAAGACATCTGTCAGAAGAAATAACTCAATATTTCGTATCGTATTTCTTGTACAAAATAACGTCACAAAGAAAAAGTAAACGAAATGGATAAGAATCGACAGCTAAAAGAAAGCAATAAAGAAAGGTCAATATAACGAATGAATCAGGATACCACGGTGGCCAATAAATAAATTGAATCCTCATACCGAAGCCTGATGCGGTCACCCTCGAATTATTTATCACATAGCTATCAGTCGGTCTCAGTAATGAGAGCTTCTGATACACACGGCACTGGACTTTGTAACGAGAACCACCACTTTCAATTCTTAATTGCTTTTTCTATATTACCACAAACTGATCAGACTCCATTTGGAATGAAAGAGTACGTTCCGCTTTTAGAATCGAATCTAGTATGAAGCTGGCTAGTAATGATAAACTGCCAGTTACGAAAATGGATCGGGACCAGGCATTTTTTATCCCAGAATATAGGACTGATATATTATAGGACTCGGCAACTGACTGTAGAATTGGTTTATGTAACGTACCTACTACTACTTTTTGTAAATCGTCAGTACTACGAATCGAAAGAATTTCATATCATAAGACTCAAGTTAAAGACAGTCTCACGTGGCGGTGGTTTCCGCAGTTTTGAATATTGGACTTAGAAAGATGTAAAGATTAGAAACTCTCTTGAGCTCTCGAGCCGACCCCGTGACGGCATAATTATCAATATTATTAAGCTTTCAAATTCTCGCGTAGAACTGTATTTTGTAATATTTAACACTATATGTTGTGACTTCGTGATGGAACTACATTATATTGTGAATTAAATCACATTTTGTACACTAATTTCAATTTAATAAAATTTGTATAATAAAGTGGAACTAGTGTACAAAAAGTGATTTAATTCATAATGTATTTGGAACTTGCAGCTTCCGTTTAGATTATTTATTTAAAGACAACGCAATTCAGCATCCTTCTTAGCCTTGTGTCCCGAGCATCGTAAGTAATTGTGGCATCGAAAATTGATCGGCGACCGAATGCGGGCACCGCCGTCGCCTGTTGATACCACAGCTCATTTGTCTTTATTACCAGTCCATTTTTTTCGTGTTTGCGACTTGACAAATGCTTGTCAACACCGCGTGATATGCCGTGGCGAGACCTACACTTTATTGATTTATGATATGTCAATTGGCGGAGATTTCTAAATGCGCTGCGAGATATGAGCATTGTTTTCGAGGGATTGGCATTTCTATACGGTTGGGTTCGTGACTTAAGTGGATAATAACATTCAAGTCGAATGAAATTTCGAAATAAGTGTAATTGTTTTTATTGTTAATGCTAATGGATTTGCTCTTGATCTATATCTTAGGTTGGAGACAAAAATAAGGTCGACGATAGAGCGAGCTCAACCAGAGGGTTATATTCATTCGGAGCTACATACGAAATTGGGAAATACCACTCCATGGTGGTGGTACTCGTGATAAAAGTGTTATTTAAAATAAATAAATTACTTTAATACTAAATTTAACACTATTTTATAACAAGTCTAGAATTCGTTTCATTCAGTTTTTAATATCAAAATGTTTCTTGGATTCCCTTAAAATAATTCTTATAAATGTGTTACGCCGCGTCATTAGCGACACATTATTAACCAAACTTTTTATTTCTCTTTTTGAAAACTACGATAAATAAATAGTGTGTACCCCTGACTTCCGACTCGCGGCTTAGTGCAGCATTAACAATTCAAACACTTTTGGTGGGCAATAAATTAAGTCGCGCCGCGCAGCGCCTTGGTAATCTCGAAATGGCGGCGTTTGTAATACTTTTGTACCACTTTGTGGTTCAAGCCAAGGGAATATGCAAATGCATGCCGTATAGCTAAAAAATATTGACATAGGTAATATGACTTTGTTTCGAAAGTCGACATAGGTATTAATAGTGACTGATCTTTCTGCAATAATATTGATTTTTTTGGTTTGCGAAAAAGAGTGTGTCAAGAAATGTTAAGTACTTAATAAACCTAAGTCCTACAGATAATACAAAATTTCAGTTAACAATTTGATAACGAACATTTGCAAGGATTATGAAATAGTTAGATAGATAGATAAATTCTTTATTGCTCAAACAAGAATAATTACATTAAAAAGTTCCGACAAAAAACCATAACTAGTTGTGGGCAAAGGCGGCCTTATCGCTGTAAGTTATATGTATGGTCTCGTCTTATTGTGCAGAGGAAGCATTCGGATGGCCGAGTGGTTACGGTATCCACTGCGGCCATGTACCAATAACTCTTTTCTGAGTCACATACATTAGTCGAATACTAACCGACGCTCTTACGGTGAGGGAAGACATCGTGATGAAACCTGCACATTGAGGCGATTGAATGTGTAACCATGTTCCTATCTGGTCAGGTTCCCCTGGTAGCAGGATTACGGAGTCAGATGACAGTCGCTATAATAACCTGATCTACCAAATCCTGGATCATGTACCAAGGTTATTTTTTTATGATGTTCTCGTCATCATGTTTCACATTAAAATATTCTGTTATAAGTACACTTGTACGATCTATATTTTTAAGTCACTAGTTAAAATCCTCAAAGTTTCCATTCCAACCTCATTTGGCTCTTAGCTTGGGCCTCACGCTGTAAATGTTTCCCTTGACTTCCTGTGCGCCACTTCCTGGAGACGGCGCAGCCCTACCGTTTGACATGTGATGGTGTTCGCTGTACCGGACGGGAGTGCATTTTAATACGACATGTAACGAACAAGGTTGGGCACAGCGCACTGCCTTGTGGAACGCCACGCAATCGACCACACTCTGTATATCTAAAATCGACTTTGTAATGGCATATTTAGTTAGGGTAAAACCTTCAAAAATGTTTCTTTTATAGGTCTGTGAAGAAAAATCCCCCTAAACATTTCCAATGGTGACGTAAACTCAGTTCCCGCTCGCAAAGTCTTAATCGAAGTGTTTTCAAAAACCTTTCGATTGAAAAATTGGCAATGGTTGTCAACACCCCCGGGTCCTTTTGACCCCTCATTGGAGAATAGTAAATCATCACCCTAGGGCAAGATTTTCCCGTTTTCGAAATGGCCAGCCACCTATTAAATGTCGATTTTTCACGTTCAAAATGTGCGTCCCCTCAAGTTGACTTTCAAGGGTGGAGAATGGGTAACCCCATTGCTTTCAATCTATGGGAATTTCTTCAAATGGAGGGCCAAGGCGTGTTTTCGTTCAAAGTCAAACTGGATGCAGTGTAAAATAGACCAAGAATATTTTCTATCCTTGCAAGTACAGTCACTCAACAAATTAGTTGACGCCCCAACCTTATGATAATCCATATGACAATATGGAGTAAGTAAACAACTAATTAGTTGTATGACTGTACCATCAACATTCGATAACATTATTTATCCAACAAATAAAATGCCATTTATTAATTACATTAAGGTTTAACTTAATTAAATTGTCTGTCCTCCTAACCGAGTTAACACACGTCGCAGGTAACGACTGGGTCGTTCTGACCCTAGCAGAGACACCTCACCCATAGGCTCCTTGACAGCGTTAATTGTTAACGAGGATAGATGACGTCCCTTAGGAACTCCGGAGTTCTAACTTCTGTTTGTATACGCGTCACCGTAGGTCTATGTACAAGTATAGGTGTAAGCAGAAGGGTGCGCAAGTTATAAAACAATGAGTCTATTTTTAGTCGTTTTGAGTAGATTCAATAACTTGTCAGAATCTTGTACCTAAAGGCATGATATGCCTATCGGTATGGTCGCGTTCTTAATTGCATTACCGCCTTAAAATTTATATTCCTACCTAACAATGCACCTAATATCCTGTATGTAGCAGTAGCTACAAAAGTGGTAGTGTACTTATGAGCGCGAGTGCATCTCTGTACTTCAAATTCAGGGTCCTCTTAGGTTGCAGATATCCTGGACAACGATGACGAATTTCCATCAGACGGATAGTCTGTCCCCCTAGGCAATAAATCCTACCTAAATAGGTATCATACAAAATGAAACATAATTTGACGATAGCATACAATGCAAATTATTAACTGGTACAATTTCGTAAACAGCATAAAAAGCAACTCGACAATTTTTGTAAGAAAGGGAAAAATGTTGTTGCATGATCCGGCATAGTAAGTCACAATGATTAAAGTACACAATGTCACCCTTCGTTGTGGATATCTTTTTTTGTGGAATACTTAGTAAAAGACGAATTCTTGGAACGATAAGAGAGCATGTCGCACGTCTGACGTTGTGCGGTCGTCCAAGACACGAAATGCAGCGAGTCCTAGTCGGTTTACAGTTCATGGTTACGAATTAGTAAAACAGTTGAAGCAATGTTTTTTTGAGGGAATATTTCTGCTATTTTTATTTCTTCTATGGTTTTATCTATGGTTGGTTAAATGTAAGATTAGCAAGAATCAGTACCCTAAATAACAATTTCTATTGCTGGTCGACGTATTTGCGGCCTCAAGGTGTGCGACTATTAGTATTTAGCTACCCGCTTCCTTTAATCATATTTTCAATCAGTTCATTGTTGAACCGATTTTTGTCTCATTGTGTGATCTATGAGGTTTGCGCTTAGGTACGATTTGTTTTAGGTACATTACTTGTGCGGTAATATCTTCTTTCTATCTTCATCTTTTGCTTCTATTTAATTCCAATAGAAGAAAATACTTTGATCTGTCGCCGTCGCGGTGCTGTTTAGACCACCAACGTTTCGACCCCCTCGTCACCTGGTGGCTGGTGCAGAATAATTTATTACATTTCTTAAAAGCCATTACCGAGTGACACCGATGAGATGGGCATCCCCCCGCCCCTCGCCCCCTCCACTGCAATTAGCATGAATTTAATACTGACTACTGTTTACTGAGTGACGTTGATGGCGCTTGAACACTGAATTTGTTGAACATGAGTCGTTATTTGTGGACTGGCCGGTTTTGTGGTTTTTGTTTAAGTGCGGGTCGTGTTCGGTAGTACCTATATGGTATGCATTTGAGGTTTCTAATACTGCGGACTAACGTTACAAATTTCAGTAATCATGATATTGTAATGTTATCATGTGATTCTGGTCCGAATGTTTAAAAGGAAACGTTTATATGCTTATTTGCGATTTTAGCTTTCATTCGATTTTCATTTATAAATAAATAAATATAATAAAATAAATAAATATGCTTGGACACAGCGCCATTTAGCTTCAAAGTAAGCAAAGCTTGTGTTATGGGTGCCAGAGAACTGATAAACTACTACTAATTCCACATCACCGTTTAGAAAACGCCCGAAATGTAAAAATATCATATTAATTTATTGGGATTTGTTACTAAGAGGTTGTCCATGTAAGCAGAATTGAAAAGAATCCGCCAAGACGTCATATTACAACAAATCTTTCCACACGACGCCGTTGCCCTAGAACGTCGCAAACAACACCCTTCATTCATTATCCAAATACAAAGTAACACTAACGTTCCCGAACGAAGTCTAAATGAACCGTTTCCACCAGAAATACGTATTACCTATTACCAGGATTTATGTGCCGTATAGAGAGATTCTTTAAACAGCAGCGCTTACACGAAAAAAGTACTTTTAGGAGACGCCATTATATTTACGATCACTTCTCTGAAGTGGGATGTAACCAAGTTAAGTGTGACGTGAACTGCTTACCGTGTTAAATGAAAAATACAGGGGGATCGATTCGGTGATAGTTGTGGGGTCACGCACTGAACACAGGGGTAGGGATTTGTTTAAATCTTTTAAGTTTAGGAGTGAAACCGAAGATGTGAAAGAAAAGGCTGTGTTGATGCCATACAAACAATTTTGTATCGCTACGCAATAAGTTTGCAATGTGATTATTGGTTTGAGTGTTTTTTGTAAAATAATTGTTTAAGGCATATCAACCGCACTATAAAGCGCTGTACTAATTGGCAACGGCCGTACGAGTTTTTTCGTGCGACGGGCGGTTTTGAGGTGTTCTATTGGTCGGGCAACACCCGTCGTACGACCGCTGCCAATTAGGACAGCGCCGGAAAACAATATTACAGTTTAAGAAACCGGAGCGCATAACGACTTTCCATCAAAAAAATACATTTTCCGTTTTTGAAAAGAGATGCTCATTACTCATCTATTTTAAAAGATTATTTCCAATATAATCCGCGTCGTAAGATTGTTCATCTATACGAAATACGAGTAAAAACGAGGATATATTTCACGTAATAAAGTCGAGCTCTACGGAGCGTATTAAAAATAGATCCAAAACAGACTGGAATATCAGATCACTGCCCGTTCTGATGCCGGTTGTGAAAAGTATTGCTGAAGCGTGATTAAATTCCAAAGGCAAAGTGAATAATACAGCATCAGAGTCAGAGTTCTCTAAATGAAAATGTTCAGTGGTAAGATTCAAGCGCATCTGAAGTTGAAAAAGGCAGACAGGTATTTTGTATTAACTGGGAAATGATTATCTTTTTTTACAAGCTTTTTTACATCATCATCGCCGGAAATGCATTTAAAAAAAATATTTAAAATGCAAAGCATGTAGCATATTATCAGCGCAATACAGCAATAGTCATGGGTCAAACAGTGCAGTCAATGTCAAATTGATTGTCAAATGGATCACCACTGCTTTTTGTATATTATTTGCTCTTGTATCTGTATTATCGGAATGCGCGCTCAGCGCAAGTCAATACACAGTGAGTGAGCTTTAGACCCTCTCCCAAAACAGCGCGCTATGATGACGTGCCGGGACAGAACGACACATCAATACCAACTCAGGAGTCAATGGCGAGCGACAGGTGATCCCCACACCTACCGCACGATCTCCCTTTAGGGAGGAAGGTTTAACTTCGGGTGACTTCAGTGCGTGTTTGGTTATCATATTAAGGTCCAACTTATGCCGAAGTGGCATCAGTCAGCCGTCAGCAGCGCAGCAGGCGGCAGTTTCATTGTCGCTCCATTTTAAGCTTTATTTCAATTAGAAAAGCTCCGGCCACGCGGCTGTCCGAGTCCTATTACTAACCGAGAATCCACTCTGTCCACCTGGATTGACAGTAAGTAAACTGTTTTCTTAACAACGTGGTCATTTTCTTTTAGAGACATAGTTTGATTTTACAGATCACTGTCACGGCAGATGAATCCGCCGGCCGCTGCTCTGCCGACCTCTGTCACTCCTTACAATGAGTGCATCAATAGTCGAAACTGATATCGCAGCCTCGTGAGGCTTTATTAACCAGGCAATTTAAGAAAAATACGGCAAATATTTTTCATTCCACCAGTAAGTAAGCAAGTAACATGCCAACAAAAACACTTGGCTTAAATAATTGCACACTCGAAGTGTCACTGCGGGAACCGGCTGCGCTTCGTGACATGCTTTCGCAAGGGAACTGACGAACGATCACTCGATCGTACCAGAGAAAACCATTCATTAAGAGAAGCAGAAAAGCAGGCCCGCTTAATTGCAACCTCAATACCCTGATCGATCCGATCTCCAGATTAACAAATTACTCCATCTCGCCTTAAATTAACATGTTTCTCCGAATCGATTGGCAATTGATCGTTACGATAATCGAGAGGCGTGATCGAAGGAATCGATTTCGTTTTTTATAGATCGTTTAGCTTAAGTGACATGTTTTACATTTGCTAACCTCTTTCTTGAATAAAGCTAAAGTATTCAAATTAATAAAATAGCTGCCCATATTCATCTTTGTCTTCAAGGGTCGATATCGTATAGGTACATTTCATCAAAGGCAAATCGCTTTAGGTACTCATATAAAAGAGCTATAACACATAAGCTCATATTAAATACCATTACCACAATAGACACGTCAGAATACACATTTATGATCCTTTGGTATATGCGTCTTGAACAATGCCATTCAGTCCGTATTAAAGTCCACAATGCTCATAAAGGAATCGCCTCCAGTACTTTGCGAACAACGTATGTATGAGGACATGAAACCCAAGTTTGTCGTTGTAGGCTAAAACGTAATGATATTGCAATTTCGACTTTATTCCGAATAAACAAGGATAATAACCTCCAAAGAAGCTTTCGTGGACGACAGATATGAATTTGTTCAGGTGAACTGGGTTTAATTGTCTTTTTTTTCTTCCTAATGAGGCACAAGTGGTCGACAATGACTATCATTGTGTCATTGACTTAACATTTTTATTTTCCATCCCGTTAATTTGTCTGGTAAGTCTTAATTTCCGTAGAAGCGTGTGAACGAAGCCGTCTTTCAAAGAAAGGATGATGTGACTAAGACTGTCCATTGTCATTTTAATTAAATACTAGAAGACAATACTGTGAAATCAGATCACAAAGTTTGTTTTAAAGCTTTGTGGGTTAGTACCTATTATCTGCAGAGATAGGAGAAATGGTTAACATCGCAAAAGTAGGCAATGAATAGGTATCTAGGTAATATTAAAGAAACCTGCACATTCAGGTGACTGAATGTGTGACCATGGTCCATTTGGTCTGGTTCCACCACTAGGTCAGGTCAGGTCGGGTTCTACCATGGTCACAGAGGTCAGATGGCAGTCGCTACAATTCTAACGCTAAATGATAAAACACAACATAAATTTTTCTTATTGTGATTGAAACATAAAACATTGAAAATATCATCTAATAACATCTAATCCTGTTCAATCCTTTGTCAAGGTAAATAGTAAAGCTAGAGAATAGTTAATATGTATCTGTGTATAACACCTTCCACCAATGTTTTAATAGCCACTATGTCTTCACTTTCGCTTGGAATGTCTTTGTCCACCTCCCAATTGCTCAAAGGTACAGACACAACGTCTATGGCGGAGACAGCAAGATTTAGACCAGATACCGAGTAAGGCAAGTGCGTTTAAAGGAAATCAATAAACAATAATAATAGTCAAGCAAGTGTGAAAATGTGGTGACATTATTTACGATTGTAAAATTAAAAAATAAATTAAATGTCATTTACAATAATATTATAAATGTTATACACTACTAAACATACATATAATTAAAATTAAATGTAATTATATTTAAAAATGTCAAAATATAAAATTCGCAATGTCAATGTTAATTACTATTAGTTAATCACATAATACCAAGCCCTACGACTTACGGGTGTCGTCAGCGCAAAAACCTCAGTTAGAAAATAAGCACTAGATTTCGATGTTGTGTATTTCCAAGCGATCTCCAACCCGTCAAGCCAACGTTCAGATTATGCCAAAATCTGTTAAGGGTGGAGATTCAAGTCCAGTGGTGGTGACGGTGGGCAGTTGATATCGAGACAAAAACATGATTTCTAAAACTTGAGGTATACTATACATCCATTTACACGAATTTACATCCATTACCACCATCAATACTCCAGCGCTGGACTTGAGCTTCCTACGTTCCCATATATTACATGCGGCTTTCCATGCCCGATGCCTATCCTTACTCCGCCTCTGTATCAGACACGTAACTCTGTCTACCTCGTTAGGTAATCAAATTTGTTTGCTGTACACTAACGAGCCAGTGGACTTTCAGTCGCCAGCCGGCTCCGTGACTTGTGTATGAATTAAAATCGATGGCTACATCTTGATATTGCTTACGATGCGATTTACACGATAGGTGCTGCCTCTGAGGATAGTTTGTTTGCTTGTTCGATGAAGTGAAAGGATTGCTGGGTTTGTTCAGTCGAGATCCTCGTGGGTTTGTCCTCTTTAGACGCCATTATTGTTTGTGGATAAGCAGGAGCAAGTGTTTTAAACACCTGGTAGAAAAAAAAGAATATGTTTGACGTGTGTGTCGATGTATGAGCGGCTCTGTCTCTCTGTGTGTCTGTCTGTATCATCGTAGCTCAGACACGTAACTCTTTCTACCTCATTATAATTTGCGTCATGAAAAAATAGAGTTGCCAAATGGCAGTAGAGGGGATTTCACGCAGGGAATCGCCTACTGAGCATGTCGAGCCACGTGACCCGCCAAGTCTCTTCTTACATGACACTATTTATACCTAATTATTTACCTGTTTGTCCTCTTTGGACGCAATTATGGGTAGTGGATAAGCAGGAGCGAGTGTTTATAACACCCGACAAAAAAGGGGATGTTATATGTTTTGCGTGTGTGTCTATGTATACCCCTCGGTGAAATGAATTTCGGTAATAGGTTTTCCGATGATTCGTTACATCAATTAAAGCTTCATAGAAATGAGGCATCGTTCAATTGAGTGATCGATTAATAATTTTCGTTGAAATGAAAATCTATCAAACTGCTTTCGGAATTACGTGGGAAACTCGTATCTGTGGAGGTATGTGTCTATCTTTGGCATCGTAGACGCATGAACTAATTTAGATGCGGTTTTCTCTATTCAAAAGTTAGTTTAAGCGAAATTGTTCTTAGCTCCATACCATATCGATTAAACTAGCTTCCAAATAGATAAAACCGCATCTTAATCGGTCCATCGCATCGGAGCTACGATGCCACAGACAGACATACAGATACACATGTGAAACTTATAACACCTCTCTTTTCCGCTGGGGGTTAAAAATCATTCTGCAACTAAAAATCATTATAAACTGCAAAAGGTCTACCACTTAGAAAATCACTTATTAAGTATGCTAATTATTACAAAGTCCACTTTAATATGTCTAACCATTGCCGAGTATGTGGACCCTCCCTCATGGTACGGCTAGCCGACCAGGGCTGACGCAGCGCAATTAACTCACATTGTTTCTATAAATCCTTATTTGTCTGTCTGTGGGCCGGTGACAGCCCTTTTTAGGGGCCACTTGGTTAAGCCAAAATATAGTGGAACAGTGTGAAATGCACCAATTACATATATTATTTCATTGGCGATTGATATTTATGAATTATTAGGATCCGGCGCAACTTCGATTTGGCTCAAAACAGCTGGGGCGATCATAATAAAAATAATAGAAACCATTGCAAAAATAAATGTTAAATTAATATTATAATTAAACGTTTGTAAATTATCACACTGATACAGTCTATTTACTGATTTACTGCTCTGCTATGAATATCAGAGAGGACTCATAGACATAGACAGTACCTATTTATTTCGGATCCTCATTACATCCTTAACCCAATCCTTAACCTTAACAGTACATAATCTCACATACTTATACGGCCTAGCAAAAGTAGCACACGAAGGAAACTAGGGCGTCCAGACGCAATAAATAAGTGCGGAACACTTGAGATATTTTCACACTCGCCCCGTTCAAAGGCACGAAGCTCAGCACTCATTAGAGGGGTCAACTGTTCCGTGTGCGCTGCACTTTACCTTTATTTAGAGAAATGCCCCTGCATCATAGAGATAATTAAAACTTAATGACATAAATGGATCCGGTGGATTCCGGTAGCCATTTGCTACTTGCGTGTTGCCTTTTGTTTTGAGAGGACGGATGGTTGATTAGGAGGAATGGGGGAGTTGCTGACATTTCGAAAAATAGTTTGAAAAAACTCAATAGATGGGGTGGGGTTAATCAGATAATCTGAACATTCTAAAAAAGTTGAAATGGATTGGCAAAGGCACCATATAGGTACACAGTCATCAGTACTGATAAGGGTGTTACTGTACAAATCTCGTTATAGTTTGAGGGAGACACACCGATTTCGTATTTGCATGACGCGCGAATGCGTCAGAGGACAATGGCGGCAGTTATCAAATCAAAGGAAAAAATATGAATATTAAAAAATGATTATCTCCTAAACTTTTTAACTACGCACCCTGAATCTTAAGGGGTAGATTACTGATAATAATTATCATATGCTATCTAAAAAAATTTCACCTCTGACCTCAAACGAAAACATTGTACTGTTGAGCTGCTTTTCTAATTTAGATCTATCTATATAAATGAATATAAATGCACAGCACGAAAACCAACCTCTATACCACAACGAAGTTATTGCATATCTCAATACATATTGCAGTTACACAGCAGTCGACAGTGCCCCGGTGGTGGCGGGGCAGCGATCGCACGCGGCGGGGGCAGAACATGAAAACTCGATAAATTTTAAAGTGCTTCACGCCTCACGCCTGCAGCCATCCGTCGCGCGCCGCAGCTGCCAAAATGCACGGGCGCGTGTACTCATTAACACTGCAAGTTTTTGGAGATACAGTGATGGCTTGTGCTAAAATCTGGGAAGGAATGTGGGTATGGTTTTTGTTTGTTGAGGGAGTTTTGTTGACGATTGGTAAAAGTTTAATGTTGTTGCACTGAAGACAGTTGTTTAAAAACAAAAAGATAAAAAAGAATTTTTTTTAGCTGTCTGATTATTCCCTATTAGGCCGGTATGACATTGAGGCCTTCAAGAAACGAGTCTACTCAAAGACGGGCCACGCATTCGCGACCCTGCTGGTGATGTGGGCGGCGGTGATCACTGGATTTGTAAAGTAAAAAGAAATACCAAACGCCGGGTATTGATATAACTCAGTGATAAACTAGCAGACAGCCCACCTGATGGAAAGTGGTAACTAATACCTATAGACTAAAAGATTAAAATCATAAAATCAGATAGGGACCAATTTTGACGACCCAAGTGTAGGATACTTAGTATTAACAATAAAAATTTAAATGTACCCAGAGAGACACGCGCCACCAAGACTATCGAATGTCGTATCAATTATCAAAATCGTTTCATCCGTTTAGTAGTTACGAGGAAAAAAAGAAACATACATATTTATATACATATAGGCCATACACACATTTTCTTTTGGGCTTCATAGCAGTAGGGTAAAATGCAGAAACGCAGGTGCGTTGTGACTGAGAGGTCTAACTTGGCATCTATGCCTCATGTCTTCGATTACGCAGGCTACTTTATCCTACAAGCGTCACATTAAAACGCAAGCTTTTTTGCTTGGTGGTAGTAATAGATAAGGCGGTGGTACCCATACGAATGCGGAGTCGTCAAACTTGATTGAGCTACCCGTTGGTAGAACCTTCTAACTTCTAACCGCAATTCTAAAACACAACTTTAACAACTTCACCGTTGTAAAGTTGTTAAAGTTGTGTTCTAGGATTGCGTTCTTGATGTATAGCCAAGCCCCATAGAAGTACCTTCAATTAGAGCTATAGTTAGTTATACGTTAAAAATTATAAACCCAAGTAACAAGTGTGTAAATAAATGATGAATTTCAACAATGAAATGAATCCGTTCTCTCATTAAATTTTTCAGCAGAGATCGCTTTGTTCAGTTTTCGGATATACGGTTTTAAAAATTCGTTTCCAACGCCAGTTGTGAATAATTCAGTTGTCCGCCGCTGCTAAATTTAAACTTCTGTGATGGAAATTTTTAAAATGTACCTGACAAAGGTGGTAGCTGTGGTTCTCGCCTAACAAACCTACCAGTTACAATAATTACCCTCACTCATTGCATATGCAGCTTAGAAAAAGACAAATAATAAAATAGAGAGAAACCTATACCTTATTAAAATAGGTAGTCTTGTGGTATCGGGCAGAGAAGAATAGCACCAACCCCTAACACTCGTGGGTATCATACAAGGCAACTAATGATTTTGGGGCAATAAAATCGAAGTCTCCGTAGGCTGGAAAATAGGCAGCAACGTTTTCCATTGTTATATTTATAACACTGCGATCTCCAACCCGCCTGGCAAGCGTGGAGATTAAGGCAATAACCTTTCGTGGGCTAGGCAGTTGACTGTTATGGGCTGTGTTGAGTACGTAAAAAAAGTTTCATTTTTATTTTTATTACTAACTGAGCAATCCTTTTTTGCTAACATTCCGCACGACGGTGCCGCTTCTATTAAATGGTCTGTTTATCTAATAATAAGACAAACAGCACTAGGAATATTGCCTGCTGGCAGAAATACCTAACGCAGTGGTATCCTCGAGGCACACTCTTTGCGCTTGACAAGAACAAACTAGTTTACCGCGTGTTCAAAGATTTGGATAATAAACATTCAGAGATGCAAGAATATCACAGTCACGTGCAGTAATACCAACACCAAGAAGCTTCAGTTTTAATCTGATGTAATGACAAATTTTATCCGTTTCTTCCAGCCAAGTGGGTACGTCTGGAATACGAAGTAGCTCCACTCGCTCCATCAGCGCATTCCTAGGGGCATAGCCCTTGTCGCGGAATACTGTCACGCGAGCAATATTCATCATTTTGACATTCCTTGATGCGAATGTTTTTTATCTCTGTGTCTTGAGCGGCATTCGGTTTAAGTCGTTTCCTATGTATATGTGTCACCTCTTGTCACAATCTAGACGATGAATGATAAAAAGCGGGAACCAATCGAGGTGGATAAAAAATATTTTAAATTGTTACGATATTTTTCATAAAGGAATTTGTCTTCCGACTGTAAGAAAATGAGATTTCATTTTATAAATCTCTAATTATAATTTAGACGCCTTCAAGGCTAGAGTGAATAGGTTGTTTCTAGACGGGCATGCTCCATCATCGGCTGCATCGTCACTTACCACCAGGTGAGATGGTTGAATGCTAGTCTAATATATTGTAAAACATGATCAACTATTCATTGCATCATAAATGTTTTATTTAGGTCAGTTTGATTCTCAGTCAGATTTACATTTGCATATTAAAGCGAAATATTAAATATAGACATATATTTTTTTCTCATTACATACAACCTTTTTTTTTCAATTAGTCAGAATTGCAAATCGTCACCATAACCATACTTCATTAAAACATTTAACAAGTACAAACCACAAACCACAATCTTTAATATACCTAACAAAAAGTATAGCTCGACGCAGTATGACGTACCAAAAGCCAGCCACATTGTAACACGAAAATTGACGACGCCATAAAATTCCATAAATCATCAAAAACTGAGAACTTCTTTCATTTGCGTCGTTCACAAATTATTACACTTTAATTGAAAACAGACGGAAAGAGGAATAAAAATTCCAACATAGTCCACCAGAATCCAATTAGACGGAATGTAAAAACCCCACTTTGACATTTTATGGTTATACCATTTTGACATCTGCACTGGATTGTAATAAAATATTGAAACGCTCGTAAAATGCCGCTTCACTTACATAATTCGGGTCTTTGTGTGTTTTATTATTACAGTAATTGCTCGCGATCGCCTTACTTTGTTTAAGTTGAAAAACCTCGTAAACAGTTTGGGATCGGTTGTATTTTAATCGTAACTAAGTAATAAAATATTGTACAAGTAGATTTTTGTTTGTCAGCTTTTTCATCACATTAAAATTTTGCATCTAATTGTACTTATTTTTATCTTCGACTAGTGGACCCGGCGTGACTTTGTTCGCGTACACCTACTTTACCCCTACCTACACTTTTTTTCTTGCTTATCAACTTTCCTTTTTAATCACTCTATCTAACGCATTAACATTCGTTTCATTGTTTAAAAATCTAAGCATTCATGGATACATAGGGATAGACGGCGGGAAGCGACTTTGTTTTATACTGTGATGTATGTATAGGAGTGTAAGTAGATTTTTGTTTGTCAACCCCATCATAGTCAGCCCTTCCATGACAATGAAATTGAGCACTTAATTGTACTTATTTAGCTGCTCTAATTTTTTATTTAATTCACGTGAAACATAGACAACGAAATTGTTATCCAGTTACAACTAAATGTTATACAAATATCTACGTACGAACAGTATAGGTATTGTGGAGGTGGAAAGCGAACGGAAACAAAAATTGCGGGCATTTGTCAAAGTCCCCCCCAAGGAAATGGTGCATAAATAAGGTCCAGTTAAAAAATGTGCACAACCCTTACCACGCGTGGTGCCTCGAAATAGTTTTCAATGTTAAAAGAAGAAATGACTTTATTCGTGGAGTTCAAAATAAGGTATATACCGCCCTTTTTTATATAAGACTAGACAGGTATCTGTTGGTAAGTGACGATGCGGCCGAAGATGCCTGTCTAGAAACAGCCATGGTTTCCAGTGCTCCATGGGGTGGGGATTTGGGGAACCGTGGCTTTGGCCGTGGAGTGGCTTTTGCATTTTTGCTGTCAGAGCAACGTGTTATAGGGGTGGGCAACGCATTGGCGATACTCTTGGTGTTGCTAATGTCTATAGGCAGTGGTGACTACTTCCTATAAGGTAGCCCGCTTGCCTGTTTGCATATCGTATGTAATAAAAAAAAACCTATTCACTGTAGCCTTGAAGGCGTCCGATTATAAATCAGGGAACACACTCGCAGGCAACGCTAGGCAAACTAGAATAGGTTTCGAATGCTGATAGCATGTTATTGACCGAAGTATTGAAATATGTATTCCAAAACAAGTTGAGAACCTACCAATTGTAACAATCACAAATTATGCTCCGTAACGTCGCTACGTACGCTTACATTTTGTAAAGGTTTTTTAACAAGCGCAACTTCATAATTTTCTATGAAAAAAACAACTTTTGACAGCTCCGACATGTCTGGAATGTTCTTTTTCGACGGCATCGCAATGCAGAAACAATATACGCTACTTGTTTATGTCATCTTTGTTTGTGACACTTGACTCTAGAATTGCGTGACCTCTCTTCGGCTGGAAGTTTGCGTGCGAGAACGCGTGGTAGGGGACATTGATGTATTGCACATTTTGCGAAATAGGCCGTAAAATTTTCGCGAATAATGTATAGTTTTATTTGTGGCTTGACCATTTCGTAATGAGACGTTGTTATTTTGGAAAAAGAAAATGTGGTGAATGAGGTGAAATGTGGTGAATATTCGGAGGCGGTCTTCTTCAAATTAATGGTGAACATAAGAAAACTAGCTATTTGCATGAACGGAACGAGAAATGCAATCTAAGTGGTATGCTAATTTGCTCAGAACAAACAGTCCTCCTTAAAGACGGCATGCAGCAGAAGGCAGTGAAATACGAGATACTTATAATCATAACGGAAAATTTATAGGTATGTAGGTACATATTTTGCTGGGTTGCAGAACTTTTTAAGCTTAAGGAGTCGTCTGGATGGGCCTCTAAAAACAATAATATCATTGCTATATCCCGGTTAAAGGACGAGGTAGTTTGTATAGGTAAAGAAACGTTTGAAGAAGGTATTGTTATGTACTTACTTACTTACCAACCTATTGATTAGAGTACCAAAAAACCTCAAAAACGAGGTTTTGACAATATTTCGTAGTAGATTCTAAATCAGAGTAGAGATTAGGCAAAATCTTTCCCTTTTTGTATAACCTTCCTATTACCATCCCTCTTCGCTCAAAATACAACTAAATACCTACCTGGTGGCTACAACCTGCTTAAATATTCAGCATTCATGAATCGAAGGCCAAAACAAACACCCCTATTTGAGCTTCGGACCATTTCATTGGAACCAGTGAACGCAGCCACTTGTTTGATACATCGCTTGCCGCGAACAGAGCATGTTGCATTAATTAAATTGTTTGCTTCGATCAGCTATGCTGAATGTGGGTGAGGGAAGCGAGCTGTCTTGTGTTTCGCCGAATGTTTATTTATGAATTCTTCTGCAGCCATCTTTGTTCATTGTAAAATAACTAAGCGTATGGGTGTTATTGTAAGCGCATTGGCCGTGTGGTGTCCGGCAGAGTAGAATAGCACCAACCCCTTACACTCATGGGTGTCGTACAAGGCGACTAATGTTTTCGAGGCAAAAGATCACGAGTCTCCTAAGTCTGGAAAATGGGCAGCAGCATTTTCCATTGTTACATTTACACACTGCGATCTCCAACCCGCCTGCCAAGCGTGGAGATTATGGCAATAACCTCCCCTTTCGTGGGAGAGGCCCTAAGTCCTGCAGTGGACTGTTACAGGCTGTGATGATGATGGGTGATGTTTATTTGTGTGTTATTCTAAGTGTGGGTTTGAGTGTGACTGGATCAGTATGACTGTAGAGTTCAGTCATACTAGTACCGGCGCAAGTGGATAAAAAGATGTATGATTGTGGAAGACGCCAAAAGACCTATGTCAAGATCGTAGCTTATAGATTGGTATATATTTGTTGCATTTAATTTTTCCCTTAAAAAAAACTTCGCACCCCATTACCTTCTTTTACCTTTCGTATACGTAACGGAATGACGTAACGATTGAGTCCTAGAGGCGAGCCGCGCTGACAACTCGCCTCGACGGCCACCGAGTGGATCACGAAAACCGTTGACGAAACACAGACCACGTCACCTTACAGATTACATGCAATTGGGTAGGTATTTTGTTTTAATATTAAAGAACGGGCAGTCACGCCCTCGTCAAATGTAGAGCGGCAGGTGAGTTGTCTTTGTCGTCCATCCATGCTATATTATGCCATCGCCCTTTGACGGTTACATTTCATATCAGTACCTCATATCGAACGACCGTCAAAGACCGTACGCTCAACCCTCCTACAGGTACACTGATCGTCCGTCAACGGGCGTTGGCGAAGAGGTTTGATTATTAATAGTCGTTATGCGTAGAGCGGCCTAGCGGAAAAAGAAAAAGATAAATTTTAACCCCCAAAGTTGCAAAAAAATACTACCTGCCTGGTTTTATGCAAGCATGTCTAAAGGCCCATAGGCTTCAATAACTCGGAGCCAATGGACGTTTGGTACACCAATATCAGTGGTATCAATCAGGTGTCGCCGACCCTTAAAAATGTCACCCCTTTTCTAGGTGTGATCTCAATAAAGTGATGATTTTGCTTTTATATGCCTCGCTATCCAGCGGAGCAACGCGGCCAGCGTTGTTTATTTGTGTGATGTCGTGGCAATAAATGTTATTATTCTATTCTATGTTTTTCTTGTCAGGAAATGGTTTTTTAATATTGTTTTTGTATTGTTTTCTTGTTTCTATTCGCCAAATTAAACCAGCAAAAGCGATTTTTGCGCCCCAACCGCGACGTGTGCCCCCTAACTGGTCCCCGTGTGTAAATTAATTAAGCGGCGACACAGCCACACAGCGACACAGCCGCGTCCGCGACGCCACGGCCCGTGATAAATCAATCGAGTGGACGCTCGGTTCATTTGTTCAGTTGAATTCGTGGTGAATTCGAGCGCTCGAGTGACGTGAGCGCAAACGCCCCTATGGGCATTGCTGTTTAGGGCAGTGTTGGTTGTTTTGCGTGTCGGCTGGAGATAGTCTGATAACATTCACTGGACAGATCTTTAACTGTATCTCTTGTCTGAATTTATAAATGCCATGACAAAGCAATGTTTTCATCAAGATACTGTATGAGTAGAGGCCAGAGTAACAATTACATTGAACCCAGAGAAATAGACCCGCGGGATAGTTGAATTACGAACTGCGGGGCACTGATAGTAACAAATAAAAATAAAAAGAATAACAGGATCGAAATTCCTAACAACGATACCGCTGATCGCCTGATTAGTGAGCCAACTTCTGATGGAAATACTTCTACACTGACCAATTCGATGAAAGGTAAAAAAAAACACGATTTGACCTGTTATCATTCAAGCTGAACCTTTGCATTTAACTTACATCAATTATTGCACTAAACGACAACCTATAATTGTACATTTCCAAGTTTCTTGTAACATCTGGAAAGTAGGTATTTACCTCCAAACAGAAATAAATTAATACCACGCCGCTGCACTCAAATCCATTTGGGCTGGACAATTTTTGAGTGAATTGTTATGATAATGGCTCTAATAAGGCCCTGGATAACGATACCCGTCCGGTTCAAATGATAACCGTTATGACGAGCCCGTCTCGTTACATTTATCGTTATTGTTACAATAATATCGCACTCACTGTTATTAACGTAACAGACGGACAAGTTGTTTAGAATGTTTTGAGACGATTTCGTGATGTCCAATCCAAGCCAAAGACGAATAAAACGTTTATTACGTTAAATGTGTATTAAAACGTTTGTTCTGCACCATGCTAGACTTGAGCTTCTTATTTAAAAAGAATAAACAAATATGAATTTATTGACATGAATTATATGATTTTGATAACATGTAATTACAAAGTGACAGTAGTAAGGTAAGAATTTACAAAACTGCCCTCTGAAGAAATCCTGTATCTTAAGAGACAGTATTCGATAGAATCGTTATTAAATAATTGGAATGCCAATATGTCAGTGGAATTTATCATTTGGACACCATTAATGATTTGATCGCCATTATGGTTTTATGACACTAAAACATATTAATATTGACAAAACATATCGAAGATGAACATACAATTAATGGTCTGGATAGTAAGGATAAAATGTAATGAAAACATAAATTCCATTCGCGTGGTCTATTGAATAAATGTGATTGAATTTCAAAACCAAAGTTAACCGATAGTGGAGTCAAGTTAAATGGAAAAAAGTAAGTTTTAATCATTTGCACGGTACTCTCGGGAGATCTGTTGCAGTATAAACGATAAGTTAAGGGGAACACTTCGATAGTTCTGACTACGTTGTAGTCTTGTCATTACTAGCTATTTAAACACATCACAGCCTGCGATGATAAGACAACCTAAAAATATTTAGTGTAACCCGCGTCACGAAAGAAGAGACTTGTCAAATGGCAAATGGGATTTCGCGCAGGTAATCGTATAGGTACAGCGCAAGTCGAACCACGTGACCCGCCAAGTCTCTTCTTATTTGACACTAGCTTTACTAAGTTTAATCCTTATTTAGATCATTCTGCAAAAAAACAATAAACAACACTTGATTATATACGACCTGAGTTAGTTCAGTTCGTTAACATGTCGGTCAGCTACGCAGAGGTTCGGGGTCGATGCCCGGCTCGGCAGAAATTTGATTTAGAATTTTTCTTAGGGGTATGGGGTCATAAGTATAATAAGTATGTATTTAAATATATACAAGTATTTTATCAGTTCTCTGGCACCCATAAAACAAGCTATGCTTACTTTACCTCACCCACGATTGTGGGCGGTTTTGCAATAACCTCCACGCTTGTTAGGTAGGGGTAGGGGGGTAGGGCACAAATATATTTTGTATGTAGGCCATTCGATGCTTTCTCTTTCTTTATAAAACTAAAATTTTTTTTACAATACCTTACAATATACCGGGGACATTTGAAATAGTCTTCATCAAATCAGGACTATCTTGAAATAAAAATTACCGTAAACAGCGGAACATCAATAAATTCAGCAATTATAACTCAACTAAACAGCCAACTCTCTCCCACTAGTGGGCTCGTAAAGCAGTCTGCTTTACGTATTTCCATTTCACCCTATCTTTGAGCACAATGAAATAATTGCAAATCTTCGCCTTAACTAGAAGTGCAGCGAACACAATTGGAAATAAAAAACCTAGGCTAGGAGCGAGATCCTCTTACTAATGCACTGAACCACTGCTTTAACTACTCGCAGAATAAAGCCCTCAGAGATTACTTTTTATGCTCACTTATTGATTTTGAATATTAAAAAGACAATTTACAGTTGTATTGTACAAGCAGTAAGTAGTAACAACAAAAGAATGATAAGGTGCATCCAGAGGATTTCGTAAGAAACTAGACAATTAAAAAAAAGTCGGTCACATTTCTAGTGATAATAAAGCAGACATTTTAGTGCACTTGCGAAATCTCTGTGCATATATTATACATAGTTTTATTAAAAAAAGGGGCTTCTGCTGCATATTACAAGCTTTTATTTAACTTGTACTGTTCGTATGTAAGTTGTCAGTCGAAATTTGTAAATCATTTATAGACTTTCCTTCTTAATACTGTTGGTATTTGATTAAGCTGAAATTTTGTATACTCATGTAACTTGTATGACAATGCATTAACATTATGGTACCATGGAGCTGGTTTGATGATAGAGTCGGAACTTAATAAGATAACCTCATCGTGCTTTTGCTCTTTGAAAGTTTGCAATGAAAAAAAACATTATTTAAGAACAAATTTATTTGTAAATGACATATTATTAAATTTTACTATTCTAGTCTTATTTAGGTCTTCCTACTTATATATGGTTGCTTCCTCTACGCTTCCCTTAGTCTGTACAAAGACGCCACAATGAGCCTTATCGAGATCTCTTTAGGACAACGGGCTCATTTCTAATGTTCATTGGGAACTATTGTTCCCGGTTCAATGGGTTTTTATTTCAGTGATCTTCTACAGCACCGATAATGACTTCACGGTGGGGTTATCCTTAATAGAAAGAAATTTAATTGAATTTACTTCGGTCGTATGGTGTCCGGTAAAGTAGAATTCAGCAACCTCTTCCAGTATTTCATTGGGGTGTCGTAAAAGATTACTAATGTATTAGACGCAGACAATCTAGGACCTCTGAAGATTAGCGTTTCTGTTCTGAATGTTGATTTTTTAGAATTAATGCTTTAGAATTTTTTTTATTGCAATTGATCTGCTCGCCGCCAATTTGCTTGTATCATCATCAGATGCAAATTCTTTATTGGTAACAATAATTATTGTTTCAATAGCTCATAATAGTCCACTGCTGGACGTGAGCCTCCTATACAGCAGTGGATGGTTTTGCCATAATCTCGGAAGTCGGAGATCGCAGTGTTTAAAACACGACTGAAAACGCCAGTTTCTGGTATAAGACATTAGTCGCCCTTTAAGACACCAGAAGGGTTGATGTAATGGTCACCACATGGCCAATTTTGTTATAAATAAGTACAGGTATGGTCAGTCTCGATTCCTTTCTTAAGTACAACAACTCGATTCCAGCATATTAATTACGTAACTCTGTTGCTAACATTTATCTGATTACGCATCATAAATTTAATGGGTTCAATTGCTAACAAAGTTCCATTGCGATAAACTGAAACTATTAAATAGATCAAACGTAATCGCAAAAGTAACAATTTCAATCATTTAAATCTGTGAAAAAAATTGTTAGCAATAGAGTTACGTAATTGGCCCGTAGGCCACACACGCCTAAAGCTATACCCAGTCGAAACAAAACAGGAATTGGTCCGCTTTCGTCTCCTTCCGTTCGATTCTAATGCTGTCCATGATCGCCCTCTCAGTATTTCTTATCGACGCAGAGAGCTCCTTGAGACTCACCCAGCTCACTGCTTACTCGCCCATTGTTTCTGAGCCAACGGAGTTTTAGCGGCGAGTGTGAAAATAGAGAATCGTATGAGAACAATGCCCTATAACCTTAATGAAAATTTAAACAGTTGAACTGGTAGAATCGTTTCGTAGAGGATGCTGCTTCAGTTTTAATATGTGTGTATCTACCTAATATGAAAACATTTATCATTTCACTTCGAGACAACGGAAATATCACTCCCGTCTTACTAATAAAAGGACTAATTAACAAAGGTTGAACGCCTTTATAGTTACACAGTCGTAAGTTACACTGCGTGAATACAAACCTATCTGACCTAATGACGGCGTCGCTGTTGTTGAATTTACTATTGCTTAAAATGATAGGTATTTCAATTGGTGACACTTCATTCTAGTTTTGGTCATCTGGTCACATAAGTTTGTTGTAACTTGACAGAAGCCCTGTATAATGGCAACAAATTATCTGAGGGGCAAGGGACAGTGAAAAACTGAATTTGACATTAATAAATGTTACACTAATCTAATTAGGTAGACACTATTGCCAGTGGTCAACGTGGATGACGTAGTACTGAGTTTGTTAATAACCCCAGGTAACCGAAGCTGAAACTAAGTGTCATGCCAATTCCAAAACAGCGACGTTGTCAACGGGTCAGCTAGTATTTTAACATAAGCCTTGTAGGTATATACTCTTTAAACGAGCGTTCAACACTTGATCAACGTATGATTTTTTTTTATTAGTATTTAGTAGTTGGCAAGTACATAATTTTACCGGGAATTCCATCTCCATCAAGTAGTCTTGCTCATTTGTTGCCAGAGATGTTTTAGTAAACAATTTCCCCAAACCAATAAAGCATTCAAAGAAATCCAGGAAACAATCACAGCAGCGGGAAATGAAATTAGTAAGCAGAAATCGGAGTGAATCCTCAATGAGGTCTCAGTAAGACATTGTACGAGGGAACTACATAATACTGCAGAACAATGTCAGTTTTTTCCAAGTAAACGTCTACGGGAGTTTACTTGGAAAACATTTTACTTGGAAACGTTAAGATGCTTCCCGGCATCTTCGCCGAGACATAAAGCTTGCAAGGACAGATATGCACTCAGGAGTTGCCATCACTGACGCCAACTTCGATAGAAACTAGACCGATAACTTTTAAGCAATTTTCAACCTTGCGCACATAATATAAAATGCACTGCCAGGCAGCGTTGGGTCATATAAAGTGGTAAACTTAAATTTGTTTCACTATGGGTTTGTTGTCCAGTCTATTTCAATTTTCCTTAGCACTTCTGTGTGAAATGTTGGCTAAGAGCTTATTATAATGGGTTATTATCAAAGGCGGTCTTGATAGATATTACAGATCTCAGTCCCATGCCATTGTGAACACATAGTAAGTTTATAGCTGCTCTATAAGAAACGACTCGTACTTTTTTGATGCCTTACATTAAAAATGACACAAACATAATATCCTTCAACAAAGAAGCAGTGAACATACAAATTACTTACATACCAATACAGCCGAAATAGATTTTGAGCCCGTTATCGTTGGAATGCATTACCTGAAAAAAAAAAACGAAAAGTTGTACATAAATTATTGAAACTAAACACTGTTACTTTAACATTACTGTCTTTAAAACTATAGGTACCTAATAAGGCGGTAAATAATGCACATCGATAGTTTATATATCTATACATAGTATGAAGCAAAGTCGCTTAACGCCATCAGTCCCTAAGTTTGTATCTACGTACAACGGATTTTAACGGTTTTGGAAAAAATATTTACAATTAGAAATAAAATTAAACACTAATACTAAAATATTATATATTAAAAAAATCATCCGCACCATTGTCCCGCGGAATGGTGCCCAGAAAGCTAGCTGCGTTGTCTCGTTGGATAGCAATACTTATCATCTGTCCGAGGAACGCGCCAGCTCTCCGGTCACCTGTGGTGTCAATCAGCTAAGACTTTTGAAAAATAGATAGAGTGATTCAAGAGGAACGTTTATAAGCAAGAAAAACAGGGTAAGTACGGGTAAAGTAGGTGTACGCGAACGAAGTCGCGTCAGGTCCACTAGTGACTAATATAAGGGCAACCAGGTTTATCGACGTTCCTAAAACTAAACGAAAGATATGCTAGACATTTGCAAACTTACACTACTTAAACTTATCTAATATAATAAAGGTAAGTTTCGATCGAAAATCATTAGGAACGGTGGTGAGTTTCGATCGAAAACAAGTAGACATCACTATGGAGTTTTTAAATTGTGTCTAGAGAAGGGGTGAAACTAGAGAAGGTCATTCTCGATTAATTTTCAAACATATATTATAGTGTGTTCGACGCCTTAAAAGCTAGATTGAATAGGCTGTTCGTAGACTGGCATGATTCATCTTCGGCCGCATTGTCACATACCACCAGGTGAGATGGCGGTCAAATACCTAGGTAGTAAAAAATAAAACAAAACTTCATACGTTCAAATGCAGTAGTTAGATATTTTTAATAAAAGAATTTTAAGAACCATCTCTAGAGTAGTTTTACTCAGTCTTTACTTAATTGCGATCTAGAGGCATAAAAATCGGTCCATCAAATCCTGAATCTATCCCTACGATGCCACATACAAACAAACACATACATTCGAAATTATAAATAGATAGCCCCTCATTTGTGTCGCAGGTAAAAACGTAGGTAAAATTAACACCGCAGGCTGCCACACAACCGGGTTGGCGGTCACATGGCCCCGCTAATCAGGTCACCGGACCATCCAGGACTCATTTAATTATGGGAAAGATTAAATTTTCCGAGCCGCGGCGTAAAGGCTTTCATATGCAAAACAGTCTGCGACGGGACTTCGCGGCTTTAGCGGAACACGGTCATGGCGCACGACGAATGAACCCAAGGGCGGAGACATGCTTTAAAATGTCATGTGATTCGTCAATTAAAAAATTCTTAAACGCCGCAAGCCATTAGGCGGTGCGGCTTAGTCTGAAGGTTGGTGACGACTTGATGAACCACGTTGGAGGTTGGAGGTTGGGGATAGGTAGTTTACCGGAAAAGATATATTTACTCGTTTAGCACCACCCATGGGGCTCTGTGTATCTATCAACCCCCGATGACAAACCAGAAAATGACATTCCTCGAAATTGATCTGTTCAGAAAATTACCTGCCTCGCCAAAACACCTCATACTTATTGGAATTTTGATTTTTGATTTTGATTAAAACTACCTACTTATGTGGGAGCTTATATTACCATGAGCATTTCTGACCAACCCTGACTCTTACAGAGACTTTTACAAACTCTGCAAATCATTGATAACATTATATCTCTAAGCCATCTGTTTATTGGGGCAATGTTTGGCGATCGGATCGGCCGCGTGTCTCTATTATTACAGAGTTTGACGTAATATTTATTTAGTCTCCATATCAATCCGGCGGTTGAAAAGCGAACCGGCCGAATTTGCATTGAAATTTAAACCAGTCGGGAAGTGGGAACAAATATTCGGTATTATTCCACTGGCTCTTTGTATTTTTTTCATTTCGTTGTGTTTTTTGTTCGCTGATATTTTTTACTATTGTTTACGCTATTTGTAATATAACTCTTAAATTAATTAAAATAAGTACATAGTGTGTGTAATATCCCATTATCGGTGCTTCTTAAGCTATATATACAGGTACAGATACATGTCATACTCTCTATAATAAATTGAAAACGGCATCAAATTCTTGTAGCCGGAATCTCTGTTGCTTTCTTTCAAGTTTCTAGGAGGTGAGAACGAAAACAACTGCCCTCTGGCGAGATTCCGCGCTCTTCCAAACAATCTGGACAGCGAACTTTGCTCTAACCCATTTACGGCGTGTTTAAAAAACAATCGTGGACAAAACTGTCCGAGTTTAGTACCGTCCTGAGTGCCGAGAGCGTAGTTATATGTATAAGGGTAGAGACGAGCTACTGTTGGTAGCCTGGTGGGGAGACAAAGAAAACAAGGAAAAATTTAAGTAACAGAATACAATATAATAAATATGGTTACACTTTAAACCAGGACCACCTTGCAGGTGAACTTCGGGATGTAAAGCGGTCGCTTCCTGACAACAAGCTACATTTTCACAAAAGCGTCCTAAACCACCTACAGTTCAGCGACTTTCTGTTTTGCCATACGTAGAGGGGTGGAAGATAGGATTGGCAATATTTAGAAGCGTGCTTCCATAAAAAACATACTTATAACCTCAAAATAAGGGTTATACACCACTAAAACTTGCCAAATGTAATAGGCGTATATATGCTTGATTGGTGAGTGTGAGTCAAACAAAGAGGATTACAATAATCAGAATCAAAGAACACCTGACATGGAAAATATTCACACAGCTGCTATATCTGACAGTATGTGAACATGATTGTAGATACTGTAGTCACACGGTCTTCGTTAGATAGTAGATATCGTTGAAAGGAAGCAGAGTGATCAATACCTAACCCCTGGTTAAATTGGTTGAGCAATTCAAAAGATAATGGTATGCCGAAAATACCTACATTGAAACAACGGCAAAATTTCGCAAAACATGCTAGTAGCGTCCCTATCGATTCCATTACCAATAATAATAACACAACAAAATGCGAGTTAAATTCAAGAACCAGTAGGAGTGACCGTGATGTTTCTAGTAAAGTGCACTCCACGAGGCGGCAACGAAATGAAAGTTTTGTCCGCGTCCCGTTTATTTCGCTCCGTGGCGCTGTCGATTTGATTCATTGTTACCCACACCAACTGCCTAGTTCGACTTTACCCTTTGCAACTGTGATCACTGTTTCAGTTAACTTACAATATTGCATTCAGACGTAGAACAGAGATATTGTTATGGATGAAACAAAACTAGTTAGGTCGCCACACGGCAGCTTATAAAATATTGTAGTTAAGGACAATCAGAGTTTGAGATGAGGTGATAGGGGGGAGGGAAAGAGTTGGTACTCTGCCGGACACCACACGCACAAATGAATAGGTAATTACTGAAGAACAAAAGTGAAGAATACTTAGCAGCCTTTAAAAAAATCAAGGATCTGCGAGAAAAATGCGACATTGGTTTTAAAAAGTAAATTGTTATTTATAAAGTCTACTGCTGGTTTCGAGAATTTTCCATGTCAATGGAGGATTTTGCCATACCTAATCTCTACGACTGGCAAGTGAGTTGGACATCGCAGTATTTATTACACAACAGGATTTGGATTCGATTCTCTATAATACCCACCTAAGCTTGATATCGCGAGTCAAAGATCTTAACAGTGTGCAATATATTGCAGAAGTCAGTGTTGATTAATCAACTGCGGACAGGTAGTCAAAGCACCAATTATAAACCGTACGTAACTTAATAGTCATTCATCATTGACTGTTATTCAAGCTGTCAAACACCGATGCATACTTTAATAAATCAGCACGGGATTGGTGGTAACATTGTTCTGTATGCCTACAGTCTGTGTTCAGATGTGCGGTGCATTGAGAAACTCAATATCCTAATGAATCTCAAACGAAGCTTAATGCAATTGCATCTGTGACAGCTAATCTGGTCTGATAGAATACGATAGTACCTACAGTTGGTTCTCAGTTTGAAATGACCGAAGTGTAAAGGTTGAATAGTAAAATTAACAATTCACAAGAAATAACAAGTAGACTTCATCGTAACACTTCTAAAATTAAAATGTTTAAACAATCAATAACAATTACATAATTAAGGTATGCAAAAAATAAACAAAAGGTTCACAATGAAAAGAAACAAAATTAAGAAAATAATCTTTGAATAAAGCATAATCCTCATCATTCATCATCCTCACGACCAATCCCATTATGTTGAAAACACAATATAAGTCAAAAGTTTATTAAAAGAAAACCAGATATATTCGAATTATTAATTACATAATTCCAGAATTACTAGAACTAAAATTTTGATCTAGAGGCAGTATATTCAATATTATTATTCGACCTACCTATCTAGTAGTTCACTAGTTCAACTCCTCTCATGGATGTCACGTTGGCTTTGATACTAGTGTTGTGTCGTCGACAGTTAATCTATTTTGATGGAGTAGCTTAGCATGGGTCTGCAGCCTATCTAGTCGTGTCAAGGAAGCTAATGCTAAGACGTTGCTGAGAGGATTAAGATTACATTCGGGTATACATAACTTGATGACATAACAAGGTATAAGGCGCCATCTCCACGAGCGAGAGAATCGCGACGTATCCGCGCTACTATCGTCGGAGAATCTCCACGTACGAGCGATTATTCCGCCAGCGTATCGTCACGACTGGTAACGGAATCGCCGCGTGCCCGCGACGACTCGTAACGGAATCGCCGTGTTATCGCGACGAGGCATTTTGTGCTAAGCTACGTTTCACAGCGCCAGTGTTGCCACGGGCGCGCCCGCCGCGCGCTCGCTGCGAGAGCGCCACGTTAAGCGGCGAGCGCGCGGCGGGCGCGCCACCAGTCGCGACGATACCGCGGCGATACGCCGACGATACGCGCGCACATTGCCACTCGTCGCATCGCCGCGATAACATCGCCGTGTGGAGACGCGTACATTGGAAATAATTGAAATACGTGGCACGACGATAATATCGCCGCGATTCTCTCGCTCGTGGAGATGGCGCCTAACGGTTTGAACTTGAACTAAATTTGGTAGAGAAAATGTGGTAATCTTGTAGAATTGTATTTTTTTTGTAATTTCAACAAAGATAACTGGAAATGTCGAAGGCCAAATTTGTTTTGAGTGTATTAATTACTAAGAGCGTAGCTTGGATAGTTTCTTAACTCTAGGATAGTCTACAGACAAAAAGCTTTACATAACGAGATTTAGTTATGATAGAATTAGTTATTCTAGCAATACAACATCAGTAAAACACCTTCATTGTATCAAACTAAATAAACAAACATATTTCGAGTTTTCTCCCTAGGGGAATGCATTACAGGAAGCGTGTTTGCACATACGATTACACATATCAATAAAGAATTTTCTCAGCTTAATTATAATAGTCCTTCGTAGTTTTTCTGACTCAGTTTATAGGTACTTTTTTACTGTGAAACCTAGTGCGAGGCGTCTACATGCATTATCTTCGGCCTCATTTTCCATTATCGATACTATTAATAAATATTACATTACAACACAAATGGATTTGCAATATCTGTTAATATATTTATGCTACTCGGTGATGAACGAGCCCTGATGAAAACACACAAACAAAAGGCCAAACTTGATTTCAAAAAATAATTCGTTGAAATAACGATCCCTCAAACTACCGATAATCGATCATTTGTAGTTCGAACCAAGGTTACGGATTCATAAACAACATTATGTGACAAAAAAGTTCGCTATATCCAGAGAAAAAAGCAATAACTATCGCCCATATCATTTACGATCCATGCATTTAGATTCCTTGCAACAAACATGCAGAACAGCAAATGCGTTGTCACTGTAAATAACTAAGGTGATATGCCCCTTGTCTGTTATTATACTGCCTTCATGCAAATATTTTTGCTTGTCCTCTGTAAAAGCGTTGCATGAACTCAACACTATACATTCTTATTTCACTTTTAGCCATGATATTCTCGGCCCAACCAAGAGCCAAGTTGGTAATAAATAGTATCTAATTAGAACAACACCAAAGCATTATTTAAACAAAAAGCCGGCGGCGGCAACAGTCTGTCTGTTTGTCAGACAATATATTGCGTTTTGCTCGGCCACCCGGCGTGAAGCGGCTAATGATTTATACAGGCGCGCCCGCTACTGAAGCTCCGGGAAAAACTGAACTGCACTGATATTTCATAGAATTACCTGGGTTATTATGTGAATTTGGTATTACTATCGAATACAGTACTTATATTAAATCATCTTGAGTTATAGATGGTTCAGAAACACGAATTTAAAACAGTCAGCAGCCAAAAGCTAGGAAAGTCATTACCTGTAGTCGTTTAAACTTTAACAATATCTTAAAATGAATACATCATCTAAACCATTCCTGTACCATTAGTATTAAATATTGATAATGTAGAATAGACTTTTAAATTGTTCTCATTCTAAAAGGAGTTGTGAAATGCAGTAACAGAGAATAACCGTAACATGACGGTCGTTCAGTTGTACTCATGACATGACATGTCAATGCATATTCGTAACTAAATGTGGTCCCTGTATGTTAATAATCTGCCTAGTATCGTATCGTTCTCAAAAGCCAAGCTAGTCTGCATTGTTGTGGTCACAGCGACCACTTGAATAGCCTTTGTACTAAATTGAGTCGCCGCAGAGTCAGTTTGCCACTTGATTAAGGCAATCCAAAGCGAGAATGCAGCTTCAATAGATCTTGGTAGCTACCGATGCGAGGGATCGAGATCATGTTTCAGGTAGTCTAGTTTATAGTCGAAACAGCCGAAATCGCTAGAAATGGACACTTAAAATTTTGCTTTGGATATTTCATATGCTGTTATTTGCTGAAATAAATAAATAAATAATATGCTAAGTACTGATAACGGATTTAGAGAGTTTTCCAAGCGAAAAGGCTAAAACGAAGTTTTGGATTGGAATATCGTTGGTACCTATAGAAAATGAAGGAAATATGTAAACTGGTGCACGCGGAGATCATACAAATATAAAACCCTCAACATCGATCTGTCTCAGCAACAAGGCAATTTGTAAATTATTTCTGGCGTCCGCTACGCCTATTAGGACATCTTGATAGCTGTCCGTCGACTTCTTTCAGCATCTATTTAAAAGCTGCAAGAGCATCTACATATTTAGAACTCACCATAGGTCTACGGAAAGTATCCAATTTGAACCTTGGTGGTAAAAGAATTAAGGCGTTATTTTGAAGCACAGCTGTCTCTCTAACTTGGTGTGTGCATCTTGGAGTATTTACGGCAACGCAAGCATCCAACATAAGCTGATCCGCTTCACCTCGTTCTAATATTTAAATTGGTTTATTTTCGGGGAAAGCATTAGGTTACTTAGAGGCCTCTTTAGACTGGCTTGGTGTTCATTTGAAAACAGTTTTGTTATGATGGCTGCTTCAAAGCGGGGTGTGGATAAACGCTTACATATTTTTAAACGGAAGATGTATGGGCATTTATTTACGGATTATCGGAAGCAAAGTGCCATGTACAATCCATAAGTGATTTATTAAAGGAAAATGACGCTTACAGATTATTCCGGTTCTTTTTATGCTAAGGGAGTCGTTGTAGGTATTTTAGGCACATATTGCTGTGTAACAATGGAGCCTGAAAATAGTATATTGAACTTAAAGATTGCAGTAGAAATTAAGCTTTCTGCTCATAAATGTAAAAATATGATATTGACAGGAACTCTGATTTCGCCGAGAGGTGCGAACATAACGGCCCGAATCCATAAAATAAGGGACTGGTGACACGTGTGTTTTTTTATTTCTCGCTTTTTACGAGTCTCACTAGCAATAAAATTAACAAGGTTACAATATGTGTTGAAGAAAAAGTGGTGGCACCTTGTTGAAATGCGGTTTTTATTGTCTCGCTTACTTCGTTTAAGTTTTGTGGGGATTTGTCAACTGCTGTATTAACGGCGTTTTGGAATATATCGTCGATACTACGCGAGATTGTGGCGCAATGTCATGTTGTGAGCTTCGGTGACCTCTTTTGAAATTTCTTGGAACATGGGTTGATCAGTATGATAATCCTGGATTACCCAACACACTATTATAGATATTTAAGTAATTTACTATTCTTACCTTTTAAGCTAGTAAAGCGTTCTGAAACAGCTAAACAGTGGGGGATTGTTGTAAATAGTGGGCAATTGATGATGGTGGTCGTAGAAACACTGTCGAGGGACATAATACAGGCGGAGCTGTAGACAGAGACTGTTATAGCCGTAGATATGCATAATACAGACTGATCTAAAAACTACAGTTATTTTTAGACTATTCTGAGTAAGATCTTTACTGAATTTGACCGAAATAATGAGAAAATTGTATGGTATAGCAAATGAACGAGAACATACGAAAACTTGTACCTAGACGAAGTCGAAGGCAAATGCCAATAAAGGTAAAGCCTGGCCAAGAGTAGGTATATAAGTTGCGGCCATATTGCGATATTTTTTAGAACTCATTTCTTACACTGGCAATAGCAAGTAACAGCAACCAAGTAGCTCTCTCTTGACACTCTTTACAACCTCATATATATTTCTGGTCAGGCTGTCACAATAATCCTCGTGACTCATACGCACAAAGCCACTTTCTTACCTAGAGATAGGTACGTAAATTCGAAGTTTGCAAATTTAATATGGACCCACCTATCACATCACGACTAACTTCGAAATCGGGCTCGCAATGATGAAAATTTAACGGTGTTTAATATTAGATGCGTGTCAAATTGTCAGTCCGTCTGTCAAGGGTGACACGAGATTGCTTTCTCTCATTCCCGCCCCACTATACGATACAGCGTGGATCTGTTTCACTTGGATTTCTTCGCAGTTGTGAATGTTTGATGATTTTCTTGCATTCCAGTTTTTTAGACAGTTGAAGGTTACATGGAGCAGTTAAGGTTAGGTAGGAGTATCTAGATAGGTATCTAGTTGATCAAAAATATTATTCTAGGAAGAAGCGAAAATTTTCGTAGATGGTTGAAGTATTGGAACTGTATGTATAGAAATATATATGTAGGAATCTTTGTACGCTTAGATCTTTTAAACTACGCAATCGTAATGCGGTTTACAACAATATATAGAGTAATTCAAGAGGAAGGTTTATAAGGTTTATCAACACTAAACATTTCAATGTACTAGAATGTTATAGTCAATTTGTGAAATTTATCTGTAGTGTCCCGTAAATGGCTAATGGAAATTATGCTATTGTACTTATCTTATTGTTGTAAGCTGTGAGACATCCAAATACAATAAAATAAAATAAGTAAGATAAAAAGGGAAGGTAGGGATGAAATGGGTGCACGCAAACGAAGTCGCGCGGGTCCACTAGTTTCATTAATAATTGCGTAAACTGAAGAGAATACTAGTAGGTACATTTCAAATTACTAAAACAGCTCTTTATTATCATGAAAATGTGAAATAACATACCTACTCATACATTATTTCATTCTACGTCGCATTTCTTTCCGTTCCCGTTTCCATCTAGTAGTGCCATCTATTCTTCGCTCACGGAACTAGAATCTCGCACCCTTCCATCTTTTTGTTCCCGCTTCCTACGGGAGCTTCTTGTTTCTCTTCGCTTCCACTAGGGTGCGACACTGGCCAATTTATTAGAAGATGAGGAAACGTTTTATCTACACTTCAGACGTATCCAGGGATGGTAGGTATTGTAACTTAATCCAAATGACAGTTCAGTCACTGAATAAATTATGGAGTCAATAGTTAACATTTAAACCCAGTTTCTATATCGCTTATCAATGTTAATCATCGGTTAAGACTCTTCATGGTGAGTCCATAGATAAGGATGGCGAATTTTAATTGATGATTAACAATATATTACTACGAGAAACTCATACTCATACGAGAAACTGGCCGTTAAGTCTTTTAATATTAAATTTAAAAAAAAATCCTACTATTATTATAAATGCAAAACTTTAAGTAAGGATGGATGTATGAAGTTGGTAGTTTGCTAGATTAGGGTCTCGAATACGCGACTATAACGTGTAGTGTTGAATATAAATGAAGTTGTCACTCAGTAAAAGCAAAAACGTATGATATGCTGTCCATTGACGGCATTCATTTTATGCTTTTATATGGGTCGTGCGCCAATATCCCTCGTGCCATAGTGGAGGAAAGTCGCGAAGTACTTGTGTCTAAAATCGAGACTACTTTATCTAGAATCTTCGATTGTGGACGACTAAATCTAGTCCAAATCAACCCTGCTAAGACACATGTAGGTATGCGCGTTCACCGCCAAGAAAACTCCATTCGTTGTAGCTCCTCAGTTCCAGGACGCGCCGCTTGCTATCTCTAAGAGCATACATATCCTAGGTGTCGACATCTCCAGTGACGTCCAGTTTCGCAGTCACCTGGAAGAAAAGGTCAAGCTAGTATCTAAAAAGCTGGGTGTGCTTAACAGATCAAAGCAATTCTTCACGCCGGGACTTCTCCTTTACAAGGCTCAAGTCAGACCCCATTTGGAGTATTGCTCTCATCTATGGACGGGAGCACCGGCATATCAGCTTGGTCCCTGTGACTCGATCCAAAAGCGCGCTGTGAGAATTGTCGGTGATACTATGCTCACAAGTGGTAATGAGCCGCTGGGCCAGCGGAGGGATTTCGCCTCCCTTTGTCTGTTCTACCGCTTGTACAACGGTGTTTGTTCTGAAGAACTGTTTGACATAATGCCTACAGCTACGTTCTATCACCGCACCGCTCGCCACCGACAGGGAGTTCATCCTCACACCTCAGCTAAATTGGTCGCAAACTGTGCGGTTCCAAAGGAACTTTCTCCCACGCACACTAAGGTTGTGGAATGAACTACCTGGAGAGGTTTTCCCTGGAGAGTACAACATGTAGTTTTTCAAGAAAGGTTTTTACGGGGTCAGCAACGCGTGGGTGATGCCCCTAGTATTGTGAACCTCCATAGGTTCGGTGACTGCTTACTATCAGGCAGGCAGTAAGCTTGTTTGCCACCTTGGTGGTATAAAAAAAACCATAGCGGTAACAATCAAACGAAGCCGTCACTTTAGAAATGTCATCGGATCATCATAATCATCTAGAAATCACGAAGCGATGAGACCACCAATAAAATTCGGAGTTAGTTATTCCCGTCACAGAGAGGCCGTAACTCTGTTTCGGCGCACGCGCTGACTAGTGATGGGAATGGTTTTGGTTATTTGGTATCGGTATCAATTTCTTTTCCTTTACGTGCCATATCCTCTTTACGACCATCCAGAATTCCGGAACTTTGCCTTTTTATTGAGGTAATGTCAAGCGTGATCAAACTACTCTTTGGTTGGTTTGTACTCTTTGGTTGATTACCTGGTCTCAATCCATGTGTGTACCAACTCTCTTTCCAGAAGTAAATTGGGACTAACACATTTACACTATTTACTTATTACAAAACTAATATACAATTAAACTGAACTTTTTAATCTGCGGGACATAAACATTTAATACTTTCAATCAAACTATACCTACTTACGAGATAGACTTCATATCTACCTTTACTTATGTGTTGTTATTGTGACAACTAAGGCATAGATTTTACTAAGTGCGAAGTTTGTTTACCCAAGTCATTTTACTTATACATTTAACATACCTTACAGAAAAACAAAACACAAATGTTCACTCAGTTCACAGAAGTCAGTTATAGACTCCATATTTTTTTTGTACCGGTACCAATATCTACCGATCCTTCCCTTCACTATAGCACCTGGCGGTGCTTTGACGAAGCCGTGAGTGTCACGAGCGATGGCGGCCGTGAATGCTAATCGTTATGGAGATGAGCCGTCTGAAACAATGAGACTTGCCTGCCGCCTGACCAGCCGGTGACGTGACTGTGGGCCCACTTTGGGGGACCACGTACGCATATGCCGAATACTCTATCCTGGGGCCCTGTTTTTGATACTGCTAGCATATATGTGAGCGCTCGCGTGCGCTACCTATCTTTTTTACACTCGTGGTAAGTTGCTAGGGATAGAAAAGACAAGCATTAGCTCGTGTGCATGCGAGCGGTTTCAAAAATTGGGCCCTAGAGTGTAAACCCCGTCCTTTTCTGATTTTTTTTAGAGTGGCTTGTTTAGACGCAACATGCCATTCAGTATGAATGAATTCACCGTGGATGATTCGAAGTCAATGATGCAAATTTTACTTCAGTCAAGCGTTTTTCCATGCTCTCCGCTTGGGACAATGAAAATAAAACATGAGTGTTTTTACTCACACGATACTATGGCACTGTCCTAGTTGGCAACGGTTGTACGACTATGGCCGTGCAACGGGCTGTTTTGAGGTCTCCTATTGGTCGAGCGACGTCCGTCGTACGACCATGGTCGCACAACTGTTGCTAATTAGGCCTGCGCCTGAATTGAAAATGCATCGCACCGTGTGTGAACTACATTGAATTTGTATGGCGCATGGTGGGGCAACTCACAAATGAAGTCGTGTAGGATATATCAAACCGAAAGTCGCTTGTGAATAGACCCATGTGCGACTTTACGAAAACCGAAAACAATGGGCGGGCATGCTCTAATAACCCAATTATAGGAGGTAAAGAACATTATTTTTGAATTTTCTCCACACGGCCTTCTGTTTGTGATTATTCCCCATCTCTTATCTAACAAAAAACAACAAAAGGAAGACAATAAAGAGAAACAAATACATCCGGAGAAAAAACGGTACCGCTTTTGTTTGATACGGAAAGAACATCATTATTTTCCGAATTAATTCCAGTTAACGTTTTCAATTTTGACAAATCCGCGGTGCCGTTTTTTCGGAGAAATATCGGACTCGCATTTGCGTTAAGGCAGGCAAATCCGGGATTTGTGTAGGATTTAGTTGTTGTGACATGTCAAGCCGGAGAATTTGACCTATTTCTGTCTCCGTAAGTTGTAGGTAGGACTATGTTTTGAATTCTATTTAGGTACGAAAAATGCTTATAATAGGTTATGGTAGCCAGTGCGAGGCATTTCAACTTGGTCCTCACAGTGACAACGTACCTGCATTTTTGTTTCGCAACCTAAAGTACCGTAGGTATATGTTATTGTCGACAGTTACCATTTACCTTCAGGTGGGTTGTCTGCTCGTTTGTCACTGCGTAGTATAAAAAAATACAACTGATTAAATATGACAAATATAAAACAGGTACCATCTCTCCATTCATCTCCCATCATTCTCTATCGATTATCCTTATGTCTTTTGGTTTGGTAAATTCCGTCGCATTTGTCAATTTTCCAATACCTCTAACATTTACAACGTAAATACAACCAAATTAAACCCGAAAATTTCTAAAACAGACAAAAATAATTTCACACACGATCACAAAGTTTGTACAACAATGAGTCGAGAACAGCGGGCGGGGGTTATTTTAATGCGATTGGCGGACACTCCCCTCACTCCCCGCCCGTCTCGGCGCGGCCGCGTCACTGCATTATTAATGCATCCCTTATAACCGAGACTCACGGTAGGCTTATGAATAACACACTACGGTACTCGCGTTAGATTTTGGCGTAAACTGCGTGTACCTGATTTTTGTAAAATATTATCCTATTCGTAGTTTGATGGCGTTGAAAGTTGAAGTTGTTTTGAAGTTGTTGAAAGTTAAATATTATTTTATATTAACACGCGGAAGGTTTTTCAACGTATCTGCACAATGTATTTCACAACTGAACCTTTACTTATTAGTAACAACATAATAATAATTACGAATAAAATCATCATCCTGGCCTTAATGTCACGCTTGTGTTCTTGCGTACGAGGGTCCGTGGTCCGCCTTGACCATAATCCACGATTTGGCAGATCTGCCATCTGACCCCCATGACCCTGGTACCAGGGGAACCTCACCAATTTGGATCTTGAGGATTCCAGTAAATCTTTGGCACCAAACTAAAAGGATTTATTAGGTAATGTTTTTGCGATTAATGCGCCTTTAATAACCTTTCTATGCGCGTATCTTTTCAAAAAATGAGAACGGACTAAAATAATCAAACATTTACTATTCTTCTCCTAAAAATATAATTACAAGTTATTTTAGTGCACGTTTATTCTACAATACTTAACTGAATCTCTATGGTTTCAAGGACTTCGTTGGATTATATAAATTTTTGACACAACGAAATGATAGTAAGAACGCCAAATTGCAGATATTTAGTTACTTAAATCTGTTATGTAGATTTCATGCCATATTTTGTTAACCAACAACTTAATAGCATGCCAACCGTTCAGGCAGTGTGTAGCAGGCGCAGCGCTTCCGCTTCGCAACTAATTATTTCGCTGCATTTAGGAATTCCCTTTACTGCGTCAAAGTCCTGAAAATATTAAATAACTCTTATGCACGGTCTGGTTTTATTGTTATTCTCATCAGCGTTTATTGTTTGAGTTGGAACTTTCAGATATTAATTCAAATTTTGCACCTTTGTTCCGTAGAGAAATTGCTCTACGCAGTTTGTGTACCGACTAGACTTAACTTGGATACTTTTGTATGAGTATGTAGTTAGTTAATGAATATAGAACTCGGCCTCACGTCCGCTATTTTTAGTTATCACATTCGATTACAAGTGGATTACAACTAGAGACAAATTGGGTATTCTGCAAAAACTTCTTGGTAAGCGCAATAGAGTTGTAATCGACTCGACTATCAATCGACGCTCTCCTTGGTGTTGTCTTCTTAAATCTACCTACCAAGAGACTGAACAAACGAACGTGACATTTTTGCAATTGCTAATTATCCGTTTTTCTTTAATTTTACGTCCGTTTAAATTGTCCACAATGAAAACCCTTGTCAAATAAGAGGAGAATACCGTTTTATCACACAACCGAATCGAGCTATGATTGTTGTGTTGATCAGTCTATTATTAGTAGCAGAATACTAAAAACGCATCAACCTGCGAATGAGCTGCGGATGCGATCTGATTCGATCTAAGGATTAATAAATTTGCGGACTCCTGGCCCAGGTCAAAAGCTTAAAAGTTCAAGTAGGTTACAGTACATTCGAATTTTCAAAAACCCTAAAATTCGCAACATTTAGGTACTTAAATTCAATTCGACAATGACCTTGAAATAACACCACAAATGTCCAAAGAATTCATTAGAACTCCGTAAGAACTAAGAAGTCCGCAAGAATTCGTACTGACTCGCTGAACATTTCACAGGAACTTCGGGCGGAAAAGGAACGATTCTATTGGGTCGTGGTATGACGTCACAACAATGGCGGCCTCAGAGCTAAATAGCCGACATGCTGGCCATTCTGCCGATAATTATATCCTATTGTCTTATGATCTGGCTGAGCGCCATAGTTATAAGTCGATCCGTATATATCGGATTTCGGACGAAAGGTGGAATGGATGCGCCATGGAAACGATGTGACTTAAATTAAATACGAGCCGCACTGATCTATTGGCAGCGAGGTTGCGAGAACGATTACCAAGGTTAAGCAATGCTCGTAGAGTCCGGTAACTGGATGGGTAACCGCTTCGTACTTTAAGGCTAGTTGAACTTCAGCACGGTAACGAGATCGCCACCCGTTAGGTTTGCCTCATAATACTAATACTGTTGGCGAAGCAAGCGAGGTTGACCGAGGTCTTCCACTGGGGACCCTAAGACCGGTTGAACAGCCGAAGGAGCCGATTGGTATCCCATGACGGTATATTATTGTTACATAATCGTTCGTTTAATCTGTTTCACTGTCAATCACAAGTAGGTGATAAACTTAGAGCGTAATTTTTTATTAGAAGCCTTCGGTGTCCAATGGGAGAGTGGCCTTTGCCCGGCAATGAGTGTTTTTTTTTTTAATGATAAACAGTTATGATGGGAAGTGGCCACCACTGCCTATAGACATGAGCAACACCAAGAGTATCGCCAATGCGTTGCCCACCTCTATAACACGTTGATATGTATAGTTAACCCTGTAAATATTAATCTCTCGTCCCAAATGTAATTATGCAATTCTCGAAACAATAATACCTGTATTTAGAAACGCAAGAAATTCTAGAAGACAAGCATTCCAACTAAAATTTCATTCCTACCTCTCAAAACAAAATTGCCAAACAATCCTTGCATGATTTACGTGGACCCGGAATGAAGCCTCAACTTTTCATATGGCCCGTCTACGAGTCTTTTCGGGGATAGTTCCCATGTAAAATGTCTACGTGCCTCAAATACCTGCCGGAATGAACAGAGGAAATGTGAGTCGACGTAAAAGTTTGTCCTTGAACTAATCCACATTAAATTTTATAGGCGTTGATCGATGTGGGTGCCTGCGAATTGTTTGTGAGATCGTGAGAGAGATGCGAGATATGACGTCATGTTCATTCATACATCACTGCTCACATTTTTTTGTTATATGGCAGACGGGCCACCTGATGAAAGGGCCACGCAAGGGAGTTGCGTTGTATGATTAATACCTCGAATGACTTATATATAGAGTGACCTCAAATTCATGATACCAAAGGGTACATGCGTGTGCTCGTGATAGAAAACAATTTTTACTATGTATCTGCTTTTTTATACAAAATTGAAAACTGTAGAAAACATGTCTGCTGCTATATGAAACAGCTGTTTTTTTTGCGATTTCATATATTATGAGCTGGGTTATTGGGTTTACAAGCCGCCGTGACATGTCCATGTTGGTCGTTCCAAGCTCCTACTCCACGCCGATAATGGAAACGGTTATCACTTTATGATGTGTTACAGATGGTTGTGGATTTGGAATACACTGTTGGTTGAAAAAAAGGCCCTATGCTGTCGTATTTCGGTCTATGAAAGTTTGAACCGTCCGATTACTTATTTAAGCCCATTAAATCACAGAATGCATAGGTAGTCTGGTTATAATTTGATTGGCGCTAAAGTTTTCTGATTGATACATACATACATCTTAGGGCCTTTAGATGTAATGGAATGGAACATTTATAAGTATGATCCAATCTGGTCAGGTTCCCCTGGTAGCAGGGTTACGGGGATCAGATGGCAGTCCACTGTAATTATCTGATCTGCCAAATCCTGAAACATGGTCAAGGCGGACCCCAGGCCCACGAGCGCGAGAGCACAACCGGGACATTAACGCCAAATGATTTATTGTATTCCTCAAAAGCAAACGGTTTAACCCATATGAAATACTTAGGTACCTAATCGAGGCAGTAGCAAAAACAACCGTTAAAAGTAATTCGTAAACAAGGCATTCATCTAGCTAGAGACTCGCAAATGCCTACCTAACCGTTTCAGTAACAACGATATTCCAAGCCTACGGACGGTTCCTGCCGAAATTCCTCGACTCGACGGCAACTAGCCTACTGCGCAACAAAACAAACGCTCTACCCGCCCGGGCACCGTACAAAACTAATTTTATTAATTTTAATCACCACCTCTCGCGTGCTGACACACATTAGATCCCTGCCTATGAAGCATGGGGCGCGATAAAATAACTACGAACAATATACGTAGTACCGCCCCTTTTTAAAAGACCATTAAAATGAGTATAATGACGATAAGGCATATTGTTAATGAGTCGCATTACGGTTAATGCGTCGGGTGATGTATGGGTTAGCGCGACCGAATTGTGTTTATGTAGCGAGTAATGTAGGGCTCAGGTTTAGGTTTTAGTTTTTTTTTTATGTCACTAAGGTGGCAAACAAGCGTACGGGCCGCCTGATGGTAGCAGTTCGAGTTCTGTCGAGACTCGAGGCCGTAGTGGCAGCAACAGTAAGTTTTGATGTTTTTGCCGATGCATGGGGTAACATTATGCGGAAATTCCTACATTTCGCAGAAGTGACACGCAACTATATTATGTACCTACTTAGAATATGTTGTTTTGTTGATTTTACTTCCTTTTGTTTTTTATATTTTGTTCTTTTACATCTAGTTTTACTGTTTATTTTGTTTACATTAATTAGGCAAAAGCTGTGTATGTAAACTTTTTTGTAATAAGTAAATAAATGTAAAACAGTTTTTATTGGTAAGGTAAGGTTTCTTTGTCTCTGTACTTGCTAGCATTTGGCTGCAACTTCCTCGACGCAGATTTGGAAAAAGTAGACAGCGTTCTACTTACAAACTACTAAAAAGAAAGATTATCTCGAAAACCAGTCTTCAATTCCAATTTATTGTTGCAAAATATACTGAAAACACAAAAAGTAAAGTCGCTTAAATTGTAATAATAAGATACTTTAATCTCGTTCTCACTTAAAAGTTGTACAACCGGTACCTATACAATTTTAAAGTTTTTATAGTAACAGTAGCTTCGAGGATGCAAAATATTGAGTTCAAAAGTCGTCTGATCTCGAAAAAATTCGCAACAATACAGTTACAACACAACTTCACACTTACTTCCAGGGCAATATAATAACAATTTAACTGTCCAACTGTATCGTGAACGCGGTATTCCGCGAAACAAGAACATACGAATCTGGTCCGATACATTTTGCAATCGAATACGACCTACCTTGTAAGAACATTTTTTTAAATAACACTGAGAGTTAAAAGCGTAAAATTAAAGACGGAAATAAAATTATTTCCAATAAAAATACCAAAGGGTTATTGATATTGCGAACAGAAAACAATAAAAAGTAAGGTTGCGTGTTTTTCCTTTGCCAATAGGGCCAAGGGACGGTTCCTCAATATTGCAGTGCGTCGGAAGTGAATCTACTCTGAATATTTCAGCTCAAGAGGCTGCCAAAGAAATGCGAGGTATACCCGAGGCCTATACAAACACTACCGGTACTACCGGTCCCCGAATAGCAATAAAAGCTCAGCAGATACCACTAGGTATCTTGTATTATTTTCAATTGTTATGACTTAGGTACTAGCTTTTGTCCGCAATTTCGTGCGCGTAAATCTCCGGATATATTCAGGCGGGAAGTTAATATAGTAACAGACATTCATGCAAATAACAGCAAGTACTTCTTTTGACGTAAATTTAAACTAAACTTACAACTAGTTCCAAAACGGGACTTTTTAAATTCTATGTAACGCTGACGGGTTCAGCCTACTACACACACTAGATAAGTAGTTGGGCTTAGTTAAACAATCAAGCGCTTGATTGATAATAAATTAATTTATGGTGATCTTGACCTTTATCTACATAATTTTTTTCATTTGTGTCTTGTAGGTATCCTACCTCAACGAGCAGACCGGCACTAACGACAGACCTGCCACCATCATCTGATGGAAAGTACTAACTGCTGTCCAAAACATCAACGATTCATACTTTCAGGTATCACGCCCTCCATCCCGTAATATCAGTCATAAACCTGTGGTAGGAGCCCGGAATGGTAATACGGCCGACCCGCCCCGGGGCGCCGACATTATTTATTTAATACACTCAAAGGCCTACCAGTAGTTAGATAATTGTTCTTTTACAATTTCCCTCCAAAATTCCCGAACATTCCGGGAGAGGTCAACCGATCCCAACGGAAATTGAATTCTATTTTGGGGCGGTGAGAGATAAATTCTCAATGGTAGTCCTATTTACAACGGGGTGCTAAACTGTGTTATCAAATCTTTACTTTACTTTATCTACCTAAAGAACAGATTTCGTTATCTTCTACTACATTGAGGTAGTGTCTTCATGGAGTTTCGGATTTAGCTTTGGCATCGTCATAACGCTATTGTGTATTTAGTGCTGAATAGATTGTCCTGCAATCCACATTGGCATAATTAAACAGGACATCATATAATTATGTACATACAATTGTAACTAACATAGAATTACTTTTAGTTATCTTCGTAGACCTACTTTTGACACAGATTATATTTAATTCTAGAGAGCAAAGCTGCAGTGAAACGCGGTTTTAGACACTTTCAATGTTAATATCACAAATATTGAACACAACTTTATAGAAGTGCTGATGATGAAGAGCAACGTATTATAAAACATAATGTACTGTTCAGTGTGTTAGAAACTATAACTTATCCTGAAATTCGTTTTATATATAGGTATTGATACTTAAGCATTACAATGTTAACGTTATAAATGTTGAATATAAGTTGTAAATTGGGAATTCTGCAAAAAAATGCAGAAGAGCAATTGAGTTGTAATCGAATCGACTCTCTATCGACGCTCTCGTTGCTGTTGTCTTCTAAAATCTACCTATCATGAGACTAAACAAATGTTCGATTGATTTGCTTTAATTTCTAAAATTTTCCGTTTAATTTTTATTTTACGTATATTAAATTGTCCGCCATGATACCCTGAAATACATCCTTGTAAAGAAGGGCATCAAAATCTGTCCGGCAATTCTGAAAAAAATAAACAGATATTTACTTGGCACATTTTGTATGGGAATTGCCCTTAACTATGAAGCAATGGAGGTATCGTTAGAGTATATGGGTTGAACATCTTCAACTCTATTGTTAAGTATAAATGCAGTAGCATGACATCAAAATCGGACCCGGAAGTTTTGAGAAAAATGCATGTCTTTCGCTCAGTTGTATGACAAGTGCCGTATTCTTTGTACCAGCAGCGACTTGGTTACGGAGTATAGGTTGAGGACCTAAGATATGTTCTTATGCCACACGACATCAAAATCGGTTTGGCAGCTTAGAGAAAAGAGCATTTATAGTCATACAAATATGTGACAAATAAATGCTTATTTCTCGAAACTGTCGGGACCGATTTTCATGCCATCATGTACAAATATGCAGCTGAGGCACCCTAACCCATAGGTCATCACCGTAATGCTGCTGGTTCATAGACCACTATTGCTCAGTCTCCTTTGCGGACTCGAGGGCTTGGTCAACGCGGACGAAGTCGCGAGCAAAAGCTAGTAGACAATATGGTAATATCTGGAGGTAGATAGGTATTTCATAATTTTAATGCCATCCCCTCTTTGGCTTTCATCCGGAAAGTGACTAAATAAGAGGGTAGTTCGCAGACGGCGTGAACCTTCATTATTTATTAATTAAGTCAACTCCAAGGGAGCCTTATTAAAATTCAAAAGAGGCGTCACGTTGATCCACTTAATTTTTTTAATTTCACATTCATTCCGGTCAGCACTTGGAATTAAAATATTACCTTCCATGTCTTCTTCGTACTGTAGCATCTGTCGTATTCGTAGTGCGATTCGTGCCGATTATTCGTAAAATATTTAAGTTATTTTCCATTACATTTTTAGTAAGTTGTAGGATTCGATTTTAAGTAAGAAATAGAAGTCTTGGTAAGAATTCTAGAAATAGTAAGAAATTTATATTTTGGAAAACTTTGTTGAAAGGCAGGTAGTATGTCTTCATATCCCTTTTGACGAGGCAGGTCATTTTCGTTTTGGGATATGTTCGATGGACGTATACATCAAGCCTGCAAACTAGTCCACTACTGGACTTTCCCCGTACACATTTTTACCATGTAGTAATATAAGTAGAGAATTTACATTCTCGACTCGACTATCGATGAGGAAAAGATATATCGATGCAGATTCCTAATGAGATTCAAACCTGCGTCAGCTGTCATCTGCATATAAGGCCCTATAAGCCTTGGCCGCCACACCATTTTATAATAAATTGAAAATAGCGTATCTTAAAGGTACCCACTATCTACCGAATTTGTTTCCATGACATCATATTGGCGTCAATATCCCGGTTGCGATAACGTATGAGAGGGTTCAGGGTCCGCCTTTGACCATGTTCCAGGATTTGGTAGATCAGATAATTACAGTACTGTGACTGCCCTGCTCTCCTTCCTTCTCCTGCTAGCAGGTCACCTCTCTACCCCTGCTACCAGGAGAACCTGATTAGATTGGATCGTGGTTACACATTCCGTCGCCGGAATGTGCAAGGTACCTCACGATACTTTCCCTCAACGTAAGAGCATCGGTTAGTGTTTACTAGTTGTACCTAGAGAACTCATAAACGTTCATTGGTACCTATATGGCCGCAATGAGGATTGAATTCAGTACAGTTCGTTTACGAGTCAGACCCGCTAGCCATTAGGACACCGAATGATCCAACTAAACTAAAAAACTATGAAAGCATTTTTATTTAATTTTGTACTAACATAAATTGCCAAAGTATTACCCATTGGGTCGTTGTTCTTCAGTAATGGAAGCATAATAATTTCAATATGGAGAATGTATTTCTGATTTTCACTCCTCTCTTGCATCGCTCATGCGTTACGAGTTAAGCCAGCGACAACTCTCCGCGCTGTATTTGACTAATACGGCAGAACGGCCCTACCACAGGACCGAATGTGCAACGAGTAAATCATAGCGTAGATTAAACTTGCATCGAATCAGAACAGGGTATTCGGATACTTCTTCCCGTGAGAAGAACTGATATCACAAACACAAATAGCTCATGCAATAGGTATTTAGAAAGTTTGATTTCTATTTGTTTCCACTTAGACACCTACCTACTAACATAAATTGCCAAAGCATTACTCAAGCCGTTCTACAGTAATAGAAGCATCATAATTTCAATATGGAGAACGTATTTCTGATTTCCACTCCGCTTTTGCATCGCTCATGCGTTACGAGTTAAGCCAGCGACAACTCTCCGCGCTGTATTTGACTAATACGGCAGAACGGCCCTACCACAGGAATGTGCAACGAGAAAATCGTACCGTAGATTAAACATGCATCGAAGCACAACAGCGTATTTGGATATTTATTCTCATGAGAAGAACCGATATCACAAACAGAAATGGCACATACAGTAGGTATTCGAAAGGTTTGATACGCACTCACAAACGAGCAGATAAACCACGTGATGGTAAGCAATAACTACCATAACATCTACGATTCATTCGTTGCAGGCAACAAAAAAGCGAAACGGCAGGTGCGTTGTCACTGTGAGGAGTAAGATGAAATACCTCAGGCCTGTAATTGCGCTGGCTACCTTAACCTTCAAACAGGAACACAATAATGCAAGCATTGTTACTTGGTAGCAGAAATAGATAATGTGGAGGTACTCACCAAGGTAGACTCCACAGGCTTAACAGGGTCCTGCCACCTGATAATATCTATACCTGATAACCGATATCTTCAAACACAAGCACGTACAGCTCGCAATGGGTTGATACCTTTTTATACGTAAGATTTCAACTTTACGTTAATTTCTATCCAGCTCACGCTCAGTGGTCATAATATTTAGATACAGCACAACTCCAAGATTATTCGACACTCGAGATGTCGACACACTTAACTCGATACGCGTAGTAGGGCACGTCTCATGAGCTACAACTTCCCAGTAGTTGGATGTATTTGACTAATTCCACGTGCGATGTCCCAGTAGTTCCTGAGCTTCAGCAAATCCACGGAACTCCGTCGCTCACTGTAAGTAGTTGCTGGTTATCGGGGGATTGGAATTCATTATTGAAATTCATAAGTAACGTAGATAATATGGGGTTGTGATTTTCTTAGAGTCTGTTGTGTATACGGATGTGCCTATTTAGTAACTTCTTAACATACGAGTACACGAGGTTGTCGCGCTATGCCCAGCCAGCGAACTGGGTGTGACATCGGGTGTAGGCAGTTAAAAATATGAGCTGTGATTATGTAAGTAGGTGGTGGAACTGTAACCCTTGGGTGAGGAAATTAAATGTCGAAAAACCTGTAAAAGGTTATATTAGCACTGACGTTACACTATTTAAATATAATAATATACTTTTTGTAACAATCTTGTGTACAATAAATGGTTAAATAAATAAATAAATAATACTGCTTCTGTAGAAGTTTTATCAAATATTTTAGGGCAGAGGCAGGAGCCCTTTCGTAATATTTCGGGGTATTTCTTGTAAGAAATATGAATAGTGAGCGAGTAAAATAAAATAAAATTGAGCCAAATGCAACGAGTAAATCTACTAATCTAACGCTACGTAGATTGCAATAATAAATGTTTGAATATAGGATTTTGAAGAATGATTTGGAATTTTGAACAGAGAGAGATAGTATATCAGGAGGTGATATACCATCATTACAAGGATGTTATAAGATTACAATATGTCATCAACGATGAGTTATAATATGTGCAAGCAACAAACAGTATTTGATTGTATGTGGCTTTAAGGCACGAGTAATTTAAAGACCGAAGAGCTTTACATTATAGAAGTTGCGTAAATGTAGTTGTGGAAAAAATATCCTCATCTCAAACGCCCACTGCAGGTCAGCCGCAGCTGGACGTAGGTCTCCTCAACGCCTTCCACACCGATCGATTGTATACCTCTTGGATCCATCGGCCGGCTCCGTAAGATCTGAACAAGGGCATCGGTTTTAACAACTCTTTGAAGTTACATTATGCCGTGGAAATCGTGATACTTACATGTTGTTAAAAAATCAATTTCACATCAATTTTAGCCGATCAAATTATGCAAAATATAGGTTTTTCCTGCGTTCTTCAAGCACATATAATATATTTTTTGGTGATATTGACGATTAATAATAATTTCACCAGTTTTAAGAACCATTTACATGGTACACTAGGTTAATTTGGGGAATTGACAGGGTATAATTGTAGCACTTTTTTTATATAATTGGACTAGCCAGGCATTTGACCCTGGTGCAAAGTATCGATGCGGACGATGATGGAGCATGCAAATCGTATAATCGCTCGTTTGTATAATCGCTTGTACTAGGTAGGTACTTTTAAGAAAAATTGTCACTGTATTATATTACGTGCCATGAGTAATGTTATTTAGGATAGTTGTAGGTCTACAAGCTGTATAAATTTTACTACGCATATGGAATTATCTCAGTCGTACCTATATCATGATATCGTGCATGCACTACCTACAGGTACGAGAACCTGCCTGAAACCGCATCCCCTTAGTTTGCAGATGTCCTGAACGACACGGTGGCCACTTCCCACTAGTGTGGACCGTGGTAGCTATGTAGACCTACATACAAAACGTCACGCCATTTTCCCGTAGGGGTAGGCGGAGACCACATTGATTCACATATCGGTGGCCAGATATAACCCTATGATATAATTCATTTAGCAAAGGAGTTATTAAAATGAAAGTCATACACCCGATAAAGCCCTCACCTCACCAAACACATGCTCACACAAAGCGCGTTGATTGAAAGCGATACCAAATGCATGGAAGTAAGTAATTAGTCTTTGTTTTGAAATAACAAAAGGTGTTTTTATACCGTTATTAGTCGCTCGTAAATGCAACTAAATTGTAGGGATGCGAGTGCAACTTTATTGTCCACGACACGATATAGCCCTTTCAAAATTATAATAAATAAACTTACTATTCGTTTTTTACGTTCATTTACTATACTAAAATTAATTGAAGTCCTTATGAGTCTCTACTATAAATTAATAAAACTAAAGCATGGTTTTGCCGTAGCTCTACACACAAGGTAGGAGATTTTCATAGCACGTTCCTCGCATTGTTTGACGTCTGCCAACAGTAGGTAAATCGGTGCCGCGTGACTAAATTCGTTATTCTGTGTTTGCTTTGCCCACAGATTGACAGGCTAACCGTACTACGACATTTTAAATGTTCGATCGTTTTATTTGAACCAAACGAATTTTTCAATCGTTTGGTTCAAATAATGTCGGTTTAAAATGGGTATAATCTATATACATGGTATAAAATAAAGTCGCTTAGATCTTTTACTACTAAACAAATTTTAATGCGGCTTTCAAGGATAGATAAAGTAATTCAAGAGAAAGGTTTATGAGCAAGAAAAAGGGGTAGGTAGGGGTCAAGTAGGTGAACGGGAACGATGTCGCGCCGGTTCACTAGTAATACTTAAACTAAGAACATAAATCCATTTCCGATTATAAATAAATTCTACAGAAATGTTTCCTAATGTAACGACTAGACTTAAGCCATAATAACTCTGAACCATTCAATATCACATTGCGATGACACCGACACGACATCGTGTCGTGTGTCAATCGTGTCTTCAATCGTGTGGTGTAAATTCCTGACGCCGAATCATTCCCTTTTACGCCGTATTTAATGCTGGGGCGCGCATTAAACGTTAAACGTTTCGAGTTGTAAACCCGAGTTGCGACTAAATTAACGACTTTTACTTTACAACTGGCAACGACTATTGTTCATCGTGTCTATTATAATGGAATTAAGTTGTTTTATAGTTCTTTCCGCTTTATAGGGTCGAGCAGGCACCCTATTAGCACTCCAGCTTACTCTTCACAATGCCAATTATGTTTTTATATGGATATCTGGCGATCTGGATCGTTTTTGAAAAGGCAGGTACCTAAGCTTATAGCAGATAGCTGTCCCTTTACGCATGAGTACCCATGGGATACGAGAGTTTAGATAACTCAAAGAACGTTTTAAAATATTATCATGAGCACAGAAATCAAAAGAAGCCTCCTGGCAGCTATTGCACAGTAGTACAATTAGGCGCAGTAGTGGCCGAGGTAGCTATAAGCGATCTAGATAGTTTGACGCCCTACATGGTATGAACTTATTTATTTACACAATAAATGGCTTAGAAATTGTAAAAGAATTAAGACAATACACAAAGTGCATTATCTTACGGAATAATAATATTCAGAACATATCTAAAAATAGTTATAACCATTATTGTAATATACCTATAATTTATATATTTGTATAATATTTATGAGTGATATATATGTATAGCAATTTATATAGTGTAAACTGAATACATTATTTTGACTATTGACTATAGATGCAATTTTACCAATAACTTTATTAGTTGTACTGTTGCTTAATAAAAATAATGGTCTCGGCAAAATTGTCTGTTTACAAAAATTGTGAACTACAACAAAAATCACCAAACCATTATTTTTCGAAAAAACACAAACATTTCGGTCAGGTTACTTTTGAGTTGTGTCAAAGTGTTCGGAGCTAGCCCTCAACTCGGCCCAGTGACGAATTGCGTTACAATGAAACAGTTCACAATTTTCTGACAGTTTATAAACTGACTACGTTTTACAAACTAACGGCTTTCACAACCTTACGGTGGCATGTACGTTAGCTTCTCTCAGTTCCCTTTTGAACATTCACCTAAGTAGATATGTTTCATACACCAAAGTGGTCCCGGAAAGCGCTTGAATATTCTAACACACTTCAAACAAGGAATTCGAGGTGAAACACTTCTTCCGCGGGAGTAATCACAAATACGCGAAAACATTTTCATATTTCCCCCAGAGCGTGAGGAAAAATGGATTTTTGGAGAATTTTCTGCCGGTTATCTTTATTAAATTGTTGAATGCTCGGCGACGTAGTACTGTGACCTATTAAAAAATATAAAGCCATGTGTGACAGATTGTGAAAAAAGTGCAAGCAACAGATAGTTTCATTGTACTGACATTCACCCCATGGCAGGTAAAGTACGAGTAAGGGCCGCTTTACACGTCGCCGCTTACAAACGCGTACGCGTCATGTCCGTGTAGTCACCGCGTAGCAACCGGACAGAAAACGCAGTCTATCTTGGCGCGCACAATAGAAACCAGAATTGCCTAAATATTAGGGGCAAATAGTAAAGGAGCGTCGGTGGCCGTAAGGTATCCGACTCATAAGTGAGAGGTACAAAATTCGAATCCCACTGTGGCCATGTGTACCAATGACTCTTTTCTAAGTTAAGTATTTACGTTAGTTGAATACTAACCGATACTACCGATCTAACGATGTGAGCGACTGAATGTGTAACCATGATCCAATCTGGTCAGGTTCCCCTTAGCAGAGTCACAGAGATCAGATGGAAGTCGCTCCACTGTATTTACATGATCTGCCAAATCCAGTATCATGGGCAAGACGAACCCCGGTCCCTCGTGCACAACTGCGACATTAACGCCAAGAGGACATTTTTTTTTTATTTGGGACAAATCGTGTACCTTCGTCTTAGTGGTGTGAACGCGAGCATTGACATTGCAAAACTGGAGTTTATGCATGTTGTCGGATGCTCGGCCCCATCTCGGAATGACGTCAAGCGTACGGACACAAGCACAATACGGACGGTAGGGAAGAGTTTACATGGACGGTTATTGGACGTGTGAGATGCGAATTTTATACAATAAAAAAATTAACTAGGGAAGAGCCATGGAACCTTGTGGATTTACTATTTTAATTACTTAATACTTACACAACAATATAATTCAAAATATAGAGAGATATTAATTACTTGTAATTTCAGCCTTATCGCTGCAAGTGAGCAAATTTTATTAAAAAACAGTCTAAAAGGCAGGCATGTCTAATTGAAACTTAGGTTGAAATAATGATAGAAATACCGATAACTTATAATTTTCCAAAATCTTCTGCTAGACATAGGCCCCACTAATAAGCGATTTTTTGTAAGATACTATTATATTGTCCTATATACGATATCAATACCACCGTTATATTATGTTCTTCTTGAATGATTGTTTATCCTCTTGATAAATACAAATGTTCGTGTTCAGAGACGGAAGTGTTCTGTTCGTTTGTTGAATTTGTGTGTAACCTGACATCAATTCTATGGAGCATGGACTACACGAGACCGTGTGTTCAGCCCTTATAAACCTGCATAAATTCATGTCGGTGGCACTAACATCTCATAAATAAACAAGATGAAGTCTCAAGATCTTCAGTTACAGTTAGGGTCGAGACACTGTGAGCGATGGAGGAGATTTCATTATTTCGTTGCCAGAGTTTACCTCTAATGTGCTGACTGCTGAAGTGCTGATACTTTATAGCTGATGTAAAAAGGGGGTGTTATAACCTTGATGTGTGTATCTGTGTAGCTGTGCCTTTGTGTATATGTCTGTGGCATTGCAGCTCCCGAATGGATGGACCGATTTAGATGCGGTTAACTCTGTTTGAAAGCCAGTTTATTCAAGATGGTAAACTTGGCCGGGTGTTATCCTGATATTACTTTTTCTGTCAGATAGGTTATTATTATGTACTAGACATGGCGACGACGCAATTATATACTTTAAATCTAATTATTAAAAGGAATCAAGATGAAATTCATAAAAACACTATTCGAGAGCGATTAATATTTTATTATCGGTGTGTCACGGCCCTTCCATGCAGAAGACATGCTTAGCAAAGCAGCTCATTCGCGCAGGTAACTCACAGCAACGAACTTTCTCGTTGGTGCGTCACATATCTACCTGACTGGATAACTCGCTTGATTATTAAACACTCCAGGTACCTGAGGAATATATACTCCTTGCAGCAGATAACTTGGTTATCCTTCCATTCGAAAGTTTATCTTTATTTGTCTCTATCACTGTCTCAATGAAATGGTTTTAACAATTTCAAGGATTCAATAGACATAGAACGAAAATGCGCTGGAGGTAAATATATACCAATGGAATTTCCGATACGGATCATGGAGACAATGTGAACACGGGGTTTTTGACCTTTTCTTAAGAACAATTTCACAAGAATCAATCAAGAATATTTTGTGACGCTGATTTTAATCAACTTCTAATTTATTAGAGGTTACCAAATGTAAGAAAATGTCCAATTATCTGTTCGAAAGTCGACTTGGAGCCAAATTTACCAGATTTAATTTATTTATATTTTATTTTATTTTCTTTATTCAACAAGAAACAACAGCACATTACATTATAAGTAAACAAAGAACAAGTTACTTCTCATCAGAACGTGAGAGTTCAGTGTTTCTTCAGTTTCTTAGAAATAACGTACACGGTGCCTACAGAAACCTGTTTAATTTTCCACGAAAACAGCCTGTACGAAAAACACGGTACATCCTTTGCACATGTGTTTATTTCTACGTAAAAAGCCGGTAAGATAATATCGGTCTCAGAGTCTCAGTGCCTTACTCAGCACATAAATAACTGAAACTGAGTGGCCGCAGCGCTCTGCCCCGCGGCGTCGCCTAGATTAGCTCCGCACTTCACCGTCAGGGCTCTCAATACGGGAAGAGAAAGCGGGTTGCCCGGACAAACATACTTGCGAATAATTTTTGTACTGCCTGCTCGTAGAGTTGATATTTTGAGGGCGGGTCTGGTGTAGGCGCTGGTATAGGCAAACATTTTGACATATACATAGAGGGGTATAGGTATTAGATCAAGCGTTAAAGACATTAGTGGAGGGACGCGCACGAGGGTCCGGGGTCCGCCTAGACGATGATCTTCGGCAGGATCTTGGCAGATCAGTTAATAGACTACGGTAATTTGGAGAGCCGTACACTTGTTTGTTGTTTGAGAAGTATCGGCATCATCATCAAGCCTGAATTAGTCACAGGACTAATTCAGGCTTGATGATGATCTCTGGTGTGCAATGCAGTTGTTATTATGTTGCAATGTAACTGTGATGTTACTATAACTACGTCAAGGTATCGAGTCAGTCCCAGCGTCATCCTAGTTAAATTATTGTTCGACCTTTGACACGTTTTCGTTGACAGAATTGAAGGCAGTTTGACAACTAAGAAATATGCAAATTAGTAACTTATTTATTTATTGGAGTACCAACAGCCATATAAAACCATAATGCAAGTAAAGTACCAGAAAACGAATTGTGGAAAAGTTCGAACTCATGAAAGTTGAAACTCAACATCTGTCATTTGAATAACAATCACATGTTTGACATGCGATGCAATTGTAATGTTACTGCAACTGAGACGATTTCCGTACCAGAATCGAAGCCCAGCGTATTTTCGTTCTATGTCTATTGAATCCTTGAAATTGTTAAAACCATGTCATCGAGATAGTGATAGAAACAAATAAAGGTAAACTTTCGAATGGAAGGATAACCAATTTATCTGCTGCAAGGAGTATATATTCCTCAGGTACCTGGCGTGTTTAATAATCAAGAGTTTGCCCTCGGGCGTGCCTGCCTGTCAAAATCCAGTAGTGAATAAAAAATAGAACTTAAAACGTTTAATTTATATTTTATTTGATCATAACTTTTTTCTACAAGATTTCCCGCCATAGTAAAAGTTGTAGCGATTTAGAAATCTTTTTTGACGACATATTATTATTGCTTAAGCTTATTTGGTCATGGCATCCATCAATTTTTGCCGGTCCTTCCTTACAAGCGATCTTCGATCGACTTCGAAGCGATTGGATTAATTTTTCAGTCAAAGCATGCTGCAGTACAATAGAGGCTGCATACTGAAGCGCGTATGCTGTACGTTGAAACACTATATAATTCAGGACCCAGAACGAACCTGGAGGAACTCTGGCCTTATTTATAATGGAATTTAATTTCTGTTACCACTCCAGCCAGATTCAATATTAGTTACCTGAAGCACCGTTTTTATTATGGACGCTACCTTAATAATGTTGGTGATGCTCCATAGAGCTGAGTGGAAAAACTCGTTTCTTCAGGTAACCTGTGTAATCATGGAACGTTAATACCTAAGCCTGTACTTATTTACTCATGTACCTACATACTACAATTCTCAAGAATCCGCGTTTGTCCTGAACATACACGGGTATGTTTGCGAGAGTTTGGTATTGTTTGATTGTAACAAATTACGAAAGATTTTACTTCCCATCACAGGAAAGTGAACGAGTGTGTGTGCAATGTTCATATTTGTGAGCAAGTAATATTTTTGTTAAGTTAGCGCTAATATATGTTCCATTATGACGACCTTAGTGGTTCAGTTGGTTAACATGCCGGTCGCCACGCAGAGGTCCCGGGTTCAGTTCCCGGCCGAGCAGAAATTTAAATAATGAATTTTAACTTCTGTTACGGTTCTAGGTGTAGTATGTAAAAAAAGGTATATTAGTAGTCTATCAGTTATCTAACACCCATAACACAAGTTTTACTTACTTTGGGGGTAGATGACGCTGTGTGAATTTGTTCAAGCACATTTATTAGTGTCAGTAGGTACCTACCAGTTTTAGCCATCGGGTCAGATAAGTTTGTGGCTCTGTATATAGTTCACAACATAACAGCTACACTATAATGTACCAGAGAGAAACAACCTCAAACATTTTCAATAAACAACTTTCAATAGGTATTACCTCAACAATGAAAACAATAAATCACGAGTATGTAACAGTTTTTAACTTAACTGTATGCTCGTATATAGAAGTTTCTGTTCTTGTTCTTGAGTCATCTATATACATAGTATATAACAAAATCACTTCCCGCCGTTTGTCCCTATGTATCTATGTACGCTTAGATCTTTAAAACTACGCAGCAGATTTTAACGCAGTTTTCAACAATAGATAGAGTGGTTAAAGAGGAAAGTTGATAAGCAAGGTAAAAGGGTAGGGGTAATGTAGTGGGTAGGCCACTCAAAAGTTGGACCGACGACCTGTTAAAGATCGCAGGTACCAGCTGGATGCGGAAAGCACAGGACCGGCCTTTGTGGAGATCTCTGGGGGAGGCCTATTCCTAGCAGTGGGCGTTTTCTGACTGATATGATGATGAGGGGTAAAGTAGGTGTATGTATAGGTAGGACGCCACGCGAACGATGCGTCTACTACTTAACGATATAATAGCTCCGTACAAGCCGTCACCTTCTCTAATCACAACAAAGAACTACCTTCATCTCGATCTCAAACAATCCATCCCGCCTTAGGAAGCCATGGAGACGCACATGACACGATAGATCCGTGATCTGTGAAAGACGCTGCGATCGACTGAGCGGGTAGCTAAATATATTAAGCAAGGTAGAGTATGGTACAGCGAGTGGTCACTCAGCCTAGCATTCAGACTAGATACGACGTTCGGCAGTGAAGATGCCGACTAAGAAGATATAGTTCACATTATAACAGCTATAATATATAGGTACCAGACAGAAGACAACTTCAACGATTTTCAATCAACAAGTGTCAATAGGTATTACCTCAACAATGAAAACAATAAGTCACGAGACTGTAACAGCCTAACTTACACAGGTTTCAGGGCTTCGTGATACTGAAAACCTTACACTGATACATTTACAAGTTTCTATTTCTTGATTCATTATAGAAATATAAGCTCTCTGCATGCGGTCACCTTCTCCAATCACAATAGAGAACTACCTTTATCTCGATCTCAAACAATCCATCCCGCCTTAGAAAGCCATGGAGACGCACATGACACGATAGATCCGCTGATCTGTGACGTGGGAACGAGACGCTGCGATCGACTGTGCGGGCAGATCGCAATCGCAAGCACAATGGACGATTAGGAGCGATTCTGCTGCGATACGGCGATGCTATCGGCCTCGTACGAACGGGGCTCTGTCGGTGGATTGGGCAGGAGCGGCAGCGGTTAGCTAGACGAAGGGCACTGATGCTGTTGGAAACACAGAACTGTCTAGTTTAGAGTTTGCTCTCGGGTTAAAAACTTAATAGGCATGGATAAAAAGGAAGTTGATCTGTCTACTTACCTGGTAGTATTTAAGTACTTTGTATGGATGCTCAAAGGGTTCCAACAAATCTTCGGTTTATAAGCGAATGAAAATAAATATGTAATGGTAATTTTGCACTTTGTAAATGTTAATTTTACACTTTCTTTAAAATTTTACATCAGTAAATTAGGCAACAGAGTGACCGAGCACCGCTTATCGACCAAAATACGGAGATTACGCAAAACTCGACAGCTCACATGTAACGAGCTATTGATGTGTTCGCAACTCTTTTGTATCAGACAACAACTATAATCGACAACATCCGAAGCGACAAAATATATCAACCAACAGTATCCCGAGTAACCCAATATTTCCACACAGCTACATGCATCAATGCATGTTATGCATGTGTGATAATAACCGCGATAGCTTACAATATAATTTTAATGTATGATCTCCACGCTTGGCAGGCGGCTTGAAAACGGAAGAAAAAGCTAATTTGCTTCTGGTGCTACTCTTCAACAACTGTCAATGGAAAGTGTTGGCGCTATACTAAACACTATAAATACACATCCCCTCCTAAGTTAAGGCAAGCTTTCGGCATTTCGAGGCGCCTGCGTCTGCTCGAAGCACAGACCCACTCATTGTTCTAAGAACCTTGTACTAAGTAATGTACGGTGCGGCACTGAAATATTGCCTCTGATCTTGACCCGTGGCTAGAGCATTTTTCTCTTGGCAATATTATTTATCTAGCTTGCGGCTTGTAATCTAGGTGGAGGATGTATGTATGGCTGCATGGGTAGTTTGTTTTATTCTCTCTTGAATACATGAGGTGGAAAAACCACCATGCCTAAGCAAGAGTTATATGTATTTAATTTGTAATATGGAAAATACTTGTCTTTCAAACCTTATTAAAAGCTACTGTTCAGCTCAACAATTAAACCAAGAGAGGTTTTTTAATATATCTGGGAAGTGGAATTTTTTGTCCAGTACTACAACTTTGGCAATCAAGGCCCTTCTAAAATGTTAGAAGTGAAATTTTAAGTTTTTATGCACTACAAAGTCGGTGCAAAGTTTATGTCAGTCTAGTCTAGAAACTTTGAAAGCTAATAGTTTATTTTCTAGTAATTGCAAAATGTGGCAGGCAGCTCCTCCCCTTCGTCTATCACGAACAGTCTTTTACCACAAAAAAACGGCTCTGCCCCTACTTCTACAGAAAAATAAGACTATTAAGTTTTTAATTTTAAACAGGTAGATACCTAACCACAACGTCTACGTATCACTATTAGGTAGCTCATACCTAGAGGTATATTTGTTTGGAGGTATAATTTCTAAATCTACATAACATAGGTATTATAATTTTAGATACCAAAAGCTCGTGACTAAGCCATAGCTTTTTTATTACTATATAATGTTTATCAGTTCAAAATTTCTGCAGTAAAGTAATCTCTCACAATTTAAAGACATACCCGTTCTTACAGCTCCGATTCAAAGACCGGTACGTATGTATTACGATTAAATCGATAATATTTTAAAGAAAAGTCAGGTCAAATGTGGAAAAAGCGAGAGAGATGTGTCAGGACCGTAGCAAGTGGAAGTTTGGTCACTGCCTACACCAACAGGAAAAAGGCGTGACATGATTTTATATAGGTACCTATGTATCTGATTCAAATCCAAGAAAACCCTGCCCGAGGTAGTCACAGTATTGTTTCTGTGACACCCTAAACTATATTTGTTATCTATTTTTAACCCCTCGTACGCCAAATTTCTATTGTTACCACTCAACCAAATAATATTTAAAAGTTTCATATATTATCGGGTTTGTTACAGTTGGAATTGCTTTTACCTCGATATTTCGACGCAGTTGCATGCGTCATGGTCACGAGTAGACTGGAACCGCGGTGGGAAGTCGCTCCTAACCGTGGTGACAAACACGATAATGTGATAAAAGTGTAGTGAATAACTATGAAAGTCTCTTTTTTTTAGTTGGACTATCCAGGAATGCGACCGTCATCTCACCTGGTGGTAAGTGACGATACGGCCGATGATGGAGCATGTCTGTCTAGGAATGGCTTATTCACTCAAGCCTTGAAGGCGTCTAGATTATAATGATCAGGGAACCTACCTAAAACCGATATAAATAAATAATCATCTTGGGGTTAATGTCTCGGTTGTGCCCAGCCTCCGCATTGCCCATGATCAAGGATTTGGCAGATCAGATAATTAAAGTGGAGCGACTGCCATTCGAGCTCCGTTACCCTGCTAGCAGGAGAACCAGACCATATAGGATCATGGGTACACATTTAGATGCTCGAATGTGTAGGTTTCATTACGAAGTTTTCCCTCACCGTAAGATCATCGGTTAATGTTGAACTAATGTACATAACTCAGAAAAGAATAATTGATACATGTCCGCAGCGGTATTCGAACCCGGTACCTCTCGTTTACGAGTCGGATACCATAACCGCTCGGCCACCGAGGCTCTCTCTCTCATATTTCCATATAATATGCAATTCTATAAATCCGATATTTCTACCCTACCCCCATCGCTTCCTGCGCCCCCCTCCGCTCCATAAGTCACAGGGAAACAATAAACAAACTGTTAGTACGATCACAGACGTATTAATCAAATGGCGTCATAAACGAAACGTGCGTTGTAAAATATAGTCCAATGGACAATACAGAGCAAAAAACCATAAACTGCAGTACAGGGGCAACATTTTAACTTTTTTGTGTAAGAACAGCAGTGGAGCCGGCGCGACTTCGTTCGCATACACCTACTTTACCCCTATCTACAATTTTTTTATTGCTTATAAACTATAAACCTTCTTCTGGAATCACTCTGTCTATTGTAGGAAACCACATTAAAATTGGTTGCGTAGTTTAAAAGATCTAAGTGTACATAGATGCATAGGGACAGACGGCGGGAAGCGAATTTGTTTTATATTATGTATAGAGTATCTACTAACTGTTCCCTACGCCTTTGCACAGATGTATAAAAAGAAGGTATCAAAAAATCATAGTTTATAATTATATTTTTACTAGCTAAAACCCATTCCGAACCTACGTAGCTAAAGATTTACCTTTGTTTGAGAAAATACTGAATAGATATTTTTCTTACAAAATATCGACATAACCTAAGACGCACAAAAAGAGTGTTATGTTTGACGCGTGTATCGGTGTGTCTGTCTATGGCATTGTAGGTCTCGAGCAGATGGACTGATTTCAATGCGCCTTTTTTTGTTTGAAAACTAGTTTGATGGATATGGTTCTAAGAGAGTCTACAAAACTTACGGCCTACCTGATGGTAAGCACTTACCGCAGCCAATGGACGTTTACAATAGCCGGAGATACTCACCTGCTCCGACCTCGAAAAAACCTTTTCACCCCTTTTTTGAAGAACTCCATGTTGAACTCTCCAAGAATAACCTCTCCAGCTCATTTCACAACCAACACCAGGTGCTTAGTTTATTATTCCGAAACATAACCGTAGAGAAACGAAACAACCATAACTATGTCCTGACAGACTCAAAGACATGGACATATTAATACAATTCTTTATACAGTTTTGTTATTTGTCATGTGTCCCAAAACATAGCCGTACCCATGGTCCGCCTACACACGGGACCAATTTGTAGATTTATCGACGCGAACTCGAAAACATCTGTCGGCACAAAAACCTGGGCGCTATGTTAATTGCGGCCCGCGCCTTGCCACCGACCCGGGTAACTTAACCACATTCAAACATTTATTTTGTGTCCACCATGCGATTTGGTAATACTTACTCTATGTGTGGCTTAGCTGTGGTTTGGTTTAGAAATATGTCAATGTGACCTGTCAGGTCAGCTATATGTTATCTAGGATTTGTAAAGAGATTGGAAAGTAGCTACCTTCAGGGACTTTTTTCTGTTTTGTGTATCATCATCCACCTGCTCGCATACTACTACACGTTGGGTGTCGGCACAATATCTCTCTTTCTTCCATATTTACTATTTATTACTATCACTCGTCATCTCGGCAACCTTTAGCGGCAACCATATCGATCACGTTATTGTCTAATAATTATAAATTTTAATTATGATATTGATGAGATAGCTCACGTATACATCATGCTATACTAAACCAAAACCAGTTCCCAACTGCTTCCAACCACAATAATATATTTTAAACCAGAATTTGTGTAACTGGAAAAGTTGGGAAAAACGTGGTACAAGTACACAGAAACTTCCCAACACGCCACAATCGCTGACACCGAATATAATGCCTCCACGATCGTCGCATAAAGACGCTCGCGCAATAAAATTGAGATCCCGTCAAAACGCCGGATTTCCTCAGTTCAGGACGGGGGCGAGCATAATAAAAGTTACCAACTATGTTTCGGAGAGCGGCGTAAGTGCGTTGGCAAACTATGCGACGGAACGCACGGGTCGTGCGCAGAAAATTTTTGGAGAAAGTGTTTTTTTTTTTTTTATTATAGATAGGTAGAGCTCGTCTAGTCTAAAATGACGCGCCCCACTACTTAGTTAGTTGATTTCGATGTGTGAGTGCAAATATTGATAACGACATGTTTGAATCTCACCGGCAACTGAATGACCAATTACAACGGCATTTGTATATGTATCGCGTCCATATTTTAAACTTGCTTGTGTGCGTTAATGCAATAGTGGGGCGCGTCATTTTAGATTAGACGAGCTCTAGTACCTAGTTTTCGTTTTCACGTAAAAAAAAACCGGCCAAAACGAGTCACACCACGTGCAGTGTAGGGTTCCGTAGTTATTTTTTTTACACTTGTGCTTAAAACTTACAAATGTACCTAGCTCCAACTTCTTTCTATACAATTTGTATGAAATGTTTTACAAGTTTGTCGACTATTAGTCGATAACTGTAAGAGTCCACTTGGCTGTTTCCTTTTAACTTTGTTTAAGATCATCATCATCAGAACGCTCTGACCTAGTTTCTACCAGGGTCTGCTTTCTTGCACGTCTGGGCAATCCACTGCTTCTAGGGTTTCCTGCGAGACATCTTTCCTGATTCGTAAACGTAAAAAATATATATATTTCAGAAGATTTATTTTATTATAAAAATTATATAAAGGGATATGGCGAAACTTCCTTGTTTACCGCGAAACCCCAAAAATTTTACCATTAAGTTACCGCCAATTCATTAGAAAAAATGCTTACGATGTAGTTTTAAGAACACCCCAAACATCAGATTAACATCAGACACAAAATGTAGGTGAAGTGAAGTATTCACGTCAATATCAATTTTGCAAACCCAATCGTCTGCCGTGACCCTTATAAAGTATACACAAACACAAGTAGGGATCTTGACGATAAATCAGAAAAAGGTCGAATATGCTTCACTTGGGGATTGGAAATATTTTTCTGTTTTTGAACGGCACGGGCGGCGGGTGTCGATAGGAAAATGTTATAGATTTCAATTTTATGAAAATTATAATGGGAAAATTATACGTTGGAGGCTGAATTCAAATTTTAAATGACCATTAATTTTATGATGATTTTTTAAAATTTTGAATGATGATGTGATGATGATTTTGAATGAAATATTAGATAATGATGATGATGATGATTTTTGAAGTGATCTGTAACTAAAAAATATTTAAAAAGGGAATAATAAGTATTTAAAGTAGGAAAGCTGACCGGACGGTGGCGTAAGCCGGAAGACGGGATAATGCTGATTAAGGAATTACGTGAATGTAATTTTAATTCTCCAAGTCAAAGTTGAGTTCTTGGTGTACCTAAGGGACCCCTACTGGTTCTTCCAGCCTATTTTATTTGGAAATAAAATAAAAATATATTGTACCAAACACCATACCCTGGTATTGCAAACGTCCATAGGCTGCAGTGACTGCTTACCATCAGGCAGGCCGCAAGCTTGTTTGTACCATGTACCTACATTACTGTAGCTGAAAGCAAATATCCCAAATGAGGGTCAAGTTCTTCTTGCATAGTAGGTATATATTCCCATATTTGGTTCCCAATCGACTATTTTAGTTTGTAAAGCATAAGATTGTACTTATAATTTATTCTTGGGGCCCTACACCGTCTTCAGCACAGTAAAGGCGTCATAGAAGGCGCGGTGCTACCGTGAAGTTACTCATCAAAATGATGGAAAACTTCATTTCTTAGAAGGCACTCTGAAACTACGTCGAGAAAATGAAAACGCTAGGAGTAACTTAACTACAAAAAGAAAACGACATTACCAGTGACCGGTTTGCTTTAAAATATTTATGGGCTGCCTCGCCAAAAGGTATCTTAATTCATTTTATCATACGTATTAATAAATCTAGGTATATTGACTTAATTAAACAGCTTTGGTAAATCTTCGTTTTTAAACACATTTAAAACTGACGTTTGACATCATTTTGTATGTTTGTAATTTTTTTTGTTTAAAACGCGATTAATAGTTTTGGTGTAAGTCGCCCTCGTACTCGTATAAACTACAATTTTACCATTATTTTTCGTTGTTCAATGTATAGTTTTGACGGAGGGAGCCAATAAATGCTAGTTTCAAAGCCGAACAGCGCCGAATGGAAGGCATAGTAGTATATCCTTTTAGACGTTTAGCCTCACAAATAATCTCACAAAGAATTCGAAAAACATTCCAGTATTCCAAGAAACGAAAACAGTCATTGCCAAAACCTCTGTTGACGGCAGATGGACAAAGACAAAACGAGGGAAATGGATATGTGGCCATCTAAAAAGGAAAAGTTGTAGCGCAACCTGCCGGCAAATTAGATTAGGGACGCTTGAGGGCACGTACCTATTGGCGCCAATGCACGTTTTGTGTGATGCTAAAGTTATACTGACAGTGTTCACGGTTGATTGGAAATCTAGGTTCATAATAAGAAAGTATCAAAAAGAGGGATAACACTCAGGCTAGGTAGAGGTAGGTAAATATTATAATATTGGTATTAATGTCCCAGTTGTGCTCTCAGGCACGAGGACCCGGGATTCGCCTTGACCAGTCCTTGACCAGATCGGTTAGTATTCAACTACATTATGCACATAAGTCATAAAAGAGTTATTCCTAACATGGTGGCGCTGTGGCTTGTACCCGATACCTCTCGCTGTGTGCCCCCTACGAGTACGAGAAGGCCCCTTAACCACTAGGCCACCGACGCTCTACGAGAGGCAGGGTATCTATCTATACTAATATTTGAAAGAAGAAAAGTTTGTATGTTTGCGAGTTTGTATGCTGGGAGTAATCTCTGAAACAACTGAACCGATGAACATACATTTTTGAAGAGATTTGATTATTTTCGAGATAAAAACAATCAAAATCGTGGTGACAAACCCAGTTTTAGTGACAATGTATGTGCAGTGAATAACTACGAGTCTTAAAACCTAAACTGAATCGATTTTGAAATAAGACTAATAAGAAGCTTCATTATTCCCGAGTTCCCGACTGTCATAGGTTACGTGTCAGTATCCTGCGGGATAGTTGAATGTTTGCAGATATCCGACCTGCATTGGTGAAAACCTTGGGGAACGGCTAACCTCGTATATTGAGTAACTCGTGTAGCGAATAACAAACTTCCTGCATCTCGTGTCTGTTTTGTTTTTAATCAGCTCAGAGTCGAACCTGTCGCAGCAGAGCCGCGTTCCTTTGCCTTGCAAGTTTCCAAAGAAAACGGAATTAGTGAAGTTTTATTGGAAAGGGAGTTAACTAACTCTCAGCACCACGTGGAAGGGATTTGACGTTGCGTTTGTTTTTGCCAACTCGCTAATGGCAATTTCGAACAGACAAAAAGCTTTGGAGCAAAAGTGCCTGTCAAAGAATGAATCGAATATTCTTTGCCGCTGGGGTAATAGGATCATTAAGCGTGTAAGAAGTATATGTGATGAAATACATTGTGAAAATAATGTACCTAAGTAAATCTTCAGTTTGACAAGCAAATAATATTGATTTTGAGGTCATGACAGTAGTTGTGATGCTCTATGGATAGCAGACCGGCCTTGTAAGTGGGGGTACCCAATTCGATCCCCAGTACCTACGATGTTTTCTGGGTTTATACATAAGCTGAACACATCGAAAAACATGGTGAGGAAATTTCTCCTGTTAACGGGGCACAGAGATCAGGGTGCAGTGGCTCTATTGTAATTACCTGATCTGCCAAATCCCAAGAGAAAGAGGTATATTAGAGGTCTCCTTAGAGGCGGGCAACACATTGGTTGCCCCTGCTTGCCTGTTTGTCTGCCGTATTACATAAAAAGAAAACCCGGATCATGATCAAGGCAGATCGCGGGCCCTCGCGAGCGTGAGCACATCCAGACTATGACGCCAAGTAGATTAAATTTTGGAAATTATATTTGGATATAAGTGTACTTGTATAGTCAATAACAAGCTGTACCTAACATTTTTTTACTAATTAATGCCAGTATCTGTCGATTCTATGACCATACAACCATCGCCACCACATTTCAAAACTTTTACACTCTTCTTCGATTTAATTATCTAGGTACTATTCTGAAACTCTCCTTCATCTCAACTCCGGTTTAAGTAAAAGTCTTCCGGTTCTTCTCAAATGGCAATAAATCAAGGGAAAAATCGCAAAGTCAGATTAACTAAAAGTGTTAATGGGTCTCGAGCTTTGATTAAAGATTTTTACAAAGTAAAGTTTGCTGAGGAGAATCTGTGTATACACACTTTGAAGTTTGGCTTGCTTTTCCGGTAAATATTTTATCCTTTTAAGTTGGGAAAAGGTTTGTCCGAAGTTTGTGTTGCGGTCGTTATATTGCTTTTGTGTTTTAATTTTGCGAATTTTGGAAATAATATGTAGGTACTAAATAATATTGGAGTGGCAAATTATGTTATTATATTAGACGGAACTATCACACGTACCTTTTCGATTTGTTTTTCTGACGTTTCGTTAGGGTTCCACCGTGGTCACGAGAAGGCCATTCACCGTCTAATATAATAAAATGTGTAAAGAACGCAAGTTTAGTTTCAAACAAACATTGGCAGATAATGTTTAGAAAAAAATAAAAGAATTGATACCAAACAGTACCAACGCACAATCAACTGCAGACTGACTGACTCCCCAGCATACATTCTACTAATATTATAAATTAGCTGTTCCCAGCGGCTTTCACCCGCGGGCAGTTCGGATCTCTGTAAACATTCAACGTTCCCGCGGGACCCTTTTATTTTCCCGGGATAAAATGTAGCCTCGGCCTTCCTATAAGTGACAGAATTTTAAAAATCGGTTAAGTAGTTTTTGAGTTTGTTCATTACAAAAAATATACAGATCCATCTCTTCGTGATATTAGTATCAAGTACGTAATACATATAGTATAGTATAAATGCGAAAGTTTTGGTGTGTGTATATGTTCTTTCCCTCTTCACGCCTAAATGGATCAACAGATTTGGATGAAATTTTGTATGTAGCTAGATTATGGTCTGAAATAACAGATAGGCTTTTCATCTCCCTCCCCTTCTACTCTGCCCCCACTTGCGCGATATAACGCTCAGTCCAAGCTAGTTAAACATAATATATGTTGGGGGATCCGTTAACTCCGCAGCTAACTGTACCCCAACGTGTACGATAATAAACAATAGCGGCCATATTGTACACGCATCCATACAAGCGTGTAATCTACATATCGCAAACATCAAAGGTATGCACTCTGCCCGTAATGAGTGCTGGTACTGGTACTCCCCTTCCGGTGAAATTAAAAATATTTCGAAATTGTTCCCCGCAAAACCCTCATTCCAGCCAGTACGTAATATTGTTTTCGTTGCAGTGGAAAAAATATATGTAGTTTCTTTTTAATAATGCACTTTGCCAGGAGTGCGTGTCGGTTTTTGTAAATTGAATTTGGAGTTCGGCAAAGCGTGCTGGCAGTTTTATAGACTGCGTTTTAAAATTACACGTTTCTCATTTCTACCGAGTAGTTATTTTATTTCCTTTAGAAATGTGATGTTTATAATTTGAATGTTACAATTTTTAATCCTTATATCATCATCATTCTGTATTGGGAGTTGTTGCTGCTGTTGTTACAGAGCTTTTATCATGGAAGTGTCTCCAGTACGCAGACCGCTTTCGAGTCAACCTACTAACACAATCTCAAAATTGTTCGGTTGCGAAATGAATACTACTAGAGGCCGTATAGGTACCGATCTTTACAAGGTGGATCGGTCCATATCGTGGGCCATTGCCGGTATACATACCTATAAGTAGTTGCCACTCAAGAAACAATTAATGCATATAATTTTCATTAAATCATTTATGTAATAATATTACGAGAGGGGTTATGGGACTCCACCACCATCTCATGGGCCCAAGCCAACTTCACTTGCTCGCGGTTTATCTGCTGACAAGCAGACGAGACTCTGGCGTGTCGATTTTCCATCCTTTAGGACCTAACAGGTTGTATGCGTCAGATGGCAGTAGCCGTAAGTAAAAAAAGCCAAAACAATACAATTTTTTTATTAAGGATTCTGGTAGTTTCCCGATTTCGGTAACTCTGAAATTCTTTCCTAGTAGAAGAGCAGGATGGCAAATTTATCGGTAGCCCCTGATCTGGGATTTAAGTCTAGGATGACGAAGAGTAGCCGTAAACGATACGTATTAATCATCTTGGCGTTAATGGCCGCAGCGGAATTTGATCCTGGTACCACCTGCTTACGAGTAGGATACCTTAACCATTCAGCCACCGGCACTCTTCACTTGACCACGGGCGTTCCTCTACACGTAAACGATATTTATTAATTTTAATCTTTTATCCTTTACTTTGTATTTGGAATACATATTCTGAGACTTTAGCCAAGTTAAGTCAGGCGGATATTCTTTCCACATCAGTGAATAACGTAGCGTTCACGTTGGAGCGCAATATAAAAGGTTAGTGTTTATTCACAACTGAAATTATATTATGGTATTAGAAACTTAGGTATCTACTGTTCAACAACAATTTTATATTTCGTTACGGAAACTGAACTGTAGCAACTACAAGACCGTGCAGAGTGAAAAGTGAACGTGACAACTACAGATTTATTTATCTCTAAGCAAGCAGATTGACATTATATCTTGACATTTTATCAGCAGTATTATTAGTTGTATTAAATTATTGTAGCTTTTGTAGTGACTTCAAATCTAGTAATTTAAGTACCGAGACTATATTTGTATGCCGCTAATGGCCAATTTTGGCATGGACAAAAATTGTACCAACTTAAAAAGTCCTAAAAAAGGTAACCCAAATTTTTTTTACAAATAAACATTTCATTTGATTTGATTTAATTTGATGTCTAGCACAAGTGTGCTCTCGCGCTAGATTTGCGAGATACTGGTCTTTCTTCCATCTTAGTATTGTGAGAAGGAAACAGACGCTTTTTCGCGGCGCGAGCTGTGTCGCGGGCACACAAATAAAAAAATACACAATATTATTTGTAACTAAAAAGTACTTTCTTTTTAACTTGCTTCCTTAGAGCAACGTGGTCGGCAAACCGGGTCGCCAATTTACTTTAGGCTAACTTTAGGCGTGGAATATGTTGATATCCGATATTCCAAGTCACACTTCACTCAGGGACATCTGGCGACAACTAAAGCGTCGCTTAAGTTTAGTGCAATCGGGCATAAGCTTAATTCATTAACCCTTGAAAATATACCTAGGCTTACGTTGCAAAAATGTTGCTAGTTTAATACTCGACTATAGTAATTCAAGTAAATAAAATCAAAGGCGTTAATGTCCCGGTTGTGCACTCGCTCATAAGGGCCCGGGGTTTGCCTTGACCATGATCCAGGATTTGCCAGATCAGATAATTACAGTGAAGCGACTGCCATCAGCAGGCTGATTACGTAACTCTGTTAATAAAATAGTCGGCAGACTATTCTCGTGCTGTTGCAAACAAAATTGTTGAAATTGTTACTTTTGCGATTACGTATCTTCGATTTGACGGGTGCAGTCGCTAACAAAGTTCCATTGCAATAGCAACCGGAATTTGATATATCGATAAAATTTATTCGTATGAAAATGCGATTACATATCTTTGTTGCAATGAAAGTGGCAGTTCGAATCAGCAACTAGTCCCGTTGAAATTGCAACAACTCAGACGCTGTTTCGAGAGCGCCAAAAACATAGTTTTTCGTAAACTTTAATTACAAATATCTTTGTTATCTAAATTTTGTTGATTGGTGTTTGTATTTTGTGTTATTTGTTATTTGTTGTTGTTACGAGTTCCCGGTGGGCAACTTGGCGATTTGGCGCCATATCTACAACACAAATTAACTTAATATACGTGAATACTTCGTGACGTGAATTGGATGAGTTGATAAAACGCACAAATATACAAAATACATTTACTTTCGCGCTGTATTTTTATTGAAAACTCAAAATAAAAACTTTGTGACTTGACAACTAAAGTTTCAAAGTTTCAACGAGCAGTATAATACTGATAAATGAAAACGTTCCGTAATACATAACGCTTGCACCACAACACTGACTTTTTAAATAAGTTGGGTTATCGATTATTCGCCATAGTGTTTTATCGATTGATGTCGGTTGCAAGCTGGTTGAATGAGATGTTGCAGGCTTTACGTAATCGCAAATCATCGATAGAGATTTTTCGTAGTCCGCATCAAAACATTGGTCGCAACATGTTTCATTGGCGTTATGTAATCGGGCCACTGATCTTTGTGACCCTGCAACCAGGGGAACCTAACGGTTAGCATTCAATAATTCAATTCAATTCAAAATATTTATTTTGGACGTATCCATATAAAGTACATAACTCAAAGAGAAAAGTCATTGCTCCGCCGCAGTGGGATTCGAACCCAGTACTCTTGTAATTCAAGTAAATCTTTACTATAAAAGTCGGACAAAAGACCTGATATTTGTATCGTTATCAACACGGACGAAATCAGGGCAAATAGGTAAAAGAAAATATTGAACCATTTCGGGTACACCGTAAATAAAAACACGCAACAACATACATTTAACAACAAAGAGTTTTTCTATATACCCACTACATAGAAACACATTAACCTAAGGGAGTGGTATTAAAAATGTATGGACGGTTGTGTGTCACGAGAGCGGATTCAGCGGAGCCTATTCTGTGTCAATCGATTACATGGGGGCGGAATAATATGTCGATACTATTACTTCGCCGGTCGTGTACAATATTGAAACCCCTGGGACCTTGAGGTGTTTTTCCTTATCCATCCCAGGAAATGAGGGGGCGAAATATAAAAATCTTGTAATTATGTAATTATTTACATGTTCACATTGGTATACTTATGGCATTGGTCAACCAGAATTTAACGCAATTTGCATCTAAAGGAGTGGTCGAATTTGAGATCAAATATTACTTTTATTCAATATGAGCCATTTAGGTATCCTTCTTCCATACACACGAGAGAAATATTGTGGAGTTATTTATAGGTACTCAGACTGGCTGTAAAAGGAGCATCGGTGGCCGAGCGGTTGAGTATCCGACTCGTAAGCGAGAAGTACCGGGTTCGAATCCCGCTGCGGCCATGTACCAATGACTCTTTTCCGGGTTATGTATGAATTCTAACCGATGCTGTTACGGTGAGGAAAAACATCGTGAGGAAACCTGCAAATTCAGCCTGAATTTGTAACTATGATCCAATCTGGTCAGGTTCCCCTGGTAGCAGGGTCATGGAGGTCAGATGGAAGTCGCTCCACTGTAATTACCTGATCGCCAAATCCTGGATCATGGTCAATTCGGACCAGACCCCGGGCCCTCGTGCTCGAAAGCACAACCGGGACATTATTATTATTTAGACATGTCTGTGAAAGCTTGCAATATTTCAGACTGTTTGCAACAAATAAGTACTACCATCCCGAGTTTTGCTCGGCGCAACAGGTAAAAACAGTTTAGTCTGCTACATTTACAATAGTATAAATAATTAACCTTGAACTTTTAAGTTTATCGATGTTTTCCTAACTAAAGCGATGAGCGAAATTTTTCCACTTACTTCCCTTTTACTTTTACTTGAGTATAATTTAAAAAGAAATTAAAATATAACGGTTTTAACATTGTACAACAATTTTTAGAATTCCTACTTACCAATATTAATTTCTTAAATTTCAAGACGCTATCTACAAGATAGTAACTGCCAACTATCGATATTTACGACAGATACACAAAACAGATGTACAACACGACGACTGATAGTCCAGAATATCGCTCTGCCCGACTCATGGAACTTGGCAAAGTAGGTTTGGTTAACTTCAGCGTTTCCAATAAAACTTGTGCGAGTAATCTCAGACGCGTAGAGAATACGTATACGTCACATATAGGTATGTCACATACTTTGTGTGCTTGCAATTTTTTGTCAACGAGAAAGCGATCTCGTGCGTGTATTCGGCGATATCGAAATCTGTGCTGCTTGTCTTTAAGAATTCTGAACATGTAGATTTAGTTACTATTGGTATCAAATTGGTTTCTGTTTGCCAAAAGTGTACGTTTGATCTATGTTTATAAGTCGAGAAATTGATTTGGGTTAACTGTGGGTTTCCTTTTAGATAAAATTGTGCAAAGGTACGTCAGTAAGGCTGAAATTCAGCAACTGTGCAATGAAACTTTTATTTAAATCAATACATAAAAACGGATTCTTGTTCGATATAGATAATCAAGATGCTTATTCTCAGGAACAGGTAAAATCAATATGAATTTGACAAATACTAAGACTGGTGGCCATAGAAAGTGGTAAAATAAATTATCTTAAGCACAATTAGTGTATATATTTTTGGTACCGGCTTATGAAGCCCCTTCATTTGATGCCCACGCAATATATTGCCGAAAAATGTTCGCAGAAAACATTCAATGCAGTGCCCCTCTCTCGCCGCCCCACCTGCCCCTGACTCAAATTCAAGGTAAAAAACGGAGACCCGACTTTATAGTCAGGTCGCTGTTTACGCGTATACATATACGCAAAACAATGACACTAGATTTCTCATTCTAAAACGAATAGTCTGTCAGTTATTATGGTAAGACGACATAGACCTTTTTGTTACGGTCTCATTTTCTGACTTGTATTCAGTATAATTTTAAAGACGTTTCACGTCAAAAAAATCCGTAATACCAAACCTTCCGTGGACCCATAATCGTGATGTTTGGCAAAAAGTATACCTAAGTTAAGGACGATATCTTCCTTTATTTTGTCAAATTTCATTTACAGTAACAGCCGCAGCCTGCAAATATGGTGCAGACTGCACAGACAGGTTGATGTACTTACATACCTTCATACAAAAAAGTAATTCTTTCTCATTTGCGGCTAGTAAACTGCAATATTCATATATTGTTTTAGGGAAAGTAGTTTTAGTAACCGTGAAAAAGCTTTTAAGACTTGAGCGGCTGAACTTTGGATGAAATATTCCATATTTTGTTAGTTCGTAGCCTCCAAGACGCCAGTCCTACCTCTCATACTCTCCCAATCGTGTTTTGATGTTAACGATAGATTCGACCGAGTACAGTACATACGTGGCAGCTTTGGCTTGAGGGATATTTCGGATATGATTGAAGAGGCTCATCTTCGCTGGTTTGGTCACGTGTTGCGTGAGCCCCAGGGATACGTAGAAAATAGATATCTAAACCTGTCGGTATAAGATAAGAGGTCCCGCAGAAGGTTCAAGCAGCGAGGGATTGACTTCGCCGAATCGTACGCAAGAGCCAGTGGCTTATGCCGCGAGGATACCTAAGACTGAGCGAAGTTAAGAATGAGTCGGAAAGCGGACTCCGGCAGAAGCCGGGATTAACCGCTCGGAAAATGATGACGATTAAGATAATAGATATTCCAAATAAACTACAAAAGAAAGTGACTAATTCTAACACAAAGTATTTTGCATTTATGTTCGTATGACAATCAAAGTTAGTACTATAAGGTAAGACAAGTAACCTAATAATATCTTTAGGTATGTATCGTAGCTAACTTACCCAAGTCAGTAAACGCAGGTACGCGAGTTCATTAGTTAATAAGATCCTATTGAGGCGTCATCGTTGATTATGATTGACTCGACAATGTGTTTCCTGCCACGGCAGAGTGGATTGAGACGTATCGTATTGACGTGTAATCTAATTAAGACTATATACCTAAGCTAACCTGACTATTACCGATATTATATAAGGTTTGATGGCCGTTATATCAGCTATTGTAATGTCTGATATTTAGATCGATTTACTTAAAGTTACTCACAAGTTTTTAGACTGAGCGCCTGTTTATACGTGACAAACTGGACAGAAATCGCGTACAGTCGCGCCCGCAGTCACCGCGCTGTAACCGGACAGAAAACGTGTAGTCCCCTATTGGCGCGCTCACGACACGGTGACTACGCGGATGCAGCGCGAGGATTGTACGGGTACGACACGGTGACTACACGGGCGCTGCGCGTTTGTGTACATATAAAAAATAAGCTTTACATTCATAGACATAGAAACCAAAATTGCTTAAACATTTGGGATTTATCGTACAGAAATCGTGTAGTGCGTCTGTATGGGCTCTAACAAGAAGAAAACAGTGTAATAATATTATTAACCCACAGATTGGTTTATGTTGTCAATGTAATTTTAAAAGGCATTTACAAAACTTATTTACGTACTGTGCACAAGCCAAAAATATCCTACAAGTATAAATGACATGGCAGTTTAGCAATTAGATTAGGCAACACCGCCTGACCCGAAAACGGTAAGGTCGTACTGGCAATTAAACTTTTTTAATCATCCCTAATACCTAATTCCGATTAATTTATTACTTAGTTGGTGGATAGTTTAAATGGAGGGAATTTTATTTTTTTAAGCTAGTGAAGATTGAGTTCACGTTAATGCTGAATAGAGGTTAGAGGGATGTTTTAGGTTTTCGTGTAGTGCTTATGAAAGACTAGAATTCTGTAAGCGACTGTGTCCTCCCTGTTGAACATAGATACATAATTTGAATTTAGCGCCTTTAGTTAGCGTCTCCCTTGACTAATTATTGCTATGTCTCGCTGTACTCCGTAATTTTTCAATCCTCAGATAAAACATATCAGTCAGATAAGTTTTTAAGCGACTAAAATAAAATGGTATCATTACCTCTTATATAAGTGACGGATTGCAGAATGTTTTAATTTGGCAGACGGGCTTTAACGGGCAGATAAATTTTAACTTAGGATTGAAAAATTGGCCCTTAATTAGAAATTGCCTACTTATCGTCTATTTTTAATACGGTAACTTTTTGTATTTCCTACATTTTACCAAATTGGGAAAATTTTTAGTTATTTTCTATGGTTTCGGTTGTAGACGCATTTGGAAGAAAGTAAGTCACGATTATTTGTTAGTAATTTGCCATTCATTCATTCTCTACGACGTTCAGGAAGCCCTAACAAACGCATTTTACCCGCGCTGTCCAATTACATTCAGGCCGGGTCGGGGCCGCACATCATTACGGTGTCATAACATTGTATGGTGTTACCTATGGAGGGTATGGAATTAGCTGTTGTAAAGCAGCTAATTCGCTTTATGGATGGATTGACCCCTGTAACTTGCAATGTAAGGAAGCCTGTTAGTCAATAGCGTTTTGTAATTGGTGGTGTTCGGACAGCTGACCTGTGCAGTGATGTGTGACAGTTGTTTTCGAAGTTTAAATACAAATTATCTATCATAAGACCTGAAAATTTAAATTGTTTCTCGTAAAAGCTTTTTGAAGTTGACGTATATGTATTGATTATCTTTTGGACTAAAACGGTTCTAATAATATTTTACTGTAGCAAATTTCCTCCGATGTACGTTAATAAGATTGTCATCTTGACATTAGCAAATTATTTCGGCAGGGAAATCTTGGTCTTGTATCGGAGTCAGCGGACGCGAAGTGAAAGCTATACAACGCCGTAAAACACATGGTGTAAGTACATTCTGAAATTCCCCAGAAGTATTATGCAAAACCTCAAAGGTCCATGCATTTGGATTTAACGCTATTACACCTTAAACACCATAATTTATGTCGGAGCGGCGTATCCCCTGAATATTACAGTAAATCGGCGGTAATCACTCCTTGTGTCGATTTATGAACTACCTCCGAGGTCATTTTACATAATTCTTAAGGTTTCATAAGATAATTTGCTATCGTCCGCGTTATAAATTTCCCTTAATAATACCTCCACTGAAGTCTCGCTTCCCTCAACAGGGACCGGCGGACATTTTTAAAAATCCTCCCAGATTTATGAAAGTGACTGTCAAATTACATTCTTGGCGGGAGTTATTAAAGTACAAAGGGGCTCTTGAAAATATGTCACTCTTATTAATCGCTGCATTTTAAAGTTCGGATTTATTTTTGGAGCCGCCCAATTGTCGTTTATCCCTTGTTAAAATGTCAAAAGCTTTAGCGATAAATGCGAGAGTAATGCTGTGCTTTATTGGCAACTCGATAATAAATTATGCAATGTGTAATGTCGCGGTGTAAAGTGTTTTATTAGTTATAAAGCACAAAATAAAAGCTACAACAATTAAATGACGGGCGTTAGTTGTCTTTTCTTCATTGTGGTAACATACTGAAGAAAAGACTGTTTCCCTATTTGGTATGGTATGTTAGGGTTTCCATCCGACTTCGTTTTTATGCCACATTCAGTCAAATAAAATAATGATATTATGTAAAGTTAAAAAAACAACAACAATATGAATAAATTTTAATGTTAAATCGAATAGGTAGTTTGGTAAAGTGGCAAACAAGCTTACGGCCTGCCTGATGGTAAACAGTCACCGCAGACTATGGACGTTTGCAATACCAGAGGCATCACCCACTCGTTGCCAACCCCGTAAAAACCTTTTAACCGCTATCTTGAAGAACTCCATGATGTACTCTCCAGGGAAAACCTCTCCAGGTAGTTCATTCCACAACCTTAGTGTGCGTGGGAGAAAGTTCCGTTGGAACCGCACAGTTCGCGACCAATTTCGCTCCAAGGTGTGAGGATGAACTCCCTGTCGGTGGCGAGCGGTGCAGCGGTGGTGAAGCTGTCGTGAAGAGTAAGGTAGTAGGGCTGTTATAAGTTTAAGGGGTTGGTTTAATTCCACTCAATCGGACACCATACGGTGAAACAATTAATTTTTATTTGTACGAGTAAGCCTCATTGACCCAATACTTAATGGTAAGTTCGTGCTTGATACAAATAAATATAACTTTAAGCATTTATTACTCTATTAAATGGTCAACGAGGCAACCACGAGGCTAATTACAGACTATAAATTACTCACCGTTTAGTCTCAAAATGTCCCAGTTGCAAAATGTCCACTGGTAAAAAAATGTCCAAGTCGCAAAATGACCAAGTTGCAAAATGTCCAGGTTGCATAATGTCCAAGTTGCAAAATGTCCAGGTTGCAAAATGTCCCGGTTGCAAAATGTCCAGGTCGCAAAATGTCCACATTGTAAAATATCACTATATAAGTCGCTAAATGTTGTACACACTTACTACTCATGAGTTGCCGCTTATATTTATAAATTTCGCGATATATTACGTATTTATAATTTTTTTTTATATCACTAAGGCGGAAAACAAGCATACGGCCTGCCGACAACTGGACCCCCTCGGCATAATGTTGTGGTCGCTTGACGTGTACTACAACGCTGGTTTTCAGTGGGCCCACCAACCACCCGGAATCACCGCACAGTCAGCAATATACCTGCTCTTTTCGTATAGTTTGATATCGTTGATAAATAAATATATCATCGCACCGCTCGTTCCGCCGCGAGTTCATCCTCACACCATGGAGCCAAATTGGTCGCGAACTGCGCGGTTCCAAAAAAACTTTTTCCCACGCACACTAAGGTTATGGAATGAACTACCTGGAGAGTACAACATGTTCTTCAAGAAAGGGGTAAAAAGGTTTTTACGGAGTCGGCAACGCGTGGGTGATGCCCCTGGTATTGCAAACGTCCATAGGCTGCGGTGACTGCTTGCCATCAGGCAGGCCGTAAGCTTGTTTTCCGCCTTAGTGATATAAAAAAAAATTATAAATACGTAATATATCGTAATTTATAAATATAAGCGGCAACCCATGAGTAGTAAGTGTGTATGTACAACATTTAGCGACTTATATAGTGATATTTTACAATGTGGACATTTTGCGACCTGGACATTTTGCAACCGGGACATTTTGCAACCTGGACATTTTGCAACTTGGACATAATGCAACCTGGACATTTTGCAACTTGGACATTTTGCGACTTGGACATTTTTTTACCAGTGGACATTTTGCAACTGGGACATTTTGAGACTAAACGTCTCGAAGGAGCGTCGGTGGCCGGGTAACCGACTCGTAAGCGTGAGGTACCGGGTTCAAACCCCACTGCGGCCATGATATGTGACTCTTTTCTAAGTTTTGTTCATTAGTTGAATGCTAACCGATGCGCGTTCAGGCGACTGAATGTGTAACCATTATCCAATCTAATCAGGTTCCCCTGGTAGCAGGGTCACGGAGGTCAGATGTCAGTCACTCTACTGTAAGTAATTATCTGATCAGCCAAATCCTGGATCATGTTTAAGGCGGACCCCGGGCCCTTATACGCGAGACCACACTCGGGACATTAACGTAAGATGATTTTTATTTGTTCTTAGAACGAGTGAAGTCTATCACTTTGAGGTGCGTAAAACGAAAAAGAAGCTCAAAACTATCTTACCATACAAACTTGACGCTCAACTGATTGAAAATCATCATAAATTACTAACTTTACTTAAACGTAATTTACCTATACATCAGCTTAGGGCTGATTTTATTACCATTGAAAACGCTTCCTTAAACTATGGATACCATAAACAAACCCTGATATAGCATATTCTTATAACCAAAACATAATAAATCGTTGACACCCTGTGTTGTGCATTCTTGATAGAACTCCATAATAGGTATCTATTATAGATTAGAACACCTTTTATACACTATTTCCACTGAATATATTATAAGTATTCATAAACTTTTAATTTACTGCGACCGGTTTCAGACATCATCTTCTGGATTGCCTTTTATACTGGAGTATATAAAAGGTATTTTAATGTACAAAACATAATAATCATTCCCAGCGGGGACATTTTCAATACTCTCCAGAACGTCTGAATTCATTAAACTTTCTTAATTTCGCCGAGAAACCAATGAAAAGAATCAGGGATGTAGGTCGGACGCGGCGGTGGCACAATGGTCGCCCACTGTCTCATTCAATCGAAGCCTACCTACTTACCCATTTACGACCTCCATAGATCCCTATGGATCCCCATCCAATGTGTCTGAGATGGAAATTAAATTAATTTACGTCCGCATACTTTTAGACTTGATTTCCATATGGAATAATAATATACCGAAGTAATAGTCGGCTCACGAGACTGTTTACTCTTCCAGGGTCTTTTGCCGACGTTCAGGAGGCACACCTAACGAGTATCGAGCTCGTTGTGGTGCTGAAGTTTGACAAGCCTCAAAGTACGAAACGGTCACCCATCCAGTAGACACTGTAGAGTACTGAATTCGAATAAAATTTATTGATACAATACAGAATATGGCTGACATTGACGAAACGCTTCGAGAAAAGGTAGGTAGGTAGTACCCCCTAGTTTTTGCTTGGCCTGGCAAGAGCACTTCCGTGCCCGTGGATGTATGGTTCTCCTGGTGATGGTACCGTTGAGACACCATAGGTAAATCACCTTTAAATAGTATAAAACAAACTCATTTCCCGCCGTCTGTATCTATGGACGCTTCAACTAAGCAAATAAAATCAAAGCAAATCGTTTAAACTAAGCAACGGATTTTAATGCGTGATTCAAGTGGAAAGTTTATAAGCAAGAAAAAAAGGGTAGGTAGGGGAAAGTAGACGCATGCGAACGAAGTCGCGAAGGGGTCCACTAGTAAACTATAAATTAACCCTTCACGTACGAGGTGGTGTATGAATGACAGCTACTGGTTGACTGGAAGATAAAGCCTTTATGGCTTTAAGTCCGCCAATTGTGTTATTGTGCAATTAACTTTTAAATAAATAAATAAATGACAGCCAGCCCAGTCGAGAAAAAAGGCAATTATTTGAAAACCATTATAGTGCGAGTGTATTTTCATTGTAGGTAGTTGAAATTATAAATTTGCTGCTCAAATGAATTATATAATGACATCAGTGGCTGAAAGATTTTCGCAAAGTGCGCTGGGAATAGCACAACCCACATTGAATTATTGTAGGTAGTTGAAATTATGAATTTCCCGCTCAAATCAATTATAAAATCATACCATGGCTTAAAGTAGTTCGCAAAGTGCGCTGGGAATAGCACAACCCACATTGTACGGCACGCGGTAAAAAGGTACGTGTAAATGTATGGCTCTCCATTGTTATTGAATTCATTTCCATTAATTTCCAGAGGAAGTCGCATAACCCCCGACCAAGTTATAGGCACTGAAATATTTACTGAACTACTCGAACGATTTTAATAAAACATTTTAAGAACTATCCCGATTGAATTAGCTTTGAAATAGAGAAAACTGCACTAAAATCTATCCATTCATTGGGAACTACGATGCCACAAACAGATATACAAAGCCACAGATACACACGTCAAACTTATAACGCCCCTCTTTTTTCGTCGGCGGTTAAAAGCAACTTAAGCGTCGCCTAAAGATTAGTGCAATCGGGTATTAGGTACCTAATAGTAAGTGAAGCTCATCTGAAACATTTTCAATCTATGATCTGTTTAAACTGACTTGTCTTATTTGGTGAACAAACAATGCCCAAAATCACGACTTGCCGTATTAATCACGCTACAAACATTGTGTATAGATGTCTTGAATTATGTAAGAAACACAATTTTTTACCTATTTAAGTAATTTTAAGGTTTTTATTTATATGTAGTTTTAGTATGTAATTATATATTGTATTATTGTAAATTGTAATTTAAGATGTACCTTATATTAACAAAATTCCTATTATCTTTAATTTCCAACCCTTTTTCGTTTTACCTTAAAATTATAGGAGAAACACATAGAATGTGAATTTCAACGAATACTGCTGCACATTATCCATTTTAATACATAATTTCCTTAACCAAATAAGACAAGTCAGTCTGGACAGATTATAATAAGTGTAAGCACAATAAATTGTTATTACCTACGTTTATTAAGTATACCTACCTAAACCTACTCATCATCACAGCCCATAACAGTCCACTGCAGGACTTAAGGCCTCTCCCACGAAAGGGAAGGTTTTGCCATAATCTCCTCGCTTGGCAGGCGGGTTGGAGATCGCAGTGTTGCAAATATAACCATGGAAAACGCTGCTGCCCATTTTCCAGACTACGGAGACTCTTAATCTTTTGCCTCGAAAACATTAGTCGCCTCGTACGACACCCATGAGCGTAAGGGGTTGGTGCTATTCTACTCTGCCGGACACCACACGGCCAAAACCTACTCACCCATATAAAAAGGTCGCATTGCATGACTGAAGTTAAGTAAGGTGTCAAGCGGTTAAAGTTAAATGTTTTTTAAGTGTTTGCAATAACACTGTACCTACCAGAAACAAAAGGCTGAAAATAAAAAGTTTTACAACCCTTGTGTTTTATTAATTGACGCGAAAGAATTATGAAGGGGAAGTAGAGTTGTACAATGTTCTGCGAGTAATTATAAAAAGCTGATGTGTGTAATTGGATAAACTAATTATATTTATGTAAATAAGAAATAACTAATAGTTTGAATAGTGCATTGTATGATAGAATTGCATCAGGGAATTGCCTGATAATTCCTACGAAATCGGTCGCAATATAATCAGTTTATATTAATTATAGTGGAATTTGTCTAAATAAGTGTTTAAATTCTATAAAAACTAAGAAATATATTATGATACAGATGCTGATCACCAAGTTAAATTTTGAATAAGTACCAGAAGGTTCCATTTGCGAAAAAAATTGAGTATGAATATAAAAAAACTTCACTTGATGTGAATTGCTATAGGCACTCCCAGACCAGAATAACCGCATATATTTAAAAATTCGAATGCACAATAACATCCAGCACCATATATCATTCCCAAATACGATTACCAACCATCAGACCACTGTGAAATGGAAAATCCTAACAAAACAATCCATTCAGGCGTCCAACCATCACTCAAACGTGTTTTCATTCCATTTTTCCTGACGGAACTGAACTCGTCTCACCGACTGCGGTCCAAAAAACTTAAAACAAAATCGAACTTTTCAGCGGCGTAAGTACAAGTCATGTGTACCGTTAAAAGTTATATCTATAAATAAGAAAATCGCACTCAATAATAGTCCTTAGATCAAAAGAGGTAGATTCCGAATTTCGCCAGCTTCTTCTTGAGGTATAAAACATTACCTTTCTTCCATTATTAATCACGTGTACCCCTTTAATGGTAAAGAGGATTATAATAAAGCTTACCCTGTAAGGTAGAGAGCCCCACGTCAGCCGGCCTCAATTATATGGTAACGTGGACGTAGGAGCAGTTATTAGTGAATAATTGAAGTCGTATCTGATTGGAGGATGTAAAAGGAAAACGGTTTGATTAATCAGTCGTATTTACAGTTAGGCAACTACTTGTTGCGAGTTGCAAGCTTGTTTTGGTTTTGTTGGGCTTTATTTAAACTGTTATTAAACGACGTTCTTTGAGTAAATATTTATCGAGTATATATGTATGTTCTTCTAAGAGATTTATAAGTAATATTTTCAGGCAGAATGTCAATCAATTTATTATTTGAATTACATTAGTAAAGTGTAGCGGGTTTGCAGTTATCGAATATAATGTCTGATTTAATCTGTATTTAATACGGTACATACAATAAATTGTAAGTAAGAAAAAGCTATTGCACACATAGATTTGACAATATACAAGAATCAGCATAACATACATGTGCTCAAAGGTGGCCTTATCGCTTTAAGCGATCTCTTCCAGACAACCTTTGAGAAGAGGCGATATTTCATGTGAGCTAGAGCATGTGCTCTTGTGCTTGTGCTCTTGTGTGTGTGCTAAATGTATAGGCAAATATTGTAGGTAGGTACTGTATTTATTTATTTATAGCACAGCTACTTGTTCAATTTTATTATCACTAGCACCCATATTCGGCTTTCATTTTCAATTACTGCGGACAGGATTCCGGAATTAATTCCCCATATCTTTTAAAGTTGGGATGATCTTTATTAATATTCATTTTCTATCCGGCCGCGCAGTTTCCGCTGCGGCTCCCCGCGATTGTGAGTTAATTGCATTTGCATTAATACTAACCTAACTATGTTGAGTGATACCAGGCCCATTATTGACGGATTTAGATGATTTGCGAATATTAATCGGTGCGTTGTTTGGATGTGATTTCGGGTAAATTGATTTTGTTTTGGTGTAGGGACGTCATTTTCGATTAGCTTTCCATTATCTTTTATGTAAGCAACATGTTCGATTAGACACAACTTTGTTCTTTGACAGCCCTTGATTTTTACGAGAGTTCTTAATTGTTTTTAGGACATAAATGTAAAAAAATATATCAGAAGATATCAAAAAAAAAAGTGAAAATGATTCAATTCAATTATAATTTCGGGCCCATTTAAATTTACGTTAAAACGGAATAAAAATACAGGACGCGATCTGATCAATCACGAATCATTCCGTTTATCAACAAATACAATCAAAACTCAATCACCGCTCGGCATAAAATTCTCAATCTTCGCATTATCATCATAAAATCCGTCGCCCATCCGACAACAACAAACCGAGCAAAAGTAAACAAACTCACCTGACTGGCTGCGGATTCGGCACCCGCTCCTTTTGCTCCTTTTTCCTCCTGCGGCACTCACTATCTCTCTTATCACTGTTTTCACGAATCGTATGGTAGCGAGGTTGGTAACTCTCGAGTTGCGAGTAGAGGCGCGCGCGTGGCGCCGGCGACGGGCCGCGCTGCGTCATGGGGACCCCGCGAGTTCGCTCGTCGGCAGTCGCCAACGCACTGCCGGGTAGTATGGCCCGGGGTACGCGCTCCGCCACCCCGGGCCGCCGCTTCTCCTCAGCGAAAGCCACTCGCGGCGGCCTAGGCTGCATTAGGCTAATCTTTTTCTTCTTCGCGGTGGCGGCCACGTAGAAGAACCCGTTGCGGTCCATTTTCGGCGCCGTCGCCTTCACCTGAAACGGAAGTGACGTTAATCCCTATCGGCTACTTAGTGCGGACGGGTTTGGTGTTTTGCGATTTGTTTTTTTTTTCGTAAAAGGTCCGTTAAAGATTCGTTAGGTTTTCAGTAGATTTTCTTCTTTCGCGCTGACTTTTAAAAGTGACAGGACCCACCTATCTCATAACATTTTAGTTCTCACAGTGACTGGCAATGCACCTTCTGCTGCTGGTTCTACATTTTTATCTAAAAGCAGAAATCAATAACAAATCCTCACAGTGACTGACAATTCTGCTGATGGTTCTGAATTTTTGAACCTCAATGCAGGCATCCCAATTAAAAAATCGGTTGCCTTGTGATTGAGTAACAAATATAGAGACCGATAACGTCATATTATATCATCGTCGTTATGTTTTCCATTTAATACTTAATCTAAATTATATAAATCATAGAACACAGTCATGAAGTGGTTATTAAAAATGGCATGTCCCAGTTACGTACAGTACACTACAATATAGTTTATTGGCAGAAATAAAGTCGAACAGAAAGTAGTGGATCCCAAAAAATGCCATCTGTCGGAAGCGCAAAGTGGCCGCCATGAATATAGTTGCTGTGAAAGCGTTGTAAAAAGCGAGTTACGCCTATTCCCTGTTATCGCTTTTAGAGTTTTTTTGTTAAATAAAACGAGTTTGCCTTTTACCAAAATATCGGCTACCTTGTATATCTGACGGCACCGTCAAAACAATGTCAGTTTATCGAGGGCCTTTCAAAATTGAATGCTCGGTTGGAAAATTCTCTCCTCGCTAGTGGGAGTTTCGCTTTGCATCGAATTTTTAGCGCTTTCCGCGTTCGATCGCATGACTGGAGCGATTGACGTTAAAGATAAAAGACCATTGTGTCGCACTTTTTTGTTTGTGTACCGTTTACGTAGAGCTTAAATGATTAAAGTTCATCCATACGTGGAACAATATGTTGTTCACGTAAGCGGATCCAAGGGGGTTAATGGGGGTCATGACCCCCTCCCCCCTTATTAAAAATAGTTCGTATATTTCCTACCCGATCAACGAAATACATAAAATCGTTTTAGACAGCCCACATGTAAAAAACTACGAGCTCGCTGCACTAGTTTTAATTACACTTTCATTACAGTTCTTAAATTACAATTCGGCATTGATTATTTGATATGATTCTCAAAATAAATCGAAACAAGATCGTTAGGTATCTAAACTATGGTTGAGAAAATGTGGTTACTGAGAACGGTGTGTATCTAAACACAACAAATTTCCGTCATGCAATTTTTTTAAAATATTTGATTCCGCTGCATACTTTTCTACTACTTTTTCAAAAGAGCCTCAAGAGTTCGTAAGACCCCTATAGACCGAAGTAGGAATGCGCTCTCGTGTTCACCGGATGTGAGAGTTGTAATTTTATTTGTGCAGTAGTTTGGCATTCCAAATTCCAATCATGCAATTTGGATAAAGGTTTATCGCGAATGAATCGCATTTTGAAAATGCTATATTTTTTTGTTTGTTTCACAATCAACTCTACAAATAGCGTGGACGCGACACAAACTGCTCCAACAACCGTTTCACTGGAATCCTCAGGAAGTTCCAACACCGGATCACACACCAATTAAACTATCACCCCGCTGACCCTGAACCGCACACGAGGGCCATAAACCGAACTAATAAAGTACCAAATAGGTACGACACCTGCATTCGCTTTGTTAGCGCTAAACACCGACTAGACGGCAATCTAAACCGTTGGGAAAAATACCCCCGGGCTTCAGAGGGTATCAAAGTCCAAGTCGAGTACACAGATGTCGTAGATAGACCCTTTGCCAGCATTGAGCGGCCAGTTAGCATTCAGAAAGACGCCGCGGGCGTGGGCGCGATAACATCGTCGCTGAGTCCCCAGTGACGGTTGGGACGTACGGACTTTTCGGCTGACGAACGGACTTGCCGTTAACCATTTTTTGGAGAGGCAAGTCATTTTCTTGAAATGTCATATTAGAGGAAGTCATATTCGAAGCTATTTTGAAGAACGTCATATTCTAGGCTTGTTATCTTAGTAGGTCTACCGTAGATGACTGGATGGTCTCGTAAATGACTCGATGGTGTCCTATCATAGATGACTTGGTGTATATAATAGACATAAGAAATTAATCGCGTGTGGTCGAAAATGACCTAATTCCATTTATGCTGATAGAGTTCTACAATATTGAGGTTACATTAATAATTTACGAGCTCGTTTGGCTCTTGAAGTGTTCCGTGAATAGGCATAATATGAAACAGTAATGATTAACTATTCTGTATTATTCAATATTTTTGTATTATAGTAACAATTATTTTTTAGCTTTACTAGGCTAAATTGAATAGACGGGATATTACGCTTTAGTTTTCCGTCTTTGTCTAATTGTAATTTTTTGTATATTTTTAAAGTTTTTCAAGAAGTACAAAAGAAACAGTCATCCTCCTGATTTTAGGGTTCTCATCCTGCCGTTCTGCATGTCACTGAATATTGCAATTCAAATGAGTTCCCTCATCTAAAGGTACGCAAATCTGGTGCGTTGATTCCTGTAGCACATGCAGGGAATCCTGGTCTGGCGGTGAATTATACCTACAGTAGGTGGATACCTAGGGATAGGAATCTACATTATTAATGATATTCTTGTCTAAGTTCATGATACGTATCACGGAGGTCAGATGGCAGTCTCTCCACTGTAATTGCCTGATCTGTCAAATCCTGGGCCATCGCGCCTCAGAGCACAATCGGGATATTGACTCCAAGAAGATTATTAATTGATGATTATGCAATGAGTCACACATTAAAATACATGAACTGATAAAATATCCGTAAGAGACGACTACTGGCCTTAAGTCTCCTTCACATCATTGGGGGATCATGCCAAAATCTTTGAAATTATTTTTTGGTTTAATATAATTTTGTGATTTAGCAATACTTATCTAAGAGTAGGTACTACAAAACTTTTAGATATCGGTAGCCGATTGAAACATCGTGACGGCATGCTATTAAGAATTTTATTTATTTATTTTATTTTTAGCCATTTCTGTCCCACTGCAGGGCAAAGGCCTCCCTTTCGATCTTCCACGACTCACGGTCGGAATTAAACTATTAAGAATAAAACATTATGAAATATTTTAGTAGTACTTATAGCGAAATCGCTACAATTGTCCATAACTTTTTCTTCCATTTAGTTTTTTATGGTTAGATTATTTTTCCACAGGATTTTCTACTCTAAGTTTAAAATTTGGCGTTGACGTTAAAAATTTAATTAAATGAAATTTTTGAAATTTTTGTTTGACCGTGTCATTGAATCTGTTTTATTAAGTATTAAAGGTATTTAAAATGTCCCCTGACTAAGTGTTGCTTCATTGAAAGGATTTTTCTTCTATAGATATTAGTGAGTGTTTAATGCTGTTTTATTGTACGTTCATTCCGCACCACAGAAGCGCTAATTCGTTCGTTAAATAAATAGTAAATACCTAACATAATAATAATTAGGTAACAGGCTCCCCAGGTGAAGACCTTATAAATATTTTACTATAATAAACAACACATTTAATACACAATGCGTAATTTTACTCATTCATTAAATTTTGGTTGCAACATGAGTATCTACTCGTAATAACTGCTCATTAACATTCATATACTTCTGGCTGGGAGGGATTGATCGATGTACAACACAAACGCAATTCTACCTATTCGCGATTCTACACAATATGGATTCCGCACAACTGACATTCAACACATTATTTATTCCACACAGTCTTCAATTATACACAAACGCGTTTCTTTCTGTTCGCGATTCTACACAATATTAATTCCACACAACTGCAGCCATTCAACAGATTCGCTATTCCACATATTCGTCAACGCTGGGAAACCGGGACTGGCTGACTTGGTCAACCTTTGGTCAACCTTTACTAGGTCCACTAAACTTATATAGGCCCTGGTCAAGATTTACGCTGAGGTTTTAATACAACCATTCTCAGGGTGCCCAGCGTTGACGAATGTGTGAATGGCAGTCCTGGGCCCTCAGCGTTGACCAGGTTAGTTGGATCAGAGTTATTATGAGACTTCTATGAGCAACGCGTTCTAATTTGGTCTGTTAGTGTAAATTAACAATACACTAATCATTAGTGGGCCACCTGCCCTTAAAAGCATGGATGGCCTAGTGGTTATAGTATCCGACTCGTAAGCGAAAGGGGCCGGGTTTGAATCCCACTGGTGCCATGTACCAATGACTCTTTCCTTAGTTATGTCCATTAGTTGAATACTAACCGATGCCCTTAGGGTGAGAGGTGACCGAATGTGTAGGTAACCATGATCCAATTTGTTCAGGTTCCTGTGGTAGCAGGTCAGATGGCAGTCGCTCCACTGTAATTACTTGATCTGCCAATCCTTGGTCATGGTCAATGCAGACCCCGGGCCCTCATGAGTATCAGCTGGAAGCTCTTGACTCTATTGACAGACGTGCTAAAAGACTGATTGGTGATGATTCGCTTGTCGAGTCTTGCCTTCTGGGTCTGGGACACCGTCGTAGAGTAGCCGGCTTGTCGGTCTTTTATCGAATTCACTTCGATGAGTGCTCCCAGGAGCTCCACAACCTTGTTCCATCGTGCCATTTTTATCATCGAATAACGAGGGGTATAAAAGATCGTCATCCATTTATGGTAGATGTCCATACGTACGTATGTCCCACCTTCTCGTACTAAGCGTTTTGCATCCACTTTTCTTATGCACACGGCTAAGGACTGGCACCCTCTACCTGAGTCATTGTTCCCCGATAAGTATAACCTTGGGGTCTTCAAATCAAGAGTGAATACTAATCTTCTAGGCACGCATGCTACATTATCGACCTCATCGTCGCTTTCCATCAGGTGAGTTGAAGTCAAATGTAAGCCTACTATTGATAAAAAAAAAATTATCGACAGGACACCCGGCACATTAACGCCAATATGATGAGATGATTTAAAATATGTAACGGATATGTAGAATAGCGAATCTGTTGAATGGCAGCAGTTGTGTGGAATTAATATTGTGTAGAATCGCGAACAGGAAGAAACGCGTTTGTGTATAATTGAAGACTGTGTGGAATAAATAATGTGTTGAATGTCAGTTGTGCGGAATCCATATTGTGTAGAATCGCGAATAGGTAGAATTGCGTTTGTGTTGTACATCGATCAATCCGCTGGGAGGAGCAGTATTGATTTTAAATTACATTGCTGTGCATTATTGTTACACAATTACCTACATTTAATAGAGTCTCGTATTTTTAAGCAGATATTACGTAGAGAACATTTCTAACATTTGATAGTTTTTCGCCTACCGTTGTAGGACTACCTAACTATACCATAATATCTGACGACCTGAGTGGTTCAGTGGTCAACATATGTGTGGCCGGTATGCCACGCAAGAGGTCCCGGGTTCGATTCCCGGCCGGGCAGCAATTGAAATGAGGAATTTTAATTTCTGTTACGTGTCTGGGTGTTCTATGTATAATATGTATGTATTTAATAGTAGTTTATGCAACTGTCATATATAAGGGGGTATTAAAACATGAGTGTCTGTTTATTTTAAGCAAATAAATAGATAAATGTGAATATAGTTAAGTGTATTTCCCGCCGCTTAATATTTAATGCAAGTAAATATAAATGCGTAATTATTTTCCCGCTAAAGCGGGAAAATAATTACACAGAATATAAACAGGAAAATTTAAATTTTGAATTTGAATTTGTTAAAGACATCTAAGTATTCAGCCTACATTACGCCGTGTCCCGGCGCTCGACAAAAAATAAAAAAATAAAAGTGTTGCATAATGATTAAAAAGTTATTTTACGATACAGCTGTAATGAAAATGGTATGGGAAATGCTGTATCGAAAAGTAATTTTTTAAAATTTTATAGTCTGGCGTGAAAAAAGTGTACCCTTAAACGACTGTTTTCGAATATGTAATTGGAACAATATGCTATGAGTGTAGATAAAAGTAGTTTATCAGTTATCTAGTACCCATAACACAAGCTTTGCTTACTTTGGGGCTAGATGGCGCTGTGTGAATTTGTCCACGATTATTTAATATTATATTAACAGCTTTATCCTCTTCATCCTTACATAGTAGGTATTAAATAAAGTCGCTTTCAGCGTCTGTTTGTCTGTAAAACCTCAACTACGCATCGGGTTTAAAATGCGGTTTTCACAATCAGTAAGAGTATTTCTCCCGCAAGGTTTTTATATAAAAACCATGCATATTAGATATGGTAAATAAATTCTCAAATGAAAAATACTTTTTATAACAAGCTTTTATCGCACGGTATAGTACCTACTCATCAAGACCATTCCAAAGAGCCCAAACACGATGAGGTTATCTTATTGCGTTCATTAGTTCCTATGACCACCTTCCGACTCCATCATCATACCAGCTCCATGGTACCGTATTAAGGCACTGTCAGCAAAGTTACATAGGTATACCAAATGTCAGCTCAATCGGATACCAACAAAATTGTCGATAAATGGTTTGGAAATTTTGACGGGAAACTTACATAGGTAGAGCTCGTCTAGTCTAAGATGACGCGCCCCACTACTTAGTTAGTTGATTTCTATATGTGAGTGCAAATATTGATAACGACACTTCATCTGTGTGGGAGCCAATGAACGGCGCGTGCTCCGACGTTTGAATCTTACCGGCAACTGAATGACCAATTACAACGGCATTTGTATATGTATTGCGTCCATATTTTAAACTTGCTTGCGGTCTGTACCATTCTACTGCAAACAGATTCCGCTTACATTGGCAAACATTTCTAAGTCCCAATCTCGACAAGTGGACAGCCAGATTGTAAGATTTTAAATATGAATATTCCCTACCCGTATTTTTGTTCAATATTTACTGTACGAAGCAGAGGCATGATTAGTTGAGGAACTATTTATTTATTTACTTATTCATTTATATCAGGCAACATTTATAAAAACACATACAAATTATTATAGATTATAAACTAATACATAAAATAAAATTTAAAATTTAATATCTACACTTCTCTATGGTAGTGGTAATCTGTGGTATATATACTATGGTAGCGAACGTCACATTAGAAACTTCTCTAGTTGAACCTAAGTATCTATTTTAGTGGTATGTAGTGTTTTTTACGACTGAGTACATGCTGTTTCTTTTATTGAAACTCGTGCGGACCCGCATTCAGAGTGCGCTGCTCCTCAACTGCTTTCGGTACTGTAGCCTTTAATTAGGTAACTAATTAAACGTAGGCCTTTCGTGTGTCTTTGTTTTGCATGATCTCTATTTGTGGTACCAAAATCAGTTAGGTTCCTGTTTTGATTTCCGATGCAAAGTTTTTTCTTTATTTAAGTGTGCATGATATGAATATGGTTCGAATTTGTCTGGAGTTCTGTCAGGCCTAGAAGGAGGATCGTCCAAATTTTTTTTTATTCTGGCAGTGACAAATGAGCAGACTTTATGAGGTATTTGAATTACCTTACCTTCTTATTATTCATCATCACAGCCCGTAACAGTTCACTGCAGGACTTAGGGCCTCTCCCACGAAAGGGGAGGTTATTGCCATAATCTTCACGTTTGGCAGGCGGGTTGGAGATCGCAGTGTTTAAATATAACAATGGAAAATGCTGCTGCCCATTTTCCAGACTACGGAGACTCTTGATCTTTTGCCTCGAAAACATTAGTCGCCTTGTACGACACCCATGAGTGTAAGGGGTTGGTGCTATTCTACTCTGCCGGACACCACACGGCCTTCTTATTATTACTTGTTGAAAACTTGTAAAAAAAACAGCTTTTCGTACACACTGACGGTCGTATCCCGCAGGGGAAGGCAGATACTATCGAGTACCGCAAGCCTAACACACCTTCTGACACATCTTGAAACACCTCTTGTCCTCCCACATTCAGACTCAGATTTTGGTATTGAAACACCAAGTTCTGAAGAGAAACAGCGCCGTCTCGAATCAAAGACACCTGCATCACAATCACGAGCGATCTGAGCCGTCTTTGTTGAGACAAAGACTGTTTGTTCTCTCGTGCTCCAGCTACTCGCAAATATTGACTCACGGAACCCCCCAGTGAGGAGAAAACTGCGCCTGTGATGTTCAGGGACCTAATATTATAATCTTGGAATTGTTTGCTAACAAATGCGGTTTAGTTTTGTTAGTCATGGAGAGATTATCAGATTCTATGGTGTACTGTTTTCGGATCGTAAATGATGTTCTTGATTTTTGGTTTATACTATTTCTTTGTGTTTTAATTATTATAATAGATCATAGAGTACACAGTATGGTGGCCTGAAACAGTAGTGATCAGACCGGTAGGCGCTATCCTAATTGGCAACGGCCGTACGACCGTGGGCCTGCGACGGGCGGTTTTGAGGTCTCCTATTGGTCGGTGACGTCCGTCGTACGACCATGGTCGCACAACTGCTGCCAATTACGATATTGTGTATCTAGGAGACTCTAGGTCAGATAGGAAGTACTGCAGCTCACACCGGTAAGGCATCCATACTGACCGTGCGGTACGTCTTACCAGTATGTCCTATTTAGCATTGGAATGTTAATCCCTAGCTTTTTAAGAATTGATCTAAACTAACTACTTTATTATTTACAATTTTTGCAAGATTCCAACTATAGATATATGAAACATGCAATTTATTAATTTCACACCTCCAAAATAGTATTCCTAGAACCCTCAAACAAAGCAAACAATTTTATTGTTCACGTAACAATCGCGCTCCACCGCGAATTCAGCACGACAACTTCATATTAACAAGTTACATGTACCCAATTAATTATACACAAGCGAATGCACTTTTCCCACAAGCCGTGTATGTTAATGCAATTCTCGCGTGATTCCTTCCCCTTGTCTCCAAAGGAGGGGAGGAAGGGCGTCTTAACTTAACATTGCATCGAACAAGAATCGAAGATCATTCGTACCATACTTACGGAGAAATAAATACTAAGAGAGTGAAATGAAACTAATAGTAGGTACCTATTTCTTTTTAATGTTCTGGAAGATAATGTGACTAGTATAGAAGGATGTTTAGTTGATTTGGTCATGTAAAGAGGATGATTGATAGGAGATTAACACAAGAGACTGAGACGTAAGTATTACGATACAAAATAATAATTTTATTAAGAAAGGTCAGGTCAAGAGCACCCCATACCGACGACCATGCATGAAAAGGTTAATGAATATGGAAGTATCATGAGATATTGTTAGTACCCGTAGAAAGTGCAACTATGTGCAGGAATAAAATGATAAGGTATCTATGTATTTTTGTTTAACATTCTGTTCTGACAGAAGTTGTTTTATCAATATATTGTGGATGAAACTATAATAATAAGAATATAAGTGTCAGCATAAGTCTAGTAAGTAAAAATAATATAAACTCGTCCTGCAACGCGCTAGCGGCCATCCTGGTGTTATGAGTGTAAATTATCAATTTTAAGTACTCAGCAGCCAAGCGTGCTGAAAGTCTGGAAAACTTTTTTACATTAATGTTTTATCATAAATACTTACCTATACCTACTATTTCCTTAATCACATAACCGTATAAGTACTGAAAGTACATACTGAAAATTACACAGAATATTTTTACATTTTAATTGTTACGAAAGTTCCTCAAACCTCTGGGCTTTGTACAGATAATAAAATAGCCCTTGTTCCTCTATGTTGCATTCTTCCACAGTTAGGTACGCTTTGATGTAATATTAAAAAACTTATTGTTTCTTGAATATTGTATTTTATTTTTAAAGTATGCTGAAAACTTTTACGTTTGTTTTTCCAACAGCGTCAGGGAAAAGTATGGTAGCTTACAATGGTGGCAAACCATTATATCTACAGCTATTACTATAGGGAGATACCACTATTTTAGTACCTATCTATAGATTTCGATCCAATTAGTATTGAAGCCACCATTATAACAGCATGGATTTATGAGATGTTTCAATATGTGATTAAATTAATAATCAATTAAGCAATTTCATATATTTAGACATATTAACTGCTGCTTGGGAATGTAATCTGCAAAAGGTAAGTTCTAGGAGTATGTATTATGATATTTTTAACAGTACCTAATGTAGGTACCTATTACGATTTTTTTGTTTAATGATAGGTACTTAGGTAGGTACTTATTAAGTAGGTAGTGCAATTATTTTCGATAACTATACTATAATTTCAAGGTTGATGAAGATGATGAATTTTCAATTGGAAGTCTTCTACTATTGGAAGGATTATTTTATTCTTTGAAATTACAATGAATAAAAATTACTTGATATAAATGACACTGTTAAAAATCCAATTTCTCCTTAAGTAAAGATTATAGAGGCATGTTATAACAACATACGTCCACTATGATGTTGGTAGCACAGATGCAATGCCATGCAATACAGACACACCGCGACCAACACGGAATGTACCCAAAAACACTAGGCTAGATTCAAAATGGCTTGCTTAATGCAAAGCCGAGGGTGCGTCGCCGAAATTGATCGATTGGTACAGTACATCGGCGGATTTCAAATTTTCACCATCCGTGTCGTTTGACTAATGTTGTTTACTGATTTCATGTGAAATGCAGGCTTACATTTCAATGAGTGAGTGGAGTTGCCGGGACTCGGAGGAGCGTCGGTGGCCGAGAGGTTAGGGTATCCGACTCACAAGTTAGAGGTACCGGGTTCTAATACTGTTGCTAACAATTATCTGATTTTAGTGATTGAAATGGTTACTTTTGCGATGTAATAGTTTCAGTTTATTGCAATGGAACTTTGTTAGCTACTGAACCCATGAAATCGATGATACTTAATCGTAAAACTAATCATTTCAACCATTGAAATCAGAGAATTGTTAGTAACAGAGTCACGTAATTAGCCTACAGAATTTAATTCGCAATCGACCAGTATATAAAAGGGTAACGATATAATGGAATATCAACAATAACTTTCACTGACTCGTCATAATAATATTTTTAGTACTTAGTAGAGGGTGATGAGGGCCTTTCGACGCATTGTACCAGAAACTATATAACCATATATAGGTAACTACCATAGGTAACATAACCATAGGTTACCATAGGTAACATGTTTGTAAGACATTTTTTTTACAATCAATAAATTTCAATCCCAGTATTGTCTTCTGCGGATCAGAAATAAGTAACTGGTCATTTACGATTTGCGTTGTAATGGCGCAAAATCAGCTATGGCAGGTATCAGTGTAGGTAGGTACTACACTGAAAATGTTGTAGTTTTGCACTACTAAGCGTTAAATGTAGCGCGCAGAACTTAGATAATGAATTAAGTGACGCAGTACTACGGTGGTTTACGTCTTAAGTGCTTCTGAATTGTGTGTAAGTGCTGATATAGTGTGAATACGTAAGCTAACGTAAGTTAAATTTGAATGTGTAGGTAGGCATCATTTATTAGTGCACGTCAGTTGATAATGTGAAACTTAAAGTTGTTTCCGAACAGGCAACCGAAAATAGTTACTGCGTAGCTATTGGCAACCTCAGTAGACAACTAAATTTGACATACAATAATCTTACACTACTCTAATTTGGTAAAGGCTATAGCCAGTGGCCAAAGTAGATGATGTAGTGTAGAATTATCGAATGCCAAATTCAGTTGCCAACTGCCGTCTAACTATTTGACCATAACTGTAGTGCCACGTATACTAGAGTTATGGTCAAATAGTTAGACGTTTTAAATACTTTGGTAATATCAGATTATTAAACAGAAATGAGCGTCAACGAGACACGAGACACATATGACGTGCGCTACGAACCCGATTGCTTGTGATGCCAGTTAACTTCAATCTTCAGATTATAAACCCGCTACAGACAAAGACTCAGGTCACATAGCAGTGTGACTTATCGCATGTTCCAGTAGGTATTTATTTATTTATTTATTTATTTAATACTTTATGCACAAAATAGTACAAAGGTGGACTTAAAGCTTTGTAGCTTTATCTACCAGTCTACCCCGAAAACTGGTAATAAAAATTGCAGGCGGTGCATAAAAATATACAACAACATAACGTATCTTCTTCTTTTCATATAGGTGACACGTTTGGAACCAAAGAAAACTACAACAGCAATTAGGTATGTGTATTTTCTGTAACATGATCTACATAATGTTTTAAACTATCACGGTTATTATCACACATTTTAAAGATATGTTCCAGGTTTTCTACTGTTGCAATTGCGTCGAAATACTGGGCAACTCATAAACAAACCTTTAAAACAAGATCTACGTCGTGCCAGTCTGTTGAGCATTGAGATTATGACATAACTCCAACCGTAGAGAAGCTTTATCTAACAATCAGTTGATAAAATACCTATTTTTTATTTCTGTACGTACTCGACGATAATAAAAATCCACAACAAAGCCCGTTACAGTCTCTAAAAATGACTAACAATACCTTAAAATCGGAAGAGCGCGATGTCGTAATCCCAATAATGCATTTCGAGGAGCATTCCAAGGGCGCCCCCTGCACTGTTGACGGCAAACATAAAGGAAGTAGGTATTAATCTTCTGTCGACAGCGCTGAATTGAAACGCCCCCTGTAGGCCGCAGATTGCATTCACTGATTCGTACACCGCAGTCTTGTTTCTCACCGACAACGAGTGAGAAAAGCGAACTTTTATATCGATAGTCATTCGCATTGGGTAGGTGTGCGTGCTAACTTTTCTTTTGGCAAGGGCTTCGTCAGTCTTGCACCCTATTGTAAGATCTCAGGTGTCTAGCAGTAGGAACAACGAGAGGAATACACTTTTGGATAGATTGTACAAGCTAACACAAAAATGTTATAAAATAAAATTAAAATAATACCTACTTAAAATATGAATATGGTTATCTAACCTAAAATTGGCACCTATTCATATCTATGAATAGCTGCCAATCGGCTGCTGAGACTGTTCAACCAGTCTCAGGGGAAGATCCCCAGCGGGGGACCTCGGTACAACGGTATTAGGAGGCAAAACTAATGACTGCGAGCTCGTTGCGGTATCCAACGGGCCCTAAAAAACTACTAAACCAAAGACGTTCAGTTAATGGAAATTCGTATATTGACCTGTCTTTGTTTTTCTCGCGTAAATATGTTTGTATCACGCTCGCACAGAGAGTCGCGTCCTTGAATCGCGCTCTCGTGATGCAAACATATTTAAGCGAGAGCAAAGAAGACAGGTAGTTACAGGACAATGTACGAATTACCACGTACCGGAAGACGCAGCGTGGGTAAGCCACAAGGTGGACTGACGACATGGTAAAGATCGCAGGATGCAAAAGGCACAGGACCAGAATTTGTGGAAATCTCTAGGGGAGGACTATGCAAAGTAGTGGGTGTCTTTCGGCTGATATGATGACGATGAATCTCCATCTACTGGACAGCTTTTGACAAAATACGATGTCTATTATTTTGAAAAAATTGAATTTCATTTTACAAGTTGCTAACCAAAATCATAAAGTAAGTAAGTACTTATAAAAATATTAAACGCCCCTTCCAAAAATATTAAGGAGTGACCCTCTTCTAAGCCTCCACATTGCACTTTTTTTAAGTGATTCCTTTTATTACCCGGCACGGACATCAACCGCCGAATATGAAAAATCCATATCTAGTGAAAAGTGCAGTTTTATGACCGCAGTTTATGGTGTAATGAAAGAAAGATGATTAAATAAATGGTAGTGTCGGTTCGTCGACATAGAATATACTTTAACATATACAGATACGCTATTTTAAGTAACAAATAATTAAAGCATTTTAATTTCTGTTACGGGTCTCGGTATTTTAATATGTATAATAAGTATATGTTTAAAAATTATAAATACTTTATCAGTTTTCTGGAACCCATAACACAGCTTTGCTTACTTTGGGGCTAGATGGCGCTGTGTGAATTGTCCATAGATTTTTTAAATGGTTGTATTAAATCACGATACCTAACTAGTCTTACACAATGTTAGAGACCTATCTAGTCAGTAAAGTATTGCTAATTGTATTTTTGTACGTAACTTCTATAGCTTCTAGCTATAAGCACGATGTTAGAAAAATGAAGCCCTAGGAAAACTTGTTTGCAATTAGTTCGATTCTATTAAGTCCGTTTCTAGTTACTAACAGTTGTAACATAATTTGTGGTTATTTGAAGTCTAGACTTAATATGATTACTATTAACTTCTAAGTTTCGTGTTATTCCTATGATTAGGTAATGCCTACTGTTCAGTTTTTACTTCATTTAGGTACCAATTACCTTTATTTGTTCAGACCGATGCAAGTAGTGTGCTAAAGTGGTCTTTGCCTTTTTAGGAAAAAGTCATGATGTCGTTGTATGTGGGTGTGCATGTTATTTATTTATTCAAGTAACTATAGAATCATTGTGTTAGTATTGCTTAGCCTAGAATACAATTCAATATTGACAATACTAGATGTTAGCACAATGTTATTATTATTTCCTTGAGAATATTTAAGTACTTATGGTACATCAATACTAGAACCGTCACGCGAATTTTATTTCATTAATTTTTCAGTAAATCTATCAGATACGATACAAAAGCAAACGTTGTAACAGCTTTACATTGAGTGTCGTTTGTTGTTTTTCAAAGTTAGTCGCTACCATGAAATAACTACTCTGAATGAAATAAAAACTCAAATCGTCGGCCCCGGTAACCCAGTTCAAAGGCGTGTCATATCTGCGCACCTTTGTCTGGTCTATGACTGGCTGAACGCGGTCGGGCGCTATTTTACTGCTGCGGGACAGGAGCCGTGTGGCAGAGCCTTTCACAATCTACACTATCTCTAGCCTAGTTTTATGCCCCTATTGTCACAGCGTTTTGATATTATTTCGCTCTTTACAGCGCTTTTACAGCCGTTTTACAGCTTTGATTGCAATTTATCGGAGCACTGCTTTTATGTTGAAAAGTTCGTGGTTTTAACTACAGTGATGGCTATTAGGATGCTTTCGTGACGATCTGAGTGGTTCAGTTGGTTAGCCGGCCGCCACGCAGGGGTCCCGAGTTCGATTCCAGAGCAGAAATTGAAATGATGAATTTGAATTTCTGTTACGAGTCTAGTCAATAGTCAAATAATTTATTCAGTTTAGGCTATACATAGCACTTATGAATGTCAAACAAAGAAAATAAAATGTACATTACAATAATGGTAAAACTTATTTTGGGTACCTATAGTACGTATAATAAGTATATACTAAAAAAAAAAAAAGTAATTTATCAGTTACCCATAACACTAGCTTTGCTTACTTTGGGGCTAGATGGCGCTGAGTGAATTTGTTTAAGAACATTTATTTATTTCGTTCCTATAAAGGAACACCTAATCCACAATGAATATTTCAGAGAATGGGTGGGGGAGGATCTATTTCTATAATGAAGCTATCTATCACCCATCGGATCGGACATTATCCGCTGTGTTCACATCTCCAGATTTATGACAATGCACAAAGAGTGCAGCGTCACTGTTTAGGGTTACTGTCTTGTTTGTCTCTTTCCCTCCTAGTTGGTACGAGAGGGAAGGAAGGAAGCGATATAAGTTTTCAATAGCTGCTTCCGTGCTTGGATCAGCATGTGGTGGTGAAATAAGATTTTTGTTTTCCACGTTGATTCACGGAAGAAAAACTCTTAAAGAAAAATAAAAGTAGGGACCTATAATTTATGTGGATGAACTTTGCGATTTTGTTCTATATTCTAAGAAAGAAAAGATAATTAGGAATAGATTCTAGTTCTGATTTTTAGGGTGTCTTATTTACCCGAAGAGTAAAAAATAGGCCAAGTGCGTATCGGACTTTGAACATTTACGGCGGCTTGCACCAAATTCTTAAATGCATTTAAGCTGATATTTAAACAAAATCTTTAAACTAAAAAACTTTAAACGTCATTCTTTAACGTGTTTAAGAATTTGGTGCAAGTCAGGCTTTGTGTTTCGTCCAAAATGGTTGATACGCGTTTGAACGCAAAATTAAGTTGGTTTCTAATAGAAAAATGCAGGAAAAGAAAAATTGAGATTTAGCTGTATATTATATTTGTTAGTAAAATATACGTAATAATAAACATTGTCCCCAGTTTTGAAGTTCATAGGTCAATACGAAGGAAAAAATTTCATCGCAACTAAATTTTAGAAATAAAATTAACATTTGCAGCTCTCGCGTCTTTGTTTTCTAATATGTACAGTCGTAATCTACGTAACAAGATCTGAACAGTATTTTTTCCCATACTTCCTCTATAAATTATTTTATTTGAAGGTGACATTAATATGAACTAATCTGGTACTGGGTCATTGTTATTTTAGGAGCGTCAGTGGGCGAGTGGTTAAGGTATCCGACTCGTAAGCGAGAGGTACCGGGTTCGAATCCCACTACGGCCATGTACCAATGACTGTTTTCTGATTTGTGTACATTGGTTGAACACTAACCGGTGAGAGCACCGTAAGAGTACGGTGAGGGAAAATATCGTGATGAGACGTGCACATTTAGGTAATTGAATGTGTAGCAGGGTCATGGTACTCAGATGGTAGTAGCTCCACTATAATTTCCTGATCTGCCAAATCCTGGATCGTGGTCAAGGCGGACCACGGGCCCTCGTTCGCAACAGCACAACCGGGACATTAACGCCGAGATGATCATAACTATTTATTAATCTGGCACTGGATAAATCTTGGCACCTACAAGAAAGTGTAAATACCTCAGCGATGGAAACTGGTAGAAACTAGTTTATGAACGAAAAAGAAAAAACCGTTTCCTCGACATCGTATCTGTGTTCCAGTCTTATCGTATTATGTTTTAAATCCGGATTAAGTCGACCACTTCTCAGACTGTGAAAGCTGCAGTTTTTAAATTCTCGGTGCAAGAACCGCTCACGGAGACACTTCAAGTGCTTTCTTGACCGCAAATATTATTATATTATGGTAAAATGATATGGCGACATTCATGCGGTTTGTTGTTGTTTCTTTTTCTACTTATTGGTGGCCAGGCGTTTAACCGACGTCGTCTTATGACATCTAGTAATAAGTGATCTATTTGTATTCGTAACTAGAGTTTTTTCGCAGCTTCATCCGCGTACTTTGTTATGTAGTCCAAAGCCTAATAATAAGCCTATAAAAGCCCGCTAATTTACTTCATCCGATTGAATTGTATTTAGATCGCAATAGCACAATAGAAACTGCAGTTTTAATTGTTTTTATTTTTATTTGATTTTATTTGGAAGACCAACTGCTATCCAACAACATAATAATAACAATCTTACGAAACAGAAAGCCAATTACAGGTCTCCGCTGATAGACTTTGGAATACAAATGGGAAAATCTGTTGTAATTGTAGCACAATACCAAACTGAGCCGCGATTGCGGCCTTGAGGCCCTAAAGTATTGAACGAGGCATGAACCATCTAGCAATGCGTATAGTTAACAAGGTGTTATTTTATCGAACTGTGTAGATTAAAACAACAGATACCTAGATAAAACCTAATAATGTTTCTGTTCGCTTTATTGTAATTTATTTTATTTGTGTGCTGGAACGAATTTACTTCACGCACTTTTCTGTAGATATACCTAATAGTGATGATATAATCTACATCACAGCCCATTTTAGTCGCCTTGTACGACACCCATAAGTGTAAGGGGTTGGTGCTATTCTACTCTACCGGACACCACACGACTAGACGATATAATATATGTACAGAAATATACCATACCTCTTTCTGTAGATAGATGGTATTCATATCCATATACTAACCTATACCTATATCGCCGACTAATTCCGTGGTCGTCAATCAATTAGGGAGTATACTTTTTGCTTCGACCCCATACGAGTAGTTATGCCCATAGATCAAGATCTATCTACGCAACAGTAGAACGGATACCTAGTAATTTATTTCGATTTATTAATTCACAAGTATCTGCATATTATTTTGTGCTGTTGCCAACAAATTAACAGGCTGCTCATGCAATTACGTCCTTTGATTGAAATTTCAATTGATATTTCAACTTTGTAATTATAATAATATGTATGTATTTACACCGTATGTCGTGCTTGATTAAATTGAATTAATCCTACTAATTTTTTTTCATGATTTTGATGAAATTTGGCAACAATGTAGCTTAAGACCCCGAAATCTCTCTATCTCTTATCCCGAAATTCAATGTAGTTTCCTAGGGAATGGGTCGAGAACGTTATGACCGAATAATACTCGGACGAAATCTAGGTAAAATAGGTAAGGTAGTGAAATATAGGTAAAAGTCAAACCACATATTTTTTTACGTCTCTGTTTTTTAACATACTTCAAATTATAAAAAATGTCTTCGACAAAGCTATTGCCTCAAGAAGTCTTTAAATTGTATGTCTATTAATTGGTATAAAACTTTCCGGTTAAACTCAAACTTCACCACTTCTATCTACCTTGTGGCCTATCTATAATCCGACAACGAATTACCTACTCTATGCCATCAGAAGTTCCCGGCAAACTCAGCCTTAGTTCCCTTCATATTTGCTCCCCGTAATTTCTTTAGCCGTAAGAAAAATATTGATGTGCAACTCTACTGAGGGGTCGTCTAAGATTTCCCCGATATCCATTATGAGGCGAGTTAGCGGCTTTTGGCGTCTGATGTTCCATTAAGAGTGGGAGATGTGGTAGATGTTGAAGAATGAGGTGAGGTACTAAGATTATCTGTCTTATAGAGGTACCAAAAGGTACCAACTAGTCATTATGAGTCATATAGTAGGGATACGAAGGGTGCGGAATAGAAAGAAATATGCATCGATGCGCTACAATGAGGAGTTTTCCAGTAGGTATTGATAGTTGGTTTCGAAAAGCATCAATAGATGGCGCTCCTACAATTTTGGTAATCTTTTTTTAATCTATATGATGGTGGCAGTGATTTCATGCAGCCAACTAATACTGAACTTCAAAATAAAATGTTTATTATTATAAAGATAACTGTCAAAGGTTGAACAAAATGTAAAAAGAAATACTTATAGAAGTTGGCACTATGTTCCATTATTATTACAACCTCTAAAATGGTTGAAAACTATTAACAAATACAATATTATCCAATACAACGTACCCAGTGTTTATATCCTGCTTGCTAAAAACCTATTTAAAGAGATTATCAATTACCAAAATTGTCGGGGCGCCATCTAGTGAGTGGTTAGGAATGCTTCAGATACCTATTGGAAAACTGCTCATTGTAATGACGCTACATTTGATTTTTTTTTATGCGGCTGACAAGGCAAGCGGGCCATCTGTTGTAAAGTGCATAGGTACATTCTCACAAAGATATTGATCATATAATATAAAAAAGGCACGCACTTAATTATTGTTCGACTTGTTCACTTCTTTTAATCCATTTGCGACGTATTCATTAAAATAAAATACATCCTCTAAAGCCTAAACTTTTCATTCAGAGCCATTACAAAATGATATGGGCACCAACGCAATTTCCATACAAATTTAATTTATTCTGGCACTCATTTAACTACTAAAGAAAACTTTATTATTTAATTTAAAACTATGTTATTTTTATACGTACAAGAAATCAAGATCGGATATACAGAACCCAGACCTTTTTGCCACCATTTAACACAATTATTGTAAAAATACTTATTGAAAATAAATATATCTATCTATCTAAGATAACTCTTTCTGGATGGTAAGGTATCGTCAGCGTAAGTACGAAAGACTTACTATATGAAGGACTAATAAAAATACGATTCAAAATTCGAGTTGGCTCGATAATCAACCGCGGTTATGATTCGGTCTTTCTTCTCCATAAACAAATCTACCCGTATTCAGCCCCGATGCCCCACAAAGCGCACCCTAGTTTATTCTTCATCTAAATATTTAATCTGCGACAGTGTTTAATTAATCAGAGTTTGTCTTGTTGATTGCTCTCGCCCAATTTTAACTCACAACATGTGCCCCAGACGTTGATTTGTTAGTAGACAGATTAGCAAGGGCCTTTTAAGAAATACTCCGTTGACAGACCTTGGGAGTTTGAAGGGTTCGCGAGGAACTCGACTTGATGGAGGGTTCTTGCAACAGACATGAAATTGTGTGTCTGTAGCTTAGTTTTCAGCCTGCACAGCGATGTTATTAAATTTTCTGCTGTCAACTAAATCATATTGGTTACCATTTTCGAACTTTGCTTCCTTGTTTCGTCACTAACATTAGGTTTTCACTCCCTTACCTATGAAATCGCTGTTCTTGGCTCAACGTTGTCTAATTTCCAGAAATTATATACTTTTATAGTATTTTTAATAGGTACCTACTAGGTGCAGCATCAAACGGGGGTTAGTGCGGGTGTGCGGGGCATCCCCCGCTCCGCGCATACCTACCTCATACCGCGATTACCACTTCGACTTGTCGTCAATAGCACGTAATTCCGTTTTTTATGGTGACAATAAAAGGACATCATATTTTTTGTTCTATTTATCGAAATTTAATAGATAAGGATATAATTAAGTATAAAATTGACTACAGAGATAGTTGGCGGCCAATATGACATTGAACTTGGAATACTTAAATACCAAAAAATAACAGCAGACGTTTCGCACGCAACGCGTATAACTAACTACCACGCCTTAGATCATTCACTTCCCAGAAACGAGGGTCGACCGAAGGGTGACTGGAGGAACGTTAACTCGATAAGTCTCCCCTCGGTCGGGAGATTTATTAATCAATCTCCTAAACGCGTTTTAACTGGGCAAATTGAAAAATTATGTGTCGACGTCCCACCGTTGGTACCCCTGTTTTAGCGTGATGGCTTAGTTTGATAAGTTAGAAGTTTTTTATAGACTTATATTGATCGATCAATAAAAATATTATGTTGAAATAATGTCCCTGTTGTGCTCTCGCACGCGAAGGCCCGGAGTCCGCCTTGACCATGATCCAGGATTTGGTAGACTAGGTAATTACAGTTGAGCATCTGCCGTGTGACCTCCGTGACTCTGTTAATAATGTCCCTATTGTGAACTTGCGCGCTAGGGCCCTGAGTCCGCCTCGACTATGATCCAGGATTTGGCAAATCAGGTAATTACAGTGGAGCGTCGGACCTGCGTGACCCTGTTATCAGGGGAATCAGACCAGATTGGATCATGGTTACACATTCAGTCGCCTGAAGCCCTCAACGTAGCGTTTTCCCACACCGTAATAGCATCGGTTAGTAATCAACTATAATGTTCACAGATTTTTATTGCGACATCCTTGTCTAGTGGGAAATCTGTTTTTGTAAATGCCTCTATGTTTAGGTTCGTCTGTTTATCCGCATCTTCTTCATTCTTCGACCTATTCTCAATTTATTTTTAACTCTCAGTCGAATTTCACCAAGTGAAAAGTTGGTCTATCTGTGCCGTTAAATGATCACGACATTAATTTGTTAATGTTATCCAAGAGCCGCTGTTACCGCTAGACACAGTTCTACAGTAGTATTAGCTGGTTACAAAGAGTCTAGAGTGTTAGCAATTGTAGTATCAAATGAGGGTAGACCCCTTGAATTGATACTCGACGTACATTTATCATAGAACCGATAACCGTTTATAGATAAACATCAAAACAAACAAGTGTTACCTTTATTTGCCTATACATTTAACCTTAAGCCTGATTCCAAGCTTAGTATTTTGGTTATATAGCTTTTGGGTGCTTCCAGGCTAACCAAGCCGCGTCCAGTAGACTTTTTTCTCTACGGACTTACTATAAACATCAATGACGCAAAAACTTAGTAGGTATAGGTAAGTTGGTCTACATAATGAAAGAAAAAAATGGTGACAAGTCCCTCCAGTCTTGGAGGAGGCTCTTCGTAAAAAGTGACAGTTCATATGCAAAAAGATTAGCTGACTTTTAACTGTTTTTTTAGTTCATCTGTGTTCTTGGTTCAAGTGCTTTGAGGGTTCACAAGTTACGCTATTTTACTGCCATTTATTCATGAAAACTTTATGCACAAAAAAGTACAGTGGTGGACTTAAAGCTAAAATAGCCTTATCTACCAGTCAACCGGGATAATCTAAGCCTGAGAAAGGCAGGCGGTACAAGAAAAAAAACTACAAATCAGGTTATTACACATAATATTTGCAACATTTAACAACGCCTACTGCATTTATTCAATTATAAACCACACTATCCGTATCCAAACGATCCTATTTCGATGGGGTGGCTCGAATTTTATTATGTCCTCGTTAAGCGACAAATGAAATCCTTCCCTATGGCGATCGTACTACTGGTACATTGTATTCAAAACATAATTTATCTGGTTAATGTCGATGATTATGTGATAAAATATATTTTATTTTTCATTCGTATTTGGTCCTTGGAAGCCGGATCCTGAGCCCTCGCGTGCCGCCCGGGGGCGCAACCGTGACATAACGCCAAGATTATGATGATGATGATTTGGTCCTTCGAGAATCATTATACCAATCACATGTTCTTAAAATATAGGATACTAGTGGACCCGTTCGCATGCATCTACTTTACCCTACCTACCCTTTTTTCTTGAATCACTTTATCTATTGTTGAAAACTGCATTAAATTCGTTGCGTAGTGTAAATGATCTAAGCGTACTTTGTTACAGGAGGCGGGAAGCGATTTTGTTTTATACTATGTATAAAGATATTGTTACTAAGTAACCCCAAAAACATAGCTTACCTAGAAACCTTGCTTTGCTTGCTATCGGCTGAAGCGTGTTTTATCTAACCCAGCATTGGCGACTTGATCATGGCAAGAAAAGTGAAAGCTATCACTTCAAAACAAAATTAAAAAAAAACATCCAAACCAGACGACCATCTGATACCAATGGTAGGGAATCTCGGGAACTAAACAAACGCCGCTGCAAATTCAGTGCAGGCAGGGGTGTGGACATTGCACTAGCGCCGCGGACGCCCCGCAAGCTACGATATTACTGCACGCTTTGTCCGGTGAAAATGATTACACCAGTATCAATTTGACCGGCACACTGCCATTGTAAATCGAGGAACCCCGTGTCGTACTCGACACGGGTGGGGACCAAATTATTTGGAATTTGAAACGTATTTTATTGTGGCCTGCAATGTAACCTTTAATCTTTAAATTGTGTTATATCTGACTGTTGCTATAGTTTTAAGACAAACTGTTAAGTCAGTAGTTGTGTGTAGTACACTAAATCAGTTGATAGTCTGACTGAACGAGAGTTCCGTGTATGGCCAAACAGACTAAAAAGAATAGGTAGGCGTGTTGTCAAGTGAAGTGGTGGAAGTTGTTCAACAATAACTAGAACAACCTACACTACGTTTGCCAAACTGTTTGGTCTGTTCGGCAAATGTACTGTAGGTCGTTTTACTGTGACTATATGTGGCCATGATCTGCGCAAAAGTTGGAGTTGGCAGTGAATGAATGAGTAAAGTTATCGGTCTGGCGTGCTAGGAGGCATATGTCCCACAGACCCCGCAGTGCACTAAAATTGGCTTGTGATACATGTTTTAACTGGTCAAGCGTGCCGGTCCACTTGAATAGGTGTGTCAGCCTTATATTATATTATGTTTTTATACAACTAAGGTGGCAACAAGCTTATGGATGGTAAGCAGATCTAGATGCTCTATCATTTAAAAAAAAACGTACGAAATGTGAAAAGACTATAATATAATAGATAAGTATATCGAGTTGTTAATAAATAAATGTTTACCTTAGTCTCCAAACAAAGCTAAATATTACTTTATTAATTACTCATGAACCACCGAATTAAGACCTAATCCGATCAATAACATACCCAAAATTTTGTTAGTCAAAATGCTCGGAACTCCTTCCATTTGACAAAGCCCTGGAAACAGATCCTCGAAAAGCTGATTGATAGTTAGTTGATCGCGGGAATATAGACGGATTGGCTCACAGGTGTTTGCGCGACATCATAGCTCGGATTACGGGGACTGGGCGTTGGGGGACTGGATTGATATTAATTGGTTTTAAGAGGAGTGTCCCCCGAGTTTACAAACTTACATACATACAAACGTAGTTTGATTTTTGTTTTGAATATTACGATATCGACGTCAATGAAACTTTGTAGACGTGATCCAGAAACGGATATGTTTATAGCTTGTCAAATTTTTGTTAAAATATATCCGCTAATTTACTAATGACTTGATCAAAATGAAAACTTAAAACTAGATCCGTATAACTTCGTCATATAACTTAAACTAGATGTTTAACCCACTCTTTGCCATTCCCGGTGCAAAGGTGCCCATAACACTAGCAGCGTTGCCACGCTGAATGGCGATGGACAGCCTCTGCAACAGGAATGACCCAGAGCGGGGGTCACCACCCCTCTCTCTCAATCGACGGCCAACGTCTTTAAAAAACACCCTCGCTTCGTCACACCAACACCCGGTCGTTTCCGCTGCGAGAGGGACAAACAAATAATTGTTTTGCAGGGCGGAATATTTGTTCCTTTTCCTAAGGGCCGCAGACTCCGCCGCTGCTCCAGCCGCTCTAACGGTGCGATCGAGATGCGAAGCCGAAAAGGTGCTAACACATGTGGCGTCCCATAAAAGACATTTGCCCTTCTGCCACGGCACCAGAGTCACACCGTCAGGTCTCTTGCCGTAATGACTTGATTGAATTAAAATTAGTTTGCAATCGCAGCTCAATGGCGGTTTGACACGTTTTTGGTATTCTGCTACAAATAAAACTGCCGTTCACCTGCTATTGCAATCCAATTACAATTCAATTGAACCAAGTAAATTAGCGGACACGAGGCCTAATAACTTCTCGCATGTACCAGATCTAACTTTATTTTTGAAACTTGACCCCATGAGAAGACTCTGGCCTTAACCAGCCTAGAACTGTTATGTTATGGATCTGTTATCTTTACCCTGCATTCCCAAATAACCTGCCCACAGGTGTCCAAGTGCAACATCATTTGGACTGCGGCTTCAATTATTATGGATTTATGTCTAGCCAGCATTGGGGGACCGGATTGCCTATTAATTGGTTTTAAAGAGGCCGTCGCCGGATAATTGCTCCATGACGGAGGCTCTTGCTAAAGAATTGATTATTCAAACCAATCAATTGACTTGTCAACCGATTGATGGTCAAATGTGGATGTTAACCTGCGGCTGGATTGGAAAGGGTTTTTACAACGACGAAAAAGAAGAGGTGTTGTGAGTTTAAATTGTGTATCTGTAGTATCGAATCCCCCGTACGGGTGGTTAGATTTCGATGCGGATTTTTTATTTGCGTTCTCGTGCGCAACTTGTCTGATTTCATATTCGTAGTAAGTTGCTAGGGATTGAAAGGACAGGTATTAGAAGGCGAGCGCTCGTCTCGAGTCGAACGGTTTGCAATCTTGATTTTAGGCATGAAAAATTCAAACATTGAAATCCGTTCCGACTCTAGCGAGGCGAGCGCCAAAATCCCCCCCAAATGGCCCCAGTTTCTAGATTTGTTTTATTAACTTCAATTGAGCAGTTTAACTTTTCTCCTTAAACATATGTTTAGTATTGCGCAAAATAGGGCTTTAGGTTCTAGATATGTTTCATTAAAATCGACTGAGCTCTTAAAATTTTTGAAAAATTAAAACTTTTCTCCTAAAATATATGTTTAGTATTATTCCTTCTTTAAACGAAATGTTTAATTTCAAATTGATGGCCCTTATTTGCCGCCAATACTTTACAATTTTGATAACCGTAGGTATAACTTAAATTTAAATCAGACCCTCAACTTAACAAGAACCTACCACCATCTACCATTATCACCACTACCACCAATACCATTATCCACATCGCTTAGGAACCACCAGCAGAGATGTCACGTGACCTAAAACACGAATGAACATGAAAATCATCGTTATTTAGACAGTGGCTTCCCAAATTGCCCACCCTCCAAAGCAGAGGGTTCCGCGAAATTAATTTATCAAAATATAATTGACCACGTTGACGGGACCGAATTCGGATTCGTTGACGAGCACCGACGGCGTATCCATTAGGCTTGACGACCATATTCGTCAAATTCGCCGCACACGACCGCTTTTACGGTGTGATTGACGAAAATAAAAGCCACGGCGTGTAAATGAAACGGGCGATAATCAAAATGTTTTCCCTTTTTTCAATTTCAGGTCTGACGCGTGGATAGGGCTAGGTTAGTGTGGATAGGGTGTTGTTTCAATTTAGCTAGCACCCGAGACTTCGTATAGAAGCACGATGTGTCAAAAATTCAAATCGGTGCATTTTTGTTCATATTATGTAATAGGGACAGCAATTTCCTGTAGTTTTTAAGCTATCACAATTTATAATACGAAATGTAGTCACGAAAATCTAACGCACGAAAAAGCACGACATAGGTATTACCATCTCTTCCTTCTTAGTATTGAGGGAAAGAGACAAACGCTCTCTCGCGGCGCGGACACACCTGTATAACTTAGTCATGTTTTTCATTCATGAATGGATGAGTACATGCAATATGTTATTATTTATAGGTATATTAATTTTTTATTAATAATTTATGTTACTCATTTACGGATTTATATTTTTACTTTGATTAAACACACTTGAATATTTGTTTGACTTCATAGAGCCAGCATGAGTTGTTTAGGAAATATGATGACGATGATAATATGACTATAGTCTATGTAAATAGACGATGATGTTTCCTAAACGATGATGACCTATCCTGTAGTATATCCACCCTATAGTAGCGTATTGCGTAATGGTTATTCATGGCGCATTTTTCCCCAACTACGGTCATAATCGCTCGCACCTGTCGCGGAGTGAGTACGCGCCGCTCCGTCACTGTCCGATAGCGGCACAGGGCCGCACTCAGGACAGGAGGGGTTGTAGGTATGGATGACATTTTTACAATACCTATACTAGGCAAGCATATGACTGCATCTAGTCTGATGGTAAGCGACGACGCGGCCAAGGATGGATTATGCTCTAGAAACCCCTATTCAAGAAACATATTTTCGTTGGAATTTCTTCTATTTTATAATGACAATTATTGTTAAGCTGGGTTTAATAATACAAATTTTACACTTTCACTACAAATTTTATCGGGTTTGTTGCCACGGTTAGTATTGTTTTTACCTCGATATTTAACCTGATAATGTTTGTAGTGAAAGTGTAGTGAATAATCACGAAAGTCTTAAAACCTATATTAATATGAAGCAATTGATAAAAATAAAAAAAATGTAACACGCAAAAAAATTTGATTTACAATTAAAGAACCAAGTCCAACCCTGGATAGTAGATCAACAAATATAAATGTGAAAACAAACAAAGAGTGGGTTTGCGTTTTGTTTCGCCACGGAATTATGTTATCGATCGAAACGAATCTTTTTGGGTGACCTAAAAATCGAAAAATCATAATGTTTTTTGTACTTAACTGATACGAGTAACAACAAGTTGTGAACAAGTGATGAAATCATAACAACAATAATAAGGAACGTATTATTATAGAAGTAAATCAAATGTCTCCACATGAGGTGCGGGACAGTCCGTCACTACAGACTTTTAAAAAACGTGTCAAGGACCATTATCTATCTCTGTCTAGTTGTACATAGATATGTATGTATAGTATTGTATTATTATTATAAATTTATATTATATTTTATTTGAGAAGATAAGTATGTTTAAGTATTTTAGTATGTATTCTATGTCGCGCACGTCGATCTGCTTTACTTATCTCATCTCTCTTCTGTAGGCCTGCTGAAAGTAATTTCTTTTAAATCAAATCAAATCAATCAAATCAAAATTTCTTTATTGATTAGGACATTAAATATCTCTTTCAATCGTCAAAAAGGAGGGGGGTAGGAAAGTAGGAAGGAAACACACAGTGACACGCTGACCGCCCTATGTCTCTAGATAAACGTATCCCTCGCCAACCACAACCGAACCGGGCTCCCGGTTAGCTATATTATATTATATACTCGTAGGTATGTCTAGTATAATTAAGAAAAACCACCTAAAACTACAGCAAGAGTAAGCCAGTCCACCAAGGCAGCACCCGTTCACGAGTATAACGCAGGGCCCAGCCATCGTCCAATTCAACCATATTTGAGGGAAAAGAGCGACCCGGCCCCCACGCCACCGCCAGACAGACTTTTAAGTGAGCGTGCATCACACATGCTGCATGTGATAGGTAGTTGCTCCCACCCTACTCTATCCTATCCCTACCCTATCGCTACCTTACCCCTACCCTATCCTACCATTGCCTTAACCCTACCCTACCACTACCTTACCCCTACCCTACCACTATCTTACCCCGACCCTACCACTATCTTACCCCTACCCCACCCTATACTACCTTACCGCTATCTTACTCCTACCCTACCCTACCCCTACTCTAACTACTACCCTACCCCTACCCTAGCGCAGACAGGAGACACCATGTGTGGGAGAGGAAGGAAAATTAACGCCGCTTCCAAGGTGGTTCTCTGTGGGGGAAAGAAACGGCAAGAAACCCACAGAGCCTACGTTAATTCTTTTTTTTTTTAAACATGTCTTATGTACTAATACATTATTTGTCCTATATACTATCTTAAAAGTAAATACCTGTATAGAACAGCAGTTCAGTCCCATGGACTTTTGTCATTTACATATTCAGATATACTATAATAACTTTTTTGACATAATTTGTTTTTTATAGCGACTTTAAATTTATTCAATGGTAAATTCTGAATATCTGTTGGAACCTTATTATAAAAGCGTACACATTGACCCATAAATGATTTGTGGACTTTGGCTAGACGACAAGCACCAGCAACAAGCTTATCTTTATTTCTCGTATTAATATTATGAACATCACGATTCTTCTTAAATAAGTGTAAATTTTTATGAACATACATTAAGTTCTCATATATATATTGTGACGGCATTGTCATTATATCGATATTCCTGAATTTATCTCTTAGTGAAGTTCTAGGTCTCAATTGATAAATCGCGCGAATAGCCCTTTTCTGCAATACAAATACATTGTGCCAGTCGGCAGCGTGTCCCCACAGCAGTATGCCATAGACCATAATACTGTGGAAATAACTAAAGTAAACTAATCTTGCTGTAGCCTCGTCAGAAATACTCCGTATTTTCTTTACAGCATATGCTGCAGAACTTAGCCTTTTCGCCAATTTATCAATGTGAGGACCCCATTGCAATTTATTATCCAGGGTAAAGCCTAAAAATACTGTAGAATCAACAAAATTCAAATTTTCGCCTTTTATTTGTACATTAGTGGGCACTGATCTAACATTTGGCAAAGAGAATTTTAAACATTTTGTCTTCTTGCCATTCAGTAATAAATTATTAACCGTAAACCAGTTTACCACTTCTGCAATAGCCTTGTTCACGTCTTCATATGTTAATTGTTGTCTTTTTACTTTAAACACTAAAGATGTATCGTCCGCGAACAAGACAATTTCATGGGCATCTTTTACAAAGTACGGTAAGTCATTTACATAAACAAGAAACAAAAACGGGCCCAAAATAGATCCCTGGGGGACACCCATAGAGACAACAGACCCTATAGATCTCTCTCCGTTCACATCAACTTTTTGAATTCTATGACTCAAGTATGAATTTAGCAAGTTCAGGGCCAAGTTCTTTATTCCATAATGTTGTAATTTCCTGACCAAAATGTCATGATTAACGCAATCAAAGGCTTTGGATAAATCACAGAAAACCCCTAAGGCATCACGTGATTCCTCCCACGCCCCAAAGATATGTTTAATAAGTTCAACACCTGCATCAGTTGTTGAACGACCGCGAGTAAAACCGAATTGTTTATGATGCAATAGGTTACTTCCATAAAAATGAGCTTTTAGTTGATTTAATATGATTTTCTCAAATATTTTACTTAGAGTCGGTAAAATTGAAACTGGTCTAAAATTTGTAGGATCTGTTGTATTACCAGTTTTCAACAATGGAATAACTTTACTGTGCTTCATCAGGTCAGGAAATTCACCATTATCAACACAATTATTAAATATATTCGCTAAGTGGACAGCAATAACATCAATTACAGAGCTAATAATTTTTACTGACATACCATCAATGTCGGCAGTTGCCTTCATTTTTATAGTTTTAAAAGCCTTAACTATATCTTGAGGTGTTGCATGCTCGAACTTAAAATCGATGACACTCTCGGGTACATTTTGTTTTAACAAGGATTCAGCGAGAGCAGGAGACGAATTTAAGGATTTCGTAGTTGACACTGGAATGTCTGTAAAAAATTTATTGAATGCCTCCGCAACTTCCGAGTTTTTGGTAACAACATTATCATTTATCTTTAAACTGTACTTAGTATCGCGATTTGTTACTTTTCCAGTTTCACTATTTATTATCTGCCATGTGGATTTTACTACATCTGTGCTATTTTTTAGTTTGTGTTTAACGAAATTCGATTTAGCTGTAGCACAAACGCGTTTAAATAACTTCGAATAATGTTTAACATACTCAGCAAATTCTACGCTATTATTATATGCCCGTTCTGCATAGAGCTCATATAATTTATTTCTACTCTTATGTATTCCTGCTGTCGCCCAATCGCTAAACATAAGTTTGCTGTTTACTGCCTTTACCTTTGGTTTAAATATACTATTACTTTCAGTTTTTGTCATGTGTAAAACTGAATTATAATATTCATTTGGGTCATCAAAATACTTTAAATTAGATGATTTCTCTATAATGTTATTTCTAAAACTGTTTAGACGGTTGTTGTTAATTGGTACAAATTTAATAGTATTTTTTGTTTCTTTCCTCATATTAACATTAAACACAGCTAATTGACCACAATGATCGGATTGTAATTTGTTTATTACAGACTGGCTACATGCCTGGATATCACAAAAAATGTTGTCTAGACATGTTGATGCAGTACTTGTTATTCTAGTAGGCTCTAAAAATAAGTTGATTAAATTATGACACTTAAATAATGATATTAGCCTACCAGTATATTTACAAGATACGTCTAATAAATCTATATTAAAATCTCCACAAACAACAATATTTTTATTACAATTGCTAACTTTAATAAGGGCTTCATCCATAATTTTCTCGAACAAATCAAATGATGAAGCCGGAAATATTTAGAAATAAGTAGTGCCTGTTGTGTCGTCTATATGTATGATGTTTCTCTATGTATTTTACTGTGTGCCATAAAATGTTAAATAAATAAATAAATAAGACTTCTGAGTTATGTAAAATAGTTGAGTCCTAACCGATGCTCTTACTGTAGAAAACATCGTGATGAAACTTGCACATTCAGGCGACTTGCGAATGTGTAACCATGATCCAATCTGGTCAGGTTCCCATGGTAGCAGGGTCATGGAGGTCAGATGGCCGTCGCTCTACTATAATTATCTGATCTGCCAAGGCATGGATCATGGTCAGGGTGGACCCCGGGCCTAGATATTTTTTTATAAAAGTAAACCACTCGTTTATAACTTTCATAAACGTTCGGTTTAACTCATACATTAATGATAATAACGATTGAAAACCTTGAAACTGTACGATGTTATAAAATATTTATTAGGGCCAATCCCCTCTATGATTCTGGTGACCCTCCAACATCGGTACAATTTTGATACGGTACGGGAAACAATAAGGTCATTCACAAATTGAAATACTTCCGGCTTGTCCTGCTCCAACAATAATATGGAAAATAGTTTTTGTTATTATCTAGTGAAAAAGTATTCGTTTTTGATAACAGAAGACCGAAGGGTCCACATTTGGTTCTAGCAACGCATCCTATGCAGGTTTAGAAACTATCGACTGCCACAAATAATAATACTACCCACCTCTTGTCTCAATCCACATAAACATAAAGCCTAGTAATACAATTAAAACTTTAAATAGTTCTTTTTGTCGTACGTATTTGGCATACGTAACTCTAATTTGAACTGCACTTGCGTTTATTTTACCACTAGTGGTGACCAGGCGCGACTTCGTACGTGTACACCTACTTTACCCCTACCTACCCTTTTTTTCTTACTAATAAACCTTCCTCTTGATCATTTGTTGAAAAGTGCATCAAAATCCGTTGCGTAGTTTAAAAAATCTAAGCGTACTTAGATACAAACGGCGGGAAGCGACTTTATTTTATAGGTACTACTATGTAAGTACCTATAGGTATCGAAGCTAAATCTATGCACCGTAAGCTTGTACAGCGTATAAGTAACTTTTATTAGATTATTTACCTTAATCCACTAGAATTCACCATTATCAATACATATTTTCCATAAATAGCAATACTAACCTATTTATTCTCTTGCCCCATATTTCGATCCTGGGAATAACAACACCCGTTCGTAATTTGAATTTTTTACCAATTTGTCAGCTCATTTGCTTCTATAGACGCCGTACACATCCCATAGGTATTAGTTACCATGGAATTCGCGCCCATCGGCGCCCTCGCGTCGTGGGTGCGAATGGTTTTTATTTGATTTCGCATCCAATTTGCCCGGCTCGCGCCAGAAGCGCTCTAGCCGCGCGCGATGACGAGTATTAGGTATCCAACGTTATTGAGGGGTACGGGGTATGGGATCCCACGGTTGTGTTTGGAGCATGGTTGCCAACTTACCGCTTTCGGCGCCAAATATAGCAGTTTTTGACGTGTTTGGCGCGCATTATCGAAATGGTTTTTGCACATTTAGCGCTTTTTATTGTACTTGTAGCGCCTATTTACGAAGGGTTTTCTAAATCTAGCGATTTTTTTAAGCTTAGCGATATCATAGCGCGTTTTTTCTAGAAGTGTTACACTAGGTAACACTGGTTTGGAGCGGTTGGCACGGTTGTGTGTGGGTATGCTTGCTGGTTTTATACTGTCTTTTTCGGCCATAAAAAGAATTATTGATACTTTCCCAGAAATGTATATCTCTCTAATTTATTTTTGCGATAGCGGCGTGGTCACAATACCCCAATTTCGCTGTAGTCTGTAGGTAAAGGCATTTCTGAACCTACTAATGATATTGTTAGGGAATGGATTACTCATTTGTTGGTTGTTTGTTGTCGTCTTATATATTTAATACCTACTCAAAGATTGACATGTATTTTATGCGTGCAATAACAAGCTTTGACTCGTAATGATGCTATGTATGCCATACTAGTAAGCTACTCATCAACGAGATTGCGGAGTGTGCTACCCGGTCCCGTGATCTCGTTGAGAAAGAGATATGGGGCAACGTGGTGGTTTAGTGGGTAGAACTGTAATTTTCAATGACAGGTGAGTCTTACATAATCTTCTTCGTTTAGATATCCCTTAATGTAATTAATAAAAATTATCCACAAAAAAAGTTTTGCTGTTGTAAATGTTGTCTAGTAACCCAAAGATTATTTTAACACCTAGTTACTCAAAAATTATCTTTTGTATTATTCATGAGCGATTCGAACAGAAATATATCTCCCGCAGTACCCACCCAAAATAAAGATGAGAGATGGCGTTCGAAAAAGACATTGGGTGAACTCATGAAAGCATGTGACGCAGAGGCAACTGAGCGTGAAGCCATGCCAAATGGATGGCTGGTTCGTTGCGTTGGCTCCAGGAAATTATCATGATGAGCCCGCGGGAGGGTGGCGTCTGTACAAAATTCTTGTGTCAAATTGGACGTGAAAGAAAAATTTGAGAGGATGCAGGCCTACTTATAAACAGAAATGGTGAGTAAAACAAGTATAAATCATAATACTACTAGGCCGACAACTTAACTGGTGTATCGCCTGCGCGGTGAGGGGGGGCAGAATGGGTGACGTCATATGACGTTTCGGGGCTATGTTTATAGTTGTTACTTGTTTTATTTATATTCTGATAAGCTTTTGACCGAAAAGTGAAAGATTTGTCTGTCAGTCCGTCCTTTCTAAATCAAAATGAGGTATCCATCGAAGCCAGACCTGCCAGTTTATTTTTGTTTCAGGAACGGAGATCGACTGGACCGTGTAGACCGTGGCATTGATAGCGATGATGATGTTATTACATACCTACCTGACGACCTGAGTCTCGATAATATTTCCGTGCCTGAGTGGTTCAGTCGGTTAACATGCCTGATATCCTGGCCTAGCAGAAATTGTAATGATAATTATAATTTCTGTTATGGATCTGAGTGTTATATGTATAGGCAATACGTATGTATTTAAAAGTATATAAGTAGTTTATCAGTTATCTAGCACCCATAACACAAGCTTTATTTACTTTGGGGCTAGATGACGCTGTGTGATTTGTCCAAGCATATTTATTTAATACCTTTTATTCCACTTCTGCACGAGGCGAGGCAAAATTTGAATAGAATAGGTAGTGAATGAATCAAATCAAATCAAATCAAAATTTCTTTATTGATTAGGACATTAAATATCTCTTTCAATCGTCAAAAAGGAGGGGGGTAGGAAAGTAGGAAGGAAACACACAGTGACACGCTGACCGCCCTATGTCTCTAGATAAACGTATCCCTCGCCAACCACAACCGAACCGGGCTCGACAATGCCAGACAGAGCCGGAACGCTATATTATATTATATACTCGTAGGTATGTCTAGTATAATTAAGAAAAACCACCTAAAACTACAGCAAGAGTAAGCCAGTCCACCAAGGCAGCACCCGTTCACGAGTATAACGCAGGGCCCAGCCATCGTCCAATTCAACCATATTTGAGGGAAAAGAGCGACCCGGCCCCCACGCCACCGCCAGACAGACTTTTAAGTGAGCGTGCATCACACATGCTGCATGTGATAGGTAGTTGCTCCCACCCTACTCTATCCTATCCCTACCCTATCGCTACCTTACCCCTACCCTATCCTACCATTGCCTTAACCCTACCCTACCACTACCTTACCCCTACCCTACCACTATCTTACCCCGACCCTACCACTATCTTACCCCTACCCCACCCTATACTACCTTACCGCGATCTTACTCCTACCCTACCCTACCCCTACTCTAACTGCTACCCTACCCCTACCCTAGCGCAGACAGGAGACACCATGTGTGGGAGAGGAAGGAAAATTAACGCCGCTTCCAAGGTGGTTCTCTGTGGGGGAAAGAAACGGCAAGAAACCCACAGAGCCTACGTTAATTCTTTTTTTTTTTAAACATGTCTTATGTACTAATACATTATTTGTCCTATATACTATCTTAAAAGTAAATACCTGTATAGAACAGCAGTTCAGTCCCATGGACTTTTGTCATTTACATATTCAGATATACTATAATAACTTTTTTGACCTAATTTGTTTTTTATAGCGACTTTAAATTTATTCAATGGTAAATTCTGAATATCTGTTGGAACCTTATTATAAAAGCGTACACATTGACCCATAAATGATTTATGGACTTTGGCTAGACGACAAGCACCAGCAACAAGCTTATCTTTATTTCTCGTATTAATATTATGAACATCACGATTCTTCTTAAATAAGTGTAAATTTTTATGAACATACATTAAGTTCTCATATATATATTGTGACGGCATTGTCATTATATCGATATTCCTGAATTTATCTCTTAGTGAAGTTCTAGGTCTCAATTGATAAATCGCGCGAATAGCCCTTTTCTGCAATACAAATACATTGTGCCAGTCGGCAGCGTGTCCCCACAGCAGTATGCCATAGGCCATAATACTGTGGAAATAACTAAAGTAAACTAATCTTGCTGTAGCCTCGTCAGAAATACTCCGTATTTTCTTTACAGCATATGCTGCAGAACTTAGCCTTTTCGCCAATTTATCAATGTGAGGACCCCATTGCAATTTATTATCCAGGGTAAAGCCTAAAAATACTGTAGAATCAACAAAATTCAAATTTTCGCCTTTTATTTGTACATTAGTGGGCACTGATCTAACATTTGGCAAAGAGAATTTTAAACATTTTGTCTTCTTGCCATTCAGTAATAAATTATTAACCGTAAACCAGTTTACCACTTCTGCAATAACCTTGTTCACGACTTCATATGTTAATTGTTGTCTTTTTACTTTAAACACTAAAGATGTATCGTCCGCGAACAAGACAATTTCATGGGCATCTTTTACAAAGTACGGTAAGTCATTTACATAAACAAGAAACAAAAACGGGCCCAAAATAGATCCCTGGGGGACACCCATAGAGACAACAGACCCCATAGATCTCTCTCCGTTCACATCAACTTTTTGAATTCTATGACTCAAGTATGAATTTAGCAAGTTCAGGGCCAAGTCCTTTATTCCATAATGTTGTAATTTCCTGACCAAAATGTCATGATTAACGCAATCAAAGGCTTTGGATAAATCACAGAAAACCCCTAAGGCATCACGTGATTCCTCCCACGCCCCAAAGATATGTTTAATAAGTTCAACACCTGCATCAGTTGTTGAACGACCGCGAGTAAAACCGAATTGTTTATGATGCAATAGGTTACTTCCATAAAAATGAGCTTTTAGTTGATTTAATATGATTTTCTCAAATATTTTACTTAGAGTCGGTAAAATTGAAACTGGTCTAAAATTTGTAGGATCCGTTGTATTACCAGTTTTCAACAATGGAATAACTTTACTGTGCTTCATCAGGTCAGGAAATTCACCATTATCAACACAATTATTAAATATATTCGCTAAGTGGACAGCAATAACATCAATTACAGAGCTAATAATTTTTACTGACATACCATCAATGTCGGCAGTTGCTTTCATTTTTATAGTTTTAAAAGCCTTAACTATATCTTGAGGTGTTGCATGCTCGAACTTAAAATCGATGACACTCTCGGGTACATTTTGTTTTAACAAGGATTCAGCGAGAGCAGGAGACGAATTTAAGGATTTCGTAGTTGACACTGGAATGTCTGTAAAAAATTTATTGTCTGATGACTGAATGACATAAAGTTAACTATCTCAAAGGCCGTCAATGCATTGGCGACTTCCCGAGTGTTGTGCGGCGGGGGTCACTTTCCATCAGGTGACCCGCTAGCTCGATTGCCACCAAGTGCGAGTCGAATTCGCATTATGAAGGTTCATATACTTAGTTGTGAACTGTGATTTACCATCTTATTTTATGATCATAGATTTGTTATAGGTTTTCCCGTAATCAATAATGTAATTTCTGTACCTTTTTTATTATTTTAGAGTCTGTAGCCCCTGTGATACGAAGGGGCGAGGGGGGAGATTGGCCGTGTGGTGTCCGGCAGAGCAGCATAGCACCAACCCATTACACTTGCGGGTGTCATACGAGGCGAGTAATGTTTTCGAGACAAAATATCCTGAACCACCCCTTTCGTGGGAGAGGCCCTAAGTCCTGCAGTGGACTGTTATGGGTTGTTATGATGATTAGATATCTTCACAAAAAGACACGACGCAGTTTGTCAAAAACCCCACTTGCACCTTAAAAGTTAGAGCTCGTCTAATTTAAAATGACGCGCCCCACTATCGCATTAACGCACACAAGCAAGTTTAAAATATGGACGCAATACATATACAAATGCCGTTGTAATTGGTCATTCAGTTTCCGGTAAGATTCAAACGTCGGAGCACGCGCCGTTCATTGGCTCCCACACAGATGAAGTGTCGTTATTAATATTTGCACTCACACATCGAAATCAACTAACTAAGTAGTGGGGCGCGTCATCTTAGACTAGACGAGCTCTACCCCCATATTAAAAAAACTATCTTGGTGTATCTGCGTTTCTGCACTATGTATATTACTTTAATAGTGGACCCGGCGCGCCTTCGTGCGCGTACACCTACTTTACCGGGGGAGCTTATATATGTCGCAGCCGGATGGTTAAATTAGCCGGTTAACTAAACGGCAAGCTTTTTGAGCAGTTATTTAGTTGAAAATTTGCCAGTTTCATAAGATTTAAAAGTGATATTGAAAGAACGATATTGCCTCGAGTTTAAGCAGCTCTTCCACACATTGTTCCAATGCTAACCTACCCACAATAACCTAAAGTATAATAATAGTTTGCATTAGGTTTCTATTCGGTTAGTTTAGGTTTGCATTATGACAATGAATGGAAGAGCTCCGTAAACTCGAAGCAATATCGTTCATTTGATTTTACTTTCAAAGTTCATGAATTTGGCCAATTTTCAATTAAATAACTGCTTTAATAGATAGCCGTTTAATTATCCGGCTAATTTAACTATTTGGCTGCGACATATACATCCCTCTTGAATCACTCCATCTAAAGTTAAAAACCGCATTAAAATCCGTTGCGTAGTAAAAGATAGACATAGACAGTATTCTATTCGGATCCTCATTACATTAGATCTAATCGTACATAGATACATTCATAGGTACATAGGGATAGACGGCGGGAAGCGACTTTGTTTTATACTATGTAAATATATGTATCCAGGTGGCTTTAGATAGGCACTGACACCGTATTGCGACAGCGATCGTGCAGACCCTGGTGATCGCCCAAAACACGTCGGAATCAAATTAATTGGGCACCTTTCAAAGCGTGGTAGACACGTATTCAATTTGTTGGTAATCCTTGGGACCCTTTGATGGCACCTTCGGCAAAGCCTGCTAACGAGACATGCACCATTCAGCACGATTTTCCGAGCTATAATATCGTGCAACATACATACATACAACGTTATTAGTATCTGGTAGTAATACAGTTGTTTACGTAGGTAAATAGAATGTAGATAGATGAATCGGAAATAGGTATGGCTTTGATTATCGAAGGATTACCAATATTAAAAAGAGGACAGGACAAGGATTGTCTGGGCAAGTGTAGCGTAGATGTAGGGGTGGTGTAAGATAGGGGTAGGACACCACGCACCGAAATTGCGCCGTGCCCACTAGTCTGCCTTAATATGAGATACTTAGTCGTCAATATGATTATCCGAGCGGTGAATCCCGGCTTTTGCCAGGAGATACTTATCATAACTAATTATTTACTTCGGAAGTTTTTGTTGTAAGTAGAAGTTAGGTTTGGGTAGGAATCGAAACGATTTTCTGCCATAAATTTATCACAAATAATGTAACGCCTACGCAATTAAAAGATCTGTCTCTAATAAATATTTTTGTTAGCTTATTCAAAACGGTCACCAAGACTAATGATCTATCAGATTCATGTGGCTTCACTCATACTGCTGGGGTCCTTGATCGAACCTTAGCCTTACCTATGCGTTTTATATCATTTTTGGTAACCAATTTTTATTTTTTAGTTACATTAACTTATTGTATGAATGTGCATGCCTCCAGCTCAGAGTAAATAAATAAGAAGTGTCATATTTACGTACGTATTATGTACGTAGTAACGTACAACCCCTCAGATAAAAACCCTTCGTCTAAATCTTATAGGTAAAATTTATCGTACAAGCACAGTAAAAATATTGTATAATGTTTTTCTACCAATAATTTTCAACAACTAAACAGTCTACTCTACACAACTGAAGTGGAATTCTCAGCCTTACGCACCCGACATACGAGTCTTACGTAGAGCCACGTGTAACTTGATTCTGCGTATACAATAGGCGGATCTCATGCGTAGGTAATTCGCATCCTCTCACTGCAAACAGCACCTGATGCTCCAATTAGTTCCTTTATTTGCGTTGTGTGCGGGTCCCATGTGCACGCTGCAAATGAGTGGTTGTCGCAAAGAAAAATTAGGCAATCACATTGAACAGCGAGACTTAAGATTGCTTGTTTATTGAGTTATTACATAGCTTATTTTATTTTTTAAATAATTGACTTATCGGCGTGTCGACTCTTGGCGGGTTATTTATGCAGTACTCCGCCATATACAGCGTTATCCGTGGCCTCGTACAGATTCTGGCGCGTGCATGTGATAGGACACGTAAGACAAGCCAGTAGATGAGCCATTGTCTGAGGAGAGACCCCACACAGGCAATCCATGTTTTCTATGCTTCAGCCGCCCTGGATCTGGAGTCTGTTCTGATACTTCAATGTCGGCTAAGGCAGGTCAAACCCAGGCGGTAGCGAATAAAAAGGGGGGAATGGCGAATATATTATATACTAACATTTATGTATTTGTGTCTAAAATCAATAGTACTTTACTGACTTACAAATATACAATATGCGCGTTCACCGTCAAAAGTCTCCGTTTATGGCTTTACGATTCCTGGACACACTTAGTGTCGACATCTCCAATGATATTCAATTCCGGATGCATTTAAGAGGAGGTTAAGCTGGTATCGAGACTGGGCGTGCTTAACAGATCATGGTTAAAATTGTCCACAGAGCTCCTCACGATAACATTAATTTATATTAGCGAATTGAGCTAAAACATGCCTAAATTGGAATGTGTATCAACGAAGGCATTGACAGATTTGATGATTGATTTGAAATCGGGTTGTAGAGGCCACGTCGTTACGGCCTAAAGCAGGAAATATTGAGTATCTACATTATAGCCTAGATGCGTATAGGAGAGATTGCACGTTCCATGCTTCATTTTGTGGCAGAATATTTAGTCATCTAGTTCGAATCCTCCACGGGCGTCCCCTCTGTGCCTAGATGAGTGAAAACCAAAACATCACATTTGAGATCAAAGCGACAATGCGCGAGGGTAAATTCGCCCCGGCGACTCGCACCACTGCCATCGCCTTTGCTACTGGAAATGAAGGGACAAAACTTCTGTTTTAAGATAGCAGTACATTTTTCTGAATGATCCTTAGTTCCTACTTTAGGAATTCCTTGTGCGCCTTTTCGATCCCTTTTCTTCATAAAGCCTGAATAATTAATTTTTAAAACTAGCTTTAACTATTAGTGTTGTTTGATTGTTGTTGAATAAGATTATGTGTAATCTTTGCTTGTAGTCTTCCCGCACCTTTTTCGAATGCTATCTCTCCAGATAGACGGGCAGAAAATGCTATTTTAGCTTTAAGTCCGCCATTGTACTTTTAGTTCTTGAAGTTTAAATTAATTTAAAAAGTCTAAATGTATAATACAAATTTATCTCAGTGATGGAATGATTTTGTTATATCGAGTTATAGCAGCAAAAATTAAATAAAAAAAAATTGTAAAATTTTAAATGATATCATACTCACGAGAATGTGAACATGATTTTGGGTCTTAGCGATAACTATTTTTGCCACTCAATTGCTTAGAAAACTTGAATAAATATGTAGTATTGAAGATTTCTAAATGGCATTTTGAATGAACAGGCAAATGATAGCGACACTATACCTATTGTAGATTTGGTTCCAGATTTACCTAAAAGCTTTTACCTACGAATTCTAAAATATTAAATGCAGCCTCTGAAGTAGCTTCTAGTCATTACAAATGAAAAAAAATTACGTAACAGTAGGAACTTAAGAGCCATACCATAAAAAAATAAATTACCAAAAGATGCTAGCGCTGTGAAATTTTATTTTAAAAGTTTAATTATCTTCCAAACTATCCATCGGTTAACTTTAACCTACTCTACAGGATAATCAAATAAATGACATCTTGACTGCTAAAACCACTATTTTAAATATTTGTTTTGTTTCAGGAAGACCAACAGCTTCTTATTCTATTACAGACATTTAACTTAGGTAACTGAAAGCCAATAATAAGTCCCCACCAATAGAAACAAAATAGCCTAGTAAACAGAGCTAGTACAATTTCAGTACCTAGTCGATACGTGGCGATCCAACATAGAGCTATAACAATTTCTTTTTTTTTTGTCGCCGAACAAATAGTAAAAAGTATACTGTAAGTAAATAAAATAAAATAAATAAATAAATAATCGTGGACAAAGCCCCAAAGTAAGCAAAGCTTGTGTTATGAAAGAGCACCCCTCTTACAAAAATCTTACAAAAAAAAACATCCGCCATTTCACCTGATAGTAAGTGACGGTTAGGCCGAAGTAACCTGTCTAGAAACGGGCCTATACACTCTAGAGCCTAGACATGATAGGGCCGCTTCCAGTACTTGTTGGACAGTAATAATCGCAGCGACGATCCGACACCGCGTTCGTCATTACGCACTGAAGAGGGTTCAAACGCTCAAACCGGAGGAGGGAGCATGGCACATGCTGAAAATATCGAGATCGATTGTAAAAGTACGAAATGAAAAGCCAACACAGGTTTTACCTGCTATGTTGTCATGTTAAATTATTAATCATGCGTCCAATATTTTTTCTGCATACACCGGTGGTATTTTTTATAGTTATCTTACAGTAACGGTGATATTTTGTTTAGTTACAGATGTCGGGTGGTTGACGGGGGATAACGGGTTCGACTCGTAAGCGAGAGAGCGCGACCTACCGAGTTCGATTCCCAGTGCAACCACGTAAAAAATACTTTTCCTGAGTTATCCAATCTGGTCAGGTTCCCACAGAGGGCAGACGACAGTCACTCTACTGTGATTACCTGATCTGCCAAATTCTGGATCATGTTCAAGGCGGATCCTGGGATATTGACGCAAAGATGATTATTTTTATTTGTCTGTGGTCATGACCATTTTTAATTTAGAGTAGGTACTTAATACTCTAAGTTCATAATTCTGGTATTTATAATGTTTACCAGGGTAAACATTTAAGGGATAAAGGTACTCTAACGTCATTGTATTTTCAGTTATGATACAAATAAAAAACTGTTGCCTCTATCTCTTTTACAACGTAGACTCGCTTGAGTAGAGATCCACTATTGAAATTGTTTGTGCGTAACATATTAATTTCCCTTCTTCATAAGCCCCCTGTTCACTGACCTCGACCAATTGAAACATTATTATTACAACTAACCTATTTCGAGAACGGAAACGTAAACGGATCATTAGTTCTGATCAAACTTTACAATAAATCAATGCCGCAAGAGTTTGACTTACTGCCAATGGAACGTTGTGAACTTAAATATATAAACATTTTGTGTGATATTATACCTATATGTTATTGGTATGTTGGATTATTGATGGAACGAATACATTGAGTTTTTGTGGCTGATTGATAGCACTACTATTCTTAGCCCGACATGCACCAAATTCTTAAACACATTTAACAATGACGTTCAAAGTCTTTTTGTATTAAATTTGATTTACTTAACGCTTTATTGCACACAATAAAATACATAAAGAAACATCATACATATAAACGACACAACAGGCACTACATATTTTAAAAGAAATTTCTTACAGGCTACAGAAGAGAGATGTGATAAGTAAAGCAGATCGACGTACGTGATATGGCATACCTACTAAAATACCTAAACATAATTAACTTCATCTCCTTCTTCTTCTTCTTCTTTAAAATTTGTGTTTATTATAAGCTTTAATGCATTTAAGAGTTTGGTGCAAGCACATCATCATAAAGTTTGATAATCAGCTAGCAATATTTTATAATACAGAATGAGATAAGGAAACTAACAAGATGTTATGTTATTGCAGGTACAAAGTAATAATAATAACTTAGGAGAATTATTAGTTTCCTGGTCCAATATTACCTTTGATGCTAGTAATGCCAAGAAACGTGGTCGAAGCGGAAAATGCAGACGGTTCTTACGAGGCAATCAGAAGCAAACTTGCCAAAGGAAATTGTTACTAGAAATAACAGCGTATTTCTGAATTTCTGGTATAAGTACTAGGTACAATGTTTTCTTTGTGGCTTTTGATGAATTTGTGAAAATGATATACCCAAGTCGAATGAAAAATAATTGCATTGACCACAAAATGTAATTTTTCACTCAGTATAATTTTTCACTGACAGCATATTTTTGTCTACGGCTTGAAATTTATTACTCAGTATTTAGAAGCCTATTTCAATAAAGAGTTCTCGTTCGTTGTGGGCCTTTGGACCATTTTGCTTCATTGTCTTTTGCCATATACCCAAAAGACAGACAGTATAGTTATAACAAGCGTCACGACAAAAAAGACTTGTCAAATGGCAGTGGAGGGGATTTCGCGTAGGTAATCGTATGCAGAGCAAGTCGAACCACGTGACCCGCCAAGTCTCTTCTTATTTGACACTAGTTATACTATGTAAAGATTTACAGATGTTATCATGAGTGACGAAACTACAGAACACATATGCTATACCAGTGTCAGGATCACATCGATAACTTGTGCCTATAATTACCCTGACTATGTTAACTTCCACACCGGAACCTAACAACGAAATCATTGTTTCTAGAAGAAATAAGATAACAGTGGTACTACTGGTGGTTAAAATGGATAAGGCGGTAGCTGCACACTGTATACGTCGATCTGGTTCACATTAAAAGCTCGTAAGTCCGTGTGCCTTGGTGTAAATTAGTGGACGGTTTTACCACGCTTAGCAGGGTTGGAGATGGTATGAAAACACACAACAGAAAACATTTTTGCCCATTTCTTGGTCTATGGAGGTCTTGGCTAGTTTGCGTTTATCATATGAGTCGCCTTGTATGACAATCGTGTATGTAATTTTCTGCAGACATGGAAGCCTTCAAGAAACGAATCTATGTCGGCGACGCATTTACGATACCCCTAGGCCTCAAGTGTGATGCGTGATGCCGCGACCTCATCGAATAGAACTCCACCTCATCCCGTGGGTGACTAAAGGACGAACGAATCCGGAGGATGGCAGCAGTATCCTTCTGGGCAGCTAAGCATCTCTGCGAACGCCAACCTGCCTGCCAAGCGTGGCGATTATGGCAATCCCCATCAACATGAGAAATAGACACAAGCCACGGCCCCCAGTAACAGGATGGGCCTTTATGGAGATATCTGGGGGAGGCCTATGCCCAGCAGTGGGCGTCTTTCGGCTGATATAACGATGATGATGAAAAAAAACGCGTAAACTGCCACTAAGCTGCTATTGCGGTCCAATTACAATGCAATCGGTCCATTAGTAACAGTAGCAGAATACCATAAACGTGTGTAACTGTCATTGAACTGAGATTGCCATCCAATGAGCAGTTTTAGGTATCTAAAGCATTCCTTATCACTCGCTAGATGGCGCCCCAACAATTTTGGTAACGGAAGATCGCTTGAAATAGGTATTTATCAAAGAGGATATAAACACTGGGTATATTGTACTAGATCATATCAATACATTTCAACAATTTTAGAGGTTTTAATAAATTACGACAAAAAAAAACATTAATTTGATTGAGTCATTTTGTTTCATGGACGCTCGGATCAAGAATTAACGTAATTCAAATATAAAAGGTTTGTATTAAAATGGAACATAGTGCCTACTTACATAAATACTTTTATTACATTTTTTTCAACCTTTAAAAGCTATATTTATATTATTAAACATTTAATTTTTAAGTTTAGTATTAGTTGGCTGCATGAAATCACTGCCACCATCATACAGATTAAAAAAAGATTAATAAAATTGTAGGAGCGCCATCTATTGATGCTTTTTGAAACCAACTGACAATACCTACTGGAAAACTCCTCATTACAATTTAAACGCGTCAATACTAAATTAGCACACTCGAGTCGCAGGTGACCTACTTGCATTTCATTTCATTTCATTTATTTGCTTTAAATATGGTACATATATATATGGTTGCTCGTTTGCCTCCCTCTTAGATAAAAAAATGGAGGCGGTTCGTGCTATATTCTAACCATAAACATATTATCTAGGTAATAAGTCCATGATTCTAACATCAACGTGACTCAGCCAAATTCCATATTTATTTATAGATAGCGAAGGCAAAGGTCTGAACTGAAAATAGTAACATAATTGGAGGGACCCAATTCAGTAATTCAAGAAATTGTTTCCAGACAGTTAAGGAAACAATTTCTTGGCAGTAGGCAGATGCGCAATATTGTTCGACGTCAGTTATAGTTTACAACAGCTCGGTGCGAGGGGCGGCCTCTTGTAAACTATTGCGCTATTCTGGTTGGAACATTGAAACGCCTTATTTGTATTTAAAGATAACGGGGGTAAAAATAATGTGTGTATAGGTTACACTTATAATGTTCATATTACAGTTAACATAGGACTACCATGTTCAAAATTAAACATAAAAGAATGTCTGTTGTTTAGGTTAATTCATACCTGTAATTAATTTAATTATAAGTGCTCAATATTGCCTCCACCGCTCTCTAGATCTCTTTTCGGAGGGTCTAAGGTTGGCTGGAAGAAATCCCATTGTGGGATAAGCCCGCCTTCGCTTTGTAAAATGATATTTTTGTCATAACTGTATTTATTTTTAATTGCAATTAAGAGTTTACATACATTCATACAGTTTAAATTAAACAAAAATGTATTTTGTTTTTTTCTAACCAAGTTAATCGCACCAGATAGTTTTGACAAATAATACTATGCTGACGGAACTATGACTTATATTACTACTAGTGGACCCTTACTTACTTTACCCGTAACTACCCTTTTTTCTACACTAACATAGATTTGAAAAAACCTTAGAATAATGACACCTAAGTACAATTAAAAGTTCCTACATATACCTGGTTTCTTTAATTAAAAACTAGGTGTCTCCAAATCTGTGAACTGTTTAACACAGTCACGGCTCAATATCGCTTACCATCAGGTACGAGCGACAAACACAACACGAATACAAAAATGGATCATGAACCATCCACAGGTACGGCTTCATTATGACCACCTCTCAAAAACTCTTGCAAAAACTTCATTGCTTTACAGTTACCTAAGACAATCCTTTCGACCAAGTTTGCAAGTTACCTCACAAATTGCGCAAGCCACCCGTCCGGCACGTTCCGCCTTCGGGCATTTCCGCCGAAATTCGGCGACCAGAATACGCCCTCGAGTTTCGAACATAACAAATGATCGTTCCGCATCAATTTGTCTGGAAGTTGTTAAAATCGCGTTCGGCTCTTATTAATTTTTGCTCCCCTCCCGTTCGGGTCGGAATCTCCACTTCCGGCGACGAGCGAACAAACCAGGGATACGTTGTTATAGTCAGATTTATCGGAAGACCGCAGGTGGGGCGTCGCGCATGATTGGGACGGGGCGGTATGGAACGACAGATGGTTAGGCCAAATGGTGTGGTTACATTCATTGGTGGTGATTTCACTTCAATGTGGGCATCCAACAGTGGACGTTGCAATGTTGAAGGAGTAGCCGACAAGTATATGTCCGGCAGTGGACGTTACGTGGTTGAATGATGAGGAAGAGGTACCTACCTACATGACAATGGTACAAGCACAGAATATTAAAACTAACGGTACAGGTAAGAGTTGGAACAATTTCAACGCAAAAACGAAGTCTTATGTTGGACAGACAGGGGTCACAGCCCGGGTGTTTCGAAGTAATTAATCTAAATGTTGATTGCGCTGTAAGTTAACCCAATCAGTTAATAAATTAATAAATGGGCACGAGATATCTCTATTTACGGTTACTTTCTACATTGCGAAAACGAACCCCGGGTTCTTTTTTACACGAGCATGAAAGTTAAATTGGAAAAGAATTACTGGGAGTGGCACAAGACATTTTTTGATGAACAGAATACACAATATTATTTCAACCTGCACAATGTTTGCAGCTCAAGCGCATAGGGGTTGCCTAATGCCTTAAATATTTTAACTACTCCATAATATTATCCAAGTGATCATTCAAAGTATAATGTCACACTTCAAGTCGATTCCCGGCGCATATTTCTTTTAAGAACCCACACCCCTGAAACACCTTGCTTTTAGTAGGTACCATTGTTTCTCGCACCATGCACCCATTGTTATGGTCGATAGTGGAAATGGACCGAATGGGATCTGCCAGGGAACAAATCGACACAAGAGTCATTTCGGTTAGTGATTGGTTCAATTAGGTTGGGTAGGTTAGTGCTGGCCGTGTCCGGCAGAGTAGAATAGCAGCAACCCTTTACAGTCGTGGGTGTCGTACAAGGTGATTGATGTCTTCGAGGCGATAGATATAGATTCTCCGTAGGCTGGAAAACAGGCAGCAGCGTTTTCCATTGTTATATTTATAACATTACGTTCTCCAACTCCTACCAAGCGTGGAGACTATGGCAATAACCTCCCTTTTCGTGGGAGAGGCCCTTAGTCCTTCAGTGGACTGTTATGGGCTGTGATGATGAGGTTAGTGTTCTGCCAAAACGGCCCTCCGTCAAATTAGCGCAATGTGGATGTGACTACAGATGGCTATAGGCCCACATTACAAACCCACCAATGTGTATTCACAATATCATCTCCAGAATCAAATTTCAAGCATTAGATAAATTGAAAACCATAATTTAGTGTTTTCAGTGTTTAAAAAAATTCCTAGTTAATTAGACTAGAATGTAATATAGTATCGTAAACTAAATTGACAATACCACCACAAGTTTTGTAAGCAAGCTGTTTTTAAATTACACAGATAATTTCCCAACACTAATCTTAAATTTCATCTTAAAACGCAGCTATCATTACCTCGAAATAGGTACTGCATTGCATACTTTTGTTACAACAAATGCGTCATTCAACTCCTGTGACGCCCGCGAGTAGGAAGACTGTAAACTCGCCAAAAACTCGTCCCACATCGACAATGAAACCAGCCGTAGCGGTCCAGGATTTACTCCCCCAACGCAAACTTCCGACACCATTTGAAATTCATTCTTCAAGCAACGTGTGATGTAATAAAAATAGCTTCAGATATACCGGCTACATGATATATTATGCACCCCCCGATTTGGAGATTGCTCGCGCGATGCATTAACGGTTCCCCTTTGATACCTATTTCTTTTTGCGCTAAGGTAAACGGGAGTCAAGCGGGAGTTATGGGGAAATAGAGCAGAATTTGATGAGTAATTGAAAATGAAGGTAGGTGGAATAATAACGAGGAATTAAATAAAACTAATGGACACCACAGGTGACCGCAGAGCTGGCTCGTTCCTTGGTCAAAGAATAAGCGTGAATGCTATCAAACGAGGCCAAAGCAGCCAGTTTTCTAGGCACACTTCCGGGGTCAGCGATCACCTCCTAAACGTTTTTTTCAATAGATTAGTTTTAGTTAAATTTTAATCGTAGATATTATATTAATGGCTTTTTACCTTAAAGAAAAAATGTGTAAAGTATTGTAAAAACTCGGATTGTGGTTAACAAGATCCCGCCGGAGGCTTAAGGCCGCAGGCACGAAGTCAGCGGCAAAGCAGCGGGTCACGAAGCTAGCGGGCAAATCGCGCGGCACTGGAGCGGCGGTGTAGTGTTGTGTTGTCAGAGATTTATCAGAAATTCATCAAAATATCTGATATTATAATAATAATTTCCCCCACAACATCCGCGGGCATTTTGAAACGTCGTCGTTACAAAACAAACAATTAAATGAACAAAACTATATCATCGCAGACGCGCGGGTACCGTTTGACTGAAGCATGCTCGTACGCCGCTCCTCGCGCCAATACCGCGCCGCTGCCTTCGTGGCCAGTTCCATATAAATCATTTCAATAGAACGCGCCGCTCCCCGCGCCGTCCGCGTCGCCGCGGTCGCCCCGCGCCCGATGACTTCGTGCCCGCAGCTCAAGAGGCTTGACATCGCTGAGTCGTGAGAGCAAACGGCTTACGACGCGATGTGTAGATGCTGAAGGTTGTGCTGTGTGCGAAGTGGTTGAGGAACGGTAGCAAAGCGGACCCTGGAAGCCGGGATGGACGACTAGGATGATGATGATGATAGGTTAAACATAATCAAACCCATGTGATATGATGAAATAAATTACATGTTATATTAAGATATAATAATTCGCTTCAGTAGTTGACCTTTATTATGGGTGGATTTAGTAAGAGAAGCTCTTATTATTAAAACAAATATGGATAGGGTTGTTAATTTACGTTGTAATTACGGTGCAGCCACTGAGATGTTATATGATGATAGTAAACGATTAATTGTCAGTTTAGTTAGTCCATGTTCTCTAAATACATATTTACAAAAAGCAATAAGGTTTGGTGATCAGTATGAAAATATATAGGTTGTAAGACTTTCGTAGTTATTCACTACACTTTCTTTCGTGTCACGAGTACTCGTAGACTAACCTGTCGCATGCAACTTCGTCGAAATATCGAGGTAAAACAATACTAACCGTGGTAACAAACCCGATAATACCTATGTGTGGTGAAAGTATGAAAAGACACTTTAGCGCTTTAAAATAAAAATAGTTCACTCCCACATAAGTCCTTATTTCCTGAATCACTTTGGACCAAAGCGATTCACGAAAGCGTTTAATGAAACACTTAATGGTTCCCTGTTTGACGTTACCGCCTACTTGAGGAGGCTCAGATGTTCCATCCTCGAATATTTGCTTAGCGATATTAGTTCATAGCTAGTTACGTTATTTGCATGGCGCTTAGGGCGTCATTGTATAGGTGTATACATACGTAAAGGATTTCATGGGTATTGATATTTGGTTTGTTATACAGAAGACGTGGTATGTGTGTCGAGAGCTGTATGAATTATGCACGGATTAGTGATGGGCCGAATATGATTTGGATCGAATACGAACTTCGGCCGAATATTCGGTAAAAATTCAAAATACGCACTTATTGTTTCGCGTCGCTCCGCTATTCAAGGGCGTGATACAAAAATGGAGCTTATTTTATGAGCCATACATTCCGCTTTTATTTGCTCTTACAATTTTTGCTTCTGAATTTAAACGACTGAATTCAGCCAAATGTAATAGGCGCAATAGTGCTGGTTTAATTATTTTAGTATTTCAATATTTTTTTGTATCGAATGTTCAGTGTTTTGAACCGATTTTTGGCAGAATGCCGAAGTTCGGTTCAAGCCGCCGAATTTAGGTTTAACCGGTTCGGTTTAATTCAGGTCTAACACCCGTATTCAGAAACGTTACTATAAGGGTGGCCGTGTGGTGTCCGGCAGAGTAGAATAGCACCAACCCCTTCCACTCGTGGGTGTCGTACAAGGCGACTAATGTTTTCGAGGCAAAAGATCTAAGCGCCTCCGTAGACTGGAAAATGGGCAGCAGCATTTTCCATTGTTATATTATAACACTGCGATCTCCAACCCACCTGCCAAGCGTGGAGATTATGGCAATAACCTCCCTTTTTGTGGGAGAGGCCCTGGGTCCTGCAGTGGACTGTTGTGGGCTGTGATGATGATGATGACTATAAGGGTTCATGAACGCACAGGGTTCCAACTGGCACTAAAGTGGCGATTTGGCACTATCTGTGACTATGACATGGGATCATTCAAGAGGTATATTAGAGGTCGCTTCAGAGGCGGGCAACGCATAGGTAACTACCCTGGTGTTGCTGATGTCCACAGGCGGCGGTGACTGCTTGCCTGTTTGTCTGCCGTATTAAATCTAAAAAAAAATATCTGTTACCGTCAAAATGAAAGAAATTGACCAATCATAGAGCCATTAATTTTCACTTCTGCAGTACTTAGCAGAGCACAGCGAGAACGCGTAGTATCACTACTTTACTTGGACAAGTATTTTTGTTACTACCAGTGTTAGTCAGCTTATAGCATATTAGTCGCCTGTACGACAACCGTATGAGGAAGGGCTTGTGCTGTTCTGCTCTGCCGGACACCATACCGCCAAAACAAAAACTGTACTAGGCTAGAAATAATTCCCCAATTAGAAAAAACTAAAGTAAATAATAATATTAGCGTGAATGTCCCGGTTATAGGTACACTCGTGCACGAGGGCCTGGGGTCCGCCTTGACCATAATCCAGGATTTGGCAGATCAGGCTATTACAGTGGAGCAACTGCCATCTAACCTCCGTTATGGTGCTACCAGGGAAACCCGATCAGATTGGATCGTGGTTACACATTCAGTTGCTTGTTACAGGTTTCATCACGGTGTTTTCCCTCACCGTAAGAGCATCGATAACTATTCAACTAACGTACATAACTCCGAAAAGAGTCATTGGTAGTACGTCGCCGCAGTGGGATTCGAACGCGGTACCTCTCACTTTCGAATTGATGCAACCAGGACACCGGCCCTCCCCAATTATAACAAAGTATTAAAACAAAATCCCAACCCGTCCAGACAACAAGAATACTCTTAACATTTTCACGTTTGCAAATTAGACCACTTACCTAAAAGGTAACGACAATGTCTTGCGCAGTTAAAGGGCACGCCTCGAGAATACCCATATATGCGCAGACGCCGAGCCCTATTCGTCCGCGTTGACCATTGTTGTAAATTTGTTGAAGACCCTTTGTGGGAATCATGTCCTTTTGTTAAGAGAACGGCGTGCCTGTGGAGTTGCATAAGTAATTCTCTTGTAGGTGATAAAATTATTCTTGTACCGATCTTGACAAATGAGTGGGGCAGGAAACGAGAATAATATTGTAAATCATTCAACTATTACAATTTCAAGAAGTGGAATTGTAGTATGTGCACTCTCCTTACCCCCCTTTAGTATATATACCTGTACCTTAATGTATTAGTCAATTATATACATCTGAACGCATTCAGTACCTTTCATTCCTATAGCCCATCATTGCATGGCGACCCTGCCAGAATTAAAGTTTAGAGCATAAATACCTACAGACTACCTATCCGTTGGAAAATTCACTGCTCGTAATACCAACGATCCAACTTGTGGATTACACTATTATTTCGATTTTATGTAAGAACCATACTACTTTTCTTCTTGGTATAGTAACATTCATATTATCTGAACACCAAATTGTGTCAGACGAGATTGACAACCACAATCCTAATCCACAACACCTAAGCGGAGCGAAATCAAAACTGCAAAATATATGCCGGCGGCAACCCCAAACACAATAGGCCTAATAGGCCCGATTAACCCCAGAACTCATTACACAACAATAAGCCATTATTGCTTGGAATTATTCAGTCGTCCCTGCAGTGTCGCAGGCAAACCGGGGCGTATACGTCGCAGCCTGAGGTTCTGCCACGAATGCTTTTACACGATGCATTTAAACCAGATGAGCGAACGAATGCTAATACTGTTTCTTATATCTTATTGGCTCGCTGTGAATAGAGGAAGAGCATTGTCTTTTATTGTAACGCTGTCTCGAGCACTCTTAGGAAGTTTTAAAAGTCTGCTGATATCAAGCTAGCATGTCTGAGCTTTTTTTATATTCGACTAGCCAGGCATTTGACCGCCATCTCACCTGGTGGTAAGTGACGATGCGGCCGAGCATGGATCATGCCTGTCTAGGAACAGCCTATTCACTCGAGCATTGTAGGCGTGTAGATTATAATTATCAGGGAACACACTCGCAGGTAACGTGTTCCATTCCTTAGCCGTACGCATTATAAAGGTGAACCAAAGCGGCTCGTGCGGACAGCTAGAAGATCCACGACATAAGGATGAAGCGTTCGCCTGGACCGTGTCCCCTGATGACGGAAAAGGACCGGTGGAATGAGTTCGTGAAACTACTACGCACATTAAATGAAACCTATACAAGTCCGACAAACGCGCAACCCAACCAGTACCCGTATTCAAAATGGCTCGGAAATCGGATTCGGATACGGAATCGACAAAGGACCCCGCAAAAGTTCTTAGGAAAATGTGGTTTCAGTTAATTTTAATGAAATTTTCATAGAAAGAGTTTCCGTGGAATCTATAGGGATTCTGAATAACAGTTTTCGAATCGATCGACACGGATTCGCCGCTCACGAATTTCGTGTCGAATCGTTTGAAAACGGTTTCGAATAATTGTGAATACGGCTACAGAGCTGATGTCAGATTGGCCGTATAAGCTCCATTTTACCTTCGGAGCTGTTAAGGTTCCGTTTGGTGCATTCGTTTACATCGAAAGAGCGACTGATGTTGCTCTAGGTCTACGTTGGTTTGGTATAAATACACCCACCGATTCGTCGATGAATACTCTCCGAGGCATCATAATGACGTAATAAGCGCTACGTGGGACCAGTCTTATCGTTTTGTCAGGTTGGGGCCGAAGGATTATGATTACCGCCAATTGTTACGGTTTGGTAAACTGGAAACTCTTGCAGAAGATGGAGATTAAATTTGTAAGCGGTTAAACGATGCGCGAATTGGCGTGGCTCAGACAAATTAGTTTGGTAATATCAAGATTTGTGTGGTGTTCCGGCTGCGTAGAATTAGCCGACCGCTTCTAATCACGTACGTTTACAAAGGAGGTTCCAACGGAACCAGGAAACGGGCGATACTACCGTTTTCTATTGCGTATGACAATTTAACACCTATCCGCCAAGCGTGAAAACTACGATTCAAAAACGAAGGAAAGTAAAAAAAATAAAAATCAAGGTGTGTGTATTGATAGACAGGCATTAACCCTAAGTAGCCAGAGGTTGGTAGCGTTAATATTTTATCATCCTCACTAGCACTAGTCCACTGCTGGACATAGGTCTCCACCAATGAGCTCAAATACCTAATATACCTAATGTCCTCAGCTTGCCATGTCCAGCATCTACCTGCAGCCTTTCGCAAATCAAATCGTCACTCCACCTGACCAGAAGGGTTCTACACTCCACTGTCTTATTGTGTCTGATAAAACATTAAAAATCCCTGACTACTTTACTACGCCTTCATTTACATTACTCGTACCAAGCACGTAAAAGTACCCTAAAAACAACTCTAAGGGCTCTCAATTCACACCGAATCCATCTTCAAATACGCACCGAAAGTCCCAAACGCACAAACGTCTCAGCTAATATTAGCACCGCTGTCTCAACGTCTCAATCAAAAGATTAGCAGTAAACAAACTCGGCGGTCCACGTAGAGATAAATAAGTTTACACCCTATTAAGCGGCGGTGATTCAGCTAATGGCGGAGGAGGGTAAGGAGCGAAGCCTGGCGCCTAGCAGGGGCTAAGATTTATCACCAGGACACGTTTGATCGAGACACTTGCGCATAACCTTCGTTTCAATATTTCATAGTTGTTGTTAGCCGTTATTTCGACATAAAAACAATAAGGGTTAGTACAGTGGCGTAGCGTGCCCTTCGGGGGCCCCGTATCAATTATTGTGTAGGGGGCCCCCTAGCAGATACCCCCAACTACATGTACTAATGAGTAACTTAAATCCTAGTCTCTGCTTAAGTCAATAAATGGACAAGCATAGCGAGCTCTACATTTGTGTGACAATAGTCTCTAACAGTCAGTTTCGCGAGGCTAGGTTAGGTTAGGTTAGGTTATTTTTGATATATTGGCCTTTGGCTTGGCTATATTAATACCTTGCGCGATTATAACATATATCATTGAATGAGCGAGCGCAGCGAGCTCGAAAGTTTTGTAATTTATCCATTAAAGCCTGGCGCGATTTAAATAAAAAAATCCGTAAAATCAGCAAAATGGCGCCGGGCTATCTCGAAATTTTTGGCGAGAATCTATATATATAAAAGAAAGTCGTGTTTGTTACAACACTTATAACTCGAGAACGGCTGGACCGATTGCCATGGTTTTTGATTTGTTGGATTTGTTTCCTTCCCGAATAGCAGAATACATCTTAAAAAAAAAAAACTAAAAAAAAAAAAAAAAACGATAGGTGTAGGGTAGGTGTAGGGTAGGTGTAGGGTAGGGGTAGGTGTAGGGTAGGTGTAGGGTAGGTGTAGGGTAGGTGTAGGGTAGGTGTAGGGTAGGTGTAGGGTAGGTGTAGGGTAGGTGTAGGGAAGGTGTAGGGTAGGTGTAGGGTAGGTGTAGGGTAGGTGTAGGGTAGGTGTAGGGTAGGTGTAGGGTAGGTGTAGGGTAGGTGTAGGGTAGGTGTAGGGTAGGTGTAGGGTAGGTGTAGGGTAGGTGTAGGGTAGGTGTAGGGTAGGTGTAGGGTAGGGGTAGGTGTAGGGTAGGTGTAGGGTAGGTGTAGGGTAGGTGTAGGGTAGGGGTAGGTGTAGGGTAGGTGTAGGGTAGGTGTAGGGTAGGTGTAGGGTAGGTGTAGGGTAGGTGTAGGGTTAGAACGCTACGCGAACGAAGTCGCGCCGGGTCAGCTAGTTTATAATAAAATTAACTTCGCGCGCGCTAATGAGCGAGCGTAAGAACTCGAAATTTCTTGATATTTTGGCTATCAAAACGTTCCATTATTAACTTGAAAACAGACAAATTCAAAAATTGATTGCGTGTGAGCCAAGACGATTATGCGTGTGGGCGTGTGGGCCAAGGTATATTATGAACCAGGTCCATATGACCCGTTCAAGAAAGAACGGAGTAAGGAGTTTCTTAAGCCTTTGGTGCTACCGATAGTTCTGAAATAATGAAATTTTCAATATGAGATCAAAGTTGTTACAATTTTTTCCATCTGATAGGCGCACTACGTTGTCTTGTTGTTTTTTTTTCAATAAAAATGATAAATATCTCTTTAACGAAAGGTGAATGAAAACGGATTGTATCACTTTATTTCAATTGTCTATTTTACCGACCCTGGTCTGAAATTCTATAAAATAATTATTTTTATCGGAAAATAGGGAAAGTTTAACTGAAATTATGGATAACGAGTTTTTGCTTACACACGTTTGGGGGCCCCTATGGCCCGGGGGCCCCGTATAATTGATACGGCAGATACGGCAGTAGCTACGCCCCTGGGTTAGTAAGTAGTAGTGGAGTTTTTCAAGAAAGGGGTGAACATGTTTTTACGGGGTCGGCAACGCGTGGGTGATGCCTTTGGTATTGCAAACGTCCATAGGCTGCGGTGACTGCTTACCACCAGACAGGCCGTAAGCTTGTTTGCCACCTTAGTGGTATAAAAAATTACACTACGAGTACCGAATTGATGTAAAACAATAGCAGATGTAGAAACGATGAAATAAAAACTCAAAAACCTGTACCATTTTTAATTAAATCAATTTAATTGCCTTCAATGAGAATCCATTAGCATTTGATGGCGTTTGGCACAGAACATCCAACTTTTTAGCAAGGTGGCAGACCATGTAGTACCTCCGTAAAGTAGAATGGGCAGCAGAATTTTTGTTAATTTAAATTCTGCGATCGCCAATATGCCTGCTAAGCGTGGAGACTATGGCAACCTCAAGACTAGAGTCTCAACTTTAGCAGTGGACTTTTAAGCTTATCATGATTTAATGATATGTACTTAAGTTTCCCACACTTATAGCGAGGATAAAGGCCAGTTTTTGTTTCATCGTTTCTACGTCTGCTATTGTTGTACATCAATTCGGTACTCGTAGTGTAATTTATTCTAAATTTAGCTTACGTCTCTTTTTTTATACCACTAAGGTGGCACACAAGCGTACGGCCTGCCTGATGGTAAGCAGTCACCGCAACCTACAAACGTTTGCAATACCAGGGACATCAACCACGCGTTGCTGACCCCGTAAAATCCAGATCTTGAAGATCTTCATGTTGTACTCTCTAGGGAAAACCTCTCCATCTCTGAGGAAGTCGATAAAAAAGTGAGTTGCGCAAAATTTACATTAAAACTTCCAACCCCTGAAACAGATACTGGGACAGCATTGAAATACGAAAGTACACCATTCCGTAGCAATTTATATTTAAAGGTGCTTCAGCCTCCAAGCGTCTTTTAAGTCAAGTTTTAAGATCGGAACATAAAAAGTGTCACGAGAACTAATTACTCGCCGGCACTCAAGTGGCGGTGGGCCTGGACGGCTTTTACAGCGGCAGTAAAGCTCGCAATCAATTTCACTGGCCAACAAGTGAGCCGCCTTCTGAATCGTTCAGCGGCGAATTGTGCTTTTAAATTTGTCCGCACCTAACCTTGGACACGATTTCTTCGTTCCCTTTGTTGGTTCCTTCGCAGTAAGAAGTGTATTATGTAAATTTTTTTGTTTGTATCGGTATAAAAGAAAAACATCTTGGCGTTAATGTCCCGGTTGTGCTCTCGCGCATGAGGGCCCGGGGTCCGCCTTGACCATGATCCAGGATTTGGCAGGTCAGGTAATTACAGTGGAGTACTGCCATCTGACCTCCAAGACCCTGCTACCAGGGGAACCTGACCAGATTGGTTCATGGTTTGTATCGGTATATTAAGATATTATGATATGTGATTATATAATCTTTATTTCACGCAATTATGTAAACTAAGTTTAATAACTAAGTATTCAAAGTTAGTATTCAACTTAAAAGTAAGGGTTAGTTGTGCTTAAATTATAACTTTTTTATTTTAATCTTCTTACGGTCCCAGTAATATCCTGGTGGAATGGGTTATGGTCTCCAATCCTCGTGACATAGGTAGGTACTATCCATCTACTAGCGTCAAGGAGGTCAGATGGTAGTCGTTCTACTGTAATTATCTGATCTGCCATATCTTGGATCACGATCAAGGCGGACCCCGGGCCCTCATGCGCAAGAGCACATCTGGGACATTAACGCCATTAAGATAATGATTGTTTATTTATCTCTTAAACCATGATAAAATCTCATTAATAATATCAAAATTTAAAGCGTAGGCAGGGCGTGTTCCGGTATTAAACCCGACTCTTGTTATAGCTAACATATTTCCCCGACTAAAACCGTGAACCCTAATTTGAGCTAAAATTCCTGAACATACAGCATTTCAGTTTAATGTGTGTTGTTGGGCCTTTAAGAGCCAAATATAATCCGGTTCAATTTTGTTACCAAATTCCACGAGTAGGTACTCTCTAAACATTCGTGCAACATGGAAATATTCGTGTAACTTCGAAATGTATGGGCCACCGTGCACATTTGTAAATCATCATAATTATCTTAGGTATCTAAGGTTATGCCCTCGCACGAGGGCCCGGGGTCCGCCTTAGCCCAGGATTTGTTAGATATTTTTTTTTATATATCATACGTTAAAAAAACAGGCAAACGGGCCACCTGATGGAAAGTGGTCACCACTGCCTATAGACATTAGCAACACCAAGAGTATCGTAAGAGATCAGGTTACCTGGCGAACCTGACCAGATTGGATCATGGTTTAACAATCAGTCACCTGAATGTGATGGTTTCATCATTATTTTTTCCCTCACCGTATAAGCATCGGTTAATATTCAACTAATATACAAATCACAGAAAAGAGTCATTGGTACATGGCCGCAGTGGAATACGAATCCGGTACCTCTCCCTTACGAATCGGATACCGTAACCACTTAGCCACCGACGCTCACCGTGAGCGGTAAATTTCTGTAGGTAAATAAGGAATAGATTAGTTTCTTCAATACGATAGATGTTTTCTATAGATCTAATGTTTCCTATTCTGTTCTATTTGTAGCTGTTTTAGTATGAAAACTGCCTAATGTAGTAAAAAAACGATCTACTGAAGAAAGCTATCATAATGAAGAATTAATTAAATACCGGGATATTGGCTATCAAACAGCGAAAACCTTATTCAAATTGATTAAGTATTTATGAAGTTAAAGACTGATTTGTAACGCCAGAAATGTGTGAGCGTATATGAAAAAATATGGGGTTTGCTGATAGAAAAGCTCGAAAATGTATTATTTTAGTTTAAGAAAAATCATATAATGTCGGACGAGTAGAGAAAACTTCATTATTATTAGTTACCATTCACGATTTACTATTCCTATTAGTTAAATCATACATACTATAGTAAATGTTAACAATACAAGATATCCATCAGATACCTACTCTTTACCAGCATTCCATTTACAATAATTGTTCCTCAGAAAGAAATGCCAATATCTGCCCACGTGATCTTAAAACTTTGAGTGTAAAACCCTGAAAATAATCGACGGGGAAAAGAATTACTAAGTTGTCAAGAATTAAGTTATTTTAGAAATTGTGAAACAAATGTTGCTCCATTTCAGAAATAAACCAACCCAAGTTCCTTGCCCAGAGGCTCTCTGTATAACTAAGTTTATAATTAGGATTTGTGTTGCGGGTGATGATGAAAGGAGCTTTAATACGTAGGTAATTATTCGATCGTACTTCCTACTCATCATACTTACTTTCTAGATATAAGCATAATTATATAGATGCCTACCACCGAAGTATTCGTATGAATAAATACATATTATGGAACATACTTTCGTGAATAGGTATCTTAAATTCCGTGTTTGTAACAGCCTAAAATTGCTTAGGTATATTAAAACCATTTTTATATCTAATACTCTCAGAATAAATAATAAATAAAGGTGGAATCCTGCGAATAACATACTGACTGACGCATACAAAACTACGCTATGATGTGTGTACGGACACGGTCACATGCACACATCGACATCTAAACTATGCCATGCCACTAACACATGTTTATAAAACCGGCCTCTTGTCACTTTTGACCATCTTTATTTCTTATTTGATCTGAGCTAATATCTGAAATATCTGTGTGGCGGATGTCCATGATTATCCTGATCATGATTGTTCGTCTCCCTATTAATTAACTATCTACGAAACCATCCAAAGTGACTCCTGGGGCTTGACAGAGTAGTGCTACCTACCGATACTTTGTGTTTCCTGAGTAAGTTAAGCATGGCTTACCGCAATAAGAGCTTCCATTTCGTGAGGACTGAGCTTGTAGGAGGCATCTGAACCCACAAGCCTTGGTGCCGATCTGTAACAAGCGATTATTTCTTTAAATATTGAAATGTCAAAGGCAGGAGAAGGACAGAAGAAGAATTACACCAAAAGTATGTGGTCTAAGAAGAAGGTAGAGCTCGTCTAGTCTAAGATGACGCGCCCCACTACTTAGTTAGTTGATTTCGATGTGTGAGTGCAAATATTGATAACGACACTTCATCTGTGTGGGAGCCAATGAACGACGCGTGTTCCTACGTTTGAATCTCACCGGCAACTGAATGACCAATTACAACGGCATTTTGCATTTTATACTTGCTTGTGTGCGTTAATGCGATAGTGGGGCGCGTCATTTTAGATTAGACGAGCTCTACATAGTTTGTATAAACACTATTATGGAGATGTATATTGAGGTTAACCCTTAGTCTATCAATAGGATGTGTAATGAAATTAGTCCAACATTATGTATATGATTATCTAACCTAATTAGGTTAAGGTATGAGCTTCCTGGAGTGGTTACCCTAGAGAGTAATAACTACAGTTCTACATAAACCAGGTCCGTAGATACCTACTACTACTACGGTAATTACGGTTGATTGTTGAAGCATGATCATATTAGGTACTAGTGGACCCGGCGCGACTTCGTACACCTACCCCTACCTACACTTGTTTCTTGCTTATAAACTTTCCTAAAGAAACATTGTTGAAAACCGCATTAAAATCCTTTGCGTAGTTTAAAAGATCGTAAGCGTACATAGACACATTCACAGATATATAGGGACAGACGGCGGGAAGCGACGTTAGACACAACATTAAAGAACATTTTGTTAACATCGAATAGTAGTTTGAGTACAGATCAAGAAGTAAATATAAGGTTGAATTCTGATGCTTCGAAATTGTGAACATTGGCATGTGGTGTCACCAATTAAGATGGATCCAACAGACCAGGTCTTAGCGGCACACTAACTTGGACCTCCGCAGAAATAGGATTTGCAACAGAATTTTCTCTTTTCCTAAATCCAGTTCCTCTCACCCCGCTGCCAACATAAAACCCCTATTGACCTACTTTAGATAGTAATAAGGACCACCGACCAGTTTCGCGGTTAGCATTTATCATGTATATGTTACTCATAAATCAGCAGTAGGTATTTAGCCCACCACATACTAATACGCTGCATTCTAGTCAAGAGTGTGTGTGTGTGTTCCCAGATCAATACAATCTGAATGCCTTCAAGGCTGAATAGGCTGTTCCAAGATGAACATGTTCCATCTTCGGCCGCATCGTCACTTACCAAGAGGTCAGATGGCGGTAAAATGCCTGTCTTGTCTTATATTTTATATAAAAAAGTATAACGGTTCACGAGTAAATAGCCAATGACTCAGACAGTGGGACATCGTGGTTAGACCATGAGTCCGGAGTCACTTAAAGTATGATAAGATATCTTTTCAATATCTTTGAACATCATCATTATGGGTATAAATAACCAGACGCCTACTATTGGCCTTGCATACTTTCTTCCCTCGATTGTACAAAGCGTCGCACGTTTGCAAGTTTATTTACACGAAGTCATCTATCGCATTCGAGCGCATACATTTTCGCAATTCTGAACACATCCACGGGTTGAACTGCGTGCTAAATTCGGTGCGAGAGCACGAATGCACTGTGATACGGCCCGCTAAGTCCTTAATTATTAACATTCATAAATGTTGGTAAGTGAATTTATGGACGTATAACGTGGGGTGCAACTGAGAGCGGTTGTTTGAAAGTTGTACAAACGAAAATACAGCATTAATAGTGGAAAGACGTACCCATACTTCATGCCCTATGTCTTTTCCAATTATCTGGGTTCAACTCTCCTTGTCTGCTTCCTCCTATTTTTTTCTATCCGCAATAGTAGCGGCGTCAATATTGGTGCATATAAATCAATATAAGTGGTCCCTATCGGTGTGGGTGTAATATATTTAGCAATGAAGAACTGTATACCAGAGAGTAGTATATCAGGAAACCGATACCTACACTGACGCCTGGTATGAAACCACTCGTCACTGTAGGTAGTGTCATTCGACCAAGCTGTTATTTTATGTTGTACCGTATATAATTGTACCGTGAATAATAATTGCTTTACAAAATGCTATTAATAAAGCAAAACAACCAAAAGAACTTTAGTCTAAGACCGGACAAAACCTATATGATAGTAAACAATTTTAACTTTTAGCAAAAACTGTTATAAAAGTTTCGACTTGGCTTAGACAGGCTTTCTTCATCTTTAGCCGCATCGTCACTTACACCAGTTGAGATGACGTGTCTGTCAAAAGCTTGGCACTAGCCAAGGTCCGAAATTTAAAGCCGCTTTACATATATTCAACTTGCATTTAAGCGATACAATTTTTTTCGAATCACTTTACCCCAAAACTTTCATAGCATCGAATTGATTTTAATCCAAAATACATAAGCTCGACGATATAATAAAATAGAAATGTCGGTTTACCCACCCGCTAGCAGTGAGGCCCTACCCTGCACAGGTAAGACAAATACGCTCATTTCCTGCGGAGTGCGCCGAGGCTCGACAAATTGTGCCGAGTGAGCGTATTCTGGCCTCCTGCATTATATTATTGTGCTAATAAATAATGAAGTAGACACATACAGCGATCAGACGCGGTGTTGTATAATAGTTGGTACTAGTTTACGGTCGAGATGTCCGTTGTAAATGTATACAAAATTACGCAGGGTGACGAAATAGGAACGAAGGTCGGTATATAGCACCTTCTTATACCAAACAATGTATATACCACAAAGTGCTGGAAAAAACCATTCCAAACACCCCAAACACTATTGGGTTGTCTAATTGTGTTCACTATAATAATAATAATAAAATATTTAATTTTCTCATCACATAGGCATCATGCATACATATCAACAGATCAATTCAATTTTCAGTAGAACCTGTGTGAGAGACTGGTGTCCGTACTAGGTAAATAAATACCTGTCCCACAGATCACCATTTCCTATGACCACCTTCAGACTCCATTATCAGACCAACTCCATGGTACCATATTAATGCATTGTCATCCAAATTACAACAGGTTTACCAAATTTCAGCTCTATTGGATACCAACAAATGGTAGATAAATGGTTGGCAGCTTCTCTCGACTTGACTTCACGCCAAGTAGGTAATGTGACAGACAGTTGCGATACTTATTAGGCAAACAAGATTGCTCTCCGTACACGTCGTCTGCAGTAATCTGCAGCGGAATTATTAACGGGGCTAGATGGCCTCGAGGCTCTGTGGACGGTCTACGACCTGTGGTGAGCCTTATTTGCTTACCCTACGTATAGACAAATGTTAATATTTGAGCAAATGTTTTATCATCTATTAATAGTTTAGCGATAAGACCGCCTTTGTACTATATTGTCTTACTGTTACTATGTTTTACTGTCTTTGTATGTACAATAAAGAGTTATAAATAAATGGATTGATCGATGTACAACACAAACGCAATTCTACCTATTCGCGATTCTACACTTAATTCCACACAACTGCAGCCATTCAACAGTTGTGCGGAATCCATATTGTGTAGAATCGCGAATAGGTAGAGTTGCGTTTGTGTTGTACATCGATCAATCCAAATAAATAAATAGTTTTGGACAAGAAATGCAGAAAGCGAAAATGTGTATCATAAGTCTGTTATTTTTAACCTAGACGCCTGAGCTTATCAGAGCGATTCAAGGGGAAGGTTTATAGTATGAAAAAAAGGGTAATCCCAACTAATTAAAATCAAAACTTAACTTCTTTTTTTAACCAATTTAATCGTAAATTTAATGTAATGCAAACAAAACAATAGTTACTTACTACTAAATAGTCTACTTATTCGGAGCTACTCGGAACGTCTCGTTGACATGTTATGGGTTGAGTCGGCTGATATTATCTTATGCCCTGTACCACGACATTGACAATGTTAGCGACAATATCGTTTTGCAATAATCACTGATTATGAATCGTAACTTTAAATTCTTATTGTGTGTAATGCATGGGTTTTGGTTTAAGTACTAGAACCTGTTCAGAAAGAATACCAATACTCTAGAGAGTCTCTATTTTCAACATTAGCCCCGGTTCTAGGCCACACTGTATGTACAAACCCACGACATGTAAAAAATAGTGTCATTTAAGTTTAAGAAATCTCTAAGCAGGATAGAAAAGTTTCAAAAATTTAATCTTTTATATGTCTGCCACAGTTTAAAAGATACAGCGCCATGATGAAAATATAGACGGTAAAATGTTATCGTCCCATTGGACACCGATGCCAAAGAATCCCAAACTCTTTACCGTAACCGTAACAGCTACATTCACTTCCAAACGTACCTCACATGAGCCATCAATCAATCAATCATAGAAACTGTCATGTACGCTCGTGGCCGCGAAGCGTACACGACGTACACGACAATAATAGGTTGCGACGCACAGTACCACCAACTTATACAGGGTGTTTCATAATACATGTATAAAGCCGAAAGGGTGTTAAAGTATAGCTTGCAAAGAGTACACTGGCGACTTCATATTATCCAAACATTGAATTTTAATTTTTATAAAAAATCTTCGTTTTTAAAGAAAAATAACCATATCGACTACGTTGATGCGCAGCTCTATTTCAAGTTGATGATCCTAGAAGGAGAAGTTTAACCTTTTAAATTAAAATTACAATATTTTTTTGTACAGAACCCTCAAACCAAAAAATACAAAACGGCTAATTTAGATCTCCTTAATATCCCATTGCGCCTAGTACTATGAACTTGAGTGACCTTTTACAACTGATTTCTAGAGATGCGGTCTTTCGTTTTCAAAATGTCGATTATCGACATTGAAAAGGTAAAAGTTCGATAGTCATTTTCTCGCTTACTATTCCACGCACGAAAAAAATAATTTTACCTATCGTTTTAATACGTTTAGCACTCCATCCAGTTCACGGCTTTATACATGTATTATGAAACACCCTGTATATTCAGTAGACAAAATCTGAACTAACGCATTATTGCACTAAAATGACAGATTGAAACGCCCACTTCTTCACCACTAGCGACGCCATCATCTGAAGAGATAAGTTAGTCGCGACATAGACAATGCCTATCGAAGTGGTGTCAGTCTCAAAGACAAGCTACATGCCTAAAATGAAAAGAGTGCGGACAAAGGCAATATAGGTCAGAATTGACCGGCGAGTGCTCATTTCTGTAGTTACAATGTTTGCCATAAATAGTCCTACATCAATAGAGCAGTCCAACATCAATGGAACAAGAGTTTATACTCAAAAAGTACGTGTTACAAAATGTTGTGAATACTCTTATCCGTATTTAGAAACGTTAATATGAGGTGAACGTTACACTCACAGTGCGCGCGAAGTTCTTTGGGCTGGCACTATGGTTGGGACCCTGGAACTGACAATATCTGAGTGGCGTACGGTGAATAGCACTCTGCTTCCGTGAAAATGAACAAAGTTTACCAAAACAGAATTTTAATATTTTTTGTTAATTTTGTTGTGTTATTACATTAAAAAGAAATTACGATGTTATTCTACAAATTGTATGACTTTTCCGCAGTTTGTATGGAAAAAACTAATATGGCGAGTTTACACATGCTTTTTATGTGCCTACTTTACAATGACTCGATAAAAGGATTAAGGACAAGCTGTTCAGCGGTTTCGTTGTTAGAACGTTACTGATACACGACCAGAATTAGGTAGGTTTCGCTTTGGAAAAAGGATTTCAAAAAAGATAAATGTAAAATTTTTTTGTTTGGGGTATTTAATAATAGAAAAAAAATGATACACTTGTGGTTCCGTGTATCTCGTCCTTAGATATATTGGTTAACAAGTACCTAAATAAAAGTATCTGTCTTGTTTTATAATAACGTAGGCAGTAGAAAGAATGAAGAAGGATGGTCGGTACAAGGACAATAATACACGGCCTGATTAGTATTCTGGTTTCATTCGTATGCGGTTCATTTTATTCTCTCCTAACTTACTTTGGCGGAAACGTGAGAAATATTATTCGTTAACATATTTTGTGGGAAAGTGAGAGTGTTGATTGTGATGACCCAGTTTTTACCCAGTTATTATACAATAAAGGTTATATATTATAATCATCTTGTCAGCACTATACTGTCAGACCTGAGGCTCTATTTTTGAACAGCTGGCATCCACAGGAGCGCTCGCGTGCACTATTTGTCTCTTTCACATTCGCGGTAAGTTGCTAGAAATAGAAAAGACAGGCATTAGAAGGCTAGGCTAGTGCTAGACACAAATTAGAAGGCTAGTGCTCACGATATTGCTACCTTTAAATATTGTATGTCCGAAATAGGCAACCTGTTGAGACTCACTAATATAATTTGTAATACGGAAATGGGGGCTGTGTACTACTCTGAACTGTATACTACTAGCTATCTCTTAACATATTCATGTTACTATTACATCAGCATCATAGTCATCGATCGATTCCCAAAAACAACAAACGAAAAAAGCAGTTTGTTTCCCCAAAACAGGATGTCCCTTTTAACTTATTACGGTGTGTCTGTCTGTACACAAGGCCCACTAATTGCCCCATCGGAGTTCCCTTGGTGTCAATAAACACAAACAGTGATATTTCAACACCCCACTTGACAAAAATAGCATCACTGAGTAGCATCTGTCAAAAGGAAAGATGTTTTGGGGCTTTCGCAATTAGAGGCCCTCCCATTTGTCCTTCTACTGGCTCCTGGTACGGTGACGAAAGCTAACAAATTTATATTTATTAATTATTTCCTTGCAGAATAAGCGTAGCTGGTCTTTTTCCCTTCTTCTTAGGTGTAAGTTAGTCTACCGTAACTTTGGACGAAGCATTTTGTGAATTCGTTTCTGTTGACGGGTGTTGTAATGATTAATACTATTTCTTTTTATAGACATATATCAGTTATGAATTTTTTTTTTTTTTATGTTATCCGGCAGACAAACAGGCATGCGGGCCACCTGATGGAAAGTGGTCACCGCCGCCTATGGACATCAGCAACACCAGGGGAGTCACCAATGCGTTTCCCGCCTCTGAAGAGACCTCTAATATACCTCTTGAACGATCCCATGTCATAGTCCAAAGGAAACACTGTGGCTGGGAGCTCATTCCACATCCGAATCGTACGAGCGAGAAACGTTCTTTCAAACCTTCGCGTGGTGACCAACAGAGGGTCTACGTAGTGGGGATGAGTACCCAGCCCACGGCGGGTGGTGTGATGGCGGAATTGTGCTGTTGGCACCAGATCGAAAAGTTCCTCGGAACACTCCCCATTGTACAGCCGGTAGAACACACACAGGGAGCCAAAGTCCCTTCGGTTAGCCAGTGGTTCTAACTTGCTTGTTTGTATGGGATCGTCGACAATTCGAACGGCACGTCTCTGTATGGAGTCCAGAGGATTAAGCAGGTCGGCAGTTTCGCCGGCCCAAAGATGGGAACAATACTCCATATGAGGCCGCACCTGCGCCTTGTACAGCAGCAGGCGCTGCCCTGGGGTGAAGTATCGCTTGGACCGGTTAAGCACTCCAAGCTTTTTTGAAGCCAGTTTGGCTTTACCTTCTAGGTGACTCCGGAATCGCACGCTATCCGATATGTCGACACCAAGGATCTATCCGTGTTAGTCGTTTGGTGTCCGGTAGAGTAGATTAGCACCAACCCCTTACGCTCATGGGTGTCGTACAAGGCGACTAATGTTTTCGAGGCAAAATATCTAGTTAGTCTCCGTATGCTGGAAAATGGGCAGCTGCGTTTTCCATTGTTATATTTATAACACTGCGATCGCCAACCCGCCAACCTCCCTTTTCGTGGAAGCGGCTCTAAGTCCTGCATTGGACTGTGGCTGTGATGATGATGTAAGTTGAAAATATTGATAAATGTCTCCTTCTATTGCATAACAACTTGAGGGCTATATTTTTTTCATCACGGTTAGCTTTTCGGCTATTATCCAAGACTTACCTACTTCTTTCCACAGGGTTTCAGCAAGCTATTTTCATATCAAATTTCATCGAAAGAGGTTCATCGACGAAGGATTAGTCGGATTATTGCCCCATTTATCCATTTATGGGTGGTAATCTTCAACCTTAAAAGGTTTCCCTTATTACGAAAACTAGTGGACCCGGCGCGACTTCGTTCGCGTACACCTACTTTACCCTTTCTAATATAAATTTTTTCATAAACCTTCCTCTTGAATCACTCTATCTATTGTTGAAAACTGTATTAAAATCCGTTGCGTAGTTTAAAAGATCTAAGCGTACATAGATACAGACGGCGGGAATCGACATTGTTTTATACTATTACTCACGGAGCAGCTACTTTATACGATATTTAGTTTCGATTTCGTTTATGGATGAAAAATTTACAATACTTTGTTAGATATGAAAATAAGTGCTCCTAGGGTTGAGGTCAAATGCAAGATTACTGGTAATAAAAAAACCTAGGCTAAATTTAATATGACGCATATTGGGGTTGTGGATCGAGCTCTCTGGAGAGGTTTACCCTGAAAAATATGAAATGGAGATCTTCAAGATCTTCAGCGTGTGACACCTCCGGTATTGCACCATAAGGCGTAGGTACCGTATCTTACTTACTTACTTCGCTGGTTCATTAACCCGAAGTGGATCTTGGCTACCAACACAAGAATTTGCCATTGGTCCCTATCCTGCGCGATTGTACCTACACTTATTAATAGTTTTAGAGCTATAAACACATAAATGAAACTAAATAGTACGCTAGGTTAAAGAACTCTGCTAAATAGTCTAACCTTCTCATATACTTAGCTTGATTAAGTACCGTCTTTAAGAATTTCAGAAAGTTTTGAAGCCCGTCTTGCACAGTAGTTTTGGCTAAAGTATGGGGATACTAATCAAATGTACCGTCTGTCTATAGGGACACAGTATAAAACGAAGTCGCTTCCCGCCGTTTGTCCCTATGTACCTAAGTAAGCTTAGACCTTTTAAACTACGCAACGGATTTTAATTCAGGTTTCAACAACAGATAAAGTGATTCAAGAGGAAGGTTTATAAGCAAGAAAAAAGGGTAGGTAAGGGTAAATACAATAAAAGGGATAAAATTAACAAATATTTGCCTCTCGTCCGCGATATTTTTATATCCTAAGCTTAATTCAAAATAGAATCTCGTATCTATTCTGTAAGTACGCAATCAAAACCGTTGGTACAAAATAAAAGGCGGCAAGAAAGATCCATTGTACGTTTCCAAGGCTGTCAGCCACAGACATCAACTTCGGATCGTTTGTTACGGCTGTCCCGAAGTTTTGTCCGAATGAGACATAGACAAAGCTAACTAGAGGGCATTTGGTAATGAGCTGTAAAATGGAAGTGAACGTTACCTTTGAAATGATATTTTTTAAATATATAGCGTATTTTAACGATGATTTAGCTAATGTCAAGTAAACTTTTAAGGCTAGATGCAAACCACAATAGCACGATACATATATACACTGTTCGAGAAAATTTTCTAAATTCTTTATAATAGCCAATTTTCTTTTCTTTTCCTTTTGCGAGCGATCTTAGTAGGGCTGAGATTGGCTTTTGATTTTTTATATTTTGAGTTTCAGTTTGTGAATACCAGTAGATAGAATTGTATTTGTGTATTAAATATTCCTATAACATAATAAAGGAATAAGTTTTTTTTTATGTTATACGATAGGCAAACAGGCAAGCGGGCCACCTGATGGAAAGCATTCACCACCGAGACTATCGCCAATGCGTTGCCCACCTCTATAACACGTTACTCTGGTTGCAAAAAGGCAAATATCCCTCCACTGCCAAAGCTACGGTTCCCCAAATTCCCACCCCATGGAGCTCTGGAAACCTTACTCACTGGCAGAAACACAATACTATTTAAAAGAGTATTGTTTAGCTGCGGTATTCTGTAAGGTGGAGGTACTTCCTCAGCCGGGCGGCTCCAATTCGAACGGGATACCCCGCTATGCCCTACCTCTCTAAAATGCCTAAAGTTATGTTACTCAATTGCCTTAAGATGAGTAATTCGAAACCGGTTGCAATTTAATAAAATTTGTATAATAAAGTGGATCTAGTGTACCAAAAGAGATTTAATTCATAATAACGGAGTTCCATCTGAAAGTGACAACACAAAGTGTTAAATAATTGTATTTGTAATTAAGTATGTGAGAGCAATTTTATTGTAAATTTTAATTAACCGTCTGCAATTTTAATTATTGCCAGTTTTCGGTGTAGAGGTAAAGCTACAAATCTGTCTAACTTTGTACTACTTTGTGCATAAAGTGTTAAATAAATAAATACACACACATACCTACATACATACCTTCACGCTTTTCTCCGTAAAGGTAGGCAGAGACTACATTCTTCTACTTACTTCGCCGGTTGATTTTGCAGGTTATAGAGCGTCTTATTGGAGCAGCCCAAAAACAGACATAAATTCCCCAACTACTACAAGTAGACTTTTACAGATATTTGCTACGCAATCTATTATTCATGTAAAGGAAACCTTCGGGTTTTACAATAGAATAGAATACCCAAGCCAACAAAAAATGTTAGCACTCATCGGCTAGCCCACAAGAAGCCTAAAGATCCCATACCACATCCACATACCAAGAGAACTTTGCAAAACAAGCAAATGCAGTTCTTAATTGTGATTCAAGTGTTGAACATTAAAGTCTACTTTATTTTTATAAAAACTTGGACCATAAGCCACAGTATAATAATCACCTTGGTATTCATCCATCTGGCTTCTGGCCCATACAATGCAATAAATGCACATCGACTGTGTCGGCTTTGGATTTACTCCACACGCGTGCTACAGACGCAATGGTCTACGAAGCCGAACTACGGAGAATAGATAGAATTCCTTGTTCCAGGGTTCAAACTAGCCAAAGTGAATTACCGCCGCCATCTGCAAGGTGAATAAGGTCAGGTAACCCAGAATTCGTTTCTTTTTATCTTAGACAGAAAATAGCGTCAAAAATAATAAAAAAATAGATGTACATTTTTGTTTCAAAGTTACTTAATGAACTTCATTCGATAAAAAATTCCTACAGTTACCCCTTTTTGTGATGTTTTTTCAATACATTGACTTAACTATTGGCATTTTACGTTAAATTTTTATACTCAACTAAAGACAATACTTTTTTAAAGACGAATTCGCTGAGTTTGACTTTTATTTGGGAACAGTTTTTAATAACAATCAAAAATGTATCAACATTTGCACTTTTTCGCACTTTCGCATCGCTCCGAATTCCAAAATGCGCGATACAACAATGGCCCTTATTCTATAAGCAACGCGTTCCAGTTTTGTCTGTCAGTCTAAATAAACAAAAGATAAACGGGCCACCTACCCTTCAGTCACATATACCTAGTCGAATTTGAACTTGATTTATCAAAGAACACGCACCCAATAGTTACCAATAACAATAACATCGCAAACCGAAGCGCGGACGTTTCCCCAGAACTAACAGAGACCCTAAAATATCAATAACAGTGAAAACTAACAACTCTCAGAGAGCAATTCATTCCTTAGTTAGTAGTCTGCTGGGAGCTGAGATCAGTTCCGTTTGGATGTAGGGCGCAGTAAAAATAAATAGAACACCCTTGACAAGGTCGCCGTTAATGTGGGGTGGATACGGGGTGTTACAAAAAATTTAAGAAAGTTTAAGCTCGAAATAGGTGTTCAGTTTTTATATTTTCTTATTTCCATAGATGCTCCTACGAAATAGAGGCGATGCGGATTCGTTCTTTGTTTTAGTGTAAGTTGACTCACTAAAACGAGTACAAAGATAGTGAACCGTGCAATTTGTACGTACGGGATACATGAATCCTATTCATTTTTGCCACAGCGAACACGCAAGATCGGACTTTTGTGATATTATGCTACAAAGACTTGAAAAATTGAAATGATAATATTTGTTTATCACTACGTCTTTTGGTGTCGGAGGCCAAGATCCTCTTTGGTATTACTACCTAGTTTAAATTAATTACTTCGGTGGAGCAAATAAAATTGCACGTACCTATATACTTAAATAATTCTGTTTTTCAATATGTGCTCAATACAGTGAGTAAGCTAACAATCAATGATGTCAATAGATAAGATGAAAACATAAAAAGTAAGTATGTTTAAGCAGCTTCGTGGAATTTACAGCATCCAGTATTGCAGCAATACGGCGATATAGACCAAAATCTTCTACTTATATAAGAAAGGACTATTTTATGCCAAGTATTCGATCCCTTGTGGTATCAGGCGTCCCCTCTAACAATACGCAGCTCGAGAGCTCTCGAGAGATATCGAATATTCCCCAATATTACGTAGGTATTATATTCGAACGATGTATCCACACGATAGCCACATTTATATACAGGATGATACATAATATATGTATGAAGCCGTGAACTGGATGGAGTGCTAAACATATTAAAACGATAGGTACAATTATTTCTGTCGTACGTGGAATTTTTGTACCTATCGTTTTCATACATTTAGCACTCCATCCGGTTCACGGCTTCATACATATATTATGTATTACCCTGCATATAGAGTTGTTTGATGTTCTTGTTAAAAAGAAACCAATTCGTAAGTTCTTCTCATTTTCATTTTTTTACGGTCACCAGAGGCTACGATTTTTGTAAGATCATAATAAGGGCTATAATGGGATTCAGGGGCTGTATTTTTGAATCACTAGCCTCAAGTCGAACGGCTTTCAATTTTAATTTTTAGCATACAAAATTCGATATTTTTTAAATTACATTGTAAACACCGAAAGCGAACGTTTTAAAAATAAGGGAAAATCGGCGTCATGCATCAAAATTTTGAACTTTTCATTATGATAATCAAAATTAAAACCGTTCGACTCGAGGAGAACCGTTAAAAAATAGAGTCCCAGGATTTTATGTAAATGTGGAAGAGTTTCAAGTCCAATAATGATTCAGATGATCACGATGATGATGTCAATCAGAGCGTCTTTATTCATCTAGCGTACGTAACGAAATTAAATTGATTTTCTTCAGTTCAAATGTATTTCCGTGTGCTGTGTAGCTCAATTGCATTGAAATGTCTGTAATAAATTATTATATCGATTTATAATAAAGACATTACATTCACACATCTTGAGGAGCCAGATCGGACATTCCGCCTTGAATTACCGCCTTTGAATCGCAACCAATGTGGCGTTTCGTGCGGTTTCGTCTTTGCCACGCCAATATCGGCTCTAAAGCCTGCGAAAGTGGCACCTACTTTAAAATATCGTCCTACCCCCGTTTTCCGAACAGCGTGTATCGGTTGAAATGTTTCTCGGTAATTTATTGCACAGTAAATCTGAGCTATTGTGAGAGTGGTTAGAGGTTCACATGTTTCCATTGCCATTGTTTGATTTAATGTAGTGGCATTGCTCATGACACTATTCTATTTAGTTAAACACAATTAAAGGCATGCGGTATGTCATCCTGCAGCCGTATTCAGGATTACTATGCGGTCTCATAGTGCGTGCGGACACACAGGGTTACAACTGACAATACTTAAGTAGGTAGCCATCTATAAAGCGAATAAATAGCTACGGTAGCGATCAAAATTCACCAATCATAGAGCTGTATTGAGTTGGCTCTTTGCATAGTAACGCTACTTAAACAAGTAGTGTTTGTTTTATCAGGTGATAGGACTATGTCAAGCCTGAGAATTCAGTCTGGGTGAGTGTCACCGCCTTATCTATTTCTTGCAACAATGCTTGCATTATTGTGTTCCGGTTTGAATAAAGTAGCCAGCGCAATTATAGTCTAAGAGCCAGCTTAAATCTGACAACACATTTTTTTCGGTATCTGATATTTCGTCCAGTGAGACTTCTATACCCAGTAAACAAGCAATGGGTACTAGCTAAGCCCGGTCGCGGTAGGTTTGGGGTCCCTCAGGTGAGTCAGGTATGAAAATTAAGTAAATTTTTAAAGTATTTACGGCGTCTGCCGTTTTAATATGTTATAATATACCACTAGAAAAATTGAAAAATAATTATGGCTGCTGATTTTAAAGGTTGCAACATCCTGGCAGCTACTTTTCAAAATTCGAAAAAAGCAAAATTTTGAAAGTATTTTACGGCGTCTGCCATTTTAATATGTTATTTATTGAACTATTTTAAGCTAATATTGAAAATGGCTGACATGTTTTCCGGTTGTAACTATCCGGTTTACAGCGAAACATTACCTGCAGTCTATGCTTAGAAAACATGTGGTTCGTGTAGAGATAGTTATTATTTTCGCGCCAAAAATTTCTGGAAGGCGATATTTTGCTTGGAGGATGTTCGCCGAAGTTCATGCGGCTGATGAAAATACGTTTTATCGCCAACATGAAGTCCATATGTGAAAACAAATGAATAATTTAATACACACACTGTGATTACGTCTCTTACTGTTTTTTCTAAGGTGAGAAGTGTTAAAACTCTCTACAAGACATTGTTGTTCTCAAGAGTGTGCAGGGAAGAGCCACCAAGATACCGGCAGCCACAATTATTTTTAAATTTTTCTAGAGGTATATTATAACATATTAAAACGGCAGACGCCGTAAAATACTTTAAAAATTTACTTAATTTTCATACCTGACTCACCTGAGGGACCCCAAACCTACCGCGGCCGGGCTTAGCTAGTACCCATTGCGTGTTTACTGGGTATAGAAGTATCACTGGACGAAATTTCAGATACCGTAAAAAATGTGTTGTCAGATTTAAGCTGGCTCTTAGACTATTATAGCCATGAGGCATTTCATCTTAGTCCACACAGCGACAACGCACCAGAGGTTCTGCATTTTTGTTGCTTGCATTTGTTACTTGAGATCAGTTTGGTTATCCATTAGTACCCGTTTATACGTCACCGCTTAGATTAGATTAGATATACCCGGGCATTTATCGTAACTCGACGACCCTGCGCCTCTTTTAAGTGAGAGTGGAAATTATAGTTAGGGTAACACTAATGTTCCTGCCAACCCATTTCCTCAAGAAAATTCAGGAGTTCCTACGGCCTCCGGAATATCTCCGAGAGTGTGGTTGGTTGCCCTAAATACTTAGACCTATAAGAAACCACGCCACTGCATTTTAGCAGGACATGGGCAGCTGTTCCTTCTTCCTCTAAGCATGCTCTGCATACTGGGCTGTCCGTCAGACCTATGGTGCAAAGGTGTTTATTATACGGGCCGTGTCCTGTTACGTTATCGCTTACTTTATCCAAAAACCAAAGCCGCTGCCAAATTAGATTTCACTGTTCCGTCACCTCCAGAACTATCTTATTAGCAAACTATTTAAGCAATGCGAACGCGCCGGAGCGGGTGCGCAGATGCGATAGCAATCCGCCGATGGGAGTCTATCGGCATTCAGGGCGTATGATCGATGGAGCGTCGCGAGCTCCACGCGTTTACGGCCACGCAAACCGCCCATCAAAGGGCTTTATTACATGCTACTTATTCATAACAGGCGTGAAGTTCGCCGGTTATAGCTAGGTGCTGGTCTGTGCGCATTGTTGTGGGATAGAATGGGTTAGATAGTTTTTTATGACTGGGTGCTCGTTATGAGTGTTACTTAAGTATTTCGGTTTCTTAATATCTGGCCAGAGTGGTAAAAATGCGTTATTAGATGTTCAAATAAATTTTCAAATGATGTACGAAAAATCGGTGGGTTATGCCTTGTCTGTCTATGCTGGGAAAACGGGTTAAGGATCGCAGTCAAATTGGTCGCGAACTGTAGGCCTACCATGAGTTTGTTTTCCCGTTTACTGTACAGTGAACGTAAAAAAGTTTCTATGAGAATTCGTACAGCGCCTCTATCGGGCAGTAGCGGAACTAAAATCCGTACCGTGAGTTGCTATTGGTTAATTGACTTTACCACACACGTTTCCGTTTACGTGGGGAGTGTGGTTTACGCAGCGCTTTCCATACAAATCCGTACCATGAGTCACAAATTTGACAGATGCTTTTGTAAATTACCGAAACTACTGTGGTTACAGCACTCCCAAAAATTTTTAATGTGAGAAGTATTTTTTGTTTGGAGATAGTTATTATTTTCGTGCCAAAAATGTCTGGAAGGCGATATTTTGCTTGAAGGATGTTCGCCGAAGTCCATGCGGCTGATGAAAATACGTTTTATCGCCAACAAGAAAAGCCCATATGCGAAAACAAATGAATAATTTAATACACACACTGTGATTACGTCTCTTACTGTTTTTTCTAAGGTGAGAAGTGTTAAAACTCTCTACAAGACATTGTTGTTCTCGAGAGTGTGCAGGGAAGAGCCACCAAGATACCGGCAGCACTGAAAAAGTCATATGAGGAAAGACTACAAGAATCTAACCTCACCACACTGGAAGAAATAAGGATACGGGGTGACAACAATGAGACTTACAAGCTTTACTTCCATCGAATGTTTAATATGAAAGGTGCTGAAGCATTGCGTGGACACAGCACAAGGATAAATCGCACACCATCTAAGACTAATATTGTTTATCACTTGCCATACCATAAGGTTGTGAATTGTGAATAGTTGGAATTGGTTCTCAGACATGGGGCAATAGGCTCTCATAGGTAACCGCCCCTTCTGTTAAAAACAAGTTGGACATTTGGTGAAAAATTAATAAAATCATTCCGTGAACTAAAATGTAGTACTTATGTGTTATTGAAGTGAAAGCTATTATTAGCACTGCCATGTTTTATAGACATATCAGCAGAAATGCTACTTGTCTATTAACCTACAACACCTAATAATAATAATAAAATGTCTGAAAAGTGAAATTTATAAGAGAAGTTACTCGTTGGCTGCCCTGGAACAGAAGTTATATGAGGAAAGACTACAAGAATTGAACCTCACCACACTGGAAGAAACAAGGATACAGGGTGGCATCAATGAGACTTACAAGCTTAACTTTCGTCGAATGTTTAATATGAAAGGTGCTGAAGCATTGTGTGGACACAGCACAAGGATAAATTGCACACCATCTAAGACTAATGTTGTTTATCACTTGCTATACCATAAGGTTGTGAATTGTGAATAGTTGGAATTGAATAATTTAATAAAATTATTCAGTGAACTAAACTGTAGTATGTGTTATGAAAGTGAAAGCTATTATCAGCACTGCAATGTTGTATAGACATATCAGAAGAAATCCTACTTGTCTATTAACCTATAACACCTAATAATAATAATAAAATGTTAGAAAAGTGAAATTTACAAGATAAGTTACTCGCTGGCTTGTTTTATATATTTTACATACTTATAAGAACTAATATTTTTAAGTTGATGACATAAGCAATTATTTTTGTTTTTCATTATGCTCTATATAAAGCCACACAACTGCTTCCAACAACAATATTGTAATAAAAATTATGTTATGTGCCATACTATGAAAGATTAAATTAATAAGAATAATCAATATTATATTTTATTTTTATCACACACATAACAGTCTTTAATGGTAAACAGTTTGACTTGGGCCTCCTTCACATTAGTGGAGGGTTTTACCATAATCTTTACACCTGACATGCCGTTGGATCTTCAGCCTCGGTCCAAATTCCAGCCTTGAGTACACACAAGTACACATAACTGCTGTCTATTTTCTGGTCTGAGAGGTTGGGGTTTTACACATAGGTAATTAAGAATTTTAACCTTAGGTGTTATTATTGGGAAATAACTATGGGATTGTATTGATAATAGAAAATATCAGGGCTATTATTATATTAGCTGTACTATACCTATACTACACTAATGTTAGTAATTATAGCAGGAAAATAAAAATCAAATTATGAATTAGGTATAAATTTATTTTTATTCAAAATCTACAAAATCAGAACTTACTCAATAAACTTAAACTTAAACTACCACTTTCACTTTTACAAACAATTTTTAATATAGTATTACACTAACTAATGCTAAAGTCTGGAATTATTGCTCTTTAGGTACCACTTGCATCTTCAATTTGAAAAAAATGTTGTTAGCCGATGTTGAGTTTTCTTTTTTACACATGTGGTCGTGCCTCCGAACTTCATTCAACTAGGGTAAGTGCAGTTCCTTTTCAAAGTTACAGGCGTCCATTTCTGAGAATTTACTGCACCACCATGACTCCAGAGTCTGATCCTGTTGACAAATAATACCTAATATAAGTTTACTCAGTACAACATGTCTACTTAGTTTAAATTAGGTATATATACTTTAAGATATAGATAAAACTTACCAATAATTATGCAGTATTAATCTTTTCTGTTTCCGGTGGGTTAAAACTACTTAAAACCCAGTGGACAAAAGGTAAGCGCAGTTTCAACCAGTTATTGACTTCTTCATTTCGGGGAATTTGGGGATCGTCTATGATTTCGTAATTTTATTTGGACATAAAGTATATGTTATTATCAATTTAACAGGATTTAAATAAGTGCCTAGGCATTGCTAAAACATAACCTCTGTTTGTAAATAAACAAGTTTTTGTGACATTGACTACTAATAATCAACAACACTTGTCAAGGACCTATACCCCGGAACTACACTGAAGTTAGCTTTTACTGTGGCTAGTATGGTTTTCACGTAACACTAAACGGGAAACGTATGTGAAACTCATGGTACCGACTTAACGTTTACTACTGTGGAAACGGGATTTACGGAACGAGAGTAGTTAAGTAAGCCGTTTTTACTGTAGCAACTCATGGTAGGCCTACTGTGCGGTTCCAACGAAACTTTCCCACGCACACTAAGGTTGTGGAATGAACTACCTGGAGAGGTTTTCCCTGGAGAGTACAACATGGAGTTCTTCAAGAAAGGGGTTAAAAGGTTTTTACGGGCTCGGCAACGCGTGGATGATGCCTCTGGTATTGCAAACGTCCATAGGCTGCGGTGACTGCTTACCATCAGGCAGGCTGTAAGCTTGTTCGCCACCTTGGTGGTATAAAAAAAAAGTAATCATCATAATCTTATCCCTATGTCCCGGTTGCGCTCCCACGTGGTATGCGAGGGACCGAGATCCGCCTTCCTACTTTTCCTGGCCCTCTTCACTCGGTCTTCGGCATCCTTGGTGGCGAATTCTTGGCATGCACACCATTCTTGACGACGTCAAGCCATCGCTGGCTTGATTCTTAGGCTGACCTCTCCTGCCTGGGCCTGGCGGGATGGAATGGCCAGGCATTTATCCCTGCGTAATTTACCGGTCTGCGCAGGACGTGGCCATACCATTGAAAGCAGCACTCTTGCAGCATATCTGTTAAGTTGAGGATCGCAGTATAGAGTCTTTATTGTCTAGGGAGGCACAACTACAGACAGTTGACCTGTTGGAACGTGGTCAACATCATTCAAGACATCTATACATCCGGAAGACGCTTACTGTTGGATATTAAGAGACAAAGACACAGAGGGCGCCGTAAGTTACAGGCGGATCAACGTTTTGTGGGTTTCCTAAACGTCACAAATTCTTTTTTTGTACACGTTGACGTAGGATAACCGGTCACCCTCACAGTCTAATAGGTCACCCGAACTATGACAGTGACCTTGGTTCGAATGCGGATTTCCACATTCTTCTATTCTGCTGTAGTTTGTACCACTTGCTTCGTTTGACGTTGAGTTGACATCAGTCCAAGTCGTGCCTTTTCAACTCTTCTCATTCTTTCCCATTTATAAACGCTTGTCACATTGCAAAATGCAAGACCATCAGCGTAGTTAAAGATAAAGGTGATCCAAAATTCTCTCTCAACACTACCAATGCCGCGGCCACAAACGCCACATTATAAATTACCTAATGGCCCTAAACCTAACCTCAGTCTGTGTATCGCAGTTTAAGTGCCTTCCTATTTCCCAGTAGGCGCCTGCTGCATTGTGCAGTCTGGGAGAAGGCACAATGCTCGTGTGTCCGTTATTTATTGACTGCTGGTTGCCTTGCTGTTCTATTCCTTGCCTTTGGTCGCTATTAATGGACGGTCGCGTATTACCCATAATGTACGGAATGGAGTAACTATTTATAATAAACCTTTGATACTTAGTAGGTAAGTGGAAATGTAGCGATACTGAGTTTATAGCCATTTAGTTTACATGAAATAAATAGTTAAAGAAAAGATTAGGGGTCCATAAACTGAAGATAACAAAGAAACCCTTGTACTAAGCTTACAGCCATGTGTGTTTCACCGCCTGCCACTGTTTAAAATGATAGGTATCTAATAGGTAGGGACTTGGAATTTTCAGTTTGTAGGTTTAATAAGAAATACCTTATACAAAAAGAGTTCTTGTTGGGTATTTTGTTTGGAGTCTTCACCTCTCTCCCTCTCTCTCTCTTACCTCTCCAATCCACCTTTTTTATTTTCAGGAAGTCCTAAATATTAAAAGATTATTTTAGTATCTGACTTCAACCGCCACTTGACCAATAATTAGTCTAGGTACACTAATTACGGTAACTTACCTACTAATAACTTTAAAGTTTAAAATAAAAAAAAAGGAAACATAAAAGTACTTTCAGATGTTTTAAAATAAAATCTCTTTTTTTTTGTGGACAAAAGTTATGTAAAACATAGGTAAGATGTCAGCGATACCGGTAAATAATGCACAGAAGGTTAATTTACCGTGAAACAGATAATTCATTCGAACTTCTGAATCCCTAGGGAGTAGGAAAAAATATAAGTATTGAGAACTCAAGTTCATTCCTAATGAACTTTCCATTACCACATTTATTTGGCCCTCTGTTCTTTTGTAACAGTACTACAATGTAACAGCCATCTAGCGATGCCGTCGTGTACTACAGCGTGCTCCAAAATCGCTCAGATCGTACGTCAGTGCGCAATAGACAAGGTGGTACACGTAAGTGCCGAGAGATGGCGCCATGGCGATAGGTAGAGTCTTAGCTAGTGTCTTTGCTATAGAATTAAGTAACTTGGATGAAAATGAACTTCAGAACAGCCGACCAGCACGGCTAGTACAAGTGTGCCCGCGACACAGTTCGCGCCACGAAAAAGTGTTTGTTTCCTTCTCTCAACACTAAGATAAAAATAATAGCAGTTCGTATCAACGCGCTTTTTCTCGCTTATTCTGCGAAAAAGCACACGTCTTATGCTAGCCGCGCAAAATAGCATTCATTTGTGTTATGAGTTCTTATTCTCACAATAAAAAACAATTATACAAATCCCACAAATTTTATTTTAAGTACCTGCCAAGGCGAGTATCAAATGTTAAAAAATCGTAATATAACTAGATCGTATCTCGATCGTTCTAACTTCACAATCTTACCTCCTCTAACCCCACAACTTCATGTGTGATTGACTAGGCTATTTCAATATCGTCACGCAGATACTCTCATGGATTTATTAGCCAGAAACTTAGTTAATTTGTAGAGTTAGAGCTTGTAGAGCTAGGCTTAACATGAGATTCGATAACATTTTGGCTGCAAGCTCATCCTGGCTCTGCTTTATATTTTTGATGTATTAAAATATTTTCTAATATTATGACGGAGAGGCCTTTGCCCTGCAGTAGGACAGACGGCAACAAAAAATATTTTTTTAGGTAAATTACAGTTTTCACAGACCCCATAAAAATAGTTGGAGCAACTTGAAAGAAAAAAGGAAAAATGCTTCATACCGTTGCACTAAACAACTTAGCGCATTATTCCGCCGCAAAGTGCAAAGAAAAAACCACATTTATTCCCAGGGAAACATCGCAAACTGCCCTCAGGTACACCGCAACTACGTTCGGAGTGCTGGAACGCGTCCCTCGGCAATTAAGGGTGCATTCACACCCCTCCGCCCGCGGCGCTTGCGTTGCATACGCAAACAACTGTCTGCCTAAATGCAATTTTTAGACCTCGCAAATTTTAATACGCCAATGCAAGTAGATGTGTGTGAATTTGAGTGATGTCTAGATAATTTTGAGGTAAATATTAGGTCAACATATTCGATGGAGTGACGAGCAGAGGGTTGTGGAAATCAGTAACAACCTAATCGTCCATTTTAGGGCGACTTTGTCGAACAATTAATATTTTTGTTATATGTAACATTATTCATGAAGCGTGCTGCAATGCTGTTACTTTCACGTGTCAATAAAATACCCTATGATACTCGTGAAGAATGTAGCTTTCTCTATACTGTTATATATATGTAAGGATTTTAATTAAGTAAAAACAAATTTGGTTCAGCATTTTCAGAGCTAATCGCGTTCAGAGTCTGACAGACAAACGAGGCGGGGGATTTTGTTTTATTAGGCACATATGTGTAGACTGCAGTGCAATCTTTTTACTTTTTAATATATGTTTTCCCAAATCTCACCAATTGGCTTGTTTGGTAGTCATAAAGTGTGACTAAAGCGATAGATCATATCTGTCTGTCTGACTCTTAAGATGCTTTTCTTTTAAGGAACCGATGTAATTAATAAATAATATTAAATACTAAGGTTAATGACTTCATTCATTTGGCTGAAAAAGTCAGGCGGTAATTAAGAAAATGTAGTTGTTTATATTATAATATATTTTGATTCTCGTAAGCCTCATAAGAAACCATTTATCTACATACCTAGAATAATTTTGAACGGAACATGAATTAAGAGATTTTTAGGAAAGTGGACCTTGGCAGAGGCCGGGATAAGCGCAAGGATGATGATGATGATGAATCAAGAGATTTGGCAAGAAGTGTACATGCAATATCTTCGGTCGGAATCATTACCGGTACAACTCAAAATGCGCTATTTTTAATGCTGGTTAAAGTTTTTATATGAAAGGGTAAATTTTTTGATATAAGCTTTACTAATTCTTAGGTTTAACTACTAATACTGTAGTTTATTATGAGAATATCAGTAATGATGCAATATTTTTAGTTTTTTTGAAATTTTGTAATTATTAAATAGTTTTTTTACATACCAGCAACATTGATTAAATCGTCTCTCTGTCCGTGCAAACGGTCTAATTACCCGGACACCGTAACTGGCAGTCCCCTAAGCCCGAAATTAGCGGAAAAGCGATTGTTACTCCCTCAGCACAAAACAGCAGTGAGTGCAGTGGGGTGATTATGTATCTCTCTCGCATTCGTTAGGTTTTCGTGTCAGTTTTGTCGTTGAAGTAAGTAACAACTCTTTATTGCACACGCACTCGAAAAATTCAGTACTTATTTAATTATTAATAACGTAATACATAATAATAACATAAATTAGTAACGGTGGTAGCCTGGCGGTTGAGTATCCAACTCGCAAACGAGAGGTACTGGGTTTGAATCCCACTGCTGCCATTTACCAATGACTATTTTCTGAGTTATGTACATTAGTTGTATTCTAACCGATGCTCTTACGGTGAGGGAAAACATCGTTATAAAACCTGCAAATTCAGGCAACTGAATTTGTAACCATAATCCAATCTGGTCACGTTCCCCTAGTAGCAGGGTCACGTAGGTTAGATGGTAGTCGCTCCACTGTAATTACCTGAATACTCTCATGGAAAATACTAAAGGTACTTAATGCCACAAAATTAATAAGTAAGAGGTACTTACCTATTATTTACCTACTTAATAAAGTACCTTACTTCCGAATTTTTTTGCAAATTTTTAATAATTAATGGACTGTTATCGAATATGATCGTAACTCAATTCAATTAATACATTTCTATGGACTCGTTGTCTGTAAATGAATGACGACCTGCTATTTAATTTTAACCGATAATGGTTGGTTGTATATTGGAAACTTGGTATTATAAGTAATAAATACGATACAGACGCACCTATAGTGGGACATGGATAATTATGAAACGGAGGGATGGCGTTATATATTTAATATGATGGAATATCGCAGCGTCTTTGCTCCTTTAACATTACGTGTTTTATGATCCTCGTTGGTTTGTACCTACATGAAGAAAAAGCAATAAATTATACCAAACTCTTCAACTTGTCAACTGAGCTGGATAACGAAAACAAAAAAAACGAATGACATACGAAACGAAAACCAAACGAAATAGACAGTGTTAACAGAATCGCGACACAGAGTCCCACAGGGTTGCATCCTGGAGGGTGCGAATGTGGGTTCAATTGTCTGTGATACGCCTGTCTGCTTACATCCTATACTTCCACATATGTAAAGCGTTGCGTTGTTGTCAAAAAGTGCTTGGTTGTGTTGTATATGATGTGCTCGTTATGGTAAGTTTTTAGTAAAATGGCGGGTTTAAACTGTAGGACAGGTTCTTGCGGAAGCGGAATGAGGATCGAGGGGACTCATCGTCTACCGTGAAGTTGTAGTGCGCCACAAATAGAAGTAATTGTATAGAGGAGGCCATCATTTAATATCAGAGCATTACGCTACCATTTATTAAGGACTCTGTTACAATTTAAACTGCCGTTGAGATGCTATTGTGATCCAATTGTACAATTCAATAAAGTTAACAGGGTCACGGATTTAACTTGACAGTTGCCGTAATTTACAGTAATTACCGGATCTGCCAAATCCTGGATCACCGTCAAAAAGGACCTCACTCGCGCGCGAGTGCACAACCAGGATATTGAAGCCAAGATTAATATATTATAAACGTTGCTATAAGAAATTCCATTACCTAGCTTATACCCCTACCTAGATCATTATAGCGCACCACAATTTCCCTTTAAGCAGCTAACGCGAGCCACGCGTCCGCCGTTTGATCCCGGGAACCATCAGCCACATGTCCATTGTAATGGATAACACATGCGTGAGGCGCCCGATGGTTATTGACAGTGATCCATTTATTTGCTTACCGTAACGGGTAAAATTAGTAAGAATATCCAGTTAGGAGGCTTCACGGTAAGATTAGATTATAATAATAATAATAATCATAAAGTCGGCCGTGTGGTGTCCGGCAGAGTAGATAAGCACCAGCCCCTTACACTCATGGGTGTCGTACAAGGCGACTAATGTTTTCGAGGCAAAAGATCAAGAGACTCCGTAGTGTGGAAAATGGGCAGCAGCATTTTCCATTGTTATATTTAAACACTGCCAAGCGTGGAGATTATGGCAATAACCTCCCCTTTTGTGGGAGAGGCCCTAAGTCATGCAGACTGTGACGGGCTGTGATGATGAATAATCATAACACTTTTACTACACATATTACCCATGACACATGTAACTGCGTCGAAATATCAAGGTAAAAACAATACTAACCGTGGTATCAAACCCGATAATATGTGTAGTGAAAGTGTAGTGAATAACCACGAAAGTCTTAAAACCTATAATAATAATCATTTTGTCATAAATATCTTCGTTCTGCTCTCGCGCGCGAGGGCCCGGGGTCCACCTTGACCAGAAATTCCACCTCATTAAAAAAATCATCTTGGCGTTAATGTCCCGATTATGCTCTCAAAAACGAGGGCCTTAGGTCCGCCTTCACCATAATCCAGGATTTGGCGATCATGTAATTACAATGGAGCGACTACCATCTGACCTCCGTGACCCTGCTACCAGGGGAACCTGACCAGATTGGATCATGGTTACACATCCAGTCGCCGGAATTTGCAGGTTCCATCACGATGTTTTCCCTCACACACTGTACATTAGTTGAACGCTAAGCGATGCTCTATTAGTCTTCAACTAATGTACATAGCTCACAAAAAGTTAAAAGTATATATCACCTAGTCACCAAGTCAAGATACGTATTGACCTACCTAAGCCTACTTCTCACTTACGATTCGGATCTCTTAACCATTAGCCCACCGACTGCCTCAGTGACGCCAACGCGGCGACGATGAGATGGTAATTGGATGATAATTATTCACAGTAAAAGAAATACTATCATTATCTAAAATTAGATACTATATATAAAGTATAAGTACCTAGATAAGACACATTATCTTTTGTCTTCGGTGCCACGAGTCTTTTTGGATCCTTCACCTACCGGATACAAAGTAGTGGAACAGGCTAGTCAGCCATCACTTGGCTAACTGGACTTATTTTCCATGCCCTTAAATACATAGGTACATATAACCGTCACGCCATTTTCTCGTAGGAGTAGGCGCAGACCACATTCACAAAATAAAAAACGGCCCGCCCACATTGTACCATTATATTTTTTATTACAGTATGCAGTACCTACACCACGCAGACTTTCTTCCATTTGAGTAAATGCATTCCATTTATATTATTATAAATAGGTTCACTGTGCAGTTATCTTTATAAGTCGATTAGTCATTCAGGCCCGATAACCCCGGACTGCGAGTGCATTCCGGGACGACTCTGTCAATTGATGCGACCTCGTCAGAGACAGTGCTCGTAAAGGAAAGGAAGCAAGTTAGTGGTGTTCTGTTATCGGATACAACAGGAAATACATGCTATTATTGTGTGAAGGGGTGTAAGTTTGTTTGTTTGGTGGATTTATATGGATTCGTCGCGATTTCGTTCGCGTACACCTACTTTACACCTGCCTACCCTCTTTTTCTTGCTTCCTCTTGAAACTCTATCTATTATTGAAAACTGCATTAAAATCCGTTGCGTAGTTTAAAAGTTCTAAGCGTACATAAATACAGACGGCGGGAAGCGACTTTGTTTTATACTATATAACGTGTGTGTATGTATGTAATGTTTACTATTGTCCAGCAGATAGTTTGACCAATCCATTTCAAATTCAACGTTTACATGAAAAGACTACAATACTTTTTCTAATATTTGTAGATATTGGTATAGGTATAGGTGGTTTTTAACCACAGAAGATAGCCCCCCACCCCCTTTTCCACGTTATTTGTTTTATTCATGTAACTGCCTCCATTTAGAGCTATCTTTAGATTCATTATCATGCCGTGGGGCCTCAATCGCGATGACCTACTGGATGTCGCATTCCACTGCAATCTGATCGTGTGTGAGTCCGCATAAAGTTATATGAAACTGCGTGGCGAGTTAAACTTTTCCCGATTTTCTTAACCCAGAACTTTCTTTAAACTTAGGTTTAAATAACTTTATTGGTTATAAGAAAATAAATTTCTTAACACTACACATCAGTTGCAATACAAGAAGCCGCTTATACAATATTATTTTTAGCCTTATAAATTAAGTAAAAATATATGCTTGGGCAATTCACACAGCATAATCTAGCCCCAAAGTAAGCAAAACTTGTATTATGGGTGCCAAAAACCTAATAAACTACTTATAATATTCTTAAATCATCATCATCATCACAAACCACAACAGTCCACTGCAGGACTCAGGGCCTCTCCCACGAAAGGGGAAGCTATCGCCATAATCTCCACGCTTGGCAGGCGGGTTGGAGATCGCAGTGTAAATACAACAACGGAAAACGCTGCTGCCCATTTTCCAGCCTTTCGGAGGATCTAGATCTTTTGAATTGAAAACATTAGTCGACTTATACGACACCCACGAGTTTAAGGGGTTGGTGCTATTCTGCTCTGCCGGACACCACACGGCTTATTCTGAAATACATCGTTATTATATATACAGTACTCAGACCGACATACAGCAGAAATTAAAATTCTTCATTTCAATTTCTGACCAGCCGGTATCGAACTCAGGAACTCTGCGTGGCAGTCCAGCATGTTAACCAACTGAACCGCTCAGGTCGTCACAATACGATACAAACTTGCGTTTAAACGCCATTCATTTGGCGTTTTTGTGTCTCTAACTCACCTACGACCAGAATATGGCGACAACCCCCGACGAATCGCCTTCTTAATACAGGTGGATAAAGTAAGTTAATTTAACTGTGATACAGGATTAGAGATAAAAATCTATACTATGATAAGTATAATAAGTTTTTATTTATTCGTATGGCAAAAATACAATATACGAGAAACACGTTCAACTACAAATTTAAATCAAGCGAAGTCAGCCAATAATAAGTCCTTCTAAAGAGCAAATCATTATTTGAGGAGAGCAGTTTCGATTTTTTTTAGGGATTGTGGACATGTAAGAGACCCAGAGCTGTTAATAAAAAAATTTAAATACCTCGTTAAATATAAAAAAAATTCATGTCATACAGATAACATAATCATCCCGTCTACTCAACCACCAAAGTATCTTCGCAACTTTTTCAATACCCGTACAAGTTACCACAATGTATCTTCCCAATTTTCTGCATACCCGCTTAAGTTACTTGAGTTACCGTTTTAGCCGCCCATTCCGGGTTCGATTGCCGTCCAACAAGCACACCTTGTTGCCGCCAAGTATAAATAACTTTCCGTGAACGGAGGTTTGCGAATCGGCGCGTGCGCCGGAACCATGTGGCGGATCAAAGGGGCGCTGGGCGACTTTATTGATCCGGTAATGTCTAAATAATGCGCCAATAATACGCGTTTGTTCCGTTACTGTTGACAATTACAGTGTTTGGAGACCTTTTTAGAATACGCGTAGGTGATGCCCCTGGTATTGCAAACGTCCATAGGCTGCGGTGACTGCTTACCATCAGGCGGGCCATAAGCTTGTTTGCCACCTAAAGGCAGGTTAGGCAGACGAGAAAATTAGTCTGAATTTTTATTTATTTTTCGCACATATGTGATTTGGTACCTCCATTTTTATTTACGAGTTCTTAGTATGTAACTCCAGACATTGCCTGATATGCCAAATTCTGGATCATGGTCAAGGCGGATCCTGGGCCCTTGTGCGCGAGAGCACAAACAGGACATTAACGCCAAGATGATTTTTTTTTATTATAGATAGATGAGTACGGCGACAGTCGACATTTTAAATTATTTCAAATGACATACTTTTGGTAGAGATTATCAACAGTGGTATAATAATAGAGACCCACGACACTCGTACGATAAATTAGTCATCAATATTCTGTAGCGAAATTTCGCCACATCTGTCAACGTCAGGATGGCCGAGCGGTCTAAGGCGCTGCGTTCAGGTCGCAGTCCACTTCTGTGGGCGTGGGTTCGAATCCCACTTCTGACAAATTTCTTTTTCGTTTTTTTTATTGCGGTGTCAATGAAGAATTCTATGTTTCCCCGCCGCAAAGTTGTCTGCTTGTCGCAATTCTGCAATAGCTTCATAAGCTTATTGCGCCTTCCCCTTTTTCCATCGTTCATCCAGACGAACTGCAGGGAATCGCCCACATTTATATTTATAAACGCCAATATATTGCATAGATTTACCAATGTATTTCCGAGTGAATAAAACCCGACAATATTTAAGACAAAAATAAACTCGAAGATGTCGAACTTATCTTTGTGTCTAAACAAACTGAGTAGGTACAGGTCAAGACCAAATCAATAATTTTTGTAAGACCTATCTACCAAAATTATAGATAGCATTAACTGTAGTAAAAATGTTGTATGTAGAGCGTTGGTGGTTTAATGGTTAAGGAGTTCGACTCGTAAGCGAGAGGTACCAGGTTTGAAACCCGCCACGTTCCAATCACTATTTTCTGAGTTGAAAAATAATCGATGCTCTTACAGTGAGTGAAAACATTCGTAATGTTTACATTTGCATTACAAATGTTTGTTCATCATGCAACCATGGTTAGGTAATTTAGCAAAATATACCCATTTTAAATCACGAAGATGTCATGATAATTAGTATAGCTAAACAGGAAGCAATACAGGAACCATTCTAAATAATAGTAATAATAAAGGAGACTGGGTACTTATGTAGGGACAGTGACAGACAGACAAATAACGACGTCATTATAGTATTTACTTAAAATTTATTTCAAAATCTGACCAGCAGTTCTGAAAAAAAAAACAGATATTTGATTGGAGCATTTTGTATGGGAAATGCTTTAAACTATTAACTAATAGCGGTATACTTCAACTGTGTTCTTATGCTGCTCGACATCAAAATCGGACCCGGCAGTTTCGAGAAAAAATGCATGTTTTACACATTTACCTATATCTGACAAGTGCTATATTCGTTGAACCAGCAGCGACATGGTTACGGAGTATAGATAGAACATCTTCAACTGTGTTCTTATGCTGCTTGACATAAAAATCAGACTCGGCAGTTTCGAGAAAAACGTATTCATTTGTCACCGCACTATGACCGCAGTCATAGTTAAAGCTACAAGCACCAGCTTTTATAAAAAGCCCTGGTCATTACCTTCCCCGATATTGTAGTGGCCTTTTTCCGAGGCAGTGAATAGAAAAGCTGCATAAATGGCATTGTCCACAGAATAGGTCGGTAATGGCTACTTCAGGGTGATGCAAGATGAGCTCCATGCATCTAGGTCGCGACTAGATGCGATACAGAATCAGAATATGTCAATATCATCAACATTCACCCATGCTACATGACACAGACATAACTAGGAATTTATTATCATGAATTAATATCAATGTTTCAAAATAGATTCAGTGCTACAAGACAACACTTATAATACGCCAATTACTTAGCAATAAACACTGATGCAGGTACATTTTCTTCTCAAATGGCATAGTTTTTTTTTTTTTTAATGTTATACGGTAGGCAAACAGGCAAGCGGGCCACCTGATGGAAAGTGGTCACCACTGCCTAGAGACATTAGCAACACCAAGAGTATCGCTAATGCGTTGCCCACCTCTATAACACGTTGCTCTGGCAGCAAAAAGCAAATGCCACTCCACTGCCAAAGCCACGGTTCCCCAAATCCCCACCCCATGGAGCACTGGAAACCTTACTCACCGGCAGAAACACAATACTATTTAAAAGAGTATTATTTAGCTGCGATATTCTGTAAGGTGGAGGTACTTCCCCAGTCGGGCGGCTCCAATTCGAACGAGATACCCCGCTATGCCCAACCTCTCTTAAAAGTGTCTATGTCTAAAGTCTCTATAGTGCTTAACTTAGCGATAAGGTAACTCATTTAGAACTATACATTGTGCTCTATCTACTCCATCGATTATAGGTACATCCCATAATATAGGGTACAAAGTACAAAACTTAATTTCCCTACAAGTAATTACCACTCAAACCGGAACCACCATTGAATATCTGGACAGGACACACGACTCAACTGTCTGGAAGTGCCACATGCGCCACATAGCGTCTAGAAATGCCTTAACCAAGGCTCTTAGAGGCTGTACGAGCACGCGACGCGACACGATGGCACTCGAAGCCTGCGGGCGTGCACTTTTTGACACACCCTCACAATAAGTCGCAATTCGAGACGCGAGACTTCTACCAGAGCTTTAGTTTGGCGAAGTATATACCAACTCTCACACTTCTTAAGTTTTCGTACTTGTTGGTGCTTCCTCCGTCACGTTTTTTATGTTTGTGAGTTCCGCAATTAATCCTCCGAGTTTGGTCGGAGACCTTTTTTTGCAAAACACTTGTTAGTACTTGGTAGTGGAGCAATGGTTAGTACATCATTGCATGGTATGTTCTATTTTCTTTTTGCTCTTCATTCCAGATCCATAGGGATCGGATGGTAGAGAGCTAGCATGAACGTGTGTGTAGTTGATCTGTGTTTATTGTGCTAATTAATCAATATCAAGATTTGTTAAACATTTCAATACAGAGGGATTTTTAGAGGGATGGTATAGGGAATTCCGAATCCATAGAATATTAGAATCTGACTTGGTTTGGTCTTTTCACTATTTTATATTTACAAAAATTTTACGAGGTTCAGTAGCTAGTAGAGTAGGCTGTAGATGGATGCTGTATGTGGTAAGCTGAGGACAGGATGTATTGACGCTCTTTGGACGAGGCCTATATGTCTAACAGTGGACTAGTATAAGCTGATTATGATGAGCTGCCATTCTGATTGCTCGCGGATTGTATCTATTTTTAGTAACATTCGAAACAACAACAACACTCCAGGAGCAGGGTACACAAATTTTAGTACATATTGACTACTTTATAATGTCAACAAAATAAAATTAAATCCCAGCAACGTTCAACTACATAATAAGTCGAGGAAGAACTTTGTACTTTCATTGGTGCCTCCTAACGAGTATTCAGTGTACCAGTGTACGGAACAAGCCGTGTCAAAATATGAAGGTTTATTTATATCTCAGTTTGTATGCCTTACGCAGAGGACACGGCGATGTCGGTATTGTAACTGTGGCGCAAGTCATGAGATCAGATACTCTAGGTAAGTAAACAACTTTTTATTTATTTTCTCATCGATGACGATGTACTCGTATGTACATTACAAGAATAAATGAATTGAATATGTTTGTTCGAATCTTGTTGACATTAGTTAATATAATATTAAACAACTGTTTTAACGCTGGCAACAATAAAATCATCTTGGCGTGAATGTCCCGGTTATATTCTCGAGCACGAGGGCCTGGGGTCCGCCTTGACCATGATCAAGGATTTGGCAGATCAGGTTATTACAATGGAGCGAATCCCATCTTACATCCATGACCCTGCTACAAGGGGAATCTGACCAGATTGGATCATGGTTACACATCCAGTCGCCAGAATGGGCAGGTTTCATCACGATGATTTCCCTCACCGTAAGAGCATGGGTTAGTTTTCAACTAATGTACATAACTCAAAAAAGAGTGATTGGTACATGGCCGGAGCGGGATTCGAAACCCGGTACCTCTCGCTTACGAGACGGATACCTTAATCACTCGGCCACCGAGGCTCCTTAACGCTGGCTACAATAACTTTAGGTAATAAAAATTTATGCCGCCAAGAACTAGCGATGTAGTGTTCCTGCTTAATGTGTTTAAGATACGTTCAAATTTAACTGTGCCGTTTAACTACGCAGTTATTTACTTGCTTTAGTTTGTTCGTTAGTATGTATGTGTGGGTTGAAACTGAATTTTAAACCACATAACTAATTTATCTGAAATTTTATATAAGTAAGTTTGTCTAGGATAATCATCATTGCTGGATAAGTGACTAGATCTAAGTATATAAGTGAATAAATAAACGTTAAACATTTTAATTGGCATCAATTAATTATACCAAACAAATTTCTTCAGCCTTGGGCTCTATTGTTGAATCGCTCGCTTCGATTCCGAACGTGTTTTCAATTTAGATTTTCGGCATAAAAAAATTCAACATTTTAAAAAATCACATTGGCAACGCCCAAAGAGTGCGGTTAAAAAAAGAGAAAATCAGCATTATGCATAAAAATATCGAATTCTTTATTTCGAAAATCAAAATTAAAAACCGTACTAATCGAGGCGAGCGATTCAAAACAAGGCCCCTGATCTACGGAACCATGAACCCGCCAGTGGATTGGGCCACATGTCCCACCATCACACGTGTGTACGTGTTTGTGCGCGCTGTCATCGAAAATGCACCGCTTTTTACTCCACGACTCGCTTGAGCTTTAATTTTTTATACATTAACCTCGTGCTAGGGAAATGTTTATTTTAGAGGCGCCTAAAGGGTTGAACATCTGGCTTTTAATGACGACGGTGGGTAATTGAGGGTTGACTCTAAATGAACTGTTTAATTTAAATAGTTTTGGGTTTAATTTTAATGGAATATTTGATCAACCCACTTATGGTTGGCCGGTTGGATGACCGACCCTAGGAAGTGCTATATAGTTAGTTATTTAATATACGTAATCCTTAGGGTTGACAGCTTTTAATAATTGAAAGAATTTCGAGTAAGTATTTTAACCCTTAATTTTCTCAGCTACACGGAAGATAAGCCTTACGTCTCACAACACAGGCAAGCATAAAAATGTTACAGGAAATATGGAATTTTTTTGTCCTATTATTATACTATAAATTCTGACGGCATTAATATGTATATAAGTTATATTTGGAATGAATAATCGTTGATTAGCAATTGATTTTCTTGTACATATTTCGTGATTCTCTCTCAGCACTCGAACGGTATTTCTAAACTGTTCTTAAACATTGTTTACGCGCAAATGATTGAAATATGTCTGCAAACTCTCTAATTGAAGCTTAAACTGTTTTGGCTGCCTCAAGCCTTACCCTTCACCGAATGCTCGAATTTCAGTTGTCAGTTTTAAACAGTGAAGCGTTTAGTATTCCCTTTCTACAAGTCGACCAAATTCCATGTAATACAAGCTGACACTGCACTTGTATAGCTGCAGTTAATAACTTGAGTTGAGTGAGCATGCAGTCACTGTACAAAGGCATTGTTCGTTGTAGGTTGCCGATACTTTTATGTACTTACAAGAATATTATGTATCAATACAATATACTATGTTAAGAAATATATTTTTCATCGCGTGAATCTAACAGCGACGGTTATGAAAGAATCATCTTGTACAGACTGAGAGTGCGAGTGCGCGCAAGTATACTTTGCTTGTGTTTCAAAATGGAACTAAATTTGACAAATAGCCAAAATTAACAATTTAAATCTACCCACTCCCAACAAAAACAATGACTGGGTTATAGAATCAACAGCTCGTACAACTTTTACATCAGATATTCGTAAATACCAGAATTTTACTCTATAACTGTTCTAAATAAAGTATGTGCAGATTGATCTTGCAAAATTTGCACCTTATGTTTTTTCTTTATTTTGGCTGTACTAATTTTCTGAAAACCTATAACTATCAATATCTTCTTGGATCTGCGGCGGTAAATAATGCGTAATTTAGAACTGATGTACATAAACAGATGTAGGTGGCTATGTCAATCATGATCGCTGGCATCTATATCTGTGAAAAAGGTCAGGCCTATAATAATGATACCTTATCTTGACTTGAAACAGATTCACTTTTATAATGTTAGTTTGAATGCTGCATTACCAAGAACCGAATACATACTAATGTCACATTAATGTCCCTAATATCACATTAACACGTGTGCTGTTTTGAGAATCAGAGTGACGAGCGTCGACATACGATACTGTTGGAATGGGACGTCCAAAACGTGTAGTAAGTATCGATTTCATAATGTCATTTGTTAATGTCGGGAATATGGATATTCTGACGGACTACCAAATCGTTTGATCACTGACACAAGAGAGAGAGAAAGTTAATAAAAAATGGCAAAGACTTCCATCGGGTTTGAAACAGCTAATACAGCTGTCTGTCTAATTTTACATTGATGGATGTTTGCTGTGTTTTGCATCTAATCTTTTTTTTTTGTTATGTCATACGGAAGGCAAACAGGCAAGCAGGCCACCTGATGGAAAGTGGTCACCACTGCCTATAGACATTAGCAACACCAAAAGTATAGCCAATGCGTTGCCCACCTCTATAACACGTTGCTCTGGCAGCAAAAAGGCAAATGCCACTCCACTGCCAAAGTCACGGTTCCCCAAATCCCCATCCCATGGAGTACTGGAAACCTTACTCACCCGCAGAAACACAATACTATTTAAAAGAGTATTATTTAGCTGCGATATTCTGTAAGGTGGAGGTATTTATATAGGATATCCCGCTATGTCCTAATATCTTTTTATAAAACACAAAAGGAAAGATTTCAGAATTTAAATTAAATATTTTTTACTACCAGCAGGTCCGGCGCGACCTCATTCGCGTGTTATCATAGTCCTATCCTACTCTACGCCTACCCTACCACTACTCATACTATACTAATATGCAATCGAAACAATTGGACAAAAGTATACCAAGACCCACATGTGGTTCAAGACTATAGACTAGTGGAAGAAATGGATCGATCTATTTCATTACAGACTTATAATGTAGATCTTATAATATGTGACAGAATAAAGATTTAAAAATTTTGCATTATTGAGAGGGATAGAAATATTTTGAAAATAGGTAATTACTTTGTTTAATGTTTTCTAGGCAAAAGATCAAGAGTCTCCGTAGTCTGGAAAATGGGCAGCAGCATTTTCCATTGGTATATTTAAACACTGCGATCTCCAACACGCCTGCCAAGCGTGGAGATTATGGCAATAACCTCCTCTTGCGTGGGAGAGGCCCTTAGTCCTGCAGTGGACTGTTACTTGCTGTGATGATGAATTACTTTGTGCTCCATTACCACACAGGCACGCCGTCCAAGTCATGGACGTAGTACTTATTATTTCTACGGTTCAAGCTTACCTATGTGGGTAGTGCACGCCTTCCTTCGGTGGCGGCATAGGGGTGGGGATCCTGCGACCCCCCCGCGTGCTCCCGCTCATACCCCTCGATTGTCCTCGACGTGGCTCTGAAACAAAAACACCATCTTCAGCACAGTACTCTAACGAATGAGATAGCAGCACGCAAGCTATGCTGGCTGGGTTTTAAATTTTTCTTATTAGATTTAGGTCTATTTGGTTATCGGTAAGTTTTGTGTTTGTTTAGTGGTAATAGAGTTGTGTGTGAATAGAATTATTCTTTAAAATGCAATAGCTACACTGTATTTTGATTGATGTTGCAAAAATTAATAAGACTACCCGTAACACAAACTTTGCTTACTATGGGGCTAGACGGCGCTGTGTGAATTTGTCCAAGCATATTTATTATTGATATTTATGACTACCACCTGTATTCACAAACAATACTTGTCATAAGTAAAGCAGCGTTACTACGCGTTCTCACAGTGATCGTCAGCAGCTCTTTACTACAGCAACACAAAAACCAATCAAGTTCAATGTGTGTGTTTCTAGTTAAAAAAAAGCGATAACCGTGGTAGAGACTGAAACTTTCGCAAGTTGGTCAGTATGCCAGGCCGCGATGTGGTTGCGTGATAGCATTCAGCTTACCCACATCTAAAGTGAGATGGCCTTACTGAGCTCCCGATTTTAAATGATGTCGCCGTTTGCGTAGATAAACATTTTTAGGTCTTGCTGCTCGGGCAGTATTTTGTCACTAAATTGTGGAATGAATGATAAGTAAATTGATTTAATTTTAATTCCCACTTACTGCGCTGACTCAGCGACTCAAAAGGGATCTTGGCCTCCGACACCAGAGATCGCCACCTCTTCCTACCCTGCGCCATCTCTTGCCAAATGTACTAGAAAAAAATTCCCATTCGTACCCAGTTTTAGAGTAGATCCGCGGCTTTTTGTTTCTTTAGCACCATCTGTCTACCTTTTTCACGATATGCTTCCATTTGGGCTTTCTATCACGTTTCGTTTTTAAGTGGCACTAAACATTAGAAAATGTATCATACGAAAAGGTTCACGAAGGTACAATTTCCTTTATATCACCACCGTTTGAGTATTTGCGGAATTGGGTAGGTACTAGAATCTTTTAATACCCAATCCATCATCATCAATCTTCTGTTGCAATCTTATTTAGGTAGGCAAGGTTGGTATAGATGTTTGTTTTATTTAATTACTCTATGAGGAATTGTCGGTATTCGAGTGGTTACGGTATCCGACTAGTAAGCGGGAAGTACCGGGTTCGGTCCCACTGCGGCCATGTACCAATGACTGTTTTCTGAGTTACGTACATTATTTGAATACTAACTGATGCTCTTGCAGTGAGGGAAATACATCGTGATGAAACCGCTGATATCAGGAATTCTTAACTATTGTATAGTAGTTAAGTGACATAGACATTCATTCAACGTTTCAATAACCCGGGATCGCAGCCTCGCAATACTGAGAAGGCATTCAAATTTATTTATTTATTCCGCCATTCGTTCGATCCAATGGTTTCCTGGTGTTTACCTTCCACTCCACTTTTCTTATTCGTTGTTTACCATACTTTTTCCGTACGCGTTGGATTTTCTTAGATATTGCATTAGCAATAGGTATATTTGTCTTATATAAGTTAGGTAGGTACACCTATATTTTTACGTAAAATATAGACTATATTTTTCTAATGACTAAGATACCTAAATATAACCTAACCGGCATAAAAAGTCGGATAAAACCCGACCCAGTTAACTTAAACTTAAATTTTTAAAAAAATTATACCACCACCAAGGTGGCAAACAAGCTTACGGCCTGCTGATGGTAAGCAGTCACCGCAGCTTATGGAAGTTTGCAATACCAGGGACATCATCATCATCAAATTACATAATATATTTTAATTAAAGAAAGATTTCGATTAAACTGGTTTTCAAATAGAGAAAACTGCATCCTAATCGGTTCATCCGTTCGCGATCTACGCTGCCACGACATATACACAACGCCACAGATACATACGTCAGACTTATAACACCCCTCTTTTTTCGTCGAGGGTTAAAAATGGAAATTTGAAATGAAATGTTAAGAATGGAAACGGATATTAATTACATATCTACGACATCGACGTCATAATATGGTCTCTAAATACCTACTCTAAATCTCTCATTGAAGTAATTAAAACGTTTCCACGTTACTTATGTCCTTATTAAACACCGATGTCAAAGGCGAGGTCCTCATTACGCACAGCAAAGCAAGCATTACGGTTTCCAGCGCTTCGTTAGTCCTCAGCCTGGAGAGCTTGCCGACCTGACAATAGCAGATCCCCTTTGACAGGCTTGAGGCGCAATCATTTCGCGAAACATGCTTTGGTGGTGACGCTGAAAGTTGGATTGAACCTGCGTAGATACTGTAAGTGTGTATGGAGTGGAATCTATATAGTTCGAATTACTAATGAGGTCGAATTAAAATCGATGTTATTATGAGACAATTTATATTACCTACCTATATTATACGGTTTTTACGGTGTACATTTACGAGTTAGAGCTATTCGTTTACCAATGTACGCGGTATAAACCCCTAAAAATATTATACTACTTATTACATTTAGAATATTATGACGCTATTGATAAGGCTTATTCCACAGTGGTCTAGTCTAGATGCGAGTCTACTTTGGAAAGAGTCTTGGATCGCGGATTCCCACCCGGATTAAAATTAAAGAGATTGTTTTATTACTATTATCTCCTTGTTACTGTAACGGTAGGCAATTCGGGTATGAGCTTCTTGTAAGTAAGTCTATACAACCCACGACAGTGTCGAGCAGTTTCAAGAGGCAGACGCTACATGAGTCAGTTTTACTCTGTAACAAAATGACCATTTATTTTCACATGACAACGCCAACTCTTTGGCGTCCGGCTAGCTCTAATTGCCTGGCACCGACTCGCATGCAAATAACAGCATTGAGATTTGTCTACAGATTCTTCTGCAATGTGACTATTAAGTTTTTGGGCTAAGCGCCAGAATGCGCTTTGATTCTCCTCACATTTGTGGATTGGCAATTCATTTCACAAACGCTTCAGCCACATCTCAATCCGATGATTGCCTTTCGATATCGGCGCCACTATTTGATCATTTCCTTTCCCACTGGAATAAAAGAGACGGCGGATTGGAAATTAGATGCAATTTCATTGACTAGGAATGAGAGAGGCATTTTTGAATGCTAGCCCGTATTCGCAGGGATATTGCAATTTGAGCGGACAGGTAGAATGAATATGATTCCCTCTTTTCTTTCTATTCGATGGAAAATCCTGTATTAATTTTTAAGTAGCAAGTACCTTCTTCGTAAAGCGGTTGGTAGTACGGACGGCGCTACTGATGCATATTTGATGCCCACAAATGAGATTGGTTTCTAACGCAAGCACGCAGAAAGGTTAAACTTTATAAGAAACCCGGAATTTATTAGTAATTTAGCGATTCGTTGTATATTTTACGAAAGCCGATTTTCGAATAGACGGTTTGGATACAATTTGCCAACCCACAAACGATAATAGGTAATAGTTAATAAAAAATTTAGTCTTTCATTATTTCTTCGAAAATGGGTTTCGTGAGGTTGAAGCTCCCCATTAAAATAGCTACTGAAACTAATCTTTGGATAAATTTTATTACTACTTGTCTAATCCAATAATCTTGTCTTTCCATCAGGTGGCCCGCTTGCCTGTTTGCCTACCGTATGAAATAAAAAAAAATAAAAAAAAAAAAACCGTCAGACCTAAAATCAGTGTGACACAAACTATGTGTCTCTATATTTGTTACACTTTCAAACATCTGGACGGATTACGATAAAACTTTTCAATGTTGTAGTGCGCAGTGTTCTAGAACAAAATGACACAAAGCATATCTCTTCTCGAAAGCCTGAAGTAATCGAATCCGCGCGCACTCAGAATGAGACGGAAGACGAAACCTTGTCAAAGTACAGCTCGCGGACAAATTAGCGTACGTATTTGTGCTGTGCTACACTGCGCGATGCGACACTGCAATGGATTGTCTGCACTCAAGTGCGTCTGGCTCCATACAAACTCATATAACTCATTGACAAACCTTACCGCGCCTGTCGCGCCGCGCAGCGTAAGTGCGTGTAGACCATTAGCATGCAGAATGGCATGGAACCCTATCGAAGTAAATCCATCTACATTGCGAGTTACTTTGACAAGGTTCTCTTGCGCGTGGATTACACCAACCCTAACCAACACATTAGCCGTGTGGTGTCCGGCAGAGTAGAATAGCACCAACCCCATACACTAATGGGTGTTGTACAAGGCGACCAATGTTTTCGAGGCAAAAGATCAAGAGTCTCGGTAGTCTGGAAAAAGGGCAGCAGCATTTTCCATTGTTATATTTAAACACTGCGATCTCCAACCCGCCTGCCAAACGTGGAGATTATGGCAATAACCTCCCATTGCGTAGGAGAGGCCCTAAGTCCTGCAGTGGACCATTACGGGCTGTGATGATGAACCAACACATTAGCCGTGTGGTGTCCGGCAGAGTAGAATAGCACCAACCCCTTCCACTCGTAGGTGTCGTACAAGGCGACTAATGTTTTCGAGGCAAAATATCTAGAGTCTCCATAAACTGGAAAAACCAACACATCAACGGAAGCAATTGCGCCGATGTCTAGCTGCCTAGTCTAAACCACGCGAGGTAATGTCCAATCAACTGGAGGAGCGCTAAGCAGGCCCCGGTATGCGTCGCCACGCTCGCCATGTCAATGGCAGCGACGAGCCCCCTCGTGTTAACTGATGCATAATTAGACATTGGCACTGAGTGCCTGTGAATATGAATACCGGTTTCGCATCGTACTGTATTCGATAGTACACTGGGGGTACTCTCTATTCTCTCGCATTGAGTAAATCTAAAACAGAATGCAAGGTAGTCACGGTACGTGTAGGTATGTGGTATTTCTTTACCCATGATGGATGGAACGGAACGTAAACGGTATATGCGTTTGGGGTTAGAGGTTGTTTGTTTGTTTTTGAGTATTGATGTACGCCTGTTGCTATTTTCCTCGAAAACTACTGCTCCGATTTCGTTGCGGATATTTGCATTCAAAAGGTATAATAATAATAGATATATAATAGCAGCTTCACAGTAATGTAATTTCATGAGTATTGAGTTATACACATAGGCACCACTACATTTTGTTGTGTTACAAACTAAGTACTTAACATGAGTAACAAGTGGATAGATTAGAAACCTATAAAGTATGAAATAGTGTACCCAACCCATGTGAGCACTGTCCCTTACACTAGGATGACCTGTATTACAATACCTTTAACCTATTAACCTTACAAGGTTACAGTACCTTCCACCGGCCTATTATAATTTCATTTCTACGCCTATGCTGAGGGGTAGTACATCTATAGATCACATAGTATATGGTCATGTATATGGGCAACAGTATACTGTTGCTGCCCATATACAAGCCGTCCCATATATTGAGATACAATTTCTATATAGCGAAGGACCGTCCAGCATTACAACGCAATGGACTGAACGGGTTACGAAAAAGTGATGTCCAGCAGTGGACTGTTATGTGTACGATGTTATATTGTGTTATTTCGATATGTCGTTTTTAAATGCGAGCTTAGTGAGTTACCTCCTAGTTGTTGACCTTTTAATAGACATGCGAAGGGATGTCAATAAAGAAAGCGCGACCTTTGGGTAATTCATTCAAGACCTCTGAATAATTAATTATACTAAGTCGGTGCCAGCCAAATATTTAATACGTTCCTAGACTTAATTAGCTTAGGCCACCCGCACTTTGGTCACCTCTAGGTGTCAATTAGATCTGATATTAGACAAGTCGACAACTCGCAACTAATATTATGTTTCATCGAGGTTATAGCTTTATAAATAGTATAGTGATTGATGAAGCTAATAACAATATCCTTCTTTTTTCTCAAAATGTCATAACCTTGGCGTTAGTGTCCCGATTGTGCTCTAGCGCACGAGGGCCCGGGGTCTGCCTTGACCATGATCCAGGATTTGGCAGATCAGGTAATTACAGTGGACCGACTGCCATCTGACCTTCGTGACCCTGCTACCAGAGGAACTTCATCAGATTGGATCATGATTACACATTCAGTTGCCTGAATGTGCAGGTTCCATATACATAACTCAAGAAAAGAGTAATTAGTACATGGCCGCTGGAGGATTCGAACCCGGTATCTCTCACTTACAAGTCGGATACCTTAACCACTCCTCGACCGACGCTTTTTTAGCATAATCTCCGATTAGCATTATCTCCTCAAAAAAGAATATTTTTTAATTTTGCTCGATTGAAACAACGAATTTAAATGTCCCCGAAGAGCATAATACTTGCCGTAATTAAAAATTTTCATTCCATATTCTATTAAACAAGGTAAAGACAACAAAGACAAAGTAACCGAAACGATTAAACGTGGAGGTGGTGACAATTCAGGTACACAAACTAAGCGCCTGCTTCAACAGACGAGAGGATGCAGAATGTAAGAGGAAACTCAACATAGTTGCATTTCATAGAAACACACACAAACATAATTATGCTAAATATGTTTGGTGATTAGCACAAAACCATAACATCCGCTTGACTAAAGCTATAGACTAATGAAAGTCGTTTGAGAGGTTATTCCTAATTTTTATATACAACTACTCAATGATAACCGAGCAGACAGCTCACCTGATTGTATAACTGGCGATTACTGTCGTCCATGACATTACATACTGTTGCAATGAGAGCAACTGTTGTGCTCACCAGAGGTCGGCCAATTTTTCTGGAGGATACTGGAGAGTAAATAGTAGTAATGTATGCAAAATTATGTATTTGTGCTTATTTATATAATGAAAAGACTAATAAAAGGGCACTTCCCTACAAACTGTAACATAAAACCCCTACATGTCGCAAATAAATTGCCCTCTATTTGCCTAGAGACGTCAATGAGAGCCATTCTGCGTCGCTTGTTATGAAAGTTTACACACTGTACAAGGGCTGTCCAGAAAGTATCCGGCCTTACGATCTACATTAATTTGTACGCGCTGGTATTTCGTTTCGTGGGCCGTTTTGTAACCACGGACCTGAAAAAAATACGGAAGTCATTTTACACTAATGTGAAGTGAGGCATGTAAGGTACGACAATTTCTTGAAAATGTATTTTATTGTACATTTCAACCATCTACACACTCACACACATACACCAGGTCTAACATTCCGCCGCCATTTTGTTTTTTATTCACTCATGATTTTAGAGAGTATCCGTCCGTATGTTGTTCAAGTCTGTCCTTGTAACCATATTTATTTCTGCCGCCAAGCTACAATGCTTGCATTGTTGTGTACCGGTTTGAAGGATCCAACCAGCGCAATTACGGGCGTGAGGCATTACATCTTAGTTCTCACACTGCAGTGCCAATGCACTTGCGGTCTGCATTTTTGTTGTCTGTAACCTAAATGAATGAATCGCAAATGTTATGGGCGGTATAACTGTAACCCGCATGCCATCAGGTGAGCTCTTGTTGGTCACTGCGTAGAATAAATAAAAGAAAACCTTGAACGTAGTCCTGATTTGATTGAACTCCCATATGCATTTCCACTTCCTAATGTCCTGAACTCAGTTTTCGGACACCTTTAGTGCACACGTCCAATGGTTACTTTATTTTTGTAGGCTACCTTATTTTTCTTTTTGCCAGTTCAAGTGTAGCGAATACTCGATCTGGTTTTACAAGAGCTTTTTATTTTATGAATTTAAGGCAGTAAAGCTGTGTGTCCATGCTTCAATACAAAAGTATTATATTTTAATAAATTTTTCGATGATACATTTAAAAATCGAATTTGTTTCACATACTTGAACCCCATTTCATTACTAGTTACAGACGTTCCGTTTTGGCTGGAGCCGACCAACCGTCAGTTGCAGTTGATACTAATCCTTACGCAATATAAATCAAAGTCCATTTTGGATGCGGAGTACCTGGTCGGACGCCCGACCAAGGTCGGCTCGTCCTTGCATTCGAATTAATCCAAATTCGACGTTATTTTGTACATGATAAGGATCAGTATCGACCGCTCGGCTCCATCCGAATTGGAGCGTTTGTTGCTAGTTTTACATTCGGGACAGCCCTCGTTTATTGCTGCGCTGATTTGCACTGAGCTGATGCCCCAATGTTAATGTAGAGTGTGTAAATAAATTTGCTGCCTGTCAATAATTTGCAGTGATATTTGCTTATCGCAGTTATGTCTATTTATGTCTATTCAAGTGTGGAATCAGTTATTTGATGAACAGGGTAGCTTTTAGCTACGTCACGACTTTTTTCCCTTCTGCAACGCAGTGAGTGCAAGCAAAAACAGAAATTGCCCCAGCCCCTATTAGGGGATGCTTTCAATATTTGAAAAATAAATTCTTGTAACTAATTTAAAAAAATGGTATGCTTTTAGTTTTATCTTTCAGAGAAACAAAGTAAATAAACAACGTATTTAGCCTTTTTACTATGTTTACTTGTAGCGGCTAGAACAAAGTAACCTGCGGTTCAACGACTGTTATGTTATTCTTACACCTTGATAGAGTCCGTCTCTGCCACAGTCGAGTTAACAAATCAGATGAACAGCTTTTGTTTACTTGACTGTAATAAATTGTAAGTACAACGTATTAAGTAAAATCTGCAAAATGACTTATGTGTGTTTTATTTCATAAAAGTTATACGGTAAATAAACGGAGTGCATTGACCTGTCTGCCGTAAGTGTAGCGTATGATATAGTTAAGTAAGTAAAATCAGTTGAATAGACAGTATTGTTATAATTAATTATAGGTACGCGCGAGAGTGTCTCCATAGTCTCTGCCTACCCCACCTGTGGGATACAGGCGTGAGCTTTATGTATGTATGTATGTATGTACGCGCGAGAGTTCATGTACAAAGTGTAGTTGATAACAATTGATAATTGAAAACCAATTCTGCTAAAATGTATGAACCAGCAGATATGTTTTGTGCGATATCTGAGTTGGTGCCGTAGTAAAAGTTGTTTGTTATCATGGCCATATGCATACGGTACCCCTTGGTAACACGAAATTGAAGACACCATACAAACGTAGGAGTTTAAGAGTACCAGCTACAGTTGGTTACACAAACGCGTACTCTCCTTACTGTTGATCAATTGCACTGCGGCAGTGTCTATTGTAAACAGAGAGGGCGCTAACATCGCACGTGTTTACGTTGCGCTAGCGCATCGGTGCATTATACCGATTGATCACGACGCATCCGTATGTGACTGCTTTATTTCACCAACTGCAGGTGCTATTTTGAATGAAATGTTTGGGGTTTGCTAAAAAAGTTACAGTTAGTAGGTATTGAACTTCCTATACATTACATTGGCTATAGCTATTATAGTGTGTATTGGAATTGTCATTTACTTTATTCATTAATGAAATAAAAAGTTGCAATAGAGGTGTCATCGGACCCTCCCACAGTCTCATGGGCCTCATATCAACCTCACGTGCTGGCGATTTCACTGCTGACAGATGGAAGAGGTTTTGACGAATCATTTTTTCCCTAATGGGTTGTACAATACAAAATCAAAAGTGTATAAGGACCATCTTAAAAATCATATTCTATTATATTTATAAGCATTCATGAATAATCTTTTTTTTTAACAAATAAAGATACCCTTGGGTGTCAAGGACGAGATCTTTGAGCCTAAGGGACAGTGTTCTCCAAGCAATCTGATTTGGACTAAAGATGTACCTCATACCCTGCATGTTGCAGTAACTGCAAAGGAAAATTTTCTTTACGTGGTAATGCATTTTTGCTGTTGTACTATATGTATATGTCGCAGCCAACTGGTTAAATCAGCCATTTAATTAGAAGACTAGTCCATTAATAACACGCCGGTATTTAATTAAATGGCTAAAGTATAACTAGTCAAGTTGTCGAACGTTACGTCTAACTACTTGGCTGAACGTTATTTAGCCGTTTTGTTAAAGGGTATACAGATGGTTGGTTAGAGTGACAATAAGTTCGCTGGTAACTTAAATGGTAAACTTTATTTAAGATAAAAGATACTTAATAAAGATCACTTTTATTTTATAAAACATTATTAGTGGCAAGATATTTAATAAGTAGGTATACAATTAATTGTATTGTGAGTATACCTATAACAGTATTTAACTCAGTAAAAAGATTTAATAAAAACTTTAAATTTATAACTATTTACAACTTGTAACTATGTAGTAGGAACAACAGCATTAGTGCACTTTCTTATTTTACAATATTAAATATAAAATGACGCAAAAGTTTGACATTTCTAATTAAAGGTAAGTATAAAAAGAAAATGAACATATTAAGTTATCTTAACTCTTACTTAAAGTTATGTCAATTCTTACATAAAAGCACGTAGGTGCCACATTTTAAATATAGTTAAAACGAAAAAAATACATTGCTTGCTGTGTGCGAGCTGTCTGACGCCAGATTTGTTTTGGTGACTACCAGCGCAGCAGTAGATAAAATTTTGAACTAAATTTAAATCACCTGCCTTATTTTACTTCAGCCGTCTCCAAAGGGCTGGCTTTAATAAGCCAACTAGTCAAACGTTGAGTGATGTTAGTCAAATTAACGATCGGTCTAGACATTCAATTGAATGCCGGCGTTTAATTAACGGACTAGCCTTCTCATTAAATAGCTGATTTAACCAGATGGCTGCGACATATACACCGGATAGTCGCCGAACGTTACCCTTACAATTTAATGTAGGTAATAATGAAAAGACCCGGTGGAGCATCGGTGGCCTGATGGCGAGTGGGTGGGCCTCGTAAACGAGTAACGAGTTTTGTCCCCAGAAGGAGCTAACATTGCTATGCGCGTCCATAGATATACTAGCTCATCTTATACTGGTTTGGGTAGATTGATATTCTGACTTCTGTACCAATGATTTCACCTGTCTTATGTACTCACATTAACCTTACTCACCGGCAGAAACACAATACTATTTAAAAGAGTATTGTTTAGCTGCGGTATTCTGTAAGGTGGAGATACTTCCCCAGTCAGGCTGCTTCAATTCGAACAGGATACCCCGCTATGCCCTACCTTTCTTAAATATAACCATAGATAGTACTTCGGTGCATGTTATTGAAGCCCGTCGCAGTGGAGGAGAAAGAAAATAAGAAATAAGGCCGTAGCAGAAGCTAGGATTGACCGACAGGGTAAAGATGATTTAGTAAATAGTGACAGTTGTACAATACCGCTTGACAAACATAAAATCGGATTTTTAAATTGTCCAAAGAATGTATTTCCAGACCGTTCAAAGCACCTGAAAATGTGTTTACGTACTGCGCCGTACTAAGGTTTCTTCTGTGATGTTAAATTGTAAATGCGAAAATGTCATAATATTTATGACAAAAAATACATTGTCAAAATGCCTTTTCGCTGCCAGAGCAACGTGTTATAGAGGTAAGCAACGCATTGGCGATACTCTTGGTGTTGCTAATGTCTATAGGCAGTGGTGACTACTTCCCATCAGGTGGCCCGCTTGCCTGTTTGCCTATCGTATGTTATATATATATATATATAGAAGTAGAACAATTTGAATAGTAATCCAGCGCAAATCCAAGCGCACTCAAGGGCAAATCCAGCGATGAGAGCATTATACTACTGGTAATCGCCTCCACTGTTGAGCCAAATATTCGTGAGAGGGAATAAGCTTGATCCACCAAGCCGGCTTACAATCTGGCGGATTTCACGCAAATCTTCCAATTTTCTTCATATTAATTAGATTTTCGCAAGATATTCCCCGTAAGAGAATGGGTGAGCCTTTGCAGATATTTTCCTTCGAATTAACGACGGACGTCCTGAGTGGGTTCAGTCTCAGATTATAGAAAGTTTTGTTAAGGTTTAGTGTACACCATGCCGTTCTAGAGGTCCCGTATTCGATTCCTGGCCGATCAGAAATTGAAGTATAAATGGGATTCGAATCCCATACGCATAGGTACAAGACGGACGCATTGACCCCGTAGCCACCACGATATGAGGGGACTTTAACAGCACCATAACAATAGGTACAGCTATAAACGAAATCGGAAATGTATTATTATTTTTGAAAGCAGTCTCATCATCATCATCATATGAGCGGTCAAAGCTGGTTTCTGCCAGGGTCCGTTTTACTGCCCTTTTTTCTTCATATTATTGATCTTCGGCATCGTCACGTGATAAGCCGTTGGCTCTCGCATCCGACTCGGCGATGTCAATCCATCAAGCGAGGCCGCTTTCCTGATACCGACATGTTGAGGCGCCTATTTCCCACGTATCCCACGTATCCCACGAATTGTGAGGCAGTCTATCTTCCAAAGCAGAAAGCAGTCTATCTACTAAATTGTCATGCATCAGCAATAAGCATTCACGTCTGTCGCGTTGTAATTCTCCGGCACATCGAGAGTCCAGTGGTAGGCATCGCCATTGAAATTTCATGCATGCAGCATACGCTGTGCGGTGCCCGCTGAATTTTCCAACGAATGTATGCAACGGCAATACGAATTAAAAAACACGAAGTCCTGTGTAGTGGCATTCGTACATTGGGATGCAGATACTCGAAAAAACAAGCGAGCTAATAGGACGTTGAAAAAATATTCGGCTCCAGGTTGATTCAGTTTGTTCAGGATGGATTTTGTGTCGATTACTGTCACAATAGTGAGCAGCCGTTTTTCGAATTATAGACAGTGATATAAGCATTTATTTTGACAAATATAATGTACAAGTGGAACTGCCGCGACTTCGTTCATGTACACCTATTTTACCGCTACCCAGCCTTTTTTTTCTTTCTTCTTCTTCTTTTTATCGAGTCGATGGACTAAACTCTGACTTGCACTTTATTAGCCCAGTATTCGGCGACGCAGACGCGTTTTTCTTCCTTATAAACTTTCCTCTAGAAAGAATGTTGAAAACCGCATATTAAAGAATGAATATGAAATGATGAATGAAAAGGCTGCTTCTAGAGAGGCACGCTCCATCTTCAGCCGCATCGTCACCTACGAGAACGTTGACATTGGCAGCAATGTTGATTTTTAGAATCCAGATAGCAGCATTTCTGCATTCAGCTACTACTGGCACAGAATTCTAGTACCACCTATTGTCTAAATCTAGTCACGTACCGCTGCTGTCGTTCGAAGCACAAACGACGCGACCTTGATCTCAAATCTCCAACTCGACGCGACGAGAAATTCCATCTTCGTATTAAGATTAGGGTAATAAGTGGAATAATCCCGCGATTAGTTTGAGTCATGTTCATCACGAAGTAGTAATCAATATTTATTACCTCTGCGGCCTCTATTGTTTAGTTTGGTAAGTTATCAAATAACGCATTTAGATACATTTAGAAAGGGTGTATAGAGTATGGATACGTAAAAATGTTTAACTCGACTGAAAATGACGATATTAATCTATCACGAATCCTCGATTTGGCGCAATTAGACAATCTAATCGTATTGTCAGCTAGACTAGTGTAGGCTCACACTTAAAATGGCAACGCCCATGCGGTTCTTTTATTTTTTATCATTATCATCATCTTGGCGTTATTCGCGCGTGTTCTCGCGCGTAAGGGTACCAGATGTATCAGATTTAACCATAGTAGCGCGACTACCACCTGACTACCGTGACCCTGTTAACATGGAAACCAGATTGGATCATGATTACACATTCAGTTGCCTCAATATGAAGATTTCTTCACGATGTTTCTTGATGTTAAGAGCATCGGTTCAATTATTGAAATTGTTAATTTTGCATTTGATGCTTTTACACTTTTTAATAATATTATTTTGGAATGTAACAATTTCAATCATTGAAATCGGAGAATTGTTATCAACAGCGTTAAGTACCTAGCCTACCATTATCATGTAAAGAAACCACGTAGATAAGTCACAGAAACTAAACATTAGGAACGGTAACAGCAAAGCCGATAATAGCGTGCAAAGAATGAGTCCTAACGAGCGAGTCTGTGAAGCTGTAATCGCTATTATACTGTCTGCTGCTTACCTGCAGAAGGAACACCCACATACAGATTTTAATTATGATGAAAATAGCCTCTACTTTTGGGGCCATAAAATAGAAAGCAAGAATAATACGAAAAACTAACGAGTCATGTAGTTTGTGAATCACGAGACAATATTTTTTATTGTCTAGTTTTGTCTCGCTATGTTACTCAACTATGTGCTTTATCGAGCTCAATGTGATATTTATTTATTTATATTTGCATGGACCTAACCTCGTCGTCGTCATCTCGGTTTACCTCGTCGTCAATAGCTAGCCCGGATGTTCTCTGACGTGCGAGGGCTCGGGGTCCGCCTTGACCATGATCCAGGATTTGGCAGATCAGGTGTCATAGTAAAGCGACTGCCATCTGACCTCCGTCATGTTATTTACAAGGTAACCTGACCAGATTGGATAATGACTTCACATTCAGTCGCCGGAATGTACAGGTTTCTTCACGATGTTTTCCCTCGCCGTAAGAGCATCGGTTAGTATTCAACTAATGTACATAACTCAGAAAAGTCACTGGTACATTACGGCAACGGGGATCGAATTCGGAACCTCTCGCTTACGAGTCGGACCCGCTAGCCATTGGGCAACCAACGCACTCTATGCTTTAAAGGGCTTAACATGTGATATTTGTATGAACCTAACCTAAGTGCACTTACAGTTATTATAAAGTAGGTATTTATCTAAATTTAACCCGAATACGTAACTTCATACCATTCCTGTAAAGAAATGATAATATACAAGAAATATGGGTATAACTTCCCAGTATTCCAATTAAATAGGATCACTTTACCGACGAACTTAAGCAATATGCTCAATCTGCATTTTGCAGAACTTCAGCATTTTAGGTGAAGGTCTTAAAATATGGACACTTTACGTTACTTTATTGGAATATGAAACTTTATGAACCTGAGGATATTGAAATCAGGGTAGAGGTACACTCGTTGCTCGTTTGCCGCGTGCGTCAGCAAGAAAATAACCCAGAACAAAATACAAGATTATTTTTGTCCCTTCGCCTGCGATCGAATTAGCATTATATTGTGATGGCATTAGATATCATAATATAATGCTGCCTCACATTCGTTCGGACATTTTACAGTTTTGCAGTCTGTACAAGATGTCACTTACGGTGATGTTGAAAAAGCGACACAGATTTGGAGTAGTAGATAACAAAAACCTTAGTGCATGGGTAGTACTCGTATATACCGATTAACGGATAGACTTAGGATAGTAGGTAAGAAAGACCTTTTTAAATGGGTGCTAAAGGATATATTTAGCACGTTTGAATTAATTTCTTTACGAGACAAAGTGTTTTATTTGGAATGTATGGAATTTCATTTGTCGATTTATCACGCCCCGCGTCAGCAGGTTCATAAAAAATACAGAACTCCACTCGCTAAGGAGAATCCAATTTAAAGTTCTTTTGTTTGTTTTAAGGGGTCGATTTTTACGTAAGCTGGTATTGCGGCTGGTTTGGGTTGCTCCCAGTTCTAATAATAGTTTTTTGCGATATTACGTAGGTACCTACAATTTTATTATAAATTATTATTTTATTATAATAATAGACTAGATATTAATAAATAATAGTTTATCACTAGTTCTTTGAGTACAGTTACTTGATAAATACACAAAATGGTAGTGGGATTGTCCAGGGAAACTAGTTACAGAAATATTACAATTATAGTTATTAACAGATAATTTTTGCACAAAGAAAATGTGGATCGCAGAGTGGCTAAGCTACAATTTATCCAAGTCCAACACAAGTTATCAGATTCTGTAAGAAAGAAATATATTTCCTCTATCATGTCTAAATCAATTAAATTACAAGGTACAATTAAATTTTAAAATCACCATAGTTTTTAGATACCTAACGATTGCTATACCAAAGGCTTACAAGTTTCATTCTTAAATGTTACACAATTTTCGCATGAATCATTCTTCTGAAACTCGTAAGCGAACCAGTAAACTGCCACTGAAGTTAAATTTAAATATTTCGAAAGTTACCTACTTTACTGCCCTCAATATGAACGGCCAATAAATAAAACAAATGTTTTACTCTGACCTTATGAAATATTGTATTTGTTTACAGTACTAGTACGTTCGAATTGTACAAGGCAAGTAGGTATAGATTTTTTATATATCCCTACCTTACCATAAATATGATTCATAACATTAGTATTTAATCTGACCTTTTGACGGCGAGGTCCATATCTCAAGCTTATACCTACACTTTCAAATAAAACTAACATCAAAATAGTTTACTGGCCCTCCCGATTTTCTTTTATAGATGGGAGTCATGGACTGTTAGTGCAGTGGACAGGAAAAGGATTCATGAGATGGAATGTTGAGAATAACGTGGACGGCCCATCGAACATCTTCTATCCTGAAAGAACATCTCACAGAACCCTGACCTACTTCGGACACATCGCGCGGCGTAAAACAGACAATCTGGAAGCTGCTCGTAGGAAAGATGGAAAGGAAGAGACCACAAGGACAAAGTCCCAAGAGATCAGTTTTCCAACGCACAGAGAGTCCTTATCAACTCTGCACTACATCAGGCAGAATGTCAATGCCGATGGAGAAAAAATCTACCAGATTCTTCAAGAGAGTGACGATCCTCAATAGTGAGGGACCGACTGAAGAGAGAATTGTAACGAAATGAGAACAACCCAATCTAACCCTATGATTGACAGTGCCATACTCCTTATTAGGGGTCGTACACAATGCCAGCTAGTTTTTGTCGACAGCAAATTGCTTGCTATTATGTCCACGCGTCAGGTTTTTTATGACGATTAATGGAGAAAATTGTATTTAGTTAGCGTTAAGTTGCATAAAAAATGGAAATGAAATCTCAGTTTCTATTGTACTAATTAATTGTATTTTTTATCTAAATGTATGAAAAGATATATGAATGTGGAAGAAGCAACAGACGTGTGTCAGTATGTATGTATCTTGTTTCATACATTTGAACAAAAATTACCTCCGCTTAATTTTAACGAATTCATAACAAAGAAAATCGCGTGCAACAGCTAGTTAAAAAGTACAGAAATTTAATTACTTTACATTTCAAGACAATTAAAAACTTGAGCCGTATGTATTTTATTATCACTCAAAACGTAATAAAGTTCTGTCTATATACCTACTGTCGCACCACATAAAAATCTTTTAATACCTGTCTTTTGTTCTCTCCCTAATATCGACTACGCTCTTCAAATTCAACCCCTGCAGAAACGGGCATTTCGATTGATTAGGAGTGGTACACAATGGGTTATGCTTTTTTAACATTGGGGAAAGTGTTTACTGGTGAACGCTGTATTGTATGGAATATTCTTTCAATTAAAGAAACAAGTACTGTCGTAATTATATTTTTAAATCAGACTCTCTATCAATCTACATAAGAGCCACAATAATAGACAGTTGTAAAAAAAAATTAAAAATATTTATATAGAAACTGATAGCCCAACCCATTACAATACAAAACCAATTGGAAGAATGTATTGAAGGAAAGTGTTAAAAGTATTTATAATTTTATATTATCCCTTCAGGTAATAAACTAATATTGAATTTTACTTTTTTGGAATGTTACTTACGAGCGTGCACACTCACGCCCGTATCCCATAGGGGCAGGCAGAGACTATCAATAGACGCGCAATCTTTTTTAATGAAAATACTACGATGATTAGCGTGCGTTCTAATAGAAACTTTCATACAGAGAACGCCGTACCGATTGAGTCGTTACGGTGCTGAGCAGTTGCTGTCTCGAGTAATTATTTGCTGTAGTCCTTACCCTGTAAAGACCCTACCATACATAAAATATAGTAATATTTCTGACAAACATAATTCTAAATTATTTTATGAAATTCTGCGGAAGAAGGATACGAAAGCTAGCAAATGTTAAAGTCAGTGACCTCTAGTTCAGTCTTCAACATCTTGCCAATGTACGTATACCTCATCAAACCTGACGAGTACGAGTCCTTTGTTCACTTGTTCAGATTTAGTAAAACCGCTCTACGTGTACACATGGCCTAACTATTGTTCGGGTTTTTCAATGGGCTTTTGTTTTGGAGATCCGCGCAGGAACTAATGGGGCCCGAGCAAACCCGGGCGGCAGACACAGCCGATATTTTTGGGCATCCCCTTTGTTTCTACCCAACTACGTAACGATAAACGGAATACGAGTTTTGCGAGTTTGTAACATGTAAACGTTAGCTGTTTTAGACGATTTGTTTTCGGTACGCTGTGTGGCATGTGCCAAATGTGATTTTGTGGCGAAAAGAAAATGTGAGTTTGTGAAAAAAATTTGTTTATTGTCAGTGAAATTTGTAAGTAGGTAATTGTTGATTGATTAATGTAATCTTTGTTGTCCCAAAAGTTTACATAAATGTTACAGAGGCGGACTTATCCTTCAGGGAAACTTATTTATTGTATTTATGTATTCGTAAAGAAACAGCGCAAACAACGTCTTTAAATAGGTAGAGTTCTATGAAAGAGCCAAGCTATAGTTAGGAGCTTGGCTCTTCAGGAGATCTGATAACTTTTCTGAGTGAAACCGTTAAGAGCTCACGAGGCTTGGCCAGCCAATTTTACGTGCAATGTTTTTGGTGGGATTTCTTACCTTTTTGTAGTAAGTATGAAATGAATTAATTTTAAATACAGACCTGTACCCTCGTTTTCGGGTGTTTGAGGTTAAAAGTTGCAGAGTTATTAATTTTCTTGTTGTATAATATGTCTACAAATCCTAGATTCGACCAAATTTCGGCTTTCTAATATTTTGGGAAGTGCCCTTAGGAGTATGTTTTCTATAAAGGCTTGAATCCCCCTTTATGGGTGTTGGAGCCTAGAAGTCAATTATTTCCATATTCTCTTGTTATTTGTGTGTAAATCCTAGTGTGTGTACCAAATTTCAGCTTCCTAGGACTTCGGGAAGTACCCTAGAGGTTTTGATGAGAAGTCGAAATCCTAATAATCCAAAGTATGACAGCTAGTCAATTTAAATTTTGTGTATTCTACCATCTTAACCTCAGAGCTTTTTGGCATTATTTAGGATAAAGACATAACGGTTTGAAAATTAGTCGAAACACTTAAAGAAAAGCTTGGTAGTGCCTGCCCTTCTATTCGCTCGCTTCGCTAACAACACATCCAAAATGGCGGGAAATTCTCATATTACTAATAAATATGTAGAGCACGTCTAATTTAAAATGATGCGCCCCACTATCGCATTAACGCACACAAGCAAGTTTAAAATATGGACGCAATACATATACAAATGCCGTTGTAATTGGTCATTCCGTTGCCGGTGAGATTCAAACGTAGGAACACGCGTCGTTCATTGGCTCCCACACAGATGAAGTGTCGTTATCAATATTTGCACTCACACATCGAAATCAACTAACTAAGTTGTGGGGCGCGTCATTTTAGACTAGACGAGCTCTACCTACCTAAGAAAAATAAAAAGGTTCTTATAACGATGTATTTAAATTCGAAATTCAAATATTGCGGGTAATTTTTGATCAGCCCTCGTACACAGAGACATAAGCACGTCAAAAGTAGGTATAGGTAACACCTGTCTCTTTGCGTTGCGGTTTAAAAAGCTCTAGCCCTAAAATAAAGTGGATACCGTACGTGCCCGTCTCGATTTAATATGTAACATAAAACCCGATTCTGCTCACCCACCTGTCAGCAGAGTCAGTGTAACATGAACCATGGTTTACGAGTATTATCACTGGAAATAATACTGGTCACGCCTTGAAAAATAATACCTAAACCCCAGCAAGCTCTTAGCTCAGAACTGTGTAGGGATGTGCCGAAATGGTCGTTGTATCGATTATTCGAATTGCAATTTGCAACAATTACCTTCTCGATTATTCGTGATTTTAGGATTCAGAACAAACTATTTAGTGACTGAGTTGACTACTTTCCATCAGGTGACTCGATTTAGGGTAACGTGCGTAATGCATTACTAGTATAAAAAAAATAAAGGTGACCCGCTATCGTATGATTTAAGAAAAAGTAGAACGTTTTAAATTCGACTCAATATTTTTCCTAATGTTCGTCAAAATCGATGAAACCTGCACATCCAGGCGACTAAATGTATAAAAATGATCCAATCTGGTCAGTTTTCCCTGTTGTCGCGGAGGTTAGATGGCAGTCGCTCCAGAGTAACCTGATTTTCCAAATCCTGGATCATAGTCAAGGCGGACCTCGGGCGCTATCGCTTTAACATTAGTGAAGATTATCCAATGATCGCTTTACCTAAGAGACCATTTATCAGTATACCTACTTACTATTTAAATAATTCTAACCTTATCCACATGATCTCATCCATGGAATCGATGCACAAGCAACCAGTACAACGCCATTAACGTTACATTAATAATAAAAAATCGCTAGATTTGCTTTCGACTCTCTCGATTACCGACTCTTCGATCTTCGATTAAATCGACTAGGATGGTGGCATCTCTAGAACGGACTTAGCTCGTAACTTAGAATTTACTTTTGCGCTTACTCGCTAAGCCTAAAATAAGAAGGATATTCCCGAAAGAAGCTTAGGTAATAAACTGTTCTTAGACTGTTGTTTTATTAAGTAACTAGTTTTTGGACGGGACTTTGTCCAGAAAAATTTCGATATAAATAAGCATATAGGTTCCCCTGCTCTTCTGACAACTTACTCGCATCCATGGCAAGCATCGTCATGATGATAATGAAGATCGACAGAAAACTAATTATAGAATACTAAATTATCAACAGAAATTAAATTAAACAGAGAAATTAATTATGTAGGCACAATCTGTTACGTTTATGATATTATTAATACAATTAAGAATATAATATTTTTTTGTATTTTTCATCAATTAATTAACTACTAAGCTCATCTATATAGAACATAGTATGAAACAAAGTCGCTTCCCTCTGTCCCTATGTATGTACCTATATCTGTATGATCTTAGAGTAAGATCTTTTAAATTACACAACAGATTTTAATGTGGTGTCCAACAATGTATAGAGTGATTCAAGAGGAAGGTATAAGCAAGAAAAAAGGGAAGGTAGGGGTAGAGGAGGTGTACGCGAACGAAGTCGCGCCGGGTCCACTAGTAAGATATTAAAAAACTTTATTTTTTACTTTTTTTTATGACATACGATAGGCAAACAGGCAAGCGGGCCACCTGATGGAAAGTGGTCACCACTGCCTATAGACATTAGCAACACCAAGAGTATCGCTAATGTGTTGCGTTGTGCACGCGCCGTTGATGTTTATGACTGTGGTGTGTAATCGGGAATGTTGAGTTTAGTTCTTTTTTTTATTAATTAGGTACCCTGCGTCTGGACGTCTTAACCCAAATTAGGATGTAACAGGAATTGGCCTCAAACAGTGTAAGTCACGAAACACTAATTAACTGACACGCGCAGTGTCACTTTGGAGGATCAATTGTTAAATTTTTCAATTGCACTTTCTGTGCACATTGTATAACGTATATGTATTGGTACGACCGCCATGATGGCCACTCACAATCATGCCACTTGACGGAGTGTGGGGTAAGTTTGCTCGATCGATGATAGTGACTTCTTGATTTTTTTTTTATGGCGTCCAGATTATGTGTTCAGGGAACGCCCGCATTTCGTTCCGCATTTCGCATTTTAAGCCCGACCAAAAATTAGGACTGTTATAACTTTGACGTGAGTACCTGTGGCAATGTGTCTCAGTCTGTAGTATCGCAGCTTCTGAACGGATGGATCGATTTCAATGTGGTATTCTTTAACAGAAAGCAGTGGCTTTCTGGAAGTGTTCATCGAAAATGGTTCTTACATTATTTTATTAAAATCTGTTTAGTAGTTTATGAAATATTTGAGTATAGGTCTCTTGGTCTACTTGGTCGTGGGCTATCCAACGTTTTTGGTCGTTTATCTGTCATTTTAGTTAGTTATAAATATAGGCATTAATTTTGGATAATTTATATTTTCCGTTAATGGGTTTCAAAACCAATTCGTTTCATATGCACATACCACATAGTGGTAATAGTATTTGTGCCGTTTTCTCCCGCGTATATTCGAAACTGTGCGAGCATTCATTCGAATAGTAAACTTTTAGATTTGGTTTGTTAGTTTCAGAGTCAAAAATAGCTATAAGTATAGATGAACGATAATTTCTTCTTCTCGCCAGCCACTTGTAATTAAGGATGGATAAATATGTCGATTCGTCGGAACAAGAAAGCGTCACACAAAAAAACCGGACATTAAGTTACTTTACATTTAATATAAATTAGGACCTTCTTACTAAAATTAATATCACAACTTTGGTAGGGTGGGGTCTAAAATGTACCAAGTTCTCCAAGAGAGTCACGATCCTTAATATTAAAGGACCGACTGAAGAGAGATATGTAGGTTGGAACAATTACCTTAATTTTTTTATGCCACGCAGTGACAAGCGAGCAGAGAGCCTACCTGATGGTAGACGGTAACTGTCGATTCATGCATTTAGGTTACAGACGACAAAAATGTAGACCCATACAAATATTCTGTAATTTCTTCGGAAAGAAAATAAGTTACCTAACACTTTGCCTACCGTGGGACATAAAGATCTTTTGATGCGGTGCGTCCAACGCCCTGGAACGAAAGACTTTTACGCGCGCCTTTGTGCAGTTGCGTTACTCGCGTTATTTACGTTATTTGCGACCATCGCATGATCGCATCGCTGCACCGAGCAACAGACTTGCGTTTTTGTAATAAAAGTGTGTGTTCCTGAAGTAAGTTGTCAGGTAAGTATGAATTTGTGGTATTCGTAGTGGTGTGAAAGATGATATGTTAACCGATTTGGTCACGTAGAGAGCTTGACTACCGATTGTTAATGATCGAGCATATTGCATACCCTGTCAAAGGAATTTGCAAGGGACTAAAGGCTGATTTGTCTTCGAATTCCCGTGGTCATAAGCGTAACTACATACATTAGATATATAGCTAGTCAAGAGGTAGGTAGTATAGAGACAACACTCTCTTCATAGGAATTTAGTACCTATGAAGAGAGCCGCTGTTGTTTCTATGAGACAGATTATTGTGGACCTCATTGGCCTATGAAACGTATGTTGGGTACAACGTACGATGAACGATCTATAGAATCAGCGCTTCTGTCTGGCCAGAAGGTTACCACATTACAGATAAGCGAACACCGTATCGGTACTGTTTTTATAATCCATGGAATACTTCTGACCTCAATTCTACCAATATGATAAATGCTAAAGTTTGTAAAGATGTTTGGATATTTGTTACTCCTTCACGCAAAAAATACTAATCGAATTTTGATGAAATTTGACAGCAACAAAGCTTATAGCCCAGAATAGCACATCGGCTATATCTTATCCCGAAATTCAACGTGGTTCCCACAGGAACGACTCCGGAACGCTATAACCGAATTTCACCTGGACGAAGTCACAGTCAAAAGCTGGTACCACAATAAATTTCCTCTACAATTCCGCCATTCGCCGTTCCACGCTGGGGTAAATCTTCGCGGTTTATTTCGGTCCCCTCAGCCGGAGTGGCCGTCAAAGGCTGGTGCCGTGTGTCGAATCCTGCGGGTACATGGCAGCCGCGCGACGAATTACTTTTACTGCGTGCAGTCGAGTAGACGACAGGTTATTTGCGACGACAGTAAAACTTGGCTGACGCCTGCGACGCTTCCTCCCGGCTCCACAGACCATTTCAAGTTACCCCACAATAAGTAAGCTTGAGGTGATCACAATAGATCAGCAATGATCGCATACTAAGACATTTAGCCTGTAAAGCTTAAAATACCCCACAATCGGCTTTCGCTTTTTTATGATATACGGCAAACAGACAAGCGGACCATCTAATGGAAAGTAGTCACTGCCGCCTATGGATATCAGCAATGCGGGGCGCTTCAAATGCGTTAGCCCCTCTAAAGAGACCTCTAATATACCTCTTGAACGACCCTATATCATAGAACAAAGGAAATATAGGAATTGTAGATGTTATGGGCGACAGTTCCCGCTTCCTGTTAGATGGGCTGTCTGCTCGTTTATCACTTAGTAAATAAAAAAACACTGTGGTTGTTGTCGCTGTTGCAAAGACTCACTTCGATGTGAACCTTGTCAAAGTAAATCGAAATCTAGGTTCCATCCCATTCTGAGCGCTAACGCTAATGCGCACGAGAACTTCCACTTCGACAGGGTTCCTTTCCACGTCGATACTAAACACATTGACACAGTAGATATTTTATGACATAGTGGCGCTTATCAACTGGAAGGAATATCAAACGGGTTAGTTTGTGAGAGTTACGACAGATTTTTTTTACTACCTCCACGTATGTCACTTCTGTCATTTGGAGTATTGTAAATGTCAAATTGGGTCCATCGTTAACCAGTTTATCACCGCACATGTTAGGTTAGTTATCTATCTATACCAACTTACGGTTAAGGATGTACAACAACGCCTGTTTTGTATCGGGTTAATGTCTGGAACTACTAATGGTGCTATAACGAATTCAGCGTGGACGAAGTCACAGACAAAAGCTACTTCTTGTAGCTGAATTATAATAAAAATCTAAAAAAGTTATAGAAAATCCGTTATAGCAACTGCAAGATTGCCGTCTAATTTATTATATGGCCTAAATATCATGGTTGATATATTCATTACGGATGACAGGTTCTTTTCGACGCCCAAAACCAACACAAAACCCAATTCTACGCAAAATGCCTATCTAGCAAATTACCACATTAGCAAAACACCAAATTCGCATAACGCAAACACGAATTAAAGCATCTGCACATAGTGCCAAATCTAATCACATTAGGGAAAATTACGCATAATACCTACTACCCACTATAAAATAAGTACCTATCGATCTGACCAATCATCATCATCATCCGATCGGTCAATTCTTTCCAATTTCACCGATGAATTGGAATTTTAGACTTCTTCTAATTTATATTTTGAATTCCGATGTCAACTATATGTTAATAGCCAATGTCAATCAGATGTATTTAAAAGCCATAAAAATACAAATAAATATGCTGGGAGCCTCAAACTAAGCAACGTAATGGCATTGTTGTGTTTTGAAGGATAAGGTACAGGCATGATTCTTATCATTTTAGCTTTCACAGCAGAGTTTGAAAGTTTTGATAACGCATCTGCGCTTCTGCAGTTTTGTTAATTAAATATTAAGTGCATGAATTTTAGATGTCACTGACAAAATTTCGCCCATAACAAAAAAAAATATATAAGTAAAACGTCAGTTTTCAAGCACCTTTCCGGCCACTGCATCCTTTTGACGCTTTTTGTCAGATCCACTGAATGTCAGACTAGCAGAATATAAATGCCAGATTAGAAAAATTCCAGATTAATTTTTCATATGAGAAAAAACCTGATCGGTCATAATCGTAGCAACATACTAATTATTATTAAGATTTTTAAGCAATTCGATGTAAGTATCGGATATGAAGCCCAATCAAACATACGTATGAAAACTAGTGCATTTATTGACTAACCATCGACGGTACCCACATACTAACATCAGTCACAAATAATAATGTACTACTACCTACAACACATCGTAATTAGGACGAGTAGATAATACTTGAAACTTGCTAAGAGCGACTCAAAGAGTACCGAAATACTTTGCCAGTTCCTAAAGAACTCCCCTTCAAATTTCAGTTACGCGTTTCTTCAACTCTGTCCCATTTCATAACATCAGTACCTACACTCGGTAAAATGTGGAAACTTTAAGCTCTTTTGCTCCAAAACTTTGCTTGTGAGAACAAGGAAATCGCTGTGTATGTATTATAACTTTAAGATGCTTCGACACAATATGTGAACTGAGATTGTCTCTCTTATTGCAATGAATAATGATGTGCTGTATTTTGAAGAGAGACAGATAAGGAATTTTTATGCTGTGTTCTAAATAGAGTAGGTTTTATATAGAGGTATCATATCTTGGTAATGTATTAGATCCTTATCTATGAAATTAGCGTTTTGTATTGCGAAAATGACGGAAAATTTGATTTTCATAAAATATTTCAATTTCTTGGAAATGGCCAATCCGATTACGATGAAAATTGTAAATAGGTATAATCAGACAACATTACATACCACTATAGGTACATACCATTTTATTTTAATAGTTACAAAAGAGGCAATACGGAGAACGAATGAAAAGGGGTATTTTCAAACCATTATAAAAACCTAAGAAAATATTTTTTATTTAATTTTAAGGATCTACTGGCATCTAAACGTACTCTCTTTTCGAAATCAAGTATTAATTTTCATATGTTGTGTACGATTAAATATATTTCAGCAATTTGTAATTGCGAAAAGAACACCAACTGCATAGGTAAGGACCCAATACATTGGTAACGTATTAATAACTACCACGTTTAATGAAGCAACGAGTAATTTTATTTCTCATTTTAGCATGGATTTAGTCCACTTTATAATTTCTGCATTATCAATCTAAAATTATGAGAAAATGAGTAAAGTTGTCTACATTCCACTTTAATATACGAGACGACAACTCTCCACAAGACTCTAGCCTAGCACTGTGCACATTGTACCCTCATTTTCATACATGATGTGTTTTATATTAAGCTCTGAAACATCGCGTGATTTTAATGTTCAAATGATGTTGTGTTGCTTAGAGAGTTATTGTTTGCAAGTTAAGTTTGTTAATATCTTAACTTAAAGTTGGCCAACGTGTCTGTAAATTCATTTTCCATTGAATATTTTATAGAAAATGAATTTACTTTACACATAATTTGTATCGGTATTTATGTTAAACGGCGTAAGAGCGCGTAAAGTGCTTTTCAATAGAAAAATACAAAAGAGGAGCACGACAACAATAAGACGTATTTACCACAGAAAACAAAATAAATTGACTTAATTATTTAAACTAATATAGATTCTCTTAAGATTTATGTGAATAATACCGCTGTCATGGTTAACCGACTTTTAACCGACTTCAGAAACAGGAGAGGGAGATTCTATTATCGTCGACGGTATCATTATTATTTTTCACCAATTTCTCCGTCAATTGTGGCCCGATTTTGAAATTTCTACGTAACGAACGGTATTCGAACGAAGAAGCGTTCTCAGCTTTAAAGTAGCCCTGTTGGTGAGAAACCTCAAAATAGCCGTTTGTCGTGGATTGGTTGATGAGGGATATCGGGGTGCGAAAGGTGAGCGTGGAGATGATAGCGGATATGGATGAATGGAGAAAGAAAACCTACTGTGCCGACCCGAAATAAATGGAATAATACAAATACAATAAAAATAAGTTTATTAAAAAAATTTAATTTATATAATAATGAGAGTATGGTAACGACAGGGCTTGCAAATGCCATCATTGTGGAGGATGCTTAAGTCCAGCAGTAACCTGGTAATGGACAGTTGATGAAACACGTGAGAATTTGTAGGCATGTCTGTTTTTAACCATATTTTATATTATGTTTGCCCATTATTGTGGACAGGTTCAAATCTGAGCATCTGATATTTATTTTTATATAAGACTAGCCAGGCATTTGACTGCCACCTCACCTGATGGTAAATGAAGATGCGGCCGAAGATGGAGCATGCCAGTCTAGGAACAGCCTATTCACCATAGCCTTGAAGGCGTCCAAATTATAGTGATTGGACATGCCGGCAACGTGTTCCATTTTGAAAAATTACAAACATTTTCCAAACATTATTCAAAGTATTTTCTATTAAGTCGAGTATTTATTTGCCTTTTACGCACCCTCCGTCCCTCCATGCAGCCAACAAGTAACCGGACTAATAGAAAGAGGGTTCATGTGTACGAGGCATCGTGCATTCCTGTATTTTCGACGAATTAATCGCCACATCAAAGGAGGTCCTTTGACCGGTGACCGGCTATGTTTTAATGACTACCGAAACTGCACATAACCGAAAATGTATATATAAGAACGGAAATAAGTGCCGTTGACAAAAATGTAGGGATATAATGCATATTTTACTGTACCAGCGGCCCGCCCCGGCTTCTCACGGATAGTAATCTTAACAAATTACACACTTAAACTTCCTCATGAATCACTTTGTCTCTTAGTGAAAACCGGATGAAAATCTGTTTAGTAGTTTTTGAGTTAATCGCGAACAGACGACAGAAACGGCGAGAGGCTTTGTTTTATAATTTGTAGTGATACATGATAAACTTTGTCTCAAACCTAATTACATCTAACCGAATACCTACCTAATTCCGTTGAATTAGGGATTCCCTAGGGATTCAAAAGTTTGTATCTTCTTCTTCATATATTAAACTAGTGGACCCGGCGCGATTTCGTCCCTTTGGCCTACTGGCCATGCATACACCTACTTTACCCCTACCTACCCTTCTTTTTCTTGCTTACAAACGTTCCTCTTTAATCACTCTATCTATTGTTGAATACCGCATTCAAATCCGTTGCGTAGATTAAAAGATGTAAGCGTACATAGATACATAGGGACAGACGGCGGGAAGCGACTTTGTTTTATACTATGTATGTATAGATTAAGTGGTGTGTGGTGCCGCTACCTCAAAGAATGGCACCACCCCATCTCTTCCCGTGGGTGTCGTAAGAGGCGACTAAGGGACAAATCCGAAAGGTGGGCATCTTGGGCATCTTGGGCATCTTGGGCATCTTGGGTGGGCAGCATCTTTCTGGGTAGATTTACATCAACTGCACTGCGATCTCCAACCCGCCTGCCAAGCGTGGAGATTATGGCAATGACCTCCCCTTTCGTGGGAGAGGCCCGAAGTCCTGCAGTGGACTGTTATGGGCTGTGATGATGATGATGTATAGATTCCTTCTCTACGTGTATTTGTCATCTAAATCCTAATAACCAAACCACTAATTACGAGATAAATGTACTCGTCAATTCGTCAGAGCAAAACAACAGATGTGATTTCACACCATGGGTCAATAAAAGGATTTACAATGCACTGGTAATAATTATTATAATTTTTTCATTTGTTTACATTTGAGACAGACCGTATAAAATAATTGTAAGAAAGTAATAGGTAATATGCGATCGGGAGCGTCGGTGGTTGTGTGGTTAAGGTATCCGACTTGTAAGCGAGAGGTTATGGGTTCTATTCCTACTGCTGCCATGCACCAATAATGAGATATGTACCTATATAAATTGAATGCTAACCGATACTTTTACGGTGGGGGAAAACATCGTGATGAAACCTGCACATTCAGGTGATTGAATGTGTAACTATGATCCAATCTGGTCAGGTGCCCCTGGTAGCAGGGTCACAGAGGTCAGATGGCAGTCGCTGAACTGTAATTGACTGATCTGTCAGATCCTGAATCATGGGCATCGCAGACCCAGGGCCCTCATGCGCGAGAGCACAACCGGCATATTAACGCCAAGATGATTAATTTATTATTATGAAGTAATGTGTGAATGTATTTTAAGATTTTACGTAAACGTTTTTTACAATCGTGTATTTCGTTATTAGTGTAAGTAATATTGGTATATGGTTGTGCAGGTGTTCATTGCATTATGATTCTGTCGTACATTTTCTATTTGCATTGGCTGACTGTGTCACGGTGTAATTTATTTCTAAACAAAACAGAAGTATGTAACTTTATACTCAGTACCTATTCATAATAAGTATATTGTATATAGTAGCTGTAATTTATAACCTAATTTGTGCAAAGCATTAGTTTTAAGCTGTAATGTTGTACAAAAGTATGAATAAATAAATAAATTCATTTTGCAGTCTAATGGTAGGTGTGCACAGTTAAGTGATTATAGAAATAATGTTACCGGTAACCTTTGAAACATTAAAACAAATTTAAAATCTATTCAGACTGACTTGTCTTATTTGGTTGTGGAAATTATGTATTTAAATGGATAATTTGCAGCAGTATTCGTTGAAATTCACATTATAAGTGATTCTTGTATGATTCAAGACATCTGTACGTAGCGTAATTGATACGGCAAGTCGTGATTTTAGGTATTGTTTGTACACCAAATAAGACAAGGCAGTCTGGACAGATCATACCTAAGTATGGTCATAGTTTGATATAAAAATTACGATTCATTCTAGCTAGATAAACTTTAAAATATGTAGGTACCTTTAACACCAACCAACGAAATATGGACGTATTCCATTAGTTAAAACTGTTTTAATTATAATTTATGCAAATCTAATTACTATTATGTTGGGGTCGCCGGGATAAAGTACCATGAATATGTAAATTGTGGAAGAGGATTATCAATTAGTTATAATGTGGTTTGGACATGTTATTATTTGTATAAGCTTTTAATTACGTGATATAAATGTATTGTTTTTTTTAAATTGTTATTTATTAGTCATGTGTATGCGAAGCGATGGCTTCACGTTGTTAAGGATGACTTACTTCGCTGGCTCAGCGACCCAAAGTGGATCTTGGCCTCCGACACAAGAATTCGCCATTGGTCCCTATCCTGCGCCATTTGTTCTCAGTTCGTTATCCTCCCGTCCGTCCGTCGTTCGTGTCCGAGCCTAATATAATCGGAGAGATTAAAGCTGCTCGACTTCGCTGGCTCGTACACATTGAGAGAATGGGAGAGGATCGTGCAGCCACGTGCATACCTGGGCCGAATAGCCGGCAAGCGCCCGGTTGGACGGCCCCGGTATTGATGGATGCATAAAGTCCGGAAAGGCCTGTTAAGGATGACATGTTTACCAAATAACTCACCACCAAGGATGCCGAAGACCAAGCGAAGTGGACAAAGAAAAGAAAGAAGACGGACCCTAGCATGATGATGATGATTCATGATGATGGAAACTGATTGGCGGTTCAAGAATACTGCAAAGTAAGCGTTAATGATTGGCGACAAACAGGAAAGATAATAAGAATGAGACCACCTGGTAGAGCTCGTCTAGTCTAAAATGACGCGCCCCACTACTTAGTTAGTTGATTTCGATGTGTGAGTGCAAATATTTATAACGACACTTCATCTGTATGGGAGCCAATGAACGACGCGTGCTCCTACGTTTGAATTTCACTGGCAAATGAATGACCAATTACAACGGCATTTGTATATGTATTGCGTCCATATTTTAAACTTGCTTGTGTGCGTTAATGCGATAGTGGGGCGCGTCATTTTAGATTAGACGAGCTCTACACGGGTATTCAGACAGATCTTCAGACCTGATAGAGTCCTATCACTAGATTTCGCTGTTTTAAGATTAGAAATTATATCAAACGAAAACCTTTTCTGCTTTTTTAAAATGAAGGACAGTTTAGATTTGAATGTCATGGTACCTAATTAAAAGCTTTACGCTTAGTAAAATTTTAATGAAAAGTCAGAAAAATCAACTACAGTACCAACAAATAATTTCGTCACACGCCATTCCCGAGTCAAATAAGTATTCAATAATAACGACGAGAGGTCGATAAATAATATCCAGCCCTGCGCCCCCATGCACCCCAGTCTGGCTGCGCCCCTCCCGCGGCTGTATCCAAAACAATCCAGCGGCATGCGACGAGGGTCATTCAGACCCTACGCTACTTTGATGCTGAGTTTATCTGTTGCGGGCACGCGGAGGGTTAATCGATGTCTTGTTAAGTCATGTGGCGGTATCGATTCGGTCAGGTGGCTGGATTTTTTCTTTTTTCTTATAACAGAGTAACGTAAACGAGCCAGCTGGTCGCCTGATGGTAAGTGATCCCTGCGTAAATATATTTTTTATTGCCTTGGGAGGACGGACGGTCCTCCTGATGGAAAGCGGCTACCGTCGTCCAGGACATCTGCAACCTACAGGGAGTGGATGCAGTGCCGGCCTTTGAGGTACCCGTAAACAAGTCTTTTGAAGAAGCCCATGTTCTTCATTCTTTATTGTACACAAAAATAATGAATACAATTTAACAGAAGGTAACTTAAGTACAAAGGCGAGCTTAACTCAACAAAACAACAAGGTTCTAGTGCAAAGGAAGGACTTTGAGTGATATCTCATTCCACATTTTGCACGTGCGCGGTAAGAAGGCTCGCAATGCCCTACGTTAGTTAGATGTCAGGCATCTAGATGGTGTGTTTGAAATCTATATTCCATCATCGTAAGGTTCAGTGTTAAGACCAAGTTAAACAGTTCTTTGAAACATTCGTGATTAACAAGTATAATAAATTTGAATGTGATGCTTCTGGGCAGTCAACGAAAGTAAACCGATATGCTCGGGCTGGTGACGCTGTTTGTTCCCAGTGCGAGATCTTACCTAGGGGCTGTAGGTAAGATATAGGATAGGATGTTTCTTATTGTTTTCTACAGGTTTGTGCATAGTGCTTAGTCGTTTAGTTAAAAGTTTAGATATTAATATTAGAAGCAAGATAGACAATGGTTGTTAATATAGTGATAAGTATAGTTACACACTTAATGATTTACTGATTCTGATTCCGAATTAAGTATACCTTTAAAGTGCGAAGCAATAAGCTGACAAGCGTAATATTGTTTTAATAATTCACGTTTTTTAAAGTTTCTAATAATGTCAATAATAATTAAACCGCAGGTGTCCACCAAAATATGGTGATCTCCTACCACCCAGTTTAATAATGAACTTTGTTGAAACTTACCCGAACAATTCCCTAATATTATGCTAATAATTATGAATAAATTGAACTTTCAAACATCGTCTCACCTGAAAAACACTCCCACCCGTTGCAAAATTAAAAACAAAAACACTTCACATCACAAACAGCATTTCAAAATGAGTGCATAAATTCAAAAAGATTGACACCGAAAGATACTGGCAGGTTGTATAGTTTTAGAATAAATTTAAAGCATCGTAAAGTTCGGTTAACTTCGTCGAATGGCGTATATTCCCGAAGGTGCGAGACGGGTGCTCGGGCCGGGTCGCGCGCGAACTCTGGCAGGATGGCGGACGACTGCGCGGGAAAAGGGATAGTTATGGCGGGAAACAATTTTGGTCAGATATCAATTCTAGTTGGAGGAATGTCTGAGGATAAACCTTCGATAAACGAAGTTGTTTCTAAGTCTGTTTCAGTCGAAGAGTTTTATTCCCTGTTTATAAAACTCCTTGGTTTCAGTCGAGGCAATTTTTTTTGTTTATACCACTAATGTCGCAAACAAGCTTACGGCCTGCCTGATGGTAAGCAGTCACTACAACCTATGGACGTTTAAAATACCAGGGGCTTCACCCACGCGTTGCCGACTCTGAAAAATCCTTTTTACCCTTTTCTTGAAGAAGTCCATGTAGTACTCTCCAGGGAAAACCTCTCCAGGTTCTCGAAGTTCTGAATAAGGACTACATACTTTTACTTTTCTGTGATATTTCCGAGTATAAATTAAAGTTGTAATTTTTTATTTACGTACGTACTTGTAGGGTAAATAAATAATATTTAGTTTGACTTTGAAACATCTATGATTCATGCACTTATACATTACATCACATCTTCAGCCCGTAACAGTTCGCTGCTTGTCTTCAGCCTCGTCCACATTAGTGGAGGGTTTTATCGTAATCTCCAAGCTTGGTAAGTGGGTTGCAGAATGTAATAAAATGCGACCTATTATCCATTTCTGGTCAACTTACATGCTAGTTGATTTGCTTTGCGATCCGAAAGACGCGACCCAAGATCTCTTACAATTACATTACACTTACAACAAATAAATCGCATTTACAACTTAACTGTACAACACTACTGTGCTACATGTGACCGGATCTTCAAGACACAATTCGGTTTTGAGAGTCAAGTCAGAGCTTTTCATAACCTGGACCACGATTAGAAAACATCTAGATGCATACTTTCAAGTCTACAAGGAGTCGCTGTCGTCGGATGCGATGAGGAGGACTATATAAATGGAAGAGGCCTTCCTTTAAACGGAAACGCTACAACATAAGCATTGCTGCTTACTTATAGAAATAAATAAGGCCGTGGTACGGTTACCACAACTAAAAAATAGTAGATACCACAAGGACACTGATTGTCTAATTAATTTATCTGTCACACGTTAATTTCGATAATTTCAGTGAAAATAGTATACCCTACCGAAAACATTTCATGTGAAATTGGTCCGCCAAGTCTCGCCAGCTCACAAAATAGTTGCACTGTAAAAAGTTAGATGTAATAAAAGCCAAGCCCGTAATTCTACATTTTGGTCAGAAAGTATGGCTTTGCCGTTTCATAGATTTAGATAAAAACCAAACTAGACTGCTAGATTTGAGTCCTCGAGTTCCAACTCGAGACCAACCTGCCCCTCGTAACGCGCCCCGAAGTAACGCAGTGCTGCCGCCTATGAAAACAACTACGAACTTACCAATTCACTCTCACATTGCACGAGAGAAGACACGGCGAATGGTCGGCCCCGTGGCTTTCAGTTCGAAAGTTTGACGATAGATGACGTTTCTGAGCCAGTCCAATATTTGGGTACCAATTTGAATTTTTAATATTTCTAAGTTTTTAGATTTTCTAACCTCCTTAGCTTATCTTTTATTACTCTCTTTAAAGGTAAAAAATTATTCGGTTTTATATAAATACTTTTCAAAGTATCAGGTGTAAGACAGGGCGAGTGCTGAGTACTCAGGTTCCCTGATAACAGGGTCACGTAGGTGAGACAGCAGTCGCTCCTCTGTAATTGCCTGATCTGCCAAATCCTGGATCATGGTCAAAGCGGATCCTGTTCCCTCGCGTGCGAGAGCACAATCTGGATATTAGCGCCGAGATGACCAGTAGTAAGGTAGGATGAGCACCTATACACCTACATAATTTATAATAGTTATGAAAGTATTATAAAGTTGGAAAATACACGGTTCTCAGTGTTGTTATTGTGTATTGTAATTGTCTTAATGGTTATACGTACCAATGTAGTGTCTAAATATATCCTAATACAGGCGGTTAATATTGTGCACTAGTGACTGCTTCACACAGTATCTCCATTCACCCATATCAAACAATCTCTTCATACAATCTGTTCTCATAGTTACATGTAGTTGAAACATAAATAACCTTTGCATGTGTTATTAAAATTAAGTAACGAAGGAAGTGAAAGTGAAATAGTAAAGCTAGAAAAGATTGGAGCGACTTTTGACCCGACAGTCAGATATGCTCTCTTTTTTATTACCCGACTGCGGCCAAGCAAAAAGAAGGGTTATTACACCTCTAAAATTGAGAGCATTTTATTGCACCACATTAGCATGAAAGTAGATCTTATTATGTAGAGTTTAGGGGTTGAGTAGGTAAAGGAATTCCGGAATTTCTTACTTCTACTCGGACTTCTTTTTCTGATATGAGACTAACGGTATTGACGGTATTGAGACACGACATTGTAATTCTGATAACTGTTAATTGAAAAAAAGACCCTAAAGACATGACTATGGGCTATATTTTAAAAAATTTTGGAGATGCGTCTCGCTGATGGGTCTTTCAGAAGTCGTACCTTTCTGACGTGGAGTTTAGTATTTAGGTAAATTAGATGAAGTTATTTGACGTTTTTCAACGAAAGTGCGACCTCGCCCTGGGTTTGGGACCACGTGGACAAGGGCTACAACATGCATCAAACTTAATAAAACCGTTACAACTCGGAAACGACTGATCCTAGAACACTCCTAGAATACTAGTTCCTGATAGAATTCGATGCATGGTGAAATCGTGCGATAGATTAAAAAAGGTCTACAACAATTAAAAGTTTTAAATTTTTTCTACTCTTTTCAAAAACAAATACCGGAATTCCGGAATTGAGTTTAAAAAATTCCGGAATAAACAAACGTTCCGATATCACACGCCCTAGTAGAGTTGCAGCTGTTAACAGCATATCATTGTGAATCATGCCACTCTGTAAATGATCATAACAGATGTGCAATCGTATGAGTTTTGTTTTAGAAATTACTGTTCGATTTGATTATTTGGTACCGTAAAATGGAGTTACTTTGATATGCAGGGTGTAAATTGATCATTTTTATTTCTCTGATAAGTGCCAAGGGAAATATTTACAGTATTGGCAGTTATCAGGGTTGTCAAATGTATGGCGTGCTTTGTTTGCATGAAAATAACACTTGCCTGTTTGTCTGCCGTATAACATGAAAAAAAAATACGGTGGGTTCCTAGGAGCCGAGTGGACGTAAGATCTTCCATGACACATCTGCTCTCTTGATAGAGACGACCTGTAACCCACGACGGCGCGTAGGTACCTCGGTAAACATGGCCGTGACCTGGATTCCTTTTTCTGTTTGACGCAGTTTATTTATGAACATTTTCAATAGGTGGATAACTAGTTTTACTTATTTAATACTTACTCTACAAAGCTCATAGCTATCATCACCATATCAGCCAGAAGACGCCCACTGCTGGGCATAGGCCTCCCCCAGAGATCTCCACAAAGACTGGTCCGGTGCTTTCCGCATCCAGCTGGTACCTGCGATCCTTGCCAGGTCGTCGGTCCACCTTGTAGGAGGCCTACCCACGCTGCGTCTACCGGTACGTGGTCGCCACTCGAAAACTTTACTGCCCCATCGGCCACCTGTTCTTCGAGCTATGTGCCCTGCCCACTGCCACTTCAGTCTGGCAATCCTTAGAGCTATGTTGGTGACCTTGGTTCGCTTGTGGATCTCCTCATTTCTGACTCGATCGCGCAAAGAAACTCCGAGCATAGCTCTTTCCATTGCCCTTTGGGTAACAGTGAGCTTTCTTATAAGGCCCATAGCTATACTTCACTTTAAACAAATCTAAATTCAGTTGAGTACCGATAACTTACTTTAGCTACCCACGTAATTCATTCCGAATCAATTTGAAATACCGAACTATTTAATTTATGTTAATCTAAAGATCAAACAACCGAACCGATTCAATTCGACGGTTGATTGCGCTTTACTTCCGTCTTAGATGCGCGGATGCCATGCAATATAATAAAATGCAGTTGGAATACCATAATAATAACTAAGATTGCTATTGTGTTCTCAATGCGATACACATACATACCCCTTGTTCCCGTAGAGGTTATTTACCTAAATGCCTACCTAGGCAAGAGAGACCACATTGTTCCCTATTGTGGCCTATATAGTGTGTATATTAGTATGTAGGTGTATAGTTTTTAGCTTATAGTATAGTATTTATCTAAATGCTATTTTTGTTGCTTGTCTAACTCTTCTGTTCTCTTTTTAGACAAGGGTTCGATAGACGAAGCAACAAGGCCGCCTTTGCCCACAATGTTTGAAAAGGCCTGTTAATTTTTTTCTTGTTATTTCGTGTACAATAACGAGTGTATATATCTATCTATTGTTCCACTTGTAACACTTCCTGCCTATCATCTATCTCGCTTCTTCGACACTTATCAACCTTTTCATAGCTATATATTCGTCGGTTAAAGATACCTACTCTTGCTTGACCTTTCTTAAAAATATATCGGATTTGATCGGTTAAAAATAATAATCATCTTGGCGTTAATGTCCCGGTTGTGGTCTCTCGCGATTGCGCCTTGAGCATGATCCAGGATTTCGCAGATAATTACAGTGGTGCTGCTGATGTCCATAGGCGGCGGTGAATACTTTCCATCAGGTGGCCCGCTTGCCTGTTTGTCTGCTGTGTAACATAAAAAAAAAATTACAGTGGTGCGACTGCCATCTGACTTCCGTGACCCTGCTACCATGGGAATCTGATCAGATTGGATCTTGATTACACATTCAGCCTCTTGAATATACAGGTTTTATCTCAATGTTTTCACTCACCATAAGATCGAATATCAATAGGAATCAGTGACAAAACAATTTACGTGTTAAATTATAATTACTTAATAAAGTTACAACAAAAACAGTGTATAATTATTACTATATTGAATAGCATTGATGCGACCCTATGTAATACAAAAAAAAACAATTGGAATAGGTATATTCATTATAATTATTATTGATATGGTGGAATTAGTAAACGGCAATATGGTAATAGTAGGTTAGTCAACGCATTCATCGACACTCGGGGTGTTGTTGGTTCTACAAAAGAAAACATTTCTCATATTCAAACTTTCACCTTATAAGTGCAAAAGTCCAACTAAAAATAGGCATCACGCTATTTCTTATCATGACTACAGAAGAATGTTTATTATCTTGTGTAAGATGAACTATTAAAAAACCAAACAAACTCTATCACAAAAAGATAACGCTATCATTCTATAGCACCTGAGCTTTCAATCACAACAACGGACAGCAGCGGCTTTTATAGCCGCTACTTATCATACAATGTACTATGCTTACGGCGTCTATAAACAATGCGACAGGCGCCGTTTGGCCGCAATGGATCGCTCGAGCATGACTCGGCGTTCCAATGGCGGCGCCTCTTGTACGATCCAAGCTCGAAACGATACTACAAAAATTCGTTCCCTTCCTTACCACTCGTATACTACAAGTTATACTTGAGTGTAGCTGTCCGCGTCGCCGGACCCGCAGAGACTAGTGGCGACCGCGCTAAGTTCTATTTTCGAGCGCAGTGTCGAGGACCGATACGCGCATGACCGGGCTATCTCACCGTATTACGAGTAGGCCGAGCTAGAGCCGTCAGTTCGCACGCCGCAGCACCGAGCGCGGCCGCGCGCCGACGCTTCCCCCGCGACACGAGCGAGTGAAATAAAAACAAACGCGAGTGCAGACCCGATGACGAGTGTAGAACACCCAAGTGCACAAGTGGCCAGTTCTAGATTCTAATTTGGAATTTGAATAGGGCGACGATGAGGCGCAACGTGAAAATCCTGTGCGCTGTCGGGGCTGCCTGGATGTTTTTCCTAGCTTATTACATGCAACCTGACTCGGCGCAATCGAAGGTGAGTTCGAAGGACCAAAGCTTTGTAGTTAGACCACGACGACTAGAGGGTTTCTGGATGAGTGCCAGGTTGTTTGGTTTTGTGTTTGTGTGTATTGTCAGCTGTTAGGTTAGGGGTTAGGGGCTGCGGTGGCCGGTCAGAGTGCAGCAGTGCGCATGCCCGCGCACCCACGCGATGCGATAACTGCACTGTCAGTGTACTGTACTTGCAATAACAGCGGTTTTATGAATCTGGCAGCGAAAGTGCTTCCGTTTTTTTATTAATCAAACCTTGACCTGTAGCTGAATTGGGGCTGAAAATAAAACGCTTCGTCTAATTTGTTGTTGATGTTAATGAATAATAAAATTCTAATAAGAAAACATAAAGTTAATTAAGTACTTGAATTTAGTTCATTGTGGCGACAAGTTTTTTTTATTATTTGAATTTATGTGCACTATTTTTAATTGATAAAATAAATATGTTGACTACCTCATATACTATTGAATTTGTAACAGATCCTATCTGTTGATATTGATACTCGAACACATTTTGTCACTATCTAAATAATGAATGTCAAATTAATTAATCACCCAATTATAATATTAGTAGGGGTTGAGTCATTCAGCTCGTCATTAAACTTTTAAATTTGAGATTTCTTCATTCACGACTCCATTATTATTAGCATATTTTGACTAATTTGTTTGCATTTGAGAACAGGTAGCTTATATGTATATCTACTTATATACACGTTAACATAGCATAAGTATTATAATTAGGCGGTACATTAATTTCGACATGTACGAATACATGGTTTTGCAATTCCTACCACTTAACGACCAAATATTATATTTTGTACGTTCGCATTATGCATGAATCTCGTTGCATATTTACCTTAAGATATTCCTTATTAAATGCAAACTGACATTGACTAATAGCCAGAAGATAAGAAGATTTTTGAACATGTTTAAAAGGCTGATTGGCGATGATTCGCTTGTCGAGTCCCGTCTTTTGGGGCCCTATTTTTTTAATCGCTCGCCTCAATTCGAACTGTATTCAATTTGGATTTTCAGCATAAAAAAATAGATATTGAAATACATTATGCTGATTTTCCCAATATTCTAATCGTAATCTTTCGATGTTGCCAATGTGATCATGATTCATGTCCAAAATCAAAATTGAAAACCGTTCGAATCTAGGCGAACGATTCAAAGATAAAGCCCCTGAAAATATAGTACCCGGCCTGTCGATCTCCTATCGAATTCACTTCATTGAATGCTCTCTGGAGCTCCACGAACTCCTTCCTTCATGCCTTTCTTTCCAAAAACGAGGGTGAAAATAGATCATCATCCGCATGGTAGATGACCCATCATCTCGTGCTCAGCTATTTGCGTTCACTTTTCGTATGCGCGCTGATAAGGACTGGATCTCTCTGCCTGCGTCACTGTTCGGCGAAAACTATAACCTTGGGATCTTTAACTCAAGAGTTCAGTGATATACGAAATCTTCTAGGTAAGTATACTTCATATTCGACCTTAGCGTCGCTTTCCATTAGATTAGTTAAGGGTCAAATGTAAGAATATTGATAATAATAATAAAATAATATAATAGTCGGTGGGTGAGTGTCTGAGGTATTCGACTTGTCGAGATTCATCGCGTTCGAATCCTACTACTGCTAAGTAAAAATGTCTCTTTTCTGAGTTATATTAGTTGAATACTAATCGATGCTGTTACGGTCAAGAAAAACATCACGATGAAAACCTGGACATTCAGGCGACTGAATGTGTAACTATGATCCAATCTGGTAAAGTTCTCCTGGTAGCAAGGTCGCGGAGGTCAGATGGCACTCGCTCCATTGTAATTACCTGATCTACCAAATCGTGCACCATAGTCAAAGCGAACCCCGGCCCCTCGAGCGCGAGAACACATCCGGGACCTTAACGCAAAGAGAATTAATTATAATAAAATCATAAAATAAACATATTTCATAATAATGTTTTAAACATAGTAATATCAGACATTTTATAACCCCGGCTAACACCACTTAGCAACTGCATCGAAATATCGTGCCACTTGTTAAGCACGCAATAAAAACCCGTAAAATGTATTATAAAACATATTTCATTATAATAGCACATTCAATTCACAAATACAAGCACGAATAAAATGTGTTGCTAACATAATTGGACACAGTGATAATAATATAACAGAAATAACGACATCTACGCGTAATTCAGCATAGCGATTTGAATTCCGAATTCAAAATAAAATCCCTAACAAGTCGCTGCATGCTGGCAACATGCGAATAAAGAAATAAAACGAGAAAAGTGAAGTGCAGAAATGTAAATGTAAGTGCGAAAAGCACTCGAGGGGACCATGTAACTGTGATGTAAATGCGGATCCAAAACGATGAAGAGTCTGAAAGTGAATGTGGGTACGGGTTGCGTGATACAGTTGCGGGCTGGCCACGACATAGGCCGGGTTCGAATCTTTGATGTGCAGGGTTACCTACATTAATCACTGGCTTCTTGCTCGCTGCATGTATTACATAATTTTTTCATTGGGAGGCCTCCAGCATCCATTTTACAGTTCTTTAACATTCATTACCACCTGACGATACTGTTATATATGAGATATTGTTTTGGAACCTACAACAAAAATGTTGTAGTAAAAGGTAAGAGTTCGAAACACTATTGGTTCCGAATTCCCGCCTCAAAAAGCAGTGTAACTTACTTAATTCACAAAATCTAAAAACATTGATACTTTTATAAATATTAGAAAGAGAACGTCAGAAAAACTCGTGGAAAAGAAGTTAAATTCTGTAGCAGTTAAAATGGTGCAATTGACCTGGCTTTGACCTGATATTTTACCTCTATTTAAAGAAGCTTACACCTTTATGTACATTATGCTGGTTAGGCGCTTTAGGCGGTCCATAAAGGGTTTACCCTTCATGGAATGTTAATGAATGTAGGATCACGCCTAACTTTAACGACATGCAAAATAAATAAACATGACTTCTGCCTGCAAGTCGCACAGGTTAGATAAAAAGTATAGGTACTTACAACGGATTATAAGCGTACCATTGAAGATTATGATAACATTATGGGCACCGCATTGGTAATAGCCCTGATGTTGCTGGTGTTTATAAATAAATAATAAATAAATAATCGTGGACAAATTCACACAACGCCAAAGTAAGCAAAAGCTTGTGTTATGGGCGCTAGATAACTGATAAACTACTTATATACTTTTAAATACATACTTATTATACATAGAATACCCAGACCCGTAACAGAAATAAAAATTCATCATTATAGGCAGAAGTGACCACTTTGGCTGTTTATAACAAGTACAATAAGTGTGTTGAATGTTTGTTTCTCTTTCACGTAAAAACGACTGAACGAATATTTATGAAATTTTACAGTATCGGAGCTTACATCCAAAAATAAGACGTAGGCTAGGCACTTACCTCAAAATTCAATAGGCACCTATAAGTCCCACTGGATTGGAAACATTTCATAAAGGAATTTTATGCAAACGAAGCCGTGGACAAAAGCTAACTAACGAAAATCGTCTTGGTGTCGATACCCCGGTTGTACTTTCGCGCGCGAAGAGTAGAGTCCGCCTTGACTATGATCCGGGATTTGACAGATCAGGTAATTACAGTAGGGCGAAGCCATCTGACCTTCGTAATCTTGTTAATAGGGGAACCTGAACATATTAAAACATGATCGATTTCAGTCGCCGACATCGGTTCGTGTTAAACAAATGTACAGTCCGGCAAAGAAAGTCGTTTATAAGTTTTGATGAAACTTCCCTTGTAGGTAACCAAACTATAGGGAAAATCAGTATTGTCGTTTTATGACGGACAACTAAACTTCAACTTTACGATAATAAAGAAATTTCGTGGTCGAGTTTCATAATTCAGAAATGTTTGGGTAAGTAAAGTATAAGTAGGTACATGGCGGCCCCACGGATTGAACTCGGTACCTCTCTCTTTACGAGTCGCACCAGCTAGCCCTCAGACCACCGACGCTCACGGTAGTTAGAACTATGAAGCGCAAATATATCCTTAAGTGGCGATCCATAGTCTCTGCTTACCCCATGTATGGGACGGAGGCGTGAGCTTTGTCCTTTGAACATGTCCTTAAATTATCACCGAAATGACAGTAAAAAATGGTAAAGCCTCGCATAAAAGTGCAACAACCGGGCAACGACTTTTGGCAAATGCAGAAACTTGCAGAACCTCCTAAAGATATACGTAACTTCAACATTCTTTTTTGTATTTGACACAATAAACCTGTATGGGTGCCATTTATCTCAATCGAGCAAAACATTCAATATTTATATTATACCAACTTTTATTCTTCGATAACACAAACGGCCACAGTATTTTTACAAGGCATATTATAATATAAGTTATGGTTTACATGTGTAAGTTTATTTTAATATTGTTCTGCTTATTCGTTCTTCTAAAACAATTGGTATTATTATAAAACAGCGCTTATTATTTTTTTATCGCTTATTTCCGCTTATTACCGGAAATATCGACACTGGTAGATTATATTATTGACTTGTATATTATAGACCAACTTTTGCGTGCGTCTATGTCTGCGTCATTTCTTTATGCCGCGACCCGTTAAATATCTAAATATTTTGAATACTGTAAGTATACAATTATTATCACTTTTTATTTTATTTTAAGTACGTTTTACAGGGATGTAATTCCTAATGTTGATATAGCTTACTAATCACGCAAATTTGCATACTTACTGTAAAAAATAGGACACATTCAACTGTCGCGTCCGCTCAGTCTAAATGCAAGCAATGACAATTGTTAAATTGTCTTGGAATGTCCAATTTATATACACCACTGAAAAGTTTCTTACAAACACGTTTTTACAATACCTACCAATGTGAAAAGGACGAAAACATTTTTTTGTTTATTTTTTAACACTTCATGCACTAAAAGTGCTTTGACGGACCTAAACTTAAAATATCACAATCTACCAGGAAAGAGCATTTAAAAAAGGGATCCGACAGAAGGAATACTACAAGCAAAGATTACGCCTATGTTAGCTTATTCAACTACTACTATATACTACTTATAAAAAAAACAGATGTTTTTTAAATTATAATAGCAATCGATATTTGAACACTTAATAAATTCACTCCACATGTTTTACACAATTATCCATAATAGGTAGACAAATATACAAAGCATACTTTTACCTTCCTCCATTATAAACGATGCAGTGAGTTTTTATGGTATTTACCATTACAAATTACAATGTGCGCGCAGTTTTACGAATACATATTAATTAGTAGATTTAATTTTTCATGGTTGATAAATATAGGTAGGTTTTTAGAAAGTAACAACCAAACCAGAAATTAGTTTGTTTTTAGAGTTGGGGAAGTCCGGGAAAAGCGGACATCTTAACTTTTAACAGAATATAAAACTCTAAACAGTTTCCTCCTATAGGGGTTTCTGTGTCTATACACACAGAAATAAAACAACACTGACAAAGTGAACACACGGATATTTAGGAACAATTACCGAAATAAGCAAAATATTCTAAAAATAAAAAAAACATATAATGACAGAATCAGTTGTCAGTCCAGTTGTCGCAAAGAAATACGTCTGCTCAGAAATAAGCCGTGTATTTTTTGCTTGCTTATAGTAATTGCATTAGATCCAATCATTGCAAGCAAACAATATAAAATAACACCAATAATAAAAATGACATTATGATCATCACCTGACCGTAATAGAAAACAGAAAAAGAAAAATATGCAAAATGTGGATGTAGCGCATATGTGTATCTTTGGCCAAGTGTCCATCCCATTTATATAGTACCGACGCCCACTCACCTAAAAAGACAAACTAAAACAGACAACAATTTCGAAATTTCAACCATCGAGTACTACTAAAAGTCTGCTGAAACGTATTTTATATAAGCAACTAGTAGCACACAGTGATCTTGCAGATAGCACTGCTGCTGATGTTCGAAGATAGATGTGTTTTACGTAACACAGAATGTGGGCTAGTAGGCCGGGATCCAGATCGATGTAAAGCTATTTCGGTTGTGACTGAATTCAGTAGGTAATGCGGAATACTAGTGTTCTGCAAACATTAGCCACAGTAAATAGCGTTTGGCGTTGGGAGTGCGAAGGTATATTTAAATACCTGTGTTTTTCTATAAAATGTTCCATAGTCCTACGTATTATGAATCAATGACAAAAGGGACTCCTTATTCCGTATGGAGGACTGGCCCTATGGTTCAATTATTATGGCGATGGCAAGCATTAGCGTACCGATTCGCAATATTATGTACTATGATACTAGGGAATTGTAGTTCTTATGTTAGTATCGTTTTGGGCACAATGCATTCGTCGACCATTTTATACATATATTAAGAGGTACATAGTTCAAACACATTTATCTGACCCAGTGACGGCGGCGCTGTTGTTGGCATTGATACTTATGTTATGATAATACATTTCACCATGAAGCGCCGCCATTTTTTCAGTTCCAGTTTTGGCCATCGAGTCGGATAAGTTTGTGGCACTACTCGCATTATATTTTGCCAGTACTTGTTCATAACAAGCTTTTATCGTGCGGTAAGTAGTCTTCAAGGCCATTGCAAAGAGCTCAAACATAATGGGGTTATCTTGTTGCGTTCAGCAGTTCCTCTCGTCACCGTTCGTCATCATCAATAGGCCAGCTCCATGTACCATATGAATGCAATGTCACACAAGTCACGTAGGTGTACCAAATTACAGTTCAATTGAATGCCGGAAAGTGGATCAAATTAGGCTCGTAATAATCCAGGACATAAGTACAAAAGAAGTTACGCCACCTACCGACTCCATCATCAGACCAGCTCCATGGTACCATATTAATGCATTGTCATACAAGTCACATACGTTCACCAAACAGCTCAATTGAACGCCGGGAAGAGTGTCAAATTATAATCTGTCTAAACTGACTTGTCTTATTTGATTCAGGATAATGTGCGACAGTATTCCTTGAAATTAACATTTCTTGTATATAATAATTCAAGACATTTATACACAATACACGTAGCGTGATTGCTACAGCAAGTCGTGATTTTGGGCATTGTTTGTTCACCAAATAAGACATGTCAGTTTAAACAGATCATAGGCTTGCAAGATTCCAGGATATTCGAGTAAAGTTAAATAAAAGCTTGTAAAAATTAATAATAATTACTGACCCTAAGGTACGGGATTTACCTGCACACATCAAAACATACGTGTCGGCTTTTTTCGATGAATAACACGAAATACAAATTAGTCAAGGTAGTTATAACTTGTAAGCATCTAAAAAACAATAAGTGGGTATGTAATACTGTTTTGGTGAGCGTCGGTGATCGAGCGGGTAAGGTATCCGACTCGTAAGCGAGAGGTTTTTGACTCTTTTGAAACTTTTATGTCTCTTATCTGAATTATGTACAATAGTTGAATGCTAACCGATGCTCTAACGGCGAGAGAAAACATCGTGATGAAACCTACACATTCAGGGACTGATTGTGTAACCATGACCCAATCTGGTCAGGTTCCCTGATACTAGGGTCACGGAGGTCAGATGGCAGTCACTCCTCTGTAATTATCTGATCAGCCAAATCCTGGATCGTGGTCAAGGCGGACGCCGGGACCTCGTGCACGAGAGCACAACCGGGACATAAACGCCACGATTATGATTATTTATATATAGAAGTCAACCATGGAACATTACTATAATTTCAAGTTTTAAAGGTCGTCTGGTTTCAACAACGCAAAATAGTGGTTACACAAATTGCGGTTGTGACGTCATCGTGGCGTTTTTAGTTTTGGTTCCATAGTAAAACAAGTTGCGTCAAGTCCGATTGTCCGTCTGTCTGTCCGCGGTTTAACACAGAGCCTTGAAAGGTAAAATTGTTCCCCGTAAATAAAACAATATAACAGAAAACATAGCATGAGAATTTATGTTGAGACAATTCAGCCTAAAGTTTGATTAGTGGTGGCAATAGGTTCTTACTGCACTATAGGGAAAAAAATTAGGAATTTACGGTTAATTGCCTGGGCAAAACTTGGTCTGAACGAAAAAATCTGTGAATATGCATAAAATAATTTTCTTTCCTTTATTTTATGAATGAATTTATCCTATTAATAATTGAAATATGTATAATAATAATAACATATTATCATAAGATATTTCCGTTTACATTAAGTTTTTCCCAGAAAACCATGTATAGTTTTGTAGAGGAAATAAGTACCTTTCATTTGACATATAACTCGATGAAATAACTCTCGTATAATGCACGATTTATCGGAATAACAGATGAGGAAAGATGTTACTATGGCCGTATCTCCTACTATCATATGGAGCACAAAATTTGAAAATATCTTACCGAGAGTGTCCCACATTACAGGTAGGTGCGTTATCTAATTTTAAGAAGATATGTTTACCATCTGGTAGCGAGCTTCCTGCCAGTAGGTATGGTCAGCGTACAAAGCTAAACAAAGATAATAATATTTTTGAAACAATTTTTTCTACGCTCTTCCCGACCTACCTGATGCGCTATGATAGAGTAGACGTCAATATGATGAAGTAACATGTACCTACGCATCTTGTGAGAGCGCTTGCGCACAGCATCCGATACGAGTCCGTTAAAATACAGATCTTTCGCCGGTCCAGTTTAAGAAGGAATTCCAATGGCGGCGCCTCCATACGATTAAACACTTCGTCAGCCAAGTGCGAATCGAACTCGCATACAAAGGGTTACGTACTATTAACGCAAATAAGTTTTAGGTGAACAACATCATTTTAATGCCGGAGCAATTTGTTATTCGTCTAATTCTATTACAATTTTTATATATTCTAATTTTTTGCGCGAGTTCAACTCGTTTTTAGTATTGTTGTTATACTTTAGTATTAGCAATATAGTAACACCAAAGCAAGTTTTATAGACACATATTCAAGTTCCTGTCTGTTACAGTTCTAAAAGCAGAGGCCTGTGACAGATTGCGGACAGGGGGACACATGAGCTACAGCAATAGGGTACCCATACGGAACCGTAAACAATACTAACAAAATTAGGAGCGTCAACATAAACTTGCAACTCGTATAGAACTCGGATACCAACCTTGTGCGTAAATTAGAAATTATAGCTATTTCTCCTGGACGCGTAAACGTTCAACATACAAATTATTTAATTATCACGCAGCTATTTGTTCTATCCGTACACGATGTTTGCTTAGCTAATCTTTATACCTACAGAGATAAACTTTTATCAGAGGCAGGGATTTTAATTACTTTACGTTTAACGGAACTAGCTTCTGACCGCGTGGAATGATGACATGTGTTTGTGGCAAAAATATCTGAGGCAGACCATCTACAAGGATTTCTGTACGGTTTATCCCGAAAAGATTGGAAAGTTGCCTTTAGGCTGGCAATTGTTATTTTTTGCTCTTTCTACACTAATGACTTATTTTATTATCTGTCGGTAAACAAGCAGCGGCCGCATAATCACCGCGTAGTGTCCACACCAATAGGGTAGACTACGCGTTTCCTGTCCGGTTGCTACGCGGTGACCTATAGTCACATACACATACAAAGTCGCGGCCACGACGCGTACGCGGTTTGTGAGCGACGACGTATAGATATACTGCTGAAAGTTATTGAAACAGAAATTGGGCATCGGTGTCACCTTTTGTGAATTTTCTACTCAGTTATTCGTTCGTTATTATTTGCCCCAGAGATACGCGGGAAATACGCCTAAACCTGCCGATATCAGGAAAGAGACTTCTAGGGAGGCCTTAGAAGCGACGGATCGATGAATCGGATGCCACGTGACGATGTCAAAGACCGGGCGACGGAACTCCAGCATGATGAAGATTTTTTAGGATTCCACTTTCTAAAAAAACATTGGTTATTTACAATAACAATAATAAACCTATAATAAATAAAAAAAATCACCTTACTTAACCTAATTAATATTCAAAGTAAAAATTTGCACCAGGTCCTTAAAGCGGAAAAGTGGAAGGCTGGCCGTGGCGTGCAAAAAGACACTGCCTACCCTACCATTCTGTACTGATAACAATATTTTATAATTATCTACGAGAATTTTTCTACGGCAGCATCATACCTACACTACATCAACGAATCAAAATTTAGATACAGTATTTTTGCTAAGTTAATAAAGCGTTTAATAATTTTTGCCTACCTTGTCTAAAAACTCTGTGCACGCCACTGGGCCGGCCATTGCCCCGCTGGATAGCAAGGCTTATACGCTGACCTAAGTTGAGGCCAGCCTTCTAGTCATTACTAATGTCGAGGCGCTTAGCTAGTTCCTGACGAATTTATTTATTAAAAATAAAGATTCTAAATAATTGTAACGCTGCGAGAATTTGTAACGCATTAACAAATCGCAAAAGACGAGTTTGAGGTGGAAATAATTTTGTAAACAATTATTGTTTCATTCCATTATGTCATCATCTCACCGCCTTCGCTGAGCGTGAGAGCGAAAAGTGTTTGCGTGTCCTTCCGCCTCTCATCACGCTAAAAGAGTGAGTGCGCACTTTATTCCGGGGATAAGGAAGTTCCATTTCCTAGTACCTATCTAGCTGCTTTGTAAGACCACGCTAAGGAACGAGCAGTTCCTGGAGCGGTGTTTTACATTATTACGATTTTGAAAATCTATCTCAAAAGCGGTAACGCATTCGGTTGCTGCGGTGGTCACCTGTCTCCTTTTAGTATAAAACAAGCTGCTATTGGAAAACCATCGAACTGGAATATTATTACTAGTGGACCCGGCGCGATTTCGATCGATTCGTACACCTACTTTACCCCTAACTACCCTTTTTTTCTTGCTTATAAACTTTCCTTTTGATTCACTCTTTATATTATTGAAAACCTCATTAAAACGTTGCGTAGTTTAAAAGATCTTAGGTACATAGATACAGACGGCACGAAGCTACTTTATTTTATATATATATTTTATACTATGTATAGATGTATATTTTTCCAACGGTATATAGTATCTTTACCCAAAATAGTAGGATACTAGATTTGGCAACCCTACCTGAGACTGGTTGAACAATTTAGGCCCCATGAAGGTATTTATATTTTTATCGGTATAAATTATTTAATTTATTGACGACCTGAGTGGTTCAATGGTCAACATGCCACATGTCTGCCATGCAAGAGGTCCCGGGTTCGATTCCCGGCCGGGCAGAAATTGAAATGATGAATTTTAATTTCTGTTACGGGTCTGGGTGTTCTATGTATAATAAGTATTTATTTAAAAGTATTTAAGTAGTATATCAGTTATCTAGCACCCATAGCACAAGCTTTGCTTAGTTTGGGGCTAGATGGCGCTGTCTGAAATTGTCCACGAATATTTATTTATTATTTATTTATTTAATTTTATTATTTTGGGATACGGACGTGAGTGTGTACGTACGTACGTACCTACTCAGAAACAACACAAAGAAGTCCTCTTGAAAGCAAACGTACCAAGCACACGTTAAAGTACCTAAATGAGTCAATAATGTTGAAAAACAGGTTCCGTACTGCGTTACAAAGAGAAACAGATAAGTCGACATGACTTCAATCTGAACGGCTTCTACAAAAAATTGAATTAATATATTAAACAACAGTGTTTTCACATTGTAACCGCCAAAAACGGGCCTCCATCTATCTTAACACATTCGTGACTGTGTTGCCCATAAACACCTGTATATGGGTATAGGTAATCATTTTCCATCAGGTGTCCGCATGCTCGTTTGCATCGCTCTACCTATCTAGGTACTGAATTTCTGGTTTAAAAACTTTATTCTCATTAAGAATTTCGGTCTCTATCTCGTACACTGAATGCAGTCGACCATACATTCTGTGAAGTCCATACATTCTGTTTAGAACAAAATTTCACACTATTTTTAAATATCTTTACTTAATTTATCTTCAAAGAAACATACACCACCGGTGGCGGTGACCACTTTCCATCAGGTGGCACGCATGCCTGTTTGTCTGTTGCATAACATAAAATAAAATAAAACATTTTTATTTTTAGTAGATATGCATGCGCAACCGAATTAAAATGCATCCGTATTTGTTTTCGTAACTGCTGGCTGGATTCTCGACACGGTCCGAGAAAGTTGCATTTCACATAATTATACCTTTTTGTAATAATAAATATAATGTTGGAATGTGGATTTACTAAGATATGACTGGTTTATGCTATCACCCCCGCATTTTTCGCCGGACTCTGACGTTTCGCGAAACTAGGTTAACATTCGACGACCATACGGGATCCTGTAACTTTTCCGAGTATATAAGCTTCCTACTAATGAAGTAATATTCGAAATCGGTTCAGCAATTAGGAGATTAGAGCGCTCAAACATTTAACCAGAGCTGAATACTATAGGCCGTGTAACAGGAGAGGGGTAGGCCCCGTATATCTACAATGGGGAGGTATCCCTATAGGCGTTCATCTTTTTACTTATCTTCATAATAACAGGATAACAACAGGATACTACGGATCCGATATATGGGTAATATTTGTCTATCAGTATCTACCTTTAAGTAAGAAAGAGAGAAAGGAAAGACTTTTATTACACATATCACACCACGACACAATAACACGTGTTAACGAATAAACCTCTAAACAGATTTAGACAAAACTTGGCAAGGACATAGTACCAACTTGGTATACGCGAATTTTACGCGTTTTATTTTACATTTTTAAGTGCGGGCAAAGGTACTATGTACTTCTTCGTCTTATCGTGTCAATGATGAAATAGGTTAGTTTATCACCATTTATATTATTCCAGTCCAAACTTGAAAATCGCGGATAGCACTATGTAGTAGGTAGTACGTACGTAGGTACTTAAATGTATGCATTACCGAATCCGTTTATATCCGTTTATGTTTCCGCGATGGACTGGATTCGCGACACGGTCCGTTCCGAGAAAGTGCGTTTGAAACTTCCAAGGCTGGTCACGATTGGGTTATTTCGGGAAAAGGGCAATTCGGACGACAGTCGCTTCTATTGCTTACAAAATAGACGTTCGGCTCAAGGGCAACGATTTAAGTAGACAGTGAAATTTACTAGGTACTGTGTTTGTGTTTTGTTAGAGTGAAACTATTACTTTTATGTGTTACGGTAGGCAAACAGGCAAGCGAGCCACCTGATGGAAAGTGGTCACCGCCGTTTATAGACACCAGCAACACCGCAAGGCTAAAGTGCAGAAAAAACGACCTTGACCATTTCATGGAAAACGCTAAGTTTTAATAAATCTGGAAGTAATGAAAACTTGAAATCATGAAAATAAGGACGGATGCAACTTTGACCGGTAAACAACCTGTCGATAATTAAGACAATAAAGTTGTATGTTTTATTTTTTAAGCAAATCGATAGACATACATGCAAGCTTATTCCTGCGGGCAAATGCTAGGCTCCTGCCATGGATTACCTACCAACTGACTTACTTCACCTTTCTCACACACAAAAACCTAATACCATTTAAAATTGTATTATTTCGCTGTGGTATTCTGGAATTCTTCTACCTCTCTTAAAATGGATGACTGGTAATGTAATGAATGATCTTGTTATTAATGTCTGGGCCTAAATTTGATTAGAAGATGCAGTCGTATTATAATATCAACAGTCGCCATGTTTGCACCGTGAATTTGTCAACATTGGTCATGTTTGTAATTAGGTACTTTGTTTCGATTGTCGAATGAGCGCCTAGGCACCTACCTATTTTATACAATGTAATATAAATTATCCGTTACGATTCATTCGGAGCATAGCTCAATTCAGGCAACATCTCCAAAATCTGTCCAGCTCCAGACTGACTTGTCTTATTTGGTTAAGGAATTTATGTATTTAAATGGATAATATGCAGCAGTACTCGTTGAAATTCACATTCTATGGGTCTCTTGTATAATTCTCGACATCTATACACAATATACGTAGCGTGATTGATACGGCAAGTCTGGATTTTGGGCATTGTTTGTTCACCAAATAAGACAAGTCAGTTTAAACAGACCATATCTGTATTTCCTTCTGTGCGACGAAACAAGTTTTTGTTGGTTAATATTTTGTTATTTCATTTTCGACCTTTCTGTCACTTTTCATGTTCACAAAAAACAACTTGTGTAAATAAAGTAGCTTTACCATGCGTTCTCATAGTGCTCATCTGCCAAGTAAATGTACTGCTTTCAATACGGCTCTTCATCCATAACTATTCAAAATCGTTAGAGGTCTCGCAGTGCACGTGAACGCACTGAGTTCCAACTGACAATACTTCAGTGGCGATCGGCATATAATGCGTTCGTCAAAATAAGCAAAATTGACCAATCGTTAAATCTACTCACTTACTGCGCTGACTCAGCGACACAGAGTGAATATTGGCCTCCGATTCCAGAGACGCCACGTCTTCCTATCCCGCGTCATCAATCACTCCCATTATCAGGAGATGTCCTGACAATCGAACCAGTGCGTGCACATCTTTTCTGGGACTTCACCCATCCAGCGGTCTTGGTAGATCTGGGTAATCGGTGAATACGGGTGTAACACTCATTAATTTCGTTCACATGGCGAGGCGAGGCCTCGTATTGGTCGAATAACGTCCGTCGTATGACCATGGTCGCACGGCCATTGCCAATTAGGACAACACCTAAGCAATTCATTGATTTACGTTGTTACATGCCTCCGATTTACGTCCTTTGTGGTTACAGCGACTAGGTCTTAAATAAATCAGCCGTCAAAAAATGGTAATGTGGATTTATTTATAAAAAGATACAAAAGGGTCACCGTCACAAGTTCGTGTACCTACAAAAATTCTCTCATCTCAGACGCCGCCGTTCGTTGACCGCCGATTGATGTAAAAACTTCAATTCCGTGCTAGATGGAAAAAAAACGTGAAAATTGGTCCAAGCGTGACTACCACCTATTGGGATGACATGGATGGATGGAGCGGTAATGTACAATATCTGCTTCAAAATACAATCACTAATTTAGGAAGTGTACGTAAGTCACTGTTGGCAGACAGGAGAGAAGAGTGGCGATTGCTCCATCGACAATTGTCATACTCTTAAATATATGATGATGATGCCGTAAGTCACAATTTCTAGAAGTAACGCAATTAAAGTAAAGTAATTTTATATTAAAGTGCTTTTTGAGTACCTACATAATTTGCATAATCTCCATTTCACGCAGTCACAAGCCAAGATTTCACTCACCCTTTCGAAAAATTCTAAATTCGTGTCGCAATTTCGAAATAAACCAACTTTCTATGTCACGATATCGCAAAGGACATGCTGAGAGCATGCTCAATACCGTTGGAATACGGCACTGGGTTTCCATAGTAGTCAGATCACGTAAAGACTCCATGAGAATACCTACGTACTATGCTAATACGTTTCGCTGGAATATTATTTCTTAAGCTAGATGGTATGGAATGATCTTTAACAAAACATTATTGGCTTTCTGATATGTACTCACAATATAAGATCATAAGTGTATTACTACAAACATATAGGTACTTACAGCTAATCTTGATATAAACTATCAGCCAATGCAACAAAACAAAATTGCTATTTTATTAATTAGACTGAGTTGGATTCTTCGTCGTCTATGAGAATTATAAAAGAATTCAATACAGTAATTTTTTACTAGCCGTTCTCAGATCGGATCTCATCCGATCGGGAGATTTTATTTTCCTACTAATTGTAAAATAATTTTTAAAATCGGTTTAGTAGTTTATGAGTTTAAATATACAAATATTTTCTCTTTATATTTTTAAGTATAGACATGAAATCGGCCTCGTGGTTTCTAAAAATAAATTACATTAAAATGATTAAACAGAGTTGGGTAACTGTTTGGTAACATCCCCAACAGTGGCAGCGATTTAGCTGATATTTGTACATAGCTATAGATGATAATTTAATTTTAGTTTGTTATGTTTTATCTTTGTTTTGTTTATATTATGTGTAGGTATGTTGTTGTTTAATACAGTTCATTATTAAACAGAGGTCTCTCTGTTTAATAATGAAGCTGATTGCTTCGACTTCAGCCAGAAATTGAATCGGATACCGCGACAACCTTCGCCGATGCCGAAGGTTATTGGTTCGCTCAATTTCGACGTTTGTTAATAACTTTAGTCCAGACGGTTTCGGCCGTTTTTTGAGCCCAAGCCGATGGTTTCGTCTTAGGTCATTTCTTTGGCCGAAGGTAGTCAAAGCTGTTGCCGAAGGTAGTAAGTCATCACCACCTCCCATGGATAATTGGATATACGCAACACGAGGGGGTTATGAGAAAGGTGTTGTCTCGTTTCACGAAGGCACTAATGTCGTAGAAGCTCGGGAAACGCTTCAGAAAGATTATTCTAGAATAGAATAGAATAGAATAACTTTATTGTTGAACTGTGTAGATACATTTAAGTATTACAGATTTAATAGGTACATTTTATAAAACGATAACGATTGATAACACGTGGGGACTTCCATGACACAATTTTATTCTCCGAACTATCGTCTTATTGCTGTAACAAATTAAAGTTCTCGTTACATGATACTAAAGTGCTTCGATATTTTTACGTACACAAGTAAAAGTGTCAAATAACCGAATGACGACGACGCCCGAAAAGTTTAGTGCCACTTAACACGTTCTCTGGTGGGTCTTTATGATAACTCTTAAATAAACTTTGGCTTCTGAGATGTCTCTTTTTTATTTTTGTAACGTTCAAAAAGGCCGGCGAAAGTGGAGTTTCAATTCGATATAGAATGCCACCACGATATTATTATGATTGTTAAAATAAGAACCTATAAAGCTTTTAAACCAACAAGCTGGTTTAAAAGTTTAAAAGCTTCTATACGACTCGTATGTAATCATTTAAAATAATATTCGACTATGTGCGTGTGTTTATGTGATGATTTTTATTACACTCGTGAGGAAAAAGGATGTGTTTAAATACAATCCGAATCGGCAAATTATAATTGTCGATGATGGCAGGCGGCCAGGAGAATTTTTCCTTTTGGCACAGAATATTACCCAAAAATACTTTCTTTCGTGCTAATAGACAAAACAATTAAACATATTGGAAACATGACAAACTGCATAAAAATTTTATTTAAAAATGAAACAAAGTTAACGATGTCAGATTTAACGGATAAATAATTTATTTTAGGAATCAAAATTTAGATTGTGAAACTATCGCGAAGAGAACTCTACTAATTTCGCAAATAGCCGCTTACATAAAGGTTACTTTGGTCACTCACTTTTTGCACCTATAATCAAGAATAATTTTTATGCACACAAAAGGCATAATACAAGGTGCATTACTAATAAGTGTTGACTAACACTGATATGCAGACTGCACAGTCGGTTCTTTTTCACAACTTTCAGTGGTAGCTGTTTCCTTTCCCTTTCAAGCACCATGTTACCCCTAGATACTACTGAGTGGTTCCTGTCGAGAAATTGCAGTACTATCCTCTAACTCCTAATAGTTAGAGTTCTGTGGCTCCATCATAAGCAGAGCATCATCAGATGATGACACTCTGAAGCGAACACATGAGTAAGATATGATAACGGAACAAACACCCCATACGTACCCACAATTTTTGAGGGTTACCCTCGATTTCTCTAGTATCTCATAATCAAATCCTGATCTAAAAATCACGAAACCTGGGAAGTACACTTCAAATAAATAAAAAATTCAAATCGATCCAGGCGTCTTCGAGTAATCGGGGAACATACATTTTTATTATTATTACATAAAAATAACAAAAGTTTTTGAAAAACCAGAGAATTGTAAACCCCGTCCTTTTTGAAGTCGGTTAAAAAGTAGGGTTACCCCGCAAGGCAAGGTAACCCTATTCTCTATGTACACAATGAGGAGGTAAAACAACGAAGGAAGGAGTAGACAAACGAATGACATCATTGGTATATGGTATACCCCGTGTACTGACATGACGTCATTCAAAATGATAGCTGTCAGAATATCATTGAAAGGGAAAACTGACCTTGTTGCTTTATGGCGTGCAACGAACATAAGGATTATGAAGGAATTTCGTAGTCTACGTATAGAAGCATCAACATTTCTAAGCGAAAACATTTCTAAATTTCAAAGAATACTTACATTTATTTTGACGTAGGTACTACATAGTAGATATACGGCCGGAATACGGATTAGAGACCCAAAAGTTCAGTATTTGGGACTGACGTGACTGACATGCCGATTCATTGAACGACCTTCTAAAATATCACAATGTCACATTCCACTGACTATTCGGTAGTTAGTCAGATAGAAATCGAATTTTTAATATCACATTTGCTATTGTAGAGAACTTGGCGATATAACTGTTTAGTTGATATGATACTCTGAATATGACAGGTTATCAATATATTATTTTGTTTATGATTTGATATTTTATAAATAGCTATGTGCCTGTTATATGTGTGTGTGTGTTACATTATTTGATGAATGATTTATAGGGTGATGAAGATTTATGAAATGATTCAAAATCACTTTATAAAAACATTATTATCGTCGTGTGAATGTCGTCTCTGCCTCTGTGAACTCGGTGATGTAGTGACAAATTCTGAGGTACCCCTTTGTAATTACTTAGTATGTATGTAAATATATTTCTTGATGGTTTGTATTGATAGTAACTTACTGCACGAAATCCTTAAAATCGCAAAAGTTTGTATTTGCTTCGATGGTTGAATGATTTGATGCTCTTTTACGCAATATCTTCTGAACGTATTATTATGAAATTTGCAATGCTATAGCTTAAGTCCTATAACAACCTGATTTAACCATAAAAGCAATATGGTACCGCGAAAACACGACATAACCCAAAAATTACCTAGTTTTTTTTATAAATATCTGAAAAGCTTCACTACGATCATTAAAAACAGTTGTTCCAAAGATACATTTAGGTGGTAAGTACACTGACGCGATAGCGAAACTGCGAAATAACTCTGTCTCGCTCAAACTATAGCGACATTTGTACTTGTCAGCAGTTTCGCTTTCGCGTGCGAACGCGTCAGTGTACTAACCGGGAACACGTCAGTGTGCTTACCGCGAATGCGTCAGTGTAGTACCGCGTTATATCTAAAAACAACGCGATTTAGTTATGAAAAAGCTTCGAATTTTTAATTTTATTTATTGAATTCCAATGAATTCATATTTACAATTAAGTACAGCTTGTTTCTTAATTCTAATTGACTTAAAACCCGTTGGGGTTTATCTGTGTCTACCTGGCTATTTAACAGATGTATAGGTATAAAACATATAAGTAATACACATTGACCTATACCTGATACAATGATACAAAGCACACTCATTCACTATAAGATCGCAATTACTAAGTTTAACGGATCGTAACGAACCTAAATCATCAATATCAATTTATCTTATAATTATTTTGCGATTTCGCGAATGCCCCATAATATCTCATCTTCTCGCGCAACAGACTATTGGCAAAGTGCAACAAAACAATCAACAAATCTATAATTACCTAGGTCGCGCACCACAACATCCAAATTGATTAACCCACATTTCCCAACTTACGAGCCCAAAACCAACAGCTATTCCGTAACAGATGCGAGTTCGAAAACGATTTATTCGAAAAACCACACTAAAAAGCGGGAATGGCTTAATTATAAAACAATCAGATCACAATCAGAGCATGACGGATGAACAAAAATTTCTCTTATGCAACGCAATCTGTCTGTCCATAGTTTGAATAATCAATGATCCATTATACTTAGTGCACTAGAGTGTTTGGCCGGAACTAAGTGGATTCGCTTTTTGTTACCGATGTAATGAGCTGTTGGGTCAGTGACTTTGTTCTGGCTTAAGTGATGGCTGTGTGGAAACTGAAAGTGCTTTTTGCTAGTTTGATAGGGTGTGTACAATGTAGGTATTGGTATCAACAATGCAACAAATGTAATGGCATTAATGCTTAGTAACGCATAGTAGGTTATAAGTCCAGCAATAGCATAGGTCTGCAGTTGTAGTGATAATGAGGAATGCGTGTTTTACCCATTTCCTGTATAAACATTTAAAAGCTTTTGAGCATAAAAATAGTCGATTGTCAAACAATAGAGGTACAGAAATCATTTGCTACGCTACTTTACTAACAAAAAAATGAAATAGGTACCTAACACATTTCATTATTAATAAAGTAATGTACTACAATCGCCCTTATCTTATAATGGGTCGGTACAACATTCACAACACTAGGCATGTATCTGTATATTTGAAATGTGCACTAAAACATTATTTTTTTTATTTTATACGGCAGACAAACAGGCAATAATCCTGACATCTATAAAACGATCGCATTAATTAATAATGCTTTCCAGCCCGCAGATTCCACACAATCACTCCAATAACTAGGTCTACTGATTTAATAATCGAAAGCGTTTACTATGGGGAAAGTGTGGAAAACTCATTTACCATGAAACGAACTTACCCCCCTCCCCCCTCGCCCCTACTGTGATCGGTTTCTCTAATTAGAAGTTATGCGTGGAAACACAGATCGTGGAAAAGTTGGAAATTGGAAATCATAAGCCACGGGTCGCTGCTATGAACCTCCACGATTTGGTGGACACGAATACAGTAGCTAATACTTAATCAATTTGGAATGGTTATATTTTTAATCAAATGAAAAACGCACGGGTAAATTCCATGAAATTACTTTGTCATCTCAAAATTTTTCTCGATTTCATTAACGTAACCGAAAAGCATGAAATAAAACTGTTTTGATTTGCTAAGCGACTGCAACGACTCTTTTCTAACGTGCCTAATGTCACTATTTAAAATTTTCTTTTTTCTATTTCAGGTAAATTGATGGTGGGCGTTATGGAAAGTTTTCCTGTTTGAATTTCACGGAGCTGATACAGAATAACCTACCGACTGAAAAACGTCGTAATACCGCCGACCATGTTTACATACCCAAATATTTCCTAAACTACTTAACTGTTTTTATTTAATTTATGAAACATCTCGGCTAAACTGGCTTTTAAATAAAGAAAACCACATTGAAGTCGATCTATCTGTTCGGGAGCTACGATAGATAACACAGCAGACACAGAGCCACATATACAAATGTCAAACTTATAACGCCCCTCTTTTTTCAATTGTGAAAACAATTCTCATTTATTCGACAAAACCTACAACGTAATCATCGATTCCTTAAATTAACTAATCATCTGGGCGTTAATATCCCGGTTGTTCTCATTGTCCGTCGCGCGCGAGGGCCTGGAGACCGCCTTGACCATGATCCAGGATTTGACAAATCAGGTAATTACAGTGGGTGCCATCTGACCTTCGTGACCCTGTTAATAGGGGAACCTGACCACATTGGATCATGGTTATACATTCAGTCGCCTGAATAAGCAGGTCTCATCACGATGTTTTCTCTCACCGTAAGAGCATCGGTTAGTGATCAACTAATGTACATAACTGAGAAAAGAGTCATTGGTACACGGCCGCAGCGGGATTCGAACTCTGGACCTCTTGCTTACGGGTCGGACCCCTTAACCACTAGGCCACCGACTCTCCGACCGTTTCACTATTACTATTAAAGTAAAACCTCGACTCCACACTTGTGTCGCTAATTTCCCTACACCTGCTCTGCTCGTATGTCGAGCATTGTCTGCGGGTATCACACGCGATTTCCATCTAAACCCAGCTACCCGCATTTACTCGCTTTTTGCAAGTGACACTGCCAGTGAAACTGTCGCAACTACCCACCATGGGAAACAGGCCAATGTGTGGTAGCAAAAAGAACCGTAAAAGTCTCGTATTGTCCCAGCCACTCATTAATAGCAATTGAGAATGCGCGCCGTTTATTATACTTTTTCATGACATTGGATCGCGAGATCTGTTCTAGACATCCAAGTTTAATTACTTTATTGTGTTTTATGATTTTTGTGGTGGTTGCGTTCGGTTGATGTTGAGTGGTTCAGTTGGTTTACATACCGGTCTGACACGCAAAGGGCCCCCGGGTTAGATTTCCGGCCGGTAAAAAATTGAAATGATAGATTTTAATTTCTGTTGCGGGTCTGAGTGTTGCATTTAAATTAAAATTTATTTGAAAAGTATGTAAGTTTATAGTTAGATGTAAGTTTATCAGTTTTCTGGCACTCTTAACACAAACTTTGCTTACTTTGAGGCTAGATGGCGCTATGTGAATTGTCCAACCTTATTTTATTTATTTATTTTGTTGCTAAAACATTGTTAGTCTAGTCATTTTTAAATTGTAAAGAATAAGAAGCGATGTTTTTAAATTGACTAAATAACAAGCGAATATTAATCCGAACGCATCTGCGTGAAAGTATAGAGTAACTTAATTACCCTTTGCCCGCGACTTAATTTAGCCAGAGTTCAAGCAATCTTCGTCGGTCCAATATTTAATATTAGTCGTGAGAGCGTAACAAACAGACTTACTTTTGTATTTAACTATGAAGTATGACTCTTTTGCACTGGTACAGTCAGCCGCAGATAAACTAGGTGCTAACTTAACTATCTTTAAAGGGTTACTTTTCTTCTGTCTGTACAATTTACATTACTAACTATTCTTTTGGTAAAACTCTATTGAAATTTATTGCGCAATTTAGAAGATGTTGCTTAATAATAATACGAGCAATATTGGCCGTAAAGCCCCGGTTGTGCTCCTGCGCACCCGCGCGGCCCCGGGGTCCGCCTTGACCATGATCCAGGATTTGGCAAACCATGTTCTCCAATTATAGTAGAGGCACTGCCGTCTAACCTCCGTGACCAACCTGACCATATTTGATCATGGTTACATATTCATACAGAATGTGCAGGTTTTATCACGATGTTTTCTCTCACCGTAAGAGCTATATGCACCTAAAATGCTGTTTGATATATAGATAAGTATATTACACACTACTAGTAATAAGCAAGAACTGAAAATATATAAAAAGAAAGGAAGTCACACATAGCGTATTGTATCTACCTGTACTTAAACGCTCATTAACCTTCTTTTATAGCGTTTTATTACTTGAAATGACACTAATGTTATTACGAAACGAGCCAACAGGAACTTTCGCGAGTACAACATTTAAAAAATCGTGTTGTTTTAACGCCAATCTTCGTGTTAACAGATCAATAATAGCTTTCAACAAAGTCGATTATGCTCACAGCGCTCAGATCATACTTACACGTAGGTATCCAGCTAAAACCGGATTTCGAAACTTGTTTAAAATGCATATTTTTATAAACGTTAACAAGGTATAATACGTATATTCTAATGTGCCGTAAAACTCACGCAATCTTGTATTATGTAAATTCGTGTGACGTACCACACCACACCACGAACTTGGTAGTGAACGCTGTTTGTTGACATTGTAGCGAACGATAAGTTTGTTAATAAAAATAACTTGTTTGCCTTTTATTTCCTATCGTTTCACAATTTGTAACGATAATCGATTTGTGCTGTAGAGCATCTGAAAGGTAATGGCTAAGGTAGGTACCGAGTTCGATTCCCAATGCCGCCATGTACTCGTACTAATGACTTTTTCTACTTAACTAATGTACAGTTGAACACTAACCAATTCTCTTGCGGCACTTGAACACTACCGTAGGAAAATATCATGATGAAACCTGCACATGCACATTCAGGCAACTGAATATGTAACAATGATCCGGGATCAGGGGACATCGCTCAACTGTAATTACTTGGGACATGGGACACCGAGTACGCGAGAACACAATCGGGCTATTGATTTAGTATATTGTGCAACCGGGATATGAAAATACCCGCGAATTCTATCACTCATAATTTTAATGAAAAATTTAAGAAAAATTTACAAGGGATTGATCCTCGGAAAATGGAGACGGTAACAATACTTTCTGTAGGTCTAAATAAACAAACCTCTTGTCGTAAATTAAGATTACAATTTATTTGCTAACAAAGAAACGAACTCCATAACGCTCCAATCAGAAAAACAAATGAAAAATCTTCGGAAACACCCTTTCCTTAAGCAGTTAAGTGTTACCTAATATCCCAACCCAGATGCTCGTAACGATACGCGAAATTTTGTTGTAAGCAACATCTCATTAGACGAATAAATGTAGTTATATCACGCCTTGGGAGCGGATACTGTGAAAGTGGTTGATCGTCGTAGATCAAAACTTTGTGGCTCAACTATAGAGAAGCATGGTTATTTGTATCTTGTCTTAAGACTTTAAATAGAATAAATGAATTACTTAATATAGGTATAAAAATAATTTGTGACATTGCAGTATTATGTGCAATAATAAAGTTTTAAAATTTAAAGATGGAATTTAATTTATTCCATTGAACATACATTGACATTTTAATTAGAAACTTAATTATTTGACATTGCTGTTATACTATGGACTACTATGTCTGAAATAAATGACTTTTAATATTCTTTCATTACAAATACCTACGTATTTTACTTAAAAAACTTTAAAACATAAACTACAAAAAATAAAAGGCAGGCAGCGAGCGTGTTCCGAGTGTCGAGCAACGCGCACCGCGCTTGATAGTTTGCTCATTTACCTCTCTCCCTAGTACAAACAACAACAAAAATAATTTAAAAAATGTTGTACTGATTAGGTACAACATACAACGATTTAAGCGATATCGTTTAGGGAACATTGTAGTACTGGTTGACGGCTTGATGGGAGAAAAATTACAACGTAAATTAAACCATGATTACATAACATTTTTTTCTACTTTTAAAATTGAAAAAATATTTTTTTTTATCGTCAACACTTTGTCCCGTACTACAAAATATTAATTAATAAAATAATAATAATAATTTTTTTGTTATCTAAAAATTGCCTTAAACATAGAAATAAATATGACTTATGAAATAAGATATTATAAGTTAAACGATAAAAAAATATCTGATAAATCCAAGTAAACTACCAACGTTAAAATGCAAGGTAATTGAATACTAAGTAGTTAATTATATCAAAGTCCCTGGTGCCGTACCACATAAATTACAGAATTAAGTACCTACTAACATATCTAAGCTTACATATGATCACACATAAATTTATTCAATTTGCAGAGAGATATACTCTAGTGGTGCTATAGCACTTCATTATGAATTTTAATCATATTAAATCTACATAAGACAGCTACAATGGCCGGTTTATGGTTTACATAACAAAAAGCTAATTAAATTTAAAGTCATATTGTTATAGAATTACCGTGACAATGTACTAGCCAACAAAGAAGTCGTTATTTCTATTACTCATACCGCAGTATTCGGTACCCAACTACCGACAACGCCTACCCTCATCCAATCTGAATCCGAAAATGCTTTCGAGGTAGACTGTAAAATCTGTCCAAACTGACTTGTCCTATTTGGTTCAGCAAATTATGTTTTTAAATGGATAATGTGCAGCAGTATTAGTTGAAATTCACATTCTATGTATTTATTGTATAACTCAAGACATTGAATTTATACACAATATACGTAGCGTGATTGATATGGCAAGTCGTGATTTTGGGCATTGTTTGTTCACCAAGTAAGACAAGTCAGAATAAACAGATCATAATAATATTACTAGTTATGATAGTTCACGATGTATAGTCCCATCGTTTATCGTATGTTATCTAACGACCCTGAGTGGTTCAGTGGTTTACATCCCGCACCCGCACGCAGAGCTTCCGGGTTCGATTTCCGGCCGAGCAGAAATTGAAATGATGAATTTTAATTTCTGTTACGGGTCTGGGTGTCATATGTATGTATTCAAAAGGATATAAGTAGTAGTATTGTCTAGCACCCACAAGCTTTGGTTACTTTGGGGCCGTGTGAATGAATTGTCCAAGCATATTTTGTTGGGTCTATAATTATTTTTTATTTATTTTCTAATTACAGAATTTAATTATTTTATATAAAATGTTAACTCAAACAGTCACTATATTCTAAAAATTAATAATTTATTAGATAATTATTATATTTTTTTATTATTTATTATATTTATGTACCTTGAAAGGATCGGCAATACAATAACGACCAACAATCCCCAGCAAATTCTTTTCTCACAACTTTCTATACTACGAGTTTTAAATTATCGCGTGGCAAGAAAACGAACTATTTTATGTTTCGTATATAAAAGGTGCCGCGATTGGAACGTAAACTTGAACTTTATGGACCATAGATCTGTACTTTTACGACCCCGGATCGGATGCAGTGTCTAAGAGCTCGTAGAAGGTCATCCATCCATCTTATGGGGGTCATCTTTCGCTAACGCTAGTTGGCACGTAGTCGTCACTCAGGCATCTTTACTAGGGTCAGCGCCATCGATTCAGAGATTTGTCTGTACGGACTATAAATCTTATAGGTAGTGCATCGTAAATTGCAGTATCTACCTAGCGGCGCTTATATCAGATATCAGAAGTTATTTTGGAAATATAATATTTTATTTTATTTATTCAGAAAGGAAGTTATAAATATGTCTAGCTTAAGTTTGAGGCTATGGGCAGCTGTTACGGTTTCTCATCAGCTGGGATGATTGATTGTTTGTCAATACGTAGAGATGTTAAAAAAAGTGTACGTGCTATTTTTTCTATTATTTCTTACTTGTTGATTGTCTCTAACGTATGAAACAGCATGTAAGAAAATTTAAAATGAACTCGCTCGCTAGTCTAAAAAATTAAAAGTATACCTTCGTCCAAACTTTACTGCACAATTTCACCGCAGTTACACTTGGACGAAATCCACCGACACGGAAATGACACCACCCACTTAACAATAGTAGAAAGTAAACGCAGACAATGCAACGCCCGAAATTGCTCTAAACAGCGAAAGCCGTGCGCAGACGCAGGATCGGGCTGTGTGCACGATTCACGGAAATCCTACTAATCATATTATAAATGCGAAAGTTAGATGGAAGTTTGTTACTCCTTCACGCAAAATTTGCTGAACGGATTTGGATGAAAGAAGGTCCGGACAACCCAGCCTATATGACCAATAACGTTGAGCTATCATCATCACAGCCCATAACAGCCCACTACAGGACTTTGGGCCTCTCCCGCAAAAGGGGAGGTTATTGCCATAATCTCCACGCTTGGCAGGCGGGTTGGAGATAGCAGTGTTGCAAACATAACAATGAAAAACGCTGCTGCCCATTTTCCAGTTTATGGATACTAGATATTTTGCCTCTAAACGTTAGTCGCCTTGTACGACACCCACGAGTGTAAGGGGTTGGTGCTATTCTACTCTACCGGTCACCACACGGCTACGTTGAGCTATATGTCATTAGAAAGGATTTTTCATTTTCTACAACGTTTACCACGGCGACAACTAAGTTATGGGCAATTAAAGTCATTCTGTACTATTATGACCAATTGTAATGACCATAACCTTTTTTTGCGCAATGATTCATAGTAAAAGTTGTAGAAAATTAATAATCCTTTCCAATGACATATCGCTCAACGTTATTGGTCATATTTTTTTTATGTCAATCGGTAGGCAAACAGGCAAGCGGGCCTGATGGAATGTGGTCACTACTGCCTATTGACATTAGCAACACCAAGAGTATATAGGCTGGGGTCCACACATTTCTGCCGGTCCTTCTTTGACAGACTTTACGTAGCACATAGGTTAATTAATCCTGAAATTCAATGTTGTTCCCGCGGCAACGGGTCCAAAACGTTATAGTCGAATTTTACGCCGACGAAGTAGCAAATTCATAATTAAACAAAAGAATCGAATTTTAAAAATCCCTTACAATATCTCCCAACATAGGTATAAAAGAAAATTATTCCAAGTATAGTGCCAAAAATACATTTATTTACAAATCGTATGTAAATAAGCACTAAATAACGTAAAACGGGTATAATTTAGGCTCATTTTCGGTAATTTATTATATGATACGATGGGTCGATAGCTCTAGGTGAGGTGTAGTTTATTATTAAAACAATGTAGCTGCAATAGGAAATTTTCCTTTTTATAAATTAGAATCCTTTCAAAATATAAAAGCTTTAGCCATAATTAGGTATCACTTAACTTAACTGAATATTAATTAGTGTAATCCGTGGTTCCATCCCTTTATTAGGAGGGAAGATGGAATCAAAGTGTTCATAAATTTTACCTCTATATTACAAATGTAACTAACTAAACATGTTGTTTGTGTAAATAAATGTTCTTTCTTTCTTTCTTCTTACATTCCTAATAATTGGTCAATATGTCAACATGAAGCGATTTCTATAATAAAATACGAGCAATTTGATACCTACAGAACAACAGAATAACATTTTATCTAACCACCAATTATAAACTAGTTATTTGCGCATAACTCATCAACTCAATCGCCGCTTACTTTCACATAACACTGACAGTGAATTTTGCAAGTTTGTTTTGTTTTAAAATTTTTGGATGTATCCAATAGGATTTAATAATGTTTGAAATTTAGGAGTTTTTGTTTGTAACTAATTTACTGCTTTTAGTGAAATTTCGTATTTTTAGCTTCTGGAGATCAGAACACTTAGGTACAGAATACTTAGGACTATTTTCAGTCGAATTTTTACAAAACAATACGAATAAAATTAAGCGTCGGTGGCCTAATGACTAGTGGATCCGACTAATAATCGAGAGGTACAGAATTCGATCTCCAGTGCCGCCTGTTACATTAGTTGAACACTAACCGATGCTCTTACTTACAGGGTAAGGAAACTTGCACATTCAGGAGACTGAATAGTAATTAAATTTAAGTGGCCACTTAAGAATGCCGACCGATACTACCCAACAATGTCCGATATTGTACGACACTTTTGAAAATAAATATTGATATAAATTGGTAATCGATAAAGTTATTTTACTTTTCATCGAGAGCACATGACAAATGTAGTTCAAACTGCACAATTATCAATTAAAATGGCATTAATGTCTGCAATTTCGAGACATATTTATCAAAACTAAAATGTGTTCGATACCATAAGACCTTTCTTAATTTCCTAATTATCTAATCTTTCAAATTCTGGATCATGGTCAAGATGGATCAAAGGACCTCGCTTGCAATACAACCGGAATAAATATACTATTGAATTGTGTAGTCTTTTTATGTTGGTAAGTTGTCGCGTACAAAACCTCGCGTTATTTGTAATCTTATGAATAAGTCCATGGCTCAAGTCGCTGACGCGTTCATATCAGAGTTCAAGCCATCATTTACTCGCACACAATAGCAAATTGGCAGCTTAATGATGTTCACAGGCTTGTGTGGAGTATTTTTTTACATCCTATAGGTATAATTAGTTTTTACGTCGCCATTTGATGTTTTTATACAAATAATTTTATTTCAAAAATAGCGAGGAGGACAAGTACGTGTTCGTATTATTGTTATCGACTTTGGTATTTTATTTATATGCTAAAATACCTCGACCTATGTTGTTCATGCTTTGAATGGGTACCATTGTTTCATCTGTTTAAGAGTTAGTCGTCCAATGTGCGTGCATGTCTTTATCCACGATACTATAGGAATGCCATTATAATTTATGACTGAGAAAATAAATCGAGTGCTTTTAAACAAAGGAAAAATGCAATTATCATTTGCCTGCCCTTATCCCATTCATTTGGGGTCGGTACAATATGTTTTCTTTTTCTTTACTTCGAGAAAAAATGCATTGCTATTATAAATTTGTGATCAATACAGTAGAAAAACAAGCCTACTATGGGTCGAAAAGAAAATTCAGGTATCAGATAGACAAACGACGCTAGTAGCTTGGTATTAGAGTCCCATTAGTACAGTCAGCTAGAGAGAGAACTGACCCCCCTTACCGTACATTTAATGTATGCTAGAGGAGTCCATTCTCTCTGCAGCTAACTGTACCTTCTCTCGTGGTACGAAGCTCCAAAACCAACATTAAATAAACAACTTTCAAATGTAGTTAAACATACGGATCTATTACCAACCATCAACGCATTAAACTTTTGAGAGATCGTATAAAAGCTACATTCGATTAGAACTTATGTAAGTTAACGCAATAAAAAAAAACTTTCGTTTCACCGGCCAACTATAGCCATCATCTGATTACTGACCTACGACATTGGGTTGAAGTATGACTAACGATAAAAAACACGCCCGGATGTGTGTAGCTCTAATATTTGCTATATAATTTCGTGTTACGAATGTTGTAATTCCACAAGCGGCATTAAATTGTGTCCACTATTACAACTCTCTAATGTGTCCGATACTATACGACCTTCCCCTAATTACCTTTCCCTAATTTATATCTTTGACATAAATCGAATATATTTATTAATTTTGACATGCAATTCTCTATAATTTAATTATCTTTGGACATAAGTACATGAATTTAGAATATATGTAAGTCATTTGATGTATCCTAATCCAGATGAAAACTGTAAAAATACTTGGAATGTATTTTGGACGACGTACTCGTACAACTTACACTGAATAAATGAATATTAATATGAATACCTGATCTGTCAAGTCCTGGATCATGGTAGTTGCGGAATACCTCTTTCTATTATTTGTTTATATCATGTATTGTCGACCACGGTGACCTGACGCAACTGAGTCATAGAGTTTCGATCGCCGTGCAGCGTGGCAACACTGCCAGCGTTCTGGGCATTTTGGACCGGGGATAGTCCGACTTCTGCATGTCGACCGGTCTTGGGCATCCTCGCGTCGCCAGTCGTTGGCTCTCACATTCGACTCGGCATGGCATGGCTGTCACATGACTGATTACGGCATGTGACAGGTTTAGGCAACCATTTCCCACATATAACTGGCATTCTTTGTCAGATTGCATAACTAATTTTAAATGAGTTTAGTTTTAATATTTTTATTTTGTATTACAAACCCTAGAAACAAAAGCAAAAATGGTAGAAAGCATACGAAATACATAGTTACGATTGTAACTGTGAGAACTGAATTGTTGCACCTAATGCCTGTAATTACATGTACTCACTTTAAACTGATTTATAACAATGCAAGCATTGTTAATTCGAAGCAGAAATAGACACTACTGAGGTATGACCATGGTGATGGATGTGGAAGTAACGAAAGACATTGGTCAAGATCGTTGCAAGTGGAACAATGTGGTCTATGATGCTGCTCAAGGGTGAATTCGTGGCGTTAAGTAATGTGCTTGTGTAATGACCACGTACTAAATAATGTTGTGGTGTCCGGCCGAGTAGAATAGCACCAACCCCTTACACTCGTGGGTGTCGTACAAGGGGACTAACGATTTCGAAGATAAAGGATCTTTGGAATCTTCGTAGGATGGAAACTGGGCAGCAGTATTTTCCATTTTTAAATATACAACACTGCGATCTCCAACCCGCCTGTCAAGCATGGAGATTATGGCAATAACATCCCGTTCCACCATCTTGTTATTGCCATAATCTCCGCTTGGCAGGCGAGTTGGAGATCGCAGTTTTATAAATACAATTATGGAAAATGCTGCTGCACATTTTCCAGCCTACGGAGTCCTTAGATCTTTTGACTCGAAAACATAGTCGCCTTGTACGACACCCCACAGGGTTGGCGCTATTCTACTATGCCGTACACTATACGGCCACACAACACGGCGAGAGCTCAAGCTTGACTTTAATAACGCCAAGATAGCCAATGTCAAAACGTGTTTAATTGATTTACAGCCCATTCTTTTACATAGCACCTGTGTTGATTACTATAAGCCGTTTCGACCGCTGAACAAAAAGCCGACGCCTACAGTCAATTAACTACGCTACAATAGCTATTGAAATGGTTAAAGTATTGCAATATAGTGATGTGCACATTTGCCTTGTGTATAAGGACCGATTTTTAAATCCCCGACGAAAACAGAGGGGTGTTATGTGTATGTATGTAATCTCTTTATAAGTTTGACGTGTGTTTCTGTATGTATCTGAGGCTTTGTGTATCTGGGGCTTTGTACATCTGTGCGAGGCATAATAGCTCCCGGACGGATGGACCGATTTGGATGCGATTTTCTCTATTTGAAAGCTAGTCATCGAAATGGTTTGGATGGTTTATTCGTTCAAATTAATCCTGTAGTTTAGAATATATTTGAGTTGAAGTAAACTTGGTCGGGTCGACTTTTTCTGTCAATTTGTTATTTTTATGTAATAATAGATAGTCTGTTGTTAGGGGTAAATATTTCTAAATATTATAACAAATGACTACAGATAAACCAACTCCTTACGAAGCGAAACAAAAATTTGTAATACAGAGAAAAGTTGCCAAAGACAGTTAACTTTTATTAATTTTTAGTGTCAGGTTCAGCAATTATAAACGTGTTTTATACGTAAATTATACGACTTTTCATTCACCCATATAATTAGACACCATATACCTCCACTACCACTCACGAAGACACTGACCACACAGACGTAAAAAATTAAATAAGTGGTTTTATTAATTAGCCAAACTTTGGTCTTGAGTTGTCCCATCCCTAACTTCGCTAACTATCCTCTTGCTAGACCAACTTTAATGGCGTGACGCAACGTCATTGTGTATAGACAATGTAAGGCTTCGTTTCGCCACTAGTGCATGGCTGTTTGTTATCTCAATTCACTATCTATTTCACACCACTAGACCGCATACTTTCTGACTTAACCTGATGGAATTTCCGACAAATTCACCAGAGACTAATCGACAATTTTGTTAATATTACGTTTTGGAGGTACTACTACATACATAAAGCCTTCATCACAGCTCATAAAGGTCCACTGCAGGACTAAGGGCCTCTCCCACTGGAATTACCTAATCTACCAAATTCTGGATCATGGTTAACAAGGACACCGGGAACTCGTGCGCGAGAGCACATAATCACTACCCATAACAGGATTTGGCAGATCAGGCAATTACAGTGGAGGGACTGCCATCCGACTCCTGTGACTTTGGTAACAGGGGAACCTGACCGGATTGGCTTATGGTTACACATTCAGTCGCCTGAATATGCAGGTTTCATCAAAATGTTCTCCCTCACCGTTCGGTGAGTGTTCGTCTGATGTACGTTACTCAGAAAACTGGGGTACGAACGCAACACCTCGGGGAGAAAGTCGGACCCCTTAACCACCGACTCTCATTTTGACATTGTTACAGGATAAAAAATCTAAACACTTGCATTAGTTATGACAACATAGGTACCTCTCTCCCTGATCATTCATCAATATTTTCATACATACACGTTGCGCCGGTAAAAAAATAGAACGCAAAAATTTTTAAATGCATATTTTAATTACTAAATTAGTTTAATTGCGTTATTGCATGCATTTGCATTAGCAAGGCTAAAATATTTTTTTATTATTTACGTTTGAATTGGAAATACCTATTAGTCCGGTAACAAAATTCATCTTACTTAGTCACATTTTAACATGTGGTACCAACTTGTAAGATTAAGTAACCCGGGAGTTTTTCAGACACACCAAGGATATTTTCTTTTGTATTTTATACTGGCTGCCCGACGCGACTTGTGGTCCTAACTTAATCAACTCTACAGTAAAGTTACCTTAACACTTACACTATCCCACAGAAAAAAAATTTATCAGTCCATGACTATGAAGGTAGCAAACATTCCAATTTCTTTGCCCTATCCGGATAAATTTTCCAATTTATCTGTTTGAAAAAATAAATAAACTGATTATGGTTAGAAATACGCTGTTTCATTTAGAATAAAAATGTGCTGAACGTGCAGGATAAATAATAATTCAAAGCCAGTCAAACGTTCGACTAGTTCGCACCTAGGACCCACTCGAAAAACCTTTCTAAATGATTCCTAACCATTCCTTATCAAAGTGATTACACCATCCGTTTAACCAGCGCAATATAAATGTCTAAACCGTGACGATCAACCAATTGAAATTGCCTTGACTGATCGCAATGACTCGGATCAAACCGTCATGTGTGGTACTTTCACAGACACGGCCTAGGCATTAGGACTTAATTAGGTTTAATGGGTGATTAGCTCTTTGAAGACCATTATGCATACGTGACTCATACTAGGCATATAATTAAAGTAAAATAATTGCTGCAAAAAGAGAAATAATTACAAACAGTGACTTATGTCGTCTCGTAATTATTGCTCCGATGTTGCGTGAAGGAAAAATATAAAAAATAATGACTAAGATGGTAATAAGAAAGTGTTCTAAGCGGTTCAAAATATTTTTGTTTTTTTTTTAAAGGAAGGACAGATGTTTACACCAACTTAGAGACTTTCTTACTGCTTTGGCTCAATGACAGAAAATTGTGTCTCTGCGTTTCTGTAGTATTACAATATCTCGTCTTATCTAGACTTAATTAAGAACTTACACGTAATTTAGAACCTAGAACCTCCCTAGGTTCTGTAGCTAGGGTCCAATAGGGCAAAGCCTCTACTGTAGGGATCCTGTAGGTCTATCAGAATACCTAACTAAAACTAAGGTGATGTACGCAGTACACGAAGACCACAAGGCAAATCTGTAACATAAATTAAAGTCAAATACAAACTCACTATAATGCAATTACAATTTTATATCACTAACCCAGTTTCGAGAACAAATGTTTATAGGTAAGTCGCCCGACACGGACAATCGGTTCCGTTGATTACGTTAGTCTCGCTCCCAGGCCGCCAAATTGCCTGTCGGCTATCAGATCCGGCCACAAGTCCGCGACAACGTCGAAGAAAGCTGGCTGTGGTTACCAACTTACCTATTCTGTAGATAAAATCGGAAGTTATACATTCATCATCACAGCCCATAACCGCAGGACTTAGGGCCTCTCCCACGAAAGGGGAAGGAAGTTATTTCCATAATCTCCACGCTTGGCAGGCGGGTCTCTAAATCGCAGTGTTATATATGTCGCAGCCAAATGGTTAAATTAGCCGGTTAATTAAACGGCTAGCTATTAAAGCAGTTATTTAATTGACAATTGGCCAAATTCATGAACTTTGAAAGTAAAGTCAAATGAACGATATTGCCTCGAGTTTACGGGGCTCTTCATAAATGTCATAATGCTAACCTAAACTAACCGAATAGAAACCTAATGCAAACTATTATTATACTTTGAAGTTATTGTGGGTAGGTTAGCATTGGAACAATGTGTGGAAGAGCTGCGTAAACTCGAGGCAATATCGTTCTTTCAACATCACTTTATAATCTTATCAAACTGGCAAATTTTAAACTAAATAATTACTCAAAAAGCTAGCCGTTTAGTTAACCGGCTAATTTAACCATCCGGCTGCGACATATATATAATGATGAAAAATGCTACGCTAGCCTACGGAGACTCTAGAAGTTTTGCCTCGAAAACATTAATCGCCTTGTACGATACCCACGCGTGTAAGGTTGGTGCTATTCTACTATGCCGGACACCACGCGGCCCGGCTACTTAAATGTGTACTAAAATGACAGATTAAACGTCCATTTCGTAACCAATAGCGACGCCGTCAACTGAACAGATAAGTTGATAGCCTTGTTAACTGCTTTACGTTACAATGTTGATTGATGTGTGTACTTCGATATTTTATGTGCACATATGGTCGATGGTCGTGAAATAAAAAGTACCTACACAGACTAAGTTCTCCGGATTTTTTTTGTTTAATTGTAGGAAGTGTTTTTTTTCATGCACAACTAACAACTTTACTCACCTGTCCCGTGGTGTATAGCAGATTTTTATTTGAGAACTAGCCAGGCATTACTGCCACCTCATCTAGTAGTCAGTATCGACGCGGCCTGCCTAGAAACGACCTGTTAAGTCTAGCCTTAAAACGTCCGGATTATAACGATCAGGAAACACACTCGCAGAAAACGACTTCCATTTTTCGCCGTAAGCATTATATTATAACGGATGACCCAAAGCTGTTTGTGCCTGAAAGATCCACGACATAAGGATGGAACGTGTGCCCAGATCGCGTTTCCCAATGGCGGAAAGAGGCCGGCGGAATGAGGTCGAGCAACTGATTCGCACAAAAAGATATTTTCAATCAAATCAAAGCCAGTAAGATTGTGCCGATTATTTAATCGACATAATCAGCGAACAAAATTACAGTTTCAAAACAAAATCATGTGAATCGGCCGCTCGTCTCTTTCATACGGAACTAGTGACCCCTCAAAATGTAATAAAAGCTTTTACTTTTTTTTTCGGTTACGTTGCACTGTTACATAAACGTAATTACCTAATTCAGTACAGTTTGGAATACATTACCTATTTGTTACTTAGAATCGGCGGAGATGTTAAGAAATGTTCAAAGTTTTAGACGCTGTTTGGTAATTTGAGCTGAAGAATAGCCGAGTTGCACTCGCCGTTGCATAACGTTTTGCGAACGTCCAAAGTTATATTTAAGTGAGTTCAGCTCTTTGTGGTGATCCTTGTAGGAATTTGTTGGTATAATAGGTAATTGGATTTGACCTACGGATTACATAAGTTACAATAAATAATCACGAAAAAATTTATTTACTAATATAATTATATCCATGTCAATGATCACCAGTATGAATAACATACAGTTCATCACTACATAGTATAAAACAAAGTCGCTTTCTCTGTCCCTATGTCCCTTTGTATGCTTAAATCTTTGAAACTACGCAACGGATTTTGATGCGGTTTTTTTTAATAGATAGAGTGTTTCAAGAGGAAGGTTTTTAAGTAAGAAAAAAAGGGTAGGTAAGGGTAAAATAGGTGCACGCGTACGAAGTCGCGCCGGGTCCACTAGTAAATAATAAATCTACATTTTTATTGTAATTATTTCCTGTCTGGGGTTGCTCCACAGCCAAGGGTTTAGCTGACAAATTGTAAGGAATTCCTGTTTGTTTTAAATTTTCTTCAATGTCTTCCTTCAGCTTTCCCTTACAATATTTAGAAGATGCTCCTAATCTGGTTTACTAACGAACTGCGTAGGTCTCGAGGAGACTAGGTGCCTAAATGTGCCGGTATCGGTAAGCGATGGATTTATATCGCCGAATCGGATGTAAGATCCAATGGTCTACGACGTGGGGATGCTGAAAACTGGGCAATGTGGAAGTAAATTAACATAATAGCGGATATTAATTTATTAGCGGAATTAATATAATAGCGGACTATGGTATAAGCCGAGACTGACTGTTCGGATGAAGATGATGATGCTTCTAACCATGACCTTATAAATAGCTATCTATCTATACGGTAATATAAAAAATATGAATCAATCAATTTTTTTATAATTTTTAGCACTTACCACTTTTATGTACGTTTTGTGTATTTGTATGTTTATGTTTACTATGTACGTATAATTATTTTTATTACGAATAGATACCCATTTTACCCTTTTTTTCATTTTCCAAAACATTATCGTCGTGAGCCGTTTCAATTTGTAATTAAATGTTCTTAGTTCACCAGTCAATTTGCAATTCAAAGTTTGAAACACGTGGGTGTTAATTACAGAAAGACTTCCCGAGACAAATGACCTGTTTCGAATACGTAGTGAAATTGACGCAAGAAAGAAACACCCACAATATACTCCACTACGACTATTTATAGACCAACGCGAATCTGATTGCGAGTGCAGGCATCCTCCCGGTCTATTAGTTCATGGCGACCACAGCTTTTACGAAAACCAGCCCTATCCCTTACTAAATATGGTATAATATACAACGAATACGCCCTGGGATCGTGACCGGTATACACCGACGTAAGACTTTCCAAACTAGTTCCAGTATCCGGACTATATCTAGTGAAACCGACGGCACTTGTGTCTGCACTAAGTGTAGGTTAACCACCACTATGAAATTTGAGTTTTTGCTTTGTATTTTGTCTAGTATCAGCGAATGTCTGGTATAAAAGTGGTTGGTTTTTGTTATCAACAGATTGTCATTGCGAAAATTATGCGAATGGCGAAATATGGCTATATAACACATTCTGAAAATCTGCATATGTACGCTACTATTAGGTACCTACATTAACGTCATCATCATTATCGTCAAATCAGCCGAAATACCAGCCGAAATACCAGCCCACTGCTGAGCATAGGGCCCCCTCAGAGATGTCCACAGAGGCCGTTCCTGTGCCTTCCATATCCAGTACTTTGATCCAACCCTAAAACAACACTAACAAAGAAGAATAAACCACACAAAATAAAATAAAATTAATTTAAATTAAAATTAAATTAAAGCCTTTAAAATAATGATATGCCTTATCGAATGAACTAGGAGTTTTCCTACAATAACTTGTGCTAGAACCAGCCTCTGGCACGTTGTGCTAGCATCCTCTTTGTCAACGGATATTATGGTCATTACTACCTTAGATTTCCCTGTAAAGCTAACTGTATCCGGTTTCTGCATTATTAGTTATTGCCTTGGTAGCGCGTCTTGTTTACGAATCTTCGATCAACATAGAGTCATAAAAACACGCAGTAAAAAAGTATGAGGTTTTTATTGGGAAACATAACTAACGCGTATTATTATTACTTCGCTGCTGGTTGTTCCTTGCACTTCTGTAATAAGTAAGTTTTTAATTCTTATTATATATTTGACATTTAGTGCTAAGTTTCGCCATTGTTATACAGCGCGGGAATGTTGTTAGTGCACACCTTTGCGCCCGGGAACAATCTGTAGAAAAACAGAATAAAGTTAAATAAATATAATTTGACGTTTATAAATTACTAACATATAAATATCAAAATGTATAACTACATCGATATTTTACCGATTGAATTCGACTATGGGAAAGACAATTATGGCAAAATCGAAAGCCATTTATGTGAATTAATATGCATGGTGGCAATAATGTTCTATCCCAAAGTTCTGACAATATAATCTATGTATGAGTATAGTAATAACTGCAGATGTGTAAAAATACGTCGGCGTAAATATAAGATGGGAATATCTTTGAAACATTTATAAACCCAGAATGTACTCGTAGTTCGAAATAGAAAAGTGACCTTTTCTAAAAATATTCCGACGCCTTCTCGAGATCAGTTAACACCCAAGGGAGGAAAATATGAGAGTCATGACGGACGACTTGACCAATTCGCCGGTTCGCTAACGCACATTCTATTTTCGCTTCACAATTTTCTTTGATCACATTCGGAGTTCATTTGTCGAGTTTCATGTCTTGCTTGTTTTAGGTAGGAGATAATGCATTGCAAATTATGTTGTTGTTCTTTTAGGTAGGTAGGATAGGTATTATACTTGCAATAATATTTTAAGGCATTATCTATATAAGCATGCATTGTACGCATCGTCACTTACCACCAGGAGAGATGGCGTACAAATGTCTGTTTAGATATAGTTTATAAAATAAATATTTGGCACTATAATTAAAACTCGTATAAAGATGAACCCACGATGACAATGGAAACTAATAACAAAATCTCAATAATTTGATCCAATTTTAATGAAACATACCACAATCTCAATTAAATTGTCTCTGAAATAAAGAAGACGAACAGATTCGATAAACTTATATCACTCCATTTTGCACGGGGACTTAAAATTCATCCGTACTCCACGGTTATTTTTAACTGGCTTTTCCCTTGACTTCATCTGTTTAGGTACAGCATGTAAATTACAAGCGTATATTTTAACTACGGTTCGTAGAGGACGTGTAGACCATCTTTACATACATGAGGTTTAAAAAAGATTGTATATGCAGCTGACAACACTCATGATAACGATTGTCTTAATTCGCGTCTTACGAACCGACATGACAGTCATGTCATGTCATGTCAATGAGGAGTTTTCCAGTAGGTATTGTCAATTGGTTTCAAAAAGCATCAATAGATGGCGCTCCTACAATTTTGGTAGTAAAAAACTGCTCATTGATTAAAAGTATAAAACATTTAAGTAAGTGGACATAGGTAGTCTATTTGATGACGCTAATTTACAAAATGTCTTTCTTTATTATTTAAACCATCGATAACCATATGTGAAAACAAATAAAAGCAATGTCATTTGTTTTGTAAATTAGAAATTAGGATGACTAGTTGTTCATTTCCAACCAGTAACAGACAATAATCAAGAACATACACTGGTAGCGCACCTCAATCAAACTTAGTCAAAATATGACAGCAATCTATTATTGGTCCGTGTTACTTTCAAAAAAGCCATTGTGCTCGAGACGATGTATTCATTTGTCAAAATAGCGTCCGAAATATGGCTAGAGGCGTTTGTAAGTTATGGTAAATGTCAAAATAAAAAATAAAGATATTATACACTAACATCCGAGTTGTCACGATTCAGAAACGTTACTATGAGGTTTCATAATGATCATATGTTAAAAAAATTGTCTTGCGTTAATGTCCAGGTTGTGCTCTCACGCACGACCGCCTTGAACATGATCCTTGGCAGATCAAATAATTACAGTGGAGCGACTGATATCTGTTCTCCGTGACCCTGCTACCAGTTAAACCTGAATAATTGGATCATAGTTACACACTCAGCTGCCTAAATGTGCAGGTTTCATCACGATGTTTTCCCTCACCGTAAGAGCATCGGTTAGCTTTCAACTAATGTACATAATTCAGAAAAGAGTCATTGGTACATGGCCGCAGTGGGATTCGAACCCGGTACCTCTCGCTTACGATTTGGATACCTTAACCACTTGGCCTTTGCTCCAATATAAACGAAATTAACCAATCATAGAGCTGCGCGTACGCAGGGCAATCACTTAGCAGACAAGCACTGTGAGAACGCATAGTATCGCTACTTACACAAAAGGATTGTTTGTTGTTACGAGTTTTACGTTGCAAGTAAATCGAAAAAATATGTTCTAGTTAACCTACAGCAAAATACCTTTCCTAGTTTTTTTATAATTGTTTTATATAAAAAATAGTTAGTTATTTGACTGCCATCTCAACTCATGTAAAGTGCAGATGCTGTCTACGAGGGCGCATTATCAATTATCAAAGCTTTTACACACCTGAATTCAAATGGCTGACGTTAAATAAGTATTTATACACAGCAGTACAAACAGTGTATATATTTACATATTTTTCTCGTTACATTAACATACTGACGTCTTACAATAGCTGGCGATGCGCAAAGAATTAAAACCAGATTCTCTTCTTTTACAATTTGATTTTATACATCGTGCGTTAAGGTATTAATGTTGATAAAGAAACATGCTTCATTAAGTACAGCCGTACAAGGTTACTATGTCAACATACTGAAATCCAAACGTGATAGGTGTCTTTCTGTCTTTCAAGACTTAAGTCGTGAGTCAATTAGCTTGTTTTTTTTGCTCTCTATAATACACACTCACGACCACTGGTCATTTTAGTGCTTAAACCTTCGGAACCTAAATAATGGGGTTATAGATAATTAGTTGCGAGTGCGGTTGGAAAACCACTTTATTTTATTTTATAGTAAGGTAGGCTCGTAAGATTTTTTCAAGAAAATAGGCGAAGATCAAGTTCCGTTGATTAGTAAAGTTTCTGTCATATTATTCATTTATATATATTATTTCTTTCTTTCATTTTTTAAGTCTAATGTGCATAGCACCTTATGACTGTATGAAGATCTCGCTTTTCCAAATATAGTACAGTAAGCTTAGCTAAAGAATGTATTATCAGTTGCTTTAATAAATGTTGTGATTAGGTCACCCTAATGTTCAAACATATCCCAAAGTTATTCTGAAGTTGAGTCCCATAAGTGTGAGTTTACATAATTATTTAAATCAGAAAAGATTCATTTGATAGTTTTGTTTGATTAATTAGTTAAATGTTATGAGCATAAATAAGCCAGTTTTTCGTAACAAATCAGGTTGTGTGGATTTCAACACATACAAAACTAGATGTATCTTTCATCTCGGCGGTATGTTTGTTTTATCTGTCTGTCAATCTTCTCGCAACAGGGTTTTTCGTCAGAGAACTGCGTTGAAGCTTCAACACTCTCCTTGATATTTAACTCATTATCAAAGCAACTCTGTAACCTCCAATCTGGTCAGGTTTTCCTGCTAGGAGGATCACGGAGGTCAGATGGCAGTCGCTCCACTGTAATTACCTGACCTGCCACATCTTGGATCATGGTCAAGAACTCGTAGATGTACCTATCGGGTTTGAACCTCAGTGCCGTCAAGTATTATGTACGTTAATTGAACACTACCCGATGCTTTCACGGTGAGGGAAAACATCGTAGTGAAACCTAATAATCCAATCTGATCAGCCCAGATATGGCAGTCACTCCACTGTAATTACCTGATCTGTCAAATCCTGGATCATTTTCAAAGACATTTCCAAATCACAACCGGGACACTAAATCTAACGATGATTACGATACATCCGCGCACCTATCTCTAACATTGATTGAAAGACGCTTCTGGCAAGCCTAACGAGCACAGATTAAGAACTATCGGCTCGCAATGAATGCGGGTCATGATACAACGGCAATCCATTACCACTAATCCAATTACGCAATGGAGGTAGGCACGTGACAGCGAAAGCTGGTGGTCACCCGCGGCCTTGGTGCGGTGTCATGGGTTTCACTTGAGAATTTGGCCGGTTAGGAGCAAGGCAATGTTACACAATGCCATAGATAAGGGTGTGTAAGTCGAATCTTATAGCGATTATTTAGATTTAGATAATAATGTTCTTATTAAAAATTACAATAGTTCAATGAAAGAGATCATCTAGTTAGAGGCATGGAATTATTACATAGAGAATTGCTATACTAATCAATGTCAATATAGAAAATTAATTCATAAAATTTCATTCACTTAAACTGATTGATACAAACAAATCAAGTGTAGTTATCTATGTAGGTACTACCACTGGATTAATGAACAATTGGTTGTTCTCTATTTTATCTCAATGGCTAAAAATAGCGTTTACGCACTGAATTCAACAAAATACAGATCAAGAGTCTTGCAAGTTTAAAACTGTGCCTCCTACTTACGAAACACTTCATATGTTCAAGATACTGTGGTACACTGCTTGCATGATAATTTCTATGAACAATATTGACGACTTGATTGGTTCAGTTGGATTACATGCCAGTCTGCCACGCAGAGGTCCCGGGTTCGATTCCCGGCCGAGCTGAATTTGAAATGGTAAATTTCATTTTCTGTTACGGGTCTGGGTGTACTATGTATAAATAAGTATGTATTTAAAAAAACGTATTTAAGTTGTTTATTGGTTATCTAACACCCATAACACAAGCTTTGCTTACTTTGGGGCTACATAGCGCTGTGTGAATTTCAAGCATATTTTTTTTATACCACCAAGGTGTACAACAAGCTTCCGGCCTTCCTGATGGTAAGCAGTCACCGCAGTCTATGGACGTTTACAATACCAGGGGCATCACCCACGCGTTGCTGACCCCGTAAAAACATTTTAACCCCTTATTTATAATATTAAAACATGTAGTTGATCTCAGCATCATATCGATTTACGCCAAAAAAACAACATGATCAATTGATAGACATATAGTATTTCTATGTTTTGTTTCAAAAATATTACAATAAAACAACATTTTTATACATTTCAATACACAAAAACCAATTTAACAATGGATAACAAATACATGTAGGTAAGCGTATGGCAGCGAAAGTATATCGGTTGGTTTACGCATGCGGCGGTCACCTGATGGCCTTGGTTACGCCATTCAGTCCGGTTATACTTAAGTGTAACTGAGACCGTACAGCGCTAGACAGGTTTTATATTCATACGACTGGATAAGTTTAATGGTTTCTTTGTTTTAAAATTGTATTGATAATTATTATTAAACCAGAATTATTATTGAGAATCAGGGGACATAAATAATTTGTAAGTATTTAAAATAAAGGCAAAAATAAATGTTGGTAGGCAGTAGACAGGAGGCATATGACTCGTAGCCGCACCTACATTAGCTTAAATGTAACATCTCTACCACAGTTAGGTAGTCAGTAAAATAAAACGTGTAGATATACCTCCTGTACCTAGACAGGAGGCATATTATGACTCATACTTGTAGTTTCACTACCTGCATTGTCTTTTAAAGCAACTCTACCACAACTGTGGGTATCAAGTAACTACTTAGTAGAATAAAACGAGATATACCTACTACTAAGTAGAATACTACCACCACCTTGAAATAACGTCTTTAATCCATGCAGAGATTACTAATTCTCTACAACCAACTTAAACTAACATATAATCATTTACGCATGCAGCGATGATGTACAAAAATAAACCACAAACAAATTAATGTAAAGTATTCCAATAGTAATAGTCGATTAACTTTCGAATAGAATACTTAGAGTCGCACTTACATAACGTATTCAAATCTGTGCGTAGATTAAATTACTTGATACTTGTGTCCAATGGAGTGGGCGTTGAAAGTTTGCATTGAAACTTTGGTAACACTAGTTTAGTTCGGAATCTATTGATCTTTATATTATGACAAATTGTTATGACATACGACACGCACCCGCTTACTATTGGACCTAAGCTTTCTTAAAGATTTTTTAAGATATATAAAGATATGGCTATTATTGCCCGCAACTTTGTCCGCGTGAAATTTACCTTTACTGTTGTACTCACGCAGGTACCGCACTGAATTTTTTGTATAAATGATAGCCTGCCTATTATCTTCTGAGGTCCTGCGACACTGCAAAATCTCATCAAAATCCGTTCAGATGTTTTTCTAATCCATCCAGAAGACATACCAAACATGCCAGAGCAACGTGTTATAGAGGTGGGCAACGCATTGGCGATACTCTTGGTGTTGCTAATGTCTGTAGGCAGTGGTGACCACTTTCCAGCAGGTGGCCCGCTTGCCTGTTTGCCTACTGTATTACATAAAAAGAAAAATACCTGTGAATCTAATAATATTCGAATTAGTTATAGAATAGGACTTCAAAAGGTTTTGCTCCACCAGATACAGAATGTAGTGTAGCGATTAAAAAATTACGGGCAAAAGTCATCATCATCCTGGCACAAATCTCGCGCGAAGGCCCGGGGTCCGTCTTCCTACTTCTTCATTTGCACTTCACTCAGCCTTGGGCAAATGTGTCCAACACTCATTCCCACCGCTGTAACTTCAATTTCTATATTTTATGACATAGTTTAAGGTACTTGAGAGCTTGTTTAAAATGAAATGAAAAAAGAATTTACTAATGTTGACATGTAAATTTGTAATTTATGAAATAAATAAATCTAAATCTAAATCTATAGCGGAAGTTTTCCACTTTCCATTATGTTATTATAAATGCGACAATTAACTATGTTTGCTAGTAAAAGCCGTTATAAAAAACCACATTAGTTCCAGTAGAAACATAAGACATTTCTGTAGAGGTTGCTTGGAAGAGATAGCTTGTAGCAACAAGTCCCCGTTTGCTCAACTGTCTCACTGGTTTTAACTGTATCTACTGTATTATGTTTTGTATGAGCAATAAAGTGTTTATCTATCTATCTTCTTCAACAACGATAAGTTACCTGCGTACAAAATGAAACTCAAAATTAAGTAGGTAATTTCATATTCAGTAAGCTATTCTCACTTCCTAAAACTCTCAATCATCCGCTTCTACCCAGCAAGCAGGATAAAGACACTACGTACTGCCATTGTTTCCATTACGTTTTACAGTTACCGACACGACATCGTCTGTTGAACTACAATTTTTGCTTAAGCTTATGAGTAGTCTACAAAATAATTAAAACATTAATCTAATGCTAGAATTCCTTTCAGCCGCCATCATAAGGGGCTGTGATGGGAGACCCCAAAACCGCCCGTCGCACGACCATGATCGCATGATCATTGCCAATTAGGACAGCGTCTAACTCTGTTTTTATATCGTTGATAATTATATAAATGCCTAGTTAGTCTGATACAATATCACAATTCAATACATCCTAACAAACCATGTTGTACATAGAGAAACTACTGGTACATTACGACATGTCATAGACAACAAATTAGTCATTCTATGCTGCTAAATTGTCGGATATATTTTAACTAGTTCACAACCCTACTCCCCTTCAAATCAGCCTACAACCCTTCCAGAACTAAGTGGCTAGCCACACTTTCAATCAAATAATCATTTGAGATATTTACGCGGTTACCCCAGGTGTCCTCGAGTCCGCTAATTGGATTGCAACCGCCAATGTCAGTTTGGCACGTTTTTGGTATTCTGTTACTAATGGCTCGTTTGAATTGTAATCAGCTTGTAATCGCGGATCAATGGCAGTTTTACGCGTTTTCTGCTACAATTAAAACTGCCGTTGAGCTTAAGTTCGTACCAATTGCAATTCGTTTACAATTCGATCGCGCCAATAAAATTAACGGACTCGCGGCCCTGCTTGCTCGTTTGCCTTACTCAGTTATAAAAAAAAAACGTTAAGTAATATTATCGTCATATCGTGTCGTCCTGTTTGAAGCCGCCGCCACCGGTTGTTTCATCCATTCACCACATCGTCACGCCTCGTGGGTGCATGAGCGACATTATATCAGCATTATGTCCTCAGTTTTCACGCTTCCGTAAATTACTACCGTCCGGTGTTGAGTTGGCTATTGAATGAGTGATTTCGAGAGGGAATCGGCATGTAAGTTATATTAATAGACTGGTGGACCCGGTGTGACTTCGTTGGCTTGGCGTTTTACCTCTACATTACCCTACCCCTGTACAACCACCCTACACCTACGCTACATCTACATTACCTCTGCCTACCCCTTCTTTCCTTGCTTATAAACCTTCCACTTGAATCACTCTTTCTATTAAAATTAACAGTTTAAAAGATCTAAGCGTACATAGATACATAGGGTCTGGTGGCGGGAAGCGATTTTGTTTTATATGTCTATATATGCGTTGTAAACAATCCTGCAGTGATGCAAGAAAGGGAAGTGTCAAATAATGTATGATATTTGACACTTCTTGCAATCACATTTGACATAAGCAATGCATACTCCCGCACAGCTTCTGTAGGAGCATACTGAGATAAACGATAGGCATGCAATGTTATAAATGTGAAAGTGTACGCTTTTTAGTGGTTGGGCTATTAGTACTGTTTTACTACATTTGATCGTGTTTCTAAACGATTTCTTCATAATTTACTGATCGAAGAGTACAAACGTTGCTCCTGACAAATTCTAAACTATTCATATGTATGATAAACTACGGGGCAAAGAGTTACCGATTACGCCTCATTGTTATTCACAAGGTAACATAACTTTCAACAGCAACGACATCTTCAAAACCACACATATCTCAAACAAAACCTGTCACGTCACAGATATAATGCCTATCCTAATAAAATGAGCAAGATATAATGGTATCTATTAATTAAAGGCCATATAAAAACAGAAACACGACACCGACCAAGAATTTAAAGCTGGAGAATCTTGTGATTTATATTATGCTAAACGAGCTTATGCAAACACGACAGCAGGGGGCGCCGGGGTTTACTCAAGATGGCAGTAATGAAACGAGTCCTTGTGAACCATGCTTCATTGCTAAAGACTGACCTACCTGTGCTTACGAAAAATATCCATAAGGGCGACAATGTAATACATTTTTTTTTATGTAATGCGGTAGGCAAACAGGTAAGCGGGCCACCTGATGGAAAGTGGTATCCACTGCCTATAAACATTAGCAACACCAAGAGTATCGCTAATGCGTTGCCCACCTCTACACGATGCTCTGGCAGCAAAAAGGCACTCCACTGCTAAAGCCACGGTTCCCCAAATCCCCACCCCATGGAGCACTGGAAACCTTACTCACCGGCCTAAACACAATACTATTTATTTTAAAAGAGTATTATTTAGCTGCGATATTCTGTAAGGTGGAGGTACTTCCCCAGTCGGGCGGCTCCAATTCGAACGAGATACCCCGCTATGCCCTACCTCTCTTATAATAAAATATCTCACAAGCGAATAATTTTGCTCACTCATAAACCGATTAATCCTACGATTTTGATGAAATTTCACAGTAACGTAGCTTATAGCTCGGAGTGGTCATCTTGGCGTTAATGTCCCGGTTGTGCTCTCGCACACGAGGGCCCGGGGTCCGCCTTGACCATGATCCAGGATTTGGCAGATGAGGTGACTCTGCTACCGAAGGAACCTGACCAGATTGGATAATGGTTACTCATTCATTCGCCTGAATGTTTACCCTCACCATTAGAGCATCGGTTAGTGTTTAACTAATGTACATATATCAGAAAAGAGTCATTGGTACATGGCCGCAGTGGGATTCGAACCCGCCACCTCTGGCTTATGAGTCAGGTACCTTAACCAGTGGGCCACCGACGCTTCTCTCCTCTAGCTTATAGCCCAGAATAATACAGCCTATATTTTTTCCCGCAATTCAGAGTGGTTCCCGCGGGATCGGGTCTGAAACGTAAAAACCGAATATTACGCGGACGAAGTCGCCAGCATGAGCTAGTCAGAGCTAATGGGTAGATATTAGGTCACTAACTACCTACTTATATCTAATGTGATTGTCTCCTATCACGGTAGTCTCCGGTTCGTCACACGTCATCCGAGATCAAATTGGCGACGCTACTTGGCGGTAGCAGCACCAAATGGTGGGAGAATAACCACGAAATGGTACGCTCTCTTTGTGATTTGGCTCTATATTATGGCTGAGTGTAATCATTTGGCGTTTTCAGTGCGTGCAAATGCCCATTTTGGCACATTTTGATGAATTGTTTGTACGGGGTCAGCAACGCGTGGGTGATTCCCCTGTAATTGCAAACGTCCATAGTGGTATGAAAAAACATGGCTCCTTGAAGACCAGAGGGTCTATTTATGAACCGCTCGCATCCACGCAAGCGCTCGCCATATAATGCCTGTCTTTTCTATCTCTAGCAACTTACCACGAGTGTGAAAGGTTGATTCAAAAATAGGGCCCCAGCATATTTTTATGCCCATTAATATGTACAAATAAGAAAGTTGGGTTGTCGGAAACATAATCAATTGGTACGGAATATTCATCATTATTTACCAACTGTTGAGGGGACTCATGAACCTACAACTGAGGACAGACTATATTGATGTATCTGATAATCATATTAGGTAATACAGACGCTGAGTAAATGCATCAAATATTACATTAGTTAAACACTAACTTATACTGACGCGCATTAGTGATATATACGCAAATTCTGTTGAACTTCTAACTGCCATTATGTAGTTTGATAGCTGGTTACGGTGAAAGCGAGAGTGAAGCGAACTGATCATTATTTATGGTCTAACTAGTCTCTCGTATAGTATAGACGTATAGTACTTACCTCTCCTATCATTACAGCGGATGGTAAAACTCGTCTATCAATAACTTGTTTACAACAAGTCTTGCTGCTGGGATGTTCCATGTAATACCGTTCGGTTGAGCACGTACTTTCCTATATTTTGATTAAAGTAGAAAAACATAAATTCCTATGCTGGAATCCGAGGAAAAACAAGAAATAATTAGAATAAATAAATAACACTTGTATTGTGATGACGCCGGTTTGTTTCTACTTGGAGTATGTTTAAATGGGCATTTTTCTTATATAAAAATTATGGGATTACACGTTGAAGAAAAAATACAGACGAACCCTGCACATTCAGCATATCGTTATCAAACCTCAAAGTAAACCCTTATCCGAATAGGTGGAACCCTGCACATTCAGCACATCGTCATCAAACTTTAACGGTCAATCCTTTCCCACAGGGTGGGGTCAGCGTATCGCTTACTCGAGCTATGTTTAAAAAAAAGTATTAGTTCATGTTTTATGACTGGCCGCCAGCGTCAAGCCGCCTTGTAAATCCTGTAGAGATTGCATTGTTTAAAAAAACCTCTGCGGGGCTATTGTCTAACTCGCTCGGCAACGGAATTTGATATTAAATAATTCTACACTATGTACGTCATCTACATTGGCCATTAGCTATAGCGTCTACCAAATTAAAGTAGTGTAAGATTATTTATATGTCAAATATCTCAGTACAAAAATTCAATTGTGTACTGAGATAGGCAATAGCCTTATTATTTTACTAACCCTCGTGTTGTCCGACAACTTAATGTATTGCCTCTGTAAGGAGTGCCTCTAAATGTTATGCCCTTCTTGCTGTATGGAAACTATCGTAACATAATGTGCAATGGCCCGATGAACTAATGGGCTATAATCGCTTGGAATGGCTCGGATCATGACGAACAAAATAGACACGGGCGAAGACGCAGGCGCAAGTTTGAAAAATAAAGAAAAAAATCATATATTATGTTGGTAAAGAAATGGATTTATGTAGACTTTTTTATAAGTAATGATAATAATAATAATAACTTGTTTATACTATTAATAATAAATAAAGTAATTACTCATAAATTAATAGAAAGATAACCAATGTAAAAGATATTCAAATATAAATATTCAGTTTCACTAGCTAGATTATTCCGGCCATATTAAATTTGGATATTTAGTTGATTTTGGTTTAGTGCTTCTATATTAAACAAAAGTAGGTATTCGGTGATTGCATAACCTTAATTTGATAATACTAAAACAGGTCTACTCATAAATATTTAAATATATCGACTAGGTATGTCAAGGTTTGTGAAACGAAGATTGTCTATCGAATTCTGAATAATATAATCCAAATGTATCACACCTACTGTGATGAAGGTCACTTTTAGTATAGTATTACATTTCATAACTCTCGTAGGAAGTAGTAGGCATAGGCTGCAGGCGGTACGCTGAATTTTTGATCGCAGAAAATTACCTTCAAGACCTAGTTTTATAACTATGTGCTTCCCGGCAACTGCGACGATGATTAAGGTTATAAGCGTAAAATATCGTAAATTGCAATACCACTTAACAGTGGAATGGTAAGTCGTAACCGTAAAGACCGCATGGTATCCGTCCGACAAAGTGGTAGCGTCAGAAATCCTTCCACACACGACACACAAGTGCCAGCTTGTATCAATACAATGACTCCTTTCTGAGTTATGTACGAGTATATAAGTTGAACCGTTGATAAGTTGGCCGTGTGGTGTCCGGCAGAGTAGAATAGCACCAACCCCTTCCACTCATGGGTGTCGTACAAGGCGACTAATGTTTTCGAGGCAAAAGATCAAGAGTCTCCGTAGTCTGGAAAATGGGCAGCAGCATTTTCCATTGTATTATTTAAACACTGCGATCTCCAACCCGCCTGCCAAGCGTGGAGATTATGGCAATAACCTCCCCTTTCGTGGGAGAGGCCCTAAGTCCTGCAGTGGACTGTTACGGGCTGTGATGATGATATAAGTTGAACACTAGCCGATGCTCTTACAACTGAAAGCTGCACTATCAGGCGGCTTAATATTTACGATGATCCAATCTGGTCATCTTCCCTTGTCAACAGTGTCACGGAAGTCAGGTGGCACTCGATGCACTGTAATTACCTGATGAGCCAAATCCTGGATCATGGTCAGTACGGATCCCGGGCGCTCGCAGTTTTCACCAATAGACAGAGTTATTCATAAGAAAGGTTTAGGTGTATAATTTGTTAAAGTTATTTCCCGTGCGAAGCCTAGTCTTTTATATAGGTAAATAAAGGCAATTTGTAAAACATCGCATTCCTTTTCCATCGTAGTCCAACCATATGCAGAAAGTTAGTCATCAGGATAAAGCTAGACTAAAATAGAAGACAGTAGGCGTACCCATAAAATATTCATTTGCTCCCCCGACATTGCAGCGTCAGGTACGTGGAAAATTCCGAAATTAGAATGGGCTATGTAGTCTATGTAGTACTATGTAGTCGCAGGAGCTTTCTCGGTCCCAAGCTCGCTAATCTAACAGGTTGTGCTAGCTGGCTTTCCAATTTCCTGTCTTGACTTGAAATGCTGGACCGTTGACGTACTAGGCGCATTTATTGATAAACAGCCCTATGAAGGTGTATACTCAAGTTTTCGAAAGAATAAAATGTTTTTCATAACAAGCTTTTACCGAGCGTTCTATTTTAACTAGACACCATCTACGAATAGTTGCAGTAATTGTAAAGACTATCCAAACGAGCCCAAACTCGATGGGTTAATCTTGATTAGTTTAGAAGTTCCTATAGCTATCCTCCGACTCCATCTTTAAGCCCTAGATATCATACAGCACCAGAGTTTTTACCAAGACAAAATAATTGAGTCGAAACTCGATGGGTTTGTTTAGTTTTGGTGGGAGTACCTATGACCACCTTCCGACTCCATCATCAGACTAACTCCACGAGACATATAATTCAAGTTACATAGGTATACTATATTTCAGCTCAATCGAATACCGGGAACTGGGTCAAATTAGGCTTGCAAGCTTTGTAGTTAACTTACATACCTACAAATATATGAAGTTAACAAAAGCAGAAATGAAGTAACTAAAATAAGTCGAAGGACAATAAAATTGTATGAAAAATTATCAGACTTGCTTTGCATTGCTCTACATACACAAAATCACGGTCGAATGTTATTTTACTAGGAAAATAATATAGTTTCAGTTAATGACGTTACAAATACATCAGTTATCGACCTACATATTCCCTTACTCCCACGTAACTCACTGGCTACTCAAACTTCACAGTCCATTAACAAGAAAAAGTTCTGCTTGACAAATTATACAGGCAGTAGCAAAGGCTCATAATTAATTCTACGGACAAACGACATACGAAGCCTTTGTGTTGCTGAGCTAACTACTTGCGCGATTACCGCTCGACTTAACAATCCTAAAGGCTTGACGAGACGTTATTTCATTACCTTCACTTTCAGTAGAAGAGCTTTCCATTTCAATTTGATAAACCTAACAATTTATTTATTTTCAACTTCATGCACATTTCAATATAATGGCGGACTTAAGGCTTCGTAGCTTTTTCTACCAATCAAACAGAGAGCAATTAACAAAAATTACAAGGCGGTGCAACAAAGAACTATGGGACAATACAATAATACGCAAAACAAAACGTGAAGAGGGATAGGCAACTAGTTATGATAATACGCCGAATACGTTTATGACAAACTGACGTATTCCCTCCATGTCAAAGATGGAAGGTAAATAGTCGTTGACAACGAGTGGGGTCGGTACATGTCTCTCGCTTCCATTTAACCCTATTATAGATATTTTATATTTAAAACAAAACGAATATTCTTTAAAAAGCATGTCTACAATACCTACTTAATACTATTAAATACGCGATAAATAATATTTATATGAGCGGCATTGCAATACATGTGGGAAAAGCATGTTTACCTACTTCACTGAAATACATGATAATAACTTGTGTTCTGCAACAGCATTGTATTACTTGTTTGTCGTCATTTTGCTACAATTTATTTAATAGATGTATGTACTCGTTTTATTCAAACATAAAAAAAGTAAAGGGAAAAAGAAAAGAGAAACATTTCCGTCAGCATTGGGTTTAAGATTAATAAATAACTTACGGTAATGGCCCTTTTTCGTGACCCGACGTTAATGTGGGCTCTAAACCAAATATTTGGCGTCATTTATGAGGGTACTTGGTCAAATGTTTACCTCTAGCAGCGAAAGAGTATTATGAGTAGAACATACAAGATCACAGTTCAGAAATCTATAATAGTATAAAACAAAGTCTCTATGGCGCTTAGACCTTTTAAACGACGCAACGGATATTAATGCGGTTATCAACAATAGATAGAGTGATTCAAGAGGAAGGTTTATAAGCAACGCGAATGGAGGAATAGAACGCGTTGCCTGTGAGTGTCTTCCCTGATCATTATAATCCAGACTTTAAGGCTAGAGTGAATACGCTGTCCCTAGACAGGCATGCTCCATCATCGGGTGCATCGTCTCTTGCCACCAGGTGAGATGGCGGTCAAATGCCTAGCAAGAAAAGGTTGTATATGGGTAAAGTGGGTGTACGCGAACGAACTCGCGCCGGGTCCACGAGTAAATAATAAATCGTAAACTTCGCGTCTGTGAATTCATCGAGCCTTTGAAGTAGTAGATAGTTTAACTAAACGTCAATGCTATTTGCCAGACTCTGCCTTAGGGCGGTACCCATTGAGATGGACTCCTTAAGTTGAACACTTGTTTTATACCATTAAGGTAGCAAACAAGCTTACAATATCATATTTCAGAATTCTATATATAGTATCAAAAACAAAGTCGCTTCCCGCCGTCTGTCCCTATGTATCGATGTATGTCGCTATGTATGCTTAGATCTTTTAAACTACGTAACGATAGAGTGATCAAAAAGAAGGTTTATAAGCAATAAAAAGGGTATGTAGGGGTCAAGTAGGTGTACCGTGTAAGCGAACGAAGTCGCGCCGGGTAAATAATAAATCGTATACCTCGCGTCTGTGAATTCCTACAGCCTTTGAAGTAGTAGATGGTTTAACTTAACGTCAATACTTTGTGCCAGACTCTGCCTTAGGGCGGTATCCATCGAGACGGACTCCTTGAGTTGGACAGTTGTTTTATACCATTGTGGATAATGGTATAAAATTATGGAATTGTGGATAAATGTGAGGCTAAGGAGTTGTGTTAGGACAGAGCAGATTCGCGGTCCATAGTATCTGTCTATCCCATCTGTGGGATAGAGGCGTGAGCTTTATGTGTGTATATGTATGTGACAAACAAGCTTACGGCCTGTCTGATGAAAAGCAGTAACCGTAGCCTATGGACATTTGCAATACTAGGGGTATCACTCCCGAATCCCGACAATGTAAAACCATTTTCACGCCTTTCACATATTCCTATAAGTGAGTTCACAAATAAATATCATAAGTAGGTTGTAGGTACATAATAAAAATCATAATGACATCATGGCGAATAAATGTAAAGCAAAATGCCAGTTCTCCGCTCCATCTGACATTTTAAACTAAATATCACGCGGCATTTAGAGTTGAAGAGCAATCGACGTCGAATCCATTAAATCGAATTAGATAATTATTTTATTTTACAATGTTGCCAAATGTAGGTTGGTAGGGCGTTTATGCATGTTATAAATTGATCTAAACTAGACACGTGCCCCTTCACGGGTCATCTTAATTAACTGTATACCATTAACCTACACTAATTAAGCATTAAGACTAGATAAATATGGCTTGAGTAAATTTTGACGACCTTAGTGGTTCAATTGGTTAACATGCCGATCTGCCACGCAGAGGTCCTGGGTTCGGTTCCTTTGAAATGATGAATTTTAATGTCTGTTACGGGTCTGGGTGTAGTATGTAGTATGTAATTAAAAAGTATTTGAGTAGTTTATCAGTTATCTAACATCCATAACACAAGCTTTGCTTACTTTGGGGATAGATGGCGCTGTATGAAATTGTCTAAGCACATATGTTATTTATTATATGGAATTGTTAACATGGGAGCTCTAAACCGTCTTGTAGGTGTGTTAAGGACAAACACCATCACGACTTCCTCATTTTTAACCCTCTGCGAAATAAGAGAATGTACACTCATTTTACGTTATTTACCTTAATAGACGTAGTTATTTGATCTGTGGACGTACACGTAGTAAATAAAGTGTATTCGATTGCATTATCGTGTCGTCATCTTATATCGGATTACGAGGTTGGAAATGCATAACGTTATGAAACTTTTTATTATCTTGGCAGGAATTACTATGCTAGTTACGATAAAGTTATAATTTCATTACGATTCGAACACCGGTAAAAGTAAACGAAAAATGTCAGCAAACATTTAAACTTACATTTTTAACCTGAAATGCCTGAAAATTTAGAAATATTGAATAAGATCCATAGCTACCAGAATGATCTGCGTATTACAAGTAGGTATGGATCCATTAATATCTGAATAATCTCGTAGTTCAAGCAACTTTATTTTTCCAAAATTGTTTCCGTTGCTGCTAAGCTCGGAAAATAAAATAGCTCAAATTAGTAGGTTAAGCTCAGCGTTGATCTTATTTATCAATTCAAAGTATTACCTATTTGAAATATCCAGTTTATATTTTTAGTTATTTAATTGCGGCTAACCTCAACAACAGATACCTATATTTGTATGGGTACACTGTTCTTTACTTTGTACGCAGGTAATTTGTGCTTGCTTTCCTATCGTGCTAAGTTTGCGGTTGATGATAGACAGCGACAGAATAAACACCATTATTTTATACCACTAAGGTGTAAAACAAGCTTACGGCCTGCCTGATGGAAAGCAGTCACCGCAGCCTCTGGACGTTTGCAATAACAGGGGCATCACCACGGTCGGCAGACCCCGTAAAAATCGTTTCACCATAGAACAAAATACAAGATTACTTACCATAACCCTTACCATGCCATGTCTAGGTTCATCTGAAATAATCTAAACGGTAATAAAAGGTGGACACATGGTTGCGGTAGGTGGTGTCGGCAACCTAGCGCGAACTGGTAGTTAAGACGCCGAACTAGAAAAGCATTGCACCAATCACCAACCTTAGGTGAAAACTAAATTCGCTTAGTTAATCTTAATTTTATGACACAAATTTTGTGACTCCTAAATGCTTAGGAATAGTTTAAGGCGGCACCTTAAGCATCGCCTAAGTTTACTGTAATTGAATTGGGCATTGGTTTACACAATTCATACAAGGCGACTTATGTTTTCGAGGCAAAAGATCAAGAGTCTCCGTAGTTTGGAAAATGGGCATCAGCATTTTCCATTGTTATATTTAAACACTGCGATCTCCGACCCGCCTGCCAAGCGTGGAGATTATGGCAATAACCTCCCCTTTCGTGGGAGAGGCCCTAAGTTCTGCAGTGGACTGTTACGGGCTGTGATGATGATAGATGATGATTGGTTTACACATTTTCACAAAACATCACGTGTCACATTCAGCGCTGAATATTATTTGCAATGAAAAATCCACCTTTCATTATAATAAAGTTTACCTGAACTTCAACCTTAGTTCGACAATAATAATACTGGGTTTAGTATTATTATTGTCGAACATACATCTGTCTGCAAGAACGTAACTAGTAGAGTAGAACCCAAATTAACCTCCCCATTCTCTTGTTGCAGGAGGAGAACATAGCGCTTAGGCTGATAAAGCAGCACTCTGAAGAGGAAGTGGAAAGCAGTCCAGCGTCCCTAGAAGACACTTACGGGACAGGAAGTACGGGAAGGTCGTACTTCGACGAAGGGGGCTATGTGGCGGGAGGGGCACATGACAACGACCCGTACCTCAAAAACAGATTCAACCAGGCAGCGTCGGATAACCTGTCCAGCAACAGGGCCATACCTGATACCAGGAATGCCATGTGAGTATCGTTTTGTCCATGTAGGAATTAATGTTGTTTTTAAAATGCCTTTATTAAAATAAACTATTTAAACACTTACATAGCTAAACAGTTACAAAGTACATCCATTGTATAACACTTTTAGGTTACAACACACCTTTTTCAGTTCATTACATCTGCTTTCAACATAATCCGATCGATAATTGACACTGAAAACATTAATTAGATCATATTATTATAAAGTAGTATACTAGTGTAAACATTATGTATGTATGTTTATACTTTGGAGCAATCATTATTATAATTGGTACCTATATATAGGAATTAATCAAATGCTGCAGACGGACATAATGTCATGAATTAGAATTTATTTCGTTGGGTTATTACTGTAATATGTGGCTGTCACAGCTGTCCAGCCTAGCCGGCGACCATTGTCAGCCATATTTTCTATTGTTGATTCTATCGCACTCTAATGTTGTGGCATAGAGCGTGTTTTTTCTGAGGATTACGAATTATTTTGCGAAACAAAAATTGTCGCTTCGCTTTACTACTCTGACCCTTTCAGTCCAATGCTTTACTTGAGTGTCCTCCACATTGTTGGAGGATTTCTTAATGTGCAACAAAAAGTCAGAATAGCAGATGCGTTACATCAATGTGTTACTTTTCTTGAACCGTGTCAGAAGAGATTTATTTGTAAATTGTATTTGGTAAACCTGACCTGAAACATTGCAGAACCTAGCTAGCTAGGTCACAGAAAATCAATGGTACCAATTTCCTGAAGTCACACGTTGCAATAAATAAAGCAAATGTGGCGTACAGCAAGCTTTTTACTGTTCTTGTCAGTCTTCTATAGGCATAAATAGTATAAAACAAAAAAGCTTCCCGCCGTCTATCCCTATGCTTCTATGTATATATATATATGTACGCTAAGATCTTTTAAACTACGAAACTGATTTTAATGCGGTTTTCAACAATAGATAGAGTGATTCAAGAGGTACCTACCTTGGCGTAATGTTGTTATATGTGAACGAATGTTGTTTTACACTAGTTCTTCATAAGTATACAAAAATTACAATTTTAACATTACAAAACCTTTTTTTTTTCGAATTGAGCAACACCGTTTCATTAAATCGCATTTAGCCGAAAGGCATTTTTTTAATGACTTATGTAAATTCGATCAATTTATTTTGTCGTCTATTTCTTAGAGGTGAAAGGTTAATCACGGAGGTCGGCGTCGGCCTGTGATGGCCACTGGAATGTGCGGTAAGGTTTCACAAGTGTCGTCAGCACAACATAACATGAATGTGCCATATTTAGGCTGCGCTTGCGCAAGGCAGGCTGATCGTCAGTGCAAATGAGCGTTTAATGATTTCCCACCATGATATGCGTTCGCAACTATGTTGTGTATGAACTGTGAATGTTATAATATTATAAACGCGGAAGTGTGCTTGTCGGGTGACCCTATTTATTGTAGCCATTGATAACGGAAGTCCTAAGTGATTTAGGAGATATGTTTACTTTTTTATCTTTTAAAGACATAATAACCCTTGGACCTAAATTTTCATACATTAACTCGATAATTCTCTTAACATAATGGCTAACAGAAAACTTTTTAAATGCTACTCAGTGGCAAACGATGAACTGGTAATAGACTTCTGACCACCTCTATTTGTTGCCCCTTGCGGAGGTTGAAATGGGTTAAAGGGCCCAGTTTTTTTTTATATCACCAAGGTGGCAAACAAGCTTACGGTAGGCAGTCACCGCAGCCTATGGACGTTTGCAATACCAGGGGCATCACCCACGCGTTGCCGACCCCGTAAAAACCTTTTTACCCCTTTCTTGAATAACTCCATGTTGTATTCTCCAGGGAAAATCTCTCCAGGTAGCTCCTTCCATAACCTTAATGTGCGTGGGAGAAAGTTCCTTTGGAACCGCACAGTTCGCGACCAATTTGGCTCCAAGGTGTGAGGATGAACTCCCTGTCGGTGGCGAGCGGTGCGATGATAGAACGTAGCTGTAGGCATCATGTAAAACAATTCTTCAGAACAAACACCGTTGTACAAGCGGTAGAACACACAAAGGGAGGCGAAATCCCTCCGCTGGCTCAGCGGCTCAATACCACTTGTGAGCATGGTATCATCAACAATCTCACAGCGCACTTTTGGATCGAGTCACAAGGACCAAGCTGATATACCCTTCGAAGACGCGAAAATAGCATCAGGTTCTGTGGTACATGTTATCTTCTTTGTTATACATATAGTAATCATGCTTTTAATAAAATAGAAAAATGTTTAGGCCTGCTATTCAATACCAAAAACTGCCAAACAAAAACTTCTTACTTAAATCGGTTCAATCGACGGCATAAACCCTACTATTAAGTACTTGTTATATCCCGATCAAATTAATGTCTATGTGCACAATCGACTCACAATCGTCGTATCGGCATTCATACAAACTGACATAAGTATCAAACAAAATTTTAACCGAATATCACAGTTCAAAATTCATTCGTTTATAATATAAAGCAGTTTAATCACAACCAGCTTTCTTCGACTTGCGGACTTGCGGCCGGATCTGATAGGCGACAGGCAATTTGTCCGCCTGTGAAAAATGAGAACTAACGCAATCAACGCAACGATTGTCTGTGTCGGGTGTCTTATAAACGTTTGTTCTCAAAACTGGGTTGGTGTAGTAAATTTAAAACGCAAGTAACTAGCAAAAGGGCAGGTCAGGAGTACCCTCAGCCGGCGTAAATGCATGAAAAGATGTATGAATGTGGAAGAGGCGACAGTGGTGTGCCAGGATTGTAGCTTGTGGCACTCGATAGTTTCTACCTACCCCTATGGGATACGGGTGTGAGTGTGTATGTATGTAATATTGTATGTAATTATAGTATAACGATGTACGTAATATTTTAGAGCTTTGCTTAGAGGCAAATATCTCTAAATGGATGAAAAAAGTATTTAAAGATAATTCTTTAATCCTAATGGATTACGTTAATTAATCTCGTTTCTAATGTTAAAAAAAGTCTCTATTAGATTTATGTATTATTGAAGCTGCCATCTCGATAGCTTTACCCTATTAACGGGGAAAAGGAGAAAAATATCGATCATTCCCGTCGTCCCCCAACTCTCTCGACTCTTGTGGTCATTCGCGACGAGTGTGAAAGAGATAGGTACATTTGGGGGACACCATTGGGGGACCACCCGTTGTTAATGATTGAAAAATATAGATACCCGTGTTACCAGAAACGTTACTATGAAGTCTCACAGTACGCACGAACGCACAGGGTTCCAACTGACAATATTTGAGTGGCGAACGGCACTGTGCGCAATCATAGACCCGTACTGAACGCAGTGCGTCTACTTTGCAGACAACCACTGTGAGAACGCATAGTAATGCTACTTAGACAAATATTGTTTGTAGATTCGGTCTGTTAGTTCTATCGACCCCGGTTCGGGCGGAAAAATGTTATGATGATGATTATACTTTATAATAGGTACCATTATTAAAACCCTAGCTTGCACTCAAAAAGTTAATGTAAGTCAAGTTAACGGATGAATGATTTAGAACTAACGAGTGGAGCCGGCACGACTTCATTCGCGTGGCGTACTTTATCGCTACGCACACTTTTTTTATTGCTTATAAACCTTCCTCTTGAATCACTCTATCTATTTTTGTAAACCGCATTAAAATCCGTTGCGTACACGGCGTACATAGCGACAGACGGCCATTTTATATTTTGTATAGAAAGATTTTATTTTTAGACTTTTAATCACAATGATTCTGTATGTATTGACTATACTTTTCGAACAGGTGCCGTCTAAAAAAGTACGACGAAGGCCTGCCGCAGACCAGCGTCATCATCACATTCCACAACGAGGCTCGGTCTACACTACTACGCACCATAGTCAGGTAACCTAATCATAATAACCTTTTCAGCAACCTCATTCTTTTTTATCCATCTTTATTCTCTATCTTTTCTAATTTAGGTAAATTGGTTGAATACTAACCGATGCTCTTACGGTGAGGGAAAACATCGTGATATAACCTGCAAATTCATTCAACTGAATTTGTAACCATGATCCAATCCGGTCAGGTTCCACTGGTAGCAGGGTCACGGAGATCAGGAGATCACTCCACTGTCCACCTGATCGCCAAATCCTGGATCGTGGGCAAGACATTAACGCCAAGATGATGATGATGAGTCTCTAACCTAGTGTACAATTGGCAGAATATCAGTGTGTTCCTCCCCTAGGCAACACTGTGCTGAGCCAAGACCTTTTTGTATTACTGCAGCATACACATGCGACTTATGTGGGAAATATAGATTGCTGTCGCAGTTGGGGAATGTATGCTTTTTGATACTGTGTTATTTTTCTATTAATTTCTTTTTTTTTATTATAAGAAGCTTAAGTTTATCATTAAGTTGTATATGTTTGTATAAAGTGCCAAATAAACATATATTCTATTCTATTCAATACTTCAATGAAAAAAGATAAAATCATCGACCGCGACAACGATAATACTGAATGGCGTAAAAAGCAACTAGCATGCCGCCAATAGGAAAAATATTCTGAAGGAACGACAACAAACGTCTCCTTCACAGGCATTATTATCGTTGCCACGATTACCTCATTTTCTTTTTAAAACTTTGAACTGGTCCAAAATATTCAAATGTCTAGGTCATCGCTATCAATCAGCCACCAGTATTTATCCAACGATTTGGGGATGTCATTTGGTCTCCTATCTCCATTCATAAAAAAAAGGTATCCCTTCCCAAAAAAAGGAAGGGATACCTTTTTTTTATTTTACCTTAGGAGCTTTTGTGCGTAAATGTGTACACCTAAGTAAAACGCTTATTACATTAGACTAAAATCAGTCGACTAAATTCAGAAACAAAAAGCGTGAGAGAAAATCAATCTGAAAAGTATAACTAGGAAAATAAGGTCCATTTTTGTATTAAGCCTTTTGAAACGCGGGGCGACGCGTGACATAATGTAAGTGATACGAAAATTTACCTTATTGTATGAGCAATACAATTGCAATACAACCCCTTTGATATGCTCTCATAATTTTTGCTTCAGAATCAAATTTTTTATGCCTTATCAGGGTTAAATTGTAAAAAATCCATCAGTGAGCCTGGAGCCCGAGGTTCGAGCCTGTCAAACAAAATAATCCATTGAAAGGCCACTTAAAAAGAAATCTTGGGTTCTTAAGCACATTTTAACGAGGTTTTTCCTTTACAGCGTCCTCAATAGGAGTCCAGAACATCTAATCAAAGAGATCATTCTCGTCGATGACTTCAGTGATAATCGTAAGTTTTTTTCTTATAATTACGAACCCGTCTCGGCTTGGTACGGGTTTCTCAGCTTTTCTTTACTATATTAAGCATGTATTATGCATATAATCCTTCCGGAATAAATTCTCTAACTGATGTGAAAACCGCATCAAAATCCGTTGGGTGGTTTAGGACGCGTAAATGGATATACCTATAGACAGACTACTATCAAGTTATTAGAAGTCGGCGCGAGTCTAAAAAACTAAATTCAGACAGCACACAGACAGAATAGTGCCAACGGCTTTCGACGTAGAGATCGAAGACCAGGTCAAATGGAGATAAAGGTGCAGGAAAGCGGATCCTGACTAGAAGAAACCGGGATTGACAGCTTGGATGATTACGATGATTTCAAAGTACAGCAATCATATATAAATAATAAATATAGAATAGCCCCAACGTAAGCAAAGCTAGTATTATGGGTGCCAGAAAACTGATAAACTACTTATATATTTTTAAATACATATTTATTATGCATACAACACCCAGACCCGTAACAGAAAATAAAATATTTTATTTGTTTATTTATTAAAGCTTTATGCACAAAAGTACAGTGGCGGACTTAAAGCTAAAATAGCCTTATCTACCAGTCAACCGGGATAATCTAATCCTGAGAAAGGTAGGTAGGTAGGAATATATCATTTCAATTTCTGTCTGGCCGGGAATCGAACCCGGGACCTCTGCGTGGCATGTTAACCAACTGAACCACTCAGGTCGTCAATATAGCAACATGCATACAATATCTGAAGCTTGATTACATAACACAAAACCGGCTAATTTGTCAGTTTCTCCCACCACATAAGCAGTAATTTAAAAAAATAGAATGCCCACTAAAGTGATTCACATTGATTGTTATTAAATGACAATGCTACATTATCTCCTATTTCACATCGCTTAGAGATACGATTGCAAAACTCTATACCAGCCTTCGGTAGCTAACTGAAATACACACAAGACGACAATGGAAAGAAACTGAAATGTCCTTTACGCAACAAAAGGAGATTCAGAAGAAACATTCTAAAATCTTATACAATGCTGCAATAAATGCATTGTACACATAATAGACGATAACTTAGAAAACTATTTGTACAATTATCATAATTTTCAATAGGCCGCAATATTCCACTGCACAACTTGAGCCTTGTCCACTCCACTGGAGGGTTTTTTCATAGTATCCAAGATTGACATTAGAGTTGGAGATCGCTGTTTTAAAAATAACATAACTGTAATGCTCATTTTCTAGTCCACGTATCTTCCAGAAGCCAGCTGGTCAGCCAAATACCTGTCAATTATTTATTTATTTATTTATTTAAACTTCATGCACATTACAGTATAAAGGCGGACTTAAAGCTACGTAGCTTTTTCTACCAGTCAATCAGAGAGCAATTAACAAAAATTACAAGGCGGTGCAATAAAAAAGAAGAGTAAATAACATAAAATATACTTAACATAAATTAAATTTGAATTAGAATACAAAAAGTATGTTGATGTTTTCCTACTCGGCCGAACACCAAGATAAGATATGATTTTAAGATGCCTTACACTCGTGTAGGACAGGAGAGTCGAATCCAAACAGAAACTATGCCCTCGGTCCTAGGAGGTCTGTCTCAAAGACACTCGGGTAGGTAGACGATCAGTAGGTAAGCCATCTGATACAAAGTGGTTACCGCTCCATAGACTTTAGCAACCCCACAGAAAACTCACAAAACCAATGATTACAACTAAATACTAGTTAACACCCAAATCAAATACCATAAATCAAACATATTCCCTGTTCTGCCACCAGCTGAAGATGGAGCGGCTCTTCGCGCCATCAGAAAGGTGAAAGTAATCAGGAACAACAAGCGGCAGGGCCTGATGCGGTCCAGGGTGCGAGGGGCAGACGCTGCCACTGCGCCGGTTCTGACATTCCTCGACTCCCACGTGGAATGCAACGTGCATTGGCTCGAACCCTTGCTGCAAAGGATTAAGGAGGTACGTGCCTTTAGTGATATTAAGTTGATAAGAAATCGGCCAAGTGGGCTGACTGTTTGCGAAGTAAGCCCACTTGGCCGTGGTGGTGCGAAGGTTTTCGAACCCAACAATTTTTTTCCTGGTTCCAGGCTAAAAAGAGGTATGAGAGCGAACGATCGCGTCCCGCGTATGTTCACGAAACGAGCAATAGCACTGAATTATATTCAGCCCAGCTATGTTAGACAACGATGAAACGTGACAGATCATGGCCAGGTGGCCAAGCAAGGTGCTAATTTAATTATAGACAGAACATTCTTCATTACATCGTTACGATCAAAGAGTTTGTTGCGATCAAGGATGTTTCTTAGAGAAGCGCACCCTTGATTACAAAAAAGTTAGTCTTTCGGTTTTAGTATGTGTTGAGACGCACGTCGTGCAGTCTGGCAAGCAGCGGCACCACGGAGCCCGGGCCAATCCGGTCGGCGACAAGCGCGACCACGGGTACGAGCGCATGCACAAGCAGCCTGTTTACATGCTTGTGACCATGCTTGAGCTCGTTTAATGTCGCTTTAAAGCGTAGCCCGCTGATGCTATATAGGATAATACAGTAGGCATTCAAGTATGATTACGTTGACATTCACTTGAATGTGTTTCATGGAAGATAACTGTAGTCACTAAATATTAGATGAAAGTGAACTTACAACAACAAGTAACGCGCGTAATTTACATTTAAACACAATATTATGATGTAAAAAAATTGACCTAGGTCCCCCGAGTAAAGTTAATATTAAAATATATATCGGAACAGGCATTGCAGAACTTCATAAAAGGTCTGATCCATTGCCAACTAGGATAACTGGACCACACCAATCAAATATAGTACATACTATGTACGTACTAATATTAAACAAGTGCATCAATTTAATCCCCCTCATGGTTTAACCGCAATGCGTGCACATATACGCCATTAGTTAACCTAAATAGCTTAATGCTAGCTCTATCTAGATGCCAATTACGATATGCAATCGCCATCGCTGCGCTCAATGGATGCAACGTAACTGTGGATCAGTGAACGGTGATCATCACTTACACCCGCACCATGATTAGTAGCTTACGGAATACTTACGTTCGTTGTTTTTCTAATGATGCTCCACGGAAGAGTGAAATACGTGTCGAGTTTTGATACCTATATAGTGTTGTTTTTACCCCTGACAAAAAAATAGGGATGTTATTAGTTTGTCGTGTGTATCTGTGGAGGGAGGGAGAGTCGGTGGCCGAGCGGTTAGAGTATACGACTCGTAAGCCAGAGGTCCCGGGTTCCAATCCCGCTCCGGCTATGTACCAATGACTGTTTTCTGAGTTATGTACATTAGTAGAATACAAACCGATGCTCTTACGGTAAGGGAAAACATCGTGATGAAACCTGCACATTCAGGCGACTGAATGTGTAACCTTGATCCAATCTGGTCAGGTTCCCCTGGTAGGGTCATGGAGGTCAGATGGTATCCACTGTAATTACCTGACCTGCCGAATCCTGGATCATGGTCAAGGCGGACCCCGGGCCCTCATGCGCGAGAGCACTACCGGGACATTAACGCTAAGATGATTTATATCTGTGGAGGTGTGCATCGTAGCTCCCGCACGGATGGACGGATTTGATTGCGTTTTCTCTATTTGGAAACCAGTTAGTCATAAATCGAGCTAATTCTTTGCTTTGATTAATTAAAATCGTTTCAGTTCATCATCACAGCCCGTAACAGTCCACTGCAGTTATTGCCATAATCTCCACGCTTGGCAGGCGGGTTGGAGATCGCAGTGTGATCACAATGGAAAATGCTGCTACCCATTTTCCAGACTACGGAGACTTGATCTTTTGCCTCGAAAACATTAGTCGCCTTGTACGACACCCAAGAGTGTAAGGGGTTGGTGCTATTCTACTCTGCCGGACACCACACGGCCAACGTTTCAGTTGTTTAGAAATTATATAACTTTCAGTAAACTTGTGGGGGGTTATGGATTAGGTAAATGTGAGTGTAGTGCTAGTGATCTATTAGCAGGTGGCACAAAGCTAAATATTCATTATTTGAGATCCGATGTATTATGGGGTCCCGCAAATAAGCGCCTGACACGACACCATTAATAATTTCCAAGGAATTAAAATGCCCGCGGTTTTATTTGTCCTTGTGTCTGTCCAAGTCGGGACTGAGACTTAGTGTCCCTAAACCTGATTTGAAGTATGCTTAAATGTGCGTCTTAGAATTCAGATAAAATAATCACAACATTGAAAACGAAAAATATGTGTTTGAATCAGATCCTTTGGGTTGTGAACATCTATGTTCACTATCACAGTAGTTTTAATGTTGCAATGGAAAATTAGCTTTAAATCTAGCGTTTAACTAGGTTCATGCGGTTGCGGTGAAGTGGGAGGATGGCATAATTTTGACAAACATGGGTACATACATCAAGTCAAAGAACTTGGAGTATAAGCAAGTTCTTTGACATACTTACTGGATGAGCAAGTTCTTTGACATACAAACAGAATGTACCGCCTATATAATTGACAATATTCGGAAACGATGAATACCGAAAACAGAAATTTTTTTTATTTGTTGCAGTGCGATAAACCAATGGACCAAAACAATTATAATACCTGCTTTTATTTTTTTAATATTTATTTTTTGTCATCAAACAATTACAGGCAAGTGTAATGCGTGAAAACCTGATACTTGGAACTTAATTGAATTTGGACCGGATTCACATCAGTACTTATCTACCATGACGAAACCCATCAGTAATATTTTATGATTATCCACCATCACAATCTTCCTCTTTCGCAATGGTCCAATAATCGAGAAAAGCATTGTAGAAATTGCAGGAATCATTATCGTATTTACGCAAGATTATGCTTTCCTACCCGGAAAATCGACGTACAAGCAATTTAGATAAATGCGTGAAATTCAAGTCTTAATTAATTTTACGCATTACCCTTAACTTTTATAGCACTGTACATTTCTATGGCCAATAGTTAAAGTGCTTTGGGCAAACTAAACCTGTTTCTGAAGTAATTCCATATGATACGATACAGCTCTAATCTTACACCAAAGACTTCTATTATAAAACCGGGCCAAGACATGTATCAAGATATGTTCAAAGATGCGCAAAAACTATGTATGGAGCCTATTTGTAACAAATATTTTGTATTTTCCATGCATGTGTCGGTATTTTGGCGTACATCAAAGCGTTGCGTCATAAATATTTAGACGCCTCTCGCACTCTTTGCAAGAATTATATTCGCCGTTACGCTGTATACTGTTGTCCATTATATCCGCTGTCACAAAAACTTATCCAAAAATATTAGCAAAACATTTATGAGAAGTCGCTTTTGAAATAGGGTATAACTTTGCAAAAACCTTTGTACAAACATGTATACACATCTTGACACATGTCTATGCCCGGCTTAGCTTGATGATTAGAGTGTACCCTGTTGAATAAAACATGAAACAATCCTCTCTTACCTTTTACAAAAACAATTTTTAGTGAACCAAGTAAAGTCAATAAAATTGTATCGTTTGCCGTTCAAACTTGTATTTTAAGATAACAAGACAGCGGTGCAGTGAGCCGGCATTCCGACTGGTAGACGTGACTCGAGTGCTAATGTCAAGGTGTGCCGTGCTCTCTTGAGGGAGGTCGTGATTCTATTCTTGTGGTGACGTTATCTACCTTCGCTACTGCCTTATACAGCTTAAAGCGCTCTTAACGCACTTCTGTACAGTTCAGTCTGTCTTACATTACGAGACGAGTTTGTAACAGATCGAATGGCAGTGAAGTGTCACGGTGTCACTTTGTAATGCTTTTGTAGAGCTCTATAAGGCATAAGCTGGGCATTATTCTTTTTGGTAATAGTAAGTACTGTGCACAGGCGAGTTCATGTCCATCAGGCACGACCGTTTGAATAATTAGAGTAGCGTAAGCGTTCAATTTTGAAGGTTCGATACATCGCCATCTCACGCGGTTGCGGATTGTGCTATCGGTCGGGCCCGATGGACATGAACGCACATGATGGACGCACTATAGGTCATTAGCAAAAAATATCATTTCTATGAGATCTTATGATAATTTTCATTTAGAAAGGATGTATGCGACTCGCGATAAATAAAGAGATTAATGCCCAATTGCACCAACATTAACCTTAAGTAAAACCTAAAGTCACTAAGTCACTCTTATTTTTATGACACCGATTTTGTGACGCCTAAATGCTTGAGAACATATTAAGGCGCCAACTTCAGCGTCGCCTACGTTTAGTGCAATCTGGCATACGAGTACAAACCTTATCACATATGATGCCATATTTTGTTATACACTTGCATCACTGTGGTGTATAAGTATTTTACTTTGCTAGTATCGAATTAAACATATTCGCGCTGTTACTTTTATGATATTGAATTGACATGTTGAAGTGATCTTCTCCTTGTCAGTTGAGTGCTCGTTTTGACCCCAAGATTTTGACTTTGATGGTGATACGAGTATTTCATCAATATATTATTATTGTGGTACTCGTCATTATATTATATATAAACATCACTATATTCGACAGAGATAAAACATACTCAACTGGAGGTAGGCCTTACTTAAATTCAAATATCTTTCGATAATTTGTAATCGATACACAGGCTATCAAGTTACATTTTTGCCATATTTGAGTAAATGGTATGCTGTTTATAGCTACTGCTACTACGTTTTCACCTTAGAAATTCGCATGAAATTCTTAATGACTTTCTATACAAACTGGCCGATTAGTCACTATAGTTTAATATACGAGAATTTCTAATACACTATTTTATAGTCAGCGCCTGTCCAGTTATCTCTGACAGTTTACTTTTGATTAATATAATATCGTATTTATTCATTGTTTAACCATAATTACGAAATTCCGGAATTCTCAAAGAAAAGCTCAAAGAATTGTGTAATGAAATTATGTATTGACTTTCTCAAGTCAATATAAATTTGATAATTTTATGTACTCGTATGTTAGAAAGCATAAAACTCAATTTGCTAAAAATACTGATATTCATAATGTCAATTTAAGAAACAAGAAAAAACTGGTAACACCGTTGTTCAGACTTAGTAAAGTAAATTCATCTTTCATGGGTAACTATATAAGATTTTATAATCATATTCCTGAATGTGTTATTAATTTGCCTGAAATTTAAAGAAAAGGTGAAAATAACTTTAATGAAAAAAGCCTATTATAAAATTGATAAATAATATTTTTTGTGAATTCCATGCGTATGTATTTATTTAGTATGATAAGGGGGCTGTCATTGATTTTTATTCGCTCGTGGATATTTAAACTTCCGGCAACATGTTTCGCGCACGCGAAGGTGACTATAGCTGTAGTTCTGTTTAGTTCCTTCCTCGAATGGTCGACTGATTTATACATTTGTTTATGTTCTCTAGTCAAAGGTGGCCTGGTAGAGATCGCTTGCAGCGATAAAGCCGCCTTTGCTCACAACTAGATAAGGTTTTTCTCTACCTTTGAATATAATTATTCTTTTGTGTGCAATAAGAATTTATTAATAATAAATAATAATAATATTTTTTTTTATTTTCTCATCACATAGGCATCATGCATATATATCAACAGATCAATTAAATTTTCAGTAGAATCTGTGTGAGAGACTGGTGTCCGTACTAGGTAAATAAATACCTGTCCCACAGATCACCATATTGTCTATCTATTGCTAAAACACCGTGATGAAACCTGCACATTCAGGTGACTGAATGTGTAACCTTCAGGCCAGGTTCCCCTGATAGCAGGGTCATGGAGGTCAGATGGCAATCGCTTAACTATAATTACCTGATCTACCGAATCCTGGGTCATGGTCAAGGCGGACAGCGGGTCCTCAAACGCTAAAGCACACCGGGACATTAACGCCAAGATGATTAAATAACATATAGCAACTTACGAACAAACAAGTAGACACATAGTTAATAAACTTACCAAAGTAGTCCACGCTACCCAAATAAGAGTAAAGTTTGTCGTATCTAGTGTGTGGTTATGTACTTAGGAACTCGAACAAAACTTCGAAGAAAGGTTAAACTTCGAAACAAGAACGTTGCCAACAACAACTTTGAACATCTACATCAGCATTACGAGATTAGGTCTCAACTTTGTATAGGATTTAATATACTTATCGTTATGAATTTAACTAGAAACGTTAAAATAAGTTCTCAAATGAAAAACATTCTTTCATAACAAGCTTTTATTGCGCGATGTAGTAGGTACTCATTAAGACCATTCCAAAGAAAAGAGAGATGCGGTTAGTGGTTCCTATGACCTCCTTCTGATTCCATTATTAGACCAGCTCCGTGGAACCATATTACTGCATTGTCATCCAAGTTACATAGGTATACGAAATTTCAGTTCAAGCGAATACCAACATACGGTCGAAAAATTGTTTGCAGAAATTGACGGACAACTTACATACATACGAATAGTTCAAGTTAAATAAAACCTTGTCATAACCATCTTACCGGTAATAACCCGGTTGTGCTCGCGTGAGGGCCCGTGGTCCATTTTGACCATGATCCAGGATCAGGTAATTACAGCAGCGCGACCTCGACCTCGACCATCTAACCTCCGTGACCCTGTTAACAGGGGAATTTGACCAGATTATAATAGTCACACATTCAGTCGCCTGAATGTGCAGGTTTCCTCACGATGTTTTCCCTCACCGTAAGAGCAACGGTTAGTGTTCAAACGAATGAACCTAACGTGAAACCTTAATGGCACTGTTTCGTAATATCAAACTCCATCTCATTAAGTCATTTAGCCAGCCATTTTGCCTAAGAATAGGTCCAAGAGTCTCATAAAACCTAGATGCATACGCAACAAATGCCTAAGTAAGACTTACCAATCGAACGGAGATTCCCCACTGGTTGCAAAGCACTTGCGTCGACGATGGATTAGTTCAGTGGTTATCAAATGGCGGCCCGCCGATCTGGTTTGTATAAGAGGAGTGGCCCCTGAGCGGGCTCTATACAAACATGGATTGATCATATTTCCAATATTACTCTTTGTAGACGTGATCCAGAAACCAATATCTATGCTTGTAGTTTGTCAGATTTTCGTTAAAGTATAGTAAGTAGTAGTAGTTCGGTAAAGTTTCAAAGTTACACAGTATTTAAGATTTCCATACAAATTACTTTGTGTGCATGGAGTGCGCTGGAGCGCGCTCGTAGAACACTAGCCTTAAACTTTTAATTATTTTTTTTTAACTATTTGCATATAATTGAAACGAGTCAATAGTTTCGGAGATTAGCGAGTCGAAATTGAAACGAACAAAAACTATATGTATTAGCTATTATTGGTCCTGAGTGTCAGGTTTCAATGAAGCGGTGTCAGCGTAATCTTCGAGTTTTATCGAAGAACAAACAATGAAACTATCGTCATTCTACTTTGCATTGATTTGGGAGTTCCAAAATCTACTTAGTGGCATAATAACATCTAAATCGTCAAGTTCCTATTGGATACCAATCAATATCTAAAGCTCAAAATTGATCAGTTGCAAAATAATTAAAAAAGAACGGCCCCCATCAAAACCAGCTTGGTAATACCTGCATTAGCTTATCTGGACAATAAGTGCGCTTTAGCCAACCATTTTGCGCTGTTTTATGGTGAATTGACGCGCGACTAATTGCCGTCTTTACGACACATTTCATGGTATGCAAAGTGGGTGTCTAATTACGGTTGAGTATGATTGGAAAATGCGGCCATGTACCAATGACTCTTTGGTGAGTTATGTACATTATTTGAATGCCAAACGATGCTTTTACGGTGAGGGAAAACATCGTGATGAAACCTACACATCAGGCGACTGAATGTGTAACCATGATCCAATCTGGGGTTCCCCAGGGTCATGACGTCAGGGCCCTATATGACATGCTTTACAAAATTATCTCAGATTGGATAATCGCTTACCAATAATGGCATTGTTTTTAGATTTAACAAAAGCTTTCGATTTTGTTGACCACGAAATTCTACATAAAAATTAGAAGCCATTGGAGTAAGGGGAAACGTAAAAAAATTAATTAAATCTTATCTCAGTGACAGAATTCAAATGACCCAAATTACTCGAATATGTCACAAAACCAAATTAGAAACCCAATATTTGTCAAAAGGTAATATTGTTCGCTACGGTGTTCCGCAAGGGAGTGTATTGGGACCTCTATTATTTATTATTTACATTAATGACATTATAGAATCGATCAATAATCAAATTATCTTATTTGCTGATGACTGCACTGTGCTTTTTAATAATGAAATTGACATAAATCCTGCTCTGACTAATGTAATTGAATGGTTAAAAAATAATAACTTACAACTAAACCTAGATAAAACGAAAATTATTAAATTTAAACAACGAGACAAGAGCACTATTCAAGCAAACGTAACACATAATGGACAAATAATTGAAAACACTAAAGTTACAAAATTTTTAGGACTATATTTAGACAGCAATATGAGCTGGACAGCACATATAAAATATGTTGGTAACCGAATCAACCAATCCTCATATGCACTGCATAAATTGAACAAAGTAGCAAATCGTGAAACCGTACTAATGGCTTATCAGGGTCTTGTAGTCTCGATACTGAGATACGGGATTATTTTCTGGGGCAATGCAACGGGGAAAGAGACTATATTTAAGGCACAGAAGCGTTGTATTAGAGCTATCTGTAACCTGAAACGCACAGACAGCTGTAGGCCATTTTTTAAAGAACTGAAATTATTAACTTTGCCATCTCTCTACCTGTACGAAATTGCCGTATTTGTACGCACAAATCAGCATCTTTTCCCTAGCGTTGAAAGCGCACGACGCCGAGATCAACTGCACATCCATCCGTGCAAAACTGCCCTCTTTCATAAGAGCGTATTTGCGATGGCCCCAAAATTGTATAATGCTATCCCAAAAAGGATTCGCGAAGTAGAGACTATTGGTAGCTTTAAGAGGCAGCTTTACAATTTTTTGGTCGAAAGAGCGTTATATACGGTTGAGGAGTTTCTTTTGGCTTGTAAAGAAAGTAAGTAGTTTTTTCTCTCAGTAAATGTACCTGATTAGATGACATATTATGTGTAATGCTGTTGAATTAATTTTGACATATTTTATGATTGGCTTTTCATTATTTTGACATTGTTGATTATTGTAGATATTGTTAATGATTTATGGTTAAATTTAATATTTATTTTAGTATGATTTTTAATTGATTTTTTAATAGGTATAAATTGACATTATATTTTTATTGACATTATTTTTATTGACATTTGAAATATTATTGACACTATCTACTGTCTGAAATCTTAAATTATTAATTGTTGAATGGGTAAAAATCAAATTTTGTAATTATGTTTTTTATAATACTTAAAATGAATAATTTTTTAAAATGTTTGTAAATCAATTTATTTAATGATATTATTTAACTACAAACTCCTAAAATTTGTATGCCGATGGCAGGTCGCAGAGACTTCATTTTACTACAAATGTACCTAACAACTGTATAAACCTGTGTACCACAAATTAATAAATGATTATGATTATGAAGGTCAGATGGCAGTCGCTCCACTGTACGCTGTACACTGTAATACGTCATCGCCAATTACGCGACGAACGTTACAGCGCCTCTTCCTATGTCATTGGTTCAGAGGTAGGTACTGTTACATCAAAGATGTGGTCCAACACTATGGTTGATTTCACGATAACGGCACTCTCTGACTAAACTCTAGTTGACACTAATGTTCTGACGCTTTTTATGTGTAGCTGAAACAAAGTGAAGTAAATAATCATGGACAAATTCAAACAGCGCCATCTAGCCCCAAACTAAGCAAAGCTTGTGCTATGAGTGCTAGCTAAAACTATATATTACCTACCTATTTACTTTATATACTTAAAAAATAGTAGTTTACAGTATTTCTAACAGGCAGATAAGCTCAATCGTAGACTGCAGTGACCTCCACTAAACATAAGGCGTCGTGGCAGTCAATTATCTTAATTTCAATTTATTTTAAATCATCACTTAAATAACACTGTCAGAAGTATTGAACGGGAGCTATGCATATTCGTTGCAAAATGCGAAGGCATTTAGGAGATTAGCACAGTTGAAAGTCACTTCAGAAATCGTTCTAAAAGGAATATTAATATTTTGACATACTATTATTATGCAGGTCCCCCAGCGAGTCGTTATTGTGCAATACCTACTATTCAATAGTATCTAATGGTAATGGGGCCATTCAATAGATTTCGCATTAAGCTCGGATTCTGCTATACTGTAAGGATTATTTATGTTCAAGTGTGCTTATCGAAATGTTACCGGTATGGTTGCGGTGCATGTGCAGTCCACAGAATACCAAAAGTGGGCATTTGAAGACTTTGAAGACTTTTTTGTTCTCTGTTGATTTCAACGTAGCCTAATAGGTGCAGAATACATAAAATTTATTTGTTCTTCCAAATAAATTTTTCTTTCCAATCCACATATAAAACTTTGAAAGTCTTGTCTGTAATTGTTTATTCACATCTCTCTCTGTTAGACCAGTTGGAAGAAATTTCTTGTTAGATATAAATAGCGCCTGTTGCGTTAGATTTAATTTTGTATTTTTATTTTATGTTTATTTTATTTTTATTTTGTATTTTTATTTTATGTTTATGTGTACAATAAACGGTTGAATAAATAAAACAAATAAAAAACTTTGACGCGGGAAATTACGGAATCAAAAGCCCATTGCAGAACAGTTATTACCCCTGCTAGATTTGGCTACATCCGACCCATATTTCAATTAATAATTTTCTTTTTCTCTCCGGAACATTAGTACATAACGCCCGGAAATAGTAGAGCTTCTTCTTAGCAAAAGTAATCCCACCTTCAACCAACCACTTACGATACGAACATTTTAGAAAATTCTAATAGTATAAAATTCGCAGTAACTACTTTAAGTATTTGCTTTACATTTATAGGCACTCAGTATGTCTTGAAAAGCTCAACAATGGCCAACAGGTAACGCTCATTAACGGTTTTGCACGTAAATATAATACATTGCAACTTTAGCGTATGTCGTCAGTACAATGCGCAATAAAGACTTTAATATTTCCTGTTGCGACAAAAGTTATATTTTAAAGTAATCAGGGACCTTAAAATCAAGAATTTGTTACACTATTTGCGTTAAAGTTCACATGTTTATTTATTTAAGTAAGTAATAGGTTACGTATTTATTAATATTACAGTAGTGAACTTAAAGACTTAACAGCTGTGTTTGACACGTAATCAATCTGATAATTTACATCCACTTATTGACCAAACTGACGCTTTCCATACGATATTAGAATAAACTTAATACGACTCCGGAAACTATCCTATAAATTACGTACGAATCAGAATCTGGCTAAATAGGAAACTGACTAATATTCTAGGCAGAATCTCTATATCCAGGTTAATTTATTATATATGGTTTTTCCATGTATAATATAACAACATTCTACCGAATTTACACTACATTTCTAACCTTCTAACCGAATTTACACACGATCCATACATTTTGGTTTAATCGTGTTGTTAATAAATATTTTGCATTGTCACTGAATGTAAATGTACGTTAGTTCCGTAAACTACTTCAATAAGTTATAATACAAAAATCAAGCTACATATTATGAAAGCAAAAAATAGTTTTGTGTATCAATCATGGTTTCTGGGTCTTGTTGCATTAATAGACAATAATTACATGTACACACAACAAAATTTTAATAGGTCATAATAACTTCGCATACATCGTTTTTACGTTACATATCTTGACTCATTTTGGCGTTAATGTCCCAGTTGTGCTCTCGCACACGAGGGCCCAGGGTCCGCCTTGACCATGATCCAGGATTCGGCAGGTCAGGTAATTACAGTGAAGCGACTGCCATCTGACCTCCATGACCCTGCTACCAGGGGAACCTGACCAGATTGGGTCATGGTTACACATCCAGTCGCCTCAATGTGCAGGTTTCATCACGATGTTTTCCCTTACCGTAAGAGCATCGGTTGGTATACAAATAATGTGCATAACTCACCAAAGAGTCATTGGTACGTTACATATCTTGACTGATTTTTCTTTATTCGAACTAGCAGCCCAGTGAAATCAAACATTCTATCTAGCAAAAGGTCAGGTATTGGATATGCAATACAGGTAGAAACCTTCATGAAAAATCCAAGATTTCGCTGCCACTGGCTCACCAATGTCCATATAACGCTGTAACTATCGACGTTTTTTTGGTTCACTCACTAATATCTCCCAAACGGAGCGTCGTAGAAAAAAGTGTTCTTCAAGCGAATGAAATCTGAAGATATGTGAGTGATCCAAAAACGGCAATTTTCAGCATTTTATAGACATTGCTGAGCCCACGGCAGCACCCCTACCTGTATAATATATCCAAAAATCGCGCATTACTGATCAATTTCAAGGCAGTTTCTCTTTTTTAAACAATTTTTTTGGGCTATAGGTGTTATGAATATGAAAAGAAATTTCTAGCCAATAATTCTAAAATAGACTCTAATAGAACTATAATACTACCTAAGAGCAAGGAATTAATTACACATTTACTTCTCAGTATACAGAAACTGTACAAATAAGCACGTACGTTTGCTGTACATTGTGTCACAATGCTTGTGTCCAATTATCAGGGTGAGATATAACATTCCGGAAGTACTCTCATTGCAGGGGTTGTACAGCGATCCATCTACTTTCGCAATGCGTGTCCCACTCACCGCACTGCGCTTAGGCAACCACCTCCAAGTTATGTGAATTTAGCGGAATATGTATGAATGCGAAGTATTATTTATGTCTCTCCATGTTTATTGCCCTGTTTGATAAACCGGTGTAATACATCTCGCTTGCAATATGGCGCTTATTTTTCGCTAATTAATTTGAGGTGTAATGAGAGAGAGAATTTAATTTATGGGCGGTTATTTCATTCAGTGGAATTAATCGAACGAAATAAATGGTTGGCGTAATTTTCAATGAGGTAGCTCATACATAGGGTTGTTCTTATTTTTACCCCCAACGCACAAATAAGGGGAAGGATAAGTTCGAGCCTGCACGTAGCTCCCGAATGAATGAACCGATTTAAGTGCTGTTTTTTTTATTGGATATTTCGTCAAAACCGATACCCGAAGGCACGGTAACTATCTCATTCAACAACAATCGATGCATTGTTCCTAGTGTGAAATACTGAAAAACATTTATTTTTTGTCTTGTTTAATAGTAATAAATAATAATCATCTTGGCATTAATATCCTATATGATAATGTAGGACTGACATTGTCCGTAATAGGTACAGTTGTTTACCCAAAACCGCTCCACCTCACGCCTCAAGGCGCACATCCCCGCGTTATCTATGGCCAGCAGTAGCACGTGAGGCAATCTGCTTGCGATCTGAAACAGTTTTGCAACAGCGCCTTGGAGACGGGCGCATCACCGCTCCATTACGTGTTACCTCGTAATGCGGTATTTTTATTTAACAGTGATAGGTCTATAAAGCCTGAGGAGTCTGCTTGGGTGGACACCGCCGACTTATCTACTTCTGCTATAGGCTAATTGTTGCTGTTTTCCATTCCAAAACCGCTCCACCTCACGCCTTAAGGCGCACATCTCCCGGCGTTATCTATGGCCAGCAGTAGCATGTGAGGCAATTTCGATCTGAAAGAGTTTTGCAACCGCGCCTTGGAGACGGGCGCATCACCGCTCCATTACGTGGACCTCGTAATGTGGTAGGACGACCATTTTAAATTTTTATTTAGCAGTGATAGGTAGGTGTCTATCTGTGATGCCTGAGAAGACTGCTTGGAAGGGCACCGCCAACTTATCTGCTTCTTCTATAGGCAAATAGTTGCTGCTTTCCATCACTAATTACAAAACATCAAAGACCGCTCCACCTTACGCCTCAAGGCGCACATCTCCTCGGTTATCTATGGCCAGTAGCGCGTGAGGCAATCTGCTTGCGATCTGAAACAGTTTTGCAACCGCACCTTGGAGACGGGCGCATCACCGCCACCATAATGGTGCCATTACGTATTAACCTCGTAACGCGCCCACAGAGCGCCCGATCAAATTGCACAGCCTCAAATTGGTTCGCCTCATCTTACTGCATCGCTGCTTGATTGTACTGCATAGAAATTCAAAATTTCTTTATTGATTAGGACAATAAATATCTCTTTCAATCGTCAAAAAGGAGGGGGATAGGAAAGTAGGAAGGAAACACACAGTGACACGCTGACCGCCCTATGACCGTAGATAAACGTATCCCTCGCCAACCGAACCGTGCTCGACAATGCCAGGCAGAGCCGGAACGCTATATTATATTATATAGGTATGTCTAGTGTAATTAAGACAAAACCACCTAAAACTACAGCAAGAGTAAGCCAGTCCACCAAGGCAGCACCCGTTCACGAGTATAACGCAGGGCCCAGCCATCGTCCAATTCAACCATATTTGAGGGAAAAGAGCGACCCGGCCCCCACGCCACCGCCAGACAGACTTTTAAGTGAGCGTGCATCACACATGCTGTATGTGGTAGGTAGTCGCTACCACCCTACTCTATCCTATCCCTTCCCTATCGCTACCTTACCCCTACCCTATCCTACCATTGCCTTAACCCTACCCCACCACTAACTTAACCCTACCCCCAGAATGCCGCAGGTGTATTGCGTACCGTAACATTAGGGGGGCTACTTGGGAGTTAATGATTCGTAAACAGATACTAACACGGGCCATAATTTGACCTTATTGATTTGACAAGTCTTTTGGAGTAACTTGAATTTTATTTAATACTTTATGCACAAAATAGTACAAAGGTGGACTTAAAGCTTTGTAGCTTTATCTACCAGTCTACCCCGAAAACTGGTAATAATTAGGATTTTTACAAACGATGTCATGTTTATGAGAGTTCATAATTATAATAGACTGTGAGGTAGATTATCCGTAGATTATCCTACGTCATCGAGTATAAGAAAAAAACCACTTTGTACTGACTGAGAAGTTGAAGAGACCCACAAAACGTTGGTCTGCCCGTGCACAAAACAGCCTAACGCAAAAAAAAATTGACGCAAACTTCAACTTTTTCTAGCGATAGTACTTACATATCCTCTTGTGTGGGTTCTATAAGTAAAAAATAAAGGGGTTCCTCACATCCTCTTGGCAGTTTCGCTTTTCAGCTACATTTCGGAACACTTTTCTGTGACCCAAATAGCACACTTATGACCGTCCGACCCGCAGCTTTGACCTAAATATTTCGTTAGTCGTCGTCGACTGCTCACGTCATCGGTTGCCGCACCCGCGTATTTCAAATTATGTCACAGTCATGTCTTGACAGACGTGTTTGTTCTCGCAAATCCGGTTGGGGCCCATGACATTCGGCCAAGCGGCTGAACTTGGCGTATTATGTTGCAACGAAGCCTTGACTCGACTAATGATGTTGCATGCGAATCACGTATTTCTTATTCCGGGTCTTTTGAAGATGAACTCGGCAAAAAGTCTGTTACTTTTTTATTTATAAATATTTTGTTCGGGATGTTAAGTATATGGTACTCATACCTTCAATATAAAGGTGTGGACAAGAACAGTGAGGTGACGAGTAAGGCGTTGTCCTAATTGGCAACAGTCGTACGACCATGGTCGTACGACAGGCGGTTTTGAGGTCTCCTATTGGTCGGGCGACGTCCGTTGTACGACTATGGTCGCACAACCGTTACCAAATAGGACCGCGCCTAATAGGTTTATTATAACCCAATCGACAGAAAAAGTCGGCTAACCCTTGACCACGTTTACATTAGCTCATATATTTTCTAAACATCTGAACCGATTTCAATGAAACAAAGCTAAGAACTATCTCGATTAAACAAACAGAGGAAACCGCGCACACATTAAATCATCAAGGTGGACCCTAAGGCAAAAAAAAATTGAAGTGGACCCTCAGTCAACTAAACCGGGACATTAACGCCAAGAGATGCTGATGATAATAATCGTACCTACACAAGATTTCTTCACTTATAGATACACTATTCCAATGACTAAGACACTTTTGATACTTACTATCTTCTTACCTTAGATATCTTAGATACCACAACTATATTAATCCCCAAATAAATAAAGATTTCCCAAATCCAACGCAGACGTAGCCTTCGCACGTCACAGAAGACGTAAGAAATCACAAACTTAATATGAAAGGTCGCCTCACGACTCACTAATTCCGCTTACTTATCTTGAGTATCATCACCGGTGGCATGCGCTTTTCAAGTATGATAAGAGCGAAGCGCTTCAACTGCGAATGACTCTTGACCCTGCGCGGGCGCACCTGCCCGTGCGCAGACTTCCGCCGATAGAAACACACAGCTGCACAAAAATGAGTCTTATAACGTTGGAAATAGGGTCTGTATTAAAATTGACAATGGTTCGATGTAGAATGCGATTAAAGTAACATGTTTCTAGTGTTCTTGGCGCAGCATTGCAATTTTATTGCAAGAGAATTGAATTGTTTTCTTATCTGTTTCAATGTTAAGTATTTTGCTTTAAAAATACGTTGTAAAAGCTCACAATTCGGAAAGACGTAGATTTTTTTTTATTACCGATGATTTACGCAATTGTTAAATAACAGTGATGTCGTTACGTATGCGTTTAATACCTACTTAATTTACAAAGAAAATATAAAAAAAAAGGTGAGGAGGAAGAAGATCCAGAAGTTTCTATAATGTGAAGTATTTTTACGCTCGTCGCCTTCTAAGTTTATTTTAAGTATATAAGTAGTGATATAAATCACCCAATTTAGCTAACATTTATGTGAAAGCTTTTGTAGAAGGTTTTGTGTTAGTTCCGTTATCTATCAAATTCTGTGCACAGTTGGTGGAAGTTGCGAATATAGGTATGTAGGTACAATGCTGTATTCATTTACGAAAACACTGCAGCGTCTACCTATTTTACACTATTGCTTCATAGTTTATAGGTTGAAGAATATATCCATTTACCACACCGGTGTATTGAATCAATCTATGTCGAAATAGTTCATGACGATACTGAGTTAGCAATAACCTACGCTCACCTAATCTCCGTAGGTGGTCTAGACTCCACGCAGGCTGCACTTTTATTGTTTCAAATTTCACAATTGAGACCTTCAACCGGCGGACCTAATAACATGAAGGTCGGACTCTTATAGTTTTCATAAAACTAGTGGACCCAGCGCGACTTCGTTCGCGTACACCTACTTTACACGTACCTATCCTGTTTTTCTTGCTTATAAATCTTCCTCATAAATTACTCTACCTATTGTAGAAAACCGCATTAAAATACGCTGTGTAGTTTAAAAGATCTTAGCGTACATCGATACATAGGGAGGGTCAGACGACGGCGGGAAGCGACTTTGTTTTATACTATGTATAGATTATAAAATAAATAGTATAGCGAACACTATTGCTCATATTCTGACGAGTTAATAGAACAATGTCATTCACAAATTAATAGCCGAACTAGAACTAGAACTATAGGGCACCGCTAGTAATTCTAATCTTGATATACTGCAGCGGTTTCAAAACTTAGCGCTGAGAACCATTTGCAATGCTCCCACACAAATGAACTTGCAAGAAATATCTTGAATACACCCGATATAACACGCCTAAAACGATGGCGTATAATGAACTTAGAAACAAGGCACTAGCAATGAATAAAAGGGCATGGTATTTATTGAAATACCACCCTCCCACGTTACGTCATCGAGACCACATCTGATTATGGCCAGGAGGCCAATTGCAGATAGCAAGAGAAAGGAAAAAAATCGTAGCGTCAGTTCTGAATTGGCTTATTTGTTTTACCGATATCGAACGATGTAATTAGAACCGGGCGTTGGGTGAGAGTCTCTTTAAACTCGTACTTGTGTCGTCTTTAAATAAACAAATTTCACACCACCATAAGTCACCGCCGCATCTTCATAATTATAGGGAGACACATTAATTACTCTCCTCGTCCTACGCTATTCTTGCAAGATAATAGTTTTACATAATAATATAGATTGAATTGCATAAACACAGATTGCTTATAATTATGTTCATTAATCTTTGGTGAACTGCGTTTATGGAAATTTTATGTCCAATCAAAATGTTAAAGATCTCCATAGAAGACAAAGTCGCAAGAATCTTAACTTTATGTATTAGATACGTCGTGTACTAGCTTAATTTGAATATTAAACACAAATACTGGTCAAGGCTTCAACCGTTCTTGTGCACGGCGAAGGTCATCAACAAAATATTTCCAACATTGACATTGACTCGATTCGTTGCTTCCAATTCTATTGGATATATAATCCAATTCTGAATAAAAAAAAAATTTGTGCTATCGATATAATATGATGATGATAGAATGATATGTCTAAAACGAAGTCATTTTACCATACCATTAAACAATAAAGCATTGCTATTTTTTGCGCAAAGATGAATAATAATAAACATCTTGGCGTTAATGTCCCGGTTGTGCTCTCGCGCACGAGGGCCCTAGGTCCGCCTTGACCATGCTCCAGGATTTGGCAGATCAGGTAATAACAGTGGAGCGACTGACATCTGACCTCAATGATCCTGCTACTAGGGGAACCTGACAATTTACACAACTTAGAAAAGAGGCATCACTGTTTTTCGCAAAGTATCGTCAAAGAAACCATTGTCAACCAACAATTGACCTTTAGAAACAATCCTTCCTACATGTATCAGTATTCGAAGCTCTGTTAAAGACTCTCGCGGACAGAAACTGATTTATGAAGTGTCAACCTGTTAATATTTACTTTATAAACCTTTTTGTATGTTGTGACATGGTCTTCACGAAATATCGGTCAAGGTGCGATCGCGTACGCACACTAATCTCGTAAGTAATTATAACGCAAATGAGCTAGGTGTAATTCTCAAAGTAATTGCTAACCATCTTGTTTTCGTTATTATAATTTCGTAATTCACGTGTTATGGCAGCAAAATTACCTTGCACCCATGGGCGTTAATTCTCAAGTTGATGTAATTTTTTTATGACAACATTTGGAACATCTCTAACATTACACGAAAGAGGAAATTCTAGATAAGGTAGGGATTTTCTTGTGATTCTGGCGAGAAATGTATTCGTGGTACAGTTCAAACAATACAACTTACTACGATACCACAGCGACCCAAAATGAGTCTTGGTCTACGACACTAATTGCCATTGTTACTAAATTTAGGAATTGACTAAGCTCCTAGTGGTGCCCACGCGATGATTTGAAAGAACATTTCTCGCTCGTATGATTCGGATGTGGTATGAGCTCCCAGCCACAGTGTTTCCTTTGGACTATGATAGAAGATCGTTCAAGGGGTGTATTAGAGGTCTACTTAGAGGCGGGCAATGCATTGGTAGCGCCCCTGGTGTTGCTGATGTCCATAGGCGGCGGTGACCACTTTCCATCAGGTGGCCCGTATGCCTGTTTGTCTGCCGTATTATATTAAAATAGTTCTTTATTATCTCAATTTGGACGTTGCTGATTGGCTAAAAACTCATTAAGGCGGAACTTAGGCGATTCCTAAGTTTAGTGAAAACAGCCATAAGAATTTCCCTCTCTGTCCTTTGCCACCACCTGCCAATAGTCAGCCCGGAGTTCCAAATGGTCTCTTACCACTTCGTCCTATATATGAGCCGTCCGACCGGTCGCCGACCTCTCAAACAGACAATGAAACAATGGACGCAACAGGTAACGTGTCCTACGTGTCACAACTTCATACAAGGGTATCATGTTAGCCTATCTCTAGGACATTAGTTTCCGACAGCGATATAAACGTAACTTAGATTTAAACCATTAAGTACAGTCTGGTGCAGTAGTGTCGTGGAAAGGTTCGTCACTATTTTGGTCTATTTTAGCTTGTTAGCGATACTTTTCTTAGCAGTTTGTTCTGTGGACTTTTAAAAAGGTACTTGTACCTAACTGTGCCCGTGTCACGTCAATCAATGGAGTGCTAGCGTGAAACTGAATATGTCATATTTATTCCGCCGTATCCACCGCCCTATTTAGTTCTGATGCCAATCATCAAAGTTGGCATTATTGGGTTCTGGTTTGAAGAATATAGCCTGCGCTGGTACAGACATTTTATCTTAGTCATCATAGTGACAACGCACCTGCGCTGCGGTTCTGAATTTTTAAGTGCGGGAATTGTAGATGCGTTGGGCCATGGTTAATGGATGTGGAGTAGACTATGAGGGCACCGTAGGTTATTCTAGGTCATCGAGTACAAGAAAAAGTCCACTTTGTTGCGATAGTCAAGGTTTAGGAGACCCACCTCTACTATCGCTACTTGTAGCATAACATTGGTCTGCCCATGCATAACCTGCAACGAAAAATATTTGTTATCGTTCCAAACATTAGACTTTTCGTAACGATAGTACTTTTTATGATTGTAATGTGTAAGGCAGACCGTTTTTTTTTGTATTATAGAAGGTGATAAATGTGCAACCTTATTTAATTTGTTTACTTCATTGTTTCAGGATCCAAGTCGCGTGGTGTGTCCCGTCATCGACGTGATCAGTATGGACACGTTCCAGTACATCGGAGCGTCAGCGGACCTGCGCGGCGGGTTCGATTGGAACCTCGTGTTCAAGGTGAGATTAACCACACCACCAATTTACCACAGTGCTCGGATGAACCTATTATCAGGTTTTTGATGCACTGTATTATTCCTGTACCAGTTTTTTTTGTAAATGTATAATAATTAATAAATAAATAACCACTCATCGTTATTATTATCATTCGAGCGGTCAAACCGGCTACTTCGGCGGATCTTCGGTTTCCTCGCGTCGTAAGCAGCTCTCACATCCGACTCATTGAGATTGCAAACTAACATTCTATAGTCATCCTTTTTTATAACCATCGCCATTATTAGCCCACACTGCAGGACATAGGACTTTCCTGTCGTACAACCAGTTCTATCATGGGCAGTAATCTATTTATTTCTCCATAGTACAACCTGTAAAGTTGGACATCGCAGTTGTACCAGGGATCGGGTTTGCCCCAATAAGCATCAATACACCTTGTCCCATCTGTTACGTTCTTACAAATTTGGATAAATTTTGACAAACATAGGTGGTAAAGGGGAAATTCATAGGGTACTTATTATTCCCAGAAAGACCCGAATTTCACCCGGATGATGTCACTATAATATGACCGTGTAAAGACAGTAAGAGCCTTAATGCGCTGCATACAAGAGATTGTTATACGAGGTACAGTACTGGAGTAAAAGCATCTCTTTAAGCAAATTTTCCTTTACCGCTACAGCAACATTCACTGTATCTGGTGCATCTTTAGCCTAAATCAGTTTGCTAAAAGAGGGGAGCATTAGCTGTCCCTTCTGCCCAAAGGACTCGTTCTTTACCCCTCTTTAGGGTATTTTTTTTTGCAAAATCGGTTGATGTTTAAAAAACTACTGAAAGATTTTATTCTGAGTAAGAGGTCGTAGGCAATGAGTGATGAGCTTGGCGTAGTCATTATCACATTTTGTATCTAGTGAATGTATATATAATAGGTATATGTTTATTGTATTTTTTTTAAATAGTAATTGTATTTATAGTATTCAATTCAATTTAATTTAATCTTATATTTTTTTTTCACTTATGTCAATGTTGTCCTGTTAACACCTACTTAATCACTCTCTGCATGGTCTGCTGGTTGACTGTTAGACAAAGCCTCAATGACTTTAAGTCCGCCAATTGCTGTAATTTGTGCAATAAAGTTTTTAAATAAATAAATAAAAAATAAAAAAATGTATTCATGAATGCTCTAATATCCGTTTAAAACTGCACAATAGTGCAAAGGCATATGATTCTTAAGTTGGTCATGCACTTATGCTCCTGCATTGTACAGTCAGCTGCAGAGAGCACTGACCTTTCTAATAAGTTAAACCTTTGTAAGAATTGGAAAAACTGATGTATACTATCTTTGTCTTTGTAACTGGTTTTTACGGAAATAAATACTTTTATTTATTATTGATTTATTACCTTTAATATGATGTTATGGTAGGATTAAACCATATATTTAATGTAACGATGGGGTCCATCCGCTCTACAATTAGCTGTAACTATTACCGGTTTATAAATTAGTTATTCAAACGTGTGTTGGGACTCCGTCAAGTCCGAGGGGACGGCCTGGGTGAGCTTGCTTTGTGACGTTCCAGCTTGAAGGATAAGGTAGCCAGCGCAATAGCATACATGAGACATTCCATCCTCACAGTGACAAACGCACCAGCGGTTCTGCATTTTTGTTGTCTGCCACCTAAATGCATGAATCTGCAGCTGTCTGCTTATTTGTGACTGCTTATAGAATAAAAAAAGTGTTTCCATTTATACATACATGTTTACTTCTCCTGTTACGTTAATAAGAGGAAAAACCAAAAACCAATTATGGTAAAACAAGAAACAAATAACTAGGCACTTCTTGGCAATGACATTTTCTTTGCAATGAACCAGTCGTCGCCTCGGAAACAAGTATTATACCTTGCTGTAAATATATACAGTATATGAACACGCATGACAAAACATGATACGGTCCGAGTAATAAGCAATCATATTAGTTTTTTAGAGAAGTTATTTTCTGATTTATAAGAATATAAATAGCAATGGTCTGAAATTCTAGGTTTGGTTGATCCAACTTTTACCTATATTATTAATTAACAATCAATAAGAGAGCCAAACAATTAAATGTTTTTGTATCATGCATGAGTAAGTATATTATTTATCTGAGTAACAATATTGGCCATGTCGTGTCCGGCAGAGTAGAATAGCACCAACCCCTATCATTCGTGTCATACAAGGCGACTAATGTTTCCGTGTTTAATTTCACAAAAGATCTAGAGTCTTCGTAGGCTGGAAAATTGGCATCAGCTTTTTCCATCGTTATATTTATAACATTGCGATCTCCAACCCGCCTGCCAACAGTGGTGATTATGGCAATAACCTTTCGTGGGAGAGGGTCTGAGTCCTCGAGTGGACCGTTAAGGGCTGTGATGATGATGACGATGCATTGATTACCAGAATAATCTCCACACTTGGCAGAGGAGTAGGTGGAGAACCGTATTGACAAAGCACACCAGAAAATGTTGCCCAATTACTGGAGGGGGGTCGACACTAGTCGCCTTACCCGTCGATGTACAAGCTTGGTGCTAGAGCTAGTTAGAATAGTTGGTGCAAGCGCAAAATAACTTTGCTCGCGACTGGAAGTGAAACTAAATTTTTCAGACAGACACTGTCACTGCTTACCTTTTTCTGCCTGTAGGTACAAGTACAATGAAAGACGGAAAGACCGCATAAGAGCATGACCGCCTTAAGGATCATATTCCTTTGCACTACAGTGCAGTTGTTAAACGGTTGTTATAGCATTCATGAATTAATTTGTTATTTATGATATAAAAAATTTGTAAAGGACGACTCCTATGGGCATAAGGGACAGGAAGTCAAACTGATTTTGGCTAAAGATGCACCAAATACCGTGAATATTTCTGTAGCGGCAAAGGATATTTTTCTTGAAGTGGTTATGCACTTATTATATATACTTTTACTGTACTGGCTGTATATATACATATAGGTGTATAAGTTTACATACAGTGCGAACGACCAACAAGGTGAACTGCTCTCCATATGTCATACTGGACGACTGGACGCAATACCTCGAATCACAAGTCTTAACGGGGCCCTTCAAATTGGCTGTAATTGCATGCAGGATGTAATGACCCCATTGAAAATTCTTGACGGCTCCATACTTGCAATACGTAATTACTAGCGTTTTAAAGTTTACGGCTCAAAGCTAAGCTGCATAGATGTACCTAGTATTGAGTAAAATATTATATAATATAACTATATTTTCAATGATTTTTAACAATCACTGCAGAAAACGCGTCATCACAGTAATTTCAAGTGTCCACGAGGGTTGAAACATCATACGTCATATCAGCCATAGTGTTGGACCATGTACTCGACTTCCAGTCTAACACTATGTACCTTACATTTCAAAGTCCTATATTAATATGCCACGGTGTGTTGACATGACACAATAAATCAAGGCTCCAGAAATAGCGCATGAACACCAACAGCGTCATTGAATTTAAAGAAAATGAGTTTATTTTGAAATTAAAAAAAACGGATAATTAACCAAAATAAATCGTGTAAATTTCACATTCATTTGTTCAGACTCTTGGTAGGTAGATTCTAGTAGGCAACACCAAGTACATTCAATTGCGCTTGCCTACAAGTTTTCATAAAATACTGAATTTTTCTCGAACAATCGAATTGTGAGATAAAAAATAGCGAACTTGAGGCCCTGATCTTTAATTAGTTATACTTAATGCACAAACACTACAATGGCGGACTTAAAGCTATAAAAACATTGTCTACCAGTCTGCCAGGAGAGAAAACAATCGAAAAAGGTATGCGGTGCAGGAAGACTACAAGTAAAGATTACACATAAGCTTATTCAACTACAATCAAACAAAAGACATTTAGGTACATAATACAGTTAAAATTAGGTAGTGGCTTACGACGTGAGGATGCCGAAGATCGGGCCAAGTGGAGAAAGCAAAACACACAGTAGCCGGGATTCACCGCTCAGATGATGATGAGTTAAAATTAAGTAAAGGTTTTAAGACAACGATATTGCCTTCCAGTGGGAGTACCTGACCCACGCCGAGCGCAGCGCCCGGCTGAGCGACCCCACGCAGGTGATCCGCACCCCGATGATAGCTGGCGGCCTGTTCAGCATCGACCGGCTGTATTTCAACAAGCTGGGCAAATACGACATGCGAATGGACGTCTGGGGCGGCGAGAACCTGGAGATCTCCTTCAGGTACTTACACGTGTTAAACGTTTCAGATATTGATGTTTTTTATTGCTGGTTCAGGGATTGGATGATTAGTTCAATAAATAAATGAGATGAATATAAATCAATATGCTTGGACAATTCATACAGCGCCATCTAGCCCCAAGGTAACCTTAAACATTGTGTTATGGGTGCCAGAAAACTGATAAACTTCTTCAAAACAATAAACATCTCTGCATAGAGAGGATTTAAAGAACAACGAATTAATTGCTATATGTTTAGATCAAAATGAATTATTTTAATTTCAATTTAAATAATATTTAGTTATTAAGCATGTCAAGAAATAATGAAAACATTGTTCATGTTTAGTTCTACAGAGAAAGACATCTCCAGGGTTTAAAATTATAGCTCTAACCTAACCTATCCTGCGACAAATTCCAGGGTATGGCAGTGCGGTGGCACCCTCGAAATCGTGCCTTGCTCCCGAGTGGGTCACGTGTTCCGGAAACGGCACCCCTACACCTTCCCTGGAGGCTCTGGGGCGGTCTTCGCGAGGAACACCAGGCGAGCAGCCGAGGTCTGGATGGATGACTACAAGGAGCTGTATTACAGATCCCAGCCGCTGGCACGGCAGGTGGAGTTTGGAGAGTAAGTTATTTTTTTTATCCCCTAACAAAACAAGAGAGTTGTTATGGTTTTAACATATGTATCTGTGGCTTTGTGTATCTGTCTGTGGCATGGAAGCTCCTGAACGGATAGACCGATATGAATGCGGTTTTCTCTGTTTGAAAACCAGTTTAACGAGATGGTTCTTAGCTTTCATTCTGTTTCATTAATATCGGTTCAGTCATTGATTTATTACTAACCGTAGATAGCACATGAACGCTTGAAAAGTGGGCCGAGGAAGGACTGCTTAATCGCTAGTCAAGCAGTCCTTTTCCGTAGTCTGTCATTAGCCGTTGGCACGTAAGCATGCCCAAGTGCGCGTTTAAAAATTGTCGAAACAATAGCCTTATACGACGAAAAAAGGATAGGATTTCATATTTTGCGTGAATAAACTCATTATACATCTTATCATGCATAAATATAGCGATTTACACATAAAAAACCATCAAAAATAATTATTTTAATCATAAACATATTGTCAGTGTCAGACATCACGTCAGTTGTCTCATTCATGCGCATGCGTTAAAGCGAAAACAAATTGCACACAAAAAGTAAGTATTATCCACAGCGCAAAAAACAATTTTGAGCTTTATAAGTATGAAAAAAAGTTGATATTTGGTAAATACGATACTGTACGTAATGGCATTTTGATTGGGGCGTGCGTATTTGGCATACAATTGCTACGTACAAATGTATTGTCAATTAGGCGACAGATTTCAAGCGCATTTTTGTATGAAGTGCTTTATCTACGGTTTAGTAGATCAATGGGTTCAGTAGTTAAGAAATTATTCGAGTTTTGGTAAACTTGGTCGGGGTAACCCGGTTAGGCATTTGACATAGACATATTCGTAAACATAATTTTACCGCCGGCTTGCTTGTCTACACAGCTTATTCACTCTGGCCTTGAAGAAGACCAGATTGTAATTGACTGTGCTGTACCGGAGTTTGTAATTGCAGGCGAACCGTTCTATACCTTAATTACCCCATCGAGCAAAATTGGTTCTGTTAAGAATGCCATTTGGTTAAACACTTACAAATCGTCCATGATGACTTATAGAAAAATATTATGACATATTTGGAGGCTTACAGAAATGACGTCACCAACTCTCCAAATCTTCTAACCTAGATCTCCACTCTTCCAGCATATCAGAGCGCACTGCTCTTCGGGAGGCGTTGCATTGCAAGCCGTTCCGGTGGTACTTGGACCACGTGTATCCTGAGCTGCAGATACCAGCGATGACTGGCGCCAACCACGCCATCACACAAGGCAACCGGTGCCTTGACACCATGGGGCATCTCGTTGGTGGCACGCTAGGTAAGTCTTTCGCTCCTCAGCCTGATAACTGATCAGCTACACTCCAGCTTTCTTCAATTTCTAAGAGCTTAAGTACACAATACAGGTGATTCTACAGATCAACATTCATCATTACCTTACTCTGGCTATTAGCCAAGCTTTAGTTGGTGCTCCAATGGCGGTCCTTGCTAAAATATTGATTAAAGATAGTAAAAAGCTTGTCCATATTCTTACCAAGAGACAGCTTAAACTTGACAAATGATATAAAACTCGGAGAGAACTGGGACATCTTGTGCATGGGATGTCATAGAAATAATGCTGTACCTACGTACCTCGGAGAGCACTTTCTCGGATTCCTATCGGATAAACTAAACATCGTCCAAATTTTTGGTAGTTCCTCTTACATTTACCCCTGTCTGTTCCAGGAATGTACCCTTGCCACAACACGGGCGGTAACCAGCTGTGGCGGTTCGACAATGGCCTGTTACGGCACCACAGTCTCTGCGTGTCGCTCTCTGCCGAGGATAGGCTCACGGCTGTGCTGGCCCCTTGCGACCCAGCAGACGAGGCCCAGCGGTGGGTCAAAAAGGGCGCACTCCTAAAACATGCGAGGCTCGAAGCTTGTCTAGACTCGGACAGATCCGCCATGTACGTGGCACAGTGCTTCGAAGACAAGCCCAGTCAACAATTCAACTTCTAAAGTACAAATGCGTCTGCGTCTACTACGATAAAGACTAAAGTATCGAGTCTCCACTGTGATCTGAATGAGGAAGTCTGGAATGTGAATGGATATGAATAGGTGTGTGATTTGATAACATCAATTATACTTAGAATTACTTGAAAGACGAACATTGCCTAAAACTCTACTATTTTAGATAGGTAAGTAGTCTAACTCTACTAGGTTTCAGTAGATAATATTTGTACTTAAAATAAAAAATAACTATCAAAACTTAGTCACGAATAAGACTTTAGGATAGTTTTAGAACACTTGAATAGTAGGTTCGGAATTATTAAATACATACCTGCAAAGATATTATATTATTTATACCTATCGGTGCACCGAAACATTATCCAAAAGTTACGAGGTGCCAAATATTTTAAAAATTCGCGTATTAGCTACATTAATTCGTGACAGGTATGTATTATTTATGTGTTACATTCCATTGATTAACATTTATTTTTTAGTAGTACCTATATAAAATTGTGAAAAAAACTAAAATTATTATTTGATTCTCGCATTATTACCTACTCGTTATCGTTTAACGGACATTGTTATTTTATTGTTATTATTTTATACATATTATTTACTAATTGACTATGTAAGTATTTACACTTTTGTAATGATACTGCATTATGCATAATGTTATAATGTACTTTAAACAATAATTAGAATTTAAAGTAATTATACTTACAATTATCATAGTTACCAATTTATAGGTATAGGATAGAATTTCAAGTGCCGGGATCGTGGAATGTGGAAAATTATTTAGGGCATCACAAGTAGAAATATATGGATACCTAGAAATCTAGGATTGCACTAGTTATAACATTTATATAATTAGCACTGTGATTTCACATCAACTAGAGTAAAGTCCTTAGGTAGGTGAAAGTAATAAAGTTATTTCAGCTCAATCTAATACAAAATCTGAATTCTACTTTAGAACTATTGTAGTATTTGTAATCCACCTGCAGTACAATCAATTTATTGTTGTAAATTATCATTGACCTTCATTTTAATAATGTTTATCTGTAAATTAATATCACCCAATCAATTATCATATACAAGTACCTAAGTAGAAAATTACTCATGGTAGGTATTCACAAAATTATGAAACGTATATTTTGCTTCACCAAATTATTTTCCTGCAATTTAAATTATTTTTAAAACAAGTATTAATTTGTTGTAAATAATTATTTTGATTTGTGTATATTGCTTTCTATAATTCTTAAGTTACATAAATAATTTTTTTAATTACAATTTTATTTGCATTGTTATTATATTTTGTAATTTAGTGGAGATTTAGGTTTTAAGGATATTAATATTTACGTAGTGTATTTTCAAAGTTTGCGTTTGATAGATAGGTGATATTCTTTCAAGGGTCAACTCAGCCCACATCCAACTCAGCCTGTGGACTGAGTTATAATTACCCTTGTTTAAAGATTTGGCCTAATTTTCTCGTAAATATAGCTATACCTGATTTAATTCTGAAATCACAATCATACATCACACAATAATCTAGCTTATTAGATACTTATTAGATTTTATTATGAAATAAAATATTACCTTCTTTAAAGGCATTGCATTTACGCCATCAGTTTAACCGGTGCAGTGGCAGGATGGAAAGTGTGATGACGCCTGGACCACCACCACCTTTTTTCTACCGACAAGCAATAACACTTGTGTTATTCTATGACAGGCATGCGTCATGCCAGCTATAAGTCCGCCAAATGACAGTGCACTGGCTATACTATAGTTTGTCACTTAAGTGAAAACTGAATGTATTAATATATATGAGGTGCGAGGTAGGCTGTCTGCTCGTTTAATACTAGTGTCTCTGGAAACGCTACTTCTGTAGTGAGCATAAACGCTTATTTCTGTAGTGAGCATAAATGCTTACTTCAGTACCTAGCATAAACACTTACTTCTGAAGTGAGCATATGGCTTACTTCAGTAACAAGCATAAACTCTTACTTCTGTACTGAGCATAAACGCTTACTGCTGTGATGAGCATAAATGCTTACTTCAGTAGCAAGCATAAACTCTTAGTTCTGTACTGAGCATAAACGCTTACTGCTGTAATGAGCATGAATGCTTACTTCAGTAGCAAGTATAAACATTTACTTCTGTAGTGAGCATAAATGCTTAATTCAGTAGTAAGCATAAACACTTACTTCTGAAGTAAGCATATGGCTTACTTCAGTACCAAGCATAAACACTTACTTCTGTAGTGAGCATAAATGCTTATTTCTGTAGTGAGCATAAATGCTTACTTCAGTAGCAAGCATAAACACTTACTTCTGAAGTGAGCATGTGGCTTACTTCAGTAACAAGCATAAACTCTTACTTCTGTACTGAGCATAAACGCTTACTGCTGTGATGAGCATAAATGCTTACTTCAGTAGCAAGTATAAACATTTACTTCTGTAGTGAGCATAAATGCTTAATTCAGTAGTAAGCATAAACGCCTACTACAGTAGCAAGCACACTCGCTTACTTCACTAGCAGGCAATAGACATACCCAAACGTGTACTGTGAATCTCACAATATGGCACCTGATCAATAGGTAGGTACTTAATTATCAACCTAGGGTTATATTCAGGTTTTATTTAAGTACTTAGGTAGGTACCACAAATATCTCGAACTAAAATAATAAATTTACAAGCATAGATCCTGATTTTGACAGGTACTACCTATTTCATTAATATAAGTACTTATACATATTTAGAAATAAATAATACTAGACAATTGTATAAGTATCTATAAGATATTTTGACTAAAACCTCACTCGTATGTCTTATGATTATTAGATAATATGACTACAAAATAAATAAGCGATATTCCACACTCTGAGCAAACACTTACTGTGCAACACGGATAAATATTAAACCGCCGTTAAAAGGAACTACGATGACGCTATAATAAAAACAGCATTGGAAAAAGAGGGAAAAGACAATTCAGGTTCATAAATTTACATCCATGTCGCACTGTAGTTCAGTAATCTGACAATTGGACAGCTAATATTTAACATGACTATAATATTAGACTTGACACTTATTAGATTTATAAGTCTACACTTGACATAGTATAGTTAAGTATCATACATAAAAATTAACCACTTCAATGACTATAAATGCACTTTTTGCATAAAAGCAAAAATGTTTTAGATATTTACCTGTTCCTTTCAAGTATATGTTCAACTATATCTCTCACTGTATACTTACCAATTCTCTTTTATTTACTTAGAGAATGTTTAAATTACCAACAAAGCTAATCACAAAATTCTATATACATTGTATTCTATTGATTCTGATAAACATATCGAATATACCTTACATTCTCTAAAGATATAATGTGCCTAGTAATTAATCATAGTTATAGTAGTTCATAGTCAGTCCGACTAAACGATAAATGCTACCTATTTGCTTATTGACGAATTTTGTGTATCCTAAACTGCCAGAGCAAACAAGAAGAAAATGTATACAAGTTGCAGATTTACAGTCGAAATTATCAAAAATCTATGTAAGTGTTATACAATCTTAACAGCAGGGAACCCAAGCCAGGGGCCACAGATATTATAGATCTCCGTGTAAGCCCTAAGCGGCTCTAAGCCCGAGTCATATGTTAATTCACACTTACAGATGTTAACTCTCACTTAATTCCACTTATAATTTCCTATTTAAGAGAATTTGACAGTTATATATAATCTAATGGATTTGTTATAGGCATGTAATGAGTTTAGAGAATATGTAGTCCTCCAGGGCTTTTATTCTAAATGGTTCGATAATATTCGATTCGAACAGGAAAAAAGTTACGCGCATCAATCTTTATGAGACGGTTCGAAAATCAGCTGCGAGTGCAATTGTTTGCTAGAATAGTCAAATTTTTGGCTTAGAGGTTAATAACTCACACGAATAACAATATTAAGTAATTTAGTAAATGAACGGAAATTATTAAAGTTTTGAAAAGTACTTAAAGCGCTCGCAACTAACGTTCAAGCCGCCACAAAGATTGTGCCATAAATAAAGTGGTCCGTGTCTCTCAATCCGGCTCTGCCTCGTTTCAGCTTCAATGTCTTTGATTGTTTCTCTTCGGTATCTGTTGCTACCGAATTTAGAACAAATCTACAACAGAGTCGGTCTCATGGCAGAGCCTCGCGCTGAATTTGGGCTCAATCAAAATTGGTACTGAATCATACAGAATACATACCAAAAATGTACCATTACATAGCCAGCTGCAGAGAGAACAATTATAGTGTTTGCTCGGGGGTTCATTCACACTTCAGCTGACTGTACTTACTAACCAGTGAAGGATCAAACAAAAACTTCAAGGAACTTGAAAATATATGGTCAACATATCCTGTTTTCGCTCTTTGTTTATGTTAATCTAATTTTATTTGTGTCAATAAAAGACGTTCAAGTATTCAAGTACTTACTGTAAAAATCAGAAATATTGAGTACTTACGTATATTACCTATCTTTTTTATAGTACCTATTGTATTTTACGAAAATTGGTGTTATGTAAAGGCAATGTGACTGCCCTAGTCAAGATTTTTGTTGAGACACGAATTTTGTATATTATATGAGATATTTGCCCTTTAGTTTGATGATTGTTCTGCGCCCGATGTACTTTGGGCACGATAATACCTATTTGGTCTTTGTAGCAATACTAAATCGGCCAATAAGGACAAAATCGTACACATTTCCAGATAAGGCATTTGCTACACCCTGAGTATAGTACCACAAAATTATCTGCTCAGTAAACGGCGGCGCTAGTGGAGCTAGTAGAATGACATTTACCAAATGTCTCTTTAAGTTCTGATTTTGTCTGCTTAACAGCACGACTAACACAATACTAAGATGAAAGAAACAGCAGTGTCTATGTCCCGCCATTTCTCGCTTTTCACGCGTGGGAGCACAGCTGTGTAGATAAGTTGGTGGCACAGTACATATATTCGCTGAGACAGTCCCTACATGAGCCTCTTTACTAAATTGTAACAACATCAAACTAAGGAGCAAAGTCTGAAATCGCAATCACACAATGACTTGCGATATTTTTATGTTCAATGAAGCAATTGCGTGATTTTATTTTAGTGAGATGAAAAAAATTCTTTATTAAAACACATTAAAATGTAATTTTGTTTTATTTATTTCATTTTTAATGTTTTCCAATGGTTGTAATTAACAGTATTATTACGAAATTATTTAAAACAACATACATACACATAATAAATAAACTCGGAGATGAAATTCAAGATCAAAAGTGTAAACAAATTGCCCCTATTAAAAGTAAACCCAAGGGATTATTTAAAATAGTTCTTTTTAAATTATTCATATGATTTCATTTCATTTAAAATGTGATAATTTTAGTCGATGTTTCAATGATTTTAAATAATCCACCCCTTGGGTTTATTTATATACTGACAATTTGTTTACAGTTTTCGTGAACAAATTTAGGTAGATTAAAAAAAATATTATCATAAAACTCCTTAAAACAACATAGGTAGGTAGAACACATAATAAATAAGTATAACATAATAGACAGCAGTACGTAGGTAGATGCAGACTTTATTAAACAAATATACAAAGCGATTAGGAACTTATACTACAATAACGGTAGCATGGCACTTTGTCCCAAAAATAAATATTAAATAAAAAAAGATACACTTAGCGGCATAAATAGTGGCCCAAGTGCTTATCGCGAGTTTGCAAACAATGTTCCTTCTTATTTCTTCGAACTGCTAAGGTTTTCCTAAGTAAATTCTACAACGTGGATTTGTTTCAGAAAGGTGTGAAAAGGTTTTTACGAGTACAGCAACGCGCTAGTCAAGTGATAGCCCTGTAGGCTAATTACGTAACTCTGTTACCTACAAAAATCTGATTTCAATGATTGAAATTGTTACTTTTGCGTTTACGTAGGATATATATCGATTTAATAGTTTCAGTTTATTGCAATGGAACGTTGTTAGCAACTGAACCCATGAAATCGATCGCAAAAGGAATAATTTCAATCATTGAAATCAGATAATTGTTAGCAACAAAGTTACGTAATTAGCTTACTGATATTGCAAAGGTCCATGTGCAACGGTAACTGCTTACCATCAGGCGAGCCGTATGCTTGTTTGCCACCTTATAGCATGAAAATAGTCACAAGTAACGTAAGGTCTTCTACTGATTGAGAACAATTTCAGGAGCCGATTAACCCCCGAGATGGTATATTAATATTATTTATAAAGTAATATAAAAAGTGGAAATTAATATTATAGGTAGGTAATCAAAGATCTAAATAATAATACAGAACAATGAGATGCGCGGAATATACCGTATGTGTGCATTCTGTTGCTTAATAAATACTATATATACACACATTACAACACGGTAAACATTAAGCATAATTATCACACATTCACAAACATTGTCATTGTGAGATTATTGTTCACAAAGTGGCCCCGCCTTACTCCCCCCCCCCCCTTCCCCCAGTTAGATTATATAATCATACTTACATTACTAAGTTTGAGCACAATATTATTTACGTATATAAATAACAATCATGTTTATTGGTTGACCACAGCCATGCATTAAATTTTTTAAGTAGGTCATGTTCATTTTCCTCAATAAGTCAATTTTAATTCTATACATTTATCTAACAACATAACCTATCAAATATGACAAAGTTGTTTAGTACCTCCTTATGAGATATTTTTATTATTATTAATCACATATTTCAGACCAATTTAAATAATAAATTTTGATTGTCTATTATTGATCTTACTCATATAAAAATGGTGACAAAAATTCAAATTCTACGATTGTCAAATTGTGATAATTATTAGGTAGGTATGGAATTTAGGACAGCATAGTAATTCTAATAACACAGAATGAATCTACTTATCATCTAATTTATACAAGATAAATAATAATATAATTATTAAGCATTAATTTTGTATAAGCAGAAACGTATAAGAATTAATTAAAAAGTAATTATACAAAAAAGCACAAACAAAACAAAAAAATTACATTAAAAGTGTCATTTAATTTAACTTATTAATATTGTTATTTTTAGGCAAATTAGGTAGTCATTTAAGTACATTCGTAGCCGGTACCTAAATTGAGAAATATAGAAATAATAAAGCTGAGACATGCTCACCTGGGAAAAGAAACAGAAAAATGAGGATTAGTACTTCACTTTTCCACGTTTCTTCCAACTAAAGTTTTTCTCAAACTGTAATTATGTTTGATTTTCACTTTCCAATATTATGTACAAAGAACCGTAATTTGAACCGGTTTTGCATTTATTATTTACACGCTGGCTCTGTGCTACTTGGTTCACGTGGTTTTCTTTTTGCTTGGACAAATTTACACAGCGCCATCTAGCCCCAAGTAATCAAAACTTGTGTTATGGGTGCCAGATAACGGATAAACTACTTATATAGGTATTATTTTATAATACATACTTATTATACATACCACGACCGTAACAGAAATTAAAATTCATCATTTCAATTTCGGCTCTGCGTGGCGACCGGCATGTTAACATACTGAACGACTCAGGTCGTTGTTTCTTACTCATATCTTATCCTACCCTAATCTACTTAGGCCATTTCTTAGTTTGGTGAACGGCAATTAGTCTCTTGTAGACGATGTCGTGAGCAGAGTTTAGGTAGCCAAATTCGAATGCTCAACTCAATTCTGACTTGAGAAAGGTTCGAGCGCAGTCTACAGACCGATTGGTTTCGAGTTCAGCACAAGATACGGTAGCGAACTGTCAAAATTGAGACTACTCCATCCCAAATATTCAAACTACAAGAAATTAAAATTCATACAAAAATGAAAATTTTCTTCAGCTCTCAACTTGAAATTCTCAATTCAGAAACCGGCTGCCACTCTCCTACGCACTTGAAACCGTTTTCAATTAGCGTATAAGTAACGAGTGATAAAATATAACAACAATATTACCAAAAGAGTTGAACTTAAAATTAACCATTCCTCTAATCGGCTAGCTAAACTATTAATTCTAAAATGTTATTATCTATACTCACTTCATACCTATTAACAAATGTTTGTTAACTCTCAACAATAAATAGTCTAGGGCTAATCTTCGAGAAATTCACACAGCGCCCAATATCGCAATCGAATTTGGGACCTCAAGTTGACCACTGCACCACTCAGGTCATCGGCAAATATTCTCTCAATTACCTAAGGCCATACAAATAGTTTATTCAACACGAGTGTTTTAATACCACTCGTAAATGATGTGCTACATCATTAAAAACTTTAAAAAAATTATACATTGGTGTGAAAAAATATCACCCTTAAACGACTGTTTTCGAATATATCATTTGAACATCAAGTTATGAGTACTTAGAATCCTTTGCAGGATTAAATAGGTTATCGGCCGTAAATAATGCACATCGGCTAGTCCGGCTTCGTAGAGCGTCGTCTCTGTCGCACACGTGTAAGTAAATACGAAGCCGAAACTAGCCGATGTGCATTATTTACCGCCCGATACCTGTACCTATATATACTGGCAGTATAGCGCCACAAACTGGAACTAAGTTTACTATTATGAAATGTCATTTTGTTGTCAACGACAGCGCCGCCGTCACCGGGTCTAAGGATTCTAGTACCTACATAATCAAAGTCTTAAATACTATCCAACTCCACATCTAGATCATGACTTAGTCTTGAGAGTTATTCATTTTTTGTTTTATAAACATGCCTAAATATCTGAGCATTCTGAAAGCTTTGTTGGGCTTCACACGTTGCCTGATGAGATAGTACGCAAGTAAATTTAGGCCCACCCATATGGCTATCAGCACGGTTATGTCCTTCCAGTACGATACATCTTTCATGCCCATCATCTCCAAGAAGAATCTGCAAGAGATTGCCAATAGATAAGGACCTACACATGTAAGTAGTGGAAGTGTAAATTTAATTGGCTCAAATGTACGGACTAACTACAAGTCTTTAGTAATGTGTATAGCAGTATATCGTCGAAGTTTACCAGTGACACCTTGTATGGTGGTCGTAGTGGGAAAAAGGTTAACTATAAATTATTTCAGATCCAATTGATTAGTAGGATAGTAGGAAATAGGGTTTTCAGATGTAAACCTTAGATATACCACATCCTTGTATGTATCTATTTGTCTTTAATTAAGCAATAAAGTATTTTAATTCATTCGTTCGTGGGTTAATCTCCCACAAGGTGGATCGACGACCTGCTAAAAAGCGCAGGTACCAGCTGGATGCGGAAGGTCTTTGTGGAGATCTCTGATCTCTGAGTGGGCGTCATTCGGCAGATATGATAATGATATTCGTCATCCTAGCAGTCCATCCCGGCTTCTGCCAGAGTCCGCTTTCTTACTCTTCCTTATGCACTTCCCCCGGTTTTGGCATGCTCGCCACGTAAGCCGTCGGCTTTCACATCAGACTCCGTCATTTGAATCCATCACTTCGTCTATACTACATACCGTGGACATAATAATAATAATTATAGGTACTCTGCTAATACTTACGATACTTTGCTAAACATGCAAAAGACTTCTTCTTCTGGGCAAGGGATGACGTCCCTCGGTGGGCTGTAAACAGCGGCCATAAGCCCTTCAAGGCCGTATCTTAGGAAAGAGCAAGCCCTCGCTATCCGCCATATTAATGGAATAGGCGCCGACCCACTACCGATTCCATAAACAGCGAGCAACATTATAGGCACCACTGACGCTGGTCCGGTGAATACGGCGTTCTGGAAAGTAAAAGATGAAGAAGCCTTGAACTGTAGGATATCATCATCATCATCACAGCCCATAATAGTCCACTGCAGAACTTAGGGCCTCTCCCACGAAATTGGAGGTTATTGCCATAATCTCCACGCTTGGCAGGCGGGTTAGAGATCGTAGTTATAAATAATTATAACAATAGAAAACGCTGCTGCGTATTTTCCAGCCTACGGAGACTCTAGATATTTTGCTTCGAAAACATTAGTCGCCTTGTGAGGCACCCACGAGTGTAAGGAGTTGGTGCAATTCTACTCTGCTGAACAGTACACGGCCAACGAATCTCTACGAATAGTCATCATCATCACAGCCCATAACAGTCCACTGCAGGACTACGGGCCTCTCCCACGAAAGGGGAGGTCATTGCCATAATCTCCACGCTTGGCAGGCGGGTTGGAGATCGCAGTGCAGTTGATGTAAATCTACCCAGAAAGATGCTGCTGCCCACCTTTCGGATTTGTCCCTTAGTCGCCTCTTACGACACCCACGGGAAGGGAAGTGATTAGTCTTAACACCCAAACTTGCTTATGATACATTTAAAACGATTGGTTCTATAAATAACTAGTGGACCCGGTGCGATTTCGTTGGCGTACATCTACTTTACCCCTACCCACCCTTTTTTCTTGCTTATAAACCGCCCCTCTGAATCACTCTATCTATTGTCGAAAACCGCGTTTATATCCGTTGCGTTATTTAAAAGATCTAAGCGTACATAGGGACAGACGGCGTTAAGCGACTTTGTTTTATACTATGTATAGATACACTAAATGTTAATCGTAAATCATCTATTATTAGCGAAAACTGTATTAAACCATTTAGTGGAGCAAATTACTTAATCATTATGAGATCTGTTATTTAACATCAAGTTGACCATTGAAGTTCGCAGGGCTACTAATTGCAAAACATTTTATAGTCTAATTCGTCTAATCTAATGAAATCATTCCTATAATTTAGAATAAATTGATACTTACAACAACATTTAAAGACGAGGAAATAACAATTCCTACGGTCTCGGAGATCAGTGCCAGCATTAAGCAGATGGATAGGAACATGAGCATTCGGTCAGCCTCTAATGGCTGGTCAGTGAAGTAATAGGTCACCAGTATGAACGTGGCACTGAAGAATATAGTTACAGGCATCCGAGATACCACTAAGGCGGTGTAGTAAGGCCTCAAGCCATACCAGTGGTTAAAATGTTCGCGTTTAAGGTACTTCATTGTCATTGGAACTGTAATAAGAAAAATAATTATTCATCATCACATATACGGGGGTCTACTTAATCTAATTAATCGCGTAATCTAAGAACTTTCTCTCACATACACTAAGGTTGTGGAATTAGAAAAAAACCTGGAGAGTAAAGCATGGAATTCCTAAAGACTGGGATGAAAACGTTTTTACAGGGTCGGCAACGCGTGGGTGATGAACCTGGTATTGCAAAAGTCTATAGGCTGCGGTGACTGCTTACCATCAGGCAGGCCGTAAGCTTGTTTGCCAGCTTAGTGGTATAAAAAAATCTCTACATCAAACAGTGTTCGGCAGGTGTAAGCCTTTAACACTGAACAAGAGGTCCCTACAATATCGTTTAAAACGTGGTGTACAGAAATTAAAGGTTGGGTTATAAGAAGAAGTATAAAAGCCAACCAATGTATTAAAAGGTAATTAAAAGAAAAATACTTACAAGCCAACAAAATAGGCATCATATTAATATACATCATAGCGATAGTACAACCGTAACAGAAGCCAAAGTTGTACAATGTCCTGAAGCCGTTGTTTCCTACATCTTTGAAGAGAAACGAAACTAGGAAGCAGAGGAAACCATTCATAGTGACCTGGAGCTTTAAGTAGCCCTGGAAAAATATAAATTATGTAATTAATACCACAGGCGACTGAATGTGTAATAACCCCATGTTAACAGGGTCACAGAGGTCAGACGGCAGTTGCTCAACCAATAACCTAATCTGCCAAATTCTGTACATAAACCCCGGGCCCTCGCACTCTCGAGTCATCATCATCATCTTGGCATTATGTCCCGGTTGCGCCCCCGCGAGTCACGCGAGGGTCCAGGGTCCGCCTCGATGATTAGGTATATAATTTACTTATATTATATTGTATTTCGGCCGTTTTGGCAATGTAAGGGCCTAGTCTTGCCTATTTGCTGCAAGAACAATGTATTGTGGCGGTTTTGAGGTGGGCAATTGGTGATGGTTACCTCTGTTGTTGCTAATGTCCAAAAGCAGCGGTGATCACTGTTCATCAGGTGCCCCGGTTACTCCAGGACAGTCTTGAAAAAAGGATATTAATCTCAATGCCACTGATATCCTCGGAACAAGAAAAGCTGCGCGCAAGCAAACTTTCCAAAATTAATGTCATTCGTTTATTTAAATTTATTGTTAGAAACATTTTCTCTGTGTAATTTCATCATTAACATTAGACTTTGTAGGGTAATAACATCGGTAGTAACTTACGGTTAATATAGTTAGTGCATATGCAAGACTCATAATATAATATTTTGTTTATCTTCCAAGGCAAAACTAAAATTATTATAGTTATAATTAACTAGCAACCTACCCTGGCTTCTCATGGACCTTAACAAATTATATACCTAAACTTTCCTTATGAATCACTCTGCCCATTAGTGAAAACCGCATGAAAATCCGTTCCGTACTTTTTGAGTTTATCGCAAACAGACAGACAGACGCCGCCTGGGACTTTATTTTATAATAATAACATTTAGTGATAAACAAAAGAAAGACTCCTAATACAAAATATTAGCAACGACTAGAAAGTACACTTAGATGCAATAGCTAACAATACAGGAATGAAATATTATTTTCTCCAGAATGTCTGTTAACGTAGTTCATTTGGATAAAACTATTTTAATGCGGTTCACACGGAAGGTGGAGATAATTTCAGTAGACATTTTATTCTTAAAGTAATTGTACCTATATCGGTTTATTTGCATACCTTTATACAACGAAGTAAGTATCACGCGTACAGTTCTACGCGTGATACTTACTTCTAATGTGATAATGAATACGTGACTAAAAGTAGGCGTTTCGCGCAGTTGAAATGATGACAGTGGGTAATTAATACCTGCGTTTGGTATGTAGTATCGTAGTAGGTATGTCTTGTAGTAATTTTCTGATATATATGTTGTAATACGGGACTACTATTCCGATAAATCGGAAATCCAAATTTTGTGGATACCTAACATCCAAATCGGATAGCACTGAGGTAATGTAGTGGATTATAATGATGACATTATTACGTAGATCGATCTCTAACCTTATAAACTTGTAAGTTGAGGAATCAACAAGTGAAAATCGAGTAAGAAGGTAGGTACATTACGGGGCGCCTAAAACGGAAAAAGATTAATGATTTGAAAGCTCGTTCATCTTCGATCGTTTTGACGTAAATTTCGATCGAGGGATGGATAGTTCCCTCAAAAATACTCAAAATAGCTGGCCCAAGAGGATTCCTATGCCTTGCTGACAACTTATTGTCCTATTTTGAGGAAGACTTTTAATTGTAATTAAGTGTGCTTGCTGTAGCACTGTCAAAGTCAATAATTTAAAAGGGGTTGCGTTTTACTGCCTTCAGCTAGGCCGTCCAAAGGCAGTCTTTCTTCTCATCTACTTTCAGCAACACTTCACCTCCGTTCTGGCTCTAGGGAGGTACAGCTTCGTGTGTGTACAAACCCGTCCGACTTTAATGTGCACCTTCAAAATGCGACCTAGTGCGTGCGACCCGCATTCATCTCCCTATTTTTTATATTTTATTTTTGTGTCCAAACTTCAGCGAATAAAAGCTTTTCTATTTTGTTGTTTCCACATATCGAAAGCCATTTTCTAAATGTTGCTAACATATTTGCGTTAGGAGTTAGAATATTGGATGATACTTTAATAGGCGTAAATGTATGAAAATATGTATGAATGTGGAACAGGCATAAAGGCTGTGTCAGAAGCGTAGCTTGTGTTGTCACTCCTTTTCGGATCAGACAGTTCCCCAATAGTCTCTGCCTGTGGGATACAGACGTGAATGTGTATGTAAATACTTATCTTATACTCATGTTTTATTATGCATAGGTAGGTACTGTTATTACTTGCAGCTCTATGATACTTTACCTTAACGTATCATAGAGCTGCGTTGCCTTGCGTGCGTTAACGAACAAGTAGAACATTAATTCGCTTTGTGTAAACAGTGGTACCTACTTGAAAAGGACATTTCAATTAGAAAAGACAGAAGCAGAGCACGACAACGGTAAGGCACCTATTATCAACACAATTCGTATGTCTTCTCTTTGAGTAGCCAATTTAATCAAGATGGTTTTTATATTGGTTTCATTCAAATCGGTTCGGTAGTTTGGAAAAAAATTTAGTTTAAAGTAAACTTGGTCGGAAGTTACCCGACTTTTTCTGTCGGTTATGTTAGTTCTGTCATTGAACATCGAACGTTTACTCCTGCTCTACATTCGAATCGAGCATTCTACGTTTAAATTAGGTCAAACGATCGCAGGTGTGAGAATCGGCTTTTGGGTTTTGGAATGAAATCATTAAAGTGTGGTGTCTGACAAAGCAGAATAGCATCAATCCCATCGACTTCAGGTGCCTACTGTCCGACACTTAAAGTCGAAGGCGACTAATATATGTGATACTAACTCGGGCCTCGAGTCTGATAATTAACTATGACTTAATTGAATTGTAATTGAATCGCAATCGCCGATTTTAATTGAAGAATACCAAAAGCTGTGATCGCTATCCGATTACTATTCAATAGAGCTATTAGTTACAATAGCAGAATACCAAAAACGTGACTAACTATCGGTGAGATGCGATTGCTATCCATTTACTATTCGATTGAGAGCCTGAGATCCTCATCATCATCAGATCATCAGATGTGTAAGTTTAATTTTTTATTTCAGTAATAAGACCCGCAATTATGCTAATAATGAGATGACTATATTCATTCATTCAACTATATTCCGGGTGTTTTGTAAGCAGAGTGACATCATCCAATCATTTGTCTGATAAGATACCGATAAAATAAAAAAATTACAGCGTAAATTCTTTTGGGCTTTGTGCAATGCGGAAATTAAAAGCATTTTTAATTAAAAATATTTACTCTATGTGAAGGGAGATAATCAAATAGAATAACTTGTTTATAAATGAGCAATGACAGGCAGTTCCTATTTAAAGTAAATACGACCAGACATTATGATATATTTACGACCGTTTGACGCCAAACGAGGATGGGAATATATACGGAAAATACATACCTAAAGACATCCATGCGGGCCCCTTCGTTCTGTACCTATGGTGGATACAAGCTCAGGGTCCCAAGTCTGATATAATTTGATTTAACACATATGCTATCGATATTCAATTCAGACTCGATTTCGCTTCAATTATGATAGAGAAAAAGGGTATTCTGCAAAAACTTTTAGCAATACAGTCGTTCCGCTGCAATTGTATTGCAAAAAGTGATACCAAATTTTAAATCAATCGTAATTGATTCTCAGTTTAAAATTGTTATTATTGCCTTCTAGAATCTACAAAAACTGCCGTTTCAGTCCAGAATCGAGTTACAAACAGACTAGCAAACTGTCAAATGGCTGTTCAATTTAACGTCATTGGAACACCAATGGTCTTCAATCAGTATTTAGCAGAATACCAAAAACGTTTCACACTACCAATTGAAATTCAATTGAGGTTAAATTGAGCCCTTCGTTAATTAGCAGACTTGGGGCCCAGAATGGTAACACTGTGATCTCCAACCCGCGTAGCCAAGCGCGGAGATTATAGCAAAGCCCTCCAATATGTATGCTCTATGTGTAGTGGACTATTGATGTGTGATGATGATGGTGATATGTTATTCTGTCAATAATTTTGTGAAGTTAGCTAGTCTTTCTTCAGGCAGAGCATCACTTTCGCTGTCGGAGTCTCCTAGATATTTCATCCACTACGGTGTACAACAGCATATCGTTCTACCAAAATCTAGTACAAGATGAGCGAGCGTCTCTATAGACGCGCATAGCAATGTTAGCTCCTTTTATACTGGTTATTGCTAGATCGATTGTAGACAGCATTGTCTTCTGTATGTGTTTATACTTTATCCTTTACACTGGTGTTTGTGGTGTGTTAGTTTAGTTCTACGTTAAAGCGAAGGTAGGTTAAAAACGTTTCGATAGAAAAAGGCAATACAATTTAAGGCGATAACGAGTGAATGTAGAAAGGAACTCACATGCCGCTTATGTAGGGAAACTATTGTTGGGGAATCTAGCTAGGGTATCTATAGCTAGGAAAACTGTAGGTGAGAAAACTAGCTAGGGCTTCTGTAGATAGGGAAATTATACCTATGGAAATTGTAACTAAGGAAACCATAGCTAGAGAAATATAACTAAGGAAACAATAGCGAGGGAAACTAAAGTAAACACAACTGACATCCCTCACAGACTTTATTATCGTTGTTGCGCCCAATCATTAAGTCGTATTCAAGAACTCTGTATACCTATTATTATGAGTCAATGAACCCCCCTACCATACATTAAATGTATCTCAGGATCAAAGTGGGGGTCAGTGCTCTCTGGAGCTGACCGTACATGATATTAAGAAATACGGTCTTCGATACCCTTACCTTCAAAATCTTCGATGACACTTGCGAACAGTTTGTGAATCAAGTAGATACAAACATGAAGGTATCTACTGTAATAAGCAAACAATTAATTCAAAATGTTTTGAAGAGCAAATATAATTTAAGGTTTATTCTTACTTAGATGATGATATGAATATGTGTAGGTAATATTTAGGGTCGGTAACACTAGAAATAAAACAAAAATATAACCTTCGCTTATATTTTTATCCATGAAATTATTTCGAGATTATCATTCATATCTCTTCACAAGGTACGTCAGTGCCCTTAAACACAAAATTATTTTTAGCTATCCAGTGGCCCTAGCACAAGTGTGTCCGCGACAAAGCTCGCGCCGCGAGAGAGCGTTTGTCTCTTTCTCTCAATACTAAGACGAAAGAGATAGCAATGCCTATGTCGCGCTTTTTCTCGCTTATCGCGCGCGAGAGCAACTTGTGCTAGGCCTCCAGTGCGTCATGACGGTGCCTACTCGTACCATAGGTACCTACTCGCGAGCGTCCATTGCGCAAACTATTGTTTATTTTAGAAACTGGTTTAATATTCAAGAATTACACATTTGGTGAGCCAACGATGAAATAAATATTTTGTTGTGTCGTAACTGGGGAATGCAATTCCGCAAGATAATTTCAATCCAAGTATTTGCGGGACTGAACCATCTTAGTCCCGCTGGATCCAGTTATTTGCGGGATCCCGCAGGGTGAACTAAGATCCCAGAAATCAATCGTAATAAAGACCTTATAGGCCTCGTTTTCATGGTTTTAATGTTAACCCAAATTACTCAAGGTTTTTGTACATTAAAAATTTTAAGACGTAAAGATTACCTAAGAGATAAATTGACATACTGTAGTAAATATCAATATAAATTGAAATAATTACGTAAACACCACAAACAACATCGTAAACAAATTAAACATTTTTTTGGAAATAAACTTGCAATTTGCAACAATAACAGTTATTGATTACCTCATATATATTAATTAAATTCAGAGGTAATCATTCTCTTATTGGCTATCAAACAGTGAAAACCGAAAACTGATTTGTATGAACTTGTAGGGATAAATATGGGGTAGTGTTCATCACATCGCTTAGCCAGCGCCAAGCCAGCCAAACCACGGCCTACGAGCCGCTCCGCGAACAGTATCACGTACATACCATGTTCCTTTGTAATCCCGCCAGTCCAGCGGGACCCCGCAAAATTTTCGACCGGAATTAGTCCCGGTATCCCGGTATTGCATTCCCTAGTCGTAACTGAGGAAGCTGGGGTCGTCAAAAGTCAAGCTCTATTGATCTTTAGTCACATTACCTCATAGCTAATTGCCAGATAAATTTTAGTACCTGGCCTATTGTACTTACAATTTCAGCTAAACGTAAACCCAATCGCAGCCGAAAGTCATCATGCCGTCTTTCTCATGCACTATATCAGGAGTACGTGAGGTCTATTCTATTATTTTGACTATCCAGGCATTTGACCGCTATCTCACCTGGTGGTAAGTGACGATGCGGTCGAAGATGGAGCATGCCTGTCTAGGAACAGCCTATTCACTCTAGCCTTGAAGGCGTCCAGATTATAGTGATCAGGGAACACACTCGCAGGCAACGCGTTCCATTCCTTAGCTGTTCGCATTATAAAGGTTGAACCAAAGCGGCTCGTGCGGGCAGCTGGAAGATCCACGACATAAGGATGAAGCGCTCGCCCGGATCGCGTTTCCCGATGGCGGAAAGGGGCCGGCGGAATGAGGTCGTGCAACTGTTTCGCACACTCTCCGAAATGCAACCTATAGAATACCGATAGACACGCAACCCTACGCCGATGCTCGAGGCTCTGCAGCTTAGCCTCAATTAATTGCGGATCACAAATTATCTTCTTTGCACGTTTTTCCACCGAATCCAAAGCGGCCAGTTGGTATTTGGCTGATCCATCCCAGAGATGGCAGCAGTACTCCATGCATGAACGAACTTGTGCTTGATATAATTGAAGCAACTGCTTTGAAGTGAAGTACCGCCTGACCTTCGAGAGGATACCAAGTTTCTTGGCTGCAGTCTTGGCTTTGGACTCGATGTACTGTCCAAAGTTAAGATTGGTTGATAGCTCAACACCAAGGAGCTGTAAATTGTCGGTAATTTCCACAGCTACATCCCGGAAAGCCGGAGTTAGATGGAATGGACTCCGTTTGGCGGAAAACAAACACGCCTGTGTTTTGGTAGCGTTGAACGCCACTAGATTGGCTTCGCCCCAGTCGGAAACTGCCTTGAGAGCTTCGTTCAAACGCCTAACCATGGCCTCTCGACAAGACTGAATGTCGTCCCTGTTAGCTTTTGCCTCTGACAGATATCTATCCGTTACTGTGCTGTCGTCAGCGTACCCAAGGGTACCGGGTACTAGAAGATCGTTGATATGCAGCAAGAAAAGAGTCGCGGACAGAACCGACCCCTGAGGAACTCCCGCGTCGATAGCCTGAAGATCAGACGAGTAACCATCGAGAACTACCCGGATTGAACGTCCACTCAGAAAGTCCGAAATCCAGGTGCAAAAGCCAACAGGAATGCCAAATGAGGGAAGCTTGCTTAGTAGGGCTGCGTGCCAAACCCTATCAAAGGCCTTGGAGATATCGAGCGACACAGCAAGGGCCTCGCCATGCTTCTCAATGGCCTCACTCCATATATGAATGGCATACACCAGAAGGTCCCCAGTCGACCGACCACGGCGGAATCCGTACTGGTAATCGCTGAGGAGATCGTTACCTTCGAGATGCGCAAGGAGTTTGTTGTTCAGTGCACGCTCCATAATCTTACAGAGAATGGAGGTGACTGAAATAGGGCGGTAGTTGGCAGGGTCTGCGCGGCTGCCCTTCTTAGGCACGGGCTGCACATTGGCAAGCTTCCACGACCTAGGTACAATACCAGTCTTTAGTGAGAGACGAAACAGGCGTGTGAGAATAGGAGACAACTCAGGGGCACATCTACGCAAGACCGTCGCTGGTATACCATCAGGTCCACTAGCCTTGTCCACGTCCAGACTCTGCAGGATTTTTAAAATCTCTTTTTGATGTATTCGCACGTCTGCCATAGTGCAGTCAGCGCGGGGTGAGACGGGTGGAGTTTTTCCTGCAGTATCTAAACGCGAACTCGCCGCGAAATGAGAAGCAAGTAAATTCGCTTTTTCCTCCGCAGCATGTGCCAATGTTCCGTCTGGCTTCAGCAACGGTGGTAACGAGGATTGGCTAAAATTGGATTCAACCGCTTTTGCCAAAGACCAAAACGCCTTACTCCCAGGAGGGTAAGAGGCCAGTTTGGCGCCAATCCGGCTTATGTGGTCGAATCGAGCCCTGCGTAGCGTCCTTTTGCTAGACTTGGCGGCAAGGTTAAAGGCTCTCTTCAATTTGCGAGTATCCGGAGACTTATGAGCTCGAGCCTCAGCCCAGGCAGAGTATGCCGCCTGCTTCAGAGCTTCAGCGCGACGGCACCCAGCACTGAACCATGGACGAGACTTGCCGTTCATCGCTACATCAGAATACGGAATATAATACTCCATACCCTGCCGTATAACCGCGGTAACGGCTTCAGCACAATTCGACGGGTCGCCCGAAGAGAAGCACGGTCCAAATGGCGGACCGCGGTCCGGTTACCTAGGTAAACAAATGCCAAAATGTAATACATTTCGAGCTCGCTCCGCTCGCTCAATCATTCCTCTGCATTACAATCGGCCTTTTCGAGCCCGCTCTGCTACCTTTACCACCCAGCTTTAATGACTCCAAAAAAATGACTCAAATGTCAAAAATTAGGAGCTTGCTGTGCTCGCTCATTTTTTTATTTAAGTTACTTAATTGATTACGATTAGTATAGCTTGTAAGACATAAAATTAAATACTGTAAATGTATATTTGCATATAATCGTACCGTAAAAAGTAGGAACAGACCGCGACGGTCATATTTTAAAAAACGGACCCCAAATCAAACTAATTGGTGATTCCTGCACTACATTATAAGAAAAAGACGGCAATGGCTGCGGTTGCGTTTAGCTGACAGTCTTAATAAGTAGAAAGTCCCCGTATCACAATGTATGTAGGCTAGAGTATGGTCAGAAAGTGAAGTGTCATATGTGAGGGCGCTAAATTACCCGTAATAACACTGCCAAATACAAATCAGAATATTAGTTCTCACTTTCTGCAAAGACAACACGCAAAATACAGCTCGGCGCTCGCGTAACAAACGCTCGCGTTGACGCATTAACTACTTACGTAAAAATAAAAATAAAAGATGTATTAACCTTATGAATTATTAATTAAAACTTTTATGAATAAGAAGAAATTAAAATTAGCCTTTGTAAACTACCTAACATTTTATCATTAAATACCTTATTCAGGTACCCTTCGATCACCTTCGATACCTTCGATCATAGATAAATAATTATATGTTAACACAATTACGCTGTTAGTAAACATTTGTTTCAGTCTTAATAGTACTTTGTATATTTATATTCGAATAGTGGAACGTAAAAAATAGAATAATTTATTGTTTACGGGATTATAGAGACGGTACTGACCAGAGGCATTCGTTCACAAATATGAGACATTTGTTTGGAGTTAGTATATTTGCAAATACGGGGACGTCAAAACGTTCAAAAACACGTTTTCTTCACTCGTTATCGCGAATTTGCCAGATGATATTTTGTGGAAAATGACATAAATGGCGAGTGAACAACGAATGCTAGCAAAGCGAATACTATCCGGCGAGTACAGTCACTATAGCGTGTGTTCCTGCGGTACAAGATGAAGCGGTGTGGTTTGTGCGAACCTGTTGTCATATGTAATACAGGGTGTCAAAATAGCCTCTGCCTAATCTCAACCACGGTCAGGAAGCGGTTTCTGAACACTTCCCAAGAAGTACACTTTAATATTCCACTACCAGGTCGCCGTGCATATGGTCCAGTCACCTTATGGTGGTAGGCGGTACATTTGGAATTGATGCCATCTCACGTAGAGTTCGTCACTTGTTAACAAAAAGTAAAGGATTAAAAAAAAAAAATTAACTTACTCGGATTAGCTTTGGAAACCGTCTTAGTATTTGCGCCATATGCGTTGTTAGAAAAAGTGAATTATATATAATCTAAAATTACCAAAAATTAAGTGTGAAGTAGACAGAGAACAAAGTCACTTATTATGCCGCTGATGACCTCTGAGTGTATTTTTGCAGTTCAATGACTCGATTATAAATTTTTAAGTGCAATGACATGATGAGTTGTATTTATAAAACTTGAATAACTAGAACAAAAAAAAAATAAAAAAAAATTTAATTGTTCCCAATTTATTTTGTTGATCAGGCACTACTGCTGGTCTTTTTATTGTATGTAAGACAAAAACATTATAATGCTGTCAAAATAATTATTAGCAAATTTTCTTGCTGGCTGGATAATTAAAACGAAAACCATTTAATTATGTATTTGCCATTTTTAATAATAAATTCTCTGAGTTCTGGTGAACCTCCAAACCCGACTCGTAGTTTTTGACACCTGCATATACCCTCCGTTGGCCTTACCTACATAGCTCATAGTAAAATCTCTAAATTAACTTATCATACTTAGCCATAAATACAATAGAACCATCACTTTATTAAAATACGTCTACGTAAGGAATTTTATATTTTATTTATTAAACTAAGGTTAAGTACCAAAAATATCTCACTGTTCTACTAGTAGACTCTACTTGACTACCCCCTCTCTAGTTTCATTTTAACGCTTATCTTCCCTTTAAATACTTACTGTCACCTAGTATATCAACTGTCAAATAGTTCCTAAGCTGAAAGTTAAATTGCAATTGCAATAAAATGACGATTATTGAAATCTCCGCTTTAATTTCAGCGGAATCTTCTTCCATCTCATCTTCTTGGTAACATAAAATTTCATTTTGTTTATATCTCATAAATCCCAACGATATCTTCAAACCCTTCTCGACAGAGGTAAACTCTTCATTTCTAAGTCTTTGAATTGCATTAACGATGGATCATCTTTTCCTTGACGAACTTCCCGATAATTCTGATGGCTCTGAAGGCGTAGTTGGGTCGTAGTCTTTGCCTCAGCAGGTAGTAGCCAACGAAGTTCATAACCACCAGAGATAGTAATAGCAGTCCAATATCCATCCAGAAGGAGACGCCAGCCATACCCATTAAACGGACGAAGTAGCTGAAAATGCAATTGAATTGAAATTACGTATAAAATAATTGAGCACTATATGAGCAGCATGCAATCTATAAACATTAGGGAAGGATTTTATGAGTAAGAGACTATTTTATCAGGTCTCTGTCGAGCCAACGCCGCCGTATCTATTACTTATTAGTGTTCTGGCACCAATTGTCTAAGCATATTTATTTTATTTATTGTAACTCGATTTTGGACAGAATCGCCAGGATTGGTAGATTTTTGAGCAACACCAATAACTATTTAGCTGAGACTTGATTACGACTCCGTTATTACGATAATTATACAAATGTCATGGGAATGTAATAGCAATTGAGACTCAATTAAATATTAATATCTAGCATGAGAGTTTAATAATTGTTTTGTGATGGTAAGCAGTTGGCGTACGATGAAGATATTCGCCACGACACTAACCCCGTAAAATCTACCGCGTGTCAGCCTGTAGTATAGTAGTGAATGACTTATTCAATCCATATTACCGGACCGCGTCAGATGGACATTTAAAGTTACTCACCTAACATTCTTATATTCACAATAGGTGATATTCTCCGGGCAAACGAGGTCGTCCCTTGGAGCTCCGTAAATCGCTGCCACCAGACCCTCAAGTCCGTGCCGCATGTAAGATAAAGACCTTGCCACCTTCCAGATCACAGGTAGCGGTTCGTCGCCACTGCCCATGCCGTAAACTGACAGCAGCATCAGCGGTACTGTGACCACAGGTCCGGTGAATACTGAGTTCTGAAACACAGTCACACAGATGTTACTAACAATTACCATATCACCGATAGACTTAAATGATAAAAGCCGGGACGTAATGTCCCGTCTACGTAATGTGTAACTATGTGTCCGTGCATGACATCGTAGCTCCTGTACGGATGGACCGATTAAAATGTAGTTTAATCAAGATAGTTTTTAAGTTAGTTTGGTTATAATCGGTTCAGCAGTTGAAGAAATATTTGAGTAAATATTTGCAGTTTGTCAGGGTTTCCAACTAAAGCAGGTCTTCGGTTAGGTTTTATGTAGCTATGTTTGTATTTCTGTTTCTAGGATAAGGTGGGTGGAGTAATTTCGGGCATTAGGTAGGTCCTCGTACATCAACTCCGTTTTCGAAGGGAATCGCATTAATTATGTAATTAATACATCAGCTTAGCTGCCACATCATAGGGATGTATAAAAATAGGTAGCAACAATGCTGAGAAACTGATGTTGGGTGCCGTTTTTCGAAACCATTCGTTAAGATTTATAGAGAGGGACTTATTTGTCAAGCAACATCCCATACTTGACAATGTTAATGATAATGATGAATCCTTTAAAATTAAACTAGAGTAAATACTTACAACAACACTCAAAGACGACGAAATGACCGTTCCCATAGATTCAGATATAAGCGCAACCAAAACACATGTCGTGGAAAACATTACGAATCTTGATAGCTCCATAGGCTGGTCTGTCACAGGGTACGTTATGACTAAGAAAATCATACTGAAGAAGATAGTAGCAGGAGTTCTTGAGACTACTAGAGCTGCATAGTATGGTCTCAGCCCGTACCAGCGGTTGAAATATTCTCTTTTTATTAGCAGAACTTCTGATGGAACTGTTAAACAAATATGACAGTAGATATATAGTAAATCATTAAATATTGAAAACGCTTAAGTATAGATATTTAGATATTTATTGATTTATTGAAAATATCTCAATCCTGGCATTATAACAGCGTTAGATTGAAATAGAGGATGTAATTATTATGAATTACGATATAATGGAAATACTTACAGGCCAACAAAATTGGCATCATTGTAGTGTAAAGCATTGCAATGATGCACGCGAAACAGAATCCAAAGTTGTTTATAGTCTTCGAAGCATCGTGTCCCATATTATTAAATAGCATAGCAATTATGATACCGAGGAATAAATGAAGGCCAATTCTAAGCCATAGGTAGTCCTGAAAACAAAATGTATCACATATTTAAATTTATTCTTGTAACCGTTTAATATTGCACAAAAAACACATGTGAATATGCATTGAACTAATGACAACAAAGATAAACAAACTTAAATGGTAGACTCCGGTGGTGCAGTTTTGGATGATGGTGGTAATTTAATTTGCTTAAAAACACTTAATGATACGCGAAATGGAGGTAATGAATATTGGATGATAATGGATTCTAAACGATTCCCAAAATCCAAACAGTAACAAACGATTTATTTTAATGTTCTGAAATACGCGAGTACGTTAATATGAACGAAATGTCATGTTGGCGTGAAATGAAAATGAGTATGAAATAGGTAAGTGGACAGTGGCGTGCATTTCATAAAGAAAAAAAGACAATGCCTACCCTACCATTCGGTTCTGATCACAATATTATAAATTAATATAATGGGTACCTAATTGCTACTCTACTAGTTAATAAACAAAGCTGCTTAATCAGTCAAATCGAATGTCGGTGCTTGATTTATCGTATTTTCAACACAGCGCCTCCTCCTGAAAGTTGATGGTACCTATGTAATGATCCGTTGCGTGATGCCAAATTAAATTCGATACTAGCGCCGCTATGAGCGCGTAACGGGAAAGACACAAACTATTCGTGCCTTAATGTATATATGTGTGCATTGTTGTTTATTTATCCTCATTGGTGTGCATTCCTATTAATACGTGGATTTAAAAAAGTAGATTACTAAAGTGTTGCGCTGATTTAAATTACTACCTTTACCTTTGTGTCGTATTGTATTATTTTTTATGCTGTAATTTAAAATACTGAGTTACGGGTCGCCCGCCATTATTTGTTTTGATTCGATTTTGTTTTAATTTATAAAAGCAGTTATCTATCAGTGTGAAAAATGGATAACATTATCTGTGAAAGTTGTTTAGGTGGTGTTTGTATAGAGAAAATAAAAAATAACGTATTTTCTAAACTATCTTTCAGTGAAAAAAAAACAAGTGATCGTGATAGGCCGCTCTTATCAGATTTGCAAATAGTACAAACCTCGTCGTTTTTGGAATCATTTAGATATAGGTTTCAATACATTCATGAATGCGTTTATGAAAAACAGGACCTTATCATTTACATTTACGAAAAAAACAGGACCGCTAAAACGAAAACGTAATGTTGTGGACGCAAAAATCAAAATTAAGCGGATTTTTTTAAAAATTGCAGACAATGTCGCGCTCGTTATAAAAATTTAACATGTAGCATTTTTGGTAATCATTAAGCTTTTAAAATTTTCTGCCAACCCTGTCTAAAAATTCTGTGCACGCCACTGTAAGTGGATATATGTAGTGTGGTGACCACGGCTTGTGCAGATCCTCTGCAAAATGGTACTGTGAGGTTAAGGTTAAATGTCAGTTTTAATGTAAGATATTTTTGGATCTCAGTTCACTGAGCTGTTGCAATTGGAATTGGTAGTATGAGATGAGCGGCCTTGAGTATCGAGCATCCGAGATCTTAAGTTTGAATAAAAATTTTTAGACTGCGCGATGATAAACCGTGATGATAAACACTTGGTTAGTTCACGTCCGTAACCTTTTGAAAGTTTCAGAAAATTAAATTGCAAATGTGATTTTGGTATGATATGATGAAATGAATGGTGTGAATTACGATCTAAGTCGAGTTACAACCATATTTATGTACATGTTTCATTACAGAATTGAATTGTCGCATCGTCGTGATAACATTAGGATGTACCAATTGTACCAGAACCATATTATGAGAGGATACTAGGTTAAGAGTGCAGAATAAGACGGAAGAGAATCATCATGGCAACAAAATACGATATTTTATACAATGCAAGAGAATAAGTGCATCCCTTTAAGACTTCACTGCAGATACAGTAACAGACGTTATTGAACAAGCTGATCATGAAAAACATGAATCTTCGACAATGCAGTTCGATTTTTAATTTGATGAATTTTTGTGTTCTGTTGGAAGTTTTTATTTCGTGAATTTTCGTAGAACAAAACTCTTCATGACATACTTTTTATTGTGTAACGTGGTATGTGATCAGTGCTCTGTCATCTTGACTGTTTATTCCTTTTTTTGGTGTGTTAGTTCGAACAAGACGAAGCCACGATAAGCCAATGATCAAAGTTTCCAACTGTAATTCAATCGAATTAAATATCGAAGTAATATAGACGGACACCCTCACAATTTTATCGTTATTACCTGCTCACGACAATCGTGAAAGTTCATACATGTATGACAGAAACGATAGTAATAGAAATGTTACCATTTAGTGTGAATTGGTTAACACAATTAATTATGTAAGTGCATTGCATTTATGTTTCAAATGTTAATAATGTTAGTGACCAAGCAGTGCTATCTTACATAAGCATTACCCTCTACCTCTTGTGAAACTAGATTCCTCCAATGTCAATAATTACAGGTCCAATCAACTTACCTTGTCCACAATTTTAAAGTCGTCCCATTAGTCTTAGAATTTCCGACACCGGGTCCACATAAATTGTTGTAAGTGGATTCGTTGTTTCGTCTTCCAAAACTTTTATTTGTAAACGCCATAATAAGCCACCTTATTTTAGTATTAAAATTAAATTTTATAAATAAAAGCTAAAATTAAATTTTGTGCCGCGTATGTATTTAGCGGTTTTTTATTAATTTGCCAAGCAGTTAATATAGATAAAATTTTAAAAGTAAGTACCTTCTATTGGTTATTTTATCTACAACTTACGCAAACTTAAACTAACTTACCTTACATGAAGTTCAATCATAATGAGCCGTTTTCAACCCTAGCTTCACATAGATGGCACGCTCTAACGACTGAAACTGTAATCTAATCTCTTGTCTGTGTAGTATTTATATTTATCTAGATTTATTAAATTAACAATTTTTGGATGTTAGTGCTCCTAATTGGTATTTAACTTATAAATTAAAAAAAATTTAGTTATCGATTTCTGGTGGACTGGAAGATAAAACTGTGTAGCTGTAAGTCCTTCTTTGTACCTCAATCTGCGCGAAGTTTAAATAAATAAAAAAAAAGCTTTAGATTAGAATTACAATACTAAAGCAAATAATAACTAGCGTTTTATTGCGGTTTAATTTGTTCTACGCCACATTAAGCTACAATTACAACCATACTGTCAAAAGAGTACAAATAATGTTTCAGTCGTTATAGCGCGCCATCTATGTGAATTTTTGAGAAGTAAACTTTTTAAGTTGAAAACGGCTCTTTATATGAAGCCGAATGTTATTTGGAATTTTAAAAGTAAAATAGGTACTGTAATTAAATTCTTAATGGCAATTTAGAAAAGCTATAGCTAGATGATAGATTTGCCAAATATCAACGAAAAGGAAAATTTGTAAAAGTGAGCAAGAACCAAACAACCAAGAAGACTCTAAGAAGGTCCATCCAAAGTTAACACCTACCATTGACCCAAAATCCTTTCGATAGACCTTTATACCTTTACAATAAGTACTTCGTAAATTATTAATCATTGTAAAGTAATAAGTAGATAAAAATTATTCATGTTAACACAAATAATTGTAATTTACTAATATTTTGAAGCGTTTAAAAGCTTTCGTCATAATAGTTTCCTATAATATTTAGCAGCCAATTCATAATATGATATAGTACGAGAGTAAGGTATATATAGCTTACAGTTAAGTTTCGGAGCAATAAATCATAAATACGCATCTAAACTTAACCTATGATTAGTATGAAAACAGTGCGTTTTTTGTTAGCGAAGTTTTTGTATGTAATAAATAATTAGTAGGTTAGAAAAGTGCAGAGAATATAGATATCTTATAGTAGAGGGTTAAACCCAAAGCGAAATTCACTCCAGATTTTTTCGTTTTTTGTATTCAGCTAATCTACTTATAGTTTAAAGCCGTAATTAACGCATATTTTAGTGAGTACCCAATTAAGGACGACACATTGTTCCCAGCTTCTTAAAGATTATTAAATTACTTAACATTATCATAAATAAGTCCAAGAAGTACCTAAACTCGAAAAGTCCTAATTTTGAAAAATATATTTTACAATACTCACTCTGTTTCTAAGGGTCTGCAAAAACATTCTCCTGAGCAGGACTGAGAATTGCTGACATCCTGTGCTTCCATGCTTATAATTGTGTTTCTCATCAATGCCGCCTGTGTTCAATTGCTCGATTTCCATTGGTTCAATCTCTCGACCAGGGTCGTCGTTTCCGAACTCTCTCCAACTCTGATTGCGTCCGTTCTCAATGGCTGTCACCATTCGGTCAACATGATAGCCATATTCGCCACTTGACACCTCGATTACTGCAAACATGGGGGAATATAGTTGAAATATTTTGAAGAGTCAACAGATTTTATGGGACTATCATTTTACTCATTTTGGTGAGTAGAATTCATTGGTAAAGTTTGGTCTCAAAAATATGTTGAGAAATGAAATCAAGGAAATATAAGGATCGGCAAATGGACTATAATAGGTTAGGTTAGATACTAATGACCATGCCGCGCGTGCCAACTTAGATTCATTCCAAAAGAGAGGTGATGAAAAACATGGGCTTCGAAACCAGGACCGTCTGGATACCATACCCCACCGGCTGGAGCGGGCGACGCGCACGATACACGCCATGAGCCCTCTGGTGTATAGTAAAATACCGGATACCATAAGGGCAGCTCCGAGTCTGACAACATTCAAAGTTAAACTTAAGAAGTGGTTCATCGAGCAATCGTTCTACAGTTTAAAGAATTTTTAAATTGGACTGTAAGAAATAAATAAAAGACATAATCGCAAGTAAATTAATTATTGTAATTTATTATTATTATTGAGGCACATGATGTTATAATCTTTATGATTCGCTTACCGTATTTGACGTACAATGAATATTATGAATAAATTGATTATTATTAAGATGCTTGGATTTGTATTCTTGTGCAAAGAACGCTTGTCTGAGAATAGATTTGCACACATAATGTAGTGTTTCATTTGAATACGTTACTTGTGCATGTCGTAGTTAAGAAATTTATAAAAACAAATTACGTTAGTAGAGTAGATAACGTGATTGAAAAAAATGCAAGAATCTGCACACAGAGTGGGAGGTTCGGACTGAAGTCCTTTAAAAAAACTGCAAAGAATACTCACTAAAATCTGCTGGATTATATGTCTGTGGGCAAGGCAGCGACAGTTGGTTGAGAAACGGCACAACACCCACCGACGTGCCCTGGTATGCGCATCTCCCTTCAGATACGACGTAGACGTGGTCAAACTCAGCGAACAGTCTTGCTGAGGGTGTATGTAGAGAGCAAATGACGGTGCGCCCACCGCGGGCAACCCTCTTCAGCAGAGAAACACACGTTGAAGACGCCACGTCGTCAAGACCTCTGTAATAAGAACACCGCCGTCTTACTAGTGTGGATGTATGCTATTGTCTATATCACATTTCCAAAAGTGGCAACCATAGGGCGAGATTTTATGCGGGCCGTTATTAACCATCAGCTAAAAAGAGGGATGTTCGACGTTTGTATCTGTGACTTGGTGTATCTATGGCTCTATGTATCTGTGTGTCTGTCTGTGGCATCGTAGTTCCCGAACGGAAGAACTCATTTGGATGCGGTTTTCTCTATTTTTAAGCCAGTATAGTCGAGATATTTCTTAGCTTTCTTGTTTCATTAAAATTTGTTCAGTATTTTAGAAAATATATTTGAGTATATGTAAACCTGGCCTTGGGCTATCTGACTTTTTCTGTCGGTTAGATAATATGCTTATTCTGTGATGCGGGCGAGACATCCTCTAACTCAGGGGCCTTTTTCTAATAACGTAAACGAAACCACAGCCAAACCGTCTTTCTTCCTCCCGAAAACTGTTGAAACAAATTATTATTCGACCCAATTACTTACGTTGTGGGCTCATCGAGGAATATCACAGGGGGGTTGTTCAATAACTCCAAGGCAATCGACAGCCTTTTTCTTTCACCACCGGAAAGCTTTTCAGTCACAGTGTTCTTCGCTTTACATAACCTCAGCAGTTGTACTATTTCTTCTACCTGCATAATAGGGATTAAGTAGGTAATTCAATGTTTCAACTGCGACTGTTCTAATTGGTGACTGGGAAAAATTTTCACAAGGGATGAAATTGGTTCTCAGGAATATTTTCATGCAATCCTAACTAACTAGCAAACTAGGTACATAACATACGTATTGTTTAAATAAAAATAAAAATTGTAGTTTTGAGGATAGTTGAGTTACACGCAACGCAATGTACATTAATTACCATACAACAATGAAAATTATTTTACTAACATTTACTATGTTTCAAAATATAAATGCAATGTTTATTGTACAATAATTATACTTGGTAATGGCAAATAATAAACTTAATCTTGAACTCGTATCACACTGGCGTTGGGTGGCAACACTGCCTCTTGCCGGAACTGTGCCAGAAATACCTACAGACCTCACTGAAATTTCCGAATACGCCCTTATCTGTGAGCAGCAAAGCATGCACTGTCACTTAGATAGATTCACCATGTGATAATTACTATTCACACTATTCATTATTTTTATTTATTCGTATGGCAAAAATACAATATACGAGAAACACATTCAACTACAAATTTAAATCAAGCGAAGTCAGCCATTTAATTGCTTCGTCACCTACTGATACTAGTAACAGACGCTCCAATTTAGCTGGAGCCGATACTAATCCTTATGATGTACAAAATAAAGTCGATTTGGAATTAATTAGGATACGCGGGTGAGGCGACCTTGGTGAGACGTCCGACCACGTCTCCCGCACCCAAGTATCGACTGCAACTGACGGTTGGTCGGCTCCAGCCAAAACAGAACGTCTGTCAGTAATTTGAGCGTTACGCTCTTACCACCACTTTCTTCTTATTATTCTCGAGGGCACTCCCCAGCTTCAAGTCTGCGGCCATGAGCATGGCTTCTTGCACCGTGATGAGAGGCTGAAGCATATCCTCCTGCATGATATAGCGGGAGAGTTTCCTAAACTGTTTGAGGTTCCTCGGCTCTCCATTGGTGAGGATCTGGCCGGTGGCAGCAGCAGCTCTGAGGACAACGAAAATGGAATCCTAAATTACTAAATCGTAACCTTCCTCTTGAATCAATCAATCTATCGTTGAAAATCGCATTAAAATCCGTTGCGTAGCTTAAAAGATACATAGCGGGAAGCTTCACTCACTTCAGATCACTTTTTAACCAATGTCTCTTTAATTAAATATCGCCACAGGCATGGAAAAACGCAATAGTTCGAATCCTCTACAAGAAAGGTCCATAAAGAGATATTCGTAACGACAGACCAATATATCTCCTAAAGCACACCTACAAATTGTTTATGAAGGTTATAACAAACAGAATAAAGAACCACCTCGATGCATATCAGCCTGTTGAGCAGGCTGGATTCCGCAGTGGATTTAGTACGCTACACTTTACGGTTCGACAAATGGTACAGAACGCAAAGGAATATAATCTACCTCTCTTTATTGCCTTCATAGACTTTGAGAAAGCTTTGGATACGGTTGAACCTTGGGCGCTGCTGCAGTCTCTGGTTTGGTGCCATATTGACTGTCGTTATATCGATCACATAAAGAATATCTATGCACAGGCTACCATGACAGTAGATGTAGCAAGAGGAACAGGACCTATTAAGTTGGAAAGAGAAATAAGACAGGGTGACACCATTCCACCCAAATTATTCACCAACTTACTAAAGGATAAATTTAAGAATTTGGATTGGGACGAGCTCGGGATTCGGGTTGATGGTGAACATCTTACACGTCTCCGTTTCGCAGACGACATTATCATCTTCGCTGAGGACGTCAACACATTACAGGCCATGCTATCGTCGCTGAATGAAGCATGTCGGAGGGTCGCCTTGAAATGAATAGGACAATATCACCAAACTCATGTTCAAATCGGAGGAATTCCCTTGGATGCAGTCACTGAGTATCCGTACTTGGGGCAAGTAATAAATATGGACGGCGACAATAGTGACGATAAAAAGCGCAGAATCAGCTTGGGATGGCCCAGTTTCGGGCAAATGGCAGCAATTTTTAAATCTAACATGCCACAGCATCTAATAACACGTGCGTTCGATCAATGCATATTACCGAAGCTGACCTATGGCTGTGAGACGTGGACACTCACAGATGACATGATACGAAGGCTGAAGGTTGCGCAGAGAGCAATGGAGAGGGCTATGCTACGGATATCCCTAAGGGATCGTATCAGGAACACCGAGATACGTAGACGGACCGGTGTTACAAATGTGGGGAATAGGGTTGCCAGATTAAAGTGGCAGTGGGCTGGTCATCTCATGAGGTGCTCCGATGGACGGTGGAGTCAAAAATTAACTTTATGGCGGCCAAGAACAAATACAAGGAACCCTGGTAGACCAAAGGCAAGTTAGTCCGACGACATCACCAAGGTGGCCGGGAAAATGTGGGTGAGGGAGACTTGTCGATCGGGATGGAGGAGACTGGGGGAGACATATATCCAGAGTTGGAGAGCGAAATGTTGAAGAAGAAGAAGAAGAAGAAGATAGCGAGAAGCGACTTTGTTTTATACTATGTTTGTTATGCAGCCATAGTTGTGCATTTAGGTACAGCTTTTGTAGTTTTTTCTTGTCTAGACGGATTATATTTTGGCCATCTACTGACATGCTCAAATAATATGCATATGGTAATACTGGCTGTCGTACAAGGTTATTTGTGTCGTAGAGGGTCATCGTAAGAAAATCTAGCTTAAATCAATGAGTGACACTATCTAGTAGAGCTATTCTAACTAACCAGAATAATATATGGTTCCTGAATACAATATACAGCATAACAGAATTGTACATGAACGCAGACGTGGGCAAAACCTTTCATCATCATCTTGGCATTAATGTCCCGGTTGTGTTCTCACGCACGAGGGCCCGGGGTCCGCCTTGACCAAGATCCACGATTTGGCAGATCAGATAATTACAGTGGAGCGACTACCATCTGATTTCCGTGACCCTGCTTCCAGGGGGACCTGACCAGATTGGATCATGGTTACACATTCAGTCGTCTGAATGTTCAGGTTTCACGGGGTTTTCCCTCACCGTAAGAGCATCGGTTAGTGTTCAACTATTGAACATAACTCAGAAAAGAGTCATTGGTACATGGCGGCAAAGGGATTCGAACCAGTACCTCTCGCTTGCGAGTCGGATACCTTTACCACCAGGCCACCGACGCTCTAGACTAAGAGACCTATTACTGCATAAATTGTGCAACCTATCGTAGGTATGCGCTACGTACAAAAAAGTCAATTACCTACCAATCCATTGTGAATGAGCAATTAGATTACATTGACAATGGGTGGTCTTTAAGCCGGTTGGTGCCTACACGCGTGGTGCGCACATAATGATAGACGCACCGCCACTTAACGAGGTCCAAATTATATGTCACATAGCCAGTCGACTCGACTTTGTAGCTAAATGAGGCTATAATTGCAGTATTCCGGTAAAAAGCTCAAGGATCTGCAAATGTCGATTTGCATAGTTATTTTTAGTAGTCATTAAATGACGCCATTTTTAATCGGTGCTTTGGCATCTGATGAGGATTATTAGCCGGGACGTGAAATCTTAAAGACATCCTAGATACGAGTTTTTGCGTATCTATGAATTATCAAAATCTTTTTGTGCAATATTATCTGATTTATTTATTTATATAACAACTAGGTAACATAAAAACTAATTATGTACAATAATAAGGAAATCATAATAAAAATATTTAAAAAAATTGGGTCGTGTGGAAGCGTACCCAAGATGCTCTGAATAGTAATGTTTATGCTTATAGCTGCCACCTCTTCTGACACCTTCGACTAATTTCTTGGAAAGTTCAAAGTTCATATATAACGCAGGAAGCCTATTTCAAAATATGTTCAATGAAACCAAAATATTTCAAAGGAAACCCCGTACACGCAGTTTGGACTCGTTTACTTAGTGTCAACAAAAGCTGTAATTTTGTATGGTGTTCATGGTCTGATGAAGCCAGAAGGTGGTCATAGGAACTTTTAAGCTACTCATGATAAACCCACCGAGTTTAAGATCGCTTTATTTGTCGTGACAAGTATTCTAACTGATCGTATAACTGTTAAAACAGGATTCGCCATAAAAGCTTATCTTGAAATAATATTTTTCATTTGAGAACTTATTTCTGTGCATGCAGGCGCTTTAGCTGTTCAAACTGTGTTTTAGCTGTTGCTGAGCCAATTAAAATAAAGTAAAGTAAAAAATGTTATTGGACTTACTTCTAAGGCACAAAAGTATAAAACATACAAGATGATAACAAAAAGAGAGCAACAAAAACTACGCCAATTGTCATAAGCCGTGACATGGAGAAATGCAGTGGGCCGCACATAATGCCACGGCTGACGCAATGGCGCTAGTTTTCAGTGCACCCCAATTAACGGTTGCTCCTGCGATTGGGTGACTAAGGAGGCACTCCGGGGTTATAGGCACTTTTTCATCATTATCACCAGCCCGTAACAGTCTACTCCAGAACTTGAGCCTCCACCACATTAGTTGAGTGGAGGGTATTGCCATAATCTCCACGCTAGGCAGGGGGGTTTTGATTAAGATACACGTCAGGTAAACTGCTGCCCAATTTCCTGTTCTACGGAGGTAGCTTGTCCGCCACAGAAATCAGTCATCTACGACCCACGTGAATGGATGGGATTCGTGGTGTATTCTGTTGAAGCATCCATGTATCCATGTATTTGGCCGTGTTGTGTCCGGCAGAGTAGAATAGCACCAACCCCTTACGCTCATGGGTGTCGTACAAGGCGACTAATGTTTTCGAGGCAAAACATCATGAGTCTCCGTAGTCTGGAAAATGGGCAGCAGCATTTTCCATTGTTATATTATTTAAACACTGCGATCTCCAACCCGCCTGCCGAGCGTGGAGATTATGGCAATAACCTCCCCTTTCGTGGGAGAGGCCCTAAGTCCTGCAGTGGACTGTTACGGGCTGTGATGATGATGATGATCCATGTATTACAGTATAATTATTTAAAAAAAGAAATTGTAACATTTGGAATTTACAACCGAAATCGATTGTTTTGCAAAGCAATATCGAATGTGTGCATAGTATGTCAATAGGTACATGCTACATGCATTCGATATACGTATGACCTTATATATTATAAGATTTACGTTGGTAGGTAGTTATGACATGCGTATTTCAGATTACAGCGCAAATTAAGCGAACACACATAATCGATCCACCACATACTGTTTTTTTTCGCCAAATACGCAAACGCAAATATTTGAAGGTTCACCGTAAAAGACCGATGACCAGTGTTGTCTACTCGAAACACAGGGTCGCAGTAACCTTTTTTTCTCAATGGCATTATGAGATAATTATTTTCCTGGTTTTTAAAGATGTAGGTAAATAATGGAGCTCCCTCGGTTTGACTTCACGAGGTGTCATTGTCCCTGACCATTGAGCAGATCTCTTAATTTTTCCGTATTTCATTTAGTGTTCAATTTATTATTATTTTTTTAAAGTAATCAATTCAAAACATATGTCGGAGACGGTCATGATCCTGTTAGTCAATCTCTTTGGCTTGGACTAATGCTGAATTTAAAAAGGCAACTAAAACGAGTTTCAATCTCCTCTCTGAACGCAACGGATGGCTGAATCTTCGAGGAACGTCAGATTCGCCAGCGGCCGCAAGAAACTGGGAATAGTTATACATCCATTCAAAAGCGCAGAAGTGTAGATCCTGCTGCGTTCAAAAACTGCGTGAAGGTTCCATAAAGTAGAAATGTGAGTACAGAATGTACTGTAAACAATGTGTACGGAGTCAAGCAGCGCGTACGTGACAACTAGCAAGAACCCCGGCGCATCTCCCGCCGATCGGTCTGGTACGGTTGGAAGAGGACCATTAGTTGGTGAAGGGTTTTGCAAATAACACGCGAGTTTCGGCTGAATTTGTAAACTCGTAATTGTGGCCTTAATTTGATAAAACATTTTGAATATACTATAGAGACCATTTATTGCTACAAAACTATCCCGATAAATACGTTCTGATGGCCATTCCTCGCCCATAAGCGAGTCTTCCCCACCCTTTCCCGACATTAAAAGAGTTGAAGTTTTAATTATTTAAACAATAGGTATGTTACAAAAAGCGCTATCCGATCAGAAAGGGGTTTAAAATACCTTTCAATTTCATTTCATATTCTAAGTAAGGAAAATCTCAGTCTAAATCTTTATCTAACAGTTTAATAAGAGATCACTGTTGTGTACGTACTTGACATTGGCCTCAAATTTTAAACAACATTATTTAATTTAAATTTCAATATAAAATTATGAGTGAATTATTTATTACTAATATCTCTACGACTATTGACACAAACTTTTTTGGAGAATCTTCCTTTTCTTATCTAGATCTACCTACTTAATTAATGACCGAAAATACTCGTACATATGTATAGTGAATGTAGCTCAGGGGCGGATAGGGTGAACAAGGTTATCGGATGATACTGCTTTGGCCAAATATTTCGGTGAAATGGGCAAATGTCATTGACGAGACCCACCCAAAAATAGATATTACCAATAGTAGATAGTTATATCCGATAGGTTACGTGTACAACAAAGTTCACCCACCAGCCTGTCAGTGCGTGGTTATCTCAGTAACCAATAAACGGATTGTGATGTGTTTCCCTAATCATGAGTATCATCAAGTGTAGCGGGCCTCTGCGGGCTTGAGCCTCCTCCACAGTAGGGGAGAGTTTTACCATAATTTCTACGCTTGGCAGGCGTGTTGGGCTCGCAAGTGTTCATTTTATGCTCAGCCGCTGGTTTGCCTCTATAAATCACCCGGAATAGAAGGGGTTTTGATACAATTTAACTTTGCCGGACACCACTCATGTGACATGAAGAAGGTATCTATAATGCCACAAACTTATTTGATCCGGTGACGGCAGCGCTGATGGATTTAGTTGATAACAAAATAACATAATCAAAATGACGACACTTAACTCCAGCCTTGACCACCGGGTCGGCCACTTGGTATTTCTGGAAATAACTATTAATTACTTATACTGGTAATAAATTATTAATTACTTAACCAAGCAATAAAATACACATACCGAGGTGTTAAACAGACCTACTATAAAAGTGACTATTTGAAAATAATACTCAAAAATCTAACAGCTTCATGCTATTTAAATGTTATACATATATAATAGTGATCCTGTCAAAAACAAACCAGAAATAGCATTGTACACAAAAAGGTGTCAATCAATGCCTTTACAACGTAGTCGTCAATCAAAATACACGGAAGTAACTAAATTCACAATTAAATGTGCAAACTCACACAGTTCAAAGGTTACCGCTAGTGCTATTTGACTACATCATGGTCAGCTCCTAAAAATAGTCGTACTCTGACAGCCCGACTCTTCAGGCTCGACAGAGTAATATGACCAGTAAAACAGAGTGGTGACCAGAAATTAGGGTTTCCATTGCACCACTACAGCATTCGGTGTCATTCAAAGTGAGGATTGATTGACTTTGAATAAAACCGTCTCTGGCATTCTCGGGGAGCTATAGCAAGCATGCCGAAACTAACTGCATGTGTAACCCAAGCTTAAGGGTCTACTTCACTTTATTGTCATAATAATTTAAAATAGGTCAATAGGTAGTTTATAACTATTTTGTTTTTAATTTCGTAAAATTTTTGTTATAAATGGTGTCTAAAAATTCAAGCGACTTAGGAAATTATACGATTGATCGAAACTGATTGAATAATGGAGCCGTCTATCTGTACTACAAGATAGTAGCAAAAATATGGACGTCTTCATTAATCAAAATCAGATTGCTTGCTTGTTTATTTAAATCAACCTACTAATTTCCAAAGCCGCTTTACTTTTTAGACAGAGTCTAATAAATTGTTGATTAATAAGGCATTATACAGAATCAGACCATGATAACTTTACGAAATCTTCGAATTTGTTTTTAGTGTTTGCAGTGCCTACAATGCCAATGTATTATTGATGAAAGGAAAACACCAAACATATACAAATAAAGGCTTGATTTAAACTTGATTTAGACGAAAAACCCAGCGAAAATGCCTTTAACGCAAATGATCGTATTTAAAATACGCAATACACCAGACACGTAAAACACCAAATACGCAAAAGCCAATGAGATACTACAATGAGATACTAAATTACATCAAAGTTAATATCAGAACCGTTGTCGCCAAACTTACACAAACAAAAGATAACTGTATATTGTAATACTAATAAACAATTCGTTTAATTAGCCCAATATATGTTAGTCAAAAATAGCCTACATCATACTGATAATTCGAATAATATTTTGTCACGATGCGCAACGTCATGTGGCGTAGCGCAGGTTAACATTTCTGTTTCGTGTCAATTTGTTCCATCCAGCGAACTGGTGCAAATGGGAATAAAATAACAGTCGATGAAATACGTTAAAAGCCTGAAGAAACACGTGAAAATAACTGGTTGGTCACTAATGGTCACTAACCTTGTAAGTATAGCCTCTTTGTTATATTATTATGTATAGATAAAAAATCAAAATTCAGTGGAATTTAAAACTTTCTCCTTTCCTTTGAAGTCGGTTAAAAATGCGTTTGTTAAACCTGATCACCCGAACCACATGACATCACTTCAATCAGCTGGTGGTGGTCATCCATCCATAGGTACGGAACCCTCAAACTTTTAGAGTTTTTATAGTGTAATGAAAATGATTTATAATATAGACTACAAATTCAAATCACGTCATTGTCACCAAGGATCTCCAGGGATTTCGTGTAAAGATCACCAAATTCTATTAATGAGTTGTAAAGAGAAAACCGTGATATTAAGAATAAACTTGTGTAATAATTGATATAGAAAAACAGTTACAATACCGGCTACTACAGTGGAAGTAGCTGGAGTTTTAGGTAGTTTTCTTAAGTACTTTATAATATATCGGGCACGGTCCGGCTTTGCCTGTCACCTGCCGACCTGAGTGGTTCAGTGGTCAACATGCCGGCGTGCCACGCAAGAGGTCCCGGGTTCGATTCCCGGCCGGGCAGAAATTGAAATGATGAATTTTAATTTCTGTTACGGATCTGGGTGTTCTATGTATAAATAAGTATGTATTTAAAAGTATATAAGCAGTTTATCAGTTATCTAGCACCCATAACACAAGCTTTGCTTACTTTGGGGCTAGACGGCGCTGTGTGAATTTGTCCACGATTATTTATTTATTTATTTATTATTTATTGTTCTTTACGGGCACTGCCCGGCTCTGTCTGGTATTATCGGATACGGTCCGGCCGTTGTAGGCGTGGGATGGGTATGCTCCGAGGCTGAGGCGGCCAACATGTCACTGTGTGTTTCCTTCCTACTTTCCTACTTCCTCCTTATTGACAATTGTAAGATATATTTAATGTGTCAATAAAGAAATTTTGATTTGATTTAGTGCCAAATGCAGACTTTATATTGACCGAAAGACGGTGTGTCCCGAAGTAAGTGGACCCAAAAATAAAGGCAGCGTAGATGAACGCTTGTCAGAATGAAATTAGAAGCTTGACAGAGTCGTCGCTCTCACCTCGCCACCTCTACAAGTACAGGAACTACAATGACAAGCCGAACAATCACTGTTTAGGATCCTCCTCAAAAGCAAAAAACCCTTATAGAATCATATAAGTCGCTGCATAATATATTTTCCTAAAGAACAAAACGTCTATTACAATAGGCTGTTCTTTGAGTAGTCGTTTCCTACAAGCCTACACATTAACTGAATTACACATGCATGGATGTGGGAAGAAAACCGGAACGAGGCCAAGCAAGTTGAATACAAAAGAAACCTTTGTTAGGTATGCATTGTTAACCTTAAATAACAATACTGGTCTAATATAATACACTCATTGAGTGATTTTTCCAACTTTTTAAGCATATTTTTTATTTTACTGTAAACTTTAAATTTTATCCCAGGGATATGTGAGAAATGGGTATCTTAAACCTGGCGGTACTAGCCTGATGCTGGCATCAAGATAGAGGCCCGAAATTGACCTAAGAGTGTGTCCAAATTTCGCAAATGAGCAGTTGCAGCTACGGCTCGCGCGCCGCTTGAGTGCCGCGCGCGAGCTGCGTGTAAGCGGCATAAATGCACGTCTTCAATAGTTTCCTACAATGAAATGCAACGGCGCATTCGCTGAGCGTGAGACGTCGCTGAGTCAGATGCGGGAGCCAACGGCTTACAACGCCGAAGAAGAGGAGAAGAGGAAGAGAGAGGATAACAACCATCCGAATGACGATGATATATTTAGAAATAGGTAGAGAGTAAAAGACGCAGATGCTTCGACACTATGAGGGCTACACTGAATTGTCTAGTCTGGCTACCTTATTCTACAACCCTAAATATGAGTAGAAATATACAAGGAATCTCATCACCATCGCATCATTTAAGCAGTAAGTATTAGTTTGTATGGATTACCTCATATTTTCGAAATATCAAAGCGTCAGTAGTACCAAACACCACAAACAACTTTCCACTTTTATTAGTGGTATTCCATCACAGTAATGAAAACACAAAAGAAATCGTGCTTTCCAACGCTTGTTGCATGTCCAACCCAGAGCTTTTGAGGTTACCTCTAACACGTGTCATAAATCGACCCCGATTCAAGCTTTCTGTTTACTGTCAAAGTGGGTCGATTGATGTGTGAAGTATTTGTTTGAGCTATTGGGGACATTTGTTGATAGTACTCGTAAAACTGAATAAATCTAAAATTCTACTCCTACTAATGTTATAAATGTGAAAGTTTCTAAAGATGAATGGATGGATGTTTAGTCATTTGTTACTCCTCCGTTTAAAAAGTATTAAGCGGATTTTGATGAAATTAGCGCAATAATGTAGCTTATAGTCCAGAATAGCAAAGAGGCTCTAATTAATCCCGAAATCCAGTTTGGGTCCCTCCTCGGGAATTTTGCTCGGACGATTTTGCGGGCAAAAGCTAGTATAAAATACTACTCGTTTCATATTATATGCTTTACTAAGGCGCGTATTTGAAGGTTTCAAACTGTTCTAAGTACATTATTATTTGTGCTCACCTATATCCAGCAAGTATGTTCAGGAGTGTGCTCTTCCCAGCCCCGGAAGGCCCCAGGATGGCCGTTAGTTGCCCCGAGCGGAATTCTCCACTGATGCCACGCAATATAATCTTAGAACCTGAAAAGATAGAAAGAAATCAATTAACAACATATCAAACGGAAAGTTGAAAGTCAAATATAATATAAGGAGCAAATAACGCACAAGCTATGTGAAACCACAATCCAATCTAATCAGATTTCCCTAGTAACAGGGTCCCGGAGGGCAGATGGCAGTCGCATCACTATAATTATCTAATCTGCCAAATCCTGGATCATGGTCAAGGCAGACCACGGGCCCGTACAACCAGGACTTAATGCCAAGATGATTATTTTTAACACACAAGCCAAGAACACGATCGTAATAAGTACAAAATCCATAAATCCATAAGCCATTTGGGCATTTTATTGGCAATTTAGGCATTTAGTGCAATCTCTTAATTCGCTATTGCCCGATTGCACTAAACTTAGGCAACTCCTAAGTTGGCGCCTTAAGATATTCCTAAGCATTTAGGAGTCACAAAATCGGTTTCATAAAGATACGAGTGGCTTATATTTATTATTATTAGCGATTTTAGCTTTTACTTATGGTTTGTGCTGATTCAATGCTTTCTTGTCAGGAATATATTTAATCGATTTAGGCGTTGCCTAAAGTTTAGTGATATCGTTCACGATTGCCGTTTCCACTAAACTTACGAATCGCCTAAGTTATTTCTTATTGGCTAAAAACGACCATTGGTCTTTTTTGCGTTACGAGATATCAACGAGCTCGCAAAAAATGTAGACTGCAAGAAGTCTGAGTACCCTTATCCATTTAATCTCACAGTAGCCTAATTATGTTTTCGTGTGCAGGTTTTGTGTCCTCAAACAAGATTTTTTGTAAAGCAAACCTCACAGTAACGGTCAATAATTTATCCTCAGGTACCTATTTACATAAACGCATTCTGTATAAGTCGCGGTTTCTAAGAATAATTACATGACATTGTAAGACAATCTAGATGCAAAGTGTTAAGTTAAGTATATATTTCTAAGGTGAAATAATTGTTTGTTGTATGTCGCTGTTATACTTTGTTAAGAAATAATATGGACACAATTTTTTTATATAATACCTACAACAGACAAACAGGCAAGCGGGCAACTTGATGGATAGTGGTCATCGCCGCCTATGGACATCATCAACACCAGGGGCGCCACCAATGCGTTGCCCGCCTCTAAAGACTCTCTATTTATCGTAAGTAGGTAATATAGTAACTATGCTCAAGATTTTGTAATTTATGTTTAAGATTTTGTTTGAGTTAATGATTATATTATTATATTATATTATTATTATATTAAAGAGACCTCCAATATACCCCTTGAACGATGCAAAGGAAATACTGTGGCTGGGAGCTCATTCCACATCCAAATAGTACGAGCCGGAAACGTTCTTTCGAACCTTCGCGTGAACACCAACAGAGGGTACTACGTAATGAACGAAGGTAAAGTATGAAAGTAGATAAAGATAAAGTATGAATTTTATCTGTGTCCCGCAAATTAATATCAGGAGTAGCATTTGATTATCTATACCTACCATAGAACAGAAATAGGTTGTGTTTACAATTACGGTCGTGCTCCATATTTTTTTATGATGTAAGGAACATAATGTTATTTCTATGCCAAAGAATTTCCTGCTAAAAAGAAAATGTATTGCCAGTTTGGAGTGACTGAGTCTATAAATAACAACATTAAGTAATTAAAATTCAAATATCATGACGCATCGTCAACGGTGACCCGCATGGCCTTGTATATTTTTAAATATACTTAGGCAGTTGTTAAGTAAATATAATTGAGTTTTAGGGAGTCACTAACTTCACGGAAAGACGATCTACTTATTTCAATAAAGTAGTAAAAATTTAAAAGAAAACTTGACAGCAAAAGGTGTAATCGGCTGCCGAGACTGTTAACCAGTTGGTTAGCAATATTGACTCGAGTACTTCAGACTATATTTAACTTTATAAAATGCCGGCAGGTTGGAGATTGCAGTGTTATAAATAAAGCAATGGAAAACGCTGCTGCCCATTTTGCAGCTTTCGGGGACTAGATCTACGACCTGAGTGGTTCAATGGTCAACATGCCGGTCTGACACGCAACAGGTGCCGGGTTCGATTCCCGGTCGGGCAGAATTTGAAATGATTAATTTTAATTTCTGTTAGGGTCTGGGTGTTCTATGTATAATAAGTATGTATTTAAAAGTATTTAAGTAGTATATCAGTTATCTAGCACCCATAGCACAAAGTTTGCTTAGTTTGGGGGGAATTTGTCCACGAATATTTATTTATCTTTAGCCTCGAAAACATTAGTCGCCTGTCGTACAACACCCACGAGAGCAAGGGGTTGGTGCTATTCTACTCGTACTCTGCCGGACACCACACGGCCATTGCCACTGTGTTCATTAATAGCATTTTTTGCAATAGGAAATGTATGTAGTTCACGCAATGGTCATCATTATCAGTGTTAATTATATGTTTTGCGCCTGAACTTCCGTTCGCATATTTGTAATAAGTATTATCGCAAAAGCGACAGTAACCCGGGGCACCAGAGCGGAAGACCGATTTTAAAATAAAACAATTAGAAGTTCTCTTGCCTATGAACAATTGGGGACTTTACTAGCTTCAATATAAATTATGAAACCAGGTTGTCATTAAAAAGCTTCAAGTAGAACCAGCAAAAAATCGTAATATTCATATCTTCAAATTAAGTAAAATGACAAAAAGTGGTACATTTGACGCATTTGTACAATGACATCACAGTTCAGTCTCCTGCAAATTTCACAGAAGTGATCCATTTTGACAGACCATAAAGAATTGCTGTTTTGACATTTGGTCAACTAGCGGATTGTGAATGTATCTATGCTGCATTACACTCAGGACCCTTGTAAACCGGAAAATAAAGCGACAACCTATCCTATTATTATATGTATTTTTAATCCAACCGGTCTCTCAAGCGTGGCAATTATAGGTAAATTATAGGTGACAAAGGTTAAGCTAATTTGTCTATTATGACTATGTATTACAACTGGCCGTGTGGTGTCCGGCAGAGTAGAATAGCACCAACCTCTTACACTCGTGAGTGTCGTACAAGGCGACTAATGTTTTCGAGGCAAAATATCTAAGCGCCTCCGTAGACTGGAAAATGGGCAGCAGCATTTTCCATTGTTATATTATAACACTACGATCTCCAACCCGCCTGCCAAGCGTGGAGATTATGGCAATAACCTCCCTTTTTGTGGGAGAGGCCCTAAGTCCTGCAGTGGACTGTTATGGGCTGTGATGATGATTACCACTGGTAGTAAAGGTGGTCTGGCAACACGAGTAACTCAATAAATTAATGCTGTTGTTTAATAAAAAACGGTTTCCTAGGGTACTATAGGTATAGCGGCCGTAATGGACTGCGGCGGTTTTTTATTCCTTTGCGTTATATGGCGAGTAAGTGGATGGGAGTGAGTTTAAAGTGACAGATGAAATCAGGGACCTTATTTTTGAAACTGCTCGCATCCTCGTGAGCGCTCGAGTGCGCTACCCTATCTCTTTCACAATCCTTAGAAACGACAAGCATTAGAACGCGAGCGCTCGCGTAGATGCGAGCGGATTCAAAAATAGGGGCCCTGGCACGTCTGCGAGTTGACACTTACACTCGTCCAGCAAACCCTTGGTTGTGTAATTAACACGCCTAAAAATTTTCTAAAAAACTCGGCGTTGGATCCACTGCTCTAGGAAACCGCCTTATTCTTTCTGAATGCCTACGAGACAAGTAAATCATTTATTTTGTTTAGGTGTCCAAATTATCAATAAACACCTATTGTCATTTGTAAATATGTATCCTTGATTTTATTTATACCCGTTAATCATATGTAGGTAGATATATCGTAATTTTTAATTAACTTGTAATTCTTGTTTAATTTTATTTGAATAAATAAATAAAAATTAAAGTCAACGGCATTCACCGGCTGTAATACGGTAGCTATATGACGGCACCATACTAGGAAACCTGTCATAAAACCGAATTATTATACTAACATCTTCTTACAAAAACACAATAATGAGGTTTTTGTATGAGTTTAAAAATTCATTCATCGGATTAGGTACTTACGTTATGTATATAATGTTTAAATAAATTTATTTTCTATACTTACTAATGTGCTAATTTTTTTCCTCTGCGAGCCAATCCGTAAAAGATTTTACAAAACTATTATTTTTTATGTATTTTAAATATATCATGTGGTATAAGTTTTAAGCATACATTTACCAAAACGTTTAATTTATCATGCGAGTTAGCAAGCCTAGTTTAAATCCGCAAAGGTTTTTTACTTGTCACTGCTTTTACCCATAGAGACCAACATTGTTCACTTGCAACGGCTTGCAAGGCATGACGATATTTTAGTATGTATGAATGTAAACTTGTAATTGTCACTTCTCTACCGCTGGGCAAAAGGTTGAGGTTTTAAGCTATTATTTCCGCATATATCCTTAGGTGATTTATTCAATTTTATTGCTGTAGTAGGTGGCTAGTAAACAATTTGAGTTCAATGCAAACATGACTGTTTCTACAATTGATGATTTCGCTTATTCACCGTATAGCAATTCTATCGTTGTTGCGTAGGAGTTAAAGGTTGATATTGCTTATATCTGTTGGATAGTTACTGCTGTGCCGGTACAGGGTACATATATCAACCTAGCGCGTGGATATTTTGTCAACTACGTATGTTAAATTGATTCAATACAAACCAAAAATTTCTTTTTTTTGTTACCTAATAAGTACCATAGACTCGGGTTACTTTGATTTGAGGGGTCATATTGAAAACTTACTTTCATTGAGTTCTACTAAGAAAAAGATTACTGCTTTTTAGTAACGCAAATTGTCAGTATTATCACACGTACAGAGTGCTTTGTTAAAAGTAAGAGATAAATTTAATCCCGCAAGTCAAAGTAACCCATTCTCCAAGTACCTAAGTTCAACTTTGGCTCGCAATTTTATTTTAATAAAGAAATAATCGTGGACTAATTCACACAGCGCCATCTAGTCCCAAACTAAGCAAAGCTTGTACTATGGGTGCTAGCTAACTGATATACCACTTACATACTTTTTTTTTTACCTTTGTGTATGAGGGGGTAGATTGTCCGTGTGGCAGAGTAGAATAGCATTAACCCCTTACACTTATGGGTATCGTACAAGGCGACTAATGTTTTCGAGGAAAAAGATCAAGAGCCTCCGCATTCTATGGAAAATGGGCAGCAGCATTTTCCATTGTTATATTTAAACACTGCGATCTCCAACCCGCCTGCCAAGCGTGGAGATTATGGCAATAACCTCCCCTTTCTTGGGAGAGGCCCTAAGTCCTGCAGTGGACTGTTACGGGCTGTGATGATGTATGTACAAATTACTTCAGCTTCAGGAATTCTCTACATACATATTATATGCCTACATAGAGCTCACGCCGGGGGGTAGGCAGAGAGGTGCTGTCTCATTAATAATGTTCAGTAACTTTGTCAAAGGCGAAATTTCCAGTTGGTCTGGAAACTTTGTCACTGAATGTAGACTAGGCTCAAGTCTAGCAGAGGTCTGTAAATGAGAACATGGCTCGTTTAGGTTATTTTAACTGCTCACAATATTACGGCATGATGCTATAGAGTCGCACAAGTCATGGGAAACAACATATTACAGGTTCAGGTAGGTCAAGTCGTAAATACGCGGAGTGACTTCAGGTATAAAAGAAGACGTAAACTTAAGTACGTACTTAGATCTAGTAATAGGCAAGTTTTATTCGTGTTTGTAACTTTAAATCGAGCTTTTGTAATATTTGTATGAAAATCAGTGCAACGCCTCAAGTAGATATGGTATAGTATTGAAAATTTTTATTGCTTCTGTCATTTGATGGAGTTTTGCATAACGAATAGCATAGCTGAATTAGTTTTTGAGTTGGTAGGTACCTTTAAAAAGAAGTAACATAATTATGAACGTTTGAAAATTCATATAAGTCTGAGTGGGTGACTATAGCTCATGACACTACGTGTAAGTCATCATCGTTATCGCAAGAGATCGCAGTGTTATAATTATAAAAATGGAAAATACAGCTGCCCATTTTCCAGCCTACGGAGATTCCGGAGAACTTTTGTCCGAAAAAACATTAGTCGCCTTGTGCGACACGCACGGTTGTAAGGGGTTGGTGCTATTCTACCCTGGTCATTTAAAATACACAAATACACGCAAACATCGTTTTTCGAGAAGGAAACACACCTACAATAATCTTTAAGTTTTTGTAATTCATTTATATTATAATAATTAAAAGTTTCCTTTTACATAATTAAAAGACATCTTTCAAAGTGCCAACTAGAAAATATATGTTTATATTATTGTGATATTACCCGATCGAATTGAAACTACACCCAGAACAGCATCATCATCTACCTATATTTAAATAACCAGTTGGTAGAGCTAGTCCCAATTCCTTCCTAATCGATGATCTAAGTCTAGTCCAAAGTCTAACTCTCGAATAGGTAGTGCATACGCACTATGAATACTCATATCATTATCCTTGCATTGTACAAAATAAAGTCGCTTATCACGTCTGTCTGTCAGTATGTCTGCCTATTTACGCAAACTCCTCAACCATGCAACGGTCTTTTTTAAACGGACGGGTTTTCTGTTAAATTAGAGAATTTATTCCGGAAGAACCCGTGCGAAGCCAAGCCATCGGTTTCACATTAATGGAAATATAATAACATCTGATAGCACAATTAATTTCCAGAAACAACACGTACAGGTAAATTGATATAAATTGTTGCATAAGTGGTTGTGGACATTACGTATTGTAATATAATAAAGTACCAGGTACTAGGTGGTCGTAAATTGCGCGTTGTTGATTAGTTCACGTTTAATTATTTGGGGTCAAGTCAACCATTATTTCTATGAAATTATAGTTACAATGGTGATCCGGCTTGGAATGAAAACATACATACAAATATAGTGTTCTGCGTCGCGTTTTAGGGGTCCGTAGTTAACTAAGGAACCATTAGGTGCTGCTTAACAACGGTCGTACGACCATGGTCTAACAAGGCCAGACCTCCCTCTCACAAAAAAAGGGCGGTCTTGAGGTCTTCTATTGGTCGGGCGACCCCATCGTACGATCATGGTCGCACGATCGTGCCAATTAGGACAGCGTCTGTCTGTCGGTCTGTCCGCGGATTAACTCAGGAACTATTAGCTCTAGGGAACTGAAATTTGGTACGGTTATACAAATTAATCATGCCGACCAAGTTGTAAAATAAAATCTTTAGAAGTATATTTTTGATGCCTCTTGTACACGTAAAACGGGGGTGTCATTTTTTTCTCTTTAAATCCATCGTGTGGAGTGGCGTTGGATTGGTCTTTTAATATTATATTACCATGTGAAGCAATAAATAAATGACAAAAAAATATACTTGAGATCACATACTCATGACAGCTTAATGAGTTTTTTAACTTGTTTACGTAGGTTTATTGATACAGGTACCAAAAAAAGCCATCTATATTTAAAAATAATCATACGAGTAGACCAATAAAAACAAAATCAAATACTAATAATACCAAAGACTTCCATATACGATTTATAAATAAATAAAAAGCTCCATTCGCTTTTCATATCAACCCGTTTTTGTGCTCAGCTTTTGACGTCAAAGAATATATAACAAGTAAAAAAGTTACCGCTTTTAAAAGCGCATTGCGGGAGCAAAGTACGTGTGGTAAATTCCGCGTGCTTAAGCAAATCCGCAAGTCACCAACACCCAGAAAGTTTCATATACTTACTTACTACTCTAGTGTATGTGTTCACAGCAGCTAACTGCTCTATCTAGTTAGTGTATAACAGACAGGTACATATTTATAATTACCTATTGTAAAATATAGCTCGTTCTTTGTGTCATTCGACTCTGTAATCCTTTATATAGTGTAGAATAAAATATTTCTTTTCTCTGTCTATCTGTATGTCCGTTATTATAGGGGTCAAGTCAACTCCTCCGAAACCACATGACGGATTTTGATGCGGTTATTAATAATTAATAGGGTTAATTAGATAATTCCTTGCTTATATGTACAATATTTAATTACGTATTAATATAGAGAAACCTCGAGAACCCGTGCGAAGCCGGGGCGGGTCGCTACTTAATAATAAACGTTAAACGTGAGAGATATCGCGAGCATAATTTAGGAGCCTTGTCTACACTGATTTGGTCACGTGCTGCGTGCCCAGGGATACTTGGGAAAGGGTGTCGAAACCTGCTCGTACCAGGAAAGAGATGGATTGACATGGCCGAGTCGGATGAAGAGGCTCGCCAGCGCCGGTTCGATCACGTGCGGCGTAAGCCCCAGGGATGCTTGGGAAAGGGTGTCGAAACCTGCTGGTATCAAGAAAGAGATGGATTGACATGGCCGAGTCGGATGCAGAGGCTCGCCAGCCCCGGTTCGATCACGTGTGGCGTAAGCCCCAGGGGTGCTTGGGAAAGGGTGACGAAACCTGCTTGTATCAGGAAAGAGATGGATTGACATGGCCGAGTCGGATAAAAAGGCTCGCCAGAGGCGGTTCGGTCACGTGTGGCGTAAGCCCCAGGGATGCTTTGGAAAGTGTGTCGAAACCTGCTCGTACCAGGAAAGAGATGGATTAGCATGGCCGAGTCGGATGAAGAGGCTCGCCAGAGGCGGTTTGGTCACATGCGGCGTAAGCCCCAGGGATGCTTTGCAAAGTGTGTCGAAACCTGCTCGTACCAGGAAAGAGTTGGATTAACATGGCCGAGTCAGATGCGAGAGTCAATGGACTACGACGGAGGATGCGGAAGACCGGCCGAATAAGGAAAACGAAAACTGGTATAAGCCGATTAATCACTTTAAAATAAGTACCTGTAGGTGTATATGACATTTTGTACTGTGAATTTAATCGCATTCTTTCGATCTCGATAATTATAAGTACCAGAAGTTAATAAAGTGACTTCGCAGCACCTTCGGTTATGTTCATTTTCTGCAAACTGTATGATTATGGATTTTGTGTTGTACAAGTGTTCATTGCTTGAAGCAACGCTATAACAACAACTTCATATGTAAAAGATTAAGAATGAAGTCGCAAGACCTAAAGTCTATACTTCTAAAACCAATATTTTTAATATGTTAATTATATAGTTGGATTATGGTAATATGGTATACCCGGTGGCCGTGTGGTGTCCGGCAGAGTAGAATAGCACCAACCCCTTACACTCGTGGGTGTCATAAATGTTGTCGAGGCAAAAGATCTAGAGTCTCCGTAGGCTAGAAAATGTGCAGTAGCGTTTTCCTTTTGTTATTTTCATAACACTGCGATCTTCAACCCGCTTGCCAAGCGTGGAGATTATGGCAATAACCTCCCCTTTCGTGAGAGAGGCCCTAAGTCCTGCAGTGTAAATATGGTAATTAGGAAAGCAGACCCCACATAACGTTGGATAGTAGATAGAAGAAGAAGAATTATACTTATAGTTGGAAGTTTGTTTATAATAAGCCGAAAACCGCAGGGAACTAGTGTTCAATAAATACGCGAATGAACTCTTATACCTAGGCGTGCGGATTACAGCGCGCACGCGTCCGTGACCGGTATTGCAAGCGCAACAGAAAGCAACGCCGGTATACCGGTTGCCTCTTACAGCGAACGTAACTTTGCTTCGCTAGGGTATTTGGCGTGTTCCGCTTGGGACTTCTGAATGGCGAATATTTTATTGACCTACTGAGAAGGTGACTAACCGAGGATATTTGACTTAGAACGAACATGATGTGCCACCAAAATGCATTTAAAAAAAATTACCGGCCTCGCCAAGAGGTATGGCCGACGGATTTTATTATGGACCCCCGACGCCAATAAATAAAATAAATAAAGGTCTGTTATAGGTTTGAAGTGTATTTTTATGTGTCTGTCTATGGCACAGAGGTAGATTCAGGTTTGTGGCATCCTAGCACCAGAACGGATGTTCACGTGTATTCAAAACAAAAAAGTATTATTTAAGTCCACAGGAAAACTTAAGGAAATGTCCCTAGCTTCACGATTAACAGCAAGTCTTGTTTCAAGTATGTCCATGTGAGAGATTAATAAATTCAGCGTACACTAACACAGCTTTAGCGTACACATTTAAATGTGCGCCCTTCATTGCGTTTAATTATTAGACCATTCAAATTTATTCGTAAAGTACCAAGGGTCAGTAACCACTATATCCGTTAACAATGTCCCTACCCGGTCAATAACCGCATTATTTATCGCTAACCCTGAAACAACTTTCAGAATTTCAGATAAACCTTATTTATATATCCTTATTTTCATGTTTTTGCCAGTCAAAACGGACGAGCCTTATCTATTTCTACCGCAGAGCAACAGCACTTGCAATATTGTGCCAGTTTGAAGGTTAATCACTCGTAGTTTCCAGCTAGTCCTCACAGTGATAACGCATTGCGATTTTAATTTTTTTACATGATACCTACGGTGACAATTACTACTCCATTAGATGGGTTCTCTACTCTATTGTCACATGAGTGACTATGACGACATAGTACAATAGTACAGTACATCGTAACAGTCCACTCTTTAATATCAGCCTTTTCCAAATTACTGGACCTGGATGGCACGTACCCAAAATGAAATGCTGATGACATTTTCTGGTATGCTGTGTGACAAACTAGCTTGCATATTACTAAAGACTTATATGTATACTAGCGATATAACTCATGATCCGTCTTATACGACATCCGTAAGTAGAAGGTTTTACACTACCCTGCCAATAAACTGCCGGCTATTCCCTAACGGGTTAAACGGGTCGAAGTACTCGCAGCACGTAAAAACCCAAAACACTGCTAACAAAAATGAAAAGATCTACTACAAGTAAATATGTATTCAGAGACACAGCGTCACCAAAAACGACTAACATCGCCCTATACCTACGACAAGTTCTCGAGGTCTACCGCAGGGTGAGAATATCGGTCCTATGTCCGTTTTATATTGAACATGTAAAGTGTTATGTATGAATATAATGTTGGTGTATGTACCAACAAGTGCAGTGTGGAGCGTACCAGGTGGTTGCACCTTAATTGCATTCACGTGCGTCGCCGCAGCCGCTGCATTGGGGCCATACAGACACGTGTCGGCCACTAGACGTAACCTAAACTGTGTTTGCATAGGTTTTGGTGTCTTTTTCATTAGGCCGAAGATATCAGCTCGAATGAGGGTTGAGATCTTTATATTTTCATATTCCTTTTTTAATTTAAAAGTAGCGACCCACTCCGGCTTCGCACAGGTTCCTCATGAATCACTCTGTCTATTAGTGCAAAGTGCAAAAACCACATGAAAATCAGTTCAGTAGTTTTTGTGTTTATCGCGAACAGACAAACAGACGCGGCGTGGGACTTTGTTTTATTTATTTATTTGTATCAGGCTACAGAGGCCCATAGATATAATACATATAATATACAAAATTATGATAACTATAAACGATAATATGTGATATCTTTTGAAGTTAAAACCGCAGTAAAACATCCCTATCCTTGCATCGTGGCTTATTTTTTTTAAGGAAAACGTGTAGACTTGGATAGATAAAAGGTATAATTAAGAGCGAGGTCCACTACATGTTTACGTGACCCGCATCACCATAATAGACGGCTTTTACAGCATATTACGAGTATCTTAACAACTCAGAACATGTTACTTTGTTTCGGAATTTAAAATATTTATGGTAACAATTCATGTCATCGGCATTTGATACTGATCAACGTTAGCCAATTTCAAAACTTGCCCTGATGTCCATAGGCAGCGGTGACCACTTTCCATCAGGTGGCCTGCTTGGGCCGCTGGTCTGTAAGTCTGCCGTAGTACATTAAAAAAATACGTAATATTGTCCTCTCATTTAGAAAATAGCGTCGCTCTAATATCTGTAATTTCTACACCACCGGCTTACACCTTTGGTACCATCTTGGTCGTAGAGCGTTATTGATAACTATTATCAAGTTACAAAACTTCTTTTTCGTATAACCTAAATCTATTGAATCTAATCTATCCAAAATATTAGATAGATATCTAAAATATATCTAATCCAATTCAAAAGAAACTCTCAACATTGCAAAAAATACATAAAAGAAGCGCCAGGTTTAAGAAGTTGTCTTTTCTAATACAAACGACCACAAGAGCCATTCAAAAATAGGTCTCCTCAACTCGACATCGAGTACCGTTTGGCAATTTGTCCGTCTGCAATCAAATTGCTCAAACACGATTATCTCTCTCTTTCTCGGCAACTGAACGTTGTGCTGTTGGCGACTGCATTACTTGTTAAGTCGTACGTTGTTACTTGGTCGTATAATTGCGAACGACCGGCAATTAGCCTTTATTAGACATAGTTAATACAAATTGCACAACAGCTTGCGTGATGCATCGTCACTGTTGCAGTTAACACATCTGAAGTGAATTAAAATTGAAACGGGTTTAAAACTCGAGGTTTCGGAAGCCGCGCGTGACAGGTGTTTCTAATCCGCTGCGGGTTTGGTAAGCGGCGCGCGCGACCGATAGCTTAAAGAGCCAGCAATGGATACTGTCACGGCAGATAGCGCAAGTCCCGCCCAATGCAGTCTGGGTACTGAGACCAGCGGTAGGGCACTGTTTTCTAGAATAGTCGAACCGTCATGTAACGGTTGTAGGTAATACAGCTGTGAATGTTTACTATGGAAACAATATTGCGCGGCGCTTTTTGGTTTTGACACCGCTCTCTAGGAACAAAAATTATCATCTAGGCGTTAATATCCCAGTTATGGTATCGCGCACTAGGGCCCAGGGTCTACCTTGATCATGTTCCAGGGTTTGGCTGCTCAAGCAATTACATGTGCACATTCAGGCGACCATGATCCAATGTGGTCAGGTTTCCCTGTTAACAGTCTCATAGAGCTGGCGACCCTGACTGACCTGACTCTGTTAACGGGCGAGTAAATGTTTTAATTCATTATTGGAATCGGGCGTTGATCTTGATGTTTTAATACAATTATTCACATGGCGCGTAAACTGCTAAGTAGCGTATTCTTTGAGCAGTAAGTATTAAGGTTGGAGATGAAATTAAAGATCAAAAATGTAAACACACAACTGTCAATGTCAAACAGACTATCCAGGGGTATAAAACCTTTTGGTTATGCATCATGAACACCTTTCAGTGTCTGATAAACTTTGGAAAACGAATCAAATCGATTGACCCCCATTTATAAAATTTATTAAAAACGTAATAAGTGACTCGGAAACTATTAGTCCAAGAACATTAGTTAGAAAACTAAAATATTAGAAATAAGTGGCCACCATTTTGAATCTTATATAATTTTATGTATTAATATTTGAAAAATTAATTAAATATGTCTCGGTGAATCCCTTACTTTTCAAGCCTCTGCAATAATTTACTGTAACAACGAATAAAATGTTTAGATTTTATCACCATTACCAGTGGCATAAATGAAACGCTGCACATATTTTTTTAAAACAGCACAAATATGTAACAAAAAACATTTTTCCCTATTTAATTCAGTAAAATATTTTAAAATATTCATATGATTTTATTTCATTTAGAATATAATAATTTTAATCAATATTTCAATGATTTTAAATAATCCACCATTTGGGTTATTTTTTTATAGTGGCAACCCATTTGTTTACATTTTTTATCTTTAATTCGATCTATAGGTATTTTACAAGCTTTTATTTAACTTGCACTGTTCGTATGTAAGTTGTCTAACTAATTAAGTGTTTGAGCTATTTGGAATGGTCTTGATGTGTAGGTACTATAGTACCGCGCGATAATAACTTATTTTCTGTCATTGGGTTGCTAATTTGTTTTTAAAGTGTTAAGTATATTTATCACTTATTTTGTCATGTCATTTCATATTTCTTGTGCCTACAGAAATAACCTCGGCTATGGACGTACGCTAAGTTTATTAACTAATCAATATTTATTAGTGAAGATCTATGATTAAGTACGCTATTTTTAGTTATCTCACAATACGATTGAAATTCAATGAGATTTAGATTACAAGTCGAGACAAATTGAGTATTCTGCAAAAACTTTAAGCTTTGGGTTGTAATCGTATCGACTGAAATCGTAGCTCTCCTAGGCGTTGCCTTCTAAAATCTACCTTTACCCGATTAAAAGTTAAAAATAAAAACAAGAATGGCCCATGTGGTCCTGGTGTGTGAAGGACTAAAGAACCACAGGACAAAAGTCGAATTAGACATAGACATAGACATTATTTATTTTAACATCACAATACTCATAATACAAAACTCATGGAGCAAGTTAAATTAATTAAGTTAATTAGGAACGTGACCTCTCCGAGAGATCTGCGAACGTCCAAAGAGACTGCTGTACTTCTGGGGGGAGCTAAGCTGAACCAAATTTGAGTTCAAGTTCGGAAAAAGGAGAAACCTAAAATCACTCTTACATGAACGAAATTGACCAATCATAGAGACGTATTGAACGCAGTGCGTCCACTTAGCAGACGAGCACTGTGAAAACGCTAAGTAAAGCTTCTTTATTCACAAGTATTGTTTGTGAATATGATGTTAGTAAGTAAACGTGATCTTAACAACAAACCGATTTATAAGTAGACTGGTAACAGGTGCATCTTAATATATGTTCGCGTAACCTATTCTAGAAACTTAAGAATGTGTTAGCCAACGTTTAGAAAGCCAGCCTATACCATATGTTACGGAAAATGTCTTACTTAACAATTAGTACCTATGGCTGACACATTTGCAATTATTAGCCTCTAGTACATGGGCTGGGCGACAGTTTGAGTTAGTTGAGTATTGCAATGGAACTAAAATATATTTATCTATACATAGCATAAAACAAAGTAGCTTCTCGCCGTCTGCCCCTATGTATATGTGTATGTATCTCTGTACGCGTAGATCTGTTAAACAACGCAGCGGATTTTAATGCGGTTTCCAACAATATACCATATCATATCATATCATTTATTCATAGTATCAGCCATACATTGTCAAATATAATTGATTTAAATTAATAACAGTAATTTCAATATTAAGTACATTCATAACGTACTACGTAATCGAAAGAGTGATTGCAAGAGGATGATTTATAAGCAAGAAAAAAAGAGTAGATTGGGGGTAAAGTAAGTGTACGCGAAGTTGTAATGTAATTGGAAGATTTTGTGGGTTTCATACTTCTATAATTAAGTTTGAAGTAAGAGGATTAAGTGTGAGTGAGGACTTAGTGTTATATGTATAATCTACTGGTATGCCTTACGCTCAACCTTGGTGTGGTGTTCAATACAGAATATATCACCAATCTCTTCTAATGTTATAGCATGGTGAGCCATGCTATAACATAGCATAGTATGGTGAGCCATGCTATAACATAGTACCAACTAAAGTACATTTGAATAGAAAAAGACAAAAGTAGGTATTATCCCCAGAAATCTGAAAGAACAATCTAAATTTATTTCAGTACTAGTGGCCCGCCCCGTCTTCGCACGGAGTCTCCCGCAGTCCAGAAAAACAGCGTTTTCCATTGTACGTCGTACGTATTCGTTGGAGATTAGGACAATTATAATATTTCGTCAGGGATTGGTAATCGGCTCAGGAGACTGTCACACCAGTCTCAGGGTCCCCAGCAAGGAAGACTGGTCAACCTTGCTTCGCCAACCGCATTAGGAGGACACCTAATGAGCAGCGAGCTTAACATAGGTAACCATCACCCATCCAATGAGGAGCTTTCCAGTAGGTATTGTCAATTAGTTTCAAAAAGCATCAATAAATGGCGCTCCTACAATTTTGGTAATTCTTAACTAAAAGGTTCAACTAAATGTATTTTAATACAAACCTTTTATATTTGTATTGCGTCCATTCTTAATCCTAGTGTCCATGAAACGATTTGACTCAGTCAAATTGATGTTTGTTTTGTTTGTAATTATTTATTACAAGCTCTAAAATGGTTAAAAACTATTGATAAATACAATATTATCCAATACAACGTACCCGGTGTTTACTTACTCTTTGCTAAGAACTTATTTCAAGCGATTATCAATTACCAAAATTGTCGGGGCGCCATCTACGGAGTGGTTAGGAATGCTTTAGATACCTATTGGAAAACTGCTCATTACCGGCATCGACGTGTATTGCTTAACTATTGTTATCACAAAACTCCTGGAGGGCGCTCAAATCCAGCAACGGGCTGTTTAAGATGAATGATGCTGACAGGGTTGCTGTTTACGACGCCCTACCCTACACGACAAAATAGCCCATATCACTCAAGAATAAAGTTTAGGTTTCCATGAACGTCCGTAGAGAAGTATCTATAAACAGACTATCATTGTTCTTTTATATGTTTTTATTGAACTTCTTGTGAATTGAAAAACTTATCGATAATGACATAATTGTGTTCTCAGATCATTAAGACGTCAAATGTTACTTCGCACGCAATGAATAATTTCTTATTGTAACATTATTGACGTCTTCGACTTGTGGGAGTCTACTCCGGATGGTAACAAAAAGTTATCTTAGGAAGCAAAAAGTACAATCAGAGCCTACAAGCAATAGAACTTAATTATTTCAGTATTTTTTTTATAATAATGGTGTAAGTAGGTATAATGGATACCGCGAACGATGAATTGGAATTATCCATTACGTAAATTGACGTGATTGGGCTCTTTCATACGAAAATGGTTTACTGAGCGATTGTCAATACCTACGTGACTGAATCAATATTTAATTAATAAGTGCGTTTGACGCCAATGGGGGATTTTCAGAAAGCTACTTTAAAAAGTAAAAGCGTAGTTCAGAGTGACTCACTAGATGGCGCTGCTTGGGATTCTCAAGCATTGGATAAGGTACCGAAGTAACTCGCAAAGCAACTTTGTTTTATGCTATGATCCAATATAGGTGTTTAAGAAGGCCTGGGCTTCATTACCCGGCCAAGACCCAGGTGACTCGATAGACGAACAATAGATTTTCTATTGTTCTATATTTCTGTTCCTATATAAATCTTTTAAACTACGCAACGGATTTTAATGCGGTTTTCAGTAATAGATAGACTGATCCGAAGGTTTATAAGCAAGAAAAAAACCTCTTTACCATCAGGTGATGCTTACCGCTGTGATGCTTGCTCGTTTGAGACAAACGAGCCAAGATCTCTGAAAGGTCCGAGAGCGACCGAGTAGCGGGTAGTAACCTTAACAAATCCTTCTTCAGGAATCACTCTGTCTATTGGTGAAAAGCGCATGAAAATCCGTCCAGTACTTTTTGAGATTATCGCGATATAGACACACAGACGCGGCGTGGCGCTTTATTTTATAATAAGTGTAATATAAAAAATATATGTATTAGTACTTACTCTTGCCATTCTGCACTGTATACGTCAAGTCCTGGAAAGTCAGGTCGATGGGCGGCCGCTGCGGCAAATACGAGAGATGCGCCCGGCCCAGCGCTGGGCGCGCGGCAAGCGTGGTCTCCACACTGCTGGACATCTTCACTTTACCGCTCACTCATTACGAATTTATGATCTGTAAAGAAGGTAAAGGGTAGGGTGAGCTACGAACATCATTTTGACTTTACTTATCATTATTATGTGCACGCCTTGTAAGCAGATGACCTTTGCTTCAAATCCTACTCGGGACGGAAAAAACCATTGATCGGGACGCACCTAAGGCGGCACGAGACTCTGACACCAAAGGTTTATCACTATAGGTTTAAGGTCCTCACACGTTGAATCAACAGACTATTATCCCGTATTGTGCGTCTATCGAGTCACCTGGGTCTTGGCCGGTTAATGAAGCCCAGGCCTTCTCAAATACCTATATTGGATCTATATTGTTTAATACATTTATTTATGTCATATGGTAGTAAATTGGAGAATTAGGCATTATCTACGACTCTGGCCTAATACTAGTTAGCTCACGACCTGGTTAGATAATCTCGTAATACTTATACATAGATATATACCATTACATAGATACCCCGTATTCCTTAGGAGAGGAGCTATAATCCGGACACACTAGAAAATATTATGTGCGCATATTTGCGCACTAGCTTTTCCTTCATCGACAACCGCGTTTAAACGTATCTAAATTTAGTGTTTTGTACGCAACTAGGCTATTATTAGGACTTCACACAGTTTCTTATACCTCGACTTTCCACATCGAAAAATATTTATCTTCGATGTTTTCGATGGAATTTAATATAGGTTGAAATTTTTATATAGCTATAAAAATAATAAACAATACACTAATGGACAAACACTTAAAAATTCCAGACACCAAATTACTATGTCTCGTCCTCGAACTAGATAAATATGAATTAATTGATTACGAAGCACATTATTATGTGGTTTTGTAATAAACTAGAACATTTAAACCCAATTTTGGGACCATTTAATCACTAAATGATCTACAATAAAGTACCTCACAAATAATGCGAGAAACTAGTATTTCAAACAATTCGAATCGTGTTTCTAATCTAATTGATATTATTTTTTAGCGAGATGACCTTCAGTCAACACGATATTGTTTAGCTGTTTTTGTTTACTGTTTACTTTAGATAGTTACCTCTTAGCGTTAGGTAGGTTGTCTGTGATAACGAGTTCCTAGCATCAAAAAATCTATAACCAGCTAACATGAAGCCGGTAAACATACTAACAGTTGTTATTAAGTATCATCTCTGTCAATAATCGAGCAATATCTGTCATTTTTGTAATAGGTACCCATACTTAGTCTGAAAGTCGGTCAGTGAAATTCGTTCTCATTGGTGCAAGCAAGATTTCAACGGAAACCGTACCGTAACTGTAGTAGGCAGTGAAATAATTTGACATCGACGGAAAGGGATGTTTTTGCAATTTTATATTGCACAGACAAACTCACTTGTTTTATTTTATTTTACGGCTGTATTTTTTTCTAGATTCTATTCTGGAACACGGCTGTTGTGTATTAAACCTATACAAAAATTTTTTAGTTCGTTACGTTAAGTAGGTAAGCCTTCTTAAAACTTTGTCAGAAACGACGTCAACTCACCATCTTCTCGAGAAGTCAATAAAAGATAAATCAAAAGCCAAAACCGGTTGGCAATCCAGCAAAAAGTAGTTGCAGACCTGCTTTTTGGCTTGCAAGGTTACCTACTATCGTGGCAAATGCTGCATTGCTAAACTATAACATTTGCACTGAGGGATGTGCAATCGTTGTGCAAATTTTATTACTGGGGCTAAAGACTACAGTAAATATATCTTAGAGATGTCGAACCAATAACATGTGAGCCAGACGAGCACTCAGATTTTTAATAATTGTACTAGTAGCTGTACAGTAGCTTGACATTTCACCCGCACCTCACCTGGTGGTAAGCGATGATGCGGCCGATGATGGAGCATGCCTGTCTAGGAACAGCCTATTCACTCTGGCCTTGAAGGCGTCTAGATTATAATTATCAAGGAACACACTCGCGTGTAATGCGTTCCATTCCTTGGGATAGAGTGTAACTACTAGAACTCCCTTAACGATGCTTTGACGTGAAACGTCTTTAAAATGACATTAGGAACCAAGTTAGTAAACGGGACCGTAACGAAAAGGTCTATATGGTCTTACCTTAATATCTACAAAACTATTATTCGTAGAAACGTGAATCTAGTGTCATTGTTTAGCGTATATAGTCGGCTCGCTGTTTGAAGCTTGATTTTTGATTTTATAAAAATAAGTTAAGTTTTAAACCTGTTCAAAACTTATTTTATAAATGCTATAGGCATAGAACTTTAACGGTAATCCCGATGAATCCTTGTAAATTATTGTTAGATTAATAAAAACATTGGTATTTTTTCAATACACTTGATCGTAATGTAAATGATGTTCGCCCTACGTTTCAGGAACATAGTAGGAGGAGTATAGTTCTTTTTTTCGGCCGTACGCGTACTCCCGTATCTTCCAGTGATAAAATGTAGACACTCACATGGAATATAGTAATATACGCGATTGCGTAGTGATTACTAATGTGCATATTGATAATATGTAAGCATGACTGTCACAACTTCTCAATGTAAATATTCCTATTAAAAATGCACAAATTGAAGGTCAATGAATTCGGCATAAACTTGCCGGTTATTCGGGTTTTCGTAAATCGAGAATATCAGTTAACAGGGTGTCCCTATATCTTTATTATAAATTAAAAGAATTATTTGATGACAAATTCAAATAACAATAGTTTTAAGACGTTTTAATTAAAATAATCTCCGATCGAATAACGTCGATATTGACCTATAATGTGATAGACTGTATTAATTTCAATTTTATTTAAAAATGACATGTAATGTTTTGAATTTTATGTAATAAAGAGTATTTGAGTTAAACTATTATAGACTTTTCCCGCGTTAAATTCGGGTGTTGATGAAATTTAGCTGTGTTGTTCGCGCAGAGATCTAAAAAAGGTAGCAATTTTTTGCAACTTCTCTACAACTCTTAATCTTTAAGGAGGCCTGTGGATTAATCATCAGCAGCAACGGTGATGCTGAAGCGAACATCTGAGTATGACATGTTAACGCATATGTTCCCAGTGCCATAGGTTGCTTTCGATTTCACAGGGCTTCCACTATCAGATCCTGACCTGATGAAAATGGGCCCACCTCGCACTATCAAACAATAAACATTCAAAGTCGGTCTAGAGAAATCAGTGAATATAAAAAATCATAATGAATGATAATACAGCCGAACATAGAATCTCCTAATTATTTTGTTTTTGAAGTCTATAAAAACAAACAGACGTACTAAGATATTATCTTTATTACATTTCATAGAAAATCTCGCTACCCGCCGTCTGTCCCTATGCATCTATGTACGCTTAGATCTTTAAAACTACGCAACGGATTTAAATCTTTTTCAACAAAAGATAGACTGATTCAAGAGGAAGGTTTATAAGCAAGAAAAATACGGTCGGTAGGGGTAAAGGAAGTGTACGCGGATTAAAGCAAGTGCGAGTGAGAAGTGCAAGTGAGAAGTCGTACCTACGTCTGAACGAGCAGTGACAAGTGCAAGTGACGAACAAAGTACTTGTTATTGTCACTTGCACTTCTCACTCGCACTTGTCACTTGTCAAAATGTAAACCAGGCTTAAGTCGCGCCTGGTCCACTAGTAAATTTATAATTGGTTATGTTTGTGGAGCGAAATATATTTTTTGCTTTCTGAGAGAGCATAGAGTCCTTTTAGAAATTGGTAACAATTTAGATACACTAATTTCATACACATATTACTACATACATACTTTCAGGAAGTATAAGGCACAGGCAAAGGCTAGTGATAAATACTCAACGCTGTTCTTAAAAAAATGCTTCAGTATTACTATATTCATTTACAATAAAATTCCAGGAGATTGATCATTGCATTAATTCAAACAAGCTCTGTATAAGTGGTTGACGCAACATGTTTTATACGATCAAAGCATTTTTAGAATACTATGAGATCATCATCATCATCACAGCCCATAACAAACCACTGCAGGACTTCGGGCCTCTCCCACGAAAAGGGAGGTCATTGCCATAATCTCCACGCTTGGCAGGCGGGTTGGAGATCGCAGTGCAGTTGATGTAAATCTACCCAGAAAGATGCTGCTGCCCATCTTTCGGATTTGTCCCTTAGTCGCCTCTTACGACAACCACGGGAAGAGATGGGGTGGTGCTATTATTTGAGGTGGCGGCACCACACACCACACACTATGAGATGCCTACTTAGTATTAATTTAGTATCAATTTTGTTAGTAAATATAATAAAACCAAATGTTTGAATGTGAGGTATGAGCATTTCATCTTAGCACTCACAGTGACAACGCACCTGGTTCTGCATTTTTGTTGTCTGCAACCTAAATGCATTGATCGTAGATGTTATGGACGACAGTTACCGCTTACCATCAGGTGGGCTGTCTGCTCGTTTGTCATTGCGTAGAAAGAAAAATGTATTAGATATTTAAAACAAATAAAGAATTGACTTAAAAGAGGACAATTTAAACGAACCCAAACACTAATAATACCTATCTTACAAACTCAAAACAAAAAATTCAAAGCACGCCTTTAAAGCCCACAGATAATAAACATCCTTTACCAGTCGACTTGTATCAGAATTTGCTTACGCACGTTACGGACACGAGTACGAAACTATTTAACATAGGTAATACTTGTTTCCTGCTCGTGTAAATCTTCTCTTAATCGTATTCAGAAACGTAGCTGTTATCTGCGTTCTTATTCATATAGGTATACTGGTAATACCTAACATTGTTTATCAGGTAGAGTTCTAAAAAGTGCCGCCTTTCATGGTATGGCCACGTCTTTACATAGGGAACAAATGTCTGGCCACACGACCCCGGCCAAGCACGGGAAGGAGAGTTTGATGTCGTTAAGAGTGATACGTGCGTGCCAAAAAACTCATCACCAAGGATGCAGAAGACGAGCGAAATGGACCAAGACGCGAAGGCGGAAGCTGGGGTTTCGCGTGCCGCGAAAGAACGTAACCGGGATTTAACGCCAAGATGATGATGAAAGTATCAGGTTAAGTTCTTTATACAAGTAAGTTAAGTGTATGAAATTTTATCTTTTTGTTTCTTCATTAAACGATGGTAACAAATTAACAGTCCCTTAGAAATAATTAGTTCATAGCGGGATATTTTTTTTTTATAATATTTACAGGTATTTAACTGCCATCTCACCTGATGTTAGTCAAATAGTGCAGATGCAGTCTACGATGGTGCATACCTGTCTATTAAGTACCTATTCACTCTTGTCTTAGAGACCCAAGTTGTAGCGCTCAGGGAAAACATAGTATCCCGATCGAATTGGAACTTGTACTTGGAATATAAATACCTATTGGGGAATGTACCTTCCAGAACCTTACAGAATACCGCCAAACGGTGCTACATATTATTAAAAAAGGCCCACCCGTGGGGTGGGGGGGGTCTGCCTGTCTGATTGGGATAAATTTAAAAACTACTTAATGAATTTTCATGCGGTGTTCACCAATAGACAGAGTTATTCATGAGTAAGGTTTAGGTGTATAATTTGTTAAGGTTGTTACTGGTGTATCTGCCGGTGAGCGAGGGCTACAGGGCTACAGTACTCCATGTGGTGAGGATTTAAGAAACCGGAGCTTTGGCAGTGGAAGGGCAATTATCTTTTTGCTTCCAGAGTAACGTGTCCCGGGTTTTGCAGGTGGCCAACACGATATGCGTATCCTAGTATTGCTAATGTTTATAGGCAGCGGTTACCACTTTCCACCAGGTGGCCCGCTCGCCTTTTTGCTAGTATGACTTATAAAATTCCTATGCTTTTGCATATGATAGGTAGATTTGGTCCGCGGATCGTGTAACCGGTTTTTATTTTGTGATAGATAATTGATTACATTTAATAATTAACACCAAAACCAGTTGTAGCAACGTTGGGAGTGACCCCAAACAAGCGTTTGGTCAACAAAAAAGTATCTAATTAAACTAGATATTTATGCCTCAAAGAAGTTGGTATAACACAGGTTTCGTCACGATGTTTTCCCTCACCTTAAGAGCATCGGTTAGTATTCAACTAATGTACATAACTTAGAAAAGATTCATTGGTACATAACCGTAGTGGGATTAGAACCCGGGACCTCTCGCTTGCGAGTCGGAAACCCTTACCACCCGGCCACCACCGCTATGAATGTAAAGCTGTATGTTTTACAATTTTAAAATAAAATAAACTTCCCCTGTTCTTTTCCGAGATATGTTTGTCAGTAATCCACACTTACCTATTGATATTAGTTAGATCTCGTCTAATCTAAAATGACGCGCCCCACTATCGCATTACCGCACACAAGCAAGTTAAAAATATGGACGCAATACATATACAAATGCCGTTGTAATTGGTCATTCAGTTGCCGGTGAGATTCAAACGTCGGAGCAGGCGTCGTTCATTGGCTCCCACACAGATGTAGTGTCGTTATCAATATTTGCACTCACACATCGAAATCAACTAACTAAGTAGTGGGGCGCGGCATTTTAGACTAGACGAGCTCTACTTGAGAAGCTACCTGTTAATGGGATAGGTTGACACTTATCCATTCAACGTGTACAATACAGGAGCATAAATGCTTTGCCACTTTAATAGTAATTTGCTTCGCTTATATGTGTGACCCTGATTCATGACTCACACGAGGCTTTGAGAGGTCCTTTTCTAATCTAGGCATGTACAGATCTTAAGTGTTCTACTTGTTAAGGATAACATTAAAAGGAAATCTGCGCTTATGTTGGAAACAATTCGCGAGGAAGACGTGAATTATGCCTAATTATGATAGGCCGGCTGGCTGTATATTACATATGAGAATTAGGCTGATGATAGCGTCGGTGGCCAAGGTAAGGTATTCGACTCATAACCGAGAGGTACCGGGTTCGAATCCCGATGCGGCCATGTACCAATGACTCTTTTCTGAGTTATGTATATTAGTTGAATACTCTTACGGCGAGGGAAAACATAGTGAGGAAACCTTCACATTTAGGCGACTGAATATGTAACCATGATCCAATGTGGTCAGGTTCCCCTGGTAGCAGGGTCACGGAGGTCAGATGACAGTCGCTTCACTGTTATTAACTGATCTACCAAATCCTGGTTCATGGTCAAAGCGTACTCCAAGCTATCTTGCGGTAGAGCATAACCGGGTCATTAACGCCAAGATGATTACTTTTTATTTATTTATTTAACAGTTTATTGTTCACAAGTATAAGACACAACAGTGCAAAATAAAGAACGGCCCGCCCCAAGCAGAAGGACCACTGGAAACAATGCGCCGTTTCCGTCACGCACACCTTGACGTTACGTTTACTGGCATTCTCAAGCAGTTTCAAGCAGTGCTTGGTCGCGATTGTTAACGCGAGATTTACTTGTAGTGTCGACTTAAATTGAATATTATTTAATAAAACTTGTGCATAACTAAGATTGCTTAATATCATACAAGCAACTCACGCAGACTCCAAGAACTGATGGATGAGCATTTCAGACTTTGAGGGTAGTCGAACTTCAGCACCGCTACTAGTTCTAATGCCGATGGTGAAGCGAGGTTGACCAAGATCTTCCGCTAGAGACCCTAGGACTAGTTAAACAGTATCAGGTATCACGTGACAGATTTTAACAGAATAAGAAACAAAGTTTCTAGTTCTTCGGAAATGCCTGTCTAGTCTAATATTAAAAAAATCGCTGACCACCTTCCTTCTCATCATCAGTCCAACTGACTAATACCATAACATTGCATTTTCATCAAGTTACATGTGTATGAAATTTGCAATTCAATTGATTACCGGGAAGTGGGTCAAATCCCAGGTTAGGGAAAGGTTATTCTCAGGGTCTGATGATATAATCAGGTGGCGATGAAAGTTTAGAAAGTAAATGAACAGTAGATTATTATTACGCCTACTAAAGGCATAATGTCTGCTGGTATGGAAAATCTAATACCTACACTTGAACACAATCTGAACAGCTTGGAAAGCAATTATGATCACATGATGGCAAGGATAATTAAACGCGTTAAAATAAACTCTTTTTTTCAGCAGCTTGAATCACTCTATACATTGTTGAAAACCACATTAAAATCCGTTGCGTAGTTTAGCCGTGTGGTGTCCGGCATAGCCGTATGGTGTCCGGCAGAGTAGAATAGCACCAACCCCTTACGCTCGTGGGTGTCGTGTCGTACAAGGCGACTAATGTTTTCGAGGCAAAAGATCTAGTCTCTATTGATTGGAAAATGGGCAGCAGCGATTTTCCATTGATATATTTATAATACTGCAATCTCCAACCCGCCTGCCAAGCGTGGAGATTATGGCAATAACCTCCCATTTCGTGGGAGAGGCCCTAACTTCTGCAGTGGACTGATATGGGCTGTGATGATGAGTTTAAAATATCTAAGCGTACCTACGTAGATACATTTATAGGGACAGACCGCGGGAAGCGACTTTGTTTATACTATGATACAAACGCATTATTGAAATAAATATATTCAGCGTATTTTCAAGTATTTGCTGGTACTTTTAGTACTGACAATCCAAGCAGAATAGGCGAGAGTTCGCCTGATTGCGAAAACGGCCCGGATACTTCTATATATCTAGTACTGACTTTAAGATTAGTTGCCAAATACAATTTTCTTCAAATAAAGAAGTTGTGCATCACATGTATTGTGATACAAGAACGTAGGTATCAGTTTGTCTTACATTGTGGGTATCACATGTGATACAGGGAGAACGTAGGTAGGTATCCGTTTATCTTACATTGCAGGTATCACAGGGGCGGTTAACGTGTTAACTTGTCTCAGTCCCATGATATCACGCACGTGTGGACACTAGCGGATCCAGCTCACCGCGCGCGCTCTTTGTTCATTTTCTCTTTTTCGTTCATTTCCTTTAGTTTGCTAGATACGTAGACAAAATATATAAAATTATGAACCCGCTGCGTCCGTTCGTCCGTCCGTCCGTAGAAAAAAAATTCGCGCGAAGATAACTACGGGTATAGTTAAATTCTTTATCTCTGTGAATTTCTCTAATGCCAGCATTTTAGTTCCTTTTTACGCAACACCGCTTAATTGTCTTGACTTTTTCTAATAAAACGTACTTTAAAAGATATGTACTCTACATTGCTAAATTGTTTGACGCAACGAGCTATTCGGGCCAGATTGCAAAGAAGGTATTATAACAACACTACGGTTCCCCATCTGCAAAGTCCTCAGTACCTATTTTTCATAGAATTACTGAATATGCATGAACGCAAAATCATGATTACAACATGTTGCCACTTATAACAGACGGCCTTGGTCATAAGTTTGCAAACATCGTACGATATTTGCTAACTATGAAGGACTTGTCCTTTCAAATAGCATGGGCTTACGAATGTTTTAACAATGTTATATATACCTACTCAGTTATACTTCAGTACGAATAACTTACCTATGTAATTATTAAGTCTGATATTACAAATTCTGCAACTGTAATGCCGGCAATTTATACTATTATAGAGCGAGTAATAGATGTAATGTACGTTTTTAACAATAACTGCGTATTATTTCGACTACTCAGAAAACGCGCCATCATGGTTTCGGGGTAATCTCAAGTGTCCATTAGGGTTGTTATATCTCTTATCAAATAATACACCTAAACCTTCCTCATGAATAACTATGTCTATTGGTGAGAAGCGCATGAAAATTCGATCACTAGTTTTTGAGTTTATCGCGAACAGACTATTTATAGTCAGACGTCAAATCAGACATAGTGTTGGACCATGTGTTCGGTTTCTAATCTAACAATAGCTTTTGAAAATACATTTTTCTTTTCGTTTTTTGAATATATAGTAATATGATATTCTTAAACATCTGTACATCTGCACATCTAACAGTGATATTTTTAATGAATCATTTCTACGGACTGCAACGCGGTTCCACGGTTTAGCCAGGCCGGGCCTAGAGCAGTTGTTGAGTTTTTTAAACAACCGAAGTGCACTGCCTTGTGACCTCGAAAAATGATTCATAAATAGATAAAAAATGTAGTGACCTCTCGAGATCTCGCATTAATTTTTGACCTTTGTCCAGTACGAGTAGGTAAAGGTATATAACAGTTCACAGCCTTTGTCGCCTGAATATTTAAAACGTGCAATGAATGACTAATATATAAGCCAATAGTAATAACTGACCATGTGCGCGCACATTGTCACATTGCGCGCAGCTGTTAATAAAGGTTGAATGTTAAAAATCCTATCTTCTATTAATTATTATTTAATTATTATTAATAACGGGGAGGACATTAGGCCTTGTTCAAACCAATTCACCGACTACAGTATCGGAAACCAGTACTATGTCCTTTGCTATGTCGGAGATTACTTGGTTATTTCTGTTATCATTAGCCCAGTGACCTTCCTAATTAGTTATAAATTAATAATCGTATTTTCGAGTGGCAAGGCAATTAAAGCGTGAAAAGAGATATCAAACGAATTTAAACTGTAATAATAATTAATTTAGATAGATAAATAGCTTGAAACCTGTTTTTACAAATACAGAGGAGTTGTTTGCGCTAACCTGCTGCAGAGTTTCACCGGTAGTAAAACTCTACAGCACGTTTGGGCTAGTATCTACTGCTGCAGAAATTCACCGTACGACAGTGAAACTAATAACGTCGTCAAGGATGACGTGCGTGCCAACGAGCTCAACACCTAGGATGCCGAAGGCCGAACGAAGTGGGCCAGGAAGAGTAGTAAGGCGGACCCCGGGCCCTCCCGTACCGCGCGGGAGCACAACCGGGACTTAGCGCCGAGATGATGATAATGATTGTGAAACTAAGCAGCGCCCCGCAAATTTTCCATCCGTACCGCCTGGCGGTCAACGTTACCGCACGTTTTTAAGAAACTTTCGACCACGTACATCTATGCTGAGGAATAATCTTCCTGCAGTAGTGTTCTTTACCCCAGTACGACATTGCATCCTTCAAGACCCAAGCCTACCCCTTTCTCAAGGGCCGGCATCGTATTGGCAACGCTCACAGGGTTGTGCTTCCCATCAGGCGACTCCTTGCTTGTTTTTCTCACTCTAAATAAAAGAAAGCTTTCATAACAAATTTAAACTAAAGCGAATGTGACGCTTTGTTCGATATTTTAGATACAGAAAGAAGTTATTCGACAGAGTATGAAACTTATCGAAATAGCAGTGAGAGGGATGTATCACATTTTTATCGGTATCATTATTATAATCGAAACTTTTTTCGTCAGTTTTAAATTGTTCGGAATCAAGCTAAACGTTTATTCGAACTACTACTGACCTACAAATAACACCGAGTTTAAAACAACATATAGATATAAGTTTTTAATGGCCCTTCTAATTTGCTCCGGCCATTTAGACGCCCCTATAACTGTAAACATGGCCTAAATTGTTTCATTCCATAAAAGCCACAGTTATCTGATGGATGACAAACAAAGTTACAGAACAAAGTCCTGAACTCTGTTTGTAGAATGTAGGTACATTATTTATATATGAGTAATACTTTTCAAACTCTTAGAAAAACAGGAAAACCAAACTAGAGTAATCATAACAAATGTTCTACAATGTTTATTTGATAATTATGCATGTATGTATGTATGTAAACTCTTTATTGCAACAACATAGTAAATTACAAATGAAAACACTTACGAGCTTATCCCACAAAAGGATCTCTTCCAGCTAACCTAAGCTATAAAAAGCAGACAAGCTGAAAGGAGCTTTAGCGAGCGGAGGAGGCAATAACGAGTAGTTGTTATACATTGTTATATTCAGTATATACACACTTACGTGTAGGTTACGAAAGGAAACCTAAGGAAATTTAATATTCTCACGAAAAGAGCATGAATCGGGGGTAAGATTAGATATTGCATAGAAAATTATCGGAATACGTTTAAAATCGTTGTAATTGAAAAATTATTCAATAATTTTAAAACCTTAGTAGGTTATAAAGTAAACAAAATGTAAGTCATGATTATTGTTGAAAATACAGACTTAGGTACTACCAAAAAGAAAATACTACTTTGCTATATTTTGCTACCTATGCTTGTACCTATTTTTATTTATTTGTGGCACGAACCACAAACTCATATATCTCGCTATATATAACGCTTAAAGAAAGCTATAACAATTAAAAATAAATTATTACACATCAAATAATAACTAAGTGTCTCTTTTTTTATCTCCTTAAATCTTATTTCTAATGATAATTGACCCATACTTACACAAATTAATGTTCTTGTTTATAATCATGCTATGAATACCCAGGCTTACCAAGGTTATTGGTTTTTAGTCAACTAAAAACTCTTCGAGGTCGCCCTGACAGAATTTAAACGTATAAAATCAATAAACAACAATAGCATGTGATGGGGACAATTCACAAAATTTACAAGTACTAAATTTACAAAATTGACTTATTTTTAATAATCGGCAAAAATAATAACTAAAGGCCACCGGCTAGTGATTTTTGGCCCAGGAGTTTGTAACATAATTAGCCTTTAAAGTAATTTTTTTTAATGAAACCAGGACGCGGTTTTTCATTCATCCACCTAAGTCTATCATTCATCATCAACTATCTGTTGTTTACTGATTATAAAAATGATCAGCACATTATTTAGATAAGGTATTGTTTTAAACAAACAACTGATTAGTTTGTGATAAACAGACAAATTGACCTTGACTACAATAATAATAATAATAATCGTGGACAAATTCACACAGCGCCATCTAGCTCCAAACTAAGCAAAGCTTGTACTATGGGTGCTAGCTAGCTGATATACTACTTGTATATTTTTTTAAATACATACTTATACATAGAACACCCAGACCCGTAACAGAAATTAAAATTCATTATTTAAATTTCTGCCCAGCCGGGAATCGAACCCGGAACCTCTTGCGGGGCTGACTGGCATGTTGACCACTGATCCACTCAGGTCGTAAATGTTTATTGCGTAATTAAAAATAAGGAAATGTTCGAGATTATTATAAAAATAAAGCTTTGAAGCTTTTTAAAGAATTAAGCATAAAGCTAATCGACACCACAGATGACCGGAGAGCTGGCTCGTTCCTCGGACAGAGGATAAAGCATTGCTATCCAATCTGCCTCCCGAACGTGGAGATTACGACCCCTAATGTCATGAAGCAAAACCATCACTAACAAAAAGAACAACAGGAAAAAATATAACAATATTATCGTTCTTCAGTGGCATTGAGCTCATTTCGTTTTGTCCATTTCGCCCTTTGCGCAAGCGCATAATATGACACGTAAATTCCGATACAGAACGAAATTGGGACAAGTATTGTGCGGCACAAAGATTCCACTATCATTCCTGACCCACATTTTTGTCGATAAACTGCTTTTTTACACTCAGCGATGGACCATGTGTTTGTGACGTCACGCGATATGACACACAACTGGGATTTCATCACAATTGCGTTCAAATAATTTTAGAAAATATTCTGTATGAAATAGTTTCATACGAGTACTTCGATTTTACTCATTCGGCAACCACCACCTGTCATTTCAAACCATACTGCTTATCATCAGGCGGGCTGTTTCGTCTGCCACCTGGTATTAGACCTTATTATGGAAAATGTATAAAAACACGAACTGAACTTATAACAAAGGCTATTTGGATAATTCAACAGCAATATTGTTACAATACACTATACTGTTTTGTACTCCGGTGTAGGATGTGTAATGTCGACCATTGTATAACGTGCAAAGATGACACAAACATTATAGCGCTATTAGCAATTATACGCTAAAGAATCCCGCTTTATAATGGTTGCGTTTGCGGGAAAATATTTCAAAACTATGCAATGACTGTTACGCTGCGATTGAGTTTATGCACCCACCATGCGTTTCAATGGATGGACTTATCTTTTACTGTCGTCACTTTTTTTTAAATTAGAATAAAGAATTATTTTTATTTATTGATTTATTAAAGCTTTATGCACAAAAGTACAGTGGCGGACTTAAAGCTAAAATAGCCTTATCTACCAGTCAACCGGGATAATCTAAGCCTGAGAAAGGTAGGCGGTGCAGGGAAAGAAAGACAAAAAAATACAAAACTACTTGAGTAAAAAGGAGGAGGGATATTTATGCTATAGTCAAGAAGCACATAGTAAATATATATATATATATATATATATATATATATATATAAAACCATAAAATAAACATATGAACTTAAAACTGAATACAATTTATAAGTAAAACCAAAGGTAATATAATATTCAAATTAAACAAAGTGAAGAGACGAGAGTAATGTGAAGTGGGTCGAACAGGGAGGGAGAACGAGTATTATGGAGCATTCAAGTAATGACCATGCACCGCTTTCTTAAAAGAACATTGGTAGGTAATAGTCTAATTTCAGAGGGAAGATCGTTCCAAAGCCTTATGGTCTTAACTACAAAAGAGTTAGAGGTAAAGCCGGTGCGGTGAAGGGGCAGATGCAATAGTTTGTCATGAGTAGAGCTCAGATTGAGGTTGTGAGAGTCAGAAAGGAATTGAAATTAACTTTTTAAATAGTGTGGGGTAGCCGGATCGTGTAAGATTGAATACAATAGAGAAAGGGATCTTAAGTTACGGCGTTGGCAAATAGTGAGCCACCTAAGCTTGGTACGAAATTCGGAGATATGGTCATATTTTCGTAAACCGAAAATGAACCTATTACAATTGTTAAGGAGACGATCCAGCTTCTGCAAAAGATCTTGGTTGATATCGGGGTTTTGATTTATAATCATAATTTCTATAGAAAATAAAAACATTCGTTGTTTACAAATATTGAAAAAATCTTACTTAACCTAATATTTAAAAAATTTGCTCCAGGTTTAATCTCTAGATTAATCTCGGATAATCAATAATCTCTAGATTGCGGAAAAGTGCTCGGAAGGCTGGCAGCGTTGCCCCGCTGGATAGCGAAGCATATACGCTGACCCAAGTAGAGGCCAGCCTTCTGGTCATTACTAATGTCGACGAGGCGCTTGGCTAGTTCCTGATATAAGGAATGTGCGCCTGGTCCCCACGGCCCAAGGGTTTCCACTTATGATCATCATCATCATCATCACTATAATTTCTGCTCTATCTCTACCACTTCACTTCAGCATCCTCATGTGATATGCTTCGGCTCTCGCTTCTAACTTAGCAATATTAATCTATTGCATGTTGGGCCCGTCCTGGACCACTTTTCTGGTACCGGCAGCTTTCTATTTCTCAAGTATCCCTGAAGATTATGCAGCACGTGACCGAACCAGCACTGCGAGCCTCTTCTATCTTATCTGCGATGTCTTTCACACCAAGGCTGCCACGGATGTACTCGTTACGTACTCGGTCGTCATTGTTTACAAAGTACATCAAGGTGCTTCCTCAGCGCCGGCCAAGTCTGGCAGATGCTTTAGATGAGGCCTAACCATGCTCTAAAATCATTCTCTAACTTAAGAGTCCCTTAATTAAGTGGCACGTAACTGCTATGAACTGCCATCGATTGGTCCAGGCTACAGAGTGATGGAACCTGACATCGGAGCGAATATTTCCGGACTCAGCATCAGTTTCTAGGTCCGTACTGTACGCCAACCATTTATTTATTCATTAGTACACAAAACAGACGAAGGTTACTAACAATTAACATAGATTCAGCAATGGTCATAATCGTAATCCTAACCCAAAACAAGTATGTATACCATACCCATCATGATTAAAATTAAAATACAGTAAATAAATCTAGTTTAATCATTGGATTGAGGAAACAAACAAACTTTGGTTTGTTTGTTTCCTCAATCAATGCTTGGGAATAAAAAACTAAAGATCAACAAAAACAACAGGCAAATTCTATTTTTGCTATCTAATTACTGTTTTGGCGGCATTCCGATTTATAACAGGGTTTCCTTGCATTTCCTTTGACATATTTCTACTCCCAATCCTGGAGCAAATTTTTTTACCTTTTTACACCTTTAACTTCTACTTTCAATGTTCTACTGTCCTTGTATGTACAATAAAGAGTTATAAATAATAAATACTTGCTCTGGGGCCCTATTTTTGAATCGCTCACCTCGATTCGAAAGGTTTTCAATTTGGATTTTCGGCATAAAAATTCGATATTTTGATGCATAATGCTGATTTTCCCTATTTAAGAATCGTACTCATTCGAAGTTGTCATTGTAATTTTAAAAATATGTTATTTTTCATGTCGCACTGGTCTCAAGATCCTTTCAAAATTCTGTTAGTTTTATAGTGCCTTTAAATTGTGTTTAATTTAGGGCTGATTTTTCAATCCTCAGATAAAACATATCAGTCTGTTAAGTTACTATGCGACTAAATGAAATCGTATCGTTACGACTTAAGCAAGTGAAATTATTGTTTGTTTTAATTTGGTAGTATATTACTTCATCGGGCAGTTAAGTTTTATCTGAGGATTGAAAAATCAGCCCTAAGTCGATGACGTCGTACGTAGGACGCCGAATACGGTAAAAGAAGAGGTTTATTTTCGAAGCGGACAATCTCACATACGATCTACACTTGCATTCCACGAACATTCACTTGCCGAGGTCGGAATTATCAAGTAGGCATGGCCTAACAGCGCTGAGCTACTGTTCCTAGCCGCTGTGAGTAAAGATCGAAATGTATATGATGAATTACTAGGCTTTAGTTAGGATGACGTAAGGAGGTTCGTGGTTACCATGTCGGTCTGTAGAGTATTATAATATAAAAAAATATTTTTGGCCCTACTTTTTCTTACGCACCCCGTTATTTCTACTTCTAGAACCCGCATAAGAAGATAAGTAAGTACTACCACTAAGAATAGTCGAAGTCTGAGACACTGAAATAAAAATGTGCCAGATTGTGCACGGGCACGTTTTGTGGGTCTTCTAAACCTCTACTATTGCTTCAAAGTGAATTTTTGTTGCACACCGTCTAATAAGGTTGACGCATAAATTTAGACATTTAATTTGATTATTTTGACAAACATGCACCTGTCTTGACACTCCTACCAGTGAGGGTGAAATACTGCACCACGGCTTGCGCCGGATATTAAACCTCTTATGGCAAGGTAAAGTTTCTGCTTGATCCTTCCCCTCGTAATAAGTATATTTGTAAATATTATGCATAGGAATAACAAACATACTATTATAGGTACCAGTGGACCCGGTTCGACTTCGTTCGCGTACACCTACTTTACCCCTTTCTTGCTTATAATTTATTTTTTCATATTTAGACAAGACAGGCATTTGACCGCCATCTCACCTGTTGGTAAGTGACGATGCAGCATGATAGATAGAGCATGCCCGTCTTGGAACAGCCGCTGTACGCATTATAAATGAATAAATATGAAATATGAAATAAAGGTCGAGGCAAAACGGCTCGTGCGGATAGCTGGAAGATCCACGACATAAGGCTGAAGCGCTCGCCCGGATCGCATCTCCCGATGGCGGAAAGGAGCCAGCGGAATGAGGTGGTACACTGCTTCGCACACTCTCCTAAATGTAACCTGACAGACGCGGAACCCTACGCCGATGTTCGAGACTCTGTAGCCTAGCTTCAACCAACCGCAGGTCACAAATTATCTTCTTTGCACGTTTTTCCACCGAATCCAAAGCCGCCAGTTGATATTTGGCTGATCCATCCAAGAGGTGGCAGCAGTACTCCATGCAGGATCGCACTTGTGCTTGATATAACTGAAGCAAGTGCTTTGAAGTGAAGTACCGCCTAACTTTCGCGAGGATACCAAGTTTTTTTGCTGCAGTATTTGGATTCGATATACTGACCGAAGTTGAGATTTGAAGATAGCTTAACACCAAGAAGCTATAGGTTGTCGGTAATTTCCACAGGAATATCCCGAAAAGTAAGGAGTCAGATGGAATGGACTCCTTTTGGCGGAAAACAAGCACGCCTGAGTTTTGGTTGACAACGCCTCTGACAGATATCTATCCGTTACTGTGATGTCATCTGCGTACCCAAAGGTACCTGGTACAAGCAGATTGTTAATATGCAGCAGGAATAAAGTCGCGGACAGTACAGATCCCTGAGGAACTCCCGCGTCGATAGCCTGAAGATTAGACGAGTAGCCATCGATAACTACACGGATTGAACGTCCACTCAAAAACTCCGATATCCAGGTGCAAAAGCCAACAGGAATACCAAATGAAGGAAGCTTGCTTAGAAGGTCTGACGTTCCTCTTGAATCACTCTATCTTTTGTTGAAAACCGCATTAAAATCCATTGCGTAGTTTAAAAGATCTAAGCGTACATAGATACATAGAGACAGACGGCGGGAAGTGACTTTGTTTTAGACTAAGAGATAATTATTTAGATTTCGCGATACTTTTTGTTATCGCATTTTGTTTGTCTTTTTTGTTAAAAGGTAAGTACCTTAGTGTAAAGTTACAACAACTAACGTCACTATAAAGTACGTTGCTTTTTCGAAAAGTTACCTGTCTGCATAGCGTACGAGTAGCTGCTACCTGTATAAAAAATTTCGAGTCGATATTTTTTTATGCGTTCGTCATTGAAATTTAGCCTTAACCTGCGGTAAGTCGGCCATGCATCGCTAGTTTTGTATCATTTTATGATGCTGATTCTAAAAGTAGGTATATTTTTAATACGAACTAGGACAACAAGGTTGTTGTCCTGACTATCTAAAGCAAATGCCATTTTGGCTGGGCAGGACATTTTTGTTTTAACAATTTCGAGGGACGTCATGTGCACATATCATACTTAAAATGTATATAGGTAGGTATAGATAATAGAATAAATAATAGTAAACCGCAGTAGAGCCAGTGTACTAAAAGTGTTGTAATTTACATATACACAAAATATCAACGCTCTCACACACGCACAACGATCCACAAGGATTGGCAGAGACTATCGAGAGTTATAATAACTTTTTGTTGTTTGTATAAAATTGAGACAAGCTCTGAATTAGGTCTAGCCTGTAAAATAAGCAACAACAAAACAAGACAAGACAAGACAATCTTCTATCTAGACAAGGATTGCCTGGAAGAGAACGCTAGTAGCGATAATGCCGCCTTTGCCCACAATGTTAGAAAAGACCTGTTAAATTTTCTTTTTTGTAATTTTGTGTGCCATAAAGAGTATATATATCTATAAGCAGATACGCGTTAGTAACTATTATTTGAATAACGTTAATATCGCAAATTCAAGAATGTAACAAACCTAATAGTTTTCTCGAGATACTAGGTGGCTTGGTGGTTTAATATTTTTCCAATCACATTCGCAACACCGAAAAAATACCGTTGAAAATTGAATTACGAAAGGGTTCGGTTCAAAAATAGAGAAAATCAGCATCATACATCAAAATATCGCACTTTTCATGCGGAAAATCAACTTAAATTTAAAAAAAATCTCAAAAATTGGGCCCCGGAACGAGTATGGTGAGTACATGTAGACTGTCTGTGATCCGCAAACCCAGTGATGTCCCAAAACAGGTTTTCGTGCGATTTCCGAATCGACCGTGAAAATTATGTGACAGGTATACAGGTTATTATAAGAACCATTCTGTAGGTCACCAGCGTCATAAATTTAGAGGTAGTACGTCCTCTGTTGTAAAGTGGGTCGCCCACTGAATCTTACAGATTTTTCATCGTTGGAGTGACTGAGTCCATCAGAAGTTCTAAGATGAAAGCTTTGATTATATGGAAATTCAATTGCGCACAAAATATTAGGTCCTTACTTATGAAATTGGCGTTTTGTAATGCGAAAATAAAGGAAACTGTATTTTTTGCAATTTCTTTTCAAATAGCAAGCTTTTATCGCGCGTTATCTACCATCAGTCTCGATGGGTTTAGGAGTTCCTATAGCCTCCTTGCGTCTCCATCATCAGATTAGCTCGATGGTATCATAACATACATGAGTATACCAGCTCAGTCGGAAACCGGGAAATGGATCAAAAACGTGCAAGATTTCATTACGAATAGACATGGGGACATGCGAAACTAAATAAAAGTCTGTGCCACAAAACGGATTTTGATGCAGTTTTCACTATAATTTAGAGAAGTTCTTCCGGAAGGTATATATGTAGGTAATTTCCTGTATTTATTAAGCAATAAAGAGTTTACATACATACATACACACATAATATAACATAATGTATAACATTCAAATTATAATTGAAAAACTCCGAGAACACCTGCAAAAGCCGGGGCGGGTCGCTAGGTTAAGATTTCTATAATAGTTCACCTATTTTAAAAGTCACAATGACGCATAGTAAACACGTTCCCAATATATAAATGAAATAAAACAAGTAAAATTCATGTCACTGCCTAAACATTTCCATTTACAAAATAAACTTTATCGATATACCTATACTACAGTAGGTATCCTTACGCAGTTTTATCTTTGGTTTTCTAGATTTTCAAAATATTTGGTAGGCATTCCGTAGGTACGTTACATACTACTTACATTTATTTTATCGTAATAAAGTCGAAACATCATGATAAGTAATTTTACTGTCTTGCGTTAAGAATCTAATGATACCTTACCGTTAGTCGATAAATTATGCCTATCTAATAATGTAATTATAGGAATTAAGAAGAACCTTACGAAATGCTAACGTTCCCATTTTAGTAGATAATTACTTGTTAAATTAGCGAACGTCGGTGGCCGAGTGGTTAAGGTGTCCGACTCGAATCCCACTGCGGCCTTGTACCAATTACTCTTTTCTACTAACCGACGCTCTTATAGTAAAGGAAACATCGTGATGAAACCTGCACATTCAGACTGACTGATTGTGTAACCATGATCCAATCTGGCCTGGTTCCCCTGGTAGCAGGGTCACGGAGGTCAGATTGCTTCGTTCCACTGTAGGTAATAGGACCTGATCTGCTAGATCCTGGATAAAGGCCTAGGCGCAGCCCGTGCCCTCGTGTGCGAGAGCATAACCGAGAGATTAACGCAATGATGGACCTTTTTAAAATTAGGACCAGCATACTAAGACCCTGTGTTCGTTAGCTCTATGTAGTGTAATTTGTGGTTTCCATGATGATTACCAACATTGTGCGGTTTAGCTGTGCTGAATAATATAATAAGGCTTATTATTGCCTACACTATGATATTCGCGTTCGCGTAAAAATACTAATTGACAATTCACACACAGTTTTTATCGCGGAAACGTATTTGCGGCAACAACGGTTTTCGCTGATTTTAAGATTAATGATTAGGTATTGCATTGTAAAATTGGCTCAATGTAAAATGGCCATTAATAATGCATCGGCTAGTTTCGGCTTCTTTCGGCTACGTACTTACTCACACGCGTACGACAGAGACGACGCTCTACGAAGACGAACTAGCCTATGTGCATTATTTACGGCCGATACCTGTACTAACAGTAATTTATAGAGTAAACGAGTCTGAAATCAATAACTGAAGTCCTATTTTGAAATGAAGCAATTCCTTAAATAGCACAAGATACTTTATTAGTCATTGACATCGTTCATTTTACGAATAAATGTACCTATTCAACTTTGGGCGACAGGAAAACTAACAAATTCGACACTGAAATTTGCTTTCACAATCAAGTAAAGTAGATACCAACTGCCTACATAAAAACGCGGTTTAGTAAACAATCACTTTTGATTTTGGCTAACGTAAATAGAAATATGACTAACGGCACTTCTTTCACGAGTCATTGTACTAAACTTAGTAGGTCAAGATCAAATACAGTGTAAACGCTCAATTATGTTATTTTTTTCGGTTCAGTTACAATTTCCACTACACTAATGATGTTAAATAAATGTAAACTTTTACTTACATTCTTAATACTCATTAAGCGATATAAAAATAGTTCTAAAGTTTAAATTTAACCACAAAGTGGTACCTACAAAGAAATTCAACGGGGCATCTGAACAATAATCTGACTTACATTCATAATACTCACTCATTACGCGATATAAAAATAGTTCTAAAGTTTAAATTTAACCACAAAGTGGTACCTACAAAGAAATTCAACGGGGCATCTGAACAATAATCTGACTTATATTCATAATACTCATTACGCGATATAAAAATAGTTTTAAAGTTAATTTTAAACTATAAAGCGGTAGCTTCAAAGAAATTCACCGGGGCCACTAACCAATAAAACCCGCTCCATATAATCCGATGACCTATTTAGGGAACGACATTCCAAAAAACATAACACGAAAAACACGCGTAAACTTCAAACATCTAAGCATAAAATAAACACAAAAAAATAAACATAATCACCGTTAAAAACAGCTGGTGGCAATCCGTTCAAACTAAGAAACACTGGTTTGAAAGTTTTTAGTTCTGGAACGGTTCGAAATTTAAAATTGGAACGAAATACGCGCGTGCGTCGGGCCCGCGCTGCGTTCGAATACTGACTTGCTAACTAAACGGTAAATGTTCATCTATGCGTGACCCTTACTTCGTGAACTACTATTCCATACTTTGGATTCAATCGATTTATCAATTGTAAGTTATTTTGTAATTATAATCTGGACTGGTGGTTTCAGTAGAACATATTAAAATGATAATGCGTTCTTTCTAATCAGATATGCATTGTAACATAAGATTGCTGCATATAAAACTCAGTGCAATTAATTATCGTAATTTTTAATCTACTACAATTTGAAATTTGCCAACCAAAGAAAATTTAAATTAAAGTTTTAATATACAAAGACAAAAGTAAAGGTCGAACACAATAATAAATATTAATAATTAGTAATAAATTTATTTAAGATTCCTGTGGATAATACTTATTTAAAATAATTTTTACTTAGTAAATAAAAACATTAGTTATTTACCTATAATAAACAAAAAAAGCCTTTCTTAACCTAACTAATATTAAAAATAGAAATAAAAATTAAATAATTTAACTATTATTTAGATTTCTTTGGATAATTTACAGTCGTTGTCGTGCCCTACTTTTGTCTTTTTCTATGGAAACGTGTTTTAGTTCGGTATTTTGAGGGGATATGTAGCGGAGAGAGTTGAATATCAACTCTTCCTAGCGGGGTAGGGGCAGGGTATGATGATTATATATTTATAATAGATTATCAGTATATGTAAATCATATATTGATAACATATAAGGCTTTGTTTTGCCCGGCAGAGTAGAATAGCACCAACCCCTTACACTCATGGGTGTCGTACAAGGCGACTAATGTTTTCGAGGCAAAAGATCAGGAGTCTCCGTAGTCTCGAAAATGGGCAGCAGCGTTTTCCATTGATATATTTAAACACTGAGATCTCCAACCCGCCTGCCAAGCGTGGAGATTATGGCAATAGCCTCCCCTTTCGTGGGAGAGGCCCTAAGTTCTGCAGTGGACTGTTACGGGCTGTGATGATGATGAAACATACATGAAATATACATAGAAGAATAATTACATGCCAATAAGTAAATTACACCATTCACAGTAACTGACATTTCATTGTGTCTGTAATTATGAGGTTGACCTATCTGTATTCAAAGTACCTACTTAAATATTTTTCTTTGTATTAATAAACCAGTTCTACGTACCTATAGTTCATCAACCTTCTTTTAACCTTTTAAATTTTAATAATAAACCATTTAATTGTTACTAAAAGTACAGACAGTATTACAATGGCACAATTACAATTCAGTCATTTATTACTGAAACAACAAAGCATTTTAGATAAAAAGATACGCACGACTCGGTATGACGCGCTCTGTTTCTATTCAATATTATTTACCCTTACAAGTAGAGTTGCCCACTTTTTTAAGACCACATATAGTATTTTCGGATTCATTAACCATAAAAATATTGTAGATAGAGAATTAATTTAAAAATATATAGTATTTTTAATCTGTGTAGACATAGTATACGTAAAACAAAGACACTGCCCGCCGTCGCTCGGTCTTTTTGTATCTATGTAGCTATGCTTAGATCTTTTAAACTACGCAAAGGATTTTAATGCTGTTTTCAACAAAAGATAGAGTGATTCACGAGGAAGGTTCATAAGCAAAAAAAAAGGGTAGTTAGGCTCGTTGTCCACTCATGCAGTGCAGTGCACTGCGCGGTGCCACGTCACGGTCACAACAAAGAAAACGGTGGTGTTATTCTGGTTTATCAAGTTAGGCCACGTTCGCACAAAAAAATTACGTTTGCACGAGAGCTTTTTCGACGCTTTTACGCGCGAATCTGCCAACTCAAATGCAAAGAAGGGAAACGTACAAAAAGGATACCATTTAGCTAGTTTGACAGCTGCCATCCAAAATGTAGATCCCTACGAGTACCAGCATTTCTTTTTAGAAACTAGTGTTCTAGAACTAAACATGCCTTATTCAGGATGAACTGAGAAGAAAATGACGACAGGATCACGAAAGCGAAACAACTTCGATAATGTTACAGAATCAGAAAAAGGGGAGGGGCTTACGCATCAGCGGTCTAACTTTCTTTGACAAGGTCGGTTTCCTATTACATTTACACGCGTTGTATCTGTACTAAATAAGTAGAGATATATGTGTGTTAACTGTGTCACATAAGGAGGAAAGATTCGAACTGTTGGTAAAAAGAAACAGTCAGATGTGACGGTTCATGTTGACATCTGCTGACATCGCGCCGCACGCTGCACGATAAGGCCAAATTGAAAAACGTGGACAAAATGCATACAGAACTTACATTTCGGGCTTGGATTGCGGGTTTTGCCCCATCATGCAGTGCGCCGCGCGACGCGCTGCACAGTGGGACATTTCGTCATCTGTCAATGTGCTTGCATACAAATTGCTCGGCGAGTAACAAGTTTTGCCAGATCGTGCAGTACGCCGCGCGGCGCACTTCATCAGTGTGTTAAACCCGATCCATAGACTATTGAAATATCTAAAATCACACTACTAAAGTTCATAAGTACATACCTACCTACATTTACATTTAGAAAAACTGATTTTGCGATACTAGTTAGCAGTACTTATCAAATGGCAAAACTCTATATTAGGTATAGCAGTTGATATGGTACTTACAAAATATTAGATTTATATGGCAATTCGTTAATTTGTAAAGGCCACTTATAAGTTTCCTAGGTTAGTGATGCCATCATTGGTTGTATTGTGCCGGCTTTTGTGTGTTTTATAGTAGCTATAATAAAACGTATGGCCGTGTGGTGTCCGGCAGAGTAGAATAGCATCAACAACGTGTCGTACAAGATGACTAATATTTTCGAGGCAAAAGATCTAGTCTTCGTAGGCTAGACAATGGACAGCAGCGTTTTCATTGTTATATTTATAATACTGCGATCTCCAACCCGCCAAGCATGGAGATTTGAAGCATGAAGTGGGAGAGGCCCTTAGTCCTGCAGTGGACTGTTATGGGATGTGATTATGAATAAAACGTTGTCTATGGAAACAATATGACTTGACGACCTGAGTGGCTCAGTGGTCAACATGCCGGTCAGCCACGCAAGAGGTCCCGGGTTCGATTCCAGGCCGGGCAGAAATTTAAATGATGAATTTTAATTTCTGTTACGGGTCTGGGTGTTCTATGTATAATAAGTATGTATTTAAAAAAAAGTATATATGTAGTATACCAGTCAGCTAGGACCCATAGCTTTGCTTAGTTTGGGGCTATTTATTATTTATTTATTTATTTTATTTAATATGGCACGGTAGTTTCCCAGAGCACAGTGTCAATAAGCGAAGCCTGAGGCACGCCTGTTTGTTTCCCTAATAAACACTTCAGTGACGATAACTACGGCTGCTAATGACGGCACCGCTAGCCAAATAAACCATGCTCAGTCGCATATTCATTTGGCAAAATATGCTTAGATTTAGCGAATCGCTCGATGTTTATCGTGATATATCACAGAAATCCTAAAAATCCAGAAATATGTGATACGTATCAAGAATACTTATCATGATAAATATGGAGCATGTAGTTTTAACCATAGCCTACTCATTAATTAAATAGGGCTCGGATGAAACCACATTGTTGTTGTTACGGTCAAAATCTCTCCACCGACATTATATAGAGAGTTTATTCGAAAAACTAACTAGCTGTAGGTATTCCATTTGTAAAGAATGCTTAATGTAGCTCTGGCTTTCTATTGTCTCACAGAAGATGTGAAAACTAGAGTAGGTATTCAACTCTGGGAAAGGTATTATCTTAGACGGCTTGAACCTCTCACTTGACTAGCATTACCCACTTACTCTTGAAACTGTTTGTAGTCACCGAATTTTATAATGTTTAGTATGGTTACATTGACTTGGGAAAAATACTGAAAAAATTCTATGTCATCTGGTTTTTCGGAAAAGTGATGACGGCTAAACGCCTACTTGGAGTATCTACTACGTAAAATAAAGTAATAGGTACCTAACAACTAAGCTGAGCCGTGGTATGATATAAAACTTTGAGCATTCATAGTTTTCTACTGTCATTTGGACTGCCGCAGAAAGTTGATGAACATTCCAACGAAATGGTCAGTATAGCACAAAGTAAATAACAACCCGCTATAAATCTCAGAGTATGGAATGACAAACATAAATAGTTTTTTATAACAGTCATTAAACATGAAAATCAGGAAAAAACAATCATTATGTAGGTACGGTCGACCAAGAAAGTGGTCTGCCAGTTTTGGCAAAAGATTCTGCGAGATCTAATGATCGCTAAGGTTGACTTTTTTCACTGACATAATATTATTGCAAGTAGAAATCGACCTTGTTGTCTCGTGACGTTCAAACGAATTGCAACCGTAGGGTGGTAGACCACATTTTTGGCCGACTGTACCTAATGACCACCACATCGCATTTGGCGTTCACTGCCCGCCATATAAGAACTTAGCACCAGAAACACTTTTGGGTTATCTGTGGAACGATATTATCACACCAAGCACCAAGACAAATACCTACGTACAAGTTTTAGGTTATATATCTATTGCACCTTTAGCGCCAATAGGTACCTAACACATGCAAATTTGGGGTTAAAAGCAAAGTTTTTAGGTGATCTTGTGCACAAAAACTGTACGCCGCAACTTTACTTAGGTTCATAGATAAATTGAATGTATGTTTAAAGTTCATACATAGGCTGATGACTATGATTGAATGGCGTTGTGTAAAAGTAAAATGCCAATGGAGTCGGCAATGGAAATGAAACGGCTGGTCAGCTTGAGGAGTGAATGTACGAGGATGAATAAGTGTTATTCAGTTCTCGCGTTTGCGTAGCGTATTGTGTGAGGATCAACAGCTGCGGTCAAGGTCTCTGCCCTCTGTCGTAGGTAGGTAGGTAGGTAGCTATACATGGTACAGTCAGTACCCTAAATTTGTCCCCAGACATATTGCAGGTTTTGAATACATATAGCCACATTCAGATATGCAGTATGTAATAATGTTTTGTATGCATTTTCTGGGGCTCATCGGTGCTTTTACTTTATTTTATTTAAGTTTCATTAGATGTTTTCGGGACGCCACATCGAAGAGTATCGGGATCCTTGGCGTGGACATTTCCATTAATATATAAGGATCTGCTGGGCCTGAGCTGCCTAAGTTCTGTCCTTTTTTAAATTACCTTATAAAAGGCATATTCGCTGTTACTTTAAAAGGCCCAGATTATATTGCTCGGTGAACAAATCCGCAGGCAAAGAGTTCCACTCCGTGGCGATTTGTATTAAAAATGTAGAAACGAAACGTTTGGAGCGAATATGTGGAATATCGACCACATATGGGTGGAAACCCAACCAGCGTCTAAAGCTCCGAAGTTGGAATTATGAGGGAGATACCAGTTGATGTAGTTCACACTCACCGATATTTCTCATCATCATCGACCTAGCGCTTATCCTGACTTCTGCCAGGGTCCACTTTCCTACACATGCAACCATACCAGCGCAGGCGAGCCGCCTCTACCTTGTCCGCGATATCCCCCACGCCAAGGCTGCCATGGATGTATTCGTTGCGTGCTCAGTCAAGTCGCGCAACTCCGCACATCCACCACAGTGAACTTCGCGGACGTGCTTCGTCAGCGCCGGAAAAGTTTCGCAGCCATAAAGCATCATAGGCCTAATTATGTTTTTGTATGTTATCTCTTTCACTCAGTCAGGTCACAGGTGTCAGCCGTGACATTTGGGACTTGGAGTTTATATCGCCGGACTCATGCAGCACGGATCCTAGGTATTTGAATTGATCTGTTGTATTGACAGCTTTGTTCGCTATACGGATGGTTTCAAGATCCGCGCTGCAGCTAGCCATATACTCCCTTTTGGCGACGTTCAGCTTCAAACCCCTGTTTTCTAGCACTTCCTTCCACGTACGGGGGGATGGGGCCCGACCGCAATCTTAAGGGCCAAGTTAACCTCACCTGCGTGTGGGTCTTGCTGACAGACGGACGAGGCTCTGGCGAATCGGCTTTTCTCTAACGGGACGTGCGGGGTGGATATTTCTCATATTTTCGTAGCCAAGATTCATGGCTTAAAAATTATTTTATTCTGTTTATTTGTACAGTGGCTCTAAGGATCACATTAAAATGTGCGTGGAAAATCATAAATATAGTTGGTGACACAAACTTTGGAACCATAACTGTGGAACCATGACTGTACCTAAGTCCGCAACGACTGAGGCCGTTCACCGCAAAATGTATTGGATAATGAACTTTATGAACCGAAACGCATAAAACGTCAGTCATCATTGTCTGGTAAAGAAACATCAGCATATACCTAGTAGAGTCAAAAAAGAGGCATTGACTTGCTGGCTAAAATAAATATCAACTCGTATATAAATACATATAGTAGTACCTACTCGTACGTAAAATCACCCATTGTTTACCGATAGCACCAGAAAAACTGTACGTCTGTTATTGATTATTATTATTAAATTTAGGTATAGACACAAACACAACAAAAACATACCAAAGCAAGAAAAACTAATACCTATACATTTGGGCAGTTCTACAAAAGTTGGGCAACTTCATGTCCCCAGGCAATAGAGCCGGCATTTTATTATTTTTGTAAGTGTTACAAAAGATTCAAGGCTCTTCTACCTGTCCTCAAAATTTAGTCATAATTTTTTCACATGGTAGTGGCTAAAATAAAGTACGGGCTCTTTAAGCTTGATAGATTCCTATCATCAGACCGCTTTAATTTTTCAATACCTCTACTAACATTCATACATAGGTAGTCGCCTGAATGTGCAGCTTTTCTCACGACATTTTCCCTCTCCGTAAGAACATCTAATTTTATTGCCTGTGGGGCACACGAACGGACGGTCCGCTTGATAGAAAGTGGCCACCAGGATATCTGCAACCTAAGGAGTGCGGTTGTGGTCCCGGCCTTTGAGGTATCTGTAGTCATACCTTTTGAAGAACCTCATGTTGTAGAGCAGAGAAAAGACTTCGGGTCAGGATGGGACTTCTGTTAGTGTTGAACTAATGTATATGACTCAGAAAAAGCCATTGGTGCATTTCTGAACCGGGGGTCGTACTCGATACGGAGTCGGACCCGTCAACTATTAGGCCGCCGACCGTAGGACATAATACTTTGGAAGTAGCTAAAATACACAGTTCTAGCTGTTTCAATGTCGATAAGGTCGCCTAGGCGGTTATGTGCGTGGCGCGTATCGGTGCCCGGTGTCTCGCCGGAGTGAGCCCTCGTACGCGCTGATCGGTCTGCATGCGTCGCCCCCTACCTGGATGAGCTCGCTTAACTTCCCTTTGTTTTCCGTTAGATTTTTGACTTTTGAAAAGAGATTAATTAACGTAATCCTAATTCAATAAAAAAAAAAAAAAAAAAAATAAGGTCTAAATCTATTGCAAAATGTGACTATAGAAGTATTGTAATTAGCTATCTATTTACATGTGTAAAATTGTTTTTATTTCTGCTAACCTTAATTATTAAGGTAGTGTCATCAGCAAATAGTACTATCTCGCAGTGCTTACTGATATAAAATGGTAAATCGTTTAAAAGAATAGTAAAGGCCCTAAAATAGAGCCTTGATGAACCCCAATTGCAACAGGACACTCATCGGATGTGGAGTCGTTTATTTTGACTTTTTGTACTCTGTCACTCTGATAAGATGTTAATACTTAAAGAGCATTACACTTTACATCGTAATTTAACTTTTTCAATATTATAATATGGACACAGAAAATGCCAATGGCGTTCAGTGAACTTGCCCAGGCATATCCGACGCTCTACATATTGGCACCTGGTGAAGGTAATTGCTCGATTTCCAACTTTTGGCTTCGGTCAAACTGCCACTCTCAATGGGGCCGGTGCCGAAAACAGAAACCGAACTTGGACGGCCGTCCACACTATAGTAGAACTACACTATAGTGATTAAGTATAGCAAATCGTTAACCGTATCTCTGCGCAAGTGTTTCGACACCGGAATTCTGCGCGTTGTCGGTTGCCACACAATTTCCACGGTCAAGTGCGAGTGCTAGACCTGTTTGCAATCTATTTAAGTGTATTATAATTTTATTTACTACTAGCGACTCGCCCCGGCTTCGCACGGGTTTTCTCGGCTTTCGTAAACTGACAATTGTAATCCGACGAGCTTGGAACCCGACAAGTTCGGACACCGATGAGTTTGGAATCCGGCGAATAAGGAAGCATACTATTTATTGTACATACGTGCCGTGTGGTGTCCGGCAGAGTAGAATAGCACCAACCCCTTACACTCATGGGTGTCGTACAAGGCGACTAATGTTTTCGAGGCAAAAGATCAAGAGTCTCCGTAGTCTGGAAAATGGGCAGCAGCATTTTCATTGTATTATTTAAACACTGCGATCTCCAACCCGCCTGCCAAGCGTGGAGATTATGGCAATAACCTCCCCTTTCGTGGGAGAGGCCCTAAGTCCTGCAGTGGACTGTTACGGGCTGTGATGATGATGATGACCTTCCGGAAGAAATTATCTAATTGATGTTGAAAACCGCATCAAAATCCGTTGTGTGGTTTAGGGGGAGTTAGCAGATAGAGAGATGCAGATAGCGACTTTATTTTATACAATGGAAAGGACTAAGCTTAAATACATGTCTAACAATAATTATAAGACTACATCACTATCAAAATGCGTAGTTTTGCATACAGCCCCTGTTTAGTCTTATATTTGAAATTGCTTAATCAGGAGCTCATTCAGGTACATAGGTATGTACCAATGTACTGTCCATGTAGGCCTTGAATTGTATGTTAATTAAAATAGGTTCAGTAGTATTGGGAAGTATGAGTACTTAGGTGTCCTTGGTCTTGTCGGGAGCATTTCCAACATCTACTTGCCAGAGTATTTACTCACTACTTTCGATCCAAATCTGTGAAAATATAGACTTGGACTATTCCACTAAGTTTAGGTGGTTTAATGACGGCATCCTATCCTATCCATCCTAGCATCAAAATGAATTCTTTTTCTTGCCACGCTACAACGTAAACCATGGATTATAAACAACTTGGACTAAACTAGGAAGGCTACAGTACAAGCTGTCATAGATCAGATAACACAGCAAAGTCAACAGCCAGATCCACTATCTCATTGTTTCTTTGAGCCCATGATCCCAAAACGCATAAGCGCGGAACCACGTTGTGTAGTTACAGTTGCATACAAGGTCAAATGTTGCTAATTTCACTAACTATTTGGATCAGTTTTTCAGTTTTAGCTATTTAGCGATAAATATACAATTTCTCTTTTAGTTGTATATTTGTTTATGTTTAAAATTAATATAGTAGAATAAAAGTTTGTTTGTAAGTTTGTATATTGGGGATAATCTCCGAAGCTTCTGAAGTAATTCCGAATTTTTTTAACCTTTCGCTAACAGGAAGATACACTATTCCCGATTGCAAATTGATGATTTTGATCCTGGAAAAACCTGCGGGGTAGTTGAATATATACAGAGGTACGAACACTACGTGCGGGTGAAATCACAGGGATGACTAACCTTACATACATAGATGTATACATTATCATAACTTTAAGAGCCTCACTGGTGGAGCAATCTCCATTTTACTTTTTTTATTCCATGGTGTGGCACACGGGCAGACAGTCCACCTGATGGAAAGTGGCCACCATCGTCCAGGACATCTGCAACCTAAGGGGAGCGGATGCCGCCTTTGAGGTACCTGTAGACAGGCCTTTTGAAGAATCCCATGTACTTGTTTTTAATTATTTTAGTTATCTGCATCATCATCTTGACGTTCAATCCCGATCCTTCTCGTCCACCTCACTCGGTTTTCGGCATCCTTGATAGAGAGTTCGTTGGACGCATGTCATACTTAACGACGTATAGCCATCGCTTCTTGGGCCGGCCTGTCATTCCCATGCCAGGCAGGAGTGAAAGACCAGACATCTGTTCCACACGAGTATAAATTCCTAATGGTCCTGAGGTACCTATTTATGTGATCTACCAAGTTTGGGAGGGTAGGTCAAGAGTCATGGCCTATCCAGGTCTATCTATGGATGAAGTATTATTCAGATACAATGCAATAATTTTTGTTTGCGTGGTGTTTTTGACGGCCAAATATAAGTACTTACGTAAATACGTTACGAGTACCTACTTGTATTGTAGACTATGTTCGAGCGCGACTACATATAGGTAAGTCAATTATAAAACTTAATACCTAAGACAAGTTCTGAAATATGGTTGAAGTAAGATTAAATATAAATGTTGAGTTTTTGTAAGTTTTCTTTTTTTACAATCAGGTATATAAAATTAATTTCAAGGTGACTGCTAAATGCAATGTTTTCGACGTAAATGTTACCTCATGAGGGCTGGCTAAAATAACTAGAAACTTGATCTAACCATAATTTAGATGTCTTTGGTGTAATGTTAAATGTTGGTGTAATTTATTTGTAGGTACCTACTTATGATAAATGACAGTGCAGAGATGAGAGAAATCGCGTATAAGATGGAGGAGGCTCGCTTGTGCTGGTTTGGTCACGTGTTACGTAAGCCCCAGGAATACGTGGGAAATAGGTGCCTGAACCTGCGGGTACCTATCAGGAAAAGTGTCCGGAACGCAGCGATTGACAAGCAATTACATGGGTTGACCAAAATCCAGAATTTGGCAGTTCTGGTAATTACAGTGGAGCGCCTGCCATATGACCTCCGTGACCCTGCTCCCAGCAGAACCTGACCAGATTGGATCATGGCCCCAGACGCCCACTGATGGGCATAGGTATCTCTCAGAGATCTCCACAAAGGCCGGTCCTGTGCCTTCCGCATCCAACTAGTACCTGCGATCTTTAACCAGGTCGTCGGTCCACCTTGTTGGCCTCGGAAGGCCTACCTACGCTGCGGTTTCCGGTACGTACTCGAGAAACTTCTGTAATTCAGTTAATTTAACCACTGATGTAGGAGGGGTTTGACCTAGATGTCTCTGTAGGTAGAGCTCGTCTAATCTAAAATGACGCGCCCCACTATCGCATTAACGCACACAAGCAAGTTTAAAATATGGACGCAATACATATACAAATGCCGTTGTAATTGATCATTCAGTTGCCGGAGATTCAAACGTCGGAGCACGCGTCGTTCATTAGCTCCCACACAGATGAAGTGTCGTTATCAATATTTGCACTCACACATCGAAATCAACTAACTAAGTAGTGGGGCGCGTAATTTTAGACTAGACGAGCTCTATATGTTTACGTCATCCTAGCTCCCGAATAGAAGAACCGATTTCCATGCGCTTTTTTCTTAATTTGAAAATCAGTTTAACCAAGATGGTTCATTGAAATCGGTTCAGTAGTTTGGGATATATTAGTAGTTAGGTGTAGGTCCCTACGTAGACTGGTCAGGGGATTTTAAGCATCTACTTGTTAGAGCTGGGACTTCTCTAGACCCGTGTCTGAGATCGCAATATTTTGAGCACTGTGATCTCAAACGCACACCACCTCCACTAATTTGGAAGTTGCTCAAGCCCAGCAGAGGATCATCATGTTATGATCACACACTACTTATTTGCATAAACCGTATTGTTGTGTTGAGGTTACAGCAAAATTACTTATATTCATTTTAATATTCATCTTGATTGCGCGATTGATTATTCATAACTTTTTTTAACATACGGCAGTACTATCCTTGAAAAATAGCGTGTTATAATGACTTGTAATTTTTTTCTACCCGTCTCACCTAGGTATGACGTTAAGGAAAATCTTGTCATGTTACATTTGGTTAACACCACGCAAGAACGGTTGCACAAACTTTGGCCAGGGTTGTTTGCCGATGTAATTTAAATATTTCCGCGATTCTTTACCAACTTTAGGTACCTACTATTAGCATCTAAACTCGAAGACTAGAAAATGAAGATCAATAGAAATAGATAATTAATAAAAAATATCACATTCAAAATGAAATAAAATTTTATGAATATTTAAAAAAACACTATTTTAAATAATCCACAACTTGGGCAAATTTTGATAGTGGCAATTTCTTTAGTGTTTATACTTTTGATCTTGAATTTATCTCTGATTATATGTATGTCATGTTTTGGGCTGGCGTTTTCGTCATGGGGAACCGTGTTTTGGCGGGGGTAACCTTTATCTATTTACCGCCAGGGTAAAGGACTCTACATTACATTACATACTACGGCAGCTCCGAACTAGAAGGCAGCTAGATTGTTGATACCAATCCTTACGCAGTATAAAATAAAGTCGCTTTCAGATCGGACTTCTTTTTTATACAAGACAAGCATTGACCGCCATCTCACCTGTTGGTAAGTGACGATGTGGCCGGAGATAGAGCATGCCCGTCTTGGAACAGCCTATTCACTCTAGCCTTGAAGTCATCCAGATTATATTGATCAGGGAACACACTCGCAGGCAACGTGTTCCACTCCTTAGGCGTACGCATTATAAAAATTGGGCTAAAGTTGCTCGTGCGGATAGCTGGAAGATCCACGACATAAGGATGAAGCGCTCGCCCGGATCGCGTCTCCCGATAGTGAAAAGGGACCAGCGGAATGAAGTCGTGCTCTGCGGGTTCAATAAACTGCGGGTTCTTACATTGAATCCAAAGCCACCAGTGGATATTTGGCTGATCCATCCCAGCAGAGGCAGTAACTTCATGCAGTATCGGACTTGTGCTTGATATAACTGAAGCAACTGCTATGAAATGAAGTACCGCCCAACCTTCTCGAGGACACCAAGTTTTTTACTGCAGTCTTTGCCTTGGATTCGATGTACTGACCGAAGTTGAGATTGGTAGATAGCTCAACACCAAGAAGCTGTAGGTTGTCGGTTATTTCCATAGGAACATCCCGAAAAGTGGGAGTTAGATGGAATGGACTCCTTTTGGCGGAAAACATGCTTGAGTTTTGGTTGCACGCCACCAGATAGGCTTCACCCCAATCAAAGACTGCTTTGAAAGCTTTGTCCAAACGATCAACCATGGCCTCTCGACAAGACTGAATATCGTCCCTGTTGGCTTTTGCCTCTGACAGATATCTATCCGTTACTGTGCTGTCTGTGCAAAGGAACCTGGTACAAGCAGATTGCTAATATGCTGCAGGAATAAAGTCGCGGACAGTGCCGATCCCTGAGGAACTCCTGCGTCGATAGCCTGAAGAATAGATCAGTAGCCATCAATAACTACACGGATTGAACGTCAATTTGATCAATCAGAAAATCCGATATCCAAGTGCCAAAGCCAACAGCAATACAGCAATGAAGGAAGCTTTCTTAGAAGGCCCGCATGCCAAACCCTATCAAAGGCCTTGGAGATATCAAGAGAAACAGCAAGGGCCTCGCCATATTTCTCAATGGCCTCACTCCATAATTGTGTGGCATACACCAGAAGGTAACCAGTAGACCGACCACGGCGGTACCCGTACCGGTAATCGCTGAGGACATCATTACCTTCGAGATGCACAAGGAGTTTGTTGTTCAGTGCACTCTCTATAATCCTACAAAGTATGGAGGTGACCGAAATAAGGCGGTAGTTGGCAGGGTCTGTGCGGCTGCCCTTCTTAAGCACGGGCTGCACATTGGCAAGCTTCCACGACTTAGATACAATACCATTCTCAAGTAGGAGGCGAAACAGGCGTGTGAGAATAGGAAATAACTCAGGGGCACAACTACGCAGGACTATTGCCTGTATACCATCAGGTCCACTAGCCTTATTCACGTCCAGACTCCGCAGGATTTTTAAAATATCTCTCTGATGTATTCGCACCTCTGCCATAGCGCAGTCAGCACGGGCTGAGATAGGTGGTGTTTTTCCTGCAGTATCCAAACGCGAATTCGCTGCGAAAAGAGAAGCAAGCTAATTCGCTTTCTCTTCAGCGGCATAGGCCAATGTTCCGTCTGGCCTCAGCAACGGTGGCAACTGAACTCCCAGGAGTAAGAGGCCAGTTGGGCGCCAATCCGGCTTATGTGATCGAATCGAGCCCTGCGTAGCGTCGTTTTGTAGGACTTGGCGGCAAGGTTAAACGCTCTCTTCAGTTTGCCAGTATCCGGAGACATATGCACTCGAGCCTCAGCCCAGGCAGAGTATGCCGCCTACTTCAGCACTTCAGCGCTACTAAACTCAGCACTAAACCATGGACGAGACCTGCCGCCCAACGTTACGTCAGAATATGGAATAAAGTACTCCATACCCTGTCGCATAACCGCGGGTAACGGCTTCAGCACAATTCGACGGATCGCCCGAAGAGAAGCTTGCCTCCCGCCAAGGATAGGTCGAAAAGTAGTGGTGCATCTCATCCCAATCTGCTGCCTTGTATCGCCACACCCGTCGGGGGTTACATGGGGATTCCTCGGGTGGGGAATAAACGGATACAGATTTCACCGGACAGTGATCGGATGTACCCAGCGGTGTAAAAACCGATACTGAGTCTGTCCGGATCAGTTGTCAGCAGAAGGTCTAAGCAACTTGTGGTATGGGAGTCAACATCAGGTACCCTCGTGGCACAGTTTACCAGCTGGGTGAGAGCTAGCAACAGAGCTAGTTTACGCGCCTCTCTCCCAGCATGATCCGTCACCTGGTATGGTAAAAGCCACTCTTGGTGGTGGGCATTGAAATCCCCCAGAATACTAACTGCGCCGCGGAGTAACGTTCCCTCGCCGACTTCCGACCAAGGCTTGGCTCGACTTGCCCGCGCATCCGAAAAGCGCCATCCATTACATAGCCCGTATGCCTATTTGTATAAGGATTGACATAAAACAGCACCAACCCCTTCCGTTGATGCGTGTCGTAAAATACGACTAATGTGATAGAGGCAGATCAGCGTCCGTAATCTTGGAGACTACGTCATTACGCTCTACGATTAAGGAGGAGGCCCAAGTCAAGCAGTGAACTGTTATTGGTTGTTGATACATAATGTGAATTGCCTTTAACACAGTTGTAATGTAGATTGACGAGGAAGGCTAAGGAGCTTTTGAAGTATCGATACTCTTATGTATGTATTAGTAAATATTAGTCATCCTTGAGTGGTGTTGAATGTTATTCCAAATATAGTGCTTATGGTCACTGTAAAACACACATCCTAAATCAATCCTAAGTCAATTGTGCTAAGTGGGTATTTCTTGTTTAATAATTCTAACTTAGAAGCCACTATGGCGACCCGCCCCGACTTCGTACGAGTCTAATGAAAAAATAGGTAAAAATAACTTTATAAAGCCTTTTCTTTGTGGATATTCAGACAGACAGACGCGAAACATGACTTTATTTTATACTATGTACCTAAGAAATCTTTATTTCCTAATCGAAGGAAATTATTTAAATTATTGTTAGGTATCAAAAATCAAATAGGTAGAGTATTCGGTAAGCTCTTGCTATGAATGGGTTTTTTAGAAAAGATAGTGAATAATATTGAATACTAGAAGAAATGTCTCGTAGTCTACCTCAAGGTAATATAAGCATTGATAGTTGGAGACACAATACACAACAGACAAATCACACACAAATCATATAACAGTCTTCTTAAATCATAGTTGTCACGGCCATGTAGTCATAAATGTCATGGATGACTGGACTTGCGATAAGTAGTAGGTAAGATGAATATTAGTAGGTATTCAGCGATTACCCGAATAGGTAAGTAAGAATGTTGTGCCTTTAGCTAGAGGCAGCCTTAACGGTTGCGAGGCCCTTGTCCTTAGCGCAAATTATATCATATGCTTGAACAAATTCACACAGCGCCATCTATCCTTATGGGTGCCAAACTGTTAAACTACTTATATATTTTTAAATACATACTTATTATACATACAACACCCACACCTTTAACAGAAATTAAAATTCATCATTTCATGTTTTACCCGGCCGGGAATCCAACCCGTCCCGGGTTCTATTTTTTTCAGATTCCAAGTCTGCCCTACAGCATATAGGCCTCGTTAAGGTTGGAGTAACTTAATGGGAAGAGCTTACTGTTCTTCCCGATTTTTCTGAATGTCTTGGGGTGTTCCGGAAATTGTATTAGAATTCTATTAAAGAATTTATTTATTTATTTATTTATACTTCATGCACAAACAGTACATTGGCGGACTTAAAGCTAAAATAGCATTATCTACCAGTCTACCAGGAGAGATAACAGTTGACAAAAGGTATGCGGTGCAGGAAGATTACTTACAAGTAAAGATTACACATAAGCTTATTCAACCACAATCAAATTTATGTAAATAAATAAATAATAATAATAAATACACTAAAAGTTAAAAGTAGCAATAGATATTTTACACTAATATATTAATTAATTAACTGCATGAGTTACCCAAAATTGTTCAGGTACTTGAGGCTTTATGAAGAAAAGGGATGAAAAAGGAATAAAGGAACAAGGAATAAATTAGGAGCTAAGGAGTGTTCAGAAAATGGTTATGTACTACTCTTAAAACAGAATTTCCTAGATATTAATCTTATGTCAGGTGGAAGATCATTCCAGAGTCTCATCGCTGTTAAAGCAAACGAATTAGAAATAAACCCAGTCCGATGAAGAGGGAAATTCAATAAAAGATTGTTTGAAGAACGGAGATTACGGTCATGATTATCAGAGAGAAACTGGAATTTACATTTTAAGTATTTTGGAATAGCTGGGTCGTGCAAAATTGAATGAAGGAGAGAAAGAGTTCTTAAGTTACGGCGTTGTCGGATGGAAAGCCACTTGGGTTGGTAAAGAATTGGGTAACGTATTTTCATGAGATATCAAAAGATTTGGTAGAAATCTACAAAGTCAGCGATCTTGTAGACCGTGATTTTATAGTTTGCAAATTTCTAGGAAATTTATTAAGTTGGCAATCATTGATGGAGTGCGTTTAGAATGAAGGGCAGAGAAAGTCATTGAGCTGAATCTATACGATACTGGTATACCGCAGTCGATCCTGTGTAGTCCAGCTTCAGACGCTGCTCTGGATCTGTATTATCTCGTTGGTTCGCGTCAGTGAATTTATCTCTCTTATGCCAATAAGTTATATATGACACTTGTGTACGTCATTTACCTTATCACAATCATTATCACCGGGAGAAGATTCCTTGCCCATCATTGACATCTGTTTAGTTTAGTAATACCATCAGTAGTCGCCTTACGAGATCGGCGATCAGCTGCTTCATTGTTAGCAATTTTGTATTAGGGTACAATAGGGCTGGCATGTACATTATGCATAATGTGTATAATTATGTATAATAATAAAGAAATGATAAAAAAACATGTTTCTACTTTGGAACTGTATAGGTATTTGTTACATGAATGCTAAGTGCATGAATCGCCATACAAATTGCCGTTTTGTATAGCGAAAATGACGGATACTGTCATTTTCATACAAACTTTTTCAATAATATTTTAAACTATCGCAGTTATTATAACACATTTTAAAGACATGTTCCGGGTTTCATGATGCATGCAACTGCGTCGAAATATTGGGCTACATGTACACGGTAGGAAACCCGGAACATGTCTTTAAAAACTTTTTCAATGTCTTGTAAATCATAAATCTACAAGTATTACATTAAAACATAGTGGGCTTAATCAGATTACAATAAAATAACTGGGGCATATCATTTCATTGTGATAACTAACTTGCTCATAAAATTACATATTTTCGAATACTTACAAAATCCTAATCCTTTTTATTTCATTTTACGCCAGTAACTATGCTCTGTTTTTGAAATCAAGTACTAATTTTGATCTAACAGATCTTGATGTACAAAAAAATATATATTTGCAAATGTATCCAGCACGACGACCAACCATGCCTCAGGCTCTATACAACAAGCGGGCGCCCAGCGATTCCTTTGTCTCCCTGGTCCCCACGCCAACTCGTCACGCCTCACCAACCATGTGAAGCTCATATACACACCATTCAAAAGTGGAATTGGCTCTCACGCGCTACAACCGGAACTCATCTAAGGGTGTTTGCTGTTGGCTCCAGCGTGAGGGTGGTCGCTAGATAGTTGGGTAAACCCAGGCTACCACCAGCGTTTGACTGTCCATTAAGCGCCACCCTGGCATCACGTGCAGGGATTCGAGCTATAAAACCTGTGAAAGCAATTATTAATCCCCAACACCATGAGGAAACCGAATAGGCAACCTCTTATTGCAAGTACAAAATCCAGCTACTCTGTTATTCAAAATTAGCAAACGGTAAAGCTAGGAGCTCTTCTCAATGGCAATCAATCATGCCCTTAGTTATGAAAGGCCTGCAAGACAGCTGTGTCATAGCCTCCACAAAGAATCTCAAGCTGTTTCAACAAATCAGTTTGTCGAGTATGTAACTGTAGAAAGTTTGGGTTTACGGTTACTAGGTTTGTGGTACTACTTAAGATTTTGGTACCTACACAGTAATGTTGATAGCCTAGTTAAGTCTTTTTGTAAGAAATATATTTACCCAAGCTGCTTTTACCAGAATAATAATTTCGAAAGAAGTAGTTTTCTATGTGCGTAAAACTCATTATCTAATTTATGTTGTTTTATCTATGAAGGTTTTATTAATGAGTCGGTCCTATTTTATCCGGAAAATTGACTACCGGATATACTATTGGCAGATTAGATAGGTTAAATATTTACCTTAAGTATTAATAGATTTTGTAGGAATTTTTTATTACCGGTAGTTTAATGGACGGATAGATAAGCATTTAATTCTGTATGACTAAACAAGCATATCAATCTGTTATGATTTATATGAGCAACAATATTATGCTTACATGCTAGTTTGGTGTGCTAGTAGTATATGGGCGTGATGGCATCCCAACTACCACTAAACCCTCTATATGACATGAGCCTTTTAAGCATAGGTATAACTTACAATTACCGTAATTACTATAAGACCTCAACTCACTCAGACTCAACCGTATATCAAGAAAAGTAGAGGGGGATAAAAGATCAAGTCAACAAGCTTCCCATTTCTATTCGGATTTTTTTTGGTTTTCAAAACTGTGATACAGTTTATTATTATTTTAATAACTTTTTCTTAACCCTCGTACTTTCGTAACATTAAGTGATTGAATGTATAATCATCACCCTTGCAGCAGGTTCACAGAGGTCACACGGCAGTCGCTACACTGTAATTACCTGATCAGAAAATCTTGGATCATGCTCAAGACGAACACCGGGCCCTTGTGTGTGAGAGCACAACCGGGACATTAACGCCAAGATGATTAATTACTCTTTTGAGAATACACGATTTAGATACCTACGTTAATTACATTGAAATGGAGAAGTTTTGTGCATCTAGCGGATTTTTTTCTGTTAACTGTGATCTTTCTTCCCCCTTAGTCTTCAGATGGGTTCCACCAGTTCTACACTTACTTCGGTTATCCTAGCTATGTTCTGGTTTTTTTTATACCATTAAGGTGGCAAACAAGCTTACGGCCTGCCTAAAGGTGAACAGGTCTGGATGTTTATATGATTTTAGGTGTTATATTTTATTATTTTATTTCTTACTTTTACAGCAAAAACCTTTTAAATTAACGAAGCCATATTTCCTGGTTATAAATATATCAGCAACTCTACAGAACTGTAGTAATGTCAACACTATTTAATTTCCACCTTATGTACCTATTACGTACATCTTACTTTTGTATTTATGCAAATAGAGCAAGATGATTTTTTGTAAGCTACGTTGAAGTGGTTGCCATTAATCAGATGTCACCGCAAGGACAATTTAAATGCCTATTCGATTTTTTTTTAAAACCATGTACGACAATTTTATTTACGTCTTTAAAAAAATTCAACAAAAAGGGATCCTGTTTTCGCTGTGGTTCGATTCCACTAAAGTTTACCTACCGATGTAATTATAGAAGTCTGGTACTTACGGGTACAGATAGCAGCAATAAAATGTAATCCTACCTAAAGTTGTCGCATTAGGCAGGTAATTGTGGCGCATTTTGATCTCAGTAGAAACAAAAATGGGCAACAGCGTTTTCTTTTAGTATTTAACACTGCGATCTACAACCCGGATAGCGCTGACTTATATGGTGGAGGCACAGTCCACCAGTCTACTGTTGTGTTCTATAGGCTGTCCACAGCATGTGTGTTATAGCGGACCTTCAGTATATAGGCTGGACTTTAGGATAGGTAGGCCTTTAGGATGGGCTCTTGTTCCGACAGTGTGGCTGAGGTACATTGGCTCCTGGGTAAGCTTGCTGGGGTGCTCGCAGCACTCATTTTGTGTGATTGCACTTCGGCTAGGTAGGTTTTGGTGATATGAGATGTCAAAATGTGCTGGTCTACCTTTTGAACACAGAGCGCTAGCTAGATTTAGTTTCAAATCACGTTCGTAAAAAAACAGGCACTGATTAATCAGTGCTTGCTTTTTAGCAAGATTTTTCCATTCCGAATACGGCGACTAATAAGTAAATACGTAATCCCCCCCATTTAATAGCTATTCGTAAAGCAGCACCGCAGTTCAAGAACATAGATCCTGTGGTCCTCTGATCCCTCATTAAAGCAATCTCGCAATAATAACAAAATCTGTACGTATAAATACATAAAAACTTCAAGATCAACAACGCGCTAGGCAACATTTTAACAGTTACCTTGTCATGCCAAAAAATATTACTCAACCATCCAATAAACAGGTAGACAAGTCGTACCTACTTATTACGTGATAAAAAAATTGTTTTCTATGAAATAATCACAGTCGTTGTGATCTAACACACTGTACTGGAAGCGGCATTGGTCTAGCAACATTTATTGGAACTGGATCGGTGACCGTTTCTTTATTTAAGGCTAGTCTAGTTTGCACCTGCAACGCGCTCCTTGCTCGTGTAGCGAAGCGCTGGCGAACTGGTTCACCAAGGTCTTCCGCTAGGGACTCTGATCTCAGAATATATCTAGATTGAACAGTATCGCAAGTAGATTGGCACCCCGTGACTGTACCTATATTATAACATTTGGTCGTGAGAATAACGTAACCAAAGCGTAGGTGGCGTGGCGGTGGGTGGGGGGGTGGATAAAGGGTCCGACTCGTAAGCTAGAGGTACCGGGTTCGAACCCCACTGTCGCCATGTACTCTTTTCTGAGTAAGGTACATTAATTGAACACTAACCGTGCTCTTACGGTGAAGGAAAACATTGTGATGAAACCTGCACATTCAGACGACTGAATGTGTAACCATGATCCAATCTGGTCAGGATCCCCTGTTAACGGTCACGGAGGTCATATGGCCTTCGGGTACAATGTAAGGTAAGGACAGTGATTGATTCTCTTCAGATGGTACAAGTCCTTCACCAATTAAGTCAAAAAAGCACTTGTGCCTACAAAAATAGTGGCATGTGCATCATCATCATCACAGCCCATAACAGTCCACTGCAGGACTTAGGGCCTCTCCCACAAAAAGGGAGGTTATTGCCATAATCTCCAAGCTTGGCAGGCGGGCTGGAGATCGCAGTATTATAATATAACAATGGAAAATGCTGCTTCCCATTTTCCAGTCTACGAAGGCGCTTAGATCTTTTGCCTCGAAAACATTAGTCGCCTTGTACGACACCCACGAGTGTAAGGGGTTGGTGCTATTCTACTCTGCCGGACACCACACGGCCGCCGGACACCACACGGCCGACCGGCATGTGCATACTATTTAATAATTAAATAAACCACCTATAATCTTACTACCTAGGGATGGAACGCCTGTCCGCTTCTTGTGCCCCGAAGACGCCGGCGGAATTAGATCGAACAACTCCTTCGCAAATGGGAATGGGAGCGTCGGTAGTCGAGCGGTTGAGTATCCGACTCGTATGCGAGAATCTCGCTGCGGCCATCTACCAATTACTCTTTTCTGAGTTATGTACATTAGTTAGTTGAATTTTAATAGATGCTCAGAGCATCACCGTCAGCGGTGAGGGAAAACATCGTGATGAAACCTGCAAATTCAGGCAACTGAATGTGTATCCATGATCCAATCAGTCGCTCTACTGTAATGACCTGATCTGTATAATCAAGGCGGACCCCGTTCCCTCGTGCACCAGAGCACTACAGATGATAATTATTATAATAGCGTACGTACCGATTTCTTATTTGGAATGTATCTGCTTGTACCACAGATGTCCCAACACCAATCACGAAAGACCTTGCTGTTTCGACCCAGTTAACACATGTGACCTTTGCTAGAATAACATCAATGAGGAAATAAAAATTCAAACTTCGTACTATCACATGGCAACTATAGTAGGTGTGTACTGTAAACAATGGAAAATATCCATGGAAACCAGTTATACTGTCCTGTGTACTTACTTATTTTTATAGTATACTTAACAATACGTAAATATTGATTTAACTCAAGATCTCTTGACGAACTTTCGTAACATAACAATTTGTATGAAGTTCCTTTTATACTAAGTTTTTATCAAGGTGATTTACCTACATAATATGTGTAGGTATTTAGGTCGTGTAATTACTAACGACAGAGAAAAATTATTGTACTGTAAAAAAATCTAGGTCTGTGAGGCGCATAAACATTGAAAGCCTAGAGCTTCAACACTGAAGTGTTAAAGCTCTTAACTCTTAAGGCTTTTATAGTTTCGCATGACAGTTGCCTTCTTACAGCCACATGATCATCAATGTAAGTAAAGAAAATGATGATTTTTCATACAAAAGAGTTCAACGCAAGCGACGCCGCCATTTTAGGTTTAGGTTTAGGTTAATGGGCTCCTGTTTCCGCACTTGAACTCAAACTTGGTCCCTTGTACGTAGATAAGGCATACTAATTTAGCCAGCCCAGGACGACGCCGCCATATTACACAAAAATGATCCTTGTTTTACGTAGTACGTAAACAAACCGACTTGACCCAAAACATTTTTTCATGACAGAAACAAAAATAAAGGCCTTGCCACACACAAAGCTCGGCGCGAGCGCGGCTCGGGCGCGGCGCGATGCTGGCGCGTTGCCTAGGCAACTATCGCGCCGCGCTATGGTTGCCTAGCAACTATCGCACCGCGCTCGCACCGCGCTCGCGCCGAGCTCACGCCACGCCGGCATCGCGCCGCCAGGGGTGGACTAACGAACAAAGCGGGAAAGGCGGCCCGCCCCGGGCCTCTGGTCCAGGGGGGCCTCCAAACGTCTCCAAGTTGCCTTGATCAAATCCTATACAAAGCTTTAAAATATGCTTAGAACATATCGAAGAGGTGGTTCGGAGTTGTGACAGGGGCGTAGCTATCGCCGTATCACTATTCAAACAGAATTAAGATCAGGGTCGAGGACCCCCTCCGCCAAAGAAGTAATTTTAACTAAATAAATAAAAACACTTAAACATGCAAATGTGGACTGAATAAAAAGCTTGTAAAATTACATAAAACTTCTTAAACTGGGGGCCTTATAAAGGTTGTCCGCCGTGGGCCTCTGATGGACTTAGTCCGGTACTGCCGGCGTCGCGCCAACAAAGTGTTGCCAATGTAGGCTATTTATCGCCATTTGGGGTATTCGAGATTAAAATTGGCGACGAAAAAATTGTAATGGCAAATTGTTTAGGCTATCTCAGGCTTTGGGCCAAGGTACATAAATAAACATAAACTTAAGAGAGAACACCCGACGGTTTCGCGAATGACTGTGAGTTCCAAGTACATTTACCTACTACTGCTCTTGCTCACACTAGCACCCATAGAGATATACATCTTGATGCGGTTGAACGAACAAATAACTCTGACGGTTACCGTAGTTAATAAAACAGCGCCGTCTACAGTGCCACAAAAATGTCTGACCGGGTGACAGCATCGCTGTTGTTGGCATTGACATTACATTTCAAATGGCAACACTTAGTTCCGGTTTTGGCCACCGGATCGAATAGGTTTCGAATTTGTATGGACAGTGGTAACCATTCCAATAGCTATGTGTAATACGTCGTTGGATAGCTATTTTCAAGCTGAACAAAAGTAACTATGGCGCTTGTTCCAAATATAAGTCCGTTCCGGTTTATGCTGTACTAAACATATTACAGTAATAAGTATTTTTTTCTGTTCTACCCACATTTAATGGTCAGAACTAAATTCACGGTGTTATACCGCCAGTGCAAAGTCACATCGTGCGCATGCATGTAAGACGGCCAAATAAAAAACAATCAGATGGAGTGCATTGAATTTGATTGAAGATACCAACGAGGATCGAAAAAACTAAAATTATTTTAACAATCCCATCAATTATGATAAAAGCAGCATCAGCATTTTATTTGTGCGGCGCATTTGTAGCTTGCCGCGAGCACGTTGCCTCAACGAACAAACAAATGCGCAGCTGAGCAGCCTCACCGCGCGCGGTGAGCATTTCGCCGCGCACGGCGAGCATGCCTCGGGCTGAGCCGCTCTAATTCGTAATACCTTTACATTGTAAAGTAACGATCATTCGTAGACATGTCCGAGACGTCACTGAGACGACATTGGAGCTCTATTGCAGTTTTAGCTCCAATGAAGTGGTCTCATTGCCTTTGTACAATGAACCGGTCCATATATAGAAGTCTTTGCTGGCAGCACTACATTACTTTAAAACTCAAATATAATATTCCTATCTGTAAACAAACTGATACTTCAGCTGTCACATCGACCAGACATTGTTTTTTTTATGTTTAAGTTTTCATGTGATATCACAGTGATATTTCCAGCATTTTACTGTGTGGGACGTTTATTTTCGAAATAAGTACAAAAACATAAAAGCGGCACGAAAACAGTAATATTTTGAGTTTCTCAAGCATGTATGGCCGAGTTTAGAGCAGATAAGTTGCTGTTTGATTTGGAAGATGTACAGCAAAGATTTAAACGGTACGTAACATGTATTCAGATAGATTTTGAAAATATTGAAATAAATGTGATATTTTGGAAATCATTTGAATTTAAGTGGAATTAATGTATTTTGTAGTACTTATTGTTTACATTTATTTGAGGTTACAAAATTAACCGAAAAATATTATGATAGCTTTGTTCGTTTTGTATTTTTGATATTTGTTGTTTGACAGTATCTAGATCTATATCCAGGCACAGTGCAATGTACCTAAGGCTATTCGGTGCTGGTGAAATGAAACCCTGCTGACCCTCGGTCAGAGAAACTTGAGAAATCTATTTTTAATTTCGGAAATCGTAGTAAATCATTATCACTGGCTGGTCAAACAGTGACACAGAGAGACAGAACATTTCTAAGAGATTGACATTACAACGTTGTCAGTGTTGCGGCTAATAAATTAATAAGGATATATACAAGAATATTATTTCTATATCCAACACTTCCCTTAAACTTATTATTTCAGCAATTTATCTATATTGTGACAGTTGAAGTAGGTACTCAGTTTGACATTAGGATTGTTTAGACATTGATTAAAACAGTCATGTATCTAATAAAACTCCCATTTGTTCCATTTGCTTCGAGTAGACATTATGACAATTTTGCTTTCCCTACATGTTACCTATCTATGGTCAATTATTATTTTCTATTACGTAGTGGGTTTATTGAAAAAAAAAAGAATTATGTTATTATTTTATACTTTTCGATTACAATATTTAAATTTCTAAAATTTTCATTTAGATGTGCACTTAATTACACCGTCTTTTAGGTGCTTTGATTTAAATTATATTAGGAAATTATAAAATTATACACCGATGTTTCAAAAGAAACGTCAGGTCTTCAGGAGCTCCAGCAACATGTGGAGCGTTCAAAACATTGCGCGCGTTATTTTCTGACAGCTTATTTCAATAGACGAAAAATGGGATAGCGAGGTTCATAATAATTGTAGAGTGACCGAACAGGGAATATTTTTGATTTGTGTCTAGTCTGTTATGTGTCTTTGCCAGTGTCTACTGGTATAGTAGGACCACGCTAAGTCCGAATAGATTTAAAAAAAAAAAAACTCTGTATGGCAACTAATGCCATGTCTTTTATCCGTCATAGAACGTCATTTATAAAAGTCATAACAAAGAATTTGACTGATTTGAAAAATATTGTTGAGGCGATTGGCACATTGGAGCGCAGCATTCATTCTGGCGAAATTTAGAAATATGTGTAATTTTTTATATTGTTTTATACAATACAATAAAAAATTTAGGAATTCTCCAAATTGTTATAATCTTTTCATAAAATTATATTATTTAGGCAAAAAATAATTAGAGAACTGAGTAACGGAATACCTATTTGACAATCCTGGAGACCTCACTTCACAGCAGCGGCCTATTTGACGCCTTTTTATGTAGAAAGTACAGCGCCAAAAACTTATATGACCCGCAGCCCGTGTCAAATGTTGCAAAAAAAAAAAAACGACGGATCCGCACGAACGCGCGTGGATGCGTTGTCAGTGTGTTCGACTATGAGTAATTTCCATAGAAACCGATGACAGCTCAAATTACTTTATGTCACGCACTAACGCACGTCACGCACAAAAGTACGGTGCTGCGTTCCAGTGTGCGGATCGCCTAAATAATAATGGACAATGACTGACAAGGACAGATTATCCAATAGATATTGCCATATCCACATTTTATAATTTCTACCACTGTCAATTGATTCGGACTAAAGCTACGCGTCGACTAGCCTGCACCGCAAGAGCCGCACGCGCCGCACGCGCCGCACGCATCGCATTGAGATATTGCTGACGTTGCTGATGGCATGGCCACACTGGCCGCACCGCACGAACCGCAATTGCGGGCAGGGTTGCCAACTGTGTGTCATGATTTGGTACTAATAATGACATCTCAAAAAATGCTTAGATGGTAACCCTGATTGCTCGTTCTCTGTGCTCTCAAAAAAAAAATTAAGTCTTTGCTGTATGTCGGTTATAGGATTATCCTCTCTCAAAGTGAAAAAGAAAAACAAAAATATACGGTTATCTCTCCAAATTTATCACCAATATCATCAGTTCTCAATTTATTCTTCGTCAAAATATTTATTTTAAATATAATATTGCCTATTGTATGAAAATAGTTTTATAAAAATAACGCTTCTTAATTTATTTTTCGCCAAAGTCAAAAAACACATTCAAAAATTTCTACACGCTATCTCCCAATTTCGCCAGTATGACGAAAAAATTATCCAATGTGGCAACACTGTCAACGAGAATTTATTTCTTCAAAAGAGAAGATTATATTTTCGATTGCTCTATGCTCCAAAATCTTTGGTTTTGAGCAATAATCTAGAACTCTCAGTCACAAATTTAAAAAAAGTAACAATTGGCAATAGCAGAAGGTTCGAATGGGTACTTAACAACTTATATCCTTCTCTATCAGACATGTCATATGCACCATTAAAAAAGGAAACAAAATATAGATTGTGACTCAAGCTGTAAGTAGGCTCTAAAGACGAAAATATTTGCAGTAAATTCTATAGTTTAATATCCGTGTGACGTCACGGGCCGGCCCTCAGGGTTCCCAACCCAGCGATTTCTTCCACAAATTTAGGGGTATGTGGGATTAGATATTTTAGATAATGTTCATATCGTTGGGGTATATTTAGTGGCTTAGGTACTTTGTTTATATTTAATTTTACATAAAATTATTAAGGCAGATTAGAATATAGCTTTAGACGCTGTCTAAAAAGTGAAGCGACTTAGGAAATTATAAGATTGATTGACATCAACAAGTAATCAACCTGATTTAGAATAATGAAGACGTCCATCTTTTAGCTCCTATCATGTTGTATACAGACGGTCCTCATTATTCAATCAGTTATGCTTAGGTATCTACTTGTTGATTTCAATCAATCTTATAATTTCGCTGGTTGCTAAACTTCTTAGACAGAGTTTAACACATTAAGTTCACAGATGTTGTACGCGTACAAGGAAGGAGATTAATGTCTTAGAGGCCAGATCAGGACATTTCTTTTGTTGTAAAATTGGTCAGCAGCATTTCCTGTTTTTTTATTTACGTGCCAAGCGTGGAGTTTGTGACAAACCCCCCCACTAGTTTATAGCAGGCTTAAATACTGAAGTGCAGTTACAATTTAAACTTACAATTTTATTCTTATATTTATGGGTAAATATTTTAGGACTTAGTCTCCCATTTCAGGCAAATAACGCCTTTTTTTCTTGTATCCCTGTCCGCATCGCCCGCATTTTATGCTGGTATCCCTAACTACTGACAATGCGGTGCGGCTGTGCGGCGCGGCCAGTGCGGGTAGTGAACGCACTCCTATACAAACTCATACAAAACAACCCGAAATGCGATGCGTGCGGCGCGTGCGGCTCGTGCGGTGCGGGCTAGTCGACGCGTAGCTTAAGCGTGGTCCTATTATAGCCAGATTATATAAATTACTAAAAAATTGTACCATAAATATTTAAAAAACTACAAAAAAATTCTACCATAAATATTTAATAATTTCACCTGGCAAGTGCGTTTTGATAACTGTCAAAGACACAAATACGTAAGAGTGGGTTACTTAAGCCCGCGGGGACTATTCTAGCGACAAATCCCGGTTCAGCCGCTAGAGATAAATCTGTTAGAAAAAAGTCGAATTTGATTCTGTATGGCGGTAAGTCAATTGTACACGAACAAGAAGAACTACGATCCATGGCCATGAAGTAAGCTTTGGGCAATTGTTCGTCTATTTTATACTGAACTGAAAATTGTGGTGGATAAGATTGAGCGCAATTTTCTGTGCACTGTAGCGGGTAATTAAACAAAACATCTATATCAGCGTTAGACTCTAGCCACCGAATTTTTGCACTGTAGAATTTGTGCTCTATGTTACGGTATCATTAAAAGTTTGTCTAACTCGACAAGTAAGTCGTACTGAAATGTTTTGATTCTGATGTAGGAGAGCTGTGCCCCCTCATCCTACCTACCTTAGGGGGCCTACCTAGGGAGCAAAATTTGCAGTGTGGTGTCCAACAGAGTAAACTAGCATCGCTGTCCACACTAAGAGGTGTCGTAAAAGGCGACTTATTTCAGAGGTAGGGCGTTACTTTTCCAAGCTTCAGGTTTTTACCTACCTTATATATACTCTTGCAAGCTAGCGAGTGGAGGGGAATAAAAAGTAAGCCTATATTCTTCCTCAGGTTTAAAATTATCTGCGTAATGCACCAGTCAAATTAGGAGGAAAGATTCGGACTGTTGGTAAAAAGAAACGAGTAATTAACCCGCTATTACGACATGCGGGAGTATTACCATCCTAAAAATTAATTTCCCCGAATAATGGAGCAGCCACTCTATGTGTGCCGATTTGCATAGAAACGCGGTGGCCAAAACTGGAACTGCGGAAAAATAACGACACTTACTTTTGAAATGTATTTGAACTGACATGTCAATCCCAAAAACAGCGCCGCCGGTACCAGGTCTGATAAGTTTGTGGCACTGCACAGCGCAGGCGCGGCGCCGCGCTCACGCCGGCCTGAGCGCGGCCTGAGCGCGGCGTGAGCGCGGCCTGAGCGCGGCGCGATGCTGGCGCGTTGCCTAGGCAACTATCACGCCGCGCGATGGTTGCCTAGCAAATATCGCACCGCGCTCGCGCCGCGCTCGCGCCGCGCTCGCGCCGAGCTTTGTGTGTGGCAAGGCCTTAATACCATCATGCGATCAGTCAGTAGTACTAGGTACTGCTCAAAACTAAAAGCGACGAACGAACCCAAACTCGTAGTTTAGTGCACATAGTTTAGTAGTTATAAATTGATGCAATAATGAAATTACATACATACCTCCTCATCTTCATTTTAGTAACCCGTCGACTCCTTTCCATTACCGCCTTATTTCCATTTTGCCCTTTCTTTCAAAATTTCTAGAACGACTTGTTCATTACCAACTTGGCGCGTTTATTTGTTCCGAAAATATCCTTAGTCCTTTCCAATCCGGTTTCCGCCCTGGGCACAGCACGGCTACTGCACTTACCAAGGTGTCTGATGATATTCGTTTTGCTATATCAAATCAAAAACTTACTGTCCTGGCGTTGCAAGACTTCAGTAACACTTTTAATACTGTAGATTATGACATCCTTCTTGCAATGTTACGTTCACTGCATGTATCAGATTCTGTGGTTGAGTGGTTCAGCAGTTACCTTCATGGTTGCCTGCAATGTATCCGTGCTGATGATAAAGTTTCCGACTGTGCTAATACTTCTGCAGGTGTCCCCCAGGGTGGTGTACTATCTCCTCTTCTCTTTTTAATTTTCATTAATTTCCTTACTCCTCTCCTTTCTCGTATTTACCATCTCTACGCTGACGACTTTCAAATTTACAGCCATGCTTCTGCAGGTAATGTGGACTTGGCTATTGCCGCGCTCAATAGGGATCATGCGACTGTTCTCGAATGGAATTCAGCTCATGGACTTGCAGTTAACCCAAGCAATCGTTCGTGATCGTTATTGGCGGATCTAAACAAGTATGCCGACCTAAGTAAGACAATCTCTCGCCTTTGACTTTCAGTGGTGTGGTGCTTAATTATACCGAAGTTGTGAAGAACCTAGGTATATTATTCGATTCGACACTGGCATGGTCATGTCGCCCAGTTGAGCCGGAAAGTTTTCGCTGTGACGTCATCTCTCAAAAGATGGAAACACCTGCTTCCCATCAAGACGAAGGTCGAGCTTGCGCGATCACTCCATCCTTCGATCTTAGATTATGCCGATGTTTGCTTCCTCGATCTCAACGAGGATCTCCTAAATAAACTCGAGCGCCTGCAAAACATCTGCATCCAGTTTGTGTATGGGATGCGCAAGTTCGATCACGTCTCTAAATTTTGCGCTAAACTGAAGTGGCTTCCTATAAGGTTGCGTCGAACCGAACATTTAATGGTGCTGCTTTACAAGGTTTTGTACGACCCCCGCTCCCCATACTACCGACAGTTTTAAATTTCAGAGGGTAGACCAGGTCCGGGACTTGCGCTCTACTTTTGATAATACGTTGAGGGCACCTTTTACACGGTCTAAATACTTTGGGGTCGCGTTTACAGTGAGGGCTGCTCATTTATGGAACGAGTTGCCAAAGGATATTCGCCACGCAAGTTCACTTGCAACTTTTAAAACCAAGTTGCATGCCCATCTTCTCTCCGTTTGCAATTAGTTGACATTGTCCTTTACCGACCATTTCATCATATTAATATGTACGTATGTTATCTATATATATTGCAGCGTGTATATTAGTATGTAGGTGTAAATTTTTAGCTTATAATAAAGTAGTTTACCTAGATGATTAATGCTATTTTTGCTGCTTGTCTGACTGATTTGTATATTTTTCTCTTTCTAGACAAGGGTTGCATGGAAGAGATCGCTTGTAGCGATAAGGCCGCCTTTGCCCACAATGTTTGAATAGACCTGTTGAATTTTCTTTCTTGTAATTTTGTGTGCAATAAAGAGTATATCTTTTTTTTTATCTTCAGGCTTTGTGACCTTGGACACCACACAAAGTCACACTTCTACTCGACACCAATCAAACGAGCCTAAACGATTATGAAAGGATTTAATTTGTATATTTTAGGAGCTCTTTTATCCACCTTTCGTCTCCATTATCAGATCAAATCGATAGTATTACTTATAATATTGCATTGTCAATAGGATGTCACGAAGAGTCCGAATGACACAAATTCAGCAGCCACCGAGAGACTGCCGTTTTAATCCACAATCGGGTTACAATTTGCATCACGATTGAAGAGCAGACTAGCAATAATAATAGTCGTGGAAGTATTGCTCCTACAGCACCAGTTCTAAAAATTAATGATGGTACCTACTCGTCGACATTTCGAAACTGGTTTTGTATATTTGAAGATTACCTACTCCGAAGAACATAGGAATAGGTACAAACTTCATTTTTGTAAATGACCTAACCTAACCTAACACCCCGGCGCAACTTCGTTCGCGTGTTTCAAATTAATGAACTCTACCCCTACTCCACCCTTTGCGATCCCGACTAACCCTATCCCGAATTTCTGATGCAGTGGACATTTTGGTACAGTGGTCATTCTGATAAAGTGGACCTTAAGGTTCTGTGGTCATTCTATTGATGTAAACGTTTTGATACAGTGGACTTTCTGATGGAGTGGACGTTCTGGTACAGTGGTCATTCTGATAGAGCGGAGATTTTGATTCTGTGGACTTATCTTATAGTGGTAAGCAACGGGTCCGCCTTCAAACATTTCCTTGTCCACTTCGTTCGGTCTTAAGCATTCTAGCTGCTGAATGTTGTTGACATGCATGTCCTCGTTTCTTTTCCCGTGGTCTTTTATATACATATGCGACGAGATATTTAGCTGTAGCAGCTCAACAAAATATTCAGTTCAGTTTAGAATTCGACCATGCAATGCAACCATAGATGTATGTTTACTAAATCTATGAATGCAACAAATAAAACGTTTTGTTTGGTTGTGTGTCGCTCGGCCTGTCAGAAGGTCAAGGTAAGAAAACAAGTTAGTCGGCCTTCTCCGAATTGTTTAACTGATTATATAATGCCCGTAATATGTATAATGGGTTCATGATACAATCTATCTATGTTGTGGTACATTCGGCAGCACATCAACATACCCACGGCCAGTATAAAATTAGCTAGTATCGCTATGGATATACGCGTAGAAATCGGAGACAGTACAAAGTTTAAACAGGGTAGGTTAAGGCGCTGCCCTCTGTACTTAAACTGTTCCGGAGTTTAAATTCTGATTGCCATCAAAATAATATACCTTTTAATATGTATATGAGTACATGCCTAATTAATTACCTAAGCGCAGTTAATGAACGTTCGGACTCACACCAAGGATGCCGAAGACCGAGCAAAGTGGGCCAAGAAGAATAGGAAGGCGGACCCCAGGCCATCGCGTGCCACGCGGGAGTGCCACCGGGATTTAACGGCAAGACGATGATGATGATGACGAGCTGATGAATGTTGAAACTCTCATTTCGATTCATGTTTTTCTGCACGGAGAATACGAATCGGCGCCATTCTGATCTTGCCAGGGCCATAGATGTTTCCATGTCTACTACTATTAAAAGTGTAAGGTTATGAGTTGTTTATTAATACTGGAATAATACACCAACTTTTCCCAACTACTTCATGAAAATGGACGATCTGTATACCTTATTCCCGTAAATACTTACTTATTCGGTGCAATATTCCTGCGCTCGTTTCACAACTGCCATAAATACCGAGATTAGGATTTAAGTTCTAGCTAGCGGATACTACAGTAGTTTCACAGTAAGAGAAGCAAGATTTTGGAATTCGGTGCAGTACCACAAAATAAAGAACGGCCCGCCCCAAGCAGAAGGTCCACCGGAAATAATGGGCCATTTCCGACACGCACACATTGACTCAAGCAGTGCTCGGTCGCGATTGTTAACGCGATAATTCGTTGTAGTGTCGACTTAAATTGAATATTATTTAATTAAACGATATTATTATTGTTAAAATAAAAGTACTTGTGCATAACTAAGATTACTTAATAACATACAAGCAACGCACGCAGAATCCAAGAACTGATGGCTGACCATTTCAGACTTTGAAGCTAGTCTAACTTCAGCACCGCTACGAGTTCTAATGCCGATGGTGAAGCAAGGTTGACCAAGGTCTTCCGCTAGAGAACCTAGGACTAGTTGAACAGTTTCAAGCACCACGTGACAGTTTTTAACAGAATAAGAAACCGTAATGGCCACCTTAATGGTTTCTAGTCGGAAGTTGGTCAAATCCCAGGTCAAGGAAAGGTTATTCTCAGGGTCTGATTATATAATCTGGTGGCGATGAATTTTTAAAAAGTAAATAAACAGTAGATTATTATTACACCTACTAAAGGCATAATGTCTGAAGCTGGTATGGAAAATCTAATACACTTGAACACAATCTGAACAGCTTGGGAAGTAATTATGATCACATTATGGCAAGGATTAGATAATGGTCCATTGCAAGGGACATATTATTGTGAACGATCTTTAAAATTCTATTCGATCTTTTAAATACTCTTTATCTACACTCATAGCGTAATGTTCCAATTTCATAGTAAATTTCCCGCCGCTTGATATCCTCGACGCGTAGGTACAACAGAACTAACTCGCAGCTTAGTTCCAGCAAAGTTGAGAAAATTATAGGTACGAAATTTTAACATAAAAATATGAGTTTAGATAAAGTAGTGTATGCAACTGCATATAATTAGGTACTACACTCGTGTCGTTAAAACACTCGTGTCAAACTATTATAACACTCATGTTTTAATACCCCCTTTTATATGACAGTTGCATAAACTACTATTTCAAAATTGAGAATAAATACAGTACTACTAGTGAGTCGGCAAGTTTAGGTAATAATTTTCGGAGATGACGGGAGTGGACCTTCTGTTAGTTTTCTATTTTGTGGCAGTACCCAGTTTCGGAATCAATTGATTACAGTCAAAGGAAGGCTGGGGCCCACCTCTGTACACATCATTTACCGAGCGGTTAATCCCGGCTTACGTCAGATTCCGATTTCCGACTTATTCTTCTCGACTTCGCCCATCTTGGGCATCTTCGCAAATGGTGGTTTTGAGGTCTCCTATTGGTCGGGCGATGTCCGTCGTACGATCATGGTCGCACGACCATTGTCAATTAAGACCGCGCCTTTGCATGAATAACGTTGTAGTTATAACGCTGGCCCGAAATAGCCCACTCCTTTTCTCTTATTTATAACACAGGTATAGTATTGTTAAAGAGGTTTATTCATGACCCTGGCTCTAGCTTATTTAACCGAAGACTGAAGACGTGTGGAGGGTAAATAAATAAAATCATAAAAAATCATAAACCACTTTAATATTTAAAAATATACAAAACATTAATAATAAACTAGGTAAAACCAATAAATCGAACCATAATATAAAATTGGACCATAATATTTATCTATTCTTATTCTACTTAACTAAGTACTCTAGTCTAGAAATTACCATGATCCCTGACATAACTAACGACATTTATGAATATACATTTGGTAATGATAAATGATAATTTTTTATGTTAAATATTGTCAATTCCAAGAAATTAAAAGCGATAAATCGCTCGTTTCATACATAAAATATATACTTAGTATAACTTGAATGACTTAATTCTCCATTCAAGACCTAATAATCTGATTTGGATGGAACTTTTAATAGATAAGGCATGTTCCGTACATTTCATAAGGCACGACTATAATAAAAAATCCAGTATTAATCCGATAATATGGTAGAACTGCCAATTAACGTAATCAAAGAGCTCTATATATACCCTTGGAGTGATTTCCCGCACTCATTCCTTTATGACCTTACCATTCTTTATTTGTTAATTATACTTAAGTCTGGCTCACAATTACGTGTGCTTGAAATTATGGATGAGCTGCGTCGACCATCACATATCATTACCATGTGCATTGATTACGAACTAACGTCGACACGGACAGGCCGGCAAGCCAATATGGCAAGTAATGTCACTACTGCTTTCATTGTTACTAATTAGCCTTTGTTACTTTTGGTTTTTGAGCACATAAATTGAAAAAGTCATTAATTAATTACGTATTACCTCTTACAGCAGTCTCATTGAAATTGGTACGTTCTGTCTATATTAAATATCAAATATCAATAAATTACAATCTTGTTTAAACACAAGGCTACCATTTCGAAATACATATCAATAATAATTGTTCATCGTACCCGAGCCTATTTTAAACTCAGATCTCAATATAGATTAATATAAGGCAATTTAGACAACATGCGGTGTTTTGCGAATACATGAGCTATATTGGGGGCTGAAAGTCCATTTTCGCCTATCCCGTGAACATTTATCACAAAAAATATCACAAACCGTTTTGTTCATTTATCCCTTATTTTCGTGATACTTGATGCGCAATAAATAAAAATTGTCATGTCATATAAAATCTAGAAATATAATAATAACGATAACTAATTATTTTTTTACACTTTTATCATTGAGCTTTCATATTCCAAAAAGGCTGGCAATATTAAATAATATGTAATTAGTGCTTATTCGAAGGACTACAATTGTATTTTACACACCCAGTGCTTATCACAATAACTGCAGAAAGAAATTAATTCACTAATTAGTCGGTAGTCTGTTGTCTTGCTCGTACAATTCACCGATATTAAAGAAAATTCAATTCAGACATAACTAGCAAACATAAGAAAGTGATAAGCATTTTTTTCTCCAATATTTGTAATAATTATGTAGATCCATAATCGACTTTCATTATGTAAATTGCGTATTATTGTCTCAATTGACCAAAACAACAAACTGCCTCAACTGATAATTCGCAACCGATACCTACATGCAACATCGTGATTATACTTCTTGATAACAAACAATGTACGCAGCGAAATAATTTATTCGTTTGTTTGGAAAATCCGCAATGTTATCGTCTATATAGTTGCCCATTTTGAGAGGTATCATCATTTCCTTGTGTCCACGGCATAAAGTTCATTTTCTATTGTATTCTGTCGCGAAATAGTCAATGAAATTTTTGACATGGACAAAAGGAAATGATGACAACTGTCAAAATAGGCTTCTCACATTTTTCTTTAGCCATCATGCGCCTCAATCACTTGTCAAAGTACCGGTCGGAAATTACCAGACAGCCTTACATCGAGAAGAATATAAGATTATCTGGTGGACTTCAGTTTCCAGCGAAGGAACAGGAATGCCGATATACGTAGCACCACAAATATAAGGCAGAGCGCTGCGATGTCGAGCGCTATATCTGCGTCTTTCATATCGAGCTCTTCTAGGGTGGTGAGCGGGTTCTTGAAGTGGCAGTAGGCCTGGGAAAGGTACACAGGTTAATACTCGCCCTATGGGGAAATAAGGCCTTTACAGCCATCAGAGAAGGTGTCGTACCATTAACAGTGACGCTGTTTAAATCATCTGTTATATATGTCTAAAGCCAATGATGATGATGATGATGACGGGGAAATATCATGACATTGACAGGTGATAAGCTTAAGCTATTTCGGGTCGCTCTTATCTACAGCGGTGTTTACCCCGGTTACAGTATTTGAACCGCAAAGTCACAACGCGTCTTGCACTGTTGAGTTCCAGTTTGAAAAGTGATTTTCGTTCCCCGGGCCCTCCTGCTCAAGAGCAGAACGGGGACATTAACGCCAAGATAATGATTTACGGTTCCGAGTTCTGACCGACATCAGCAACACCAGACTAGTCACCAATGCGTTGCTCCAAAGAGACCTCCAATATACCTTGTGAACGATCCCATGTCATACTCCATAAGAAATACTGTAGTAATAAAAAAAGACATACCTGGTGGCACTGCAATTTCGTCCTATTGAAGGAGTAAGTGGCCAACGCTGTGCCTTCGAACCCGTATCTGATATACGAGAGATACGTGATCCAGCGCAGGTAGACCGGTATAGCGTTGAACGATACGAAGAAACCGCTGAACAACAGGAACGGGACCGACATCACTGGCGCCAGGAACACGCCGTTCTGTACATACGAGGATAAAGGCATCAGATTGGTGATCACTTGATCAGTGTGGGAGAGGAAGATGTAATGGTTTATTGTTGAAAATGTCCAAAAGTCCAGTCCAAATGCGAATAATGGAAGCCCATAACCTAAACAGTTTTTCTCATTGTTTCAGTCAGGGCCGGATTTAGAGGCCTCGGGGCAACGAAGGAGCGGAGGCCCCCTCGCCCCAAATTATTTTCCAAATAAAGTGAACAATTTTTTTAAGTTTTAATGAACAAATATCGATCAATGATTTCTGTTATTTAAAATTAATATAATCAAATAATCATGTATGTACAAAGTACTGCAGGCTGTAGGTAAAAGTAAAAGAGCAAAAAAAAAACATATCAAAGGAAAATATGTTTACTAGTGTTTACTAATTGGAATTTGAAAGATTTTTTTTCCGAAATCTCTATTGTGGGGGCCCCCCGTTAGTGGAGGCCACGGGGCTTTCACCCCGGTTGCCCTCCCCTAAATCCGGTCCTGGTTTCAGTCCGCTTTTGGACCTTGTCTTCTCCACATTAGTGGAGGACAAGGGCATTGTTATAATCTTCTTGGACAGTGGTAACCATTCCAATAGCTATGTGTAATACGTCGTTGGATAGCTATTTTCAAGCTGAACAAAAGTAACTATGGCGCTTGTTCCAAATATAAGTCCGTTCCGGTTTATGCTGTACTAAACATATTACAGTAATAAGTATTTTTTTCTGTTCTACCCACATTTAATGGTCAGAACTAAATTCACGGTGTTATACCGCCAGTGCAAAGTCACATCGTGCGCATGCATGTAAGACGGCCAAATAAAAAACAATCAGATGGAGTGCATTGAATTTGATTGAAGATACCAACGAGGATCGAAAAAACTAAAATTATTTTAACAATCCCATCAATTATGATAAAAGCAGCATCAGCATTTTATTTGTGCGGCGCATTTGTAGCTTGCCGCGAGCACGTTGCCTCAACGAACAAACAAATGCGCAGCTGAGCAGCCTCACCGCGCGCGGTGAGCATTTCGCCGCGCACGGCGAGCATGCCTCGGGCTGAGCCGCTCTAATTCGTAATACCTTTACATTGTAAAGTAACGATCATTCGTAGACATGTCCGAGACGTCACTGAGACGACATTGGAGCTCTATTGCAGTTTTAGCTCCAATGAAGTGGTCTCATTGCCTTTGTACAATGAACCGGTCCATATATAGAAGTCTTTGCTGGCAGCACTACATTACTTTAAAACTCAAATATAATATTCCTATCTGTAAACAAACTGATACTTCAGCTGTCACATCGACCAGACATTGTTTTTTTTATGTTTAAGTTTTCATGTGATATCACAGTGATATTTCCAGCATTTTACTGTGTGGGACGTTTATTTTCGAAATAAGTACAAAAACATAAAAGCGGCACGAAAACAGTAATATTTTGAGTTTCTCAAGCATGTATGGCCGAGTTTAGAGCAGATAAGTTGCTGTTTGATTTGGAAGATGTACAGCAAAGATTTAAACGGTACGTAACATGTATTCAGATAGATTTTGAAAATATTGAAATAAATGTGATATTTTGGAAATCATTTGAATTTAAGTGGAATTAATGTATTTTGTAGTACTTATTGTTTACATTTATTTGAGGTTACAAAATTAACCGAAAAATATTATGATAGCTTTGTTCGTTTTGTATTTTTGATATTTGTTGTTTGACAGTATCTAGATCTATATCCAGGCACAGTGCAATGTACCTAAGGCTATTCGGTGCTGGTGAAATGAAACCCTGCTGACCCTCGGTCAGAGAAACTTGAGAAATCTATTTTTAATTTCGGAAATCGTAGTAAATCATTATCACTGGCTGGTCAAACAGTGACACAGAGAGACAGAACATTTCTAAGAGATTGACATTACAACGTTGTCAGTGTTGCGGCTAATAAATTAATAAGGATATATACAAGAATATTATTTCTATATCCAACACTTCCCTTAAACTTATTATTTCAGCAATTTATCTATATTGTGACAGTTGAAGTAGGTACTCAGTTTGACATTAGGATTGTTTAGACATTGATTAAAACAGTCATGTATCTAATAAAACTCCCATTTGTTCCATTTGCTTCGAGTAGACATTATGACAATTTTGCTTTCCCTACATGTTACCTATCTATGGTCAATTATTATTTTCTATTACGTAGTGGGTTTATTGAAAAAAAAAAGAATTATGTTATTATTTTATACTTTTCGATTACAATATTTAAATTTCTAAAATTTTCATTTAGATGTGCACTTAATTACACCGTCTTTTAGGTGCTTTGATTTAAATTATATTAGGAAATTATAAAATTATACACCGATGTTTCAAAAGAAACGTCAGGTCTTCAGGAGCTCCAGCAACATGTGGAGCGTTCAAAACATTGCGCGCGTTATTTTCTGACAGCTTATTTCAATAGACGAAAAATGGGATAGCGAGGTTCATAATAATTGTAGAGTGACCGAACAGGGAATATTTTTGATTTGTGTCTAGTCTGTTATGTGTCTTTGCCAGTGTCTACTGGTATAGTAGGACCACGCTAAGTCCGAATAGATTTAAAAAAAAAAAAACTCTGTATGGCAACTAATGCCATGTCTTTTATCCGTCATAGAACGTCATTTATAAAAGTCATAACAAAGAATTTGACTGATTTGAAAAATATTGTTGAGGCGATTGGCACATTGGAGCGCAGCATTCATTCTGGCGAAATTTAGAAATATGTGTAATTTTTTATATTGTTTTATACAATACAATAAAAAATTTAGGAATTCTCCAAATTGTTATAATCTTTTCATAAAATTATATTATTTAGGCAAAAAATAATTAGAGAACTGAGTAACGGAATACCTATTTGACAATCCTGGAGACCTCACTTCACAGCAGCGGCCTATTTGACGCCTTTTTATGTAGAAAGTACAGCGCCAAAAACTTATATGACCCGCAGCCCGTGTCAAATGTTGCAAAAAAAAAAAAACGACGGATCCGCACGAACGCGCGTGGATGCGTTGTCAGTGTGTTCGACTATGAGTAATTTCCATAGAAACCGATGACAGCTCAAATTACTTTATGTCACGCACTAACGCACGTCACGCACAAAAGTACGGTGCTGCGTTCCAGTGTGCGGATCGCCTAAATAATAATGGACAATGACTGACAAGGACAGATTATCCAATAGATATTGCCATATCCACATTTTATAATTTCTACCACTGTCAATTGATTCGGACTAAAGCTACGCGTCGACTAGCCTGCACCGCAAGAGCCGCACGCGCCGCACGCGCCGCACGCATCGCATTGAGATATTGCTGACGTTGCTGATGGCATGGCCACACTGGCCGCACCGCACGAACCGCAATTGCGGGCAGGGTTGCCAACTGTGTGTCATGATTTGGTACTAATAATGACATCTCAAAAAATGCTTAGATGGTAACCCTGATTGCTCGTTCTCTGTGCTCTCAAAAAAAAAATTAAGTCTTTGCTGTATGTCGGTTATAGGATTATCCTCTCTCAAAGTGAAAAAGAAAAACAAAAATATACGGTTATCTCTCCAAATTTATCACCAATATCATCAGTTCTCAATTTATTCTTCGTCAAAATATTTATTTTAAATATAATATTGCCTATTGTATGAAAATAGTTTTATAAAAATAACGCTTCTTAATTTATTTTTCGCCAAAGTCAAAAAACACATTCAAAAATTTCTACACGCTATCTCCCAATTTCGCCAGTATGACGAAAAAATTATCCAATGTGGCAACACTGTCAACGAGAATTTATTTCTTCAAAAGAGAAGATTATATTTTCGATTGCTCTATGCTCCAAAATCTTTGGTTTTGAGCAATAATCTAGAACTCTCAGTCACAAATTTAAAAAAAGTAACAATTGGCAATAGCAGAAGGTTCGAATGGGTACTTAACAACTTATATCCTTCTCTATCAGACATGTCATATGCACCATTAAAAAAGGAAACAAAATATAGATTGTGACTCAAGCTGTAAGTAGGCTCTAAAGACGAAAATATTTGCAGTAAATTCTATAGTTTAATATCCGTGTGACGTCACGGGCCGGCCCTCAGGGTTCCCAACCCAGCGATTTCTTCCACAAATTTAGGGGTATGTGGGATTAGATATTTTAGATAATGTTCATATCGTTGGGGTATATTTAGTGGCTTAGGTACTTTGTTTATATTTAATTTTACATAAAATTATTAAGGCAGATTAGAATATAGCTTTAGACGCTGTCTAAAAAGTGAAGCGACTTAGGAAATTATAAGATTGATTGACATCAACAAGTAATCAACCTGATTTAGAATAATGAAGACGTCCATCTTTTAGCTCCTATCATGTTGTATACAGACGGTCCTCATTATTCAATCAGTTATGCTTAGGTATCTACTTGTTGATTTCAATCAATCTTATAATTTCGCTGGTTGCTAAACTTCTTAGACAGAGTTTAACACATTAAGTTCACAGATGTTGTACGCGTACAAGGAAGGAGATTAATGTCTTAGAGGCCAGATCAGGACATTTCTTTTGTTGTAAAATTGGTCAGCAGCATTTCCTGTTTTTTTATTTACGTGCCAAGCGTGGAGTTTGTGACAAACCCCCCCACTAGTTTATAGCAGGCTTAAATACTGAAGTGCAGTTACAATTTAAACTTACAATTTTATTCTTATATTTATGGGTAAATATTTTAGGACTTAGTCTCCCATTTCAGGCAAATAACGCCTTTTTTTCTTGTATCCCTGTCCGCATCGCCCGCATTTTATGCTGGTATCCCTAACTACTGACAATGCGGTGCGGCTGTGCGGCGCGGCCAGTGCGGGTAGTGAACGCACTCCTATACAAACTCATACAAAACAACCCGAAATGCGATGCGTGCGGCGCGTGCGGCTCGTGCGGTGCGGGCTAGTCGACGCGTAGCTTAAGCGTGGTCCTATTATAGCCAGATTATATAAATTACTAAAAAATTGTACCATAAATATTTAAAAAACTACAAAAAAATTCTACCATAAATATTTAATAATTTCACCTGGCAAGTGCGTTTTGATAACTGTCAAAGACACAAATACGTAAGAGTGGGTTACTTAAGCCCGCGGGGACTATTCTAGCGACAAATCCCGGTTCAGCCGCTAGAGATAAATCTGTTAGAAAAAAGTCGAATTTGATTCTGTATGGCGGTAAGTCAATTGTACACGAACAAGAAGAACTACGATCCATGGCCATGAAGTAAGCTTTGGGCAATTGTTCGTCTATTTTATACTGAACTGAAAATTGTGGTGGATAAGATTGAGCGCAATTTTCTGTGCACTGTAGCGGGTAATTAAACAAAACATCTATATCAGCGTTAGACTCTAGCCACCGAATTTTTGCACTGTAGAATTTGTGCTCTATGTTACGGTATCATTAAAAGTTTGTCTAACTCGACAAGTAAGTCGTACTGAAATGTTTTGATTCTGATGTAGGAGAGCTGTGCCCCCTCATCCTACCTACCTTAGGGGGCCTACCTAGGGAGCAAAATTTGCAGTGTGGTGTCCAACAGAGTAAACTAGCATCGCTGTCCACACTAAGAGGTGTCGTAAAAGGCGACTTATTTCAGAGGTAGGGCGTTACTTTTCCAAGCTTCAGGTTTTTACCTACCTTATATATACTCTTGCAAGCTAGCGAGTGGAGGGGAATAAAAAGTAAGCCTATATTCTTCCTCAGGTTTAAAATTATCTGCGTAATGCACCAGTCAAATTAGGAGGAAAGATTCGGACTGTTGGTAAAAAGAAACGAGTAATTAACCCGCTATTACGACATGCGGGAGTATTACCATCCTAAAAATTAATTTCCCCGAATAATGGAGCAGCCACTCTATGTGTGCCGATTTGCATAGAAACGCGGTGGCCAAAACTGGAACTGCGGAAAAATAACGACACTTACTTTTGAAATGTATTTGAACTGACATGTCAATCCCAAAAACAGCGCCGCCGGTACCAGGTCTGATAAGTTTGTGGCACTGCACAGCGCAGGCGCGGCGCCGCGCTCACGCCGGCCTGAGCGCGGCCTGAGCGCGGCGTGAGCGCGGCCTGAGCGCGGCGCGATGCTGGCGCGTTGCCTAGGCAACTATCACGCCGCGCGATGGTTGCCTAGCAAATATCGCACCGCGCTCGCGCCGCGCTCGCGCCGCGCTCGCGCCGAGCTTTGTGTGTGGCAAGGCCTTAATACCATCATGCGATCAGTCAGTAGTACTAGGTACTGCTCAAAACTAAAAGCGACGAACGAACCCAAACTCGTAGTTTAGTGCACATAGTTTAGTAGTTATAAATTGATGCAATAATGAAATTACATACATACCTCCTCATCTTCATTTTAGTAACCCGTCGACTCCTTTCCATTACCGCCTTATTTCCATTTTGCCCTTTCTTTCAAAATTTCTAGAACGACTTGTTCATTACCAACTTGGCGCGTTTATTTGTTCCGAAAATATCCTTAGTCCTTTCCAATCCGGTTTCCGCCCTGGGCACAGCACGGCTACTGCACTTACCAAGGTGTCTGATGATATTCGTTTTGCTATATCAAATCAAAAACTTACTGTCCTGGCGTTGCAAGACTTCAGTAACACTTTTAATACTGTAGATTATGACATCCTTCTTGCAATGTTACGTTCACTGCATGTATCAGATTCTGTGGTTGAGTGGTTCAGCAGTTACCTTCATGGTTGCCTGCAATGTATCCGTGCTGATGATAAAGTTTCCGACTGTGCTAATACTTCTGCAGGTGTCCCCCAGGGTGGTGTACTATCTCCTCTTCTCTTTTTAATTTTCATTAATTTCCTTACTCCTCTCCTTTCTCGTATTTACCATCTCTACGCTGACGACTTTCAAATTTACAGCCATGCTTCTGCAGGTAATGTGGACTTGGCTATTGCCGCGCTCAATAGGGATCATGCGACTGTTCTCGAATGGAATTCAGCTCATGGACTTGCAGTTAACCCAAGCAATCGTTCGTGATCGTTATTGGCGGATCTAAACAAGTATGCCGACCTAAGTAAGACAATCTCTCGCCTTTGACTTTCAGTGGTGTGGTGCTTAATTATACCGAAGTTGTGAAGAACCTAGGTATATTATTCGATTCGACACTGGCATGGTCATGTCGCCCAGTTGAGCCGGAAAGTTTTCGCTGTGACGTCATCTCTCAAAAGATGGAAACACCTGCTTCCCATCAAGACGAAGGTCGAGCTTGCGCGATCACTCCATCCTTCGATCTTAGATTATGCCGATGTTTGCTTCCTCGATCTCAACGAGGATCTCCTAAATAAACTCGAGCGCCTGCAAAACATCTGCATCCAGTTTGTGTATGGGATGCGCAAGTTCGATCACGTCTCTAAATTTTGCGCTAAACTGAAGTGGCTTCCTATAAGGTTGCGTCGAACCGAACATTTAATGGTGCTGCTTTACAAGGTTTTGTACGACCCCCGCTCCCCATACTACCGACAGTTTTAAATTTCAGAGGGTAGACCAGGTCCGGGACTTGCGCTCTACTTTTGATAATACGTTGAGGGCACCTTTTACACGGTCTAAATACTTTGGGGTCGCGTTTACAGTGAGGGCTGCTCATTTATGGAACGAGTTGCCAAAGGATATTCGCCACGCAAGTTCACTTGCAACTTTTAAAACCAAGTTGCATGCCCATCTTCTCTCCGTTTGCAATTAGTTGACATTGTCCTTTACCGACCATTTCATCATATTAATATGTACGTATGTTATCTATATATATTGCAGCGTGTATATTAGTATGTAGGTGTAAATTTTTAGCTTATAATAAAGTAGTTTACCTAGATGATTAATGCTATTTTTGCTGCTTGTCTGACTGATTTGTATATTTTTCTCTTTCTAGACAAGGGTTGCATGGAAGAGATCGCTTGTAGCGATAAGGCCGCCTTTGCCCACAATGTTTGAATAGACCTGTTGAATTTTCTTTCTTGTAATTTTGTGTGCAATAAAGAGTATATCTTTTTTTTTATCTTCAGGCTTTGTGACCTTGGACACCACACAAAGTCACACTTCTACTCGACACCAATCAAACGAGCCTAAACGATTATGAAAGGATTTAATTTGTATATTTTAGGAGCTCTTTTATCCACCTTTCGTCTCCATTATCAGATCAAATCGATAGTATTACTTATAATATTGCATTGTCAATAGGATGTCACGAAGAGTCCGAATGACACAAATTCAGCAGCCACCGAGAGACTGCCGTTTTAATCCACAATCGGGTTACAATTTGCATCACGATTGAAGAGCAGACTAGCAATAATAATAGTCGTGGAAGTATTGCTCCTACAGCACCAGTTCTAAAAATTAATGATGGTACCTACTCGTCGACATTTCGAAACTGGTTTTGTATATTTGAAGATTACCTACTCCGAAGAACATAGGAATAGGTACAAACTTCATTTTTGTAAATGACCTAACCTAACCTAACACCCCGGCGCAACTTCGTTCGCGTGTTTCAAATTAATGAACTCTACCCCTACTCCACCCTTTGCGATCCCGACTAACCCTATCCCGAATTTCTGATGCAGTGGACATTTTGGTACAGTGGTCATTCTGATAAAGTGGACCTTAAGGTTCTGTGGTCATTCTATTGATGTAAACGTTTTGATACAGTGGACTTTCTGATGGAGTGGACGTTCTGGTACAGTGGTCATTCTGATAGAGCGGAGATTTTGATTCTGTGGACTTATCTTATAGTGGTAAGCAACGGGTCCGCCTTCAAACATTTCCTTGTCCACTTCGTTCGGTCTTAAGCATTCTAGCTGCTGAATGTTGTTGACATGCATGTCCTCGTTTCTTTTCCCGTGGTCTTTTATATACATATGCGACGAGATATTTAGCTGTAGCAGCTCAACAAAATATTCAGTTCAGTTTAGAATTCGACCATGCAATGCAACCATAGATGTATGTTTACTAAATCTATGAATGCAACAAATAAAACGTTTTGTTTGGTTGTGTGTCGCTCGGCCTGTCAGAAGGTCAAGGTAAGAAAACAAGTTAGTCGGCCTTCTCCGAATTGTTTAACTGATTATATAATGCCCGTAATATGTATAATGGGTTCATGATACAATCTATCTATGTTGTGGTACATTCGGCAGCACATCAACATACCCACGGCCAGTATAAAATTAGCTAGTATCGCTATGGATATACGCGTAGAAATCGGAGACAGTACAAAGTTTAAACAGGGTAGGTTAAGGCGCTGCCCTCTGTACTTAAACTGTTCCGGAGTTTAAATTCTGATTGCCATCAAAATAATATACCTTTTAATATGTATATGAGTACATGCCTAATTAATTACCTAAGCGCAGTTAATGAACGTTCGGACTCACACCAAGGATGCCGAAGACCGAGCAAAGTGGGCCAAGAAGAATAGGAAGGCGGACCCCAGGCCATCGCGTGCCACGCGGGAGTGCCACCGGGATTTAACGGCAAGACGATGATGATGATGACGAGCTGATGAATGTTGAAACTCTCATTTCGATTCATGTTTTTCTGCACGGAGAATACGAATCGGCGCCATTCTGATCTTGCCAGGGCCATAGATGTTTCCATGTCTACTACTATTAAAAGTGTAAGGTTATGAGTTGTTTATTAATACTGGAATAATACACCAACTTTTCCCAACTACTTCATGAAAATGGACGATCTGTATACCTTATTCCCGTAAATACTTACTTATTCGGTGCAATATTCCTGCGCTCGTTTCACAACTGCCATAAATACCGAGATTAGGATTTAAGTTCTAGCTAGCGGATACTACAGTAGTTTCACAGTAAGAGAAGCAAGATTTTGGAATTCGGTGCAGTACCACAAAATAAAGAACGGCCCGCCCCAAGCAGAAGGTCCACCGGAAATAATGGGCCATTTCCGACACGCACACATTGACTCAAGCAGTGCTCGGTCGCGATTGTTAACGCGATAATTCGTTGTAGTGTCGACTTAAATTGAATATTATTTAATTAAACGATATTATTATTGTTAAAATAAAAGTACTTGTGCATAACTAAGATTACTTAATAACATACAAGCAACGCACGCAGAATCCAAGAACTGATGGCTGACCATTTCAGACTTTGAAGCTAGTCTAACTTCAGCACCGCTACGAGTTCTAATGCCGATGGTGAAGCAAGGTTGACCAAGGTCTTCCGCTAGAGAACCTAGGACTAGTTGAACAGTTTCAAGCACCACGTGACAGTTTTTAACAGAATAAGAAACCGTAATGGCCACCTTAATGGTTTCTAGTCGGAAGTTGGTCAAATCCCAGGTCAAGGAAAGGTTATTCTCAGGGTCTGATTATATAATCTGGTGGCGATGAATTTTTAAAAAGTAAATAAACAGTAGATTATTATTACACCTACTAAAGGCATAATGTCTGAAGCTGGTATGGAAAATCTAATACACTTGAACACAATCTGAACAGCTTGGGAAGTAATTATGATCACATTATGGCAAGGATTAGATAATGGTCCATTGCAAGGGACATATTATTGTGAACGATCTTTAAAATTCTATTCGATCTTTTAAATACTCTTTATCTACACTCATAGCGTAATGTTCCAATTTCATAGTAAATTTCCCGCCGCTTGATATCCTCGACGCGTAGGTACAACAGAACTAACTCGCAGCTTAGTTCCAGCAAAGTTGAGAAAATTATAGGTACGAAATTTTAACATAAAAATATGAGTTTAGATAAAGTAGTGTATGCAACTGCATATAATTAGGTACTACACTCGTGTCGTTAAAACACTCGTGTCAAACTATTATAACACTCATGTTTTAATACCCCCTTTTATATGACAGTTGCATAAACTACTATTTCAAAATTGAGAATAAATACAGTACTACTAGTGAGTCGGCAAGTTTAGGTAATAATTTTCGGAGATGACGGGAGTGGACCTTCTGTTAGTTTTCTATTTTGTGGCAGTACCCAGTTTCGGAATCAATTGATTACAGTCAAAGGAAGGCTGGGGCCCACCTCTGTACACATCATTTACCGAGCGGTTAATCCCGGCTTACGTCAGATTCCGATTTCCGACTTATTCTTCTCGACTTCGCCCATCTTGGGCATCTTCGCAAATGGTGGTTTTGAGGTCTCCTATTGGTCGGGCGATGTCCGTCGTACGATCATGGTCGCACGACCATTGTCAATTAAGACCGCGCCTTTGCATGAATAACGTTGTAGTTATAACGCTGGCCCGAAATAGCCCACTCCTTTTCTCTTATTTATAACACAGGTATAGTATTGTTAAAGAGGTTTATTCATGACCCTGGCTCTAGCTTATTTAACCGAAGACTGAAGACGTGTGGAGGGTAAATAAATAAAATCATAAAAAATCATAAACCACTTTAATATTTAAAAATATACAAAACATTAATAATAAACTAGGTAAAACCAATAAATCGAACCATAATATAAAATTGGACCATAATATTTATCTATTCTTATTCTACTTAACTAAGTACTCTAGTCTAGAAATTACCATGATCCCTGACATAACTAACGACATTTATGAATATACATTTGGTAATGATAAATGATAATTTTTTATGTTAAATATTGTCAATTCCAAGAAATTAAAAGCGATAAATCGCTCGTTTCATACATAAAATATATACTTAGTATAACTTGAATGACTTAATTCTCCATTCAAGACCTAATAATCTGATTTGGATGGAACTTTTAATAGATAAGGCATGTTCCGTACATTTCATAAGGCACGACTATAATAAAAAATCCAGTATTAATCCGATAATATGGTAGAACTGCCAATTAACGTAATCAAAGAGCTCTATATATACCCTTGGAGTGATTTCCCGCACTCATTCCTTTATGACCTTACCATTCTTTATTTGTTAATTATACTTAAGTCTGGCTCACAATTACGTGTGCTTGAAATTATGGATGAGCTGCGTCGACCATCACATATCATTACCATGTGCATTGATTACGAACTAACGTCGACACGGACAGGCCGGCAAGCCAATATGGCAAGTAATGTCACTACTGCTTTCATTGTTACTAATTAGCCTTTGTTACTTTTGGTTTTTGAGCACATAAATTGAAAAAGTCATTAATTAATTACGTATTACCTCTTACAGCAGTCTCATTGAAATTGGTACGTTCTGTCTATATTAAATATCAAATATCAATAAATTACAATCTTGTTTAAACACAAGGCTACCATTTCGAAATACATATCAATAATAATTGTTCATCGTACCCGAGCCTATTTTAAACTCAGATCTCAATATAGATTAATATAAGGCAATTTAGACAACATGCGGTGTTTTGCGAATACATGAGCTATATTGGGGGCTGAAAGTCCATTTTCGCCTATCCCGTGAACATTTATCACAAAAAATATCACAAACCGTTTTGTTCATTTATCCCTTATTTTCGTGATACTTGATGCGCAATAAATAAAAATTGTCATGTCATATAAAATCTAGAAATATAATAATAACGATAACTAATTATTTTTTTACACTTTTATCATTGAGCTTTCATATTCCAAAAAGGCTGGCAATATTAAATAATATGTAATTAGTGCTTATTCGAAGGACTACAATTGTATTTTACACACCCAGTGCTTATCACAATAACTGCAGAAAGAAATTAATTCACTAATTAGTCGGTAGTCTGTTGTCTTGCTCGTACAATTCACCGATATTAAAGAAAATTCAATTCAGACATAACTAGCAAACATAAGAAAGTGATAAGCATTTTTTTCTCCAATATTTGTAATAATTATGTAGATCCATAATCGACTTTCATTATGTAAATTGCGTATTATTGTCTCAATTGACCAAAACAACAAACTGCCTCAACTGATAATTCGCAACCGATACCTACATGCAACATCGTGATTATACTTCTTGATAACAAACAATGTACGCAGCGAAATAATTTATTCGTTTGTTTGGAAAATCCGCAATGTTATCGTCTATATAGTTGCCCATTTTGAGAGGTATCATCATTTCCTTGTGTCCACGGCATAAAGTTCATTTTCTATTGTATTCTGTCGCGAAATAGTCAATGAAATTTTTGACATGGACAAAAGGAAATGATGACAACTGTCAAAATAGGCTTCTCACATTTTTCTTTAGCCATCATGCGCCTCAATCACTTGTCAAAGTACCGGTCGGAAATTACCAGACAGCCTTACATCGAGAAGAATATAAGATTATCTGGTGGACTTCAGTTTCCAGCGAAGGAACAGGAATGCCGATATACGTAGCACCACAAATATAAGGCAGAGCGCTGCGATGTCGAGCGCTATATCTGCGTCTTTCATATCGAGCTCTTCTAGGGTGGTGAGCGGGTTCTTGAAGTGGCAGTAGGCCTGGGAAAGGTACACAGGTTAATACTCGCCCTATGGGGAAATAAGGCCTTTACAGCCATCAGAGAAGGTGTCGTACCATTAACAGTGACGCTGTTTAAATCATCTGTTATATATGTCTAAAGCCAATGATGATGATGATGATGACGGGGAAATATCATGACATTGACAGGTGATAAGCTTAAGCTATTTCGGGTCGCTCTTATCTACAGCGGTGTTTACCCCGGTTACAGTATTTGAACCGCAAAGTCACAACGCGTCTTGCACTGTTGAGTTCCAGTTTGAAAAGTGATTTTCGTTCCCCGGGCCCTCCTGCTCAAGAGCAGAACGGGGACATTAACGCCAAGATAATGATTTACGGTTCCGAGTTCTGACCGACATCAGCAACACCAGACTAGTCACCAATGCGTTGCTCCAAAGAGACCTCCAATATACCTTGTGAACGATCCCATGTCATACTCCATAAGAAATACTGTAGTAATAAAAAAAGACATACCTGGTGGCACTGCAATTTCGTCCTATTGAAGGAGTAAGTGGCCAACGCTGTGCCTTCGAACCCGTATCTGATATACGAGAGATACGTGATCCAGCGCAGGTAGACCGGTATAGCGTTGAACGATACGAAGAAACCGCTGAACAACAGGAACGGGACCGACATCACTGGCGCCAGGAACACGCCGTTCTGTACATACGAGGATAAAGGCATCAGATTGGTGATCACTTGATCAGTGTGGGAGAGGAAGATGTAATGGTTTATTGTTGAAAATGTCCAAAAGTCCAGTCCAAATGCGAATAATGGAAGCCCATAACCTAAACAGTTTTTCTCATTGTTTCAGTCAGGGCCGGATTTAGAGGCCTCGGGGCAACGAAGGAGCGGAGGCCCCCTCGCCCCAAATTATTTTCCAAATAAAGTGAACAATTTTTTTAAGTTTTAATGAACAAATATCGATCAATGATTTCTGTTATTTAAAATTAATATAATCAAATAATCATGTATGTACAAAGTACTGCAGGCTGTAGGTAAAAGTAAAAGAGCAAAAAAAAAACATATCAAAGGAAAATATGTTTACTAGTGTTTACTAATTGGAATTTGAAAGATTTTTTTTCCGAAATCTCTATTGTGGGGGCCCCCCGTTAGTGGAGGCCACGGGGCTTTCACCCCGGTTGCCCTCCCCTAAATCCGGTCCTGGTTTCAGTCCGCTTTTGGACCTTGTCTTCTCCACATTAGTGGAGGACAAGGGCATTGTTATAATCTTCTTGGTGGGGTCGCAATGTTGATACTAACTAACCTAACCGACAGAAAAGGTCGGATAACCCCTGTTCAAGTTTACATATATTCTAAACTACTGCACCGATTTTAATGAATCAAGACCATGAATATTCGGGAGCTACGATGCCATAGACAGATACACAGGGTGACAGAGACACAGTTTTTCGTCGGGGGTTAAAACAGAAAGTTTTGCTGACCATTTTCTGGTTTTTGGAGGTGATCGATGATCTGTCTCTGTAACATTAGTCACCTTTTACGACATATGTCAGTGGACATAAAGTTGACGTGTTTGAAGACGTATATGACATCGTAGTTCATAAACGGATGGACCGATTCTTTGAAAACCATCCAGATGGTTCTCAGCTTTGTTTCATTAAAATCGGGTCAGTACTTTGGGTAATATTATGCCGATAACTGTCCGTAATGTCATTTTACTATCACGATATTATTATTATGGTATTTTACCTGAACATTCATAGCAGCACCAACGACAAGTCCCACGCTCTGAGCCACGAACGAGATCAGCAGACACGACGTCAGGAACATGGAGAATCGGAACCAGTCCAGCGGTTGCGAGGTCAGCAGGTATACTATCACCACGTAGATCACGCAGAATATAGCCTGTGGGACAAATAAATAGGATTAATAAATAGACTCAGTACTCAATTAAGGTTTCGCGATGACAGATGGCGCTACTGAAACGTGAGGTCTGACGTCAAAAGCTCTGTCATTGGGTAGAATCGATCCGTCATTTTACAGCAGCTCTTTCTGTCCAATAGAACGGCAATATTTAGACAATGGACCTTACCTACCTTAGTGGCGCCATCTGGTGGGTTTAGTTAGGTAGTAAGGGTTTTTCGAGCAGACCAATCTCCCAGTCCACCAGATGGCACTACTGCGGCTTAAGGTCCGCTGTCACAATTACAGTAGTTGACAGAGCCATTCCAGCCAATGATACACTAAACACATACATTCAGTACACTTTTTCGGTAGGCTCTGCACTAAGATATTATCTTGTGCTGCAGAAGCCTAAGTAAGTACAGGACCGGGGTAACAATTATTAAGTAGTAATTTATTTATTTATTTTCCTTTCCATGTCAGACCTCTTGAAGTTTTTTCAAAACAACTAGTTACTTATAACTTTTTATTCAAACAACACCCATAGATATTAAAAATACTTAATTATTTTTACTTAAATTGATGAATAAGTAAGGTATTACTTGGAAGGGTAAAGCGGCTTATGTGTAGATTAGACTCGAATAATACAATCATCACAAAACAACACCAATAGATATTAAAAAATACTTAACTATAAAATACCTAAATTGATGAAATAACTTACTTGGAAGGGTATATCCGAGACTGTGATTGCCAAATAGTACGACCTGAGCGAATACCATCTGTTGAAGTGCTCTTTTACTAATACAGGCATTTCCAGGGGGACTGTAAACAAAGAAAAAAAAGCATATTTCAAAAAAAAATTACATTCACATTTTGAGATGTTAATAACCTTAAGACCGCGCATGTTAATTACCAGATACCTACAGTTTAGAAATAATGCAAACGAGTTTAGTATGATGCCGTTTCTTTTGCAGCTGACATTTGCAAGTATAATTTGAATGCTGAATGCGGGCAACACGCTCTAGGCTGCACATCAGTCTAAATTTAAGCCAGTTGCATAATCTAAATTTTAAAACTATTCTATTTATTTATTTATTTAACAGTTTATTGTGCACAGGAAATACATAGTGAATAACAGGCAAAGTAATAAATGGCACAACAGGCGCTACTTATTTCTAAAAGATATCTCTTCCAGCAGGCCTTCGGAAGCGTGATGTGATCTATATTTAGGGCGCCTTCAACTCCTATTCATTCTGGCCTTGAATGCGTCTAGATTATAATGATCAGGGAACACACTCGTACGTCTATCCCGGGTTGCTATCGCTGCCAGGTTTTCGGTTTAGGACTTATCCTTTGCGACAGTTGATCACCATGTAACTGGTGGCCTATCTCTTCCTCTTGGCTGTGTGCTGATGTTAAGTAAATCGTACAAAGGTAAAGGTGCTACTAATACTAAAGGCCAATACTGATGTCTTATAGGCAGACCAGCCAGCACCTCCAGACGAGGTCCGTCCGTGTTTTCAACGGGTTATAAAATAGGTTTTGTTTTATATAACCTGTTACGTTGAACTCCTCCACTAATGTGGGTGAGGCTCAAGTACAGCAGTGGACTGTTATAGGCGATGTTCAGTAAAGTGGCTACTCCAGATCGTATCCAAAAAACTAATTTAGACCTGTACCCGGGTAAAAACCGCGGACTAAAAGTTAGCAAAAATGACAGTAAATAATTCACATCAGTTTTCTCTGTTGCTACCGATATATACCGAATGTATCCTGTATGTATGCAATAAAATGTTCATTCATTCATCATATTTCACGCCACGACTCTTGTCGGAATACGTTCGTGACAAAACCAGTTGTTTTTAATTAGATAAGCCTAGCCATAACATAACGACGAATAGATATACGTTTTTCTAATTACTAATACTCACAGCTAAGTATAGTGATGGTCATGGACGTGTACATAAGGAACAGCATGTTGAAGAAAAGGAATCCGAGGTTTGAAAGCACTTTGGAGCCGTCGTCACCGATGTCGTAGTACAGCGCGCCAATCAGGAATCCCACCAGGATGTGGGCGAACAACCGGAGGTACATCAGCGTCTGTGGGGAGGGGTGTACCGTGTTAGTTTTATGACGATATGTTGTAACTAAGTCGGAAATATACGGTTTTGAAAGGTGGGCGAGAGTTGGTTTTATGTTACTTGCTTTCCCCCGCGTGGACTATTATTGTACTTTTATCCTGCGAGGTTGCGAGTAGGTGTAGGAGTAGGTCATCAGGTGCTAAGCTATCTCGACACTGAATTTCATAAAAATCTCAAATCAGTGGTTTAGACGTAAAACTTGTTTTTTTAAACTAGCTTCCTTAAAGTTGTTTCTTGTCACAAACACATGCATACGCTACCCCTTTCTGTCATTGTATCAGCAATTTCAATTCAGTATACACGATACTATAAAAGGTAGTCGATTGCGTTGCCCAGATTGTCGACTATCAAATGCAAAAGGATTTTATCCAATCCGACTTATACTTTTTGTTAGCTCTTAATGAAGGCGACATCAGTTTGAACTGTCAAACTGATGTCGCCTTCATTATTACTGTTATAGAACGCGTGTATCGTTGTCAATCTATTCCTATGAATATAAGAGGGCCCCTATGATTAAACCAACAAGTTTCGCTTGTCGTCTCCCTACCTCTAGTGGCCACTACATATTATAAGACAAAGTCCCACGCCGCGTCTGTTTGTCTATCTAATCGCGATTATAAAAAAATACTAAATAGATTAGAAAAGATTTTCTTGAGGTTTTCACTAATAGACAGAACGGTTCAAGAGGCAGGTTTAGGTGTAGAATTTGTTAAGGTTACTAGCCGTTCCAAGCCGGGGCGGGACATAATATAGTAAACAAAAATTAGGTCTATACAAACGTGCATAATATAAAATGTCAGTACACAATACACACCAAGAACCTCGACCTCTATTCCTACAAAAATTCCAAGCGATCTTCCCAGTATTTCTAACTTTACCAGGAAGTAAACAAATCACGTCCTGTTTGTTTAAAATATTAGCTAGACAAGACACCCGCCCGTCATTATCTAACATCAATAGGTCATCACAATACATAATTATATGTATCCACACATAAGCTCCGTACCGTTTGCATATTCTAGCAACACATGGAACAACGTTCAAAACTTGTTTACGAACAAGGCGGTCCTTAGTGGAGAGAAAAAATACCCATGCGATGTCAAGGCAAATATTTTAATTAAGCGGCGATGACGTAAAACGCGTCTCCATTTGGAGATTTTTGATAAATGTTTCCTTTATTAGCGAGTCCTGGGAGCATGCACAATGAGTTATGTACACTCGACTAACAAATGGCTTTATCACTTTAAGGTTGAAGTTCGGTTGCACATCATAAAGCAGCAACGTGAATTTTTCCTTGTATTGATATTTAATAATATCACCCATAGCGATATTTTTGTTATACGGGAAGTTTTGGCAGATCTGACAAATCACTTTCTCGGTCTGACTGTACAAGCGTTTCTTATTATGTTTTGCTTATACTCGTACTTGAATCGCGCGTAATCTCTAAATACTAGTGGCATCTGTAAACAATGTTGTTTGCGTCTGTCAGATTGTGTGACTAAACTCTTCCATTTAGTAGTTAGGTATGTATTAGGTGGTACCTTGCCGAAACTGGGATCGGCCGCCATTTTGGGTAAATCCAAATAGTCAAAGTTATGTGCCAATTGGCGTCGGACCAAGTGTCATTAAAATCTTTACGGGGGTTTATCCGTAGAAACTAAAAGACAGAGAGCCTCTTATTTTGAAGATTTTGCATTTCTTCATGTAATATTAAGCGAGGCTTTCAATACCTATATTTCATATAATCCCCTGGTATATGTTTGTATTGGACAGTCGATGAATGTGCTTTTCTTGCTTTTACTTTACGGCTAAATATAAGTTTACGGAAATCATGATCCCATGTCCGCTACACAACTAAATAAAAAGTAGTTTATTCTGTAGCCATGACGCAATTTCCAGATTCGCCTGTTCACCATGAACGAGCACTTTTTTAACAAACTTAGTGTTGTAGGTGGTCTTCCGCTGGGAACCCTAATCCTGATTGAACAGTTAGGGGCCCCGTGACGCTTCTCATGAGAAAGCGAATGTTGAGAATTCTTCGTGCAATTGACGATGTTTCTGTATTAATTTTGTAATACTTATCCACATTTCAAGTAATAACTAATAAGCGTTTGGTACATTACTTTAAAAATACTCGAATAAATTAACGTCATATTATACGACCTTATCACCTAAACACCGATTTCCGAAAACCGGTTGAGACTGGTTATGCCTAACTAGTGTTAAATCACCTTGCGAGTAGTTTTAACATTAATTAAGCATTAGGCGCCCGTGGACGTGACTCGAGTGTGCATCCTATCATCCTATCTGACATTGCATATACGTAGCTAAGTGTACATAAATAATAACTCACCCTGATATTGATTGACACATAGTACACATCCGTTCTCAGTTTGACACGTTACAATGTTTCTAACATGAACCCGCTAACCGATTCTATAATTAAGCACCTAAATTATCCGCTCTTTGATTGTACTACTATGAACAAGGTCTTAACCATACCATTACAGGTAACGTAAGTAAGTAGCTAGAAATGAGTAGGATAAACCCATACTGAAAGCCCTCTACTTAAGTGATGGAGGCCCAAATCCAGCAGTGGGCTGTTGATGAGTATGGAATGTTCTTTTTAACCGAGCAAAAAGAGGAGTATTGTGACTGTCTGTCTGGAGCATGCGTTATATATATATATATATATATTTTTTTTATACCACTAAGGTGGCAAACAAGCTTGCGTCCTGCCTGATGGTGCACAGTCACCGCAGCCTATGGACGTTTGCAATACCAGGGGCATCACCCACGCGTTGCCGACCCCGTAAAAACCTTTTAACCCCTTTCTTGAAGAACTCCATGTTGTACTCTCCAGGGAAAACCTCTCCAGGTAGCTCAACTGGTGAATAAATTTTTAAAGGAATAAAGCTAAGATAATAAGAACCATTTTATTTCAATTAACTAAGTTTAAGGAACTTTCTCCCACGCACACTAAGGTTGTGGAATGAACTACCTGGAAAGGTTTTTCCTGGAGAGTACAACATGAAGTACTTCAAAAAAGAGGTATATTGCAGGGGTTTTCCGAGATCTACTACTTACCTATCGTGAAATTTTTTATTTATTTATTATGTTATAGGTTAATGTCCTACCGAAGCTTAGGTTTCATCTCCGGCCATCTTCGGCAAAAAACAACCTTCGTTTTCGCCGAAGGTTCCTAGCAAACGTCATCGTTTAATATATAATGGTATAATTTTATGTTGTAAATTAAAAGGTCAATGTGACTTGTAGCCAATTCTGAAGGAAATATCTTTAGAGGTTTTAAACCTTTTGCTTTGGTTTCTGCCGAAGGTTATGTCGGATTCAGCTTCAGACAGAAATTGATTTTCGATCGGACACTATTATCGTTACAGTATAAAAACGGGTAAGCTGGTCACCAGCAATACTAGGGGCGTCACCACTGCGTTGCCCACCTCTAATAAGGCCCCATCTCATCGCTGCGGCTGGAAACTAATTCCATAAATCCACAAGATTTTCTAGTGTCACATTGTTTGTGCCTGCCTACCCTTTTAAATAGTATTGTGTTGCTGCAGTGCTCTATGGATTTGATTTGGGGAACCTTGGCTTCGGCAGTGGAGGGGCATTTGCCTTTTTACTGCCAGAGCAACGTGTTATAGAGGTGGGCAACGCATTGGCGATACTCTTAGTGTTGCTAATGTCTATAAGCCATAGTGGTGACCACTTTCCATCAGGTGGCCCGCTTACCTGTTTGCTTGCCGTATGACATAAAAAAAATCACTATGCTCGCCCATTTATCGCTCATCCCCTCTACGTAGATCGTTGGTCACCACGCGAAGGTTCGAAAGAACGTTTCTCGCTCGTACGATTCAGTAGCAGAGTTTCCTTTGAACTATAACATGGGATCGTTCTAGAGGTATATTAGAGGTCTCTTCAGAGGCGGGCAACGAATTGGTGACTCCTCTGGTGTTGCTTATATCTACAGGCAGTGGTGACGACTTTCCATCAGGTCGCCCGCTTGCTTGCCTACCGTATGACATAAAAACACACACAAAAATGTCGCAATGCTCACCCAATCCCGCCGGCTAAACAGCAGTGTCCTCTTAAGCACCACCCAGAACTGGGTCCACTCTGAAGTGGCGTAGCGGCGCGGGGAGCCGCCCTCGTCCAGCAACGAGGTCTCCGCGTTCTCCGGCTTCTCGGTCTCCAGGTGGACGGCTATTGAGTCACCTGGGGGGTTACGGGGCTGTGAGACTCTAGCTTGGACCATTGTACCTATATCTTGCGAGCTTGCGAGTAGGTGTGTATAAAAAGTAACCTATGTCCATCTTCAGGTTCAGCCCACGTGGAGCATTGTTCTTATCTTACGAGTGGATCGGAATAAAAAGTAGCCTATGACCATCCTCAGGTGCTTAGACTATGTCCATATCGAATTTCGTCAAAACCCGTTTATTAGTTGTTGTGTAAACGAGTAACAAAGAGCGAAACATCTTTACAAACTTTCGCATTTATAATATTTGTGCATTAGCCGGGACCGTAGCAAGTGGAACGATATGGTGTCGGAAGGGATGGGAATAAAAGTAGCCTATGCCCATCCTCAGGGGCTAAACTATCTCCATGTAAAATTTTGACAAAATCCGTTGAGTAGTTTTCGTGTGAGGGAGTAACAATGATCCAAATATTTTTTGCAACTGGCTATCAAATTAGAAATTTATAATAGTTCCATAAAAAGGCGTCATAAAATTGTTTACAGTAATCGTACTTCACGGCACTTATTGTAATTGTTAAAAGAGGACGTTTAAGTATAAATACGAGTAGTACTTTGATACTAAGATGTTTTATTTCCATTTGGCACCTACCTACTTTACTAGGTACTTTACTCCTTACAAATGTCCGTTCTGTACAATGTTTTAAATTATAATCAATATCCTCGGTGACACTGTCAATTCAGTGAAAGTTGAATATGGAACCGGCACTCTTTGACACATGTCTATTATATGTTATGTCAATAGTAAGTATGTATTAAATGTCGCGTATGTCTGAGCAAATCTCAAAAGAGCTTGGCTCTATTTTATTGAGAATTCATTGATGTACTTAGCTGTAGCTACCAGGCGTCTTTAAATATTGTATATTTTTTTACTAGGAAATAAATTAACGAAGCTAGTTGATTTTTTACTTCACATATTCACGTGGAAAATAAAACAACCAACACACATAATGCCTTAGCAATTACACAAATTATATTCTATTCTATTTTAAAGCAACAACAAAAAATATTTTAAACACAATTCTAAATAGTGTAAATATTTCGACATAATAGACCAGAAAATTGCCGTACATTGAAATATGTGCGTGTCCATTTTTTTATTTATTTATTTAACCATTTATTGTGCACAAAGAAAGTTACAATAATATGAACATAAAGATAACAATCACAAAAGGTACAGCTTATTTCTAAAAAGAAATGTCTTACAGCAGACCTACCGAAGAGAGAGGGCTAGAATAGAGAGGCAGATATGACGTGCACCCAAATACATAATATAATTGAATTACTTAAATAAGTGTCTATATATATAATTGTAATATTAAATAAATAATAATAATAAAAATAAAAATAAAATAAAAAATAAAATAAAATAAAATAAAATAAAATAAAAATAAAAATAAAAATGATTTATTTCAGGCCGATTGGCCCATAAGTTGCCTTACAAAGGTAATTTGTCAAGATTTATAATTTATTACAAGCAATATTTTATAATATAAGATTAGATTATTAATAAGTATTATGAAATTGAATATCTATAATAACAATAACTATGAAAATAGCAAGATATGGAAATGACAAAGACTACATAATCATGAGGTTATAATCGGAATCACAAAAACAAAATACATGTGTTTAACAGGCCAGAGACAACAGCATTGGTATTATAACAGTCCAACAGATACAGATACATGCAGACAACAGCTACTCAATGACCTAAATCACCACATTCGTACAAATGCTGAGGTGTAGCCTGGTCCAGTGCTTATCGAAGCGACTGTCCAGCCGGTCCGCTATCACTGTCAGGATGGTGTTGCGGGCGCCGCGCAGCCGGCCGCGCGTCGCGGCGCAGCGCTTGCGCAGGACCGCGTGGAAGCCGTCCACGTGCGCGTCCGCGAACATGCCGGACGCGCTACAGGCCCGCGGCAGCCGCAACATCACCCTAAACGCATTATTATATTGGACCCGTAGGGCATTGAACGATTTTTGTGTATATTTGGTCCATAAACTGCAGGTGTACAGCGATGTACAGTACGCCCGGAAAAGAGTAATTTTAACATGAGCTGTACAACGATAAAATCTATTCGCTATCATATTTACCCTAATCGCCAATGCCCTACGTTCCCGTTCCATATCTGTGTCATCACATAAATTCTCATCTACTACATGCCCTAGATATTTGAAGGAAGATACCCTCTCAAGCAGCGTTCCACTGAGTCGCACCGGAGGAACATTAGATGGACATTTGGTACCAGCTTTAAACACCATGAACTCACTTTTTGCGGCATTATATATGAGGCCATGAGTCAGGGCATATCTTTCACACACGGCTAATAGCTTTCTCAGTCCACTGATCGACGGGCTCAGCAGCACCATGTCGTCCGCGTAACTAATATTGTTTACACATACCCCATCAATGTGGCAGCCGACACGCATGCTGCTGAGCTCCCCGATCAGCGCATCCACATACAGATTAAAGAGAGTTGGGGAGGTTACTCCCCCCTGCCTCACCCCACACTTCAGTGTATACGAATCAGAGCGCTCGCTACCCCATCTCACAGCATTAGTCTGGCACGAATACCAACGCCCAAATATGCGCCTTATCTCCCCTGGTACACAGGCTTCATCCAGTTTTCTCCATAGGATCTCATAATTGACCAGATCAAATGCCCTGGATAAATCTAGAAAACACGCATACACAGGCGTTTTCCTATTCGTGTAATACTCCACAGTGCACTTTAGGCCTAATATGGCGCTCTCAGTGGATAGACCTGGCACAAAACCAAATTGAGCGTCCCTCAAACGTATGTACTTACTCAGAATCGAACTCAGCAGTCTATCGAATATCTTGGCAACAATTGTTGCTAATGAAATAGGTCTATAATTATGCTTACTAGCTATGTCTCCAGTTCTATTCTTTACAATAGGTACAACCTCTGTTCTAATCATTTCCGATGGCAAGTAGGAGTGACCAATACATAATGTGAAAAACATGGCCAAAACTCTATGCAAATGGGGACCAGCGTGTTGCAGATGCTCGACGCTGAGACCGTCATGGCCAGGGGATTTCCCACGCGTCATATCCTTAATTGTGCAACATACTTGTTTCGCATCAAATTTAACTTCGTACTCCCCTTCCACGTCCGCCCCAGCGTCGCTCACCGCCCCGGTGTACCCTAGCGGAGACCTCACAGAGAAATGTTCCCTAAACATATTGGCTATGGCCGTAGCATCGGTCACACCATCAACGCTCACAGACAGGCCAGACCCATAATCCAGTTTTTTCGTGGATTTCCAGAAGTTTCGAAAGTCACTTTTTGCGTGATGTGATGCAATCAAGTCCATTTTGATTTGTTCCTGATTTTGTTGGCACCACTTTAGCCTCGACTTGAAAATCTTACGTGAAGTAACCATATCATTGTAATAATGACCCGAGTTTGGCCTCCCATGCAGAACCCATTCTTGGAACCTGAGCCTGGCCTCCCTGTGCGCATGACTAACGTGCCTATTCCAGCCCATCACTTGCCCTCTTTTAGATTTCAACTTGATGTTACAACTGTACTCAGCTGCCAAACTCAATCCAATAATAACATCGCTATACATTTTATCTATTATTTTTCTATGACTCACATCTTTGCAGCATCTATCACAACAGGTAGTTAATTCGACCGGAAAATCTATTTCTCGTAATAATTCACTACATTTCTCTGTATATTTTTCTATTTGTAAGATGTTTCTATCCCCCCATATTATTCTATTCCTATTTTTAGTCGTATTTTGAATAAATGTTTTTGGCCTCAAAATATCAAAATTACACACAACTGTTAACGGATAGTGATCAGACCAGTAGACACCATAATTAACATACATTTTAACTATGCTCTCCCAAGCCGACTTAGTCACAATACAATGGTCCAGCCACCGCCTACACCCATGCGACTCACTGACATAGGTAAAAGTTCCCGAGTCACGCCCTAATATTTGAAGATCTGCACACATCCACTCCAGCTCTGCACAAAAGCTGAGCAGTTCATTACAGAAAGGCTCACCAGGGTGGGCATTAAAATCTCCAAGAACAAATACCGTCTCTATGCCACATTCTTCAATAATAGCGGTTAAGGTACTCACAGATTGCGCAAAGTCCGGAAGATTTTCTGCACAGTCTGTGGGCATGTACACATTTAATATTACAATACTACTATCGCCAGACACCATCTTTACACCACAGATACGCGGGTTTCCGCACTGTATCACTGACACTGACGGGAATGCCGACTTTCGCCACAGCAGGGCCGTCCCGCCGTGTGGCCGTCCACGGACGATGCCAGCGGCTGTGTCCACCGCCGAAGTACCCGTGCTCGCGAAGTCAGGGCTGATGCTGTTCAGGAAAGCCAGGTCGTGAGGCATCAACCACGTCTCTTGTAGTGCTATAATGTCTGAAGTTACACTTAAATCCCGTATGTTATCTATTGACCGTTTCACATTTTTGCAATTGAAACTTGTTAACGAATACGTTTGACGCTTGCTATTTGTACACATATTATTTAAACTGGCTTGAGCAAATCTCCGTTGGCGCCGGCTCTGGAACTAGCACGAAACTCAGTTTTGCGCCTAAAAGGCATAAATCGTCGAAAAATTATGCCGTTCGGCCATAATTTGTCATCCAAAAATAACGACATTTTATGTTTGTACACGTACAACTTATATGCTTTATGCTCCTTTCTTTTGTCCTTTATATGTATCTCTTCCAATGTCACAGTTTCCGATGTCTTCCTGCGTATATATTGGATAATATCCATCTCCGAAACGTCCTTATGCACATTCGTAATGAAAATAGGTAGTTTAGTTTCCGCCGCCTTGAATTTTTCGTCAGAATTTGGACTGGCACAACCATGTCTTCCAGCAAAATAATTTTTAATCTTCTTACGATTTCGTCTTTCAACCGTAATCCATTCCCCCGCTTGCGCAACCTCTGCCATTGTTCGCTTTTTCGAATGAGAAATGGCGGCGGTTGCGGGCGAATTATTATTTGTCGTCACCGCCAAACAGTCGTTTTTAGTTGATTCTACCGTCGCCGCAAGCGGTTGTGAGTGCAACGACAGCGCCTGCGTTGGTACCTCCGTACGTGCGAGCGAGATGAACTCTGCACTCTCAGCGCATAAGTTGGAGTGAGACAACCCTTCATCCGCCTCCCCGTCTATTTCGCTATCACTATTTAGTTCAAAGTGAGACAATCCGATTGGACCGCTGTTATTGTTCACTCCTCGAACCGTGTTAACATTCAAATTATTGAAACGATGAGTCATATAACTGCCATCCGATGAACAATTTTGAGTACCCTTATTATTTTTATTTTCAATCATTTTCTTTACATCGTCGATGTGATCTAAAGTCGCATAACGAGACTTTATGTCCTCCATGTTCGTCTTTAACAGTAAAATGTCCTTTAGAAGTGAGGTAACATCGACGTGGTCAAATGTTACTGGCGGCAATCTATGTAGGTCCCGGGCGACAAATACGGGTATTAAGTCGGGATCTGTCGATTTAAAAAGGCAAATAATGTCTTCGACGTCTCTCATCTGCTTGCCCGCCTTTTTTCTTATCACCTTTCGCTTGTCCGTAGGTATGGATTCATACAGCAACGACTTCGATTTCGCGATCGTCTCCGCCGTAAACGACGACAAACAGATACGACACATACTTTCCTCGTCCATGATATCAAGTTTATTTTGCACAAAACACAATAGTTCATCCACAACCAAATTACAACTGTTACACTTTAAAACAGACGTCATTTCGCTCGCTTATAAGTGATCTCGCTTATAATACGTGTGCGCGAGCGGCGGTTGACGGCGCAACATTGCCTACATATATAATAAATAACACAAATACTTAATAAATACCTATAAATATATAATATTATGGATTGCAAGTGGAAAGATAATGCTCTTTTACTCTTTTTTTAAAAATACCGAGTGAGGTACTGTTACGAACAGTATGCGGCAGCGAGTTCCATAGCCTAGCCGCATGAACAGTAAATGATTTAGTATAGCATTCGGAATGATGAGGGGGAATGGAGAGGAGTGTCCTGACGCTTGAGCGACAGGGTAGGTTTTGAGAACGGGAGAAACCAAACCGGTCACGGAGATAGGAAGGAGCACGAGGATTATAAAGGATATTGTAAAGAAGACAAAGGATATGGATATTTCTGCGAAGTCGTATCGGAAGCCACTTGAGCTGAGACCGAAATTGGGAGATGTGGTCATACTTGCGTAAGCCAAAGATAAATCGAATGCCGAGATTTTGAAGGCGTTCAAGCTTACTCAACAGCTCTTCAGTGGCATCGAGATAGCAGGAGTCTGCATAATCCAGTATGGGGAGTATTAGAGTTTGGACAATGGATATTTTGGTGTTTAAAGGAAGGAAATATTGAAGACGTTTGAGAGAGTGTATAGTGTGGTGAATTTTCTTGCTCACGTTGTTGACTTGGGCCGTCCACGACAGGTTAGATTCAAAAATCACCCCCAAATTCCTCGCAGTTTTGGTATATGGAATGACCGATCCGTCATAAATAATAGAAGGCACTGAGCCATCACGGATACGCTTGTGCATGTAGGTGCTACCTATAATCATCACCTTTGATTTATCAGGGTTAACAAGTAAACCGTAGTCTTTTGCCCATTTCGAGATATTGGCCAGCACTGAGTTGAAATACTTGATAGCATTTTCAGTATCATCGACACTGAAATGGTGGTAGAGTTGCAAATCATCGGCGTAGAGATGGAATCCACAAGGGATAACCGATGTAATAGTATTTATGAAGACAGAAAAAAGAAGAGGAGAAAGGACGCCACCCTGGGGTACGCCCGCAACGAGATCACACCAGTTTGAGTTAGCCTCATTTAAGCAGACCCGCTGCGTGCGATTCCCAAGATAGGACTGAAACCAAGAAAGAACGGACGAAGATAGATTGAGGGAGCGAAGGACAGCAAGGAGTAAATCAAAATCCACTGAGTTGAAGGCGCTGCTGAAATCCAGTAGAGCGAGGATAGTGAGGTTCTTATTTTCAACAGCCCAGCGGATGTCGTCAGTGACTTTAAGAAGGGATGTCACAGTGCTGTGCCCAGAGCGGAAGCCAGACTGATAGGGGGATAATAACTTATTGGATAGGACATGATGTGTAAATTGCTCGTGGACGATATGTTCGAGGACTTTGGAGAGGAATGGTAACACTGATATAGGACGAAAATGGGCGGGAGAAGTGGGGTTGGACGTCTTAGGAAGAGGAATGACATTAGCGGATTTCCACGCAGAAGGAAAGGAACTCTTATCTAAGGAGAAATTAAAAATGTGTGTAAGTATTGGTAAGAGCTCAGAAAGAAGAAGGATAATCATACGGGAAGATATGTTATCATATCCAACAGCAGTAGATTTGATGGATAGAATGTGCTTCTTAACATCCTCTTCAGACACTGTTGTAAAGCAGAAGGAATTGCATGCTGGCAAAGGTTGGGAGGCTATGGAGGATATGGTTTGGCTTTTGAGAACTGTGTCAAGGACTACAGGAGGGAGAGAAAAGTGGTTGTTGAGGGAATTTAAATCCACTGCCTCATCATGAGGGCCAGAGGACTTTCCAATACCAAGAGTTCTCAGAAACCGCCACATCTGTGCAGAGTCAGAAGAGTCAATGGATTCATGGATATAGCGTCTTTTAGCATCTCTACACCGATGATTGCAGGTATTACGAAGATATTTGTAGCGGTCCAAATTAAAGTCCGTGGGACATATCTTGTAGCGGTATTTTGCCCGGTCACGCCTGCCCATCAGCTCCCTAATGTCCTGAGTTAACCAAGGCGCTGGGGTATGTTTCATTTTTACCTTCCTTATGGGAGCATGTAAGTCAAATAAATTAATTAGCTTAGTGTTCAAAATGTCAACCTTCTCATCTATCAGAACAGTATCAGTAATAAGAGACCAGTCTACCAGAGATGCATCCCTCCTCAGAGCCTCCAAATCAATATTATTAAAATTGCGTAGGAAAAGAAATTTTGGTTTGGGTCTAGAAGGACGGACTCTATATGACAGGTAAATGAGATCGTGATAGGAGAAGCTAGCTGGAAATTGACCATGTGATGCGATATAATCAGGAGAAGAAGTGATCAATAAGTCTAATAGAGAAGGGACACAATTAGGGGAGTGATGCGTGGCAGTAAGGGGAAGGATGTGAAGATCAACCGAGGACACAAGGTTCAGCAGTTTATGGGCACGAGAGTTATCTTTTAGTAAACATGTATTAAAGTCGCCCATCAAGATGACATGTTCATAATTGGTACGGAGCGTGGATAGCATACCATCAAGCTGACCGAAATAGTCGATGTGAAGATTGGGGCTATAAAAAACTCCAAGTAACACCTTTTTGTGATGTAAGACGACCTCAAGAAATAGATATTCCGCCGATTGGCTGTACTGGTTTGGAGATACGCTAACGATTTTGTAAGCAATATCTACCCGAAGGTAGATTGCAACACCACCTCCTCCCTTGCCAGTACGGTCGTTACGAACGAGTTTGTATCCAGGGAGAGGATAGTGACAGGATGGAAGGGACGGCTTTAGAAAAGATTCTGAAACTAAAATAGCATCTACAGGCGTGTTGCTAAATGTCGCCAGAAGATCAGAGTGATGCGCTGGAACACTCTGCGCATTTATGTGCACGACATTAAAGTTTTTTGCGCACTTAGAGAATACAGATTTTAGCTGGTCATGAACTGATGTAAAGGTGATATCACTGTCGCTGTCAGCACTCAAAAAGTTGTCACTAGTGGACGAGCACGAGAAAAAGCTGTCATCTAATAGTTGTGTATCCATAACAATATAATACTTATAAAATAAATATGAATATATAATAATAATATGATACTTATATCAACAAAAACCCTAACTTAATTAATTAAATACGAAATTACAGCTAAAACTGCTCTAAAATACATTAATACTTGCCGTGGTAGATACAAGTTAAAAAAAAAACATATTAACGACACGGAGCTAAAACAGAGAAAAAAGAAAAACAATTTTACAAACAAGACTAGGCTGAATGATCGTGCAGCCTTTGCCATACTGAACAAAAATGAATGATTATATCTGTGGTAGAAAGATGTTTTGACAATGACATTATTTTGACAATTGATTTGACGTTAAAAGTTAAAAGTGATAAATGTAAACAAACACATACTAAACTAACCTTCAATTAAATTAAAAAATTAAAGTAAGGAAGTAAATATAAAATTTAAAAAGGTGGTATACGGGTGGTATATTTTTTTATTACGACTATAGACTTTGTACTGTAATATTTACAATTACAATAAACTCTCGTACGTAATTATATCTTAACATAATGACTGAACCATAATTCAAGTAATTAAATTACTGAGTACAAGAGGTAGAATCGCAAAAAGGCACGTGCGATATTTTATAAGTTCCCAGTTCAAAATTGTACTTTATTGAGTAGGACATTACATATCTCTTAGTAGAACAGTAGGAAGGAAACACACACGAGACACGTTGGCCGCCCCAGGGGCCCAATTTTGAAACCGCTTGCTTCCACGCGAGCTTATCTATCTCTGATAACTTTCCACGAGTGTGAAAGAGATAGGCACACGAGCGCTCGCTTGGATGCGAGCGGTTTCAAAAATAGAGCACCAGGAACTCGAATCACCAAATTCATCCTGTTTTATACCCGATAATTTCAGTACAACTCACATATGGAACATTAGCAAGCAATAGCTGAATTCGTATAATAAATAAGGTTCGATCGGTACTTCAAAGCGTGGACCACGATATATTTTTTGCTATCTTCAACCAAAATCCAAACGTTATACTAATTAGCAATCAATTAGATTGTACAGAAAACGCAACATTTTTTATTCTAAAGGCTACATACATATTCATACATAGGCTCTCATAAGTTCGCCATATAATTATCAAAGGTCAAAGATACATCCTTACAATATGATATTATTTTTTCACTTTAATATAACTACCTACGTGTGTGAAACCAGTTCTAGTGCCAAATGACCGGTTTGCACAATTAAGATCAGCAATCAGGATTTTCAAAATCGTTAAATTAAAAGAACTGTCACGAATGAAAACCTGTTCGCATGGCTCGGTGCGATTGTGCAGGAATTTAGAGGCCAATGTTGTGATAGGTTGTAAATGTGATAGGTTAAATGCGTAGTGGTGATATAATTAAAACAAATAATCAAAATCCATATAAACATTACTAATTGTAAGTATACAGCATGAAAAATTGACTTTTAAACCAAAAGCAAACTATTGACCTTGATCACGTGTTGTAAGTGACACGCTTATCTAGAAACCTGTTCACTGTGTGTTAGCAAAAAATTCTTAATCCTATCATAAAATCGAATGATTGTGTGAATGTTTAGATGAATTTTTTACGCTATTTAATGCCAAATGAGCAGTCAGCCCACCTGATGGAAACCGGTAACATTCGCCCATAATACCCACGGTTCATGCAAAAGTGCAGAACCACAGATGCGTTGCCACTGTGAGGAGTAAAATAGCATGCCTATCTTATCCTTAAAACCGGGACACAACTTAGCGGGGACAGTACCCATCCACAGGGACCCCTCAGGCTTGACAGAGTCCTACCACCGGAGTGTTCGATACACGTTCACGCAAAAACTAATAAACGGATTTTTATTTTTACTGAAATGCCATTCATACGCTAGATATTCAACGTAGTCTCCACCTAGTTGAGGGGTTCTGGGGCATCAACACTACATCATAGGGCCAACCCAACCTCAACCTGACAGGTGGGCGATGCTATGGCGAATAGGCTTTTCCTTAACGGGTTGTGCGGGTCAGATGGTATACGCCGCACGTAAGCGTAGAAAAATGGTCGAGATTGACTGATGAGGATTCAACGGTGACTCTACAGGATCACGCTAACCTGATAAGAACCGGGCCATTAACTAGTGTAACAAAAAATAAATACCTTTCCCCTTGGCGACCTCGTTCGCCGCATACTGCAAAAGGCCATTTTGGAAGTTGCTAGCGCCATTTCCGTTTCCGTAGGCAACATTGTCAGTCTTGAATTTCTCGGGGAGCTGCGCCAGGTCGTTCTTGTCGTATTCCTTGGCGAGGGACTTCTCCATGTCGCTCTTGTTGTTGTAGTTGGGTAGCTCCAATTCGCCGAAAGGCACGCCGTACCTGAGAAATTACGGAGGGGTCAAGACAGGAAGCAACTCAAAGGTGTGCCAAACCGATTGTTTTTTTTTATTCTTCTCAGTGACAAACGACCAGACAACCCACCTGATGGTAAGCAGTAACTGTCGCCAATAACAATAAACGGTTGTCTGTCACTATGAGGACTAAGATGAAATGCTAATTTTAATGTTTGTTAATTTTTCATGCAGTTGTCGGCGTGGGGTGGGTGTGTTCCAGCACTAGGGCGGCCAGTAAGTCACTTAGTTTCCTTCCTATTTTCCTATCACTATCCTATTTGATGATTGAAAGAGAGTTGAGAAAGAGTGACATTGGACGTTTTTTTTTTACATATGACATGCATAAGACCACTGAACAGGGCTCTTCTTTGGCAAGAAGATAGATGCCAAACGGGGGTAGGATATATGCTTCTTTTTATGCGTAAGTTGCGGGTAACAGCTAGTACTTTTGTATTTCTTACCCAATCTGGATGTTTAACATTTGTGTGATGTGTTGGTTCCTGAGAAATTACTGCAAAAGTCTACTACCGGCCATAACTATGCCTTTCTCTTTCCTAACTTGTTGTTTAAGAGTTTATTAGATGAGTTGTATCTATGAGTGTGCTGTGTGTTCTGGTACTAGTGCCATACCCGGTTCTATTCAATTATCATACTTTAAATAACTCTTTCACAAACACAATACTCTCTGATATACCTCTACAAAACTCTCTGTAAGTAATAGAGGTGGACCATGTTGAACGTCCGAAGGCTATTGTATATTCCGAAATCCCGTTAGCTCTAAACACGGTAGGCACTTGCTGTATGTATTTTGAGTGAAGTGTAGATACGTGATCGAGAGTGGGTGGTTTTGTAAGCATCTAGTGCTTGTTAACGACGGCGTGCAAGGTCTCCCAATTCTATGTAACGCACCCATGACACAGTTACTGGTCATGTTCAGCGAAGACGGGTAACTAGTATATTTTTATTACCGCAACTGTGTATAGTTTGTGAGGGTGACGTAGGTTACTTTACGTCATCAGATACAAGAGAAATTGCACTTTTAGGAGACGTTTAGGAGACCCTCAAACGCGAAGTTGCCACGAGGAGGTGAGGTCAACCGCTTTCTTTTTACTTCTAGAACCCACACAAGAAAATATGTAAGTACTATGGCAACGAAAAGTCGAAGTTTGAGTCATAAAAAAAAACTTTTTGTGCTGTGTTGTGCAAGGGTGTTTAACGTTTTGTGGGTCTCCTAAACGTCTATTATAACTACAAAGTGGATTTATTTCTAGTATTCGATGACGATCCTTTCTTACGATGAATCGAAGTGGTTGATAGTTTCTGGACCAGTCACAAACTGGTCGTCTTAAAGCGTCTCCTTCAAAATCGAAATCAAAATTAATTTATTTTATTCGGTGTGGGTTTTACAACACTCATGAATGTCAATATACAATCGTGGCGCGATGACATCGTCGATCCGAGCTAGTCACTTAACTGGAAACATGCGGAAAAAATACTCCAGCCGGAGACTGGAACGTACCAGGTATGTTATGTGGTTATTGTGACCCAACCACGACGCAAATGCCCCGCAGACTACCTGTCCTGCTACTATCCAATGTCACTTGATGGTCTTTGTTTGACTAACCGGAACAACGCGCCACCGCGCACGTGCGTGCCATAATACAATTATACAATACATAAAGCAAAAACATAACAAGTCACATAGAAAAAACATAAGTGTAAAATGACCATTGGAACTAAATTATAACCGTGATATATTTTTGGATAAATACAAACTGCAACAATATAACATTTCATTGATGTAAGGCTTACAAGCTTGTAATTGTAACCTAACGAACTGTACGTTGACCTGAACAAATTCGACAATCATAACCAAGTGACTTGCGGCACTACCAACAGTGATATTTCAGACGGTACCATCATAGTCAGTCAACCACTATGGGCCGCCGGTGACAACCCGTAAATGGTGTGTATTTGCGTTATCCCCTTGATCAGTATACTTATTTAAAGGAAGAACGATCGACTTATGGTAAGACCAAATCAGTAGTAATGCGATATAAAGAAGATAAATGAGAGGAGGTTAACGAAAAATATATATGGCAGGAGTTGGAAGGGGAAGAAGTTGAGGAAGCTCAGGTCGAGAGTGCTCTAAATCGACGATCATGTATGAATAGGTTGATTATTGCGGAGGTAGCGAGAGAAACGTGTCAGGACCGTAGCAAGTGAAACAATGTGGTCTCTGCCTACCCCTACGGGAAAAGGGCTTGACGTTATGTAGTAGGCTGCAGAGAGAACTGACCCCACTACCATACATTTCATATATGGTAGGTCCAGTAACTCCGACTACTAACAGATGACTGTACAACCGAAAATAGCACTTGTTTTACATTCCTATATGGATGGAGCACATTCATTTCAAAATCGTCCTCAAGCAATTTGAGTACGGCCTAAGAGAAAATCCATGGTCTCACTCACCTAATGTCCCGCTTTCCGTTGTCGATGGTCCGCACCAGTCTGCCGTTGTTGTCTCCGTACTCGCCGCAAGACACCTCGATGATGAAGGACGCCGGGTTGTGGTACGGCGGGCATGGCAGCTTCAGGCTCTTCAGCCAGTCCACTGTGAACGGAGATTAGGCGTTATGGCTTGGTAATATGGCACATTTTACTATAATATAAAACCAGGACCAAAACAAAGGCACAACCCGGCTAGTTGTAGTATGGCAAGCACGGTGGTTTGGTGCAGTTTAATCCCCGACGGAAAAAGGGGGATGTTATAAGTTGACGTGTGTATCTGTTTATTTGTCTATGGTATTGTAGCTCCCGAACGAATTGACCGATTTGGGTGTGATTATTTTTATTTTTATGTTATACGGCAGACAAACAGGCAAGCGATCCACCTAATGGAAAGTGGTCACCGCCGCCTATGGACATCAGCAACACCAGGGGAGTCTCACCAATGCGTTGCCCGCCTCTGAAGAGACCTCTAATATGCCTCTTGAACGATCTCATGTCATAGTCCAAAGGAAACACTGTGGCTGGGAGCTCATTCCACGTCCGAATCGTACGACCGAGAAACGTTCTTTCTGTTTGAAAGCCAGGTTAATCGAGATGGTTCTTAGCTTTTCGGTTCTGTAGTTTAGAAAATATTTGAGATTATGCGATTTTTTCTGTCGGTTAGGTTATGTTATAATAAGTACACATTCAAGTAGTACACGGAATTCTAGCAATCAATAATTTATTATTTTGATGCAATCTTCTAAACGAGGAAAATTATAACATAAATAATTGTTGAACGCTTTCATTCAAATACATATCATAAAAAATAATTATTATCAGGAGGTATATTTATTTGTGTGATACTCGTTATTATTTATTCCATTATTTAGCTACACATAAAGTAATTAATTGTTATGATTAAAAATCCTTGTACCTATATTGTTTTAAACTGTATTTTTACGATTTCCTTTAATGTACAATAAAGTGTTATAAATAAATAATCCTTCTTTTGTATTTCTTAATATTTCAAGCAACAGTTATTTACAATTTTTTATAAAAACATGACATACTTTCCATTCAATTTAATATCACGTACACACCATGCAAAGCACACACAATGCATACTAAACAGCATAACGACACATAACGGTATCTCGTGTAGACCGATTGCATATGTCGCGGGCATATTCAAGAATTTGGTAATACACAAAATGTCCGAAATGTTTGAAAACAACGTAATGTTGGTTCCTCACGTTGTCGCGTCTTATCATACATGGATTGTACAAAGTCTAGGTACACTGATTGAACCCAATTTTTTTACAAGACGCAATCATTGAACAGACAGCCCAAATGACAGAAAATGGTAATTGTCGCCCATAAGCTGTCATTGTCGCTTCAGTTTTCATCATCACAGTCCATTGCAGGACTTGGGGCTTCGTCAACAAAAGGCGAAGTTATTACCATAATCTCCACGCTTGACAGCCGGGTTGGAGGTCGCACTGTTATAAATATAACAATAGAAAAAGCTGCGGCCCATTTTCCAGCCCACGGAGACTCTCACTCTCTTTTGCCTTGCAAATATTATTCGCCTTGTACGACACCCGTTCAGTTTTATATAACAAAAATGCTGAACCACAGACGCAAGTGCGTTGTCAGTGTGTGGATTGAGTGAAAAGAAGCTGGCATGCCTCTTGCCCATAATTACGCTGGTTACCTCATCCTTCAAACCGGAACACAACACAAGCATCGTTGGTTGGTGGCAATTTGCTGTGGATAGGTATCCAAGCGGACACCTCAGGCTTGTGCCTGTAATTACGCTGGTTACCTCATCCTCCAATCCGGAAAACACAAGAATCAGGGATACGTGGGAAATAAGTGCCTGAATCTACCGGTATCAGGAAAAAGGTCCCGCGGAAGGCCTAAGAAGCGATGGTTTGACATCGCCGAGTCTGATGCGAGAGCCAATGGCTTACGCGCGATGTCCAAGACCAGGCGAAATGGAGGAAAATGAATCGGAAAGCGGACCCTGGCATAAGCCGGGACGGTTGATTGGTGGCAGAGGATGAGTTTCCAAACGGACACCTCAGGCTTGACAGCCGCTGATACTACAAGACGCAGATATTACAACATTTTACTTCAGCCGCTGATTCTACAATATCAGAGGCAGAGACAACAATATTTTATTCTTAATCTGGCTAAGTTGTGCCGGCATTTAAGGCACGGTAAACATTCTGAAGTACGCCCGCGACATATAGGCACAAATGTCGTATCATCACAGTTCAATGGACTCGCAATTAATGTGACCATGAACTGCACGTATAATTGACTGATTCATATTTCGAGTTCCGCATCGCACCGAGAACAACTTTCACGTTGTTTTCCTCGTTATTATTTCCTTATATTTACATGTAGTAGGTTTGTTTTAACCGTTCAGGCACATTTTGCAAGATACACAAATTACAAGTATAATTAAATCAGGTCGGTGGCCGAGCGGTTAGGGTATCCGACTAGTAAGCGAGAGATACCGGGTTCGAATCCCGCTGCGGACATGTACCAATGACTTCTTTCTGAGTTATGTACATTAGTTGAATACTAACCGATGCTCTTACCATAAGTGAAAACATCGTGATGAAACCTGCACAGTCAGGCGACTGAATGTAACCATGATCCAATCTGGTCAGTTCCCCTGGTAGCACGGTCATGGAGGTCCGAGGGCAGTCGCTCCACTATAATTACATAATCTGCCAAATCCTGGATCATGGTCAAGGCGGACCCCGGGCTCTCGTGCGCAAGAGCACAACCGGGACATTAACGCCAAAATGACGATGATGATGATGATAAATTAAATTAGGTACGCATTTTGCAAGTTAAGCAATTCGACAATAAGATTTCTGGTAAAATAATAGCAATATATGAAAACCAACATAACATAATCTGCGGTACCGTTTTGTGCGTAGGTATAGTTTGGATTTCCCCGTTCCATTGTATTTGAAGATGAACAAATCTCATGAATACAATAGACATCGACTCTGTTTACGGTGGACACAAAACTTACGAAAACGAATCGAAGTTAATGAATATGCATTAACTTCAAACACAATAAAGTACTGACGGCACGTTAATCAAACAAAGTGCTTGACGATCGATTCGGTAAAGTATATTATTGTTTGAACAGTACCAATTGCGACCTTAGTAATAGATAGTTACCATACCAATCGCAAGTACGTTCGTCCACGTGACATTGATCGGAATCGTCAAACACGCAGTTGATTTTTATCTTAGGACAGAGGCTTTTATTCATTTTAAGAATAATACTGAGCTGCGACAGGTACCGAAGCTGATGAATTACATAACCGTAATAAACGAACGACGTATAAAGTATGAACTAAGTGCGAGAACAGTGCTTAAACCTGGCTGCTAACAACTATAACCTTTTTTTTATGACATAGACATAGACATGATTTATTTTGACATCACAAAAATCCATAACCTAACCTAACCAACAAAATAACGTCAGAAAAGTAATTCAAATATTTCCCAAACTACTGCACCGATTTTAATGTAACAAAGCAAAGAACCATCTCGATTATACTGGCTTTCAATTGTAGAAAACAGCATCGAAATCGGTCCATCCGTGCGAGAGCTAAGACGCCACAAACCGACACACGAATACATACGGTAAACTTATAACACCCATATTTTTTTCATTCAGGGTTAAAAAAGAAGAAACATGCCACTCACCCAATGTGCCAGTGCTGCCTTGGTAGACGCACTGTCCATCAGCCAGCGTATACAAATGGTCGAACATTTCAAACAGCCTCGCCGACGGCTGGTGTATCGTACATATGATGGTTCTGCCGCCTTGAGCGAGTTCCTTCAGCGTCTTTATGCATTGGAAGCAGGATGAACTGTCCAGGCCGGAGGTGGGTTCGTCGAAGAACATAATGGGCGGGTTGTTCACGAGCTCCAAGGCTATCGAGAGACGCTTCTTCTGACCACCGGAGAGGTTGGACGTCATAGTCTTGAGGTGGTCGGTGAGACTCAGCGTGTTCAGGATCTCTTGGATCTGCGAAATTGCTTCGGTATAAATATCTGTTCAGCAGTTGTAAGTGTTTGATTGTGTGTGAACTAGGTAGCTACTGCGAGTGTGAATTACTTATAGGTATATACTGAGTCTCCGACCTCAGTTTCATAACGTGTTTGCGATTCCGCATTTAAAAGTTTGATAGCAGATGCCGCTACAATAAGAAACATTTCTTGTTGTATTGGCATTCGACCACACCCATAGATATACAGGGTGTTTGGATTTTGGAAGTGACGACAGAAGTGAGATATCGTTGTCGTAAATGTATAAGATTTGGCGGAAGGCAATTTGAGCATCAAAATTAAAAAAATTCATAATAAACTGGTTTTTTTTTATCTCCTTAATAATCAATATTACGGCCTTTAACTAGTTCATGCACCCTAACTTCAAATTTTTTATAGATATCTAAGTAAATGATACCTTAAAAGAAAGAACAATAACCCAGCTAGTTTGTTAATTCTTTGAACACCTGTAGCTATTTTATTTATTTTTTTAAATGTCATTAAAAATAAAATAAAATCTTGAATTATTATTTCTGTCAAGTTTAAATATTACAAAATATTTTTTTTAGCAAGAACAGTGCTTTAAAATGAATTAATATCATAAAACACAAATCAGGCTAATGTACCTTAAATTAAAAAAAAAACATTTTCACTTAAAGTTTGCGTTATTAGCACTTTATTGGAATATTTTGGAATTTTGGTATTAAACACGTTAAAATTCCCTAAAAATCAACAAACAGACTTTGGCTAGGACAAATATGGCTCAAAATGTTCTAGATGGTCTATACTAACACCCCCTTAAGGCTTTGCACCCAGCTTCCAAACACCCTGTATATCTTGTCTATGCTAATATTATTATTACTTAGTTTGCTTTTGCTTGTTTGTATATTAGCACTAATCTATAGAAATAGGATAACGATTTAAAATAATACCTTCCATCTAAAAGTTTTAAGTAAAGAAGAGAAACCGCGCTATCCCAAAGTTGCATTTATTTCCGCAAACAATTAAAGTTCTCTTGATAAAATGGAACTTCAAGATACCAACTTCACGCAGAACTGAACCTCGGTATAAATTTACATAATAATAACAGATCGAGTATGTTTTACATAAATCTATAGTCTTGTGTCGTTTACTTGCGAAACCTGTACAGGCTGAGCAATTCAAATAACATGGGATCGTTCAAGAGATATGTTAGAGGTCTCTTCAGATGCGGGCAACGCATCGGTAGCGCCCCTGGTGTTGCTAATGTCCATAGGCGGCGGTGACCACTTTGCATCAGGTCGCCTGCATGCCTGTTTATCTGCCAGTGGAGAATGCCGGAACCGATACTATATGTCAGTTATTCTGAGGCATTTTTCTTGTAACCACATAGTCAACTTTAGAATGAATATTTTAATTAACTCTCATACACAAACAGGAACCAAACCGGGCCAATTTTGACAAAAAATTTAAGTTGATTTAATAGTAGAGGAACATGTTTCGCTAAGAAAGCTTTATTATTTATTTATTTAAAAACTTTATTGCACATATTACAGAAATTGGCGGACTTAAAGCCATTGACGCTTTGTCTAACAGTCAACCAGTAGATCATGTAGCCAGACCTTAGTACCTATTTCATCTCACTGACCCATTTAGATGGTTCACCTGTATATAAGTATTGAAACAATGTTTTATAATGTCCATTCGCGAACTCAGTTCAGAAATAAGTGGGTAGAACGCACATCAGTTCGTTTTCCTTAAAGACTTATAAGGTCGCGTAGACACTATTTACGTTACAAGACGATAAAATAAAGGCTACTCACGCAATATAGACGTGTAGACTGAACTTTTTCTTTTTATGAATAAAAACTCGTTTTTGCTCGCGAAGTTTACGCAAAATTTCCGTATGAAATTGAAATTTTAAACAAATTCATTCATCTAGACCCAAACTATGCAAAGCTTAAAACTATGATACCCATAATAGTAGCTGTATACTATAACAGCGGCACTGGTCTATTGGCAGCATGCTTGCGAGACCGATAACCAAGGTTAAGCAACGCTCGCAGTATCCGGGAAATGGATGGGTGACCTTTTCATACTAGAGGCTGGTCGAGCTTCAGCACCGCAACGAGCTCCACTTGTTAGGTGTGCCTTCTAATACCGTTGGCGAAGCCAGTTTCACCAAGGTCTTCAGCTGGGGTCCATGAGACTAGGTGAACTTATAGTTTAGGGCCCCGTGACCTATAAAACTGGCTTACGTACAAACTCGTACCTGAACCCTTTATTAACCGGAACATAAATACTAATTTACTTTTCCCGGCCAGGAATCGAACCCGTGGAGACCCTCTGCGTAGCCCCAAACAGAAGCCATTTTGTAGAATATTTTTTCTAACACAATGACGCACGCACGACTAACAAGCGATAAATAAATAATAGTTGTTTTTCTAAGATAAAATCATTGTCACACTAATTACTCCACGGACACCAGTTAGGTACACTCTTAAAACGATGATGATGTAATGAAGTTGACAGCGATTAAACTAATGACCGCTTGTTTCTAATTCTTAATTGATGCACTAGGTAGGTACCAGGTACTTATATTATAAATCATGATGTACAAAATATAAGACTGTAATAAGATATTTCCTGGGTTTTATAGATGTGTTAAAACGTAGGCGCATACCACCCCAGTGGCCAGGATCCAATAACCCCATAAAAAATAAAAGTGCTTGACTAGTTTCGCAGACGTTGTGCCAATCGACTCCTGAGATTGTTCAAGCGGAAGACCTTGGTCAGCTCCGCCTCGCCAACAGTATTAGGAGGCACACGAGTGGCGATATCGTTGGGTGCTAAAGTCCAAAGTACGAATGATTAGCTAGCCACACAGCCACCGCAACTTACAAGTACGAAACGCTCACTCATCCAATTACCGGTATCGGCATGCGTCGCTTTTTGTTTTAGGTTTCGGTCTCACAAGCACATTGCCACCATAGACTGGGACCGCTTACACATACTGCTACTTGTATTACTAGTAGATACTAGGTACCTTACCTAACATAATGAAGTAATGAGGTTCCCGCGATATGGGGACGGTACAGCCGGTCTAGCCATCTTTGACAGACTTTGACAGCTCCGCTTGCGTGATGCGTGTATGGTAGAAAATTGACAGTTCGAAGTTCGACTATTTCTACCAACATCTACATTGACTCTGATTGTGTAGGATCATCCGCCAATCCGCCTCCTTTGTACACCGAAAGTACGTGAATTGTCTATGGACCAAGAATTTCTACCACAAACAGCTTATGTCAGATAACGTTAGCTTATGTCAGATAACGTTAGCTTATGTCAAATCCCATACATTTTTTCTACCACAAACGATTGTAGATTAACGAAACCTCTTGGCTAAGGCCGCTGTACGGCTAGCACAAGTTACTCTCGCGTGCGGTAAGCAAGAAAAGGCGCGAGATTGATACTGCTACCTCTTCCATCTTAGTATTGAGAGAAGGAAATAAATGCTGTGTCGCGAACACACTTGTGGTAGCTGTGCTGGAGAGGGTAATAACATTTTTGTGCGCGACCAGGCTCTTCGCTGCAAGAGCCTGGTCGCGCACAAAAATGTTATTACAGCTAAACGACGCCCGACGAAGTGGTAGGGGCAGCGGTCAGCAGCGCACCAGCAGTGTCACTGTCACGCTATTATAATCTGTATCTGCATTAGGATATGTATAGTATAGAGTCGCTTGAAATACTCCAGTTTGGCGGCCCGTTTCGCGATCTTATTCAGCGATGCTAATATGCATTTCCTAATGTGGATAAAGCTTAAAATGGCGTGACAGTGAAACTGGCGGTCGCTGCGCTACCGACCGCTGCCACTTCGGTAAACTGGGCGAGCGTCATCATCATCCGAGCTGTCAATCTCGGCCTCTTCCAGGGTTAACTTTCCTACTCTTTATTCACCACTTCGCCCGGTCTTCAACACTTTCACATCGTAAGCCGTTGGTCCCCGCATTCGATGGGCGTTGTCACTTCGCTTCTTGGTGTCTCCCGCGGAACCTGCTTCCTGATACCGGCGGCAGGTTTAGACACCTATTCCGCATGTAATTCAGTGATCGTCATAGTTTTAATAATTTAAATCACTCACCACTTCCTCCTTAATTGCCCTGCTGGTGGTTGAGGGCAGCTTGAGGGCGGTAGCCACGGCCATCGCCTCCTCCACCGTGAGGTTCCCATGGAGCTGGTTGTCCTGCATTATGTAGCAGGACAGCTTGCGGAAGCTCGAGAGGTTCCGCTCCATCCCGTTCACGGTGATGCTGCCCTCCATGCCTGAGGTCCTGGTGGGAGAAATTAGTTTATAAAAATAGATGTTTTGCTTCATAGACGTTCTGCAAATTAAGTTTTCTGATCAAAATCTGTTCGCCACATCTGTTCAATCGCGTAGTTATTGTACGTAAGTATTGGGTGTGGTGGCCGGCAGATTAAATTCTATTCTTCTAGTCACGGATGTCGTACAACGCGACTAATATCTTAAAAGTAGACTAACTAGGATTCTCGTAGACCAGAAAGTGAATGAACTTTAATTAATATACTTTAGATTCTATGGATACAATTAAGTATTCACGAAGAAGGTTTAGGTACAGTTTGGTCAAAGTTGTTAGTTTTGCCACAACTTCCCGTGCGACTAGAATATCGCTGGAGTTGAGACTGATACAGAATATCATTTGAAATACAAATAGAAAATGAACCCTGCTGGAGTATAGCTTATGACATACAAGCCATTTCCTGATTGACTTTACATACTTTGACCGTTGCGAAACTCGGCAGGTATTCGGCATGTAATTTCCGACAGAGAAGAACAGCATATATCCCAGCTATTCTTTTTTTATAATAAACTAGTCAGGCATTTGACTGCCATCTCACCGATGCCGAAGGTGAGGCATGCCTGTCCAGAAATAATCTAGTCACTCTGGGCCTTGAAGGAGTAGTCCCTAGCTGTACGCATTAAAAAGGTCGAGCCAAAGCGTCGCGCGCGGATAGCTGGTGCATCAGACGCTGGCTAACGTTGGCTGGCAGTATCAGAGTTTCACAGCGACATATCAGTTATAACTCCACAAGTCTTACAACTAATTTAAGGTCTATGAGCTCAGAAGAAAGTGTTTGTTTCGAAGCTTTGCCTATTATTATCTTTAACGTAAGCAATTTTTTTTATGACAGTGTTGCATACTCGTACCTTTGATTTCTCTACTCTCTTCTTGCCAGTCACTCGCAACTTTTATGAAGCATCTCATTAGTGTCTGTCTACGGTAATAAAATATTCAAACACATCGAACGCAGGCTACGTAGTTCAAAACAAACAATAGAGCGTAAAGCTAAATTGATAACATTATTATGATGTTAGTATCACTATTCTGTGCTTCTGTTTCATTTTACAAGTTCACTGGCCACACATACGGATAAGTGGTATCTATTTTTGTATGTATGTCACTAACATCACGTAGACATACAGTTGAGTTCTTGGAACTTTAACATTCCTGCGCTACGTCTACGCAATGTGTGTGTGTATCATTACAAAATGCTTGATAGAAGGTTGTCCTATCAAATTATCGGATGTAACGCGGTTGTTATGATGCTTCCGGCAAATTAGCTTGCAACTTCCAAGGATTTTTGCGATTAACTCGTATTACTAGTCAAGTTTTTATATCGCTGGGAGCTAAGACAATCGTATTCTTAGTTAAAACCATGCCATGTTAATATGAGTCGTTAAATTGACATTTGAAGAATATTAGTATTATTTATTGGGTATTAGTAATATTAGTATTATATATTATTTATTGGGTTTTCGGCCCGTAATGGTTTGGTTAGCACGCGCAGCATATGTGATGACGCAAACACATATTTGTTTTTCCTGATGTACGTATAGATTTTACGTATGCTAAATGTTTACCGGTAAAGAAAAGAATGCTTAAGAAACTTGCACTAAAATTAGAAGGCGTTCTAGTTAGCTAGGATGTGCGGATAAACGCACGTCTTCAGTTAGCTGATAGTTATAACATAGCTTAATATCTGTGGCTAATAATAAAGTATTGTATTTTTTTACATTGAAATACACGCAATGAAATGTCGTAATTCATTGTCAGAGTTAAACACAAAAAAGTATGACATTGTTGTGCGAATATTGCTATATAAAAAAATACTAAATATACTTTATGCGCGAGCTAGCGACGTCAGCTATCACAGAGATTATTTATGTAGAAGATAGGCGTAGTGGATTAAAGCTGAAATTCTTCCCCACTAAAGTTTGCGAAGGGTCTGTGGTTCAACCATGAGGGATTATAGCAGGGGTGGTCAGAAGGTCGACCTTTCGAAGGCGAAGGCGATTTAAGAAACCTGCGAGAATTCATTAAAATCAATTGAAATTATTAAAAAATCCTATTATTTCAAAATAGGACAGGAAGAAGTTTTATACTGAATCATTGTGCCAATATAACCCACGGCTGCGGGTTTTATGTACATCTTTCCTGATTCCGACAGGTTTAGATACCTACTCGTATTTCTCACGTATCCCTGGGGCATAACGCAAAACATGACGAATCAAGCGCAGACGAGCCCTTACAAACTTATCACAAAAATGTTTAATATCTCTCTTGTCGACCGCAAGAAAGATTTTGAAGTTTTAGTAGATCACACAGGTTTAAAGCTTGCCCACCCCTGGATTATATGGCTGCTGAATGGTTTCCTGGACCTTCAAATGCAAACTGAAGGACAGACTCCATCAAAGCTTTTAGTATTCGCCTATTTGCTTGGCAAGTCGTAGGATTAAAGACAATAGCGTGATGGTGTTAGATTATGAACACGTCTTGCCCTAAAATATACTTACTTTGTTGCTAATATTTGTACATATTATTTTTTTCTCTATGCTTATATTTGTATAACACAATCATGTTGTAAATATACTCGTATCCATACGTATCATACACACAACGGGACTCGTCACTGCATTAAAATACAATTAAAGTGACTGACAGTAGAGGTCTTGCAGTATTTCAAAACAGTGTTCTTGATACTTTTGGGTATATTCTTAATATTTATCGTATGTAGTGACTATGAGTCTTGCTCTGCCAAGTTAACAAGACAATACAGAATTATTTGTTGTGTAAATGATACATTCACTAGTTGTATGGGCCCAGAACTGCGACGAATCTGCGTTCCTGACAAATCATTTCGTTTCATTGCTACACATTCACTTTGCATTATATTCATATATGCTCGAAGGCAAGGTAAATTTAACAAAACATGGATAAAAATTTTTGCATCCCCACGCCCTTCAAAAAGCTCCCTCATAGTTGTCTTGTCTTGAGAGACAACTATGTACTTAATTAGGCTTTATGTTCTTTTTCTATCTAAATTCACTGAGTAGTTAAAAAATTTCAATACTAGTGGTTTAGCAGGTAGCTGACACCATGGTCATTGGTCACAGATTATGTTGAGGACCAACCGGTTTAGTCCTAATGACTTTGACGTCATTTAGAGGAAAACCTCTGATATTATGTAGGTAGAATATGTCTTGGCATAACAAAAACGATAATATAATTAACCTATTGCACAGCCGATGGTATTTTTTTCTTGTACAAGCGTTACCTTTAGGTAAATCCTACAACATAACCAAACTACGTCTACATACAAAATGTGAGGAAGAAGTCCTGTCGATAATATGTAATATTCCGATATCAATACTTACTTCAATCAAACTGAAGGATATATGTCTGAAATGGCTTATTAGAAAGGGAACCGATTTAACTCATGCATCGATGCACATATTGCTAACATCAAAGAGGATACAGCGGCATAATACAGTACGTAAACATTACGCGTATTTCCTTCGACATACTAGATCGTAATATTCTGTGATACTAGCACAACATCGACTTATAGAACAAGATGCTTGGCATTTCATAAAACGCCGACTCTACGTTTGGCTGTGTACGAATCAACTGTGACTGTTTTATTAATGGAAATGACTTGCAAAATGTTGTATATGTTATACAAACCGACGAGAATATTGTGAAACGATAGATTCCATTCTATAACGATATGACACATGAATTTAAAAAAGTACATGTTACATTTTAAACTACTGTCTTATAGTACGGCTACAACCACCAGGCAGTGTAGCAGAATATAATGTCTTACAAAAACTAACCTTATATATAAATTTTCCAATCTCCCAATTCGTCAACAATACAATAATGTTGCAATCAAGTGGTATTTCTGTCGATAATCCCTCCACAATTAAATTATTATTTTCACTTAATTGATGCAATGCGTCCAAGGCAATTTTAAACTTCATTTTAGTGAAATAATATTCGTTTCGGTCAATATCTTAGTCCGAAAGAATGTTCAAAACATATTTGACGGAGATAGTGTACCAAACCTATCCCATTATCTACGTCTAATATTTAATTTCCTTGTTGCCCCTACAAATAATAGATATTCAAGTAAGTGGTACTAGGAAACTAAAGTTGGATGCACAATTTAATTAATGGTCGTGGCAATTGAACTTCGATCCAGCGAGGCTCGTCGCTGGCCGCGTGACACAATTACAGGACTGATAACAAGATCCGGCATCCACAGGCAACGTGGTTTTGAAAACATTCCCTTTTAACAAAAAAGGTAAATACTCGTATATTACCTCCATTTGGGTTCGATTGGATTTGATAAGGAGTTGACATGAGACTGCTAATTGGGACCAACCCGAAAAGCATTTTGAGACTTGGGGTAGAAGTAGACGAATATGATAATTTATTATTAATGATAATGGTGATTGAGGTGAAACTAAATGGAAATGAAGTTGAAATGAGGCATTATTAGTGAAGAGTAAATCTGTAAAAAATCCAAATCGATTCCAAATCAGGTCCTGAAAAGTTTGCCTATATGTATACAGACTGACACGGCGAACGACTTTATTTTAACATGAGGCCAAAGGGCCATACACGTATAATATGTATGGAAATCCGTCGCTATGACAGAACTACTGGCTGTTAAAGCAATGGAAAAACACTGGATCAAGACGCACAACAACATAGCAAAAAGGTTACGTGAGTTAAGAAATAATGAGGATCTACAGCGTGTTTCGGGGCATGTTATATTGAAAAAGATGATGGTATGTACCTTTTAAATTAAGACTTATTATTTCACTGTTATTATAATAATCAACAGTAGTTAAGGTATCCGACTCGTAAGCGAGAGGTATGTACATTAGAATGCTAACCGATGCTCTTACGCTGAGGGAAAACATCCTGATGAATACCTGCAGACAACTGAATGGTATCCAATCTGGTATGGTTCCCCGGTAGCAAAGTTACGGAGGTCAGATGGCAGTCGCCCTACTGTAACTATCTGATCTGCCAAATCCTGGATCATTGTCAAGGCGGACCCCGGGCCCTCGTGCGCGGGAGCACAACCGAGACATTAACGCCAATTTTATAGTAATTATCGGATTTATTATTTGCATTCTTCATTCATTCATAGGCTGCGGTGACTGCTTACTATCAGGCAGGCCGTAAACTTGTTTGCCACCTTACTAGAATATAAAATCATAGGCATAGGCATAAGAAGGGACAGTATAATAAAATCAAGACATTTCAGGAAGCAAATTCCAATATGCATAAATGTGATCCACTGTATCAGCTGGTGCTATCAATCGGAGATATGAATCATGTATGATAAAACGTAATATGACTCAGTTTTAGGTCAAAACCGATCTGATAAAAACAAAACACTATGTTGACGATAAAAGTAAATACTTAAGCTTCTTTTAATTTAAAACGATGTATAATTTGTTATACATTCCAATGTGGTATTCTGCATAAACAGAAACTATAGGAATGACAAAACTTACAATTAGTCATTTTGTTTGCAAACAAATTGCGGTTAAGCGCTAGGACGATGATGATTTAAACTTAATTATAAAAGTTAGTCAGGCCTACAAAATGGTTTAACAGAATTGAAGAAACTACTCGTGTAAGTAACCAAAATATCACATTAAGGTTTTCTCAACCAAAGAGCTATATTATGAGGTGCAACTGAACTACCACCTTGGTGGTTAAGTTTCTGCTAAAATGTATGAAACACATAATTTTATTTTCGTGATTTCAGAGTTGGTGCCATAGTAAAAGTTGTTTGTTATTCTGTATTGTGTGGAGCGGATATTTTGCAGATGGCACCCCTTTGTACTATCAATTTGAGATAACCCTGTATAGACAAACTCGCATTGAAACTACCTTACATCAAAATTTCTGTCGTACGTACCGTATTTCAAGCATTGTTTGTTAATTCTGTGCACCAGTGAGTTTGTAAGCGGCTGTACACAGGCTAACTTTCTCTGCTTTTACAAAAGACGCAAAAAGTCGAACCGAAATTATAGTAATTGTTCTCAATTTGCAATGTACGTAGGACGCTTTTTTGCGCTAGTATTTCATGGTTTAAAAGACTAATCGGACTACGTAAGTTGCGGTTTATTACAATTTTGGTAATACATATTGTGCGCGTTAAATTTATTTATTTATTTATTTATTTAATAGTTTATTGCACACAAAAATGGTAACAAAGATATGGCAAATATATACATGACACAAAAGGCATTTGGGGATAAAGTGGATATGTCCTCCGTCGGGATTTTAGTTCAGAAATACATGAATAGAAAACTTTAGTAACTATAACAGTTATAAATTTTATAATCATTAGAGATTGTATAGAAAAATCTTTAGAATTAATTAATGATCATAAGTTATAATTGTCAGAATAATTATTACTTGAAGGTGTTTACACCTACAGCAATATTTAAGTACCTACAAAAACTTAATGTCAGACCATTACAACAAATATGCAAAAAATGCACATGAACAAGTTAATAGTCTGGTTACGAGTGCAAAAAAAATTGATGTTTATTATTCACAAATTACTTGTTAAGATCAAACTACCAACTGTTACTCGATACAACAACATTTTTATGCATACTACACCAATAAAATAACGAACCAAATTTTATTTTACACTAGTACCTAGTAACAACTTCCTATTTACAACAGATTGTCAGTAAAGAAATTTAAAGATAAATATTATTTTGTATCACTCGTCATGTTTGTAAAATATACCAAAATGGCGCTGCCCGGCTTTGCAGACTTTTTCCTATTCCCTGACCACAAAAGCTGTTTGTAAGGTACCTACATATACAGTACAAGCCGGTAAATATTGCACATCGGCTAGTTTCGGCTTCGTATTTAATGCGTGCGCCAGAGACGGTCTACGGATCCGATGTGCATTATTTACCTCCGGCATATGTGTCTTTATATTGTACCTACTAACTGTTTCACCCACGACTTCGTCCGAGTCAAATACGGTTATTACGTTCCAGACCAGTTACCGTCTGAACTATCTTGAATTTCGGGACAAACTATAGCTTATGTTACTCGCTGAAAATGTAGCTTTATACAGTAGAAAACAAAAATTAATATGTGTTAAGTACTTTTTGTGTTTATCCAACAGACAAACAAATAATCAAATATTTTCTCTACAAATCAGTGTAGGAGTAGAGACACAGTTAGAGCGTCTTAACTCCAACTGTTGGTTTCCACACAGTCGCTGCGCGGTGCGTGGCGTAAGTTCCACTCAGTCTATGCCTGCGTTTGCGCAATTCGCAGCGCCACTTGCCACACTTATGGCACTGACTAACGGGAACGGATAAAAGTATGGCGTTTCTGTCACACGGCTTCATTGTAAGTGTCATCAGTCACTTTCTAGCGTACGCTATGAAATCAACAATGGTGATTCGGCTTGTGAATATAATAAATTAAAAATCAGTAGTACCTTCTACAAAAAACAACTACAATGACAAAGTTTAGTCGCAAAATGTCCAAGTTGCAAAATGTCCAAAATCCCGCGTAAAGTTTATCTTTCAAGACATACATTTTACCGACAATATCCTAATGGAAACCGGCAACTATCGCCCATAATAAAAATGATTCGTGTACGTTTCATCAAATATTATACAGATATTTGTATAATTAAGAATCCGCACGCGTGTTGCTATCTTATCGTAGATCAATTTGTTATCTTTAAAGCCGGAAAAAAATAACGTAATAAGTATTGCTTGACAGCAGAAATAGATAAGGTGGTGGTCTAACCTAACAGACTCCGCAGTTTTGATTGTACCTAAATGATCGGTGTGAAAATCTAGAAAATATAAACTTCCCTACCAAAACTTTGGAACCGAGCCTCCACTCCGAACGAAAATGCGCTAGAAGGCCCTCCAGTTTAGTGGAAGGTAAAAAACGCAGTAAAAACTGTAATATTAACTGTAGTGCCGTTTAGGTATACAAACGTTGCTCTTTTCTGGTCTGATGTTGTCTAAAAGTTTAGGTTGCTGCTCACTCAGAATTAGTCGCCATACACGACATCCCTGTATGGAAGTGCTACTGTACTACTGTATAAAATTCAGGATTTAAGCCTACTCCACAAACGCTTTTTCATATTCTAAAGTTTGGAATCTAAACGACTGAAAATCGGGGTTTAAGATGTTATTTCAATCAGTAATATGAACTCTCTAGGAACTACAAGGCATAATAAAGAAAACTGCATCCACTTGTCTCACATTGCAGATAGGACCGCTATCCATTAAAGTGGATACTCCGCCCGATGCGTTCCAAAGCAATCAAAGAAAACTGTTAAATAGCTAACCTGTATCCCGTGAGTATGTTGAGCAGGGTGGACTTTCCGGCGCCGGAGGGGCCCATGATGGCCGTCAGCTCGCCGGACCTTAGCCGCCCCGAGACAGACTTCAGGATCGTTTTCACATCTGCGAGAGAAAATAACAGGGTAATTATAATTCCAACCACTGCAGGACTTAAGACCTCACCCACAAACGGGGAGGTTATTGTCATTATCTCCACGCTTGGCAGGCGAGTTGGAGATCGCAGTGTTATAAATATAATAATGGAAAAAGCTGCTTCCCATTATCAAGCCCACGGAGACTCTAGATCTTTTGTCTCGAAATCATTAGTCGCCTTGTATGACACCCACGAGTGTAAGGGTGCTATTCTACTCTGCCGGACACCACACGGCCATATTATATAATTATAATTACAGTGTAATAACCGGTAAAAGGTAAGGGTGACAAAGAGTAAAATAGTTCTTGAGAGAGGCCACGACTCGGTGTAAAACCCTCCGGTCAGGTGGAGACGGTGGAGTAAGGATTTACGAAAGATTGGATTTGGATGCTGCGATGGGGCAAACCGAGGACAGGGTGCATTGGAGCTCATTGGGGGAGTCCTATATTCCACAGTAGACTAGAATAGGCGGATCATGATGATGAGCTGATTATTCAAAGCCTCATGAGTGATTGTTGTTTCATCATCATCATTTTTACGCCTACTAGCTTTTGTCCGCGACTTCGTTCACGAAGCAGTTTAGTTTGGGGGACATAGACGAGACTTAAATCCTGTTGTACTCAGAAATAATGTAGCTTCCTATTAGTGAAGGATGTTTTAAAATTGGTGCAGTAGTATCGGAGATTGAGAGTGCTTAAACAAATAAACAGAGAGCTGTTCAGTATAGCATAGATTTTTAAGATAACAGTACACAGACACAAGAGGCGAGCGAGGATTCCACCCGTATGTCGTGAATCTTCCAGCACTTATACCATTCGGAGTTTAGTTACTAAACACATTAGTACCTTCATAGGTCGATTTTTAGTACCTAGTTTAATACCTACACAATCACAAAGCGATTTTACATGCAATTTAAACAACTCGCACATACTGTGAGTGTTTCCGCGATGTTTATAGCTTTATAAGTACATGTGACAATCCTTTGTTCTACGCGTTAGTCATCTGAGCAAATTCCATTTTCTTTCTCATGTTACAACGACCCAGCGTTTCGTACGTACGATGCTATAGCAGTAGTCGCTGATGGAAACGTTTACTAAAATATTATAATTTTAAACCTATTCATAAATTGTCTATTTCAAAAATTATCTATGAGGAGTGTCCCTCGACCGCGCTCTATACCAACGTAGTTTGATCATATTTTCAATATAACGCTATCAAAGCCAATGAAATTTTGTGAACGTGATCCAGAAACCAATATCTATGCTTGTGGTTTGTCAGATTTTCGTTAAAATATATCGTTTAAAAATTACACGGGATTTATGACTTCCATACAAATTTTAAATCACGTGAGACTTTGAACCTGAAATCAGACAAACCACATGCATAGATATTAATTTGTGGATCACGTCTACTAAATTTCATTGGCTTTGATAGCGCAATATTGAAAATATGATCTACATTTGTATGGAGCGCTGGAGCGCACACGGCAAACACTAGCCTTAACAAACAAGTACATTATTAATTAGCCACAATACGCCTTACTACACAAGTATAAAATTGAATGTGACATAGTTTCAACAATTAACATTGAAATGCATTCGTGACGTGGCGACTCGTGCAGTAGAAATAAACATTCTGTAATGTTATCAACGACAGATGAAACAAGTCTTTGTGAAGGAATTTAATTTATCAACGTAGATACGTAAGTACCTACATGTAATTCATGCAACCTAGATACAATATTTTATACATCCTTGCTAATATTTTATACGTAGATAGATTGATACATTAATTGAAGTATTCATTATTACACCTAAACAATATTACACATTATGAAGGGACCCCGCGCAAATTGTTCGAAAAAAGCCGTTCCGTCAATGAGGAGTTTTCCAGTAGGTATTGTCAGTTGGTTACAAAAAGCATCAATAGATGGCGCTCTTACAATTTTGATAATCTTTTTTTAATCTGTATGATGGTGGCAGTGATTTCATGCAGCCAACTAATACTTAACTTAAAAATAATTGTCTATTAATATAAACAAAGCTTTTGAAGGTTGAAAGAAATGTAAAAAAAAAATATTTATGTAAATAGGCACTATGTTCCATTTTAATACAAACCTTTTATATTTGAATTACATTAATTCTTGATCCTAGCGTCCATGAAACGAAATGACTCCATCAAATTGATGTTTGTTTTTTTTGTCTTAATTTATTAATACCTCAAAAATTTTTGAAATCTATTGATATGATCCAGTACAAGATACCCAGTGTTTATATCCTCTTTGATAAGTACCTATTTCAAGCGATCTTCGATTACCAAAATTGTTGGGGCGCCATCTAGCGAGTGATAAGGAATGATTTAGATACCTATTGAAAAACTGCTCATTGACTAGCCTTCTCTACCTCACCATTGACAACATTTGCGGCTAGATTCCTTTCTTACATTTACCACCAAAAATATGAAGTATCTTCGTTTTTTTTTTTACTTCTTGCGATCAACATTATAATAGCTATAACATATTTAAATCTAGGCATTACTTCACTTTAAAACTTAACACTTTCGATCAGCGTATTACAAGGCTTATTTTCTCAAAATTTCAGCTAGTTTGATTGCAAGAGCAGGTGGCCAAATGGTAAAGGTATCCGACTCGCAAGAGAGATGTACCGGGTTCGAATACCACTGCCGCCAAACAATTTGCACACATTAGTTTAACACTAACGAATGGTCGAACGGTGAGGGAAAACACTGTGATGAAACCTGCACAGGCGACTGAATGAGTTACCATGATTCAATCCTCAATCTGGTCGCAGAGGTCAGATGTCAGTCGCTCCAGTCGCTGATCTGCCAAATCCTGGATCATGATCAAGGCGAGCCCGGGCCCTCGTCCGCGCGCAATTGGGATATTAACGCCAAGATGATTATTAATTTTATTATTCACCCAAATAGACCAAACGACCTTTGTTAAACATTTTTTGCGGGGTTCTTTAAAGCTTTCAAGATTGTGTAAGGACATAATAATAGGCTACCTAAAGATAATCAAATTGAACAGTAGCACAAAATTAACACATATATTCATACATAAAGCTCACGCCTCTGTCCCACAGGTGGGGTAGGCAGAGACTAAAAACCGCCACTTTGCTCTGTCCTGACACAACTCCCTTGCCACACAACCACAACTCTTTTCATAGATCTCCTTTTATTCTTACCACTACGGACTCCAGCATTCAGAATTAACTATACTTACTAAACGACAAACGTATCGATGCCTATATCAATATCTATATCTATCAATGACCTTTTCATTCTAATCCTGTAAGTGTCGTAATTACAAACTATCGAGCATCACCGATAAGCGTTACCTGTTCTTATCAAAAAGAGATAAAAATATATTACTTTGTACAAGACATAAGACCCCGTATTAAAATACAAAAGGATATTGCAAAATGTAGTAGTTTTTGTTATCAACGAAACGTAGGTACTTCAGTATCTTTGTATGCGTTGTGGAATGAGCAGTTTTCCAATAGGTATCTAAACCATTTCTAACCATTCACTAGATGGCGCCCTGACAATTTTGGTAATTGATAATCGCTTGAAATAGATTCTTAGCAAAGAGGAAATAAACACTGGGTACATTGTATTGGTTAATATTGTATTTGTCAATAGTTTTGCAACCATTTTAGATGTTATCATAAATTATTGCAAACAAAACAAACATCAATTTGACTGAGTCAGTTCGTTTCATGGTAGTAAGGATCAAGAATGGACGTAATACAAATATTTCATGTACATTTAGTACATTTCGTTCAACATTTAAAAGTTATGTTTACATTAATAAACATTTTATTTTTAAGTTTAGTACTAGATAGCTGCATGATATCACTGCCACAAAAATACAGATTTAAAAAGAAATTACCAAAACTGTAGGAGCGCCATCTATTAATGCTTTTTGAAACCAACTGACAATACCTACTGGAAATCTCCTCATTGGTCGGTATGTGAGCACATAATGTAAAATGTGCTAAAGTAGGTAAGCATTGGAAAATTTTATTTTTCGATGGAACTTTATTATGTTTTTTTTTTACTTTTGTACGGCCAATGTTTTCGTGAGGATGCTTCGTGGTGGGAACGAAGCCGTGTAAGTGGAGTAAGCCGAAGTCGAGCCGGTAAAGGCTTTCATGTTGTGTTGTTGGGATTGTAAGTATGGTAATACCGCCATTGACAGGCGTGAGCTAAAAATTCATACTAGGTTCAACGATATGACGAGTCCCACGAAATCACTATATATTATAAAACAAAGTCACATGCCGCGTCTATCTGTCTGTATGTCTGTCTGTTCGTGTTAAACTCAAAAACTACTAATCGGATTTCATGCGGTTTTCACCTATAGACAGACTGATTTAAGTTTACTACCCGTGCGATGCCGGGTCAGGTCGCTAGTTATATGATATACCCAGCAGTGCACTAGCCTAAAGGAGTAGGTAAATATATCGCAATATCCCTGTACCTATTAGAAGAACATGACTACACTATTACAAATTGGTAAACTGTAAAAAAACACAATGATTAGAAGACAGCTAATTACGTTGCCCGTTTTACCATCCTACTAACATTATGATTGTGAAAGTTTGTATATTTGTTTGGTTGGTTGGATGTTTGTCGGTGAATCAGTGGATAAATTGTATGAAACTTTGCGCATGGCCATGACCTGGTATAAGATAATGCAGCGAACGTATTATCGTAATATTAGCCAAAGAAATCAGTCGCAAAAGCTGGTTGATAAACAATGACATAAATAAAAATTGTACCGTAGTCACTGCCGCCATGTACCAAAGACTCTGTTCTGAGTTATGCACATTAACCGATGCTCTAACGGAAACTTGCACATTCAGACGACTGAATGCGTAACCATGATCCAATCTGATTAGGTTCCCCTGATAGCAGGGTCACGGAGGTCAGATGTCACTCGCTCCACGGTAATTATCTTAACTGCCAAATCCTGGATCACGGTGAAAACGGACCCCGAGCCCTCGTGCGCGAGAGCATAACCGGTACATTAACGCCAAGATGATTTACAGTACCAAAGTAGCATCGGACGCCATTGCTCTCGATTAAAGACACGCCACATCCATTCAGGAAATGACTCAAAAGAGCCGAGGATAATGGCCCAAAGTGGGCAGACCGATAACCCCATGAGGAAATGCGAGGCGTATGCCTATCACGCATGCGATCCTTCCGTTATGCCGAGTTTACGCGGGTAAAACAGGTCAAACAACAACGGTTGCGTTGTTGTGTTCCGGTTTCACGGATAAGGTGGCCAGTGTACATGCTTTGTCCTTACAGTGATTACTACAAACGGGTCTGGGAGTTTTATATGATATTTACGTCAATCATCATTGCGTAGACGGTTAATATTTTCTATCACATGGGTTTAGTGCTCGTATGCAAAGCCGTAGCGAAACAAAGCTAAGAACTCTCGATCAAACTGACCTTCAATTTAAAACGCATTGAAATCGGTCCGTTTGGGAACTAGGGTAGGTCAAGAGGCATAGCGGTAGATATCGTTTGAGCTGAAGCCGTCCGACTGAGAAAGTAACTCCACCTTACAGAATACGAGCGAGCCTCACACACGACTAGCAACTGCCCCGGCTTCGCACGGGTAGTAATCTTAACATTTTGACACCTAAACTACTAAACACATAAATCAATTTTTTGGTTCACCAATTAACGGAGGAATATCCGTTCAGCAGCTTTTAAGTTTGACAGACAGACAGACGCGACGTGGGACTTTGTTTTACAATATGTGATGCCTCTCACGCCAAGGCTGCAATATCTTAACGGGTTGGGATACACCTTTAAAATTTTATTGGTACTTTCTCTTCAAACAACTCATGTAGGTCGCCTACGCTTGTCAAGAATCAACAATCGTTTCATCATAGGTAATTTAATTTCCGATTCAGCTTCTTGTATGTTTAGTGGAAAGTTGCTAAACATAAATATGTACTAACAAAATCTGTTGACCAATTACAAAATTTGCTGAAAACAACTAAATTTTGCGATTAATATAAATTATAATATGCAAACTTATTGTATGCCAAGAAAATAAGGTAATACCCGAGCTGTCAAACTCGAATTACAGATCGAGTTTTTTGTCATGTTATTTGGTTTGGTTTCGCCTGCGCTGGTTTGGTCGCGTGTTCCGTAATCCCCAGATAAGGATATATATGCCCAAATCTGCACATTTTTTTTTTTTTTTATTAGCCGAGACAGACATTTGCCCACCTCCTCTTGGTAAGTGACGATGCGGCCGAAGATGGAGAATGCCCGTCTTGGAACAGCCTATTCACTAGCCTTAAAGGCATCAAGATTATATTGATCAAGGAACACACTCGCAGGCAACGTGTTCCATTCTTTAGGCGTACGCATTATAAAAGTCGAGCCAAAGCAGCTCGTGATATCAGGAAAGAGGTTCCGCGGGGAGCCCAAGAAGCGATGGATTGACATCTCGGACGGCTTACGGCGCGTGCATGCCTAAGCCTAGTTCGAAGTGGAAAAGGAAGAGTAGTAAAACGGACCGAGATTGACAGATGCCGGAATTGACAGCTAATACGATGATGATAATGTATTGCCAGAATATTTTTTGTAGAAAACTTCATACAAACTTTGTATAGCGTATCGTATAACATAGAGTATGTATATGGATTGTGTGGGTGTGATGTCAAAATAAAGCATCAAAATCATGTTATCAAGCAGTAGTAAAGTGTTGATACGATGAAAACATCAAGGTTTTCCTTGTTTTAGAGTGTACTTTGGAAATAACCATTTAATTATGTATGAATTCTTGTAGAAGCTATCATACCTACAAGGTTTTGTACGATGTTGTCCAGAATTAAACGTACAGAACACTATACTTTTGGTGCTTAATTGAAGTTTACAATTAGTATATATACACTGCCTGTAATTGAGTTTGATGGATAGAATTGAATGCCCTTCGGCTACGTACTACTGACGACAATTATTTTTATCACCGCTTCCGCTTTTAACGATATTCCAATGGATTAGCCTGATAGTCTATCGGTAGAGATACCTTAAACACTTTCTGTCGCTACCTATGCAACAATGCTTGCATAAATTGCTAAATTACAAGTCCGAGGTATGTTCACAACGCGCCTGCGATCCTACATTTATAATGTATATAAGAAAGTTATGGATGGCAGACATTTTAGATACCTACTTATTTTTTTATCGATCGAAAATTCTTTAAGTAGCTACTTCTATCCTATACTTTGCAAACTCTTGCTTTGTAATGACTGATGCAGTGATAGGGTATCTAGCCTAGTCTCTATGAAGGTGAATTATCTGTCTATGACGTCATAAATTAACTGATTAGTGTAATTTTTTTATTACAATCGAGCGCCGGTGGTCAAGCCTGAGGAATCCGCCTGGACAGGTACCACCCTCTTCCGTATATCTCTAGCCAAGGAACTATGTTTGTATTGTTCTTCTTGTGTTCCGGTTTGAAGGATATGGTAGCCAGCGCACAGAATTACAAGCATGACTTGTCCAACAACATCCACTCCTCACAGTGCCAAGCGAAAAACGCATGTCATTTTTGTTACTTGACAACTAAGTGCATGGATCGTAGTTATAGGCTACAGTAACCACTTTCCATCAGGCGGGCTGTCTTGTCCGCTCGTTTGTCACTGAATAGCATAAAAAGGTAGAAAGGCCACCTGATGGAAAGCGGTTACTACAAAATACTTAGGACTTTTTTAACTTAGTATATTGTCTTTCATAACAGGCTATGCGTGTTATTCATACTAATCTTAACGCATAATAAATATCTCGATCGCACCACAAGGTAAAACCTCATCATTTTTATAAAACCTTGACCATACGACCAAGGATGTCTCGAGAGCTGTCGCGTGCACCGCTAAGAAATAATAGCCACAAATTATACTTGGTTAATTATAACAAAACGGCGGTGGCAACGACGTAGGTACGCATTATCTACGTCTGAGACCTGTTGGAGTCACGTGTCATGTGAAATCAAGCACAGAAGGCAACATATAAACCTATCCAAAATCCTATCAAGCATATAATGGTATAAGATGAGTTAGCACCTCTATGGACGCTGGTAACTTATTTTATAGTCAGCGTCATAATGGCGGTTGAATATTAAAAATTCATATTGTCGGATTTACTACCTAAATAAGTACTATTTGCTTCCTCTCTGGATCAGAAGATATATGAAAAGTGGTCCCGCCATAAAGAAGCCAAAATGGCGGAACCACACGACACGGCGGCTCATTTAAAAATATAAATTAGTATATACAATTTTACACATAATTACTACCTGTACTGTAAAGTAAAGCGACCTAATTTTAGGTGAAATCGGAGATATGGAACTTGGTGGTAATTGGTATCTTTGAAAAACCTAATTTCGATGTTAGCCCTTCTAAAATAATAGTTATAAAAATAAATATTATTGTAAAGGGTGGGGTGATGTAAAGTGCAGTGCCGTGAGTAGGAATTGAACCCGCGACTTTTAAAACGAACATATCACGTACAATACCCTACACCTACCCTACACGTACCCCACCCCTACTCTAATATTACCTTACCCCTACTCTAACCTTCCCCTACTCCTATAACTTTATCTCTATAATATAAATGACACTAACAATTTTTAAGATTCAACATTCTGGTCCCACCATCATAACCGAAAACAGCACATCAACCTACCCAAAATTAGTATAAACTAACGATTTGTCCCGGGTTTCCTGGCTTTTCTTTACTATAATATACCTTATAGAGTTTTCATCATAGATTCTCTAACTGATAGTGAAAACCGCATGAATAGGTGCAGTAGTTTTTGAGTTTATAGACACACAGAAGCGGCGTGGGACTTTGTTTTGTATAATATGTAGTGTACTACTTGTTTTTGGTAGGTTGATCTGCTGTCGCCTGTACATACCTAACTAAATTTTGACGCGACTTCGTAAGAGAAAATACTTCAAAGGTAGAACCGGTTCTTCCAAAGGTTCAAAGTCTGCATCCGTAAAGACTTAAATCGGTCGAGAATAAAAATAATCATCGTGGCGTTAATGTCCCGGTTGTGCTCTCGCGTACAATGGCCCGGATCCGCCTTGACCTTGATCCAGAATTTGGCAAATCGGATAATTACAGTGGAGCGACTGACACCTGACCTCCGTGACGCTGCTACCAGGGGAACCTGACCAGATTTGATCATGGTTACACATTCAGTCGCCTAAATGTGCAGGTTTCATGTTTTTCCACACCGTAAGAGCATCGTAAATCGGTCTAGAATATTATGCGTGCAAACGTAACTAATATCCACATTTCTGTAGGCGAAGTGTTGTAGTGATGCAAACATAAATAGTACTCAATGTTATTCGTTTTGCCGAACATAGGTAGTTTACTTTGTTGGTTATATTAAAGTGTCCTTTGTAATTTCAAATGTCTAAAAATAACAATGAACTATTGTTAAATAGCAGTTTCAATCGACGTCTTGTTATATTTGACTGCTTTTAGCAAAAGTTAACATTTTAGCTATGCTTAGACGTTGTTCTTATTCAAGAAAACGTCACTATGTATTAAAAAATTGTTCATAGCTGCTTGTAAACATTTAATTTCGCCGACTTAAATGTGGTTGTGGTTGGCAGAAAACTCCTTTTTTCGTTACACTTACAAAATCTGCACGTCTACGGGCAAGTAGCTGGTAATAAATTTTAATTTCAAGTATCAATGCCGCAACCAAACAATTGTATTCCTGCCGGTAAATATGGTGTCCAGTGCTCGAGAACAAATGGAAAAGCATTTGCCTTTTTGCTGCCAAAGCAACAAAGCAACGTGTATCGAGGTTCAGGGATGTCCTGCCCTGGTGTTGCTGAAGTCACCACCAGTGGCAGCGGTGACCATTTTCCATCAGGTGGTCTGCTTGGCTATTTGCCTACCATATAACATGAAAAAAAAATTTTACGTAGATTCGCATTTTATTTGTAAGTAACCAAATGTATAAGAAACAAGTCGTGTACTATGTTTAAAAACTGGTTCCATGTGTTTTTGACGAAAAAAGTTTAATTAAAAAGAGACGTTAACACGACCTTTATGAGCTGTCCAAAAAACTAAAGTTAGTTTCTAAGTAGTACTTAGTGTTTAAGAATTTGGTGCAAGCCGTACTTAGAGCATTAAGGTTGGAGATTATAGAACGGTAAAAATGTTTCAATGTGGCAAGGACACAGGATACATTATTTTTATTACAAATTTTATTTTTAGAACTCACTTATGTATTCACCTAATACATGTTCATATCTACAATACTTGGTAACGATTTTACGAAGATTTCATTGGTTCGTACAAAAATTTAAGTACAGAAAAAAAATTCGCGGATCTGTGTTAATTTTTTAGAAGAAGACGCCGATAACAATACAACCAGTAAATTAGTTAGCACTATAATATTGCTATTTTTAATACAAACCAATTAAAAATCTACAAACAATTTATCTATGTACTAGCTTTTAGGTTGTTAAGGTTCCATATGGACAATAAGGCCAATAAATAGGTAGGTATGTGCCATATTGCCAATTTTTGAATCGTTAGCCTCTAGTCTAATTTTACTCTGGTCAGGTTCCCCTGGTTGCAGGGTCAGAGGGCATTCGCTTCACTGTAAATATCTGATCTGCCAAATCCTTAATGATGGTCAAGGCGGACCCCGGGCCCGGTCTACGAGAGCACAACCGGACATTAACGCCAACATGATTTTTTTTTTTATTGTTCTGTCACCAAACAGGACTTGAATCGGTGGATAATACGTATGAAGTAGGTAAAAAGTAAGTAATCAACATATATCTACTTCCTATTTTAGTAATTGCGTGAGTTATCAAGTGAAGATAACGATTACATCAAATATGCAGGTACCTACGACTACACGCCAAACGTTTATACTATATTCTTTAGGTAGTGACAAACGAGCAGCCAGCCCACCTTATGGAAAGTGGTAACTGGTAACTGTCGCATATAACATCTCAGATAACACCTACGATTCATGCACTTGGGTTTCGAGTAATGTAGAACGCAGGTGCGTTGTCGCTATAAGGACCAAGTTGGTACGCCTCATGCCTGTTATTAAAGTAAAGTAAAATATGTTTATTGCACTTACTTCCAAGGCACAAAACATACAAGACAAAACATAAAAAAAGAAAAACAAAAAAGGAAGTGCAATGTGCCGCACTCAGCATGATGCCAGGGCTGACGCATTACGACGGCTAGTTGGCTACTTTATCCATGAAACCGGAAAACAACAAAAGCATGATTGCTTGGCGGCAGAAAGAGATAAGCCGCTGGTACCCATTCAGACGGGTTCATCAATCTCAACAGAGTCCTACCACCCACTGGTTAAATCTTACCAATACACCTAATTATACAGTCCTACCGATAGGAGCTGGGACTTCGCACAGATAACATCATCCTCACAGCCCATAACAATCCACTGCAGGACTTCGGGCCTCTCCCACGAAAGGGAAGGTCATTGCCATAATCTCCACGCTTGGCAGGCGGGTTGGAGATCGCAGTGCAGTTGATGTAAATCTACCCAGAAAGATGCTGCTGCCCATCTTTCGGATTTGTACCTTAGTCGCCTTTTACGACACCCACGGGAACAGATAACAGTAATAAATATAATTAATATAATGATGTAATTTACGTAACAAAAAAATTACAACTAATATATTACGTACAGGCAACATCATATCGACCTATAACCAGTATAAGATGAGCTAGCGTCTCTATGGACGCGCATAGCAATGTTAGCTCCTTTTATACTGTTTTTGGTAGTTCGATACGCTACCTTCTGTACATACCATTATACGTTACGTTGCGATACGTTGGTTAACATAAAAATGATTAATTTAAATTTCTGTTACGGGTCTAGGTAACAAGTATGTATTTAATATATAAGTAGATTATCAGTTTAAAGCACCCTTAACACAAGCTTTGCTTATAGCATATTTATATTCATGTTTATATATTTAATATGTTCACCGTAGCATCCATACCATGGACCAGCCAGCCACCCTATTGGCGAAAAACCGTAAATCCTTCCTGTGACTAACAACTAAGTGAAGAAAAAGTCAGACACACATCCGTCTTTTTTTTAACTAGGCATAAATTGGTAGCCGAAATAATAGATAATAATTATATACCTACGTGAAGAAGGACAATAATAATATAAGCGTCACGACACAAGGCAACATGCATAATGCAAATGTATATTTTATTTCACGCTAACGACCCGGTCCGTCTGAACACAAGTACGAAACCCTTACTCGTGAAGCCCGTGAATCACTGCCCCATACATCGCAGGTATATCTTGTTTAGAAGAAAGAGATTGAACATTATATTGAACTTAGCAAAATCCCAGACCAAGTTATAGAAATCCCAAACTATTAAAACGAATTTGAATAAACTGGTTTTCAAATAAAGAAGGCGGTCGAAATTGGCTATCCATTCGCGAGCTACAATGCTACAGACAGATACTTAGATATCCACGTCGTTATTACACCCGTTATTTTTGTGTCGGATGTTAAAATGAGATGCACATGGCAACACAAGTTATACGTAATAAACTACATTTAATCGTTATTGCCTATTCGATAAAGGCTATTTCGCTGAATTGAATACATAATTTGTAATAGTACACGCGACACTAATCGGTAACGTGAGCACGATTGAGCAACTTTAGAACGACACACATAATTACGAAATTATAAACCACAGTAGGTACGTAGATAGTATCAGCCTGATTAAGTGGTAAATAGGCTTAGGACAAATCTTCAACATAGATCGACGACCGTGTAAACATTGAAGGGCGCCGATGGATACCATAGCCTCCTTCATCGTACGGAGATGTGGATACACAAGTGTGTATGGAAGGCTCGGGGGAGTTACATATCATGCTGTGGCTGGTATGCCTAGGGAGGCAAACGGACAGAGGGTCTACCGGACACAAAAACGGTTACCGTAGTCCAAGACATCCTTAAGAGGAGCGGCTGCGGTGACGGCCTGTAGACATGCATTTGAAGAGTCAAGTTGTACTTGTAGACCAAAGAAAAGACTCATGATGATGAAATAGCCATACAAATGCTTGAAACGAGAACTATTTTATCATTTCCTGTCTCATTGGATATCGAAACCAGGGCCATCCTCACGGCAAACCGGCATGGTAATCTCTACTAGGCTCGTTTATTTGTACCTATCTTGTAAGGATTGAAAGAGCTGTGTCTTAATAAAAAGGTAGGAGCGCCGAGTGGATTTTGGAGTGGACCTTTTCGTTATTTGTGGTTAGAAAAGAGACAAGGAATCGTGTAACCTAAACTACTTCTAATAGTCGATACAATATTCGTCTTCGACCGTTTTAGTCTATCGATAACGCGATATTATTTTGTTGACAAATCATGCGTACATCACCAACTACTTTTAGTACCTACGTATTTGTTTGTTATTTATTACTTGATAACTTAATACCGCGATAAAACGCGGAACTGGCCCAAGGCTCAGCGTATCGCAGAAGGAAATATGTCTTACATATTTATAAGACCCGGGGCTTTTCTCAGAAACAAATTAGTTAATTATCTAAACGCGCTTAGTGGACTCAGTTTAATTGCCGAATTTATCTAATAGTACGTCAATTCATAATGAATTCTTTATTTACAAAGTGATTACTTGACTGATTACGAAATTTCTGTTGTTTCTTATCCTGCCGTTCCCATGGCTAAGACGCGGCGGTGTCTACCTCTAGTCAGTGTAAAACATTTTCCTAAAGTGGAATCTGTGTAAATATAAACACCTCTGTGGTAAAGTGGGTACCGATTAGAGTGCAGTCCATCTACCTGATTCTGTTTATATGGGGCTTAATTAATGTAGTAAACTTACGATGCATAAATAACCTTTCTAGTTATCGTTCTTGCGATTCGCAAGTAGGCACTCCTGAGGTGTACATTACTTACTTGTTTTCGCTAAAGTGTACATGCAATAGACTCAATAGAGCATATAGGCGTGAAAGAAGAAAATCATGCAATACTCACTGCTCTTTCGCCCCTCCTGCACCTTGTAGGTGAGGTCCGTGAAGGCCAAATCCACTGGCTGTCGCTTCGGCAAGTGCGTAAGGGTCTTGTGCTGCGCCTGATTGATGGTCACTTTCAGGCTGCCCTTCCTGTCCGACAGAATGGGTTGTGAGTCCACGGGGCCCGCCAAATTCTCCTTCTCCACCATATTGAAGACACAATGGGGTACTCAGAGAACAAAACTCATACTACGTCACAAAGGACGGGTTATTGCTCGCGGGCAGTCTACGCGCGCGTATCGTCGCGCGCTCGCTTACTGACTGAGTGGAGTGACTGACTACTGGCTGACTGCGGCCCGCTCGCGCTGCCCTCAGCGTGACGTAGCCACTTAGCCGACCACGCTTAGAAGACCTCCACTCCTAGACTACTTGCAAACCGAACAACACAGAACACAACCCCAGTAAACACAGCTCAAGCTAAACTGGCTAAAACTCTTGTACTGAACTTTGAGCCAGTTTGATGGACACTTTGTTTATCACTATTCCAAACTGGACACTTATGACCAATGTTATTATGGAATATAACATGAATATAACTAATATGTTTTACAAAACTAGTTTGATGTATTTTTAGCTGTGGTTTTTGTGATATTTTACTTTTTGCTTTGCAGATATTGTACATACAAGTTCTATTAAGTTTTCAAAGATTCAAATTCAAATACTTTTATTGTGACACACAGGTTGGTATACATATAAATAATATATAGATGTTCAGTAATCCAGAGAGCTCTGTGGCCTGCCCACGGACATACAATAATTCAGAGTGTTAGGTCATTCAAATAAAATAAAATATATGCACATGTCAAGTTGTTATGAAATAATTATGTCAAATTTGTTTTATTACTGAGCTATACCTATATACATCAATAAGTTATATTATTTATGTCCAATATTTGCATAATTAATTCTTCTTAAGTTTATTTGTAGTCGCTCAAAAATTATTTAATAGAGTATAGAATTAGAAGAGAAGATTGTAATGAAAAATAACTGTCCAGTTAATACTTTGTTGTACTATAGTTGGAACTCCATTATTACAAATCTAATACTTCTTATGAACACAAATTTTGCAGTATTATTAAACAAATACATTTATTTATAATTAAAAGTTTCCTGAAAATGAACTAATTGAAAACGGTCACAAATTACAAAAAAAATATTTCATGAATCTAAATTAAATTAATGAAATTAAAAGGCCAACACTGGAAAAGCAAGACAAAAAACAAGTGCTGTGGTTTATAAATCAATAGTATGCTAGGAATATGTAGAGAACTAAATAATATACAAATTACTTGAAAATACTTTAAATAAATAAACCTTCATCATATTGACTACAGATGACCTCGGTCAACCCTGGTCAGTTTAGGACCCTGTAATGGCATTTATTTATTTATTTATATTGACTGTGGTATATTCCATGTGGGAAGCTCTGCTTCTGGATTGACATTGCTGAGTCAAATGCGAAAGCCAACGGTTTACGACAAGAGGATGCTGAAGAATGGGCGAAGTGGAGAAGATTGAGTAAGAAAGCGGACCCTGGCAGAGGCCGAAATAAGCGCCTGGACGACGACTATATTCCAGCAGTAGTCAGGATATTTTTTTTAATTACAACAAAGTCTTGCAAGAAAGTAAAGTTACATTTATAAATGTTGAAAATTCCCAGATTATGATTTCACAAATACACCAATCACCTGAGCATATACAAGTTGGATGTCCTGCGTGTGAATTATTAGAAAATAGTTTAATTTTCAACAAAAAATATTTATTAAAACAGGTATCATAATGGCAATTCAGTCAACATTAGTTTGACCAGTCCTATAGTTATTATGAACACCTCATAGGCAATGTAAGATAAAAAAAGTAATGAGAGCGTACATTTTATCTCATAATAGCCACCTTTGTCAAAATATTACTTAGGTAATAGGTATCCATTTATTTCAATTTTAATGGGTATTTTATTATTGTGGGTAAAGATTTTTAATACTTTCAAGTCAAACACATAATACACCTATATTATATCTCGATTTCCGGAGAAAGTCAGAAATGCGTGAATTTTGTATTATATGAAATTAGCTATGAAACGCAAAAACGAAAATAAAAGAGGTCAAGTCAGTGAAGCAAAATGTTAACTTCGTTTTACTATGTCCTTTTACAATAATTCAAACAGCCATACCTTACACTGTTGAGAATATATGAGTTATCCATTTTGTTCTTTCACAGGCACATCGGATTATTGTATAATATAATTTAAAACTTTGTAAACAACAAATCACAATCACAAAGCAAAATCGCAAAGCGAAACTTTCTTTCACTTCTCTATCTCTCTCACTCACTCCCTCTCAATGCAAAAGTCAATGTCAACTGTCAATATCGAAAACCGCAGACCAAAAAACCTGTGTCAACCCCCATCAGTGAATATTTTGTGGAATATTTGGCTGCATAAGCATATAATATCTTTGCTTAACTTTAGACGGTAATCTGAGTTTAATATTAGTTGTGGTATTGGTCTGTCTTCTCTGTGGTAGTATCAACAGTGTTGCCACCTTAGCCCTTTTCGAGCTATATCTAACACTTTTTAGCTTAGGTGGACTTGTTTTTTTAATGACGGGAAAGAGCAATCTATTCCTTTTCATTAATAATAAAAATAATAGGCATCTTCGCGTTAATGTCTAGGTTGCGTGCACGAGGCTCTGGGGTCCACCTTGACCATGATCCAGGATTTGGCAGAACAGTGGTGCTCCACTGCCTAGTTCTTTTTATTGTGCAATACAAAAACTTCGCACTGCGTCTACCACGTAGGTACACAATACGTATCTTGTATAGATTTCGTCAGACTACTTTTTACTAATAAAATCAGCTATCAACTTTTTCTGCTTCAGCACCTTTATGATGACATGATTGTAGAAGATTGAGATGAATACTCAGATTTTTAAAATTTTGGTGCTCCGTCCGTCCAAAAAAGTATAATACCTCTTGTTTTCCGAATAAAGTACTGTCTATGTCTATGACTGTAAAGAAATATGGTATCCTGCGGTCGCAGAACAAAAATAAATTCTAGTAATTACGCGGAAGCGACAGAGACAAGTACCGGACTTTTCTTCGTCTCGCGCGTGCATGAAGCACACGTGCGGGGAGACCGCGTTTGGGCGAAGCCCACGGGCGGTAGTGTTGGGACGCGGCCCTTTGAAACGGGCCGGTCGTTGGGGTTGGCGCCTTCGTCACCTCCCCCGCGGTCGGGCGCACTGGGTGGTCGCCTGTTTGGCGTGCCCGGCGCGGGACCGGCGTAGGGTGGCTTCCGGGCGCGAACCATCGGGATTAGGGTTGCCACTGGCGTGGCAGGGGCGTCGCCGGAGCCTCGCAGGTGTCGACTTCGTCCGGAGGTGGGGGACGCGGGACAAAGTTGCTCAACGGCCCCCGCGTTGCTGCCCAATTGATACACGGGCCCGGCACAGTTAGATCCGTCGACCCGTAGGGACGGAAATGCAGCGCCGGGCAGTCGGTCCGGTGGGGTTGGCCGCCGGGGCGCTGTGCGCGCGCCGGCGGCGGGCGTCTTGTCAGGTGGGGCGCCGCGAGCGGTGCTCAGCGGCCGTAGAGTCCGGTGGGGGTGGGGTGCAGGGTCTCAACCCGAAGGGAGTCCTCCTGCACCCGATGTCTCGTTCGGTAGGGCGTCGCCGTTGACGGCGATGAGTCGACGGCGACGCGGCGTCAGTTTAAGGCCGCACGGCGGCTACGCGGTTCGCGGTACGCGGGTACGCGTGCGCGGCGCGGCAGGGTGTAGGGCGCTTTTCAGCGCAGCGTTGTCTCCGGTGGGGAACCGCCACTTCAACGGGATCTCATTGGAGAGCCCGGAGTGACGGTCGGGGTGCGGACGGTCTCGCGCCGAAGACTGTGTCCGCTGGTCCGATATCGATGGGTTTGGCGATCGGGTACTTATGTCTTTTCCGCCGTTTATCTCTAGCCATTTCTACTTACTGACGGGGTCTTCTTCCTTCTTTTCTATGGGATGGAGGTATGCGGGTCTATGGGGCGAACCTAGTGCCCGAGCTGCTTCTCGAGCGAGTATTCTACCCGCCCGGTCAATGTGGGCAGCCGCTTCAGTCGGCAAACAGGGGGCCGGCTCTACCCGTCTGTGGGGACGGGGAGCGCGATATTTTGCAGGTGGAAGTGTCGCCCGTGGTCGGCGCAGTCAAACATTCGACGCGCCATTTCTAGCTAGTTCAACTGATTATTTTCAAAAACCAAGATGGAAACACTAGTGTCCAGTTGTCAATGTCATTAATTCAAAGTGTCATTATTTTCGTAATTGTTCGTGGCTGTCGTTCGTGGTGGCTGAAAAATATTTTGTTGGAGCTGATATATTTAAAAATCTGTGTTAAATTGCGTAGGATAATGTGGATTTAAAAATAGTTATTGCTAATAAAAGAAGTATGAATTAATAAGTAACAGAAAAGCAATATGGAAAGCATTAGAGTGAGTACACTGCGTAATTTCTTTGTTCATTACTTGTATGTTTTAGTTGTAATGGTAAATAAAATGTGTGGTATTATTTGTTGCAGAATTTTTCCGTGTCTTTTATAAACGGTTTTATAGACAGCCTTCGAGGAGTAACTGTGCTTTTATATTTAGATAAGGAAATAAATGAGAGGGCCCTGAGTAGGTCTCCTCACATTGATCCAGACAATCCTAAAAGTAAACAAAAGCAGCCAAAAGTTAAACAGTGAGTATGGAACCTGGAAATAAAATTTTGATTATTTATTATTTTGATTATTCAATTTAATGCAAATAAGCATTTAAAATAGAGGTCTAAGAAGACTGAGATTAGTGTTAGCCATGGCACCTCTGATGTTGTGTTTATAGTACTCAAAGTAAATTTTATTTAGTTAGTTGTAGATTTGTTATTAAGTACTATTAGGTTAGAATTTATTAGGGCTTTCGCGTATGCGACTTTTTTAAATATGGGGGTATCAGGTACTATATCCGGGTATTTATGAAAATGTATGTAAAGGTGCATACGAATTAGAGTGGCTCAGCCCGAGGCATGCTTGCCGCGCGCTGTTGTTATTAAGTACTATTAGGTTAGTATTCATTAGAGCTCTCGATACCCGACTTTTTTAAATACAGGGGTATTGAGTACTATACCGGGGTATTTATGAAAATGTATGTAAGGTTTTAAAACCTTTGGTTTTCAAATTGAAATATGTATAACAAAAAAAAGGTATTTTTAATATCAGTGAAACTAGCTTCATTGGAAAGCTATTAAAATGCCATTTATGTTTGAATCTGACTTCGCCCAAATGGTCGCCGCATGTTTATTCTACCAAAAGTCAAACCCATTCAACGTGTGGACTTGAAACATTTGATTGGTGGTAAAATTTACATCTACGAATAATTTCACATTGGCCATCGAGATTGTGCCATCTAACGCCATTAGATTATTTTCTTTGGGGAGATGTTAAACCAGAGATGACAGAATACAATATTTGGTGAGTTTTTACCTAAATACGGTCGTATGCTGCGAAATGTCTGAAAATTGGACATCCATATTTGGCCATCTAAGCGCCAGTGGCGGCGGCCACATGGCCATAAATGGCATTTTATTATTTCTCCATAAAGCTAGTTTCAATTTAGAAACCAAAGGTTTTAAAAAATCAGCCTTTATAAGAAAAGAAAATAATTATTATAAAATAATGTAACTACTAATAATTATCACATGGACATAACCTTTTTTTATATATTATTTTGCAAACATGCGATCAGTCCTTAGACGATGGCATGGCATGTTAGGCTATCCCTTTTAGTGTTGGGTTGCCTTCATTAGCTACATAAGACAGGTCACATGTTATCCTATAAGTGCAGCCTTTTCAGGCATCTTATTTTAGGTGGTCATAAAATAATTTAAATACTAATAATGTTCGTATGGACATAACCTAACTTTTTATTGCTCTGATGACTCATGATTTACGGCATCTTATCGGAGTATATATGTGTTTATAAACAATTACTTTGAATTCTTTATGGCATCAAATCTTTTTAATGTAAGTACTCAGGTACCCGGGTATCGTGCTCAGATTGTACCTGGGTGTATAATATCTTAAATACCCGGGTATCCCGACCCCGGGTATCCCGACCCCGGGTATCCCGACCCCGGGTATCCCGACCCCGGGTATCCCGACCCCGGGTACCCGGGTAGAAGACCCTAGTATTCATATAGGTATATAATTGTTATTCTTCTTCATTCATATCTTTCACGGACAAAAGCATCTTCCCTCCAAGTTCTTTCTTATCTCAATTTGGATGTTGCTGAAACTGAACTTGCTGAATAGCTGACGGAAAGACTTAAAAATAAAGCACATGTTATAAAAAATGTATTACTAAAAGTCACCATTCTCCTCTACCATACTTAATTAATTTATCGTTATTAATTTTCAGAGAATCTAAAGTACTTACAAGGGTGCTACAGTCATGCATTCTGAATGGCGCTATATTTTTACTTAGCATATTAGTATTTGAGTATGCCCTGTTGCCAGGTGTTAAGTACTTAGTAACTATAGTGTTCGGCCATGACCAGGGCGTTGCACATAATGTTTGGGCCTGGATACAACCGTTCCTGTCGATAACGTTCAGGATGATATGGGTGCTGCCTTTATTCCTACTCAGCAAGCTTGTCAACAGTCTGTGGTTTCAAGTAAGTGCAGATAATATCTCCTCTCTAAGACACACGTCCATATGTCTGTGAAAACAATAATTTACCTACTGGTTTTGGGATATGTAATGATATTTTGTGCTCATGATTAGTTTTAGATTTATATTCTTTGCAATTCAAACAATTGTTTCCACATGGTATATTATCGTTGTTTTCGCAACAATAAAAATATTCCATGAGGGGACAAGTATTACCTATGTAAGCAACAAAGGGGATTAGGAGAATCTTAGCTTTGATTATGGTTTGTGACATGGAGGCATCTATTGGTGGCATGTTAGTGCAATTGTTTTTTTTTCTATTGAAACATACTTTACATCAAATGCAGAATAGGGTGATTGCCTAATACTAAAAGTACCTGTAATATGTGTGTGTAGGTATAACAAGAGTTAAAATCTTTCCAAAAACAAAGGAATTTTTCAAATTTCAAATATTATCGTGTCATTGCCATGTCTGACACCCTTGACTCACAAATCTGCGCTAACCATAGATGTTATTTGGCTAGTGATAAGGGATTATGAAGTCACACTCAACCACTATCGCCCTCTATCTAATTGGGTATTTCCAACGTCCATGCTTATTAAAGTACTTGATGTAAAGCTATTGTCCAATTTGTCTCGGTTAGCTATTAGTTGAGTAAAAATCCTTCAATTGGAGCAATATAAAAATCAAGTCAATCTAAAACCCTAAAAAGGCCAACTATGACATAACCTTAAGTAAACGACTAACTGTTAACTCGTGTTCAATATTATAAAAAGTGTGACTTTTTATAATATTGAACATTTTTGTTTATTTCTGAGAAGAATATGGGATTTAAAGCTTTTGTTGTTTCTTTACTACACTTTCACCACACATAATATCGAAGTAAAAACAATACTAACCGTGATAACAAACCCGATAATATTTCTAGTGAAAGTGAAGAGTAAAACTATGGAAGTATTAAAACATACTTAAGTAAAAGCAAAAAATTATTCTTAAGGTTGTTTTAGGTCGAAAGTAGCTACGTTAATCATGAAAATAAATCATGGAAAACCCGAAATATCACAACGACAATTTATGTATCCAAATAAATCATATAGCATTTCTTTACCGTTGACTAAATCAAAACAAAAATACTTGTATAAGTGTACATTTCACATAAATTTTTGTATTCAAACTAAAAAGAGGCATGAGACCAGTAATTTAAGGTGTTATACTAGTCGTGGTTATGTAGCAACTGTGATACTAGAACTTTATTAAACAAGACGCACAGTAACATTCCGCCAAAATAAAAAACTATTTTAAATAAGTAGCTGTTTTTATTATAAAAAATCCTAAATCCTAGGGGGTCACAAACACGAACCTGCCAGTCAGTTGGGCTGTGCGCAAAGAGTTAAGAGGCAGACCACTTTGGTATTTCTAGACCAGAAAATAAGCTGAAGTTATTTCGTATTTATAATATTAGTTTGGATGGGATACATATTCATGTTATAATTTCAGGACATAGCAGACTCCGCCTACAGACACAGAAGAGGGAGACCTCAGTTCATGTCGAGTGTTAGCAAAATAATTGCCGACTCATTGTTCAGTTTGCTGGTGCAAGCTTTATTTTTGGTTCAGGTTAGTTTCTAATAATAATCTAGTACTTTGTACAGCTGTTATGTATTGTTATGGGCGACAGTTACCACTTACCATCAGGTGGGCTGTCTTCTCTTTTGTCACTGAGTAGTATGAAAAAAAGCTGTAATTTGGTTTAAATGTGCTGTTGAGCCTAGGATCTACATATTTCGTACAGGTGATTCATAAACACCGTATTGGAGCACTAAGAGAGGATTTTTCAAAACTGACTACATAGGAAGGGGACGACGGGGTAGCAATATCTTTTTATATATATTTTTTCATGCTACGCAGTGACAAGCACGCAGACAGCCCACCTATTGGTAAGCGGTAACTGTCGCCCATAAAATCGGCGATTCATACATTTGGTCGAGGGCAACAAAATTTAGAACATTAATTTGAAGATCGTCGTCGTTGATATTATGAGTGACAGCTACCACAGGTGGGTTGTCTGCTGTGACTTGTATAAAAAGAGTAAATGTCGCATATAAAATAGTCATGTAAAACCACGTTTATATTGCAAAAATACATTAATTATTAGAAACAGCCAACTGTTACAAGAGATAAACCTGTATTCTATTCGATTTTTTGCAGAGTATGCTAGTGAGCCTGCTGCCAATAACGTACATAGGCGAGATCCTATGCTTAGTCCACATGTGCCTGCTTTACTCTCTGTACTCTTTTGAATACAAATGGTTCAACATGGGCTGGGAGCTCCACAAGCGACTCACATTTATAGAGTCCAATTGGCCGTACTTCCTCGGGTTCGGTTTGCCGCTGGCGGTGCTCACGGCCATGCCACAGTCCTATATTATAAGGCAAGTAAAGAACATTGTATATATTTACGTTTACTTTGTGCCTTGTATTTTTTCCAGCAGCGTGTTATGTTGTCGGGCCTTACCACCATCTCAATCGCCCTACCTCACCAGCACGGCTGACAAAAGTATGTCCGCGACATAGCTTGCGCCGCGTGAGAGGCTTTGTTTCCTTCTCTCAATACTAAGATGAAAGACATAGCAGTATTTATGTTGCGCCATTACTAGCTTATCGCGCACGAGCGAACACTTGTGCTTGCCGTGCTGCAAGGCTAGCGCTAAAGAGCGACAAGCGAGAATATCGGTTATCTCATTAATCTACAGTATTGAGAGACGGAAATGTATGATTTTGTCAAACAGTTAGATGATTAACGTGTAATCCAAATACTGATTGCTTATCTGTAATTTTATTTTAATAGACAAGAGATTGTACGATGCATTTATTGTCGTGTCTTTTCAACATTCAATTAAAATAAGGGATCAAGTATTTGTACTTTGATCATTAATATCTTATCTATTGCTTTACGATTGACTGTTACTTACCTACGGTGACGGATTCAAGGCCAATTATTTTAAGCAAATCATTTTTGTAAGGATACACTTTATAGTTTATCTCATCATCAATGAGATATCATGTATAAATATATCAAATTAATTTACTACTTTCCTGTTTCAGCGGTTGCGTGTACTCAATATTTTTCCCGGTATTCATTTTGAGTGGCAACGAAGCCACGCCTGTGATTGGAAGGTAAATATAATATGCATTTTTATTATTATGTTTAATCAGACGGGCAGTTTAACTACTGAATAGCCTGTATATTGCTGATGAATGTGTTATTCTTCCCCACGCGCTAAAATGTAATGGTGCAGTTTGTTTTTGACATTATTGGCTGAAACCACTTCTTCTGGAAACTTGTTCCATGTCCGCACCACTCTATTACTTTGGAAGTATTTGTGAGGATTGTTATTCGACAATCGTGTTTGCCATCTAAGATGGTTTCCTCTTACGTGTGACTTAATAAATATTACGCTCAAACAACTCCTGAAAGTTTGGCAGGTCATAGTGCCCAAGATTTTGAATTTTTAATTAAATCACCACGATCTCCACGGTCCATCATAGTAGTGACCTTCGTATTAAAAAATAAGAACAATTGTCAAAAATGCGACCAACTTATCTGTGGAACGGCAAAATTTGGAACTACGGCCGTCAGGGTGAGATGTCAGTCGAATGTCGGTGTCCATGGTATCTTTGTACGTTTGAATACGACAGTGGCGCCAAATGGTAGCTCACAGAAAAGTTTGCTGCTCAAAATGAAGTCGAGGGACATACATTTTTCAGTTATAAGTGGTTTTTGTTTTATTTCTTTCTAGGGCTACTTAGCTTTCCACTCGCGTGGACTACACGTTATATCGCGTGAGTGAAGGATAAAAAGTAGCCTATGTCTTATTCTATACCCTAATATAGCTACCTACCAAATTCACATCCAAATTTGGCTGGCAAAAGTGGCTCCAAATAGGCTGCATTTGAATACAACACTAACCAAATCTGAGATCCGTGTGTATTCGTCGCTGTGACCTCCACAGGATGGCCGCATTCCAAATATGAGCGATTTCAGCTCAACAACGAACCAATAAAGCTTAACTTCAAGCATAACTTAGACTTAATTATCTATATAAATATCTATCATATGGTCTCGTATGTTTGGACTGTCCGGACGCTCGCGCTGGCCGCGCGCGACTTATACTCCCAGAATGTACGGCATTCGTACGCCGTCCACCGATGTTTTATAGAAAAATATAAAGAATTTCGATTATGACCGCGTCGCTTCGTCCTGTAATTTTAGATCACAATTGTAAACAATCACACAGTGTAGGTCCTATCTAAGTCTGCGTCCATTGTTTCATTATTTACTTATTAAAAAACTTTATTGCTTTTTTGCTCATTTTTTTTATTGTCCCCAGTGAATACCCGCTACGACTGTTCTCGCCGGTGGTAGCGATATCGAACGGCATATTCCGTGTAGTGCGCACGAGTGCCGAAGTCGTCACGCAACGCAGCAGGTGATACATCCCTATACTTCCACGATAGCCACAACAGCCAACGACGCACACCCTGTAGTTGCAGAGATATGTAAGTTTGCAATGGTCGTCATTGTAGCCGAAGCTGTGAAGATACGGAGTTAAGTCATTCAAGGCATGAGCGATCGAAATGCAGCTTAATGTGCTTCGCATACGGTTTAATACTTTCGTTACGGCGGACGCAACAATTGGGTCGAAATCAGTGCTATGCGTATCCGCACGACTCATCTGGCCGGTCCATTAGATTAAGTTAGGATAGCGAAATAGAACAAGTTTGTTTTTGTTTTGCTATGCCAATTTCAACCGTATGCGGTGCTAATTAGGTTACAATTCGATCGCTCTCGCCCTCATGGATCATGGCGACAAAGGAAGACATAGAAGAACACGGTTTCTGATCTTACCGACTGCGCCGCCATGTTATTTTCGTCTGGCCCTCATTGGTTAGGCGTTTTGCTCAACTAGACCCGTATATTTGAACTGTTCGATTCACTTGCGTTGGTTGCGCAATCGCGGAATGTAAAGGTATTTTACCAACACAAAGGTTAAATTCCGATTCGCATATACAAAGCAAAATGCACCAACGGTTCCGACTAGATATGTACAAAAGTGTATCATATCATATAATCCCATTAACAAGGAGATTTTCTGCATGGTAGAAATAGGTTTAATGTATCAAAAGTCGCTATTGCGATACTTAGTTACCGTAAAAATTTAAAGAAATTATTATGCTCTGATTGAAGTGTTAAAATACAATTTTCTTTATACCATGCTTACCTTAAGGCGCGCGTACGCAGGCATTACGCAGGCAATTTTTGAGCAATAATTGCCTGACAACGAGGAATCTGGAGCAATTTCAATAAAATTGTATTGTTTTTATTATTACTCCAAATTATTCCGTATTAATCAAAATCGCTGATTTGATTGACCGAATATCCAGAATGTTTCACTATTTGCTTTAGATCTCTTTCGTACGTCTGTCTTGCTTATGGAACTTTATTTAAAAGTACCTAATTCAAAATCACTCGGTTTTTCCCTCATTCGTTATTGTTGCAACTTACCACAAGTGTGAAAGTGAGATATAATCACCCACTATTAAAAGAGCTAGAGCTTGTGATGTGGTACCTATCTTAAGACAACAATCAATGTTTTCATTTAATTTAAAAATCGATGGTGCATCTGTTGAATTTTTAAATCGCGAAATCCCTCATTCGAACAGTTTAAATATACGGTAGGAACTTAGGTGACTGCCACACCATGTTCCAGTTCGAACCATACCTGTCAACAACGATTCCACAGCAATAGCCCTAGCTACTAGCTACACTTGATTGAAACACACGCCTGGAAACTATGTAGTAAATAATTTTAATGATAGGACCAAATATCACAAACGGTGTCACATGATACGTCACTGTCGATAAAAAATGGTTGTAGACTTCGGTATTTAATTCGATTTTCAATGTCGATATTTCGAATAAAAAACCGAGATTTACCTATTATAATCCCATTTTGTAGTGTAAGTTTTACACTTAATAATGCTTCCGAAAGTTGCCAATAGGTGTTGCCACTAGCGAACCGGTATTGTTAACACCTATTTAATATTTTTATACAAATAACATGCGACTTGCCCCGGCTTCGCACGGCTATTTTCGGCTTTTCTTTACACTATTACACATGTTTTATATAGATAAACCTTCCGGAAGAAATTTTGTAACCGATGGTGAAAACCTCATCAAAATCCGTAGCGGAAATACAGACAGACGCGGAGAGCGACTTTATTTTATACTATATATAGATGTATGATTTGGGACTTAATTTTAAATTCTGCTATTTGATACCCTTCGTATCGGATGACTATAGGTTAATTAAAATATGCCAGCAATGATGGTCATCATATACATATTCTCTTTAGTTATACCTTTTTAGCTGAACTCATTGGTTTAATATAATTTAGTCTAGTAGGTAATACTCCAAACCTTATTTTTATGTTTTTCTCGTGTTCGTAAATCGAAAACTTACACTACAGGCTTAGGGAGTAGACTAGTTAGACAAATAATATTGAATTATATTTTTTATTTTTATTATTTGATTTCATGTTTATTGTACACGTGTCTTTTATTTATATTCTTCGATGCAAAGTAATGGAACAGGTATATTTTACTTTTATTTGTTGACTTTGTAAAGAACATTATTTTGGCATTTACGCAATTATGTAGTTGTGTTTGTGTCTTATTTTTCTACCTGTTTGCTATTGTCAGGTTACAATTTATTCATGAGCATAGGTAACTTATTTTATTTTATGATATATTAATGTAATCGAGCACTTATTCGTTTTTGAATACCCCATCATGTTATTCTAATTGCTCATTTTATGTGTGTGCGAAAAGTAAATCGCGCTAGCCCTGTAGCTTTCAGATACCTACATTGTAATCTCTAGTCTTTTATAGTCTTTTGTATCCTATGGGATGGCTACGTCCATCCACACAAATATTTTCGTTGATACTTGTTTCCGTTGTATTAATTTAACTTTGAGAAAAGCGTGTTCAATTTTGGGATATTGGGTTCTCAGAAGTGCGAACAATTTTCAACTGTAAATGTAAGTACTGTATGGTTGTTATTGGATTTTCTTCCGGAACTCCGGAAGCTGAATCAAGAGTTGGGTGTTAGTTTAAGCAATTATAGTTATTATACCCATTAGCTTACAGTTGAAAATTGGTTGCTGTAATTTAGTTCTAGCTGCTGATACCACACGCTGTTGTCCTGAAATATTTATTTATGTAGGAAAGTTCTTATGACCGCAGACTATATATGTGTCAGTGACGGTTCTATGTTGTTGTATTAATTATGTAGTTATTTTTATAACTTAGCAGAAGGGAATGTTGTCAAGAACGGGCTATTCATGTACCTAACATAATTCTAAGGAACCATGAAAGACATGAGTGAACTAATATTATTTTTAACTATTAGCGAAGTAGGTGTGATAGTTAGATTCGATTGAAATTCGAAAATATGTTTTTCTTTGTACTGTGCTACTTATGATTAGATGAGTTAAGACGGCGAAAAGTTGGCTGGAGTATGTTAGCGATATTATTTGGAATGTGTAAACTATTATGAATTGATTTTTTTATAGAATTGTCTCCATTATATAGTCTATTTGTATAGAAAATGTTTATCTAGTTTTTATATTGGGATCACGCGTTGGGCTGGACTGAAATTGTGATTGATTTTTTTACATGACATAATAAATGGGACTGAATCATTTTTGCTGTTTTATTGGCGCAAGCTTGTTATTCCAAAAGTGCAATTACGTAAGTAAACCTAAGCCGTGAACCAAGGCGCGATTCTTGCGCTGTGACATCTCAAATACGACTCTCGAAGATAGTTGAGAAAATATTCTTCGGCTGCAATAGACATTTCAATCTCATTACTAATGGAGATTTGTGGCTAGAAAAAAATTCGAATTCGAGGTGTTACAGTGCGAGAATTGAGCCCCAGAAAGAAATTAGTACATTGACCTGTTACTGCCTGTCTCTCTTGCTCCGTAATATGTTTGCATCACGCTCGCAGAGTCGCTTCCTTGAATTGCGTGTTAACAGGTCAATGTACGAAGTTCTCTCTAGTCTGCGACTTAGGTTTACTCTTGTACTGTGCATATCTACTTCTCTAAGGTATGGTACAAATACATAATGCACTTCGGCTATTTATACACGTGCGACAGAGACAACACTCTACGAAGCCGTGCATTATTTACCACCGATATCTGTAAATCTGTTAGCATCGGTTCACAAGGTGTTATAATCCGCGTAATGAAAGAAGAGACTTGTCAAATGGCAGTAGAGGATTTCGCGCAGGCAATCGCCTACTAAGCAAGTCACGTGACCCGTCAAGTCTCTTCTCATTTGACACTAGTTGTACGCGATGCTGACAGAATTACAAATACTGGGCCTGGTCCAGCCTTAAGGGCCCCATTCATTACGGCCCGCCTGCAGTCTCTGGTCTGTCGGGCGGCCGGCCACCTCTGCGACTACACACTAGCAGTTGAGAGTCGGCTGTTTTCCACCGTAGCATCGCGTCGTGCGCCGGCAATGGTCTTAAGGCCCCAGGATTAACCGATACCGGTTAAACAGGCGGCAGTCATTCAGAAAGTGGAAAACTTCTATAAAAGTAGACACTATGTGAGGTTTGTTGTCCATTTTGCCAAAAATTCAAGTTGAAAAACATAAAACTGAAGGCGCTCGACTAACCTGTAATGTGTTTATTTGGCCTCAAGGCCAGTCTGTCCTGCCGATATAAGAGGTCCTCTGCGCAGTCCTTGCCCTGGGAGCATATCGCGCTAAATTTGAACGCATTTACCAAAATTGTTATTATTAAATGGGATTCACACGCGACATACCATTTCGATTTGTTTTCCTGACGTTTCGGTAGGGTTACACACCCACCGTGATCACGAGAAGAACTTTTTTAGTTTGAAACAAGTATTTCATTTACCAAAATCAAACCGCACCCATTGTAATATGCCGTATATATCTCACGATATAGTGAATAAGGAGATGGCATATGACCCTCTTGTCCAGGTAGCTTCGACCGAGTCCATCTTGCGACTCCTTCATAAATATGCATGTGGGAGTGTATAACCAAAGCTGTAGGTATGCCAGTAAAAAGCCATAAGTAAATGTTTGTTTTCGGTAACTTTATTTTGTTAGACATATTTAAGATACGGCATTTGTTCTTCACATAGATCTACAAGCCTAGCAGATAAGGCAGTAGGTTCATGCGTTTTAGAAAGATACTAAAACGGCCAATATTTTTAGTGCTAATGTTGTCAATAATGTTCCGGTCGTCCATGTTCGTTACGTCAGATTACCGGCCACAAAATATTGATACTAAACGCCCCAAACCGGTGGAAACTACTGAGTTAAGCGCTAGTAAAGTGTTTCATTGAGCCGTTTTAAAGACTAGCTTCTTAAAAATTACCATCGATAGGAATTGTAACGATTATCTATTGGCTGTACGGCATTGTGTTGTTTAGGTTAGGTAAAGAATAATAATGTCTAGTAGGCTTTTAAACACACAAATCGTGAATAATCAGTTTGCATTGCGGACGCTCTGCGCCACCTGCGGGCCTCCGAGATATTGAGTAGATTGGGTGAAGCTTATTTTTTAAGTGTTTCTAAGTATTATTATTGCATTTTAATGTGAAATTTAACAAAGAATAATAACTTCTAACGTTTAGTAGGCTTTTAAACACAAATATACGAATAATCGCAATTATAAAGCACCGTGTAGCAGTACCTGTCTGTGAGCGGAACCGTTGCATGGCTTCACAGATGGGAATTTTTAAGATGGCGGCGCTTCACTTTATAGAAGACAATTCGATGGAATTTATTTTAGATCTATCAATTCAACGGCTTTTCAATATTAATGCTTCTTGGGTCCTCAACTTTAAATTGGAATCTTAGAAATTTAGCGAATAATAAACAGCGTTTAATGACGTTTAAATTGTTTTGAGGCTATGAATGATCAGTCACAACTCACACTTACATATGGTTCGCCACACAGCATCAACAATAGCCAGCCCCATACAATCAAAAGATTATAACATTTGAATCCCCAAAGCGCGCCATCTATGAGAATTCTCAGGAAGCTAGTCTTGAAAACTGCTCATAGAGAGACAAAACAGCTGAGCACGACAACGATAATTGAATGTGGCATAAAAGGAACTACTAAAGAAAAACAAGAACTCCATCCTAGCGGTTTTATCGCTCAATGTTTTTATCTTTCTATGTACAATATTATTTACTTATTATTATTACATTTAGATCAAGAATCACATTAAAGTAACCTTACAGAAAGCAAAATGTAAATAATAGATATCTACTTTCATTTTTCTCTATAATCTGTACTTACTACCTAAATCGATACATTTTTACATCATAATTTGAATATCACATAAAATGCTTATCTTATTATAAAGAATAGGTAAACCTACTGGTTAAAATCATTTAGGTATATCATAACAGTAAATAAAATTGGCAATAACTTTAGATACAGCTTAATACCTAGGATATTTAGGTAGAGCTCGTCTAGTCTAAGATGACGCGCCCCACTACTTAGTTAGTTGATTTCGATGTGTGAGTGCAAATATTGATAACGACACTTTATCTGTGTGGGAGCCAATGAACGACGCGTGCTCCTACGTTTGAATCTCACCGGCAACTGAATGACCAATTACAACGGCATTTGTATATGTATTGCGTCCATATTTTAAACTTGCTTGTGTGCGTTAATGCGATAGTGGGGCGCGTCATTTTAGATTAGACGAGCTCTACACAAGTTCTAGCTTAAAATGTACATACCATAATTTGGTTGTAAATAGGGTCAGTAGATTAATTTTGCGCTTTACATATTTAACAATAAAATACTCTAGTTTTTGGTAACATTCATATGGTGCTCATAATTACTTGTTAACAATCAAGAAAAAAACTCACTACAAAATAATAGATAGCATTTCCGCTTGCTTGTTGAGATTTAGTTTAGTTCAAAAATCTTAAAAATCCACATATCTATAACTTTGAGTAAGATCTATAATTAAACAATATCATATAATTTTTATTTTTAATTCATTTCTTATTAAACGGTACTGAGATCTCAATGTACATCATGCCTATTGGCCATTTTCACTAAACTCAGGAATTGCCAAGTTACGTCATAATTTGTTTTAAGCCAATCAGCAACGTCCAAATTGAAATAAGAAAGAACTTATCCGATTCCTAAGTTTACTAACAACGGCAATAAATGTCTAAAAGTATAAAATATCGATTAAAACTTAAGTTTAGTAAAAAACTGCTACTTAAATAAAAATATTATGTCATTTGAGCAATAAAATATTAAGAGTAAAATGGTATTACAAAATCACAATTATTGCAAAATCAATAAGAAAACATGTCATAGCAGTCAAGATAAAGTGAAATTAAACTAGGTAAGTATAAATCTCTAAAATGTAAAATAATTAAAAAATTCATAAGTTGAACCAGCGTTTACGATTCTTGGATTTCGCAAATAAAAACAGTATTTTATTGGAATGTAGGTACTCAAGAGTTGTAAAGGTAATCATACTACAGCATTCAATCTGACGAGACTATAGATATATAGAAACCCTGATAAAACGATAATAAACATAATAGTCAATCCAATTATCAGCGGAATGATCATTTGTGTACATAACCAAACCAATAAACAATGTTTAAAAAATATCTGGCCTAATAGCTGTAACAATAGTTTTAAACTTCATAATAATGTTATGGTATAGTTGAACAGTTAGTAGACTCCATACGACTTGAAACGACGTATAGAGGGGTCAGGTTGTCTGTCAAGCGGATCCTGTTCTAAGCTCTGAAGAATTGCTTTAAAAATAATAAATCTGGCAACTTCAAATATCGTGCTGATATAATAGTTACGAGCTCTAGAATGTTTAAATTTGCCGCGTTTTCCTGTACGTGGAACAAAATCCGCTAGACAGACTCAATATACTGAAAATAAGTACATACGTTCTTTTTTATAAAGTGAATCTACACTATCGATGACTTTGGACCCTACTATAACTCTCCTTTGTAGATGCCGTATATATTTTCAACTTCTAGAGAACCGTTTTGAACGTGACCCACGATCGTCGAATACAGTCATCCACTGGTCCTAATGAGGTTATAAATAAGGATAATTTTACAACAATCGAACTAGCAGCATACCAACAGCAGCGCCAACGGTCAACCCAACACTTAACATCGTTGCGATCACTGAAGAGGCTTTCTCCCGCTCGTGCATTTCGACCACTCTGAAATAATAATACAAATACTAGTTATCCCATCAGTTTTGTGTCTATAATGTTCTTTTCTAAATGGTGCAAACGGAACTGTATAAATACCAAATATTATTATTATTGCTCTATAAATAGGCCAAAACGGTAGTTCAAAATCGTCCTGTAAAGCGATTGTCGCGCTGTGACATCTCAAATTCGATCTCTAGCCGAAAACTTGTATTAAAACGTCACTGAAATTTATCTTTGACAATAATACGACTGTCGAAGATAGTCGAGAAAATATTTTTTGCCTGCAAAAGAATGTCATTATTGATTGAATGTCTAGTAAAAATGTCGAATTCGAGATGTCACAGCGCAAGAATTAGGCCCCAGGACAGTTGGCCAGCCTAAACCGAATGTTGTTTCTTAAAATCTTTCCCTCCATAAAGTAGGCTGACAGTTCGCTTCTGGAACACACACACACACACCAACAGCCCGTAAAAGTCCACTGCTGGACTTGAAACTCTTCTACATTAGTGGCGGACGGGTTGGAGACCGGTGTTGAAATACAATAGAAAGCGCTGCTGCTCTTTTTCTGATCTCAGGAGGTCGTAGCTGGTCAGTCTATTAGCCGTCAGTCGCCGTGAACCGAAGATATTAGTGCCATAGTCTATACAGCCTTACCACACAGTCTGCTCATTTGGTGTAAGACTGGGTCTAAGTTCAATGTGACCCTAAAATTAGGTTTAAATCTGGGCTACCTACACGTACAAATGGGAAATATCTAATAGATAATATTTATTAGAGGCTCTGGACGCATTAATTCCGTTGCAATTAATATTATGCAGATTTTTACGTGTTGAGGCTATTTGAATGTTGTAAATTTTCCATATGGCCAGGCTATATTCTGCGACATATTTACATTTTAGCATTTTTATTTTTATACAGGAGACATTACTATATCTTATCATGTTGTAATGATGATATATGATATGATATAATGAATAACATTAAAGACATTAGTCGTCTTAGGCACTGTCGGTCGTGCGACCGTGGTCGTACGACGGACTTCACCCGACCAATAGGAGACTTCAAAACCGCCCGTCGCACGACTGTTGCCATTTAGGACAGCGCTCGTAACGTAAGTATAAACGAGTCTCAATTACCTAACTAATTATTCAAATCAACTGTCCAACACATCAGCTCTGAGCTCTAATAGCCTTTTGATAACCTAGTGCACTATGAACACTGCATTACCCACGCTATAACATATCCTACATTCGATAGGGGGACACGTGCGGTATGAAATGACGCACGTCATTTGTGATATAGCCAGTGCATACCCAGTGCAATTTGAAACATAATATACTATGTATCTACCTACTTCCCTTTTCTCTTTTATCGAATTCCAGACAAATTGTTTACAATAAAAACGTTGTTATGTAAACATTGAGATTATCGAAAGGGCATTTGCATTGCATTTACGATTTTTTTATATAATGTACACGGCTAAATTATTTTTGATAAACTGATACGGAACTGTACTCCGATTTAAAATGCGGTAGAGTTAAATGACAATTTAAAATTTTAGTTTTAAATACCCACCATCATCATCACAGCCCGTAACAGTCCACTGCTACTCCGATTTAAAATGCGGTAGAGTTAAATAACAATTTAAACTTTTAGTTTTAAATACCCACCATAATCATCACAGCCCGTAACAGTCCACTGCAGGACTTAGGGCCTCTCCCACGAAAGGGGAGGTTATTGCCATAATCTCCACGCTTGGCAGGCGGGTTGGAGATCGCAGTGTTTAAATATAACAATGGAAAATGCTGCTGCCCATTTTCCAGACTACGGAGACTCTTGATCTTTTGCCTCGAAAACATTAGTCGCCTTGTACGACACCCATGAGTGTAAGGGGTTTGGTGCTATTCTACTCTGCCGGACACCACACAGCCAATACCCACCATAAGAACTGCTAAAAGAGCTTTATTCTCATTTTACTGATTTTAAAATTTAAATAAATAAATATGCTTGGAAATTCACACAGCACCATCTAGCCCCAAAGTAAGCGAAGCTTTTGTTATGGCTGTTAGATAACTGATGAACTACTTATATACTTATTTTTTTAAACACACACTACACCTATTATACATACTACACCCAGACCCGTAACAGAAATTAAAATTCATAATTATATATCTGCTCGGCCGGGAATTGAACCCACTCAGGACGTCAAATTATATTAGAGACCAGAATATAGGTAGATTTCAGAAACATACCTGGTAGAATTTATCATCACAATATTGGTGAGATATCCGTTGGTGAAGGCGAAGATTATCATGATAATAATGTACTCCCAGTCCCATAGGAACAGGACTGGTAGGTGCGACCGCGGCTGGGCGTTGCATAGCATGAGCATAGGCACCCCTATGATGCGAAGTATACTGGCTCCAGCTATGATCCACTGGTTGTCTGGCTGCAATCAGAATACTGGCTTTAGAATGCATACATCAAACATGTTGAGAAAATAAAATTTCAATCAACAAAATAAAAATATCTAACTTGTTTAACAGCTTCAAGTCCTTTTCGATTAAAAGGCAACACCAAAAATATCCTTAGGAGCCTGATAAAAACCGGTACCACGAACCCCAGCCACCAATTTACATTCCGATCCACAAACTAATTATACCTAATTATTATTCAACCTATATTTATCAGAGTAGTGAAGACATTAAAGAACCTTACCAGCAAAAGGAAACTGGCGACCAATCGCCCCGAGTAGTCACCGCAGTTGAAGATCAAATAATTGACGACTGGCACAAAGTAGATATCTGAAAATGGACTTAAATTAGGAATGCACAATTATGTTTTTAACTTGGACTATCAAAAACGAATATAAAGTATGTATTTTTTTTTTTAATAAAAAATTATGTCCGTTCTAAGATATTATAGCCGATGACTAGGTATTAGTCAGAAACTATCATAAAACAAGGAAGAAGCAATTTATTTGAATAGGTATAATTCTGAATACCTAATTTTGTAATGATTTCTCAGCCCGGAAATAATTAATCACAGATTTAGATTTAAATTAAAACATTTTGGAAACAGTTTTTATTTGACTCATACTTACTATTCCAATCGGTGCCTTTAGTGACCGGATGTGACTCGACCAGTACAGTGACAGCCGGATACACAGCCATGCTTATAGCGAAAATGGCGAATATGCTGAACGCGTACACCCAAATCTTCTTCATTATTAATACAATGGACACCTCTCTGTGTCGGTTTGTCGCCATGCCTCCTGAGCCTCTCAATATGTGATATGTGAAGAAATCGATCTTGAATAACAAGATGTAAGATATAAGTGACGTTACGACCATGACGTCGGCTATGATAAAGTAGATCAGAGCGCTGTGTTGCGGTGATATTTTGAAAGCTAGGGATATTATTTGGGCTAGAGCGGCTATGATCCCGCCCAGGGACTGTCCGCTAACCACTGCACCCATGTATTCCTTGGAGAATCGACTTGCAATGCCCACTAAACCTCCGATGAATACAGCAGCTGCCGCTGAAATTAAAGCCAGAGGTTAATTGAAATCATCATCATCACTTAAGCCGCATGATGTCCACTGTTGTAGGGTACTTAACAGAGATTTGAGGTAGCAGTTTTGAAAATACCTAAGAAACGTCAACATATCTTATTAAAACTTCCTATTAGTGTAAGAATTATAAAAATCTATTCACTAGTTGCGGATACTACCTGGGGGGATAAACCAAGCCAACCTCACCTGTCCGCGGTCCCCCTGCTGACAGACGGACGTCAGTCAACCAGTTTATCCCAAACGGGTTCTGCGGGTCGGGTGGAATAAAATGAAATTCGACAAGGCTAGGGCCTCGCCATGTAGGACGACGCGCAGGAGGATCTGCCTACCTCTTTATTAAGTAAGTTAAAGATGTTACTCGAGAGGAAAGTCCCGTTCGCATTGGAATATTGGCACGCTAACCGGACGGGCTCGTTAGCTGCTAATGCACCCGCCAGCTGCTGCGGTGGATGTGTTGAGTTCCAAGCAAAAACCGCGTCCAAAACGCCCACATTCGCAGTAGACTTTGCGTCCGTGACATCGCAGATAAACTGCAATAGTGCCGCCTTCGATTAAATGGTCATCTAGCACAACCCGGCCAATTACACAAAATACTAGGAACAAATGTCTGAACATATCACTACCACCAAGCACGGCAACAAGCGATGGCTTGAAGTCGTTAAGGATGGCATGTGTGCCACCAGACACCACCAAGGATCGATCCTAGCGTAGTGGACAAAAAGTAGAAAGTCGGACCCGGGGAACTTTCGCGTCGTGCTAGAGCACTACTAGGATTAACGATACTTTGCGGATTGTCTCTACCTAACTGGTCTAACAAAAGGCATCGAACCTCATTGGCATATCTAAAGTTAAGTACTTAAAATATCGTATTTTGCCGTACATCTATGAAACATACGCCAATCAACAATACTACAACACAGGATGTTTACAAACAACGAATACTATGTGACAAAATGTCGTAAATGATGTATTTTCTGAAATATTTCAGTTTGAAGATGTTAAATTAAATTTAAGACAAAGTTGAGCGATTACATATTAAAAGTATGTCGTATTTAAAGAGAAGAGATTCCTATTTACCTATTGTAGTTAATTCAATGCAGTCTACCTACTTTTGAATAATAGTGAAGTGTTTTGGTGTGTGTCGTTATGAACGACATACAAAATTAATTGTGTAAGTTATTTTCTCATGTAAGTGATGTTATATCTTTTATGAGAATGTATATGTTAAAACCTAAAAATAAATCAATTTATATATTTTCCTTAAAAATTATAGTTTCAATTATGTTTATCATAAACTTTTGTTCAATTAGTCCTTCAAAATGAACACTGACTGATACAGACGTATGACTCATGATACCTATCAAAACAAATTCCTTGCCATACAGGGAGTGAATCATGTAACCATTGACTATTTAAAGAGTACATATCCATAATATGGTCTCCTAATTGGATCACTTAATGGAGTTTGAAAATGTGAAGCTAACACATGGTAGGTAAGATACATATAAGATAATTATGTTTATAAGGTCTAATGCAAACAGTGATATTAATGTTAGTAGATATTAGATATCTATAAACAAGACAATCTCTCATTACTTTGTAGCCCTGTGATAAGTTTACAAATGTCCTGAACCATTGAAGCATAATTTTCTGTGACCCAATAGATACAGAAGTCGATATAAATGTGATTTTTTCTACCACAATTAGAGTTGGTTTTTTCTAACACATTATCAAATCAACCTAAGTAATGAAAGTGAAGTCTGAAAGTCAAATGTAAATTTTTGTTCTCCTTTTTTATGTCTTAAGGTAGGCAAACGGGTAAGCAGGCCACCTGATGGAGTGTCACCGTTGCCTATAGACATTAGCAACACGAGGAATATTGTCAAAAAAAGCACTCGGTCTAAATTACATAAAAGTACAACAAAACTTATCACTCAGAAAATGAAACATATTCTGATACATTACACATACCTGTCATTATAACAACGCTGACCATGGTTATTATAAAGAATTCATTTTGCCAATCATCTGTGTCAACCTGCACAAATGCTGTTGTCACCAAAAATGCAATGGTGACAATAACCAATGATCCTTGCAGCCTGTACTTGACTGAAACCCTTGAAACAAACATTCCAGTTATATTCCAGCTAAACATCCACAATACTCATAAGTACTATAAAAATATATTTTAAATGTAGCTTCAATACTTACAGGTGTCCATAAAGAGCATTGAGAATAAGAAAAATCAAGTTGGGTATAGCTGTAGCCACATTAAGATATGATGTGAACTCTGCTTGAAACGGAGTCTTTCTAATATCCAAGATTGTTAAATTTCTTGGTGTTGTATCACGGAACTTATACATCCAATACTGAAACCGATTGAAATGCCTGGTTGTAATTTTTTTAGCTTATAGTTTGCAAAACTAAATAAACAAACAAACAAAATTCAAATTTGTAATGATATTTATTTACCTATTACTACGAGAGCTGTACATGAAATTGCTATACTAATAAATCCAGTCTTATAGGTATTTATGACAAAGAATTCAGTACAAGGGCAAATGGGCTAAATTAATAAGAGTGCTAAGACTACAGAGGTCATCAATGAATAAAACCATAATACTCACATCATTCGCTGTAATCAGGAAATTCCATGGCACCAGCGATGTAACACCAAACAAATAGAACAGGAAGTACACAAGGCGATAATTATCATGAGGCTCCTCACTGGAATCTAAAACCTTTGTAGAACAGGAGTCAGTCACCAATTCCTTTTCTTCGGAGTCGTCAATGATCTCCTCCTCAGCGTGCTCACAAGCTTCCCGCTCACAGGCTTCAGTGTTGATTGAACCCTCGCCGTCCATGGTGAACGTCCAAACAAAAATCTAACAAATCGATTCGTCGATATACATTTTACGGAAACAAAACAACGTTCACTAAACAGCCCGTTGCGTCAACTAGTTTCAACTTATTAATTAATTACGTAAGATTAAAATTTTTGTTTAATATTATTTTCAATAAACTCTACTTTTAAGATCGATCGATATCAAACATCACATCAATCAATCAAATAAGAAAAGAAAGAACACCCGCACGAGCGCGGCCGAGCGGGCAACACACAGAACAAACAGCGAAAACTATCTACGAGCAACAGACTATGAAAGGTAGAAAGGTACGTCTGGTCTTAGTGACATTGACAGGCAGACAGACGACTATAAACTATGAACCCGGAAACCACGATGACGTGAGTATGGACATATCACATTTAACAGGACTGAGCACTCTTCGGGTAAAAACGAGTCTAGCAAGAGGTGTAGAACAGAAGCCGATAATAACTTTAATGACTAATGTTACCCTACCTATGAAAATATATACCGCAACCACCCTACGATTCACTTCAACAAGAGTGCACACAAAACTTTTTCACCATTTTAAATTATTGCGAAAATGTAAATTCGAATATAGCTCTCACGTATCCATTACAATTACAAAGGGTTACCTGTAGAAATAAAAAGAATGGCATCATGGTTTTAATAAAAATGGTTTTAAAAATTATTTTTTGCGTAATAAATAAGTACAGGAATGACAAAAATACAATATCACAAAGCAAAGCTGCAAGGGCAAGATTTCATGGAGTTATTAGAGCACAAACTTTTAGTCTGGCAAGATAAAAGAGCGGGACGCGCCGCCTCTACAGCGAGTACGCCTACCGCCCGGTAACTACCTACCGCCCTCAACCGACTCGCTTCGCGCCGCCTTTCTCCTGGTCACCACCCTCATGCCCCGTGCATGAACGGTGGTGTCCACCCGCCGCTGCTGCCGACGAAGCCTGCTCCCCTCGCCGCTTCCGAGCCTGCGAGTCCGCGTGCGCGCCGAAACCACGGTCCGCTATGGAAGAGGGACGAAGACCCAAGCCCACCGCAAGTCCCGGCTCGCCGCCGCTGATGCAGTCGCCGCTCCTGCCGCGACAGCCTCGACGAAACAGCCGCCGGAAGAGCTACGTGGTGACGGCCGATCGACCGGCCCGACCCCCGCAAGCCTCCGCTATACCGCAGCCCATTCGTGCCGTGACGCGTACTATCCGCGCCGCGACGCCATCTATAAGCGCCGGGACGCCTAACCGCGCCGCGCCTACAGCCTCACAGACCTCCCGCGCAGCGACGCGTACTATCCGCGCCGCGACGCCACCTATAAGCGCCGAGACGCCCGCCCGCGCCGCGCCTACAACTACGCAGACCTCCCGCGCCGCGACGCGCACTATTTGCGCCGCGACGCCACCTAAAAGCGCCGAGCAGCCTACCCGCGCCGCGCCCATAGCAGTGAAGACCACCCGCGCCGTGACGCCGAGCACAACCGCCGCGACGCTCGAAGAATCGTCCGCGCAATATATCTTCGCCCTGTCGACGACCACGTGCGCCGAGACGCCTACTCGCGCCTCGCCCGTGGCCACTACTCAACCGACCCACGTCGCGATGCCCACTATCCGCACCGCGACGCCCGCTTCCAGCGCCGAGCCGCATACCCGCGCCGCGCCTTTAGCCACCGCAACGATGCAGCCTACTCGCTTCGCGACGCCGACTATTCGCGTCGCGACGCCCACAACAAGCGCCGAGCAGCCTACCCGCGCCGCGCCCCCCACCCCCCGCGCCCAAGCCGCAGGGGTACCACCGCATTCCGTCGCGCCCGCCGCGTTACCCGCTCGCGCCGCCCATGCGGCTGCTAGAGCGCCCGCGCAGGCGACCACAAATGCGCCCCCGCCCGCGTCGCCCGCCTCCGTTGCCTATACAACGCCCGCCGCGACGCCTGCAGCCACCACCAGCCCGCTACAAGCCGCCCCGTCCATCAACTTAAGTTGGTCGCAGATGGGACGCCCGCCAACAGCGACGCGCCCGCGACCGGACAGCTTCGACGAGAGCGCCGTCGAGAACGCCAAGAGGCCATGCCCCGAGGCCACTCCGACGCCTTCGACGTCGCGCGTCCACCAGCCGCCGCACTCACTCTACAGCAGCGTCGACTATCCATCGATGGAATTTAATCCGACGATGGACTCGACGCGCTACACCGAAGTCCGCCGTAGCTACGCCGAACTGGCGGCATCCCCGCCGCCCGCGCGCCGCGCTACACAACCGCAGCAGCCCACTAAGCCACCGCAGCCCGAAGAATCGGACCCGAAGGCCCCTAGAAGCGCCTACCCGCCAATCGTGGTGGAGAATCTGCCGAACTGGACCAACCACCTCGCGCAGATTAAGGAGCGACTAGGCCACACGCCCCATGCGAGGGCGTACAAGACCGGAGTCCGCTTCCTACCACGCGGAGCCGACGAATTCCGCGTGATACAGCGGTATTTGATTGACGCCCGCCGAGAGGACCCTGGTGTGCAGTTCGTCTGTTACACTCCTGCAAGCGAACTGCCCACCAAGGTAGCAATCCGAGGACTGCCCCGAGACACGCCAGCAGACCTGCTGGCCGAAGACCTCCGCAAGCACGGCTACGAGCTTGTGCACAGCCGCAACATCGCTGCGAAGAACGGCAGATCTGGCTGCCTTATCTTCGCACAGCTCAGGCACCTGTCACTCGGCGACCTAGGTCGCCTATATACCATCACCGAGCTCCTGTGCATGCCCGGCGTCACGATTGAGGGGTGGCGCGGGCGCCAGGGGCCCGCACAGTGCCACCGCTGCCAAGGCTTCGGGCACTCGTCGAAGACATGCTTTAGAGCCGCGCGCTGTGTGCGTTGCGGGCTCGAGCACGCCGCCGCCGAGTGCACGAGGCCCCGAGAACAGCCGCCGACCTGCGCGAACTGCAGAGGAGAGCACACGGCGAACGATCGCCGCTGCCCCCGACTACGCCGCGAGGCCAGACGGCGAGGCAAGCCGATGCCGCCGCCGCTCCCCGGATGGGTAGTAGCGACGCCTCCCCCGCAACCCCCGAAGACCTACGCTACACTGCAGCCGCCAGCGAACTCGGTCCCGACCCGCGACGCCGTCCCCACGAGAGCGACGCGCCGCCGAGGAGGGAGAAACCGGCGCCGCGGCTTACCAACGCCCGCAGCGACCGCTCGCAACGCCGAACAGCGTGCGACCGCCGGCCTGCCACTACGCACCGTGGCGCTAGCCGCGCCTCGCGCGCGGCCGGCCGCCCCCCCGGCCCCTCGCCCCGCCGCTCTATCACAGCGCGGCCAACTGAATACGGCCAGGCCCGCCGCGGACGCTCCGACGCAAGACGTAGGGCGCGATTGCGCCGCAGCGCCCGCGCGCAGAGAAGCCAGCCTACCAACACCAAGAAGACCACCGACCGAAGCGTGTGCTAGATGCGATCGCACCGCTTCCGAGCTAATCCGGGTCATCAACGCCGTCAGAGAAATCTGCGTGGGGCTCCGCGTCGCACTCGAAAGGGGAGCGGACGCGAGCCCGGTCCTAGACGAAGGCATCCGGATCTTGTGGGAGCTCGAGATGCCCCTGGGGAGCGTTGATGACCAACAACACCTGGAGTGAGCCACAACGGCCCCTCGCCCAATGACCGGCCAGGTTGTGTCCTGACCGAGAAGCAGCCCGGGCAAGAGAGTAACTCTCAAACGCCCGCAAACCTCTCCCCCGCAAATATTGGGAGAAGAAGACCCGTGTAGCCGCCTCTGTTCTAATATATATATATATATATATATATATATATATATATATACCTACTACTACATATACCTATTCTATATATCCTACATATACTACATATAAAATATATACCAAAAATTTAAAAAGTCGTCCCTTCCGCTGCTCCCCGGAATGGTGCCCAGAAATCTGGCTGCGTTGCCTCGTTGAATAGCGATGCTAATCCGTTGCCCGAGGAACGAGCCAGCTCTCCGGTCACCAGTGGTGTTATTAATTTTTTAGAAAGCGCTATAAAGACATTTCTCGAACCAGTAGGCCTAGCACAAGTTGCTCTAGCGAGCGAGAAAAAGCGCGACATAGATATTGCTATCTCTTTCGAAAAAAAGAGACAAACGCTCTCTCGCGGCGCGAGATTTGTCGCGGACACACTTGTGCTAGGGCCACAGGGCCCCACGACCCCAACGTTTCCACACCAAACTGACCACCAGGCTGAAATACGAAGTCTTGCGCTAGACTTTCGTATTTCCTCCGCTTGTCTTCCGCAGCTGAGGCCGCAGCCCCAGCGCAGCTGGCAGTGGAGGCTACATGCGAAGGCGCCAATGTGTCCACACAGATAGCGTCCCACACCAGCGCCTTCCCACGCTGAGCGTGATGAGCGTCATGCCGTCGGGCCTCTTGCCATCGTCAGGTACGGTACCTTTCGGCTCTAATACGGCCGGTATTGGAACTCGATTAACGTAAAATTTCAAATCGGTCTCGGGGCAGCAAAAATCCAAGTTGGGCCATGCGCCCGTCCCTAGTCCCCGGCGCCCCGCGCCACGCCCGCACCCATAGCCGCGCACGTGCCTCGTCTTTCTTTTCTGTCTGTTTTGCAACAGGGCGAAGACGTGACATGACGCAGGTGTTTGCTGTATGTTTTGCGGCACGACGTTTCTATACATTTTGTATAAAAGTAAATTAAACCGAGCCGCATCTGCGTTTTACGTTTTTTCTGTGTGGCCGGTCGTTAAGGCGATGTTTAGTGAAAACGGGCATTAATGTTTCTTTGTCTTGGTTTTGTGATCTGTCAAGATTAGATTGCGTGTCACAGGCTTGCCAGATTGAGGGTTTATTTCGCAATTTCGGGGAAAATCTGGGGAGACAGAATCTTTGGGGAAATAAGATCTAGAGAAAATATTAAGCCCTTATTATAGTATAACTAACATTTAAGAATGACTATGAATTGAAATCTATGAATCTTTAAGACAAGTTCTAAAAAACTTGATTCCAGTGCCATAAAACCCTTGAGTAAAAAAAGTCTGTGGACCATTTAAACTAATGGGACTCGAATAGAAAAGTAATATTCGAATCATACGGCAAAATTTCGAATCATGATTCGAACTAACCCGAATTACTCGTATTAATGATTATTGGAATCAATATGAATAGATAAAAATAAATACGGGTTTATTCCTAGTCCGGGAGTCGGACTGTGGCGTTGGGCGCTTCCACTTGCATCAAATACAATATCTACTGAATTTTGTATCATATAATAGTAAGTAGTACATTACGATAAAGGGTTTTTTCTGAAAAATATATCATTTTGGGGAAAAATAATTATGAATCTGGGGAAATATGAGAAAACACATCTGGCAACCCTGGCGTGTCATTTATTTCACTCATTCATTTCATTGTGATTACTTGAGTTGGCGTTGACTGGTGTTGACGATCTATCTAATTATGTTGTGGTGATAAAAGTGAGTTTTCGCATCTACAGCCTCGTAAGGTGGATTTCCTTACATAGTAGTGTTATATATATAGGCTTTTAATTAATATCAACTTGGACAAACATTCAATCAAAATGAATAAACGTGAGCCTGACTACCCTGTGGAATTGGAGTCTCAATTTATAATGAGATTACCAGAAGAACCCGCTAAGGCTCTTCGAGAAGTACTGCGCTCAGGTGAAACATTAAAAAATCGATTAACTATACAAATAGAAAATGATATGCGTAATGGAGAGGTAAGATTCGATCACTGGTTGTTACATGCAAAGATAGTTGACTTGCCTACTTTAGTTGAATCGCTAAAAACTATAGACAGGAAAAGTATATATAAATCTGCAGATATTTGCCAAATGATGATTTGTAAAGACGAATTAGACCCAACAACAACGGAAGAAGAATCTCCTACCAAGAATAAGAAAAAAGATCCCTTCAAAGTTGATAAAAAGTTTCTCTTTCCTCATGGTATAACTCCACCCACTAAGAATGTTAGAAAGCGACGGTTCCGGAAAACCTTAAAGAAAAAGTCTGCTGAAGCTCCAGAAATTGAAAAGGAAGTTAAACGACTTTTGAGAGCTGACAACGAAGCTGTGAGTTTTACTTGGGAAGTGATCAAAGAGGAAGATGAGCATAATATGAAACCCGAACCAGGCTTCTCAGGTAAACCTGACAAAAAACCTAGTAAGAAAGAACACAATGTCAAAATGGAAGCAGCTAATTCAAGCTCGAAGGTGGAAGACATATTTGGGGGAGCAGTCAGTGACAGTGATTTAGAAGACGAAAACATAAACGTGGATGTAGAGGATAGTCGCCTCTCTTCATATGGTGACCACTTTTCTGACTCCTCTGCTGCAGGGCCAAGTGATTTCAAAACTGGACGATTTGCAACTCAATTTAGTTCAGATATGTTTAGCAACTCACAAGATATGCAAAATGAACCTTCAAGTTCATTAAGCTCTCAAAGGATTGGTTCCACATACAAGCACAGTGACGTCTTTCCCGATGAATATTTACAAGCAGGCAATGATAATAACAACGTCAAATTGCAACAACTTAGTACAGAGCTAGAGGAGCTTAAACAGAGAAGACAAAGAACACAACTTGAAATATCAGGAATGGAGAATATGACTTTAAGACAGAGATTCCAAGACATACTTCAAACTTTAAATAAAGATATAATGTACAAAGAAATGGAATATCAGAATTTGCAGTCTCCAATGAAATAAGATATAAATGCCTGTATCGGAATTATTAATTGTATTTTGAAATGTGTAGAAGGTTTAATATGTACAAATATAAACATGTGGTTGTTTCCTTATCAATATACAAAGTGTGAAATTATACAGATTTGTTTAATCCTTTTAACACCCATTTAGAATGACACCCATAAGATTAAACTCACAGAGTTACTAATGAATTTTAAGTTTGTAAATATCAAGAATAAAAACGATGTTTAATTATACACAAAGCTGTTTTTTCTTCTGTGGATGATATATTGTTTCTGTGGAAGTTGGTTGCTAAGTAACGTAATATCAAAACAATGCTTTGATTAATTCAAAAATTATTCTCTGTGCCAAATCTTTCACACATGGTTATGGCTGAATTTCTTTTCTCTTTCAATAAAACGTACCTGGTGATTTATATATTTATTATTTAATAAAATAAAATACGTACCTACGCAAATACAATGACTATTCCTGAAATAGCGACACAACAAATTAATAAAATGTTATCAAATACAAATCAAGATGACTCACGCACTGTATTTTTTGCTGGAAGCAAGAATGTCGTAAGTTAATTTTACGATTTTCAAAGGATAAGACGTAACATACCCACTTATCAATAATAATAACTCTAATTATTTTTCTAGGGAAAATCTTCTCTCATATACTCGTTTCTTGATAAAACCGATACTCCCAGAGAGACTTTGGTGCTGGAATACTCATTTGGCAGGAAAACTAATCAAAAGCAAGGAATTGATAAAACAGTATGCCATGTATGGGAGTATGGTGGCAAACTCGATATTCTGAAAAATGCCCTATCTTCCGTGCCGGTGCGAGGACTATTTTACTATTGCATAATGCTAGACACAAGTAAAGTTAAATCTATGTGGAATACTTTAGAAACTTGCCTTCAGGCTATGTCAGAAATCAATACATCTGCAGAAGATTCACCTGAAATTTTAATAATTGCCGGCAAATATGATCTATTTAAGAATTACGGTAGGTACATAATATTTTTTGCATTTAACTGTATAATTAGTAAGTAAATAAATTATCGTAAATTCAACTAAACGAGTTCTTGAGTAGAAATCGGGACTCGGCAAGAATTATATAGGACGCCTTCCGTCCAGGTGGAGTGACGATTTGCGAAAGGCTGCTCATGGATGTTAGATGCGGAAACCCGAGGACAAGGTGCAATGCCGCTAATTGGGGAGGCCTATGTCCAGCAGTGGACTAATATAGGCTGATGAATATTATGATGAAAGAATGTACTTTTGTCATCATCGTCTTCTGAACGGTTAGTGCCGGCTTCTGCCAGGGTCCGCTTTCCAACACTTTATTCTCTACTTCGCCGGGTCTTGTATCATCCTCGTGTCGTAAGCCATTGGCTCTCGCATTCGACTGTCGATCTGCCATCAATCCATTGCTTCATAGGTCTTCCGCGGAACCTCTATCCTGATACCGGCAGGTTTAGGAACCTAAGTATAATAATAATCTACTTTGCGTTAATGTCCCGGTTGCGCTCTCGAAAACGAGGGCCCGCGGTCCGCCTTGACCATGATTCAGGATTTGGTGATCAGGTAATTACAGTGGAGCGCCATCTGACCTCCGTGACTCTGCTACCAGGGGAGCCTGACCAGATTGGATCATGGTTACAAATTCAGTTGCCTGAATTTGCAGGTTTCATAACGATGTTTTCCCTCCAAGAGCCATTGAGAACCTAAGTAAGTAATTCCTACGTATTCCCATCCAAATATATGTAGCTAACTAAATAATTAATTCTATTTCAGATAGCGACGTTAAAAAATTTATCTGTATGACGCTTCGAAGTGTTGCTCTGCACTGTCGAGCACATTTGATAAGTTACTCCTCAAAAGAACAGCATTTAGTCAGGCGAACTAAGGAAATCTTTCACAGTATGGGATTTGGAGCTAGCATTGCTTTCAAAGAGAAGAACACTAATTGGTCCAAGCCACTCGTCATACCAAAGGGATCAGATAGCTGGGAGAATTTAGGCATTGAAACTTCGAATTTGGATCAGGTATATAGTAATTATTTATTTAGCTTGGTATTGTATTATACTTCGTATTTGTGGGTAAGTAGGTAATTACTTACTTCCTAAATAATAGACTTACACCATCTCAACTGGTGGCATATGATGTGTCGAATGCGGTCGAAGATGGAGCATGCATGTCTAGGAAAAGCCTTTTCACTCTAGCCATGAAGGCTTGACTCAATAACTTTAAATACCAATTAAAATATATACCTATAGGTACCTATTAAGTGATTAAGTGACATTGCCCTAAACAGTTAGATTTCTGGGTTTCCTTCTTTTTGCAATTTAAACTTATTTAGCTATGAAGGTAATGTTTGTTTGCAGATCAAGATTCGTCATCTATCCCGGTTCCCGGCCGAAGCAGACTCCAGCGATGTGGACCAAAGTGCGACTAGTTTGCAACGCTCCTATCCGGAACCGACTTTGGATTCGCTGGTTTCTTTAAAGTACGACGAATTACGAAATTTGGAATCACTTGACATATCTCTCGATGATTATCTTCTAAGTTTTAGATAATAGGTTGTAGATATAGATATAGGCTCTACAGCCATTATTGTTAGGGATTCGAGCTTATTAATATTTATCGTAGACTTCCTACGCCGTAGAAGGTCTACGGATAAGATAGAATCTATGGTTGATTTCGATATGTGAGTGCAAATATTGATAACGACACTTCATCTGTGTGGGAGCCAATGAATGACGCGTGCTCCGACGTTTGAATCTCACCGGCAACTGAATGACCAATTACAACGGCATTTGTATATGTATTGCGTCCATATTTTAAACTTGCTTGTGTGCGTTAATGCGATAGTGGGGCGCGTCATTTTAGATTAGACGAGCTCTACATACATAGGTAATCTCTGCGCTTCACAGGCGCGTTAGAGGTCAGTGTAAGACAATTAGACAAGGCAGAAAACACTGCCGCCTCATTAGTACAAAAATCTCTAAAATAATTGAGCGACTAAAAGGTAGATTACTGCTATTTACGTGAATGGAATAGGTTGATGCTGTTACCTGTAAGAAATCCTAGTTTATCTAGGTACTTTATCGCTCACCACACAGCTAAGTGTTTATAAAAATATCTAAGTTGTAAGTTAGTTTGTAATGCCATGGCTAGTATACAATAAAAAGTCTAAGTTTAGGTTATTCATATTTATAACACAGAAATTAAATGTTTTAATAAACAAATAAGTTTACGACACCCCACGTAAAAAGGGTGCGAGTCGTCGAGTTACGGAAAATGCCCGGGTATATCTAAGTTTACGATACTTACTTAGGTTTTTATTAAATAAAAGGCGCTTGCGTTTAATCTGCTTTTTATTGATTTGATTTTATTGGTCACTGCTAACGCTTAACTTGCGAGCTTTCAATCGGGCATTCAATACCAGTAATGCATGTCTGGCAGCGCCGTGATCCGAGTTCGTGGCCAGGCTGACCTGCAGGCAGCGACGACCCAGCGTCATATCACCTGTGGACTGACAATATGAAACGTATCATCTGTGGACTGTCATGATGAAACATGTTTAACGTTGATCTTCCTTGATTTAGTTGGCACCACAGATTACTATATATTAGTTGGCACTGGCTTTCCGCCCTCGTGGACTGTTGTACCCATATCTTGCGAGGTTGCGAGTGGAGGGACATAAAAAGCAGCTTGTGTCCATCCTAAGGTACGAAATTATCTCCATACAAAGTTTCGTCAAAATCGGTGCAGGGGTCTAGCCAGTGTCTAGCCAGGATCTACAGCGGCGACCACACACAGGTCCTGAGTTTTGACATTCAGGCGCACCCGAGGACAAGCTAATATCTTGGAACTGTCTAATATCTTGGAATATCTGAAGCTGTCTTGGAACCCGCAACAAATTGAATTAAAAAGTAATAGATAATTTATAAAGATAGTTATTCCGACTCACTAGTAGAGAAGTAGTGTTTGTCACATGGGAAACACCAAAACATTGAATACCTAGACTATCTTATCATTATCTTACCAGTGCGACATGAGCGAGATTGAACCATATTTCTGCCCGCGTTTCGGAATCGGTGCTGTAGAACAAGGCCTGTCTAAAACATGGCAACGTTAGGTCCCACTGGCTACAATACAGACAGCAAAGGCCAAGATTGTTAAATATCTCTGCTCCAACTGGGTTTGTCGCTAAGAGCCTCCTGAAAAGAAATGAAACCTGTTAACTTAGGGTATCCTACATCATTAAGTACAAATCTTATTACCCCAATTATTGACTTTTCGTAGCGATAAAACTTAGGCAGAGCTCGTCTAATCTAAAATGACGCGCCCCACTATCGCATTAACGCACACAAGCAAGTTTAAAATATGTACGCAATACATATACAAATGCCGTTGTGATTGGTCATTCAGTTGCCGGTGAGACACCAACGTAGGAGCTCGCGTCGTTCGATTAGAGCAGTCGACGCTCCCAGATGAAGTGTCGTATTAATATTTGCACTCACTCATCGAAATTAACTACCTAAGTATTGGGGCGTGTCATTTTAGGCTTGACGAGCTCTACATATTATCTTGTGTGGGTTCTATAAGTAAAAAAAAACTGGTCTACCTCACTATAGTCACCAAAAAGAAAAGTTAATAGTGTCTGAAGTGGAATTTTTCTTGTACTGGATGACGTAGGAGAATCTACGGCGCCCTCACAGTCTACAAGTTAAAATATGCTATTTCTATTACTACGCAAGCCGTACACTTACCTACTTCGCAGTTATTCTAGGTAAGACAGTACTTATAGTGTGATAAGATTGAGACTGGTATAATATATGATCTGTTTAAACTGACTTGTCTTTTTGGTGAACAAACAATGCCCAAAATCACGACTTGCCCTATCAATCACGCTATGTACATTGTGTATAGATGTCTTGAATCATACAAGAAACACGAGAATGTAAATTTCAACGAATACTGCTGCACATTATCCATTTAAATACATAATTTCCTTAACCAAATAAGACAAGTCAGTCTGGACAGATTATAGTCAGTCGCAGGGGGCACGGACCCCTCACTTCAATGAAGGCTAAGGACCTCAGCCTAAATTTAACACTCTGGAGGTCTGTTTATTCTGTAGCTGACTGTAGGTAGGACATATTCAATTGTCAAACGCACCTGTAATATCGCAAAGCTATCTCTGGCTGGTCGTTGTAGAAATTGTAAACAGCTATACTAGCAACAGCCTCAACATTCGACGGATCTTGCATGGCAACCATCCTGTATTCCTTCACGGCTAATGTAGAATTCCCCATTAGGTCATGGATCCTGGCTTGTTCTATCAATAGGGGTGGATACTCATGGAATACAGATAAACCCTGTTTGCACACCTCCAAAGCCGAAAGAGGTTGGTTCAGTCCCACGTACATTGCAATAAGGCGCAGATAAATAGACAGGTGTTTTGTCTGTCTCAGTGCTTGCCGCAGACAATCTTCAGCGTATCTGTACATTCCAAGCGAGTAGTAGCAACGGGCCAGAGAGAAATTCCACCACCAGTCAACTGCAATATCGGATTTCTGGGCTTGGAAAGCTACGTCCATGGCCTGTAACAAATAACTGTTAAAATCTACTAGTGACTTAGTAAATAAATATCATTCCAATGAGTTCGATCCCTGGTATGTATTTCCTAGTGGCGCCATATTCCAATGACCTTTTCTTGAGCTATGTAGTACATTAGTTGAACATTAAAATGCTCCCTCGGCGAGGGAAAACATCGTGAGGAAACCTGCACCTTTAGGCGACTGACGTAACCATGATTCAATTGAGTCAGGTTCTCCTTTTAACAAGGGCGCGGAGGTCAGACGGCAGTCGTTCTACTATAAATATCTGATCTGCCAAACCTGCCCTACGGACCCCGGGCCCTCGCGCGCGAAAGCACACCCGGGATTTAGACGCAAATATTATTATCCTTCCAAAGAGCAAAGCAGCTCCATTTTCGCCTCACCTTCCTTACATCACCTTCACAATAAAATACGTATTCGAACAAAGTCTTAGCTGCTGGAACGAATAGCTTGTCGTCTTTGTTGAGGAAGCGTAGTGACAGCGGCGTGCCTGCTGTGAATGGGACTCCTGCTGCGAGCGCGGTGGCTGCGCGAGAGATCCTGGATGCGGTGTGTAGAGCGGTACGGGAGCTGCTGGCTCGGGCGGTCGTGCGGGCACGGGACCGAAGCGTGGCGGTCGCGGGTGCTCTTACCTGTAAGATGATACAACACATCTATAATAAATTAGGAAGCTAAAGTAGTGAAGATGACACTCAAAAACTTTAATCGCGTTCAAGTCACAAGAAAGTCAAAATTAAGCCATTTGATGTCTTATGTATCATTTATTTTTGGACTTGGTGCCAGCATAGCCATGTTCGTCAAGGAGTGTAGAGGCAAAGGGTTAGGCATATTCGACATATGTTCGACATATGTCGAACATAGAACCATGGGGCGGGCCGTTATTTATTTTGTGATAGAACCTTCTTTTGTTTTTGAAGTTGGTTAAAAATAGTAACTTTGACTCACATTGGACGCGGTTTTAATTTCTCTCTGAAAAGAAGTGCCTGGCCTTGCCGTCTTAGCAATAGCTGTGGTCGCCAAATCATCTTGTTGCGGATAATATTCCACCTCCTCATAGCCATTACTGGCTATTTTGGCCTGTATCGTCATCACACGCATCTGAATAAACTCTATCATACGATCGCTACGGGTTTCTAAGGCTTTCGCACATAACTTTAAACATGGATCAAACTGTTTTGTTCTATAGAGGTTCAAAATTTTGTAATCTAGCTCCATTTTGTTTTGGTTTAGAAACAAACTGATGTTTTTCTTTGCCTAATCTGGATGGATAAATTAACACCACTTCCAGCGTATGACCTTCCAGCCAGCTGTTCCCTTTTGGCTAGTGTCGCTTAGCAACTGGTAACCACAACACGTAAGTAGGTACGTGGATATGGTTGTGCCATTGTGCCGTGCGCGGTAGGTAGGTATTCTTCAAACATACAATTGGCTAGATTTAATAATATAATAATTATAGGCACAAACATAATATAATCTTATAAAACTTTGTTAATATAAAGACATAGGAGGTTGGGAGCCTGGAGATCCGTAACACAGATTTTATAACCTAGCACATACTCCAGTTCTCACTATGTACTGTTGCCATTTTGAGAAAAATAAACATATTTTATGTTCTATTTGTATTCTAAATAGAAGTGACTGTAGGTGACGTTCTCTTCATAAAAAGTAAACACGAAAAAACGAGAATAGTCGTTTGGTTCATTAAATCTAAAACTCAAACACACTGACAGGCAACAGATGTCCCGTACTTAAATATCCCAGAATGATTGATTGAAATTTTAATATGATAAACTCTTACCCTAACACTGATTTGGCGAAACAGGTAACAATGATCATCCTCAACGTTCTCGTTTTTCAAGTAGCTTGAGAAAAACAATTAAACGCAAAGTTAACGGCGACGTCGACTAGGTAATAAAATTACAAAGTATAGGTACCTACCCCATACTTTGTTAGTGTTTATAACTAAGGTATCTACCATTACCATCTACCTAAAACTTTTTATCTTTCCTTTTTTTTAAGCCAATCCCAATCGCCAATAATATCCTGGCGGAGAATTTGTACTTTCCGTTTCGAGTCTGTAGTCGGCGTCAGGGCAGCGCTGGTTCCGTGTTGAAAAGGGTTTTGTTAACACTGGACACCTCCTTCGACGTATTCACAGACTTTGGAAGCTGCTCATGGGGGCGTCTCGTATGCTACACTGCCGTATACCACTCCACAAAGTTTACTGCATCAGGAACGCTATGATCAAGTTATCGCTGCGATAAAGGTGGGGTTGAACCCCCGACCTAAGGCTTGGCATGTCGGACAAGGATACAAACTGGTGTATACGTGATCGGTGATGTGCGACGAATTTCGGAACGAAATCTTGAATGTGAGGAGAGTGAGTGATCAACTCATTACGATCAAAGTGCTGATAAGAGGTATCATCAATTAACCTCATCAGCGCCTATGCTCTTTAGTCCGGCTGACGGCCGGCACACCGAAAATACTGCCTTCTGGGATAGCTTCGAAAATAGCCGGCGACGTAACTTAACATCCTTCAAACAAGTCGGGATTGGTGCTGACCTTAACCAACGGGCACTTCAGCGAGGGCGCATCTCGCGAAACTCATCAGTTAAAACAGGCTCACGGATGCTTTAGCTACGTGCAGCCAAACAGGGAGGGAGAAGAAATTCCCCGAACCACGCTGGCCGCAGACATAATCGTTGTCAACACCTTCTTTCAAAAAAGACTCAAACGCCACATGGCCTTATCATTTACAAAAATTATCTGAAACAATTACAGATCGACTATCCGCTGATTTGCAGACACATCGACCATGTATTCCACAGCACGCGAATCCTTGTCATGGACGTCTTCGAGTAAGAGACGGCCTACTGCACGGGCCCTCTATTAAGTGGTCGAATGTGAAAAGTTAGAGCCTGGAGTTCATAAAAGCTGGCAAATGCCTCGATTCTCGATTGGAGCGCAAAAGGCGAAAACTAAAATAAGCTCTGGCGCAATTATCAAAAATCTTCAAACTCCGAATCAACAGTGATACTTACATGGCATATTGAAGTATTAATAAAAACAAAGGATGGTGGAACAGTGAGATGGAGGTAGCACGGTAGCAGTCAGGTACAAAAAGGCATGTTTCAAAAAATGACAGCGAAGTAACTCCTCGTCCGATAAGGAGTTATATACTTGGGAGGAAAGCGTAGGCGCGGTCTGCTCGCAGCTCGCGTCGCCCTACAATGCGCTAGATACTTCCAGCTTACAAATATTGACGTCATGGTTTTAACACCTCTCCTTTTGGGTTAAAAATAGCCTGAATAACAACAACGACAACAAATTCATATCGAGTTGAGTTATTTTCGCCGGCTCGCTTCGCCTGAGTGACCCGAGACCCTCGACGCCTGACCCATAAAAGTTAATTGTTTGCTCAAATTGTTTTATGAGACGAGAATTTTACATCTACATTAACACGTTTCCCTACTTGCAACCAGGCTTTATCAACCTTTTGCGAAAGCATGGTAAGGTACGTAACGCGCTTGCAAACATACACAATTATTTCGCACTACAAAAAAGTACCCCCGTTAGTACTTGCTTATAAAATTAATTATTTTACCAAGTAACTAACTTTTAATTTTTTAAAGAAAGTGCTGTTGGATGCATGTTCTGGCAGACCTTTAGCATAGATAGAGGAATATTAGGCCTTTAGTTTAGACAGGTCTTCATGTTTATATACCGTCACCAAAAAGATTGGAACCTTCATGGCAATTTTTTTTTCTGTTTCCGTCACGTTCTCGCGGTGCCAATCGGTCTCAGGGTTTGCAGCCGAAGACCTTGGTCTGCATGTTTAAGTGTGGTTTATTGTTCTTCGTAATAGTTTTTAGCTCTTCGACGTACAATCACAACACATCATTCAAATTTCACGCCTGTAGACACACTGTCATCGAGCGTGTTCAGAAATAGAACCTATTTGCGAGGAAGCAGGTACCCATCTCTACATAACGGTTACCACTACGACCACCATGATAATGCTCGCACCCTAAAACCTGCTCCTACCTATCTATAACCTACCTAAAACCCAACTTAAACATGCAGAAACCATGCAACCTTAAAGGCGTAATGCAAAGCCCTATCTATAGCCAAAGGAGAGGTCTGGCAGAATACAAACCCTACTGTAGCTACCTACCTAGATACAGTTATTATACGAAAAAATGTTGAGTACCGCAGAAATGTTGTCTGTATAAAGACCTGTCCTAGCAAAATATTTTCATAATAAATCCGGAGCTTCCACAGCCCCACAATGTTTCTTCGGTGTTTTGTTTTGTTCCTTGCTGTTACTCACGTATTTGCCTTAGAATTATTAAGGAGACAATCTTGCCAGTTAAAAGGTAAGCACTTACGTCTTTATTTTAATTGCACTTTTTAATACCACTGGAGTGGTTCAGTTGGTTGGTTCAGTCGATTCCCGACTGAGCAGAAATGATGAATTTTTATTTCTGTTACGGGTCTGGGTATATAAGTTATTTAAATCAGTAATGTAACACCCAAAACACAAGCTTTGCCTTCTTTGGGGCTAGATAGCGCTATGTAAATTTGTCCAAGCATAGTATATATTATATTGAAATCAATTAACGAGAACTCAAAGTAACTTATATAAATAGGTAAAATAACTTCGAATTAATTTTAATTATTAATCTAAGTCGGCTACAATCCAAATCGTCAACCCGCTCGTTTCAGCTCTACATAACTACTCCTTCAGGTTTATCGCAGGTCTGCAAAACCCCCACAAAGTTTTTCCTGCGCATCTGATTTATTTATCTGAGTTGTCCACCAACCGTAGGCCGTGAATTCGATCTGCTTGGACAGAAATCAAATTTACGGGAATATTTCGGTAGGTAGGTGCCAAGTTCGATCCCCAGCATCGCCATGTACCAATGACCTTTTTCTGAGTTATGTTCTAGTTGAACACTAACCGATGCACTTCGGTGAGGGAAAATATTGTAAGGAAACGTGCATATGCAAGCGACTGAATGTGTGACAATGATCCAATCTTGTCAGGTTCTCTGTAATTACCTGATCTGCCAAATCCTGGATCATGATGACAAAATCAACGAAAATTTGTGGTTTGACCACAAAATTGAAAATTGGTTGCTAACCGCTGTGTGGTGTTGGCCGTGTGGTTTCCAGCAGAGTAGAATAGCACAAACCCCTTACACTCGTGGGTGTCGTACAAGGCGACAAATATTTTCGAGGTAAAAGATTTAGACCTCGTAGGCTGGAAATGGGCAGCAGCGTTGTACATTGTTATATTTATTACACTGCGATCTTCAACCCGCCAGCCAAGCATGGAGACTCTTCTTTCGTGGGAGAGGCTCTTAGTCCAGTAGCCGTATTCACAATGGCTCGGAAATCGGATTCGGATACGGAATCGACAAAGGACCCCGCAAAAGTTCTTAGGGAAATGATGTTTCAGTTAATTTTGATGAAATTTTCATATGTTACCTATAGAGAGTAGAGTTCCCATGGAATCTATCGGGATTCTGAATAACAGTTTTCGAATCGATCGACACGGATTCGCCGCTCACGAATTTCTTGTCGAATCGTTCGGAAACGGTTTCGAATCATTGTGAATACGGCTACTGCAGTGGACAGTTATGGGCTGTGTGATGATGAACCGCTGTCTAAATTGTTAGAAACTATAGCAAGGTTACCTGGTTTATAACCATGAAGCCTGGGCACAAATATTGGCTTCGATGCCTAATAGATACTATATTGTTTCAGGACACACGAGGACTTTACACATCCCTGATTGCGTGGACGTGAGGGTGACTACCAACGCGTGCCGGGGCTACTGCGAGTCCTGGTCGCTGCCCAGCATCATGTTCGGCTATAAACAGCATCCAGTCACTTCGCTCGGACAGTGCTGCAACATCATTGAGTCGGAGGAGGTAAGTACCGCTACATAGGAGTAGTATCCACTCGACTTTTAATAAACACATGGTTTAGGTACCTGTGAGGCATAAATACTTATGATCCGTTTAAGCTGACTTGTCTTAATTGGTGAACAAACAATGCCCAAAATCACGACTTGCCGTATCAATCACGCTACGTGTATTGTGTATAGATGTCGAGAATTATATAAGAAACACATAGAATGTGAATTTCAACGAATACTGCTGCACATTATCCATTTAAATACATAATTTACTTAACCAAATATGACAAGTCAGTTTAAACGGATCATACATACTGAAGTTATGTAAAAAAGTACCTGTCTTAAAAAGCATGGTTACTATAGGTACTTCCGTTTAAAAACGAAGGATGGTTAATTTGTTACATTTCTTTTAAACCCCAGACGAAAAGAGTTTGACATATGTAATTGTGTATCTGTGGTTCTTCGCATCGTAGCTCCCGAACGGATGGACCGATTTTGATGCGGTTCTCTTTATTCGAAAGGTTTTTGAAAGTTTAATGGAGATTCTTAGTTTGGTTTAATTAAAATCGGTTCAGTAGATTAGAAAAGATTTGAGTATATGTAAACTTGGTCGGAGGTTTTCCGAAGTTTTTCTGTCGGTTATGTTATTTCGATCCAACACCCACGTATCGATTGGTACAACGCGTCACGACAGTCATGCATGATAGTTAGGTATGAGCGTTATCTTCTTCCTCCACTTCGCCCTGAGAGTGAATCCAGACTACACGTGTATTCGACCTACGTCACCAACATAGGAGGGTCACCATAGAGATCGAAAAAGAATTAATGCCCGATTGCTCTTAAGTTGGGGCCTTAAGATATTCATAAGCATTTAGGAGACACAAAATCGGTGTCATAAAGTTAAGAGTGACATAGCAAGTTTAGTTTTCACTTAAGGTTGGTGTTCATGTGCTTTTCTTATTAGGGACATTTTAAATCAACTTAAGTGTCGCCTATAGTTTAGTGCAATCGGGTATAGCGGTCTAACTTTTAAATCTCTGTGGTGTCACGCACAATAATAGCAATAATTTCGCTGTAAGGAGCTTGGACCTTTTTCTTTTTTAATTAGACTATCCGGGCATTTGACCGATATCTCACCGGGTGGTAAGTGACGATGTGGCCGAAGATGGAGCATGCATGTCTAGGAGCAGCCCATTCACTCAAGTCTTGAGGTTGACTTAAAAAAATATCTTATGAGAATGTACCTAAACCTGCGTACATATACAAAACCTCCCAGCTTACCTAGACTTTTGAAGTTTACAATCTTACAAAATAGTTGACTTTACTTTACTTACAGGTACCAGTGAAGGTGCTCTGCATAGACGGCGAAAGGACGTTGACACTGAAATCAGCTCTCAAATGTGACTGTTATCGCTGCCAAAAGGAATGATTATCTACTGCTTAGGTACCTAGTTACGTGAATTAATTGCCTACACACTAATAATGTAAATAATGAGAATAACTTCGAGTACTGCGAGTAAATAAGGAGGATCTCCGCTCTAATTTTCCTATGTACCTAGTATTTAAGATAAGAATTTTAGATGCGTAATGTTTCTAAAGCGAAAGTGTAACTTGCGATAAGTGCCTGCCTACTTATATAATGTAAAAAGTTAATAAACATATCGAGCAAAGATTTTGTATCCTTCTATTTTCCTCAAGAGAATGGTAACTTTTGGTATTACAAGGTTTCTTAGAGTACTAAAATTTTGTTTAGGAATCTATCATCATTACTGTCCATAATAGTTCCCTGCAGCACTTAGGGGGGAGGCTATTTCCATAATCTTCACGTGTGTAAGGCTGGTTGGAGATAAAACGCTTCTGCTCATTTTCCAGCCTACGGAGACTTTAGATCATTTTCTTCGAAAACATTAGTCGCCTTGTACGTGCTATTCTGCTCTGCCGGACACCACACGGCCACGGAATCTATACCTAGGTGCTAGTATTAGAATAAATGTTTCAAAGTTTTTTTATAAGTAATTATTATGAGTAGGCTATTATCGATCGCCATGTCACTTGATGGGAAGTGTCGGTTGGGTGTATTTTTCATCGAAATAAATACTGTTACTACAGTTCGTGCAAAATGGATTGGAAATAGCGAACATTGATTTCTCTGTCAGAACTAATTTGTAAGCGGTCATAGCGATAGCTGTAACGTTTTAAATAGCAGTATTCGTTACAATTTAACGAAATAAAAAAGTTGATTACAGTTTACAGTTTTTTCATGAAATAATGCCAGTAATTGACCGACAGATCAAAGCACGTTATTGCCAACACTACATTGGTACGAACTATATAATATCATATTAGCGATAATAGGATGTGCTCTAGCGCACGAGAGCCCCGAGGTCCGCCTTGACTATGATCCAGGATTTGGCTGATCAGATATTTACAGTGGAGCGACCGCCATCTGACCTCCGTGACCCTGCTACCTGAGAAACCTGACTAGATTGGATTGGATTGGATTCAGTCGTTTGAATGTGCAGGTTTCATTACGATGTTTTCTCTCACCGCAAGAGAATCGGTTAGTATTCAACATACGTAACTCAGAAAAGAGTCATTGATACATGGCCGCAGCGAATTTTGATCCCGGTACCTCTCGCTTACTAGTCAGATACTTTACCCGCTCGGCCACCGTCGCTCTACGAACTATATAAATTAATATAATAAGACTATATATATATATATTCTTAACGAGTGCCGCGTAATGTGTCGTGCCTACGATAACAGAGGTTTTATTAGCACGCGGGTAAGGACCACGGGGGAGCACTGTTGGTATCATATCTGGTACTGGAACTGTTGGTACCTTAGTATCATAAGATTTGTAGGTAGAGCTATTATTTGGTAGAGCCCTAAGTAACGCCTGACGACTAAGTTCTACGGAAGGAATATACCGAGAAGCTTCTCGACACATCTCTACCAAGACGAGATGAGAGCTGCTCAAAGATTTTGACATTTAGATAGATACATAGGAACGTCCAAGGCTACGAAAACTACTTACCATCAGGCAGGCCGTAAGCTTGTTTTCCACCTTAGTGCTATATAAAAAAAGTTGTTTTTCCAGAAATGTATGACACAACAGGCATTGCTTATCCCTAGAAAGAAATCTCTTCCATCAGGCATACCTAACCATATCCAAATGAAATACATAGGCAAATAAACAACTACCCAGTAACCATATAACACGCAATAAATTAAGGTATTGAAACAAAATAAAATTAAGGAACAGATAGTGACAGGCTGTACCTTATATTTTTTACTCATTTATTGACATTTAAACCTTTTCCATAAGGCATTCGCGGATTTGTTTCCAGATAATAAGTACCTACAGCACTTCGGTTTACGTTTTCACCCATGTAAGCTAAGTCATTACATTGGTTACGTAAATACTCCGACCAGTCCTTACATTTATACGCCGGGAAAGCAGTTGGATTAAGAATAGATTCCGTGAAGTAGAAATGGGATCTGCTGTGACTGCAAGCCTCTGGAATGCAAACAAAAGGTGTTAAGTTAGAAATTACATTAAATATCTGTTCGAATACCTGTACCTACAACAATTACATTCATGTAAACGACATCAACGGGGGCGTCGCTCGCGTTGAACTCTTTTGAATGAAAAGTCAACATTTTCTTATAATAATTAATTATAATGGGTTGTAAGATTGTTAGCTGCCATCCGATGAATGTTGGAGTATTGAATCCCTTTAATTTTATTGTTGAGTATTGTTTTGATAGTTGATGCTTAAAAGTTACTAAATTTGGCAATCGGCGTTGGCGGTGATCCGTACTGTACCTACAGTCTTCTACCCCCAGCTGATCCTAAAGTCGCCGACCCTGGTGCTGCTGGTCCGAGCGGCGTCCAACCGCCACTGACACTCTGGGGCTTAAGGGGCCATCTCCACGAGCGAGAGAATCGCGACGTATCCGCGCTTCTATCGTCGGATAATCTCCACGTACGAGCGATTATTCCGCCAGCGTATCGTCGCGACTGGTAACGGAATCGCCGCATGCCCGCGGCGACTCGTAACGGAATCGCCGTGTTTCCGCGACGAGGCGTGTGCAGTTTTGTTAAAAGAGTTCAGTTAGGTGCCAGACGAGAGCGAAATAAGTAGTGTCTCAGTCAATAAAATATTTTTTATTATGGAACGCAACGCTGAAATGACGCTACGTTTGACAGCGCCAGTGTTGCCAAGCGCGCGCCCGCCGCGCGCTCGCTGCGAGAGCGCCACGTTAAGCGGCGAGCGCGCGGCGGGCGCGCCACCAGTCGCGACGATACCGCGGCGATACGCTGACTTTACGCGCGCACATTGCCACTCGTCGCATCGCCGCGATAACATCGCCGCCGCGCCGTGTGGAGACGCGTACAATTGAAATCATTGAAATACGTGGCACGACGATAATATCGCCGCGATTCTCTCGCTCGTGGAGATGGCGCCTAATTCTTTATTTTAACCGCTCGCCCCGAGTCAAACCATTTACAATTTTGATTTTCGGCATGAAAAATTCAGTATTTTAATGCATGACGCGGTTCAAAAAAAGGTTTCGCTTTCAGTGACGCCATTGTAATTTAAAATATATAATTTTTCATGTCGAAAATCAAAGTTGGAAACCGTTCGACTCGAGGCGAGCGGTTCAAAAATATAACCACTGATTGGCGCGGGTCCTCAAAGTTTTTAGAGGATCATTTTTATGTGATTTTATAGGGGGTCGTTTCAATGAGTTCAGTTCGGTATCTACCGTGTCCAATATGGCAAGGTCATAGCGGAATGGTGGTCATTTCGATAAAGTGAACTTTGTACAGCACATTTTTGGCACTTTGGATCAGGTGAGCCTAAAGCATTGAAGCATTGGTGCAGTTGGTCCATTCACCCGTGCAGTACACTCCGGGCACGGATAACGGAAGAAAGCTCCTTTGCAAAAGAAATTTACGCGGAAAGCTCCCGGTTTTAAGGCAATAATAGCACAGAATATTAATACAGATAAAAATATTTCTACCTCTAATGTTAACACAGTAGGTATTATCCCCATGGAACACGGAAACGGAAATACACATCCGGTATCGATTTCATCATATATAATAGGACCACGATAAGTCCGTATTGACTGACAGTAGTAAAAATTATAAAGTGTGGCAAAAATCTAGGGATAATCTGCCCATGTCAGTCCTTCTTGTAAACATTCAGTTATTTGGTCAGTATTAGCTTGAACTTGCACTTTCAGTTTGTCTAAATTATTAATCATGCTGAAAATTATCTTCCGCGCTTCCTTTTTAATTTCAATCAATCAAATACATTTATTGTGACACACAGGTTATACATTAAATGCAGGTCTTATATAAATAGAGATTAGAGCGCTGTGGTCTACCTTTAGGCATACAATATAAAATTAGAGTAGGTACACTTATTTAATTATCACAAATAAATCATTAAAATAAAATAGAACAAAAAAGAAATGTCAGAAATTATCATTAATTAAATACTTAACATGTCAATAAAATTCAATTAAAACGAAGTGAGTCATTAAAAAATTCTCCTAAGCTGTAGTAATTTTTATCAATTAAGTAGTCAAAAAGTTTAGTTTTAAACATTATTATATCCTTGTTATGTGCCCTAATACTGGCAGGCAATTTATTATATATTTTAGGTGCCATAGTAAGAACACTCTTCATACATAGCGTGGTTCTTTGCGGCTCCAGACACAACTGATCACAGCGTCGTGCTCGCTGAACAAATGAGAAACGATTAAAGTGCCGTATTACAAAAACTGCGGATTCAAAAATGTATAGCGATGGTAGAGTCAGAAGTTTGAGTTGCTTGAAATAAGGTCTGCAGCTTTCCATTCTTTTTATGCCCGTTATTGCTCTTACGCATCTTTTTTGTAAGATAAACACCTGTTCGATATTTGTGGCATTACCCCAAAAGATAATGCCATACCTTAACCTCGACACAACATAGCCATGATATGCAGTGAGAACAGACTCTTGGTTAACAATCTTTGCCAAATTGCGGAGGGCAAACGAGAATTGACTAATTTTTTTAGATATTGACTCTATATGTGTTTGCCATTTTAGGTTAGAATCAATACTCATGCCTAAGAACTTAGTGGAGACTGCACCCTGTATCTCTATGTTATCTAAGATTATTTTTGTATGAAATTGTCTTGGCATTCGTTGTTTGAAACTCATTATTTTAGTTTTTTCTAGGTTTACAACTAGATTATTGGCCTGTAGCCAGGCAACTATCGATTTAAGATTATAAATTAATTCATTTTCATCATAACAAACAACGGTGCAGTCGTCTGCAAACAGTATCATAGAACTGTTTGTGCAATTAACTATATCGTTTATGTATATGATGAATAATAATGGGCCAAGGACACTTCCTTGTGGCACTCCATATTTTACTAGTTTAGGCGTAGAATCATACAGTTTTTCAGTTTTTGTCTCAGAACATATTCTCTCTATCATAGTGATCTGTACTCTGTTACTAAGGTATGATTCTACAAGTTTCAAAGTATTTCCTCGTATACCATATGACTCTAGCTTGCGGAGCAATAACTCATGGTTAACAAAATCAAAGGCCTTTGTCATATCCATATATAAGGCGTAAACTGGTTGCCGTTTATCAACTCTACTATAGATTTTGTTTAAAAAGTCATATATAGCTATGTTTATTGTTTTATTTTTCCGAAAACCTTTTTGTTCTTCTATGAATATATTATTCTTTTCAAAATAGTTGTAGAGCCTACTATATATGATTTTCTCGAAAATTTTCGAGAATACCGGAATTAGAGCTATGGGCCTGTAGTTTTTAATTTCATATTTACTTTTACCTTTATGGAGAGGCTTTATTATTGTTGTTTTCAGTTCCGAAGGGAATACGCCCTCTTCGAAACAGAGGTTAATTATATGACTCATTATTGGGGAGATTAAGTGACAGACATATTTAATAACTTTAGTAGAGATGTCGTCATATCCAGTACTCTTGGTGTTTTTTAAATTTAATATCACGGTACACACCTCTTTAGGGTCCGTTGGATTAAGGAAGAATGACTTTTGTGAGTTGAATTTGAGTGTATTACCCTTTACTGAAATGGCATGTGATTGCACCTGATTTATGTAGAACTCATTCATCTCTTGTGCTATTTGTTTAGGATTTTTTATTGTTTTACCATGGACGATTACTTGCTCTATACTTTCTTTCAGTTGGTTTGTTTTATGTTTATTTATAACGTTCCATGTTGATTTCGATTTATTTTTTGAATTTTGAATGTAATAATTATTTTGAGCTTTTTGGGTTAGTTTAATTATTTTATTGTATTTCTGAGAGTATGTTTTGAACAAAGCCTTATCCTTAGTATTCTTTGATATCCTATATTTCCACAATAAATATCTGTTTTTTCTGCTACACCTTTTAATTCCTTTGGAGAGCCATCGAGGCCTAAAGTTTACCATTCTTTTAATCTTAATTATAGGAAAACATAAATCATAAAATAATTTAAACTGGTCATAAAAAATTGTGAATGCTTTTCCACCATCTCTTTCTTTTAACACTTCCGCAAAAGAAATACTTTTAAGCGATTCTGCAAACTTGATTAAGTTCTCTTTACAATAATCACGCCTTTTTATAAACCAAAAGTCAAAGTTACACGTTTTTTTGACCGGGCAAGAGAAATATTGCGCTTTATGATCGGAGACAGCGAATTCATAAACTTCAGTTTTTCCACCACGCACGTTGTGGATTACATTATCAATACAGCTTCCACTTTTTGGCCGAGTTGGTTCCCTTACTGATAGTTTTAGGTTATAATTGAGAATATTTATATTTAACTTTTTTGAGTGTTTTGTGCTTACTAAGGTGTCTATGTTAAAATCACCACAAATAACCAGACTCTTATTATGATTTATGGTGAGCATAGAGAGAACCTCATCGAGCTTATCAAAAAATATGTTATAATATTTAGAGTGACTTTTAGGAGCCCTATACATACAAACTACAATAATGTTGTGATCTACTAGTTCTATTGCACAACATTCTAATATATTGGATTCGCTGAATTTTGTTAGGTCTATCACGTTATACTTTAAATTATGCCTAACTAGAATACATGATCCCCCGTGGCGATTCTTCCTTGTACATAAGGCAGCAAGACTAAAGTTGGGTACATTTAGGAATGCACCGTCATCTGCAATCATATTATGTTCCGTAAAGCATAAAATATCAACCCTTTTTTCGATGTCCGACATGTCATCTAAACATACCGTAATTCTGTCTGTTTTGTTTACGAGTCCGTCAATATTCTGATGCAGTATGCCTATGCGGTTATACACGAAAAAACTGCCGTTGGTCGTCATTTGTAGCCTTTGAAATACCGTTAGTAGGGGATGTCGTCATTATTGGGTTGACTGGAGTTTGAACGTCATAACAATTTATTGTTTGAGTACCTTGGTCATTGAAAAACTTTGCCTGATTGTGCCTATCGTTGTGATTATACATTTTTATGCGGTTTCTATATTGCTGATAGTTTGTAAAGTACGACAATCTGAGTATGTCTCTCAACAAATGACGACACAGGTAGAGTGCATAGTATTTCTTAGGTGGTATATACCTACTGAAATCCATATCAAGGAATACTACATGCTCATATTTATTACATACTGACTTGATATGGTAATTTAGTTTCCTTACATTTAAATATTGGTTGCATGAAGTCTCACATACAATAATATTTGTGTTCTGGTGGACATGCAGCCAAGATAAAAGGTCACGCTTAATATTTAAGGGGTTATTATCATTTGTGAAGCCTATTAGAATAACATAATCATTTTTTGTTATTTTGTTTTGCCCATTATTTAAGAATATTTTTCTTTACAAACGAAAATAAACAATTCAACAGAAATCAAATTGTTTGTTATGACTTTTACGAATGAAGTTATATGACGTTAGAAAAATTGTCATACAGAGTATTTTTAATAAGCGATTCGGACTTAGCGTGGCCTTATTATACCTTCCTAACACTATTGTTAAGTAAGTATAATGTACCTATATGTCGGTACCGTAACTATTTTACTTGTTACAAATATTGATGAAGGTCACTCCCACACTTACCTTTTAGTTGCTGGACAGACATGCAACCAGGCTGAGGCGCAATCCCCCTATTCGGAAAGAAGTCCACGTGTCCAATGGCTTCCTCCACACCGAGGATTCCACCGCACGTATGGACGACGTCAACGAAATCCGCATCCGTGGTGTCCAATTCATACAACCCTGGTATTCGAGCGAATTCAAAGAGTGGCCGAGCAGGATCCAGGCCTGAACATTTCGAAAATATTATTAGTTTGTTGGTATGTACTTACCGAAACTACACCGTGGGCGCTGTTCTAAGTGGCATGCGACGGGCTGTTTTGAGGTCTCCTATTGGCCGGGCGACGTCCGTCGTATGATCATGGTCGCAAGACCGTTGCCAATTAGGACAGCGCCTAAGGGCGTTCCGCGTGAGCTGTGCGCAGATTCTAACCCATTTCAGGCCTTTTAGGCATTCGGTCCGCGCGCCACGTACTAAATCCGAAATGGATTAGAATTCGCGGGTTACTACTTCGCGTCACATCAGCAACCAGTAACAGTCCACTTCTGGACTTAGGCGTTCTTCACATTAGTGATTTACGATAGAGATCGCATTGATGTAAACGCACAATAGAAAACGTTGATGCCAATTTTCTAGTCTAGCTGGTCTGTTTCTAAGATATTGTCACCTTGTGCACTCAGCTGTAGAGAATGTAGGTATGCTAGGGTGGTCCGTTCACCCTGCAGCTGACTTTACGACATCCGTGAACGGTAAGGGCTGGTGCCTCGGTGCTATAATTTTCTCTGCCGGGCGGCACCACATTGCATAACTGTTAGATTGTTACTTTTTATTTACCGCCATCTCACCTGGCGGTAACTGACGATGTGGCCGAAGATGGAGCCTCTCTGTCTAGTGACGGGCATGCTCCATCAGTAGGCTATTTACTTTACCCATGAAGGTGTCAAGAACACTTAGGCACAAAGATCATAACCATCACTAACCTGTAATGCGAGCTATTTTCATCTTAGTTTCTCTGCCAGCGTTACCCATGACGTGGGCCCCGAGACTGTGTCCTATGAGGTGTAACTTGTCTCCTGTCACACTGTACCGATCACTTAAGGCATCCAGAAATTGTCCTACACGTTTACCAACTTCCGTGGTTTGGTACGCAACCATCGGGTAGAAATAATTGTTCGCAACGTCACCCCAGTCCACGCCGATAACCGCCACATCCTTGGTTTTTAAGTAAGCGTCTTTCATATTCATCACAGAATTTTTATCCGCACTTGATTCCCACCCATGAGTGATGACTTTGATCGGTAGTGTTGATAACTTTTCTTGAAATTGCATTGTGTCGTTAAGGGGCTTCGCATTATCATCCAACAATATGTAATGATTGACGTTGTCTCTATAATATAATACATATAACATGTAAAGTACGTTAAGTTTAAGCATGGATATCCTATTTTTATGATAAAGGAAAGAATCGAGTTAAACGTAAAGGAACAGAGGATATGATTATATGTTGCTTCAAGCTTTTTTATATTCAACGTGAAGCTATTTTAATGATAGCAGTCGAGATAATCAATATTCATATTTAAACATTATCATCTCAGAAGCAGGACTCCACTGCTGTGATAGGCCTCCCGGTACACCTTCCACACCTACTGACTTTGTACCTCCGCATCCAGCATGCGCATATCCGCACTCCGCATTACCGCAAGCGACTTTTAATATGTTGTCTGTTTCGCGAGACATTACATTCACACTTAAGTAACTTAACAAACTTAGCTAAGTCTTAAGGAGATAAAGTAAGGACCCCGTGAAAAATGGAAAAATCTGCGTTAAATTAAAGACGTCATTATGTCTACGAGTACCTACACTAACGTTGATACGCTACCTTGTGTAAAGTCTGTATTCTATGTCATAGAATATATTCATTCTTTGCATTAACGGCAAGGAAGGCATTTCCAATGAAATGGGCTGCGGAACGCCATCGCCGTCCGGGAAATACATCCACTTGCTGCCGTAGTCCAATCCATTACCTGTAGTTTCATAGCTCGACATTTCTTGGCCTGGTAAATCAGCAATAATTATAAGGTAAGTACCTACTTAAGTATTTAATTTTTTGGCTATTCGCCAAATTGAGTACTAATTTAATTTTTCCCACTGGTGAGCGCAGAGCTGGCTCATTCCTCGTCCAACGTATAGAGATAGCCATCCAGCGGAGGAAAGCAACCAGCCTTATGGGCACCATTCCCAACAGTACATATCGATTTTTAGATGAGGGTTGTAAGTTAATTTAATTTTAGTAAGATAATTAAGTTTTCATATTTATTTAGTTTTTTATTTTTGTGTTGTTTTTTAATAATAATAAATAATCGTGGACAAATTCACACAGCTCCATCTAGCCCCAAACTAAGCAAAGCTTGTACTATAGGTGCTAGCTAACTGATATACTATTTATATACTTTTTTTTAAATACATACTTATTATACATAGAACACCCAGACCCGTAGCAGAAATTAAAATTCATCATTGAAATTTCTGCCCGGCCGGGAATCGAACCCGGGACCTCTTGCGTGGCTGACTGGCATGTTGACCACTGAACCACTCAGGTCGTCCCAATCGAAATACCCATATCTTTAAAAATCTGTTTTATATTTACTTAAAGAATTAAAACAAATTTATTGTAGTAAGTATGTAAGTCTTGAAATGAAACAGAATGTGCTGTACAAGTTTGTTGAATGTATCTTAGGCGACTTTATTACACTTACCTTTTACAATAAATGTGCAAAACGATAAAAATAAAAGCGTGTAACGATAAACCGCTAATGTCACTGGCATTTTATTTTCAATTAATTGTTATTAAGGTTGTTAACCGAAACGTAAATGCGTAGATACTGTCGAATGTTTAAAACTTGTTTTACAGGTGAGACAGGACCTTTGATAAGGAACCCCGGTACAATTGTGAAAGATGCTGATAGTGACACTTAATTGTGGTGAACTGTAAAATATAGCATCAATACAAGCTATTTTTAAATCTAATGGGTACATAGACACATAGACTTAGACTAGCTATGCCCGCGACTTCATTCGCGTGGACTACAGAATGTTTGGTACCTATGTCTAATATTAAGCAACACTGTGGTCTGGTGAAGCAGTCTTGGGGTTACCTATTTGATAACCCTTCCGTGGCTGTCGGATAAAAAAAGCTTTTAGTTTGGATTTGAAAACTCCCTGGTTGTAATCAACAGTAAGTTAGGCAGAGCTCCGTCGCGGTTCGCACAATAAATGTTGAAGCTAGTGGTTTGTGCGAATAGTCATTGTAATTTCGTCTGTAAAACAGTTTTGTAAAAACAGATAGGTTAAACAAAGAAAGACTGATTGCGTAGATGTTCTAGGTTTAGAGTTTTATCAAAGCGTAAGTAAGCGTCTTACTCCTGGGCATCCCTACCCGCCTTATTTACTCCTGTCACGTTGGCTAATAAGCTAATAAGGTCTGACTTTGACAAGCCTATACAAGAAAGTGCACACATCAGGAGAAGCGTCTGTGGCCAGTGGTTAAGGTCTCCGATTCATAAACGAGAGGCACTGAGTTCAAATCTCACTGCGGCCATGTAGGTACCAATGACTCTTTTCTGAGTTATGTTCATTAGTTGAATGCTAACCGATGCTCTTATGGTGAGGGTAACATCGTGATGATACCTGCACATTCAGGCGACTGAATGTGTAACCATTATTCAATCTGGTCAGGTTCCCCTGGTAGCAGGGTCACGGTGATCAGATGGCAGTAGCTGCACTGCAATTATCTGATTTGCCAAATCCTGAATCATGGTCAAGGCGGAACCAAGGCCCTCGTGCGCGAGAGCACAACCGGGACATTAACGCCAAGTTGAATAATAAAATAAATACCTGATGAAGGAACCCTTTATAGTTTTATAGATAGGAGGATAAAATGAGGGGCTAAAACTACATAGAATATCGTTACTTCGACTATCAAGTACTTTGCTCCAATTTTGGCTCCATTTTCAAGGCCAGAAATTTGGTTGTTAGTTTATAAAAGACGTAGATATTATATCTTTTGATCGGTCAAAAACTAGTCTTTAGCTAAGAAAATGAAATTTAATTGTTTGTTGTTATCTGGTATCAATGACACGGGGAACTTTTCTCCACCATATAATTGCTGAGATTTACCTATTTATATGCTATGGAGCAATGAAAAACGTTATTATTTACTTTGCGCCAATTATATTTATTCAGAAAAATAATTAAATATGCTTGGGCAATTCACACAGCGCCCTCTAAGTAAGCAAAGTTTGTATTATGGGTGCCAGAAAACTAATAAACTACTTATATATTTTTAAATACAAAAGTACTTATTATACATATAACACCCAGACCCGTTACAGAAATTAAAATTTATCATTTCAATTTCTGCCCGGCCAGGAATCAAACCCGGGACCTCTCCGTGGCAGACAACTGAACCACTCAGGTCGTCAAAAATGCAACTTCAAATGAAAATAATATATATTTAATGAGATGAGATATTATTATTTGACGACCTGAGTGGTTCAGTTGTGCCGGTCTGCCACGCAAGAGGTCCCGGGTTCGATTCCCGGCCGGGCAGAAATTGAAATGATGAATTTTAATTTCTGTTACGGGTCTGGGTGTTGTATGTATAATAAGTATGTATTTAAGTAGTATATCAGTTATCTCTAGCACCCATAGTACAAGCTTTGCTTAGTTTGGGGCTAGATGGCGCTGTGTGAATTTGTCCACGAATCTTTATTATTATTATTATTATCTTAGGTATAAATTATCTTAGAAATTCTCAGATGAAACCAGGTTTTGTGGGAAAACGTAGACTACAGAAAAGACTCTCAGAGTTTATGAAAGTAAATTTAAAAAAATGTTTGACTGACGACAGAGGAAGAATAGTGTTAGAGCTCGTCTAATTTAAAATGACGCGCCCCACTATCGCATTAACGCACACAAGCAAGTTTAAAATATGGACGCAATACATATACAAATGCTGTTGTAATTGGTCATTCAGTTGCCGGTGAAATTCAAACGTAGAAGCACGCGTCGTTCATTGGCTCCCACACAGATGAAGTGTCGTTATTAATATTTGCACTCACACATCGAAATCAACTAAGTAGTGGGGCGCGTCATCTTAAGACTAGACGAGCTCTACTTGTTTAGACATTTTCAATTAGGTACTCTTTGCAGGTGTTTCTATTTAGATATTAAATATAGCTATAACCAAGGCCATAAAGTACGTTATTTTTAAAAGTTATTCTGTTAGAGAAAAGATTTCTATATTTTTGTTTGTAACTCAAAAACTACTAGACCGATTTTAAATATTCTTTCACTGATAGAAAGCCACATTATTCCCAAGTGACATAGGCTACTTTTTATCCTGGAAAAATAGGGTTCCGCGGGAACGTTGATTATTTACAGGTGAAAGCCGCTGAGAACGGCTAGTTAACTATATTATCTAAAGTCGATGAAGTATCTACCTAGTTAAGTAGATCTTATAAATACAAAACTATCTAACTTTTTTTATTTTCGGTGTCACGGGCACCTTCGTATGCGATTGGCTAGAACTAGATTTTTAGTAAGAATAGAAACCTACGTTGGGTCGAACCATAAAAAACAATGACTACTTTAATTCTAGCCAATCCCGAACGGTGACGTGAAATCCACGAGAGTGAATGAAACTGCAGCGAAGAACGTTCTGCTGCCTACCATACCTTTTACCTTCGTGGATGGTATGTAAAGGTGCGTACGAATTAGAGCGGCTCAGCCCGAGGCTGCTCAGTTGCGCATTTGTTTGTGCGTTGAGGCAACGTGCTCGCGGCGAGCCACAAATGTGCCGCACAAACAAAATGCTGATGCTGCTTTTATCATAATTGATCGGATTGTTAAAATAATTTTAGTTTTTTCGATCCCATAACATTTTTTTTCTGCTCATATAATTAATAAAATGCATTTGTCCTTGATCCGCACCATGTTTTTTAGTATATGTATAAGTTTTCCAATTTATTTATTTATTTTATTTATTAGGAAGACCAACAGTTTAATTGACCTTTCGTCAGGTCACTGACGATTGTGATTATAAAGTTTTAAACCCCGAAAGAAAATATTAATGTCAATAAACAATACGCGCGCATCCGTAGTTTTATTTCGAGGCTTCCATACACGTCCAAACTCGCGAGGCACGCACGCCGAGGCACCTTTGAGCATGGTCAGAAAACCGACAATCGGCGGCTGCGCGTGAGGCACGTACAAATTTGAGCAAATGGGAGAGCCGTGCGTGCCTCAACCTGAGGCTGCCTCTAATTCGTACGCACCTTAATGTACATACATACGCTGTCGAAAGTAGTCGAAAGCAACCCCGACCAGACAAACATTTTAGTAATAATAACTTGGCTTGCAGTGGGTTGTTGGAGAATTATATCCATATATGAGAGTCCGGCAGAGTAGAATAGCACCAACCCCTTACACTCGTGGGTACAAGGCGACTAATATTGTCGAGGCAAAAGATCTAGAGTCTCCGTAGACTGCAAAATGGGCAGCAGCATTTTCCATAGTTATATCTACAACACTGCGATCTCCAATCCGCCTTAAATGATGGCAATAACGTCCCCTTTCGTATGAGAGGCTCAAGTCCTGCAGTGGCTGTGATGATGACGATGATGATTATAACAGTGTACTATAGTCCAGTATGTTACATTGGCATGAAATAAAATTATTGTCTTTTTGACGAGCTGTGAGAATGGAAATGATGGGAAGGAAGGGATGGTAAAAAATAAAAACCGTTCTATAATCTTTATTGGTTTATTCAAACACAAATGAAAGACTGACAGTTAATCGGATCCAAAATGCATTCAGAAACCTATAATCAATAATAAGATTCCGAAACCATTGGGTAATTAATTAGTTCTGACAACATTAAACAAAACATAAAAGTGTTACTAACAGCGATTCACTTTATAATGTATCCCTAGAACCTACTCAGTAATACTCAAGATTCCAGCGCACTGTTGAACATCCGAAACTGGTTTCCATCACAGAGATTTCATTACCTACATTTCAAGATTACTTAAAAACATAGAAATAACCTATATACTTCCCTAGCAATGTAAATTGATGCATGATTTGCTGCCTATAATAATAAAGGCCCAACACTATGTCTTGACCCTTTAAAATACACCACGGTCTCAAGGTTTGTGCTGTAAAACCTTATCACTTACATTCATCACCTTGCATTGTCCCATGCGGTCCACTGTACAAACTGTCACAACAATGGTGTATTTTATAGACACAAGGACGACAAATATAATGATAACAGTCCACTAAGTTAGTACATACATACACTTAAATAAATCATACCACTACTACATTGTGTTACTTTGCAGAAACGTATTTCAGGCAAACTATTTATATACAAAGGACATGTGTGATAACGGATCTACCCAAACTATAAAACCAGAATCAAAAGAAAATATACTGCGGGTTTCAAAATAAAATGATAATTATCTGTATAAAAAAATAGAAGCCTGCAAGGACTCTATTATGTACAATACAACATATATTTACCGTGCATTTTATTAGTTCAGTACAGTGTATCAGTCCACTATTTGCTATTTAGTTATGTTTTGTACTGGCAGCAATGACATGAAAACATTGTCATCATCATCCTACAATGGTCCACTGCTGGACATAGGCCTCCGAAAACATTTTCAATTAACAACAGTATTTGGAAATTTGGGCATTGTAGAGGCGTAAAAGATGCCACATTTTAATTCTTAATATCATAGACCCCAAGTGGGAATCGGCAGGCATTGTAACGTAGGCATGGACGACCCAAGGCATGGATGACCTTTTAAAGGTCGTAGGGGGAAAGCGGCTTATGTGCAACAGTGGACATCCTGCGGCTAAGATTGTGATGATGATCATACACACCTGACATACACGAACAATATAGTTTACTCAATGAATCACGCTTAACTACGCAGAGAGCGTTGTTGATTTAAATTACATAATATTGTGTAATTATTGACTGAGATCGTCGAGTTTACAGTGTGGAAAATCTACAAATGAATCAACGAATCCTAAATCTACAATTTATAATTTCAAATGTCAAAATTAAGAAATACTGCATAGAGGAACATAAACGAACTTTATTTTGTAAATAAGTACTTATACCTTACGTCGGTATTGTATGTAAAGAAAATTGTATGAAATGGGAATTAGGTAAGTACTGAAACTTGGATGTCATGGTCCGAAATTACGTGATACATCTGTTAGCGCCTTGGGAAGTCTTGGTCCTCATTGGGAAGATTTGTGTGCCTTCTGTTCGTGACTGTGTATGACATTTCAATGTTTCAAATGTTCCACTTTATCTGGAGTAGGTCACAAAAACTATCTATTTCACATGTAGTAGCAATAAACAATACCCATCATTGGAACTACGAGTTCCAAGTTTCATTCTAAACTGTATTCGTTTATACCTGTTTTTGAAATACCCTGAGTTTATAAAATAACCAACATATCAAGGCGCAGGTGTATATTTTTTATTGTTTGCCAGTATATATTGAAATCAATTATTAGAGGTGTCGGCCGTAAATAATGCACCAGGCTAGTTCGGCTTCGTAGAGCGTCGTCTCTGTCGCACGCGTGTCAGTAAATACGAAGCCGAAACTAGCCGATGTGCATTATTTATGGCCGATACCTGTACTGCCATATTTTACTGACATAACTAACTATCATCAAACTTTCATTGCCTAGGGATGCACACAGATAGACGGTCCGTCTGATGGATGTAGCAATTCAACCGATGAAGATAGTTTTCGGGGGACAGCACTCACCGAACTTATGTATTTTTTTTTACTAGGTACGCTACCTATTTAAAAAAATAAAGGATTTCATTGTCAAACGGAGTCATCTTACGCCGCTCGGCCAATGGCATTAGACGCCGCGGCCAATAGCATGGTGACATGTGCTTGGAACAAAAACGTGCTGATTCGCCCTCCACTCGTTAAATTGCTCCATGATCTGACGTGAGTGAAGTTGTCACCGTTATAATCTAACTAAGGGGAGAAAATTCCATGGACCTAAGAAATTCACTCCAAAGGTGGACTGGACTGGCCCTTGTTTATGGTTTCTATTGCAATGACAGGACACGAGCGTGGCGATTTGCCAAGTTATGTACCATAACGCTAGGGAATTCTAGTTCTTATGTTCCTAAGTTATGTATGAAAAGTGTCATTCCATTGTATGCTGTCAAATAATGGATGGGCATCTCTTGTTTAGTTTCTTTTCTCTATGAAAAATTCGGTGCCGGCAAAAATGAAACTACTGCCGTTATGACTTCGTGCTCCCTGGCAACCCTATCGTCTATTTAAAAACCTTAAAGTAAGAAACCCGAAATTACCTACGTACATTTGACATGTACTGCCATTATCAGTAAAATAGCAAAAACTGGACTTTCTTAACTTCAGTAGACACAACATGTCTGTGAACTTGGAAATGTTTAATTAATGTTATCTAAAAATGCATAAAGTAGACTAAATTCAATTTATATATTGCAAACAAGCAGTTTTAGTAATGGTGCATTACTTGCATAATATTATCGAAAATAATGTCAAATCATAATAAAAGATTTTTTCTAGTATTTCCTAATATTACTGGCTATGCACACCCCATATTCTTAACATTTAGCGTTTTAGTTTACATACATACTGCATGTCGAATATGCAAGACAACATGAACGCCGACAAGGTTCTTAACGAACGCCTTACAATAAATGCAAATAATGTTATTAAACTATTTTTCTGATCTATTATAATACATTTCAATGAAGAGAACACGCGCTATACACACGTTCGAGTCGGGATGCGCGTCGCCAGGTGGCGAGGTCGGATTTATCTGACACCAATGAAGTTTGAATCGGAACTGGCGACCCGAATGTGTGTAGCACGCCTGCTGAAGAGTAAAAATCCTCAGTGGAGCTGTTAAGTACATTCAAGTAGACAGTACTTGACAAAGAAAGTGAGTTAAGGTGTGGTGAAGCTAAGCCACACTGTATGGGAGTGGACCGTGGACTGTTACCATCTACGAAGTGTCAGTTTAATCCTGCATTTCCTCTGGCAACTCGTGCGGGTTGAGGATGCCGGGCACGGAGAGTTGCACGCGTCGCTTCTCCTCCTGGGCTTGGCGAAGCGCGAACATGCGCTCCTCAAGGTACAGATCGCTGTCATCCTCGCCAGTGTACTCCTGCAATCATTACAAATCTCGTTCAGAGGGCCATCGTCATCATTATTTATTTATTAGTTTATTGCACACAAAAATGGTAACAAAGGCAAATGTATACATGACACAAAAGGCAATTATTGCTAAAAATAAATTTCTTCCAGCAGGCAAAGAGAATGTGTGACTGGAAGCAGTTTAAGACGTTATCCTAGCGGTCAATCCCGCCTCCTGCCAGGGTCCGCTTTCCTAATCTTCGCTAGGCACATGCGGCGATGCCCTATCTCTGGATGCACTACCACCTCTTTTCATTCTAATACTGCGGTGGTTAGACTTGTGACATTGCTACAGCTACCATCTAACCCTGTCAACATTAACCGTTAGGGAAGAGTCGATTCGCAAAAGCTTTGCCAGTCTGTCAACAGGGAAACCACAAGTTCTGTCTGCGTAGAGCCAATTGATAAAGAAAGTAAGTACCGGTGACTATTTACAATACAAAACTCCATCAAACATAAACGCGTGAGATAGTGAATCGCGATTTTTGATTGGTCGAAGACAATAATTTCCTTAAAGGGTCAATGTTAGCTTAGCCAAAGTAACTCGGAAAGATATTTTGTGAACGATAGATAAGGTCAGTAACAATACTAACAAAACTATTTTTATTAATTTTATGTCCTGGTTTTGTTTTTTTTTGAGAAACATGTTATATGTATGTATGTATGTATTTAAATTTTTTGAACTATTTTCCTCATAATTGGCTGTCGGAAAACCTCCCATTCTCCGGAGAATCAGTTTTTTTTTTTTCAGAAACTGGTTCAAAGCACTAAAAGCTACAGTTATCTTGCAGTCACGTGCGCGATAAAGCCCACCATGCTACGCAAGTAAGCACGCACAGAGAAAGTAAAAGTAGGATAGCTAATCAAGTTGCCCATATGCAGTCTTTTCTCATGTCCTGTTATATCTCGTCATCTGGTATTATATCTTGTCTACATATTACTACTAGTGAGAGTGGAAATGTATCAGGAAAACATTTAGTAAAACTTACTCTTATCTGTACTAAGAAATCTCTTAGATGGTCTTTAAACGCTGGAATATCTTGATCCAAATTAAATAACCCTTGTACAGTAATCTTGATTTGATTGTCCGTTAGATGAGAGAATGCTGTTTTCAAAAGATTTGCCACATATTCCTGTAAAAAATATGTTCGTTATTTTTCTATATTCACAAGAGTAAAAAGCTGATTTAATAATAATGTTTTTCATATTGCATTACCTGAATATAGATAACATTATCTGGTGTAGGCCCAAGTGGAACCGTGACCCTGCCAGCTTCCACCAAGGAGAAAATGTATGCAAGTATTGTGGAGTGCATTGTAAGTCCAGCACCGTGAGAGGTGTCAGTAACTACACTGAACACATGTTCCAAAATGTCACACAAATATGTTTGGTAAAAGCTCTGGGCTGCCTGTGAATGTTGCTCTACATTCTGCAGCAATCGGTACAAAATCTGTAGACCAGTGTCTGCCACATTTCTCATTGTATGCTTAAATGCCCATATAATGGAATCCAACACCAATTTAAATTGTGCTGGGGGTATACTTAGGAATGCCTTGAAACAGTGTGTATTAACAGCCTGCAGCAGTAGGAAGAACTCAGTTCTGTGCTCTGGATATTCTTCAAAATCTTTGTTTATCATGTCAAGAGTACATTCAAACACAGCATCAAAAATCTTAGGTACTTCAGATGTAATATGCCCTCCAAGTTTGTAAACAATTGCAGCCATACATGACAGTACTTCTGGCTCTCGTGCATCAGGAACTGATGTTCGTTGGTAATCCAAGAGGACTGCATCAAGCAGTGGTGGAATGAAGTTCTCCAGAACCATGGTGTTGTCTGTAGAACGCGATACCCAACTTGCAATCAACTTTAATGTTTCCTTTTTTATTATTCTCATATTTTTTATTAAAGGTTGTTTTGTGACAACAACTCCATTCAAAGCAATAGCTTGACTTATGTTTTCTGACATCACTTTATAAACATTAAGCATGTCCAAATATATTCTTCCCAGTTGGACAACATATGGATGTGATAGGGCTCGACAAGCACGAACATTGGTTTTGAGGATACTTACAAGCTGTTTCACAGCTTCTGGATCTTTAAGAATGTCCACATTATGTGACGCTTGAGAGATTATGTCATCCCAGACTTGATTAGGAAGCTGCATATACTTTTCAATAAGTTGTTCTTGGGCGACCTGGTCGACTTGAGCACTGATCATATAACCAACTGCTTCATAGAAAGTGTGCACTTGCTGTGTTTGTAAATCACAGATAATGGAACTTATTGTGCTCAAGATTTCTTCAATAAATGGACATGCCTCCCCAACTTGCGTAGTGACAAAATGCCGACGGCACTTCAGTGCTATTTTGATAAATGTGTCACATGCCATATCTTGAACACCGTCATGAGTTTCATGCATAAATTCGAAAAGTTTGTTTACAACAGTCTTCAAGAACTTCCAATGTGCACGTAGAAATCGTGGATATTGCCCAACAACATACATGATGTTACTTGCAATTATAGCTTTATTATCTTTGCCTTTTTTCTGTTCACATAATCCCAGAAGTTCTTTGATAACAACGACCAAAAACCGCTTCTCATCTTCTTCCATCATAGCTCCTGAAATAGACCCAATAGCCCAACACAAGGTATTAAGATTCTTCCATGACCATTCTGTTCCATTTACTTGATTTTGCAGTTTTTCTGTCATTATACGCTCTGTATCTTGATAGTCCACATGAGTCAGGTAAACCAAAGTTTCTCTCATGTTTTTGTACAAGTTAATAGAATCAGTATCTTTCATGAACTCCCTTACAACTTCTCCATTTTCATTTTCAACAACCAAAACTTCCTCTGGCTTAGCCATTCTGGAGATCATTATGTAACGAACACTGCTTAAAACATCAGCATACAATGCTTTCCGTCCAGCCACTTTACCCAGGCTGTACAAGCTGGTTGAATGGGAGCATGGTGCAATTTTGTATAAATCTGCAGCTAATGCATTCCAAAATTCTAGACAAATTTTAAATATCTCAACATCTTCAACTTCTGATATCAAAACCAAATACCTCAAAGCGTTCATTAGTGTATTGGTCAAACCTCTTCTTTCAATAAGTTCACTATGTTCTTTTAAGTAAGTACATAGGAACAAAGCAAGGTTTTGTATGAACACTTGTTCTTGATCTCGGCCAGCGGAATAGGCTTCTCTTATATTAGTTGTGAGAGGCAACATAACCTCCAATTGTTCCATGGTTTGCACTAACAGTGCTACAAACTGCTCCTCATAATTGCTAACAGTTACACCAGCAATTTCTGTCAGACAACTCAATGTTACATTTCGAAACATTGGAACGTTCAAAAACTTAAAAATAAGTGTGCTTATCAATTTCATTTCGAAAATATAACCAAGTGGAATCCAATTTAAAAATCTCAAGAGAGTGTGAAGCGTGGCATCAACCAATGGAGCATTCTGAGAATTCTCCAGGACAAACTGACAAAGTTGGAATATTTGGCTGAACTCAGAGCACATAGTATCTTTCAAATGTTTAGCCTTGGTTTGAGTTAGTTGTCCAGTACTAAATACGAAAACTTCTTCACTTAGCAATTTCAAAATCACCATATTGTTTTGGCAAAGGCTTTCATTTGTTTTAGATGCCCCCACAATGTCACTGATGAAGCTCTCCCAGTTATGTGGCCATTCTCTTTTCAAGACTTGAATCAAAATCATATTCAACTTTTTCAAATATACTTTGTTGTTTTCCATAGTAACAGGGTCAGAGGAATTCTTAATGATGAGTCCTACAATATACTTCTTAATCCCTTCACATTGATTTCTGGGTAAAATTTTCCATCTGGTTTGTATCACTTGTTCCAATATCTGTAGGGCATAGTACTTAGTTTCCTGATTTTGTGAAAATTCCAGTATGGTGTCAACACGGGTCCAAGCATCAGGATGTTCCTTGAGGGCAGTTAAAATATCCTGAGCAATACGTTGCTGGTCTCCAACAGTTGAATATAAACATCCAACAATATTGTCAAGAAGGTTGATGTCTAATTTTTGGTTGAAATCTAGAAGTTTGGAAGCTTGTTGCTCCAAAGTTGCCATTGTGATTTGTTTTCTTTTTGAAGTTGTTCCCTTAGACAAGATCGATCTTAAATTGGTATGGGTTCACATTCATTCCTCACCATATACAACACTGAAAGAGAAATCAAGGAGTATTATAAAAGCATCAAATCTAACCTCTCAAAAAGAAAGTACCTCTAAACTAATCACATATGATTTCTTATTATTTCTAAACATGTACGCATATTCTTATGAAATAGATTTATATCATTAGTATTATTACAATGGGATTTTTTGTGGGAAAACGATATTACAGAAAACACACCCGTAGTACGCCAAAAGCGATTTTTCATGATGAAGACCACAATTTGTATTTGTAAAAATAAATGAAAGAAGGTATTCTTAAAGACTTGAAGAACTGAGTTTACAGTTTTAAAACTTACCCGTAAAAATAATTTGCGGCGCAATCAATCTAACGCACTTCCATACACACTATCCGTTGTTTTCGTCGTTTTCTTTGCGAAAGAAGCTGCTTGAAAAAGCTAAGCATAGAGCTATATAAATGACACGAAGGATTTTGAATTGTCTATGACCAAACAATTTAATTTTTTCACTTTAGTATTGCCAGGGGGCTATGTAATGAGCAGTTTTCCAATAGGTATCTTAAGCATTCCTAACCACTCCCTAGATGGCGCCCCGACAATTTTGGTAATTGATAATCGCTTGAAATAGGTTCTTAGCAAAGAGGATATAAACACTGGATACGTTGTTTTGGATAATATTGTATTTATCAATAGTTTTCAACCATTTTAGAGGTTGTAATAAATTATTACAAACAGAACAAACATCAATTTGACTGAGTTAATTCGTTTCATGGACACTAGGATCAAGAATGAACGCAATACAAATATGAAAGGTTTGTATTAAAATACATTTCGTTGAATCTATTGGTAAAAAATTACCAAAATTGTAGGAGCGCCATCTTTTGAGGCTTGAAAACTCCTCATTGTTCCTTATATGTCATTACTAATCGCCCTGAGTGTCTGCGATAGCTTTATTATCGCTCCTTTCGTGACGCTTTTTACGAGCTAGGGAGATAAAGTATGAAAGATATCTAGTTAGGCAGTCCTGCAGCGGCACCGTCGATCTCCGATCACATGATTCCACCATATGGAATGACGTCACAAAATCCGTACCGCCGATCTAAGTATCGGTCAAAATGATCGAAATGAATAAGGAGTTGAGAACGTAGTAATTCTGTGTCGTCATGTCACCACTTTTCAAGGTGGCCCGCTGCCACTTGCTTGTACGACAAAAAAAAACACTGGAGTGGTACCGCCTAAAGCGCGCTCCACATGTGGACAGTTTCGCGGGAACACGAGAATGTAGAGGGAGTATTCGTGTAGTCCCGTGCATGTTTGGCATGTCTCGCCTCTTTCATAGACTAAGTAGAGATAGTTTGTTGTCGTCTTGATTCGATCGATTTTATATTTATATTCCTAGCGCTTTTTCCCGTAACAGGTTCGGGGTACACTTGAACATGATCCGGGATATTAGTAGATCAAGTAATTACAGTAGAGCAGCTGCCATCACCTCTGTGACCCTGTTTACAGTAGATTACTGATATTACACCGATGAATCGATAAAATGTCGCGCATTTTGACACCACCACATCCCTAATAGGCGAGAATGTAGAGGGTCGACCAAAGGCCCGGCAAAAGTTTCGCCGGAAGTTTCGGCGAACATGTGGAGCGCGCTTAACTCCAATCGCATGATACCATTACTCAGGAATAACGTCACAGAATTCGTACCGCCGAACAAACCACCGGCAAAATGAGTGAAATTAAAGCGCGTTGTAACGATCCGTTTCAAGTTTTTATTTTGAAACATCGTTTTTTTCTATTTCTATGAAACATCGTTATTATTATCGTCACTTACCATTCTAACGTTGCTTGACTTTATCAGTGCTTTCAACTCGGTAGACTTTGATGTTCTTCTTGCAATTCTTCGCTTTCTTACCATATCTCCTCCTGTAGTAGAGTGGTTCAATTCATACCTTCACGGTCGCCTACAACGTGTCACCTCTGATGAGGTCTACTCGGATTGGCGTGATCTTGTTGCTGGCGTACAGCAGGGTGGCATTCTCGATTTTCATCAATACGGTCAAGAGTCATAACTTCCAATTTCCACCTCTACGCAGATGACTTGCAAATTTACCACCACTTTAGAATCATAGATATTAAAAACGCTTTTGCCTGCATTAATAGAGATTTACAATGTACATCTACCTGGGCTAAATCGTATGGTCTATTAGTAAATCCTAAAAGTCCCAGGCTCTGATTATCGGTAGTCCACATATACGTAGGTATATGTGGACTACCGATATCTGTTGTTCAACAAATACTATTCGACGGGATACCAATCCTACTGAGTAAATCAGCAAAGAATCTTGGACTTATTTTTTAAACTAACTTGTCCTGGGTATCTCACGTGAATGAGGTGCGCAAGAAGATACATTTCTAGTTCCACTCACTCAAATGCCTTCAAAGTTTCAAAACTTCAAAACCAAAATATCTTTAGTTTGAGCTCCTCTCTTTCCCCTTCTTGACTATGTTGACTCCTGCTACTTGGATGCCACTGAGGAGATTTTGAATAAACTTGAGCTCCTTCAAAAAATATGACCATATCTCCAGTTACCGTTCTCAGCTCAAGTGGCTTCCAATCCGTCTACGCAGGAATGCTCATATGCTATCCAGTCCTTTGTATCCCACACGCTCCCTCATACCTCCGTGACCGTTTCCACTTTTTACGTCCTCAAGACAAGCCTTGTCGCTCAAGCGTAAGATCGTCGCTTGCAATTCCTACTCACAGTTCCGATTTCCTATCCTATTCCCTCACTATTCATGCAGCACGGCTGTGGAAATCTCTTCCGGAAGTGCGGGATGGTCAGTCAATTTATATTTTTAAAAATCGTTTGAAAGAATACTATCTTTCCCAGAGTGCCTAGATGTAATTCAGTATTCTCAATGCCTATATACTATAACTAAATACATCCATAAAATTCTATGCTAATATAGCAAGTATAGAATTTTATGGATGTATTTAGTTATAGTATACTTATACTTATTGTGCACGTCTTATCTGCGTTTAATAATCACATCTCTCTTGTGTAGGCCTCCTCGAAGAGATATCTTTTAGAGATAAGTAGTGCTTGTTGTGTCGTAGCTAATCTGTTCACTTATGTACAATTAACTGTTAAATAAATAAATAAAATAAAAATAAACTTTTAATTAATGAAAATGTATTGTACTTTTAAATAGAATACTTTTAAATTATTTCGTACTTTGTCATTTTTAGTATATCAAATGTAATCTGCAGCGTTATACCTATTTATTAATGAAATCAAAATAAAAGCGTAAAAATTATGTTAGTGTTCAGTGTCAGTGGAACGGAACATAATAAATGTCATTTACTCCTGTTCTTTGCTCTATGTAGTCGACATGATCGACTTTGACTCTTTTTCTGCTAAGAACAAGAAAGTTTGAAAACTGTATTAAGGTATGTATCGTGTATGTACAAATTATTGTAATTAATTCAATCGGCGCATAGGTTAATATGATCCAGCTAAAATTTGCAGTTCAATCTCTCTTCGCTACTTTGTGGTCGTTCAAAATCGTACATATTCACTGGATAGATAGGGCCTATCCAAAATGCATGTTGTGACGTACATACATTTTCTCCGTCACGTGCGGGGAGACCGCGTTTGGGCGGAGCCCACGGGCGGTGGTGTTGGGACGCGGCCCGTTGAAACGGGCCGGTCGTTAGGGTTGGCGCCGTCGTCGCCTCCCCCGCGGTCGGGTGCACTGGGTAGTCGCCTGTTCGGCGAGCCCGGCGCGGGACCGGCGTAGGGTGGCTTCCGGGCGCGAACTATCGGGGTTGGGGCTGCCACTGGCGTGGCAGGGGCGTCGCCGGAGCCTCGCAGGTGTCGACCTCTTAGAGGGACGTGCTGTGGCTGCCGGGGTCTCGTCCGGAGGTGGGGGCCGCGAGACAAAGTCGCTCAACGGCCCCCGCGTTGTTGCCCAATTGCAAGCCAACGCTCGGGGCCCGGCGCAGTTAGATCCGTCGACCCGTAGGGACGGAATTGAAGCGCCGGGCAGTCGGTCCGGTGGGGTTGGCCGCCGAGCGCAGTGCGCGCGCCGGCGGCGGGCGTCATGTCAGGTGGGCCGCTGCGAGCGGTGCTCAGCGGCCGTAGACTCCGGTGGGGGTGGGGTGCAGGGTCTCAACCCGAAGGGAGTCCTCCTGCACTCGATGTTGTGTTTGGGAATGGTGTCTCTTCAGGTAGTGCGTCGCCGTTGACGGCGATGAGTCGACGGCGACGCGGCGTCAGGTTAGGGCCGCGCGGCGGCTACGCGGTTCACGGTACGCGGGTACGCGTGCGCGGCGTGGCGGGGTGTAGGGCGCTTTTTTATACGTGTTCGGTGGGGGACCACCACTTCAACGGGATCTCATTGGAGAGCCCGGAGTGACGGTCGGAGTGCGGATGGTTTCGCGCCGAAGACTGCGTCCGCTGGTCCAAGTTCGATTGGTTTGGCGATCGGGTGGTTACGCGCGCGACCGCACAGCATGAATCCAGCCCGGCGTTGGCTGGATGGCGACGGCGGCCCCGTCGGCGGGGTTAGACGACGGCGAGGCGCATGTGCCGCGACACAACACCATGTCGGCACCATGGCACATTGTTGTGGGCTCGTGTGCGGCTTCGTCGGCTCGCTGGGCGGAGGGAACAGGTGGTGGTGCTCGACCTCACGGCGGCGCGGCGCACGACGTCTGGCTCTGGCGCGGCGTAGACTGATCCATGTTGTGACATCATTGCTGAGTAATGATATTATGCGATTGGAGTTAGGCGGTACCGTTCCTGATGTTTTTTCCTATATGTAGTCTATGGCCAACTTTGTGTTCGTTCAATATAGTATGACGGCGCATCGAGTTATTGGTCGTGATAAGATGTCTATCGGTTAGATATTCTTTAGCTGGTCCTTGTTTGTTTGTTTGTCGGTGGTTAGTTAACAATGGCAGCGCGCGCACGCATTATTGTGCGCTGTGATGTTCTTGATTTGATTAACACCAGAAATCAAGCACCCACGCGGAATTGCTATATAAGTCACGAATACCAACCTTTAAACTAACGTCGTTGTAAGTTTGTGTCGTGGTGGACCGCGGGCCCTCATGCGCCGCGCTAGAAAAGTCGTCCCTGATGTTAAAATGGTGATGATAGATCCAATTATAATGATGTCGGCTATCTAGACTCTAGGGCTCCGATAAGTACATTTAAATCCATTTCACAGGATAGGTCCTATAATAGGGCCTATGAGGCGTTTTCCGATAGGTATCTAAAGCATTCGTAACCACTCACTAGATGGCGGCCCAACAATTTTGGTAATTGATAATCGCTTGAAAAAGGTTCATAGCAAAGGGGATATAAACACTGGGTACGTTGTATTGGATAATATTGTACCTATCAATAGTTTTCAACCATTTTAGAGGTTGTAATAAAATGGAACAATATGTCTTGTTATATTTCGTTCAACCTTTAAGTGATGTTTATATTAATAAATATTTTATTCATATTATTATATTAGACGGGACTTGGACGCGACGTACCTTTATGATTTGTTTTCCCGACGTTTCGGTAGGGTTACCACGGTGGGTGTAGGTCGCGTCGCGTCCAAGTCCCGTCTAATATAATAATATGTGTAAAGAACGCGAGTTTAGTTTGAAACAAATATTTTATTTTTAGGTTTAGTATTAGATGACTGCATAATATCACTGCCAAAATCATACAGATTAAAAAAAAATTACCAGAATTGTAGAATCGCCATCTATTGATGCTTTTTGAAACCAACTGACAATACCTACTGGAAAACTCCTCATTGTAGTAGGGCCTATCCTAAGTGTATATTGTGACGTTGTTCCAGAGAGTGGAATCATGCTATCGGAGATTGACGGTGCCGCTGCAGGGGCCGTACCACGAATGTTTAAAAACCGTCTAAGTTCCGTGCAGTTCAATAGCAGGCCTTAAACGGGATTGCTTAGAATCATAATATGAGGGCTTTTTTGTGAACTGCTACTACACGGTTAGAACCGAAGAATTTGATACCTAAACCGGGGGCTCTACCATGAACACTAAAAATAATCTAAGATCCACGCAGTTCAAAAGTAGGCCTTAAACAGGATTGCTTAGAATCGTACCATTAGGGGTTTTCGAGACCTACAAGGAACTTTTGGCACTTGGATCAGGGCGTGTAAAGCGCACTCCACATGTGGACAGTTCCGCGGGAACACGAGAATGTAGAGGGAGTATTCGTGTAGTCCCGTGCATGTTTGGCATGTCTCGCCTACTTCATAGACTAAGTAGAGCTAGTTTGTTGTCGTCTCGATTCGATCGATTTTGACGACCTGAGTGGTTCAGTGGTTAACATGCCGGTCTGCCACGCAAGAGGTCCCGGGTTCGATTCCCGGCCGGGCAGAAATTGAAATGATGAATTTTAATTTCTGTTACGGGTCTGGGCGTTCTTGGTATAATAAGTATGTATTTAAAAGTATATAAGTAGTTTATCAGTTATCTAGCACCCATAACACAAGCTTTGCTTACTTTGGGGCTAGATGGCGTTGTGTGAATTTGTCCACGATTATTTATTTATTATTATTATTATTATTATTATTATATTTATATTCCTAACGTTTTTCCCGTAAGAGGTTCGGGATACTCTTGCCCATGATCCAGGATATTAGTAGATCGAGTAATTACAGTAGAGCCGGTGCTATCACCTCTGTGACCCTGTTTACAGCAGATTAGCGATATTACACCAATGAATCGACATAATGTCGACGCGTTTTGACACCCACCACATCCCTAATAGGCGAGAATGTAGAGGCCGACCAAAGTCCCAGCAAAAGTTTCGCCGGAAGTTTCGGCGAACATGTGGAGCGCACTTTATTCGTGGCTTTTCACTAAAGGGGCCGTACCTGTTCATGAAGTACGACATTTTCCGTAGTACATTTTACCGAAAATAAAACACAGAACTTTATAGGTGTGCGCCAAGGTCCAAGAATAATTAGTTGTCAAAATTATCATCATATATTAGACAAAGCATAATTATTGCTTTATTTGACATTATAATAGCGCAATATTCGTTTTTCTGCTGTCAAATTCAGTTTAAATTCTCGCATGGACGTACCTACTACCCAAACGTTGGATAATAATTCCATGGATTCTCCATACAAAATTTCGATGAACGGTTTAAGAACTGCATTGTTTTTGTGACATGGCTTGCTAAATGTTGTTGATGGTACGAATAAGCAGTTCATTTTCGGCGTACGTAGCCCACCCACCTGTATTTTTTTCAAAGGTGTGGCTAGATTGAGTTTTTGCCAATTTCATGTACCTAAAGGGTAGGAAAACTGTTATCGAGGTAAAAGGTAAACAGAAAGATCGAAAAATTAATAGTGTAATAAAAAGATTAATAGTGTAAGGAAATCTCCATAGTGTAAGTACAACTCTACAGATAATAAATCCGACTGCAACTCGACTCTTTTGACATATATTTAACATTAAAGCACATTGGTTACACCTAGCAACACCAAAAGCAAAAAGGTGCCGCTTGAAAATACCAAAACCAATCTAAACTTGACCATTCTATAGTCTATGAACTTGACAGCAATCTTTTTTTTTCTTCGACTAGGGACGTCAACTAAAAAATCGATTATTTATCGATTCTAAATAAATAAAAACCCAAACAATGAGGAGCTTTTCAGTAGGTATTGATAATTGGTTTCAAAAAGCATCAACAGATGGCGCTCCTACAATATTGGTAATCTTTTTATAATCTGTATGATGGTGGCAGTGATTTCATGCAGCCAAATAATACTAAACTTAAAAATAAAATGTTTATTAAGATAAACATAATTGTTAAAGGTTGAACGAAGTGTAAAAAGAAATATTTATAGAAGTTGGCACTTTGTTCCATTATTATTACAACCTCTAAAATGGTTGAAATCTATTGACAAATACAATATTATCCAATACAACGTACCCAGTGTTTCTATCCCGTTTGCTAAGAACCTATTTCAAGCGATTATCAATTACCAAAATTGTCGGGGCGCCATCTAGTGAGTGGTTAAGAATGCTTTAGATACCTATTGGAAAATTGCTCATTAAATAAATTGTGATTCCGAGATAAGAGAGTAGCGATCTAGCCTTGATCTAACCACTCGATAACACTTCTACAAACAACAACAACAAACCTTCTTCTTCAATACTATCTAATATAGCTTCAGAACAATTTGCGGTAATTGCATATTATGGTTATATTTCCCTTCTTTTAAGTTATGGCATTATTTTTCGGGCAATTCTGTCAATGTTAGATCTTTATTTTTAATGCAAACCAAGTGTTTAAAAAGTACCTATCTTCAAAATGGTTACCTACAGATTCTCTTCGCAATACTTTTATAGAAAAGAATATACTCACTATAGCCTGCTTATATATCTTAGAAATTTGCGTTTTTATAAAGACTAATGAACACCATTTCATTAAAAATTCATCAGTGAAAAAAAATATACGAAGCAAATACGAGCAAAATCTTCAGATACCCCAAATAAACAAAACTACATTTTACAAAATGTACTTATATCACAGGTATGAATTAAAAAAGCTCGACCTTAACAAATTTAAAACAAATTTAAAAAAGTGGCTTTTAAAAAGGTCTTGTTACGATCTCAAGGAATATTACAATGTCGATAGCATTTATATTAAATATTAAAAAGTTTTGTTTTTGAAGTTTTTAGATACGTTAATACTAAAGTAAATTCGGTTATTAATAAGTTTATTTCGTCGTTTCGTTTTTCTGTGTTCTGTAATAATTTGAATATTGTACACCCGAAATGGGTAAACTGCTATGGCATGTATTTGTTAACAAGTTTTTTAACAATAAATATTTACTAAGCTTTACTTTTCATTACTTTATGTGACTCATGCCGGAATTTTTGGAATTAGGATTAGGTAAATCATATGCCGATCACATACATGTATCAAGATGTGTACAAAGATGAGCAAAAACTTTTTGTAAATATATGTACAAATATTTCAGTGGGAAGTCGCCTCTGCAAAAATCTTTGTACAAACATTTGTACACATCTTGACACATGTCTGTGGCCGGCATAAGGTTAAGGTACACTTAATTTAAAAAAAATACGATTTCTCATATTTATCTATATCTCATACTTATAAATATCTTATAACTAGAGTATTTGAGGAATTTAAAAAATGAAGGCACAAAAACGGTTAAAATACCATTGCCATAATAGTTACATACTTACTTAAAATAAAACTTATTACACCGTTTTTAATAGTAGTTTTGCAAAAAAAACAAAGAACCAAAAAACGAAAAGTGTAGTGACAATAAAAAAGTTTATTCCCTAATTTTTACTTATTCACCGACTGGGAACTAAAATTTGTCCCAAATTCAATAAAAACGGAGCGCGAAGATTAAGATTTTGAACTTGCATAGACAAGTATTCTCTTCGCGAACACTAGGTACTCAACCGGCATGTACGACTGAAAATCGCCTACAAACGCACAGTTTTAATTTAACTGAACAGATGAAACTGATCATTTTTCTAACCAGTTTCATCAGTACAGTTAAAAAATAAGTGTGGGATGGGAAAAACTAACAGTTCTAACAGTGGCGTAGCTAGCCCTCCGGGGACCCGTATCAATAATAATCTAAGGGCCCCCCTAGTTGATACCGCCAAGTATGGGGCACACCCCGTACTAATGAGTAACTTAAATTCTGGTCTCAGCTTAAGGCAATAAATGGTCGAGCGCAGCGAACTCATATAAATTCGCGTGATAATAATAAAAATTTAAAAAAAATAAACTTCGCGAACTAATAATGTGCGAGCGCAGCGAGCTCGAAATTTTTGGAATTATTTTGGCGGAAAGATTCTGAAATTCTCTATTAAATAACTTTTCCCCGGGAAGTAGAGAAGAGTTTAACTGAAATTATGGATTACGAATTTTTGGTCACACACGTTTGGAGGCCCCCCGTGGCCCGGGGGCCCCGTATCATTGATACGACTGATACGGCTGTAGCTACGCCCCTGAGTTCTAATCCTATACGACACACACGAACAGTTTCGACAGTTTACACTGAACAATATTTACTATGATGCTTAGCTCCTTTAAGAATCGATTAATCCGTTAATCGATATCGGATCGCAAATAGTAGTTATTTCATAGTCCATAGTTTCATTTCATTCATTATTCTCTCTTTCTTTCTTGAGTTGTCAACTCAAGAAGAGTGTTCTTGTTCTAGTTCTCCTTAAATCCCTTTTTAAAGCCATAATTTCTTGGGGAATCATGAGTAATTAATAATATCAGTGTTTTCTATCTAAGGTCGTATCTATCAACATCCACTCAATATTCAATCTTAATTCAATCAAGGACTACGTTTTCCTTGGTTTGTAGCAAATTTTCAATCTCTTGTATCGATTAACTCACGAGCGCGCACGTCTCGTCTCGCACAAAAGCACAGTGGTATTATCCATCGTATATTCATACTTCGACGGACAGCCCCTTCGATTAATTTGTTGAACTATGGTGATTCACTTCTAATGTTGAACAAATAACGTACGAAGTGACAGTGTAATAATGGCTAATACCAATGAAGAGCAGCCTGCTCATGAAAATGAAGAAGAGGCATTGGTTCCAGTTGATAATGCAACTGCGGACACTGGAAGTGATGAGGGAACTGTTGATGTAAGTTATATTATAAAATTATATTTTACTTTATAACCTAAATCTACCATACACAATCTATCATACAAAATACTTCTTTATTCCAGATAAATGCACAAATAGACGAACAACGCCAGAGAATGCAGCCATCAAAGCTGGAATCCTTTTTCGCGATTACAAAATCACTCATAATTAGAGCACTGGTTGTATATTTTATTACATCAATGTTCCGCCAGCCATCAGCTCCAAAAGCTGATGTTAATACTGTGACTGGTGCACCACGGCTGCCTTCCATGAACATGTTTCCTAATGGGACAGTTTTAGATGTATATTGTTATTTGTCAGAAAAGGATATTGTGGGCAACTTTGAAGAGACCAGTTTAATCTGGAAGAACACAGGAATAATTTATGGAGACTGGTTTACTGGTGCAAATGGTGATGGAACATTCACTCATTCAACTACAATTACCCCATCTGAATCTTTGAAAAATAATGGATCTATTTACTTGCATGTATTTGTGGTAAAAACAGGCCAATCACCTGACCCCAGAGATAAGGAAAATTATGCTGGACCTTATGTGACTCATACAAAGAAAATGTTGAATAAATTTAAAAAATTACGTTATGAGAAAACACATAATTTATTGACTGGGGAAACTGTGAAATCAGCAGAAGAAATAAAAAAAGCAGAGACAATGAAAGAAGAAATTGTGTCCCATTGGCACCCAAACCTAACCATTAACTTGGTTACAGACCAGTCCAACTGGACACCTGGCAGTGTTCCACCACCTTTTGATGAGTTCATACACTTTTTACCTGATGATAATATGTATAAGCCAGCTGTATTTTTGAATGATTATTGGAACATGTTACGGGATTATGTTCCAATAAATAAAACTACTACTACACTTGAAATACAATTGACTTATCAACCATTAAGCTTATTTAAATGGCAACTTTATACAGCTCAAGCAATGAGAGATAAACTTAGTGTTTTCTCTGCATTAGGAGCCGAAGATCAAGATGAAGAGCAAGATACTGTCAAAGAATTACTATTAGAAACATCTCCATATCTTTTGGGACTAACTGTATCAGTATCCATTCTTCATTCAATATTTGAACTACTGGCTTTCAAAAACGATATACAATTTTGGAATAATAGACAATCACTTGAAGGACTTTCAGTTAGATCAGTCTTCTTTAATGTTTTTCAATCAACTATTGTCCTTCTTTATGTCCTTGATAATGAAACCAATATGATGGTTAGAATATCCTGTTTCATAGGACTATTAATTGAGGTTTGGAAAATCAATAAAGTTATGGACGTGAAGATAAACAGAGAAGATCGAATTTTTGGAATACCAAAGTTATCCTTTAATGACAAAGGGTCTTATGTGGAATCAAGCACTAAGCAATATGATACCCTGGCTTTCCGTTACTTGAGTTGGGCTTGCTTCCCATTATTGATTGGATATGGTGTATATTCATTACTATATCAAGAACATAAGGGGTGGTACTCGTTTGTTCTGAATATGCTATATGGCTATCTACTTACATTTGGATTCATTATGATGACACCTCAACTATTCATTAATTATAAATTAAAGTCTGTAGCACATCTGCCTTGGAGAATGATGAGCTACAAGTTCCTGAATACTTTTATTGATGATATGTTTGCATTTGTTATTAAAATGCCCACTATGTATCGTATAGGATGTTTTAGAGATGGTAAGTTATTGTACCTCTAATTGTATATCTCTCTCTAAATATTGTATAATTTGTGGTTATTTATTTGTCTCATTTTTACTTTTACAGATATTGTTTTCTTCATATTCTTGTACCAACGCTGGATATACAAAGTTGACCATAAGCGGGTGAATGAATTTGGCTTCTCTGGTGAGATGGAAGAACAACAAAAGCAAGCTAAAAATGGTGCTCCTGCCATTACTAGTGCTGAACAAGCAGTTACTGATAAAAAGAATGACTAGAAAATATTGTTCTAAAATTAATTTGTTTTAATACCATTTCTTTTTTACTATGTATGTAAATCGTGAATGGTATATGAGTATTGAAGGTATTTATTAGTTTCATTTTGTTTGTGTAGTACACATTGTATAATGGATAGTTATCTCTTTACAAGTTGTTGTATAAAAAGAAACTTGGGTTTAATCAACAAATGTTATGATAGAAAAGTATTTAAAGTTTCATATATTACAATCTACCAAATGTATAATTTATTCAATTCCATAGATGGTAATACTGAAATTCAATAATTCTAAGTCCAAATTGTATGGGTTTTTTATGTGCTGGGTCTGCCATCTGAGCCACACAACCTGAGGGAGAAGCCGGTTCGTCACAGCTTTTTCCGTCTGTCAGCAGGGCGACCATGTGCAGGTGACTTTGATGACAGGTTGGCTTGGGCCTATAAGATGGTGGTAGGGCCCCATAATTCCCCTCCTAATATGTTCTCTGTCTTATATTTGTTGACTAAACCCACGGCAAAGCAATATAAGTACCCAAAAATCGTAATAATAGTATTTCCTGCTGTTCAGACATTTTACACGAAACAGATTAATCGCAGTTTTATATTTAACATTTTATCCCAAACGTTTTTACTTTTCATTTGTCATACTTGTCATGGTCACAGGTAGACGAAGGCGACACAATTTGTCTTTAAAAGTGACAAAGAATATTGTGTTGGAATAAACTACAGTGTGGTTACTACACCATACAAATCTGTTGTACGCAGACAACACTTGTATCTTGAGATCTAGCAGTAATGAGTGACTCATTATTGTTAGATCTCATTGCCTTGATTATCTTAGTTACAGGATATAGGCGGGATTTGCCAGCAATTCCCTTAGGTTTACCCATGACCATGTTATCTGAAAAGTGATTGAAACTTCGGCATAAAAGGGTGAATATAAAACAGTGATTAATTTGTCATGAATTCTTTTGGAAACATGTGTCAATCACCAATTGCAAATCTATTTGGCAGTATTATGAAAAGAACCGAACATCCTCACAAATATATCGCCATGTAGTAAAAAGTTGGCAGTGGTAGAACTGTGACGTGTTTGTTCATGATAAGTTCATCTTGTGATCGCTAGACGTCACTGAAAGGTTGGAGAGAGCTATGTTTCGATCTATGTACTAGATGAAATCAGGTACGAGGTTATCCTCAATAAAGGTTACGAATATTTCTCGGTAGTATTGCTAAACATTGCAGCAACGGGCTGGTTCCCGTCGTCACGGCCGTCACGGATCAGGTGGCCGCCCGGTGGTCCGTTGTTCACGCTGTTTCCGGGCGACGCAACGTAACATCTAACGTAATTCTTTGAGGAAACCTTGGTTTAACTGGTAATGATGCTTAAAATTGTAGCCCAAATTTTGTTGTCGTTTTGCAACAGCATAATATGTAACCAAATCACAGAATTTGCTTGCTAAGACTATATCAAATGCAGATGTGTGTACTTATGTGTAAGTAGCTCAAATTTCAAAATAGTAAGATCAGCTTCACTGTAGAAGGGAGTGTACATTATTTAATTCCTTTTACATCATTGTGATTAGTAAATTAATGTTTGAAGGTTGTGTGATTTTATTACTCACTTTCTTCTTTCTCTGGATCGTAAACTTGTTATAAAACTAGCAAATGTACCAGCTTTATCAAGCATAGATGTCTGCTTTATGGAAAAGTGAGTTTGGTCATATAAGTTGACATTTCGAACATTTCTAAAATGTTTAGGGTCTGTTTCACCACCTCTGATGTGTTCCCTTATGTGATGAGATATAATGAGGAGTTTTCCAGTAGGTATTGATAGTTGGTTTCAAAAAGCATCAACAGATGGCGATCCTACAATTTTGGTAATCCCTTTTTAATCTGTATGATGGTGGCAGTTATTTCATGCAGCCGACTAATCATAACTTAAAAATAAAATGTTTATTAACATAAACATAACTGTTAACGGTTGATCGAAATGTAAAATGAAATATTTATAGAAGTTGGCACTATGTTCCATTATTATTACAACCTCTAAAATGGTTGAAAACTATTGATAAATACAATATTATCCAATACAACGTACCCAGTGTTTATATCCTGTTTGCTAAGAACCTATTTCAAGCGATTATCAATTACCAAAATTGTCGGGGCGCCATCTAGTGAGTGGTTAAGAATGCTTTAGATACCTATTGGAAAACTCCTCATTATGTGATGCCATATCTTTTTGTACTAACAAGAGGGAGACGGCATCACAGATATCTGGAACTTATCAGTAGGTTGTGAAACAGGTCCTAATACTAGCTTCATTCTTGAAGATCTGAACTGGGAAGAAGTTAAAAACCAATATAATAGAACTCTTGCTTTTTGTAACAATGACCAGGTTCCTGGCTGCTTAGTCAAATATAAAATTTTGTGTACCTACCATTTTGTTTGTAAGCTAGTTTTATACTAACTTTACGATATGAATTGTTGTTGTTAGTAATAATTACTAAGATTTCATAATTAAGTTTTCTGATTTGTTAATTGATGTACTTTCATGCAGTATCTTTCACTGTTATTTTTATTCCATGAAAATCTTTTAAATTAAATAATCTATTGAGTAAGATGGTGGTTTTAGTTCAAAACGAAAATATAAAAAGTAAACAAGTATAATTTCATTTATAATATAATTGAATGAATATAATTCAAGACCTTAATATATTAAGGAATTAAGCGTAATAATTATGCGATTATATAATCTTATTTAATCTATATATGTTTCCCTCTTATATCGTCACGTTTCTTGAATCGTCTTCCATAATCTAGCGTGTGAATTCACCATGATATATATCTACCTATCTAAATACCCTGCTTCATATCTGTGATTCTATATTTTTCTTCACGTTTCTGGGGATTGGACTATTCACTCTTACTGATCTACTTTATTATCTTTAGTGCCATTTTAGCAGCAGCCCGTTTCGCTTGAGACTTGTTGTTTCCAAAGCCGTATACCGTTAGCTGTTTGCCATTCTTTGTAAAAGTCACTGGAACCATGATTTTTCCACTACCAGGATTCTTTGATTTTGCCTCACTGAAAGAAAATTAGATAGGTAATATTATTTCATTTTGTTTTCAAGCATTTTGAGTATGCTATCGGTACTATACTATACAGTTCATAGGTGATGTGATGTGCATTTTTCAAAGTAGCAATGCATTATTCACAACAGCTTTATCTACAATATGGACCTGGTACCGACACATGTACAATTATAGCCAGATGTACGGCCGACATACTACAATGCTGCCGTATGGTGAAAAACGAAAACCGGCCAAGTACGAGTCGTACTCGCATACCAAGGGTTCCGTACCATTTACATAAATAATTCTTAGTTTAACAAAAATGTCAAAAACCTTGCCCGACTCACGCTTGACTGGTTTTATTTATTTATTCATTTATTGCGATATCACTATTAGGCAGTTTTTAGCATTTGTTATTTTTTTATGTTATACGACAGGCAAGCGGGCAGCCCGATGGAAAGTGGTCACCGCCGCCTATGGACATCGGCAACACCAGAGGAGTTAGCAATGCGTTGCCCGGCTCTGAATAGACCTCTTAATATACCTATTGAACGATCCCATATATTAGCTATTACTTTAGTATTACCACTATAATTATACATTTCGTGCTTGAATGTATTGCCGTTATTGCGATAGAAATATAGTAAAAAAAAACTCTGAAAAATGGGAATGTTCCTTAATATTCAACATTTTTTAATTTTTATTATTTTTTGTCATAGCGGCCATAGAAACACATATTCTGCTAAAATTTCAGGTACCTATCTGACTGTCACGATTCCAAAGATACAGGCCAGTCACAGACGGAAGGACAGACAGGAGGTTTAGTAATAGGGTACCTCTTTCTACCCTTCGGGTATGGAACCGTGTAATTATGTAAAATTAAAAAGTCCCGAACTTTTTATCGCTTTGCACTATAACTTGGGGTTCTGCAAAAGGGGAACCTTTATTTGTCCTAATGTTAAGAAACCAAAAGTCGATTGTCCCAAATATTGATTAATTTATATACTACGCAGTGACTAAGCGGTAACTGTCACCTGTAATATCTACGATTAATGTATTTAGGTTATTTAGGAGTAGGATAATAAAATATTCGGAGACTTCCGGTAATTAAGATGAAAAAGGAAATAGCACAATGAACAATATGAGTAACCGATATCAGGACATGCAATTTTAGGACAATCGATATTTAAAACTATATAAATAGGACATACAATAGAGACCTCTTTAAAAGGCTGGTAACTCAAAGACCGTCACCTCAGGTTGCAAATGTCCTAGACGACGCCGACCGACGGTGACCACTTTCCCTCAGGTGGACCGACCGCCTGACCGCGGGCCTCCTATAATACTCGTAATTTCTACGGTACCATTTCTTGCGGTAATACTTACCCAAACCTCGGACATGCATGGATCTTCTCGTACAACACTCGCACTGGCTGGAGTGGTATATTTTGTGAGAATGCCTCCAGCTCGTTGTGCATTATTCTGTAGTACACCGACCATACTTGTTGCAGATTGCCGCCGCTGTCAAGGAATATCGCTGCGGCCAGTGATTCGAATATGTCGCTCAGAATCTGAAAACAGGCGTCCGTGTTACGGTTTCATAGCGATTGTCTCGTGTACCTAACATGGTAATACTGTAGGTACTATTGGGATGAAGGTCGCTGCATAATGACACATTTATGAATAGAATTGAAAATGACGTCAATAATTTACAAAAATTAATAACGATATTGTAATCGGTTAAGGTGACAAGTAAAACACTATCTTTCGCGAAAAGAAAAACCAGTTTACGTATACCTATTTTAAATGGCGATACTTAAATGTGACGTCACACATATGTAGAATACGCCTACTGTCTAATTTAGTTAGGAGTTTCTAACGTTAGATCGTTCATCGACTAATTTTGCCTTGCCATCCTTGAGCAATACTCACATCAAATGAAGTAACAAAAATATAAATTCAATTATCATTCACGTTCATTGATTAATTTTGCTTTGTCATTCTTTGAGCAATACGTCATCAAATGAAGTAACAAAAATATAAATTAATTTATCATTCATGTTTGCCTTAATATCCCGGTTGTGCTCTCGCGTACGAGGGTCCGGGGTCCGCCATCTGACCTTCGTGACCCTCCTGGCAGGGGAACCCAACCACATTGGATCATCATTTGTCATTCATTCTTGAAAATATACATAACACCGCTAAAGCACAACACGAAAATAAAACGAAACCGAAGAGTTTGTTTTTGCGTTATTTATACAATCCACGCAGGAAAACGTTCAATATGACGTTTTCCTTTTGTTTTGTCGTAGACTAACATACGATATTCAAAGATAAGATAACAGATAAGACATGCCTTTGTGTTTTACGACACCTGGAAACGTTAAACGATCCTAAAATCAATCGCACCTGGTGAGACAATATTTTACCTGTTTACATTGAAATGGTTATAGTTCAAATAGCGCCTTTGAATTCAATGCAGTAAACTGACATCTGCCAAAACCCTTAAACAGTCACCGCCTATCGCGCATTTCGTTGCTATATTTAGAGGCAATAGTTCGTTTTATTTTTCTTTATGCCACTATGGACACCAGCCTCGACCACCTATCCGTAGCTTAACAGAGGGCTTACCATGAGCTCTTATAGCAGGACCTAAACAGAACTGCCCTGCTTAGAACGAGACAGCGCTATACGTGTCACATAAGCTTGTCTCGTTCTAAGCAGGCAGTTCTAAGGCCCCAGTAGCGGATACAGGCGGCTAGGGGGCTCAAGCGCCCCTCCCAAAATCATCTGATTCCATCTGACAGAAATCTCAAATTTAGATAAAATCTTGCGCTCTAATAGACAAACATGTGAAAAATATCATCATCATCATCATCATCCGAGCGTTCAATCCCGGCTTATACCAATTCCCGCTTTCCCAGAGATCCCTATGATGTTAGTACATATTAGACCGCCACGACAAGGCCGCCTTCGCCCACAATGTTTGAAAAGACCTGTTAAATTTTCTTTTTTTTTTTGCAATAAAGAGTGTATCAATCTATCTATGATACCTTCGGCACTTCGATGTAATCAGCGACGTTGCAGTCTTCTTCATCGATCAGATACAACACATCCTCCTTTATGGCGTGCCCTCGCCGCTCCTGGTGTTGTATAAACGACCTTATCGCCGTCGACAGCATCGGCGTCACCAGATAGCAAATGTATCTGAAAGCAAATGTTTACTTCACACGCCGTGTCTACGCTTTGTTTTATCGGAAGATTCACATACAAATAACAATGTAAAAACGAATATACTGAAGGGACTCTGTTTGTACAGTACAAAAACATAAGTGCGTTACTACTTCAAGAAAATCTTCCTTTCCCGCTACAGCAACGGTCATGGTATTTGTGCATCTTTAGCCAAAATCAGTTTGCTAAAAGAAGGGAGCATTAGCTGTCCCTTATGCCTAAAGGACTCGTCCTTTACCCCCAGAGTATTTTTAACATAATAATAAACATTTAATTTAACGTCTAAGAGAGGTAGGGCATAGCGGGGTATCTTGTTCGAATTGGAGCCGCCCGACTGGGGAAGTACCTCCACCTTACAGAATATCGCAGCTAAATAATACTCTTTTAAATAGTATTGTGTTTCTGCCGGGGGGTAAGGTTTCCAGAGCTCCATGGGGTGGGGATTTGGGGAACCGTGGCTTTGGCAGTGGAGTGGCATTTGCCTTTTTGCTGCCAGAGCAACGTGTTATAGAGGTGGGCAAACGCATTGGCGATACTCTTGGTGTTGCTAATGTCTATAGGCAGTGGTGACCACTTTCCATCAGGTGGCCCGCTTGCCTGTTTGTCTGCCGTATACCACAAAAAAAAGGGAAACTCACTTGTGCAGTTGTAGCTTCACAACATAGGAGGCAAAGGTGACGTTGTTCACCAGTGAGGATCGCAAGTCCGTCAGCTGTCCTGGCTTGAGGGTGCGACACTTTTCGAACACGTATGTGGTGATCAGGAAATCCAATATGGCGTCGCCCAGGAACTCCATTCGGCCATAGTTGCGCGTGAGCCGGTTGCGGATGTAGGACGTGTGCGACAGAGCCTGGCAAACGGTTAATAAACTATAGATTTGGGGCTTCCATTTTCCGTACTTGGACTTAAATTCGGTCTTTTATACGTGACTGAGAGCCGGCTATTGTAGCCAGCCCAGCTCCTTCCAGAAGTCTATTAGTCTCTTTGGACGTTCACAGACTCCTCGAAAGAACCTTTCTAAACTATAGAATCTATATGTTTAATTAATAATAAATAATTTATTCAAGAAAGTTAAGCCTAAAATTACACCGTTAAATTTAAAAGTACCTACTTATGTTAAAGTTTGAGTAGAACTATTTCAAGTTATTTATTACCCTAGTTATTTAAGCTAAGTAAATTAAGTAGATACATGCTATATTTTTCATGAACTAGATGCCTTAACTAGTTATACACACACACTTCATCCTCAGAGCCCGTAACAGTCCACTGCAGAACTTAGGGCCTCTACACGCCTGGCCGGCTATCTACTATGTATAATTATCGACGTTTAATAGGTTTCAATAGAAAAAAAACAAGCGATAGATAATGAATGAATGAATGTAGCTCAAAAATATACTAACATGCCGCCAATGGGGTAACTATACTGACCCGAGTAGTTCAGTTGGTTAACATCCGGTCCGAGAATTGATAAACTATGTACTCATGAATTTTTAAATACATACTTATTATAACACCCAGACCCGTAGAAATTAAAATTCATCATTTCAATTTCTGCCCGGCCGGGAATCGAACCCGGGACTTTTTGCGTGGCAAACCGGCCAACCACTGAACCGCTCAGGTTGTCATATTCGAAGTAGTTTATTGCAAAAAGCGTGTTAGTAAAGTAGTAAAGTAGCAAATACAATACCTCTAGTAGGAGCGAAGGGTCTTTGAACTTGTACTGCAAGATTTCTTCGACCTCATCTCGGCAGAAGTTCATCAGTCGATTGAGATCCTCCTCGGTGGTTCTGCCCTCGCTCAAAGGCGTTGGCGTTTTCTTGGCGAGCAGTTGGGCGAAACTTTCATTGTGCTGAAAGATATCCTTCATTTAATGTTTGTTTCAAACTAAACTCGCGTTCTTTACACATATTATTACATTAGACGGGAGTTTACGACGTACCTTTTCGATTTGATTTCCCGACGTAGCCACGAGAACAAATCGAAAAGGTACGTCGCGTGTAAGTCCGTCTAATATAATAATATCCTTCATTTAAGTCGTAATATGTATATTATTCTGTATATGGTCAGAAGTCAAGACGGGTCGACGATGTCATTGTATTTATATTAATTATAAATTGACATTCATAAGTGTTGTAAAACTCAAACTGAATAAAAATTATTTGATTTATTTGATTGATTCACACGAATAATGTGCAAAAAAAATATTTTTGGTCCTAAAAGACTGTGAGGATGCCGTAGTTTATCTTACATCATCGAGTACAAGAAAAATTCCACTATGTAGCGATTTTAGACGTTTTGGGCCACAAAACGTTGGTCTACCCGTGCACAGCCTGTAAAATAATTTTTTTTTTTCGTTATGACCCAGTCTTTGACTTTTCGTAGCGATCATACTTACATAGTCTTGTGTAGGTTCTATTATTAAAAAAAACGGGGTACCTCACATTCTCTTGGCAGTTTCGCTTTTCAGCCACATTATAGTCACATTAGTTACAATTATATTAAGTGTACGGCATGAAGGTTGACATGATATTTTTAACTGTATTACGCATTTGACATTATTAATGTATATTTGACATTGTGTTTATATTGCTTTCAGTTATTGTCTACCTAAATAATCACAGTTTGACATTGTTATAAAATTATAATTAAATTACGTTAAATTTGTACGCCGAATGGCAGGTCACAGTTGAGCACACTTATATCTAATGTAACATATTTTTATCTGTGTTACCACAAATAAATAAATTGTATAAAAAAAAAGCAGACTAACGTTCTGTGCATCTCCTAAACGTCTACAATCACTTCAAAGTGGATTTTTTTTGGTACACGATGACGCATGATAACCTCCGGCACCCTTACAATCTACAAGCTTCACCTCGATCTTCGATGCCTCACCTGCATTGGTATAATATTAAACCAGTTCAAGACTTTGGCAGCGGCCTGTACGCCTCCTTCAAGGAGATAGGTGCCCACGAGCGCTTCGACGCAATCGGCGACAACCTGCAACAATTTATTCATTTATTTCAGTATACATAACCAGTGTAATACACAAATACTACAATTATTAAGAATCTCGCTGCGACCATGTACCGACGACTCTTTTCTGAGTTATGTACGTTCGTTGAATTCTCTTACGGTGAGGGAAAACATCGTAATGAATCCTGCAAATTCAGGCAACTGAATTTGTAACCATGATCCAATCTGGTCTGGTTCCCCTGGTAGCAGGGTCACAGAGGTCAGATGGTAATCGCTTCACTGTAATTACCTGATCGCCAAATCCTGGATCATGGTCAAGGCGGACCCCGGGCCCTCGTGCTCGAGAGCACAACCGGGACAGTAACGCCAAGATGTTTCTTTTTTATTAAGATCTGACCAAACCGCCGCTGCAAATACGCTGACGTATACGATACGATGTGACGCGGCTCATACGTCGCGCTTTTGATGCGTACTCAAAATACTCTGCTCCGTAAATTGAGCTGCGTCAAAATTGCAAAAATGTAATTAAATGACATTTTTATTCATATTGTTCCATATTAGAATCTCTTTATTTAAGTAGCTTTTAAATAGATATAGGTAAGTAGAATTTAGATATAGTATTGTAACTTATTAAATGTAAGTATTACGAGACCCGGTCGAAGTAAACGACGCAACTGTCTCGTATTGTATTTAAAGCTCCGTCGTGGACAGGCACGCGTCAAAAATGTGATGCATTAGCCGCGTCACAGTGTATATGACGCGTCTGCGTATTTGCGCTGTGGTGTGGTCAGTCAGTTATTGTGGTTTGTTAAATCGTACTAGGATAGATGGTTTAATTCTATGAAAAAGTAAGATCTTACAGTCTTCTTCAGGTCTTAAATATAATATATCCCATGTATGTATCCCGTAGTGTGCAAATAAAGAGATTTTGTACAATATTTTTTCATACAAACTCCCTAAGAAAAGGGATATTTTACCAACCACAACAACAGTATTGGTGATATTTTTATTGTTTTAATGACCCGGCTGTCTGTCGAGGTCAAAAACTTGGATTTATCATCGCATTCACATTACGAACAACATATCAAACAGACACAGATACCTGATTCGATGCAGAGTCGCGAGTCAAAATTGAGTGGTGTATGGTGTGCAAGTGCGGATCTACCGTTGTGGGTACGATGGGCATGCTCATAGCCTTAATCCGAGTTCCATATGCTAACGTATTATAAAGTAAAAAAACCTGTACAACAGAATGACAGAGTGGAGACACTTAATTCCAGTTTTGGTCACCGGGTCAGACAAAGTGTAGTCGTATTATATGCGAATTGGACTCGCAAATAAATCTTAAGTTAGCAACAAGGACCCAGAAGGTGCCAGAGTAATATTAAGGTGGTGGTGCCGACAACCTTTTCAAGGGGCTGGATCCGCGCCTGATGGTGTAAATATGTGTGGCCAAGCACCACCCATGGTCCTACCGACCTCCCGGTCATACGAACCGCGTCAGACCGAATCACGGGGGGTGCGCGCAGTACTTGCCGGTGACTCTTTTCACACGCGCACTGCTTGACTGCCTACAAGTTTTCCCTGAGTCCGCATTTTTTTGTTCATTTATTGCGATATCACTATTAAAAGGTACTGTGCGTTACATTGTGTACTATATTATACATAGGTATCGATCTAACATTTATAGTGACACCCCGTTGGGGTATAGCAATTTACAATTTATGCCCTCTCATAAACTAAAATCTTAATTATACTATATCCTATATTATTGTATTTTAATATTGTCATTAACTATTAGTAATTCTATTTATGAAACTATTTTAAATGACGATGTATGATTATTACTACGAATAAATGAATATGAATATATGCAAATTTATTACCTAAAATAACATTAATAGATTGTTTATATCCATTGTGAATTGGTGTGTGGTGTATGGTGTACAATACCTTGTCGGACACGGCCTGCGCGCCCACGTAGCACTGCATGGTCTGGTGCGCGCCCTGCGGCGGCTCGGGCTCCGCGCCGGCCGGCGGGCCCCCCGCCCCCGCCCCCGTCGGCCCCGGCACCGCCGGCCCCGCGCCCCCGGCCAGCACCTCGGCGTCCGACATCACCATACCCAGCAGGTACGTTGGACGGATCTAAAGGGTGGACGGTATACGGTCATCATCACAGCCCGTAACAGTCCACTGCAGGACTTCGGGCCTCGCCCACGAAAGGGGAGGTTAGGAGGTTCCCTTTATCTCAACGATTGTCAGGCGGGTTGGAGATAGCAGTGTTATAAATATAACAATGGAAAATGCTGCTGCCCATTTTCTAGCCTATGGAGATCTCTCTTAGATCTGTTGCCATGTACGACATCCATGAGTGTAAGGGGTTGGTGCTATTCTACTCTGCCGGACACCACACGGCCAACGGTACGCGTTATGGTATACAGTAATCTTGCGTAAATAAACTATGGTATGCACTTTTGGTATGTTATTCACACCTGAGAGCGTCGGTAGCCGGGTTGAGTATCCGACTCGTAAGCGAGAGGTACCGCGTTCGAATCCCGCTGCGGCCATGTACCAATGACTCTTTTCTGAGTAATGTACATCAGTTGAATACTAACCGACGCTCTTACGGTAAGGGAAAACATCGTGATGAAAGCCTGCAAGTTCAGGCAACTGAATTTGTAACCATGATCCAATTCAATACTCAATACTCAAATGTTTATTGCTTCATAAAGTAATTTACAATTATGACCCTGACGGGCACTACAAATTCGGTCAGGTTTCCCTGGTAGCAGGGTCACGGAGGTCAGTTGGTAGTCGCTCCACTGTAATTACCTGATCGCCAAATCCTGGATCATGGTCAAGGCGGACCCCCGGCTCTCGTTCTCGAGAGCACAACCGGGACAGTAACGCCAAGATGATTATTTTGTTAAGCCATGTAAGCTACAAACCTTTTCCCTTTCAATGTACTCCTTGATGCCCGAGGGCGCGCTGAAGCCAGGTATTAAAAAGTCCTTCCTCGGCTGGAATGTTTCCACTTTCACTCTGCCAGGCAAATTCTTGTTGACGCCAGCGTAATAGAGGTTCCTAAAACAGTACAGGGGGTCTAAAAGGCCACATTAGGGTGTAATAGCGTCGCTCAGGTGGCCAAAACTGGAACTAAGTGATGCCAATTAGAATTGTCATGTCAATTATCAACAGCTGCGACGCTGTAGATAAGTTTGTGACACATTAATATGAATCATAATATGAAACATTAATGTGGCCATTTTAGACCCCCAGGTCAGTAGGTTAATTACGTAACGCTGTTGCCAACAATTATCTGATTTCAATGATTGAAATTGTTGCTTTTGCGATTCCGTATCATCGATTTCATGGGTTCACTGGCTAACAAAGTTTCATTTAAATAAACTGAAACTATTAAATCTATTATTCGTAATCGCTAAAGTAACAATTTCAATCATTGAAATCAGAGGATTGTTGGCAACAGAGTTACGTAATAAGCTTACAAGTTCAATGGACTAAAGTTGATTTCAAACTATTTTGATAACGTGGCCACGTGTCCTGCTTTCTAACCTAATAAGGTTTTGAGGTCTCCCTTTTTTTAATTTATGTGATAGGGCACACAAACCGTCAAGTGGGCCACCGAATGGAAAGTGGCCACCGCCGCCTATGGACACCAGCAACATCGTCTATTGGTCGGGCGACGTCCGCCGTACGACCATGGTCGCACTACCGTCGCCAATTAGGACAGCGCCTCCCTGTCCCGTTGTCCCCAGCCAGAGCAAAAATGTCCCGCTTTTGTGAGTATATTCAAGTTCTCAAGTTCACTCAAGTTATTTTATTTAAAAGACTAGTTTCGGCTTTCGCACCCGTGCGACAGAGACGACGATCGACGAAGCTCAACTCGCTCGTACGATTGTCACACTGTTGCCTTTGGACAATGTCATCAAATCCTCCAAGAGGCATACAAGACTACTAGAGGTCTCATTAGTGTTGGTCAACGCATTGGTGGTGCCCGCGGTGTTGCTGATCTCCATAGGCGGTAGTGACCACTTTCCATCAGACGCTAGTCTGTTTGGCTGCCGTTATTTTTTATACCACTGAAGTGGCAAACAAGCTTACGGCCTGCCTGCTGGTAAGCGGTCACCGCAGCCAATGGACGTTAGCAATACCAGGGGCTTTACCCATGCGCTGCCGACTCCGTAAAAACAAAAACATTGTTGCCCTTTATTTTTTTATGCTATTCAGTGAAAAACGAGCAGACAGCTCACCTGATGGTAAGTGGTAACTGTCGTCCATAAAATCTACAATTCATTCTAAGACTAAGGACTAAGATGAAATGCCTCATGCTTCTATACATAGTATAAAACAAAGTAGCTTCCCGTCGTCTGTCCTATGTATCTCTACGCTTAGATCTTTTAAACTACGCAACAAATGTTAATGCGGTTTTCAACATTAGATTGAATCATCAAGAGGAAAGTCTGTAAGCAATAAAAGGTGGGAGTAAAGTAGGCGCAAGCGAACAGAGCCTATGGGCCTTATAAGAAAGCTCACTGTTACCCAAAGGGCAATGGAAAGAGCTATGCTCGGAGTTTCTTTGCGCGATCGAGTCAGAAATGAGGAGATCCGCATGCGAACCAAGGTCACCGACATAGCTCTAAGGATTGCCAGACTGAAGTGGCAGTGGGCAGGGCACATAGTTCGAAGAACAGATGGCCGATGGGGCAGTAAAGTTCTCGAGTGGCGACCACGTACCGGTAGACGCAGCGTGGGTAGGTCTCCTACAAGGTGGACCGACGACCTGGTAAGGATCGCAGGTACCACAGGACCGGTCTTTGTGGAGATCTCTGGGGGAGGCCTATGCCCAGCAGTGGGCGTCTTCTGGCTGATATGATGAAGCGAACAGAGTCGCGCCGGCTCCAACAGCAGAACATTAACAAAACCCACCTGTTCCCGATGAGTCGCGACTTGATTGTCGTGAGGCGGCCCTCGTCGTGTCCCGGGAACTTGTGGTAGAGGTACAGGCTGGCGGCGAACTTCAGGAAGGAGTCCCCCAGGGTCTCGCAGCGCTCCATGTCGAAGGAGTCGTGGGCCGCGGAGGCGGTGAGCGCCGCCAACACGGCGCGGAGCTCCGGCCCGCGAAGCGTGGGCTGCCGCGATAGCACTTTGATCTCTGGCCCGTATCTGCCGTGGAATGGTCAGACACACAATTGATATTTTGACATTTATTCCTGCATTTTTATATTTTTGACATCATTTTTATATTAACTCATTGTGTTCCAATTTCATATTCGAAAACAGTTGTTTAAGGATACACTTTTTTCACACCAGTCTATAAAATTATAAAAAATTACTTTTCGATTCAGCATTTCCCATACTAATTTCATTACAGCTGTAACGTAAAGTAACTTTTAAATCATTATGCAACACTTTTATTTTTAAAATTTTTGTCGGGCGCCGAGACACGGCGAAATGTAGGCTGAATACCTAAATGTTTTTGACAAATTTAAATTCAAAATTCAAATTTTCCTGTTTATATTCTGTGTAATTATTTTCCCGCTAAACAGAATATTTTTTCTAATTGTTGTAATTTGTGTTTGTGAATGTTTTTTCTTGTTTGAAGCAAATAAATAGATAAATGTGAAAGTAATTAAGTGAATTTCCCGCCGCTTGATATCCTCGACGCGTAGATACAACAGAACTGACTCGCAGATTACTTTCAGCAAAGTTGAGAAAATTATAGGTACGATTTTTTAACATAAAAATATGAGTGTAGATAAAGTAGTGTATGCAACTGCATATAATTAGGTATTAAAACACTCGTGTCAAACTAACACATCGTAATAAACATTGTACTAACATTGATATGTTGACATTTATATTTACAAATTTTATATTGGTGACATTAATATCGTTGCAATTATTTTATTTTATGTTGTGACATATTGGAATTAATATTTAGTTAATGCGAAATTGATTCATGTAATGGAAATTTGTTCTATGCAAAATGTTTTTGACTTGTAACCAGTGTTATTAATAAATATTATCTTATCTTATCTTATCACATAAATAAATCGTTTATTACGCTGGGGAAAATGTGGTTAAACTCTATTCGGTGTCGATTAGCACCCCGTGACGGTTTATTATATTATAACTACTAAAAAGGGGGTTCTAAACGGGCAAAATTTTTAATATTTCGCTTCTACACAGTAGCCGGCAACATTACCAACCATATTTTCTATTTCACTCGCACTCCATAGATGTGGCGAAATGCGTCCTTTTCTACGGCATGGAGTTTGCGGTTAATGATGAAGTGACAATATGGTAGATTCATATTGCGATAAAATATTGCCTTAGAGTAAGAAGCCTCATAAAGGAAACTGACCCTGTCATCCTCATTGTTTTACTCACAAGAAATACTCCTTTTAAATCACTACATTTTTTACAACAAAGTCCCACGCCTTTTCTGTCTGTCTGTTCGCGATTGAGATGGTGTGGGCCCAAATAAAAAATTATGTTGGTGCCAATAACTCACTTTCAAAATAAGTGATGTAAAAAAATTATCAATAATTTTAACAGTTGTCAATCAATGGAAGAAATGCTGCGACCACGTGATCCAAGAAGAAAATGTTATGTGGAATTTGGATGGCGTCATGGAGCATCCAGAACAAAAGTACATATGAAGATTCTAAAGACACTGATTAAAAAATATTGCTAATGACTGAAAACGAAGAGAAGAATTATTTGAGACAATAATTCATTTTTATCAATAAGACAATCTTTTTTCAAATATAAATCGATTGAATTTTTACTCCATTGTGAGAACACCTTTACCCCGGAGTCGTCACTATTTTCTTACGGCGAATGCCCATTCGCCGTGAGAAAATATAATAGGATAGGATTTAAAAAACCTGATCTTACTTTGGCGGTGGCGGCATAATGGCGACGGAATTTGTGTTTAGGAGGGGCTGCTTCGCCGGCGAGAGCAGTTTTCTCTTCAATTCCCCTTTATCCGGCATCTTGGCGGACACGAACTTGCTGTAGCACTCGATGTCTATCAGGGTCACGTCCATTATGTTGTGATCGATGTCGATCGGCTCTTGATCTTTCTGTTGGTATTAATTTTTTTTATTCTACACTGATTAACGAGCAGACAGCCCACCTGATGGTAAGCGTTAACTGCCACCCATAACAGCTACGATTCATGCATTTAGGTTGCTGGCAACGAAAATGCCGGGTGTCACTGTGAGGGCTAAGATGAAATTCCTTATGCCTGTAATTGCGTTGGCTGCCTTATCCTTAAAACACCAAGCAAGCATTGTTGCTTGGCGGCAGAAATATATGAGGCGGTGGTACTCTACCAATAATACGGATCTAGTGTTAAAGTAGGTTTCGCTGGTATGGGGCTAACTGATAAGCAAGAAATGCTAGCGCCCAATCCTGTTTAGCTAGGGCTAGACAGGCAGGCAGCCGAAAATAGGAATTATTTCGAATCTAACCCGGAAATCTAATCCGATAGCGGGTTAGGAAAAGCAAACATTTTTGATATCTCATTGCGAAGGTAACCCTATCGTAACCGGCTATGCAGATTTAGGTTTGGAATACCTCGACTTATTTCGAGTATTATTTTGTGCAGCGCATCACAAATACTATATTTTTTTGGAACAAAAAAGCTACTGTAACTTACATCCCACGGATAGTCATCGTCGATTTTTTTCTTCTGCAACTGGAAGACCTGTTCTTTGAACGAATTTGGGGTCGTGTCTGGATTCACAACCTCTCTATCCAAGTTGTCGTTCATTCTGGAAAATATTGTTTTATTAACAAAACAATTAAAAAATTATACAGGACACAAGCTTTCCGATTCAGATGAAGTCCGTTTGAAATGATATTGATGACTGCGAAAATTGTTTAGCTCACAAAGAAATGGGTGACCATTTTCATGGCTTATTTACTAATAGATAATAATTGTTCAATAATTCACACCGCTTCGTAATCAAATATATAGTAAAATTAAATCAGATATATAGTAGATACATTTTTAAGGTATGTATATTATTTACCTATCAATTGTGCAAATCGGGACGGGGTCCTCGATTTGAGAGAGCAATGACTGCAGCGTCACCGCAACGTCGACCTCCACTGGCTCCCACTTCTCGTCTGCGGAAACACACTGAATGAGTGTTTGCGATTTGAAACCCCACCAGATGGCGCTACTGAGATGTAAGGTCTGTGTCAACATAAAAATTAGTAACAGCCGCTCCGAGCCTAGATTTGACAGGAGCTGACCAATCGCCAGTTGCAGTCGAAACTAATTCTTATAAAGTACAAAATAAAGTCGCTTTTGGATTAAAACAGGTGCGCGGGCAAGGCGACCTTGGTCGGACGTGCGACCACGTCCGCCGCACCCAAAAGCGACTTTATTTTATACTGCGTAAGGATTAGTATCGACTACAACTGACGCTTGGTCGGCTCTAGACAAAACGGAACGTCTGTTACTAGTTTTACAGCTGTTGTGTCGGACCAATAGCGCGGCAGTATTGAGACAGCAGAACGTACGGCCATCTGGTGGATCGAATTTCGTCGAAATACTCTCTCAATGAGTCATAGACCGAGAGATATATTACGTAGACCCGACTGCGATCATATTAAAATCTAACACGTACTAATAATACATAAAACTAAAGAGTTTTTTTTTGGGGTCCCGTCACGGAGGCCAAACGGAGCCCTATTGCCGCATAGGTGTCCGTCTGTCGTCTGTCGCAGGCCTATATCTTTGGAAGTCAGATTCGTGAAATGTTCACAGAATATGTGTTTCTCTGGCCGTTATAACAACTAATAACAAAATAAAAATAATTAATAAATTAAGGGTTCCCATACAAGTGAAGGGGAGTGTGAAAAAATATTTTAATCTACACTCATATATTCTCATACTCGTCTACGCCTCGTATGATAAACAGACACTTATGTGTTAATACTCCCTTTTATATACGAGTTGCTTAAACTACTATTTTACTCGAACGTATTTATCTACTTTTGTAATTAATAAATTAGTATTATTTATTATTATTATTTTTAGCCATTTCTGTCCCACTGCAGGGCAAAGGCCTCCCTTTTGATCTTCCACGACTCACGGATACCTATATCAAACTCCTTCCAGAAATTTACAGAAAGTTTACAGAAATTTACAGAAATAGCACCGCATCCATAAAACTCAATACTTCCGGCCAATCCTTCGCTATATCTAAAGGTGTTAAACAAATTAGTATAGTTAATTAATAAATTTGTATTATTATGTAATTATGTAATTTGTTCACATTATTTAGAAAGTCCGGTGGTATTTTGAAAAGTATTTCGTAATTAATACAAATAAGAAAAAACAGTAGGTTTTTTCGAACAAAACAGGCAACTTACAATATTGCACTTGAACAAAAACATTTGTCAATTTTAGTGTGTTAGCCTCTGATTTGGAATATGCAGTCTTTAGATATACTTTACCCTAAGTTTATTATTATTCTGAGATAAGTTTCATTTCGCCGGACTCGGGGTAATTTTGTATGGGCCGCGACCGTGGCCTTAGGTGATAAATGAATTTTACCTACAAATATACTGATAAATGATAGGAACCAGGTAAAATGGTGGCCAAATAGCCGACTAATATAAAAAAATGCTGATAAATCTATATTATTCTTTTAAATTCCCGCAATCTTAATTTTGCAGTCAAACGCATACAACCATTTGGTACGGAACCTTAAATGCGCAAGTCCGACATGCACTTAGCCGTTTTTTTTTAGTGAAAGCTTGCTCTTGCGCGGCAGGCAACGGCAGGACAATCATGGACTATACTATAAATATATTTCACCGGGTTTTAAGTCATGTCCCAGTCATGTGACATGTCCCAGTCACATATGTCCAAAATCCTAACTTACGGTTCCTTAGTTGTAACTGTCCAATCTCCGTACTTGCAGCTATTTCGGTGCGCAGTTCGTTGGCGACGAGCAGCATGTATATTCTGAAAATATAAAATGACTAACTATTACCGCCTTACCGCGAATCTCTTCAATACAACTAAGGCATATCGAGCCGGATATATAAGCGAAAGAAGAATTTAAAAAATTGCCAGTCTTCGAGGTTCGTGTACGTACAAATAGACAAGCTATAATATAAAAAAAAATTAAATACACACATCAAAAGTGTCTAGGGATCAAATCCGTTATTGTCAAATATTAAAAATCAGGCTACTTAATATATTATAAAAATAAAATAAAATAAAATGTCTAATGGACAAAGCGTGTTATTCTAATGAAAGATTTTCAGAATACCGATTAAAAATTTAAAAATTGTTAAAATAATCTAAGTTAATCTAAGTTGGATGTATAAAAATTTAGCGTTTCGACAGATCCTTCCGATGACATATCGCTCAACGTTATTGGTCATAGAGGCCGAATTTTCCAGTAAGAATCGACGTTTACATTCATCGGTCATAACTTTTTTTATCACAACTATTTAAGAGTTGTCGCCATAGTGAAAGTTGTAGAAAACGAAAAATTCTTTCTAATGACATATCGCTCAACATTATTGGTCATACAGGCTAGAATTCATACATTTCTGCCGGTTTTCCTTTAGGAAATTAATATTATTCATCAAATTATAAAAAGTCATCAAATATCTTTAAGAGAAATTTATGTATAAAAAAAGGATTTTTGTAGAATTTGTAATATAATATTTCTAATCCTTGATTAATTCCTGTGATTTTAAAATTCAGTAACATTGTTTATTTTTCAAATTTATGATTTTATATAAATTATTAATATAAATATAAACCTAAAAATAATAATAAATATGATATGCTAACCTAAAAATAAAATATTTTTTAATTATTTCTTATTTTTAGGTTAGCACTATTGCCACTTTCGGAAAAAAAATCTTTTGTAGCTACTGCCACATACAGGATATTAGGTGCATTGTTAAACAAATGGAATTGACGAAAAGAAGGGCCTATTAGTCCCTTAGGCACGAATAACGAATTCATAAACAGCAGGTTATTTTTATTTAACAAATGAAAATTGCTTTGATGAATTTCCATACTTTGAATATAAATCTTAAAATATTTTTTGATAATACAGCTTCAAAATTATACTTTTAATTTAGTAAGTATTAATGTATGGTTACAATAAATTATAAAATATTTGCACATAATGTTAACTTTCTTAAAACATTGTCTTTTAAATTGACTTTTAAAAGAAAAACTGACGAGGTGATTTTGAATTGTAAAAAAATAAGCGATATCAATATTATTTTAATTTCAAAGGTTTTCTACTTCCCTTTCGAACAGTATGCTACATGCTGTAAAACCTTTTAGCAGCTGCACTGGAATATGAATTTGACTTATGAGCGCGACCGTACAGGCAGGATGAATTACCAATCTCGATAAGTTTCAAATTCTGAATCTCAACCTTTTAACAAAGAAAACATATCTCTTCTTCCTTGCACTATCCCACGTTATGTGGGGTCGGCTCTCCTAATTTGTTTGCGCCATGACATTCTGTCTAGAGTTGTCGGCTCTGGTAATTAAAACCACACAAATTTCTCTTAATTTAACAAAGAAAAAATATATTGTAACTGTTAATATTTTTTTAAACGCTTTTTTGACTTGTTTTGATCACTAAACGGCTAAAACAGACAAATGAAATGAAATTTGAAATGAATGAAATGAAATTTTTATTGAATATGGAGTTTGGGTTACGTGATTTTGCAGTTCTAGATGCAGTAGCTTCTTTCCCACCAAATTCCTACCTTTTCAGGCGTATATCTATAATTGATCTACATTTTTTAATAAGATATTATAATAATACTTATTAAATTAAGAAAATATTAAAATAATGATAATTAAACCAAGTCACAAAAAATTATAAATATTAAACATTGAAACTAAAATTCTAACTTGAAAATTACAATTGGATCGGAAAATGTCATTAAATTAAAGTATTATTAATGATTAAATGTCACAAAAAATTATAAATGTCAAATTGAATCAAAAAATTAGAAATGAGAGAAAACTATAACGAATTATAAATCATGTCACATTATTTATAATTAGTCAAACCCTAAATTTCCTATTTATATTCTAAGAATTCCTTAACACTATAGAAACACCTTTCGATAAGCCAATTTTTTATCATTTTCTTAAATTTGTTCAATTTATGCAATTTTAGCTCGTCTGGCAGTTTGTTGTAGACTTTGATACACATCATGTAGCTGTTTTTGACGTAGTTGCTAGCTTTGTCGCAGGTATGTAGAGCTTGTTCTTATAATGGCTTCTCAAATTGCGATTGGTCGTTTCTTGATTTGCTTGGAAAAAATGTCTATGCTTGTGAACAAAATGTACATATTTCGCCTATGTAGATACATGGTAGCGTCATCAACATAAATTTTCGAAAGATTAACAGACACACATATACACACTTCAAAATGAAGAAATGTAAGTGTGCTGAAGTTCGTGTGCCAAGTTGCTAAAACGACGAGTTGCGTAAACGGCAAGTTGCAAAAACGACGAGTTGCGAAAACGGCAAGTTGCAACAGCGTGACGAGTTGCGAAAATGACGAGTCACTATAAACGACACCTACCTGCAGCACCATTAACAATCAAGGCTCGACATGACATTCTCACCTGTGACATATGCTTGGCAGCATCATCGCTTTGTACCAGAACACGCCGGGGAATTCATACTTGACGCAGAACTCTGGAATGAACACTTCAGGGAACGCCTTAGGTTTGTCGTCGCCTTGCAGGTCCGAGAGCAGCCTTTGCTGCTTGGCGCTCAGTGAGCGAATTGTGGCCGCGCGGGGCATCAGACAATTCATACGCGTGCTTATATTGCGGACCTGAAAACACACGCCGCTGTTAAAGCGTACATTACATTGTTTCATCAGTCATAACTGACTGTTTCATGACCTTTAAACAAGGCAGTTTTTTTATTTAGCCCTTATTAAATAATTTGTACTAGTGGTATTACTATTAAATCAAAAACAGGGTATAAAATTGGTATATGAAATGGTTAGTCAAATATTAGTAATCATTTTACAAGGTAGATTATCCGTCGTCAAAGACGGTGCAAAACTGTCACCAACAATTATGGTGTAAAATACAGTTCAGAGCAGTGGCGCACCTTTTTCACACACCTCAAGTAGTTGATACAGTCGAGAGTAGTTTTCGGGTGGGTAAAAATAAGAAAAATCACATATACAAATCACACAATACAGTTCACAGATTGAAAAGGCCTGGACTCCACCAAAGCGGAGACGAGACGAGAAGAAAGGAGATGTGTTTTTAACAACCAATCGGATTTCATTATTTACACACCTCGTCTCCGCTTAGCTTCACTGGATACGGAGAGTTAAGAGTAGTCTGTAATTCAGCGTGCAGTTGGTCCAATACGCGATTCGTGTAAAATTTAGTGTATTCTAGGATTTGCTGTAACAACTGTCATATTTCCAATCTGGAAAAGCTGGGGTTGAAGTGGCAAGAATAAAAGGAGATGTATGAAAAGAGTTGTAGATATATGCGAGGCTAGGGAGTTGTGTCAGGACGGAGCAAAGTGGCGGTCCATAGTCTCTGCCTACCCCGCCTGCGGGACATTCGCGTGACCTTATGTAACAATCCTTGGACCGACTGCGAAATGGACAAAACGCGAAAAGCAACCTTTTTCGCCATTGGACTAATTGCGCACAAAAGCGCAAAACTACTAGATAACATTCCTTACAAACCTCTAAAAGTGGTTGGTCAGGCTGCCCCAAGACGTCTAAGTTGTATTTGCTGGAGTAATAATCAGCAAACGTCGAGAAATGGTTCTCGTCAAATTTCGATTTGGGCGTCTTGTACTCTAGCACATTTGACACGATGTATCTGCATCAGAAAAACAACAAGATTTTATACAGAGTATTTTTTTTATATGAGCCAGTATGGAGAATCCAAAACTGTGTTAGAATCATTTGCTTTTGACAAACACTTGACTATGCTAAATCACATTAAAAACAATCAAGTTTCGCTCTATCTTCTATAGATTCGGATAGAGCTTAAAAATAAAATTTGTTTAGTGACCCAAAGCTTTTTAGCCACATTATGCTCACAAGAAAAGTGACTTTAATGAGTCTGAAAAGCGAAACTGCCAAGGTTTTTTAACTTATATAACGCACATAAGAGGATATGTGAGTACCTACTATCGCATGGTAACGTCAAAGTTTGGATCACCAAAAAATATTTGTACCAGATTGTGCACAAACATTTTGTGGGTCTTCTAACGTCTACTATCGCTACAAAGTGGAATTTTTCTTGTACTCAAATGATGTAGTATAACCTGCAAGCCTTCACAGTCTATAACGACGTCAAGCCATCGTTTCTTGATGCGGAAAACCCGATTCGCCAGAGCCTCGTCCGTCTATCAGCAGGGGGACAGCGAGCAGGTAGGTTGGCTTGGGTGGTAGGATCCCACAGACCTCCCAATTCAAAACGTCGGTAGTCGGGCGGTTGAGTATCCAACTCGTAAGCGAGAGGTACCGGGTTCGAATCCCGCTGCGGCCATGTACCAATGACTCTTTTCTGAGTTATGTACATTAGTTGAATTCTAACCTTACGGTGAGGGAAAACATCGTGATGAAACCTGCAAATTCAGGCAACTGAATTTGTAACCATGATCTAATCTGGTCAGTTTCCCCAGGTAGCAGGGTCGCGGAGGTCAGATGGCAGTCGCTCCATAGAAATTACGTGATCGCCAAATCCTGGATCATGGTCAAGGCGGACCACGGGCCCTCTTTATCGAGAGCACAACCGGGTTAATAACGCCAAGATGATTATAAATTATTTTATAATTGATCTGTTGACTGAACTGCAACGAATAAAGTTTTCGTTTTCATTTTAATATTACATAACATAAATTTCACAAACCTATCCGGTAAGATAGTTCCTCTGTACCAGGGACTGACCACATGGTGTTTGTATAACTCGGGGACCACACGCAACGATTTCCTTTCCTGAAACAAAATAACGGTCAGTAGTTCGTCATCAGTACTCCTAGCAATAGTTGCTCTCGCGCGGGATACTCCAGAAAAGGCGCGACAAAGATACTGCTATCTCTTTCATCTTATTATTGAGAGAAGGAAACGAACGCTCTCTCACGAGCTCTGTCGCGGACACACTTGTGATAGCCGTACTGTAGGCCTAGCACAAGTTGCTCTCTCGCGCGATAAGCGAGAAAAAGCGCGACATATGTATTGCTATCTCTTTCGTCTTAGTATTGAGAGAAAGAGACAAACGCTCTCTCGCGGCGCGAGCTTTGTCGCGGACACACTTGTGCTAGGGCCACTGCCATAGATAAACCGATATTGTGTGCAGCAACGAACAATTCCGCACACAACATTGACGTAGATTTTTCTGTTTCCTTTTTACGTATCTGTACAATAAACAAAATCGTTCTCCATGCATTCGCCCTATGAATTACGTTAATTCTAAGGTTACCGTTACTGGTTAAAAGGTAAATCATACGCGGAAACTGAAAAACTACCGAAGTAGTTGCTTAGTTTGGGTTGTAATTAATAATATGTAGTAGGTAACATTTATTGTAAAATATACCAATTACGTTCTATACGAAATGTAATCGTAAACATTTTTTAATTGTTATTGTAATAGGCAGAATTAAAAGCACCTATATTAAATTGACCTACTAACTACTAACAGGAAAATTGCTTACTTAGTTTAGGCATTTAGTTAATGATAAATATGGTATATTTATACTTAATTTACGTAGCTTAAATAACTTCGGTTGTAATTATAAATAACTTGAAACTGTGGTATTAATATTTTATTATAATAGGTACTTTTAAATTTAACTACAATACGGTGTAATGTAACATTTAAGTTTCTTGAATAAATTATTTACTTATTATTATTATCATCTTAGCGTCTATTGCGGCTTAAGCCAGGGTCCGCTTTCTGAGTGCAGTAGTTATTTTTTCGAGAATAAATCTATCGTATTTAGAACTAGTTTTGCCGGCGACTTCGTCTGCGTGGGCCAGTTTCATATTCCTTTATATATAGGGATCAACAGAGGAACTCAAAAATAAATTATGCCCTTTTTTTGTTCCTTTGTTTATTTATCGCATGTCATTCTTATAATCGCTGCACAAAATACTTGTACTAATGCCCGGCTTGGACCAAATTCTTAAACGCGTTTATGAAGTCATTCATTAACGTTTTCATGTTGAAATTTCTTGTTTAAGTATAAACTTAAATGCGGTTAAGAATTAGCAAGTCGCCCATAATATCAATGCAGATTCCAGACGCACGCAGGCCCTAAACTCGGATACACATCGAGATTTCAAACCCAGCCACAGAATAGATAGTTTTAACTAATCACATAGTTAATCACCGTTTACACGTAATTATTCCACACAATTTCCTTGGCGACAATCTGGCCACCAAGTGTTGAAATTAATTAATACATATTCAAAAGGTTAAAAACTTAGAGCGTCGGTGGCCGAGCGGTTAGAGTATCCGACTCGTAAGCCGGAGGTCCCGGGTTCGAATCCCGCTCCGGCCATGTACCAAAGACTGTTTTCTGAGTTATGTACATTAGTTGAATACTAACCGATGCTCTTACGGTGAGGAAAAACATCGTAATCCTGCACATTCAGGCGACTGGATGCGTAACCATGATCCTATCTGGTCAGGTTCCCCTGGTAGCAGGGTCACAGAGGTCAGACGGCAGTCGCTCTACTGTAATTACCTGACCTGCCAAATCCTGGATCATGGACACGGCGGACCCCGGACCCTCGGGCGAGAGCACAACCGGGACATTAACGCCAACATGATAATTTTTTTTAAAAGTTTAAAAACTTACGTCCAAAGTGGGCTCTTGTAGAGGCGGTATGGCGGTATGTGTCTGCATGGTTGTCCAGTCGATATCGTAGCCATCGTTGGCTGTCACTGGCACAACATACATTGCGTTCTCTTTACCATCGAATACCAAGAAACGCTTCATCACATCAAGGACATACCTGAACACTAGGTAGTGGAAGCTAAAATGAAACATTTGTAATTAATTTATCATAGTTAATGATAAAGTTAACGCAAAACAGTGTACGTCTAGTGACACTTTTTTTTTAAATATTTATTTGGGGCCTAAGTAATAAACGTGACTTTGACAGGTAACAGGCGACAGTTGACAATATGTCAATTTTAAAGATTATCACAAATAAAATTCATTATTCACATATCAAACATTTCTGGACCAAAATTCTAAACCTACAAACATGTCACATTTAGACTCAGGCCCTATTCAACACTTTTATATCGGATTCGGTTACAGATATTTTATTATTTCTATATATCCGATAGTTTCGGTTACGGAACTTATTAACATCCCTGGTTATAGCGACATTCGTTTGGTTTTACGGCATAACATCTAGTAGAACCACAGTTAAAAAATATTGCCCATTGTGGTCCCACTAACTCTGAACTAACAATAAACGACGGGAAACGAGTCAATAATCCGATTTGTTGCTATCACTGATAGCAACAAATCTACACTCATGGCGTAATGTTCCAATCACATATTCTAATTACGAAAACAGTCGTTTAATTATACACTTTTTTCACGCCAGTCTATAAAATATAAAATAAATAATCTTATGATACAGCATTTCCCATACTATTTTCATTACAGCTGTAATGTAAAATAACTTTTTAATCATTATCTACGACTTTTATATTTAAAATTTTTGTCGAGCCGGACACGGCGAAATGTAGGCTGAATACCTAAATGTCTTTAACAAATTCAGTAAGGTAAGGTACCGGTTTCGAATCCCGCTGCGGCCATATATATACCAATGACTCTTTTCTGAGTTATGTACATTTGATGAATTCTATCCGATGCTCTTACTGTGAGGGAAAACATCGTTATGTAACTGTTACATACCGTTTTTTTTTGTGATAGCTACCCTCTTCATTAAATTACACCTGTTTAAAGAGGCAAAATTGACGGCAACTGGAAACTTTTTATTTAAGAAACTATACGAAATTTAATTTTAGATACTTATCGGCTACTAAACAAACTCAATTTTCGAGATCAAGTAATAATTGTGATATGTTATGTTATGTACAATTGAAAATATTTCGGGCAAATATACATATACTAGCAAAAAAAACCGCGGATTTCATACATTATCATTGGGTACTTCGTATTACTTACCTTTTCACCAGGTCGAACAATGGCCCATTGAGCGCGACCACAGCGTAATTCATTTCTATAGAGGTATTCACATGGCCCACAGTAAGGAACATGGGGAAGTCGCACAAGGCTGGCAGTGGTTGATGCGTGAGGAATCCAAAGCCCTCTGGTCTTTTCAGGAGAGTGTAAAGGGCTTTCTCCCTCGAGTCAGTCGGCTCCGGAAACGCTGGGTCGATCTTTATTAAGTGGAGGTAGTAATTGTTCTGCTTTGAATAACAATTGTGCCCCTTCAGGCAAGCAGGGAACTGCAAGAATTAAATAAGGTAGGTGTCAGCGCGTCTATGAAGACGATTAAGAAACGCAACTGAACTAAAGTGTGTAAACATTTTATAGATTTATACTATTTTCCCACAGGATTGAATTTATCGATAAATTAAAGTTAAGAGAAGCTACAACGCTTCTAAATTTAAAAATCCGTATTGACATTTTGCGTAAAAGCGTAATAAAAATCCGAACGTCCATTCTGTAAATTATATATGTAAGATAATTAATGTTCGAATGTTTGTTACTCCATCACGCTGAACTACTGAACGGATTTTAATGAAATTTTTATTCACTACACTTTAACTACACATACACATACAATATATCTTGTCCCAAAATTCAAGCTCGCAGGTACATGGCATTTTATTTTACTGGCAATAATAACTATATAGAGGAAATATAACTCGACGCTATTGTGTAGTCTATAACCTTAATCAGTCGCCGTCGTTATTGTACACCATTTAAAAATAGTCGGTTTATACTGTCTAAGTTTGGTGGTCAAATGTTGACATATTTCACAAGAATCATAATTCTATGAAGGATGCTAAGTGTTTTCCGAAACGTCATTATTTTAATTTTACAATGGGACATGTTAGTTTCTTTTCCGTCACGTTCTTTCTTATCCATGTCTCATTGTTGGCGACATTCCAGTATTGCTGCATAAAACGCAGAACTAGCGCCACAGTTGACAGGTCACCTCTGTCGCGGTCAAGCTTTACTAATGGCACCACAAGCGACTGTGGCCAAAATCTATCGAATCACGTCATTTTGACAAATAATGACCAACACAACATATATTTGGCACAGTCGCTTGTGGCGCCGCTGGTTCTCAGTTTTCTCCCTATTAGCCCAATCATGCACAAATGTATGGAAGCCCAATGCTTTTGTCATAATAATTAAATTTAGCGTTTCATGAGATTACGGACTTTGAAAGTTAGTTGGTGAAAAAATTGCAAGGAATACTTACGATTCGCGGATATTTGCGCACACTGTGCTTTGTGCCAGGCTTGGGCGTTTCAGGGTCAGTCTCATGTTCCTCTTCATCCCAGGGCCAGTTTGGGAAGCATTCCTTTATACTGGCCAAGTCGAAATCGACATGCCTGTGTGAATGAATGAATGAATTACGCTTTATTGCACATTTAAAAAAATACAATTAAAGGCGATTTCGTCCAGGTAACCTTTTTGTGTGGTGATATGCTCTGAATTAATCACGACCCAAATAATTCATTAAGGGCGGCGGCATGCACGAAATTATTAAACGCATTTAAGTTTATACTTAAACAAAAACTTCATATGAAAAAACGTTAAACGTCATTCTTAAACGTATGACTCATGATGAAAACTCAATTAATGAGTTAAGCTCGCCTTTGTACATCTCTGATACTGTACTGTATCATTGTGTCATGTTTGGAAACAATAAAGAATAAAGTAAAGTAAACTAAAGTAAGAATTTGGTGCAATGAGCAATTAAATGTGTTATACATATCTACGTATCTATAGGTAGGGAAATCTGAAACTTATAGGTAGACTAATTCGTTCTTAGGGATCATGCACGACGCAATTCTATTCGACTACTGCCTACTAATATTATAAATACGAAAGTTTGACAAAAAAAACTACTGAACTGATTTTGATGAAATTTTGCACTAATATAGCTCATGGCCGTGTGGTGTCCGGTAAAGTAAAATACCACCAACTCCGTACACTTGTCATCAGTCGTGGGTGTCATTCAAGGCGATTAATGATTTCGAGGCAAAAGATCTAGAGTATCCGTAGGCTGGAAAATGATCAGCAGCATTTTCCATTGTTATATTTATAACACTGTGATCTCCAACCTGCCTGCCAACCAAGCGTGGAGATTATGGCAATAACCTCCCGTTTTGTGGGAGAGGCTCTAAGTCATACAGTGGACTGTTGTGGACTTAAATAATGATAGCTCACATGCAGAAGCACAGAACACGACAGGCTAGAATTTAACCCGAATTCCAATGTGGTTCCAGAATATAATGATAGGGAACGGATCCGGAATACAATAACCTAATTTTACGCGGACGAAGTGGTGGACAAAAGTCCGCCAATCTATACTATCTATACTAATATTATAAAGAAAGGTTTGATTTTTTTGTTTGTTTGTTGTATTTTAAATAGGCTTCGAAACTACTGGACCGATTTCAAAAATTCTTTCACCGTTGTGAAGCTACACTATCCCCGGGTGACATAGGCTATATACCCGTGTACCCGTAGTGGTACTTGTTCGAAGTACGAAAAAGACGTTGTGATAGACGTGTACGGGGACGAGTGGATACTGAGGAGCCCAAGTCTGGGCAAACATAGTGTGCGACGCTGTGTCTACACTAGATCTGCAAATAACTACCGAAACGGCTGGCGGCGACTAGATACGCAAGACTGAGAACCGGTCTATAGTAGATGCCATATGGATGAGCGACAGCGGTCATTGAACCCAACCGAGACATTTACAGTGCCACAAACTGATCTGATTCGGTAACGGCGTCGCTGTTGTTGACAACAAAATGACATTACAAAATAATGAAATAATGTCACTTAGTTCCAGTTTTTGCCACCAGAGGGCAGATAAGTTGTGGCACTGTAGACAAGGGTAACTGTCACAGGGCCTAGTTTTTGGAAGGAAATGGCGTAACTCGCATTTTGTTTATTTTAAGGAATGAATTTGTGTCTTTTTGGTAGTGTTTCAATTGTATTTATTTAATGTAAAACTATTGAAATAGATGATTAGTCGCTTGTGCAATTAAAATGCAAAATATAGCCATTATATCCATATAATTTTATAATTATTGTCGAGTTTAATTATTGATGTATGATAAAATGTAGTTTTTTTAGTTAACACTTGGATTTATGATGGCAGCTGGGGTCAATGCCCGCTATCGCCAATCCATTTGACATCTACTATAAGTGGCGTCTCTTGGGAGAGTCCTATGTCCAGCAGTGGATCGCAGTGGGCTGATGGTTACTTACCCGTACTGCCTCGGTAGCATCGTGACTGGGTCCAACTCGCCGGCGCGATGTAGCAGTTTGCAGGCCTCCAACGCAGCCGACCTCTTGGCGCTCTTTGTACTGGCCATAGCCTTACCCTAAAAATAAATAAATAACAAATAAATAAATAATAATAATAATAAATATTCGTGGACAAATCCACACAGCGCCATCTAGCCCAAACTAAGCAAAGCTTGTACTATGGGTGCTAGATAACTGATATACTACTTAAATACTTTTTTTAAATACATACTTATTTATTAGTAATAGAAACTTCCACCAGGAACTTTCCATCAGGTGGCCCGCTTGCCAGTTTGCCTACCGTATGACATAAAAAAAAAAAAAAAAACCCAGACCCATAACAGAAATTAAAATTCATCATTTCAATTTCTGAAATGATGAATCGAACCTGGGACTTCTTGCGTGGCAGACCGGCATTGCATGTTGACCATTGAACCACTCAAATAATTTATTCACAGAATGTAAACTCGTAAAGTATGTTTCAATAGCAAACAAAACTATAGGGATGATGACTGAATTATTTTGTTTAGTCCTTCACTTCAGGTAGATTAGCAAAAAATATTGGACACGTATTTTTATCAGGGTGACTTAATGGTTAAGGGTTCCTACTCGTAAGCGAGAGGTGCCAGTTCGAACCCCGGTGCCGCCACGTACCAATCACTCTTTTCCGAGTTATGTACATTAGTTGAACCATAACCGATGCTCTTACGGCAATAACTGCGGGACGTCAGTTGTCTCTTCTTCAGTTTTCCATTGACAGCATGTTAGTTCCCATTTGCGCCACATTCAGCATTATCGTTATCGCGTTCAATAGTCCCTTAGTTTTCTATTAAAACGTACTTTCGATACTATATTTCAATCGGTCTCTGAACAGTTGCAATAGTTCGGTCAACCGGACTATTGCTACAAGACGCTTATTCTTTAAGGTCAAAGAATTGGCGTAACGTAAGTCTCTGCCTACCCCAGTGTTATGGACGCGTATGAGTGTATGTATGTTGTTGGTATGTATGTATATACGTAAGTACTGAAGCGCTTTCTAGTTTTATTTGACTTGGCCCGATAGCCAAGTTATTATAGTCCATTCGCGATAAGAAAATTGTGATTATCGTTTGCCGCCGGGCCCCTCGACCAATCGGGTCGCAGCAATTAATAAAGCCAAGTTTACAGTGACCAGTTAATATAAAAAAAATTTAGTAGATAAAACTGCTAAAACTAGTGATATTGAAATTCTCCGACTGCCGCCGTACCATTGCAAACTCAATTCTATTCAGTTGGTCTGACCACCTGAACTAAAGAAAATGTTATGCTGAATTTGGATGACATCAAGGAGCACGCAGAACAAAATTCTTTTATAGTAAACACAAATGAAGCTTCTAGCGATACTGATTAAAACATATTACTAATGACTTTATTTATTTGATACAATTAATTGATTTTAATCCAAACTAAATATTAAAAAAATTATTAACTGTTTGAATTTGACTCCAGCGTGAAAACACCTTAACCCTGCAGTCGTCACTATTTTCTTGCGGCGAATGGACTATAAGTGGCACTGGCTGCTGAGGATTATCATCATCGGCCGAGCCATCAATCCCGGCTCCTGCCAGGATCCGCTTTCTCCTCCACTCGTCCGTATCCTCACATCTCTTAGCCCGCGGGGCCTCTTTCCTGATACCGGCAGGTTTAGCATCCTAGGGCCAAGCCCTAGGGCTTATGCGCTTATTACACATGCTTAAATTCAGTAACTAAATTTAGAAACAAAAAGCGTGAGAGCAAATCAAAGAGGAATGTTTGGCTCATATAATAAGGTCTATTATTGTATCACTTATATTATGTCACGTGTCGCTCCGCTTTTCAAAAATCCGTGATACAAAAATGGACCTTACTCTTTAAGCAATACATTCAACTTTGATTTGCTCTCACGCTTATAGCTTCTGTATTCAGTTATTGAATTTAGGCATGTGTAATAAGCGCATTACGCAGCCCGTGATCGAACCAGCCTCCTTGATGTTATCCGCAATGTCTTTCACGCCATGGCTGCCACGGATGAACTCGTTACGCACTCGGTCAAGTCGCGTAACTCCGCAGATTTCCTTCGCGGATATGCTTCGTCAGCGCCGGCCAGGTTCGCAGCCATAGAGCATCACAGGCCTAATAACGCTCTTGTGCATTAGCCACTTGAGCTTGATAGAGATTTTAGGTTCACAAGTGACTGCCGTTGTGCTACCGTCATTTGGCCCAAGCTGCAGAGATAAGGGACTTACATAGGAGTGGCTATCTCCGGACTAGTTCAGTACGGATCCAAATTCTAGTGACAGCTTCGCACGGGTACTAACCTTAACAAATTAAACATCTAAACCTTCCTCGTGAATCACTCTGTGTATTGGTGAAAGCTCCATGAAATCACTACGTAGTTTTCGAATTTATCGCGAACACACAGACGCGGCGCGGGACTTTTATGTGGTGTTTTATAATGTGTAGTGATTAAGTCATTGGCATCATTTGGAAGAATGAGAGGCCCCTGAGGAACGTAATGTTTGCGTCGCAAGGCTGCAATAGTTACCACAACGAGTTGTTTGACCGGAGAAGCGATTGGCAGGTGGATAGTGATTTGGCGGAGGCCCTGCAGCTTTTCCTGGATCCACATCGGAGTCGCCTCGCTGTAGCAGTCCCGCGGCAGCGTAGAGCAGTAGCGGCTCAGCAGACTTATGGCCGACACCGCCGACAAACGCTCTGCGGAATACAACGCGTCAAATGAAACGTGGACTCCACGATCCAAAATAAAGTACTAATATTGCTTAAGGAGAGTCGGTGGCCGAGTTAATGTGTCCGACTCGTAAGCGAGACGTACAGGGTTCGAATACCCTTGCAGCCACACGGCCCCAGGTACACACCAAAGACTCTTTTCTGAGTTATGTACATTCGTTGAATGCTAACCGATGCTCTTTCTGTGTGGGGAAAACATCGTGATGAAACCTGCACATTCAAGCGACTGAATGTGTAACCATGATCCAATCTGGCCAGGATCCCTTGGTACCAGAGTAACGGAGGTCAGATGGCAATGGCTCCACTGCAATGATCTGATCTGCCAAATCCTGGATCATGGTCAACGCGGACCGCGGGCCCTAGCCCGCGCACGCGCGAGATCAAAACCGGAACATTAACGCCAAGATCATTTCTTTATGGTAAACCTAATCCTATTATTTAAAGTTTTTGCTTTTCTGCAATTTTTATGAATCGATGTCTGTTTTCTTTTTCAAATAATGTTTGCCTCTTCTGGAAATTCGAAAATTTGGCGTGTCCTTTCTGACAGAAAATGTTCAATGTAGGTAGTACTTTGTTTTTTGTAGTAGTACTACTCAATACCCAAATGTAAGTACTTACTGCCTTGTTCAGTAAAGTATGGAGGGATTTTATCTTCGTTGTAAAGTTCTTCGATTTCCCGTTCACTTGGTGCGTTACGGTCATCATTTTTTCCAATTAGCATCTGTATATTCATAAAAAACATTTCACATCACCAAAAAACGTTTGATATCACTTTTTGAAAGAAGAACTAAAAGATAAGGTAGGTAGGATAGAACATTCATTCATTCAGGATAGAACACTTGTCTCGGAGTTTCGAACTGCCCTAGTAGGGGCCTCCGAAGCGGCGTACGACTGTTATCAATAGGCAATGATTAGGTAAATAACTATTACTTTATTAAGATAAAGGGAAAGAATACAACGCCAAAAATGCCACAAAATTCAAGTGATATAATACATACAAGGGCAGACCCTTGTCTCGAGGGAGGGATATCGGGGACAAGATTGAGGAGGCTCCCCTGCGGTGGTTTGGTCAGGTGTTGCGTATGCCCCAGGAATACGTGGGAAACAGGTGCCTGAACCTGCCGGTATCAGGAAATAGGCTACATAGGCGGTGCAAAAAAGCAATGGAACTCAGGAATGCGGTCCCTGGCAGAAGCCGTGGTAAGCGATAGGATGAAGATGATGATGATGATGTATGGCGAGATCCCTTTTCAGTTTTATTTTTAACTAGCGATTCGTCTCGGCTTACTAGCGACACACCTCCCGCGCTCCCGCCCCGCATAAAAAGTTAGAACGTATCAGTAAAATTCTGCAGCGGAATCTGGATGCGGCAAGCAAAAGACAGGACGCATATGGGATAATCAGTTACCCTTGTAGACCGTAGGGGTAACAACACAAGAATGAAACGGTTATTCTGGTTCCACAGCGTGCACATAAACAATAATAATACAAAAACACAACTCACATTTCGGATATGGTTTTCAGTCTCCAAAAAAGATCTGTACTGTTTTTCGAACTTCATTTTGTCATCTGCGTCTACCATTATAACATAGGATGCATCTTTGTTTCGGGCACGTCCTTTATTGAAAATTACAGATTAGTTTTCTCGGAGCATTTTATAAGAAAACAGCGAAGAGTAAGATACAATGTTAACAATAACATTAATAACACTACTTGTAAATATTATACAGACATTAAAATACCATTTTATGGTAAACTTAGAACTACATATACTATACTTAGGATAATTTTATTTGTAGATACTTAGGTAAATCTACAAATAAAATTATCTACAACTTTGGATTTTTACACTATTTTAAACTCCCAACCGTTTACGAGGTAAACAATCTCCGTTGTGGCGGTAGGTAAATTACCCTTTTCTGAGGGAATTGTATGAAAAATATAGTGTCGAATATACATGTAATTTATATGATATACAGGGTGTCCTTACGCTCTGGAAAAAGCCGAATACTACTAGTGGAGTATGGTATTTAAAACTAAACTGCAAAGTGTCATAACAATCGGTCCAGTATTTACCGAAAAATCAACGATTTTAAATTTATCACTATGAAGCAGCCTGTATGTAATTGCTTGGTCTCTAAGAGTAGGAAATACCCAAAACATTGCAAACTCTTTTGAATTGCGTTAGAACTCCACGCCAGATGACAGATTACATTAAATTTAAAAAAATACTTATTGTGAATTGAAGCATGACACAACGTCACTCGTTTCTCATGTCATGTCATGGTTGTCAATAATTAATTCTAATTTGTGTTGTCGTTATGTATTTGTTGCGGATTAAGTTACAAATAAATATGTTATAAAAAACAGCGTTTTGTTTTGTTTTGTCTATTTAATGAAGAGCTATTTTACGAAACTGCTGGGTAGCAGTCTTAAACAGGGTTTCATTATTTGTCCAGAGGCTAAGGTCAACCTGTATGTACAAATTACCAGTTTTTCCCCTTTACTTTCATAATAATATCAGGCTTAATGTTGACATTAAAGTGCATTGTTGAATGTACATTAATGATATACTTATTTGAAATAAAATAAAAGGCCGAATACATACCTTTACTTTGAATATAGGATCTATATTCCAAAGGTGGATCATAGCGGATCACCAGCGTGCATAGAGGTATATCAATGCCTTCTTCAATGACGCTTGTTGATATTAAGCAATTGAGTTCCCTGAAATATTTTAACACAATGCTTCACAAGAGCTTCGGTGGCCTAGTGGTTAAGGGCTCGAACTCCAACGACGCAACCAACATGTCTCGTAACGTGTGTTTCAGTAGCAAGAACAAAACTATAGGAATGATGACTGAAATATTGGACTCGTATTTTTAGCGTCATTGCCTTAATAGTTAATTCTCCGATTCCTATCCGAGAGGTATCGGATTCGAACTCCAGTGCCGAGATGTACTAATGACTCTTTTCAGACACTAACCGACGCTCTTAGGGTAAGGGAAACCATCGTGATGAAATATGTAATGACGATCTAGTCTAGTCAGGCTCCCCAGTTAACCGAAGATGACAGTCCCTCCACTGCAATTAACTGACCTGCCAACTCCTGGATTATGGTTAGGGCGTACCCCGCGCCCTCACGCACAAGAGCACACCGGGACAGCCAAAATGATTATTATTTTATTACATCACATTGATAAAGGTTTTAAGACTTTCGTGGTTATTCAGTACACTTTCATCGCACATGTTATCGGGTTGATTACCACTTCACACACCGGCCCCACATAGCGACTTTACACAGCGGCATCACTCTACTCGTGACCATGACGCATGCAACTGCGTCGAAATATCGAGGAAAAATAATACTAACCGTGGTATTAAACTCGATAACAAGTGCAATGAAAGTATCTGATAAAATTTTCAGCGTGAATCAAGATAAGTAATTATTTGGTAAAGCAGTGTAATTCGGGTAATGTGATAAATAGACACAAAACTTACTTTTTCCGGAAACGTAATAGTGTTGTCTCGCTGCATTTCTTGAAATAGAATTGCTCCATGGTATTATTGAATGGGTTCACGTGGAAACCCACGATAAAGTCTTGTTTTAGGAAGCCAAACTCCTCAGGATTTGAATTCGTCACTTCCTTCAAAAGATTGGAAATAATTTTCGCGGTGAACCGTTGCCTTGTAAATATGATAGCAGATAAAGGTTTGCGGCACTTATTCACTTTCATTGTTACTGGAAAATAAATAAAATAATGAATAAATAAATATGCTTGGACAAATTCACACAGCGCCATCAAGCCCCAATAAGCAAAGCTTGTGTTTGGGTGTTATATAACGGATACACTACTAAATACCTCTTTTTAAATACATACTACACCCAGACCCGTAACAGAGATAAAAATTCATCATTTAAATTTCCGCTCGGCCGAGAATCGAACCCGGGACCTCTGCGTGGCGACCGGCATGCTAACCAACTGAACCACCATTGTCGTCTTTGTTAATGTATTTTATAGTAATATAATAAGCAATAATGGTTATAAATCCCACAATCTAATTCAACTTACCTCCTTCACGTTCATATAGTTTAGGATTATACTCTTTTAGTACATTCAATAGACTAAGAATTTTCGGTGAAGAATGATTGATTATTTTTTCGTATCCATCATGGTTTTCCATAGACTGCAAGAGAATCATCCTGGCGCTAAAACAAAGATTTGAAACAGTCAGTCGGGTCGTATCGAAAGAGATATAATGAATGAATGAGCTTGGGAAAATAAAGAGCAACTTGACGATCATTTTTATTGACCTAATGTAATCTATAATAAGAATATTATCATTATGTAAGAACTTTAAGAGATACATTATTTACCCTATACCATTATCATCATCTTGGCGTTAATGTCCCGGTTGTGCTCTCGCGCACGAGGGCCCGGGGTCCGCCTTGACCATGATCCGGTGTTTGGCAGGTCAGGTAATTACAGTGGAGCGACTGCCGTCTGACCTCCGTGACCCTGCTACCAGGGGAACCTGACCAGATTGGATCATGGTTACACATTCAGTCGCCTGAATGTGCAGGTTTCATTACGATGTTTTCCCTCATCGTAAGAACATTGGTTAGCATTCAACTAATGTACATAACTCAGAAAATAGTCATTGGTACATAGCCGGAGCGGGATTCGAACCCAGGACCTCTAGCTTACGAGTCGGATCCTCTAACCGCTCGGCCACCGACGCTCCTACCCTATACCATTATAGGGGCCGTTATTCCAAAATCAATAGCTTTTATTTCACTTCGATACGATAAGTATTTACAAAGTTATTGGCATAATTAATTTGCTTATAACACTGGCGTTCGGCTTTACCGCGTGACGTCATCGTATCCGAAAGTCGTTTTGACGTAGCAAGCTCGGCCCGTTCTTTCTGACCGAACGAGGCTAGCATGAGAATCACATAACACTATCTACTCTACCGAAATGAGAACGGAATCCGATGACGTGAGTCATACGATATTACACATGCATACGTATTATAGTACAGAAAACCGGGAAAACCAGTGCGAAACCGGGGCGTGTTGCTGGTTTCACTTATAGGGGGCCAAATGAGTGGTCTACCTACTTAAAATTAAAGTTTTGTTGTACGTCATAAAGTCGATGGTCGATCTTCGTCTCGTGTCTTCCGTCTCCCGTCTCCATCTCCATCCTCATCCTAATCTGGGTGAAACCCATTGGCATTTATTTATGTTATGTGAACCGAATGCGAACCGAGTGCAGTGCGCAAGCGTACGTACAATTTTAACAGTGACCGTTAAGACACGGTTTTGATAAAAAATAAATGACTCGAAGTGAGAATTCACGAACCGAATACGTGTTAGTGCGTAAAAGTCCATAGAATGACTAGAAACTTGAGTCAAATTCGCATATAATACGACGTCACAAACTTATCGGACCCTATGAAGCTGATGCTGCCATATAGCAATGACTCTTTTCAATTACATTAAGTGCTACACTAACCGATGTTCTTACGGTGAGGGAAACCATCGTGATAAAACCTGCACATTCAGGGGACTGAATGTGGAACCATGATCTAATCTAGTCAGGTTCCCTTGATAACAGGGAACCTGACCAAGATGATTTATTTAACTTATCTGACCCTGTGGCCAAAACTGAACTCAGAAATTTGTGGTACCGTACAGGTTTATTTACTTAACTTTCCTATTTATCGTTAGTCAATGGATCTCAATTAGGATTGTGGGCATGCCCATCGTACCCACAACGGTGGATCCGCGCTTGGGCCAAACCGGATCAGAAACGAATACGATTCAAATTCAAGTCAGTGCGTAAATGCGCTAAGACTCCTCAACTACTCAGTTTCCAGAAGAACACAAGACCCGTTTTTTTCTGTTAAAAAATATACTTACAGGTCTTATTCGAATACACGTCACACACTTGACATAATTGGTTGGATTATAATGTACAGGTTCTTATATTATGAACGTTTCAACAAGAACCGTGTCGTATCAGCGTGCCTCCAAGGCAACAAAGACACACTAGTTGTTCTTACATTTAAAACTTGAAAGTACTCACGTGAGCGCATGTGTAATGGTGAATTTGTACAGGGCTTCTTCTTCATGCGTCATCGCTCGCTGTTTCAATCTCTCCAGCACTATTATGTACGCCAGGATGCCAAGGGCGCCACCAAAGTTACCATAATCCTCAATGAACAAATGCATGGACGCCACCATGCACTTAACTTCTTTTACTATCTGCGTACAAAAGCAAGTGGTTAGTGGCGTGGCAGTTTGTACCGTTACGTTTCCGGCAGTTATTTTATTTCTAGGAATGCATTTGACCGCCATCTCACCTGATGGTCAGTGATGGTCGGACCGATTATGAAGAATGCCTGCCTACTAAGAAACAGTATACTGTACGGGCCTTTGCCGCTTTCATTCATTCTGGCCTTAAAGAAGTACAGAAGCTAGATTGTTCTATTCTGGAAACAAATACACTGGCAGACACAGCGTCCCTCCCATACACCGGTAGCTTTCTTTTCGTTCGTTCTTTACGTAACTGAACGGGCGTGTAAGACGATATTGTGACTTTTACATTAAATTTGCACCTTCCGTTTGCATTCTGTTCTGTCCAATCAACGAATGGCTCATATAGGGGTGTAGTCCCCTCGTCTAGGAGATGAGCCGGAGTGGGGACGGAGTTTAAAGTCCTCACTCGTGGGTTTTCCGCTAAGATCTCCAAAACTGCGACGCAGAAAAAAGTGTTCTTCTGCCGAAAGCTGATGATGATGAAAGCTTATAAAATTCTCAATAAATTCTACAAATTCTCTTTAAAATTGAATTTTCATAAAAATTCTAAGAAAAGGGTGCTTTAGTGCTAGGGCCACGATCAAGTGTGTTGCTCGTAAACAATTGGGAATTGAAAAAGTTTGTAAGCAAGAGTTGGGAGATATAAGCGAAAACCCCATCCCACACAGGCAGACGAGGGTACTTTTAGTACTTATGTTCACTTCAGATTCAGATTATTTATTGATAGAAGTTAAAGTATTTTACAAGTCAAAAGTTATGTGGGCAACCTAAACAAGTTTCTGAAGGAATTGCTTCGTTACCCGCGAACGGATAAAAACGGCGTGTGGGCGGCCTTTACCCGCCTTTGAATAATGAATTTGAAAAAAAGGTCGAGCTAAAGCGGATCGTACGCATACCTGGAATGTCTTCGATGAGGTGAAATCTAGTCTAAAAGTTACGATTTCTCATTGCTTTAACTAGTTGCTTGCGCTACGCATTCACGACATTATCGGAACGGTATCAGGCATTTAATGGGTTCATATCATTAACCTACATTTAGTACTAGCCTAGCTGATAGGTTCCTTACTTTATTTACGTTTGTATATCCAGTTTTCGTATGCCGTGCAGTTTTATGTTTCCAAGTAGGTACTTCAGGTAGTTTTTGTATTATTATTATTTATTTACTTAAGTGAAAGTTGGTTAACATCCGGCCGGCCGGAGGCCGGTCTGCCTCACAGAGGTCCAGGGTTCGATTCCCGGCCGGGCAGACATTTAAATGATGAGTTTTAATTATCGCTTTCACCGTTCCATCGAGTTGGAAACTAACACGACCTACTGGACCTAATACAGATACCCATTTATAGTATAAGTACTAGTAGTTACACAGAGGCACTAAAATCGCTACTTTATTCTATTCTATTATCTCATCTTCAGGCAATTATATAATTGCCTGAAGATGAGTAACTCGAAACCGGTTGCAATTTAATAAAATTGTATAATAAAGTGGAACTAGTGTACAAAAAGTGATTTAATTCATAAATCAAAAAAAATTATGATTTTTAGAGAAAAAACCATTCTTTTCAAATTATTTTTTAAATAAACAATTAAAAAAGAATAAAAAAAATTAATTTTCAAAAATCTTGAAGAACAATAGAATTTATGATTTAAAAAAAAACGGTTCCTTCATTTTAATTTTTAATTGTTTATAAAAATTTTTTAAACAATGGTAGATAAAAATTTAAAAAAAATATTTTCAAGTAGCTTTTAACCATGAGATATCGAAACAATCTAGAATTTTGAAAAAAAAGTTACTGTGTATTTTTTATTATTTTGTAAATTTCAATTGTTAATAAAAAAGTGGATAATAACAATTTTTTAATTTTTGCAACTATAATCTATTTGTTAGCCTATTAAGAATAACTTCACAAAGGGAAAAAAATTCTAGGATTTTAGTTTAATAATTATAGGGGTCTTTAAGTAAACTTTTTAAATTTTTATAAGTTAACTTTTTAAGATTAGTTAATTAAAAAAATTATTAATTAACTAATCGATAATTAATGTAAAAATTGGGATAAAAACTTTTTGACCGCGGATTATTGTCTATTGATGTATCCCAACACTACATGAATTTTTTTGTTCCTTAATATTCATATTTTATATGTTTAAATAATTTTTTTTGTTATTATCTCAGAGTTACGCAACGCACGCGGCAGCCGGACTAACCGTTTTTGGCTCTATTTTCAGGGCTCTGTAAAATCATAAATAATAAAGATACAGTTCCGGGAGTCGGAACTTTTTTTTAGCAAATTTCGTGAACTTTTCAGATCTTTTTTCAATATTCAAAAATTTTGAAATTTTTTCGTGATATTAAAAAAAACCAAACCCTCATTTTTTTTACACTTAATTGTTTATAACTTTTGTAATTTTTTTCAGCGCCTTTTCGGACCTTTCCTTAAACTTTCTAGGTGACAATACGAATCGAATGACACCTTGGTCGTAATTTTCTGAGACTACTGAAAAATGTTATAAAAAAGGTACATGTGAACCAGAATATACGGGGCTTATACTAGACGCGTGGCGCGTAACTATTATTACACAAATCTATAAAGTGCGGCAACTATCGAGGTATCAAGCTCATGAGCCACGCCAACGAAATGAAAATGCTGCGATAGATGTGCGGCATTACGCGACTGGATCGAGTACGTAACGAGTACATCCGTGACAGCCTTGGCGTAATAGATATCGCGTATAAGATCGAAGAGGCACGGCTGCGCTGGTATGGTCACGTGTTGCGTAAGCCCCAGGGATACGTGGCAAAATAGGTGCCTGAATCTGCCGGTATCAAGAAAGAGATCCCGCGGAAGGCCCAAGAAGCGATAGATTGACAATGCCGAGTCGGACGCGAGAGCCAGCGGCTAACGACGTAAGGATGCCGAAGATCGGGCAAAGTGGAGAAAGCAAAGCTGGAAAGCGGACGATGGCAGTACCCGGAGATTGACCGCTCGGGTGATGATGATGATACAGGGCGACCAATATTAACAATGGGGAGAAATCGGCAGCTTTATGAAATAGCGTAATTTGTTCAGCGTTTTAACTCTCATTTTAATTTGTACTAAAGGCTGTTTTTATAGAGGCGAAGAACTTTAATTTAAATAAAGAAAAAAGTATTTAGTATCAGTGAAACTAGCTTTATTAGAAATATAATTTCGATCATGTGGCCGTTGTGTTTTTATTAACTTAATCATTCAACCAAAAGTGAGTTTCATCGCCGAATAAAACTTTGTATGGGCAAAGAAATCAAAATCAACGAATAATTTCACGTTGGCTACCCTGATTGTGTGATCTAACTCCATTACATTATTTTCTTTGGAGATATGTCAATTCACTTTTCTACACTGATAAACCAGAGACGATTGAACACAACATTCGGTTAGTTGTTAGCGAAATACGGCCGCAATTGTTACGTAAAGTATATGAAAATAGGATATTATAGGATAGGATTGGGCCATCCACGCGCCATTAACGAAACAGACATTACCAAAGTTATATAAACATAAATCTTTCCAAAAAAGCTAGTTATCAATAAGATACTAAATATTTTTACATTGTTTTATGTCAATTTAAAGTTATCCGCCTAAAAACAGCCTTTATAAGCATGGGTCCAAGGAATATCATTTCTGTCTAATATTTAAACAAGGTTTGTAAGCAAAACATGATTCTAATGATCTATCATTCTACACTAACAACAACTATAATAAAACAACTAGATATCCATGTATTTTTCTTTTTGTCATGGGTTCGATTCTTCGTTGAGTATACATACGCCGGCAAAATAAGTAGGAACAAGTATTTTTTTTTTTGCTTTTATGGACTAGTTCAGTTTTTATTCTTATCACATTTGAAAACGGTGAAGTATTGTAGAACTGCATACTGGATGCGCCACGCATAAATAAAAAATAACCCGCGTCACGAAAGAAGAGACTTGTCAAATAGCAGTGGAGGGGATTTCGCGCAGGTCACCAAGCCTCTTCTTATTTGACACTAGTTATAACACTTCGAGTGGGCACCCTGTATATAGTTGCAGCTCAATTATGGTGTAGAGAGATGTTTGGGAACTTGATGATAGGACAATCCAATAGCTGATCGATACGTTATAACGATCCCTTTATCATTGATGGCTTTATTGTAATGCAACATAGCATTCATGTGCTCAATTAATACTGGCATATCTAACCCATGTGAATGGTCAATTATATCAGCAGAAACCCCGCACATGAATCCAATCATCTGCCTGGGCATGATCACAAGGAGCGTTAAACCCAAAATGCCATAGGTACCCTTCATTTTGTGACTTTATTTTATTTCGCTAATTGTACCGGTACTGTGTGGGCTGCGGGTAGTTTCGGGTGTCTCCTGATTTAGATTAATCATTTACACATATAATAAAATGCGTCGCAACATTGAATATATTTACAAAAAAATTATTTAGTGTGATGAAAAAATAGTAACAGAACAAGAATTTTTATATTAAGCCTGGGCAACATTTAGGGTATAATTGATTTTGGGAACTGGGATGCGAAACTAGAAAACAAATCAAGTTAGCTTGCCTTTTTGGGGTCCCAGCTGATATCTGTTTGTCCTACCTCCAAGTCGACTTGTGGGTTACTGTAACACACCTTTGGCAACTTCACAGTATCCACCAATTGACTCAACTTGAGCAATATTATAAAAGCTTCCTTAGCTGCAGTATTCGGCTGCATCCGCTGATGATACCGAATATGTTCCGATGGATTTGTCGAATATCTGAAATTGGAGATAAAATGATGATTACAAATATTATAATGTCAAGCGGCACTGGTCTAGTGGCAGCGTGCTTGCGATACCGATAACGAACGTTATGCAACGTTCGCAGAGTCCGGAAACTGGATGGGGCACCGTTTCGTAATTTGAGGGTAGGTAGCGCTACGAGCGCTATTTGTTTGATATACCCTTAACACCGTTGGCGAAAGGAGGATGACCAAGGTCTTCCGCTGGGGCCCATGAGACTGGTTGAGCAGTCTCGGATTCCGATTGACACCTAGTTACGGTATATTATATTATTAAATATATTATTATTACACCCTTGTGAACGAATCCATCGAACCACCTCATATTTTTCCATATACACTTATACATTTCTGACGTTACGAATCAGTCTTTAACTTCATAAATTCATGATCACCTCTGTATTTAATTAATTTGTTCAATACTTGTAGCTTTATTTTAATGTAAATAGATTTTTCAAAGTCAGTTCTCTTACTAAAACAACTGCATTCAGAACAGCCTATGAAAAAATCAGTCTACAGAAGAAACATAAGTAATAATTGTCTTATTGGCTATCAAACCGCGAAAACCCAATTAAAATTGATTAAGTATTTATGAAGTTAAAGACTGATTTGTAACGCTAGAAATGTATGAGCGTTTATGGAAAAATATGGGGTGGGCCGATACATATGTAAAACAAAAAGTACAGGAGATACTAAATGTTGGAAATTAGTTTTAAAATACACGGCGGTGTCCTAATTGGCAACGGTCGTGCGACCATGGTCGTACGACGGACGTCGTCCGACTAATATAAGACCTTAAAACCGCGCATCGCACGACCGTTGCGTATTAGGACCGCGCCTATGAGATGAGATGAGGTGGGCGGTAAACTAACACTAATATTATAAAGGCGAATGGGTGCTTTTATAATTTGTAACGTGACGATATTATCGTGGACGTCTACGATACAGGGGAGAGGTGACATGAAAGGGAGAAGTCAAATAATCGGTGAAAATGAAGCGTCTCGAGATGACAACACTTTTGTTCTGTGCCAACCCCCGAAATACAGACATTTCAACTAAAACGTCACACTCCCGTCATATTAAATAATGTCCCCTATACCGTGGATTTCCACGATAATATCGTCACGTTACAAATTATAAAATTGCCCATTGACTGGATAATTACCGGAAAACGTCGTCATAACGATTAACCGTCGCTATAGTAGAATGAAATGTTGTTTCGAGTTCTCGCAGTGACTCCGGTATTTTACTCATGGTAACATTCGAATTAAGGAGTGTTGCCGTCAATCCTGAAAAAAGAATGAAATGTCAAACAAGCAACAGAAGTAATTTAATTTTAAGTCTACAGCTTAAGATCATCTGTGTTTACCAATAACTCTCGGATGTTTGTGAGCTGGACAGTTGTCGAAGTGTTTCATTACAAGTCGCATAGGATGGTCCACCACAGCATGGTGGCATTCGTCGAAAATAAGTAGATTTATCTCTTCTATTTTAATATAACCATGTGTTAGCATGTCAGCCAAAATTTGTGAAGTCATTACAATTACCTGAAAGCGAAACCGTTTGTTATTGACAGTGCTGTGTATGTAATAATTGTTACAGGCTAAATTGGTCGCAATACAAATATTTCATACGACATGTCTTACACATGCATAAAGGAGACCATTCACTGCCCATACAAGAAGTATTAAAATTTGAAAGCCAGGCACACCTTATATTGAACCTTATTCTTTTACTAGCTTTTGCCCGCGACTTCGTCAGCGTGGAAATTGTTTTTAGGGCAGTTTATCTTTTTCCCGAACGACCATTTTAAATGACCTCCTTAATATATGGAGGCTTGTACTGCGGAGAGGTCAAGCTGTATCTCTAGTTCTAACCAACTGAATTAGATGAAACATGACTTTGATTTTAAATTGGACCCCAAACTACCCAAATATTAAAAGCCCATCAAAATACATTCGGCGCCATTTCCATATTCCTTATAGTTTAGCTGGTCTATTATGGTTCCTCATCAAGTGTTCCACTTTCCAAAATCAATTATAGGTAAACTATATGTTGCCCTGGCTTAATAGCTACACAACAAAATAGTTTTATTCAAATCCGTCCAGTAGTCCCGGAGTCTAACGTGTACAGACAGACAAAAAGTTTTAAATTTAAGTTTTAGTTTAAGTACTGTATTGCAGTAAAAAAACGACGAAAATGCAAATGAAGTATAACCCGCGTCACAAAAGAAGAGACTTGTCAAATGGCAGTGGAGGGGATTTCGCGCAGGTAATCGTATGCAGAGCAAGTCGAACCACGTGACCCGCCAAGTCTCTTCTTATTTGACACTAGCTATAATTGGTTAGACAAGTCTATTAAAAAAGGAGTTTACCATAGATTGCTGAACTTATGCATAGAAAATTATCAAGTTTGTGGAAACTTCTATCGAACAGGACGCTGAAGTTATTTTTTCGCGACGTGTCGAAAGCTTTCGATTATGTCCATCATGATATACTAGTGAGGAAACTTGAACTTCGAATTACTTTCATCATATTAGCAAAACAGGATACAAAGATGTTGATGGACAAAAGTCATCTGTGTCTCCAGTACGCATGGGTGTTCCCCAAGGCTCAATTCTTTGAACTTTCTTCTTCCTTATATACATTAACGACCTGCCAAACCTTGTCAGGAATAACCACGGGATGGTATTATTAGCTGATGATACTTCACTTTTATTTAAGGCATCAAGAGCACAAACAAGTTATGACTATGTTATACCACTATTTCCAATGTATTAATTTGGTTCACAGTTTACCTACTTCTAAATAAAAAAAGACTAAAGTTCTCATTACCCAACATAAAATAAGTTGATACAAACTTATTCTTAGAAGGTGAAAAGCTTAACCTCGTTGATAACACCAACATTTTTAGGCCTTAAAGGGCCATTGGTCTCTGGCGCTAGTTCATTATAGGCATTCTATGCGCTCTGTGTATATATGCGTAGGGCACATACTATGGTAATATGACCATAGCTTTTTGCAAAGGGTTTTAACTTAAGTCTAAAAGTTAAAACGATTTGCAAAAAGAAATTCATACATTGACCTGTTGTTACCAGTCTCTGTTGCTCCCGCGTAAACATATTTGACAAATACGAGTATATTTAGGCGAGAGCAACAAAAAAGGGATTATTAGCCTATTTAGCTGAAAGTTCACTTTATCGAGTTTTTATTGCGCTTAAATTATTATGAATTCTATTACCAACCCCCAATAATTCATTTTTCATTGATCTTAATACCTAAACCGACAGTAAAAGATAAGAAAAGCTTGTGTGAAATATGCCAAAATGTTTCTAACAATGAATATTTATTAATAATTTTTTATAGTTTTTGTTGTTTATTTATTCGATATTGGTAGCACCGTCGCTGGCAGTAGTGGCAGCAGTACGTGGCATCGCTCGACTAGCGTATGTACCCTAGACGCTCGCTCTTGGCGGTGCACCATATGCACACATACATGGAGCGCACAGAATGTCTACAATGAAGTAGCGCCAGAAACGCGATGGGCCGTTAAGCCAATTATTAACTAAGAACTAGGCCTTAATTAATAACTGTGAACCAATTTAAAACCTTGGAAATAGCGGTATTTACTAGCAAATTATTAAAAACCTAGGAATAACACAGTCTCACCTGATTATTGACCAGCTCTTCATCCCATTTGCTTTTATTCCAATAGTCGACACGATCTTCACTGCTGTATCCAGCAACATTTTTAACGGAGGTATGATTCTGAATTACTTCTTTCTGTTGGTAAGTATTAGGTAATTATTGTTAACATTCATTAGTCAGACATAAATTAAAATATGTGTCTATAATATCACTCAAGAGCATATAATATGACCACAATAAGTCCGTATTAACTGACAGTAGTAAAATTATAAAGTGTGGATATGGCAATAATCTGGGTATAATCTGTCCTTGTCACTTCTTGTAAACATTAAGTCATTTGGTCACTATAAGCTTGAACTTGTACTTTACTTTGTCTAAATTATTAATCATACTGAAAATTATCTCCCGCACTATGTTTTTAATTGTTTTGCCCATTATTGAATAATATTTTCATAACTCAAAAAATAAACAATCCTACAGAAATCAAATTGATTGTTATGACTTTTATGAATGACGTTCTATGACGTTTAAAAAACTTGGCAAAACTTTGAGGCAGTTCAAAAGTTTGGGCGTCAGCTAACAATCCCAAATCTTCTTCATACATTGATGGGTCTCTGAAATATAATAATGACGCAGTTCCGGCAGTTCTAGTTATAATTACCATGCTAAGTTATATTTACACTTGCTTACATCGACGATATATAGTGGCTAAGATTTTTAGACTTTGTAATTCAGAGGACAATATAGTTTTTTGGAGGAGAATTATGCTATTAAATAGAATCCAATTATATCAGCACCCATAAATACAGAGGTAATCATTGATGTCCCTAAGTTACTATTGTTGTTATCGTAACTTGCCAACAGGTAAGATGGCGGTCAAATGCCTGTCTTGTCTAAAATAAAGAAAAAACCCTTGCTGTTAAGTGATACCTAAAATGGCCAACATTTCGAGCTCGCTCCGCCAGCTCATTCATTAAATTATCATCTCAGACTTTAAGAACCCAGAATGTCAACAATTCCGCTCGCTCATTCATCAATTTATCACCCCAGCCTTTAAGACCAAAAATGTAAAAAGTTTCGAGCTCGCTCCGCTCGCTCACACATTCATTGGTCACCCCAGCTTTAAAACCCAAAATTTCCGAGCTAGCTCATTCACTTATTTATTATCCCAATGAAAATTAAGCTCAGGGAGCACGATTATTGATTGATACCTATAATTTGTACTGTTCATTCTCTCAAATATGGTTGACTTGGTCGATGGCTAGGCCCTGCGTTATACTCGTGAACGGATGCTGCCTTGGTGGACTGGCTAACTCTTGCTGTAATTTTAGGTAGTTTTCTTAAGTATTATATACTAGTTAGCCGTGTGGTGTCCGGCAGAGTAGAATAGCACCAACCCCTTACACTCGTGGGTGTCGTACAAGGCGACTAATGTTTTCGAGACAAAAGATCAAGAGTCTCCGTAGCCTGAAAAATGGGCAGCAGCATTTTCCATTGTTAATTTAAACACTGCGATCTCCAACCCGCCTGCCAAGCGTGGAGATTATGGCAATAACCTCCCCTTTCGTGGGAGAGGCCCTAAGTCATGCAGTGGACTGTTACGGGCTGTGATGATGATAATATACTGGTTGGCCTGGCGCGACTTCGCTTGCGTATGGTCCTACGTCTACCGCTATCCAATCCTACCTTACACCTACTCCTACCCTACTAACCCTTTTTTTACTACATACATACCTTGTCCTGATATAGCAAATATAACAAAAAAAAATGGTTAAATAGGTGCAGACTGAAATTATGCGCAAACATGCACCATTTTAAGATCTTAGTTATATTGCAATTTATCTAGGGAACTACATTTTTTTTAGATAAAATATGACTTATGGTAATCGCTGATAATGAAGTCTATGGGAGAAAGCATTTTTTAAATCGGTTGAGTAGTTTTTGAGTTTATCCATTAAAAACAAACAAACCGACAAACAAACAAATGTTTCCTCTTTATAACATTAGTATAGACATATAAAGACTGTTTGTTTAGAGGCGGAGAACTTTAAATTGAAATAAAACAAAGGAAAAAGCATTTAGTTATCAATGAAACTAGCTTTATTGGAAAGATAATTTTATGGTATTTATGTTTGAATGCCGTGTGGTGTCCAGCAGAGTAGAATAGCACCAACCCGCTCGTGGGTGTCGTACAAGGCGACTAATGATTTCGAGGCAAAAGATCCAGAGTCTCCATAGACTGGAAAATGGGCAGCAGCGTTAAGAATTGTTAAATTTATAACACTGCGATCTCCAACCAGTATGCCAAGCGTGGAGATCATGGCGATAACCTCCTCTCGTGGGAGAAGCCTTAAGTCCTGCAGTGATGATATGTTTAAATATATATGACGGATCCGGTCAATAGTATGGAATCATGTGGTCATTAGTACGGACTCATGACGAAGAAAACGGAAGTGGGAGTTCGCCGCCTGGTGGGGCGTGCTGACAGAGTCTGGACGGCACGACTCGGGCGGAGTGGCGGGCATTCTTGGCCCGACCGCCGCCGAGGAGTGACGCGTCTTGAAACTGTCTCCACATTGCGTACGTTTGAAAATAAAGTAAATTTAATATCACCTTTGAAATAAGAATGTAAATTACCTCAACTGCCTACATAGTAATACCGCTCTGATTTCAAGTAAAATTATATGTGCAAAAATTAATTGGAATAAATACAGTGGAGTAAATGTGAACCTTTTTTTTAATTTATCAAAGTCAAAATTATACATATCAATCGTACGTACGTATCAAAATTTGGCCTTTTTAATAGGATGATCAATAAATGAATGCTACACTAGAAACTAGAAATTTTGTATTTTACAACCTGGGGAAGAACAACGAACGTATGAGCGAGCAAAACATTTTTGACATTTTGCTCTTAAAAGCTGGAGTGATCAATGAGCAAGCTCGATAGTTTTGACCTTTCAGGTATTAAACGTTGGGGTGATAAATGAAAGAATGAGCGAGCGCAGTGAGCTTGAAATTTGTGACATTTTAGGTTTTAAAAGCCTCAGGTGATTATTGAATGAATGACGCAATTTGGACATTTTTGGTCTAAACAACAATGGGTAAACTTCACAATAGTAATTGAAGGAAATCAATGAATGAGTGATCGCAACGAGCTAGGTACGTTAGGCGATAAGAAAATTATCTGAAAGTTATGAAAGAGGGAGCGAAGCGAACAGCGAAAAAGTTGGAATGATGAATGAGCGAGCTAGAAATTCTTGACATTTTGGGTTATAAAAGCCTAAGATGATATAGACAGAATGAGCGAGCGGAGCGAGCTCGAAATTGTTGACACTATGGGTTTAACAGCAAGAGGTAATCTTTACAAAACTGTAACTTAGGGAAATCAATGAATGAGTGACCGCACCGAGCTTGGCGCAACATAAGAAAAGTAACTGAAACCTATGAATAAGAGAGCGAAGCGAGATCGAAATCTTTCGATATTTTGGGTCTTAAAAGCAGGAACACTGAATGAATACTTACTGTTTCTTTACCCTTTATCTCCTGGTTGACTGGTAGATAAGGCTATTTTAGCTTTAAGTCCGCCTTTGTACTATTTTGTGCATGAAGATTTAATAAATAAATAAATAAATGAATGAGCGAGCGGAACGAAATTTTTGACAGTTTAGCTTCGGTACTGTGAAAACGTGTGATGCCGATCGTAATAAAAGTAATATAAATTATTGAAATGTAAATCGGAGCGCGCACGAAACTTTTAACATTATGGTTTTTAAAAGCTCGGGTGATTGTTAAAATGAGTACTTGAGCGAGCGCAGTGAGCTCGAAATTTTAGGATTTGAAAGATTGGTAAATAGTATGAAAAAAGCTGAATTAGTGAGACGCGAGCTCGTCATTTTTGTCATTTTTTGTCCTAAAAAAAGCTAGTGTGATTGATAAAATAAACAAAATGATTGAGCAAGCGCAGCGAGCCAAGCCGAGTACGAGAAATCATAAAACCGTGGCATTAATAGGCGGGGCTTGGGGGGGGGGGGGGGGGCAATTGCACCCATTGCCCCCCCCCCCCCTGGATCCGCGCCTGCCTTGAAGGCATCCAGATTATATTGATCAGGGAAAACACTCGCACGCAACGCGTTCCATTCCTTAGCCGTACGCATTATAAAGGTCGAGACAAAGCGGCTCGTGCGGATATCTGGCAATTTGGCTGCCGTGACTGGCGCGTAAATGGCCCAATCTGGATATAGCTTAAGGTGTAGAAAAGTGACCAAAAGAAAATACTGTAATGGAGTTAGATCACACAATCTCGGTTGCCGACGTGAAATTACTCGTTGATGTTCATTATTTCCCTATACAACATTTTGTTCGGCAATGAAGCTCACTTTTGGTTGAATGATTAAGATAATGTACACACGACTGCCACATGACCGAAATCATATTCAAACATAAATGCCATAAAATTATCATTCCAATAAAGCTAATTTCACTGATATGAAATATATTTGATCTACACTCATAGCGTAATGTTCCAATTTCATATTCGAAAACAGTTGTTTAAGGATACACTTTTTTCACGCCAGTCTATAAAATTTTAAAGAATTACTTTTCGATACAGCATTTCCCATACAAATTTCATGACAGCTGTATGTAACGTAAAATAACTTTTTAATCATTATGCAACACTTTTATTTTTAAATTTTTGTCGGGCGCCGAGACACGGCGAAATGTAGGCTGAATACCTAAATGCCTTTAACAAATTCAAAATTTAAATTTTCCTGTTTATATTTGTGTGTTATTATTTTCCCGCTAAACAGAATATTTTTTCTAATAGTTGTAAATTGTATTTGTGAATGGTTTTTCTTGTTCAAACAAATAAATAGATAAATGTGAAAGTAGTGAAGTTAATTTCCCGCCGCTTGATATCCTCGACGCGTAGATACAACAGAACTTACTCGCAGCTTACTTCCAGCAAAGTTGAGAAAATTATAGGTACGATATTTTAACATAAAAATATGAGTGTAGATAAAGTAGTGTATGCAACTGCATATAATTAGGTATTAAAACACTCGTGTCAAACTATTATCATACTTGGCTACGCCTCGTATGATAAACAGACACTCATGTTTTAATACCCCCTTTTATATGACAGTTGCATAAACTACTATTCTTGGTTTTATTTCAATTTAAAGTTCTCCACCTCTAAAAAACACCTGGATTGTCAGGCGCTGTCCGCTGTTAGTATAGGCTCTATTGGATAGCTCCCATACAGAACCTTAAAACTTTAATAGAGCTATGGGATTCACCACATTAATTCCTCAAGTAATTTTAAGCATTTAGAGCGCGGGCCCCAAGACAAAAAAATGCTGCTGTCAGCCGTTGAGTATATCTCTGTAAGTTTCGAGCTAGCTTAGTAGCTGAAAATTATTAAAATAAACGCCGGCAATGAATTGTACATCTTCATTTTATAAGAGGCAGCAGCTTTTTTTCTTGAGGCTCGCGCTAAAAATGCTTAGAAAATCTTGAGGTATGAATGTGGTGAGCCTATAGCTCTATAAAAATTGTTAAGGTTCTAACTAGTCGTAAACTATATGTCTGGTATTGTAGGGCACGGTCCGGTATCAGCGTGGGGTGTGTGTGACATGTCACTGTCTGTTTTCTTCGTACTTTTCTACTCCTTCCTTTTGACGGATGAAAGAGATATTCAATGTCCTACTCAATAAAGAAATTTGGACTTTTGACTTTTTTGACAAAACGGTAACGCAGTGCTTGTTGCTCCTGGCCTGAGCGTAGGACATTAAATCTTGGTTGCCGAGCCGTCATCTCAGTGTACTAACCGCCTGTTCCAGTTTCAGCCTGCTTTTTAATAATCATTCAGTAAATGTTGTGATCGGCGACTTTAATAGCGATATATAAGTTATTGTTGTAACCTACCTATAGCGATACTGAAACATAAGGTATCAGTATCACGGTTGAGCTGGGCTGAGAGATTCATGACCCAAACCTGCCGGGTCTGCCGGCCTCTTTCCACAATGGCCAGTTAGCGTTTTGGCACTGCTGCTGTTCATTAACATGAGAACGACATTTGCAGACGGTCTTGCTGCTCAGGCGGACAGTTCAAGGAGAGAATTATTTTAATAATTTGAGACCTCAAATCCAAGTTTAGAGCATGCATTGCCGCAATATATTTTCAATACCACAATATTGCTGCGGTATCAAAACTTGTAATACCGCAAAATTTGCAATATTGCGAAATTAGAAAATATATATTTAATGGTGTTAAACTTATAACACGAACATGAGTTAACTACAATTAGTCACACACAAACCTAAGCTCTTTTTTTAATGTAATCAGGCAGACGGAAAGTGGTCACCGCCGCCTATGGACATGGGTGCTACCAATGCGTTGCCCGCCTCTAAGGAACCTCCCCATTGTACAGCCGGTAGAACACACACAGGGAGCCAAAGTCCTTTCGATCAGCCAGTGGTTCTAACTTGCTTGACAGTATGGGATCGTCGACAATTCGTACGGCGCGCCTCTGTATGGAGTCCAAATGATTAAGCAGGTCGGCGGTTTCCCCGGCCCGAAGATGGAAACAATACTCCATATGTGGCCGCACCTGTGCCTTATACAGCAACAGGCGCTGCTCTGGAGTGAAGTATTGCTTAGACCGGTTAAGCACGCCAAGTTTTTTCGAGGCTAGTTTAGCCTTACAATCCAGGTAACTCCGGAACCGCACGTCGTCTGATATGTCGACACCAAGGATCCCAATACTTTCTGAGATGGAGAGGGGTATTCCTTGGAACTGCGGCACCATGACAAAAGGTACCTTTTTGGCGCAGACCTGTGTAATTGAGGAGTTGAATTCCACAAGGTTCAAAAATTACTTGGAAATCTTTACGCAAAAAACATAAAATATCACAAAAGAACTTCTAATTTTATTACATATGTATCCAAAAGCCGATAAGGCTCTCTCAGCTGCTTAGCAGATAGTTATACACAGTTTTCAGATTCATACAAAGCCCCAGAGCCCAAAGCCAAGATTTCTCGGTCCTGCAGTTTCATACAAAGCCATTTACTTTTCAGTATCAAATCTAACTTTGGCGCTGTTCTTATTGGCAACGTACGTTACGTGACATAATATTTTCAAATTTTGTGACATAATATTTTGAAACTGGTTGGCTTTTGAAGGGAATGGCTTGCTGAAAGATGTTTCTATAGCGTTAAAGAATATTTGGCCTATAAATAATAATCATCATCATCACAGACCGTAACAGTCCACTGCAGGACTTTGAGCCTCTCCCACGAAAGGGGAGAATATTGCCATAATCTCCACGCTTGGCAGGCGGGTTAGAGATCGCAGTGTTTAAATATAACAATGGAAAATGCTGCTGTCCATTTTTCAGACAACGGAGACTCATGATCTTTTGCCTCGAAGACATTAGTCGCCTTCTACGACACCCATGAGTGTAAGGGGTTGGTGCTGTTCTACTCTGCCGGACACCACACGGCCATTAATTAAATTTTATTTTCTTGCACTATAATTTCATTATCTCTTATTAATGTTTAATGTATGAATTGAGCATACAGCACTTTTAATGTATCCATAACGGTCGTGCGATGGACATAGCCCGACCAATAACAGACCTCGAAAGAGCGTCGGTGGCTCGTAAGCCAGAGGTCCCGGGTGCGAATCCCGCTCCGGCCATGTACCAATGACTGTTTTCTGAGTTATGTACATTAGTTGAATACTAACCGATGCTCTTACGGTTAGGGGAAAACATCGTGATGTAGCCTGGAAATTCAGGCGACTGAATGTGTAACCATAATCCATTGTGGTCAGGTTCCCCTGGTAGCAGGATCACGGAAGTCAGGTGGCAGTCGTTCCACTGTAAACACCTGATTTGCCAAATCCTGGATCATGGTCAAGGTGGACCCCGGGCCCTCGTGCGCGAGAGCACAACCGGGACATTAACGCCAAGATGATTTTAATAACAGACCTCTAAACCGCCCGTCGCACGACCGTTGCCAATAAGGAGAGCTTGAAATATATGTTTCTGTGAGAAGTTCTGACATGAGCAAGTTTATTAATAAAAAAATGTAAATATATTTACATTATATTCAATTAGCAAATTAATATAAGTTGCACCTATTTTTCTTAGCTTTCAGGGTCAGGGAAGATTACGCCTATACGTAAATGTTAATGTCGTATACTCAAAACAACGTTTGCCTATATTAAGTTCCTTTCACACGGTATTTAAAAAAAAAACAGATTGGTCTCACTGGTGCGACTTGCGAGCGAGACTGACACTACAAAGGCATATTTTTTCGCTATCGGGAATTCCCCAACGCACGTACGATAACATGCGACGATTAGAAAAGGGGATTTCCCTATCACAGAATTCGCATCTATAATCTCGCTTTTGCGATACCGAAAACCAACGCGAATTTCGCGAAATTGCGGTGACGATATAACGGTATTGCATTATCTATCCAAGTTGAGGTACTTTTATTGCTCAGACCAAAGTAAAGCTAGAATGATGCGGCAGGGTATGCGGACCCCGGGCCCTCGCGTGCCGCGCGGGAACGCAACCGGGACATAACGCCGAGATAATGATGATGATGATGCAGCAGGGCATGCCCGTGTCTCACCGAGGTATCTAGATTATTGGGCTCCTTTTTTCCCCACTTGATTTCACATTTGGTTCTTCGTACGTACTTAAGGCATGCTAATTTAGCCAGCCCAGCTCCCACCAAAAGTCTATAGTAGTCTCTTCGGACGCTCGCAAATCTCTCGGAGTGATCCCGCTCCTAGTGCGACTTTTGCCCTGTAGTTCTTTAGTCCCCTCACACTCTAGGACCACATGGGCCGCTGTTGCTTCCTCTACTAGGCATCGTACGCACAGAGGGCTGTCAGTAGCTCCGATCGTAAATAGTTGTTTGTTCAGGGGGAGGTGTCCTGTAATTGTACCAACTACTGTCCTGAGTTTCTTTCGGATGCCTTGGTCAAGTTGTCTTACTCGCATGGCTGCCTGTGTGATTGCCAAGCACTCACATTGGAATATGATACTATGTTCCCCTAATGGTATAGAACTCTTGTGGTTCAGATACAGCTAGAAGACTCCTGCACCGGTTTCTTTATCGGTCTTGGATTCGTCCGTATAGATTCGGACTTCTCTTATCCTAAACCAATTTGCCTCCGTTTCTGCAGTTTGTATCTGATAATATCTTGAACTGTTTTGCGATTCGGTCGCACTTGCCCTATAACAGTGGGTTTCTCTGAACTATTGTTTCCCATAAGGTTTGATGGGAGCCAAGTGTATTGTTCCATGGTTTTTTTTTAATTTAGTCTCGGAATTGCCATCATTGAATCCTGATGTATATGCAGGTCAAGTGTTGGCAGTCCCAGTAGTACTTCAAGTGCAGCTGTTGGTGTCAAGCGCATGCATCCCGTTATGGCAGTGCATGCCATGCTCTGAACCGCATGCCTTTTGTCTGCCGTATAACATAACAAAAAATTTGCAGCTTCTTGACTGACGTAGTGAGCTTGGTTCTGGACCAGGCTACAGTGCCATAGGCAATTAATGGACTCACTACGGCTGTATACAGCACGGCTGTACCCCGTGTACACTTGGCATTTTTGGGCCAAGAAGCCAAGTCAAGCCAAGAAGTCTGCTGCACTGCCATAACGAGATGCTGGCTTTAGCTAGTTTGTCTCGTTGTGAGTCCAGTTAAGGATCGCAGGTACCAGCTGGATGCGGAAGGCACAGGACCGGTATTTGTGGAGATCTCTGGGGGAGGCCTATGCCCAGCAGTGGGCGTCTTCTGGCTGATATGATGATGATGAGTCCAGATGCTTGTTCTCAAAATAGCTTGTTGCCAAAGGTGACCTCAAAGTACTTGACTTGCTAAGGATAGTTTAGTGCCGAAAAGTTTGGGCAGCCTGAGTTCTTCTAGATTCCTTTTGTGTGTGAACAGTACCATCTTACAGTTTTGAAGCGGTTTTATGAGACCTTATGAGATCGCACAACACGTTCTCGAATGGTCCGCTTATAAGTATGGCTAAGTCACTTTGGGGACATCCCCAATGCTCTTGTTGTGTTTTTAGTGTTATTCGTACGATCCTGTCTCAGTATTGAATCGATCCATCCGGCTATGGTATCCTTTACTCCGTGCTTAGTCAGTGCCTGATTAATGCTGCCAATATGACAAATGCTGCTTCTATATCTATGAAGACCCTTAGAGTGAATTTCTTAGATGTGAGTCGTTACGCTATGCAGTGCTGATTGTATTTACCTACGGTGTAGGCGTACTGGTTTTTGTGGAGAGTGTATTTTATTAGCGCCGAGTCCCTAATGTCTCTGTCGCATATTCTCTCTAGCATAGTCCTCCTGTATCACATACATTTAGTATTTAAGCTGTATACGAGACTGTACAGTACAGGAGGGGAAATAAAGAGACTATTCAACAGTTCGTTGGGAGTATTGCTTCAGTATTACAAAGCGACCATGACAGGGCCCTATTTATGACTAGCTTTTGCCCGCGAATCCATAAGCGTAAAATTCGGTTATAACGCTCCGGACTAGTTCCCGCGGGAACCACATTAAATTTAGGGATAAATTGTAGCCTACGTGCCAGCCTGGGCTACGAGTTCCATTACGACCTAATTTCATCAAAATCCGTTTATTCCGTGTCCACCTAAGCATCCATCTGCAATTACGAACTTCCGCATTTATAATGTTAGAAGTACTTAGTAGGATATCACGGTTAACTGGTAAAACTCACAACTTTAGTTATTAATTACAAAGATGCTGAAAATGCAGGGTACAATGCCTATAGATAATTTGTAGGTATCTATATATTTTATGTATTGGTATATGTAGTTTATTATATTAGGTTATTATGTGTATGTATATTTAGTTAGATATTGTGCATGTCTAATCTGCGACTACTTATCACATATCTCGTTGATAGGCCTGCTGGAAGAGATTTCTTCTAAGAAATAAGTAGTGCCTGTTGTGTCATCTATAACTCTGTATTTTTCATCAAAGTTTCGTGTGTACAATAAACTGGAAAATAAATAAATAAAGATTTACAGTATTATTTGTCACTTACCTGTTGTTTAACTAAAGGGACATTGTTGACCAAGAAAAATGTGCGCTTTCCTCCCTGCCCCCATGGTTTCTTCACGGCGTCACTTAATCTATTAATGACCTGGATGGCAATGTATGTTTTTCCTGAACCTATAAAGAAAAGATGAAAGAAAGTCAGTTTAAGTCAGTTTAACTACTTGCTGCCTTGTTCCAAGCAGCTGCAGTCTGATTTTTCGCCACTAGGCCCTAGTCCCGCATGTATAGTCCCACATTGCTGATACAAAATGGTGAAGGACTCTTCATATGCGGGATTGGATTCCCTATTTTCAGTGGGATCAGTAAGACGGAACTACACTTGCAGAACCAGCGGACAGGACAAAATTGAAGACACTGCATATGTGCAGCTTAATGGCTACCACCAAGTAACAGCTGTAAATTAATTGTTATTTGCATATATGCAGTGTTTTCAGATTTGTCATTTAAAATTAATGCCATTTAAAGTGCAATACAAATAAATCTACATTTAGAGCGTTGGTGGCCGGGCGGTTGAGTATCCGACTCGTAAGCAAGAGGTGCCGGGTTCGAATCCCGCAGCGGCCATGTACCAATGACTCTTTTTTGAGTTATGTACAATAGTTGAATTCTAACCGATGCTCTTACGGTGAGGGAAAACATAGTGATGAAACCTGTAAATTTAGGCAACTGAATTTGTAACCATGATCCAATCTGGTCAGGTTCCCCTGGTACAGGTCTGGTCAGGTACTGGTGGAGGTCAGATGGTAGTCGCTCCACAGTAATTACCTGATCGCCAAATCCTGGATCATGGTCAAGGCGGACCCCGGGCCCTCCTCCTCGAGAGCACAACCGGGACATTAATGATAAGATGATTTTTTTTATTACAAATAAATCTACATTCAGTATTACATTGTGCACTAGCTTTTGCCACTATCTATCCATAACTAATAATACATGCATTCAGCCCCTTCGGACATATTTTTGGTTAAATAATAATTAAACACACCAGCCCAGCTATAGGCACAGCAGCCTTTGGCTGCTCGCCTATTAACTCATAATAATAATAATAATAACCCCCCTACGGGATCACCTTGTCGTGGTGGGGGGGCTTCGGGAAGGAGGAACAACACTTTGTCTGATCACATCACCAGACACCATCATGTATTTGATGAGATTCTTCATAGGTTACTAACACCTCAGCCTACCCTTCCGCAACTAACGATCCCAAAATAAAATGAACATGAAAGCGACACGAAAAAGAAGTAAACTATTCCAGGCGTGTACCATCATGCGTGATGGAGAATCCCGCCCTGAGTCTTCAGACTCAGGCTGACCCTTGTATTCTGAAGAAGGCAACGTATCGCAACCATTTGTTGAACAACGATATAATTTAAGGAGCCGGCCAGACAGTGGTATACCACAAATCAGAGAAACCAGAAATGAAACTGAAAGACTATCATCATCGGTATCTGAAACAGAGAGCGTTTCCTCCTCAATACCATCAAGAAGATCATCTCTTCATACATCCCCTATTTTTTCATCATCATGCAATCAATCGCATTCATCCATCACCAATACGGACCTTGTAGATGTTGTGCAGGAGACAAATGTCATGGAACCTGCACCCACTACAAGTACAAAACGGACGCGTCTAAAATGGACTGAAGACATGAACAGTTTCATATTGCGTACGTATTACTCAATTACTAAAATGGAGACCAACACTCAGGGATATCTAGATCAATTACACTTACAATTCTATCACTGTTTTCCAAACATAGAAACGACAAAACAGAGGTTAGGAGATCAAGTACGCGCAATCAAAAGAAACAAATTACTTTCGACAAACTCTGTAGAGCTAATTCGTTCTGTGGTACAAACAATGTTACAATCAAATGAAATAGCCTTACTTAACAATACACAAGTTCTAAGTCTTAGTGAAAATAATATTGATAATTAGAATAATAGAAATAAACGAATAAGATGGACGGATGAGTATAACGAAGCAATAATTCGAGCATATTATAAAATAACGCACTTGGAAACAAACCTAACGGCCTACAGAACGCAATTGTATGAAGATTTTATAAGTAACTTCCCCAATTTATCACACATAACTGAACAACGAATTGCTGACCAGAGAAGGCTAATCATGAACAATAAATACATTAACCATGACCGGTTACTTAGTATCAAACGAGAGGTAGCTGAAGAATTACGGTCGTTAAATGTCAACCATAATGTTACAGGCAGTAGTGTTAAGTTGATAGAATAAACCCAACCATAATCTCATTTCTGCAGGTCATTATGAATAAATGGACGACACGACTGAAATTATCAACACCGATAAACACATATGTGACAGAAGAAATACAAATTCGACGCGGTATTTTTCAGGGGGATACTTTAAGCCCGCTATGGTTTTGCCTAGCGCTGAACTCGCTGTCGCGCATTCTCAATGCTGCTGGAGCTGGATACCGATTGCAGTACAAAGAGCATGCCACAGAAGCGCCTTCTTCCTTTACGCTAAGCCATCTCCTTTATATGGATGATATAAAACTGTATGGGGCAACTCTAGACGAATTATACGAACTAACAAGATTAACTGAAAACTATTCAACTGATACTGCATGGAGTTTGGCCTGGACAAGTGCAAAATAAACTCAATTAGAAAGGGACAGATAACAGAAAACGAATACCAAATGCAATCTGGAGAATTAATAGAATCGTTAGGAGACAACGAAACCTACAAATACCTGGGATATTATCAGTCTAAACAAATTCTTACCAAAGAAGTAAAAGATACATTAACTCAGAAATTTCAACACAGACTGAACACCATCCTGAAAACACAACTATCTGCCAGAAATACCACAAAAGCGATTAATAGTTATGCCGTACCTTGTGATGGGACGCTAATAATTCAAATTCATAAAACATAACCCTCCTTCTGTCGCAGTCGGGTAAAAACCATTGGCGTCTTTTGAACGTTTAAATTTGCTAAACACCAACATGTGGCACTTACTTGTAATTCCGAAAACCAAAACTAATTTGTCACACGATATTATGTTACTTTGAATGAGCAATAAATTCTCAAAAAGGTCGAGTTTAATCACAAGGGTCACACTTGAAAGTGAGAAAAAAATAAAAGTTTGCATACCAAAATGTCCAATTAATTCACGCTGAGATATCGATGTAAAAACAATACCGAGAAAGCGAACAAAGCTAGCCTAAGAATAAAAAACTATCATAAGAACAAAGGTTTCAAATACATGTATCCTAAGTCTTACGACTTGGGATGCTTTTCAAATATGATATAACGTGGCAAACGGTTGGACAATTTCAGGGACGAGAGAGCGTGACAAATTCAGCCGGTGGTGAAACGGCGCGATCGCGAGAAGCGACGGGATTGGTAGATTGGACTTCCCGCCACAATGAATGCTGCGCAGGCGTTGTTGCCATCCACAACAACCAAAGGACACCAAACAACACAAGCAAAGAATAACCTTATGTTAATTAGAGTAGATACTAAAATTGTAATAAGTAATTCATCTCTATTATAATTAAGTCAGCTAGACGAATCGAGGGGTAGAGGGTGGACACTTCTTAGTTCGGAGCGGAGCGAGGCGGCTGGACGAGCAGTAGAGCATTCATTGAGATCAGATCTTAAAGTCTAATAATGTTAACTATGAATTATCTCTGCGTGATATAATTAGAGCACGGTAATATTTGAACAAAATATAATGAAGCCTATGTCTATCATCATCAAATCAAGTATTTAATGTGTCTGATATATCTCTATACGAGATCATTATGTGCTATTGTTTGACGTTAACTCGTCCCTGCGTGAAATATTCGTGATGTGGTATTATTTGAATAAAATGATACCAACCTACCTATGTCTAATCTGCGACGCTTGGGAGTTTGTAATGTACTTACAACGAAATCATCATCAATAACGAATACTCCAAGATATATATTGTTTGAGTGTATTCTACATAAAAGTATGATTAACTATTATTTATATTTAGAACTGAACTAGGTTACAGACCCCGATATATTGGCGAAAAGTCCTTTAAGATGGCTTAAAGGACTAGTCAATATCATTAAGGAATATATTTTGGTAATAAATACATCCAATAGATTAAACCAACGGTTTATTCATAATGTTATTAGACCAAAAGGCGTATGGGCTGTCCTGTAGCTTATACGACTAGTCTAATTAACGAATATACCTATAATCTATATTATTATTAGGCAAAAAGGCGTGTGAGTTGATCAATCCCCACATGACTAGCCTAATACTGACTACCTGTTGGTAACGCCCAGCGCTAATTAGTCGAATACTTCACTGATAAGTTAGCATTTATATCGACTAATTGTTTCACATTAATTGACTTAATTAAGCTTATGTTTGGTTATATGTTTTAACTTTGCAAACCAAGTATGACGCTTTGCCTTTTGATTATGTTAATGCAACTATTTGATTTGAACAAATAATTGTTTAAATAATATTATCTCATAAAGTTAAATGGACTGTCGTTAACGGCCTATGTACAACCTATTTTATATTGGACTCCACACGACGGTGAGACCGCTTAATATTATGCGTGAGGCGCATAGACCACGCTAGGTTTCATGACATGTAATGAGGGACTAGATTGACCGTAGGACCACCACATCTGGTGGCTGTTGCTCAGAATAGCTTTATTAGGCACGCCGCACCATCACAACCTGTTCTTACTTACTCATTCGGGATAATTAACTGGACTAAAAGCCAACTCAAACAATTACAACGCATAATAAACACCACCATGACTCACAATCGAAAGCATCACCCACGATCTTGTATCCAAAGGCAAACACTACCGAGAGCCGATGAAGGCAGAGGGCTAATAGATATATCTAATCTCCACAGTAAACAAATCACTTGTCTAAGAACTTATTTTTGTCAAAAAGCAATAACATCCCCATTACATAACGCAATTATTCAAAATGACCGAAAATTATCGCCCTTGAACTTGCAGGACTCTGAAGAACAGAGAAACGAATCACAAACCAACCGACAAACTAAACTGAATGAATGGTCCCAAAAGTCTCTGCACGGAAGACACCGCCAAGATTTATGCCAAATAAATATCGATCTTACCGCATCGAACGAATGGCTTCGTAATGGCGTGTTGTTTCCCGAGACGGAAGGCTTTATGGTGGCCATTCAAGATCAAGTCATTGAAACCCGAAATTACAGAAAGTTCATAATTAAAGACCCGACGGCTTCCGACGACAGATGTAGATGATGCCAAAGTTCCCCTGAAACTATCCAGCACATAACCGGTGCGTGCAAAACAATAGTCCAGACCGATTACAAGTACAGGCATGATCAAGTTGCAAATATAATTCACCAAAAACTAGCGATAAAATACAGTTTAATACCCGAAACACCAGTCCCATACTACAAATACACACCCGAAGTTGTAATAGAAAACGCTACCCACAAAATATACTTTGACCGAACAGTATTAACAGATAGGACAATACACTATAATAGGCCGGACAAAATTGTAATAGATAAAAACAACAAAACCGCTCATCTAATCGACATAGCTGTCCCCAACACACATAACATCCAATCAACAATAGTTGAGAAATTAAATAAGTACACCGATCTGAGAGACGAAATTAGTCGATTATGGAACCTACACAAAGTAACAATAGTACCAATAGTGTTATCTGCTACTGGCATCATACCCACACATTTACATAAATCTTTACTAATGCTCGATCTCCCACGATACACGTTTATACAGTTACAAAAGGCGGTGATATTAAACACTTGCCGAATAGTCAGAAAATTTTTACAACCCGATGGCTAAACCAAACCTATACTTACAATGGTTGTTACTTGGCTTTGGCCCGTAACAATCATCTAACCAGTTCACTTTGTGATCTGAGATCCAAAAAGGAAAAGACAAAATAATAATAATAACCCCGCCACTGTATCTCCACGTTGACGTCGTGGCGGGGCTTGCGTGTTCCAATGACCCTTAGAGCTATGCCGGTAGAGCCACTCATGCCGGACAGGTCTAAGGCGAGGGTCCAGACCAAGAGAGACACAACCCAGCCAAGGTGGAACAGCGTATGCCGAGGGCTGCGTGGCCAGGGGGGAGCCTGGTCTAAAGTATGCGGACTCTGGGTACCGGGGGACACCCAGTTTCATTTACCCTTACCGTGGTAAACGCAGGGCTCTGCCACGATTGACCAATATCTCCCTGGCTCCTCCAATATGTCCTAGATTACACGTTCATTAACAAAAAAACAAAATTCTATCCAGGCTCCCGAGCCTCCTAAGAAAACGAAGTTGCCGCCAATAAGGCTCGTACATCAGACGCCGAAGTTGAAGCTACTGGTGACACGTCGATGGAACAGAGTCATTATTTTCTTCCATCCCATCAACTCGCGCCTCTTATCTAGTATCTTCTATGTCTAGTTTTACACCCGAAGATGTTGTGCAGGATGGCTTACACAAAGACATTGATACTGCACCCGCCAAGGGAAATCCACCTAAGGGTTTTAAATGGACATCTGCTATGAATAAATTCCTCATACGCACTTACCTACAACTAACGTCTTTAGAAACTGATAACAGAAACTACCTCGAACCGCTACACACTAAATTTAATTACTGATAATCACAATTAATGAGTTAAGCACGCCTTTGTACATCTCTGTTACTGTACTGTATCATTATGTCATGTTTGTGTACAATAAATAATAAGAATAAGAATAAATTTATAGTAAAATTCCCTAATATGACAGTTAGTCGACAGAGAATCGGCGATCAAAGACGTGCAATAGTACGTAAGAAGATGTTACCACAAACTACTAATGTGATAAATTGTTGATGTACAGGTTTTCGATACACTGTTCTGTTCGTTTCTAAACGAGTTATCATGATATTTCGATCGGATTATTGTTTGGTTTTGTTCATTAGACCATCGCATTCGGGTTTTTATGTTTTGTGTATTTATCCGAGAGGCAGGACATTGTATTTGAGGTCGTATATTATCATGTGATTCTGTTTGGACATTATGCAACCTGGACATTTTGCAACTTGGACATTTTGCGACTTGGACATTTTTTTACCAGTGGACATTTTGCAACTGGGACATTTTGAGACTAAACGGTTTGGACTGTATTTCTATATTAGATTTTAAGTTTTGCAACTCCTTCTCTACTTCTTTGTGTACTTGTGGTTTTGTTTAGCTCTCAACCCACTATCTAACTTGCTTAATAATACAGACGTAGAATACAGACTGAAATACATACCACCCACTCATAATGACGGACAGACACATGCAGAAGAAACGCAGCTTAACCATTTGCTCTACATGGACGATATTAAACTTTATGCGACTAACGAAACATATCTTAATAAACTAGCCAATCTAACAGAAGTTTTCTCTCGTGATATTAAAATGCAGTTTGGTATTGATAAGTGCAAAATTAACTCTATGAAAGCGGGGAATGTCTACAAACACTGGTATACGTTAAAATCTTGCGAAATAATTGACCCACTGGATGAAAAATCAGGATATAAATATATATTTTTTTTTATACCACTAAGGTGGCAAACAAGCTTGCGGCCTGCCTGATGGTAAGCAGTCACCGCAGCCTATGGACGTTTGCAAAACCAGGGGCATCACCCACGCGTTGCCGACCCCGTAAAAACCTTTTAACCCCTTTCTTGAAGAACTCCATGTTGTACTCTCCAGGGAAAACCTCTCCAGGTAGTTCATTCCACAACCTTAATGTGCGTGGGAGAAAGTTCCTTTGGAACCGCACAGTTCGCGACCAATTTGGCTCCAAGGTGTGAGGATGAACTCCCTGTCGATGGCGAGCGGTGCGATGAAAGAATGTAGCTGTAGGCATCATGTCAAACAGTTCTTCAGAACAAACACCGTTGTACAAGCGGTAGAACACACAAAGGGAGGCGAAATCCCTCCGCTGACTCAGCGGCTCAATACCACTTGTGAGCATAGTATCATCGACAATTCTCACAGCGCGCTTTTGGATCGAGTCACAAGGACTAAGCTGATATCGCCGGTGCTCCCGCCCATAGATGAGAGCAATACTCCAGATGGGGTCTGACTTGAGCCTTGTAAAGGAGAAGCCGTTGCCCCGGCGTGAAGTATTGCTTTGATCTGTTAAACACACCCAGCTTTTTAGATGCGAGCTTGACCTTTTCTTCCAAATGACTGCGAAACTGGACGTCGCTGGAGATGTCGACACCTAGGATATGTATGCTCTTAGAGTTGGTAAGCGGTGTATCCTGGAACTGAGGAGCTACAACAAAAGGAGTTTTCTTGGCGGTGAACGCGCATACTTGCGTCTTAGTAGGGTTGAATTGGACTAGATTTAGTCGACCCCAATCGGAGATTCTAGATAAAGTACTCTCGATTTTAGACACAAGTACTTCGCGACTTTCCTCCACTATGGCACGAGGGATATTGGCACGACCCGTATAAAAGGCGTCTCCAGTACTGTCATCCGCATAGCAATGAATGCCGTCAATGGACAGCATATGAAGGAGGAACAGAGTTGGAGACAGCACCGAGCCTTGCGGGACACCAGCATTAATGTCCAGGCTATCGGAGCAACAGCCGTCAACTACTGATTTGATGCATCTGCTGGTCAAAAAGCTAGTTATCCACTTGCACAATCCCTCGGGAAGCCCGTATGACCGTATGTATGTAACTTCGATAGAAGACCCCTATGCCAGACCCTATCGAACGCCTTCGCCATATGGAGGCCAACAGCCAGTGCCTCACCTTGACTCTCAACAGCTAAAGCCCAACGGTGCGTTAGGTACACTAGAAGATCACCCGTTGAACGACAATGTCGGAAACCATATTGACGGTTGCTCAAGAAATCGTGTTCTTCTAGGTAACCAAGAAGCTGTGCGTTTATTACTCGCTCCATTACCTTAGAGAGAAGGGAGGTTATAGCGATAGGCCTGTAATTCGATGGGTCTGATCTGTCGCCCTTTTTGGGCACAGGGTGCACGTGGGCAGTCTTCCATGAAGACGGGACTATTCCAGTAGAGTATGAAAGCGCAAAGAGGCGCGTTAGTACCGGACACAATTCGGGAGCACACACTTTAAGCACCACTGCCGGAATACCATCAGGCCCACTCGACTTTCGAACGTCTAGAGAGAGCAGAGCCCGCCGTACCTTTCGCTGTGAAATAGATATTTCCGGCATTGATTTGCCGCACCACGGGATGGTGGGCGGGTCGGCTCCTCCGTCATTCAGGGTCGAGTTTGAGGCAAAGAGAGCACCTAATAAATTGGCTTTCTCTATTGCACTATGGGCCAGTGTATCATCACGTTTACGCAGTGGTGGAAAGGACGACTGACTAAAGTTTCCTTCGGCAGCTTTGGCGAGCGACCAGAAAGCCCGACTACCAGAGGGGTAGCTCGTGAGTCGCTCGCCAATTCTGCTAACGAAGGCGAATTTTGCTCTAGCGATAGCTCTCTTGCTGTTCCTCGAGGCAGCATTTAACTTCCGCTTTGCATCAGCAATATTCGGGTCCTGATTGAGACGAGCAGTGGTCCAAGTTTCGTACGCAGATTGCTTCGCTCGTCGAGCCTCTCTGCATGGCCGATTAAACCACGGTCGTCTCCGTGCCCCAGCAGCCACTAGTGGGTTAGGAATGAAGCAGTCCATACCCGCTAAGATGGTCTCGGCGACTGCGTTGGCACAGGTATCAGGATCATCCGATGCAAAGCAGAGCTGCTTCCACGGGTACGATGCGTAAAATTCACGCAATCCATCCCAGTCTGCTGACTTATAATGCCAAACACGACGCCATCCAGTGGGCCCGGGAGAGTCGGATATTGTACAAGGCACTTGTGTGCGCACAAGGCAATGATCCGACGAGCCAAGAGGCGCATTCACGGAGATGGAGTACTCACTGGGGAGCGTAGTCAGCAGAAGGTCCAGCAAGGAGCTTGTATGGTCCTCAACATCTGGGATTCTTGTTGGCGAGCGAATCAATTGTGAGAGACCATAGACCAGAGCAAATTCGTGAGCAGACCTTCCCGCATGGTTAGTAGACCGAGAACCGAGCCACTCCGTATGGTGGGCATTAAAATCTCCTAAAACCACTAACTCAGCGGAAGGATACTGCTCAAATACTTTATCAGTCGTCACTTTCAGGTGCTCAAAAAGTCGCATTGTGTCCGAGTCACCGCCATGAGACCTGTATAGAGCTGCGTAGATACGGGTGTGGCCACCGTAATCCACACGAACCCACATTATCGACAGGTCCCTGTCTTCAAGGCCGTGTAAACGGCGGCAACAGATATCCTCCCGAATGAACATACACACCCCGGCACGACGCACAAAATTATGCTCGAGCTTGTACCCGGGGTAAGTTAGATATGATGTATCAGCCGGGCAGGATATCTGTGTCTCCGTCAGAAAAAGAAGGGCTGGCTGCGCAGACTCGAGGTGTTCATGGACTGCGTTTACGTTGCTATGTAGACCCCTAATATTGCAAAAATCCACCTTCAGTGTGGATGGGGTTGCCGCTGTTAAAACATTATTCCTTTTTTTCTTTCTGGCCATATTTGGGGGTAATTGAAATTTTGAAGGGGAAACGTTGCTCCGGCAGCAAATAGGCAAAGGGGCTGCCATAACTGCCACGTAGTCTGGAAAGTATGCCGTCTGCTGGCGCGGCGGGCGGAAGGGCCCCTAGTCCCCCCCTGACGTGACATCCGGGTCCACTCCGGTCTCCTCCTCCGGCACGAATATCACGACAGGGACTTTTCGCGAGACTGGCAGCTCAGCCTCCCAGGGCGGAGATTACGTATTCCCTGGGTTCGGGAGCCCGTTCAGCCTGCGGGCGGCCAGCGGACAGCCGTTTCACTAGGTCTCCCTGACCGCCGCGCCAACACACCGCCCCCGCTCAGCCATGTAACAGCGAATATGACAGCTAGGCCCCTCCACTGCCAAAGCCACGGTTCCCCATGGAGCACTGGAAACCTTACTCACCGGCAGAAACACAACACTACTAAAATAGTGTTGTTTGACTGCTGAATTCTGTAAGGTGGAGGTACTTCCCCAGTCGGGCAGCTCCGATTCGGGTGGGATATCCCACCATGCCCTACCTCTCTTAAATACTTAGGGTATGAACAGTCACAACAAATACATTACAGAGAAACTAAAAATTAACTAAAATTACAATTTTACACAGACTTAACACAATATTTAAAACCCAATTAAACTCTAGAATACGATAAAAGCAGTTAACACCTTTGCAATACCAATTCTAGCATATAAACTGGACAAAATCAGTTATTAAAGCCTTTCAACGTTCTGTAAATATTACATTGACCAAATTTTGCAAACACCATACTAGATCCTAACTGAAGCGGCATACTGACAGACAGACGACATTCTTTTTACTTATTTGTTCCGAGCTCAGGGGGCGACGCGGGTAGGCGCGGCATGTGCGTGCGGGTGTGAGCGCCGGCGCGCGCCGCACATGATTCGCCTAGGCGGCTATATGCGGTGCCCGGTGTCTCGCCGGAGTAAGCCCTCGTACGCGCTGATCGGTCTGCATGCGTCGCCCCCTACCTGAATGAGCTCGCTTAACTTTCCTTTGTTTTCCATTACATTTTTGATTTTTGAAAAGAGATTAATTAACGTAATCCTAATTCAATAAATACTTTTTCATTTTTCATTTTTTTTTTCATGTCTACAGAGACTAACCTTGCCAAGAAAGGAAAGCGGTAGAGAAATAATTGAAATTGCTAACTTACATAATAAACAAATTGCAACTATAACATCATATTTCCACCAAAAATCGAATTTATCTATCATCCATAAAGCCATAGAACAGAACGATTTTCACTTTACATCCCTGAATTTAGAGGACCGCCCCACACATAATAACGTAGGTATTTATCACAAAACTAGTAACGATAAAGTCCACAACCTAGGATCACTAATCAAACCTGATAAAACATACAGCAAAACGGAGTCGGAGACATGTGACCCACTGCAAGGCACGCACTTTCCAGGCTGCGAAATTAAAAATGAGCAGACAGCGGAACAACATCCGAGTAAAGCAGAATGGGAACAAGTTGAGAAAGTTGTGTCCAGAGATAGGGTAAGATGGGCAATGGACAGTTTCCTACCATACAAGGCACCAGGCCCGGACGGAATATTCCCAGCCTACTGAAATGGTGTGGTGGGAGACTACTTGATCATTTGGTCAGTATATGTATACAGGGCCTGTTTTGCTAAAATATATATACCGTTAAAGTGGAGAGGTAAGAGTTGTGTTTATTCCCAAGCCCGGCAAAAGTGACTACACACAACCCAAAGCTTTCAGGCCAATCAGTCTGACATCGTTCCTGCTGAAGATACTAGAGAGAATATGCGACAGAGACATTAGAGACTCGGCGCTTATAAAGTACCCTCTCCACAAAAATCAGCATGCCTACACTGCAGGTAAAAAGCACAGAATCAGCATTGCATAGCATAACGACTCACATCGAACACACTATGGCGTCTAAGCAATCCACTCTAGGAGTCTTCATAGACATAGAAGGTGCAAAAGGACATGTTTCAAGGACAAAACACACTTTGGGAGCATCAATCAGGCACTGATTAAGCACGGAGTAAAGGATCTCAATGCTGAGACGCAGGGTCCTACGAATAACTATAAATAACACAACCAGAGCAGTGGTCGGTAGGGGATGCCTATAGGGGTCTTATCTCCATTATTATGGAATATCGTAGTCAATGAGCTTATAAGCCGGTTAAACGACAACAGATTCCATACAATTGGCTATGCAGATGACATAGCCATACTTATAAGCGGACCATTTGAGAATGTTTTAAGCAACCTCATGAGGTCTGCATTAAAAATAGTCGAAAGCTGGTAGTGAGCACAACGTCTCGGTCAATCCATCCAAGACAGAGATGGTCCTGTTCACACACAAGAAGAATTTGGGAAAACTCAGACTCCCCAAGCTATTCGGTATCAAATTATCCTTAACAGACGAGACGAGGTCAAGTAGATTTAAGAAGATTTAAGTCAACCTAATGTCGACAAAATGGCGTCGATCGCATGGCTAAATCGCGGCGAACTCTTCCTGGAGACCGAGGGCTTCATGGTGGCTATTCAAGATCTTGACCCTGAATAGCTTTTAATTTAATTACTTGTAATTGAAACCCTTAATTATCAAAAATACATCATGAAAAACAGACCAACCAACATTTGTAGGAGCTTACAGCGCAATAGTGCAAAGAGACTGCACAGGCATGACCAAGTTGCGAACATAATTCATCAAAAACTTGCCCTCAATATAGTTTAATTTCACAGCCAGCTAAGCCTTACTATAAGTACACTCAGCGGCACAATTAACCGCCCACCCTTTTAAAGTGGCAAATCTTGATGTTATCGCAGTTGTAAGTTATTGGGCATAAATAAGTCAAGTGTGAAAGAAATGTAGCGACGAAAAAATTATAAACTACCCACTTAACTTTGTTTTTTTATACGCATAAGTAGTGAATAGGATAAATATCGAACTTCGTCTCATTATCGTTATCGTTGCCATACTGCTTACATTGCTTCAGTGGCATTAAAAGTAAACAATTTGAGTTTGTTTTGCGTTTCGTAACCTAAAGCTAGTGTTTGGACATCACAAACATGCCATTTGATGCTAATTCAGTGGCGAGAGCCGTCGCTCTTATCGACGAAGGGTTTAGTCAGCGTTACGTGGCGCGGAAACTTGGTGTCGCACGTACCACCTTAAGGGATGCAGTGAAACGGTTTCGGGAAACTGGCTCTTATGAGCGAAGACCAGGACAGGGCCGAAAAAGATGCACCTCCGCTCGTGACGACCAATTTCTTGTAACCAATGTTCTAAGAAATCGGTTCACTACAGCTGTTGAGGCACGAAACCAACTTCGTGAGGTTCGCAATGTTCAAGTGAGTGAAAGAACAGTGAGAAGAAGACTAGGAGAGAATGCCCTTGGAGCTTTTCGACCATCTCGAGTGCCACAATTGTTCGTAGGCCACCGGAGAGAAAGACTTCGTTTTTCCCGAGAGCACGCCGAATGGAATATGGAACAATGGAAGAATGTTATGTTTACTGACGAGACAAGAATATGCTTGCACGGTCCTGACGATCGCCAGCGTGTATACAGACGCAAGAATGAAAGGTTTGCACCATGTACTGTTGTGGAAACAGTAGGTTACCAAGGTGGCTCTATCATGATATGGGGCGGCATTATTTACGAAGCACGCACCGACTTGGTTATCTTCGAAAGAGGTGGAATAAATGCTCAGAGATGTAATGCCATTTGCTCCATTTATTGGCGAAGATTTTTTTATTAATGCAGGATAACGCTCGCCTCCACGTTGCTAGAGTTGTTACCGCGTACCTGGATACCGTCGGCATTCGAAAATTACCATGGCCATCCCGGAGTCCAGATTTAAATCCTATTGAACACATATGGGACAATTTAAAAAGACGTGTTCGAAGCCGCATACAAGCTCCAACCACCATAGATGAATTAAAACAATCCGTGATTGAGGAGTGGCAGAACATTCCACAACAACAGATCAAAGATGTCATCGACAGCATGCCAAACCGTTTGATGGAAGTCATGAGGGCTAGAGGTGGAAATACGCACTATAAGAATTCATTTATTCAGCAGATTTATTATTTTTAAACCATTTCATCACATTTGTTAATTTACGGTCAAAGTGTTTTTCAGACTTTTTTATAAATAAACGTAATATTTAAAAACAATATTATCTTTCATTTTACTTCAAAATACCTACGTTATAAAATAACATTCAAAAGTATTGCCACAATCTTTTTTTTTTTACCTAAATCGTAAAAAGTCAAGGTGGGCGGTTAATTGTGCCGCTGAGTGTATATTGCAGATAGTGTTCTAGAAAATCAAATGCATCAAATGTATTACAACAGAGCCATCTTAACAGATAAGCCAACACTTTCAATTGACCTGATATCACCGTAGTAGACAAAATAAACAAAACAGCCTTCCTGATTGACATTGCAATTCCAAATACGCATAACTCACAAAGTACAATAGCTGAGAAACTCTCCAAATATACAGACTTAAAGGATGAGTTAACAAGAATTTGGAAATTAAAAACCATTACTATAGTGCCCAATTGTGTCCCCGAAATAATTACATACCTCTATAAAAACATTTTCCCTATCCTTATCCTCGTATGTTTTCATGCAAAAAGCGGTTATATTAAACACTTGGAGAATAGTCCGGAAGTTTTTACAGGCTACAGTAGAGTTAATCTACTGTAGCTGTACAAACACACTTGGCCTAGGCCCGTGTGTTTCATCAAAATACCAGTATTTCTTTAATACTGAGAAATGTAAAAATAACAAATAATAATACATAATAATAAATGTACCCTATGTCCTTCCCCAGTTTGCCATCTGTTTTGTTGCCAAATTTTATACAAATCTGTTCAATGGTTTAAAAAATTGCGAAAATGCTGCAGAGATGTACTGTCCCATTTATTTTAACTTTTAACTTTATTAAGCCACTGATGATAATAAATACAGACACATATGTGCTGAACGCGGACACAAATAGGGGAATTACCTATGGCACTTATTATTACCAATCACTGATAGATTTGATTTGATTGTTTACTGATAAATTATTTATTATGAAACATGTAATTTACTGGTAAGATCTAACCTGTAGGCAAATGTATTATAGTGTTCTTTGATACAGCTATTTCTTCCAATTGCATTTGATACAATCTTGATTGCATTTCAGTTTCAGTAGTGGTATCCGAGTTTTCCTCCATTATATCCATCATGGCACTAAAACAAAACACAAATTTTTCCAAATCTTTGTCGTCTCATAGGTATTACACCATCAATAGAGTGTTAACTTAAAAAACCAGATTTAATGTGGTCCTCTGTAATTTATATCTGAAATTATGAAAGATACATATACAAAAGTATAAAAATATCATTTCTAATTGACTTAAACTTACCTGTTATTTCTGTTTATTTTGTTGCAGAAATTTCACAATATTTAATCAGAATTTGTTCAGTTTTTCAGTACTTCCCGTCCAGGAAGCTACAGGTTCACAGTTGACAGTTTGACAGAAACACCAGCAGGAGTAATAGCATGCCGTGAGCATCAGCACTAAGCATAGCTAGTAGCCTACAGCACTGACCACAAAGAGAAAAATAATTATATTATATTATATATGTGACCGACCGGTACCGGCTGCCGGCAGCCATCAAAAATTCACTCACAATAACAAGAAAAGAAAATACAATTTATATCGTCCGTCCAGGGTTGCCAGATGTATTTTCTCATATTTCCCCAGATTCATAATTATTTTTCAACCCTCAAACTTGAAGTGGTTTAAATAACAAATAAATAGGTACACAATTAACACATTATTTCTTCATTTTTTTAAATAAATTAAAGGTACTTAAATCTCACTTTAACATTTCAAATTTAAAAAGGTGCGTACGAATTAGAGGCAGCCTCAGGTTGAGGCACGCACGGCTCGCCCATTTGCGCAAATTCGTACGTGGCTCACGCGCAGCTCGCAGCGCACCGCGAGCGTGTGCGCCGCGAGCCGCCGATTGTCGGTTTTCTGTCCATGCTCAAAGGTGCCTCGGCGTGCGTACCTCGCGATGTTTGGACGTGACTACGAATGCGCGCGTATTGTTTATTGACACTTGACAACTTTAATATTTTTATGTCAATTAAACTGTTGGTCTTCCTAATAAATAAATAAATAAAATAATATTAATAAAATAAAATACATAAAATAAATAAAATGAAATAAAATAAAATAAAATGACTTACGGATCTGAAACGTGGCCACTCACTATGGGCCTTATAAGAAAGCTCACTGTTACCCAAAGGGCAATGGAAAGAGCTATGCTCGGAGTTTCTTTGCGCGATCGAGTCAGAAATGAGGAGATCCGCAAGCGAACCAAGGTCACCGACATAGCTCTAAGGATTGCCAGACTGAAGTGGCAGTGGGCAGGGCACATAGCTCGAAGAACAGATGGCCGATGGGGCAGTAAAGTTCTCGAGTGGCGACCACGTACCAGTAGACGCAGCGTGGGTAGGCCTCCTACAAGGTGGACCGACGACCTGGTAAGGATCGCAGGTACAAGCTGGATGCGGAAAGCACAGGACCGGTCTTTGTGGAGATCTCTGGGGGAGGCCTATGCCCAGCAGTGGGCGTCTTCTGGCTGATATGATGATGATGATGAAAATGAATAAAATAAATAAAATGTAATAAATAAAATAAAGTAAATAAAATAAAATAAATAAAAAGAAATAAATAAAATGAAGTAAATAAAATAAAATAAATAAAATAAAATATATAAAATAAATAAAATGAAATAAAATAAAATAAAATGAAATAAAATAAAATAAATAAAATGAAATAAAATAAAATAAATAAAATAAAATAAATAAATAAATAATTTGGAAAACTTATATACTAAAACAACATGGTAAGCAGAAAAAAGCGTTATGGCATCGAAAAAACTAAAATTATTTTAACAATCCCATCAATAATGATAACAGCAACATCAACATTTTATTTGTGCGGCGCATTTGTGGCTCACCGCGAGCACGTTGCCTCAACGCACAAACAAATGCGCAACTGAGCAGCCTCGCCGCGCGCGGTGAGCATCTCGCTGCGCGCGACGAGCATGCCTCGGGCTGAGCCGCTCTAATTCGTACGCAGCTTTACATTTCATGTCTTTGTCTTCGGTTGAGTAGACGTTTTCGGTATTGAACCGTTTTATCATTTTGGCAGTTAGGTTTACGTATTTTTATTTATTTTTATCTATTTATATTGAATCGAATCATCATGTCGATTAGAGTCATAAATCAATGCGAATCAAAGGTTAGTTCGAATCATAATTCGAAATTTTGCCCGATGATTCGAATTAATTTCCGATTCGATCCCATCACTAGTTTCAAATAGTCCACCGATTTTTTTGTTCAAGGGTTTTATGGCACTGGAATTAAGTTTTTTAGAACTTGTTTTTAAGATTCATAGATTTCATTTCATCGTCATTCGTAAATATAAGTTATACTATAACTGGGGCTCAATATTTTCCCTAGATCTTTTTCTCCCAAAAGTTTCCCCTAAGATTCTGTCTCCCCAGTTTTTCCCCAAGAGCCAAAATTTTCCCCAAAATTGCGAAATAAACCCCCAATCTGGCAAGCCTGCGTCCGTCTGTACCTACTTTCAGTGTTGCCAGATGCCATGAACGTTTTATCTGTAGTAGAAACTGCTAAAATCTGTATAATCTAATTGCTTCTTTGAAAAACGAGAGATAACCAATAACATGATAAGGTTTGATTATCGTATATTAAATAAAAATATACACTAATTAATATAATTTTCGTTTAATTTATGTACTTACGTATGTACTGTACATATAGTAAAATTGAAAACATAATTAAAACAAACATTTACAACAAATAATATTTTTGTTAAATTTCGACAGTAATTTTTTATCAACCTCTAAGCTATAGCAAGGATTTTCACCAATCAACTGCTTTATAAGACATGCAAAAGACCTTCAATAGTATTTGTATTAAGTCTATTGCGTTGTTTCGTCTTTATTAAATTTATAGATGAGAATATCCTCTTTACGGCGGCACTGGAATGAGGTAGGCTTAAGATTGCAGAAACAAATTTGGACAGCGTAGGATATAACTGATTGCTGTAGTTAGCAGGATCACGGGCTGCAGTGACTTTAGACCAGTAGTTTTTGAGGTCTTTTGAATCATCTGGCACTAAATCTTTATTATTACGCAAAAACCGCCACTCCGTGTCTAGTTATTGCAGTTCATTTACTGAGATCAAATTTGGAAACTTTACTGCCAAAGAGACCAACGAATCAATTCTACGAGACTTGACAACTTGTGGGTCAAGAAACTGCATTTGTTTAATGACATCATAACTAAAATCGTACTTTTTTTAACCTGCTTTGCCCCTTCAATAAAAAAGTCAAGGCATTTGAGTTTGAATGCTTTAATATCTTCCTGATTTAGAGCGTTAGAAATCGTAGAGACGAGGGAGGCTGAAAACTTTGCTCCTAGGTAAAGGTTATCGATTGGTTTATAATGACGCGGATTGTCTATTTGAATTAATCCGACTTCAGTTCGCGAAACATATCCGTCGTCCATGTAACATTCTAGTAAAGTTTTAAAACAGTCACCATGTTTTCATGCATTTTATGAATTTGCGGCCGCTCTGACTGCATCAGCTTATTCATGTTATTAAATATTTCTAACGAAAATTCCAAAAATTTAAATAAAGCTTATTATATGGGTTTTTTTATCTGAACAAGATCGAATCAACATTCAAGTGGTCCGTAAGAGCGGCTTCGGTGAAATATAATTTAAGTGCTTTATACTGTTCTAGAATACGACAAACTGCTGCTCTAAGCGAAAGCCATCGAGTTTGAGCTGGATGGAGGATTTTATGAGGCTTAATAAAAACTGCTGAAACTCTTTTAGAATTCCAGTTCTTTTGGGGCTGTTATTAAAATAATTATAAATGTCTCGTTTAAGAGTTTCGGGCTCTCTTGACAATTTTAAACACGCATACGATGCACAAAGATGAAAAGAGTGACATATACACTTTAATACAAACAGGTGAGGATTTTCGGCAACTAGACGGGATGACAATGAGTTTTGCTGTCCCATCATGGCATTCGTACCATCAGCTGCAAATCCGATAAGATTGTCCATTGGGATATTATTGTCACTCCAAACTTTTTTAATATGTTGGTATAGTTTTTCAGCAGTAGCCTCTTCAAGGGGTATCAGACAAATAAATGCATCTTCAACTTTGCTTTCAAAAAAACGTGCTAATATGCATAAATACTTAACACATCCTCTGTCTGTACTTTCATCGACGATTAAAGAAAATTTAAGTTTTTGTAACTTTTCTATTATCATCTGTTTCGCAGTTATGCCAGTCACATTTTTACAATAGCTGTAGTTTTTGTTCTGTCGCAACTAATACTTTTTGAGATTTGTGAATCCGGACACACGTTTTTTATCAATTGTTCCATAATGTAAGGTAAGTGTTCCATAACGTTCATGAGAATATTATGTTTTTCCTCTTTTGACAGGTTCAATATTTTTGCTTGAAAACAAATCTGTTAATAATGTATGCGAGCTAGATCCACCAGGACTTGAATTTAGATGTTTATTTGTTTTAGTATGTCTAAAGAGTTCATTCTTCCCAGCACTTCCAATTGAAAGATCTGTATTACAAAATGTACAGAAAGCGAAATAATCACCTTTATTACTAGGTTTCAACCATGCCTTATAAGAAGAATCTTCCATCCAGTTCCGATTAAACTTTTGCATCACTCTGGGTTTTTTAGATGCCATAATGGTTCACAAAAACACAATCAATATTATATTAAATAAAATATAAAGTTTGTATCTATCTTATAAATTATTTACGTATTTTACGTACACGCACGACGTGACGAATGCAAGAGGGAAGTACCGTGGAGAGCACGAAAAATCTTTGGGGGATTTCCCGAGCAGAGCGAGTGAAACTTTTAATGCTGCCATACGAAAAATGAACGTTGCTTGTGAAAAAAATTACCACAAAGAATAGAATCACACACAATAGCGGCACTGCTTTCCGTAACAGGTGTGAGCGGGATAGACTATTATACATGCATAAGTCTGTCCCGCTTGCTCCGTTACGTTTAGCGGTGCCGCTACCCTTGGAAACCAAAGCATAACGCGGTTTTAAATTGAATATAGTAATTTATACCGGCAATAGACAACGCATAGACGGCGCCTCTGGTGTTGTATGTGTCCATGGGCAGCGATGACCTTTTACCATCAGGAGGCTCGCTTGCTCGTCAAATCAATAAAGTTAGAAATATCAGTATCCAGTGCTAATCTGTATCACAACGAAAATCTGTATAAATACGGAGAAATCTGTATATATGGCAACACTGCGGCTACTTTGTCAAATTCAGGATGATAATTTTGACAGTTCACACTAGGGATGGGTAGTGTAAAATTGTTTGTGAATTATTCGACAATCGATTATCATTCTCATAGAACTTGGAATCGATAGTTGAATGGTTATGCTGTATGCATTTATACTAAAAAAAACTTTTTCTTTCGAATTTATAATTTATTTATACGACAATAAAAAGCCTTCTACAATGATGATTTCTATTTTTAATCGGTCAGTCAGCCCTTTCCTTAGAAAACGTGCGAGTCAAAATCGTTGTTGTAAAGGTCTTTTAGGGTGAAATCCAAACAAGGAATAAGAATTTAGTTACAAAAAATATGATAATATAAGATAGGAATAATAATTTAATAACCTAAATCATCATCATCATCGTTTTAGCGCTTATCCTGGCCTCTGCCAGGGTCCGCTTTCCTACTCATTCTTCTCCACTTCGCCCGGTCTTCGGCATCCTCTCGTCGTAAACTGTTGGCTCTCGCATTCGACTCAGCGACGTCAATCTATTGCTTCTTGGGTCCGGCGGATACCGGCAGGTTCAGGCACATATTTCCCACGTAGACCTGAGGCTTACGCAATACGTGACCAAACCACGCAGACGAGCCTCCTCAATCTTATCTGCGATATCCCTTACGCCAAGGTTGCCACGGATGTACTCATTACGTATTCGTGACTGGGGTGTTACCGTCAATCATCGATAGTACACCGCCATCTTGATTCGAACATGTGGAATGACGTCACATTACAACAGCCAATTCGAATAGGCTGTACTTCAATATGAGGTATCATAGAAGAAAAAATTCGCTTCGCTCAAAATGTAGATAATGAAAGCCTACCCCGTAAAATGGACTGAAATGTATGATTTTGAACAACATGTAGTTGGTTTAACTTCAGTAAGACTATAAATGCTGGAGTACCCCAAGGTTCAGTACTATCTCCCACGCTGTTTCTTCTGCATATCAATGATATGCTGAATATCCCCAGTATTCATTGTTATGCGGATGACAGTACAGGAGATGTTAGTTATACTGGCCGAGCGAATGTCCCTCGTTCCGAGGTGTCGGAGAGCCGAATTAGACTTGTGTCGAATATTGAACATTCCTTGGAGCAAGTTGCTCAGTGGGGCAAACTAAACCTAGTCCAATTCAACCCCTCGAAGACACAGGTCTGCGCATTTTCCGCCAAAAAAGATTCCTTTGACATAGTGCCGCAGTTTCAAGGAACACCCCTTTCCATCTCAAAAAGTATTGGGATCCTAGGTGTCGACAGCGTGCGATTCCGGAGTCACCTGGAAGGCAAGGCCAAACTGGCTTCGAAAAAGCTTGGAGTGGTTAACCGGTCCAAGCGATACTTCACCCCAGGGCAGCGCCTGCTGCTGTACAAGGCACAAGTGCGGCCGCATATGGAGTATTGTTCCCATCTTTGGGCCGGCGAAACTGCCGACCTGCTTAATCCTCTGGACTCCGTACAGAGACGCGCTGTACGAATTGTCGATGATCCCATACTAACCCGCAAGTTGGAACCACTGGCAAACCGAAGGGACTTTGGCTCCCTGTGTGTGTTCTATCGGCTGTACAATGGGGAGTGTTCCGAGGAACTATTCGATCTGGTGCCCACAGCGCAATTCCGCCATCGCACCACCCGCCGTGGGCTGGGTACTCATCCTCACTACGTAGACCCTCTGTTGGTCACGACGCGAAGGTTCGAAAGAACGTTTCTCGCTCGTACGATTCGGATGTGGAATAAGCTCCCAGCCACAGTGTTTCCTTTGGACTATGACATGGGATCGTTCAAGAGGTATATTAGAGGTCTCTTTAGAGGCGGGCAACGCATCAGTGACTCCCCTGGTGTTGCTGATGTCCATAGGCGGCGGTGACCACTTTCCATCAGGTGGCCCGCTTGCCTGTTTGTCTGCCGTATAACATAAAAAAAAAAAAAAGTAAAGTGTAAAGGATAGGGTCTATCGGTTCATACAAGGTGTTCACTAAGATCTAGCCGGTACAAAGTGAATGAAAAACACAAGTATGTAAAATATGGAACTCGAATCAGTTGAAAAAAGAAATTAATGTCTAGCCAATTCTTCACAATTATTTTACGCCCGGAGTAAGAAGTCTTTTTCGTCATAGCGAAGAGAAATCAATGAGGAAAGAAAAACCTCCTTTCAAGAGGAGAGGGCATTATGTTCAATAATGCGTGTAATGCTCTCGCTTTGAAAAAACACTGGTAATGCGGCGTGCCACGTGACATACCTTTTGATGTTACATAAAATAGCTGACTGAATTGTATTATGCGCATTTCCCTTCGTAAAAAATTGTTATAATACTGAAAATGACCGTATTCACAAGTTGAATACTTTGATGTATAATTTGACTTGCAGTCAGAAAGACGCATTTACGTTTTTTGACTGTAATAAATTTACAGATAAAGTAGTTTTAACAGAAGATACTATGTATCTTCGACGTAGGTACAAAGTCAAACTGGCTACAATGTTAGCGTACCATATTAATTTATTGATTTCTCCTACCGTAGGTAGATATGACCAGAGTGCCGATTTGTTAATAAACAAAAAGGGTCACTGTTTAAACTAGTATGTAAGACAAAGGAGCCGTCCTGTATCATATCAGCAGCATATAACAGTCCACTGTTAGACTTGAACAATAAATCTTTTGATATTGTTCAGAATATACAGGACTGCTCTGGCATAAAGTCATTAGTAAATAGTGGTAATAAGCCTTTGGATGTACGTAAAGTAAAATGTTATAATAATAAACAAAATTGTATAGTTAACTTAGTACATCAAAATAACATTGTTACTAAATAGAAAATACCATTTCAGAATAATGGCTATATTCAGCTTAAAATTAGGTGGGTGAAAAGTACACGATATTAAATAATGAGTGACAACGTCATTTCTCTAATGAGATCACATCATTCACCCCAGGGGGATTACGATGTTTCATAATCCTGGAGATAGGCTGGTGGTCTCCGTTCCCGACCTGAACGGCGAGGCGGTTGACTTTCCCGAGTCGGTTGCGATGCTTCTTCAACAGAAGGGAGTTCCTCCGAGTCTGGAGACAAATATTCATTATCACAGGGCTGTTCATCAGCTGCAGGGAATGGTGCCAGCGATCTATTCGACACAGTAGTCTCGCGGCCATCAGGTAGTCTCACGTAAGAATAATCAGGATTGCTCTGCAGAAGCTCCACTTTTTGTGTAGCTGGTTCGTATTTTGATTCTCTTACATGCTTTTTCATGAGGACAGGTCCTGGCGAAAGCAACCATGTTGGTAGAGATTGACCATTTGAAGATCGTCTTGAATGACTAAACATTCTCTCATGAGGTGTTGCGTTAGTACCAGTGCACAATAAAGATCTGATTGAGTGTAGGGCCATAGGCATCGCAGACTCCCAATCAGCTATATCTCGATTCCTGGAGCGAAGATGCAGTTGGATCGCCCTCCAGAGTGTCCCATTAAGACGCTCCACCAACCCGTTACCTCTTGGGTTGTATGGAGTAGTTCTGCTGCAAGCAGTACCTAAATTTGTCAAAAAATTTCTCAACTCCTCCGATAAAAATGATGTTCCTCTATCAGAGTGTATGTACGCCGGCGTGCCGAATAAGAAAAAGAGTTGTTTTAGGCAATTAATGACAGTACTCGAAGTCATGTCCTTACAAGCGAAGGCGAATGGGAAACGGCTGTACTCGTCTATGATGGTAAGAATATATCGGTTCCGTGAGTTAGAAGGTAGAGGCCCTTTGAAGTCCAAATTGAGTCTCTCAAAAGGTGCGGTAGCCTTGATGAGTTTCCCCTCATTTTTCGTATATCTCGGTTTTATTTCAGCACAAACTGGGCATGCTGCTGTCATTCTTTTAACCTCCTCAACAGAATAAGGAAGATTTTTAGTACGTATCCAGTGCACTAATCTCGCCACGCCCGGATGGCAAAGAGAATTATGTAATTCCAATAGTTTGCTTGAAGCACTATTCATGTAGGCACAAACTCGTGAAAGCGCATCTGCGGCAATATTTTGTTTTCCAGGCCTGTAAATTATGTCATATTTGTAGCAAGACAACTCTAAACGCCATCTTTCTATTTTTTCGTTCTTTATCTTGCTAGAGTGGGACTGGTTAAACATAAACATAACTGATCGTTGATCAGTTATCAGTAAGAAATGTCTCGCAATCAGATAGTGACGCCATTTGCGTAACGCTTCTACTATGGCGCTAGCTTCTTTTTCTACGGACGATTGGCGACGTTCACAATCATTGAGAGAACGAGTAAAAAAAGCGACGGGTCGTCCTTTTTGAGATAGCGTTGCGGCAATAGCAAATTCTGAAGCGTCTGTTTCGACAACAAGTGTTTCTTTTTCATTAATAGCATTTAGAGCAGATTTTGCAACTTCGGTCTTAAGACCATTAAAACAGTTAACTGCGTCCTCAGAGAGTGGGAAGGTAGTCTGTGATAGTAATGGTCTGATTTTCGCTGAAAAGTTATCAACCCACATGGAGTAATGAGCGAATAAGCCTAGTGCTCTCTTCAATGTAGCCCCGTCCGAAGGAATAGGAAAGCTTATCAGTGGTTCAAGGCGAGTCTTGTCCGGTTTGATAGTATTTTTGAAGATTGTATGGCCAAGAAGGTTGATCGATTCGATGCCAAAGATGCATTTATCAGTATTCAAAGTTAAGTGATATTTCTCGACAGCTTCCATAAATTTCCGTAGGTTCTCGTCATGTTCTTGTTTATCTTTGCCACACACAGTGACGTCATCAAGATATGCGAATGTACCTTTAAGTTTCTCAGTGTTTATAATGAAATGCAGTGTCCTTTGAAATGCTGCGACCCCATTCGTCACCCCAAACGGGATTCGAGTGAATTGATAAAGGTTCCCGCAAGCTTCAAAAGCTGTATAAATCTTCTCTTTAGGAAGAATTGGGACCTGATGATAGGCCGATTTCAAATCAATTTGCGAGAAATAATTGTATTTGGCCACTTGTGACACTATGGATTCGATAGTTGGTAATGGGTAAGCATCTAACTCTGTGTAACGGTTTATTGTTTGGGAATAGTCGATTACTAACCTCTTGCGATGGGCGCCCCCGCCAGTAACTAGCACTTGCGCTCGCCACGGGGAGACACTCTTTTCGATCACTCCGTCGTTCAACAGGTTCGTAATTTCATTAGATATAAATTTCTCGTCCTCCTCTGTGTGGCGGCGCGAGCGTATTGCAACTGGTTTGATATCATGGGATAGATTAGTGAACACTGAGGCCGACGGCACGGAAGCTTGGAGCACGTTACAAATTTTTAAGGGCTCTTTATGTCCGCCAAATTGTAGTTCTAGCGACGAATGATTTTTGAGTAGGTCATGCCCGATAATGATGTCAGCGCAGAGGTCGTTAACTATGAGTAGCGGCTGATCTTTGTACACGTGGCGATCAATTTGTAATGTAGCGTAGCATAGTCCGTCGACATACGATACGTAGTTTAGTGAAGCAAGAGTTACAGCTTGTCGGCATGGTCTTTTCTTCAGTTTCATTATTCGCACAAGATTGCTATCGATAAAGCTGATAGAGCTGCCCGTGTCAACCAGGGCATCTGCTCGATAATTATTAACAGTTATAGGAATAGTAGATTTCCTTAAACTTGAAGGTGAAGCGGCTGATATAGCAGACAAGGTATGTTCGACGAGTTCACCGTGGGAGACAGCTGCATTCGAATTTCGTTGCGTTTTTCCTGAACTACGGCAAACATTGGCAAAGTGCCCTTTCTTGAAACAAAGTTGACATTCTGTATTGAAAGCAGGGCATTTCACCCTTTGGTGAACGTTACCTCCACAAAAGAAACATTTTCGGCGGTTATTCTGATAATTCGCAGCCGCCAAGTGTGACGACGACGTTGCATCTCGTGCAATAGGCTCAGTAACAGCATTGACAGGGACGGGACAAGTATTATTTTCTAGTATGTGAGATGTGTTCTCTGCACTTTCGAGAGATATGGCAACATTCAAGGTTTCTTCTAAAGTAAGTTCGTATTTTTCCAGTAAGCGTTCTCGTATCTTATTGGAAGAGAGACCTGCTACGAGTGCTCCGCGAATCGACTCGTTTTGATGTTGCTCGGCTGTAACTGCTTTGAAATGGCAATCATGAGCAAGTAAAGTGAGATTCCTCGCATATTCCGCCACCGATTCTCCAGGTTGCTGCCTTCTAGAATTAAAATGATGCCGAGCTAAGGTGATGTTACGTCTCTTTTCATAGGTATTGTTGAGTACACGGATAGCATCACTGTACTTTGTACATTCTTGTATAAAATCGTATATGGTAGTTGAAATATGATTCACAAGAAGATTGTACTTTACGGTTTCGGTAGCGGTTGGAGCCTCTTCAGAGAGAAATGTTTCGAAAGAATACTTCCAGTGTTTCCACTTCAGATCCGAACCTGGTATAGAAGGTTCAATATTGAAGCGGTCTGGACGAAGATATCTTGATATTGACGACACGGCCAGCATGGCCGCCGCACTATTTTTTGTTTCGACATGCGACATTGTATGTTATCACTTATCAGTATGATAGTAGGTAGGTATTTTTTAAAAGTGAAAACTTAAGCTGAATAAATTGTTACTAAATAGAAAATACCATTTCAGAATAATGGCTATATTCAGCTTAAAATTAGGTGGGTGAAAAGTACACGATATTAAATAATGAGTGACAACGTCATTTCTCTAATGAGATCACATCACAAGGCATGACGAATAAAGAATTGGAAGTTGAGCTATTCATGAACGGTGAGAATGTTGATATTTTTTGCATTACTGAACATTGGTTAAAAGATCACCAGCTCATATTTGGCTTTAACAACCATAAACTTGCAAGTTCGTTTACAAGAGGGCAGGCAATTCATGGAGGTTCCCTAATACTTGTTCGTAATTGCTTAAAATGCAAGGAACGCACTGATATTGTCAAGCTGTCTGTTGAACGATCTGCTGAAATTGCCTGTATAGAACTTGAGCGACTTATTGTAATGAGCGTATACAGACCTCCGGCTTCATCATTTGATTTGTTCGAGAAAATAATGGACAAAGCCCTTATTAAAGTTAGCAATTGTAATAAAAATATTGTTGTTTGTGGAGATTTTAATATAGATTTATTAGACGTATCTTGTAAATATACTGGTAGGCTAATATCATTATTTAAGTGTCATAATTTAATCAACTTATTTTTAGAGCCTACTAGAATAACAAGTACTACATCAACTTGTCTAGACAACATTTTTTGTGATATCCAGGCATGTAGCCAGTCTGTAATAAACAAATTGCAATCCGATCATTGTGGTCAATTAGCTGTGTTTAATGTTAATATGAGGAAAGAAACAAAAAATACTATTAAATTTGTACCAATTAACAACAACCGTCTAAACAGTTTTAGAAATAACATTATAGAGAAATCATCTAATTTAAAGTATTTTGATGATACAAATGAATATTATAATTCAGTTTTACACATGACAAAAACTGAAAGTAATAGTATATTCAAACCAAAGGTGAAGGCAGTAAACAGCAAACTTATGTTTAGCGATTGGGCGACAGCAGGAATACATAAGAGTAGAAATAAATTATATGAGCTCTATGCAGAACGGGCGTATAATAATAGCGTAGAATTTGCTGAGTATGTTAAACATTATTCGAAGTTATTTAAACGCGTTTGTGCTACAGCTAAATCGAATTTCGTTAAACACAAACTGAAAAATAGCACAGATGTAGTAAAATCCACATGGCAGATAATAAATAGTGAAACTGGAAAAGTAACAAATCGCGATACTAAGTACAGTTTAAAGATAAATGATAATGTTGTTACCAAAAACTCGGAAGTTGCGGAGGCATTCAATAATTTTTTTACAGACATTCCAGTGTCAACTACGAAATCCTTAAGTTCGTCTCCTGCTCTCGCTGAATCCTTGTTAAAACAAAATGTACCCGAGAGTGTCATCGATTTTAAGTTCGAGCATGCAACACCTCAAGATATAGTTAAGGCTTTTAAAACCATAAAAATGAAAGCAACTGCCGACATTGATGGTATGTCGGTAAAAATTATTAGCTCTGTAATTGATGTTATTGCTGTCCACTTAGCGAATATATTTAATAATTGTGTTGATAATGGTGAATTTCCTGACCTGATGAAGCACAGTAAAGTTATTCCATTGTTGAAAACTGGTAATACAACGGATCCTACAAATTTTAGACCAGTTTCAATTTTACCGACTCTAAGTAAAATATTTGAGAAAATCATATTAAATCAACTAAAAGCTCATTTTTATGGAAGTAACCTATTGCATCATAAACAATTCGGTTTTACTCGCGGTCGTTCAACAACTGATGCAGGTGTTGAACTTATTAAACATATCTTTGGGGCGTGGGAGGAATCACGTGATGCCTTAGGGGTTTTCTGTGATTTATCCAAAGCCTTTGATTGCGTTAATCATGACATTTTGGTCAGGAAATTACAACATTATGGAATAAAGGACTTGGCCCTGAACTTGCTAAATTCATACTTGAGTCATAGAATTCAAAAAGTTGATGTGAACGGAGAGAGATCTATGGGGTCTGTTGTCTCTATGGGTGTCCCCCAGGGATCTATTTTGGGCCCGTTTTTGTTTCTTGTTTATGTAAATGACTTACCGTACTTTGTAAAAGATGCCCATGAAATTGTCTTGTTCGCGGACGATACATCTTTAGTGTTTAAAGTAAAAAGACAACAATTAACATATGAAGACGTGAACAAGGCTATTGCAGAAGTGGTAAACTGGTTTACGGTTAATAATTTATTACTGAATGGCAAGAAGACAAAATGTTTAAAATTCTCTTTGCCAAATGTTAGATCAGTGCCCACTAATGTACAAATAAAAGGCGAAAATTTGAATTTTGTTGATTCTACAGTATTTTTAGGCTTTACCCTGGATAATAAATTGCAATGGGGTCCTCACATTGATAAATTGGCGAAAAGGCTAAGTTCTGCAGCATATGCTGTAAAGAAAATACGGAGTATTTCTGACGAGGCTACAGCAAGATTAGTTTACTTTAGTTATTTCCACAGTATTATGGCCTATGGCATACTGCTGTGGGGACACGCTGCCGACTGGCACAATGTATTTGTATTGCAGAAAAGGGCTATTCGCTCGATTTATCAATTGAGACCTAGAACTTCACTAAGAGATAAATTCAGGAACATTGATATAATGACAATGCCGTCACAATATATATATGAGAATTTAATGTATGTTCATAAAAATTTACACTTATTTAAGAAGAATAGTGATGTTCATAATATTAATACGAGAAATAAAGATAAGCTTGTTGCTGGTGCTTGTCGTCTAGCCAAAGTCCACAAATCATTTATGGGTCAATGTGTACGCTTTTATAATAAGGTTCCAACAGATATTCAGAATTTACCATTGAATAAATTTAAAGTCGCTATAAAAAACAAATTATGTCAAAAAAGTTATTATAGTATATCTGAATATGTAAATGACAAAAGTCCATGGGACTGAACTGCTGTTCTATACAGGTATTTACTTTTAAGATAGTATATAGGACAAATAATGTATTAGTACATAAGACATGTTTAAAAAAAAAAAGAATTAACGTAGGCTCTGTGGGTTTCTTGCCGTTTCTTTCCCCCACATAGAACCACCTTGGAAGCGGCGTTAATTTTCCTTCCTCTCCCACACATGGTGTCTCCTGTCTGCGCTAGGGTAGGGGTAGGGTAGTAGTTAGAGTAGGGGTAGGGTAGGGTAGGAGTATGATAGCGGCAAGGTAGTATAGAGTGGGGTAGGGGTAAGATAGTGGTAGGGTCGGGGTAAGATAGTGGTAGGGTAGGGGTAAGGTAGTGGTAGGGTAGGGTTAAGGCAATGGTAGGATAGGGTAGGGGTAAGGTAGCGATAGGGTAGGGATAGGATAGAGTAGGGTGGGAGCAACTACCTATCACATGCAGCATGTGTGATGCACGCTCACTTAAAAGTCTGTCTGGCGGTGGCGTGGGGGCCGGGTCGCTCTTTTCCCTCAAATATGGTTGAATTGGACGATGGCTGGGCCCTGCGTTATACTCGTGAACGGGTGCTGCCTTGGTGGACTGGCTTACTCTTGCTGTAGTTTTAGGTGGTTTTTCTTAATTATACTAGACATACCTACGAGTATATAATATAATATAGCGTTCCGGCTCTGTCTGGCATTGTCGAGCCCGGTTCGGTTGTGATTGGCGAGGGATACGTTTATCTACAGACATAGGGCGGTCAGCGTGTCACTGTGTGTTTCCTTCCTACTTTCCTACCCCCCTCCTTTTTGACGATTGAAAGAGATATTTAATGTCCTAATCAATAAAGAAATTTTGATTTGATTTGATTTGATTTGATTTGACGGATGTGCCCAAAATCAACTAGCACAAGAACTAGATTTCCTTAGAATCATGGTATGTACAACACCTCGGTCGACCTCGCTTCGCCAACGGTATTATGGGGCACACATAACGAGTTTTCAACTCGTTGCGGTGCTAACGTTTGACTACCCTCAAATACGAAATGGTCACCCATCCAGCTCCCCTGCATTACTAGCATTGCTTAACCTTGAATTTTACTACATAATAAAAAACTTATCTGACACAATGGCCAAAACTAGAATTAAGTCTCGTCATTTTGAAATGTCATGCCAATGCCAACAACAGTGACGCTGTCAGATGGTCTGACAAGTTTATGGCTCTGTAAGAAAACTTCTTTTAAGGGGCTCAAAAGCAAAAATGCGTACAATGCGTGACACACACCTTTTGATACATAAAATGGCCGACGGATGTGGCCAAAAAGAAACTAAAATAATAATTACTATTCCCCAGCATCATAATACATATTATTATGGCTAATAAACTCGCTCACAGCCTATCATCGCCATAGAAATTACAACCACAGGGCAGGTCTTCCTAACGGAGTATGGAGTTTAATTCGTCATTAGTGGCAGTGTATGACAAAGACAATGACATGCCTGTCATTGTCAATGTCCAAACCTAGGATTTTTTTACCTGTCTGTCTATGCAGTGCCACAAACTTAATCTGACCCAGTGACAGCTTCGCTGTTAATGGCATTTACATGACATTTCAAAATGGCGACACTTGGTTCCAGTTTTGGCCACCGGGTCAGATAAGTTTGTGCATCCATAGCTTTTTTCGGGTGTGTTCATAATTTCATGCCTAGAATGCGTTCGTTTCATAGCAAATTAGTAATATTTTAAACATTAATATAAATAAATTGGCTAGCTAAAGAACTTAAATAATTACTTACGAGAAGACATTAAGTTTTATAAGCTTTATCCATTACAACTCTCATCATGCCGGCTGGTGGTCAGGAAAATTTTAGACTGTCTCCTTTGATGTTCCGTTCTACTATCAAGCTTTTTAGATTTTGTTTGATCTCGTTTTACAAATAAATTTAACATTGCGGAATACTTAGCATGCATGCACTAAAAAGAACAAAGTACGAAAATAGTTTAAAAATATTTTATTATAAAGTACAATTCCAGCATATTATTCAATCTAAAAAGTACGATGTTTCAAAATCAAAGTGCGAAACGGTTTGTTACTATACTCCCCATTCATTATGTTCATTTTGATCGAATTCGTTCGGCGGTACGAATTCTTTGGCGTCATTCCACAGGATTAGATCAAGATGGCGGCGTTCAATTGGAGAATTCGTTTTTCGGGACTTTCCGTTTATAGGTAATAAATAACTTTGGACCAGGGGATGCAGTCTCGACATACATAGCGATCGCAAACTTATCGATTTCGGCCGTTAGGTCATAACGATTAGATAGATAGATAATATACTCTTTATTGCACACAAAATTACAAAAAACTGTATTGGAGTTGCGTGAACAAATGAATACATTGCGCAACTCTATGCCAGTCATCGGGTCGCATGCTGACACAGCCACAATGAAAATTCTGCGCGGCAGTGCGAGCGTCGACCGCACTAGCGACACGAGTTTCGAGTCAGCAGTTTTAACACCGCCGCCGCCGTCCACGCTGGAACCCAATACGTACGCGGCTCGCATCGGCGTACACGTTGCGGCTGCGACAGTCGACACCGCGTGGCCCTGCGCCCGCGCCGCGCCCGCCCGTACCCGCCGCCGCCCGCCCGCCAGCGCACCGGCATCGCGCCAACCTCGTCGCGTGGTGGCTTCAGCTCCACAAGAAACGGGGGTGTTGAAGCCCCCATGCACCCCCGACGTGGACTGTGATGAGGAAGCATTTATCACGGTCCAGAAGAAGAGTAGACGTCGTGCTGCTCATAATTTTCGCGGCACTGCAGTAACCGGTCTCAACTTCCTGCTGCGCCCTGCGACACCGACGACGGCGCTCTACCTGTCCCGCCTTCATTACACAGTGACGGCAATGGACGTGGAAGAGCACATCCGCTTAACCAAGAAGTACCTCGTGAGAGTCCAGCTCTTGGAAGCAAGCCATGAACGTACGTTCAACTCGTTCTAGGTGTTGGTTCCCACCGCAGATTTGGTTCTTTTTTATGTGGGAAGATTATTGGCCAAAGGGTGTGGTGCACCGACGAATCCGTGGGCGACCCAGAATTTCCGGTGCCGCCGAAACGACATTAGTATCACACAGAGATAAAAGTGTTAGAATTTAGTTTTGAAAATTATTATATTAATTTTATAAGTGGTATTGTTATATATGTATTGTTTATTGTTATTATAATTTTGTATGTTCTATGTATTATATCTATGGGCCTCTGTAGCCTAATACAAAAAAAAGATAATTTAATAGGTCTCAAATATTGTGGGCAAAGGCGGCCTTATCGCTACAAGCGTTCTCTTCCAGACAACCTTTGTCTAGAAAGCGAAAAAGATAAACATGAGTCAGACAAGCAATAAAAATAACATTAATCATCTACGTAAACTACTATATTATAAGCTAATAATTTTACCCCTACATACATTAGTATATACCTACACACTATAGGCTACAATATATATATATATATATATATATATATATGTCGTAGAGGGTCATGAGCCTAGTCATCATTTTGACTAAGAAACGCAACGTCAATCGAAGCGCCACCTTGCGGATAGCTGGAAATACTGTGAAGACGTCATATTCGGCGCGCGGTCGCAACGAACACTTCCCATTCGACGAGTCAAGACGTGTAACTGGCTGCTCATCCATTGAAGAAAGAAGAAGTCTTTATTTATTGCCTCACATCACATAGCCGTATTCCATAAAGGAGAGTGTGAGTACAGAAGGGACTACCAAATTATTATTTGTACAAGGGCGCACGTGAATAGATTCCCTGGCGCACCTTGCGTTTCGGCCTCGCGGGATGGCCATGGGTGGTGGCGGGTCTTCCAGTGACCCACGGGTTCGGTAGTCCCACATTATTATCTGCTACATAAAATTATCCTACAGTCATCCTATGCTTTCATTGTTTGCTATTTTTATTGTAATATCGCTTTATTATCTCAATACACTGTAAAACTGTTCGGCTGATCTTTATTTTCACGAAACTAACCCGAAAACCTTCTGATGGATCTCTCCCCTGCTAGAGTCTGCCCTTATCTACGACATATAGATAATATACGTAAGTACATATTATTATTAATATGATAAATTGGTCGGCAGAGGACAATGTCCACTAATTGCAAACGGAGAGAAGAGGGGCATGCAACTTGGTTTTAAAAGTTGCAAGTGATTAGATTTTATCAATATTCCGGAGTCTGTAGATTCGAAGCTATCGATGAAGATAGGTAACTTAGCGAATTCAGCTGTCAATATAACGATTCTACGTTAGATATAGCGAACAAATTTGACAGCCCGCGAAGTTATAAATCGTTAGCAAACACGTCACGGTGTACGACTTTGACGTTGCCAAAATGTCGATTGACAAGTGAACAAACAAAGTATTGTAAATATATAATTTTCAATTTCCTTAAATTAGTAATATTATAGGAATTTTCGTACAATAGGTAATGTTACAAAACAATAGACAGGATAGTTTCTGGTAATTTCTTACAAAGGATACGGTCTATCGGTTTATACAAGGTGTTCACTAAGATCCAGCCGGTACAAAGTGAATGAAAAACGGAAGTATAAAAAATACGGAACTCGTATCAGTTAAAAAATTAAATCTAAGTCTAGCCAATTCTTCACAATTATTTTTCGAAAACTTAATATTTTTGGCAAAACTGCAACACTCACGCGACACTCATGCAACACTGGAACAAGCCGTAGAGTAAACGATGAAAGAAGAAACTCCTTTTATGCCCGGAGTAAGAAGTTTTTTTCGTCATAGCGAATAGAAATCAATGAGGAAAGAAAAAACTCCTTTCAAGAGGAGAGGGCGTTATGTTTAATAATGCGTGTAATGCATACGCTTTAAGAAAACACTGGTAATGCGGCGTGCCGCGTGACATACCTTTTGATGTTACATAAAATAGCCGACGGATGTGCCCAAAATGAACTAGCACAGGAACTAGATTTCCTTAGAATCATGGTATGTACAACACCTCGGTCGACCTCGCTTCGACCTTCTTCGTATTAGGGGGCACACATAACGAGTTTCCAACTCGTTGCGGTGCTAACGTTTGACTATCCTCAAATACGAAATGGTCACCCATCCAGCTCCCTTGCATTACTAGCATTGCTTACCCTTGGTTTTTACTATATAATAAAAACATATCTGACATAATGGACAAAACTGGAATTAAGTCTCGTCATTTTGAAATGTCATGCCAATGCCAACAACAGCGATGCTGTCACATGGTCTGACAACGTAATGGCTCTGTAAGAAAATTCCTTTTAAGGGGCACAACGGCAAAAATGCGTACAATGCGTGACACATAATACATACACACTTTTGATACATAAAATGGCCGACGGATGTGGCCAAAAAGAAACTTAAAATAATAACTAGAATTCCCCAGCATCATAATACATATTATTATGGCTAATTAACTCGCTCACAGCCTATCATCGCCTTCGAAATCACAACCACAGGGCAGGTCTTCCTAACGGAGTATACAGTTTCATTCGTCATTAGTGGCAGTGTATGACAAAGACAATGACATGCCTGTCATTGTCAATGTCCAAACCTAGGATTTTTTTACCTGTCTGTCTATGCAGTGTCACAAACTTAATCTAACCCAGTGACAGCGTCGCTGTTAATGGCATTGACATTACATTTCAAAATGGCGACACTTGATTCCAGTTTTGACCACTGGGTCAGATAAGTTTGTGCATCCATAGCTTTTTTCGGGTGTGTTCATAATTTCATGCCAAGAATGCGTTCGTTTCATAGCAAATTAGTAATATTTTAAACATTAATATAAAGAAAATGGCTAGCTAAAGAATTTAAATAATTACGAGAGGACATTACGTTTTATAAGCTTTATCCATTTCAACTCTCATTATGCCGGTTGGTGGTCAGGAAAAAACTAGACTGTCTCCTTTAACTGGGAGTTATTTGTATTGTTGACATGACATAACGACCGAAATCGATAAGTTTGCGATCGCTATGTGTGTCGAGACTGCATCCCTTGGGGATGGGTGGAAAATTAATTGCTTATAATATAGTAGTTTTCCTAGATGATTAATGCTATTTTCGTTGTTTGTCTGACTCATGTTTATCTTTTTCTCTTTCTAGACAAGGGTTGCCTGGAAAAGATCGCTTATAGCGATAAAGCCGCCTTTTCCCACAATATTTAAGACCTGTAAAATTATCTTTTTTGTATTTTTGTGTGCAATAAAGAGTATATTATCTATCTATCTAATCGTTATGACATAAAGACCGAAATCGATGAGTTTGCGATCGCTATGTACTCGTGAAACTTACAACCCAGTGTAGGTTGGTAACATACCTTACATACCTTCATAAACAAGGACGGAGTTTGTTATGGAAATGACCAGCACGCAAAATGGTATACGCGTAGGTAATGACCGATTACGATTAGTTCATTCATATTGCAATCCTCAAGAAATAACACAAGGTAGTTTTTAAATAATCATTCGGTTTTATTATTTTACTCCATACATTACAACAATTAAAATAGTACTTAAAAAACGGAAGGGAATTATTATTAAAATAATATTTTTAACAGCTAATTGCATGCTATTGCAATTTATACCATAACAATGACCAACAATAATTATTAAAAACATAAACATCGTTATCTTGTGACACAAATTCGGCGTTAACAATAACTATCACAGTAAGACGCAAGTCTCCACTAAGCATCCACTGCATTGGAATAGGCTCTTCGCAGCAGACGGTGTCGGTATTTACAAACCTGTATTAAAATGTCAATACAAAAACCTAAATTACAGGGGACGCAGTTCGAATCCATACTAACTGATTATTTTGCTAATAGGCCGGCCTGACTTGACTTATTTCGCACAAATAAATGTCACTAGTATCGGCTGTATGTTAATACCTTTTTACGCTACATTAATTATTGTCCTACTATTATTATTATTCATTATTATTGATAACTACTGATGAAAAGACACTGATGCCCCGCACGGTCCTTAATATCGTGTGTCCTATAAGTTATGACATGATTTTGTAACATAGTTCCTTCGTGAAATGAAAAGTCACAGTGATACATTCGTGACGTTTTTTAGCACCCATCTCTAGCACTTATTCGAATAAAGTTAGCCAAGAAGCCGTCCTATTAGCAAAATAATCAGTAGGCTAATTACGTAGCCCTGTTGCCAACAATTCTCGGATTTCAATGATTTAAATTGTTACTTTGGGATTACGTATTATCGATTTATTCAGGCGACTGAATGTGTAATCATGATCCAATCTGGTCAGGTTCCCCTGGTAGCAGGGTCCGATGGCAGTCGCTCCACTGTAATTACCTGATCTGCCAAATCCTGGATAGTGGTCAAGGCAGACCCCGGGCCCTCGTGTGCGAGCACAACTGGGACATTAACGTCAAGATGATTATGTTTAATGGCGGCTATGTTCAAAAGATCACATAAAACACGACAAATGACACTGTGTCTATTACTACGAGTGATACGACGGTACTCTGCAATGGCGGACCGGGCGCAACGCGATAACGCGTTAGTACACCGGTGTTTGCAACTGTCCCATATGTATCCTTTTGTTTTGTTTCGCACGTTTCATTCTGGCCAAATATCTAAAGAAAATGCTACAAAACGCACCACCACATCAACAAACGTTGCAAAAAATTTGCTTCCGTTTTAAAAAGTTTCGTTCCGTGTCTGGAACATTTTACAACTTTGTTGTTACTGCACCCACACCGCACTGCATCTAAACGTTGCAAAATGTATACAAATGTATCTGTGTGCCAATTACGTTACGCTATTGCCAACAATTATCTGATTTCAATGATTGAAATTGTTACTTTTGCGATTACGTATCATCGATTTTATGGGTTCAGTTGCTAATAAAGTCCCCTTTAAACGGAAACTATAAAATCAATCATACGTAATCGCAAAGGTAACAATTTCAGTGGCAACAGAGTTGCGTAATTAGTCTGCTGAACACCGATGTGGGAGTACCATAGCGAGGCATATTAACATTAGTTTTTGTAGGCTACGCTAGAGCTACCGGAGCGAGCAGCCGGGCGCCCAGTAGCCACACGTGTCACATAAGCTTGTCTCGTTCTAACCAGGGCAGTTCTGTTGAGGTCCTGCTTTAAGAGCTCGTGGTAACCCCTGAACACCGGTATGGGAGCACCACAGCGAGGCATATTATTATTAACATCAGTTGTTGTAGGCCACGCTAGGGCTCCCGGAGCGGGCAGCCGGGCGCCCAGTAGCCACACGTGTCACATAAGCTTGTCTCGTTCTAAGCAGGGCAGTCCTGCTATAAGAGCTCACGGTAAGGCCGCTGAACGCCGTTGCAGGAGCACACAACATCAGTGGTTGTGGGCCCCGCTAGGGCTCCCGGAGCGGGCAGCCGGGCGCCCAGTGTCCGCGGGCGCCGCAGCTGAAGCAGCGCCCGTAGCCGCCGTAGTACGCGCCGGGGAGGCCCGCGACGCGCCCGCGGCGCCGCCGCCCGACAACACCATCACCGTTTGCCCGTTCTGGGGGGGACGAGCGTTATTCATCATATGTGCACTTCGTCATATTTTGCTAGTGATAATTTTAATGTGTATAGAAAACCATTCTTTGTTAGTTTAAGATCTGTAATTTCTCGCCTGAAACGCAGGGTATCATGTTATCGCAAGGCAGGATATCCTAGCATGTTATCCTAGCTCAGACAAAAAAAAGAGTTTTACCTTTTACGTGTTTTTACATCTAAAATTGAAATGTATTTCACAAGATTGAATAAACTTTATATTTATATAAGAGAGGTACGGCAAATGCGCTGTTTACATTTGACCAAATTCAGTAACTAAATTCAGAAGCTTTTAAAAGCGTGAAAGCAAATCAAAGTGAAATGTATGGCTCGTTATGAGCCATACATGTCACTCATAGAATAAGGGCCATTTTCGTATCACTTATATTATGTTACGTGTCGCTCCGCTTTTCAAAAGCCGTCATACAAAAATGGACCTTATACAGAATGTTACATAATATATGTATGAAGCCGTGAACTGGATCGAGTGCTAAACGTATGAAAACGATAGGTACAATTATTTCTGTCGTACATGGAATAATTGTACCTATCGTTTTCATACATTTAGCACTCCATCCAGTACACGGTTTCATACACATATTATGTGACAACCTGTATAGGTTACAATGAGCAATACATTCCGCTTTGATTTGCTCTCACGCTTTTTGCTTCTCATTTTAGTTACTGAATTTAGTCAAATGTAATAATTGCAATAGCGGGGTATCCCGTTCGAATTGGAGCCGCCCGAATGGGAAAGTACCTCCACCTTATGGAATACCGCCGCTAAACAATACTCTTTAAGATAGTATTGTGTTTCTGCCGGTGAGTGAGGTCTCACGTGCTCTATGGAAGGGGATTTGGGGAACCGTGGCTTTGGCAGTGGAGGGTCATTTGCCTTTTTGCTGCCAGCGCAACGTGTTATAGAGGTGGGCAACGCATTAGCGTTGCTCTTAGTGTTGCTAATGTCTATAGGCAGTGGTGACCGCTTTCCATCAGGTGGCACGCTTGCCTGTTTGCCTACCGTATGACATAAAAAAAAGTCATAGCCTGTGCGGTTCCCCAGGAACTTTCTCCCACGCACACTAAGGTTGTGGAATGAACTACCTGGAGAGGTTTTCCCTGGAGACTGCAACATGGAATTTTTCAAGAAAGGTGTTGAAAGGATTTTACGGGGTCGCGCGAAGAAGCCCGTCATAATACGCGGCCTGTACCTAATCATAATTCTGAAAAGCTCATACTCGCAATCATAACAATCTGGACTATGCTATTTCTAAACAGGCATGCTCCCTCTACGACGGCATCGTCGCTTTCCATCAGGCTGTTTTAGATGGCGCTACTGAGGCATAAGGTAATAAGGTCTGTTGTCAAAATACTGTCGTGCTAGCACTGAAACAATTGGAGTCAAATGTCGAATCTATTCCAGCCAATGACAAGAGCTTTATTTTGACATCAGACCTCAAGCCGCAGTAGCGCCATCTCGTGGATTTTGGATTCGCGAAAACCCAAATAAGTAAAATGATTCCGATTGACGAAGAAATCCTTTGCATAATATATTAAACATAGCATGTCCGGTAAACTGGGTCCGGCTACGTTTCTTTGCTGGTGATCATTCCAGAACCTGTAACGTTCGTTAAGTAATTCGTTCTACCTACCCGACTGTCCTTCAGCTAGCTCTCTCCATTGGTTCGTTTTATACTACTGAGGCGGCAAACAAGCTTACGGCAAGCAGTTACCGCAGTACTGTTCAAACTGTTACATGACCTGCAATGCAATCATAATCGGCGGATGCTTCACACACGATATTTATCGTGATACGTGGATTACGATCCTGGATCACGATATTTATCGATTGTGTAGGACCCACGGATCGTGATACGGATCATAGGATTTCTAGAAAATCAGAAATCCACGGTCCGTATCGACGATCCGTATCGCAATAAAAATCGTGTGTGAAGCATCCCCCATTGAGTTTCACTCGATACTCACGAGCTGTACCATTCGGAACATTTGCGCCGGCGTCAGCGACATCGGCACTCGCAGTATCGCCGGCGGGTGTCGGGGCGTCGGCGGGTGTCGGGGCGTCGGCGGGTGTCGGGGTGTCGGTGTCGGATCCATCGTCAGATCCACTGTCGGTATCGCTGTCGGAGTCGTCGGACTCGGGCCAGAGCGACCGCCTGCGCCGTATACGGTCAGGACGGCCGGTGAAGTAGTCGCTGCGGATTTGCGTTGACATACTTGTACTGTTATGTCACGATTTTCTGAATGTATCGGGTATATTGGGTCCCTACCTATGAAATTGGCGTTTTTTTCGCAGGAACACATTTGCAATATACATATATTTTCAATTGTGCATATTCTATTTTCTCAATATTTTTTTAAAGTTTTGAAAATACTCCTTTATCAGTTTTGCCTGTTTAACCCGACGTAATTTAATGAAAAGGTTAGTTATGTTGTCCCAGTAAGCTGAATGTTGTCTGATTATACCTACAAAGTTTTATCGTAATCAGACTGGCCAATTCCAAGAATATGAAAATTTTGCTTGTATGAAAATCCCAGTTTGTCATTTTTGTCATACAAAACGCTAAATTCATAGGTAAGGACCTAATACTTGTGTACAGTCAGCTGCAGAGTGCCTTAACCCCCTAGCATACATTAAATGTTTGGTAGGAGGGTCAGTTATCTATGCAGCTGACTGTTCTAGCAGCCTAACTCAGCAGTTTCCGACAGTAGCGTTATAATATAACGTGATACATACTTTCGGCTTGTCCTACATAAGAAATGGAAAATTGCTCCCATTTCGACAGACAAAATAAAGGTCGTGTGACACAAGCCGGGCTCGGTGCAATGGGGGCTGACGTGTTTTTGCTCATCACACCAGTTGGCGTCACGTCACCGGCTAGTGACGTCTTATCACTGCCTAAATAAATAAATTAATTAATATTTGTGGACAAATTCACACAGCGCCATCTAGCCCCAAACTAAGCAAAGCTTGTGCTATGGGTGCTAGATAACTGATATACTACTTAAATACTTTTAAATACATACTTATTATACATAGAACACCCAGTACCGTAAAAGAAATTAAAATTCATCATTTCAATTTCTGCCCGGCCGGGAATCGAACCCGGGACCTCTTGCGTGGCAGACCATTGAACCACTCAGGTCGTCAAATAATGTCTACTTATTGCTTAAAATTCAACTGACAACTTCGGGTATTTGATTCTGAATAGTATGATAATGTATAGCACGACGTATTTTGACAACAGGACCTGACGCTCCAGTAGAGCCATCTGGTGGAATCTTTGACGTCACAGGTCTTCCTTTTTCGGGACCTGTAGTTCAGCAGACCATCCCATAGTTTCGAAGGCAGCGGTCTACCTACACTATTTAACAAATAGTAGGATAAAGAAAATGGTTTCTTAACAGTGTAGACGAAACGTTCCGTGTTAGAGCTCGTCTAGTCTAAAATGACGCGCCCCACTACTTCGTTAGTTGATTTCGATGTGTAAGTGCAAATATTGATAACGACACTTCATCTGTGTGGGAGCCAATGAACGACGCGTGCTCCGACGTTTGAATCTCACCGGCAACTGAATGACCAATTACAACGGCATTTGTATATGTATTGCGTCCATATTTTTAACTTGCTTGTGTGCGTTAATGCGATAGTGGGGCGCGTCATTTTAGATTAGACGAGCTCTACCAAAATTGAGCTCAGTGTATTATTGCAAGGGAAAATCAACCCCGTTGTTTTACGACGTGCAACAGAACTGCAACCTTAGCATGATAGTAATATATAGCAATTTCCTGGTGTTGTATACTAACATATATACGCTGTGGTGGTCATCCTCGTCGTAATTGTCGAAGTACTCCTCCCCCTCCTCGCTGTCGAATTCTTCGTCGTACGAATCGTCGTAGCTGCTGCTTCGGCTGAGGGGAAAAACTTTTTATTTTTACAGAGACCAGCCATTTTGTCGCGCTAGATACACGTGCCTGGCATATTTCAACGGAAATCGATAGAGTCAGCTAGCGTTAGGCCGAAATTACACTTGTAAATTTTATTCACGTCTGTAAATTACGATAAATATGCATTATTTTTTCTTAATCGCTGCTAGACTTTGGAATGATCTACCTTTGGAGATCAGACGAAGTCCCAGTGAATTTACTTTCAAAAAAGCAGTTCAAAATCATTTCCTAAAGTCTCTGTAACACCTTATATATTTTCCTACTTAGTCTTTCTCTTTTTGAAGTGTTTAGGCAGTAGTGTTGTTACCCCTTTCCCCGCCAAGAGTTTTCGTCAAAAACGTTCACCACACGCCACGACAATAAACGTGTCGACATAAATGTGTCGTCAGGTACTATAACGATAAGAAAAAATAGAGTTAAATTGGTAAGATTTATTTGTCTGATAATATCGACATTGGCGGCGAGGGCACGAAACTTAAACGTCTGATATATCAGACTTTGGCGCTGAAAAGGTTAAGTGTGCCAGTAGCTTGTTATGTTTAGCTCCTTGTTATCCATTATACAAACTATAAATTTCTGATAAATTTTTGATATACTCATTTAATTAATGTTACTATTAGTCTGTTTTGTGTTCTTTGCTCTACTTTTTTTGTCGCAACGCTTTGTAGTTTTTGTTATTTGTTCTCTGGTTGACTGGTAGAAAAAGCTACGTAGCTTTAAGTCCGCTATTGTACTGTAATTACGATTGCGTAAGTTATTTACGGGAGTAAAACTGATGTAAAACTTACAATTATAATTTCGGCCGTACGTCGCTACAGCTTATACGTCGCTACGCGATACAGCTTGCGCCGGGAAAGAGCGTTTGTTTCCTATTAATGATCGGGCCGGAATCGTATCGCCATTATGTTGCTGATACGCTGGCGAACGTTTACAGAGACAGAGAGGCACATATGTAATGTAACGACGGATATTGTATCTGTATGAAAGATACCAATACCAATGGCCAACTTTTCGTTTCTAAGCGTAAACATGTCGGCCGTACGACAGCGAAACGATCCCTCTCGACCCGTTGCTGACACAATTACGTCATTGCACTAAGTTTTTACGAGTTACCTGATCTTTATTATAGAGACACTCTATATATGCTTCGCTTTAACTTAATTATCTCTATTTATCTCTTTCGTATCCTTCGACTATATCACGGACTAACTCGGCTTGACAGCACCTCTATCGAATTTAGATGCATCGCTCGCGTTTGACATTCAGCTGCCAGGTTCGGAGGAAGGAACGGTCGGACTTTAAGTGGTTTACCGGCAAGTCGTGGACGTTTTGCACGCAGTGAGACGATTTTAGGAGTACCTTCTCAAAAATTCACACAGATGGCGCGCTCCAAGGACTCAAAGACATTTAATATGTAATATAATATTTTATTTTATAAATTTTTTTGACTATATTACGGGGCTATTGTTGTAGTTGTATGGCAAATCATATGTGTGACTATCATCATTAATTGCCTCAGAACAAATTAAACCGCGTTAAAACGCTAGTTAAAAAGGTAGTTATTATATAATATTTTCTGAAGATTTTTAATGTTTTCATTCTAACCTAGAGTTTAATTATTAACTTATTGGACAATGACGTTCGAAGGCGGACATAAAGCTTTATCTTCTATTCAACCAGAAGTCGATTAATAAAATTTATAAAGTTAAGCCTCAAGGAATTTAATATTCCTAAAATAAATTGCATCGAAATAACGATAAATATCAATACTATACAGCCAAGAGATTATGATAATTTCGCCAAAAGCGCGCCATCTATGGCGAGTAGTATGAATAGATAAAAAAAGACGCACCAAAAGCGATGTACAGTCCAAGAGCATAAGTGCATTACTACTTCAAGAAAATTTTCCTTTGCTGCTACAGCAACATACACGGCATTTGGTGCAGCTTTAGCCAAAATAAATTTGCTAAAAGAAGGGAGAATTAGCTGTCCCTAGGACTTGACTTTACCTTCTGAGTGTTTTTATATAATAGTTAAAAATTTAATTCATGAATGCCACAACAACCGTTTAACAACTGCACAGTAGTGCAAAGGAATATGATTAAGGTGCCAATCCGATCATTGTCAAATAATTTGACACTATAATACTCAGTAGAAGTCATCGCCTGTTGTGTCTTAAAAGACAGTATAAATACTGTTATATTTCTCTGTATATCAATTATTGTGTACAATAAACAGTTAAATAAATAAATAAGTCAGTGTTTGACTTCCAGCTTACATATTGGAGTGACATATGCTGTTCTAATTCTGCTTTGACATTGTCTGCGCATACGAATTCGCTCGGGAGGTCTATACTAATCCGTATTTTTACTGTAATGTGCATGAAGTTTTAAATAAATAAGTACTATATTCCTCACGAATATTTGAAAGAGGAAAAGCATATAACTTTGAATTGAATTGAACTTGAATGTTCACAGGGATTCGAGCTGTGCTCAGAGGGCCTAGTGTGAGTTCCGCTTCGATTTTACTTAACTATCGCGTTTGCGTTTACGTGAAAATTAGTATGGAAAAATATATAGCGCCGCCTAGTGGTACGTAAATGAAGTTTTTTTCTTCATACTAATTTCGACGTAAACGCAAACGCGATAGTTAAGTAAAATCGAAGCGGAACTCACACTAGGCCCTCTGATGAGAACCGGGTTGGACAGCTAGTAATATATGATCAAGAAAAGCGTAAAAAAAGCAAGCATACCGGTTGCGCGTCGCGGCTTGTTGCGCTAGCTTGGCCTCGAGTTCTGCGAACAATACAGCTTCATGAAGCTAGACTATCTGTGACTTAGCGCAAACTATGTATGTAAGTGACTTAGCTGACCAACGCAATGGCGTAGGCTAGTCTATGCTGAAATCTTTTCTGTTCCAAAGGAATCTGTTACTTTTAAGCTTGTTTTGGACAGGGTTCTGATTCTTATGAAAAGGCCGCGACACGAGTAGCGGAAAAGGTCTATATTGTAGTGGTTCGATAGCGGCATAGGAAGGGGCTCAGTATGGCTAATGTTATGCTAAATTCTAGTGTCTTGAGTGCGGTTATTAATTAAACAATATACAAATAAATATTTCTTTATACTAGTTTATTACCTTACACATACACATTTATTTACATATTTGACTTCATTTCGTGATCACTTTAAATATTAGATACTATGTATAAAAATTACTATTCACAGTTATAATTAGGTTATAATTATATATAGATCACCTTAATCTATACAATAAACTATTGTATGCATTCTAATGCTGTACACTTTATGAAAGTGAAATTTAAATATAATAATTACCAATATCATCAAAATAATTTTATATAAGTCAGATAATATTCATAAAATAATATGATAAAACGTATACACCTACATACTATTAACACTATAACAAATATAACATAATTAAATAAATCAAGTCCATTTTCATTGACATAGCCCCAGTTATGTTATGGATGTGTGATTCAAAGTTTGACAAATATTGACCAAAAATATTCAAGAAGCTGTATTGTTCACAGTTTAGTTACCATTTTTATTTGTAGAACAAAAAAGCAGATGTATACAGTTCAGTCTTTTAGATAATAATATTGCATTGTCTTTTTGATAATTATCATTATCTTGTTGTACGAAAAAGTAATCAGAGAGAAAAAGGGTCTCTAGACTACCATGGGGCGAACAAGCATTGGCATGGCTTGCCAGCATTCTTATCATGTTTTATTCCTAATGGACTTAGATTTCGTACCTTTTCTAGAAGCTAATAATTCTTGTCGCTTGGTTTTCATGTCTTCAGAAAGAGTTTCCACCATCTTCGCTATGAAGGAATCCAGTACTATACTCTTACACTCGGATTTGATGGGTGCTCTGAAAATTATGAAGTACACATTAATAATGAGAACCAGCTGAAAACTTTAAAAAGGCTAATGAATTAGTTAGAACTATACTCTATTTTTTGTACTATACAGTACTGAGGCTGAATACGACATGATCATTGGTTCATTCAAATTGAGTACGCTAAAGCTGCTTTCACAGTGTGGATTGATTATTGGTTGACGTGACTGCCGGCTTGAAACCAATAAGAAGGCGAACGTTATCCCAGTACTTCATAGTTAAAAAAATAGAGTATAGTAAAGGCAGTGGCAGATCGATCAACTATTTTATTTGACGTTAAGTATGTATAACCCAGCTAGTCGTTTTTAATTTCTGCACAGATAACATGAGTAACTCAACTTAAAATTCCTTTATTGATTAGGACACTAACACCCGGTTTCTGAAACGCTTGTCAAATCATTGATTAGCTAACAGACTGTCACATTTAACAAGCTGTTAAATCTCTGTGGGTTTCTGAAAGGCCCATCAATCTATTGTTAGTTAATCGACCATTAACAAGAAATAAATTTTTTCGTCTGGCTACCCCTGCTAAAATCAGTCACATTCATTCGCTCATATATGTTTTGTTTCTGTCTAACGCATTGATTTGTCTCTGTCCCTAGCGGCCTTTTGATAGCGGCGGGATATTCAACTTTTAGATGAAACTGATAGCGATTGTATAGTTTTCGTGTATAATCGAATATTATCAAAAAAAATATACACAGCGAGAAAAGAGAAATTATAACAATATTTATGTTATAGGGTCACGGGTTCCAGTGGATCAGTAATCCCATCATCACCATCTTTAGGCAGTTAGGTGGGTCCCGGACTCCCGGTCCACTGCTGAATACAGGCCTCCCACGGCTTACACTCTGGTCGACTCTGTTATCTTGCATCCGTCGGCTCCCTAGGACCTTAAAGAGGTCGTCCGTCCATCTTTTGGGAGGCCATCCAGAGAAAGCCACTCAACAACATCCGCCCCATCGGCTATCGATTCTGTGAGTTTCTCCCAATAATCCCATTAGTTAAATCCTGGTTCAAGTCCTGGACACGGGCCGGTTCGTGGTTCAGGTCCAGGTCCTGGCCCTGAATCAGGTCCTGGTTCTGGTCCAGGTCCTGGCTTCGGATCAGGTCCTGGTTGAGGTCCAGGTACTGGCCCCGGACCAGGTACTGGTTCAGGTTCAGGTCCAGGTCCTGGCTTCGGACCAGGTCCTGGTTCAGGTCTAGGTACTGGCCTCGGACCAGGTACTGGTTCAGGTCCAGGTCCTGGACCCGGACGACTTAGTGGTTCAGGTCCAGGCCCTGGCTTCGGACCAGGTCCTGCCCCGCACCAGGTCCTAGATCAGGTTCAGGCCCTGGCCCCGGACCAGCTCCTAGTTCAGGTCTAGGCTCTGGAACCTGACATGTCCGTGGTTCAGGTCCTGGCCCCGAACCAGGTCCTGGTCCAGCTAATGTTTATGGTCTATGTGCTGGCACTGGTCTAGGTCCTGGTTCTTATTCAAGCTCAAATTGTGATCAAGGTTGCAGTTTTGGTCATGATCCTGGATCAGAACCTGGACCCTAGACCTGGACTTTGCCTTGGACCAAAACTAGGACCTGGACCAGGGCCAGGGCCAAGACCTAGACCAAGAAAATCGGATATAATTTCTTTTGACAATCGGTTAATTGGTCGATTTTCGCCAATTAAAATAACAAGGCGATAACATACAATTAACATGAGAAAAAGCTTTCCGGAAACCCAAAATTGCATTAATCAGCCGTTAATTGGAGATTTGACAATCCGTTAACAAGCTGTTAACAAGCCGTCAATTGGCCCTTTCAGAAACTCAAAATGCATTTAATCAGTGTTTAACAAGCTGTTACGTAATTTTTGCGTTGACAAGCGTTTCAGAAACCGGGTGTAAATATCTTTTTCAATCGTCAAAAAGGAAGAATCGCCAGAAAGGTAGGAAAGTAGGACGGAAACACGCCGACCACGGCCGGACCGTGCCCGACGATACCAGACAGAGCCGGAGTACTGTATGTTCCAAATTTTTATTTTTTGGTGTTATTATTACTTAAAATTTGTGTGGTGCGGTACGGCACGGGTCAGCTGTTGTCAGCTGCGGTCCGTGAGTACCGTCTGTGGTGAACAATACGCCAATATGTATTTCTTATACTACGCAGTGACAAACCAGCAGACAGCCCACCTGATGGTAAGCGGTAACTGTCGTCCATAACATCTACGATTCATTCATTTAGGTTGATGGCAACAAAAATGCAGAACCGCAGGTGCATTGTCACTGAGAGGACTAAGATGAAATGCCTCATGCCTATAATTGCGCTGGCTACCTTATCCTTCAAACCGGAACATAACAATGCAAGCATTGTTGCTTGACGGCTGAAATATATAAGGCGGATATATGACATAAGTGTTACCTTTCTTCCAGCACCTTTCCTGAAAGTTTCCTACAAAAGGACAGCATAGCAACGCACCTGCAAATCGGGCAATCCTTTTTCTTCTTCTTCCACATATCGATGCAGTACTTGCAGAATGTGTGTGAGCAGTTGAGTGTGGACGCGGCCACGAATAGCTCTCCACATATGCTGCACTGCAGTTCACTCTCCATCACCTCACCAACCTCTTGCAGTTTCGCCTCCTTGGAAACGTTACTGCTCGTGCCGGCATTCTTCAATAGAGAATTCTTCTCAGTTTCCACTAGCTCCAGTTGCGATTTTATCTGAAATGTTGATGCCGATGATATATCATTCTAATCCGATGCAGAATCCTCCGTCAGTATAAACACGTTTCAGCGGCTTAACGGAAAATCTACCAGACAGACTGGGGCCACAACAGATCCTACGTCATTAAGCACAAGAAAAATTCCACTTTGTGGCGATAGTAGAAGTTGAGGAGACCAACAAATCGTTGTAGTTACCCAAACTTCGACTTTTTGTAGCGATAGTACTTACATATCCTCCTGTTTGAGTTCTAGAAGTATAAGAACCGGGGCGCAGTTTCGCTTTTCAGCCACATTAAAGTCACTTTTCTTTTTGGTGAAATTTTTATTGTACTCGATGACGCAGGATAACGGCAAATTCGATAGATGAATAATAGGTACTACATTTCTAGTATAATGTTTTAAACTATCGCGGTTATTATTACACATGTTAAGGGTATGTTCCGGGTTTCATAACAAACAAAGGGTGTTTGTCAACAAAGGTACGCGGTAGGACACCCGGAACATACCCTTAAGATGTACATTTCTAGTGTTGAAGTCAATAGGCTATTGTGATATGGCCGAGGGAGCGGTGGTGTCAAACCATGGAGGAAATTAGCCAATGGGAAGTCAATCAGAATGTTATTTGATGTGTGTATTGTCTATCTGTGTTTGTGGCATCGTAGCTTCCGAACGGATGGACCGATTTCGATGCGGATTTCTTTGCATGAAAGCCAGTTTAATCGATATGGTTTTGTTTCATTAAAATTGATTAAGTAGTTTAGAAAATATTTAAGTATAAATATACTTGGTTGGGAGTTTCAGACATTTTTCTGTCGGTTAGGTTATGTTCGAAACATTTGTCACCGATTTGCGGCGGGGGGAGAGGTAAATAAATAAATAATGGTTTAAGAGAGGTAGGGCATAGCGGGGTATCTCGTTCCGCCTCTCGTTTCGGGGGAGCCGCCCGACTGGGGAAGTACCTCCACCTTACAGAATATCGCAGCTAAATAATATTCTTTTAAATAGTATTGTGTTTCTGCCGGTGAGTAAGGTTTCCAGTGCTCCATGCGGTGGGGATTTGGGGAACCGTGGCTTTGGCAGTGGAGTGGCATTTGCCTTTTGCTGCCAGAGCAACGTGTTATAGACGTAGGCAACGCATTAGCGATACTCTTGGTGTTGCTAATGTCTATAGGCAGTGGTGACCACTTTCCATCAGGTGGCCCGCTTGCCTGTTTGCCTACCGTATGACATAAAAAAAAAAAAATGCTTGGACAATTTACTTAGTGCCATCTAGCTCTAAAGTAAGCAAAGCTTGTGTTATGGGTGCCAGAAAACTGATAAACCTCTCATATATTTTTAAACACATACTTATTATACATAATAATAACACCCGTACAGACCCGTAACAGAAATTAAAATTCAACTTTTAAATTTTTGCCCGGCCGGGAATTGAACCGGGACCTCTGCGTGGCAGACGGACATGTTAACCAACAGAACCACTCTTCGTCATTCGAGTCAGCGTCGCTGAATGCCATAGACTGTTTACATGTTTGGTGAAAAACCTCTTCTCATTTACCCGGACCGCATTCACCGAGCATGTTTGGTGAACCTGCGAATGTGTTCCCTGATCATTATAATCTAGACGCCTTCAAGGCCAGAGAGAATAGGCTGTTCCTAAACAGGCATGGTTCATCATCGGCCGCATCGTCCCTTACCACCAGATGAGATGGCGGTCAAATGAATGGCTAGTCAAATAAAAAATAAAAAAAGACAACGTTGTGCTATCAAATTTCAGCGACGTCCGTCGATTCCCATACCACAAGAACATACAACGTAGTTTATTTTAGGTGTAGGTTTAGATTAATCGGCTCCTGTTTCCGCACTTGAACTCACAACGTTGTTCATACTCATTCTTAAATATTCATTGCTGAGGTTATCATTAGAGAGGATGACCATAAACTGAACTTACTCTTTCAAGCTGTTCCTGTAATGAACATATAACTTCTCCCGATCTCTCTGCTTCCCGTTGCACGCGTTCAGCCGCTAGAGCGGCTAATTCAATTTCTCTTTCGCGTACTTGGTTCTGGAATAATTAGGCAATGCCGTTAAAACATTATCATCAGCTCGTAATACCACTTCCTGTCTAGACATGACATAATCCTTCATCAGCGAGAAGACGCCCACTGCTGAGCATAGGCTTATCCTTACTAAGCATAAAATAAATCTGTCTGTCTGTTGATCCGTTAACTCGTAAACCACGAAACGGCCTGGGATGCGGTTTTCACTACTTATCCTAAGGGGCCGTTCATAAAATACGTTCGCACACAAGGGGGGGGGGGAGGGCTCTTGCTGAGTGTGACAAAGTGTGACAAGGGGGGACGGAGGGTGTATGGCAACGTGTGGTTCGCTGTTCATTAAAATATTTTCAATAATTTTTTTTTTTACTATTTTTATTTTTAAATTTTCATCATAATAGAAAGTCATTTATTTTATATTTAGTAAATATATAGACTTTCAAACGTATACAGTTTTATAATAATAAATTGTAACTTGATATATACACGAAATTCATTTTTGTTTATTTCTGGATATGAGCGCTGGCCATGGACTTATTCGTTATAAAAGATATTTATTATTTTATTTAAATTTTATTATAAAAACTAAATAAATATTTAAATTCTCAAAATTTGTGCACTATTAATTAAAATTTACCATATTCAGGGGGGGGGGGCTTAGTTTTTGTGACGAAAGATTTCGAGAGGGGTCACAGAAAGTGTGACACAGCGTGACAATGGGGGGGGGGTCAGAAAAAGCTGATTTTAGCGTGACGTATTTTATGAACGGCCCCTAACTAAAAATAATTTTTTTTCTTTATTGTACACAAACATGACATTATGATACAGTACAGCAACAGAGATGTACAAAGGCGAGCGTAACTCATTAATCGAGTTTTCTATCATTTCTAAAATGCTTAAATAAATGCTCTTCCGGAAGGTTTCTTTATAATGAAGACATCCCGAAAACACCCTTATGAAGTGCACCAGCGTATGCTTAAATGATTTAGTATGTAGTTTTCGTGTTACGTTATTTTAAATTATTTAGTTGCAGGCTCGTTTTTATTTATAAAAATCTGTTATATTTATACAACACAATCCTTTCTTTACAATTCACAAAGCGCCATCTAGCCCCAAAGCAATCAAAACTTGTGATATGGGTGATAAACTATTATATAACACACCAGCTAGACCCGTAACAGAAATTAAAGTTCATCATTTAAATTTCTGCTCGGCTGGTAATCAAACTCGGGATCCCTGTGTGACAGACTGGCATGATGACCACTAAACTACTCAGGCCGTCGAATTTCATCTATTACTACTTCTACTTTCTTCCTATACTACTTTATTGTAAAATACTATACCTCTAATACTTCACGAGCTTTCTCAGCATTGGCTACTGCTTCTGCAAGCTTATTTTGTATATCTTCTCTTTCTTTTACCTAAAAATAAATAAATAAAAGGTGAGTAACAATTTGCAAAATCAACCAGTGATGTAATAATAGATAATTTAAAACTTTACGCCATACCAATAGTTCCATTTTGACTTTATCTTCGTCACTGACTTTTTTCATTTGTTCCATTTGACCATTCAATTCCAGTTCAGCTTTAAGTCTCTGTTGTTCGCTTAGCTCCACTTGTTCGGCCAACGATTTCTTAATATTATTCATTTCCTCAAACAATTCTAATTCTCTTCTTTGTTTCTGCTCTTCTAGCTCTTTTAATTCCTTAAGAATAAACATAACAATATAATACAGTAGTAAATAACAATCATCATAATCAATATCCCGTTTAGCGCACATGACCAACAAACTATGAACAACAATAAGCTATAGTAGAGTGACTCAATTTGTACTTGCAAAACAGCAATACTAACAAAAAAATGAAATGCCATGTTTTCGTTAAACTATGGAGAACGGTTGTCGCCACCTCTGTCACTACTTCGCATTACTGTACTACTATGCATTAACAGTCTGGTGTCAGCAAGTGTCACACATAATGGGCAAAAGAAGGTGATCGGGTCATCTGAATGGCGACAAATTCACGCTCACATAGGACTTCTATTGATTTAACTTAAGGCCGTATCACACGAGGCCAATAGCCTGGCCAGTCCAGTAAGAACAATGCGTTGGCTTACGCTAATTGGACTAGCTTGTGATTGGCACAAGCCAATATATTGTTCTTGCTGGACTGGTCCAGATAGTTGGCCTTGTGTCTTATTTATTTTGATTTCTGTGAATACTGGTCATTAATGGGCATACGGCCCTAATAATGGGGGCAGATCTTGCCAAGGCATACTAAAATTATTTCTCAGGTCTCTTTATGCAAAAGTCGAGATATTGTCAGATGTAACAGCAGATGGTTCTATTATAGATGAGGTGTGGACGGCCCACCGCATTTATTCAGAGAGTGCATCACCATCTGCAGTGTTTCAAAAACATCCTAAATGTTGACATACTTTCATATTATCACATAAGTGTCATTGTGTATATAAGTATAACTTGGTAGGATAAAATGTAAATATTGGTTGGAGCCAGTTAAATTTAAGGTGTTGAATTTAAAGACGAAACTTTTTCGTAAGTATTATTCCAGGTTTTTTACAATGTACCTTTGGTTTAGAGTAGCCTGCACTGCTATCATAAGTGTGCCCCCAACATAGGTCGCGCCACGATAGAGCCTTTGTTTCCTTCTCTCAATACTAAGTTGAAAGAGGTAGCCGTGTCGCGCCTATTCTTGGTTGTCGCGCGCGAGAGTACACTTGTGATAGCCGTGCTGATATTATACTTATGAAATCTCAGATAATAGCTACATTAGTTAATAGTTAAATTTTAGTAATACCTTTTCCTTGGCTAAGCGAAGTTGTTCAGTTTCTCTCCTCAATGTTTCTTCCAATTCCTCTTTCTCTTTACGCCTAATCTCCTCCTGCTCTCTCATTTTCGCTTCTAGCCTGTCCAACAGGTCTTGCTTTGATGAACTTTCACGGGTTAGTTCGGCAAGAAACTCTTCTCGTTCTTTCTTTAATTTTTCTTTAAGAGAACTATTCTCTGTTAACAATTCTGTCTCAGTTTCATTCAATTTTTGAATTTCATCCTGAAAGATAGTAAGTAAAAAGTAATTAAGAGAACAGTAACTGAATGAATAACCATGCCATCCATGCCAGTCCTATTGTTAATAACTTTCTTTAATTATTAATGATATTAAATATTGCATAAATTAGTGCTGCCTATTGCACTAATCTCCAAATTCATACGAAATCCATATTTTAGGTTACTAGTATGTTGCGGATTTCGACTGATATTTCAAAGCAGTTACATCATCCATAATGCTCATGGAACAAAGGTTGTAAACGCAGTAGGAAACACAGAACATAGTTTTAAAATGTGTAATAATGGCTGTAACTGTTTAAAACCACTAATCGGGAATCACTGTCCCAAGAAACCAATAGGTTTCACGAAGGACCTAGGTACGTTCAATAGCCAGTTCTGTAACATCTTAAAACAAAATTTGTTATTGGCTTACCATTAAATCCTTAATCTTTCCCTCCATTTCTGCTCGAACTGTGGCCAGTTGCAAATCTCTTTCTTCAATAAGTAGAGCTTTTTGTTTCTCAACTTCATCTTTTTCTCCTTTTATATTATTGATTTGTAATGAATAATCAGCTTCAAGCTGCTTTATCTTTCTTTTCATATCCAATTCTAAATGGTTTTTTAAAATTGTTGATGTGGTTTGTTGATGCTTTGTATTCTGAATTTTTTCTTCCAAATGTTTTATTTCATAAGTTTGTGATTGTTCCAGTTTTGTTTTAATTAAATCATTGTCTACATCCTCTTCGAGTTTCCTCCTTTTTGTTGGTACCTCATAATCATTCACAGTAGGTACCATGAATTTGTACATAAATTCCAGTGATGGCTCTAGTGATATTGTGTCACCATTCTGAAGTGTTTTTGAACAGCCTTTCCCTAACTTATCCCCGTTGATTTCAATACCAAAAGAGCTATTATCTTCGATAACCCATTCATTGTCATTTAATTTTTTAAATGAGCAATGGTTTCTAGATATTGATAAGAAGGGAATAACAACTGAATTATTGAGGCTGCGGCCCAAAGAGAACTATAACAAATTAAACAAGAGAGTGAGCATAATAATTATCATAAATGGAAAGCTATAAATCTATTACGATATGAAGGGTGCAGGTGAAATCAAACTAAAAAACCTGTCTTTCATATGATGAAAACAATACAAACTATAAGAGGGCTACTTCTACAAAATCCATCTATTAAAAAAGCCTAATGAGGATAAAAGGAGTAAATTGCAATACAAACCATGTTTTATTGATGAGCCCCTTCTTCTCCTGTACCCTTCATAATAATAATAATCATGACCTCATGGCTATCATGACATAGCCTTGATCATGATCCAGGATTTGTCAGATGAGATAATTACAGTGGAGAGACTGCCACCTGACCTCCATGACCCTGCTACCAGGGGAACCTGACCAGATTAGATCATGGTTACACACTCACCTCAATGTGCAGGTTTCATCACAATGTTTTCCCTCACCGTAAGAGCATCTGTTTTGGTACATGGCCGCAGCGGTATTCTAACCCGGTACCTCTCACTTACGAGTTGAATACCCTACCTAACCTCTCGGCCACTTACGCTATACCCTTCATATATGAAAGCGGGTAATTTGAAATGGACTCAGACAATTGGAAATAAGGCACAAGGACAACTTTCCCTTTGTGCCCTCTTTACTGCACGCAACCACCTATTAATTTCTCTAAGATATCTGATAGCAAAGAAAGAAAGCCTGGAGTGGCCTACAGAGTAGAATAGTAAACTTTCCTCTGGTAGGTAATAAACAAGACAACTAATGTATTAGAGGCAGATCTCCCAGCTAGGGTTTGATATACATTTGTCAGTGTGGTGTCAGGCAGAGTATAATAGCACCCAACCCCTTACACTTGTGGGTGTCATACAAGGCGACTAACGTTTCCCTAGAGTCTCCGTAGGCTGGAAAATGGGCAACAGCATTTTCCATTGTTATATTTACAACACTGCGATCTCCAAGCCGCCTGTCAAGCGTGGAGATTATGGAAATAACCTTCCCTTCCGTGGGAGAGGCCTTAACACCTGCAGTGGACTGTTATGGGCTGTGATGATGACTCATTCATTTGTGTATGACACGGTCTAACCCGCTTTGCAAGCGTAGATATTATGACAATAAAATAAACATAAGCTTTATAGTTGATGGTGATTATTATTTTTTTATCTCATTTTTTATTCTTTGTTGATGATTATGATGAGAAAATGTAAGTGACTAATAAATGGCTAATACTTGATGTCTTTTAGATCACTACTTTTTAAAAAAGGAAAGAAAACCTTTAAAAAATAAAAAGTGGTTGAAATACAAAAAGAAAAAACATTACTTACTGTCTCAGAGGTTATTTCTATCTTTTTTAACTTATTATATTCAGATGTTAGAGGTTTGCAAGAAACTAATACAGGATGGCTATTTTCCATGTTGATTTTTTTTATCCTTTATACCATTCTCAGAACATCTTATCGTCCCTAATAAATTGCTAACAAACAACCAACAATGTAAACTTCATGTAAACAAAATTTGTCCGTTTAAGGTTATTTTTTAATATTTTATGGCTTGGTATCAAAGAGGATAAAAATTGTACTTGGTATTAAAGAGAAATAATGAGCAGTTTTCAAAGTATCTAAAGCATTCCTTATCACTCGCTAGATGGCGCCCCAACCATTTTTGTAATGAGGAGTTTTCCCATAGGTATCTAAAGCATTCTTAACCACTCACTAGATGGCGCCCCGACAATTTTTAAAATTATAATTTCTTGAAATAGGTACTTAGCGAAGAGGATATAAACACTGTCTTATCAATAGTTTTCAAAAATTTTAGAGATTTTAATAAATTATTGCAAAAAAAAAATTTTACTGTTCGTTTCATGGACGCTTGGATCAAGAATGGACATAATGAGTTGTCCAGTAGGTATCCTAGGTATTGATAGTTGGTTTCAAAAAGCATCAATAGCGCTAATACAATTTTGGTAATCTTTTTATAATCTGTATGACGGTGGCAGTGATTTCATGGAGCCAACTAATACTAAACTTAAAAATAAAATGTTTATTAATAGAAACATAACTGTTAAAGGTTGAACGAAGTGTAAAAAGAAATATTTATAGAAGTTGGCACTATGTTCCATTATTATTACAACCTCTAAAATGGTTGAAAACTATTGACAAATACAATATTATCCAATACAACGTACCCAGTGCTTATATGCTGTTTGCTAAGAACCTATTTCAAGCGATTATCAATTACCAAAATTGTTGGGGCGCCATCTAGTGAGTGGTTAGGAATGCCTTAGATACCTATTGGAAAACTGCTCATTGAAACTATAAACGCAGTAAGAGCATTAATGAGTAGCAAGTGCATAACATTAACGCAGATGCTGCAAAGAAATAAATAAAATCATATTCCAAATTTACGATACGCTTAGCATAAACGCAGTAGGTGCAACTAAGACATTTTTTACGCAAGTGAGAAAATAACTTTTGATAGAAATCCTTAGTATAAACGCAGTAAGAACATTAATTAACCTAACCTAAACCTAGTTGATACTTATTATTGCATGACAACAAGTGTAAAAAGTTCAAAAGGATGAAAAAAGTAAGTCATCTCTGCTTCAAAGAGGTAAATTATTAAGCGAATTAAAAAAAGAACGCCAATTTTGTTAAAGTGAAGCAATGCTCAATACTAGAAAATGATCATCCTAATGTTAATGGAAGTAAATATAATGATTCTACGATTCAGCCTTGTGCTGGTAGGTTCATTTTTAGATATACGTAGCATAGTTTATCATTATCATCAAGCGGTTAATCCCGGCTTCGGCTTTCCGCGTTCTTTTCTGGGTCCGCTTTCCTGCTATTTAAATCTATATTATAATAATCATCTTGGCCATATCTTGGCATTAATGTCCCGGTTGTTCTCTCGCGCACGAGGGCCCGAGGTCCGCCTTGACCATGATCCAGGATTTGGCAGATCAGGTAATTACAGTGGAGCGACTACTATCTGACCACCATGACCCTGCTACCAGGGGAGCCTGACCAGATTGGATCATGGTTACACATCCAGTCGCCTGAATGTGCAGGTTTCATCACGATGTTTTCCCTCACCGTAAGAGTGTCGGTTAGTATTCAACTAATGTACATAACTCAGAAAAGAGTCATTGGTACATGGCCGGAACGGGTTTCGAACCCGGTACCTCTCGTTTACGAGTCGGGTACCCAAACCGCTCGGTTACTGACGCTCTATTAAATAACAATACAATGTAATTCACAATAATGCTTCGTTCAAAGTATAATTACTACTTACGTAGAATTACTAAATGTGAAGTTTGAGCATTCAGTCTTCACCCCTTTTATGTAGGGTCATGAATTAGGAGTAAAGATAAAAATGCTCAAAACAAATACAGGAGTTAAAACATCTTAACGCAGTTGCTATTTTTCTAAGCAACTTGTTTGTTTCTTAACAATAGTTAAGTACTTAATTCCTAACTAACTATACATTCCCTTTTAGAGGTGTAAGGTATTTACAGGGTAAGAAGTACGTGAGTGCAAACGTCCATAGGCTACGGTAACTGCTTACCATCGGGCAGGCTGCAAGCTTGTTTGCCATCGTAGTGGTATACTATTCCTATTTGATTTGAAAGACTGCGTGGGTTTTCTATATTGATTTCAAACAATTTAATTTGTTTTTTCAATGTGATTATTATTTTTAATAAGTACAAACCTATTTACTTTATTTTTAAAGCCTGAATTTTGTTTTAGTCTCATAAACTTATTGACTTAATAAACCAGACGATATTATTTATTCATTTCCTGGAAGAGTTTGGCAAAAAATAATTTGTTTATAATAAAAGCAGCTGCTATAATAAAATGCATATATTCTTCTCAATTCTTAAAGTACTAAAGTTCAGGTGAAATATCTTAATTTACGTTGGTTCCTTACTAATATTGCAGTATGTGATCCCACTGCAGCGCTTTGCCGCAGCTATGGGCTGTTTCCTTAGCATAACAGCATAACAGAACTCACTGCGTTTATGGGTTGTAAACGTGTACATTTTGCTTGAAGTTTCCACAAAAATCTTCTATTTTAATGTTAAAATCATAATTTGCTCGTTTTTTTCTACCAGAAAAGTAATTTCTACTGTTCTTTTTTTCAAAACAAAACTTGTTACATCAAAAATTAAAACCTGTACTGTAAACGCGTTTTTCTCAAAACTAGGAAAATGTTGCGGCTTAATTAATAGTTTTCAACGATTTTAGAGTTTTTAAAAAATACACCAATTTGACTGAGTCAGTTCGTTTCATGGACGCTAGGATCTAGAATGGACATAATTCAAATATAAAAGGTTTATATTCTAATGGAACGTAGTGCCTACCATCGCGAAACCCATTTCGCCTTGTACACGAGGTTACACCAAATTCTATTTTGTATTTGAAGCAATGTTATTCGATGGCTACATAACAGCCTATAAATAAATTCAAAAAGGACTTGTATAAATGGCTATTTGAGCACTCCTTTTATTCTGTCAAGGATTTTTAGAGTTTAAGGTAGCCTAAGTTGCATGTTCATTAACACTGAACAAGTTTGCATGCCTGTTAATACTTGCTGAACATGTGATGATTATCTTAAGACCTAGACTTATCATTGACTAATCATTGTAACCATGTTTTAAGCAAATAAATATTCTATTCTATTCTATTCCTACTTACAAAAATATATATGTTTACTTTTATTCAACCTTTAAAAGCTATGTTTATATTAATAAACTATTTATTTTAAGTTAACATTAATTAGCGCCCTCCTTCATGGAAATATGATTCTTGTCAAATAAGTCAATATTTGACGTAGTAGACGTTGTCACCGAACTTTGACAGTATAAACCATAGCCTCTGGTATAAACTAACTAATTTTAAATGGTGTACAATAACGAAGGCAGCTTATTAAAGTTATCTTAGATCATATATTTATGATCTAAGAAAGTTATAGACTACTCAATAAGTTATATTTCCTCTATCTAGTTTATTATTGCCTGTAAAATAAATTTAGTATGCTCATTTTTCCGCAATGTGTCAAAGTAATCTGAAGTCGTGGTACATATACAGGAATTTTATTATGAAAATATAAAATCAGATTTTTCAAAAGAAACGTCTGGAGCTTCAGCAACTTGACGAACGTTCAAAACATAGCGCTTGATTTTCTGACAGCTTATTGCAATATATGAAAAAACGGGATACTAAGATTCATAATCATTGTAGAGTGAGCGAACAGGGAATATTTAAGACTTGTGTCTAGTCTGTTATGTCTGTGGTATCCATGACAAAAACTGGTATTGAACTGAAAATAGAGAAATTTTTTTACTTATAAACAGAAAGTTCCATAGGGTTAGATGATACTAAAGAGATTAGTTAAAGTTAGCTACCTTCACGTCTCTGCGGCGGGCCTCTATGGCCCCCTAGCGCCCCCTAGCGGTCCCCTAGCGCCGCCCACCCGTGCCGCAGAAATAAGTGTTCCATACAAACGGCGTTCCTGAGGGGTGCCCTCTATCACATCCCATCATCAAAAGCATACGTTATAATAGGATCGCAACTCTTCGAAATTTTTCAAAGTGTCAAAATACGGTGGTTGTTACGCAAAGGGGGCGCAAAGCGTTTTGAACTTAGAAGAATTTCGGCAAGTGACGCTCCTATTACAAGTTATATAATTGAATAAGGTCCATTTTTGAATCACGAACTTAACCGTCTTTTAAAATTTTACTTTTCAAGTATCTCGTCAGTCCAATAACGAATGTAGGTAATTAATAATTTAAGAATAACTTAATGCAGCTAAAAAAAGTTGCGCACTTTTGTTGGTGTAGAAATAAAATTCAATAGCAAATCAAAACAATATAACAGCTAGGTAGTAGATACTCAAAAGGTAAGGTAAGGTTGCTCTTTTATGCTGCCCAATTTAGTTATTTTTGCCGACCACTAGTATCAGTTCAATTCACTTTGTTTGCTGACAAAACCCCTTTAATAAGCTGACCGGTAAAATGATAGCTAAAAACAAAGTTGAACAGCAGTACAACGAAACTCATTAATAAAATAATTTACATGTAATGTAATATATTTACTGCTTTTCGAAGTATTCCCATTACATTTTAAACACTTTTTCATTGAGGGAATGTTTTTCACGTGCTGGTTGAAAACTATCACGGCCTCTCCCGGCCTCGTAAATGTCAAAACCTCTTATCAAATCTTTCTTTGTCGACCTGAGTGGTTCAATGGTCAACATGCCAGTCTGCCACGCAAGAGGTCCCGGGTTCGATTCCCGGCCGGGCAGAAATTGAAATGATGAATTTTAATTTCTGTTACGGGTCTGGGTGTTCTATGTATAATAAGTATGTATTTAAAAAGTATTTAAGTAGTATATCAGTTATCTAGCACCCATAGCACAAGCTTTGCTTAGTTTGGGGCTAGATGGCGCTGTGTGAATTTGTCCACGAATATTTATTTATTATTATTATTATTTATTATTCATTTTAAGCAAAATACAGAAATCGCATGGTGCCAGGTCTGGACTATGTGCGGAATGGGCTAGCTCTACCTTTTTAGAAGCCAAAAATGACTTTGTCGTGTTCGCGATGTGCGCCGAAGCTTTGTCATGGTGCAATAGGATGCCATTTCTTGGTCGTCTTTCTCTAACTTTTTCAAAGACACTGGGCAAACAAATGGTTTTGTAGCACTCAGCATGAACTGTCTTTTGTTTTTCTAGTGGGATCGTGCAGATAGTATCCGCCCGGGAGAAAAAACGCAATAATTTTTTTGCCTACGCTTCTCGCCTGGCTCAATTTTGTTGGTTTGCTGTCGCCTTTCAACACCCATACAGAAGACTGTCGCTTCCTTTCCGGCATGTAGCAATATATCCATGTTTCATCTCCCGTCACAATGTCATATACAGCATTTGAACATCCGTGATCGTAGGAAAATAATATAATAAAAATTTTTTTTTACCCCAAACAACTCGAGTTCGTTTTTGTTCTGAAGTGAGTTCATAAGGAATCTAGCGGCATAGTTTTCTAACTTTTAAATGTAGGTAATTGTAAGATTTTTTAGATTTGGCTCATATCAATCTCCTCGAATTTCCTCATGGGTGATATTCCCCCGCCGTTGTCTTCAATTAGTTGCCTGACAGTAGCCACATTTTCCTCAGTGATTGCTGTTCAGGGCCAACCTTCACGAATTTTATCATGGAGAGAAACACAGCTACTAACAATTCCTGCATACCAACGCCTTACGGTGCTCAATAGAGGTGATTCCATCAGTAAATAATTTTAACGTTTAACACTTTGTGTTGTCACTTCATGATGGAACTTTAATGATGGAAATTGCAATTTAATAAAATTGTATAATAAAGTGGAACTAGTGTACAAAAAGTGATTTAATTCATAATTTTAATGTCGTGCAGTGCAGTCCTGCGGAGACAGTGAACTTTTAAAATCATGAAAGAACATCGCCCTAAAATCTTTTCGCGTTAATTCCATTTTTGCTATGGACGATGTACCTATACTATATAGTTCTACTTGTGATACAAAACGGGATTTCCCGCCAAATTAATATTTAATCAAAGATCGAGTTTGTAAGTTTGAAAAAATATAACATTCGAAATTCAAACATGAGTGATTAATGTGTGACAAACTTATCTACAGCGTCGCTGTTGTTGACAATGACATGATAATTCAAAATGGCGTCACTTAGTTCCAGTACTGGCCACCTGATCAGATAAGTTTGTAGTAGTCTGATATGAATCATAATATGAAATGCGAATGTGGCTTTTTTAGACCCCCAGGAGCGCACAACTTTCAGTGTGTTCTATGTAGTCCAGAAACAGAAAGGCAGAAATACGCCAGGCTACCGGGAACTACAGTCGTCCCATTTTTTACAAAACGACGTGAGTTTTTATATTTTAATTGATAGCATTATCTGTCCTTGATAAACCCTACCGTTAAACTTTAAAACGCAATATCGCTCGAAAGTCGCAGAATTTTCCCTAGAAAAAGGCGAAGGTAAGCGGAAAGCAAGAGAGATGAAGAGGCGACGAGAGTGAAAGCATATTTCGTGCCGGATAAAACGAATAGATAGAGGTCTTTAATATAAACGAAGCAGCCTTTAGTACTCTCGAAAAATGCAGACTGGCGGTTGGGTACACACTGAATTATTAAAGCGCACCCGCTCCGTACGTACTTTGTTGGTTGGCTGAGACTGAAAGTTCGCGGCGACTGGCGGTTGTTTGTGTATGCCTAAGCTCGTAAATACGTGATACTGCCTAGTATTAGCTTTTGGGTAGTAGAGAATGTAGAAATACATGACAAGCTAACTAAACAAGGAAGGACCTAAGCAGGTATATTATTGAAAGGAAGCTGTTTTAATATATTCCTTGTAATAATTATATTTTAAGAGTTAAACTCTTTCTCCACTTAGTTTTAATTTTCTATTACTGACTCGGTCATTTGAGTCAAAGAAGTCGCATTCGTTATTTATTTATATTTAAAGTTGAGGCCAACTCGGTCAGTAACTCGGCGAATTCCTTGTCTGAGGCACTGAGCCGAGTTCTGAACTCCGTGACATCGGCTTTCATCAATAACGAAAATCAAAATTGAAAACCGTTCGAATCGCATCTCCTCTTCTTGGCGCGTGACCAAGGAAATAGGCCGCTCGACGACTTCTCGGAGTGCCTCCTTTGCCAGTTTGAGCTCTTCCATGGTGTAGCTGATCGCGATACGTCTTGCTTGTTTTTAAAGATTAATCTGAACATTGAGCATCAATAGGTTCATCATCAACCTACTCCTACCGATCCCTTTGACATAGTGCCGCAGTTTCAAGGAACACCCCTTTCCATCTCAAAAAGTATTGAGATCCTTGGAAGGCAAGGCCAAACTGGCTTCGAAAAAGCTTGGAGTGCTTAACCGGTCCAAGCGATACTTCACCCCAGGGCAGCGCCTGCTGTTGTACAAGGCACAAGTGCGGCCACATATGGAGTATTGTTCCCATCTTTGGGCCGGCGAAACTGCCGACGACCTGCTTAATCCTCTGGACTCCGTACAGAGACACGCCGTACGAATTGTCGATGATCCCATACAAACACGCAAGTTGGAACCACTGACAAACCGAAGGGACTTTGGCTCCCTGTGTGTGTTCTATCGGCTGTACAATGGGGAGTGTTCCGAGGAACTTTTCGATCTGGTGCCCACAGCACAATTCCGCCATCGCACCACCCGCCGTGTGCTTGGTACTCATCCTCACTACGTAGACCCTCTGTTGGTCACGACGCGAAGGTTCGAAAGAACGTTTCTCGCTCGTACGATTCGAATGTGGAATGAGCTTCCAGCCACAGTATTTCCTTTGGACTATGACATGGGATCGTTCAAGAGGTATATTAGAGGTCTCTTCAGAGGCGGGCAACGCATTAGTGACTCCCCTGGTGTTGCTGATGTCCATAGGCGGCGGTGACCACTTTCCATCAGGTGGCCCGCTTGCCTGTTTGTCTGCCGTATAACATAAAAAAAAGGTAGATTAATTACTAGGCCATTAGGACGTGCAGGACATCTACTGTTGAAGAAGGTTGTCCCAAAGCGTTTCATATCCTTCGTATTTAAGGCTCTTGCATCGGCACCATTCAGCACCCTACGACTTTTATAAGGTCGTATAAAATATTATAGGTATTAGTTTAAAGGATTTTTTAGGAAATATCCATTTCACAGCGAAAGGTACGGCGGGCTCTGCTCTCTCTAGACGTTCGAAAGTCGAGTGGGCCTGATGGTATTCCGGCAGTGGTGCTTAAAGTGTGTGCTCCCGAATTGTGTCCGGTACTAACGCGCCTCTTTGCGCTTTCATACTCTACTGGAATAGTCCCGTCTTCATGGAAGACTGCCCACGTGCACCCTGTGCCCAAAAAGGGCGACAGATCAGACCCATCGAATTACAGGCCTATCGCTATAATCTCCCTTCTCTCTAAGGTGATGGAGCGAGTAATAAACGCACAGCTTTTTGGTTACCTAGAGGAGCACGATCTCTTGAGCGACCGTCAATATGGTTTCCGACATTGTCGCTCAACGGGTGATCTTCTAGTGTATCTAACACACCGTTGGGTTTTAGCTGTTGAGAGTCAAGGTGAGGCACTGGCTGTTAGCCTCGATATGGCGAAGGCGTTCGATAGGGTCTGGCATAGGGGTCTTCTATCGAAGTTACCATCATACGGGCTTCCCGAGGGATTGTGCAAGTGGATAACTAGCTTTTTGTCCAGCAGATGCATCAAATCAGTAGTTGACGGCTGTTGCTCCGATAGCCTGGACATTAATGCTGGTGTCCCGCAAGGCTCGGTGCTGTCTCCAACTCTGTTCCTCCTTCATATCAATGATATGCTGTCCATTGACGGCATTCATTGCTATGCGGATGACAGTACTGGAGACGCCTTTTATACGGGTGGTGCCAATATCCCTCGTGCCATAGTGGAGGAAAGTCGCGAAGTACTTGTGTCTAAAATCGAGAGTACTTTATCTAGAATCTCCGATTGGGGTCGACTAAATCTAGTCCAATTCAACCCTACTAAGACACAAGTATGCGCGTTCACCGCCAAGAAAACTCCTTTTGTTGTAGCTCCTCAGTTCCAGGATACACCGCTTACCAACTCTAAGAGCATACATATCCTAGGTGTCGACATCTCCAGCGACGTCCAGTTTCGCAGTCATTTGGAAGAAAAGGTCAAGCTCGCTTCTAAAAAGCTGGGTGTGCTTAACAGATCAAAGCAATACTTCACGCCGGGGCAACGGCTTCTCCTTTACAAGGCTCAAGTCAGACCCCATCTGGAGTATTGCTCTCATCTATGGGCGGGAGCACCGGCATATCAGCTTAGTCCTTGTGACTCGATCCAGAAGCGCGCTGTGAGAATTGTCGATGATACTATGCTCACAAGTGGTATTGAGCCGCTGAGTCAGCGGAGGGATTTCGACGCTCCCTATGTGTGTTTTACCGCTTGTACAACGGTGTTTGTTCTGAAGAACTGTTTGACATGATGCCTACAGCTACATTCTTTCATCGCACCGCTCGCCATCGACAGGGAGTTCATCCTCACACCTTGGAGCCAAATTGGTCGCGAACTGTGCGATTCCAAAGGAACTTTCTCCCACGCACACTAAGGTTGTGGAATGAACTACCTGGAGAGGTTTTCCCTGGAGAGTACAACATGGAGTTCTTCAAGAAAGGGGTTAAAAGGTTTTTACGGGGTCGGCAACGCGTGGGTGATGCCCCTGGTATTGCAAACGTCCATACGCTGCGGTGACTGCTAACCATCAGGCACGCCGAAAGCTTGTTTGCCACCTTAGTGGTATAAAAAAAACAAAAAAAAAAATTGATTATGTTCCATGTGTTTCAACAGCAATTAGTTAAACAGCAGACTATCGCTAAAGGACTCATCCTATAGCGATAATATGGAATATAATCAAATTATTCCCCTATAATAATACCTATAATATTTTATAAGACATTATAAAGGTTGTAGAGTGCCGAATGGTGTCGATGCAAGAGCCTTAAACACGAAGGATATGAAAGGCTTTGGGGCAACCTTCTTCAACAGTAGATGTCCTGCACGTCCTAATGGCCTAGTAATTAATCTACCTTACTTACCTACAGCATATACCTAGGTACTGTTAGCCGACTGTATAATCCACAATTTAAATGAACTATTCTAATTATTCAGCGGATCGACGCGCTGCCGATTGATACCTACAGACGATAATTGCGACGCTACCTTCGGACATTTGGCAGCCCCCTCGGCAAATGAACAGGTTTCCGGTCTCAAAGATTATGGTAGGTTTTCTACGTAGGATTTCTACGCCAAATTAAACAAAATCAAATACGCTTATTCAGTTTAGAATTTCACAAACACTTATAATCAATAAATAAATAAATAAATAAATAATCATGGACAAATTCACACAGCGCCATCTAGCCTCAAAGTAAGCAAAGCTTGTGTTATGGGTGCTAGATAACTGATAAACTACTTATATACTTTTAAATACATGCTTATGAACGTCATATAGGTAGGCAGGTGTTGCGTGTAGGATTAGGATCCTACATGCAACACGTCTATTTCCTCTTCAAGCTCTGCAATCTTCCTGTCGGCTCTTAGATTCTCACCTATATGTCGCAGTGGTGACATACTCAACACAGAGTTAATGCACTACAAGGCTCATTCAGAAGCTCGTAGTGCACCAGTGACTAATGGAAACAACTATAAAAAGGCTTTAACATAATCAAATCAGGGATTGATTTACATAAATATTTTTTTACCTAAGATGTAGGATTCAGTGGAGAAACCCACGAAAGTTCTATTTTACACAGACATAGCTATAATTCATACATAGATAACGTCACGCTTGTTTCCTGTAGGGGTAGTCCGAAACACTAGCATTAAGTAAAGTTAACACTAATACTACACTAGTGCCTACGTGAAAAAATGAGCCATCGATTATTGGCCGATGGGGCGCTATCGAGTGCAAAGAGTGAAAAAAGTAAATGAGTTGTGTTGTCGTCGGCGGCGGCGAGCGAGCGGCGCTCGGCCGCACGGGCCCCAATATATCAACGTGGACAGGACGAAAATTGGACCGGACCCTTGTTAATGTCCCGCACTTAGGCCCTCTCGCCCTTGTTTCTGATTATTTATTTAAGACCTATTGATACCTATGGCTACCCAGTGATGGGATACGGACCCTCCATGTTCTTATGGCAGGTATCAAATACATTTAGAACATATTTATTGACGTATAAATAGTTACGGCGAATATAAATGTACGAACATTTTGTAGCTGTGGATACTAGGTTGAACAAAAAGTTTTAATTAAATTCGTTTGTTCCAGAGCCAGAAAAAACTAAATTGAAAACTATAAGTTGCTACCCAATTCTTTTTTTTCCAAACTTCATATTTGGCGGGAATTTGATGCGTAGAATATGGAAAAAGTCGAACTTCATGTAGGTAACTGAAGTTCACTATAACCATATCGTATTTCTGCATGAATTATTTTTCGACTAAACTCGTTTTTGAAGAACTGCAGTCTACTTGGCAAACAACGCCCCGTCTTATTGTACAGTGGCATACTGGTGCGCTGAATTTAAATGGATTGCAATAACGACACTCGCTCCAGGCGGCCAAAAAATCTAAGAAATTGTTAATATAGATGGACGTGTGACAAACCGTTATTTAGCTGAGATTCTCAAGCTCTCGTTTGGGGTGATTCCCTAAGGAATTATTCTATATAGAGTGTATTCTGGTAGCATATTTAAATAGCAGTATTTAATACCTTAAAAATCAAATAGGTGACCGCGCGCTAGGTTCCTAGAATGTTAACAGACGTCCAAAAGAAAGCAAGAGTTGACATTTCAAAGCAAAATTTATCAATAATTGAAGAAGATCCAGATCCTTTTTGCGCTCGTTTCGTAACCGTAGACGAAACATGGGTACACCATTTTGACATGGAGATGAAAAACCAAAGCAAGGTGTACAAAAGACCGTCTTCCCCGCCAGCCAAGAAATTCAAGGTGTCTGCGCGTCCGCTGGTAAAATAATGGCCTGTCTTGTAGGATAAGGAAGGTATAATAAGGACCGACTATTGAAGTATAGGAGAGACAATAACCGGAGTGACGATAACGTACCATTAAAATAAAACTACGCGAATCATTAAAGAATAAACGTAGCGGATAATTGGGTTCTAGAGTGTTTTTATACCATGGAAATACCCCTGCCCATAGATCCGATGTTGCAGGCGCTGCCTGCCGAACTGCTGGGTTTCCGTTAATGCAGCACCCACCATATTCTCTGGACCTAGCTCCAAGTGATTTTCACCTTGTTACTCATCTGAGAAAGCACTTACGCGGTATAAAATACTACGGCGACGATGAGGTGATGTGTGCGTACTGTAAAATCGTTTTTCGAGTGAATAATTCAACTTGCAAAACGCTGTTTGAGGTGTATTAGCTTAGAAGGCTATTACATTAAAAAAAAATACAATTTACAAATACTTAACTTTTGCGTTTCATTGCGTTTCCAAAAACTTTTTGATCAACCTTGTATTACCTACCTTATCAAGGTATAAGTATATAACCACAGAGCATGAGGTACCTATATCTACCTACCTAGGTATGTGTTTGTAGGTACTTTCTTCCCTCTCGAAGTACCTCCGAAATCCCGCCCAAAGTCCTGCCTTTGCACCTGGAGCTCTTTAAACGCCCATCTCAAAGGCCGGTACCGTTTACGCTCCCCTTAGGATGCAGATGACTTGGACGACGTTACGTGGCCGTCAAAAATATATATAAAGAATAGCTCAAATGAAGGGCGGATTGCTTACGGTTAGCAGACTTGTCTCAGCACTATAAGGAATATGGAGAATACATGAGATTTTACTATACTATAGTAGCAGTCCCCCGCGGCCTTCATCCGCGTTCAGTCCGAAACTCTATTAGGTAACACAAAATCCGACTATCCCGCGGGATTCTGTAGATATCTGTCGCCCGGAGATTTCCGTCTAGAATCTACGTCTAGGATGCAAATAGGTAAGCGTCCGTTTGAGGCTGAATTTCACATTTTGTCCCAGTTCTTGTTCAACGTGGAAAACCCGACAATTCAACCTATATGACCAATAACGGTTGGTCATGTAGGTTTATTGGCAATGCATGTTGGGATCTGGGAGGACGGCTAAACAGGTAGGTACCTCTACATACTTACCGTTCGCGATAAGTTTTCTGGCCCGTAATACAGGCAGCCACTTATTCTGATTTATCAAATTCAACTGCCTATTTCAGCCGGGCTTTAGCCCGCTGCTGGACTTGAGCCTCCTTTGCATTAGTGGAGGGTATTGCCATAATGATATTTTGCTGATTGTGCGGTGTTTCCGGGTAGTAGGTGGGCCCACTAAAAACCAGCGTTGTGGTACACGTCAAGCGGCCACAACATTATGCTGAGGGGGTCCAGTTGCACTGGGAGCCGCGACACGGAGTTTAAACAATGCCACTGGGAATAGAGAAATAGTAGATAGGTACTTTTAGTTTTTTTTTATAACATACTTATATTTATTTTATGTACGCTAAGTTCCTTGTTTTTTTGTTGCACCTAATTATCGTGTCGTGGTATCTCGTGCAATAAATGTCTTCTTCCTTTCTTTCTTGATTCCCTCGCTTGGTAGACGGGCTGGACATTGCGGTGTTTTAAAATACATACTCCCAATGAAATTAAATAACAGCCTCTATCATACACCATGTACTACGAGATTTGTCAATCGAACGGGTCCGGTCCATATTCTTCTCTCTGCTCGACATGGCTAACCTCTGGTTACACCGAGCGAAATATTCAAGAAAATCTTTTGACGGATTAATCGCAATTTTATATTTCTCTCCAGTTCAGTGACAGTTCAGCCGTGTCCTGTGTTTAGTCCTGTGAACTAAACTAGTAAGGTGTTTCTTAAAACGCATGCTCGGATAACTTTTCTTTTTTGGAATACGAGTTGCGGCAAAGCAATGCGCACACACCTGCCTCGGAGTGAGCTCTTTATCTGATCTTATTAAAGGCTGTAGGAAGCCTTTATTCCGATCACGTAGACAATTATTCGACTAAAGTGTGCGGGCTTGAATCACTAACCTCAGTGAACGGCAAACTTTTACAATAAATCCATCCTGGCCTCGACACTTAATCAGTCCTTCGATAAAAGCTTTAATCGGGAGTTAGAATGGGTACTCGGGAGTGGCTGAATTTTATTGCAATATTATGAGAGTGGAGTAAATTAGAACTTGGGGAATTATAGGGAAACCAAGATATTTATTTGAAACACATCGTAGAAACTATTAGGTATCCATAAATGTTAAAATAATGTTATACAAAAACCATTATCAAAATAGGCCACCCCTGGCCAAAAGAGCCCATGACACCATTTGAACCAGGAATGACTCAAAGCGCACAAAGATCGATTCCCGGTTTATGATTGAGCTGAAATAGGTATTGCATACTCACGTAAGTTCGGTGTCAATGCAATGTTATGATACCATCGAGCTGATCTGATGATGGAGACGGAAGGTGGCCATAGCAACTCCTAAACTACGTTTCTAAAACATCCTGATTTTGGGCTCATTTGTTTAGTCCTAACTAATGTATTTTTCTTTTGAGAACTTGTTTTAGAATATTTTATTTTTATAAGTGTTCCTATCCGTAAGTTACATTAATTATAAAATAAAATAAAATAGTCAATTGATGTCCAGGATGTGCTCTCGCGCACGAGGGCCCGGTGTCTGCCTTGACCATGATCCAGAATTTGGCCGATCAGGTAATTACAGTGGAACAACTGATATTAATCATATTATCCACATATAGCAAAGCGTAATGCAGCTAGATTAATTTAGCTTTTCCATAAATAAAACCTGGGGACTAGAAAGCTAAGACAGAGAGTGGATGTATAAATCCTAAGTCTCTAGAGCTATAACTTATGATGACAATATGGGCTCCCATTATGTTCCACATGGGGGTCTATTTTCGAATCGGATATCAGCCGGCGAGAAAATTGATGGCCCGACCAAGGCTTAGTCGCTTCTTAAGCCGATTTCTCGCAGTTAATTTCACTTAGCCAAGATCATTTGTTCTCGCTTCCCTAGATTTTATTTACGCTTCGGAAGTTACTCTGTCTATTTCAGTTTCAGTTCAGCACTGCAGAAACGCATGCCTTTTCAGAAGTCTAATTGAGTTTCACAATTATCGTTTGGTATTCACAGTTTTCATTTGCACATGGAGGGATTATTGCTGTTCCGACTGAGAGCGGAATTAGCATACCAATTTACGTCTGTTTATGTATGGAAGTCACGACGGTGAGGCCGGGGCTCGTCCGTTGCTGGCTTGATTCACGCGAATATCTATTGCTCCACATGAAGAGTGCATCCGTTGCTTGAATATGTCCATGATTAGAGGCACGGCCCGGAATGCATGCCCAGAATCTATAAACCATATCATGAATAAGAATATTGGTTTCACTTTAATTTGCTGCGACATTAACAATTAACTTGGCACCGTTAGTGATACATGTTTTACGCTTTTAGAGTGTTTTTAAATTACGTGTGCTACTTGTAAATAGTGGCCGTGTGGTGTCCGGTAGAGTAGAATAGCACCAACCCCTTACACTCGTGGGCGACAAATGTTTTCAAGGCCAAAGATCTAGTCCCCGTAGGCTGGAAAATGGGCAGCAGCGTTTTCCATAGTTATATTTATAACACTGCGATCTCCAAGCCGCCAAGCATTGAGATTATGGCAATAACCTCCCCTTTCGTGTGAGAGGCCCGTAGTTCTGCAGTGGACTGTTATGGGCTCTGATAATGATGACTTGCAAGTAGTATATTCAAAAGTATGCCATTTAGAATAACCTCATTTACAAATTATACCTGAAGAATTTTCTAAAGATTCACACAGGTACAGTCGTTCAAATATGTAGTCAGTTCGTCGAATGACGTTCAACGATGGTAAGAGCATATAGTGATTTTTTTATGAAAGAGCAACCTATTTTGAAATATATTGCTTTTGCCAAAATCGAAAGAGGGAAAAGCCTCACAGAATTTTATTATAATAGCGAAGCATTGAAGGCCTCCTGAATAATGTTTTGTAAGCGGAGCTGCCCGCTATAATAGGTAGTACCGTAAGAGTAGGAACACTGAAACTTTCATCAGGCATCAATAGTTGTGGAACAAAGACGGATAAGTTGGGGCGAAAGGCGGACTCGATCCGTTCTCCGATCAGAGCCAGGGCCGGACTCAGAATTTTTTGCTCTTGTATATTTAAATAATCAACTTTGCAATGCAGCCCCTTCGTGAACACTGCGCAGAATGTATGGAAAGCGACACGACACAGCGCGCGCATCAGTGTCGTTGCGACAGTGACGATAGGTGTTCGCTTCAGAGCTGCACACACGCTCGTACTGTCGCGTAGCTCACGTATTTTTTGAGGTTATGATTTCTAAACTCAGGAATAAATGAAGTAAAAAATCATCATCTTCTCGTTTTTTTTCCATAATTTCGTGCAATCCATTAAAAATATATGTTTCGCAGAATTGAGCAAAATATGGCTGTATAGGTCAGTAATGAGTGCGCGTCTGTCCTTGGCATCCAAAGTCATCAGTGCGGCTCTGCCCCTGCGACACTGACCATGTGACAGAGCCGTCCCTGCTACTACTGCGTCACTGCCTTTTATATGAAACCATATCAAAAATACGGAATGGATATAAGTTACTAGCTTTAGCCCACGGCTTCGTCCGCGTAAAATTTGATTATTACGTTCCGAACACGTTCGCGCGGGAGATGTATTGATTTCCGAGATAAATTATAGCCTCTATGCTGCCAAATTCCATTAAAATTATTTAACAAATGTTGAAAGATTTAAACGCAAGGCATTATGCGTGAGCGACGAAATAACAAACATCCAAACATCCTTACAAACTGACGCATTTATAATATAAATTAGTAAGAACAATCGCCTATACCATCTGGATGACAACGGTCCAGCGAGACCTGAAATAATCGAACATCATTTCGGACTTAGCACTCAATCGTGCCCAATGGAGGAGAGGGAAGGTCAACCCCATAGGGATAAGGACTAGGAAGAAAGAGAAAAAGAAGTAGTAGAAATCGGGTATTAGCAACGGCATTTTTCTTGAATAAGGCACGTATCTGCCGTAGCGTACCTACACGTTATAGCAATTCACACTTAGCTGATAGCGCACGCAAATGAGTAAAGCCTTATAAGTGAAATCACAAGGCCTACCCTGAGTCCGGCCCTGTCCGCCACAGTGGGGCGCGCTTTGTTCGTAAACAATGTGCATCGGACAGAGTTCTCCATAAAACTTATTTCAGAAATGGACTGGGGCGTATGCTCGTGGATTGCGAACTTATCTTATTAGTTCCGTATTATTAAGTTTCGTGTCCAATTGCCGGTGGGGAAACTTCCAAATTAATATTTTGATCGAGTGTCGATTAGGGGTTTCTAGAAGATTGGCTATTTAAAGGTAATTTACATAATTTGGTGCGATTCATGAATGATTACCTTCAAAACTGAAATAGGTACTTATAAAACAATATTGTAACCGTACAATAAAGTACCTACGGCAGGTATTAGAATAAACACAAAACAAGTAGACCTCGTCTAGTCTAAAATGACGCGCCCCACTACTTACGTTAGTTGATTTCGATGTGTGAGTGCAAATATTGATAACGACACTGAATGAACGCCAATGAACGACGCGTGCTCCTACGTTTGAATTTCACCGGCAACTGAATGACCAATTACAACGGCATTTGTATATGTATTGCGTCCATATTTTAAACTTGCTTGTGTGCGTTAATGCGATAGTGGGGCGCGTCATTTTAGATTAGACGACCTCTACCTACACAACGGTAATAAAACTAAATATCTCATAGCAAAAAATAATTGCAAACCATCCCATTCCGCAACGGCTTGTGGTACAACGAATGAAAATTAACAAGATCCATTGAAAATCTCACGGAGAATGAAATGTCAGAGGCACTTATGAGATTCTCCTTCTATTATGGGCCGTCGTGGCGTAATATGCAATAGAGGTGCCCGTGTCGCGCGAGGCGACGCTTTCGCAAAGAGAAAGACACTCTCATGTGAGCATATGAGAGACGTGATTCAATTTGCATGGCATGATGGACGGATTACACGCCGTGAGCACTCGCCCGCGCCGCCGGGTAATAGCTACGAGCGCATACTGCTGTTATAACACTTTTGAATTAGGCGTTTTAGTGGAGTGTGCCTTGCGAGCTCGCGAGACGCCCCATCAGCGAGATCGCTGCCGTTGAGAACTCTGAGAAGTAGGTACGCAGTAAGCCAGATGCCAATACTATTTTGGGATATTTAATTTGACATTTAATGTTATTTCTTTTTGTGCTAAGTAGTACTGAGTAGTCTACAGTTCATGAATCGCAGGGTTGTTGTCACTGTGAGGACTAAGATAGACATGAGGTTTGCTTGGCAGCAGAAATAGATAACGCGGTGGTAGTTACCCGAAGGACGTTACAGGCGTTACAGAGTCCGTAGAGGTATATTAAAAAGAACCAGAGTACCTGAACGTTTGTTGTTTCTGTTTGAGTTTAAATACTAGATATATAATCATTGATTGTTTGAAATTACACAACAAGCGCTCGTTTACTTTCCTCTAGAATAATAACCAATCCTAGAAAAAGTCGAACAGCACCCGACCAAGTTTACTTAAACTCAATTGTTTTCTAAACTACGGAACCGATTTTAACGAAACAAATTTAAGAAGCATCTCAAGTAAACTGCCTTTCAAATAGAGGAAACCGCATTCAAATCGGTTCATCTCACAGGCACACAAACCCACCGATATACACGTCAAATATATTTTCGTCGGGGGTTAAAAAGGAAAACAGATTGCGCCCAAGCAACGCGTGGGACAGCAATAAATGTAATGTTCTCCGTCATTATCCAGAAGACTTCCTGTACAAAAGCCCTCTATAGAGAGCTTCACAATGATTTTCCTTATTCCGTTATTTCCTTTAGCCAGGGCATCCATTAAAAATATTCGATCAGGATGATATCTATCTGTATCTGTACCCGCCTTCGTACCGTTGCTTAGGTTCTCGTAAACTATTTTCCATTTCAGCGATGTGAAATTATATCAGCGATATGGGTACGGCGCTTGAAATGCTGCGGGGAAAGCGTGGTTGCATTATTCGCTCTGTGCCCCCGGTGATTGCATGGCATTGATAAAGAGGTTACTTACGGTGGCTACGTTCTGAATATCGGAGCTACCTGTGTCATATCGTCTAGTTCAATACATGGGCGCTGTCGACGAAATTGATAACTTTCAATAGGATTTAAGAGCCAACTGGACAGTGAGTAGAGACCATGGAAAACTCACGTTTAAAAATATGAATAGGTACTTTTGTACTTCTGTGTCATTTTCTTTCTAAATACAATATATCTTTAGTTCGTGCCTTATGCGTGATGCTTGTGAGGGCTAGTCTGCGAGCCTTGAAATTTTTGGGCACGGCTGGCGCTGGTTTGGACACGTGTTGGGTAAGCCCCAGGTATACGTAGGAAATAGGTGTCTAAACCTGCCTGTTTCAGGAAAGAGGTCCCGTGGCAGATCTAAGAAGCGAAGGATTGGCATCACGCAGTCGGACGCGAGAGCCAACGGCTTACGACGCGCGACGTGAGGATGCCGAAGATCGGACAAAGTGATGATCATTCTTGACGACGAAATTGAAGTCCACATTAAAAACGAGATTGTTTAGGAATATTGGTTTTTGTTATTCAACTACTCAACTGATTTCGATAACATGGAGTCTAGTAATAGAGACCAAACAGAATAATCAAAACGCATTTCATTTTCTCCTACTATATATAGAAACAAAGAATTAGATAACGAAGCTGAACATCGTTACGACGAAAACATAAAGCAGGTAATTAAGCATCGCCGTGGTGTTGAGGAAATATATATGTATAGGTAGGTAGGTAAAAGGACACGGTCGTCAACAGTAAGTATTTCCCTGACGCTTCACGCTCGTGTAGGTCGGAAAAACTCACTGAGGACCTTGACATTAAAACCGTGCTGAAGGGTTTCGCTATAAATAAAAAGAGTAATTACTTTTATGCATTTAAATATTTGTCGGAACCGGACATGAGTGTGGACACTCTATTGACTCGGAATTGCAACGTCGATCGAAGCGTCGTTTCATAGATTGCTTTTAATACAAAAAAATTAATCATCTTGGCGTTAATGTCCCGGTTGTGTTTTGTGGCCCGGCGACCCGCCTTCACCATGATCCAGGATTTGGCAGATCAAGTAATTACGGTGGAGCGACTTCCAGCAGTGGTGTCTGTTGTAAAAGCTTTTTAAACTACCCGCACCCGGCACTTTGTTAAGGGAAACTCTATAATTTCCTCTAATAATATCTATACATTTACCTTTTTGTTCTATACTAATATTGTCATACACAATGCAGAATGATGTTAGTCGTAGGTACGTCTGCCTATAATAATTACAGTATAATTACTCTACCAGCACGGCTATCACAAGTGTGTCCGCGATACAGCTCGCGCCGCGAAATAGCGTTTGTTTCCTTCTCTCAATACTAAGATGAAAGAGATTACAGTATCTATGTCTCGCCTTTTCTCGCTTATCGCGCTCGAGAGGAAGGCAACAATCCGCACAAACATCAATGATTGGCGGCAGAGATAGATAATGAGGTGGTCTAGTTAGCTAGCTTGACAAAATACTATAGTAGCGCCCCAACTGATGATATTCATGCCTGCCAATAAATATTTACACTTAATGTTGGCTTAGTGCCTATGATGAATCTAGACACGCAGGAGCGTGTAATGTTCAACCAAGAAAAGAGAACTAGCGAGTTTACACGAATCATTTGGAGGCACTTTTGACCCCTTCATAACTAAAAACACACCACAATTTGGTACATATATTTAGACTCCCTAGGTAAAGTAGTACTCCAAATTTTATAAACACAGCCTTAACGGTTATATAGTTTTAATAACGCCCAAATATCGTCAATTTCATGACTGATTGACTGACATATAGATCAGAAACCTAACCCACTTCCAGCTGACCTAGAAAGTGCAAATTTGTCATCCAGCTAGGTTTGTGTGTATGCAAAAGAAAAAATCAGATAGTGAATTAACATTTGCGAGCATAACTACCGATCCATCGCATGTTTTGCATTTCTGGCGTTATAAATCTGTCTATAATTTTAATGAGATTTTCGCGGTTGGATAGCCAATAAGACAATGATTACCTCAATCTAAATTAATTTATTCAACGCGATACGTCTTTTCCGTAGACTGATTTTTTAGGATGGGGTACAATCATAGACCATGTTATATTGGTATATGATTGTACCCCATCTTGGGTTTCTTGAATGAAATCAGCGAGGAGTTTGCATGCAGCGCTAAATCTTCTGTTGACACGTCTATACAAGTTCTACGAGGTCGTCCGTTCGGAGGGACAGCGTTGATGTGGAGGTCCAACAAGTTTACTCGTGCAAGCGTGTTACAGTGCGACAGTGATCGTGTGGTGACGGTGCGTTTGGAGGTGGGTGTTAAAAGTATGCTCGTCTTTAGCATCTATATGCATACTAATGACGAGGATAACCTGCCAGAGTTTACCCAGTGCTTAGCAAAAGTAAGTGCAATCATAGAAAATGTTGACATTGAATGTGTGATAATTTTGGGCGATTTTAACGCTCTCTTTGGGAAGGAGCTTGTGGACTATTGTGATAGGCAGTCAATGCAATGTGTAGATATTAAGAGACTCACGCCCGATACCTACACTTATAAGTGACGCCCATGGCAGCTGTAGATAGCATAGTAGATAGACAATTTTTATGCAAATATTATAAATGTACTGACATCCTCTGCGAAACGCAGCGCAAATGTCAAAAAATCATCAAAGAAAATTATAGGCTGGAACTTTCACATTCGAGACTTACATATAAAAGCTAAATTTCATTTTAGCCAGTAAGTTCTGAGCGGGAGGCCGCGCTCGGGCTCCTATTATGAAAATATGACAGTGTCGCGTAGGGAATTTAAAGCGGCTATGAAATATATACAAAATAACCAACAGAAAATAAAAATGGATATATTAGCTCGGAAACATTCTACGAATAACTTTATTGAATTCTGGAAAGAAACAAAAAAATTGGACGGTAAAGTGAGTATTCCTATCGACATAGAAGGAGAAAAGGATAAAAAGAAGATTGCAAATATATTTAGAAAACAATTCCAACAAATGACCCCAAAAATGTAGTAAGTAAGGAGAAACCTAAGTTATGGTGACTGTGACCGTGGTGGTCCGGTTATCCCAAAGATATTAGTGTCACCTGAAAAAATAACGAAGGTAGGTACTGATTAATATGAAGCGGGGTAAGTCTCTGGGCCACGACGGTCTTAGTCATCATCATCATCATCATATCAGTCAGAAGACGCCCACTGCTGGGCATAGGCCTCCCCTAGAGATCTCCACAAAGACCGGTCCTGTGCTTTCCGCATCCAGCTGGTACCTGCGATCCTTACCAGGTCGTCGGTCCACCTTGTAGGAGGCCTACCCACGCTGCGTCTACCGGTACGTGGTCGCCACTCGAGAACTTTACTGCCCCATCGGCCATCTGTTCTTCGAGCTATGTGCCCTGGCCACTGCCACTTCAGTCTGGCAATCCTTAGAGCTATGTCGGTGACCTTGGTTCGCTTGCAGATCTCCTCATTTCGGACTCGATCGCGCAAAGAAATTCCGAGCATAGCTCTTTCCATTGCCCTTTGGGTAACAGTGAGCTATCTTATAAGGCCCATAGTGAGTGGCCACGTTTCAGCTCCGTAAGTCATCACTGGCAACACACATTGGTCAAAGACCTTCGTCTTGCGACACTTCGGTAATAGGGACGAAAATATGTGGCGTAGCTTCCCGAACGCTGCCCAACCAAGTTGGATTCGTCGATTGACCTCTTTCTCGAAATTGGACCTACCTATAGCTGGACTATTTGTCCTTGGTATGTACAGTCGTCAACAACTTAAAGTGGAGTGCCTCCAACTGTCACTAGAGTAGGCACAACATGGACATTCAACATAATTTTCGTCTTGTCCATGTTCATTTTAAGACCTACTTGTTGAGAGGCACTACAGAGGTCATATCAGAGAGCATTTTGCCCAAGTCTTCCAGGGTTTCAGCCATGACTACGATATCGTCAGCAAATCTGAGGTGCGTGGGGTACTCCTGGAGACGAACTGACATAGTGGCGTGTTCATACAAACACTTCAGTGCTTCGATATATCGATAGTCAATTTGGCACCGCTGTAGAGACTGGAGCACCGCCCAAGTTTCGATCGAATCGAAGGCTTTCTCATAGTCCACAAACGTCAAGCATAATGGCCGGTTATACTCTTCGGTCTTCTGTACAACCTGCCGCAGCGTATGTATGTGGTCTATGGTGCTAAAACCTAAAACGGTCTCAGTATAGAACACTTATTATATGCAGGTCATCATATCGCTGAGGTTCTAGCAAACTTGATTAACCTTTGTCTGGGACATTGTTATCTACCAGACGATATGATACGCACTACGGTTGTGCCGATCATTAAAAATAAAACAGGGGATGTTTCAAGCACGGCTAACTACTACAGCTACATTTATGGCCAAGGTACTTGAAAGTATTGTACATAAATATTTAACGTCCTCGTTATCGATTGTCAACAGGCTTCCTGGCAGATATTTCGATAGATATGGCAATTTTCTCAATAAAGCAGATGGTAAATTTTTATAAAAAAGGAAACACGAGTGTCTATGCCTGCTTTCTGGATCTAAGCAGGGCATTTGACACCCTTAATCATGAGCTGCTCTGGAGCAGGCACAGCACAACTCTCCCCACTGGCGTCGTTGGGCTGCCTACGTACTGGTATCGTACAATAGTGTTAGGTGGGATCAGGAACTGTCAGACAGCTACAGACTATCATGTGGCGTGAGACAGGGGGGAGTCACCTCGCCCGATCTATTTAATTTGGACTTGATCGTGGAGCTGAGTAGTGTTCCGGTGGGGCTGAAATTAGATGGCAGATACGTCAATAATTTGAGCTATGCTGATGATATGGTGCTGCTCAGCCCCACGATTAAAGGATTAAGAAAGCTCGTATCAGTATGTGAAAACTATGCTCAAAGTCACAACCTAACGTATAATGTAAAGAAGAAGGAGCTAGTCGTATTTAGGTCGGGCAAGGGACCGGATAACATCCCTAGTCTTTACCTTAACGGGCAGCCTGTGAAGAATGTAGATAGTTTCAAGTACCTTGGCCATGTCTTGATGTCGAACATGAAGGACGACGAAGGCATAGAACGCCAACGTAGAGCTTTGTACGTTGTAGGAAATATGATAATTAGAAAATTCTGTAAAGCCTCCGCGGACGTGAAAGTGACCTTGTTTAGGTCATATTGCCAATCATTCTATACGTGTCAACTCTGGACAAAGTTTACTAAAAGGTCACATAATAGTATTCGCGTTGCCTATAATAACATCTTTAGGCAACTGATGGGGCTAGAGCGTTGCTGTAGTGCCTCAGGTATGTTCCTGGAGGCGCGTGTCAGCTCGTTTAAAGCCATCCTTAGAAATCGAATTGCCAAGTTTATGTCTAGAGATTACACGTGTAGAAACACTATTATTAGAAGTTTGGCTGAACGAATATACCAGACAGATATGTTTAATAGATGGGTACAAATAGCAGCCCAAGACACGCACTTACTTTTGATATGTAGTAAGATAAATATATTATTGACTGATTTTATTGTTTCTTATTAATACTATAGTATTGTACTATGGACTAATAGTCTAAAATAAAGATTTATATTATTATTATACTGGTCTATTGTACAATTATGAAACATTTTCCTTACAGAAAGAGTTGCTATCAGAATAGCTTATAAAAAATCAGTCTACGGGAAAGACCTATCTAATCGTGTTGAAGAAATCATTGTCTTATCGCCTATCAAACCGTGAAAACCAAATTAAAATTAATTAAGTATTTATGAAGTTATAGACTGATTAGTGGGTGGTTCGATAGCCTCGCAAGAGCTTAATATTTGAAAATATTCCATTCATCTATTTAATAGGTAAAAGTTAGCGCCTTGCAAAATTGTAAGAGAGAAACTTCTTATTTCTTTGCAGGAGAAGTTTCATGATGAAAGGTTGTTTTTATCGTTTTCTAATAACACCAATTATTTTTAAAACTTACTTAAACATATTTGAAAAGTGTTCTCTATTTTTGAATCGCTCGCCTCGATTCGTACTATTTTCAAGTTTGATTTTCGGCATGAGAAATGCAATATTTTTGAAATTACATTTTCTACACCGAACGAGTACGGTTCAAAAATACGGAAAATCAGCATCAGCAATCAGTCGAAAAACTTTTAATAGATTTTTGTGGGACACAAATGTAGGTATACCTACCTATATACGTAAGTAGGGATTTGTCAACATATTAATATGAACGCAAGCTAGTGGAAATGAAAATTGACAGAAAACACTTAGTCTTCCGACCGGCACATAGGTACCTACATATAGGCAGGTACAACACATTTACTCTATTTACATATCTTATTATACTTCTATCTTAAGTATACTTTTAAATTTTTGATATGCTGGTAAAAACTAGCCAAGTCAAAAGTTGAGGTTCAATAGATCATAAGTTAAATGCTTTGTGTAAATAATTCGAATAAGCTATAATTACGTCCTTATAAATAAAGGATTGTCTACAGACCCTGATATCCAGCTTTTTAGTCTTTTGTCGGTGACGTCGACAACCACACCATAACTATCATAATATTGAACTTGGTTCCCATTTTTACAATTCTGTTTTTGTTGGAACTATTGTTACTGGCAGCTACGGTAACACGTACGGTCCCCACCACTTATTCCCAGCGCTGCAACTCCTGTGTAGCCAGGATCTACAGCGGCAACCACACACAGGTCCTGAGTCTTCACACTCAGGCGCGCCCGAGGACAGGCTATAAATGTCTTGGAACCCGCAACAAATTGAAATAAGAAGTGACAGATAGAAGTAGGAAATATAGTGTTCCCAACTTCTTCCCTCAAAAAGTGGATATCGCGTAAAACTACGTACGGTAACACTTATTAAGTAATGAACTTTGAACCTTTGACATTAAAATATTCCCAGCCATAATGGTGTAAAAGAAATTGATTTTTCTATTATAATGTGTACAGCAAGCACAATGTAAATTAGACCTACCTACGTAAGAAATTTTCATTGAAAGAAGGACAAAAATGTAGCCCATATTCGGAGACCCACCCCCCGGCTCTCTAATGAAGGAGCTACTCTGTTCGAGGAACTCGGCTTACATGCGCGGAAAAGGACCATAATCCCTACATGCATTTTCGGGCTTTGCAAAGTTGCTGGACAAAATACACTTTTTTATACCGAATGGAATTTTTTTGTCTATCACCTGTGTTAAAAAAAAAATTGTTGTATGTGAAGCGAGGGTGAAATCAACAGTCAGCTTTTTACAAGCTTTTTATGAACTTGCAATGTTCTCAAATCTTGCAATCTCGGCGTTTAATTGACCTGAGGTATAACTTGCAATTACATTAATGTGGTACCATGGAACTAGTCTGATTATGGAGTCGAACTAACGAACGCAACAAGATAATTCTATCGTGTTTGGGGTCTTTGGAATTGTCTTGATGAGTATCAGTATCAGTTTTAAATAAATAAATATTTAAGGTTTGATGATGATGACTATTGATGACGGAACGACTTCTCAATTATGCATTATAAATCCAACGAGTTTGGGCTCGTTATGGTATCCAGTTAAAATAGAACGTGTACCTATAAAAGGTTGTTATGAAACAAGTATTCTAGGCTTATTTTGATGTAAGTGTCTGCAACCACAATATGTATTTACCCAGTGCGCATCTCTACATACACACCCAGCCTATACCTAAAAATATCGATATTAATTCTCGCAATACCTGCGTCGAATTGAGTCGTGGATTGAATTAACCTGTACGTACACTGAAGTTTAATATGGGTGAGGGTAGTAGTATAACTTTATTGCCCATGAGTAGCAAGGTAGCGGTCCGGCGGCATGTGACCGCGGCCAGAGGGGAGCGCTAATGAACCGCGCGATGAACATCGTACTAAAGACTTTGGAGTGATCTTGGGGTGGATTTTTTAGCGCACCTTCTTCCCTTGTTCATTAGTGTAATTAACTTATACCGTACTCTCCAGGATCCGTCCCGCCCTGCCGACCATTATTAAATTGCCACAGCTCCCTGACATAGGGAGTTTTTTTTTATTTCAGATATCGTCGAACGAGGCCGCCGGATTCTATTGATTGGACAATTTTCTGATTGACTATCGATGGCCGCGTTTAATCCTGTTGGAGCTACCTAAAGTTACTATTAGGTAGTTGAATAATATTAAATATTTCGAAGGTATGTTAACATACCAAGCAACGCTATCTGATTTCAGAGAATTTACTGGTTTTAACGTGGGGATTATACGATTTACGAGTAGGCTAGTCAGGTTTATTGGCATTGTTGAGTTACAGTAAGTTATAGAGACTGGTGTTTGCGTGACATAGTAGTCGGAAGTGGTTATTATCTAAGTAGGTACCCAAGGGCGGCTTGCACCAAATTGTAAAACAAATTTAAGTTGATCGCTGAGTCGGATGCGAAAGCTAACGGCTTACGACGCCAGGATGCCAAAGACCGGGTGAAGTGGAGAATAATTGGTAGGAAAGCGGACCCTGGCAGAGGCTTAGCGCTAGGACGATGATGATGATTTAAGTTGATACTTAAACAAAAAACTTTATACAATGAAAAAAACATAAAATGTCACAATTTTAAAAATTTGGTGCAAGACAGGCTTTGTATATTTATTCCTTGATGCGGGTGTTTAGAGTGTATGTACCTATGTATCCTCTTTATTTTAAATGCAGTTGAGTCATGTATGTTCATCTATGTATGTAATACTGATAAGTCTCACGAAGACCAGATACTTTTACTATGAAGCCTCTTATTTATGGCTTTCGACATAGGTTCGACATTGTGAGTCAAGTAGGAACGCAGGAACTTCATATAGCAAGCGTTACACGTAGCTATGCAGGCAAGAGAGTGATTAAATTATACGAATAGATTTGTTTTCCGAGGCGACAAGGAAGGGGAGTGCCCTCGCGACGCCGAGCGGCGACAATGCCCAAAATCGTGACTCGTCATATTTTGGACTTGTTGAAGCGACACGACTCTCCACGGGCGTAAGATTATGTCCCCCTTCTAAACTTGACGCTGGCCCATTATGTACAATAAAGTTTTTTAGACAAATTGTTCGGGACAACGCTGACATTTAAAGTTTCCGAGGACTCGAACAAGGCTGTCGGAAGAATTAGCGAAATCGTTATTCCGCTAGACGTTGATAACTTTTACATGTTCCAGTTTTGTTGTTTACGAAAAAATGTTTACGATTTGTTTCTAAAGAAGAAGTGAACTTAATATAAAGAACACAACTTAATATCAAGCGAATGGAACCCGTACAATGTTTACGAATTAGTAACTATGAATAGAACGGAACTTGCCTACACTGAAATTAGTTGAGTTGAGCACGCAACTTGCTCCGAATAGCCCGCAAGTTGAATTAGTTTTTGTTTGAGAACATAGCTGGAAGGTGGAAGCCGCCGCAAAGTCCAGTTCCTTGACGTACCCACTCACAATTTACTTGAATTTACAAAGCATACATATTCGAAGCGTTCTGTAGCATCCAATGCTAAAGAGATATGTGTTAAACACCTAAACAGTAATTAATTGCTATTGAACTTGTATTCGCAGCTGCTAACTAAGAGCACTTTGACAAATTTGGTATTTAGATAGACATTTCCTAAATGGGGTTCACCAGCTCGAAGGCGAAGGAAACCGAGACTTTGCAATTCCCTCGTACTTTATCAGATTAATTAAAATAATTCGTTCAGTCCGCCACCATCCGAAGCTTGTTAGTACGCCCCTGTAATTACGAAAACATTTTCGTATTTAAGCCAGAGTCAGTCAGAGTTCATCTCAAAAATGTGTTACATTTCGTTAAAAGTCTATGTGCTACGCGAAGCCCTTTTCAAATGTCACATATTGCTGGCATGTTTTCATTCAGCGTTTTATGCACGATATATTAGAATACGTATTTGCATAGAGAAACGTTTCTGTTAAGAATTATAATATACGCCGGTGGAATTTTGAGTAAACCAAAATTAATTTTGTTTGCATTTCCGAGCGTAATAATTTTCACGTAATAATTTCACCTCACGTCGTGTTTTGTTTGACATGTATTGTATCTGTGTGGAAGTCAGGGATGTAAGTATACCTTTTAAACGTAGTCTATATTTGTACGTGTATTTTTTTCTCTATGCCTATAGGTACACCACTCGGACGTGTGTAGTTCACATCTTCTTCTTATTTTTAAGTATTACGTGATTGTGGAATATATCTTCTAAAGAGGTAAGTTGGCCTCGGAGAAATCTGCCATAACTTTGTACAAACTTCGAACGATATTGTAGAAAAGGCGTGTAGATCGCATTTCCTCGGAAAAAGTCAAAGGGGTTCGCCGTATTCTCGAGGAGAGGATTTATATTGCAGTGTTGGTGTGTAATGGAATCACGTGTCGCTTACGTGATTTTGCAACAATTTTTCATAATGTCACTGCGAGCTGCAGCCGCGTAGCGATGCACGGTCACGCGTTAGGCGCCAAGTGCAGCGGTCGCCCTGCCTTACTGCCTACGTCACCCATGCCTTCCTCGTTACTTACACTACAGTACAACATATACCTAGATCCGACAAAATTACGCCCCCGGAGACCGAAAATCGGTCGATAGAAAACGCAAGAAGACAAAACACGGCCGCCATTACGTAGGCATAAACGGGGGAGCGCTTCGCCGAATGGCGTTACGGACACTTTTGTAGATTTCCCTCACCTTTCTCACCGTATTCTTTCACGTGAATAGCGGGGGCGCAATGTTGACTCCTGATAATCAAGTTAGTTTACCGCCCTCGGGGTGAATAGGGGTGAACGTGGAGCGGGGCTCGACATTCGGAAGCGGCAGAAGCGGGCTAGCTGTAAATAAAGCCGCATATACACAGCGGCGGTATCGCGCCGGTCGGCTGTCCGCCGTCCGGCAGTGTCGTTTTTACACCGGAACCGTGTATGAGTTACTGGCCCCGGCGCGTCCGGCCGCCGCACAGAAAACATATTTTCGGTACAGCGTGCGAGCCCCACATAAAAAGCGGCAAAACGGCAGCTATAAATCGCATGCGATCAAGTTCGCGTTTTGTCGACAGAAGCAAAACATTTCAGTAGCACGAGAAGAGCTTTAGCTCTTGTCTGTGAACTTACGGTCACTTTAGTTCTGACCGTTCGTTTCACGGACATCACAGGTTCAAACACGCGTGAAACGGATTTGTTTCGAATGAATGTTGTCTAGTTTACGTCCGTGGGTTCGTTCGCAGTATAAGGAATGAAATAATATGGTTTTCCTCTTTTTTCCTAGCTTTTCCCCGTGATTTCGTCCGCGTGGACTATTTTGAAATTAGGGTGATGGCGGTGGTTGTAGCTTTCTAACCTTTACATTTGTCTAAGACATGGTCTAACCATTGTGTGTAGGTGTGATAATAATCAGCTTGGCGTCAATATCCCGGTTGTAATTTCGCGCGTGAGAGCCAGGGATCCGGCTTGACCATGGTCCAGGATTTGGCAGCAGGTAATTGTAGTAGAGCAACTGCCGTTTAACCTTTGTGATCCTGCAGAGGAATCTGACCAGATTGAATCATGGTTACAGACTCAGTCGTCTGAATATGCAGGTTTCTTCACAATGTTTTCCCTCTTCGGTCCGAAAGAAAAAGTTCCGTCAGAAAAAGTTATTGGTACATTGCAGCACTGGGAATCGAACTCGATTCTCCCAAATATTGTCCCCCAAATCTAAATATGTCTTTTACACTTGTTGCAACTTATACCACAAGTGTGAAAGAGACAGTGTGGGGGAGACAACGGGAATGATCGGATACCTCTCGCTTACGAGCCGAGCCCGTTAGTCATTAGGTCATCAGCGCTCCTACCGAAATATTGTGTGTAGATCTACCAAGTTTAATCGCTGGAGTAAGTAACAATTATGAATCGCATTACCTATCGAAATAAATGCACTACAAACTTTTACATTGCCAAGCAGAAATCATTAATAGTTTAGGGATTTGATGTTATGTGTAGAGATTCTTGTTGTGTTGTAGGCGCGCGTTCAAAGATGAACGCTACAATATCATTAAAAAGGAAGTCTTATACCATTAAAAAATTACCTACCTCGAGCATAAACAGGTATGAAGCAAGTCACTAACAGGATTGAATAATCGTAATAATGAACCCGCGACCTCATAGAATACTAAACAAAGATAACAAAAAGAGATTGAGTTTAGGAGTGATTCAAGCGTTGCAGATTTATGAGGCAGATCTTTATTGGGCCAGTAAACACAACTTCCGGCACAATTAGCAGTACAAACAGTATCCGCGAGTACCAACAAAGACATTGGAAGCAAGGGCCGTCTGCGTGAGAAACAGTCGGCTCGCATTTCGGTTTTCCGGCAGCCGATTAAAAGAAGAAAATAGTTCAAATAATTGTAATAGATGGCGGTGTTAGACGCGATTCGCAAAAAATGATCAAAACCAGCCTTTAAATGCATTAAAAAGAAGACTTTTTGCACATTTTTATTGGAAATATAATAAAACTAACGTATCTTTTCACGAAATACCTTTCCGAATAGCTTAGGCTATCGAATTCAATACTTGAGTCTAGACAGAGAGTCTAAGCAGCGCCATCTAGTAAGGCACGCAGGATTACACATTTTACTTTTTAAACTAGCTTTTAGAAAATCTCCCATTTTTATTGTGTTTTCGATTTTTTTGGATATTTTGTACATGGTTTGTGAACCTCTAAGTACCTACTCGTGCTATGATGTAGGCATATGGAAGTCGGTAAGTTTAGATGTAGTGGATGTATAGAAATAGGGGTACCGAAACCACTAAACCAATTTCTAAATTCTTTTCACTTACAGGAAGCTACATAATCCCCAAGTATCATAATAATTTTCATCTCGGAAAATTGTTTCCAGAGGTTCAAACTGCTCGCGTATGAATACAATAGCTTTCCAGACTGATTTCCAAATGAGATGAACCCATTCGACAGTCTGAGGAAGACGTAATTCCGTCTTACTCCAATGTATACAGTTAAGCCCTCCGCCTCCACGGAGGGTTCATAAGAAATTAGATAGACAATGCACGGTATTATAAAAGAAGCTCGCTTAATGAATTTCATTCAAGCAAATAACGTACAAAATTTCACTTGAATTAAATTATTTCTGTGTTTGTTTGCTGCTTCATCGTGCTGTTTAAATATTAAATACTGAGAAAAGTAAAAATTTAAAGCTTTGTTTGCTAATGTGTTCCCCGAAGGGCTCCTTCAAGGTCAAAGGGTATAAATATATTGTTTTTAGACGAGCATGTTCCATGTTCGGGCGCATCGTCGCTTCCTATCTGGTGTTATGGATATCAAATCCTGATTATGATAGATAGATAGATAAACACTTTATTGCTCTTAAAATGGAATGGCCTCGTCTTGTCGGCAAAATAAGTGGGGAACAAATGCCTGGCCATGCCACCCCCGCCAGGCACGAGAAGGAGAGGTCGGCCCAAGAAGGCATGGCTTGACATCGTCAAGAATGACATGCGTGCTAACAGGCTCACCAAGGATGCCGAGGACTGAGCGAAGTGGGCCAGGAAGAGTAGGAAGTCGGATCCCGGGTCCTCACGTACGTCGTACGCCCTCACGTACCGGGACATAACGCCGAGATTATGATATATCACTTACAATAAGGAATACATATCAGCAAAGATGACCTTATCACCATAAGCGATCTCTTCCAGGCAACCTTTACAGAAATTGAGACAGGAATTTTACAGCAGGTAGTGATGAGCCACAGCATACAAGAGAATGCGTTGTGCATTTACCTTAACTCTAATCAACAGCCAGAAACATGTCGTATTTATGACTATACTAGACGTATACTAAAACAAAATTTATAAATCTTTCGCTAAAAAGTATTAACGGAGCTTTGGCTTAAAACCAGTCAATGACTCATACCAGTGTATGTTTATATATTTGTTACGAGTCACTCCGTTTTCCAAAAGGCGTGATATAAAATTTTACCTTATTTTATGTGCAATACATTCCAATTTGACTCGCTCGCTTTTCGCTTCTGAATTTAGTCGACTGATTTAGCCATGTGTAATAAGCGCCATAACTTATTCGATTTAACATCACTCAGGAAACAAACAATAATTTTGAATGAATAACTTATGTTTAGTTTAAATTACGACTGAGGGCCACTTGTGCCAAGCTGGGTTATCGTGGTTAACTCAGAGGTTAATTTATAACTTGCACCACCGAGAGCTTGGGACTAATATCGAGTTAAACATTTAAACTTTTAAACGATGTGCGAGGGTTAGTCAAGTAACTCTGGCTTAGTGATATTAAAAATGAAATGTCATTTTAAATCTGAGACAAAGAAAAATATACTCAAATAGTAGATACACTTGACTCGTTCATAATTGGTTTCTGGAATAATTTCTACGGGTACATAAGCAGTGAGTTAAAAAATCAATAGGTACGAGAAACGTGAGTTAGTAAGCCCAAAATTTTTATTCAAACCCAAGTTTTGCGACAACAAGTGGGTCACCTGGTGTTGCTGATGATGACTTTCTATCAGGTGGCCGCATGCGGCTCATTAGTCTGCGGTATTACATTAATCATTTTATGAAAGAGTTCTAAGTTCAGAATATTGAAGTGTAATTTTTATATTTCAAAATCCATAGTACAGTTACCTAAGTCCTAATTTGGATTGGATCATGATTATAAATTTAGTTGCCTGAATGTGAGTTAGTTTTATCACAATGTTTTCTCTCACTGTAAGAGCTTCTTAAGAGCATTTTGATATTATGCTTCTTCTAGCTTATAGGTTACCTTTGGGTGCGAGATTGTAGCCGTTTGCATACAGCAGCCGCAGGCGACATCGGAGAAATACATATTTATGGAACCAAATGTGTCATTTGCCCGCTTCATACAACTATTGTATTCGGTTAATGTCACGAAGACTATTTCTTACCGTTTATCCATGGAGGTTTGTGAGACGGCTGCCATCCTTTTTGACAACATATTTATTAGGTGTCGCCCATAACAGTCCACTGCAGGATTTAAGGCCTCTCCAACGAGGAGGTTATTGCCATAATCTCCACGCTTGGCAGGCGGGTTGGAGATCGCAGTGTTATAAATATAACAATGGAAAACACTGCTGACCATTTTCCAGCCTACGGATACTCTACATCCCGACGACCTGAGTGGTTCAATGGTCAACATGCCGGTCTGCCACGCAAGAGGTTCCGGGTTCGATTCCCGGCCGGGCAGAAATTAAAATGATGAATTTTAATTTTTGTTACGGTTCTGGGTGTTCTATGTATAATAAGTATGTATTTAAAAGTGTATAAGTAGTTTATCAGTTATCTACCACCCATAACACAAGCTTCGCTTACTTTGGGGCTAGATGGCGCTGTGTGAATTTGTTCACGATTATTTATTTATTTTATTTTATTTATTACATATTTGGCCTCAACCCACGTGTGTAAATAGTTGGTGCTGTTCTACTTTGCCGTATACCACAAGGCCAACGTCAACGGCAGGTGACGCTTAAATTAATTTAAAATATTCCTAACATGCCCGACCCGCATGCATGACCCGTCTTCTCATGGACCACTATTTTGTCCCACCGGTGGGATCACGATAGAAACTTATTTCTCGTATACTCACTGATGGGTACAATTCACATAGTAGGTATGGCATTTAATCATTTTCAATTTTGTAGGACTTAGCATAAAATGTGCTCAAGTTTAAGTTAATAAAATTTTCTTGTCTATAATCTAGCATTGCATCAAAACAAACCTTAAGTGAAAATTTAATTCGCTAAGTCACTCTGAACTTTATGACAGCGATTTTGTGACTCTTGACTCCTGTAATTCTTAGGAGTATCTTGAGGTGCCAACTTAAGAGTCGCTTAAGTTTATTGCAATCGGGCATTAGAGTTGGTTGAGTTAGACCTAGAAGCAACTTTTTAACTGTGAAAGCAAAACCATGTTTTTAAAATAAATTTATAATTCGCAAAGTAAACAAAGCTTGTGTTATGGATAAACTACTTAAATACTTTTAAATACTTATTAATTTTTTTTAATTAGAAATTGATTATGAATTTTTTTATCAATAGTGCAATAAAATTTTCATTACTTATTTTGGTGGGCTAAGTAGGTACCTTCTTGAAATTTGGCAGAAGCAAAATCTCAGCCTCGAAAACTTGTTTAAGTCGTCCTAAACTTTAGGCACCTATTTCAAAAATGGAAAAATGAATACAATAAAATTCGCCCCGTAACGGCTGTCTGCAAGTATAAAAGGTCGCGTGCTCGTTTCAGTGTCGAGAACTTTTCGCTTGCTGCTTCGGGTAACACCGGGCAGAGCCGTATCGAGATCAGCGGGGCTATTAAATTGGCTATCTCAGTGGACTGAATTTGACATAAAAATATCTAACGATTTATTTGATGTTAATTTACATGTTCACAAAGTAAAGAAACAAACATTAGCTTAATAATAAAAATTAATAATTACAATAATCAAATAATACAACAATCAATAATAAAATAAAATAATCTTACACCACTCTAAATTGGTAGACCCTTTAGCCAGTGGTAAACGTAGATTACGTAGTGTAGAATTATCTAATGTCAAATTCCAACTGAGTTAGACAATAGCAACGAAGATTGTGTGGAGAGGCGCTTGTGTTTTTTAATCTGGACCAAAAAAGGGAAGTTATGTTATGAGTATATAGACTGTGTGAGTGTGGTGCCGCCACTCAAGAATAGCACCACTCCATCTCTTCGCGTGGGTGTCGTAAGAGGCGACTAAGGGACTAAGCCAGAGGACGAGCAGCAGCATCCTTAATGCGGATCCCTCCCGTAAACAACCAAAAGTCTGATCCGGTGATGAAGGCATCCCAATGCAGATATGCGAATTGGTTTGGCAGACTCGGCGGTTCAGCAAGGCAAGGTAGATGGCCTAGGGCGACGATAGAGGGCGTATAGCTTCCGTCGGCCAGATACATCATCCGATCTATCCTTCAGTCGTAGCGGTTCTCCGTTCCACTAAGTCAAGGAGAGAGAGGACGAGTGTATGCTCCTGCGTCTGCGCTAACGTTGGTGCACCTTAATATATCCTGCGCACTTGACCGCTTCCGTAGTAGTAGTAGTAGTATATAGACTGTAAGTGGAGGAGGGAGGTGGAGGCGGATAATCAAAGAAACCTAAAAAAACCTTAAAGTTATATGGCATAGCGTCGTTTACGTCGTAAGGAGAATTTCGCCCGCACCTCTAGGTAGACGCGCGTCGCTTGGTGGCAGCGACGTCGCTCGGGCGTAATTATCCATACGAGAAAAACGACACTACGTGATATAATATGACTATAAGATTATTTTAGGTATTTTTGATTATCCGCGCTCTCGCTCTCGCGCCCCGCGGCTAAGAGGAGCCAGTGCGGTGCCGGCCTGTAAGGTACTGTACATACAGTGTAGACATGCAATACCAAGTTACAGTTGCAAAGTAAAGAGTTCGCAAGGGAGACTGGGAATTGTGTATGTTATGTACGGATGCGGGTTTTTTAAAGATACTTCTATCGACATGGTTCCCAGCCTTGTATATCAGTTCATCCTTGTATATAATAACAGTTCAGCAGTTTGGAAAGTATTCAGTATATATGTTATGGACAATGTGAATAATAGGGCATCTTACTTATCTATCTGCCCGACAGTTACGTAGCAGTATTCATAATGACCGGGCAATGTGAAAAATAATTAACTTTAAATAAGTTTTAATTACATTGCTCGATTTGACTTGTCATTATTGCCGGTCATATTGCCCGGGCATTATAAATATAGCCCTGATAAATCATTTGGTCCATATATATGATAAATGGTTTGGTTTATCAGGGTGGTTTTCAACGCTATCAAGCGCCAAATAAGTTTGGGCCTGTGTACTTATAGAGTTTGTAAATATAATAAGTTTGGCCAGTTTTAAAACTGGCCAACAAGGAATCCTGCTGCGGACCTTTGCTCTGCGAACAATTGACCCACTCAGGTCGTCGGTCTGGATTCAATAAAATATAACACACCTGTAGTCAGAACGTTTCAAGTTTACGCGAACGCGACCTGTGCGTCCAACTGACAATACTTGTGTGGCGATCGGTATTACGCCTCTGTCAAAATGAACAAAATTGTCTAAGAAACCATAAAGTCGTATTGAACGCAGTTCGCAGTTTGATTACAGCAAAGAGCCACTGTCAGAAGTGATTTACTTCGCATAGTAACGCTACTTTAATAAGACAATTCTTTTATTTAATACTGCGGACAAACAGGCAAGCGCCATCAAGTGGCCCCGCTGCCTATGGACATCAGCAACACCAGATTTGCTACCAATGCGTTGCTCGCGTTTTTTATGAACAGCTGGTTTTATCGGAAATTTGGGACGCACCCCTGTTTTGTGTCCAATTGCACTTTCGAGGTCACATGTAGTTGCCTAGGTCCACACCTGGCACTACTAAGGTGAACCTATTCTACCGTCAAGAGATATGAAGTCGCAAGTCGCGATCAAACGTGATCCTGTTATTTACCCTTTTACTTTGTTGCACGGTGTACTGAACAAGGGATTACGGGGATTGTTCATAGAGACGCTGGATAGATTTAGCTTGTACGTGTCTTAGAGGGAAATCGTTTGGTTGTAGCGACCAAAATGAAGAGCCATTTTTACAAGCTTAATTTAACTGGAAACTGGCAAGCCTAATTTGACCCACTTCCCGTTGTTCAACTGAGCAAAAATTTGGTATAGCTATGTAACTTAGATGACAATATTTATTTATTTATTGAACAGTTTATTGTGCACAATAACAGGTATACAATATTTAGATAAAGAAAAACAACACAACAAGTACAGCTTAATATATTAGTATGGTATCATGGAGCTGGTATGATGAAGGAGTCGGAAGACGGTCATAGGAACGAGTGAACGCAACGAGATAACCTCATCGTGTTTGGGCTCTTTGGAAGTCGAACTATTCCGCACGATAAGAGCTTGTTATGAAATAATGAATGAATAAATAACGCTTTATTGCACAATGGTACTTAAAATTAACAGCAGGAGAAGCAGCAGGTGGCCTTATCGCTTAAAGCAATTTCTTCCAGGCAACCATTTTAGGTATAATGTTTTTCATGTGAGAACTGAGAACGAGAGAGAGCGGACGAGAGCCCGGGGTCCGCCTTGCCCATGATCCATGATTTGGCAGGTCAGGTTTATTTCATTTTTAACTTCACTTTAAATCACCAGTATAACAATATTTTCAGAACGATTATTAACATGTATGTATAGTGAGAGCAAGCCATCTGAAGTCAACTAATTGTAGTAAGTAAATATTACAATGCCAGAGCAACACGGCACTACAATGAGCCCGACACCGAGGGGCCCGCGTCATAACGCCCGCCGCAAAGCCTTTCGAATAAATATCTGCGGCGGAAAAAGTCGTGCACGGATTAAGTTGCGCGTCGTACATTATGAGAACATCCGCAAGATATTTCACTGGGCGAGTGAGTTATGCGCGCCGGACCGCAGTGTAAAGTTCCTTTGGATCGGCCGATAGAGAATTCCTCCACTACGCCGCCGGCTGCCGCTCCGCACGCTATGAGGAATTCACAACATGACACAATTAAAAATGTTTACGTACAGTACAAGAGTTTAAGCAATACTGCTTTGATGTAGTATGTATGTATGATGTAGCAAAAGTGCATTACGGGTTTGTTAAAATTTTCCTTTGCAGCTACAGCAATTTAGTGTTTGTGTATCTTTAGCACTAGGAATCCTCGATTGGCAGGAGATGGCGCAGGATAGAGGTGGCGATCTCTGATGTCAAAGGCCAATATCCACTTTGGGTCGCTGAGCCAGCGCAGTAAGTAAGCAAAATGAGTTTGCTAAAATGAGCTGTCCTTTGGGCCCAAAGAATTCGTCCTTGATCACCAGTGTATTTTGTATTTTAAATAAAAATATGTTATGAATGCAATAACAACCTTTTAACAACTGAACAGGAAAATGGTTCTTAAGGCGGTGCAATGTGGCGCTTGCGGGATTTTCGAATAATACGCGATGTATCACGTTTAGACGTATCACGAATCAAATTACTAAGACTAACTTAATTATATATCCTAATGCGAGGGTGAGGGCTACATATTACATGAAGAATTAAAGAGTCAATATTTGGTCTTTGAGGATGCTGGTGCGAGATGAGCTGCTAACATACCTGTACAATACATCTGAAAAGATTCCATAATTTCGATACCTAGGGCATATACTCACCGCCGACCTCAAGGATCATGCTGATATGGAACGGGAGTGAACTGTCGGTCACTGTCGGTCAGGGCCAATATGATTGCGCGTAGGTTTGCCCAATGCTCGAGGGAAGTATGGGTCACGCTCTTTAGAGCGTACTGTACATATTTCTATTCGTGCAGCCTATGGACTAATTATTCTGACAAAAGTTACAGCGATCTCCGCGTTCAATATAAAAAAGCGTTTAGGGTATATTTATTCTGTACCTACTTATAATAAATTGATACATATTATTTAAAGACTGACATTTGTATAAGTTTATCTGACATATATACCTATGTTTATTTGTGTTTTATGATTGTGACATGAAGTAATTCTAAAGTGACGTTGTAATGCTGAAGATGAATGTATTTATTATTATAAACTATAATTATTAATGAAATGTAATGAGAATATGAGTCTGTAAACTTAAAAGTTCTCTAATCTCTATTATGTTTAAAAGAAATATTTACATGACATAAATTAAATAAAGCTAATACTAAATTATAAAATCATATTTACAAATAAAAAACTTGCCCCAAGTCGCTTGTTAAAGGAATTGTTCCCAAAAGGCATTGCCTCGCTGTACCGCGAGGCTAATCCTTTGGCCAAACTTGAAATAAATTACATTTAATTTAATTTAAATTACAATGATCATGCACTAATGCTGTACCCACTGAAGATAAAAGCCAGATTGTACCTAGAACGTCTGAACGTCTTTCGAAGATGTTTCTCGCTGGGCTACGAAATACCGTGGTTCGGTTTTGAGATAACGCTTCTGTACATATTTAATGTGGTCGAGAAGTATTTACTTTGCCTTTATTTAGTGTTTCAGTCTAGGTTGGAGTTTAACCAGTGGCGTAGCTTGCCTTACTGGGGCTCCGTATCAGCTGTCTTGGGGGCCCCCTAGTTGATCCTTAATCCTGGCCATAAATGGCGAGCATGCGAGCGCTACATTTTTATGAAATATTATCTAAACTCCTTAAAAGCTGGGGTGGTCTACGAGGCGACTTCGCGGCGGAATCATTGTGGAAAAACTTGCGTTGTTATTATAAAAATGTTTGTATAATAAAATACCTAAACTTTGCGAACTCACTAGGCGAACAATTATACCTAATGAGCAAGCGCAGCGGGCTAGATATTTCTGGCACTTTAGCTAAGCTTACTTGAAAACAGACAAATCGATGAACGGGCGTATATACCAAGACAATTTTATTATCTGTGAGCCAGATTCATCTGACCCCACCGATAATGCTGAAAATATGAGATAATTATCACTTGATCAAGTGATGGAATGCAATCAGTTTGGATTCCCCTTTCGTTTGCCTAATTATTTACTTTTTCATTGCAAAAGAAACTAGGTACTTAGAGCCCTAAAAAATAAGTAACGAGTGTTCGTCTCATTACTTCTTTTTTTTATATCATACGGTAGGCAAACAGGCAATCGGGCTACCTGATGGAAAGTGGTCACCACTGCCCATAGACATTAGCAACACCAAGAGTATCGCCAATGCGTTGCCCACCTCTATACCACTTCATTGAAATTACGTAAAAAAATACAAGAACGCTTTGCTTCTTTGGCCGTAGTAGGTACGACCAAAGAGTTATAGCTGATACGGCAGTAGGTACGCCGTATAGATATAGCTAGTATAATTTAAGTAGTAGTAATTTAATTTAAGACCTCAATATTGCCTCCACCGCTTCTAGGATGTCCTTTCAGACTGTTTAAGGTTGGCTGGAAGAACTCCCATTGTGGGATAAGCCCGCCTTTGCTTTGTAAAATTATTTTTGTAACTCCTGTATTTATTAAGCAATAAAGAGTTTACATACATACATATATACGCCCTGAGTTTAACATTGTTCGGGCAACGGCGGGCCGGGTCGCGGGCGCCCCGCAGCACCCTACAAGCTCATTTCTACCAAACCAGAATAAACCAGCGCGTGTTCTCAATTGCAACAATCGCATTTCCCGTCCTGGCATACGGCCAATTGTTGATATTTCCCAGTGCCCGTTGATAAGTTAATATCACTGCACACACCCTTTAGCCTGTCGGACATATATGTTACATTGCAGTGCTGAAAACATATACAAATCCGCTTGATTTGTGAGGCTGAGGTTGTATTACACAAACTTAAAAACATAATTATTATCTCTGCGTTAATATCCTGGTGGTGCTTTCGCGAACGAGAGCCCAGGGTCCAGGATCCAGGATTTGGCAGATAAGATAATTACATTTGAGCGACGGCCATTTGACCTCCGTGACCCTGCTACCAGGGGAACCTGACCAGATTGGATCATGGGTACACATTCAGTCGCGTGGATGTACCGGTTTCATGACAATGTTTTCAAAAAGTATCAGGTAGTATTCAACTAATGTACATAACTCAGACAAGAGTCATTGGTACATGGCCGCACGGATTTGAACCCGGTACCTCTCACTTACGAGTCGGAAACCTTAACCATTCGGTCACAGACGCTCCATTACTTTACAGAAACTTCATATTTGGTTATAAAACTTTCAACATTCGCTATGGTAAAAACAACTTGTTAGCTATATTTGGTTAAATCTGAATGAGACTGTAGGTAGGTACTATTCAGATTCCAATGTCTAGTGACAAAAATAAACAAGCTCTTTGCGTTGTTGTGTTACTCTTTGAAGGATACGGTAGCCTGATAACGCATTTCAGATTAGTCCTAACAGTAATAACACATCTGTGGTTTGGTTAGGACACGTACGAATCGTAAATGTCAAGACTGTGATCCCTTAACGGAAGGAAATAAAACAAATTTTCAGATTGACTTAATGTAATTTAAACGATTATTACAAGTAGTGAATGATTTATAAAAAATATAAACTGAAATAGAAACTTTCAGTGAAAAAACAAAAAGATAGCTCACAGTATACAAGTTTCTTAATGATGGCTCTTTTTGACTTTAAGATCGCCTGGTGTCTTAGGGTCTTGATTGAACACTACTGCTTTCTCATGTACTTTACCATTGTCATTGACAATACTGTCCGCGCCTCCATTTGATGTTATGACACCATTATCATTCGAATATGAGTAGAATGTCGATGCGCTTTGGGCCTTGAAGTCCTCATTGTTGCCAGGTACAACACTTCTGATATCTATTGGCTGGAACATGATGGGCTCGGATATGTATGGCTTCATTTCATACTGCCTGAACACGTATGGCCTGTAACTTGAAGGGGCGACTTCTGGAACCTGTGATTATAATTTTATGTGACGTGAAATCATCTTATAGTTCTATATTACCAACTACATTAAATTTTTTAAGAAATGTTGAAAATACGGGAATACACTGAACACTGATACCTACATAACTAGTGGGCGCGATTTAGTTCGCGTGGTATCCAACACCTACCCTACTCTACCCCTACGCCTACCCTACACGTACCCAACACCTAGCCTATACCTACTGTATCCCTACCTAGCCTTTATTTTCTAGATATAAACCTTCCTCTTGAATCACTCTATCTATTGATGAAACCCGCATTAAAGTTTGTTGAGTAGTTTAAAAGATCTCAGCGTACATACATACATAGATACAGAGGGACAGACGACAGGGTTGGTGTAGGGTAGGGTAGGATCGAGTAGGGGTAGGGTAGGGTAGAGTAGGGGTAGGGCAGGGTAGAGTAGGGGTAGGGTAGGGTCGAGTAGGGTTAGGGTAGGGTAGAGTAGGGGTAGGAGTAGGGGTAGGGGTAACATAGTAAAGGGGTAGGACGCCACGCGTATGAAGTCGCGCCGGGGCCACTAGAGCATAGATAATAAGTTGGATAATAAGAATATTAAGAATAAGATAAAAGTTTTGAATGCGAAGTGTGAAATTCCTCACCTGTCTGAAAAATAAAAGTAAAATATTATTCATAATTTAGAAAATTAGTCGCAATTCCGAGTGAACCCATTTTATCGTTTGAATACTTACTGCTTGTTAATTTTAGAGCTACTGCTGTCACCGATCGGAGCTGGAAAAAAACGTAAGTGAACGTAGAGGTATATTATTTTTAGTCTTATGTTTTATCAGCTTGACCCACTCTTCCCACAGCTGGGCAAAGCCCCTCCCCTACTAGTACTAATAATTATATAGTATGAATATACTTTGCGATGAAATGCCTGCCAGCCATCCTGCACGTCCTTATTTTAAATATCCGGTTATACTCGTATACATGCTCGTAAATAAAAATGCCATAAATCTCTGATTTGACTAAGAAAACTAGGTTTAAGCCGGTAGAGCTTTGAGCAAGTGTTTTGAGTGGACATATTATACTATAGACAATTTCATGCAGTAAACATTTTGACAGTGACCATGTGAACATAAAGGCATTATTCTATTCCTATTATATGGTGGAGGTCCAAACCTAGAGTTTGCAGAGTTGGGAATCGTGCGAAAGTGCATACAAAGGACGACCGGCATTGTAAAGGACCAAAACATGATTTAAATAAAGTTGTTGTGTTATTTATATGGAGAAAATACGAATTTTATTATGTTAGACGGGACTTACAAGCGACGTACCTTTTCGATTTGTTTCAGTAGGGTTACACCCACCGTGGTCACAAGATGACGAAAACGTAGGTCGCGTTGCCGTCAAATATATGTGTGTAGAACGCGAGTTTAGTTTGAAACAACATGAGAAAATATAAGTATTGTCACATAATGTTTAAAAAAGCGAAGTTATAATGTTTCGATACGACTAAGCTTCTTCTCGGATTTAGATGCACAAGTAGAACCTTCCCGTTCGGCGATGACGAAGTTAAAAAAGTATTATTAATATTGTATAGAAATAAATGAAGTGTAACTAATTTAATGTATTTAAAGTGCTATTAAAATGTGCATTTCAATAGGAACAATCATTGGCCGTGTGGTGTCCGGCAGAGTAGAATAGCACCAACCCCTTACACTCGTGGGTGTCGTACAAGGCGACTAATGTTTTCGAGGCAAAAGATCAAGAGTCTCCGTAGTCTGGAACATGGGCAGCAGCATTTTCCATTGTTATATTTAAACACTGCGATCTCCAACCCGCCTGCCAAGCGTGGAGATTATGGCAATAACCTCCCCTTTCGTGGGAGAGGCCCTAAGTCCTGCAGTGGACTGTTACGGGCTGTGATGATGAATCATCTACGGCATTGTAGTATATTTGATCGAAAGCTTTGTCAATATAAGTGGCGTAAGTGGGGGCGTCGGTGGCCTAATGCTTAGCTGAAAAGGAACTAATATCTCGCCAATATCAGAAAGCTACTCTGAAGAAAAGACACTGACGCCCCCTCACGTTCACTATTAACAATTATCCTTGTAGCACTGTACTGCTTTATTCTTTCTTGTAAATGTTAATGTATTTATTTTACTACGTTACCATTAATTTTCTGATTGACTCCATTATTAATCGCCGGGGCTCGGCCAGTGCTGACCGTCTTGCCTTTCTTTGGAGGAGATGACATAAAGCGGTTGGCAGCCTCGACAGCATCCACTACTCCTTTCCTTAGTCTCTCATGATCACTTCTCTGTCTCGCGATGTCCTTCTGTATGTTTTGCTGAATGATTTTGTGGTAGTTACGACTAAATTGTGGTGCGTAATCGTCCTGCAAATATGACAATGAATGTTCTTTTAAAGCATAATTCCTACTTGGTACTGAAGTATAAAGAAAAAAAAACTACCGCAGTATCAGTACCTACTCTTTAAGAAAGGTAAAATTAATGTAAATTATGATATCCCTGTTCATAGAGTCATCATCATCTATCATCATCTTGACGTCAAATCCCGGTTGTGCTCTTGCGCGGCACGCAAGAGCCCGGGGTCCGGATTCCTACTCCTCTTGGTCCACTTCGCTCGGTCTCCGTGCAATCCCCGTTAATAGAGTGCCGAATCTGAATGGCTCACCGTATTCTCAACACAACACTGTAACTGGTAAACATTAACGTTTTCCTGAGGATGTTTTGAAAGGCTTGGTTGAGAGATTAGATATCGAAAAAAAATAACTTACCGCCATTTATTAAGACACAAAAATTGAATTCCGAAAAATCCTAATTCTTGTGAGGTTGCCTCATGGATGTATGGGGGTAAAATTAATATATAAAGGAGTTGAAGTGTTATAAGATGAGTGTGATAAGCTAATGACAGACGGGAGAAAACACAAAATTCGTACTAAAGATCCTACACCTACACACACACACACCTACACAGACCTACAAAATCGCTACATCATTCCTCACAAAAGGTAGCATTTTCAATAATAGTATGATAAGATTAGATTTTACCTCGTCGCTGTCCGACCTGTAAAATAAAACAGTAAAGAACATATTAAAATTAATAACAAATGTTTCAATTTTATTTTCAGAGTTCCTTGAGCCGCCTACTAAGTCAGGCTCCCCTTGTTAATGTCCTGGACAACGGTGGCCGCTTTGCATCAAGTGAACCGTCCGACTGGTCATAAGCAATAAAAAAAAGGATAGAATATAGAATTATTATAGCAAACATACTATTATAGTAGTATACGGATATTGTTAAAGTAGTTTTTCAAGACAACAATGAATAAACTGTAGTAAATAATTTTCATATACTCCCAAAATTAATGGAAAGATTCAGTCTAGTTTCCCATTCCTGAACCTTGATATGATTCACTTTGACATCATCTGTTCAAATGTTCATGTAATTACAGGCTCATTATCATTATTATCATTGTAAGTCAACAATATAAATATCGAATAAATTATTATTCTATTCTAAATGAAATACCGAAATACGCCTACTGTTGGGCATACCCCCCCCCCCCTACAAAAGGCGATAATGTGCCTTCCGCACCCAGCTGGTACCTGCTATCTTTACTAAATCGTCGGTCCACCTTGTCGGCTTACCCAAGCCCCATATCTAGGCTCTTCATATCTATTCGTAAAATAAAATTAGGCAGATAAAATTAAGCAGGTGACACTCACTCTTCAGAACTTCCGTAACGAGATGTACCTGTTACAGAGAGAACAATTTAAAACAAAGCGTAATAGACAATCCGTAACGAAAAACTTAATATGGAAAACATCGACAGTACTTAACATTACGTCACACTTACTCTTTACAACCACCGTTATAGCAGCGAAGAACATAAACTCAGTTTTTAACGCTATGTTAATGGAAAAAATACCTTCTATAGGTAGTTTAGTTGTAACCGATTATGAATTAGAAAGGACAAAAATACATGATTTGTATAAAGTTGTTGTGTTATTTTTACTTGCATGTATAAAATACGAGTATTGCTACATAATGTTAGAAATGCGAAGTTAGAGTGTTTTGATACGACTAAGCTCCAATGTAACTAATTTAAAATACCGAAAGCGGAATTAAAAATGCGTGAAGTGCATTTGAACAGGAACTTGCGGCGTTCTAGAGTATTTAATCGAAGACTTCTATAACATAAAACGATGAATAGTGATTGTTGCGTAAGTGGAGGCATCAGTGGCTAATGGCTAGCAAAGAAGTAACTAACATGCCGCCAATATCAGGTAGCTACTGAAAAAAGACACTGACGACCCCTCACGTTCACTACTATCCTTGTAGCACTGTACTGCTTTACCTTTTCTTGCAAATGTTAATGTATTTATTTTACTATGTTACCATGAATTTTCTTATTGGTGACCGTCTTGCTTTTCTTTACAGGTGTAACAGTGTGGCTGCTGGTACCCGCTGAAGATATCATAAAGCGGTTGGCATTCTCGACAATGCTTTTTGTTAGTCTCTCATGATATCTCATCTGTCTCGCAATGTCCTTTTGTATGTTTTGCTGGATGATTTTGTGGTAGTCGGGTCTGAATGGATTGGCATATCGTGGTGCGTAGTCGTCCTGTAATATCATAATTAATATTGTTTTAAACGACGCAGCATAATTTCTACTTCGTTCACTTGTAGCATAGAGAACAAAATACTAAAATAATATAAATTATAGATATAGGCGCGGTCCTAATTGGCATCGGTCGTACCACGGACGTCGCTCGACCAATAGGAGATCTCAAAACTGTCCATCGCACGACCAATTTTCCCATTAGGACAGCGCCATAGACATAGACAAATCTTTATTTAGCCCAAATACATATCCAAAGTAATTAAAAGTTATATTTATACAAAAGGAAGGTAGTGCGATGCGACGTCGGACCAAACCGGACCCGCCACCTCTACTGGATATCCCCGTTAATAGAGTCATCATCATCTATTATCATCTCAAATCCCAGTTGCGCTCTTGCGCACCACGTGAGGGCCCGGGGTCCGCTTCGTACTTCTCTTGGTCTACTTCGCTCGGCTTACGTGCCATCCCATTTAACAGAGTGCCTTTCAATGGCTCTCCACATTCTTAACACAACGCTGTAACTGGTAAACGTAAACGTTTCCTGAGGATTTTTTAAGAGGCATTGTATGAAAGATTAGATGTATAAAAAAGGAATTTGCCGCCGTTTACAAAGAGTCAAAATATTTATTACGACAAATTCTAATTCTTATGAGGCGGTCTCTTAGTTGTACGGTGGGTATGAAGGGGTTGAAGTGTTATGTGGTGAGTGTACACCATTGACAGGCGGCAGAAACCAGCATACATCATTTCCCACAAAAGGTCGCGTTTTCAATAATGGTAAGAAAATATTATATTTTACCTCGTCGCTGTCAATCCTGTAAAGTAAAGAACATATTGAAATTTACAATTTACAATTGCTTTAATTTTTTTTTTTCAGAACTCCTAGATCCGCATACGCATCAAGCCAGGCTCCTGTTGTTAATGTCCTGGACAACGGTTGCCGATTTCCATCAGGTAAACAGTCCGGCAGTAAAAAAAATGGATTGAACGTACAATTATTATACTAAACTTGCTATGTTATTAGTAAGTATATTAGTATACGGATATTGTTAAAACAGTGTTAAAGCAGTTTTTCAAGACAACAGTGAAGAAGATCTAGTGAATAATTTACGGTTTCATGTTCTTGTTCATTGGCTCCCTAAAGATTTCTAAAGATTCAGCCAGGTTTCCCATTCCTGAACCATAATTCACTTTGACGTCATATGTTATACGGCGATTATATATTTTCGGGAAATCACAGGCTCATTATCATCATCAATGAGCCGAAAAACGCCTGTTGGACATAGGCCTCCCCCTCTTTGGATTGGATAGAGATCCCCAAAATGGCCGATCAGGCAGTTGGTACCTGCGATCTTTACCAAGTCGTCGGTCCACCTTGTGGGATTCTTACCCACGCCCTATATCCAGGCTTTTCATATCTATTCGTAAAATAAAATTAAGCAGGTGACACTCACTCTTCAGAACTTCCGGAACTAGATGCACCTGCTGCAGAGAGAACAATTTAAAAGAAAGCTTATTAGACAGTCTATAAGGAAAAACTTAATATGGAAAATATAGAAATCGCCAAAAATCTAATTAAACATTAAGTAACACTCACTCTTTATAACCACCATTATAGCGACGAAGAATATAAACTCAGTTTTGAACGCCATAATAACGGCGAAAATATATTGGAAAAAACAGCTTATACGTATTTTTGTTGTGACCGATTAAGCCAAACTAACTATCATACAATTATTATTACTCAACTTAAATAGGTATTATATACTTACTCAGAAGTTGTTGTTCGTGCAACAAGCTGTGTAAATACGTATTTTGTATGTTGAAAGGGATGAGTAATTAGACCAATGAGCATAAAATGAAGGTGATTACTAGGTTGCGGTACGACTGATGCCATGTAAATGGAATGTAGGTAAATAAATAAATGGAATAGGACAAGATTGTCGATGTTTAGTGGTGTAGTAGCTAGAGGGTCGGCTTCGTAAGCGTGAGGTACCGAGTTAGAATCCCAGTACGGCCATGCACTCTCGCCTATGACTTTTTCTGAGTTAAGTTCACCAGTTGAACACTAACCGATGCACATGAGGGAAAACCTCGTGAAGAAACCTGCGCATTTTCAATAGTCAAGGAGGTCAGATGGTAGTCGCTGCACTGCGCGAGAGCAGTACCGAGATATTGACGCCAAGATGATATAGCGCTCTGCATGAGTAACTGAAGTAGGGTTGCCAACTTTTTTACGACCAAATATAGTAGTTTTCAGTAGCCATGAAAATATTGTAGGAAGGGAATTAATTTAAAAATATATAGTACTTTTAATAAAATATGTATTATATCTTAGGTGATGAGTAATTTAAAGGAACGCTTTAGAATTATTATTACAATCTAATTCTAAATTCTAAACCAGCATCAACTCTGCTTTTATGAGACGTACTGGCTACATTTGTACAAGCTCATCTTTACATTTTCCTGTTTATCACAGAAAATATGGGCTAACTGTAAAACGTGCAAACACTAAGAATATTAGAAAATCTTGATTCACTGAAGTTACCGTCGGACTCACCGCAATCATTGTGGTAGATGAACACTAGTAGCATAAATCAGGTGTGTAGGTTGAGTTATTTCTTAATTAAGGTTAAATTAAAATTCAGCTATTTTCCTGATACAATATAGTAGTACTGCCTACTATATTAAAATTTTAAAATAATAGTAGGTGGACTCCTAAAATAGTAGGATACTGTATTATATAGTAGGGCTGGCAACCCTAGTCTGAAGTATTCGTTTACATTACTCACACCACGCACTCTACAAACCGTTTGTTGGGAGCACTGGGCCAGTGACTCAGTTTGTGTCGTAATTACTAGAAGGCGACCAAGTCACTTTACAGGCATTTGACCGCCATCTCATCTGACGGTAAGTGACGATGCGGCCCAAGATGGAGCATGCCTGTCCAAAACAGCCTATTCATAGTCCAGATCGCGTTGTTCGGGGAACATACTAGTAGGAAAAGCGTTACATTAGTCGATCATCTAGTATCTACTGCTTTTAAACAAAACATCATCTAATCGGGTGGCTTGGAAATTATAGCAATACCTTTCACTAATATGCAGGAGGTTGAAATGTGTATTCGATTATTGGATTGAAATATTTAGTACGAAGGCAATCTTGTTTTAATTTCAATATATATTTTTAATACTTAAAGCGATTCGAAATACTAAAGTTCGTATTACGCCTGACTACCCGATTATTTCACCACGCTTGTTACTTCACGATGTTCATAGACCAATGAAAAGACCAAGCTAAGCTACACGACCACAAGTGCGTTCAAGTTCAAGATAATGAGAAAAGCGCGACTATCTCTTTCATCTTAGTATTGAGAGAAGGGAACAAACGCTCTCTCACGACGCGAGATGTGTCGCGGCGGACACACATTTGCCGTGGTGGACGAGGCTCTTTGATTTTTAACAATTTTGTCCAATTTCTTCAATGATGATGTTTGAATCAAGGACCTTAGTTGTTCATCTAATATTACCCACAGATCCGCTTACAAACGCAGCAAATAGGCCCTTGTAAGTATGTTGCGTGAAAGACGATGAGAGCACGAGCGTAGCTACGGGTAGCTAGATGCGTGCTGCGGGCCTGAAACTGATTTCTAAAGCTGGCACTGCGGCAGAAGTAGACTGTTGTAGCTGTTATGTGTATGCGATTATTGGATTGAAATATTTAGGTCGATGTCCTAAATATTTTAGATGAATGTTTTGTAACTAAATTCAATGTACAGACACACAGTTTTACTGTTTTATTATATGTAGATTACCCACAGATCCGCATACAAACTCAGCAAATAGGCCATTGTAAGGATGTTGTGTGAAAGACGACGAGAGCCCGAGAGTACCCACGAGTAGCTAGATGCGTGCTGCGGGCCAGAAACTAATTTCTAAAGCCGGCACTGCGGGCAGAACGGCGAGACGGTTTACCGCGATACAATCTAAGCGAGTGACGTTAACTTAGAATATTACAGGTGCTATTTCTTAGAGATAAGCACAGAATTATTTAATTTAGTAATGTAGCTCCAGGCCTATATAGGGAGATCTCCTTGAATGAGCCAGATATTGCGAGCAACTTTTGATCACTTTGTTTGAAGTAAGCAGGATTTTAGAAATAACAATATTTGCTTCTATGTTACTTTCAAAGTTATTTTTATTTAATTGAAAACTGTAAGCTAAGTAGAGCTGCGCTAGCTTGTGGCGAGCAGCTTGATTAAAAAGTTTTATTGTAAATAGACATAGAAAGTTACTTTCTTAAGACAAAATTAAGGATGAACCAAGTGAGGACCGAGGACTGCATGGATACGGCGCTGCCCTAATTGGCAATGGTTGCAAGGCCATTATCCTACGACGGACGTCGCCCGACCAATAAGAGATCTCAAAACCGTCCCTCGCACGACCATACGCCGTAGGTATCTGTTTCAGTTGCCGCCATACAACTTATTCTTGTTGTTTCGGTTTTAGTCGTGGGGCATTTGTTTATGCAACTCGTACTTAGTAATTTATGAATGACAAACGAGCAGACAGCCCACCTGATGGTAAGTGGTAACTGGCCCATAACATCTACGATTAAAGCACTTAGTTTTCAAGTAATAAAAGTGCAGAATTGCAGTTGCGTTGTCACTGTGAGGTGTTAGATGATATGCCTGTAATTTGTTCTGGTTATCTTATCCATCAAAGTGGAACCGGTTGCTTAGCGGGAGAAATAAATAATGGTAGCCATCCATATGGACTCCTCAAGCTAGATAGAGTTCTACAACCTCTAGAAGTTATCTTGGGGAGTGTTTCCCGAGCGTGCTCCATACTTTCAATATAACGCTATTAAAGCCAATGAGGGTTTTAAGCCTTTCGAGGTTATTCACTACAATTTCATCACACATATTATCGGGTTTGTTACTAATCGTGGTAAAGTGGAAGTGATCCTGAAATCAATATCTATGCCTGTGGTTTCTAAGATTTTCGTTTAAATATATCCTTTCAAAGTTGCGCCAATCTTTAAGATTTTCATACAATACCCAAAAGCTCCACTTTTAACGATATATTTTTACGATAATCTGACAAACCACAGGAATAGATATTGGTTTCTGGATGACGTCTACAAAATTTCAGCATCACATGACTAAAAATAGTCATTATAGTAGCTCCTTGAGCTTGACAGGGAAAATAAACATGAAAAAAGTATTTATTGAAAATGTCAAATATCTAATGAAAAGCAAAGGGAAAGTTAATCGAGCTCATTCAGGTAGGGGGCGACGCATGCAGACCAATCAGCACGGATGAGTGCTTACTCCGGCAAGACACCGTAAACTTATACACGCCACACCGGGATTTTAGGGTCATAGATGGTCTTTTGCCTATTGATAGAAGAATTATTCTGTTCCTAATGTCAGAATACATCCTGCATTTTCCTGATGTTGGATAATGACACGACAATGGTATTGCCCGCCTGGCAAACCGGGTAGATCTAGCTTTATCTCGTTTGTCTCATTCTAATTTGCAGCGTGAAACAAAGACGGGTAGACCGATAAAACTTTATCGCATGCGGTGTGCTGAGGGGCTGCTATTGCCATTTTATCATATAGTTAGGCAGGTATATCATATATACGGACGTCAACATTAAAACGGAGTTTTAACCGGCTTCAAAAACAGGAGGAGGTTTTCAACTCGGATGTACCTGTGCCGCTTTTTTAAATGTTTGTTACTTCAGAACTCCGTCATTAATAAACCGATTTGGTAAATTCTTTTTAATTTGAAAGGACTACTGGTTTGGTCCCATTTTTATCAAAACCTAGCTTCTGAAATATTATAGCCATGGTACAGAAATTTCGATATTTTCAGTGAAAGTCAAACATTTGCATTCAGAAAAGCATCATTTGGTGAAGTGGAACTGATGAAGAAGATCACAGGCCAACATAACTCACCAATGTTAAGCGATGTTATGATGACCAAATAAATTTAAACAATTGGTTATGTAGCAAATAGTTTCTTCGAAATCTCATTATGAAGTCGTAAGGGAGGCAGAACTACGTCATTAAACAAAAAATGTGTCCTAGCCGTTTTTGGACTTATTAAAATTGTCATTAGATGCATTCTGGCTACAAATGAATTTAATTCTAATATCTCCATATCTGATGATGAAACCAAAAAGGTAGGCACCGGAACTCTGTCATTAACACTGTGTCCAGGGTCGTGATATTGTTTATTAAAATAGTCATAAGAGTCGTATGGCTGTTTTACTAATTTTTGTTTATTAAAATAGTAAACCAGTCATAAGTCGCACTCCAGCTATAAATAAATTTAATGGCAATATCACCCCCACCTGGTCTGATGCTGAAGCCTAAAGATAGGCACCGGTACGCAGTCTTACCTAAGACAATGCATTTTGGCCGTGTTTTGCTCATTAGGATTGTCATGATGTGCACTTTAGTTTTAATGTTAATTTCTCTGATTTGGTGATTGAGCAGAAAGCTCGGCACCAGAACTCCGTCATAAAACAATGTATCCCACTCGTGTTTTGGCTTATTGGAATAGTCGTGATATGCACTCTCGCTCTGGTAATATCCCCTGGGCTCTTGCGGCAGCTGAAATGTAGGTATAAGAACTCCATAATAAAACAATGTATTTTATAGCTGTGTTTGAGCTTATTAGGAATGTCATGCGATAGCAACCGAGATAGCCCTCTCAAGCTGTAAAGCAATACCTAGCCCTACCTATTTCAAACTTGGTATCTAGGCTGGCACCGACTAAAAAAATTGCATATGCTGTTGTGTTATATGTGCAATATAAGTATGTTGTACACGCCTAATTCGTAAGGATAATTGTAGTAAATTGAAGAAACTAATCTCCGCTATTATTTTTAATTTTTAGTACACTTTTGGAATCGGTCCTTTTTGACGTGAAACGTCATTAAAATCACACTAAGCCAAGTCAGAAAACTGGACGGTCTACTGTAATTACCTGACCTGCCAAATCCAGGATCATGGCCAAGGCGGACCCCGAGCCCTCGCGCGTGAGATCACAACTGGGACATTAACGTAACAT